>JAPQWV010000014.1:422500-2922500 GCA_027422505.1 Craterostigma plantagineum
GGCCCTGGTACGCATTTGGGTGGGCTGGGACCCTTCTTGGCTTCGGGTGACATTTATCGCGAAATCTAGTCAGACTATTGCCATGTGGAACAGCTTGATACGAGGGAACAGATGTTTGTCTCATTCGTGTATGGGAACTCTCGAAGGGAGGATAGAGGACCCCTATGGGATGAGTTGATTCAGTTCTCCGCTTTACGGATAGATGATGCATGGGTGGTGACGGGGGACTTCAACACCATCCTGCATGCGGGTAAGGGGCGGGGTTGCACCTCAAGCGCGGGATATGTCAGATTTTCAAGCATGTCATACGAGCCGACCTTCTATCGCTTCCGTCGATGGGACAAGACCCCAATCCCGATTCCAGAACCATCAACCCTGAACCCTCAACCCCCGAACCCGAAGCCCTGAGCCCTCAAACCTCAAACCCTCAAACCCTCAAATCCTAAAACCTAAAAACTTAAACCCTAGACCCTAGACCCTAAACCCTAAATGCCTTGATCTGAGATCAGTCGAATATGCATCCAAAGTACGCTAGACCTTTCGATGGGGAGGTCGAGTCGTCGTTGGAGAAGATCTTCAACATGAGGTCGGGTCGTCGTTGGAGAAGATCGTCAACACGGAGTCAACGGTGGCCGGAGGAGTACCGACCGGGGCCGGCGAACAATAGTCCTCGGGAAGGGTTGATCGGCTGACCCTGAAAGAAGTCGAACCATGGCCAGCCGGCGAGTCTCGGCCACACCAGCAAGGTTGGCGTGCAAGGCACGCGACAACACGCCGTTGAAGGTGCAGACCGGATAGGAGATCGGCTACGAGTCGAGCAGTCCAGGCAACCGGAGACACAAGCTAAGCAAGTCACACGACATGCATGGTGCAGCCACGGCAACGTGGCATTCACTTACGAATATGATCGGCTAGACAAAGCGCAGTGCGAGCTAAGGAATCAACGTGGGCGCATTGGCCAGGCAGTGAGAGTGCACATGCCAGGCTGCGAATGCAAGCAAGCTAGAAAGCGAGGTTCAGCAAGATGAGTGTGTGTGTGCCAGGCCAAGAAGCGAAGGCATGTTGGCAGGAGAGAAGGCGTGCAAGCCGTATAGCATATGCAAGGCCATGTAGTGCCAGCCATGCGAACTAAGCAGCGAGGTGCAAGCTGAGTGCACAGTTCGATCAGCGTAATGCAAGAAGGGCAAGCACATCGTATCGACGTTGTGGTCTGTAATACACCGCATACAAGTCACGGTGGAGAGGTGTGGGCGTCGAACAGCTGCGGCAAGCGATAGCGCGCGATCGGGCAGAACAAACCAGCATGGTGTTGAATGCTCTGTTCGGCTAACGTAGCCATGATAGTTCATGGAACAGCTAGCATGTTGAGACTAAAACAGCTGAAAAGGCTAGCCGAGATAAAGAAGCTACAGTTTAGCTTTGAGGTGGAGAATTGTGAAGATCAAAACTAAAGTGGCAGTTTCTTGGATAAGAAGTGACTGTTAAACAAAAACTACTTTTATCCATCTGCTCAAAGATGAGATAGAATTTCATACGGTTTTCTCTTGGAAATCGATCGAAGAAGAATGCTTGAATCTTTGTAATCTGAGTGTAGAAAGAGTAGGAAGCTTTGTCATCGTGATCAATAAAGAGAAAAGAATTATCTCCGGTGAACGTAGGATTCGTATTGAATCCGAACCATGTTAAGTTCTCGTGTCGTTTTATTTTCTGCTTTGTCAACTTATCGAAATCTAATATCAGTCGAATTTCCCAACAAATACACAAGACCCGAGTCTCAAACCCTAAACCCTAAATCCCTAAACCATACAGCACAGCAAGCATGGGTCCCGTGCTTTGTCGCGCTGGGGACCCATGAAGCATAGCACGGCACCCGCGAGCATAAGCATGGGACCCATGCTTGCTAGCGCTGGAGACCCGTGCTATTCTGCGCTGGGGACCCGGGCGTGCCAGCGCGGGGACTCTCGCAACATAGCATGGGACCCGTGCGTGCTAGCGAGGGGACCCGTGCTTTGTCGCGCTGGAGACCCTCGAAGCATAGCACGGGACCCACGCGCATAAGCACGGGACCCGCGCTTGCTGTGCTGGGGACCCGTGCGCGCTAGCGAGGGACTCTCGTAACATGCGTGGGACCCGTGCTTGCTGTGCTGGGGACCCGTGCGCGCTAGCGAGGGACTCGTGCTATATAGCACGGGACCCGTGCTTGCGAGCGCAGACCTGTGCTTGCTAGTGTTGCGGACCCATGCGTGCAAGTGCTGTGGTCCCGCACATAAGAGCAGGTGTCCTGCGCAGCACGCACGGGTCCCCAGCGCAGCATAGCTAAGAGTTCCACTTGAGGGTGTTGTGGACCAGTGCGTGCATGGAAGTGGACCTGTACGTAAGCTCAGGGTCCCCGCGCAGCATGGCAGGGGACCCGTGCTTTAAATAGCTTATTTCATTCGATCTAATTAGCTTACATTTTTTTTTTTCAGGTTACATTAAAGAAGCAAATTGCCGAAGGCGACGATGACCGTGATTGCTGGCTACATATCACGTCACGCTACTGCGAAACGAGCCAGAAGATTGTCGATTGGCTAAACGAGGATGAGCTGACAGTGTTTCAGGAAGGGAGTCCGTTAGGCAGGCTCGTCGACGCGGCCGCCGATTTCAATCTGTCGGCGCAGATGTTGTGGTATCTCATCAAGATACAGACGAGCTTCACGATCGTGACGAGCTTTGGATGATCCTCGGGAAGAAACCAATCCGTTTTTCAAAAACGGAGTATTGCCTAATCACGGGGCTGAAGTTCGCAGCCGAACCGGCAGTGAACGTCCGGGAGGAATTCGTCCAGCGACATTTCCCTACAAAAACAACGGTGACGACTCGTTTGTCGAACGTTGAGCAGCGATTGGAGGAGTTGGCTGCCAACGATACGGTTCGCGTCGACGACGAGAAGTTGAAGTTGGCGAACCTCTACTTTACCGGCTCCGTCTTGCTGCCCCGACGTTCCAAGAAGGATACCACCCTTCCTTCTTGGATTGTTTATTTGGTCGAAGACTCGGCGGCCTTCGACGGTTGCCCTTGGGGCACCGTGGCTTTCCAAGCGGTAATACGGTCGCTGAAACGAGATCTAAAGGAAGTTAAAGAGAGTCTGTTGATCAGTGGATTTGTACATCCACTTCAGGTTAGGGTTTTATCTTTGAATGATCGAGAAATAGGCTGAAGTTAGAGAGTTGGAGCATGCGAGGCCACGTAATGCATGGCCGCGTATATGTCGGTGCGTGACGGAGGAGTGGCATAGGAAGGGATGTCCGAAGTTGTGGGCTATTGCCAAGGCCGCGCATGGGTCCCAAGTATAAGGGTTATTAATGCCGATCGGAGAAGAGACGCAGGCCGGCTATCTTCGGGACAGCGACTTGGGCGGCGGTGAGCGAGACGATGTGTACGATAGAGTGGTGACCCTACTCATGGTGGTGTGGCACTGACAAAGGACGCAACCTCAACATGGAGCACGGGTCTAGACTGTGGACCACCAAAACCAAGGTATGCACGTATACCGTAGTCATTCTCGATGTAGATGGGTCGTGGGAAATCTTAAACTACGCTAGGCATGTAGCTTAACGTGAGTTTAGAATTGTCCTGGGTAGCGACAAAACCTTCACAATATCATCCTTCACGTCATCTAACGTGTATGTTTCCTCGTCGACCAAGATTGATTGCCATCTATGAGTAGGAAGAGGACACCACTTCGAGGTATTGTCCTCGCCAATTATCCACTGACCCTCGACTTGGAACACAATGTTAGTGATCGTCATGATTACCCCCTGCAATAGAAGTAAAATTTATTAGAACTGTAGCCCTACTTGCAAAAACCAATACAACTTGTGAAACCCTAGTTTGCGAAAACAATAGTTTGCAAAACCCTAGTTGTCGAAAATGTTATTTCGAATACTGTGTTTGCTAACGTGATTTCTAGGCATAATTAAAGTCCTAACAGCTTCAAACCCCTAACAGCTTTCGAAAACCCTAACAGCTATCGAAAACCCTAACACATATAGCGCGGGACCTCTGCAATCAGCTGAGGATCCACGCACTGATGCTCGGGACCCACACATATAGCTCTCATGTGCGCGGGAGCAAGCCTAATGCACGGGACCCAAGCTCTAGAGCGCGAGACCCATGACCTAGTGCGCGGGACCCATGCCCCAGTGCGGCCCATGCACTGATGCGTGGGACCCCAGCACCAGCGCCTGGGGCCCTTGAACTGATGCCCGGGTCCCGTGCTCTAGCGCGCGCGGACCCGTGCTCCAGTGCGCGGGCGCCCTGCACTGATGCGCGGCACCCCGGCACCAGCGTTCGGGGACCCTGAACTGATGCCCCGATCCCGTGCTCTAGCACGCGCGGACCCGTGCTCCAGTGCGTGAGCCCCCTGCACTGATGCGCGCAACCCCAGCACCAGCGCCTGGGGCCCTTGAACTGATGCCCGGGTCCCATGCTCTAGCGCGCGCGGACCCATGCTCCAGCGCGCGCGGCCCCTGCACCAGCGTGCGGGGACCGTGTAAACATGCGCGGGACCCCAGATCTAGTGCATGGGGCCCTTGTGGATATATGTGCGGGTTCCATGAAGCATGACCTCGAGTTTCGTCTTTCCGACTGGAAATTCGAAACTCTCGTGGCCAAACATCATCTCTTGAGACACAATCACGTAATTTCGAGGGTTAAAATTCGAAACGAAAAAACTTACCGTTAAGAGTTAAAGCTGGGTATTTCCTTCCAGACTTGTTTCGCAGACTTCGAGTTCGACTTAGTGACGAAAATGAGGCTGTGTTTTTCTTTAGAAACGATGAAGAAAAAAGGATGGATCGATCTGGGTTGGTATAGTAATATTACGTGCTGCTGTGCATTTAAATGTAGTTTCGTTTCTTTTATATATATACAGATTGTGTATGTATATTTATTTTCTTTTTCTTTTATTTTTAGTTAATTAATGAGGGTTTAAAGAAGATGGTTAACGGTTAATTAAAATAGGGGTGGGCATCGGGTCGGGTAGTCGGGTATCGGATAATTCGTGTTCGGGTAGTTCGGGTTCGGGTTAAGATTTTCACTATCCGAACCCGATCCGATCTACGTCGGGTACCCGCTTGTCGGGTATAGATCGGGTTCGGGTACCCGACGTCGGGTACCCGATTTTGGATTGAAAAAATATAACTAAAAATATTATAACATATCAAAATATCCATGTTATATATTAAATGTCACTTATAATATTTGGATGTTTTATTTTCAATAAATATAATATAAACATATTTTTATATGTTTATTTATAAAATTTTGAGAATATATTTTCAATTATTATAATGATTTATGTATTGATAATAAAATATCACTTGTTAATTATGCAATTAAAATAAGAAATTAATTGAAATATTATTTAAAACTTTAAAAGGAACTCACATTAGATATTGATATCTAGATATGTAATTATATTTTTAAAGTATAAAAACTAATATATTTTTTAAAAAATAATTTATCGGGTACCCGAATAACCCGATCGGGTAGTAAATTACTATCCGATACCCGACCCGATAAATAATTATCGGGTATCGGGTAACCCGATACCCGACAAATTATCCGAATTACCCAACCCGAACTACCCGAACCCGATCGGATTCGGGTAAAACCCGAATACCCGAACCCGAACGCCCACCCCTAAATTAAAATGAAGGCCATTGACAAAAAAAAACGTCAACGAGGCTATTTTTTTAATATTAACTGAGTCATGGGCCATTTTTTTAAAAGACCCCTAAAACCACACAATGTTTTTTACATGAATAAGAGGATGGATATCGTATGATAGCTTCTTAAAACACCAGAAGACAAACAATAGCAATACGGACTCGTCAGACTATAAAATGATTAAACACGACATCCTTGATTGGTATTTGCTGAAGTTCCATGAAACTTTTTGTGCAGGAAAGGAAACAACAACACTAGAACATCTAAGAAAAGAACATATCGTATATGATATTGGTACATCAATCACCACCAACCATTCACGACCTGTGCGCACCGATCCTTGATCCACCTAAAGCTCTTCCTAAAAGATCCCTTCACTTTGCCTTCCACGGTGTAAACTTTATAGCTCGCCACCCTTGCCTTCCTTTGAAGCTCCGCATCATTAAAAGTCCAGGATCTCTCATTGGTGCTCTTCCATTTCTTTAAACTTTGTGGGGGTCCGACCTTTGTTGCAGCTGCATTGTAATAACAAGAAGCAGGGTTTGAAGAAGTATAGGAAACACTGTAAGACCTGAAATCCTTATGAGGCCTAGGCGGCGTAGGACTTGCTCCTCTGCTATAAGGCTCGATCTGCCTACCACCACCATTGTAGGACTTTGATCTGCATGAAGCATCCATGAAACGTGCTGAATGATTGATGAGGAGTTGTTTTTGACATGTAAGAAAACAAGTTTGGCAGGAGTTGGAGGCCAAAGCCCAACTGCTCAGGACAAGATTTATCTTTAAATTCAATTTTGTTGAGTATTTTATTGCTCTCCCTCCGTCCGTTGCGCTGGAATGAGCTGTTTGTATGTATAGTATCATGAAACATGATATTTGAACTAGTCAAACGTTGGTCCACATGAGTAATATCATGCACTAGATTCATGGGATTTGAAAGCCATTTTGTCAGGCAGCCATGTCCGCAAGTACGTCGTCAATCATTAGAAGTGTTGTAGAAGCAACTAAACGTGAAATATCGCAATAACGTTTCTTTTCCGTACGAGCATAAACGTTCAAGAAAACCATCATCATCATCATCCAAATTTGAAGTTTGTTTTGGAAGATCAAAACACAATAAGAAACAAACAAAAAGATTAAGAAGCAAACCAAGTACTTGGGCACTAGGGAGATGTAATTTTATGATTGAATAACTTAAGCAGCCTCGATGAGATGGATAACGAATCACAGGAGATCGGCGACATTTGCTGGCAGTTCCTCTATAACAACATTATAAAACTTCTGGATATCAGAAAGCATGCGCTCGTCGTCTTTCGTAACAAAGTTTATGGCAACACCTTTTCTTCCAAAACGGCCACTTCGTCCGATACGATGAAGGTAGTTCTCAGGCTGAGTGGGCAGATCATAGTTTATGACAAGAGAAACTTGTTGGACATCAATACCACGAGCCAGGAGATCAGTGGTAATGAGAACTCGCGAAGAACCAGATCTAAATTCACGCATGATGATGTCTCTGGTGTTCTGATCCATGTCACCGTGAGTGGCTGAGACCGTGTGGTCACGCGCACGCATTTTATCAGTGAGCCAATCAACTTTGCGCCTCGTGTTGACGAAGATGACGCTCTGAGTGATGGCCAAAGTCTCGTAAAGATCACAAAGGGTTTCTAGCTTCCATTCTTCTTTGTCCACATTCACGTAAAACTGTTTGATACCTTCGAGAGTTAGCTCATCCCGTTTCACAAGGATGCGCACCGGCTTATTCATGAACTTTCTGGTTATTTCAAGAGCTTCGGGTGGCATTGTGGCAGAGAAAACACCAACTTGAATCTTTGGAGGTAGCAACTGGAAGATGTCATAGATCTGTAATGTAACGAATGATTAGAAACTAATTTCTTGCAACAAAACCTATCATAAGGCAGCGATAACAAATGTTCTCTCTGTCTGTATGTTATGTATACCTGATCCTTGAACCCTCTAGAAAGCATTTCATCAGCTTCATCCAACACGAACATCTTGATGTGATCTGGTCGAAGGGACTGCCTTCGTAGCATATCAAAAACACGTCCTGGGGTACCCACCACAACATGGACCCCACTGGAAAGGATGCGCTGGTCTTCACGGACGCTGGTACCTCCAACACAAGCATGAACCTTAACACCAAGATAATCGCCGAGTGCTCTCATGACTTTCTCAATTTGCTGCGCTAGCTCACGGGTTGGTGCGAGTACCAATGCTTGGCAATCGACAAGGTTATAGTCCAGCTGCTGGAGAATTCCAGAGCAGAAAGTCGCAGTTTTGCCAGTTCCAGATTGAGCCTGCTGGATCACATCAAGACCTTTGCAGAAGGGAACAATTCCTCTCTGCTGTATAGCAGAGGGCTTCTCAAAACCTTTACACACACAGCACATAAAGATGGTTCCTCAGTTAATACAAGAAATTGAGAATAAATCTTAATTATGACACTGACTCGTTAAAAAATATGGGCAAGGACGCAAATAGAATAGTTCAGAAAAATTAGCTAAACCATTCACATACCATAGGCATAAATGCCCCTGAGAAGATTTTCCTGCAAGCCCATGGCATCAAATGTATCACAAACCTCATCATAACTAGTGAAGAACTCGTCAGCATCATTTCCAAGTCTGTACACGTGGATTTAATCAACAAATATTCTAAAAGGACAAAGGTAACTTCACACCACATTAAATAGGTAAAGGGCCTCACATGTCATTCATTTTGGAATCATACTGACGAGCGTCAAATTGAGAACCTTCAGGCGCCATTCCAGCCATGACTACATAAACAAAAACAATATAAAGAGCTTCGTTAAGGCAGCAAGCTATGCTCTTCAGACTCAGAAAATAACATTTGAGGATTACATGAAAGAACAGTCAACTCAATCGACTTCAGAACATAGATACATAGTAAACCTCAACCTGGGAACATATAATACCCACAAACAACAAAGGTGCCTCTTGGACACCAACGGTACCAAACAGTCAATCAGTAATACACTCAATGAAAACAAATAAAAAATACATTAGAGATCTTCAAGTTATCAACAAGCAGGCAACATCAAGATTGATAATTGGCCGTCACCATATGTAACAATTTAAATTCCTCGACCAGATAAAGCAAAATAATAAAGAGAAAAGTAAAATAAAAACCACAACATTGAGTCATAAAGCAAACACGTGTGACATCCGTATATCACCAAACAACCGGATGCAACACACCCGGTCAAATAGCCACAAAAAAAAAAGATCTTTTGCACCTCAACATTATTAAGACTAAAAAAGTTTCGAGCCCAGATCAATTTACCAATTGCCTAAGGGACGAAACAGATTAAAAGGTAAAAAATTCGATCAGTGAAAAAAAACACAATGAATCGCTCATCCATCTTATAAGAAGAGCACGTTAAGTTTAAATTCACCTGGATTACCTTAAAATTTACAGAAAAACTCGATCCGCGAACAAAAAAAAGTATGAGGAAGAGTTCAGTGGTTCGCGTTTTTTTATCTGAAACTCCTGGAATATATGCCGCGGAGTTCAGAAGCGGTGACGAGAATGAAGAGCCAAGGAAACACAGTTCAGTTCAGTTTGTAACGTGAGAGAGAATTACAAAAATAATGTTATTTTGAGAATTGAATTACAAAACTAGTGAGTTTTTAAACCTTTTACAAAACTAATCAACTTTTTTAATTCCAGCTATTTTTCTTTCATTTTAACCACGAAAATACTTAAAATTACAAATTTCACTATTGTTATCTTCAAATAGCACATCACTTGTTAATAATTAAATTTTTACCCCAACTTATTTTACTCAAATATATTAAAAATATATTACTTAAAGAAATAGGCAAAAGAAAAATAAAATTACTTGGCGTGACAGTGACCTACTCTTTCCACGTGACTTCGATATTAGAGCTGTCAAAACGGGCCGGCAGGGCGGGCCGACCCGTAGCTCGCAAAAGCCCGCCATGGGCGGGGCGGGCACGGGTAAGCCCGCCGTTGGCAGGTCTGGAGATTGAAGGCCTGCCCCGCCCAAATTAGAAAAAATAAAAAATTAAAAAAAAAAGGAATAAAATATTTTTTATAATTCATAAAAAATTCATAAAAAATATCATATTATAATTCCTAGCGGGCTTAATATTATATTTTTTATTAAATATTGATATATAATTAAATTATATAGATATGTTAGTATTTTTTAGCTTCGATTTTAATTTACTCAATTTTAATAATATAAATAAATTAAATTACAATAAGATTTGATCAGAATTAATTACGAGCTTAAATATTTAATTTTATTGTTTTTTCTTTCTTTTTTCAAATTATTTCTTTTTGTTTTGAATTTGTTTTTTTTGTATATGGGTGGGGCGATCCTTCAATTTCTAGGCCTGCAGATGGCAGGCTTACCTGCGCCTGCCCGTTTTGACAGTTCTAGTCGAACTCACGTGGGAGTAGTAGGTCACAATCATGCCAAGTAATTTTATTTTTCTTTTGATTATTTCTCTAAGTAATATATTTTTAATATATTGGTAAAGTTTTAATTATTAACAAGTGTTGTGCTATTTGAAGATAACAATAGTGAAAATTTATAATTTTAAGTATTTCGTGGTTAAAATGAAAATAAAAATAGTTAGAATTCAAAAAGTTGATTAGTTTTATAATAGGTTTAAAAACCCAACTAGTTTTGTAACTTGATTCTCAAAATAACATTATTTACGTAATTCTCTCGTAATTCTCTTGTATTGTGGACTTGTAGGATAGTTTTGTAACTAGTCACCACGATCGTTTTTGTCGAGTAGGCAGCGTAATTTGGGCCGTTTTTGGGCTATTTTAGGAAAGCATATCATACACGGGCTCATTTTAGGATTTGGCCCAAACAATATTTTAGTGAATTACAAATAGGGTCTTCCTCTGCACTGAATTGAGCTTGAGATAAAAAAAAAAAATGCAACGGGTATTAAACGATCGATCAAACAAACCAAGCTGTGTAGTGTAGAAGGGCGGGCTGGCTTATAATTTGTGATGAAATCGGGTTGTGTATTGAACAGTCTATAATAATTGGATCTGATGCTGCTGGGCTTCAACTAGTAGAATTGGTCACATAATTTAATAATGTAGGTTCGTTCCTATATACACAACAGTACAACAATAAGAAAAATTGAAAAAAGGGAATAATAGATTAGATTATTATGAATACAGTTAGTAGTTGAGTGGATGTAAATTTAATGCATTGAATGCGTATGCTATTTCCTTCTATAAATACAATTGCTTCTTTGTGTAATAGGGTAAGAAGAAACTTAATAAAAATTCTACGTACGTTTAATATCATATCTCTAATACATACTATATAATAATAATAAAGCTTTATTAAGTAAATATTATATAACACGTTATCAGCACGAGACTCTACCTATCTGAAGACTACCAAGAACACAACCGGAGGTATAAATTATTTATTTATATACATATAAAATTGTTTATTATATATATGTTACATATATATATATTATATATGCACACGTGTTTGGGTTCATATACATATAACTACATACATAAGTTATATATACATATATCTACATAAATGTGTGTGTTGTGTTTATATATATTATATATATATATAAATATATATATATTAATCGTATAACAAAGTGTCATAGCGCGAGTGGTTTCGCGGAATATCATCACTAAAAGTGGTGAGAGGTCCAGATTTCGAATCCCCGTCATGGCAAGTGAAGATATTTTTAATGACTTACGAAAATATATTAACATATTTTCTTATTTTTATTTCGTTAAATTTATATATTAATTTATATGACTTTAATTTTTATAGAATAATGTCGTTTTATTTACGGTGATCGTTATCACTATTTGGATAATATTTTACGAAATTTTCCAAAATATTATTATTAATGTTTTATTAATATTACTAATATATTGTATTTTGAAGGATGTTGTCCGATCTGATCATCGAACATTTGCTTATGAGTATTATTATTACGTGGGCACTTCTTTTGACGTTGGCAATGTTTTTCATAAGAATTTTTTCAAAGGAAGATACTGAAGAAGATACTGACAACGATACTAAAGAAGATTAGATATGCGTGTAATATTTTGTTATATTATCATTGTTAAAATTTTGCTTTTGTATTTTATAGTAATATGACGAATTTGGCGAGCCTTGAGTTTGTTGCACTTGATATCACTGGCCGAAATTATTTATCTTGGGCACTAGATGCCGAGATTCATTTGAAAGCGAAAGGTCTGGGTGATACCATCAAACCGACCAATACGACATCCGAGCAGGACAAGGCGAAGGCAATGATTTTTCTTCGCCACCACATTCATGAAAGTCTGAAAATTGAATACTTAACGGTGAAAGACCCGAAAGACTTGTGGAAAAATTTGGAAGATCGATATAACCACCTTAAAACTGTAATTCTCCCAAATGCAAGGTATGAATGGGTGAATTTACGTTTGCAAGATTTTAAATCGGTAAGCGAATACAATTCTGCTGTTTATCGAATTACTTCTACACTGAAATTATGTGGAGAAACTATTACTGATGCAATTATGTTGGAGAAAACGTTCACCACGTTTCATCCGTCAAATGTTATTCTACAACAGCAATATCGAGAGAGAAAATTTGAAAAGTACTCAGATCTCATTTCTTGTTTACTGTTGGCTGAGCAAAACAATGAGTTGCTGATGAAAAATCATGAGTCCCGACCGACTGGTGCTGCTGCAATCCCTGAAGCGAATGCAGTCAATATTAATAATGATAATAGTCGAGGTAATGATCGTGGACGTGGTCGTGGTGGATATCGCGGCCGTGGACGTGGCCGTGGTCAAGGTCATGGTCGTGGCCGAAGTTATCATGGTTATCAATATTTCCGTGGTGGTTATCATAATTATCGTGGTGGTCATCAAAATCTCCAGAAGAAGAAAGACATTAAAAATGAGAAGAGGCAAACTGAACAAAAAGTGAACGACGAACAATGTTATCGATGTGGTGGTTTGGGCCATTGGTCCCGCAGTTGCCGTACGCCTAAACACCTTGTTGAGCTGTATCAAGAATCAAAGGGCAAAGGAAAGAAAATTGAAACGAACTTCGTTCAGGGAGAAATTCCTTCAGCTTCTGGTGTTAATGATGAAGGTGTTAATTTCGATGTCGACGATTTCCTGAACCTCGCAAATGAAGAAGTTTGATCTGCTATCATTTTATAAATTATATGCATAATTATTGTGTATTTTGGTGTGTATCATTTGAATGTTGTATTTGCTATAAATTATTATCGTGTGAATGTTATTCCTGTGTTTACTATGTACCATTTGTTTTCAATAATATGTATTAATAATTACGTGTTTGTTCATAAAGGATTTTATATGATGGACACGAGCATGTGCAATGGAGAATTATGTCTTGCAGACTGTGCAACCACTAATACAATTCTGAAAAATAAGAAATATTTTGAGCATATCGATATGAAAGAAGCCAGTGTCATAACTATATCGGGGAGCACAAATATAATTGAAGGCTCCGGAAGAGCTAATATATTGTTGCCCAAAGGAACAAGGCTGATTATTGAAAATGCCTTATATTCCCCTAAGTCTCAAAGGAATTTATTAAGTTTTAAAGCGATTCGAAATAACGGATATCATGTTGAGACTGCACAAAAGGGAGATATTGAATATTTGCACATTACAAAAGTGATTCTGAATAAAAGGATAATTCGGGAAATATTACCGTCTTTTGATTCTGGGCTATACTACACATATCTTCGAACAATTGAATCATATGCTATCCAAAAGTTTACCAATGATAGTACATTTAATATTTGGCATGACCGGTTGGGCCATCCCGGTACAATTATGATGCGAAAAATAATTGAAAATTCACGCGGACATTTATTGAGGAACCAGAAGATTCTTCAATCGAATGAATTAGCATGTATTGCTTGCTCTAAAGGGAAGTTAATTATTCGACCATCACATATAAAAGTAAAGACTGAATCTATTGCATTTTTGGAGCGTATACATGGTGATATTTGTGGGCCAATACATCCATCATGTGGACCATTTAAATATTTCATGGTATTAATTGATGCATCAAGTAAATGGTCCCATGTATGTTTGTTATCTACGAGAAACGTGGCATTTGCGAGATTACTTGCTCAGTTGATTAGATTAAGAGCACACTTCCCAGATTATCCGATAAAGAAAATACGTCTTGATAATGCTGGTGAATTTACTTCCAAGGCATTTAATGATTATTGTATGTCTATTGGTATCGATATCGAGCACCCTGTGCCACATGTTCATACGCAAAACGGTCTTGCAGAATCGTTGATTAAACGCCTGCAATTAATTGCAAGGCCATTATTAATGAAGTCGAAACTTCCATCATCTTGTTGGGGACATGCTATATTACATGCAGCGGCACTAATTCGCATCAGGCCAACAAGTTATCAGGATATCTCCCCGTTGCAAATGGTTTATGGTCAGGAACCAGATATTTCCCATCTAAGAATTTTTGGATGTGCGGTATATGTTCCAATTGCGCCACCACAACGCACAAAGATGGGACCTCAAAGGAGGTTGGGAATATATGTCGGATTTGAATCTCCATCAATTATAAAATATTTAGAACCCTTGACTGGGGATCGATTTACGGCCAGATTTGCCGACTGTCACTTCGATGAAACAAATTTTCCGACATTAGGGGGAGAAAAGAAACAGCTGGAAACAAATATTAGTTGGAATGAATTATCACTAAATCATTACGATCCTCGAACTAAAGAATGTGAACTGGAAGTTCAGAAAATAATTCATCTACAAAGCTTAGCGAATCAATTGCCAGACAGTTTTGCTGACCCAAAAAGAGTGACAAAGTCACATATTCCAGCTGTTAATGCTCCTGTTAGAATTGATGTTCCTGTAGAACAAACAAATAATAGTATTGAGCCTAAACCACAGCTGAAGCGTGGTAGGCCCTCGGGTTCCAAAAATAAAAATCCTCGGAAAAGAAAAGGAGCAGATAATAATAATGGTCCAATCGAGGATTTATCGACTAGAGAAGAGTCGATGGGCATAAATGATGATAAGAATGAAAGTCAGGTACCTGAACAAACTGAAATTAATGATAATGAAGAGATCTCGATCAATTACGCCCAAAATGGAATTAGATGGAACCGAGATGAAGTCAACGTTGACGATAAGTTCTCATTTAACGTAGCGCTACATGAAATGAATGAGATTAATGAGAATGAGGATCATGAACCAGGGACTGTGAACGAATGCAGACAAAGAAATGATTGGCCAAAATGGAAAGATGCAATCGAGGCAGAATTAAAATCACTTGAGAAGCGAAAAGTTTTCGGACCTGTAGTCCGCATTCCAGAAAATGTAAAGCCGGTTGGATATAAATGGGTTTTCATCAGAAAGAAAAATGAAAACGGTGAAATTATGAGATATAAAGCACGGCTTGTCGCACAAGGTTTCTCGCAGAGACCTGGTATTGATTATGAGGAGACGTATTCTCCCGTGGTGGACGCAACGACTTTTCGTTACATAATTAGTCTGGCAGTACGTGAAGGACTCGATATGCATCTAATGGATGTTGTCACTGCTTATTTATATGGCTCGCTTGACAGTGATATTTATATGAAGCTTCCAGAGGGTTTTAGACTACCTGAAAATTCAGGGCCGCGAGATGAGTACTCAATTAAACTAAATAAATCGCTTTATGGATTAAAGCAATCCGGACGTATGTGGTATAATCGATTAACTGAATACTTATTGAAAGAGGGGTATAAAAATGATCAAATTTGCCCCTGCATATTTACGAGAAGATTTAAAATGATTTTGTTATCATTGCAGTATATGTTGATGACATAAATATAATCGGAACTCCTGAAGAGTTATCAAAAGCCATTGTTTGTTTGAAAAGAGAATTCGAAATGAAGGATCTCGGTAAAACTAAATTTTGTCTCGGACTGCAAATAGAATATTTAAAGAATGGAATATTTGTACATCAGGAAACTTATACGAAAAGAATACTGAAAAGATTTTATATGGATGAAGCTCATCCGTTAGATACTCCAATGATTGTCCGATCTTTAGACGTGAATAAAGACCCATTTAGACCATGTGAATATAATGAAGAAGTACTTGGTCCTGAAGTACCATATCTCAGTGCTATTGGAGCACTGATGTATCTTACGGGTCATACTCGACCAGATATAGCATTTGCTGTAAATTTATTGGCAAGATACAGTTCTTTGCCGACTCATAGACATTGGAATGGAGTTAAACGGATTTTTCGATACCTTCGGGGATCAACTGATATGGGATTATTCTATTCTAATGAGATGAAAGAAGACTTAATTGGTTATGCAGATGCCGGATATCTATCCGATCCACATAATGCTCGATCGCAAACCGGTTATTTATTTACACACGGTGGAACTGCCATTTCATGGCGATCAGTTAAGCAAAGTTTAACGGCTACATCATCTAATCATGCTGAAATTCTAGCTATTCATGAAGCTAGCCGAGAATGTGTTTGGTTGCGATCGGTGATTCAGCATATACAACAAACTTGCGGTTTATTATCGGAGAAACTACCTCCGACAACATTATATGAAGATAATGCGGCATGCATCGCCCAATTAAAGGACGGATATATCAAAGGAGATAGAACAAAACATATTTCACCAAAATTTTTCTTTACGCACGACTTAGAGAAAAATGGTGATATTGATGTACAACAAGTGCGCTCTAGCGAGAATTTAGCAGATTTATTTACTAAAGCGCTTCCTCCTATAATATTTAGAAAATTAGTACATTCAATTGGAGTTCGAAGACTTCGAGATCTGAAGTAATGCTATCATCAGGGGGAGAAATACGTGTTGCACTCTTTTTCCCTTCACTGTGGTTTTTTCCCATGTGGTTTTCCCAGTAAGGTTTTTAATGAGGCAGCTATACCATCAAACTTCGAAGGACCTATCATTAAATAGACATCCAAGGGGGAGTATTATGAATACAGTTAGTAGTTGAGTGGATGTAAATTTAATGCATTGAATGCGTATGCTATTTCCTTCTATAAATACAATTGCTTCTTTGTGTAATAGGGTAAGAAGAAACTTAATAAAAATTCTACGTACGTTTAATATCATATCTCTATTTCATACTATATAATAATAATAAAGCTTTATTAAGTAAATATTATATAACATAGATAACATTTTTCTGGCAAGTGGCAAAGAGAAGTCGTCGTGCCTTATCCATTTTCAAATAACAGGGATAGAATAGATCATCAGATACACTCTCTTTTAACTAATGGCCGCCACAGCTTGCGCTTGCTTCTCATCAGCCGCCCGCAACTATATCGACGCAAGATATAGTCATCATCAGTATCTGAGCCCGCAATTACACAAGCTAATAAGTAGAAGAAGGCTGTTAGTCATTACAAGTAGCAGTACGGCAACAGAAACTGATCCTGAACCCGACATTCCAGCAGTACAAGCTCCGAAAGGGCCTCCATCTCTAATATCCCCACCCAATGTTGTGGTATTGGTAATAGTTAAATGTTGTGCTGTCTGTGCCTACAGCAATCACCGACGTGGATCACTACGGAAGGCTAGGGCTTTCAAGTGGATGCTCCTATGACCAGGTGATCAATCTAGAACTATATGTATATATATTTGTGTATGGGAGTACAGTGTGGATATACGTACGTGCTTGTGCGTTATGCAGGTTAAAAGTGCATACAAGGATAAGGTAGCGGAATTGATGAATAATGATGAAGGGCTGACTGAAGAAGATCTCAACAAGGAGCTACAGCTCTTAGAGGTGTTTCTTTCATAATTCTGTGGCTAATATCATGAACATTATTATTGAGCATATGTTTGCTGATTCGCAGGAATCTCATTCCATATTGTCATCGGTAGAAGAAAGAAGAATCTATGATTGGAGCTTGGCAAGGAGTGGTAAACCAGACAGATATGTATGGCCACTTGAGGTTGACATCACTCAACCTCCGACGGGTGGTACACCTCCTCCTCAGGTGTGTGTGTGTGTGTGTATAACAAATTAATAGTGCCCGAGGTGTGTGTATGTGCATATATGTCTGAAATTTATTTACTTTTACTGCGACGCAGGAACCAGATGATGAAGGTCCAACGAGACTGGTGGGCTCAATCGTCTTGGGATGGTTGGTTTTATCATTTTTGTTGTTCATTATCTTGAATACTAGTTGATTATATTGAATAAACAAACTGGTACGACTGAAGCAAAAGAAGTATCAGTATGTATGATATGAGCATGTTTTGTAAAAGCTCGTTAAGCCAGTGTTCGTTCTCTCCGAAATAGGATTGGTGAATAGATAACCTTGGTGTGATAACCTTGGTGTGAGATATGTCTCTTTTAAAAGACAGTCCTGTATCAAAATTCAAGCTTGCTACTCTTTATTCAAGGCCGGGAGGAAAGTAAAGGTTCTGTCAATAAATTATAATCTGTGCAGCCTTATTTGTAATTACGTAATAATTCAAGAGGAGAGAAAATGATATTGAGCTAACTGCGATCAATCAATGCAGATATCTCAGAGGAATTTGCAAACGCATAATAAAGTAATACAACACATCGACCCATAAGAAAATTCATATCAGATTAGATTGAAGGAGGAGGAAGAAAGAAGAGTAGGAGACACATAAAAAAGAGATCTTTAAGCACAGGCGCACGGATTATCCACAATCATGGTATCTCCATCTCCAGCGTCACCTCGGAACAATAAATAACCCACATCCAAACCTAACACCACTGCCAAGAAGACTCCAGCGTTGAACGACATGATCGCCAGCATCAGAAAGTATCCGATCGCCGAGTTCGCACAAAAGAAGATGGCGCCCAGATATCTCTTGATAGTCCTCGCCTTTCACGTGGCACCAACACCAAGCAGTGGTGTTTGTGCTGATGAAGGCTTTGGTTAGGGGAACTTCAACTTCAGGCGACGGGCTTCCATAGATTGGTAGAAGGCCGAGATTAAGAAAAAGGTGGTGAGGGATATGATGTAGCTCGTCCACGTGTCAGTTTTCCATGAGTCGTGTTGGGAAATGTGTGCCTAAGCTCGCCGGAATTGGCCGGGAAACCGCCGGCAAGAGGGTTGAACGATCACAACTGAAAAGAACTAAAATAGCTGAAGAAAATACGAAGTCCCAAGTATTAAGCTGCGAACAAATGTGGACCGTCGATCTCTCTGCGCGCGTCATCTGATGTTGAGGATTCAAACTTGGCAGATTAAATAAGGGACGTTCGATGTGGCGCGATTGATGATCAACGGTTGAGATCAGTGTTTTAAAAAGCGTATAGGTATCGCGTCGCGCTTTGGTTCCGATTGCGCGTAACGTAAATAGCGTAGCGCATTGCGTGAGTATTTCGGTCAGTCCACTTATAATCTAAAAAATTATAATATGTGGTAATTATAAATGAATAGAGTTGTCAAATAAATTATTCAAATAACTGGGAACTAAATATAATAACGACACGTAAGTTTCTGGGAAAAAAATAATGATAATTACAACAATGTTTTAAAATGCGCAGTATATATATATATATATATAATGTGAGCACCTTATATAGGCACCTGCTGATTTGGCACGATTCGTGCCAAATCAGCATGTCGCTTCAACATCAAATGTGACGTGTCATTAATCAACACATTTTAGGTGTCATAAATGTGTCGACACGTCACATTTTGATGTTGAAGCGACATGCTGATTTGGCACGAATCGGTGCCAAAATCAGCAGGTGCCCATATAAGGTGCTCACATAAGGTGAGCACCATATCATTCCTCTCTATATACATTCTTTTAATTTTATTAATTTTAAAAATTAAATTCGGGAGCTATATATTAATTTATTGTTTTTAAATTAAGTGACATCTACACATAAATTAAAGTATTTCTTAATTTTAAATATAAATATTACTCCTAGCCTAGTGTAGACTCTTGCAGCATGACCTCCACAATCATGAGCCTTGCCTCGAAAGTCGAAGTAGCCCTCGCATTTTCTTTTTGAAATCAATGCGTTAGCGGAGGAACTACGGATGTTTAGATGAGTTAAGATGGGCGGCCGAGGTGATAATTGCATTGGAGAGACCGATAACCTTAAGGTCGTGTTTGGATCGAGGAAAGTGGTGATTAAAAAAAATAAAAAACTAAAAATTATTATTTTCATTACTTTTCTTTTCCATTTTCCTCACGATTTGGTGAGGAAATTGGTGTTAGCTTCTAACTTAGTTTAAGTATTCTTTTTATTTTCCTCATTCTCTAATAATCTAACCACAAAAACCAACTTTCTTTTACATTTTATTTTTTCCCTCACCAAATTTTTAAACCAAACAAACCCTAAATATTTAAAAAAAATATGATATTGTGCTCACGGTAGTGGTTCATTGTGGTTGTCCACCATAACAAACCTCTATAATATTGCGGAATTGCTGCCAATTGTATGGGTGATATTTTTTTGCGTAGGAGTCATCGCTTAAAACAACATCATGATCAATTCTAAGAGTGCATCGAACCCTTAACGATCTTCAAGATAGAAAAATGATTGTAGATAGACAACTAAACCACAGTTATTTCACTAAAGTAAAAATTACTGCGATATATATTATTTTAAGAGTGGAAGAACTGCTTTTTAAAGCTACTTTGATATGGATCTAAAAATAACATAAGAACCAACCCAACCAACCCGCCTAGTTATTTTAATAATGATGAGTAGGATAAGATCGTGAGGGAGGGGACATGTTGATCAGTTCAAATCCCATGAAATATTTTTAATGACTTTTTACTTAACCCAAACTCCATTATTTATGCATATAGAATCATAGATACTGCTCCAAGCAAAGAAAGAAAAGATGGAAAAAGGGAACATACAAATAAGAAATATTGATTATATTATATTGGCAGCCCAAGCAAAACATTTCGAGTTTTAATACTTACAGAATTTACAAAAATTCTTCTCTTTTTCTGTCTCAATGAAGATCTAACAATAACAGCGCAACTTTCAGACCACATCACGAACCAACTTCGATTACCTAGCAACTAGCATATATCTACAGAGAGACACACACGCCACACTCAAGTGTGTGAGAAACACAAAACAACGTATTCACAGTCAACAAGTCAAGTGGAACTGGGCAAATTAATTAACAAAAGGCTGCCTAACCTAACCCGAACCCAACTTACATTACCAGCTCCGACACCCACCCGAAATCAGGATCCGAAGAGGAAGACCCGCGATCCAAGGAGTTCTCTTTCTCGAGCTTGGCGTACATCTTATCGCGCAGCAATTTTCCAGACTCGACCCTTTCCATCACGGGTTCTTCCTCCTCCCAAACGTCGAACAGATTCGATCTGATGTTGCACGCCGGAGTCGAAGGCAGGCTTATGAAACCGCGTCGGCTTGGACTTTGCGGTGAACCACCGTATCGGAGACCCCACGCCGGTGGGCTCATGTTCATACCTCCAAGACCCATTCCTAAGCCCAGATTCCCATTCTTCTTGTTAATATGGAGACCGCGCATCGACTCCACTGCACCCATGTGCCAGAGATTAACAGACAAGCATTACTGACCCACTGCTTCCTTGTGCCAATAAACTTAATATTTCTCAAAATGGAATGGGATAACAGCACGTCACGTACCCAGATTTATGGGGGACGGCCCAGCAGTGGTCGGAGAAGACGGTGGCGAACCAAACATTACCAGTGCCGAAGCCTCCTGCGTCGTCCTCAGCTGGTCCGGCGTGTGGGCGAAGAAGCACACGCGCCGCTTGCAGTGGGTCCCATCCTTGCAAGGCTGTGTCCTGTACCTCGCAGGATGTAGCCAGCACTCGAAAACGCCGTGCGAGTACTCGCAAGCGTCGCCCTTCTTACAGCCGCCGGCCTTTCTAAACTCTGGGCAGGCCGTACCGGAATAGTGGTACCTCCTCGGATCTCTCCGGTGAGCCTTCTCCCCAGGGTGAGCGAAGGGGCACTCTGTCCAGTCGTGGGACCTTGCACGGACGCATTTCTTCACCTTGAACTCGTACATGCGGAACTCGTCGCAGGAGAAAGTGTCCATGGGGAAGTCGAAGTCGATGTCAAAATCATCGGAATCCGAGTGGTTGGCGGTGACCTGTACGACGTCGTCCTTGTTGTTAGAGGGGAGATAGCGTTGGAGAGCTGCTGCGAGTGCTTTGTCGTCGTAGGAAGAGATGGGCGATTGGATAATGTGAGTGGCTGATGAGTCATCGGCGAGGTATGGGTAGTAGTCGTAGGTTGGAATTTGCACGGTCGGACTAGAACGAGGAGTATCTCCGATCATGGTCATCATCATCATTTCGCCACTCGCCTCTCTGAGATTATTATTTGTCGGAATTGTCTGTCTGTCTGTCGAGCACTGGTGGGCGGTGGGTCGCAATATAAACTGGTCTGACTTAACCGTGGTTAACATGGACCATGGTTAATGGTTAGGTTGAAATATCTGTTGGCTATGCTGGTTGGTTTGTTTGCCTCCTCCAATCCAATCCAATCCAATCCACTACTTACCAATTAAAAATGAAATGTCAATTCATAGTTAATTATTTATTATTGCTTCTCGACTCAACAATACATCCCTTGCCTTTGCATTTACTGCGACCGAGTAACTCTTGACTCTCCTTCCCAACTCCCATAAGGGCTTGTTTGGTAGCATGCCTCTCTATGAGCATTCTGCATAACAAATGGTCCACATGTAAAAAATCAATTATTGTTATAATATTCACGTAAAGAGTACACTATACTTTATCAAGTAGCTAAATTGGATAAGATTTGTTGCATTTCGATTATCAGTTATTGAATTTAATTGATATCCATACAATTGCCTGTTATGTCAATCCATTTCCACAGAAAATCATGGACCTGAGAATTGAGACTTCAACGTGATGCTATGATTTTTTATTTAATTTTGCCATGTTATTATTATATATCCATATTGTAATAGCACGAATATATGTATATTAATAAGCAACCACGAACACACTAAACTATGCAGCAGTTGCTATCCAGGCCCAAGGCCCAATATCTAGCGGGGCCCGCCTAAGCCTGGTCAAACAGTTGGCATTTGACACAATATTTTTATTACTTATGTAATACAAATACTTTAATTTACTAGCACGTGAAGTTAATCCGATTTCTCCAAAATTACAAATAAAATAAAATGAAAGTCCCGTAGGCCGTAGTAATATTATCGACTGAGGTTAATGCCACAATTACCAGAACTGCTTTTATTACAATTAGTTAGATACATCACACCTATCTATCACAACAGGAATTACATCTGTCCCCTATATTTATACATTATGACCGAGAGACGTTAGTATATTAAACTCTAACTTGCTTTCGTGGCTCTTATTATTGTACCAATACTGTTTATTGTAGCATCGCATTAAATTCCCCACCCGCCCAAGTTAATATGCTTGACCTAAACAATGCCATGGAGCAAAAGTACATAGGCAGTGGTAGTGGTACGCGTAACGCTATCGTCTTATTGCATTTTTTAATGGGTAAATTCCTTATCAAGCCCTTTCAAAGTTTGAACTTCCTTATCAATACCCCTAGCAAAATATCTTCCTTTTCAGTGAACGGAAGAAAATACTCTTTCCTGAAATTAAATTGGACAGCATACCAACTGCTTTGACTATTATACAAACTGTTATTCTAATTATACTAACTGTTATCATTATTATACCAACTGGTATAGTGTCCAGTTCTGTTGTATAATTACGACAACAGTTGGTATAATTTATACAATTTCTGGTATAATTTCAAAATTAGTCGGTATAAATGCCCAATTTTGCTGTATAAAATTATAATAACGTTATTTACTGATATGATAACCAAAACAGATGGTATAATTTCTATAATTTCTGGTATAATTCCAAAATCAGTTGGTATAAATGTCTAATTTCGCTGTATAAAATTATAGTAACGTTATTTACTGGTACGATAAAGAAAACATATGGTATAATTTCCTCAATTTCTGGTATAATTTCAAAATCATTTGGTATAATATGTCTCATTTCTTTGTATAAAATTATAATACATTTATTTATTGGTATAATTACGAAAACAGATGGTACAATTTCTGTAATTTTTGGTATAATGTCCATTTCATTGTATAAAACTCGAATTTCATTATTTACTGGTATAATAATGAAAACAGATGGTATAAATTCAACATTTTGTGGTATAATGTCCAATTTTGTTGGTATAATAATGAATTTTTTGGTATAATTTCCTCAATTTCTGGTATAATAGCAAAATCAGTTGGTATAATGCCTAATTTTTTCGTATAAAATTATAATACATTTATTTATTGGTATAATTACGAAAATAGATGGTACAATTTCTATATGGTATAATAGCATAATCAGTTGGTATAATGTCCATTTCATTGTATAAAATTCGAATCTCATTATTTTCTGTTATAATAATGAAAACAGATGGTATAATGTCAATATTTTCTGGTATAATGTCCAATTTTATTGGTATAATAACGAATTTTTTTGGTAAAATGCATGTGAAAATAATTATTCAGCTTTTCTAATATGTGGTACAGAGGTATTTTCGACTTTTTAACGCTGAAAAGAGCTTTTTAGGTGGTGAACATGAAGAAATTTTCAAATGGAATTAAGCCATTTTTTAAGGGTTAATTCGAAATCAGGCCCCATTAAGGGTTTGATTTCGAATTCAGGCCCTGTTTGAGAATTTATTAGGGTAAATGATCCATTTTGTGGTGTAAAAAAGTGATATGAAAGATATATGAATTGGTATAGAATGATAGTTTTGTGTTACAAACTTTCAACATATGGTATGCCAGAGTAATGAAGTGGTACTGCAGAAAATGGATCTTTAAAACTAAATTTTTTACCTAGAAGGCCTGAATCGTAAATGATAGTTATGGGGACCTGAAATGAAAATGCCCTTTTTTAAATCTGCAACTGCAGGTGAAAATATGAATACAAATCACGTGCCTGCTATTAATGAAAATATTGAGATATTGCAGTAAAGATGAACGTCGCAGATATAATGTAAAAAATCTAAAATAACAAATAAATGTTTGTGAATTAATTGGAGAGAAGAATGTTTAGGAAACACCGGCATGTAGATGTGGTTAGGTGACCTATCAATCAACGTATTAAAATAATACTCCTTCTGTCCCATTGCATTTTGTATATTTACTGTTTGGCACGGGAATTAAGAAACTGAATATTTTAATAATATAGTGTGTTGGAAAGGTAAAAAAGTGTATGTTTTGGCACGTCTTTTGATGATATTTAATATTATTATATTGATTGTTTGTGATAGTTTTTTTGCTAAAAAAGGAAATGTACAAAAGATGTGGGACGCCCGATTTAGTAAAATGTACAAAAACTTTTGGGACGGAGGGAGTAATAAAAAGAAGTATTGGATTGGTCTCATGGAAAGCAGGCAGGCGATAAAATATCTAAAAAAAATTCTTGTTAAGATTTATTTATTTATTTTGTGAACATGGAGCGTGGCCACAGATAATAAATCATATCCCCAATAGAATCTGTAGGTGTACGCAGCACGCACATATCACGTGACATTGCAGATATAAGCAGTCAATTTGTTAGGTACACGTGTCTGGTGGGTTGGGTATGGTGTGAAAGCGACACGTGATCCCGTGCCATTGGATGATGATAATTAATGAAAGAGAATGGGAGAATGGATTTGGCGTTCGTTGTTTGTCCTTTGATTAACAGATCCGTGAGATTTTGACTTCCCTGTTCCTTTTCCTTTTTTTTGCTAAGTCTTGTTTGGTCGGCTTTACAATTTACATTCATCCTTAGCCCTCCACGTCCTCAAAACTTATCCAAATCTCTCCCCCCCCCCCCCTTCTTCTCTCTCTCTCTCCTCTACCTATTTCATTCGGTATTTTTAATTAAATAATAAAAAAAATAAACATTAATAAAATAAACAGGAAAGCAAAAGGATTAATAAAATAGCGCAGTTCCTACACTGGAAATACGAATTAGTAACTCGTATTCTAAGCTTACGAGTTACGTTGGGCCCGCTGACCCGCTGACCTGACACGGTAACGTAACTCGTAACATGGAGATACGAGTTACTAACTTGTATTCCTAGAGTATGAGTTACGTGCAAATGGCCCGCTGACCCGCTGACCATGACATGGCAAATGACATGGCACACTAACTCGTATCCTCAGTGCACGAGTTACTAACTCGTAATCTAAAGATACGAGTTATAATTTGTGGCCAACCAACCTGCATGGCATGCAGCGTGTCGGCAATAATTTAGCTAACTCGTAATCTGGGGATACGAGTTACGTGAATTTCACGTAACTCGTATCCCCAGATTACGAGTTATATAACTCGTACCTCCGCATTACGAGTTAAGTTTTTATATATACCCTCTTCACCTTGCCTAACTCATATCACCATAACCGTTGTCGATTTCTTTTAATAACTCAAACAATGGTGTCGAGTCGCGTACAAGTCATAGTATATTTGCGAAATAATTCAATCATCTGATTCTACCATCAAATATAGTATCCGTCCTGTTGGGTATAGGCGAATTCATCGCAACACCAGTTTTTCCGAGTTTATTTCGTTGTTGTTCGAAATTACGGGTGCTGATAGCAGTCGTTGTTCGTTGATTATCCATGCCAAAAATGAATACTTTCAACAATCCCGCCATTTTAATCAGCTTTTTCAAGTCTCCAACGAAAGCAGCAACACACGTTGGAGTGTCCAATGTAATCATACGATTGATTGCCCATGGAGATTGAGGACATCCTTCAAGCCAAAAAAGGTTACTCGTCTGTTACAAAATTTGAAGGACCGCACACTTGCTACATGACTGAGCTGGCGAGCACACACTGTAATATCTCTAGAAATTTTATTGCCGATTTATTGGTCGTAACTGGGTACCCGAACTAATCGCGCGTATGACGTCGTCTGGGTGGCGGGTCGCAGTGGGCAGCGTCGCGGGGCGCGGGGCAGCGGTGGGGCAGCTGTCGTGGCGGGGCGCGGGGCGCGAGGCAGCGCGGCAGCGGTCGTGGCGGTCGCGGGGCGGGGCAGCGGGCAGCTTCGCGGGCGGGGGGCAGCGGGGGCGGGGCAGCGTCTTCGGGTCTCAGTGGAGCGCGGCGGGGCGGCGGGGCAGGTCGCAGCGTGGCTGGGGCAGCGGCGGTGTGGGTACGCGGCGGCGTGGAGGCTTCATCGTCGTCTTCGTCGGTTTCGTCGTCGTCTGCTTCGTCTTTGTCTTCGTCGTCGTCGCTTCGTCTGCCTCGTCTTCGTCGTTCGTCTTCTTCGTCGCGGCTAGGTTTTTTTAAAAACCAGATCTAAATCGTAATCCCAGATTACGAGTTACTCCAGCTAAGGCGCACGCGCCAGCTCGGACAGTAACTCGTAATCCCTGACTACGAGTTACGTAACTCGTAATTCGGGATTACGAAAATCCCTATTTTATTAATACTTTCTAATTTCAGTTTATTTTATTAATGCTTATTATTTTTTTGTTTATTTAATTAAAAATACCATTTCATTCCATATGTGTGGGCCTTTTGAGCAGAGATTGGGTCTAATCAGTAATAAATAAGGCCCATTTGAGATTTTCTGAGAATAGTTAGCCCGTCAAGGCTCCAACGTGGTCTCTATAAAGAAGAAAAGTAAGGGCGTACGTAGGGAGTTGACTGATGCGCGTTGATCAATCAACATATTGGGACAGACAGGACACGACCGCTGTGTTCATTTCCTATTCTCACTTACATTTCTCTGCACAGAGAAAGGAAGAAGAAGGGGTAGAGTTGCCTGATTTGAGCCTATCCACCGACGCCGCTCTGATCTCTGCAGTTTTGAACCCGGGAAATTCACCGATTTCATCGATTTACCAACTTCCAACTTCTTGGCGTACCGGCAAGTTCGCAATTCTTGATTAACCGATTACATTGGTATTTTTTTTTTATATTTTTTTTGTTTCTTTCCGTCGACAAAAATTTATTTACTGCGTGGGTCAGAGTCAGTGGGTGGAGTGAAGGGGAAAAAAAAGGGACAATCACGATTTTTCATCTTTACCATTCGATCTAGGCACATGTTTCTGTTCTGCACATAACATTTTTAACTGTCCTGACTCTGTCTTAGTCGATTAATCATCATCTTTGTCGTCTTTAGTAGACATGTATCAAGTATCAACTTTGTTTTACTTCGTGAGAATCAATGTAAAGTAATTGAATGTGCAAACCTGTTTTAATCTGGGTTTTCTCTGCTTAATGTCCGGAAATCATCTCAATGGATAATCAATCATTCTACATAATGTAAACCTTGACTTGTTTCTCATTCTCCAGTATTTGACGATTTAACATCTGGAATGTTTGCAGCACCTGATTATATACGCCCGATAATTATATAATTTGTTTATTTTAGCTAGTTGTCTGTATAACTGAGTAAATGCTAGATATATTTGTCTTGCTAAGCATGTAGCATTTTCTGAATTGATTGCAAGGTGCAGAACTGTTGGTGTCATTGAGCCGGAATTAGCTCGAGATCCATGTTAGCTTTTGGTTGAATTTTCTTAAGTTTATTTCGGGAAGCTACATATGAAGCGCTATGTATATATAAACGACGACAATGCGGCACAAGACCTCTACTGTGACAATCGAATATCAAACAGAAAATACACCGCATGGAATTTTCTCCCCAAGAATTTATGGGAGCAGTTCAGGTAAATAGTTGCCTCTCCTTCCTCATCCTTGCAAGCCCATGTATGCTGGTTGATTTATTGACAAGTATATCATATTATAAACCTGATGCACCTGCCTCTTTATTGGGCCATGAATCCCTTCTCATTATTTGCTTAAGCGCATGTGCTTTCACCTTTCACATTCATTTTCTTCATCTTGCCTTGTATGCTTCTTCTTGGTTCCATATTGAAAGAGACAGAACTGTTCTGTGTTTGAAATGGCTTTTCTTGCCTTTATGACATGTATCTTTCTCTGCTTCCTTTATTCCCTCGTTTGTCACTAGCATCTCTCTGCCTTTGCTTCTTGCTCATTTGTCACTAGCATCTCTCTGCCTTTGCTTCTTGCAGTCGATTTATGAATCAGTACTTTTTGTTGATCGCCTGCCTACAATTGTGGTCTTTGATTACTCCCGTAAACCCTGCCAGTACATGGGGTCCTCTTATATTCATATTTGCGGTCTCTGCTACAAAAGAAGCATGGGATGATTATAATAGGTATCTGTCTGACAAGAAAGCTAACGAAAAGGAAGTCTGGATTCTGAAACATGGAATCAGAAAGCTAGTAAGACATCCTTCATCCCTTATATTCATTTGATCTCTGTTGTTTATTTAATCACGATTTATCTTTCTCATGGACAATTGGGTCACAAGGCCAAGGGACTAGGTGACCCCATTTTGTTTTCCAATTGCATCTGGTGAATAAAGTTTCCTTTACAACTTTATTTAGGTTCAAGCACAAGATATTTTTGTTGGAAACGTAGTTTGGCTCCGTGAAAATGATGAAATTCCTTGTGATGTTGTCTTGATTGGTACATCAGATCCTTTGGGGATTTGCTATGTTGAGGTAAATTCCAATCTTCCATATATATCTATCATGCATATAGGTGTTTTGGAAGGTGGCTTTTGCTAGTTCCACGATTATTCACACTAATACTGCAGATCAAATGCAGTGGAAAGATATGTCGTTAGGACTGTGTACATAACCAGAGGGCACTCCTCTAAAATGTTTGTCTTTCTTTTTTAAAATCTACTTTACAGATGAAACATGCTTATCGTAGGTTTCATCTCTGCATATCTTTAAATATATTGTTTTGTGATATACCGGTCATAGGAGGAATTTAGGTCCTCTCAGATAAAGTTATAGTGCTTCAGTGTTAGGGTAGTATTAATATTACTATTTTCTTATTATTAGTATTATTAATACTACCCTAACATTCAGCGACGTATCGATGCGGTATGGCTTAGTAATTGAAAAGATGATTTGGGGGATCATATGTAGCTCGTTCCAACATTTTAGCGATTATCTTGTATTTGATCTGTAGACATCAGCACTTGATGGTGAAACTGACCTTAAGACACGGGTGATACCTTCTGCTTGCATGGGAATAGATGTTAACTTGCTGCAGAAAATCAAGGCAAGATATTTACAAATGCAGGGTGCTTTTATTTGATGTTCGAATCCAAAGCTTCTAGCAGATAGATGACCTCTACTTTCTTTTCTTGGGTCAGGGAGTGATTGAGTGCCCTGTTCCAGATAAAGATATTAGGAGGTTTGACGCAAACATGCGACTGTTTCCTCCCTTTCTTGATAATGATGTGTGCCCTTTAACCATAAAAAACACCATGCTTCAATCATGTTATCTGCGAAACACAGAGTGGGCCTGTGGGGTTGCAGTTTACACAGGCAAGTGTGACATTGTGATTTCTATGTATAATGCATGAATGGAAAGTATTTGCTAAAAGTATGTCCGATATATTTCTCACTTTCATGTTGACATAGGGAATGAGACCAAGCTGGGCATGTCTAGGGGCATACCTGAACCGAAACTGACCGCTGTAGATGCCATGATCGACAAATTGACTGGAGCAATATTTGTTTTCCAAATAGTAGTTGTCGTTGTTCTTGGCATAGCTGGAAATGTCTGGAAGGATACAGAAGCAAGGAAGGTGTGCACGCTGATATTCTTCTTGAATTTCTATCTGTAAATAGCCTTGTAAATTGTAATTAAATCCAATCTATGCTAACAATCGCATTTATTTTTCCAGAGGTAAAACAAATTGATGCAAATTTCAGATTATATGTCTTGAAAATACAAGTTATTTCTTTTTGTCAAAGTCTACTAGTCATAACTAGGTCTCTGGAGCTTGACTATATAATGTGGAGTACATTATAAAAACATAGGCATGAGGTATCCCTAACGAACTTGGTTCATGATCACAGATATTAGCATCTGATTCTGAAATGAGGACTGATTAATCTTTTCGAATAAGAAAACTACATTTCTCTGACGGTGTAGTTCATTTTTAATCATTCCTAAAAAGGAAACCAAACTTTGCATGTGTTTTTCTGTTCTTAGATAAACAAGTATGATGGGATGGGAACTTTGAAATGCCTGTTCTCTGTGGATAAGGACAAGCTATGCTATCTGCTTATAGTTGACATCTATTTTATCCTGGCAGATGCTGTTACTTTCAAGGTATTTACATATTAATACGTAGCATTGGTTTTTTCCTCTGTAGCTATGGTATGTTCAATATCCATCAGAAGGTCCTTGGTACGAACTCCTCGTCATCCCTCTTCGATTTGAACTGCTTTGCTCCATCATGATACCCATATCTATAAAGGTGATTTTTGAAGTTTCAAACTTATCGAGCTTTCATGTAGCCTTGATTTTTGTTGTACGTTCTTCTATGTAGGGACGTTTGTATATACGAGCAATCTTTACATGTTTCGTAAAAAAATATGCGAGTGCAAACATAAAAATCATGTGAATGCATCAAAATTCAAAACTATAAGGTTTTCTATTCTTTTAGTTACTTAGTCTGACAAGAGACCGTCACAATGCCTCTGAAAGACGTTTTCTAATGTTGCAGGTATCCTTGGATCTTGTTAAAAGCTTGTATGCTAAATTCATCGATTGGGATGATAAGATGCTTGATCTAGAGACAGGAACTAGGTCCCATGCAGCCAAGTAATACTATAGATGTCTGGTAATATTTTTAACCAATATTCAAGCTGGGTCTGTTCATTTTGTTCTTTTTCTTGTGTTTGACAGCACAGCAATTAGTGAAGACTTGGGGCAAGTGGAATATATATTGACAGATAAAACTGGTACCCTCACAGAAAATAAAATGATCTTCAAAAGGTGTTGCATAAGTGGGAGATTCTATGGTAATGAAAGCGGGGACGCCCTCACTGGTAAATAAGTGATGAAGTACATCGTAGAAGTTGGCTTTTGTTTTCTTCCAAACCATGAATATCAGAATCGCGCCAATTGTCAAATTTAATAGTTGTGTAAAGCAAATTCTGGTTTTCATTCCGTAGTGTGTAACATTTCCGAAGCAGCATTCATATAAATTATCTCTGAGTTGTTAATTTGATTTTATCAATGTTGTTGAGTGTTTTCAATATAAATTTGATCAATTTCGAATTAGGAAGTGTTATGTCGTTAAATCACTAACCTCTTCTTTTCTAGCACTTGTGGACACTTTTATGGTTTTCGTTCTCCTGATCCTTGAAGTGGACTTTTGTTTAGCATATACATCGAAGATGAAAGAATAATGACCAGAGTAATATTCCGTACAATGCAGATGCAGAACTTCTTAATGCCGTGTCCAGCAATTCAACCGATGTAATTCTATTTCTCAAGGTCATGGCATTATGCAACACTGTAATCCCAGTCCGAAGGTAATGACTAGTTCCGTCGACCGTATCTATGAGTAAATAGAGACATCATGATACTTTTCTGCTCCCGGTAGCTCATTTGAGGATCTTTTTTCAATTATGCAGCAAAAACGGGATAATTTCATATAAAGCACAGTCTCAAGATGAAGAAGCTCTAGTACGTGGTGCTGCACGTTTGGATATGGTTCTTCTCAATAAGAATGGAAAAATTAATGGTAAGCTTGCCTTATCTGGGATTCAATATTGGTACTTTCTTTCTCCCCACAATCATGTACTTTTTTGGTTTGCAGATGTGAATTTCAATGGTTCACTTGTGCAATATGAAGTGCTGGACATTCTTGAATTCACTTCTGACAGGAAAAGAATGTCTGTGATAGTTAAGGAATGTCATAGTGGCAAAGTCCTCCTATTGTCAAAGGGAGCAGATGAAGCAATCCTGCCTTATGCTTGTAATGGTAAAGTTTATTCTTATATATAATTTTCTTCGTGAAGAACCTTCTGAAATTGATCCCTTCTACTTCTCTGGACTGTTGGCTTTGATCTAGCGAAAGACTACTCGTGACGTTTATAAGTGATGCTTATGCGGACACATTAAGCTTGATGCGATCTGGTTAAATGTAATTTAGTACACTCCGTCAATAACATCTTTGGTATTTTGTTGTTCTTTCTTCCATCATTGATTATAACTGTTGATAATATCAATTTATAGAAGGGTAATCATTCCAGGTCCAGTGTTCATATATCTTATTGTAATATCAAAACATGACTTGTGTTTCAGGTCAACAAACAAGGATCTTTGCTGAAGCTGTCGAACAATATGCTCAACTGGGCTTGCGGACACTATGTCTGGCTTGGCGTGAATTAGATGAGGATGAATATCAAGATTGGGCATTGTGGTTTAAGGAAGCCAATAGTATGTTAGTTGATCGTGAGGTAATGTAGTTTTTTTCTGGTCTTGTCGTTACATATCAGAGTATTTAGCTCCACTTACGAGTTACAAGTTTATACTATGTGAGATCTGGTTCTTGCCTAAAATGCATTTGATGAATCTAGGAGTTTATTTTTAATAATATATCCTGTCGACTTAAGAGCATGATTAAGAATGCCAACAAAAGGATCAAGACAAATATTTCAAGATCTCTAAGCAACTATGTTTCTTCAGTACTTATCTGCTCTGACGAATAAACTCGTTGAAACAATTTATAAATTTGGTGTTAGCACTTATTAGCCAGACCACAAAAACCCTCTGCTGTGGTCGGTTTTTTTCCTGTTTGGTAGATATAACTCTCAAGGGTGAGAGTAGCTCAAGTTTGTCGAAGGACAGAGCACGGCTTTTGCAGTCTTGTTGTTTCAATGTAGAAATATAATAATTTGCTTTATTGACTTCTAGTGGCGAGTAGCTGAAGTTTGTCAAAGGATAGAGCATGACTTTGAGATTCTTGGTGTTGCCGCAATTGAAGATCGTCTACAGGTTTGTTTTTGTTGTTAGACATTTCTAAGGAAGTCTGACTGCAACATGTACATATTTTCAATTTTCATGTTTGATTTTGAATCTCTTAGTGTTGAGATGTTTGAATATATTCTCACCACTTGGATAACAAAACCAGGACGATGTTCCAGAAACGATTGAAACACTTAGAAGAGCAGGAATAAATTTTTGGATGCTGACTGGAGACAAGCAGAGCACTGCTATACAAATCGCTGTTTCTTGTAATTTTATTTCTCCAGGTAAGTCTGCCCATGTTTAATCTTACTTTTTTTTTATATCTCTTTAATTCCCTGCTTATCCTTTCACCTCTAAACTATAGCAGCTGGAAAGATGTCTTTATATCCGCTTTATCACGATTCATGGAATGCTTCTCATACGATGCAAGTTTTCACCCGTCTTAACAGAGCCTAAAGGTCAGATTCTGATGATCAATGGGAAAACTGAAGATGAAGTTTCTAGGAGTCTTGAAAGAGTGTTGCTTACCATGAGGATCACGGATTCTGAACCCAAGGTCCGGTTATTCTGTTTCTTTTTTTTTTAAAACTCATCATGTTTAGAAAACTCGCATATCTAGTTTTTTTTTTCAGTCGCTGTCTTTCTTCAGATGAATAATAACTGTGGCCCGAAGTCCTTTGACCATCTTCTAGTAAATGAATAATTTTTGTCTTTGATGTACATGTTCGGCCTTCCACTGTTTATATTATCTTGTATTATTCACATATGCCAGGACATACTTTATACATTTTTTCACATGTATTTTTTGGGACTATCCTTTCATCATTCTTTGTATTCCAATACTGCTCGCTCTTGATTTCATTGCATGTCTTGTGCTAGTTATATGATTCGTTAATAACAATTATATTAGATTATGAATGTATGAGGAAAGAGATCACTATTTGGCGAGCGCAACTTTAAATTGCTATGTTGAGTTTCTGTTAATGTTCAGGACATAGCGTTTGTTGTTGATGGCTGGGCTCTCGAAATCGCCCTGAGGCACCACCGTAAAGCATTCACAGAGCTTGCTGTTTTGTCAAGGACAGCTATATGTTGTCGTGTCACTCCATCACAGAAGGCACAGGTGCTTTTCGTGGCATTACACTAAGCCTCTATGTTGTTTTTATGATTACTCTTTATTTTATGTTTTCCTTTTTATTGGGGGACCCACTCACTGAAAGGATCTTCTCTTGTACTTTGTGTAAATTTTTTTCCAGCTTGTACAACTTTTGAAATCATGCGATTATAGAACATTGGCCATTGGGGATGGTGGAAATGATGTGAGGATGATTCAACAGGCTGACATAGGGGTTGGCATAAGTGGGCGTGAAGGATTGCAAGCGGCAAGAGCAGCTGATTATAGCATCGGAAGTAAGATCCGTGTTTTACTTAGAGATGTATGTCAAATTTCCAGTGTTAGAAAATACTAGAGTACTAAAATTTTTCCCTAAGTTGGAAACACATTCAGTTTTGTGTTCAATCTTACGTGATGGACTGCGTCAGGGAACTATTTATCTCTGTGAGTTCGGAGTCGTAATATACTTATTTTTTTGCATCCCAGAATTCAGATTTTTAAGAAGGTTAATTCTTGTGCATGGACGCTATTCGTATAACCGCACGGCGTTTCTCTCCCAATATTCATTCTATAAGTCGTTGTTGATATGTTTTATCCAGATCTTGTAAGTTCCATTTATCCGCTTCAATATAGCTCCAAATTTCTCTTTGAGCATTTGTAACCCTTGGTTTCTTCTAGTTTCTCCTTCATTTCAGGTGTATCAGGGACCAGTCTATTCAATTCTGTCAGCTTAATGGCCTATAATGTTTTCTACACAAGTGTCCCTGTTTTAGTCAGTGTCCTTGACAAAGATCTGAGTGAAAGAACTGTAATGCAGCATCCCCAAATACTGTATTATTGCCAGGCTGGAAGGTAATCGGTTGGCATACAGCGTTTTCTCCATTAATCCATCCGTTGGATGGTTTTACAGAAGTAGATAATCGTTCCTTCGAAAACTTAAATTTCACGTGTCTGACTGATTCATCAAACAGACTTCTCAACCCTAGCACATTTGCTGGATGGTTTGGCCGATCTCTATTTCATGTGAGTGTATTTTCTTGTCTCCACTTACGTTAGTATGGTTACAGCCTGGGAATTTTCCTTATGAATGATCTAGTTTTGAATCGAACCATGCATGTCGTTTCAGGCTATTGTTGTGTTTGCAATCACCATACATGCTTATGCTTTTGAGAAAAGTGAGATGGAGGAGGTGGCTATGGTGGCACTCTCTGGGTGCATCTGGTTGCAGGCATTCGTCGTCGCCTTGGAGACCAAGTTCGTAACTCACTCCCCGTTTCTTTTCTCTTTTGGGCATAACTCACTCCTATTTTTTTTTCCTTCTTTCTTTTTTGTTCTTTTTGCAGCTCTTTTACAGTATTGCAACATTTGGCCATATGGGGCAACCTGGTGGCATTTTACATAATCAACTGGATTGTTAGTGCCATTCCATCTTCAGGGATGTACACTGTTATGTTTCGTTTGTGCAGACAACCATCTTATTGGATCACCATGATTGTGAGTCGCGATGGTTCTTTTTATATCTGTCACTCGTATATAGCAATGCATCTACTGATGGTGGCGTTTCATTTCATTTCGTTTCATTTCAGCTTATAGTAGGTGCAGGGATGGGGCCGATCCTTGGGCTCAAGTACTTGAGATACACATACAGATCAAGCAAGATCAACATACTTCAACAAGCCGAACGCTTAGGGGGTCCCATCCTATCGTTAGGGAACATCGAATCCCAATCAAGATCTGATCTCTCTCCACTGTCATCATCGACAAATGTCTATGAGCCATTGCTTATTTCAGATTCTCCTAACGCCACGAGACGATCCTTCGGACCTGCTGGAGCACCTTTCGAATTCTTTCAATCACAGTCGAGGTTGTCATCTGGTGGTTATGCAAGGAACTGCAAGGATAACTAACTGATGCACGCTGCTACACCACATAGAGATTAATTATTATGGTACTTACTATTTGACTCTTTTTTCTTATCTATTTGAGTCTTCTTTCTTATAATGATTAAAAAAAAGGAAAAAAAAATGGATGTCTTTGCATATCATTTATTGTATGAAGAAATAAAAGCTTCAAGAAAATAACGTCGATTTTCTTGATCATGCCTAGTGTTTGTAGGCAAGATCATGAAGCCGGTTGGGTTCAGTCTCTCTTGGTAATTAGACATGCACCTATTATTTGTCAAGTTCTTTAGTTTCAGGCGTCGAACTAACTGTTATATTAAACATTCATATTATTTACAAACTCAAAAAGATTGTTTATCGTGAGAGTAGGACAGCAAACGTGTCATCATTACAACATAAAAACGTCAGAATGGACTGCACTGATCTTAGTTCAAACAGATGTCTAGAGATCAAGGTCTTCAAAGAACAAGTCGATATCATCATAAATGGTCACAATCAGAAACTATAGATGGATATCACGACCAAAGCCAGCTCCAAGGAAAAAAAGGCAACTGTTAGTTCAACTATCGAAGTTTTTGCATTTGACTCATTGCTTGCCACTATTTCCTTTCCAAAATTACTTTCCATCGTCTAGCAGTTGGGTAGGAGGTTCCTGTTCGTTCTTGGACTCTTCGATCTCTTTCCTACTGAGGAAGCTTGGCTGATTAGTCGAGGAAACAAGCCTAGCCCACATTCTATCCGTTATCACCACTTTATTTTGTTGTTCGGTGATTCGCTGCAAGAGGAAAAAATAAAGATGAAGGTTCATTCATCATGTATAATCTTAATACTTGAGGTTCACACTTACATTGAAGGGAATGTAAGTTTGTCTTCCATTGACTAGCCCGCTAGTGAAGCCTGTGTAACCAGCCATTGCTCCGTGAACCGCACTTTGAGCAAGGAGTGTGCAGTAAACGTTGTCAGATGCGTTGCTGGGAATTGCGCGTATCATGTAAGTTGGATCTGCCACAACAATATTTTGGTTTTTAGAAATCAAACTGGGGACAGCATCTATCAGTGTCATCATGAAGGTGTATGCACACCCACCTATATACTTCAGGGTGATTGGAATTTTCCCTTTCGAAAAGTGATCCTGCGAAAAGTGAAAGTGGCCAAAAAAAAAAAAAGCATTACTTATCTGAGCTCTGATCATCAACGCCTTGTCTTTGAATTCATATTTTCTCCTGGTTCTTATATCATAAACCACATGCTAAAATCTGGAGATTATCCACACCTTTATGCTTTCAGAAAGCCAAAGCCCAACATCTTGGAGAAGCTTGTTGCCTGAAGCATCTTGTTCGTTCTTTGCGGCAAGGAGCTCTTGACCAGCTCCTTCAGCAATTACAATGACCATGTGCCCATTCTCTTTGAGCGTTCTTTCGATGTACTCCAAAAGTCCGCCCTCTCCTTCAAGATAAAATGGCGATTCTGGTATCAAACAGCAGTCCACATCTCGGCTAGCAAGCGTGGCATACATTGCAATGAATCCTAAAATGAACAATAAATTTTGTTAAGCAACAGCTTCAAAGTGAACTGGCCATGATTTCAAATCTTGTTTAAACACTCGAGAGCAAACCACCAGAGTTTCAAATTCGAGTACCTTTTATAGCAATAGTAGAGATGGAAGCAGATTCAGAGTACAAGAAGGCTATGGGTACAAACCCGCAGAGAAAAACACATCTTACCGCTATACCGGCCCATCAGTTTCACAACTCCAATCCCATTCTCTGCACTTTCAGCTTCAACATGTGCTGCATTGATGGCACGCTGAGCTTCCTCCACAGCAGTATCAAAACCAAATGACTTGTCAATCACCTAGCAGACAAACAAAACCGGTCAGAGTTGCAGAGCACATACCTATGAGACTCTTGACAGGATTTCGTGGTGTATTCAGAATTGTAAGTTACTCATGTAGATAGGTATATTTTGGTGTGATGCCTTGTGTGAAAATGCAGAATTTGACAACCCAAGGAGCCTGCAAGGCCCCAATCCAAATCAAGACGAATAAAGAATGAAATATACCGGTATGTCATTGTCAATCGTCTTAGGAATCCCAGCAACTGCAACCTTCAAACCCCGCTTACGGATTTCCTGAGGGAAAAGATGGAAGGGTTGAGTTAAAGCAAGAATTATTACAATATGTCAACTGGGGCATGGCCCTTGCATCCTTTAATTTTCTTTCACATAGCAAACAGTTATATGATTGTGCAACCTGTAATGTCAAACCGTGTAACATAAGGAAACATGTAGGGCTCATGAACCCCACTAATATTTACTAAGTAATAAGTTCAGAAAGAATCGAGGGGCGTTCGTAGTGACCGCGGGGACAAAACCACGTGTAGATCTCATTGCAATTGTGTCTGAATGGGATACAACATTGATGCATATATAATATATATTATGAAGGGTTTTGCAAAAGATTTTTGAACTAAGTTATGTTACTCTCCTTGATAAATATGTTTTTTCTCTAATCAAGGTACTAAATCCAGGGAAATGGTACCTCAAATATGACAGCAGCTCCCTTCTGAGTGCCATCTCCTCCAATTATGTATACCTGACCATCTATGACTGATAGTCAGTTTCAGATAGGTCGAATGTAAAAGAGTGCTAAACCACTCAGCAACTTGAGATTCATTTCCTAAAAAAGTTGAAGATATGAACAGTGTTTGCCTGATTAATTCCACGGTCCTGAATGCTGTCGACAATCTTCATCGTATCATGGCCTCCTCGTGAAGTTCCCAGAATGGTCCCACCACGCTTGTGTATGTCATTCACAACCTTTGGCGTCAATGTAATTGTATTTTTTGAATAGAAACCCCTATATCCTCCCTACGAGAAAAATATTACCATTAGCAGATCAAAATATTAAAAAGAAGATAGAACAAGATAAAAGAAACCGGACAAAAATAATATAAAATTGAAATAGTTCACCAAATGGTTGTCGAAGATGTGTTATCTATGCAGGAACAATAAAACAACTGTGAATTTGTAAATTTCATGGATAACAGAACGTTGAGACATCAGAACTACCATTGTTGAGTGGACGAACTTACATCAATTCCAAGGACATTGTCAACACCATACATATAGTCAAGGCTGTGCACAATTTCCCTGATCACCGTGTTTAGCCCGGGACATAGACCTCCACAAGTCACTATGCAAGCATTCACTTCGTCTGGAGCAAAATAGATCTGATCATCACCATTGACACATTTTAACAAACAGGTAAAAGTTCTGATTTAATCAATTTTTGTAAGGTGAGGAAATATTGGGGTACCTTTTCACGAGGTCCAGCTCGGCGGAAGTGTATCCCTCTTGGAGTGTCCTTGTGAACAACAATCTGTTAAAAAGGATAGTCAACACACGATAGGCTTTTGCAAAACTGACGAAGGAACATCAAGCTCAAAATAAAAACATGTAGATCGAGCATTAGATTCAATCACCTTTTGAGGGACACTATCATCCATATCGACAAAGTACTGCCTGCAATCAGAACAAAGAACAAACAGGAGACAATCATCGACACAACCCACAAAAGGGACACATTTAAGAAAGGATGAGAAAGTAACTTCAACGTACTTAACAACCGCATAAGCTGGATTTGACTGCAGCGGGTTGGGATATGTCTGCCACAAGAACATCAGAAATTACTTATGTTAATGTCGAAGATTTCGAGAAGATTTTGTCTTCCTTCCCCTAAATAAGTGGAGCACCTACATGCCAAAAATAGAAGATTGCAACTACCAAATATGGAAGATATGAGATCAACCAATAAGGAGAGAAGATCGAATCAAATGTTTCCTATATTTGGAGAGATCTTCAAGGAGATATTTTAGAAGATATCCAAGGGATCTTTTACCAATTCAATGAGGAGCCAAGGCCTATAAAAGAAGGATTTTCGAGCTGCCATAGGTGTGCTTTTGGACGAGAAATTCGAGAGCTTTCATGGAGTCTCTTTTGAGCGACATATTGAGCGAAAATCATGAGCAAAGCACATATCGAGTTTGAGCGAGTTTACTTGTCACGAGAGTGTCTTTTTAGCCTAGTATTTCGTTTGCAAAAGTCTTAGGACTTTGTAGGTTTGCAGAATCGTTAGATTCGTAGTTTGCAGAATCGTTAGATTCGTAGTTTGCAGAATCGTTTAGATTCGTAGTTTTTCTAGGCTTGTTTTTACTGTCTTCGGATAGTTATTTTGCCATCCATTGCTGTTAGTGGAATTTCGCCTTGAGGCACGCAGCAAGTTTTTATAACTTGCTGCACAATTTACATCTCGTGTTCACCATCTTTCTTTACTAAGTTCGTTAAATATTCCGCTGTTCGTTCTGTGTTGGCGTCAGTGTCGACCCAACATTTGGTCCAACATTTAGTCACCAGTTTTAGAACTTAGTATTATACATCCATATCGTACCGGGACCACTTCAACTTAATTCATAGCTGCAATGACCATATCACCTGAAGCATTAAGCAATCTTTGCACATCCATATCCAGAGTTTCGCAGAATAAATAATAAGACTTGCACAATTTAACAAGCATGATGATCTCTGCATTCACCCAAGAAAAAACAGATACAAAACGGTGGCACATCAAACTCACAGACAAGCAGATTGGAGATGAATGTATGTGCAGATGAATGCATATAAACCTACATGGAGATCAGGTATGTAATCGGTGAGATGTGGCACATCTTGAAGAACGTATCCATAATCCCCTGTGACTTCCTTCATCTGACAATTGCTCTTCGAACCCATTATAGATACTTACGCACTCTCAGTTGTTTCTTCAAAGCCTTCGCTTTGTTATTATTGCCTTGGAGATGTGTAATAATACAAAATAGTCAATTAAAAAAAATACTATAAATAGTCAAATACCGGGACGTTTCATCACTAGAATAGAACTACACTTGGATTCTGTGGGCTGAAGTTTGAATAACAAAATAAAGGCTGCGTTTGGTATACAGGTAAACTGAGAAAATGGGTTACAAAATAAATAGTAGTATATAGTCTGATGTTTGGTTTAATAAGATGAAGCCTGAGAAATTTATTAAAGCCCGAAAATAGCAAACGGGCCTTTCTATAATTTATCCTAAATAGACCCCTGTTATTACTTTGTCTTTGATTGTCTGATATTATTTTTTATTGGGCTTGGACCTTTCTGATAAGTGGGTCTGTAAAGCAAACACAGCGAAACTGTATAAATGGGGCCGAAGAAGTTGACAGAAGTTTCCTATACTGAAATAATCTCTCCAATATTGAATATTTATTACTTTTTTATTTAGAAAAACAAGAACGCATGACCCAATATGAGTAGGACCACATATCTAATAGGCCCAATTGAAAGCGAGGAATCTAATAAGAACGAATAGACTTAAAACGTTTGTTCAGAACAATTTTCCAATTGAGGAGCAGAAATAAAAATCTCATCTTGGTTGGTACCTGTCCATAATTCTCTTCACTGTTGGTTTTCTCCATTGGATTTTCATTTCCCCCCCCCCCAAACTATTAAAAAATAAACATAAAACCGAAATCATTAATAAAATAGCGCATTTCGTATGTATATTATACGAGTTACCTAACTCGTAATCACTAAATTTCTTCCAAAACCAATGTGTACTCCAAATCTCCCACACATTCTCAACTTCTATACCTTTGGTCTCATGTATAAACATGTATGCAAATATAGTCATGAAAAACACCGAGCATAACATGACAAAATGCATGGTAAGCCCCATCTTGCAAAGCCTCGCAGTAAAGAATTGGGTGACAAAAAACATCAATGCCATGTTAACTGCGACACATAGACTGCAACCGATCGGTCGAGCTGTTACGGGGAGGATCTCGCTCGGCAGTAACCAATCCTAATGTTCCCCCACGACCATGCGAATGCGGCCACATACCCGTTCATTAGTACAACCGACATGATAGCATTCCATTTGGGCATCGCACCGAGATTTTCATTGGCTCGAATGATGGATATCATAATAATCTGCAAAGTGAGAGAGTCGAAATATAACCATATCAATGAAATGACATGCGACAATAAGAACTTGTGTCTTTACCTGGCATAACACCATTGCGATTCCTCCTTGAACTACTAAGCTTCTTCGTTCAATCTTATCAAATGATTTGGAGGAAACACGTGCGACGATCGAATTTATGGTATAACACCATTATGATTACGCTACAATGTCAACACTATGTAGCTTATTTTCTGTGGCAGCACATCTCCCCTTCTCCAAGTATCTAAAAATGTCGACATCTTACCTTTTCTCTCACTGCATCGATAATTTTGTTCGTACACGTCACTAGATCCACAGTTTTGAAGCCCGTATTTTTTTGTTGGGCTCCGTGTGTCATATTGACCCAATGTGAACAGTAAGTATCTGGACTCCTAAACCCAACAGAAATCCCCAAATCGACGTGTAGCTCGGAACAGTAAGTATTCCGAGCTCGAAGAAGAGAAGAGCTCTAGCTCGGAACAGTAAGCATACTGCGCCGATGTTGGATCCTGCAGTGAAAAGTCGGTTGACGACGGCGAGCGTCGTCACTTGTGTGACTGTCCTCTTGTGCGAGCTGGAGGCAGTGTGCCATTTCGCCATCCGACTCCGATTGCTGTCGGAGTCCGACAGTAAACAAATGCAGCCGTATTTTCTCCTCTTTGGTCTGATAGTGGGCATAGTTGGTGCCGGTGTGGACGTGGTGCTGAAATACAACGCCGTCAAACGTCACCCTCTACCCTGGTGTGGCGGCCGCCACTTCAACTTTTACGATGGCAGGACCGGGAAGGGGTTCCTCCCGCTTATCCCGGTCCTCTGCCTACTCAACAACGTCGTAATGATCTTCATCTTCTTCTTCGAGGTCTCTTTTAGCGTCCCGGCGTACTCCCTCGGAGTCGCCGGGGTTCAAACGGTGAACCATTTCAAAAATTACGTGCATTACCGCTTGGGTCGTAAAGGTACTCTACTGCCTGCAAAATAATATTATTCGTTAACATATTTTAAATCTGTATTTATTTTTTGCTCCCACCTCGCCTCGTACGAGCACATAAATCGGTGAGCCTGGCGAAAAAGGTGATGATGCAGGCTAATGCTGCCGAGGGCGCTGCGGACCGGTCTGCACGATCGGTTCGTGTTGTGGCCGAGATGGCAGGCGCGCCACAGGCATCGATCGATGCCTCGGGAATCGCGACGACGGCATTTGAGGCTGCGAAGGGAAAGGTAGTCGATGCGTCTACTGCGTTGAACGAAGCGATTGCAGATCGGGACGCTGCGGGACGTGCGCTACAAGCTGCTGAGAATTCGGAGGTTGAAGTGGAGGATTCGAACATGACACTGCTAATGCAATCTAGAAATTCATATGTCACTAAATTTCTTCCAAAACCAATGTGTACTCCAAATCTTCCACCCATTCTCAACTTCTATACCTTTGGTCTCAGGTATAAACATGTATGCAAATATAATCATGAAAAGCAGCGAGCTTAATATGACAAAATGCATGGTAAGCCCCATCCTGCAAAGCCCCGCAGTAAAGAATTGGGTGACAAAAAACATCGATACCATGTTAACTGCAACACATAGACTGCAACCGATCGGTCGAGCTGTTACGGGGAGGATCTCGCTCGGCAGTAACCATCCTAATGTTCCCCACGACCATGCGAATGCGGCCACATACCCGTTCATTAGTACAACCGACAAGATAGCATTCCATTTGGGCATCGCACCGAGATTTTCATTGGCTCGAATGATGGATATCATAATAATCTGCAAAGTGAGAGAGTCGAAATATAACCATATCAATGAAATGACATGCGACAATAAGAACTTGTGTCTTTACCTGGCATAACACCATTGCGATTCCTCCTTCAACTACTAAGCTTCTTCGTTCAATCTTATCAAATGATTTGGAGGAAACACATGCGACGATCAAATTTATGGTATAACACCATTATGATTACGCTACAATGTCAACACTATGTAGCTCATTTTCTGTGGCAGCACATCTCCCCTTCTCCAAGTATCTAAAAATGTCGACATCTTACCTTTTCTCTCAATGCATCGATAATTTTGTTCGTACACGTCACTAGATCCACAGTTTTGAAGCCCGCATTTTTTTGTTGGGCTCCGTGTGTCATATTGTCCCAATGTGAACAGTAAGTATCTGGACTCCTAAACCCAACAGAAATCCCCAAATCGACGTGTAGCTCGGAACAGTAAGTATTCCGAGCTCGAAGAAGAGAAGAGCTCTAGCTCGGAACAGTAAGCATACTGCGCCGATGTTGGATCCTGCAGTGAAAAGTCGGTTGACGACGGCGAGCGTCGTCACTTGTGTGACTGTCCTCTTGTGCGAGCTGGAGGCAGTGTGCCATTTCGCCATCCGACTCCGATTGCTGTCGGAGTCCGGCAGTAAACAAATGCAGCCGTATTTTCTCCTCTTTGGTCTGATAGTGGGCATAGCTGGTGCCGGTGTGGACGTGGTGCTGGAATACTACGCCGTCAAACGTCACCCTCTGCCCTGGTGTGGCGGCCGCCACTTCAACTTTTACGACGGCAGGACCGGGAAGGGGTTCCTCCCGCTTATCCCGGTCCTCTGCCTACTCAACAACGTCGTAATGATCTTCTTCTTCGAGGTCTCTTTTAGCGTCCCGGCGTACTCCCTCGGAGTCGCCGGGGTTCAAACGGTGAACCATTTCAAAAATTACGTGCATTACCGCTTGGGTCGTAAAGGTACTCTACTACCTGCAAAATAATATTATAACGTTAACATATTTTAAATCTGTATTTATTTTTTGCTCCCACCCCGCCTCGTACGAGCACATAAATCGGTGAGCCTGGCGAAAAAGGTGATGATGCAGGCTAATGCTGCCGAAGGCGCTGCGGACCGGTCTGCACGATCGGCTCGTGTTGTGGCCGAGATGGCAGGCGCGCCACAGGCATCGATCGATGCCTCGGGAATCGTGACGACGACATTTGAGGCTGCGAAGGGAAAGGTAGTCGATGCGTCTACTGCGTTGAACGAAGCGATTGCAGATCGGGACGCTGCGGGACGTGCGCTACAAGCTGCTGAGAATTCGGAGGTTGAAGTGGAGGATTCGAACATGACACTGCTAATGCAATCTAGAAATTCATATGTCACTAAATTTCTTCCAAAACCAATGTGTACTCCAAATCTTCCACCCATTCTCAACTTCTATACCTTTGGTCTCAGGTATAAACATGTATGCAAATATAATCATGAAAAGCAGCGAGCTTAATATGACAAAATGCATGGTAAGACCCATCTTGCAAAGCCCCGAAGTAAAGAATTGGGTGACAAAAAACATCGATGCCATGTTAACTGCGACACATAGACTGCAACCGATCGGTCGAGCTGTTACGGGGAGGATATCGCTCGGCAGTAACCATCCTAATGTTCCCCACGACCATGCGAATGCGGCCACATACCCGTTCATTAGTACAACCGACAAGATAGCATTCCATTTGGGCATCGCACCGAGATTTTCATTGGCTCGAATGATGGATATCATAATAATCTGCAAAGTGAGAGAGTCGAAATATAACCATATCAATGAAATGACATGCGACAATAAGAACTTGTGTCGACATCTTACCTTTTCTCTCACTGCATTGACAATTTTGTTCGCACACGTAACTAGATCCACAGTTTTGAAGCCCGTATTTTTTTGTTGGGCTCCGTGTGTCATATTGACCCAATGTGAACAGTAAGTATCTGGACTCCTAAACCCAACAGAAATCCCCAAATCGACGTGTAGCTCGGAACAGCAAGTATTCCGAGCTCGAAGAAGAGAAGAGCTCTAGCTCGAAACAGTAAGCATACTGTGCCGATGTTGGATCCTGCAGTGAAAAGTCGGTTGACGACGGCGAGCGTCGTCACTTGTGTGACTGTCCTCTTGTGCGAGCTGGAGGCAGTGTGCCATTTCGCCATCCGACTCCGATTGCTGTCGGAGTCCGACAGTAAACAAATGCAGCCGTATTTTCTCCTTATTGGTCTGATAGTGGGCATAGTTGGTGCCGGTGTGGACGTGGTGCTGGAATACTACGCCGTCAAACGTCACCCTCTGCCCTGGTGTGGCGGCCGCCACTTCAACTTTTACGACGGCAGGACCGGGAAGGGGTTCCTCCCGCTTATCCCGATCCTCTGCCTACTCAACAACGTCGTAATGATCTTCTTCTTCTTCGAGGTCTCTTTAGTGTCCCGGCGTACTCCCTCAGAGTCGCCGGGTTTCAAACGGTGAATCATTTCAAAAATTACGTGCATTACCGCTTGGGTCGTAAAGGTACTCTACTGCCTGCAAAATAATATTATTCGTTAACATATTTTAAATCTGTATTTATTTTTTGCTCCCACCCCACCTCGTACGAGCACATAAATCGGTGAGCCTGGCGAAAAAGGTGATGATGCAGGCTAATGTTGCCGAGGGCGCTACGGACCGGTCTGCACGATCGGCTCGTACGATCGATGCCTCGGGAATCGCAACGACGGTGTTTGAGGCTGCGAAGGGAAAGGTAGTCGATGCGTCTACTGCGTTGAACGAAGCGATTGCAGCCCGAGACGCTGCGGGACGTGCGCTACAAGCTGCTGAGAATTCGGAGGTTGAAGTGGAGGATTCGAACATGACACTGCTAATGCAATCTAGAAATTCATATGTCACTAAATTTCTTCCAAAACCAATGTGTACTCCAAATCTTCCACCCATTCTCAACTTCTATACCTTTGGTCTCAGGTATAAACATATCTGTAAACCTTTTGGTCCAAATGATTATGAGAGTTTTGATTATTCCAAGTTATTATATATTATGGGGGTACAATTTAGAAAACTCGATATGTATGATTTATGATGTTTAAGTATGTGAAAATATTCGATTAAGTGTTTCAATATGATTTAAATCGTTAAGAAAATCGAATATATGTGATCTTATGCTTAACTGGAATATTGATGTGATCACCTGGTTATGAACGTTTTCGTATGATTGGAATATCACTATGTGTCATATATGGAAAATATATTCTGTTAAGTGATATGTGAGCTGTACACGTGATTGAGTTATTTTAGGAATGAATATCACTGTGATCACCCGGATATGAGTGTGCTATATATGGAAAAGATATTCTGACTAAGTGCTTACATGTGATTGATCTATTTTAGGAAAGAATATTATGAGATATTCGTTGAGTGCAATATTAATTGACTTGTGCCTTTCCTTATGCGACTTGGGATTTATATTTTGGAAAGTGATTAATTGATTGGACTTATATATGGTAATATGCTGATTGAGTCTATTTATGGAATGTGCTGAAATCGGATGAGATCACCATGCATGAAAAGTCTGTCTTTACCTTATACTCAGTAGATCAAATCTTTCCTTGTGCGAATTGGCTATCATATTTTAGGAAAGAAATCAGTTGATTGAGCTTACTATTGATAACATGCTGAGTGGAACTATATATGGAATGTGTTGACAAACGAATGAGATTACCGTGGAATGAAAGTAAATCTGTGATATTTATGGTAAGTGATCATGCATGAACGTTGAACTTAATTGGGTTATTCTTGGCATGATTCCTTGAGTTAATGCACGTGATTATTGAGCTTTCTCTTGCATATTATGTGCTTAACTTTCCTTGTGAAGTGTAGAAGCTATTCGTGGGTCTATATACAAGATAAACACTTCACGTTGAAGGGTACGAAACGATCGAATTCCTTAGACTGTCTTGAGCGTTAATTTGCAAAAAATTCGTAGTTTGTGTTGAGCTTACATTTGCGAATCTGTACCCGTGAGCGTATCTTTAGCAACACCCTTCCCTAAACCCATGTCTTCGGACGTGTTGTGTCTTCGGACGTGTTGAACGCACAAAGGAGCACGGTTGGAGTCTTCCGCACGTGGAGGGATGAATTTGGTGGATTCGGTGGCCCTTCGGTAGCGAGCTGCATCCAGTCGGAAATTGGTTTCCTGGGTAAACGACGTGGATCGAAACTTGGTGTGCGGCAGTCTAGGTGGAGGTCTAATTTCCAAAGTGCTTCGGTTGTGTAAGGGTCGATCATTTTGTAACCATAACCGGTAATACTCAGTGATTGATTGGAACTCTTAGGGAGATCACACCCCAAGGACATGATTAAACTCCAGTTGGGGATATAACCTGTATAAAAATCCCGTCTCACTTTACTTTCTGCTATTTACTTTTCTGTGAGACAAATCCGGAACGATTTCAAATATCTAGGGAATATCTTCGGAACATTTTCAAAAAACTACGCGATATCTTTTAACCAGTTTTTAAAAAGGGTTAGGGATACAATATTGATACCCGTACTGCTTTCTAGGGAATAACGTAATCTGAAATATCTTCTTAAAGAAAAGTATTTTTCAAAGAAGAACAAGCCAATTTTTTTAAGCCTAATTCACACCCCCCCCTCTTAGGCATATTTTATACTTCAATATCCAAACGTGCAGCACCACGTACTAGAGCTTCTTCATCTTGAGACTGTGATTTATATGAAATTATCCCTTTTTGCTGCATAATTGAACAAAGACCTCCAGCGCAGGCGCCTTATCGCATGAATCCAGCTGAACTGGAAGAATTGCGGCGCCAACTCGACGAACTATTGGATGCGGGCCTAGTCAGACCCTCGAAGGCACCCTTTGGCTCGCCGGTATTATTCCAACGCAAAAAGGATGGCTCGTTGCGATTTTGTGTTGACTATCGGGCGCTCAACAAGGTGACGGTGAAGAACAAGTATCCGATCCCGAATGCGTTAGACCTCTTCGACAAGTTAGCCAAGGGGAGGTACTTCTCAAAGTTGGATCTACGATCGGGATATTGGCAAGTTCAGATTGCTGAAGGGGATGAGGCAAAGACCACGTGCGTGACAAGGTACGGGTCATATGAATTTTTGGTGATGCCTTTTGGGTTAACTAATGCCCCTGCTACATTTTGCAATCTGATGAATGATGTTCTATATGAGTTTTTGGACAAGTTTGTGGTCGTCTATCTTGATGACATCGTCGTGTATTCGGCGAATCTGGAGGATCATGCTAAACACCTGAAGGTCGTGCTGGAGACCTTAAGGAAAAATCAACTCTACGTAAAAAGGGAGAAATGCGAGTTCGGTAGCACCAGGATCAATTTCTTAGGCCACATGATCGAAAATGGCCAGATCGAGATGGATAAGGTCAAAGTTCGAGCTGTGATGGAATGGCCACGACCAAGCATCGTTACGGAGCTGCGGTCCTTCCTGGGTGTTGCGAACTACTATCGACGCTTCATCAAGGGGTATTCAAAGATTGCTTTGCCTCTGACGGACCTCTTGAAGAAGGACGTGAAGTGGGATTGCAGTCGTAGCTGCGAAGAAGCCTTCGAACGACTCAAAGCTGCATTGGCCAGCGAACCTGTCCTGAAGCTGCCTGATTTTGAGCAGCCATTCGAAGTCCACACTGATGCGTCTGGTAAGGCACTTGGCGGTGTACTTGTGCAAGGGAGACACCCCATCGCCTACGAGAGCCGAAAGCTCAAAGATGCTGAAACGCGCTATAGCACGCACGAGAAAGAGATGACCGCGGTGATTCATTGCCTCGGAGCGTGGCGCCACTATCTTCTTGGCTCTAAATTTGTGATTGTCACTGACAATGTGGCAAACACTTATTTCAAAACTCAAAAGAAGCTAACCCCGAAACAGGCACGATGGCAAGAGTTTCTTGGGGAGTTCGATTTCGATTGGGTTCATAGGCCTGGACGGCAGAATGAAGTTGCTGATGCACTAAGCCGCCAGCCTCACCTCAACACGGTGGCCGTAATAAGCAAAGTCGCGAGCAGCTTTGTCAGCCGCATCCGACGCGAAAGTGAGAACGATCCAACTTACGTGAAGCTCAAGGACCAAGTGAAAGAAGGGCTTCTGAAACGCTACTGGCTTGAAGATGGGCTGTTGGTCACGCATGGCAAACGATTTTATGTACCTGTCGGGAGACTGCGTAATGAGCTCTTGAAAGAGCACCATGAGCCGCAGTGGGCTGGTCACCCAGGAGTTAGGCGCATGATGGCCCTAATCTCTCGCAAGTTCTATTGGCCAAAACTCGAGCAGGATGTCGAGGCCTTTGTTCGTACTTGCAGCATTTGCCAGCGAGACAAGCCCGAGCGTACAAAGTTAGCAGGTTTGTTGCAGCCGTTTCCTATTCCGGCTAGCCCATGGCGTTCCATTTCCATGGACTTCATTGTTGGGTTGCCAAAGAGCGAAGGAAATAATTCCATCTTAGTCGTGGTGGATCGGTTCTCCAAAATGGCGATATTTATGGCGGCCCCTATTCAGTGCAATGCCGACATCGCTGCGGACCTGTTCTTCCGAAATGTGGTAAAGTATTTTGGGATGCCAGAAGAAATCATTAGTGATCGGGACGTAAGGTTCACAAGCCGATTCTGGACGATTCTATTCCGAAGGCTTGGCACAAAACTGCGATTTTCTTCAGGCTATCACCCACAAACGGATGGACAGACCGAGCGAGTCAATCAACTCCTTGAGGAGTATCTTCGGCACTACATCTCAGCCAGCCAACACAACTGGACGAGCTTACTTGACCCGGCGCAATTTTGCTACAATCTCCATAAATCATCAGCGACAGAAAAGAGTCCATTCGAGGTAGTTTATGGTTTCCAACCTTTAACACCTCAAAATCTTTCTATGTGGAAAGCTGTAGGAGATTGTCCACCGGCGTACAAGTTTGCTCGAGGGCGACAGTTGTTGTGGGCTGAAGCTCGAGACAGCCTCGCCAAAGCTGGCAGACGGATGAAGAAGTATTACGACCAAGGACATCGGGCGGTAACCTTCGAAGTGGGCGAAAAAGTTTGGGTAAAACTTTCACCTCAAATGAAGGCCAAGTGGAAAGCTCAATCGCTCGCATGGAGCTTGTTGCCAAAGTATGATGGGCCTTTCGAGATCGTGAATTGAGTCGGCCAAGTGGCGTACAGATTGTTGCTTCCACCAAAGTATCGGATCCACCCAGTGTTCCACGTAAGCTTCTTGAAGAAATTCCATGAAAACCAGCTCCCGGGATCGTCGACGAGGGCGTCGCTGATTCAGGCGGGGGAGAATTGTTATGTAGTTGACGGATCTTGACCGTTGACCTCGGTCAACGGCGGCCGAGCAGTACTCGGCCGGACTCGGTGGTGCCTAGACCCCGAGTTATGTTCGGCAGAAATGATCTGTCGGGCAGTGGCCAGATGGGTAGGTCTGGCCACACACGAACTTGACCCATGAGGTGGCCGAAAGGCAGATGGGCAGTTCGCTCGAACATGAGCACATACTCGACGCTAAGACGGATTTAGCCTCGGCGCACGTAGCTTGTGGCAAGCGCCAGCTCGATGGACTTGAGTGGGCATTCGGTGCAGACGCGCCAAGCTGTGGCCAAAACGCGCGCGCGGAATTGTGCCTGATTGCGGAACAAGCCAGCACACGAGCCTGGCGGAAGCCACTTGCGCGCGCGCCCGACATGGCCAGCGACATTGCTCGCGGCATGATGGCATCAGACAGGCTAGCATGGCATGCGGGCCTTAGACAGATTGACATGGCTAGTGCATGAGCCAGGCTGGCACCACATGGACGAAAGATGTGCATGTGACAGGCTGGCATGTCATGGTTAAAAGATGGCTTTAACAGGCTGGAATCACATGGGCAGTTGATGACTCAACCAAGCACATGGGCGAAAGTGCTTTGTCCCACCAAGAACATGGGCAACATGCCTTTGTCCCAAGTGGTCGAGATTCCTTGTGTCCCACTAAGAACATGGGCAGCATGGGCTAGATTCCTTGTGTCCAAGCCATCTCAAGCACATGGCCAAGTAGTCAAGCTAACACCTCACATGGGCGAGATTCAATCAATGCACATGGGAGGTTGGCTTGGCTTGAGTCTATAAAAGGCCTTAGAATGCATTTTGCCAAGTATGAAAAATTTGACGTAGTAACTTGTAATACATTAAGTGTTGTGCGAGTGTTCCTATAAGCTAGGCGAGTTTTGTAAACAAGCAGCTTATTATACGAGTCTTTTAAGCTCGTGCCGGGTTTTTCCCCCACTCTGAGTTTGGAGTGGGTTTTCCCGTAAATCTTGTGTCATCTGTCTTATTCGTTTCTTGTTGGTGTGAGATCGAGTGATGCAAACACGAGAGCTTTAAGTCCGAGGCCAAACTTTATCAAACGGGCCGAGTACGTTGGGTTTGGGGTGAGCGAAGCGATCTCTCGACGCTTATTTCCGCACGCAAATATAAGAAAGTGAAAGGCTGAGTAGCAAGGCTTTGGGCCGAGCCAAGCTATTGCCGGTCTCGAACCTCAACTTAGATGCGAAAAATTCTAAGTTAAAAAGGGTTGTGACAAAGTTGGAATTTGATGTACACAACTATTAAATTTGACAATTGGCGCGATTCTGATATTCATGGTTTGGAAGAAAACAAAAGCCAACTTCTATGATGTACTTCATCACTTATTTACCAGTGAGGGCGTCCCCGCTTTCATTACCATAGAATCTCCCACTTATGCAGCACCTTTTGAAGATCATTTTATTTTCTGTGAGGTACCAGTTTTATCTGTCAATATATATTGCCCCAAGTCTTCACTAATTGATGTGCTGTCAAACACAAGAAAAAGAACAAAATGAACAGACACAGCTTGAATATGGTTAAAGATATTACCAGACATCTATGGTAGTACTTGGTTGCATGGGACCTAGTTCCTGTCTCTAGATCAAGCATCTTATCATCCCAATCGATGAATTTAGCATACAAGCTTTTAACAAGATCCAAGGATACCGCAACATTAGAAAACATATCCAATCTAGAAATTCATGTGTCACTAAATTTCTTCCAAAACCAATGTGTACTCCAAATCTTTCACACATTCTTCAACGTACTTAACAACCACATAAGCTGGATTTGACTGCAGCAGGTTGGGATATGTATGCCACAAGAACATCAGAAATTACCAAAGGTCATAGCTGCAATGACCATATCACCTGAAGCATTAAGCAATCTTTGCACATCCATATCCAGAGTTTCGCAAAATAAATAATAAGACTTGCACAATTTAACAATCATGAAGTCTTCTGCATTCACCCAAGAAAAACAGATACAAAATGGTGGCACATCAAACTCACAGACAAACAGATTGGAGATGAATGTATGTGCAGACGAATTCATATAAACCTACATGTAGATCAGTAATGTAATCGGTGAGATGTGGCACATCTTGAAGAACGTATCCATAATCCCCTGTGACTTACTTCATCTGACAATTGCTCTTCGAACCCATTATAGATACTTACACGCTCTCAGTTGTTTCTTAAAAGCCTTCGCTTTGTTATTATTGCCCGGAGAAGATGTGTAATAATACAAAATAGTCCATTAAAAAAATATTACTCCCTCCGTCCAAGCAACTTGCTGGTCACGCAAATTAAGATGACATTATTATAATAATATAGTACAATGAAAAGATAAAAAAGTATATATTTTGACACGTTTAAGAATATTTAATATTATTATATTGATTGTTTGTGATAGTTTTTTGCTAAATAAGAAAAGGTGATAAAATTATTGGGACACCCAAAATGGAAAAATGTGATAAAATTAGCGGGACGGAGGGAGTATAAATAGTCAAATACCGGGCCGTTTGATCACTAGAATAGAATTACACTTGATTTTGTGGGCTGAAGTTTGAATAACAAAATAAACTCTAAAAATGGGGCCGAAGAAGTTGACAGAAGTTTCCTATACTGAAATAATCTCTCCAATATTGAATATTTATTACTTTTTTATTTAGAAAAAACAAGATCGCATGACCCAGACCCAATATGTTGAATAGGACCACATATCTAATAGGCCCAACTGAAAGCGAGGAATCTAATAAGAACGACTAGACTTCAAACGTTTGTTCAGAACAATTTTCCAGTTGAGAGGAGCAGAAATAAAAATCTCATCTTGGTTGGTACTTGCCCATAATTCTCTTCACTGTTGGTTTTCTCCATTGGATTTTCATTTCCCCCCAAACCCTCAGCCCTAGTTTTCTTTTTCGCTTTTTTACTGATAGCACGAAATTAATTTACTGTACGGAGCGACGGAAAAGGAATTTGCAACAACAGTAGCTCTGATTTGGACCTGTTGTTCCGTTTTGTTTTCAAATCCAAAGTTTTTTTTTTTTGTTGGGACTCTTCATCTTGGTGGTGTTGGTGTTGCATGGTGGTCAAGAAAATGTTGTTGTTGCTTGAGTGAACCAAGCTGTTATAGGGGCGGTTTTTTAGCTGAGGAGAAAAAAAATTGAAAGAAGAAAAAAAAAACAAGATTGAAAACTTGAGAAAGTGTGGGGGTTTTGAGATGGATGAGGGTGATAAGGGTGGAAGAGGAAGCGATAAAGGTTTGGCAGCCGAAGATGAGAGCAATACTGCTCCTCTCCCTGAAAGGGTGCCCACGGTTCTTGATTTTTTTTTGTGCAAATTTGTATTGAATTTTACTTTTTTAGTTAATCGTTCTTATTATATCTGTTCTGTGACTTTTCTTGGGTGTGGAACATTGGGTGCATTTATCTTAGTTCGAGTGTGTTCGGGTGTAAAAGGCATCATAGTCTTTGGTTGGGGTGGGTACAATGATCAAGGATTTGATCATTGTTTGTTAATAAATTTGGTTTCGCAATGTTGATTTAGTGGATATGATCATTGTCCGGTGTTTGATAATGGTTGAACTTGGAAACGGTTCTATGTATTTTTTGTGTTTTTCAAGAATTTCTTTTATGCATGGTGTTATTTTGAGGGCTTTTTATGGAAAGTTGCAAGGTTATGTAATGTAGTTCTATCTAGTTGAGTTGTTTTCCATGTTACGATAGTAGTCAGCAATAAAAGGAAAAACTGCCCGTGGAATGTCGACAACAAACACTAAAAATCGCAAGACAGTGACAGACATCTGGCAATGGACAACAAATAGAAGACCATAAGTAGAATAGTGGTTAGGCAGTAGACAAAATAGAAGATGAAAACATTATGTACGCTACAGCCTGAATAATGATAAAGAAAACTGCCAGATAAATAGTTTTTACATAATTACGAAATTAAGTTAATAAGGTCTAGATGTTTGAGTTTCCAGAAATTCTTTTAACTTATGCCATTTGAGTTTATTCTGGGTTTTTGAATAGGTTCATGTAGGTGGTTCTCCTACTTATCGAGTTGATAGGAAACTAGGGAAAGGAGGATTTGGACAAGTGTATTTAGGTCGGCAAATCAACCCCCCTAATCCAAATGAAAGAACAGGCTCAGGAGCTGTCGAGGTATATGACTGGTTTTATCCATTTGGATCTCTACCTATACATGTAATATTATTATTGATTTATGTCAGGTTGCTCTGAAATTCGAACATCGGAGCAGCAAAGGATGTAATTATGGACCTCCGTATGAGTGGCAAGTCTACAGGTGGATCATTTTCTGTTCTTTTCTGGTTTTTCGTAGTACCTTTTTTTGCTTGATCAAAACCTGAAATGCAATAGTTGAGATGTTGCTTTATACATTACAGTGTGCTAGGGGGCAGTCATGGCATACCTTGTGTGCATTACAAAGGACGCCAAAATGACTATTATATAATGGTACAATTATATCTCTTGTTTGTTTGTTTTTCAATTATGTTTTTCTTGTTCTTTGTTTATCTGATTGGTTGAAACAAGCCTAACAAAATTTCCAGGTCATGGATATGCTCGGTCCTAGTTTATGGGATGTGTGGAACAATAATTCCCACACGTAAGTCTCGTTTTTTAAACCCATGATGTTAATATCTATTGCACCAGTATTTGCATAGATTCATGCAACTTATATCCACTATTCTTGTTATGCCAGAATGTCTATAGAAATGGTGGCATGTATTGCTATTGAAGCTATTTCTATTTTGGAGAAGTTGCACTCGAGAGGGTATCTATATATTTACTTTTGCTGCTGTCAAGTATGGATGCTTGATTATCTAATTTTATTTTAATGTTTCTGTGCTGATTTTTATATTTTTAGCACCATTATTGCGTTGCAGACAGAGCGCATGCATGAGAAACCCTTCATCTGTGTGATTATTGCAGATATGTTCATGGTGATGTGAAACCAGAGAACTTCTTACTTGGACCACCTGGAACGCCGGATGAGAAAAGATTATTTCTTGTTGATCTTGGATTAGGTAACATCTTGAATGAAAACTTTGTATGTATAATGGGAACCCTCTTCCTAACCTTCCTATGAAAAATTGCAGCCACCAAGTGGCGAGATAATTCCACTGGCATGCACGTGGAGTATGATCAACGACCTGATGTCTTTAGGTGACATTAACATGGGCAATTTCTTACACGTTCTGCCTGTTTCTGGTATCTTATTGTTCTATTTGGTTCTGTGTTTTTTATCTAATGCTAGAATGTTTTGGATTTGCAGAGGTACTGTTCGTTATGCCAGCGTGCATGCACATCTTGGAAGAACTGGGAGTCGTCGGGATGACTTAGAGTCCCTCGCATATACGCTCGTGTTTCTTCTTCGTGGTCGACTTCCTTGGCAAGGTTATCAGGTTGGTTTGTTCAGGTTTAGAAATGTGCCATTTCAACTCTAATTCGATTCATTAACATTGCATATGTATTACAGGGTGAAAATAAAGGTTTCCTTGTCTGCAAAAAGAAGATGGCGACTTCGCCAGAAGCTCTATGTTGCTTCTGTCCTGCACCTTTTAAATATTTTGTGGAATATGTTGTTAATTTGAAGTTTGATGAGGAGCCGAACTACGCAAAATATATTTCCCTCTTTGATGGCATTGTTGGACCAAATCCAGATATTAGACCAATCAATACTGAAGGCGCCCAGAATGTAAATGCCTTAACTTTCCTGTCCCTTACACTATTATGGCTATATTTCATTGAAGTTTGCCCTTATCCTTGTGAAATAATTTGTTACCCTGTGAAGCTTATATACCAAGTGGGACACAAGAGAAGTCGGCTTCTGCTCGATGAGGGCGAGGATGAGCAACCAAAGAAAAAGGTCAGAATGGGGATGCCAGCTACACAATGGATCAGTGTGTATAATGCACGAAGACCAATGAAACAAAGGTAGTGTTATTTGGTACTCTTGTGTGTTTTATGTGTGGTTAATCAAGTATTGGGATAGTGAGCCATATCTTTTTTTATTTTGGTAGATACCACTACAATGTGGCAGATAACAGACTAGCTCAACATATTGACAAAGGGAATGAGGACGGCTTATTAATTAGCAGTGTGGCATCTTGCTCGAACTTGTGGGCGATAATTATGGATGCTGGAACTGGCTTTAGTTCCCAAGTCTACGAACTGTCCCCGCACTTCCTCAACAAGGTCTTAGATGTTGTCTCGAAATTACTAGTTTGCCTCTTATATGCATGCAAGGGTGAACTTGACTTGAACCAGTACCGTTACGTGGTTCAGCGAGTATCAATTATTGGTGTTGGGGTTCAAGTATTTTGTTTAGTTTTTACTTTGTATATTAATGCAGGAATGGGTTATGGAAAATTGGGAGAAAAACTATTACATCAGTGCGATAGCAGGGGCGAACAATGGCAGCTCGTTGGTGGTCGTGTCTAAAGGTTTGTAGTTTCTTGAAAACACCGCGTGATGTGACTGACGTATTAGCTCGCAGACTGATGTGTGGCTCGCTTACATTATTATTCAGGCACACAATACCTACAACAGTCTTATAAAGTTAGCGAATCATTTCCATTTAAGTGGATCAACAAGAAATGGAGAGAAGGATTCTACGTCACTTCAATGGCTACTGCAGGAAGTAGATGGGCTATCATAATGTCTCGTGGAGCTGGGTTTTCTGAGCAGGTTCGTATGTAATTAATTATGTAGAAACTTGCGAGATGATGATGGTGCAATTTTGATGTATTAGGTGGTGGAATTGGACTTTCTTTACCCCAGCGAAGGTATTCACAAGAGGTGGGATGCTGGCTATCGAATCACATCGACTGCAGCTACGTGGGACCAAGCTGCACTCGTCCTTAGCATCCCGAGAAGAAAGCCCTCAGACGAAACCCAAGAGACGCTTAGAACCACAGCTTTTCCTAGTGCACATGTCAAGGTTGTTGTTGAGTTTCATTCTTTCTTCTTTTTTGCTTTTGCAAGTTTGATTGATTCTGTTGTTAACTTAATAGTTGGTGTATTCTGTCAGGAAAAATGGGGCAAGAATCTTTACATTGCGTCCATGTGCTACGGGAGAACTGTATCTTGAGTTGAATTATCATCCAATCCCATCATGATCTTGTTTCGCAGTTGTATGTATGTATGTATGTATGTATAGCTTTTCTTACCTATTTAATAAACTCTCTGGCCTCTGCCTATGATTATGTTGAATATGCTGAGCTGATTATAATTTATACTATTCATTCAAAATATAGTTGGGTACCATATAGAATATTATACAGCAAGATCCATGTATGAAGAAGAAAGACGAGTTTAATTATGATCCCTCCCACCATGTTATGGTGGGTCGGTGCACGGGTAATAATTGGGGGGTTATATTATATGCTAAAAAAAACACAAGAGCCGCCGGCTTAATTATACTTCAGTGAGATTTAGATACATGTTCGTAGAAACTACGATTATTGTTACTCTAGAATCTTGATATTATAAATTTTGCTACATTTTAAAAATATGCATGTAATTAATCGATATTCCAACTACTATTCTGATCAACAGAACCAACCATTGGACACTAATCAAGACCAAGGTATGAGTATGATGCTGTAATATGAAAATATCGACATACTTACTTTTTTATTTGCCCATCTGTCTTCTTTATCTGCCTATATTTACATGAGAGCAAGATATCGAAGCCGAATCCAACCTTTGAAGTCAACTTACCAAGTTGTTTAAAAAGACGATCCTTCAATATTATCTATACATTAATGAGATCCATAAATATAATTAACACCTATTGATTGAAGAGCTTTCATTACATTTATTATTACTACTAGTGTACTAAACCATTAAACAACACCATAAATTGACTACAACAAGAGCAAGGGCACACCACACCTAAAGGAAGATTTGTGGATCAATGGATGGCGGCTCTAAATGGCAAGGAAAAGTCACAGCCCAAATCCACACCAAGTCAGCCGAAGATGTCTGGTCAATACTTGTACGTGACTTCTGCAGCTTCCACAAATGGCTACCCACCATCGACGCTTGCCACAAACTAGAAGGCTCCGAAGGACGTCCTGGGTTGCTCCGCCGCTGCTCCGCCACGACGAACGGCGGAGGAGAACCGGCGGCGGTGGTGGTGAAGTGGGCCGACGAGAAACTGACGGATATTGACTCTGCCAACAAGGTCCTAAGCTATCAAGTGATGGACAACAACATGGGCTTTAACTATTACAAGTCCACTCTCAAGGTACTACAACAAATACCACCACCGCAGGAAGAGAAGGAGGGCAAGGACTATGGTAATATTAATAGTTGCATGATCGAATGGTCCTTTTGTGCTGATCCAGTTGAAGGTTTGACCTGCCATGGATTGCTTTCTTATCTTGAGATTGGTGTGAAAGGCTTGGCACAGCGTTTGGAGAAGGAGGAGTCCTCCTCCTCCTCCTCTTCATTATAAATTATATTACTTGCAGACTTCTTGATGATGATCATCGTGATAATAATAATAATAACTATTAATAATAATTAAATGTCTGAAAGCTCCTGCACCACTGGTCCATCTCCTCTTATGTAATAAATACACCTTGAACTTTGTATTCTTGGTTCATTCGATGATTAGTAATCTTGTTTTTAATCAATATTCATCGTTCTTGATCGGGTAAATATAATTTATACAAAGTTAATTCCGTTCCAAAAATAATTCGTTCCAAGACAGACAATTACACCGTAATTTTGTTGGGCTGAAGGTTTCATTGGGCCTGTGGAAGGTAGGCCCAATATGAAATTTTTTGCATATCTATTCGAGCGGCCCAATACTAAATTTGCATATCCATTTCTATTTTACCTTCCCTTTCGTTTCCCTTTGAACCCCAAAATAAAACCGCCGTTGATGGAATAAACGCCTTTCTCAGTTGCCATTGCGTCGCTCGAAGCGAACCCCCTAAACCTAGAGTTATGGCGACGGAAAGCGACCAATCGCACAAATCGCATAGGGCTAGAAAGTCGGGAGCTTCTGTGAAGAACAAGAAGTCCAAGTCGAGGCCTACTTCCAACGATGGTCTAACCAAGGAGCAGAAGAAGCAAAACAATCCCATGGTAATTACAGAACCTGGCCTACGGTTTCTATTTGGTGATTATTGATTTCCAGGATGTATGTTAGTCTCCACGTGTTTTTTTGTGTTGAATGAACCTAGGGAATTAATTTTGGTAGCAAACTTGCAGAGTTTATTTTGCGTCCATGCTGGTCATGGCAGCAACTAATTAATATACATACATATTTGGTTGTAGGCATTCTCGTTTAATTCGTCTGTTAAAGCCAAGAGGCTGCATACGATATCAACAGAGAAGGAGCAGAAGAGGCTTCACGTGCCAACAGTTGATCGCTCTACAGGTGAACCTGCGCCGTTCGTTGTTGTTGTCCAAGGCCCCCCGAAGGTCTGCTTGCTGAGTTCTCGTGCTGATTTAATTTCTACATATGCATTTCCAGTTCATTACGTAGTTGACCGCTCTGCAGGTTGGGAAGTCATTGCTGATTAAGTGTCTGGTGAAGCATTATACGAAGCAGAATTTACCTGAAGTTTGTGGTCCAATTACTATTGTGTCAGGTTGGGTTTTTCCTTTCATGGTTGGTCTGACGGTATACTTTTGACCTGTCATAATTTATTAAATAATGTTAAGAGCAGCGTCCAAGTCAATTTGTATGTACAAGCAATATGGTGTTGGATGTACATGCATTTAGAGTTTAGTTTCTAGGACACTGCTGAAGTGCGGAAGGCATTCAGTTCTGAAATGATGTGTTTTAATATATCAGGAAAGCAAAGGAGGCTGCAGTTTGTGGAGTGCCCAAACGATATTAATGGGATGATTGATTGTGCCAAGTTTGCTGATTTAGCTTTGCTTCTTATTGATGGAAGTTTTGGCTTCGAAATGGTATCCTCTCCTTTCTTCGAAATACTTTTTGCATATGGATGCATTATTTGTTACTAAGGCACTCATTGGTCATTACTATCATGAGCATATCTCGGACTTCAGGATTCACTTGCAAGTTAATGAAGCATTAAATTGGAGAAATAATGCTCTCTAGGTTGTTAAAAGTGCTCGTGTTATACGTATCTGACGTATATTTTGATGATTGGTTGGGAAAGTAACTGCTCTGATCAATGTTATCCTATTTAGTAATGAAGGATTCGGATGCTAAACATGCTATAGGACCTCAAGGTCTTAAAATTATAAGAATTTATTAATATCCTTTGCGATATGAGTGGGAGTGATGTATGCTGTGCATCTATAAATTGGAGGTGGCCAAGAGTATGCAATATTCGTTTATGAAATATGTTTCATTTCAATTTTATACGGTTGTTTGAAAATATTACAGGAAACTTTTGAATTCCTGAACATTCTTCAAAATCATGGATTTCCTAAAGTCATGGGTGTACTCACTCATTTGGACAAATTTAAGGACGTGAAAAAACTCAGGAAGACGAAACAACGATTGAAGCATCGGTTCTGGACTGAAATATATGATGGTGCTAAGTTATTTTACTTATCGGGACTCATTCATGGAAAGTGAGTGAATTTACTTTCTATTTTCTTCTTGTTGGGTGTTTATTGCCTGTTGTATCCTTATATATGCTTATTGTTTCGTGGGGTTTCTTATGAAAGGTATACAAAACGTGAGGTGCACAATCTTGCAAGATTTATCTCTGTCATGAAATTCCCCCCGCTGTCGTGGAGAGTTGCTCATCCATACGTCCTAGTAGATCGTTTTGAAGATATTACTCCCCCCGAGAAAGTGCAAATGAATGATAAATGTGACAGAAATATTACACTGTATGGTTACTTGCGAGGATGTAATTTGAAGAATGGAATGAAGGTACTAAAGTCGACCAGCTGATAGTTTTAGTATGCATGTGATTTTTTTTTTCAAATTTCGATGCTTTTGTTGGAGTATTTGGTTTCTTATGCATGGTCTTTTCATTGTTTTCGTTACTGCCTGCTTGACCATTCTGATCATATTTAGTGATTTTTGGTCATCAGTAATCTTTTTAGAATCCTTTCACAAATGAATCGTTTGATGTTGAGGTGACTGAACATTATTTATTTCTATTGTTCTGGCATTTGTTCATTTTTTGGAATGTATTGCACTTACCTTCAGTGTAATGCAGGCACACATTGCAGGTGTTGGTGATTTTCCTCTCACTAGAATCACTGGTTTAGCTGATCCTTGTCCTCTGCCCTCAGCTGCGAAGAAGAAGGGGTTGAGAGACAAGGAGAAGTTATTTTATGCACCTATGTCTGGCGTTGGGGATCTCCTTTATGATAAGGATGCTGTCTACATAAATATAAATGACCATTTTGTACAGTTCTCTAAAGATAATGGAGCTAATTCTGGGGGGAAAGGTGATTGTCTTATTTCATCCTACTTGTGTTATTGCCTTTGAGCACTCCCTTTGCACAAAAAAAGTCTGTTCATAGTGACTTCTCTTTCAGATACTCAGATAGTGTCAACACTCTACCACAATGACCTTTCTTTAGAACATCCTCTCTGGCATTTTGGCCTATCTGGTTGCATCTGTACTTCAGATTGTGGAAACAATACTGGAGCTTCTATGTCTCTACTGTTGCTTTGATTCTTTATGGATAAGTTGTGTTTTTTGTCATTTGCATGTGATAAATCATAACTGAAAGAAGATAGCGTCGTGCTGTACGATTCTAGGTGAACTGAATGATGGACAGATGAAAATGCTGCTATACTTTGTTTTTGAGAAATCAATGTTTTTTTTTCTGTGCCAGGAAAGCAACGTGATGTTGGTGTTGAATTGGTCAAGTCACTGCAGAACACAAAATATTCTGTTGATGAGAAGCTGGAGCAGAGTTTCTTTAGACTTTTTGGCGGAAAGTCTATTTTGTCAGCCGTAGCTCAGAATGATTTTGCTGATGCTGAATTTACTGATCGAGGAACTCCTCTTGAGCCTGTAGAAATGTGTCAAACCGACATGGATGATGATGATGAAGATGAAATAGGCGATGGTAGTGATTCTAACGATGGGGATGATATGGAGACTTTTGATGGCAAAACTATCCCTATTACTGGTTCCTCGAAAGCGATGGATGATAGTTCAGATGAAGAAACCTTATGTCCTTCGGAACAGGTAATGCCTTCACAAACCAATTTCGAAGAAGAGATTGACATTCACGAGGGAAGGGTCAGAAGAAAAGCGGTTTTTGATAATGAAATAGATATAGAGAACCTACAGGTAAATATTCTGCATATATACATAATTACCTTTCTCATTGATGGTTTACATCGTTTTTTATTCGAAATAGATTATTCAAATGAAGTTCAAGTTATGCCTTATGTTTCTCTTTCCTGGCATTAGGACCAAATAATGGAACATCTATATATTCCTCCTAGATGGTCTTTAGTTTATTGCTAACAACTTCTCCTCCATATTTCTTTGATGCTAATGTGAATTTATATTGCCACTACTGTGCTGCATTCTTATGCCAACCTACCTTTAATGTAGGGTTCTGATGGAGAAGGTGACATGGAACTAAGTGACGAGGATGAACATCGGTATGATGATAATCAAGACACTTCCTCTGATCTTTCAGATGATGAGAAGTATAATGGTATACTTTCTTTTATTAATATGAATGAGAAACCATCATATTTGTCTGTGAATCTTCCTTAGCTTTCAGATTCAGACCCCGAAAATAATCGTTCTCGTTGGTTGATGATTGCCTTTGATAGGTGAGATGGGAAATGTTGCCAAATGGAAGGAATCCCTGGCCGAACGAACTTCAGCTCGGAAGAATACTAATCTTATGCAACTTGTATATGGGAAACCTTCATCAGAGTCTCATGATGAGAAGAATGGATCCAGCGGAGATGAAAGTGGGGACGATGAATTCTTTATTCCTAAAGGAGAAGGAGTCAAGGTTTTTGGGCCTGCTAACCCCGAAATTATTTGTCTACTAATCAACTTGTCATTTTAATGTTTTCTTTACAACCATGGGTGCAGAAGATGAAAAAAGGAACAGATATTGGCAATATTGATGTTGATGACTGCTCAAAGTTTTGTATTGACGCCGGTGATAAGGTCTGGGGGGATGATGAGTTGATTGCAAGTATTCGCGATCGTTTTGTGACAGGGGACTGGTCAAAAGCATCCTTGAGAAATAAGCTCCCAGAAAGTACTACAGATGGCGATGATGCAGTCTTTGGTGATTTTGAAGACTTGGAAACGGGTGAGAAGTATGAAAGCAATTTAGGAAATGGTATTGGTGGTTCTCAGAAGGTTGAGGACAAGGCTGAAGAGGAGCGGAGGCTAAAAAAGCTAGCACTTCGGGCCAAATTTGACGCGCAATATCCTTTTTTAGACTTGCATAATAGTGTTAATGTGTGTGCTTCATCTAGTACGGAAATATGTCAAGCATCATTATCATAGACAGTTAAGTATTTTTGGGTCATAGTGCTGTTATTCTTTGCTGTATTTCATTTGTTTGGATTTAAAAACCCTGTTGTTTGGAAACTATGCACTTTTCAAAGGATCTCGACATGATATAGCTTTAACATTGCATCCTTAACTCTAATTTTACATATGATGGATCTGACTTTCCAGAGGAAGAAGATGATGATAATGACGCCCATACGGATAATGGAAAGAGCAAAGGCAGTGAATTTTATGATAAGGTATAATCTGGTAGTGATCATTCTCCACTTGTCTTGCGATGATTGCGATTGTGTTTTATGCATGAACTCTACTATTGCAGTTAAAAGAGGAGATCCAGCGGCAGAAGCAGGTAAACATAGCTGAACTTAATGAACTAGACGAAGTTACTCGTGTGGAAATAGAGGGTTACAGAACTGGGACCTACGTCAGACTTGAAATCCACGATGTTCCCTGTGAAATGGTGGAAAATTTTGACCCTCATCATCCAATCCTTGTTGGTGGACTTGCGCTTGGGGAGGAAAATGTTGGGTATATGCAGGTTAGGGACTAATTTTTAAAGCGAGTAGATATCCTTGCTTGAGTGTTCCATTCTATTTACAAGTATTTTGTTTTGTTTCTTGTCCCTGAAGGTTCGGTTGAAGCGTCACAGGTGGCACAAGAAAGTTTTGAAAACGAGAGACCCGATTATTGTTTCGATTGGGTGGAGACGCTACCAAACTGTGCCAATTTATGCAATTGAGGATCAAAATGGACGACATCGCATGCTCAAATACACTCCTGAGCACATGCATTGCCTTGCAATGTTCTGGGGTCCACTTGCGCCGCCTCATACTGGGGTGGTTGCTGTGCAGAACTTATCAAATAACCAGGTGCCAAATGTTCAGTGCAATTATGATTTTTTTATCATCTGGGATTTATTTGGATATAGACAGTTTAGTTGCATCCTTAAATTCATGCGAAAAGTGTGAAATTTCTCATCTATCGAGACAAGAAACCCAAGCTTTTTTATCCTTGATTCAAAATAGCTATAGTGGACCATCTCAGTTTTCCCCTGATAATCGCCTTTCTTTTTTTTGCTTCAGGCATCGTTTCGTATTACAGCAACTGCTACGGTCCTGGAGTTCAATCACGCTGCAAGGATTGTGAAGAAGCTCAAGCTCGTTGGTTCTGCCTGTAAAATCTATAAGAAAACTGCTTTTATTAAAGACATGTTCACTTCAGATCTCGAAGTAGCGAGGTTTGAAGGAGCAGCTATACGCACTGTCAGTGGAATACGGGGACAAGTGAAAAAGGTAGCACACATATCCTCAAACTGTTGGCATGTCCAATTTTTTAATAATTAGTTTCTTAATGTGCTTCTATTTAAGGCTGCAAAAGAAGAGATTGCGAATGAGCTGAAGAAGAAAGGTGGATCTGTTAAAGAAGGCATTGCTAGATGCACCTTCGAGGACAAGATCAAGATGACGGATATCGTCTTCTTGCGTGCTTGGATTCAGGTTGATCTCCCTGAATTTTACAACCCTCTTACAACAGCTTTGCAGCCTCGGGACAAAAGCTGGCAAGGGATGAAGACTGTGGCTGAACTGAGAAGGGAACGCAACCTTCCCGTGCCGGTCAACAAGGATTCGCTATATAGGGTACAAGAAATGTCATTCTACTTGATCCATTTTTCTTTTCAGTGAAAAAGATGTGTTAGATGATCTATCTACTATTGCTATGGGGGGTTGGGTTTCAGCCAATTGAGAGGAAGCCAAGGAAGTTCAATCCACTTGTTATTCCCAAGTCACTACAAGCAGCTCTGCCATTTGCATCGAAGCCCAAGGACACACCTGCTCGCAGGCGTAAGCTGCTTGAGAATAGGAGAGCTGTTGTCATGGAGCCTCGCGAAAGAAAAGTGCACGCCCTCGTTCAACATCTTCAACTTATCAGAAATGAGAAGGTTCTGCTCCTAGGCTTTCCAATTACTTACTGTACATCGTAGCAGTAGCAGCGCATCAGCAGCAGCATTAATAGAGTATTTGTTGGTTGATGAATGATGCATTTCGTGGTTTGTTCTGTGCTGCAGATGAAAAAACGCAAGCTCAAGGAAGCGGAGAAGAAGAAGGCACTTGAAAAGGAGTCTGCAAAGCAAGAGCAAGTTACAAAGAAGAGAAAGAGAGAAGAGCGAAGAGAGAGGTACAGAGCAGAGGACAAACTAAACAAGAAAATTCGCAAAAACTCGTAGTAACATACCAAGAAAGAGAGGATTGGGGCTTGAGATGTACTAGGCATATTGCATTCCTTCGTATGATGGAGGACTGGGCACGCAATGGCTCTACCTATAGTATTTATTAATATCAATTTTGGACTTTGTCCTTCCATTAGTTCCTTGGGTTAAATGAAATGCAGATTGCCATTTATTTGTTTTTTGGTTTTTTTTTTTCATTTAGAGATTGATGATTGTGGTCGTTAATCGTCGGCATATGATGACAAAGGGCCGCAACTCATTTCCTTTATGTAGCAATATGAATGGACTCGTTTTACAAACAAATCAAACGTGAATGATGACCAAATGCTGGAATGGAAATATGGCAGGAAACTCTAGTCGTTTCCCTCCAAACTCTCTTTTCTATTAACATGTAGAATACCTTCAAACCATTGATGAGCAATCTGATGATTGGTAGCTCCAAAATCTAATTAAGAGAATGCCCAAATGGCCCAATACTCACCATGCCCTAGCCTGCAAGCCAGTTTAGGCTCCGTCAAGAATCATGTGATGAACTCAACATCCAAAGGAACTCTTTTATTTCGTCATAAATTTCTTGAATTTTAGGGGAAAAGGAACGAGAAAACTAGCTTCATATCGAATGCTCTGGCTGCTTCGATGTTTAATTTTACAGACATATTGAACACACGCACATACTGTTTCGTCCACATCCCCAACAGTGCTTTATTTGCTTATGTGTCCATATAATACAGTTCTATTGCAACTGTCCTTGATCATCCACGAACATATTGCAACAATCGTAGCTCATATATGATGCCTATCGATATGATATAATATAATATTAATTACAACATCCATGGCTCCCCACCACAGGGACTCCATGTTCCTTCATGGCTTATTCACTAAAAACGAAGCCACGAACAACTACACGCAAAATCCCACTAAGCCCACAGTCGACTCTATTCAACATACCATGTCCGACATCTCATTCGAACTCGTGAATCAAGAAACCCTAACCAATCACCTTTGTACTAAAAAACCCAGCTTTGACAACAACAACAACAACAACCTGTACAAGATATTACCTCCTATCCCTGAGGTAGAGGATGCAAAATGTGTGAATGTTGTAGTATGTCCGAAGAATGTACCCCACAATACGTGAAGAAAATATGCGCGAAAGAAATAGTGGAAAAATGATATGCGGGCTCTGTTGGAGGCAGTGAAAGAAGAAATGAAAAGAAAAATGGTGGAAATAGGGAAGAGGCGTTGAACGCACATGTGGAGTGCTTGTGCCAAGTTCAATAGGTTGGGACGTGCGTGCTTACCCTTTGTTATTGCAAGCCGAAGCCATGCATGAAGAGATGTTACGCAGGAATCAATACGTCTAAGTCTTCAAAAGAAGCCCTAAAGCAGGACAAAGGTGGTACTAATTGTCATAACACTAGAAAGATTACGAGGACCTCGAGTTGTATGCCTTCAATCTAGAAGGGCTAGGGGCCATAATCAGTTCTACGGTATGTACACAAGTCCGAGAAGCAAGCCAATTAGTTATAATAAGACCTCGTACTAGCTAGTTTATGACACTTGGCTAGTAAACTTAAAGTTGTTTGCACATACACGTACATATTAGGACACTGTTTTAGCTAGGGTTTCTTCTATAGCATATTCTGCTTTTTTTTCCCTAACAGATGTCGATGATTGGACGTAAGATTCATATCAGTTTACTTATAATGGAGTTTTTGAGAGCAAATAATTAAAGCTGTCACTATATGCTTTTAGTTAATGCACACACACAGGCAGGACAAACACAAATCGATATATATATCTATAAGTCGCATTCGGATGTAGTTGCAGCCATCCCGGACCATACAGAAGAAAAGAAAATTTCAATGGGCGAACGAATCATAAAAAGCAGTTCCTCATTTTGGTAACATCATCGTCAATTCTTGTTAATATGCACTGACCAAACTAATCTATATTTTCCGCACATTTTGAAGTTCTCGTAATGGACAAACTTTTAAACCGTGGGATTGTATCTAAGTGAAACTAGAACAATATTAGAATATCTTTCGTAGATATAAATGTTTTCCTTTTCAAACTTATACGATGGGAGTTTTGACGAATCAATATTCAGAAATTTGAACCCAACAAATTCGATAGGGGATAAAACATGTGCATTATCATCTGACTGATCGGATACATGTAGATGTAGCTACCTAGCTAGCATATAAATGCGATCCAAAACTGTGATGTCTTACATCATGAATTATTGGTAGTATCATAATTTGGAATCCTAGGAACACAACTAGAACTTCTAACTATCTTGTTCGATCTTGATAATAAATCACCCTTTCTTCTCTCGCAATGCCTTTTAACTATGTCCCTCATAGCCCAAGTCAACGAAAGCTTTGGATTTAGCCTCGACTTTTGAACGAAATTCGTGTGAGTGATCATCGCTCCTGCGATATCTGCAGGCCCGTGGTCCAACCTTTCTTTTAGGGCCTCGGAACAAAGCCCGCAAATCCATTTACCAGAAAAAGAGTTACGAATTTTTGAGACGTATCCATTCGTGCAGTCTTCTTTTAGGCCGCAGCATTCGCACGATACTTGCACTGTTGGTTCTTCTACTTCGATTATGGTGTCTAAATCTTCGCCTAATTTCGCTATTTCCTTTGTTACATCTGACATGGCCTTGCGCAGCATTTGATGGTTGTGAAGATTCTGCAAAAGGGACAATCACATAATAATTCTCGCATGGAAATACTTGTATAGTGATATACAAGGTGTGCAAACATCATCTTTTGTTAATTATTATCCGTTAACTTTCGGTGTGTGGCATGGCATGCATGAATAGTATTTGTCTATGCATCAAATATTGCGTATTGATGTGTGCACTTGAAATATTTCTTGGCAAAAACTTGCATAGTATATACCATGATCGGACGAGGCAAATGCTTCTCTTCCTCAGCTCCATGAACTACCATTTCTTCTATTCTATCTGCTGCAATGCTCTATTTATAATATATGTAAAGATATATTGGCATCGTGTGGGAAGTATATATAGCCCGTCAGTGTTGGAAAAAATCTTGGACTGGCAATTAATAAGAAGGGACGATGTGATAAGGACCAAACATATTCGTGACAAAAGAAACATGACATACTAACTAATTTTTGTATGTTGCGATTGCTTTTCGAAAATATGCAATAAATGAAAGAAGGGGGTCCTTTAATAGCTCTCAAACTGCAGTATGGAAACATTGTATGTGGGTCAAAGTTTACAAGAGTTCAAAGAATAGAATATAGGACTGTGTAAAGTGCCCTTTGTAGGCCCGTGAAGAAGACTCACGGGGTAAGAAGCACAAACACTTGCGAAAGCTCATTCCAGTACATGAAAACATAAGGATTTATGAATATACCAAAGAATCATTTATATACATATGAGTTTCATTATTATGGTTTTCATTGACACATGCATATATCAGTAAAACGAACTTGGATAATTATCAAGATGTTGTAGCAAGTAATATTCTAAATTTATACGTCTTTTAATTTAAATATGGTTAAAAGCAATAAAGAAGCTTTTGGCAGCGTGGTCCTACGATATAGGGTTCATGTTCGATTCAAATTACCAAATTGTAAGAAGTTTGGTCCCAATCCCAACCTATATCAATCCCTTAACACATAAAAGCAAACAATCTACATATCACGTAAATCTCACACGTGTGCACATAAAGTTACAATGTGAAATCTATGATGGGAAAGATGGGCCGTGCTTGTAAGAAAACTGGACGTCAAAGGCCGACTCTACTAGCAATTAGACCCAAAAGAATTTCTTGTATTTGGCCCAATTGATAATATTTTTTCCTGGAAAAAATTAAAATTTACATATATATTGATGAATTTGCACTTAACAAAATAAAAAAAAAATGTGGACATAGGACCACTGCAAAGAATACGATCTTATCTCAAAAGCAATACCCAACCCTTAATTGATGGGAATTAGGTCGGCTTTGTCATGCCCACATCATTAGCAGCAGTTCAATAATATTTTTCTTATTCATTTACAAATTTTAATAGAAAACATAACAAAAAATAGAAACTCGACGATTTTCACTATTAAAATGTTTAAAGAGTTTTTTTATGAAATTATTCAGATAATATTATATGTAAATAATGAAGCAGGTAGTACGTAATATGTATATATAGAAGCGACAAATAAGAAGTGGCTTAATTATTCTAAATCAATCTTTTGAGCACTATATTTATAGTGGATGGGCTGCACTTTACAGCATAATGGCATAAATTAGCTTTTCAAATTGTTGCATACTTCACAATTGGATTAAAATAGAGGATATGCTCAAATAAAGTGTCAGAACACATCTTATTATAAAATTAATAAAGTGTAGGCGCATGATTATAACCCACCTTCCTTGCATACAAATCATCGGTGAACGTGACATTAATTTAGATGATAGTTAATTTATTTACGGATATAATAGATAGATAATTAAATCAAGAAAGCATGCTTGAATGACAAAGACCACACACTGCATATTCCTTCGACAAAGAGAATTAAAAAGCAGAAATACTTTCTACTTTTTTCATTCCATCTGTTGCCAATATGTTTTCTTCTGAAGTTCTGATACATATTCATTTTTGGATTGTTAATTTAAATTATTTGTAGATATGATATGCTATAAGATTAATAATTGTATTAGTAATTATAGGCAAGTCGTTTCTCCTTGTATAAACTTTTTAGCTATGAAAAGTTCACATAATTTTTTAGAGCAAAAGCAAGCATAGCATGGGCTCAAGCTCAACGGTTACATACTTCGATGCAACATTCTAAAGCAATTTTCAGTCAAAAAGAGAATTTTGGTAATATCCGACAAAAGTTAACGCTTCAAATAGTCTATTTTTCTTTTTCTTTTTCTTTCTTTCGTGTGTCCCTCCTCCCTCTTCGACCTTCTTTTCCCTTTAAACCGTTCGTGTGCCCATCAACAAATTGAACATCATCTTTAATCAATCTATATATATTACCCACTCAAACCCTAGTATGTTATCTTCAGCTAATTGTCATAGGCACGTGAGAGAGTTGATCAGCTTCTGCGCTTCATATATTGAAGATTTCGCTCGACAACTTTTATTATCTAACATGGTAAGGCCACTCCTCAACTAAGTATATGTGTGTGTGTGTGTGTGTGTGTATATGTTTCTATTTTCTAGGGGAGGGGGAGGATTAGTTTATATGTGTTTGTCTTCTGGATTTTCTTGCATGCAACTGCAGCTTCTGCTTTACTTATTAGCTTTATATCCAACTTATTCATCCCGCCATGCTTTCCATGCTTGTTCTTGTGCATTTCCTAAGCTGCTGACCTGATAATAATGATAGCAAATGCCAATTTTCATTTGTCCATGTATAAAAGATTCCCCCTTTTTACACTAAAAACCCGTGTTTATGTCTCTCTACTTTTTCTTTGGGCAACCTTTATATAATTTAAGCTTCAGATCCAAAGAATTATCTGTGATTTTCGCTTTTTGTTTTTCTGCGCAGGAAAATGAAGGGTGGTGTGTGGTACTGGTAGTACTACTACGATAGCTAGCTTCAAAAGTCGTTCAGCTCTTTTAAGTTATCTTTAACGCATATCAGCGCTTTACCTTCAACCTTATTCACAACACACGAAAACCTCGATCAGCTGCAGCGATGGCGAGTTATACATCATCAGTTTTCGTTGAGCTTATGGGGCTCATAATCATCATGATCATCAATACAAAGTTGCCTCAATGCAAAGGTGCTGTTTATAGCGAGTTTGAGATGGTTTTGTCCTTGAAAGCTTCTGTAAGAGATCCGTTTCATCATCTCCGCAGCTGGGATGTTTCATCTGAGGCAACTCTATGCAAATGGAAAGGTGTAACCTGTTTGGACTCATCCCATGTTTCCAAGGTCGAGCTCTCAGGGATGAACTTGTCAGGAAAAATACCCGAAACAATCTTCAGGTTACAGTTCGTTCAAAAAATTGATCTCTCCTCCAATCAGTTCTATGGAGAGATTCCAAGGTTAAACGCAACGTCTTCTTCTTCATCATCTCTTAGATGTCTCAACCTTAGCAGCAATAACTTGACAGGTTCGATTCCCAGTGGAAACTATCTCCCGCTAGTTCTTGAAACACTTGACTTATCGAACAACTTTTTGTCGGGAGAAATCCCACCTGACGTCGGATTGCTGTATGGCCTCAAAGTTCTTGATCTTGGCGGGAATGTATTGTCAGGAAGAATCCCCAGTTCTATCGCTAACATGACGATGCTAGAAGTCTTGACTTTAGCATCCAACCAACTGACTGGCGAAATACCAGATGAATTAGGGTTCATGAAGAGCTTGAGGTGGATTTTGTTGGAGATAAAGGAGAATTGAAGATAAAATGAGTGCTACGGCACTTCTTAGTTCTATTTATTTTTGCTTAATTGAAATATGGGTACAATGATGCATTTATATAGAGAGCTTAGATAGACAATATAGCTGAAATTTTTGAAAGACATGCACGTATGTTTTTCCTTGTTCTTGGTTTTCTTGTCTTCTTGTCTTGATAATGTTTTGTCTTGTTAATGTCTTGTTGGCTTGTTTAATTATTGTCTTGTTCACATGTATGAGAGGAGTTGCAAATTAGGACTTTAACACTCCCTCTTAATTTGCAATCTTCAGCTCATCTTTGATCTTCTGAAATTTCTCCATAGGAATAGCTTTTGTAAGAAAATCTGCAGCTTGATCGTTTGTGCCGATGAACTCCAAACTGATCTCTCCTTTGCTCACCATATCTCTTATGAAATGATGTCTCATCTCAATATGTTTTGCCCTTGAATGGAACACCGGGTTTTTAGTCATAGCAATGGTCGACATATTGTCACAATAGATTATTGTAGGTTGTTCCTGAACTTGCTGTAAATCTGCTAGAAGTCTGCGCAACCATATCGCCTCGCAAGTAGCGTCTGTAGCAGCGATATATTCAGCTTCAGCTGTAGAGAGTGCGACCGTCTTTTGCTTTTTCGAACTCCAAGTAATTATATTAGTGCCCATGCAAAATAAGTATCCCGAAGTACTCTTTCGATCATCTAAAGAACCTGCCCAATCACTGTCAGTAAATCCGATCAGATTATTTTTTGCTCTCTTTTACATACCTGATGCCCTGATTTTTGCTTCCTTGAAGATAACGAAGAACTCTTTTAGCCGCTGAAAAATGAATTTGACTTGGCTCGTTCATGAATCTGGAGATCAAACTAACGGCATACACAATGTCTGGCCTTGTGTTTGTGAGATAGATCAGAGAGCCAACAAGACTTCGAAAAATTTTACCATCAACCTTCGCAGCTCCATCAGATTTCAAAAATTTATCATTGACAGACATAGGAGTAGAAACAGGCTTGCAGTTTTCCATACGGAATTTTTTCAAAAGATCTTCTATATATTTCTCTTGAGAAATGAATATTTCACCTTTAGATTGTTTGACCTGGATTCCGAGAAAGTACTTGATCGCTCCTAAATCTGTCATCTCAAACTCGTTCATCATATTTGCTTTGAAAGCTTCGACCTCCGATTCTTTGGTTCCTAAATAGATAAGATCATCAACATATATGCAGACAATCATAAAATTCTCACCATTTTTCTTCACATATAGAGAATGGTCGTTAGGACTTTGAGAAAATCCATTCCTTTGAAAATATCCGTCAATTTTCTTGTTCCATGCTCGAGGAGCTTGCTTCAATCCGTATAGCGCTTTTTTGAGTCGATATACTTTATCTTCTTTTCCTTGTATTTCGAACCCTTGAGGTTGTTGCACGTAGATTTCCTCGTCGAGTTCGCCATTTAGAAAGGCTGATTTGACGTCAAGTTGAAACACTTGTAGTTGTAGTTGTGCCGCAAGAGCAAGTACTAGCCGAATAGTTTCCATTCGTACAACAGGCGCAAAAGTCTCGTTGAAGTCCACTCCTGGTTGTTGAGCGAAACCCTTTGCAACGAGTCGAGCCTTATGTTTCTGTATGCTTCCATCTTCGAGCAGTTTCGTTTTGAAAATCCATTTGAGACCAATTACATCTTTATGCTCCGGCAGGTCCACCAATTCCCAAGTTTTGTTCTTTTCGATCATTGCAATTTCTTCTTCCATAGCCTTTATCCACACGTCTTGTTTTGCAGCATCTTCAAAGCTACTTGGCTCAACTGTGGAGAAAGCAACTTCGCAAGTTTCATAAATATTGCTTAAAGATCGAGTTTTTCTTACCGGCGAATCTGAGTTTTCTCCTCCTGAATTTGATAAAGAAGGTCTGTGACTTTGAGGTGGAGTTGCTACTATATTTTCTTCTTCGCCATTGGTTGGTTCAAAAATTTATATATCATCCGTTCATGGAATATTGTAAGGAAAACGGTATTCAGAGGCAACTCACGGTTCGAAGAAGTCCTCAACAGAACGGAGTCGCCGAAAGAAAAAATCGCACAATCGCGGAAATGTCAAGGAGCATGATGATCGGCAAAGGATTACCTAAAAATTTCTGGGCTGAGGCTGTTCATACTTCTATTTATATTTTGAACAGGTGTCCGACGAAAGCTGTACGGAATAAAACGCCTTTCGAAGCTTGGCGCAAGAGGAAACCCGTGGTTGATCATTTGAAGATTTTTGGTAGCATTGCGTATTCACATATCTCAGCTCCAAATCGAGACAAGCTCGACACAAAAGGTGAAAAACTCATATTTATTGGCTACAGCGATGAGTCCAAAGGCTATCGCCTTTATAATCCTCTAAATTGCAAGCTCGTTATTTCGAGAGATGTAATATTTGATGAAATGGCTCAATGGAGTTGGGGAGAAAATTCCTCACAACAATTTTCTCCAAATGAATTTTTTGAACCAACCAATGGCGAAGAAGAAAATATAGTAGCAACTCCACCTCAAAGTCACAGACCTTCTTTATCAAATTCAGGAGGAGAAAACTCAGATTCGCCGGTAAGAAAAACTCGATCTTTAAGCAATATTTTTAGGTAATCCTTTGCCGATCATCATGCTCCTTGACATTTCCGCGATTGTGCGATTTTTTCTTTCGGCGACTCCGTTCTGTTGAGGACTTCTTCGAACCGTGAGTTGCCTCTGAATACCGTTTTCCTTACAATATTCCATGAACGGATGATATATAAATTCTCCTCCTCGATCCGTTCTGAGTGTCTGAATTTTATAATGACTCTGTTTCTCAACAAGAGCCTTAAACTTCAGAAAAGTAGCAAACGCTTCGGATTTTTCATTTAGAAAATAAACCCACATCATTCTTGTAAAATCGTCAACAAACAGAATGAAGTATTTTTTGTTACCGAGAGAAGGAGTTCTCGTTGGTCCCCAGATATCCGCATGAACAAGTTCCAGCGGTTCCTTCGCTCGCCAAGTTGTTTTTGGAAACGGAAGTCGGTGCATTTTGCCATATACGCATCCTTCACAAATTTCTGTTTGTTGATCAATATTTGGAAGGCCTATCACCATGTTCTTTTGCTTGAGCAGCTTCAGCCCCTTGCCGTTGAGATGTCCGTATCTCAAATGCCAAAGTTGAGATTGCTCTGAATTTTCTCCCTTGAACGCCACTTTCTCTTGAAGAGGGATGACCATTGGAAACACCTTGTTTGGACTCATAGGGACATAAGCAATAGTATTATTGCTTTTCTTATCAAAATTCTGCATTTTCCATCATCGAAAAATACCGAATATCCCTTCTCCAATAATTGTCCAACACTAAGAAGATTACTCGTAAGATTTGGCACATAAAGAACTCCATGAATGAACTTTTTGTTACCTTCTTTAGTCTGGACTGCTATGGTTCCCTTTCCTTCAGCTTTGTGTAGCTTACCATCGCCGAGTTTTACCTCCGACGAAAAATTTTGATCAAGCTCAACGAACAACGTCCTTTCTCCGGTCATATGGCTGCTACACCCGCTATCCAAATACCACATACATGATGGTTGATGTTGATCCGTCATGCAAGAAAATAATTGCTCTCCGGCGTCTTTGATGAAATTTGCTTCATTTTTCTCCGACTTTTGTTGATACCAACAGTCTCTTTGGGAATGGTTGGCGTTTTGGCACTTCTTGCACTTGAACCGACAATCTTTTGTATCGTGATTTGTTTTCTTGCAAATTCGGCAGCCGGCTTGTTGGTTTGAGTTTCCACCATTAGGCCTAAATTGACTCGGATGGCCTCGTCCTCTTCCTCTCGTATGATTGGAACCGCCTCTTCCCTTATAATGCCATGAAGTATTTTTGGTTCCTTGCATGTTCATCTTGGAGTCAAACGCTTGCTCCAGGGATTGATTTGAGGATTTGTTTAGGCGCTCTTCATGAACCTGTAGTGAGCTTGTTAATTCACGGAAAGTGAACTTGGTCAGGTCCTTCGACTCTTCGATCGCGGCGACAATATAGTCGTATTTAGAGGGAAGACTCCTCAGAACTTTTTGGACAATTTTCTTCTCTTCAATAGTATCTCCAAGGCTTCTGATTTGATTAACGATCTCAGCAACTCGAGTGAGATAGACTTGCATGGCTTCGTTGTCTTTTTTCGCCAAGTTATCGAAATCTCTCCAAAGATATTGGAGTTTGATTGACGTAACCTTTTCGTTTCCTTGAAAACCTTCTTTGAGAATATCCCATGCTTCTTTGGATTTTTTAATGCCATGAATTCTGGGATAGATGGTTTTGCTTATACCTTGTTGGATGAACCTTAGAGCGCTAGCATCCTTCTTCCGATTTTTGTTGTACTCTTTTTGTTGTGCGTCTGTCCAATCTTCTTCATCGGAGGACTCGCCTTCATCTACTTTAGGTGGTGGCTCTGCATAAGTTTCTTCAACAACCTCCCATAGATCTTGCGAGATAAACAACGTTTCCATTTGACTATACCAATAGTCGAAATTTTCTCCGTCAAAGATTGGAACTTGATTCGGAGTGTAAGAAAACATAGTCATCACTTGATTTGAAGCCATCTCACGTAGTATATGAGTGCTCTATCGTTGGGTTATTCACGATTGGGTGCTCAGCTCGCTTCCTTTGAAAAGTGATGCTTGGTTGTTAATTATTTGCGTGAGGTTTGTGAGGTGAAAAAACGTTGAGGTGCTTGTGTTTGCTTGGGTTTTTCACGTGAAAATATGGTGAGATATATGAGGGTGAAGCTGATGCTTGCTTTTTTTTATTATTATTCCAAGCTCTGATACCAAAACTTTGTTGGAGATAAAGGAGAATTGAAGATAAAATGAGTGCTACGGCACTTCTTAGTTCTATTTATTTTTGCTTAATTGAAATATGGGTACAATGATGCATTTATATAGAGAGCTTAGATAGACAATATAGCTGAAATTTTTGAAAGACATGCACGTATGTTTTTCCTTGTTCTTGGTTTTCTTGTCTTCTTGTCTTGATAATGTTTTGTCTTGTTAATGTCTTGTTGGCTTGTTTAATTATTGTCTTGTTCACATGTATGAGAGGAGTTGCAAATTAGGACTTTAACAGATTTATCTTGGGTACAACAATCTTTCTGGCGAGATTCCAAAAGGGCTTGGAGAGCTAACTTCTCTGAATCATCTTGATCTTGTTTACAACAATCTCAGCGGTGAGATCCCTTCATCTTTAGGAAATCTCACTGATCTTGAGAACCTTTTCCTCTACTTCAACAAGCTCACAGGCCCAATTCCAAGAACTGTTTTCAATCTCAAGAAGTTAGTGTCTCTTGATTTGAGCGACAATTCACTTTCTGGAGAGATTTCTGAAGAGTTCTCACAGCTGAAGAACTTGGAAATCCTCCATTTATTCTCCAATAACTTCTCTGGAAATATCCCAAATGCTTTGTCTTTTTTGCCCCACCTTCAAGTTCTACAGTTATGGTCTAATAGACTATCTGGAGAGATACCTATGGATCTCGGAGAACGTAACAACCTCACTGTATTAGACCTCTCCACTAACAATCTCACTGGTAAAATCCCAGAATATATGTGCGCATCGGGCCATCTTTCTAAGCTCATTCTATTCGCTAATTCTTTGGATGGTGAGATTCCAAGGAGCCTCAGCCGCTGTACGAGCCTGCAACGGGTTAGGATTCAGAAGAACAGATTGTCTGGTGAACTTTCAGCTGAATTCACAAAGCTTCCATTGGTTTACTATCTTGATGCTTCCAGCAACAGTTTCTCTGGCGAAATCAATGATAGGAGATGGAATATGTCACAACTTCAGATGCTAAACCTGGCAAATAACAAGTTCTTGGGCCAAATTCCAGACACTTTTGGCAGCGATCATAATCTTGAAAACTTGGATTTATCAGGAAACAAATTTTCTGGTACCATACCAGAAAGCTATGGAGGATTTTCTCAGCTAATGATGCTGAAGCTAAATGAGAACGATCTCTCGGGTCCAATCCCTGATCAATTATCCAACTGCAGTAAGCTGGTGACTCTTGACCTTAGCCACAATCATCTCAACGGAGGAATTCCCCATAGCCTTGCCAATATGCCTGTTCTTGGTCAGCTTGACTTATCTTTCAATGACTTGACAGGGAAAATCCCATCTAATCTTGGGAATGTGGACTCCCTTGTTCAAGTTAACGTATCTTACAATCACTTGCATGGCAGTTTGCCCTCAACAGGGGCATTTCTGGCAATTAACTCCAGTTCAGTCGCAGGCAATCACCTCTGCGGCGGTGAGAAGACAGGTGGCTTACCACCATGCAATAACGGTGCTAAAAGACATGTTCGTGTGTTTGTATTAACGTTCGTTCTAGCCTCAGTTACTACGTTCGTGCTCATACTTGTTTTCGCTGTCTTCGTTAAAAGAAGGTCCAGTCAAATGGAGCTAAAGAAGATACGGAGTGGAGATGGAACTTGGGAATTACAGTTCTTGAATTCTAACCATTCAAGTCCGGCAATTACCATTAAGGACATAGTATCATCCATCAGAGAGGAAAATCTTGTGGCGAGTGGAAGGTTAGGTTTGTCATACAGAGGAAAGTCTGCCTCAGACAACAAGCAGCAGTTCTTGGCTAAGGAAGTTGCTTTGTCCATTCCATCGGATTGGAGCCACTACTGCAAGCTTAGTCATCCCAATATTGTGAAGCTGCTAGCGATCTGCAGATCAGAAAAGGCATGGATTTTGGTTTATGAATACGTCGAAGGGAAGGATCTTAGCCAGATGATTCCATTCCTGACCTTGGGACATCGACTCAACATAGCAGCTGAAATCGCAAGAGTTCTCAAGTATTTGCATTGCTATTGTTCGCCTGGAGTCGTAGTTGGTTCCATCACACCTCGCAAGATCATTATCGATGGAGAAAATCAAGCTCGCTTAAGAATAAATCTTCCTGGCTTTAATCTTACAAGTTCTGTGAGCAAATGTTTGGACTCATCATCTGCCTATGCTGCACCAGGTATGTAACTTTAACCGTCCATATTCACTTTACACATATAAAGAATCTTACCATATATACGTGAATAAGTTCATGATCGTTCATGCATGCAGAGTTAATCAAGGTAAGTGAAAAGAATGCCTTTACTTTATGCTTGCAATTATAACAGTGATGCAAATCTATATAAACTTTCACTTTGTAACAGTAGCCTCTCTATCTTTCTCCAGAGGTAGAAAACTCAAAAGGGTTTGACGAAAAGAGTGATATTTATGGATTTGGGATTCTCCTCATTGAACTACTCACTGGAAAATCTCCTGGAGATACAGAGCTTGGGATACACAGAAGCATTGTTGAATGGGCAAGATACTGCTACTCAGATTGTCATTTTGAAACATGGGTTGATTCGAAGATTAAGAATAATAATGATAGTGATCAAGAAATTATAAGTAGTCATCAGAAGAACCAAATCGTGGAGGCAATGAATCTTTCACTGCAGTGTACTGCTTGTGAACCAGAAGCAAGGCCTTGTGCGAAAGGTATAGCTAATGCTATGGAATCTATTGTGAATTTTAGATCTTGTGTTTCGTGTATCAGGGTTTGAAGCTTTTCTTCATGTTAGTATGCATGCATGCTTTTAATGTTAGAATATTATTTTCGATCCCTTTTGTGTGGTTTTTTATTTATATCTTTTTTGCGTGTGGTTTTTTGAAGTTCTTCCGTGCTCTTTGGGGTTGAATCTTGTTGATTGTGTGTTTAGAGTTTGGTGATGAACTAAGTATGATTTTTATAGTGGAGATTAGTAGATAAACCAACAAATTTACGCAAGAAGCAAAAATAAATAGAAATATTGATGGTGGCGATGCGAATCTTTACAGCCAAGCTTGGCCATACAAACTAATGATGGTGTGTAGCAGCAGCTTCTTCGAAGAGATTCTCTGTCTGAAATGATAATAGTAAGTGAACGACGACAAGAAAGTTTATTTCTTCTTTGTACTCATGGTCTTGCATGCACAATGAGTAGTAACTAACATAATAAGATTCTCTGTTGACATGGATTTGTTAGTATAGTCTGATCATTCAACAGATCTAAAGAGATTTTCTTCAAAAATGTAATGTAACGATAGCATTTCGGGGGACATGCAAAAGAATCATGATCTTCGGTTCAAAAAGTTCACTTTTTTTTTCAACTCTTAAAAGAAGCATTCTCAATCAATCAAGAGTTTTACTTTCTCTTAAAGATGGTGGATTTGATTTTCTCGAGATAAGGAGTTTGTTTTTCTCTTATGTAATGATTAAGATGGTTGTGGACATGACACACGTGCATTTCATAATTGGAAGAGCTCGTAACATGCTTCGTCTTCTTCCTTGTTAATCATCTTTTCCATTACATCGATGCAGTTAGTTAGTAGATTCAGATATCGATTGACGTAAAAAGAAGCTTTATGGCTTTGAAAAAGAAAAAAAGAAAGGTACTTTGTGAAACTTTTGACCGGTTATGGGGTTCTCTTTATTTATTTTATTCACAAAAAGGAAATAGAATAGTTTAGAGCTATGGATTAATGGAAGTACAAAGAGCTTGAATTGGAATTGTGGTCCAAAGATGGGATTACAGTTCCATGACAAGTTTTGGAGGAATCACTCAGAGAATTAGAGCAAATGGCAATCAGACAAGCACATCGTTCTACAGAGAATGTAAAGGACAACGAGCACATTATTATATTGCCTTTAACTAAAATATGAATTTTGGAAAAATAAAAAAAGAAGAAGATATTTTGCTTTGTTGGAGTGTTCGACTTGTTATTAACCTACTGTGATTTGATATGGAAATAGAGGCAAGTACCGACTCCTATACTCTTTATATGTGCCATGCGATCAATCTTTTTATAATCAACAAGAATCGCAGGGAAAGACCATTTAACAAAATAAATTACAAATCAAGGCACGGTTAAAATAGAAGTCAAGCATAGAACTTCACGGTAGAGAAAAAACAAAAAAACGCAGAGTACTATAGAATATAGCATAACATCGAACACTCGCGAAAATAAATTACTATAGCAGAGCACAAGTTTAAAACGAAATCACATCCCTGTAAAGGCCTTCTTCCCACGACCCGAAGAACCAGCTGGGATCACCTTGAGAACATTGAACCTCACAGTTTTTGACAAAGGCCTGTGCAGTAAATCAAAGACGGTCAACCACGAAACATCCGATGAGTATGAAATAAAAGACATAGAGAACAGAATAGATGGGTACCAACCTGCACTGGCCAATGATAACATGATCGCCCTCCTTCACACGGAAACATGGGGATACATGCGCAGGGGTATTAGAATGCCTCTTCTCATATCTATTCAAGATCACAAAACACAGCTCACAATGTATTCAGAGATAGCACGCAATGTTGATGATACAAAGGAAAGGTCTTACCTTTGATACTTCTTGACCCAATGGAGGTAGTTTCGTCGAACAATTATCGTCCTCACCATCTTTGCACTGTGGCACGTTCCCGCAAGAATACGGCCCCTGATGGAGACACTTCCCGTGAAAGGGCACTTCTTGTCGATATACGTGCCTGCACAAATTCAATACAACAACCCATCTAAGCATTTAAAAGGGAAAATATATAAGATATCAGTTCATGAATTCACTATAGAACAATCTTCTTTTTTTGCAATGTTATTATCCTCTAGTGCCCGTTGTATTCTCAAATAATATATTATATATGTAGAAGTCACTACCATACCATAGGCACAGCACCTACTAAGATCAACTTATAGATCAATAAGAAACAAATCACGAGCAGCAGACCTTCGATGGCTTCACGGGGTGTCTTAAAACCCAATCCAATGCTCTTCCAGTATCGATTTCCTCCTTTTCCCGGTGCCTTACCCTTTCCCGACTTCTTCGAGCTGTGCGTAGCAAGAAACAAACATGGAAAATGCGTTACTGCAACCTAAAATGGCAGCATTTCAAATCGTGCACTCGAAGTTGCTACGTCCAAAACTAATTTGTGCCCATCTAGAGATTCAACGCCTTAAATCCAAATAAAACAAAGCCATATCAATTACGCCACAGCTGAAACAATACGTATATCTATAGAGCATACCAAAGGAACACCTTGGGCTGTTTCAGAAAGGCCTTCTCAGTCTGCAAGAAAAATCATGTAACAAACAGATCAAATTCAATAGAAAAAAAAAACCCAGGCCTACAGAGACCTAAAAGCATCGTTCCAGAATCCAATCACCTGTTCTGCCATGGTCGCAGCTGCAACTTTGTGGCTGTAGTGTAGTGGTAGTGTATATACGCCGATGACATTAATTACATGGTTTGCTTCTCTCTATATATATACCCCCAACAAGGCTCAGCCCTAGCTCGCAGGTGCTGCTGAAGCTCAAATGAATATTTGTTTAATGGGCTTTATTAAAGCCCAATGGCCTTTAGGTAGGCCCAAATAAATGGGTCTGGAAAGAATTAGCCAGGCCCACTCCTTTAAGATTCGTTGTCCTCTCAGTAGCATTAGGGCAAAAACCACACCTTCGCCGAACGACGAGCAAGAAACACCATCAGACAGCATGGCGAGCGCAACGACGTACGAATCCGATCAACCCTATCCAAACGACTCGGCCTACGATCCTAACTACGTGCCTGATTCTGTGAAATCGTTCGTCGCACACATGTACCGCCACATTCGCGACAAGAACGTGTACGAGATCCACAAGATGTACGAGTCTTCCTTCCAGAGCATCAGCGACAGGCTCTTCAAGGACACTCCGTGGCCCTCCGCCGACGCTGTGGCTCAGTACGTCGACAACGACCACGTCTTCTGCTTGTTGTACCGAGAGATGTGGTTTAGGCATCTGTACGCGAGGATGTCGCCTACTCCGAAGCAGAGGATCGATTCCTGGGACAATTACTGCAATCTCTTTCAGGTCCAGCTATTTTTCTTTTAATTTGTATTTTCTTCGTTTTGTTGGAGTGATCGTGAATTTGAGGCATTTGCTTGGCTTTTTACTCTCTTTTTTTGTGCTGCTAATTGTGGAATGCTTAAGTTGGAGTACTTTTGTTTACGTGAGTGACTATGTATCAGGCAGCATTCTGATTCTAGCTCATCTGACTGTTGTTCTAATACAAAAATTCAATAGAAACTGTGTGTCTTTTGAAGAAATTGTTGCTCTGTTGTTCTTATAAACATTTGGGAAAAGTTTATTTTCGCCACAATGTTATTATTCATAAATATGGGACCAATTAAGGAGATGAAAAATTTATGCTTGTAAGAATTGTTTGTGGAAGCAGATCGTAGTAAGTTAGAATAGTTGAAAATTTTAATCAAATAGGTAGCATGACGTGTTTAGAAATACCAAGAGTAAGGTTTCTTTCTCATGGCTGTAGGTTGTGTTGCACGGGGTCGTAAATATGCAACTTCCAAATCAGTGGCTGTGGGACATGGTGGATGAGTTTGTCTACCAGTTTCAGTCTTTCTGCCAGTATCGTGCCAAGATGAAGAATAAGACCGAGCAAGAGATTGCGCTCCTGCAACAGTATGATCAGGTACATCTCATATAACTACTTATGTAAGTAGTTTTTTAAGTGTAAAATGTGATGTTGTATGCCTCTACTCTATTGTGACTGATTATGAATTGATGCAATGCGGTGCTCATAGGTGGGTATTTTGTTTTGTTAATCAGGCATGGAATGTGTACGGTGTCCTCAATTTTTTGCAAGCATTAGTAGAGAAGTCTACAATCATTCAAATCCTTGAACGGGAAAAGGAAGGTCTCGAACGGTTTACTGCTACTGATGGATATGATTATAGCGGTGGAAGTAATGTCTTGAAGGCGTTGGGTTATTTCAGCATGATAGGCCTGCTCAGAGTACACTGTTTGTTGGGTGACTATCACACCGGCCCGAAGTGCTTGCAACCAATTGATATAAGCCAACAAGGGGTGTATACAAGTGTTATAGGAAGCCACATAGCAACGATCTATCATTATGGATTTGCAAATCTTATGCTGAGAAGGTAGGAGTTCAATCGTTGTAGTTAGGTTTTTCAAGATGTTTATTGATCTCGAGATAGAAAATGCTCATGAATCATACTCTTTGATGATTTACTTTAGATTTGTGGGGGAACATTTGACATACGAGTCCACTCTAATGCATTCCTTACCATGCTTATACAGATATGTGGATGCAATTCGCGAATTCAATAAAATTCTCCTCTATATCTACAAGACGAAGCAGTATCACCAAAAATCTCCTCAGTACGAGCAGATATTAAAAAAGAACGAGCAGATGTATGCTTTGCTTGCCATAAGCCTTTCTCTTTGTCCCCTGGTGAAGCTTGTTGAGGAGACAGTGAATGTCCACTTGAGGGAAAAGTATGGTGAGAAAATGTTGAGGATGCAGAGTCAGGATGATGAGGCATTTGCTCTTTATGATGAGCTCTTCTCTTATGCATGCCCAAAATTTATCACCCCTTCTGCTCCAAGTTATGAGGAGCCTCTTGTAAACTACAACCAGGTAATATAATCTTTCGTGTGGATATTTTGGGTACTGTTGTTCCTTGCATTATTGTATGTGTGTACTCATGCATGCAAATTACTGGGAATTGTCATCTTTACCAAATTTCATAATGCATTTTAGCACTATATTGACAAGTGAATGAAATGCATCAGGATGCATATAGGCTACAATTGAAGTTGTTTATTTACGAAGTGAGACAACAGCAACTGTTATCTGGGATCAGAACCTTCTTAAAGGTGTATTCTACAATCTCCCTCGGCAAACTTGCAACTTACTTGGAAGTGGATGAACCTACCTTAAGGTCAGTCACCTTTGCTTGTTTGTTTGTTTGTTTTTTTTTCCGTAGCACAAACCCAATTAATAGGCGTTTGCAATTGGCTAACAGAACAATCTTGATGACTTACAAGCACAAGACACATGCTGTAGATTCTGATGGGAAGATAACATCAAATGCTGATTTGGATTTCTACCTTGATGATGTAAGTTTCATGAGATCCGCATTTATGCCATGTAATAGTAAGATCAACAAACAGCTTTAATTTTTCCATTTCTCAGGACATGGTTCATGTTGTTGAATCCAAGTCATCTAAAAACTACGGAGATTATTTTATGCGCCAAATTGTGAAGGTAAATATTTGTATCTACTAGTTTATGGCATCACCTAGTTTCATTTTAACATTTCATTTCTTTTTTTTTTTTTTTGTGTTTGTTATTCAGCTTGAAGGGATTTTGGCCAATGTTGACCAGATAAAGCTGGAACCATAAGCAAGATCAAAGGTTTTGCATTTTGATTGAAGTTGAACATTATGTGTGTGGTAATGAAATTCGAATATCATGATTTTATTACTTAATTTATGGTTTTCCTTTATGCAGCATCACTTGATATTATTCAGTGGTTTTGAATACTTTATGAAAACTAGACAAGAGGGGTTGAGCATTTTGGGAGCTGATTATTTGTTTTGGTTCTAAAAGATTTTGATTAAGGTTTTGTAGTTTTCTGATTCAGTATTTCGGGGTACAAGTTCCAAATTGACGTTCTTGAGCTGTTATTATGTACACAAGTCAAAGGCTTAAAATACACAAAATATCGCATCAATTTTTTATTGGGGCATTTGGTGTTGTCACCTTTCCCCTTTCTTTGCGTGCCAATATACGCTTTTTCCTAAATCTTTTTAGTTCCTTTCACTAACACCAGCAAAAGTGGAACTTTGTGTTCTTTCCTCGACTCCGATTTACGTAGTTTGTGATACTTCAACAAAAATGGTATATAAAATAATTAGCTACTCCACGATAATTTTTGAAAATCTCTTCTTAGCGAGTGATACTCAAGATTCCAATATTCTGATATCAATATGTGCAGTGCAACTTGAAAGATTCGCAAGAGAAGTCAAATCAAATAGACAAAAAAGTTTAATAATAATGACGATATATGAAGTCAGAGCAAAGATCCATTCTTCATCTCCTACTCAGTCTAGTAATACTGACACTCGATCTAACTGTTAGATTGAGAGACAGGCTAGAGACTACATATCTTAGATTCTAACATGTACTCTCTCTCTCTCTCTCTCTCTCTCTCGTACTACTGCAGTGCACATGATGCTTGTATGTTTCGCACTTAAAGAATCTAGCTAGGCAAGTGGAGCTGCTAAGCCTCCAGCAATAATTAAAAATTGAAAGACTTCAAAAAGGAAAAGAAAAGGGAAACTAAAAAGAAGAATGAGCGGTCCCTTCTTTTGATCGCACGTATGTAGAGGAATTTTTAATTAAATAAACAAAAAAAAATATACCATTAACAAAGTAAACCGAAAACAAAAAGTATTAATAAAATAACGAAATTCGTCATCCCAGATGACGAGTTACGTATTATCCCGCTGGCAAATTACTTATCCCCGCTGGCAAATTACTTATCAATTACTTATCCCCGCGAGTGCATTGATCGCATGCAGCCGCACCAATTTGCATGGACTCCGTACAACATGATGCTCCCGGATATTGTCGCTCTTCCTCCAGAGTGCTTACCGATCGCAATTGTGTGGTCCTTCAAATTTTGTAATAGCCCAGTAGCCTTTTTTTGGCTTGAAGGATGCCCTCAGTCTCCAAGGGCAATCAGTCGTGTGATCACATTGAACACTCCAACGTGTATTGCTGCTCTCGTTGACGTTATACTCTCGTCTAGCAACCCTGATCGAAAAATCGTCGACGGCACGTTGTAAATGTTTCTTAGTTTGAAAAATCATACCTCGACAAAACGTAGGGTTATCTCTGTCGTAAAACTCCCCGTAACCACCGTAGTCGTCACCACCAGGAGGTGGCATTTGGTACGTTTGGAAAAATGGGACGGACTGAAACAGCATTGGAGCAGCAGAGTCCATCGGAGTGGTATCATCTGGGGCATCCTCGTCGTTGTTCTCGTCGTCGTCGTTGGGATCGGGTAACTCGGACAATGGATCCTCATCGTCTGCTTCCGAATCACTAACATCAACGTCTTCCTAGGGTTCAGGCACGAAGTCTGGCACGGGTTCTGACACGGATTCTGGCATATTGAATGGAACACCAAGCGTCGGCATCTCCAGAGAAACATTGCTGAACCCTGTAGTAACTGAGACAATGTTGGGAAATTCCGGACATGTATAACTGGAAGAACCAACTTCAAACGCAGGAAACTCGCACCGCTCCTCAAAATTGCCATGAGGCTCTTCGTTCAAATCAAAGTTTGAATTTTCAACCGCCTCAACAAAAACTTCAAGACAATTGTTCTCCGAATCGGGATGTATGAAAAATTGTAGATCGCTGTCGTTGGAGATTCGGAGTAGCTGATGAAAGTGGCGAGAATGTTGAAAGTATTCGTTTTTCCCGTAGGCAACAAACGAACAACGACTACTATCAGCACCCGTAATTTCGAACAACAACGATATAAACTCAGAAAAATTGGTATTGCGACGAATTCGCCTATATGCAATAGGACTAATACTATATTTGACGGTGGAATCGGATGATTGAATTATTTCACCGCCGAAATAAACTATGACTTGTATGCGACTCGACACCATTGTGTAAACTTTTGTATGTTAGAATGATATGTTAACATGCATTCGAATGAGGTATTTATAGAAACATAACTCGTCGTCCCAGATGACGAGTTACATTAGTGGGAATTTATCTCGTCATCTGGGATGACGAGTTACTCTAATAATTTCCGACAACTGCATGCGCATGCAGGTTGGTCGGGAATAATTCTTGTAATTCGTCATCCCAGATGACGAGTTACTCTTTTACACTGTACAAGAGTCAACTTGACGAGTCAGAGGGCCAGCTCGAACTAACTCGTCATCCAGGATGACGAGTTACTCTTTCCCACTGTGCAAGAGTCAACTTGACCAATCAGCGGGCCAGGTCGAACTAACTCGTCATCCAGGATGACGAGTTACGTAACTCGTCATCTGGGATGACGAATTTCTCTATTTTATTAATACTTTTCGTTCTTGGTTTATTTTGTTAATGGTTTATTTTTTTTGGTTTATTTAATTAAAAATTCCCGTATGTAGATGTACATATAAGACGTGATAGAGAGAAATCGATGACGTTGAGTCGTCGTTTTCATAATATACACGCGCGCGCTTGCTCGAATGCCTGTGCTCTATTGATCTTTTCATGCATGTTAGAAAGAGAGAAGATGATGATTAAAGCGATCGATCATATTATGCGCTGCACCACCCCCAAAGATACTGGAAATTTTGTGGGACATTATTGTAGTAATATTATGATTCGATTCGACCAGAAAATATATTCCTTTCCTTCATCGGTCAATTAGACCATCATGCACTATATATATTTATAATATATTCTTGTGTCCTTTTGTTTATGAATAGGTGTTCTATTTTTATAAATAATTAATTAATTAAAAGCATCGCATGTTTAGAGATGTAGTGCGATTTAAGATAAGAATATATGTCGTGTGTAATGTAATAATCATCATCATTTCGTATGAGAATTATTCTAGTCAAGACCTTCCACTGTCGATCCATCTAATATACCTAGTAGAACGATTATGTTTGATCAAATAAGGTAATTTGATGTGCTTCGAGTATTTCAAACTTCATTCCATTGATAGGATATGCGTCTGTACTGGGAAGAGCACTTGTGTGATTACGATTTATCATAATCTTATTTCTTTTTTCTTATTCTATGTGGGGGTTTATTTAGTCTAATCTCTTGTCTGGTTTGGCTCTAGAGACAGACATCACATACTGATTCGGAATATGATGTATATTTATCTTCTCCCCTAAGAAATTCTTGATCAACGTTTATGTTGTTATAACGGGATCATACATTGAAGGTGGGAATAATAATTCCAGAAAAAAAATGGGACCAACCACATATAAAAGCACACTTTCGGGGATGATTAAAATGCAAATGTCACATATGTTTTTCGAGCGTGTAATATTTTAAATGAGAAATCCTGGGCACAATCTCATTTGGCGGATATTGTGACAACTCCAAGGTGGTCCTATGAATCTACTATTCGTGATCGCAATTATACGATAATCTACTATAAATGTTCAGTGATGCAAACTTCGGTGTGATTTGTCACCCAACCCAAGTCCAACATATATTCCAACATGTCTACGATATCACACACACACAAGGAACTTTATTTTAGAAAATATACATATATGTACAAGCTTTACCAATACAAAATGTCACACATACAAACCTAATATCACCCAAATATAATGCAATCAAGAATTCTAATATAAGCTGAGACCTACAAAGAAGTCAAGAACAACCTAAACACTACAGAAGATTGTGAGTTTACATGATTGCCCCACAAACAAATACATATAGGATTTCTCATCACTCAAAATTCTTGGGGCTCTCTCCATTCTCTTGTTCGTTGCGCATCGCCAACAATTTCGAATTAAAAATTTGAATATCATCTCTTTTTTTCTCTTTTTTCAGCTCAAAGTATATGTTAAGATAATATATTTGCTAGAGATTGTACAGAGCTTTGCATTGAATCATGTGATGTCTTGCTTGTGTGTTCCAACAACGTTCAATGTCTTGTGCTATATTCCTAGCATCCATGGATGATCCAAGAAGGCCCCGTTTGGTGAACCCCACAGCGTAAAGACCTTTTTGCCCTTTCCACCCATTTGGAAAGGGCTGTTTTGGGAGACCATTTTTATTCGAAAACATCTCATTTTCCTGTTGAAACGGGAAGGAAACTGTGACCATAAATGAATTAATTAATTCTGACCTAACAAGCATGTCTTTAATTTTCACACATACACAGCATTAACTTGGTGAGTGAAGAAGAACTTGGTTAAAAACTAAAGGAAGGTTAAGTACCTTTAGCCAACATGGTACGTTGCTTTTGTAACCAGTTGCTAGAATTATTGCATCGAATGTTTCCGTTCTTCCGTCGACAAACTCAACCACTGATGATCTATGCTTTACTCTCCTAATCCCAGGATATACCTGCAATTAATTATTTCAATAACGAACTTATTGAAAAATGAATGGGTCCAGATGATCATATGTAATCACACACACAGCTGCCTATCATGCACACAGCACATATGGTACTTAACCTTTATGGGCAAATACCTGTAAAAAAGCAATGCTCAAGTAAATAATTATGTGTAATTAATATTTACCTGAATGTGTCCACTTTTAATCTTGTCGAGAGTTCCTATGTCCAAGACTGGGGTTTTACCGGCGATACTTTTCAGCTCGAGCGGACCGACTTTAGGCCGTTTTAGCCCTAAGCGGCTCGTGTCGCCAAGCATCACACGTGCGACGGCTAACAAGAACCAATCCACCGTGCGAATTGGAAACCATTTGAGCAAACACATGGATAATCCAAAAGTTGATGTTCCCAACATGTCTCGTGGTAATAAGTGCACCTGTGTGTAATAATATTAAACCAATTTATTACGATTTACCTAAATCTTCAAGCAATCAAGAAAAGAAAAGCTAAAACATTAAGTCGATGATCACTAAATAAATAAACAATATAAAAATGTTCTTCGAAGTTTTGAGCTAACCTTAACCTATACTAGTAGTCCTATAACTTCGTAGCCATAAGCCATATGTACTTTGAAGAGGGTTCGTTCATTTAATAATGAAATAAAAGCTACAACAATTAATTTATTAGGGTTTTCAGGACAGCACAAGAAAAAACCCTTCTTTTCGCTTTCCGAAAAGCAACAAAACGAAACACCATATTCTTCTGTTTTATTAATATTATATATTTGTATTTTAAAAAGGAAAAATCAAGAGCTAAAAAAAAATAATCGTAATTTAATTACCGCGTCTTTAACGACAAGAAAGGGCTTGGCTTGATGATTGCAGAGATCCAAAGAAACCTCCATGCCAGAATTTCCCGAACCCACAACAAGCACTCTCTTCCCTTTATACGCCGAGCCACTCTTATACCGACACGTGTGCATTACCTCCCCTTCGAACCCACCCAGCCCTTCAATCTCCGGCAAAACAGCCTCCGCATTCTCCCCCGTCGCCGCCACAATCCACCGACTGAGGTACTCCACCTCATCACACAAATTATTAGACTCGTCATCAGTAACCCTCACTCTCCACAGCCCCAAACCATGGTCAAACTCAGCGCTCACAACCCTCTGATTGAAGACTTGGTTTATGTCGAATCTCTTTGCGTAGTCGATTAGGTACCTTATGAACTGCTGCTTCGTGGGGTATGTCGGGAAATCTCTTGGGAAGGGCATAAATGGTAGCTCGCAGAACTGCTTGGGCAAGTGGAGTTTTAGCCTATCGTAGGTCTTCAGCTGCCAGAGAGAGGCTATGCAGTTCGATCTTTCGATTATCAGAGAAGGTATTCCTTTGCATTTCAAGCAAGCAGACACTGCTAAGCCCGACGGGCCGCCTCCTATTATGATCGGGCCTGGGACCCACACGCATCGGCCCGACGACGATGATGGTGAAGTGGTTATGAAAGTCAATGGTTTATTGTTGTATGGGTCGTGGGACATCTTTCCTTGCACCTCCCTCAAACGCTGCAGCTTCACATCATCGCCCATCGTCGTCGTCATAGTTAGTCAATCCTATACGTACCAAGTGTGATGAAATTGTATAGCGAGCGAAGGAGTGTGTGTCTGTTCTTGGCCGAAAAGATTCAATTTTTCAATCAAAATAATGGCGCAAATGAATGGAAGTCGGGCAAACATGTGGTGTTTGAGGGCAACGGAGATATGGTGAAGACGATGATATTATGGATAAAAGTGATCTGTCTTAATATAATAAACATAAATGATGATCTCGAGAACTTGACGATCCGTTGAAAGAGCTAGAGGATCGGAGTGAGAATTGGATAAACTAACTTAACTGACTGAGCTTTGCTTATCTTATCCACTCGTGCGATATTCAAGGGTTTTCTAAATATAAACGTTGTTTTTTTTGGAAATGAAAGGAGATCGATTGTTGTAAGAAATAATAATTCGAGCTAGGCTGGATCGGCTTAGGATTGAAGAGGTAGATAGAGATAGATGAATGGGTATTTTTTCAGCTTCGATTTATAATGTGTGAGTTACAGCTCTGCTTGTGATCGATGCTGCAAGTGGGGCATATTTATAGGCTGTGTGTGGTGAGATTAGGGAAAGCGATAGAACTAAAAAGAATGGTCTTTTATATTGATTATAATTTTAAATATAAATGAGAGTGTATCAACGTTGTATGCTATCATATCATAAGTTTCACATCTTAATGTTGAGATTGAGACAGATTGTTGGTGGTGATTTAGTTAACTACATTTCCTAGTGGAATGTCATGTGGTCGGGTTTGAAATTTCTCCTTATATATAAACATGTACGTATATTTAACAGTTCATATTAATTCGTACATCCAACATCGGTTAGATTTTTTTAATTATTATTTGATAAATTTTTGCAATCAAGGCCATTCTCTATGAGTGGAATATTATCACAACCTCCTCTCTACACCTAGCTATAAAGCATTTGGCATCAATGGTTTTATATATATGATGTGGCTATTTAAAACACATCACTAGTTCTTCCACTAATGGTCTTTACAGAATCCCATGGGTCAAATAATTAAATAATCGAGTAAAGAAATAAAAGAATTTCAACTAGAATGTACTTATATATCTATTTAACCTATTGTTCCAATCCAATTTGATTTAAGTTGTGGAAACTGTTCTGTTTGTTCTTGACATAAAAACACAATTCATAAATTGTTTGCTGACACATTTTTCCACAAAATATTGCAAGTAATAATGAGATGTTCTCTCGATTATTGTGTAGGCTCGCGCTCGCCCCAAATCATTTTTCGTATCACCAATAATAATATATGTATTGTTTTCTTTTCTTTTTATATATATATTGAGCATTATATAAAGTTATATCATTAATCATATTGGTGATAACTTACTGGATGATGATAGGTATAATGTAAAATGGGCTATTGGATAATCTTATTTTAAGAGACAAAGCAGCTTCCATCTCAATATGTGTTCATTTACATTAGTGAATAAGGCACTAATGTTAGTTTTATTCTAATTATATATTATTGTCCCAGCTAGCTCTCTCGCATGATACGCTTCTAGCACAAGATTGCCTTTATACTTTATGTCTACTATGATGTAAGAGATCATATTATTACATTACATCAACCTAAACTCAAGTAAATTAAAAGATATTTACTTACTATTTGAAGGAATAAAACAATCACCATAAACTAAAAAATATAGTTATTATTACTATGTATAGTAATTTTGACAGTTCCTCTATATTGGGAACTAACTAGGTCGGGAGACTCTAGGCTAGCTAGGGAGATCTATAGGTTTATAATGCTAGGAGTACTTTGTAAGCAATTTTAAAATTTACGGAAGAGGTCTTCCTTCGCTCCAGGGCTAAAATAATGAATTCCCCTACAATTAATAAGATACTTGCAATTTTATAACCAACTATATATAACTACTTTTACTAGTGTTCTTTACTTGTCAAGCTTTATTCATTCAACCCGTACAATATATATATATATATATATATATATATGTTATAGCTTTATTTGTGCAACCCATTAATTAATCGATTTATTGCATAAATTAATCTTGGCGATTATGAAGTAAGATATTAAGCATGATGTTGATATGTATAATTATATCGCGCGAACTCGAAGTAGCATATTTTTGAACAAAATAAATGATTGTAAGAATCTTCATCGAACTAATAGAAAAGACAAAATATTAGCTTCTGCCCCACTGTTGTTTGCCTTTACATGTGGTTTCCCATTTGCTTTGATGATTTTTCATTTTCAATTCTGTTCAGTTCCTTTTATATATTTTGATTATTCTTTACATGTGAATGTATTACTATTACATAAACCATAAAGATCGTGTTCTCTTGTAGTTTACAATTTCGTACATGGAACTATGCGAACCCTAGTTCTTGTCTCGACTATGTTGGCTTATAATTAGATGATACAGTGTGTCAAGCTGCCAAGAAAGAACCAAGAGAATCACCGTCGTAGGTAATAACGTTAACTATGACCCTTAGTTAGCAAATGTAATAATAAACATTCATAATTACCTATATAATCACTTCTATTGCAGTAATTAGTACCTAAATGATTCTCAGCAAATGCATGCGCAATCAGTCCAAGGCTTTGACTTATTTGGGCTGACCATTTTATTCGATTTATATTCGTACCATATGATTGTTTTAAATGCCACTAAATGAGTATTATTGTAACTTAATTCGGAGTATAAAAGCATGAGAAATTAACAAATCCGTTACTATATATACGTGGAAATATGGGACGTTATCAGAGATAATTGAAGCTTCGTTCTCAAGCTTTTGTACTTTAAAAGAATAAAGATGCTCAATTTAATAATGCCACATAATATATCATTGATAAATGCTCCAAATTTATATATTAATATTTAATACTAATGCTTGCAACTGATGCATTCAGTTCATTGATATCCATCGAATTTAACCCTTTTTCTCTTCCCACTATAAATGCTCTTGATTTATTCTATATTTGAACTCCTTTGTTTTGTATGATTCTCTTGATTTTTGTTGACAAGACATGAGTAGGAAGGTTTTATTTATGATGAATCAAAAAGTACTTTTTGGGAGCTTATGTTTCATATTTTAATATTGTTAATTATTTTTCCGTCTATAGCAAAGCATGATCATCGTTACTTGTTCTCGAAAACTAACAAACATATAGCTGCCCCATTAATTTTTAATTAGTGGAGTAGATGATCGCATAAAAGTTTGATATAGACATGCTCTAGTAACTAAAAAATAATCAAAGCAATATTCTTACATCCATAAATGACATGAAAAAAAAGACGACCTAACTATCCTGTTGTTTGATATTAGTAGCAATGCTATAATGTACTTACACCTCGCAAAATGCGAAAAAGAAAAAAGTCAACCTACACAAATATTCTCTTGCCTACTTCTAAATGAAGCAATTGAAATTAATTTGAAAACAAAAAAGAAAAAAGAAAAAGGAATGTAGACACTCAAAGCAAAGAAAAGCATCGTCTTCATATTTTGCTTTGATGGCACGAGTAGGTCGTCAATTGCTTGGAAATAATATAAAAATTACAAAAAGGTCAGTATTTATTTAATGGCGTGACAAAGCTCTTGAGAAATTCTTTCAAGTGCGCCTTTTTTTACTTTATATAAATAAATAAATACTTGCAGATGAATTGACGGTTTTGCGAAAGCGTAGAAGCATTACAACGCCATAGCTTTATATATATAATTAATTAATCCAACAATTTAATTAAAAGTCTTTTCATATTATGAAGAAAAGGGTAGCTTTTCACTAGCTTTTCACTAAAATTTAAATATGAGTAAGGAAAATAATGTTCACAATTCAGCTTTAGGAATAACCAAGCAAAGATTTTTTTTTTTGGAGGATCGATGTGATTTATCAGCTATTGTCACTTTCCCTTTTATAGTTACTTTTATTGTTATTAATAATTACGTTAAAGTGTGGAAAGAATATATTTTTGGTAGAAACGAAGCTGAAGGAGAAATATCTGGGCTGACTGGCCCAACTAATAATCTACACTTGGGCCGTAAGCTCGAAACCTGAGGAGAATGAAATACAATATGCTCCCACACAAAATGTAATATTTCGTTACTTGTGCTGAGATTTCATTTAGTGAATAATGAATAAGTTTTTTTTGATGGACCAAACCAAACGTGGTCTTTGATAAAATAATTAAATTGTCAGTGTACGTGTTGTCTGTCTGTCACAGTGGGAGAGAACAATTCAGATATTTGAATATTTCTATATACTAAAATCCAATACCCCATTGGATTTCCTTCTCTTCCACTACTAACTGGCAATTTGATATTCAAATAATTCACATTTCTCTATATAAAACTTGTCCTCTCCTGTTTGGTTTTCATTGTTTATTCCTCATTTCTGTTATTTACTTACTTATATATATACATAAAAATAAAAGAGAAGAAGTCATTGTGGAGAAAATAAAGACGACGACAAAATTGAGTGCAGTACCTAAAAGTAAAAGGGGGGTTGCATTGCATTGCAATGATGATGATAGTGTTAGTACACGGTTAGGTCATTCGACCATGGTTCGTTAACTATGGTTAAGTTACTCTTTCTTAACTCTAACCTACGTAACCCCAGCTTAGGAAAATGAAAACGATGGTCACCCTTGCGTTTAACGGCACGCTAACATCGCCGTTAGTTGTCGGTGTGTAGGGCTAAAGGAAAATACGCGGCGAGTTACTTCTACATCGATTCTGATGGGAGGGAGATTGTCGTAATTGCCATCGGCCCATTGCATCAATATCGTAGGTAGGTATTATTATCGTTTATTTTGTAAATGGAAGTTTTCAAAATCAAGTAATTTTTTCCTAGCATTTAAGCAAGGCACAATACTACTTCCCTTTAGTTTTATCATTACCTTTTATTTGTTTTTTATATGTTGACAAAATCATTTCACCGAAGGTTGTTTTGAAACCCATGATGATATTTAGAAAAAAGGCGTAAAAGAGAAAATAGGAGTAAATAAAAAGGAAAAGGATTTGTTGTAAAATGTAAAGTGTGAAAGAAGTAAGACGGGAATTTCCTATATACATATTAAATATTAAATAAATCAAAAAGCACATAAAACGGGCCCCGACCCCGAGTAGCCCTTTATTTTGTCGTTTTGTGATGAATGGTCGTAGTTTTATAAAATAATTGTTGGAAATAAGTTATATAAAATTAAAAAGTGATGTACGTAAGGGTTAAACTTTTAGGAAAAGTGGTCACTTAACATGGTATCAGAGCTTAGGGACCCGCAGGTCCTGGGTACAAATCCTCACGACCACCCATTTATGAAAATTGCACGTCTAAGGCTAGATAGTAAAGAAATCAGCTTAGACGTGAGGGGGCGTGTTGGAAATAAGTTATATAAAATTAAAAGTGATGTACTTTCTTAAGGGTTAACCTTTTAGGAAAAGTGGTCACTTAACAATAATATAACGTATAAAGATATATTAGATGTTTGAAATTAATACCAAATATTTTTTTGTAAGGCAATCATACATACATACATTACACATATACATACGACGATTATAAACTATGCACTCGCACGTGTATAAGAACACAATGTGTTTTCTCAATTTATATTCTGTAGATGCGACGGTAATAAATAATAATAATTCGTAAATAATTGAAACGTGTTCTTTTCAATCGTGTTTTATAAACGATAGCATATCATAAACTAGAATATTGGTGAGTTGCTCACATGAAGAAACGAATTGTAAAGCCAAAAATTTTAAAATCATAACATCACTATTAATATTTCCAAGATATCGCAACTTACCGGTATCGTAATTAAATATATATTATATAATGTTAGTAACTTTATTTTTTGGTCAATTGAAGATCTTCTCTTTTATTGTAGATTATGCCTAATCATATCGAGAAGTCAACAATTAAATGATTGTATCTTTGTATTGACTTATACGATGACTCGCCTCGCCATATAAACACATTTATATTACATGAATCATAAAATGGATTATAAGTAATTTTGATACTCGAGATTTATAGTCGTAATATTATGATAAACTATATGTTGCTTAGACAAAACAATAGTTTTTGCTGAATAATACATTGTCAACAAAAGCACAGAACTTGGAAATAAGATAAGCACATATATCTTAAAAAATTGTTTTCTTCAACGAAAAGATAAATAAAGAAGAAACTGTATTTGGTAAAGAAGTAGAGTTAAATACAGAGTGTGTAGTGTAAATCCAGCTGCCCGTACACTGCTACTACACATAGCAATGTATAAATACAAGCGCAGATGGCCCACTAATCCAAAATACCCAATGCCATTTGTATACATTTCAGAGTAGCAGCAAAACAATACCTAAAGAAAGAGAGAGATAGAGAGAGAGAAGAGTACATGGGAAGCTCACTGTTTCTCTGATTTTGATGCACGAGAGAGAGAGAGAGAGAGAGAGAGAGAGAGAGAGAGAGAGAGAGAGAGAGTGTACAACACAAGGCTCACACACACACACAAAGATAAAGACAGGAGAGGGGTCACCATTTTCTCCTTCACAGCATTTGGCTTTATTTCTCTTCTCACTCAAAACCCATTGTTGCACACAAGTTTCTTGAGGAGAGAAAAAAAGGTGCGATTTTTTTATTAATTTTTTAATATCCTGTTCTTTTCGTTGCGTACGCAAGAAAATATGATGAGATACGAGTAATTGTTGAAATGTAAATGACGTTATTGATTGTTAAAGGAAACTGTTTTTTCTTTTCTCCTGGCTTTTGGTAGCTGTGATATCCTGTCAAGTTCTAATTTTTCAGGGGGTTTCGTTGGATCTTTTTATTCCAATGTGGGTTATTGTTTCTTGGATGGTTTATGGGCGATGAGGCATATTTCAAGATTATTTTAGTAGCCAAGACTTGGAAGGGTTTATCTGAAATCTTTTTCTTATAAGATCTTGATCGGTGTATTTTTTATTGGAGATCTGCGATGTTAAAATAGATTTATTAAGATATATGCCTTTTTGTTTCTATATTGAACATTCATAGATTCATTTGCCATTATGTTATATATCTCAACATTTGAGTGTTTGTTTCCTTACTGTTTGACTCATCCCTACTGAATTTGATTTCGCGTTGACATGGTAAAAAGATTGTTTTTCCAATTATCATTCCTGCCGATTGTAAACAATCTTCATTGAGTTTTATTCTTGGCAACTTTAGTGCCTGACTATTGATTTATTTCTTAATCAAAAGCTGTGGTTTTTTTAACATCCGCTGATGGTTTTGGACTAAAACAACATTCATTCAGTCTTTTGAATAAGTGCTTCTATTGTTTTAAGTTTCAGTTTCCCTTAAATGTGTCTGTTCAACAATGTATCTGAAAACTATAGCTATATGTAAGGCAGCTCTTATATTTTTCTCACAGTTTTTTTTCTTGTTCATTACCCAGGCTGTATAATTTGTTGGTGTACGTACCTAAAAAGGCCCAACTTTCGGGATGTTACTGATGAAGAGGAGCAGATCTCCCCAGAAAGATCAGCAGGCGAGTAACTTGAGGCACGATCCAATATCTGAATCGTACACTAAATCTGATGTTTCGATTCAAAAGCCTAAGAGCAACTCATTTCTCAACGTGCCTGGCTTGTTCGTGGGGTTCAATCCATGGAGTGGGGATTCTTATTCGGTTCGAAGCCCTACTTCGCCTTTAGATTTTAGAATATTTTCAAGTTTTGGAAATCCCTTTAGGTGCCCGAAAATACTGAACGAGGAGCAAAAGAAGAGTTGGGATCGTAGCAAAGTAGGACTAAGCATCATAGATTCCCTCGAAGACCCAGCGAAGGCATCAGAGAAGCTCAGCCCAGTTACATCTGCTAATAAAAATATAGTCTTTGGACCGAAAATGAGTGTTAGGAGTTCAAATTTGGCCAGCCATTTTAGTTCAGTTCTGGCCCCTAACTCTCTGCCCAAGCATATCACTGCTTTTTCAGTTGCTCGGTCAAACACCGTCACTGTCCGAAACAGCCCTTCTGCTGTTGTGTTTGAAATCGGGGATGAGAATCTTCGATCGCGTTCGTTAGATTCTGGCGAACGTGGGTCCCACTTTGCCAATCTTCCTAGCCGTAAATCGAGGTTTGGGTCTTCAAATCTCATTCCTGAGACTAAGGCAACAACTTCAGAGCCCATGAAGTGCAGTTCAAGTCCTAGGACCATTAACCGCAGATCAGTGATCGTCGATTCTATCTCAGCTAGCGATATAGAGAATTCTGAGGACTATACTCGCGTTATAACTCATGGGCCTAACCCGAAAGTCACTCATATTTTTGCCGATTGTGTCTTGGAGTGCAACGGTAACAAGTTAACGGATTTGGTGAAGAAAGATGAAGCTGCTGCTTTTGCATCTTATGACCCTGAAGATTTCTTGAAATACTGTTACTCTTGTCAGAAGAAACTCGATGGCGAAGATATTTACATGTATAGGTTAGTACTCTTATCACTTGCGTTCTTGTTTCTTGGTATGATGATTCGTTTTTCTTGATTATTACACGTAAATATTGCAGAGGCGAGAAGGCATTTTGTAGCGATAATTGCCGCTTAAAGGTGATCGAAATCGATGAAGAGATGGACAAGCTCGACCAGCCAGCTTCTGAAACTTCCAAGGTTTGCGAAGAGATTTCGGTATCTGAGAGCGGATTGTTCATTACTACATGAACATAATAACTACGTCCATGATTGATGAAACAAACAGCTGCATAAGAGAAAGAATGTTAATGTGTTCTGATCTATACTGAGAGCTGTTTTCTTGTAATGTCTTTGCGGCCTCATGTGATCATTACATGAGCATACATATGTATGCATATTTGGGCGGCGCAGATTTTTGTTTCATCTCTCATGGTTGTAGTTTAGTAGTATGAGTGAGCTGCTATTTTTTTTATTTTTTTATTTTATCTGAGTAAGTAAACTCCGATAATATATAGGGCAATAACAGGGTAGTGAGTCAGTCTCTTTTAAAGTGGCTCCCCTGTTTTTTTATTACGTCTCTTCTGTATGACATGGCGGGCGTGTATTCTCAGCGAAGTTTTGAGTCGATATATATAGACCAATTTTCAATAAATTAAATCGTTTCGCATATATATGTTCGATGGTTTTTGGACCAGCCACCACTTCCAATAAGCGACAGTGTATAATACGGATGATGTGTATGAGCGAGAGAATTAATGCTGAGAAATAGCTGCTGCAAAGTAGCAATTCTTCTGGCTTTTGTAATCGTTGTGACCATCGATAGTTCGTCACCTTCCTTGGTCGGTTTGAGTGCTGAGCTTTTGTGTATTTCCTTCTCAAGAGATAAAAAAAGAGGACAGTCTATCTCTCTCTCTAAGGCAAAAGCTTGTGTTTTTTAAAGGGGATTTAGTAGCCGTATTGCTATAAGTGTTGGCGCTTTTCAAAGTCCTTTCTATCTTTTTTGCAGATAGATCATCATCATCATCGAACTAGTTTTCTCCTTCAATACAGAACCAGAAATGAAGTTACAGAGCTCAAGCAAAAGTTATACAAACTGTATTTATTATTATTATTATTAGCGCACAAATCAGATGGCTTATGGTTAACAACAACCTTTGCATGCAAGAGCAGAGGTTTCACAGATATTCTTCTTCCTCTTCTTCACTAACTAACGTTGCTCCATCTTCACCAAAGACTTGCATATATTGGTGCAATCACCAAAACAGCTCTCTAATCTTCTCCCATCTACCACCAAATAAGAACATCCCAAGCACACAAATCATAATACATATATATCTACGTATATGCTGTAGAAGAAGAAAAAAAAGGTTAAGAGCTAAAGAATATTAATTACCGTAAGCAATTGGAACGCATCGTAGAAAGGAACATCCGATCTCGCAATAATACTGAAAATCCTGGGATGTCCGAGGAATGCATCTGTTGAAGCATTGATTATAACAAGACATGGAGTCCTTTTGAGTTCCTGGTGGGAAGCACTGATTATAGCATCCACCCCAACAAGGATAAACCTGGGCTTCGATGATGATGACTCTACTGTTTGCCAAGATCGCCAGAATGGCAATGGCCAAGAGATGGATTCTTTTCTCCATAAAAATAAAGACCGATTGAAATAATTGTCCAGAGAAGATGCAATGCAATGCAAGACTGCGTCCATTTTTATATGCGAGTGCTGTTTATCAATATGTTTGGTTGAACACTCATTTATTATGTATGAGGGTTCAGCAGCCTTTTACTTTACTCTCCCTTGGAAAATAGCTATTAACATTGCCTTTGGATCTCTGTCTTTAACTGCCTGCCTTCTGCATTGATTCCTGAACCATTTTTTCAGTAGTCTGAGAGAATCTTTCAACTCATTGAACTTGTTTTATATCAATAACTTACAACTCTCTTCAGCACTTTGCGGGTTAATTATGAAGCAGTTTGATCAAAACTTTTGATCAAGCTAAGGGAGAGGTTTATAGGAAATAAGGTGAGATTTTAGTGATGAAATCGGTTGTTAGTCCAAGGTAATTTAATTTAATGCAGCCAGCCGAAAGATTGTTTTTTGAGTGGTTCAAGAAACACAAATAACGCTTGTTCATTCACCTTCTTACGAATAAGAAAGGTAAGATTTAGTCCGATTAATTACCTTCCATCAGTGCGATAGTTTCGTTGGATCTCATTCATCTTTGAAATATTTACTTGCCTTGTCGAACAAGAGCTCATTTTTCTGCATTCAACGAAGAGCAATGATTTCGTCTTGCCATAGACACAAACTACGATCGATGCGTAAATACTCGTGTGTAATGACTTGCTCGTTGAATATCTCTTTCCACGTGTTGATATAAGCAAGCATCTAATTTGGCAGATTGAAAAGTTAGCATAACATATGCATCGTTTAATTATCCACAAGTAAAGCTGCAAAATAATCATAGATGAAGTGAAATATGAGGTCGAATTGAAACTGAACACTGTCGAAACACCCCAACACATAACAAAAACAACCCTACAAAAAACTTTAGCCAAATCTATGAACTTTGAAAGAAACAAACAAGAGTTCAGATACTGGACTTGGTTTAGTTGCTTAACAACCTAAGCACCAATGTTGGAAGCCTTGTTAAGGATAACACCTTCATACTTGACCTGAAACCACTTCATTGCATCCTCTTTGGTGACTCTGTGCTGGATTCCTACCCGAGACTTGCACCTGCGTCTGCGTCCAACACGATAGCCAGGACGTTCCAACACAACGTAGAAGTCCATACCGTAGATACCAGTCGAAGGGTCATATCTGCAATACAATACAAATGAAAATTGAGCAAAGAAATGTTTTTTCCTATCTAAAAGATTAATAGGTGGCCTCCCCCAAAGAAATTTATTGGGCTAATGGTATGCTATCTGATAAAGATAATGCAGTATGAATGATAACCCTACATGAGCCACAACACTAGTACAAGCATCTTGATTCTTGGTGACTCAATAGTCAATGGTTAAATCAAAAGAATCGAGCTGCAGCGACAGAAAGAATCGATGTAATTTAATATTGATCAAGCTAGATAAATGGTAGTTAATACATGGATTGTGCTTACTTAATTCCAAGGTCAATGTGCTCCTGGATACCAAAGCCAAAGCATCCAGTGTCACTGAAATTGCGTCGAAGAAGCTCGTACTCCTTCACCTTCAAGCCGCTTTCAAGAAGTTGCATGGCTTTGTCACCTCTCACGGTTACATAGCAAGCGATTTTCTCATTACGTCTGATACCAAAGGACCTCACAGTGTAGCGAGCTGTAAAAATCACAAGATAGAACCCTCACAAATAGCATCCACAATATACGTTCCATATTGCCAAAACCAAAACAGAGGGAAAGAAACAAACTTCGATCGAGTAGAAACACTTTTAATAATTAAGGAAATGCTTATCCGAGCTCTATAGTTCCCAATATAAAACAAGTACGATATCTGATTACCCTTAGAGAAAACAGGAGTTTGGCCGCTAAGCTGCTCGAGCACCTTGGCAGCTCTGGTGAGACGATCGCCGCTCTCACCGACGGAGATATTAAGCACCAACTTCTGTACTTTTATCTCCCTCATAGGATTCGATAGTTTCTTCTCCGAAGCCTAACGTCATAAAAAAGATGAATTGATAAGGAAATACAAACAAGAACGAGCGTAAGAACAGCTAAAACTTACCATTGTTACTGTCGCGTTCGAGATCTGGTGAGGCGTGAAATTCTGCTACCGTGTCTGGCCACGACTGATATGCAGTGAGCTGAGCTTAGGGTTTTTAAGACGAAGACAAACGCAAGAAGCTACGCAGTATGGGCCTTTCTTGGGTCTAATATTATGTAGGCCCAATAAGGCCCAGTAAGTTTTCTGACATGAGAATAATTCTACTGTGGGACCCATCATCCACACTCGGAGCTGAGCTGACGCCGAAATAAAACAAAATGCTTTATCGCCAAATCGTTGTTCCATTTATTTATTCCCAACTCTCCATTTTCCATTCTTCAGTTCTAGAAGATTTTTGGGATCACCTTTCGCTGTTTGTCTCCCTGGATTCTTAGGTCGACGTGTTGTTAGTTGATTTTATCAAGGTCTGTTTTGTGTTGTGTTGATCTCTATTTATCGTCTGAAAGAAATAGTGCAATTTTGCCTTTTTCTTAATCATCTGTTCAGGTATGGGATCGAGCTATTTAGATGATCTTAGTTTCACTTAAAAAACGTCGTTTTGCTATGGATTTCTCCCAGCTGATCGCGTGATCTGCGTTCGCGCGAATTTCCAGTATGCGTGATCTTTCTTGAGTTTGTAAATGAAGTTTAGTCCAGAACAATCGTTTTATGAGCTGGTTTAGAATTTGTTGATTTGACTTTTTCGAGAAAAAAATCTGAAAGGCTTCATTTCCCAAATATATGTCTGAGGTTAGTTTTACGGTTTTGTTTGAATTCCTGCATGAACATCAATGTCAGTATCTGGTGATTTAGCTGTGCAGTTCTTTACATAAAAAACTTTCAGTTCCAAGTTGGTGTGATTTGGCTTGAATAACATATCTTGACTGTTTCATAAGCTTACTCATTTGGTATTGAGATTTCATGTTTATGAATTGTAGCGGGTGTGATGGTGTGACAGCGTATAAAGATAAATAGTTTGTATTGAAACGAACCTCCAATATACCGAAGGTGTAATAGTTGAACTAGTGTTCTGCTAAAAAAAAAAATCATAAATCTCCATGTAAGTAAGAAATCAGCGTTGTTGATCCCTTCTAACTGCTGTCATAGAATCTAATTATTTTTCTGCAGCAATGAAGAGTGGACCATCTTCTCTAAATCCCTTTGCAGCATCATACGTGCCTCTCTCGAAAAGAGGTGTAGCTACTGATGGAAGCAGTGAATTTTATCCTGGCCAAGAATTACCTAGCGGAAGAGAAATGGTTTGGTTTGGACATCAACCAGCCAATGTGCTCAATCACTTCCACCAACAAAACGCTTCTCAAGGCTATCTCCATCATCCTGGTTCTGCCTCAAAATGGAATATTCATCCTTCTAGTGAATTCTACGCTTCCTCATCTCAGAATCAAGTTAATATACAAGCAAAGTCAAACATCAATCAGGAATTTCTTGACTTATCACACCTGAAGATGAAATTTCCAGGCATATCAGAGGAGTCCCTCAATGACGTTTATTTAGCAAGTAGCTGTGACCTCGATGCTTCAGTTGACATGCTGAATCAGCTTGAGGTATGTTTCTCTACCATTCGTTTTGCTTTCCATCTTATGCGGGAAAAACGATGATTTGATTCGTTTTTAGTCACATGCATTGCATTGCATTGATCATTGTATAATTGCGCAGCTCTACCCCGATAGTGATGCATTATCAGATAAGCTTCCAGACACTTTAGACATTGGTGATGTTGTGGCTGAAACAAGTTCAACTGCTGCTGTGCCTAAATCGATGTTGATGTCAAACCACGGAGGAGCTGCTTCGAAATCGGTTTCTATTAGTCAATTTCCGAATCTCATATGAAGTTGATTGTTTTTTTCATGGAGATGTTCGAAATTTCTTAATGATATATAACCACGCCTTTGAAAACTTGTGAGAATGTTCTTTTGCTTCATTTGCACTTGCGTATAACATGTACCAATAGATAGATACATAGATACCACACAAGTTTTGGGGCTCGACTCCTTTCGAGAACGCTTATTTTATACTCCATAAATATGATTTTTAGAACCGTCCAAATAAAATTTACATGGTTTCCCAAAAAAAAGATGGAATTTTTGGACAGTTTGATGAAAATCATATAATTTTTTGAAGCAAAAAAAATCATCATACTAATGCCCTTTTTCTATTCTTTCCATAATGAAATCAAGAAAACCCATCCACACCATCAACTAACGCCATGCATATAAACGAAGGCATCATCGTAATTAAAGATCAAAATTTTGCATGTATTTTCCTCTTTCAGAATCCTAAAGATTTGTCATCTCTCTCAATACCTTTACCTACAATCAAACGAGTTTCTGTATGAATTCACATACGAGGAGTTGATTTTCTGTTATCCCATGTAGATAGATGATAATATATATTCTTTTGCCCATCTATTTTATTGTGAATTGTTGTTTATTATTTCGTCAGATTCCCGCCATTCATGATTATTAATAGATAAAGGGAATATTTTTTCATCGATTGAGCAAAGATCTTAATAAATGCCCAGAATGTGGAAGCAATTCGTCGGCAAACTCCATCGGAAATCCCACAAGTCGGATCAAGAATCAACAAGAAACCCTGATTTAGGCCCCAATAAGACATCGTCATCGTCATCCTCATCCCCTAACTCTCTTCATAGCCCGTCCCAGAAAAGAGCTTCAGCTGCAGTTTTCCCGGCGAGTGTCGTCGCCGGAATCGAACCGTTGCTCGCCTTCAAAGACGTGCCAACCTCGGAGAAAATGAACCTCTTCGTCAGCAAGCTAATCCTTTGCAGCGTGGTGTTTGATTTTACAGACCCTGCTAAGGACGCCCGAGAAAAGGAGCTCAAAAGAGCCACATTGCTTGAGCTTCTTGATTTTGTCTCCCAAAATCCCCTCAAGTTCCCAGAGCCAGCTATCGAAGCGTCTTGCGAAATGTGTTCTATGAACTTGTTCCGTGTTTTCCCACCGAACAAAAGATCGAGTATTGCGAGTACAGCAGGTGAAATCGAAAACGACGATGAGCCCACGTTTGACCTCGCTTGGCCACACTTGCAGTTAGTGTATGAGTTTCTGTTGAAGTTCGTCACATCACCTTCTTTGGAACCGAGGGTTGCTAAAAAGTATCTCGACCATGCTTTCATTCTGAAACTCATAAACTTGTTTGATTCCGAAGATCCCAGGGAAAGGGACTGTTTGAAGGCAATCCTTCATAGGATTTACGGCAAGTTTATGGTTCACCGACCCTTTATACGAAAAGGCGCAAGCAATGTGTTCTATAGCTTCGTATTCGAGACAGAGAAGCACAATGGAATCGCCGAGCTGCTGGAGATTTTCGGGAGCGTAATCACTGGGTTCGCTTTGCCCCTCAAAGAGGAACATAAGGCGTTCCTTTCGAGGGTTCTCATCCCGTTGCACAAGCCAAAGTCGGTCAGCACTTATTCTAAGCAGCTGTGTTACTGTGTGAGTCAGTTTATCGACAAGGATCCAACTTTGGCCAGCATCGTAGTCGAGGGAATGCTCAAGTGCTGGCCCATTACTAACAGCCAAAAGGAGGTGATATTCTTGATTGAATTGGATGAGATTCTTGAAATAATAGACGGGTCTGAGTTTCGAAAGGTTATGGCTCCATTGTTCTCACGGCTCAGCCGATGCATGAGCAGCAATCATTTTCAGGTCAGTATCCTTTAGTCGTTCGACGAACAAACATTGATGACCTAAGTTCTAAGATGCCATTTGTATGCGTTTCTCTCTATAACAGGTGGCGGAGAAGGCTATGTCATTGTTGAACAACGAACAAATCGTCGATCTCATCGCACAAAACAGACAGGTCATCTTTCCACTATTAGTCCCGGCGTTGGAATGCAACACGAGGAACCATTGGAACCGAGCTGTCCTAAGCACGACTTTCAACGTAAGGAAAACTCTGTCTGAAATGGATCAAGCATTGTTCTTGTCTTGCGTCGCCCGTGACATGGTTGAAAGGATAAGGAGAGAGCTGTAAAGTTTTCGGCGAATAACACGTACATATGTGTGTTGTAAACACAGATGAATGAATTGTGCTGTGTGGAGTTGCTAAAAGGAAGCTGCGCTCATTTTGTTGTAATCTTTTGTTCAACGAGCCTTTTTAGGGAATAGGGTTCCTGCATTTCATTGTTGTAGATATATATTTTTAGATTTATCATGTTGTAATGTAACGAGCCTTTGTCTCAGATCTCCATCTCCTTCAAAATATATATATACGCTGCAGATGATAGATAACACTGTTAATGCTATTCTACACCCAAGAATTCAAGCTCAACCGATGATGACGACAAAGCAAGAAGATTTTGATGATGAAGCTGATATTCTTCTATTCATTCACCATTGGTAAGGAGATAAGTTGAACACCTCGTACCCGATAAAGAAACTTATGCTATTCGAACGTACGTACCTCTTTTAAACCAACGAAGAATAGCAGCAGCAGCTGTTGCTGCTGTTCTGAGTTGCATGTTTGATTTAAAAAAATTGCGAATAGTTACTGCTATAGCTTATGATCAAGCATTTCGATCTCACCATATTATAGATTCCCCTCTTTTTTCTTTTTGGAGAGATTCAATCAAAGATATAATAAGCATCAAGAAAACAAAGCAGCCTCACAACTAACATATATATACTCACTCACCCACCCTCTCATTTCAGTATGCTATAACATTAAGTTTAATATGTCGTACAAAAATCTTCATGCTTTGTTGCAGCCCATCCATCCGTCTTGAAAAAAGAACAAATCTTGATGGAAAGAATTATTCCAAGTTTTGGCATGTGAGAAGAGGTTAATTCTAGGCCAAAACGATATGATCCCCTTCTCTGATGAGGGCGACGTCTTCGATCGCCGCCCCAGATTTAGTCTGAACCTTGGTCGCCGTAAAACCAAACTTGTATTGTCCCAAATCCAAGAGCTTCTGCAATGAATCTGGCAAGAACACAAGCTTACCATCTTCGTCTCCCTTCTCAGGACAGCTTACCGTAATCCTCGTACGATGATAGTTCTGAAGCTTCATCACGCTCTGCGATCTTATCATCCCACCGCCATTATCTGACGAAAGAAAAAAACAATCAAAATTTAACTTACAAAACCCATTACCTTTCTACCAAAAAAGAACCCATGAACCATCGATCAGTTTCAAATTCAATTCGATTCACCTCTGTTGTTATTCCGACGGCCAGCTGCAAGGATCCCGGCGAGCGAATTCTGAAAACTCCGAGACTCCCTCTGCCCAGCTGATACATTCGACTCCCTAATGCTCGCCGACGCCTCATTCTCTTCCCTAATCGTCTGCTTCTTCTTCAGATAAGGCGCCGCTTGATCGTCGGGCAACAGCGTCCTCGCCGTCGTCCTGGCGTGGGCGGCGGCTGCCTCGGGTATTTTCTGCATTAGGGCTTTGATCTCTTCGTTGCCGTGGAAATCGGCCAGGGCTCGTGGGGTCCACCCGTAGCCGTCGGGCTCGTCCACGTCGAAGCCGTGGTCGACCAAGAACTTGGCGGCGTCGATGCTATCTTCGCAGATCGCCTTGTGGATGGCCGTCACTCCTCGGTCGTCCGTCAGCCTTATGTCGCCGTCGTACTGTACGATCTTTTGCAGCAGATCGGCGTCGTCCTGCTCGGCTGCAAGGCAAGCAAATCGGCCGGCGTCGCCGTTGGACAGGGAAGCGCCGTTGTCTGCGAGGAGCTTTATTACAGCGTCGTGCTTTCCCAGTATTGCGTTCCACAGGGGGACGTTTCCTTCGCTGTCTGCACAAGAGAAAGAAAAAACGTAAAGAAGTCTCATCCAGAGAGAGATCAGAGATCTTTGGTATCCTTAATAAAGTTACCTCTTTTATTGGGGTCGGCTCCATTTTCAAGAAGCATAAGCACACATTCCAAGAACCCATTAGCAGACGCAAGGTGCTGCAATTTTTTACCAAGCGTTTGTCGGTTAGTAGCTGAAGACAGAGAGAGAGAGAGAGAGAGAGAGAGAGAGGTGGGTATTATTACAGTACCAAAGCATTGTGGCCGTGGTCGTCGAGGTCGTTGGGGTCCAAGCCACGCTTGAGGAGATTAAGCAACAATGCTTCGTCTCCACGAGCAGCTGGGAAGCACAAGCTCATGGGCATTTCGGTCCTTCCCTGAGCCAAGGCTCGCTCTGTCTCCTGCAATATCTCTTGCATGGTCTCGTCTTTCTGTTCTTTGAGGTGCTGTAGGAGATTGTTCATGATCACCGTCCCATCTCCGACGTTGGTCTGAAGGAGGTTCAGAAGGGAAGAACGGCTCAGGCGAAGGAGTTGGCTCAGTCGCCTCGAACGGACGGTGAAGAGCTGAGGACGGTAGCAAAGGACGCTTATCTCGCCGCATACGTCGCCGGTCTTAAGCTCCCCCAACATCTACAGAAGAAAACAAAATGAAAGGCTGCTGCTAATTGATCGTTCTTACAAACAGAAAGAAAGAAATCAAACTACCGTTTCCTTTCCATCTTTTGTGTCCGAGACAAGATCCTGCGGCAAATGTAAAAGCAATATCAGATAGCATAACAGTTCAAAAAACTATCATCAGACCCAACCCAATATAGAGAACAGAATACTGCTACGTAATTTGTTATACCATGGCTCCATTAACGAGGATGTAGAAATCCGTCGCCGCTTCGTTTTGTAAGATTATGTCTTCCCTCGGGGGGAAGTACTCAGCCTTCATCTCAGTAACCTGCAAACAAAAAAGAAGATTAAAGAAAGACATGGAACAGACCAAAAGCGCCGCCCACGCAGACCAGAAACGAAATGATTTATCCTGTTTTTTTACCAGCTGAAAGAGAAGATCGTTTGATATGCCGCGGAACAAGTAGACATTCTGAACGTGTTTGTAGAAAAGGAAATGCGAAATGCTCGATCGAATCGCCTTGGGCAGAATCTCGAGAACCTCCTGCTGCTGAAGCCCTTCGGAATCCGTTCTGTGCCTCAAGCTCAAGTGCGCCAGCATTTGATCTTCCAATCGCGGAGGCAAACCGTTCCTCTTAGCAAAGCTCGACGCCGCCTGAATCGACTCTCTCTGTAATAAATTTTGAAACAAATCGAATCGATTATTATTATTACGTACATCGATTAAACGGGAGAGCATATAGAGAAGGGGGCTCACAAATTTCCTGGTCTTGAATGTTGCCTGAACGATGAGATTGGTCATGTTTCCGATGATGTAGGAGGTGAGCGCGAGGTTGAACATCAAGTAGAAGATGTCGAAAATCATCTCCCCGACGTTGATTGGGTGGAGATCGCCGTAGCCAGTGGTGGTCGCCGTCACGATGGACCAGTACATGGAAATTACGTATCTGTCGAAGAGTGGACGTTCTTGGAAATCTTCCCACGACACTCCGATCCAAGTGTTCTTTGGGTCCTTGTAACGATCCGCAAGCAGATAGAAGATGCACCCCGCCAAATGAATCGTAAAAAGAGTCACCTAATGGAAAAAATAAAAAGATCATCCATCTTATTCTCAGCTCTCCTCAGAGAGAGAGAGAGACGGATTACTTACGCAGGTAAGCTTGGCTATTCGCACGAGGTAGTAGTTGTACTCTTTGTCCTTTTCCATGCTAAAATTTGAGGATCAAATCTCGGCAGGTCAGTTGCAGAGTCGAAAAGAAAAAAGGAAGAAAAAGGAGAAGGGAAAAGGAACCTTTTGAACATGGCGCTGACTCTTCTGAGACGCCATAGGCGAAGCATGCTGAAGTAGCCGTAGGAGTCGGCGGTGGATGGGAACAACTTGTGTACGAGCTCTGAAGGTATGATGGAGATTACGTCGAAGATGAACCAAGTGCGTGCGTAGCGTAGTGCTATGAGCCTTCGATCGTCGACGATGAGGTAGGTTGCCTTGTCCAGGTAGGCGACGAAGAACGTCAGGACGATGTCTACGGCGAAGAAGGCGTTGACTATGTTGTCTGTTATCGCAAGGACTCCCTTTGGTCTCTTGAGGAACCCAAACTCGTATGGAGACACCCATGCCGTGTAGAACACAAGCACTATCAGGAAATTCGACCAAGCTCTGCAATGAAGAAAAAACAGAATGAAATGGACAAAAAGGAAGGATTGATGGAATGCTGTATTATTATTACGTGGCTTTACCTGTAACGAGGATTGAAAGGAGAGACGGTGAAGGGTTTGAGTTTGATACGACGAGAGCCATGGTCGCCGAGGGAAGGGAGAAGGGTGACGTTAAAGGAGCTTCTTTCACCAGCTGAGGAGACCCTTTGAATCTCACGATGTATCTCATCCATTTCGCTCATTGAGCCTATGTCTCCTCCACGGTGGTCCTTTTGTTTCTTCTGAATGCCCATCGTAGTAGTAGTCATTCACCACCACCAAGTTTGTCTGTCTTCTCTTTTCTTTCTCTGTTTTTTGGACCGATTTGTTGTTCTTGCATGTTCTGCTAATTCTAGTAGTAAGTAACAAATAAGGAAGGAAAGCTAATAAGGGACGGACGACTTTCATCTTACTAATCTTAGAACGAACGAACTCAAACTTGTCTCTGCGGTTTTTTGGGCCGAATATTACGAATTCCATTTATGGACAACAACGATATTCAAATCATTTTTGTTGCTATAATCGTATTCTATTCAACATTTTTTGGTAGGTCCTACTATTCACACACCCCTATACCACTCTTTACACCCCAAACACTTGATTTTTGTAATAATAATTTTAAATAATCACATGATTCAACGAATATTAACTTATTTTCCATCAAATCAATAATATTAATTACATGGACTATTCAAAAATTATTAATTAAGTCATTTTAACCAATAACACATTTAGAACTAGCAAAAATGTTCGTGGCCCGCCGGACTCTGGTACTCTCAAATGGGCCCGCGGGCCGAGTGCCCGCCAAAGCGACGGGGTGGGCTGCCATTTCTCAAGCCCGCCAGAGGGTGGGCCTATGCGGGTAAGCCCGTGCGGGCGCCCGCCAAATATAAAAAATATTTTTTAAAGAAAATTAATATATAAAAGAATTATATAGGTTTTTTATATTTTTTTGAGATCCAGTTTTTCATTTAATCAAATTTAGTAACATAAATAAATTTTTATTAAAGAATATAAATTAATTAGGAGTAATTCAACTTCATTAGTTTATTTTAATATTTTTTTTGTATAATTTATATAATTTTTATTTTAGGATGGGCCGGGCCCACCAGGCCGCTACCCGCCAGAGGGCGGCCCCCGCAGCAGGCCGCCAAATATCATAAATATTTTATTTTAAAAATTAATATATAAATGAATTATATAGGATGTTATATTTTTTAGATCCAACTTTAATTTAATCAAATTTAATAAAAAAATAAATTTTTATTAAAAAATTTAAATTTGATTAGGAGTAATTCAACTTCATTCGGTTATTTTAATGTTTTTTCTTTTTTTATATTATTTTTGTCGTTTTATTATTTTTGGACTGGCCGGGCGCACAAGTAGGGCGGGGCGGACCTTTATTTACCATGCCCGCCAGATGGAAAAAATTGTCTCTTTTAATCGGCAAGTATTTATTTAATATTACTTTACATATTACTTAAATTATTAACATTAAACTCCTTTATTCCTTTTTACGTGGGTATGTAATTGGAAAATAATTTGTTTACTCTACATATTAACGAGGGGGTGCAAATAGAAAAAAGGTGGATACCAATTGAATTACCCTTTTTAGTATTCCCAAACTCACGACATTCGCCTGAAAATTTAATGGTTTGGGTACTTGACCTATCTATACCCCTTGGGACGGGTTATTCACTATTCATTAGGGTTGTTTAGTCATATATTAGTTTCTCTCGTTTTTTTTTTTGGGAGTATTGCGCTTTCTTTCTATCATGCGAGTGTTGAATAGTCCACTCTTGTGTTTGGAGTTGGTTGATTAGATTTGACTTGCCTCCTAACTAGTTTCAGTATGTAACAACCTGAGACATGAACATGATATTGGAAGAAGATAAAAACAAGGAAAGGAACTCGGCCAAAATCCACAAATAGTACAAAAAAAAACTAAAATTCACAAGTTGAATAGGAAAGACGTGATTAAAGTATGGATTTAAGATTAGAGAGTTAAATTAATCCCTTCATCGGCTGAGATTAGCAGTGCAGCCCCCACCTTTGCACAGCACAACTTCACAACCACAGGGTCGGCTGCTACGTGTAAAATCTCAACTGATGATGAAGACGTTAACCAAACTGTATCAGTTTCAGTTTCTATGTTCGTCTAAATGATACACATGCGGTATTTTATTCAGTCATACTCGTGTAAGAGAACATTGTAAAACATAGATGCTCTGTGTGTGATACCAGAGGAATTTGTGCCAAGGCAAAGCCAGCAAACCCTGGAATCACTGCAAGCCCTGAAAAATCCATGAATTCAGAGACTGATAATGAACAAGGAAAACATGTCTCCATGCACACAATGTGTGGTTGTGAGTAATTTTCCATGTTATTCACTTCAAGCACGTGTGTGTCTTGTGTATACACACACACACACACACACATATATATATGTACCCTTTAAAGAGTTGAATGTAATCTTTAAACTCCTGTATCCAATATCCATAAATTTCTCAGAGGGTACAAAAGTTATGTTAGAAACTGAAACCGAACTATGCTACAGAAAAAGAACAATGGCGGAACATCTGCAAAATGATTGATATCAAGATAAATGTGAACACATTTGAGACGTAAGTAACTCTTAGATGCAAAATGGCATCTGTTAAAAAAGGAAAGTACTTGCATAAAAGATATTTGTATAACAGATCAAGAACAGCATATTGATCAAGTTTATTGACACATCATTACATAGGATGTCGAATCGACATGACAACACTTAAAAAAATATATACTTGAAATAAACACTTTCTATCCAAAGACAACAGGTTTTCCACTCAGGAGTTTAAGCTCCATCAAATGTTCCTCATCTAATATATTGAGCATGATACGCAGATTTGTCAACAAAATTTCTTGGTCCCAGGTTAAGGGACCACGAGCATATAATGCTTGCAATGTTCTGCGATAAGCATGCAATTCATATCTATGAATATTGTGTTGTACTTCCCTTTCAGAAGAAAGAGAAATACTTTCTCTATGAAAGCCTAAACCATTGGATGACTCTGCATCACTCATGGTATCTGTCTCCTGGCAAGGAATGGATCCAGAAGCATTGTGATGGTTATTTGGCCTAAGGTCGTTAGTACTACAACTACCAATCGAACAACCATCGCTATAAGAACGACAGATTTCGGGGCTTCTAACTGCAAAAGAAGCACGATAACTGCTTAATTTCTCACCTTCCAATTGGTTATATCCATTTGAGATAGTTTTCAAAGAAGCATGCTTGTTTTTTCTACCCAAATCATAATTCGGGCAAGCAACAGCATGTACCTTTTCAAGCCTTGGAGTGACTGTCACCCTGTGAATTTTGCCATCTATTTCAACTGCTCTTGACTTCTGAAAACTACAGTTATGTGCTTCATAGTAGGGCGGAGTGAATGGGGACCTCCTTTTCAAGGATCTTGAAGATGTTATGGGAGATTCAGCGTCACCCAGAAAGTAACTGTAGTCTTGTTGAGGTGCCTTGTTATGTCTAGCTTTATATGGTGCAATCTTGATGTTTTGATGAGGATTCGAATTTGATGGATTGCTAACAAGAACATCCTCACATGCTTCGGAATTCTGCAAAAAGGAAACGAAAAGAGATCATGAGACCGAAATCAGCAACAGCCAACAGATGATGCTAACTAAACATGGTCATAAGACAAAATTTGGAGCAGAAAAGATAATAAGTGTCAGGAGGAAATATTTTACTTTTTCAACCAGAACCCATTTGCCATCTCGCCACATCTGCCTCATTCTGATGTTTGATATTCCAACCTTTAGCTCCTCTTTGGAACCAAGCAATCTTACCACAAACTGTAGCCTTAAGTTTGCAGCACTGAAACGTAACCTCGAACTTTTGAACTTAACACTGACCTTTGGGACAGTCAAAATAGCAGCTAGCTTCCATGAATAATCATGAAACACCTCCACAATGTCTCCAGGAACACAACTCTCCCGTCCTAGCACCAGAGGAGGACATGGCCTCAAACGTTGTCTTGAAACAGTCTCTTGCATTTGTTCTTTTGACATACCACGACAACAATAGTATTGAACACGGTAAGTGGGATCTCTACCAGAAACTATCTCTCCTGTATGCCAACAAACATTTATCTCTTTATGGCTCATAACCTCCACTCTATCGCCTTTCTTGAATCTCATTGTGGTAATGAAGCTTAAGTGAACTCAAAAGCCTGAGTAAATTAAGAATGCCAGATCACGTCAAAAATATGGCTGAAAATTCGTTAATGGATATCTTTTTAAAAGTAGATGAAAGTAACTCGTTGAAAGAGAAGGAGACAGAAACAGTCGTAACAAATTCGCATCAAAACTCTACATCCAATACATGAACGTATCTGACATGAGATAACTACAAGAAAATCCGGATCACCTACACATTTGTAGAGGCAACAGTTTCTGGAAAACCAACATACATAGAAAATTATTAAACTCTCACAAATTTCTGAAAACTTGAACACTACCGATGAAATTTGCAAAAAAAAAAAAGAGCACAACGAGTAAAGATCAAAAGGATATATTAGACGGCTGCTGCAGACGCTGCAACGTCTACAGACACTTATAGTACTGCCTGACATTAGAAAGGACGAAACTTGACGAAATAACCAGAAAATCAAACAAAGCCATTACGAATGACGCAGAATTTGATAAAAGCCCCAAATTAAAACACAAAATAACGATCCAATTTATCCAGTAGAATACTATAATATAAAACCCAAATAAACCTGAAAAGTTCTCACCTTTATCTTCAAATTAAGGATTGATTCGTGATCTCCAAAGATCCAATTGCGTGTTATCGATCTCCTATTCTCTAACAGAAACAAAACTTTGATCGTCACTTTATGCCTTAGGTTTTATTTTCTTATGCGCAAGCAAGGAAAGTGGGTTTTGAATAGGTGAAAAAAATAGATTAAAACAACGTTATATTATCTGGGAAGGGGTATTATGGGAATACTAGAATTTACTGGTTTAAGCATACCTTAGCGTAATAAACGCGATTCAGTTACAAGAAAGGAAACCCACCTAATTCGTGCGAGAGATTTTCAAATATCTTTACTCACGCGCCCTAATGATCGTGCCATGCAATCTCTTGTTCTCGCATTTCACATTTATTTATTCATTCTTCAAATGAATGGATTTCACGGCATCAAATTAAAACAGCTACACAGTAATCACAATGATGATGATGTCTTCAGTTGCTGAATAAAAAGAACAACATAACATGCAATGCAAAGTCTTTCTTGTATATGTAGTTGAAGAGTACATATATATAATATAGTCCAAGCTTTATTCTTTATGTTGTACATGTGTACGCAGATAAGGTGCATATCATAATCCTTCCTTTGAGACAGCTTAAAATCTTCTCAATGTAAAATTATCCAACTTCGACTTCTTGCAAAGATTTTCATGTAAGGAAAATCCACGCCTGCGAACAGAAAGCAACATTACATTCAGTAGTTAGTGACAGCAAGCAAATGCATTCTTAATCAGAGACACAAGAGCATAAATAATTCTACCTCCTCGGATTTTTGTCATAAGTTGCTGCTGCTACGAACCTAGGAATCTTCGGTTTGCACGAATGTAGTGTTTTTGGAATCACCGCACGGTGTTAGAGGTGGAAAGGAGGACACAGCTCTCAATATAAACTTACGTCCACTTCTCAGTCCACCATTTATGCTTGGATCGGACGCGTCTAACTGCCTGCTATGAGGAGGAGAAACTCTCTTCTTGTTTGGGCTGCTCACTTTCACGTAATTGTAAAGCGGTTCTGGACTTTCCTTTAATATTTCTGGGGTACTGTCGTCTAGAATAATGCTGGATAGCCCACCGTCTGCATCGCCCACTGGAAAGAAATTTAGCCTATTATGCTGAGCCATTGGGGTCATAGGTGAACCTTGCCATTGATGGGAACTAGCTTGAATCATCGAAGATTGAGCTTTTGAGGTAGTTGATGAGTCCTGTGGATTTTGCAAATCCAAACAGTTCCCTGCTACTACTGAGAACTCACTTGCAGATTGAGTATTGTTACAACATGATTTTTTATTATTATCCATGCAAGATATGGGAGCTGATTCGGGCAAATCAAAGTAATTTTCCAGCCCGAACCATTCCTGTGAAGCATCATCGTTTCTTTGGCTGTTCATGTTGAAAGGTAACAAAATTGGCAAATGAGCTTACGGGCGTAAAAATTTAAAGCACTCATGAATGGAAAAACAGTCTTACTCCACCAACCTGTGGGAATCGGGATGCTCGATTCGGTATGAAAGATGTCCAGATGCAACCAAATTTCCAGTGCCATACGAATTTTCTAGCAAGGAAAAAGATCATAAACATTTCAGTGGGAGCACTGTCACGACTTAATCATAAGTTATCTTAACCCTGTGAATAACTACTTAGGAAACAACTTTTACCTCCATTTTTCCCATAGACATTTTTACATCCATAGCATCGGCATCCACTTGAACACCCTACATTTGCCTTCCTCACACAACAAGGTCCATTATTTAAGACTAAGTTAACAATCACCCCGAAAAATTACCCAGTTGAATTGATGACTAGATGCCCCTATACCTGATAGCACTCACAATACTTTTTTAGACACATGGACTTCTTACAGTTGCACCCTCTTTTGTGCCTTGCAGAGGATGGAGTGGAAAGGGCTCCATCTTCCTGAAAAAAAATAAAAAAAAATTATTATTATTAAATTTTGAATATAAGTAGATGAGATTCTTATGTTGCCGACATAGCACAGATACTTGCAGGTGGCTCAAGAAAATTGGGTACAACTCTAGGAGCAAACGCAAGAGGATTCCGAGATTCAATTAGTTGACGAGTCTCTTGAACTTTATCATTATGTTCGGGCACATTGTAGCAGTCGCGACAAGCACACGATTCTCCGCAATATAAACCGGCAGCAAAGCAATCGCAGTAACTGCAGTGGAGAAAAAAAATGAAAAAATTGCAAAGAGATGCTGAGGTGGATACAAGTTACACTGTGCTCCATCAACTTACAGTTTTAAGCATTTACTCTTCTTACACTTGCATCGCTTACAGCCATCTCCACCGCTAGGATAAGATGATTCCTTTCTGGGCATTATAAAAAGTCATGTAAAGCAATGAAAAAACATCAGAAGTAGCTGAAGTGAGCAAGATAAGTCAAAGGCTAGCCTTTTCTTTTTGGGGCTCGAATTGCAACTCGCAAATCCAACATCACTTTCACAGTCATACTTCCTCTTTCCCAATACTGATTGGTCCTCAATTTCATTTGCAATGGTTGAGCTGTTTGATGTCTTGTTTTTATAATCAAGGACATCAACTGTGGAAGCGGCTGTCTCCAAGCCATGGATTTCATTTGTAAAACCACCGGAGATGGGTACATTCTTTGCCAAAGATGTTTCTGAAGAAATATTCTTGTAAACAATTGCACGGCAATTCACTCCATGTTCTAACTTCTTAGTACGTACATTGATGTTGCCCCTTTGCGATGATTTCACATTTACTGTCACACCTGGTCCAGTTCGGACAGCATTGACAATACTGTTTAGGTGCAAGCCGATACCCAAGGGTTTGGGAATCTTAACAGCAAAATTACTAATTGAGGCACATAATGGCGGCTGAATAGATTCTTCCTTATTCCCTTGGTTTTTAGTCACTGATGATTGTAAACATGGGGACTTTGAGGTGTCAGCATCTGAAGGAATTTGAGCAGGCTGATTCGGCATTACCTCTAGGCGAGCATCTTCAAACTGGAGACAACGCCTACTTATCATATGATGTTGAAGATCCTGATAGACATCAATCTTTTAGATGAAAGAACAATATAAATCTGTAGCATTGAAACTGGAATATCAGCTATCATCAAGAAGAATAACAATATAAAATGAAGTATTTTGCACCCAAAGCAACAAAACCAATACTTCAACTATTACGGACCTCAGGCGTGGCCTTCTGGCCCTTATTTTCCAAACCAAGATCCAAAGGAAAGCCAGCTCCAACTTTTGCAATCATACCAACTGAAACAGAATCTTTATGTGTTGTATCGTCATCCATTGTTCTCCCGTCAAAAGCTGAATCTTCTTTACATATCTCTTTGACTTTCTTAGGTTTGTCGGGAACCATTTTTTCACTTATGCTGGCACGATCTTGCTCATGACTTACCCGAATATCTGAGCTTGCAGGAAATTGGTCATTATTTCCAAGGTTTTTCATGGTTGAAGCATATGAAACATTTGTATTAACGAATTCCTCATTCATAGCATCAGTAATGACTTGGTCGAGACTTTCTGCTGGACTTTGACAAATCAGGGGGCACTCACTTTCAGTTTCTTTACCCGTGCAAACGATGAGCGAGGTACCAGGGTGAGTCCGTGATTTTTCAGATGCGTCATTCTTACAACCTATGTTCGGTCCAGACAACTTCTCAGATAACACTTCAGGAGATTGATCCCTGCCAAACATTTTGTTAAGAACAAGTTACATCTATACTTTGCCATGAAATTTCATAAATCGAAATGAAGAAAAAAACAGTAAGAACGACCTTTTGTTTGACTCTGTCAGCCTCGGGGCATTGAGCTCGATCGATCTAAATACAAGGGGCGGGGAGTTGACGCCTGAAAAACCTTGTGTAACCGTGTCTGTTTTCACAGATACTAACGGAGAGAGATTGCTGATAAAACGGAACACAGGCGAATCCTGATATGCAAGAAAATTAAAACACAATAAACAAACAGCAAAAATTTATCAACTCTTGCTGAAGATGCATTATATCAGACGAACCCTTATCTACATTGACACACACAAACACATAAATGCAACCATCCTAGCGTTCAATCAAGAAGGAACATTAGTTGCAAAGCAAAAGATACATTGTACATCATCTAGTGCTATTCCTTATCAACGTGCAAACACTATGTTTCAGCACATGATCTGATTCACTGACGGTTCAGATGGATCACAATTAAAACCATACAACAAAATTAACCTATAATTGGAGAAAATGGTAAGCATTAACTGACACAGGTTTCATCGGGAAAAACTTAGATCGATAGCAATTTACGACGGAAATACCAAATCCATCACAAAACGCCAGTTAGAAAACCGAATGCTGTAAAGAGGAGCCTTTCTAAAGCACATCAAGCAATCTAACACGAAGGAAGGCAGAGTATCTGCCCAATTATCCATAATCGTCTCTTAAATTAAACTAATGCTACACATCCATCCATCGTAGTTAACCTACATCAATCACCTTCCTTAATTTAGAAAAGAAAAGTTAAGTTTTAACTTTAATAGAAACATACAGAAAAAAAAATTAATTAATGTACTTCAACAATTTCAGGTTCAGGCTCAGTTTGAGCAGCGTTGGCGGAAGGCACAGAGGATATAGGTGAATCCATATCCGAAAGCCACAATCCTTAACCCCCACTAAACAACACACTTTAACATTTCCCCTATTTCTCTCTCTCTCTCTCTCTCTCTCTCTCTCTCTCTCTCTCTCTCTCTCTCTCTCTCTCTCTCTCTGTCTGTGAGTGAGTGTTCGCTACAAATATAACCTAAACAATGGCTTTTATGTAATGTTATGCTATCTACACTTCTGCAAGGATCAAGTAGCAATTAATTCTCAACATCAAATGAAAATGACAAAACCATCCTTGGATATATAAATATGCTACATATTTTTTTCTGATATTTCTCAGTTAAACGTAATTTAGACAAAAAGCAAAAATATAGCAAGTATATTAATGGTACTGTTCAATATCATCTCCATTATATACTTATCTGGAAATTGATCTTCGAATTTATTTTATTTGAAAAAAAGGAAAGAGAAATAGCTATATTTTGAATCTAATTGAGAAGTCTCAGCTAGGGCGGGAAAAGGCGGTGAGGTGAATGTGTGGTGGCGTTAGGGCAGGATTCTCGTAAGTGGGCTGGGCTTATTCCACGAAAATGGGCCAACGAACCCAAAATGAAGACATTTATCCACAGGCATTCAAAAGCCCATATAGATCTTGTAGAGAAGAGAGAGAATCCCTTAAAAAAGTTCAAAATCAGAAGCATACAAAGAACAAAAAAACCAAACGCTTTTATTACATGCACAGAACAAGCATCGTATAATAATAGTATACAGAAACTTGCAACAAATAATACATACTACAGACACGTCGCCTCCTTATGTACGGACCAAAGTACGGGTAAGGACAGACCTGACATGTCCTCGTCAAAGAACAGAAGAGGCAAATTGCTGCTGATCTTCGTATCCAAATGACAAGCTGCTGTTGTGTAAGACGCAAAATCATGGGAAACGGTTCAAGGGATCATAATCATATGGATCTCCTGCTTTCACAAAGCGTCCCTTCTCACGCTTCCTAACATCAGCCCTCGTCTTGCGTGAGGTGTATCGTATCTTTTTGTCGAATCTGTTCGGTCAGCACATACGTTATTCGTGACATATCTACTACTTAATCATTTCACAAATTTTAAAACTACGCTTACTTGCGCGACTTCTTCTTCTCCCGATATCGCAAGACTGCGCCATTCCTAGTGTTGGATCGCAGCTGATTCTGGGAATAAAAGAGAGAAGAAGAAGAATGTTCCTCCGCTATAGGCAATGGAAATTCTTGACAAATCTTAGTGCGGATCTCATTCCCCTCATTTGCGCTTGGAATATGTACTGAGAAAGAGGGCTGCACGGAATCATCTGCATCGGGTTCACAGCTCGTAACGGAGTCTGCAGAGACAGGATGATGGCTACATTCTGGCCGAGTCCTTTTACCTTTACGGCTCAAACCCTGCAATACAACTTGTCAAAACTGAATTGAATTGCAGATTTTGTTAAAATGAGACGACGTTATATTCACGTTATAGAACTTGTTGCTTCTCGAATACTGCCACGTCGTATTTTACCGACCAAACAGCATGTTTCTCAGAAAAACAACGACGTATATAGATCAAACAGTAAACACACACAAGATGCTGTTGTAATATCAACGAACCTCATCGATTTTAACAGATTCATTGTGGCATCCGGTACCATGTGTTTTAGCCCTTTCGAACAAGCTGTCAATGCCACCGTAAATGGCTTCATCAAAAAATGCTTCATAGTCCTCTATGTCGGAGGCTTCAGCGTCCTCGTATAGAGCATCGTGAATTGATCCAACATGCTTTGTTCTTGATGAACATGCCTGCACCAACATGACCAAAAAATACACAGTTAAATCAGTGAGGTTATTTACTACGTATGGTGATAATATAAAACAAGCCAAGCGCGTAATTATCTCACCTTCATTAAATTCAAATGGGCATACACGAGGTCGGAATGATTATGCAATTTACAGATGATGTGACAATGTGCCGAAACTAACAAAGAAACTTATGATATCCAATCCATTTACAGTCACATGTTAAGGACATATAGTGTGGACAAATTAGGAAACGATCGCTTTCGGAATTTAGGTGTGTAATGACACTATTAAGAGATTGTACAAATAAGTGAGAAATGCATGCTATGACATAGTGGTAAGGGAAAAACAACGAACGAGAGACAAATAGTAAGAGATAAAAGGAGGGAGGCTACACTAGGCTTGATACAAGAACATGGTTAGGTTACATACCTCTTTTTCATCCAACACATATTAGTTACATACCTTCTTGGCCTCCACCGTCCAGTTGACCAACAGCTACAGTCAAAAGAGAATGTATGCAGGGGAATCGGACCTATTACGGATAACTCGAATACTGCTTTTATTAGCTTATTGGAAGTGAATGATGGTAATATTACTCATCCAGTTAAAGAGCTCGTAAAAATAGTAAGATTTTCAAAAGAAAATACAACACAAAGAAAGAAACTCTCTGAAGAGTGTTGTTAGACATCGTTAACAAATCAGAGGGTGAAGCTCCTTCACAGCCAACTAGAAACCCATTTGCGAAAAAAAAAAAAAAAGAAAAAGAACAAGTGACCTATTCCCCTACGATGCTGCTGGCACACTGACCTTAGGAAGCTTCCAATTCAATTGTAAATACATTCGTGTTGAATATTGTTTACCAAGATTGTTTACCTTTTCACCAAGAAGATTTAAGGATGGACTTCCATAAGACTGTTCAACATCAGAAGCTACCTCTTCATCTCCGTCTTCAAGAGCATTCAAAACTGGTCCAAGAACTTCATTTGACTGACATGGAGCAGCGTAAAAGAAAGACCACATTTTCGAAAACTCGGATGCAGATGGACAACCAGAATAAGAACCGATCGCATGCCTCTCGTGTTTAGTATCTGAAGTAGTGTCAGTACCATTAGCAGATCCACTACAATCAGGACATAGTGAAACTTTTTCTTCGATAAATCTAAACATAGCTGGCTCTAAATGACACCGTTCACACACTAGGGTCCTCGAGTGGCGCTTAGAAAGAGCGTTAGCAGCATGGATGTTGCGATCACAGGATAAGCATAAGCAAGCGTTGTCAGATTTACAGTATACCAATGATCTTTGCTCACCGCAGAAATCACATATAGGGCCCATTTTATTGACCAGAATTCTGCAGAAATGACAAACAGATATTTTGCATCAAGTGATTAATCGTAACAGTCATCGTATACGAATATAACAACATCTCGGATCACAAGCAGCATAATTAATATCGCATATATCTGACAAAAGACTAATCAGAACATAAACGTTTCCAATCCAACACGAGACATGATCATCCCCGTCCGACATATTATAAATCGAGTCGGGAGTGTCAGTTCATTTTCAGCTTGAAACGTTTCTCTTCAATCCGATAAAAAAAAAATAACGAAAACGATCAAAATCCTGTACAGCAACGACAAGCCCTCAAAATCGTGACGTAACTAAGAAAAACTCAAGTAGCTCGCCCCGATAAACACTTACCTGTAGTCGAAAGGGGTTCTGGCACCCAAAGCAGAAGCAAAAGCTACGAGAAACAGACTAGCTGCTTGTTTTTTCACCAGACGATCGTCGATCAAAACGAAACAAAGAAAGCCGTGCTGAATTTTGTTACAGTGCGTGTTTGGGATAAGGCAGAAGAGAGGCAAAAAGCGAAAAGGTGTACAACTGTAGCGTTGAAACTTTTTTCCGAATCGTAACTTTATTCATTCAACATGGCCACGCTTTAATAGAAAGTGGGGCCCACACCAATCTATTAAGAGTAGGACAAAAAGACATTTTTAGGATAAGCACCGATTGCCCAATCTAACTGTTTGGCCCAATATTAGCTGTGTGTGTGTGTTTTTTTTTTTTTAACTCTTTGGCCCAATATTTTTCGATGATGATAAACAAGTCTCCCCACGACGCACAGAGATAAGCATGAAAATAATATATTAGGTTGACTGACTGACTCCACTCCAAGTGGAGGAAGACTCCATTAAAGTTGAGCGTTTTAGTCAAAGAAAGCAGCAGCTAGTGGGTTTCTCATATCTTTCTGTAACACTTTGCGTGCTAGTAGTGTAGTGTTTTCATTATAAATAGGGGCCGTAAGAATGAATCAGTTTTATTACCACCCACCATTAAAGAAAGAAATGCTGAGATCAGAATCATCTTATTATCGTCTGATCAGTCTCGCAATATGGATGCTTACTGTGCTAGTAGTGGCTTCTTCGTATGCCGCCGAATCAGCAGCAGCTACAGCTGATCATGAGAAAGCTGTTGTGTATCCTCAAGGTAGGTGCAATATATATATATTTAATTATTGTGTATTACTATCTATTATAAGTACTCCACCTGCAATTCTCACGGCTTAATTAATTGTTCTGTGCTTTTATTATTATAAGGTTGTCGTTGCTGTCTCTGGGATATGTCGGGGCCAACCTGGAAGTGGAAATGCCTCCAAGTTTGCTGCTAATAATTAATTAGTGAAGAAACTGCAGCAAGACTTTGCCGTTCTTATATCATGAAGGATGATAAACTCATCATGTCTGTGTCTTATATATCTTCTTGTGATTTTCTTAACTTTAAAATCTGCTGCTGCGTGTGTTTTTAGACTGTTACGACGTACTATCATGAATAATAATAATAATAATAATAATAATAATAATAATAATAATAATAATAATAAAGGAGATCCGTCTAAGTCACGTCTATACAAGCACTGCACTTTCATAGAACTAAACGAGCGTTACCTCGTTCAAACTTCCAAGATTTGATTTTAATCTTACATCGTTAGCAGGGAAGCATACAACATGCGAAGTTCCATTACTTTCTTTTAAGGGAACCGTTTGTCAGTTGATAAAAACGACGAGAGAAAAAAAAGTAGAAGAAATTAGGGGAAATAGAACAATCTCTTAAACCAACATTAGTAAATGTAAAAAAAACATAAGAATAAATTGAAGTTACCTATAGAAATGCTATATTATGACAAAAGAAAAAGGTAAAGCCCCATAGTAAAATGGGGACAATTGACTGTTCTGCACACTATCTTAAAGACCGTAGTAGAGTAGCTTGCTTTCTTACATGAGTATGAGTGAAATAAATACGGACAAAAGATGGTAGACGACTATCAATCTCAATCATAAGAGAGAGAGAGAGAGAGAGAGAGAGAGAGAGGAGCGTCCGAAGCTATTTTATAGGTGTCTCTTCAGCTCGATTATTATCTGCGCCGACTGCTTGAGAATCTTGCTTGGGATGGGCGGCGAGTCGAAGAAGTGGAAAGAAGCGGCGAGGAAGATTTTCTTGCCGACATGTGGCTCTTTCTGCCGCCGACAGCCGCCGAGCCAGGCACATCTTCACCACACCGTAATAACTCTTTCTCTCTCAATTCTCAGATAGAGAGACAAGACAACCACATTCTTCACAATCAATGTAGCTATCGACTCTAAAAACGTTTTCCTTTTCATCACAATTCTGCTAATCTGCCATCTTTAAGATCATTATCAGCTTGTTTTTCGATTTAATAGTATGTCTGATGAACGTTGCAGATCCAAGGACTAATTTTTCTTGATGAATGTAGTTTCTTGGGTTCTTCACTCAGGCTTCAGGCGATCTGAAGAAGGAAGTCTCATCATCAGAAACAGAAGCTCATCAAAGCAACCCATTACAATCTTCGAGCAAGGTATGCTGCGTCGTCTCCGACATAATACAGATCATAAATAAACCAAATAGAAATGATTGAAGTCATCATGTCTGCGTCCTCAGAATCTCTGCACAATATGCCTCGATCCATTGTCAGGGCAAGCCATTTTCACGGCGCAGTGCTCCCACAGCTTTCACTTCTCTTGCATCTCCTCAAACGTTCGACACGGAAGCATCACTTGCCCAATCTGTCGTGCCCGTTGGACTCAGCTTCCTCGCAACCTTAATCATCCCGCCAAGGTCGTCGACGATCCCATACTGCAAATCCTCGACGACTCCATCGCCACCTCGCGCTTCCACCGCCGGTCAGTCCTCCGCTCCGCCCGCTACGACGACGACGACCCAGTCGAACATTGCTCCGCCGGAAGACCCGCCCGCCTCAGTTTCTCTCTCCTCTCTCTTTCTTGCAGAGATTCAGACTCTGATGATAGTCGGACGACGTACCTCAACGTCAAGCTAGCAGTCCGACCTCCGGTCGATTTGGTCCTAGTGGGGAGCCCCAACGGTCCCCACCTTCGGCTCATGAAGCAGGCCATGGCCCTAGCCGTGTTCTCCCTCGAGCCCACGGATCGGTTGGCTATAGTGACGTACTCCACCACTGCGTCTGCCTCGCGCGTGTTTCCTTTGCGGCGCATGACCTCGTACGGTAAGAGGGCGGCTCTGCGGGCCATCGATCGGCTGTTCTACGCCGGCGGCGCGGACCCCATAGATGGGCTCGTCAGAAAAGGGGTAAAGATCATCGAGGACCGTGCCCACAAGAACCCTAGGTCTTCGATCCTTCTATTGACGGACAACCCTTCGAGGTCTTATTACCATGGGGGTTCAGTTCTGCGATTCGACGTGAGCTATGGGTTCCTGGAGTTCGAGGATGTCCTCGCGGGAGCGATCGGCGGCGCAGTGAAGGACGTGAAGGTGACGGTCGGCGGTGGTTTGGTGGTTTTTGGGATTGAAGAGATGAGGGGCGGAGAGGAGAGGACCGTTCCGTTGGAGCTTGTTGATGGGTGGGGTCCAGTTTGCGTAGGGTATAGTTACGTCGACGACGATGGAGATGAGGGGTGTGTTCGTACAGGTGAAGCTGTTGTCGGGTTTGCGGAGACAATAGAAGACGTAAGGAGCGATGTATCTGTTTCTTCTTCCACAGGAGGTGGTGCGGCAAGGATGAGCATGGCGGCGGCGGAGACATGGGAGTATCACGATACGTTCATGGCGAGGAGGAGATGGGCTAAGCGTTTGAATGGTTATATGATTTAGTAGATCGATCGACTTTATTTTTGTTTGTTCATTGGATTGCATCGTTTTTGCTTCGATTTCGATGATCTATTTCTGGCTTATTTTCTTGAATTTCTTGCAAGAAATTGCCTTCAATTCTTCCACTTGATCCCTATATTCAACAGTTGAACGTAGAAATACGTTTCAATTGACATTCATCCCATGAAATACTACATAGGCGTATATCATCACTGTACACCACTCTACTCTAATAACTACCATTTGCTGCAAGTCCAACGATTTCCCAAGCTATCGTTAATGATGATAATCGCTTCTTCGTGACTCGCCAAAAAGCTCCACTGCGCATATTCATCAATTGAACATGGATAAGTTAGAGGCATAATAACCGAATGAAGATGATAATTCCACAGCGGCAAAACAAATTAGCTATTGATATTACCACGATCCTCTTCGTCGCCACTTTGAGTCGTAAAAAATGGAGTTAGGAAGTTCCTATCTAGTGCAGTAAAAGACGGCGTGCTGCAAAAGGGAATCACCGACTGAAAGTAAGTAATGGTTGAAACTTGAAAGAAATATTGAAAAATGGGAAATACCCACCTCTTGTGAAGCTCTTTAAGTTTCATCTTAAATCGATTTCCAGAAGATGATCCATCTTCATATGCAGGAGCTGTATAGCCATTGTTTGATTCAAGACTCTGAGCCTGAAAAGAGTAGTCAATTTGTGTTTTTAGAGAATTCAAACTCTCAAGCTTTATATCACTGAAACATTTATAGAGGTGGCAATATAGAGATAGGTTTATATTTGAACGAAAATAACCTCATGGTTCTCATCTCTTGCATCACCTACGACCTCTAAAGCTTCCAACATTGTTCCCGTCGATCCTCCGATAAGCAAGACCTTGACTCTCAGGAGATAATAAAGATAAAAAATCAGAGTTGAAGTGCAGTAGTTGCTTATGGAAAAGGTAGCTTACACAAACAAGGTCGGAAGATGCAATGTAGGGTATGTAACAAAAATCTTACGGTCAAGACAACTATTGCAGTGGTGGCGGTGAATATAGTCTGGCCATGCCCCTCGGGAAGATCATGAACTGATTGCAATGCTAAAGCAAAAGCCATCGCCCCTCGGAGTCCTAGGAAATTTCGCATCTTAAGATGCTATGCATAGTAAGGAATATAGGGAAAATTTTAATAATTTATGAGGTTCCTATCCACTCACCACTGTACCAAAGTGCTTTCTGATGCTTCATAGGAATCTTCCTATTCACAGGACGAGCCAGATTCACCAGATAAGCACACGAGAATACATTGGCAGCTCTTCATGGGAAGAACAAAACAAAAATCGAGCAAAACCCGTCAGATTGGATAAATAGGAAGCCACTCTAATGAAAACCTGAAATTCCTTACATACCTAGCAACTCCGATGAACAACTAATATAGTTCGGAAGAAGTTAAGGAAATAACAGTTGATCTCGTGAGAAAGACTACAAATAGAAAATCAAAACGCAACAAGTTGAGGATACAATTGAGAAAAAGATAAATCCAACATGAGACCAGCTATGCTTTTCTATGGCAATGTCGAATCCCATGTATATGAAGCTGCAGGACAGATAAAAATAGATAATGATGAGAACGAATGTTGCAATGGAGAAAACGAAATGTATATTAACTGAAGTGTTGCTTACACAAATGTCTCTGCTAACGATGATATAAGATGAAAAAATGCGGACACAAATTTCTGAGAACTGTCTGACAAGTTTGAGAAAGTGTAGTGCTTCATCACCTGAAAGATAAACAAGCAGGATCCTTTTGCAAGTGTACAAAATGAAAAATACAAGGTAAAAAATCAAATGAGTTCTACTTACTATTCCAGTGAATAAAATTGATACAATGCCAGAGAGGCCAAGACCTTCAGCCAACATATACCTAAACAATGTTGAAGATAGCTGAAAAACTATCCATTGTATACAATAATAGTGAAAATCTAAATTAATGGTCGTACGAGAAATATGGGAAAAGAACAAAGAGGCAGCTTTCCAAGTTTTGGAGGCTGCATGCAACGAACACAAGTAAGTAATTTGTAGCTAACTTCAACATAAAAGCTATATAACTTTCGCATGCTTGCTTACTTGTCAATATCCAAACCAGCATACTTGAAAAGGTTTGTGGAGTTAAGGCATCACAAGATACACAACATACTAAAAAACCATCTGAAAAAATGATACTGAAGGGAAACTACTAAAAAAGGATATCAAAGCTGAAGTGAATCCAACTCCGACCCCTGCATATTGAGTGACAGCAATATGTAATATTCATCTATACTAGAAACCAACTATGGTTGGAACTATTAAGCTGCATTATACCATGGAGAAATCATGAAAAACTTAAGATGTTAAACAATTATGCTGAATACAACTTGCAAATCAGATGATTAAATTGAACACTGAATCTGAAACATGGACTACTTCAACCATTAACTTCAAGCAAGTTACCTGCCGACATGGAGCCAACAAAAGTCTCGAGAAATCTAACCACGATCATAAAAAAACTTTGGTCGGCGGACATATGGTTCTTCACTAATGACATTGTCCTAATATTGTATAGAGAAAAGTGGCATGATTCTATTATAATTTTACTTTTATAAGGACAAAAAAAAGTACAATGACTAACCTGTACAAGGAAATCGCCATCTTCAACAGCGAACCCATAAATGAACCAAAAAAATAATGAAGTAAACCATAAAATGTTGAATATCCACAATTTTGTTTCTCCATTCCCAAGGAGGAGCAGAATTAAGCTACTAAAACTTACTGCATCATTAAGCACTGATTCACCGAAGACTAACGCATACAGATTAACATCCGTACCAAGCTCCTGGAAATTGTACCAGTTTCAAGTCAATCACAAAAGTTTTCAAACAGAAGTGAAACCCAGCTTTATACTCACAATAAGCACAACTCTAGAAATACCATACCTGAAATATAGATAAAACAGTGACAGGGTCTGTTGCTGAAATGAGAGCGCCAAACATCAGACGCTCAACAAACGGAAGTTTGTACATAAGAAACGTCAGTCCACCGAGATATCTGCATTAAATAATCGTTAATAGCCTAATCCACGAATATGCTAACGTTGGAAAACTTGATATACGAATGAGAGTTATACTCACACTAAAACACCGGTGACAATTGAAGAGATAAAAGTTCCCAAAATCGCAAACATGACAATGGCGCCGAAATTAGAAAAGAATGGTTTCTGCAAATCAAATGAAGAACCATTTCCCTATTTTTCATCGTGAATAGGTACAAGTCTTTATTTTCCTCTTGCAAATCTTAAAAACAGTTTCTAGAAAAAAAACTATAAGGAGAAGTACTCACAGGTTGCAGGCTGAATCCGGATTGAGTGAGCGCTAAATCAAGTCAAGAAAATACTAAAAACAAGTTGATCCTCAGATATAGAATAAAAAACAGTTAACTGCAAAAGGATATAATATAATAGGTGGCAACAGAAACAAAAAGAAAAATTCTTCGTGAAAGTTGAACCATGACCTGCAAAACCAAAAAGAAAATAGAACAACAAATCAAACATAGCATTCTACCAATCGAAGACCACATCAAAATTCCTGCAAAAAAATAATCGGACTCCTCTTCAAAAATTCATAACAAGGATGACAAACCTAATGCTAGTCTCAGTGTTGGAAATATTAGCCAGCGCACCAACTAACAAACCTGCACAATAAAAGGAGTACACTTCCGCTAAAAAGTGACTCAAAACCATCAGTCACAACTAGGAACAACAGCACGCGAAAGATAACAAACCGATCAAAAGAGAAGCACTGGCTTCAGGTAGATAATAGAACCGATGACGACGAAGCACGTGCCCGAGGACAAACGAAAGAACAAGCATCATTATCTGAAGCAGGATTCCGACACCGGCAGCTCTCTGCTCCGTCCCGGGATTCCCTTGCGGATCGGCCGGAGGAAATCCTCTTTCCATCCCCGATTCCAACGGAATCTAACCTTTTAAGCTACGAACTATACTCAGTATATGATTATGCGTTCAGCTGCAACCGATTGACACCGATTATTGGGAAGGGAGGGTATAATTTTGGCTTGGCGACGATGTTATTAAAGTGATGTTAGCGTTGTTTTCTAGAACATGTAGACTTTTCGTGCATGTCGTGGTTCATTTGATTCATTGTTCATTTGTCGCACCCACGCGGGTTCATCCACGTGACCCACGGTTTTGTAATTTACGTTTTACTTATAAAATCAAGATTAAATAACTAACGAGCTCAAAGTTGCTGGAATAGCTCAGTTGGTTAGAGCGTGTGGCTGTTAACCACAAGGTCGGAGGTTCAAGCCCTCCTTCTAGCGATTAATTACATTTTCGATTTTGTCGGCCCAATTGTAAATTTTTTAGGGCCCAATGTCCAAATTTTAGGTCGGAGGTTTTTCATTTTCTTTTTTATTATTTATTGTTATTATTAATGCAGATATAATAACAATCAAGAGAGAAAGAAAAAGCCTTCACCTTCACCAGAAGATTGATGCATAGATATGTATGTGCTCCTCCAATTTATATATTACTAATTAGTATCAACCAACAGCAAGTAGGAATCATAAGAAGTTCGACGGATAATATTGACCTTGAAAAAACATGCAGGCGACGCCTTTCATATTTTGTGCTACACACGTCTTCACAATATCCATTTCATTTCACTTGCATATAAATACCAAACACAAACACACAAAGCATAAAATAAGATCGCGGATAAGATAAATTAACATGAGGTGGTTCGTTCTTGCTATTGCTATCACTCAGCTAATTGCTTTCCATGCTGTTGTTGTAGTAGTGGTAAATGCTGCAGTTCCGCCGGCGTCTGCTTTCCTATCTCCGACTTATTACCATAGGACATGCCCGAATCTCGAAGGCATTATCCAGGAAAAGGTGAAAGCTTGGGTTCAAACTGACCCAACTATTGCTCCGAGCCTCATTCGACTTCATTTCCACGATTGCGCAGTTAGGGTGAGTGATGGTGACTTCTTATACACATATATAATTAGTGAGAGTTTGAGAAGATCAATTTGAAATTCTTATATTGTAGGGGTGCGACGGCTCGATCCTACTGAACCATCGAGGCAGCGAACGGACCGCCCCACCGAGCCGTAGCTTACGAGGGTTCGACCTGATCCAATCCATAAAGGCCGAAGTGGAGAGGCAATGCCCGAGGACGGTGTCGTGCGCCGACATCCTAACTGCAGCCGCCCGAGACGCCACCGTTTTGGCCGGCGGGCCCTTCTGGGAGGTCCCCTTCGGTCGAAAGGACGGGAAAGTCTCCCTCGCAAGGGAAGCCCTAGCCGTCCCCCAAGGACGGGAAAACGTAACACAGCTGATAAACTTCTTCGCGAAACTAGGGCTCAACTTCGTCGACCTCGCCGTGCTGTCTGGGGCCCACACCATCGGGAGGTGTACATGCAGCTCAATCTCCAACAGGTTCGAATTATGGATTAGTCCAAACACTGGAGTGTGTGGTGCGCAAGTCCATCTTCAGCGCATTGCTGGAGTGTGTGGCTCAAGCATATAGTCGGTCGAGTGGGTACGTAATACATTTTTGCTCTTAGTACTAATTTGTTTTTTTTTTTTTGGGTATGTTTTTACCAAATAGGCTGTACAATTTTGGAAACACGAGAAAACCCGACCCGTCGTTGAACCCTAGCTATGCGGGGTCGTTGAGGAGGCAGTGCGGTGGGCCGTCGTCGGGGGGTAATGCTACGGTGTACCTCGATGGGACGACGCCTAAGGCGTTCGACGTGGCTTACTATGCAAACCTGGGGAAGAAGATGGGCTTGCTGTCGACGGATCAGCAGCTGTTTTGGGATCAGCGGACGAGCGCATTGGTGCGTATGTTGGGCTCTCAGCCTGAGATTTTCATGAGCCAGTTTGCGGTTTCGATGGTCAATCTTGGGAATGCCAATGTCATCGTTGGGAAGAGTCGCCTCGGCGAGGTTATGCTGAACTGCAACTATGCCAACCGAGGATGATGATGATGATCTGCGCATCAAGTTATTCGTGTGTAATAATAATATTCTTTGTCTTTAACTGGAAATGATTTTCAGTAAACATATATATCAAGTGAGTTGAGTACATGAATATAAAGCGACTAAAGAAAGCAAAAATGAAGGGGTGGGGTGACTGTAGGAGGCATATCTCAAAATCGTCGGTGGAAGTTCAGAGTGCAGCAACATTAACATACATTTGCATTTGTTGCAGAGAAGGCAATTAATGAAAAATGGCTGCTTACTTAGTGACGACCACAGACCAGTTATCATCATATATCCAAAAATAATAACAGTAACTGTCACAAAATATCTATATATGTGTTTCATACAGTTGGGCTGGCATTCACTCTCCTCCAATATCCTGAACCCAGGACAGATCTGCAACAGAGAAGAAAAAGTCGAATGTTTAATCTGATTTCATGACCAGGCAACTCAAAGCAACCATAAAGATTCAACTTCAAGCACGGCTTAAAATTCATAACACTTCCATAAACGAATATACAGCAAAAACACGTTAAACAATGGGTACCTTGGAGCACCGATTTGACAACTGCATTTGGTAGATGAACTCCAACAATCCGCTGATTATCCAATGTAGTCTCTATGCAGACAACACGGACGCGCCTATGACTTCGGCGAATCTATATTTAACATTAATGCACAAGAAATGAAATAACCAGTTTTGGAAAAAGATTAGACTCGAAATTCGGTGATTTTTCCATGGATCTTTGAAATTAAAGAGCAGCAGCCTTTACCTGTTTGGACAGAGCCATTTCAATAGTTGCCCAGACGGGAAGAATCAGACCACCCAAGACATTGACTTCCTGTACTCTTCGCCCGACAGTGCAGAAGCTGCTGGCCTTGCAGTTCTGGCCATGCATACACTGGAAAAACAAAAAATAATCAAACATAGAAACCTAAGCAGAGACATGGCATACCACAAAACAAAAGAATAGATAGAGCTACGTTACGTCATATATTGATATTGAAAAAATCATGCTTTCTGCCCCATAGATATTATTGCTTAATGTACAGATGCCAATGGGAAGGTAAAGTGCAACTTGTTATAACAGATGGAATGGCACAACCTATCAGTACTTCTGATACTTTCTGCAAAGAAAAAAGGAAATGACACCATTCTTCTCTTCCACAAATGAAATTACCTGGTTATTTGAAGCTTCATATTCCGCTTCCCAACCACGTTGTGCTCTCTCTAAAGAAGCAACTTTTTTGTATTTGTTTTTCAATTCTGACAGAGACATCTCTCTGAAAAGAGAATTGAAATCAAAAGGACGCATAAGTTAAAGCAATCAAATGAATTTGTGATTTCAGTTACCCACCTGATTGACTCCCCGATGGCTGGACGGTATATTTTGTACATTCCAGAGGCAGGACTTGAAAAGACAATCAGAAAATTAAGAAAGTAAATATGTCTATTACTCTGCGATTATGCATATTTTTACAGAATTAATTGAAATGTTTCAAAGAATACTGCTAAATCCATACTCTTCAAATGCTAGCATAAAGTGCCGTCTTCCCATCCACTCTCTCCTTGACTCATAGAATCTGCCGTTACTTGACAAACTCTCATCCTTTTCTTTATCGTCAAGCATTTTGGAAGCAGTCTACATTGTATGACACATCACAAGATAGGCACTGAAAGTAAACCAGAAGCAGATAAATATCAATAAAAACGTACCTCCCAGGTCACTCCCCTATCCAACTTAAATGTAAACAAAACAGTGGACGCCCCAGACATGCTGTCAACATAAACCGTCTGCGAAAAATTTAAATGTTAACAAATATCTAGGATTCTTAAGCCCAAAGGAAATATCTCCATCACCTTTGGCGTCCCAATAAGCTCAATCGTGTTAGCTCTCATATTAACAATCCCAGAATCCAAATTTCCTTCATCGCGTGCATTTTGAATCAGTAGCTCAAGGATATGTACGAATAACTCAAACAGCCTGTAGCATCTCAATATTAGAAAAATTAACATCTACTGAGTGCTGAGGCTAACCAATTACCAACAAAAGCAGAAATAATGGAACTTAAATGACCGCAGACCTATTTTGGATCTCAGGTGGAAGGCCCAGAAGTCGGTTAAGGAAGCGTCCAACGTCATGCATGTCCGACTCGACTATACGCCCAGAGAATTTCCCTGAGTCCTTACCATTCCCTGAGTACATAGTTACCACAAGGCAAGTGAACAGCAAGGGACAATTCTAATAAGTGAGGTCGAAGAATCACACACGTAAAAGAAAACTACTTTACGAAGATGAATTCCTCAGAGAATAATACAAATGTTGCAAGACAAATTCCAAGATCGGGCTGCTACCAGGAACTGAATCTCTGACTATCCCAACAGATACTAGAGCAGCTTTCGCCTTCAGAATGAACTCTACTATTGTGTTGGGGTTTTCAGATGAACAGCCTGGTGGAATTACGGGAAAAGCTTCCTATTTTTTAAAAATTGAACTATAAGGAATTATAAAGCAATAAAAATAATAAGTTTTCATTCGAAAGAAAATATAAGATGCTTACTTGTTCCATGAGTCCCCTGTACAACATAATCAAGGCCTTCTTCCCAAAGGAACTATCATAATTATATTCGCTAAGAGATGGCCCAGCCCTGCAAAGTGCACGCGATGATTCGAGGCAAATCAGAAGACAGCTCTCAGTAGGAAATGCTTATTGAAAATTCCATGACATTAGACTGACTACCTACGATCTCCCTGTGTTAGTGCCCCAAGGGATTCAAGTCTCTTGGCAACAATAGAAGCAAAACGGCGTTCACCACCAAGATTTGTGAAAAGCAGCCTGGTAAGTTAAATGCTGTAAGTACTTTTTCGTATCAAGGTAATTGTTAGAAATGGTTATAAACATCATAATGCAATATTATGGCATCCAAGCGTATCAAACCTCATTTCATGCGGCAATTATAGGTATCTACTGAATATAATTCACTATACATGATCAACAATTCACCTCCAACAAAATGGTTAACCAATAACATTAATGATTGTACTTGCATGAATCAAACTTGTTCCATCCAGAGTAATGATATTTGTGTTGCCAACTCATCCTGGGAAGATCGTTGCCCACTATGAATTTCAACCTCATGGTTCCACAAAAGTCTAGCATCGGCATATAGAAGTTTGTATAGTAAACTATCTCTGAGCAACTATTACAAAAGAAACACTTGACAGTCATTTCCATAAAATACTGTATGAAGTACGTGAGCAAAGTTAAAAATTGATACTATACGAGCTTGTGAGAAAGAAAATTTTTTCCTCAATCGACCTATACAGAAGCAGAAAGCAACTTCAGTAACCGCAATTTTCCAAAGGCAAATTCTCGGCCACTAGCAATTACAAATACCTTTAGTTTCAGTTCTCATAAAACTCAACCGATAAGGAAAGTGCTGACAATTGGACGTCCAGAGTTGCAATAGATGCATCAATTGCAGCCATAAAAACTCAGACTAGAATCGTGATCACCTGTATTCAGGTGCTGAAGTTTGATTTGATCGGTGAGTTCTCCCAAATTGTTGAATTGCCCGGTCTGCACTCCAAGGTAGTTCTAGTGTTATATGAACCCTTCTTCTCTGTTAAGAGGAGACAAGATACAACAGCATACTTGAAAACCAACTTCAAATAACTGAGTGAAATTGTGTCGTAGAAGTTGCAACTTGTGTAATGGAAACTAACAGTACACGGAAACCTGATTCACTGCTCGCCTATCAGCTTGCAAAGAAACACCAGCAGATCCCGCCTCGGAAATAATAGCAATGAGTTTCTTACCTTCCATGAACAGCTGCTTTTCATGCATATTGACCATTTCCATGGTCACATCTTTCCTGAAGTCAACAAAAAAGGGAAAATAAATCAGTAATAGATATAACCACGGATATTTTAATTTTAAATTACATCAACATCCTAAAACTCACGTGTTTCGTGCCAGGTAAGTGACACCTTTTCCTCCAGAAGCCCGGACGAGCATTCCCCGCCTCCCAGTTATTTCTGCTACTTTTTCAGGGCCTCCAAGCTGTATTGAAATTCACGAAATCAATACAGAAAAGAAAGAAGAATTGAGTCGCTTTAAGCCATGTCAAATGTGATATTACCTGATTAATAATATCATCCAAGGGATTGTTAGGAAGATCAAGAGAGCGAATTATCTCCAGTATTTTCATTTGACGCTCCACCGCTACATTATATCTATTCAAGTTGGAAACTACAACTAAGAACTACAAAAATTGAAATGGATAATCACAATATACGAATAAGATATACTTCTCAGGTTCCAGAGAAACCTCGTCAGGATGAAAAGAGGACAAAGAAACACTCCTTTTTACATAAACAGCACCTTTTTGACAATTCTTCATAATAGGCTTTCCTTTCCCGCAGATACTCTTCCGTTTTCTCTTTGCAAGAAGGACAAGACCAATCTCCATATATTACTTCAGTAATTGGTGGATTCAGACAAGCTGGATGCGAGAACTGACTGCAGCAACAACACTGGAGCAATTTTTTCCTTTCCTACATTCACAGACGTAAGATTTGAGGAATAAGAAAGGTGACGACCAAAAAAAAAAAACAGAAAACCGTGCGTTTATCTTCAATCTTTATCGTTAAAAAGAAAAAAAAGGTAAGGAAGAGAAATTACCCCCTCCAAATTGCAAAGGTTGCAAATCTGGAATTCATCATCAGATTCGGTTTCGGGTTCAGTATCAGCTATATTAGCCAGCACTCATTACCCAACAAATAACTAGATATATATGTGTATAGTTGAGTCAAATGGACAAATTTATATTACTTTCTGATTGCCAGTCACTTTCTTCTTCACTTTCTTCATCCCACCTGGCAACTTTTCTCGCTCTTCCTGCGAACGAAACATCAGGTGCACCTGAGAGCCTCTTTCTATGTATCTCTTGCAAACTTTCCTCCTCTTAAGAAAGAAAACAATGAGTTACTACATAAAACTGTATGGAAGTACTCCATGAAAGATATAGTATAATGAAATATTCATACGAGGTGGTGGTTCAGGCTTATCTGGGAGAGGATAGTTTTCTTCAACAAATTTCAACAGCAACTCACGAGGCCCAGAGACATAATCCTCGAGTTCCAAGCCCTGTCTCGTTCAAGAGTTTAAGAAGATATTCAGAACAAATAAAATCCATAAATATCGTGTACGAGAAACATCTCAAAATCAAAACAAGCACTTCAATAAAAAAGCCAATTGTTGCTTATGGCCCCAACATAGTCACCAATAAACGTGGATGCAGTTGACAATACTAATAAGAGATTTTGGGTATTCGTGACAAAATCAATAAGGTGAAAAAGAGGTCTTACGTATTTCGCAACTGCTTCTTCAGTTCGGGCCTCCCCGGTGCTTTGTAGGCCTATGACCACACACTTGTTACTCTCTAAAGCTTGTTTAGAAAGTCTAACAACTCCAGGAACCTTGGCAGACATGCACATGTGCCTAAAAAACCGCTGCAGCAGCATATAAAGGATCAGCGTCAAATGAGAGATAGCTAACATCACCCAAGCTATAAAAAGTACCACCTGATGACCAGCCCAGTACAATCTCCAAAGTTGACTAGAATTAGGTTTCTCATTTTCAATAATAGCACTAGCTGACATCAATTCCACTCTCAACTCAGCCCAAAATTCTGCAGCTTTCTCATACAATTCCTGGTAAATATAAACCATACAAAGAATAATACAGCTTATCAGAACCATTAGATACACTATTTTAAGTACCAAAACACAAATGTACAGTAGCAAGTGAATCCATACTGTCATTTTGGGCTCTAGAGGAAGTTCAACTACTTCAAATTCAGCACCTTTGTAGCTCAATGTCCGACAAACATACATCCCCCTGAAAATAAACAATTTCATTATAATGCAATGCTTAATAAAATTCTCAAGAAATGTGATCTGCTAAATCAAAACCTTGCTTTCATATCCATAGCAACAAGTTCCAGAGCTCCAACGCCTCCTTTCTCCATGGCGCCTTAGAAGTAAGGAAAAGATTGTTGAACCAGTTATAGCACTATTAGAGAATGACGCAGTGTAGACCAAAACAGGAAAGCTATTTCATCATATATGTAAAAACATACCATGCTACAAAACATTAACTGTATACTTCTGTGGCTTTTTTGGGATCAGAAACAAATTATAAGTTCCACTGAAAAATTAAACTGCAGAGGGAGTCGGCCATATTTGTGTCAACAAACAGAGCATATTTAAATTATCCTAAAATATTATGGATACTTTTATGGATGTTAAACAACTCATTGGTTCCACTTCAGGTTGTTAATTCCATACAATTACTCAAAGTGACTGGGTAGATGGCCTGCTTTCTTACATAGCCTAGAGGTTGAGCCAATACAGTTTGGATGAAAGCGATGAACAGTTAGACATTAGAAAGCGCCATAAGGTGTATCCAGCACTTAGAAAATATAGCATATTAAAAGATTCACCGTGTTTGTGAAATAAAATATATAGTATTCCAATACAGATATCAGACAAAAGGCAGCAGATGAGTAGGCAAAAGTTATACCTAGAAATGCACGGAAGTCAGGGAAAGATGTTCCAGCTCCCCAAAGTCCCAGGCGAACCATATAACCCATATTGCGAGGTTCTGAAGCACCAGTAGCAGAGCAATACATGACACGAGCTTCGGAAAGTTTAGACTGCAAAAATTAAATCTTCATCAAGTATTGAAAATAAATTTGCTATTAAATACTGTGATTAGGAAGATGCACCAAACAGAACATCATTATAGACAAGAAGAGTTCCTCAAAACCAGAATATTGTGGCTCTACATCCATGAAAGTTCGTGAGAACATCTATTGCTTCTTCTTAGATTGTGGGGTACCAATGGACAAAATGGACAAATTCACAAAAAAAAGAGCAAAATATCCCACGAATGTAAAGGTTCCCCACTTGAATATCAAGAACAGCTTCACCAGTCTTTGTTGGTTGTCCTCCAGCTTCAGGAACAAGGTTTTTCGCTTTGTGACACTGAAAGAAAAAATTATAAAAACTTGAAATTAAATTTTGTTGATATTATGCTAACTATTCTGAACCATGCCAATGCTATACGAAAGATACAATAGACGAGAATATTTTAGAGAACAAACTACCTCATCAAAAACGATAAGCCCGTCAAATTGCGCACCGCACCACTGTACAAGCTGAAGCAAACGGGAGCGACCTCTCTCAGAAGATGCAATAAGGCTGTTATATGTCAAGAAAACAACACCCTCCCTAACGCCAACAGATTTTGAATCAAGCTTAGAATAAGGAAGCTTGTTCAAAGCATGCACTGTGAAAGAAAATCACATAAATCAACATGTCAATGGAAATATGAACAAATGTTTCGACAACAGCAAGTCGATGAATAGGAGCATAAAATCTTTATAGCACGTGATGTAAGGTAGAAAAAACCAACGCGAGTTAGTAAGGGAAAAAACGAAAGCCATGCTTCACAAGAATGGAACTAATAAAGGTCATCTAATCAAACATGTTGAACCATAATGCGTTGGTTAGCAGGAAATTATGAAAATCATATGGTTACATAAGACTAGATTATACTGTTGAGAAAAAAAGGGATACTTAAGTGAAATTACCTTCAATACATGTTGCACCAACATCATCCAAGTCTCGTCTTGCATCGAATTTCAAGTCCGAACCAACAGAAATCCACCTTCATGCGTAGACAAAAAGATAATAGGGGAGTACACAACCACACTAAGTCAAGAATGCATCGGGACGGGATTAACACTCTAATGACCAACACAAATTAGATTGATCAATAATGTAAATGACGAGAAACTAGGTTGTCTCAGAGATGCTTACAATGTTTTCCTTCTTCCATGGTGCCAGTTTTCCCATATTAACCCTGCAATGGTCCTTCCTTTACCCACACCAGCACCATCTCCAAGAAAAAACCCAGCTCTGGCACCACTAGGAAGATAATGAAGATGTCTCTGCGGTGATTTAACAACTCTGATCAGGATGACACTCGAAAATCATGGAACGAAGCATATGTAAAACTTTCCAATCAACCTGACAAGAATAGACCAATGTCTCAATCTGCAATGATGACAATGCCTTGGAACTTTCTAAATCGTCCTGAATCCGAAGATCATAAGACGGCTCTGGAGGCTGTACAGCAGATAAGGAGGATGTCTCCACAACTGGATCGGGATGAGGAGGACCTATAGAAAGTTTAGAAGGTCTCTGCATCCAAAAAATGGAAAACACAGGTAAAGCTTGTAATGAAAAGAAAACACTACGACCTAATCAGAGTCATCAATTCCAAGAAATGGATAATATGACATACGTAGTCCATAAAAGTTTCACCAGCCAAGCCACCTTCATCTTCTTCACGCTCCACTTCAATAGCCACCTGAAATCACAGTGGAACTAACGTAAAACACATGCTAATCAGAACATCGTTATGATCCATATGTCAAAGCGACACTAGACTCTGTACATCATTGACATCCGATCACTCAAAACCCATGCATCGTAGTAACTCGACGCAAACACTTCACAGTAGTAGACTAACTGTTCACGACATGATAAATAGATAAAGCACACAAAGAGAACCTCATTGATTTCTTCGGGAAGTGACCCAAAAGTAGGGGCGACATTCGGCATATCAAAGGCAATACTGACGCCACACTTCGGACAGTTGAACCGCGACAGTCCATGCGGCACGTTAAGTATAGACTTGCAGTGAGCACACGGAAGCTGAACCTTCGTCGGGTCAACGCCGTGGGCCACGGCGGCCCTATTCTGTTGGGCCTGGTGGGCTTGGGCTTGCGCCTGGGCCTGAGCGGCGAGGCGCATGATCTCGGGCGGCAGCATTTGGGGAAATCGGCACGTAGGGCAGACGAACTCAGTCATCCCCGGCGGAACGGTGAGCACCACTTTGCAGCCAGCACAGCGGACTTGGCATCCGCCGGGGATCCGCTCGCTTCCTAGCTTCGCAGGAGGCGGAATCGGCGGAGCGATAGGCGGAGACGGCCGCGATGGTTGTACCATTTGCGCAAACTGGAGAAATTTTTGGAGAGAAGCTTTTTGGTGGGAATGAATTGAAAGTGAAACGGAACTACAAAGAAAGAAAAGAAAAGGTGGAAATAAGAGTAAGAGAGAGAGAGAGAGAGAGAGAGAGAGAGAGAGAGTCCGTCCCTCCGTGCGGGGCGTGGACGTGGAATCCGAAGAGTTGCGATATTTGTATTAATTATTTTGCACATTTTCTATACACATAAATACTCATTTAAAAAAAAAATTATAGTTTAGTACCCTATCAGATTTTTTTATATGTACGTACCTAGTAGATCAAATTTTTTGTAGATAGGTACCCGATCCACCGCAGGTACGCCATACAACACATTTAGGTACCCTGTATCAACGTATTGTGGTACGTCATACATTGAAAAATGGTGTCGTATTAGCACATTTAGGTACGCCATCTATAACACATAAGATACGCCGCATAAACACATTTAGGTACCCTATATCAACATTTTATGGTACGCCATACACACACAGGAAGGTACGACGTGATTGAAGAAATTGATAAACATTAAATCGAGTACCTATCTGTAGAAATTTCTGACATGGGTACCTATATGTAAAAATCTTATTCAAGTAGGTATTTATGTGTAGATGTCACTTTTCTTGGGCTTTATTATGCAAAATATTAAAAAGAATTTGAATGACCCCTCACGGTCACGGTTAATGCGCTCAAATAAACTAATCTACTTACTAAATTATGGCCGAAAGCATCGAACGTTGTTAACTTCGTTTTTCATTTTTCAATGACAACTCATTGGCTTAAATTTTAAGCATCAACAATATATGCTCTTTGAATTAACCAAAAATATTCCCCATGATCTATACCCTAATATCTATTTAAGATGTCTGACTATTTGTTCAAATATGTGATTATTTGTTCAACAACTATGTCTCCATGCTAATCAACCAAATAAAATCATGGAAGTAACCTATAACTATCACACAAAAAAATAATCATGATTCAATTCAAATATCCTACTATGCTCATAGCACTCTGAGCAAAACATTAGAGAGGTATTCTCCCTCGGGATACGAAGGATCGATGGGATGATCGCACGCTGCCCCTGCTTGACGAACGATTGTTATTTTCCTACCCGCCATAGACGCAGCGCCCTGCAAAGAGACGTACAATCAGTCATCGATTCAAAACTCTCGAAAATATGAATATGGGGAAGGAAAAAAGAAGACATTTTGCAGATGGTCGAAGAACGATTAACAGAGGCAACTTAGAAGACACGTTAAAATGTACGCTTTTTCGATTTTCGTAGCTGTAATGAACTATTATTACCTGAAGGATGCGCAAGAACGTGCCGCTCTGTGTCATGGCGCCAGAGCAAGAACATGTCATTAAAAGCCCGCCACTTTTCGTTACTTGCATGGCCAGGGAATTCAAGTTCCTATACATGCCCGAAGCGCTTTGCAACACCTTGGTAAAAAAAGAAGATCGATTAGTGCTGTTTGATTAGAGTCGTCGGGATTTTGTATTAAATGCAAATGTGTACCTTTCTTCGCGGCGCAAGTTTGGGCGGATCGAGGATGACTATATCCCACGATTCGCCTTTAGAAATGGCATTCCTCGTGAACTCAGTGGCGTCTTGTCTGAAGAACGATATGACTCTGGGATTGAGGTTGTTGTTTAGGACGATGTTCTCCTTTGCAACGTCCACCGCAGGAGAAGACGAATCGACCCCTTTTTTTTCGGAGCCAAAAAAAAGAAAGAAATATTGATTTTACTAGCTTCGATATATAATCTAGATTGAATTTGCGATGAATATTACCAGTTACACTGAGTGCGCCGGCGAAAGCTGCGTTTAGTGAAAATCCTCCTGTATAACAGCATAAGTCGAGCACCGTTCGACCCTTTGAAATCGAAGCTATGTATCGTCGGTTTTCACGCTGGTCGGCGTAGAATCCAGTTTTTTGCCCCTCTAGCGAGACTAAATAGGAAATACCATTCTCCAAAACCTGGCTGAGACAAGAACAGAAAGTCTACTGTGTAAGATATCATCTTTGAAGATTATACAGAGAGATTTCTTACCTTCGCCATCCTAGGAGGGTTCTTCGACGAATCTTCTGATACTGTAAGATTCAAGCCTTCCTCTTTCAGTATCTCAATAGATGGTCTCCACGTTATGTGTTTGATACTTGCGACGCAGTCCATGATGATATTCTTTATCTCATTTTTGTACTTTTCCACCCAAGCAGCAGACGAGGCAACCACTGCTTCATCTCCAAAGATATCAACAATCAGCCCAGACAACCTTAGAATACACGAAGACAACGTCCTTAGCATATCCTTTTTTACTCTAAAAGAAATTTCAAAACCTAAAATGAAGTACACATACCGATCTCCTTCACTGTTGATGAGTCGATAAGCATCAGTCTCTATAGAAGGAAGACCGAGACGCTCTCTTAACGCAACGGCGGCTTTAGTTCTGTTCTCAAGCAGCTTTTCCACATTCAACGCACACGAGGGATCTCTGCGAGCCATTCACTTACTCCTTTTAAATAATTACTTATAAGATTATTATGTCTTAGGTGGTAAACAACTAGTTCAGTTGAAACTATAATACCGAGCAGCTTCATCTTCGAGCTGCATAAGACGTACGCAGAACATAGAAACGGAGTTATATAATCCCCAGCCAATTGGCTTCTCAGTTCCATCGGCGACTAGAACGACATCTCCTGTTTTCGGAGGTGGTTTACCGATGATTCTATCAACTGCACCACTGTACACCATTGGACTTCCATCTCTGAATAGCTGTGTTTTGCCCTTTTTCAAGACAACCTTGGCAACTACTGTAAGAAAAAAAAAAATCCATTCAGAACTCACCACTGAAAGGACGCTCCTTTACATTCCTACACTGATGAACCAATAAGTAATCCCAAAACACGAAGACAAGAAACGCCTAATCCTAAACAAGAAAAGAAACTGAAGCCCTTTGGACAGAAGCTAAATTACAAGCATTTGGGCTGAACGAAGCCAAACAACTATAAACGTCACACAGATAATTAAACCCACTACCCCTCCTTTTATCTATCATGAGCAACAGGCATGCGCAGAACAAGCTAAAAAAGAACAAATATTGGCGTACCTTTGGGTTGAGCAGAAGCAATTTCTTGAAGGTTGGTGGTGCTTATAGTTGGTTGAGGTTTGGCAAGAGAAATAGTTCTCGACATAAAAAATCGACATCCCATTACCATTTTTGCCAGCTGATTGGGTAACTGTTGAGCTTGAGAGTTGTGTCTTGAAGTCTTTTCACATTACATTATGGTCCGCCGGGTCGTTGGTTGGTCTCCGATGAGGAGATAGAGATATATACCTTTCTAACGCTTCGCCGTTGAGCGTCGGCGTTTATCACCGTATATACATTTTTTTGGGTATAAAATGGGCGATTAAATAAGAAAAAGCCCATATATTGCGTATGATTGGGCCAATGATTATTAGTCGTTAGGCCCAAGTTTTGACATGTTTCCCAATGAATGAACTAAAGGGCATAAACGTAATACCGTCAATTTACTGAGGAAAAGGAATCTGAAATTCAGGGTGGAAGCAGCTGATTTTCTACAGTCAAGAGCAGACAATTAACCATAAACGCAATAAATACGATATAATTGGAAAAAAAAAATAAAAGAAAAAAATACCAAGGGACAAGGATTCTAGCTGCAGGGAGGAAGAGATCTCTCACTCTGCCACTAATCGAAAGCCCTAGCTCGTCCGCCATTGATTTAGGCCACGACTCAGGGCATCGGTGCAACTTTGCTGGAGTTAGGGTTTTTATCCATCGCGTCGCAATATGGTCGGTGATTCACATTCGTTCTAGCTGTTTGCTAGCTTGCTTTTCCTTTTTCCTGCGCATTTTTTCGTGACATATAGAGATTTCCAGCTTATCTTGATCTTTTTCTGCTGTTTTTTGCTTGTCTTTTTTTTTTTCATCAATATGGTTGACGTGTGTGTGACATTGAGCTCACTAGCTAGAGCAAGCGGGAACTTTATGCTGTTATGCAGGAGGTGATGGGATGATCTGAATCTTTGAAATTTGATTGGTTGGTTTTTTGTTTTTTTTTTTTTCAGAACAAGTTGGGCAGAGGGCAGCGTGATAAAGTTCAGCAGTTCATGACAATTACTGGAGCGAGGTATCAACTACTCAGTTATGTGTCGGTTTAATTTAGCTGCATATTGTGATTTGTCCTATGTTGGATTAGAATGCTTTTTCTTCTTTCCAGAATTTTCTTCTAACTGAAGCCCATGTGATATAAGTTTTGAGATAATTATCTTTGTGTTGTATGCAGTGAAAAACATGCTATCCAGGCTCTGAAGTCCAGTGATTGGCATATTGAAGGAGCTTTTGACATGTTTTACAGCCAGTCTCATATAAGATCGTATACTGACACAAGGCATTTAGAGGAGCTTTACAGTAGATACAAAGGCAACTTATTTTCCTACTTATAATGTGTTTGTGATTCTTTTGCACTTGATGACCAAATCCAGTAGTTGGCGTCATCTGTTTTTGTATTGTGAGAGGATGAAGCTTCGCTCAGAATATAGAATAACGTCAACTGCTGGGTTTGAATTTTGTTCTCTTGCTTTTTTCTGTGCAATTATATTAACATGTGCTCTCACCCGCTGCAGATCCCTATGCTGATATGATTTTGGTTGACGGATCACTCTTCTCTGCAATGACATTCAGGTAGAATTAGCATCGACTCTGTAGTGCAGACCAGCTTGTGATCCTTATATGCTGGTCAGAATAAACTGAGGAACTTCGTTTCTTTCTTGCGAAGTTCTTGTGTATTAATGCGTTCAAGTAGAGCTTTTTTCTGGGTGATTTTATTTACAGCTGTCTGTCTTTGCAGGTTGATCCTCAAGATATCGTCATGGTAAGTTTCCCTTCAATCCATACAATATAAAAGGTTTAATGCAGGCAGCAAGATACTTGGTTATGATGTTCCATGGCAATGAGTAATGAATTCAAGAACTTAGTTTCGTAACCTTTTTTGTTTGTTAGTTGGTCCTGTCATGGCATATGAAGGCTGCCACCATGTGTGAATTCTCAAAGCAAGAATTCGTTACTGGATTGCAATCCCTCGGGTTAGTAGAGTTCAAACGTAAATTTCTATGGTTTCCTTTTATTTTGGATTATGCCGTATATTCCATTTGGGTCCCTGGATGTTAACCATGTTTTGGCTTTCTCTTCTGACAGAATTGATTCGCTGGAGAAGTTCAGAGAAAGAATACCATTTATGCGTACTGAACTCAAAGATGATCGTATGTGATGGCGTGCATTTCCCTTTACTTGTTTTATATTGCTCGTTTAAATATTTGGATCTTATCTCCGATCAGTTGCTTGATCGATGGATCTAATCTTCTGCTCTCTCTGACAAATCTCACATTGTTATCTCGTACGTAGCGACCTCAAACTGTTTCGTCCATTCTCTTATTTTCAAAAACTGGTCTTGGTATTTCAGAAAGGTTTCGAGTCATCTACGAATTTGCTTTTAGCTGGGCCAGAGAGAAGGTAAGTTTTTTTTCATTTGTTTTTCTATGCACCCGTATAAACCTTCCTTTATATTAAGTACATTTTTATGCAGCCTTCAAAATCCGACATATTTTAACTAACCATCAAAGATCGGGTTATTTTCAGGGGCAGAAATCACTTGCATTGGATACGGCAATTGGGATGTGGCAGTTGTTGTTTGCCGAGAAGCATTGGCCATTAGTTGATCACTGGTGCCAGTTCCTTCAGGTAGGTACGTAGGAGATGAATTAACTAAGCCAATTGCGTTGACTTATCAACACAAACATGGAATTGCATGGCTGAGGCAGCATCATTGCTTGTGATCAAGACAATAATTATTTTTCACTAGCTTAGCTAGCTAGCCGTGGACCTGTCTCAAGCAATTTTATGTACTTTCTTGATTATTCAGTTGCGGCACAATAAAGCTATCTCCCGTGACACTTGGTCCCAGCTTCTCGAGTTTGCTAGGGTACGTAAACAAACAACTCCCCTATGTGTGTGTAGGCAGGCAATACTCATTGAACCTTTCTTCTTCTTCTTCATAGATACTCACTCACTCGAATCTTTTTATGGTATGGTGCAATGCAGTTTGTAGATCCCTCGTTGTCAAACTACGATCCCGACGGTGCATGGCCTTACCTGATCGACGAGTTTGTGGAGTACTTGAACGAAAACGGCATAACCAACAACAAAGGGAAGAAGGTGAATGAATGGACCACCTACCGTGGCTGATCTTCAATCAAATAATCGCACATGTTGTATTGCCTTCTCTGCTGCCTTTGATTTAAAGATATGATGATATTTTCATGTGTGTCCCTCCCTTACACAGTGGAGAAAAAAAGATACAAGGACCCTCCATGTTGTTCGACAAAATGTTATTTATTACTACTACATACATCATTGACTTCATTTGCATGCACAGATAGCATAATAGCATACACATCAACATCATTTATTATTCTTTGGTTTTTATTTCTCGGCGGCTAAAGTACGTAGGTATACTTAGCAAGGCCTTGTGCAGAAGCATCGACCCCTGAAGCCACGGCACCAGCCGTCGCTGAAGCCTTCGTTACGACAAACGAGGCCACAGTTGTGAGAGCTCACGCATCGACCTTTGAATCCATGGCTCTGAGACTCGCATGTTCGGCCCTCCACCACCCTATCTATGTACAACAAAAAAAAAAAAAAGAAAGAAATGGGTCTTTAGCAACAATAAATATCATCGTACTTTGACAGTAAGGGACAAAAAGTATGGTAACCTACTAGGAGATAATAGAAGTCCCAATAGCAGCAGCACAAGCGGAAGAAGAAAGCATGCAGAAGGAAATTGTTTCTTCATTATTTTTCACTCTATTTTTAAGCTACTCTCATATGTGCCTCGTGTGGACAGGACAACATATATAGCAGAAAGCATAGACACAGTATTACGTGTGTTGCGAATGGTGCTGTAAGATTGACAGATGTCGAAACCAGTTCCATGCAGCGAAACACGTAGTAGCTTATTACCAATATTCTATTGACATCGTTATCCATAACAACTGTTTCCTCTAAATAAACTCACCTTTTGCGCATTTACAATTACAATTTATTCAATTCAACGGAATCAACCGTATAATGAGAGAGATGCATGAACCATTTGACTCGACTTCATTCGTTTTCCTGCAGATTTCTCTTTTATAGAACTCACTTGCTGCTTCTATCTTTTAGCAAGCCTTCTTTGATCGGCCAGTGGCTGCAACTTCTGAGCTTGACACTACGCGTTATCTCCCTTCACATTTCTCATATTCATTCATGGATATTTGTTTATTCCTATCATTTCATTTTTGGTAAAGCCATGGCTTCTTCGATTTTTCTGATGACTGTGCTGAGGCTGCCTCCATTTTCAAGAGCTTTGACGGCTTCTCTGTGTGCTCTTTTGTGCCACTTCAGAAGATTGTAGGATTGAAGCACCGACCAACGAGCTTGATTCGACATCTACACACATATTATTCAGAGGAGAAAACAAAACCATCCTTACCAATATAATATTATTAAGCCCCTCCAATGATCATTGAATTATACAACTAAAGTTAAGACCTGTGCGACAGAGAAGGGAGGTTCTAGAAGCACGCAGATACTTCTAAATAGATTTTCATCATTTTCTCCGCCCTCGGCCTCGCCGTACACCAGAGCTTCAGCAGCAATCCCAGCAAAAAGCACCATGCAGTACCTGAATGTTTTTGATAATAAAAATAACATCTTCTTTCATTGCATGTTCATGTTTGCTCTGAGTGAGTCGAAGACAACCTAAAGCTCTCTCATTAGTTTAGTTAGCACCATGTTTCAAAAGATGAAACTTACCTGTCGAAGGCCGTACCACTGAGTCGGCCCTCCCCAAGCTCGTTCTGAAGCTTCTCATCCCAAAACTGCGTTCCCGCCTGAGAAAAATCTTTGTATTGTATTTGTAAGACACGATACAATTGGTTCTTGCTTCATAAAACAACAAAATGAGACATGCTTCCACAGTAAACAGTTCATGTAATATAACCTCTTACAAATTCAAGAAAGCGATCGGATTTGCTGGAAAGAAAAAAAAGGGGTCTAATTTCAGTGTATATATACAAACATACCTGCCCTTGAATGCCCATCTGCATTGCAACAATTGGATCTAGGATAACACCACGAATCGGACAACCCATAAGGTACGCTGCGAATCCAGAGCATGAATGATCAATGGGACTTTTCCCGCATTCCTTTGGCCTACAACTGCAATTGCATCATACAAATGCTCCATTGTTGTTACCTACAAGAAGGTGACCGGCTTCATGAACCAAGATGCGTCGCCTGAGAGGAGGCCAATAGCTGGAGATCTGAGCTAAGCAAGAACCACCAAGGAAAACAGCATCTAACGCAGTCAAGCCAAGAACAGCAGCTAGGTTCGGTCTGATATCTATTCCTTGATTTATCAGAAGAGACGATCCAGCTAGTACAGCAATCAAAAGAAGACTAGACGTCCCAGAAACTCCCCACTTCTTCGGAGATAGTTTCGATACTGACAGAAGCAAGCGTCATAGTTAATGATTGCAACCATAAGAGCACATTACGGTAATAAGAAAACTGCTCGTACCTTCCAAACCTGTGAAAGACTTCAACACAGTTGGTGTTACTTCTCTTGGTCCCTCTAATACTGCCGACGAAATCAACCATATACAACACAAGTGAACCGAAGCTACTCAAATTGAAAAACAAGGGGCAATTGCTCACCAATACTGCGATATTTTCCGAAATTGGGCAGGAACCCACGGTCCCTGAGCAAAGCGTAAGCGCTTCCGACGAGCCTCATGTCATCAGCACTGAGACACGTGTCCAACACTTCCCAGTCCCTCTCATATCCTCCCGCAAAACCAAGCTCAACATTCACGAAACGAGTCGAACGAGCATCTTCAGAGCCTTGTTTGAGCTCAGCCGGCAGTTCTCTGTCTTTAAGGAAGCTCAAGGCGCGAGCGAGGTCCTTATTCTTCACCGCTTCTTCGTATTCTTGCCATTCCTTAACAGCTCTGGTTCTGACGGGGCGCAATACCGCCTTTCGGAGAGATGTTCGTGCGTGAGGCGAGTGACTTAGTGGGAAGGGGTGAAGAGGAGCATACAATAGCGATCTCGCCATTGGAGCTTTTCTCGGAGCAATTTCTTCCTGCTATTTGATTCGAGAGCTTCCATAATAATCTCGTCTGAGGAGAGCTGGTGTTGAGCAATTCGGGCCAGGCCAAATATCTGCTACGGCCCGTATGATCGCTAAAAGGCCCAATTAATATGTTGGGCCACGTTTGTTGGCTTTGTTTGGTTCGTCATTATACTATTACTTCTTCTTGTACAATAAAATGTCAAAATCGTGTCCACACACCCACATAAAACAAGTTCCAAGATCCGACCCGACCCGATTTTTTGAAAAGCCTTTCTTCCAAGTGATTCATTCCCTTGCTGCTATTATTTCTCAAGACTTGTTGCTTCTGTTTGGCATGTAATATCATTACATTATTATGTTTTTCATGGCTCCGAAGAGACGAGCACCACAAACGATGGATGATCATCCTTGGCTTTTGTGAACCACTCTGCCCATGACCCATCGTACACGGGCACGTCGCTCAGCCCTAGTCGATGAAGACCCTACAATATATAAACGAGTTGAAACATTTATCATTGATTAAACTGCCTTGAGAAAGAAATTACGACTTTCGAAGGTTATAATAGAACTACCTTTATTCGACACGTATAATGGAAGAGCTTTCATGATTGGAGGACTAAGATAAGAGACAGGTGTTTGAGTTTGAGCGACACTCACCAGTGCGAGAATGCAAGCGGTCACGCCCGTGCCGCATGACGCCATTATAGGCCTTTCCATTGAGATTCCTGTCGAGTGGGAAAAAAAAAACTCTTCATTACATAATTTTGGATCGCAGTAACAAAGAAAGATACATTTTCGCCGGGTTCTTGCCTTCGTGTTCGAACCTCTTCTTCAGCTCTGTAGCAGGTAAGAGCAGCTGCGAACTGTCCAACACCTGTTGAAGGAATGTGGATGACAAAAAATTCATCTCTCGCCAACTATTTTCGAACTTCCTTTTTCACTTCACCTGAGGAAAGGGAACGCATTTGCTCCCCGGAACATGGCCACTCCTAATCCCCTTCCATGGCTCTGGTGTGATCCCATCGAATCTGTTGACCAATTAGAGTTTTTTTTAAGGTTGGAATAAGGGGGCTTTCGAATAGAGGCTAAAAAATAGAGAAAGGGTGATGGGATGATGGCTCCATGAGAAACTTGTTAAGCATATATATGTACCTAGCTTTGGCGCGGGCATCAACATGCTGGTGCGTTTGCTTCTCAATATTCTTCTTAACCTGAAAAACAAAATGAAAACCGTAGAAGAAATATTATTAGTCAGATTGTGAAACAATACTCCATCGAAAAAGAACGTACCTGTTCTAAAGTCCAAAGAAGATGTGGCCGAAAACTTGTTTTGAAGGTAATTGTTCCGATCTGCAGATCATGGAATACTTTTATTTTCTTTCTAATTCTTCATAATGATGATGAGGGAATGAAATGAACATATTCAACAAGATAGAAGCAGAGATTTAGATCAACTGTGATTTTATCATCAACTCACTTCGCGCCCTTCGTACACTGCCTCCACTGCATCGTTGGTCTTCAAGATAGCATCGCCTGATTCAACGCCAAATCCCGAAGCACGCCACTTTGGTAGGCCACCATCTAACACCCAAATCTTATCGTGTCCAAATACTCGGAACATCCTTGGTTGTTGGTTAAGATATACAAAAAAAAAAAGCTTCTATTTCAAGATCAGAATATATGTTATAATGTAGAGAAAAGGAGGAACACACCACCAAACGCGCGGTGCACTGAAAATCCCCTTTCCATCGTAAACAATCAGCCTATCTGTATTGCTGATGCCAAGTGCAGAAACGGCAGCAGCAAAGGCTTTCTCCGACGGTAGCATATGTGGCAACTATAAGCACGCAATGCAGTAGATATAGTAATAAGGTTGAGCACTTTTTCACATAAGAGCTTCTTCAAAATGGAGAATCAATAATGGAAAGAGTGAGCATACATAACATTCATAGTCTTTGAAAAATGAAACGAGTACAGCCAATCTTACTTACATCAGTTGTTATATCTGATATGCCATCAATATCAAAGAAAAGAGCAGTCGGAATATGTGCAGCCTGTGTAGGCAGACAAGACAAATCCATAATAAGAATCAACTTCAATTTTCAACTGAGAACTATAAAAAGGAGGACTGACTTTAACAGTAACGCAAAAAAGAAAAGTTCCCAACTTCATGAAGAACCACATCTGAGGATACATACAACAAACCTGATATTCTTGAATCGGATTCCTATGTTCGGTGGGCATATACCAAGATGCATCCAACACCTGCAAAACATAAAGATGAATACAGTGTACACAAAGCTGCATCAAGAGCATTCCAAAAAAAAAAAAAAGAAGCGAAAACACATAGTTTTCATTAGCTAACACTGAACCTTCAAGTCTGGTTCCTGAAGGTTAGCACTCAGCCATTCAACTGAAACAACAGGGTCATCAGTTGACAGAGACGATAAAGCCATTGAACTTTGCGATGGTGCTTCTACAGCTGAAGACATGCTGTGAAAAAAATAAATCAAAGCACGTCTTTTTTTAACCATAAACGGATATAATAGGCCAGCAGCGCCTCAAATTAGTGCTACTGCTACCAACGTACACATATTCGAGAACTATCAAAATTGAAGTCAGCAAATCTACGATAGTACAAATAGACCAACGTAGCAATTACAAGAACAATAGAACGAAGCTTGCTTACTCGAACGCGCTGGAGCAAAATCAAGCTTCGATTTGATGTAAAGAAAGCTAAGCTCAAGGTATCGACTATCGAGTTCGAGGGGGAGTTGATGCAAATAAGAAATTTAAGTGGGTCAAAATGCAAATAACGCCTGATATAAAGATATTATACTTCTGTGATTCAATTTTGTTTCTATATCTCTAGAGCTTTTCCTACAATGTTTGAACCACTGATATATCATATATATGTAAATATGTATATATACACGCAACACAACACATATGCATTAGGCTACTTCTATAGGATCGAACTGATTGAGACCTATTCCATTCACTAGTCACTACGAGACGAAAACCAACAGACAAACATCATTAATACTAAGATATAAACAAAATAATATCATTAAAATTTTTTAGTTAAATTATTTAATATATTTGTACTAAATATATTGAGGTTCTTGGATCATAATAACTAGCACCACAAGAACCAATCTAAAAGCCCATGAGCCCAACATAATTCGTTACCCAAACTAGTCGGAATGCATCGAGTCAAACACGTTGGCTCGGACTTTGACTTCTCATTTTAGTTTTATTCATATGTTTTTATCGTCATTACTACAAATGAAAAACACCTTTTTCAGCTCACACATCAATATCAAACGAAGAAAAACAAGAAGAAAAGTCCACAATAACAACACATATGTAACCCCAATCAAAGATATATTATCTTTTAAACGTGGGAAGTTAGTATATCAAACCTCTTCATATTTTCTTTAATATGCATCTTCTCGATGGATTGAATAATGAGGACAAAGTGCAAAGAATGTGAAATGTTTTAGTTACGTAATTAATTAAGTAATGATGTTCATTTAATTTAAAATGTTAATACAAGTTGCGAAATGAAAGATGGATCGATCGGTAACGAATACTTGGATGTGTCCACAAGAAATAGTTCTAAGATTTGAATGGAATATTCTAGGCATTCATAAATTTGTATGGGACCGCATTGATTGATAACGATGCAAAGACTATGGAATGCTTCAGCATTTTTCCACTCAAATCCCAAACTATGAAATAAAAATCTATAAAATTGAAAAACAAAATATAAAATCAAACCGACAAGTCAATGCTGATGACTTGACCCAATAAATAATATTACTTCTTCAAACCCTCTCTTTCAAAACGTCCCTTTCATATATATGCATATGTATCCTCTCCTTTATAAGGATCAACTACATACATATCTCCCTTATTCAGACACAAGAACCATAAAATATATAATCAGAAAACTAAATAAGAAAAACTATGAGCAGCACAATCACAGCAACAAAGAGAAAAGATGATCATGAGTACGATGATGATGACGTTGCACTCCCAGGTTTTAGGTTTCACCCAACAGATGAAGAGCTTGTAGGGTTTTATCTTCGAAGAAAAGTCGAGAAGAAACCCATCAAGTTCGTGTTGGGAATAAAGCTCAAGAGTCTCCCGAGGAGAAGCTGCCCGAACGAGAAGAGTCTCTCGAGCAAGAAGTCTCCCGAGCAAGGCACCGCCCGAGCAAGAGCAAGCCAGAAGGGAAACTGTCCAAAAAGAAAGAAGCTGTCGAGCAGATGCCAGAGCAAGAGGAAGTCAGAAGAGAAGACGACCGAGAAGGAAGAATGTCCCGAGAAGGAAATCACCCGACCAGAACAGAAGCACTTCTCGAGAGGAAGTTGCTGGGAAGAACTGGAAAGAGCAGATCGTGGAAGAACCGCTGAAGTAGTGGACAGCAGTTGAGGAACGAAAAACACTCCCCACGTCTGTAGTGGAGGAAACTACCTTAGTAGTATAAATAAGTAGTTTTTGTGTGTCTAAGTTTTTTTTCAGAGTAGAGATAGGGGTCAGAACGTCCAAGTCGAATTCTGCTATCTACGTTGTTTCCTTTTAAGAAAGAAAAGTGCTTCTTCGTCATATCTTAAAATTCCCAGAATTCCCTTTCCAAATTGCCTGAAAAAACAGTTTACCAATCCCACACGAAACCCGTTAAAAACAACAGTTCGAACTAATCAAGGAGGCTGATATCTACAAATATGATCCCTGGGATCTTCCAAGTATAATATGAGTTGATATAGTATTATGTGTGTGTACTACTATGATCTTTCTTATCGAATCACTGTGTGAAGCTCATTCAACTTTGCTGTTTGGTTTAATCCATATCGTCTTATTATATATTGTTCGGTGATATTTCATGCATAGTAATTGTATCTTCTTGAATATATGTACCAGCAGAATCGAGCAATAAAAATGGGGACAAAGAGTGGTACTTCTTCTGCAAAAGGGGGAGAAAATACAAGAACAGCATAAGACCTAATAGAGTAACGGGCTCGGGCTTTTGGAAGGCAACTGGCATCGACAAGCCCATATCTTCTTCTTCGAACGGCGGAGAAGCCCGAAACTCGCGTGTCTTAATTGGCTTGAAAAAATCACTCGTTTATTACCGTGGAAGTGCTGGTAAAGGAACCAAGACTGAGTGGATGATGCATGAGTTTAGACTGCCTTCGCCTAATTCTCAGTCTCCAAAGAATAATAAGCCTGGGAATGCTAGTAGTACTACTACCATCGATGAAGAAGCTGTAAGAATTTTCAATACGTTGGCCTTTGTATTTTAGATGACTTTGCATGCATTTTCAAATGAAAACATATAGAAAAACTCGGAGATTTTGTGCTCGAGCAGAAATCTAGCAGTCGATATTTATGATTCATGATCTACACATATTGTAAGAGTTGATTGATTCAGATTCGACTCTCTTATAATCTCCCACAGGAAGTTTGGACACTTTGCAGAATACTAAAGCGCGGCGTTTCTTACAACAAAAGGCACGTACAAGATTTGCGAGGATTGGCCTCAAATAATAAGATATCAACACGCCCCACGATGGCCGATTACGAGGATGATCTTCGTTGCAACTCCGAGGAAATACCATATTACGGAAACGTTCCGAACATTTCTCATCAGAAGAATCAACAGCTTTTCGGCGGCTGCCATTTGAGTCCTGCCCAACCCACAACGACGAGCTTGGCAGCGTGCAATGACCACATGAACGAGTTGCTAATGCATGCTGATTGGGAAGAACTTAGAAACACTCTTGATTTTGCTGCTGCTGCTGCTAACTATTATCCATTCTGCTTGTAGATATTAAAGCTATGTCTTTTCTGTTCCTTACGATAGATGCCATGTAACGGATCGATTCATAGCTCAATTCATGCGTAATCAAAAGTCAATCAGCAAATCCTATGGTTCGAACTAAACCATATTGAAATCGATTCAATGTAAGTGAGCGATGACCCTCCAGAAAAAATGAAACGTCCATCTAAATGGGAACCCACCAACCTGCCTCATGTATGGAAATCGATTATACCAATGCCTAAACCAATGTGATAACTGATAAGCCACACATATCCAACGAGAAAATAGACTAATTACGGAGTTCGCATATGTAGCATCATGTAATTTGGTTAAACCAATTAAGCTCATCAATCTCCACTCCCCAAATAGCTATGTTTCGTGTTGGATTAACAAAGGTCAGAACTTTTTAAAAAGGCAACTTAGTTAAGATTTCAATGCCATCAACTACAAACAAAAAAAGGGAAGACGAGATAGCAGATAATCAGAAATTCAGCAGCAAATCACAGTACGACAATTGTTCACATTAAAAAAAGCCCAACATAATAGGTAATTGAAGACTATGACGCTTCTCAATCTCAGGACGCAACACTCAGAACCTGAGCTTGGAGAAGAACCAACGGTTCTTACCGGTCTTGAACCTCTCCTCGAACTTAGCCTTCACAGCTTTGCAAGCCGTGACCTTCTTGTCCCTCGACGCCAGCACATCCGTGCTGACCGCATCCTTTAGATCCACGTCCAGCGTGTACCTCGTCGGCATTATGTGATTGTAATTGACCAGCTTGACAAACGCCTTAACACGAGATTTCTTCGCCTGCTTCTTCGCCGAGTCCTTCCTGATGACTTTGCTCGGGTACTTGGCGACGCCGGCGACCAAACAGTGTCCGTACGCACGGTCTCTCGTACCGTCGTCGAAGTTCTTCACGATCACCGCCTTGTGGCCGGCGAATCGGCCCTGGAGAACGATCACGGCCTTGTTCGGTTTCAGAAACTTCACCATTTTCCCTCGATGGTGCGTGCAGCTGCTTAGGGTTTCCGAAAGGGTGCGAACGCTATTTATTGCAAGATGCAAATATACAGATCTGGGCTTCATTTTCACATACGGGCCCGTTACTTTTATGGGCCCATTTCGGAAATGTATATAAATTCAAAATTGTGTAATCTACACATAAATACCTACTTGAATAAAAACTTACAAATCAGTACCTATGTCAGAAATTTTTACAGATAGGTACCCGACTTACTGTTTGTACCAGTTTGTCTGTAAAGACACCGTACCTTACTATGTGCGAATAGCGTACCATGTCACGCCTTTATACGGTACCATATAAGGATTCTATATGGTATCTAAATGTGCTAATACGGCGTACTATTTTCTAAACGTATTACGTACCACAATACGTCGCTATAGGGTACCTAAATGTGCTAATACAGCGTACCTGCACCGGGATCAGGTAACTATGTGTAAAAAATTTATTCTTTTAGATACCTACATATAAAAAATGGTGACAGTACACTAAATTACAAGTTTTGTTGGGAAATTTATGTGTAAAGACCCCTTAAAAATTTTGTGATCCAAAAGAAAATATAAAACTCGACTTATTATTTATACAGAAGAAAACATAGAGTTTTCTACTAATTGCCATTACAACGATTTTCATCCTCCCTCACATCTAAAGGTACATGAAAAAGGCCTTTAAATTAATGCTACAACGTTAGAGAAACACGCAATTTCCATGCTACAAAAAACAAGAAAATTTACTCGTAATCATTCCAAGTCATTATTGTTCTCAGACCAACCAGGTTCGTACGTCTCAAGGAAACCGATCTTCGCCTTGTTAGGAAGATCGTGGGGATGTACGAAAGGGACGCCGTGGGGCCAACCAATCTCAGTCCTTACGTTTGCGCAAGGACTATCGAGCGAGTGAATGTGATTCTCGCAATCCTTCAAACTGCAAAACCTAAGCTTAATCCCTTTCTTGTCTGCAATATCTTGGACCCTTTCCTTAAGAACCCTCTGCGCTTCGAGCCTTAGCCTCTTTGAAGGAGGAAGAGGCTTACATCTCGAGCTTCCCTTCTTCCTATGTTGCTGCATCATCGGTTTGATGGGCCCTTCGTGTAAGAAAGCATAATGCACTTCATCAGCCCACAACCACGTTGTATGTAACGAACGAATAGAGACCAAAAACAAGGAAGTTTTTTCGTACCTTCTTGAGCAGTAGGGAAACTAAAAGCAGCAAAGCTATTTCGGTTGAGAATCTGATCAGTCGATCTCTGCATGAAGTCGTCGACGGGCAAAGGAAGCTGAAACTGAGGTTCGACTCCATGGCCGGCGGCCCTCATCTCTGAAGAAGATAGGCTGCTCATGGATTTGGGCATGAGCTTGAACGAAAACGAACAACGACCAAACATGGTCGTCCCTTGCAAGGTGGTTAGATCGGTTCGATACGTAGCCGGGCTGATATACCCAGCCGTGGCCTGGTAAAGAGCCAGCCCAGTGTAAACGACCACATCTTGTGGCCCGAGATCACCGTCTGCGCAAACCCAATTACCGTGGAAATCTCTAACATGCAATCCCATTTTGTCAGATTTCGTAAGGGTCAGTAAGGTTCGATCGACCTGGTAATTATCTTGGTCTGGGAATAGTAACTGCCCGTCGTCTTCTTCATGGGCAGAAGGAGTAGCAGTAGAAGCAGCAACAGTGGCAAGGCTGTCAGAGGGCCTTCCATTGCAAGAAACAGACAGCACCGACGATGATACTTCTCTGTTTCTGAGAGGGACGTTGTCTAGGATTTCGGTGAAGGGAGAGCTGCGCAGATTCAAGAAGAAGCTCACAGCGTCTAATATGTCCCTAGACGCTTTACCTAGAATGGAAAACGCTTCGGTCAGCCCAGATGGAGGGATCTCTAGTTCGTTCCCGGGCTGTAATGGAGTTAACCCTGGTCTGAAATCGTAGGTCTCGACCCATGTTTGCAGGTCGGCCCGATAACCCGACGTTCGACACCATTCTCGAGGGTCGTCCTCCACCACTACCATTTCGGCAGGTGGAAAGGGCGGTTTTTGATGGAAGTATAGACGAGAGGAATCGAGGCAAGACCTTAAGAGAGCTCCGTCGCCTACTGGAAATTGGACGATGCAAGCCGAGTATTGAGCCAGCGACTGAGATAGGGCAGAGACTGAGTACTTGTAAGAATCTGAAGGAAGGCCTTCTTGGGGAGTTAGGTCGACGAGTTTGACCCGACCCATTGTCGGTAGGCCGTGGTCCGCCATGTAAGAGTTTTGAGATTCCGATTTATTTCAGCTGATATGCACCCGAAGAAGAGTTAATTTTTTCTATTTCAACAACTGCGCGATAAACTGGAGGAAATTATCAGACAAAGATTGGGTTTAAAACGCATATCCAACAAGTAGGAAAGGAATTAATGGTACAACCTTCAAGACTATGATCCAGCTAAGGCACGGCACGGATAATTAATTTCAGAATCAACATAGAGATCATTAATATCCTTAATCACTGCTCGAGCAAGCAAGCAATCAATGAAACCTGAGTCCAATTTCTAGCAAAAATGATCCATCACTCAAATCCAATGTATCTCTCTTACACACGAAAGGTACACTTACCATCTGTGCCTTAAAAAAGCAAAATGTCGAAACCTCGAACTCAAAGAGATGGAACTAACTAACTAACTAGAATGGAAATTGATAATTCGACGAGGGGTTTAGGGTTTTTACCGGTGGAAGACACATCATATCGACAGTAGAAAAAGGTTTAAGTCAAAGATCATTCAGGCATGAGAAACAGAAGATGCTTAAATACACTCAATTCTAATTACCGTGTTCTTCTCCACCTTGTTATTCTTTCTTCAGCTGAGCAGCACACAGTTCACTCTACATCCAGCCAAGAAAGTGGGACCTCGTGCTCGATCTTCTCGGTTTTTTTCAGTCTCAAACGATTCCAGGGAACTCCGATGACTGCCACGTAAGCACGGCGTTGGACGGATAATAGTTATATGGGCTTTTAGAAATCGTTGACGATAAAAAGAAGGCCCAAACACTTTCGAGCCCAAGTATTATAAAGCTTTCTTTGGGCCCATAAATTGAGCCCAATGTCTACCTATTGCCGAATAATTCTAAGGTAGAACCATCAATCTATACTCTTATATTAATTGTGAGAGGCTTTTAAAAACTGTCAATTTTATACCAATTTGGTGTAGCAATTAGACCCAATTTTAAGACTTATTTCACGGTTTCTACATGACTATTTTTAGCGGCTTTTTTTAATTGATTAAATAAGACCCACGTCCTATCAGTAAACCGCCATCTGCTCATCACCTTTATCTCTGACCTCATTCCGTACCTTCTTTAATTCTACAGTGTCATTTTTGTTTATTATTTTTTCGTGAGATGCGTTTTTTCGGTTTTTAATAAAGCTTAGAATAATTTTATTCTTAGTTATTTTAGATTTAATTATCGTGCACACACATGGGGTGTGCAGGGTTACTAGTATGTATTAATAGAGCGGCTTGTTCTAACGTATTTTGACTCGCAATCAAATCACTCAACCCCATACATATATAAGCATACTCGCTTTATATTTTCGACATAAAAGATAAAGCTCGTACTTGTTTGAACATATTTTTGTTCCATTTGTCGTCTTGTAAAAGTATGCTCTTTAGAAGTACGTTCGGATATAGTTTAGAGGAATTGATTAGAACAAGACAACATGAGACGTCGCAATAAAAAGTAAAAAGAAAAAGATGGTTCCAAGTTACTATTCAAAGCACTTGGACATATTAAATAAAACTTCTTTTAGGAGTTATCGAATCACATACAGAGAAGGAGCTTCCCACAAGGTCGAGATTGTTTTTTGTCAGCATTCGAATTATGGTCGAATAATAACGTAATAATACTTAATTAGGTTAGGATTGGAGCTTCCCACGTCATGAATTACGTCAGCAAATAAATCATAGAAAGTCCAAAATGCCCACAGTGCGGGGCCCTCGCATTCTTCCCATGAAAGAAATTCCTTTGTTGACTTCTTGTAAAGATTCTTCTTACAACAAAAAATGAGGAAACGTTTGGATTATATTATACAAGTTCCACTTGTATATATATAATTGGTGAAATCATGAAGTCTAAATAATATAGGGTTCGCATTTATATTCCTCTAATATCATATTTAAATAAAGACTTTTCAATGCCACGCCCCTCCCTCAGATGATATGCAAATCATATATATGTACTATATATATAATCAAATCCCATGAGAGATATGCCATCTAAACCTTCAATCTCACTCATTAATTAATCTCTCTCTCTTTATCTCTCTCTCTCTCTCTCTCTCTCTCTCACACACACACACACACACACACACACACCACCGCCACAGCCACCGACCGCCCGACACAGCCACTTTCACGGCCACAATAACCAGTGCTATAAATATAATAGTAAATATAAAGAAAGATGAGTACCTTGAGTAACGTCGAGACGAAATTGCCTCCAGGATTCAGATTCCACCCAAAAGACGAAGAGCTTATATATGATTATTTGATGAAATGGATCATGGGCTGTCCTCTTCCATTTCCTTTATTGATCGAAGTCGATCTTAATAGGTGCGAGCCTTGGGACATACCAAGTAAGTCCTTATTCTTTTTCATTGCATGTGTACATATGTTGTCTTCCTCCTCACCTTGTTTAACTATAGTTTGTAGTCTCAATATGGTTAAAATCTAATGCCTAGCTTAATCATACAAATTTCCTTCAGAACTATTCGATAAATAGAATTTTGCTTTCTTTTTTTCAGAAAATATAAGAAACTAAATTGATTCAACGGTTTCATCTTAAAATATAAATGAGATCGTAATTCAATTTGTAATGAGTTTGTGAAAATCTTACCCCCCAAATATATATATTTATATATATATATATATATATAAAACTTATCTCTCTCTATATATATTGTGTGTGTGTGTGTTTTTTTTTTGTAAGGGTAATACTATTCACCCTCCTATTTACTAAATACATCCACTATTAATTATTATTAAGTATTAAATAATGTATTTTTCCAAATTTAACTAGTTCTTTATTACTTATATTCTCTCACATATTAATTACATACAAACTAAAAAAGGAAATTTAAATATGTACTAGCTTTTATTTTGTAACGACTTTAACATTATTACATTTTTAAATTTATATCTTAATTCCTCGAAAAAATAAATATAATAATATTTGTATGTCAAATTATTTATATTTAGAACATCTATATTTTAGCATTATTATATTATTTATATATAATTGATTCTGCAAAAGCATATATGATTGTGTATTTCACCAAGTCAAATATAAATATTTTTCAATAATATTTGTTTACGTTAATTAGATATATTGTGTTATATGATTATTTTATGAAGTTAATAATGTTTATAAATTATGAACACTTTTTATATATAATGTAAAACTAGAGAGTATTTATATATATAGTATTATTAAATGCAAAATGTTATAATAATTAAATTAATAAAATTATTATTGTCGAATTCAAGAGGGAAAGAAATTAAAGAAAATAACTTTAACAAATTTCATGTTATTTTAAAAAATTATAATGAAGAGTATTAAATTACTAGGGGGTGCGGATAACATTCAAAAGGGGTGTGAATAGTAGGAAATTGTTTTCTAAGTAACTCTCAAACCATCTTTCAAGAATTCCAATTCAATTGCCTTTTTGAAGAAATTGACACTTTTACGGCGGGGTTATCTTCTTCACTCTAAAAGATATATAGCTGCCGTAATCCAATAATCACACTTATAATATCTAATACGTCACCTAATTACAACCATACGCGTGTAACACTTTGGCTGTCTTTTAAATGACATCTTCCATCAACGCTAACTAATTGGCTTTTATCACAAGCTTTTCGGAACATCACATTCAGAAGCTTCGTTCTTTGTCACTTAGCTAATTATGGAGAATTAATATCTCTATTATTAAAGGATAAACATAGATAATTGTGGAGTTTTTTTACACAGTTCCGCAACTCTTTGCTATTGGCTGTACCAGTGCCTCTCAATTATCATGTATGGCCCTCCACGTTGTATATGTTTTAGATATTCAACTTGAGATAGTAATTATAATGCAAATTCAAAATAATTGATGATAATTTTGACAAATCATGGTTTTGAAAAGACTAATAATAATCATCACAAATACATGTTTTTTTGGTAGAATATATATGTCGATATTAAAAACTGCTATTGTGTATTGTACAGAAGCTGCTTGCGTTGGGGGGAAGGAGTGGTATTTCTATAGCCAAAGCGACCGAAAATATGCGACGGGGCTTAGAACAAATCGAGCAACGGCCTCGGGCTATTGGAAAGCGACGGGAAAAGATCGCCACATAATGAGATTGGGAACCCTAATCGGCGCGAGAAAAACCCTAGTTTTCTACGAGGGCCGTGCGCCCAAGGGAACCAAAACCGATTGGGTCATGCACGAGTTTCGACTCGAAGATGGTGGGCCCGCCCCGAAAGTCGTCTCTTCAAATCTTTCTAAGGTAAACACAAAAATTAAATAAATTCGATCAAGTATATGCTTGGGCAAAGAGTCGGAGACTTCTACTATAGCTATACTCTAATCGGACGCATAAAAATTCGATGGATCACTTTAATGCATTTTTTTTATTAGATTCGCCCTTTTTAATTTAGTTAATAATCATGGTTTGTTAAACTATTGTTGTTAGAATTATGTTTGGGTCTGACCAATCGAGTTCCAAGTTGTTGGCTTTGTATGGTTTACAAGCTTTTTGCATTAAAAAAAGACTAGAGAATATCTCGAATTCTTTAAATGCTAATTGATCCCCTTTCTGACTTGGATCTTAGTGTGGAATAGTTCGTGTTTTGTCTTAATCTCATGATTTTTTATTACAATCCAGATTTGACTGTAATACTAATTTAATTATAACATTACCCCAAATCTAACCAAAACATGCATTTTGTTTGGTTACATTCGCAGGATAAAGATTGGGTTCTATGTCGGGTTTTCTGCAAGAACATTCGACAATCTTCACCGTTATCAGATCAAACGCCACTAGCTCTCAGCGAACAAGAAAACCCTAACCCTAATCTTGAAATCGTCTCTACACCTTCTTCGTCATATATTCCTTCACTGCCCGAATTACATAATCATTACAGCGTTGGGTTCGAATTAGCTACTCCCACCTCGGCAAACCAAGAAATTGTTTGCGTGGATTCGACGATAAATAATCTTCGATACAGTAATAATGGTATGGTCAAATCATCACCATCGTCGTCCTGTCCGAGCTTTGTGGATCAGAATTCGGAAATATTTCTGTCTGAAGTAGGGTTTTCATCCTTGTGGAGTCAGCATTATTGATTGTATATATTTTGTTGTGAGCATTGTGATTGTTTGGTTTTAACCAATTAAAGACAAAATATTGTAAAGTATATGTATCTGCCGAAGTATGTAAGTTAGGTTGTATCTGCTAGAAATTAGTAAGGACGATGGAGGATTGTGCTTATGTAATTTAACTTGGAGGTACCATATTAATACATGTATATGTTTATCAAAATTCAATATAATAATGATTGGAAGATATTATATGTCTGATTTTATAAGTTATAATAATGAGGTATATGAATGCAAGTTGGCAAATTAATTAGCTGCGCCGTCCTACCTATTTAACTGCTCCAAACAAGATTTAAGTATTCAAATTGCTAATTGCTGGGAAAGGCATATCAAAATATTCAAGTGGGCTTTGTAATATATATTATACTAATATAAGATCATCAAACTGAGATTCAGCGAACCAATTCAAATCCAAATTAAGAAAACAAATAATGTGATGCGACGGGCAAATTGATGAGAAAGTCAAGTTTAAATAATAATGATCGAGGTCTTCTTAAATCTAGTAATTTGTTAAATACTTGACAGTAGACATTGTTTCTTATTTAGGTTGAACATGGTTTAGTGCGTTCATAGAATTTATTCAAACTAAAAATTAATTATCGACTTGTCGAAGGTAAGCCTTTGCTGTCAAAACATTTAAAAATGCTAATTAATTATACTTTAATGACCCTTAATTTTATCTATAATATTGCATCTTCCATACTTTATTTGTCAAGTTCCATAAAATGCATTTATTGACGAGTTCAAGATGAGGCAACCCAATCTCAAGAGTAGTATCACACTGAAAAACCCACTTATGTCAAACATATAAAACCCTTAATATAGAGTGAACTAATTATTATTATTTAATTTTATGTAAATCTAATAATGTTTGACTATCACTTTCATCTTAATTTTTAACTGGACGATGAGAAAGACAATTGCGTGAAGGCACACAAATTGAATCATCGTTGAGCTCACGTTGAGCTCACTATTGGGATTTTCGGACTCAATTTCGCGTTATTGGGGATTTAATTTCTTCACAATGATATTTTCCTAAAAAAGAATTACGTTTGCCATTATGAATCACAACTAATATTTTTCGGAGCAAAAATTACATCTCACGACTTATGTTTGTACATCACTTTTTTCTTGGGTGAAGCATCGTTTTCTTTTGGCTGATCACTTAGATGTTAAAATCAACAAACGCATCTAATAATTTATTGTATGTTCGCGACGATTAAAATGATATGCATATCTTATAGTTTTCGAATATCGAAAATATTTAATTGTTATTTAAATTTAATCCAATTTAAGTATTTTTAATTGTAAAAATAAAAACAATATGTTTTATTATCGAAAAATATAAGATATGCATATCATTTTAATCGTCGTGAAACATACAACAAATTAGATGCGTTTGTTGATTTTAATTATGTGAATCGCATGAAATAATGGTGATTTTATGATTTGGTGGATTTTATAAATAATAAATATAAAATAAATTTTAAAAAAAAGTGATCGTCGCCCCTGGGCGACGCAAATAAAAAGGAAAAAAACTTCCTTTAGTTCGTGTCACGTCATCGTCGCAGCTGTCGCATCTAATTGATGCGTTTTGCTCTATTTTATTAATTTCGAACGAAATAATCCAATTTATATTAGTTTCGATTAAAATTGCATTATTTTATTTAAAAAGCCCTTTTTTTTATTTCTTTTGTTGCCATTGGAATCTCCATTTTTCTTATTTGACAATTTCAATTTCTATGGTCGCTACTCACCAAGCTTATGTGGGCCTTATATTGGGTTGTATGGACTTAATTAGATGATGGGCAACTGAAGATGAGCTCAATTGGGCCGTAAGCCGATAAAATTAATAAACTGAAAAAAAAACTCGCCGAAAATAATAGTACAATTATATATAAATAATAGGAAATAATAAAAGTATATAAAACACCCCTTTGATGATGAAACTTGAAAGTCTGACTAGTGTCTGTGCACTCGCTAGCAAGTTCCTCTTCAAAGCTGATTTCCTCCTCCGCAAATCGAATCAAATCTTGAAGTAAGTGTAGAAAGGACTGTTATGGCGTCTTCATCGAGCGGTGGATTGACGTTTAAGCTCCATCCACTGGTGATCGTTAACATCTCCGACCACTACACGCGCGTCAAGACGCAGACGCTGTGTGCCGCCGCCGGGGAGGTCGGGTCGGATCCGCCGCAGCTTCATCCACGTGTATTTGGATGTGTCATAGGGGTCCAGCGTGGCAGAGTCGTCGAGATCTTCAACAGCTTCGAGCTACTGTACGACTCAGTGACTCACTCCCTAGATCGCACTTTCCTCGAGAAAAAACAAGAGCTTTGTAAGTTGAACTATTCGTTTATATTCGTTGTAATATGTAAGCTGTTGGGTTTTAAGGATAGGGGTTGGGTTATGGTTGCCGTTTGTTCTTATGTCAGTTGATTGATTGTTTAGTTCTTGTGCAATGCATATTGCTGCAGAGTTGAATATGTTATGGTTTCCGTTTGTTCTTGAAACAAGTAAAAGAAGGTGGATTTAGAAGTATGGCATATTCGTTGCCTGTAAGTTTCAACTGTGTAGCTTATTTCGGTCCTTGTTAGATATTAGTCTAGAAGTTCATTTACGAATCCAAATTGCTTTGTTGTTGACTTGTTGTTGTTGTTATCCTTAATTGCCGGTAGAACTACTTGATAGTTCCATCAATTCATTTAGGTAAAGTAAGGTTCCGTGACTTGATATAAAGATGCTGTGCTCATAAGGTTGATGACTTGATTGTGCGCTTATTGAACAGCTCTAGTGAAGTTGATGACTTGTCCTATATGTTATTGTTTCGGTGGGCAGATAAAAAGGTGTTCCCTAATTTCTATATTCTGGGGTGGTACTCAACTGGGACCGACGCAGAAGAATCCGATTTGATCATTCACAAAGCTGTGAGCTTTTTGTTCTTACATTCTCTTATGCCTGCACCGTTGTGATATAGCGCCGTTCAGTCATTCCCTGTCTACTATGCTGTTGTTGTTTCACTCTTACATCGAAAATCTGCAGTGGCCTGATTGTACTTTTTGGGACCGTAATGTGTGTGGTGTAGTTGGGTTCATAATTGTGGCCTTCTTATGTTTTTGCAGTTGATGGATATCAATGAGAGCCCAGTGTATGTTCTTCTCAATCCTTCAATCAATCCTGCTCAGAAAGATCTTCCTATTACCATCTTTGAAAGTGGTATGCTTTTCTTTTTGTACTTGTATCTTGAATTTTTTACAACTTTATATTCTAGAAAGCATGAGAGCCCAGTGTATCTTCATGATTCTGTATCTGTTGAATGGGATACTTATGTAAACACTTGGGCTGACGAATGATTATGATTGAAGAGATGCATGTTATTGATGGCATCCCCCAGCTTATTTTCGTCCGTTCAAGCTACACTATTGAGGTATGTTTCCTTGTCGTAAGTATTTCCCATCCTCTCTATAGCAATATACGATCCTATGAGGCAGCCTTGAACTTGGTTTGTCTACTAGACGGTGGAAGCTGAACGTATATCAGTGGATCATGTTGCACATCTCAAACCATCTGATGGTGGTTCTGCTGCTACTCAACGTGTGTCTCACTTCGCTCACTGCTTCAGTTTGTCATATTCGTAGCTTTTTACACTGCTTACCATTTGTTCTGTTTCTTTTTTTTTCTTTTCTGTAGTAGCTGCACATCTTACTGGCATACATAGTGCCATCAAGATGTTGAATAGCAGAATCCGTGTGCTGCATCATTATCTTGTAGCAATGCAGAAAGGTATTTCTATTGTTTTCCTCCATCTCTGAGATTTGAATTTTCGACGCTGTGAGAAAGTTGTCTTCACATTCAATGGCAGGGCTCTTTTTTTTTTTTTTTTTTTTTCACGAAGTGCGTAGTTATTCTGTATTTTATTCTAATTGCAGGCGATATTCCCGTCGAGAACTCGTTGCTGAGACAAGTATCCAGTCTCTTGAGAAGATTACCAGCTATTGAATCTGAGAAATTTCGTGATGATTTCTTGATGGTGAGTGATTTCTGACACATAAACTTATCATGCCTTCATATGTATAAATCCCAGACAGGAGTATTTTCCTGATTTGTTTATTCTATTACCTTTCAATCTACTCATTAATTTTCTTGCTCACTTGCAGGAGTATAACGACACACTTCTGATTACACATCTCGCTATGTTAACCAACTGCTCGAGGTATTCTCTCTACCTTTGCATATTCTGTATAAACGTCCAAGAAATAGAAACCATATCACCACGAACGACTGATCTGTGTAAATCTATAACACTATCTGATCCTATTCTATTCTATTCTGTTGTTTTTTTGTTGATGTTCAGTACGATGAACGAGCTAGTAGACAAGTTGAACATAACCTACGACAGGCATACTAAAAGAGGCGGACGATCGACTTTTATCTGATAAACTCATCTTCTTGTTTGTTCTTCGTTGGTGTGTGAGTGGAATATATGGATTGAGGATCTATAGAAGAAGCATTTTTGTTGCATAGCATAGCTATCCTCATCATGTATTGTATTTCAGTTGTTTTCTGACTCTTTACGTTGGTCTATACGCACGTACGCAGAATCAAATCAGCTGAAGATGATGATCAATTACGTTCAAAACACAATTATTACAAATCAATTTGTAATAGTGAGAATTGGGTTCATCATATTACCTTTATTGAATAACGGGTGATGACAATTATTCAAGATTTTACGTCAAAGCACCCTTTTTTCCTCTTTCTTTATATCTCTCCTCTCCCTACTATTATTATCTTTTGGGATAAAATTTAAAATGTATAATAAGTATGATATATTCTAACGTTGCTTTCAATAAGGAAAAAAAATTACGATTTTTGCGTATTTGTAATCGTAAGAACAAGGATCTTTCTTTACCTTCAATCGAACATAACTAATTCTTCCCAAGTGTAAAATCAAAATTAAAGTAGCTTTTTGAGTAATTGACGCATCAAATCTTAAATGAGTCTTTGCCCAATAATTGCGGTCGGTTGCTATTTTCAAAAGCAAAATGAGGAAAAAAATGTAAGAAAGGGACCCAAATTCACGTTTTCACTTGGAAATATTTGAGCTCAAGCAATTGAAAATTCGACTAAAATTATGAAGTCGTTTAAGCGCTGCTCACGTCTTCTATATTATTAGATTAAAAGACGAAATAGAAAATAATATGTTTTACTATTTAATTTGGTGATGACGTAGTAGGAAGAGTAGATAGGCATATACGCATGAGAATAGAGTTAGTTAATTAGTCACGCAATTGTCATAATCATTGTAGCAAGTTCGATAAGTCCAAAGAAACATATTACGTTTAAATTACGTTCGTTGAATATAGTACGCAACCTATTAAAACAAATGTATAAGCCTACTTGTCTCGCCCTCTAATTAAATAAAAACAAATGCTACACAGGTAGAATATCTAAAAGACCCCACGTGTGTGTTGTCACGTAAAATTTTTAATGTCAACTTAACTACGGAGTAAAGACAATAATATTATTGCGTCAGCAAATATTATAAATATATATAGCATTCAAAAATTTGATGCGTCCGTCTATTTCAACACCTAACGAAATTCATTTATAGTCGATGTGTGTGTATGTGCGTAAATAAATATCTATATTGTGAAGTTGACAAAGGCTTGTAATTATATTTTGGAGCATTAAAGGAAAAAAGAATAAAAAAAAAAACAAAGTGTGAGAAGTCAATTAACGAGCCCCACCCCCACTCGTGCGGCGATTTTTTCCCACTAAAGATTATTATAATTGTTACTGTTATTAATAATCACTATCCTTATGGTAATTATTATTACTGTTTTTAGTTATTGAGATTGTATTTTTGTAGGGCCTCAAGTTAATTAAAATAAAATACACATACTGAAAGAAAGTGTCCAAAAAATCAGCAATATTTCATTGCGATGATTCCGCTGTTTCTTAGTGCAGCAAATCCACTAATTAATTATAATATATAATCAACGAAAAAGCTTTCTCAACAACCTTTGTAGAATATGACATTATCCCACATCCACTTGACAATTAAAAATTGTATAATAACAATTTAGGTAATGTTGTTATTATTGTGATTAGCCTTACCATTATCCTCTTTGATTAAGTTGACTCAAAATGGTAAAAGTTCATTTTTCATATCAAATAAAAAATGAGAATCTAATATTTGAAGGAAAAGTGTTACTAAAAGGATTAGGATTCACTCGTATGCGTACATATATACATAAGGATGGAATTTAATCCTAATGATTAAGAATTTATATTAGATCGTGTTTAAAATTAAACAAAATATTAATTGTACACATATGTGTGTATTAATATTAAATACATTATGAAAAGAAAAACACGAACATCAAACCCTAAGTCCCCCGCGCCCCGTGCCTGCCCTAATGTCGTTTTTTAGGATATTGCAATTATATTTTAATGCACACATTTCTTGTAATAAACAATACAGTCTCTGTCCCACTCGCTGCATATCCATAAATAATATAAATAAATAAAATATTTATATTTAAATTAATGTATGTTTAACAGTTGTGGCAAGACTCGAGGTTTATTACTCCAACGACTTGTCTTGCAACGTATATTAGTTCTTGGTGCTGTGGATTACAGCTTTTGTCGTTTATCATGTCCCCAAGACATTTATCTATTTCCATTTATTTAAAATATGATATTGGCTCTTAATTGTATTTAAATTTAGAGTCGAATCTTTTCTTAAGATTACGAAATGACATATACACTGAAGACACTACTTGACTTCTTTTACTTGGTAGCTCGGCGGGGGATAATTATTCAAAGTTTAGATGGACATTTACCCCCGAGAAATAAGGATAATGCATAACACACATATACACACACCACGGATATATTTGTATAGATATATAAGATAGGGTAATTGAAAAGTGAGTGTGAATAGAAAAAGGAAAAGAAAAAGAATCAGAATCCCAAGTTTGACTGGACGGACTCATCAAGACCCAGCTAATATTATGTGAAAATTATTGGGGAAAAAAAGAAAAGAAAAGGAGGGTCTTGCTCTCATGAGCTGTAGTACATAGTAATTGGACTTCTACTACTATATGAAGTATTGCAAAATTTAGGGATTTTTTCAGTATTATGGAGAGTTTCACAGATTTTCTGTGACAGCCGACAACTCTGAAACATCGTACCCAAAAAGCCAATAAAATCTTGAACGAAAACCCCCTCAGCTGTTAAAGAAAGAAAGAAAGAACATTTATTAGCCAGCCATGCCTTCCTTTTTGTTTTTGTATTACGTTGGTCCATTTCTTTCCACCATACGTAGTACTACTGTCCTCTTTCTCCTGAAGAAAAAGTACGCCTTCCTTATTCGTTCTTCTTGTACGTGCTGAGTTATGCTTTTGTGATTCATACATCTCTCTCTCTCTCTCTCTCTCTCTCTCTGTATAAGCTTTGTTTCTGTTCAGGTTTATGCTTGTAAGTATATTTCTGTTTCGGTTGTTGACCCTCTGTTCCTCCTCTTTGATTTCATTTCAGGTGAACTTCTTCTTCTTCAAGAGTTAGTTAAAAAGCTTATACAATTCAAGGTGGAGAAATAATAAATAGTGGGATTTGAAGTGTCCATTAACAGACGGTTGTCTTTGCCTTGGTGGGAGAATATAGAATTTATGCAGAGGAAAGAAAATATCTCCTAAAAAAAAGTGACTTTTTTTTAAATGACAAAATGATGAGGAAGAACAGATTCAAAGAGAAGTTTCATCTATCGTCATCTTCATCATCATCATCATCATCAGCAGTTCATGCGAGGTTGATGAGAGAAACTCTTTTGCTCGTAGTAATGCTTCTCATAAGCTTCTGCTCAAAGGGCTCAAGTGTTAGAAACAAACTATCTACTACTCCTTCTAATTCAAAGCCACAAAGCAGTGAAGCTAGCATTTTATTAGCCTTCAAATCATCTTCTGTTGAATCTGATCCTAAAGGGTTCTTAACCACCTGGGATTCTTCTTCTCCGTCGAGTCCATGTTCGTGGAAAGGCGTTTCTTGCTCGAACGAAGGAAGAGTTACCAAACTAGACTTCACCAACGCAGGTTTGATGGGAAATCTTCACATCTCTCATCTCATGGCTTTGCAGAGTTTGAGCACAGTTGACTTCAGTGGAAATTCCTTCAATGGGAATCTTACATCTCCATACGAAAGCCCATGTAGCTTCGAGTCAGTAGATTTGCCTGCGAATAACTTCTCCCAACCGATAGAACTCGATGCTATCTTCAGTTCCTGCAATAAGCTCGCTTATCTGAACCTTTCACACAACTCAATCCCTAGTGTGAGTTTTCGCAAGCTTGGACCTTCCTTGCAGCAACTCGACCTATCGGGGAACAAGATTTCAGACACGGGCCTCGTAAATTCAATCCTCTCTGATTGTCAGAGCTTAAGCATACTCAATCTGTCGGGGAATAAGCTCGAAGGAAAACTTGGGAGCAGCTCTGCGTTTTCTTGCAAGAGTCTTGAAGTTCTTGACCTCTCAAACAATCATATGCATGGCGAAGTACCTTACACCTCGATCTCAAACCTCGTGGCGTCCCTGAAGAGCCTCGATCTGTCAAGAAACAACTTCAGTGGAGATCTCTTCGACTTTGAGTTCAAAGATTGTTCGAATCTCACGACGTTTAACCTTTCCTACAACGACTTCTTGGCCGGTGATGGATTCCCGACGAGCTTGTCGAATTGCCAGGGCCTCGAGTCTTTGGACTTGAGCCACAATGTGATCAAGCTCGAAATCCCGGGCGAATTGCTGGGAAGTATGAAGGATCTGAGGTTTTTATCTTTAGCCCACAATGAGTTCTACGGCGAAATCCCTGGCGATTTGGCGCAGATTTGCAGGAAAATCGAGGCGCTCGATCTTTCTTCCAACAAGTTGACGGGCGGGCTTCCTTCGAACTTTGCTTATTGCGCCTCGCTTTCGAGCCTAAACCTCGGTAATAATCAGCTCTCTGGGGATTTTCTTGAGACAGTGGTGAGCTCTCTAGCGAATCTCGAGTACCTATACCTACCCTTCAACAATATCACAGGAATTGTGCCACGTTCCCTTACGAAATGCGCCAATCTTCGAGTTTTAGACCTCAGTTCGAATTCTTTCACGGGGAGCGTGCCTTCTGAGTTCTGTTCGTCTACTTCGGTCCTCGAAAAGCTCATGCTGGCGAATAACTACCTTTCAGGCTCCGTCCCGAGAGATCTCAGCCTGTGTAAGAACTTGAAGACCATCGATCTCAGCTTCAACGAACTAAACGATTCGATCCCCGAAGAGATATGGAGATTGCCTCGGATTTCAGACGTAATCATGTGGGCCAATAACCTAACCGGGGAAATCCCAGAAGGGATATGCACCGACGGCGGAGGAAACCTCCAAACGTTGATACTCAACAACAATTTCATTACAGGGAACCTACCAAAGTCGATCGTAAACTGCACTAATCTGATATGGGTTTCGCTGTCCAGCAACCGTTTAGTCGGCTCAATCCCTTCAGACATCGGAAACCTCGCCAGCCTGGCGATCCTCCAACTGGGAAACAACTCTTTAAGTGGGCCCATCCCACCATCGATAGGCCATTGCAAGAGCTTGATATGGCTCGACCTTAACAGCAACGAGCTCATCGGTTCCCTCCCCAACGAGCTCTCTGCCCAAGCCGGGCAGATCGTGCCCGGGGTAGTCTCGGGCAAGCAGTTCGCCTTCGTAAGGAACGAAGGCGGGACCCAATGCAGAGGAGCCGGCGGGCTGGTCGAGTTCGAAGGGATTCGAGCCGATCGGTTAGCCAGCTACCCAATGGTCCACTCGTGCCCATCGACTCGAATCTACTCTGGTGTCACAGTCTACACATTCTCGGACCACGGAAGCATGATCTACCTCGACCTTTCTTACAACCACTTGTCAGAAACCATCCCCGAAAGCTTCGGCTCCATGAGCTACTTACAGGTCTTGAACCTCGGGCACAATAACCTAACCGGGGAGATACCGCCCGTCCTGGGCGGGCTGAGGAGCATAGGAGTGCTCGACCTATCACACAACAACCTCGAGGGGTTCATCCCTGGCTCGTTGGGCGGGCTATCGTTTCTCAGCGACCTCGACGTATCGAACAACAACCTATCGGGCCCAATTCCTTCGGGCGGGCAGCTCACTACTTTCCCGCCTTCGAGGTACGAAAATAACACTGGGCTGTGTGGGGTCCCTTTGCTGCCCTGTGGGGCGGGAAACGCCCGCCGCCCGACGAGCCCATCTGGAAAAGGGAAGGGCCAGAGCTTGGCCTTGGGCATGGTGATAGGCATAATGACCTCGGCGATCTGTGCTTTGCTGCTGTTCTATTCTCTCTATCGCGTGCGAAAAAGACAGAAGATCGAGGAGAAGAGGGAGAAGTACATCGAGAGCCTGCCCATGTCGGGCAGCGGGGGCAGCAGTGGCTGGAAGCTGTCGAGCGTGCCCGAGCCTCTCAGCATCAACGTGGCCACCTTTGAGAAACCGCTGAGGAAGCTGACCTTCGCCCACCTCTTAGAGGCGACCAATGGGTTCGGCGCAGAGAGCCTGATTGGCTCGGGCGGGTTCGGTGACGTGTACAAGGCCAGGCTCAAGGATGGGAGCTTAGTGGCTATAAAGAAGCTCATACACGTCACCAACCAAGGGGACAGAGAGTTCATGGCTGAGATGGAGACCATAGGGAAGATTAAGCACAGAAACCTCGTACCACTTTTGGGCTATTGCAGGGTAGGCGAGGAGCGGCTCCTTGTCTATGAGTATATGAGGTGGGGCAGCCTTGAGACGGTGCTCCACGACAAGCAAAAGGTCGCCGGCCTAACCCTAGACTGGGAAAAGAGGAAGAAGATTGCGATAGGCTCGGCGCGTGGGCTCGCTTTTCTGCACCACAGCTGCATACCACACATAATCCACAGAGATATGAAGTCGAGCAACGTCCTATTGGACGAGAAATTCGAGGCCAGAGTCTCCGATTTCGGCATGGCCCGCCTCGTGAATGCCCTCGACAGTCACCTGAGCGTCAGCACCCTCGCCGGAACGCCGGGCTACGTTCCTCCTGAGTATTATCAGAGCTTTAGGTGCACGGCGAAGGGAGACGTGTACAGCTACGGCGTCGTTTTGCTCGAGCTTCTGTCGGGGAAGAAGCCGATCGACACGTCGGAGTTTGGGGAGGATAATAACCTCGTGGGTTGGGCGAAGCAGCTGAGGAAGGAGAAGAGGAGCCATGAGATTCTTGACAGGGATTTGATTACGAGCTTGTCGGGAGATGCTGAGTTGTACCATTGCCTGAAGATTGCGTTTGAGTGCGTGGAGGATAAGGCGTATAAGAGGCCGACGATGATTCAGGTGATGGCCAAGTTTAAGGAGCTCGAGAACGATAACTCCGATCATAGCAGCGACGTTTACGATGGGATTTCCGCTAAAAGTTCCGTCTTTGATGAGTCGCAGGAGAGGGAATGTTGATTGCTGACTGAGAACGATGATGGATCAGAAGATTTTTCTTTTTCCTTTTTTTTGTGTAAATAGTATTTTTATTACAATGTGCCTTTTGTTATTAATGTTGTATTTTTGAAGCCACGGATGGATTTAATTTGAGTAGTTTTACATTTTTTTTCGGCAACATACACTTGTTCCGAGCAGCAGCGGTCATCCCCTTTTTTCTGTTAAAATTCATGGATGTTGTTTACGATGTTCTGCTGTTGAATGTTGTAAGAGAATAGTTAGCCTGTTGTATCATATAAGCAAGTATGTTCTGTGCTGCAATCATTCACACGAAATGGACAGCATCAGCTCATTCCCGCCCAACAGGGACGTCGCATGCTTCCACGCATGGGCGGGTCTCATGTGTTTACTGCAACACAGGACACCCGTGCATGGCAGGAGACCCGCGCAGCTAGCATGAAAAGACCCGCTTATTTACTGCACAGCATGGGCTGGTCTCCTGCTAGCATGCGCGGGGCATGCGCGGGTTCCCTGTAGCAAGGGATTCTGCCTTTTTTAAAAAAGACACCCTGTAGAAAGACGAAAATACCTTTAAATTGAAGGCTACTTTTTAACTTTGACCATGTCAAAGGCTATTTTTTAAAGTTGGTCTTGGTCAGGTGTCGGAATCATATTTTGATTGTGGTCTATGAACTCAATACCAGATAAAGAAGCATCAATCGACCCTTCAAGTATACCAAATTTCATGGGATAAATAAGCTTAGCGGTTTTAGAACCACCAATGATTGGTGTCGGCTTGGGATCATGTCTTCTTAGGCCTATTCTGGATGTATAATATCATTTCGGTAGTAATATGACCCCATTCAAAGTCCATTTTCTTCAAAAATCCAATCCAAATAAATCGCGATTAATTTCAATAATAAAAAGTAAAAAAAAAAAAGCAATTAAATTACTTCGGCCTTCGTCGTCAGCAGCGACGATATCTACTGCCATTGGTCTTCTTCGGGCTGGAGGCGAGACCTAGCAAGAACTTCCTGTGTAAAAATGGCTGAAAATATCCCATTCAAAAACCTCCACAGCAGAGAGTACCAAGGCCACAAGAAAAAGGTTCCTCTACGAATTATTGTGCTCATTAACGCTATGCAGCTTTTTTCAAAAGTGATTTAATGTGTATACGATGAATATACGTACATATAGGTGCATTCAGTCGCTTGGAATTGCACTGGGACGAAATTAGCATCAGGTTCTGTTGATCAGACAGCTCGTATATGGCATATTGAACCTCAGGGCCATGTAAGTATTGGCGCTCCTTCCTTGCTCCTCGATTTCGCAACTTTTGAATTAGGTGAAGATTGATTAATTATTTTTCTGGGTTATGGAAAGCTGAAGCAAAAAAAAGAGTCTGTCTTTGTAAGGAATTGGGAACTTATCAGTGTGCAAAGTTGGTCCAAAAACTATAGTTAGTTTTTGGTCCTTGAATTTATGATTGTTGAAGTTTTAGCTTCTTGTTGTTCTTTGCTTCATAACTTGACCCGGGGCACAGTAGTAGAAGAAACAGTCGGATTTTCATAATGTAATAGGAGGAATTGAACTACTGTAAGACACTGAAGAGCGGGTTATGTTCAACTTCGTCAATAGATATCTCACGATTTAATTTTTCCAGTTGTTTGTTTCCACATTGTCTGTGCAGAGCAAGACCAAAGAGATTGAACTAAAAGGCCATGCTGATAGCGTGGATCAGCTGTGCTGGGATCCTAAACACGCTGATTTGATTGCGACTGCTTCTGGTGACAAAACGGTTCGCTTGTGGGATGCCCGCAGTAAGTTATGCGTTGTTGGATATATAGATCTTTTGACTCTATGAATTTCTCATCTCTGTTATCTATTTTGATTTTGAAGACAATGATTCCTAGATATTCTATCGTTCTTTTATGCCTCGTATAAATGGTCCATATTGTCAAATAAAGTTCTATTATGTCGCCATTCTTGTGAGCTTTAGGTGGGAAATGCTCCCAGCTAGTGGAACTTAGCGGGGAGAACATTAACATCACTTATAAGCCTGATGGTACTCACATAGCAGTTGGTAACAGGGTAAACAAATTACGGGCACTGCTTAATTCAATCATTTTCGTGCTTGGCAGCTCCATGCGATCGATGCACGTCACTTACTTACTGAATCGTGTTTTTCTTTTCCTGTTTATTCAGGACGACGAATTAACGATATTGGATGTCCGGAAATTTAAGACCATTCACAAGCGCAAGTTCAATTATGAGGTACTGTTTTTTTCTTTGGGACACACAGCGCATGCTTCAGCAAATATCAGCTAAAAGTTTTATGACGTGGGATTTTTCTCATCCATTTATGTTTCACTTTGGTCTCACTCAGGTGAATGAGATTGCTTGGAACATGAATGGAGATATGTTCTTCTTAACTACTGGGAATGGTGCGATCTGACCTAAAAGATGGCCCATTTATTATTCTTGCCTCGTTCTCTCTAGCTTTTTGTCTAACTCGCTGACTACTTTTCGACTCTTAGGAACCGTCGAAGTACTTGCTTACCCATCTCTCCAAGCAGTTGATACCCTCATGGCTCACACTGCTGGTTGTTATTGCATTGCAATTGACCCCCTTGGAAGGTTAGCCTTAACGCAGATCATTTGCACACACACACACACACACATATTGAGAGAGAGATCAATGGATGGATTAGGATAAAATGGGCTTATCAAAGTGTTAATATCTCAGATATTTTGCGGTGGGAAGTGCCGATTCATTGGTCAGCCTCTGGGATATGAAAGAGATGCTCTGCGTTCGTACATTCACAAAACTCGAGTAAGTTTCATTACTTCTGTCTTTACCTCCGAACTATACCCCCCCCCCCCCCCTTTTTACCGTACTTGTCAGATTCAAGACCTTCTTCATATTGCTATTTTGTCAGATGGCCTGTTCGGACAATAAGTTTCAATCACACTGGAGAATATATTGCCTCTGCCAGTGAAGACTTGTTCGTCGATATTGTGAGTATACATATATAACCCTTACATCCTTGAGATAAGCAGATTTCCCCCCGATATAAATCAAATGATTGTTTCTGTAACAGTCCAACGTCGAAACTGGACGATCAGTCCATCAAATCACATGCCGAGCCGCCATGAACAGCGTGGAATGGAATCCCAAGCATAACTTGCTTGCATATGCAGGCGATGATAAGAACAAGTACCAAGCCGACGAAGGTAAACAGCGCTTATCTACGGTTATACTTCGTATCAGATCAAACCCTTAAAAACTTATTAGTTTCTATATTTAATGTTGGTCATCATCAAATGCAGGCGTTTTCAGGATATTTGGCTTTGAGAGCCCATGATAATTATAGCTTCTTTCTGCTGAAGATTTCAAATAATTTTATTTCCTGTAATCTTTTTCGATGAAAATTTCGGTACATTGAGGCAAGCAAAACACAAGAAGTGTTGCTATGATTTGCATACCTACTACCCAGAAAAACTATAACAAGCCTAATGAATAATCCGACAAAATGAATAAAGTGAGCCAAGAATTCGGACCATAAGTGCTTCATTCCTTTTCCATTTTGCACTAAGGCGCAAAACCTCCCTTAAGCACAGAGAACAAATCTGCAACAAAGCAAAGCCAAGCCCGTAAAACAGACGAGAAAAACGCTGACTCGATACCTCGAGCACCAAGTCAATGGCCTCCATTTGATCTCCACGCTAGAGCTCTTCATCCTTTTACCAGTCTGCAATGGCTCCTTGCACAGATCGAAGCTCTTCCCTTTCATCCTCAGTTCTTGCACGGTCCTCGTCACCGTCCGCGCGTCGTTTTTATCTCTCAATAAACCCTCGTAAACTTTCCAATAACTACGCAGCTTTGCGTGGACCAAGCACACGAACAAGAAAGACGTACAAGCACAGAGGATGAAAGGGATCCACCATCTCAAACAAACGCCGCTGCTTTTTCTTTTGGAAGTGAAGAGGATTGAGAAGAAAAGCCCGTGGAAGGCGAAGAAGGAGCAGCATAGGTGGAATATTTGGAGATCGATGGAGTCCTTTCTTGATTCTTTGTGAGATGTGAGGCGGGCGAGGAGATCTTCTTGGCGCTGTAAGAGCTTCAAGAGGAGGAAATGGCCTGGGCTTTGTGAGATTTCTGATAAAGGGTGGTGTTTGATCGCGGCGGAGAGCGTCAGCATTGGGTTTTTCTCTTCGGTTATTACTGGGATTTCGACTATGTGGGAACTCGAATTCTGGGATCGAACTGCCATGGATGTTCGACGAAATCAAGAATGAAATCGTTGGAGAGAAAATAAGATTTGATAAGACGGAGGAATTTCAGGGCAATTGAGGCGTCGTTTCGTTTCCTTTCCTTTCGGGCTTTATTTAAACGTTAGAGAAACGGTACGAAGAACCCCAACGGTCATATTCTCTCCTCTGTTCTCTGCTGGCAAATTAGGAAAAATTCATGTAAACGTTAAATCCCAATCAGACAACAACAGCTCAAAACCTTAAAAAAATGAAACAACAAATCATCCCTCTTCAAAACTCAACAATCACATGCCAAAGGTAAAGATCTTTCTGCGGAACTCTCAGATCAAACTTAACGAGCCCAGACGATTCTTCGTATTCAAACTCAGCGTCTTCTTCGTCTACTCGGATTCTTTTAGGCCTAACCGACGAATAAGCCCCGAACGAACCACACCCACGAACATTGAATCTTACAATATCCTCATCGTACTTTACATCCTTAACTGCGCCGCCCGAATTGAACATCTCGATAAGCCCTATCGGGGCAAACTTAACAGCCTTGGACAGCTCAGCGACGGGAATCACTGTGAAGACTTCGTATTCCCTCGCCTTCAGCGTTATGGGAAGAGATGCATTCTTCACCAGATAAACCAGATCACCTTCAAGACAGAAAAAAAAAAACGACGTTGTAATGATTTGTTTATGTATAATGTATCCAACGTCGAGTATCACATCAACCCATTGACTTAAGCTTACCGTTGAGATGAGAGTAGACAACTGCGTCTCCATTCCATCCATCCCCTGCGACCCTCGGGAGATACTCGACGTCTCTTGCCCGAATGATTCCTGTTATAGTACCAGGTTGTTCGTCGTGGATGAGGTTTTTCTTCCCAATCTTACACCAGCCCGCGCCTTGGCAGTTGAAAACGCCTACGACTCCATTATGATCGTTAAGGTTCCAAATCTTTAACAAACTGTTTTCGAACCGTTACTTACGGTTAGAAATACTAGGAAGACCCAAGAAGGAAAAATTTCTGTTCGGCTTGAAATAAATGAAAAACGTTAAAAAAGTCTGCACCTTTTGCCATCTCTAGCGGGATCGGAGAACAGGCAATCACGAGTGGGCCGACCGGGAAGTTTTGCCCGAAGAATCGAGCCGTCGGGAAGCACAAGCTTCTTCAGAAGGTTGAAGTCATGTTGCCCGGGCTTATCGCTGCATATACATATCGAACATAGTCCGAAAAAGAATTTTTAGTGAAATGGAGTTTGCATAACAGCCCTGCTTGGAGAAATTTATCGTCTTGTATTTCGAGTTACCTGACGTAAATAGCACAACCGCCCACAGCACGAGCAGCTCCGTGATATTCAGCCATTTCGTGCTTGCTCTGTAATGAGATAAAAGAGAACGAATCACAAAAAATATTAAGCGAAACTCGAAAAACGTTAAGCTTGAAGATCTCTGAGCAGCTTACGTGGAACATATCCCAATCGGGCTGCATAAACTCTCCCAAGAAGACGGTGTTGTAAGCCACCGAAGCTATGTGAATCGTGTGTGACGCTGGATCTCTAGGCCAGAAATCATCAGAAGCTCGAATAACTGCTGTCCTCTTAGAACTGCAAAAGGTAGTTAGTTATTACATCGTTAATAAAAGTCGTATTCGATTGATTTGCGAGATTATATATATACAAGTGTAAGTTCACAAACCTGTAAAGACCATCTGTGTTGTGACTCATGCAAGAAATGATCCCATTATCAGGGAAGTTTCTAGAAATCGAAGCCTCCAAAGCTTGGTGATACTTCCTAGCGAGCTTAACACGACCGCCATGGCCAGCCCCGAGCGTTTCTAAGATGTTTTGAGCGTCGACTTTGACCCCATCGATCCCAGCAGATGAGAGGTAAGAATGCAGCTCGTTGTAGAAACGAAAGACTTTTTCGGGGTTCACGAGCCCTAGCCCGTTCTTGGTTATACTGTTCAAAGCATCGCATGGTTCGTTCGATTGCACGCCGGGCGATGAGATGGGATAAATTATCTTCGAGTCGTAGTCCTTCGTTTCAGCCGTCCCGGGCTTGACACCTCCCCAGTATCCCGTTAGAGCATGCCATACGTAAGCGTATCTGTGACCATTTTGTAAGAACAGAGTATTATGTCATGAATCTTACGGTTACCAATGTCAGGGACACGAAAGCATATTCTGAGAAATATCGGTAAATCGATTGCTTGCTTACTTAATGCTGTGAAGTTCTTTGATTTCTCTTACGATGTGTTGGATTCCCAGAGATGGATCCTCGACTCTTTCGCCTTCTTTGCCGTCCTTTTGGAACTTGTGATTCTCCTTGACGTTGGTTAGTCTGTTAGCAAAGCTGTAAAAAGAGAGTAACTCTAATGTTAGCTGCAAGAACATGAGAAAGAACTGAAGCAAGTATTAGTTCTTAGGCTTACTTTGCGCAGTTATCACCATTGATGCCCTCGCTCGACGGATCCATACCGACCGATTGCCAACCGTCGTCGATTATGACGAATTTTGGCGGGATCCCACCTTTTTCCAAGCTGAAAATTTTCGGCAAATTAACAGATAAGCATTCAATAATCATCGTATTGATTCAGAAATTGCATGTCTTTGCTGTCGTGTGAGGTTACTGTACTACCTCTCCAAGCCATCCTTAACTCCTTGAGCAGTGACGTTAGTGTAGAAAGCATCCCAAGTACACCAACCGAACCAGTTCAACATATCAGGCATCTGAATCAGAAAAGATATGACTCGAAAGCTTAGAAAAGATCGCCGAGCTCTATGTTAATATCTACGTTAACGTCATTCGTTCACCTTTTTTCTTTCGCGGTGGGCGAAAGTTTGCAAATGGCCCTCCACAGCCCTGCGAAAGAGATTAACGCGTTACAGCAATGAACAGAAAGATTGAACAAAGATAAACATAACTTTCTTCGTAAGGTGTAGTTCTTGGATGAATGGAAATCTGTATACCGATTTCTACATCTGGGTTTCCCGCTATGAAATCATTACAATCAAACCAATAGAACATGATTAGATGTGATGAACAAGCACAAGTAACTTTGAAGATTTCTTCTTAATTAAAACCAATTGTCGATAAGCGAGTAGTCCATAAATGTATATATCTTAACATATACGACAATTCGCTTTCTTTTCAGAATTAGCTGAGAAACATTCAAGAAATTAGAACATACTTGACTGCATTGGTAATAACATCAAAAGGCTCAGATCCAGCGCCAACATAAACAAGATGGCTCCCATCGAACTCCTGGACAGCTGGGTCACCTATGCAAGAGCTCAAAATTATCAATTTCTGAATTCTTTGAGGCAAAATAATCACTTTTAACAAATAAAATCAAATTCTTACCACTTTCCAAGCATATCTCAAGCTCATCATTTGCATTTCCTTGCAGAACAGCCCGAAAATCGCCCTCCAAGATTGGCAAGAAAGCTATATATAAACCTGGCTTTTCATCTCCTTCGGAGAAGCCAGAACCATCTCTTGCTTCGACGAGCAAGAACTGAGTCTCGAAAGGTATATCTTGACCATATGTGCCCATTCTCTGAGTCATCCACCATAGCTTGAATCGGAAAACACACAAAAACCTCAAATCCCTGTAGATTCAAACATCATGAGACTTAGTACACTCGTAGAAAAACAGAGCCTTTGTATCGTAAATAACATCATATATGTAATAACAAGAAGAAAATTACATGAGCTTTCCAACTGGAAACACTCTTCTGCATCCAATCTGATCAGACAAAACACCAATAAAAGCCCCATTGCTCAAAAGCCCACCACTAGCAGGTGTCACGATAATGTTATCTTTCACATCTGTTAATACTGTCTCTCCCAAGACGTTCAACTTCCCATCACTCACGCTAATCCCAGCTCCAACAGTCATTTTTTTTTTCTCTCTTGAATCGAGTTATTAATCAATTAATCAAATCTTTAACTAGAATGGAAATTCCAAGCCCAGAAAGAATCACGAATAGAAACCGAAATAGATATAGCAACGCAGCAACACTGCCGTACAAGGATGAATGAATCAATGAAGAGGTGGTCGATGAGAAATGCAGCGAACGTGTTTGGGTATTTATAGGTAGCTTGGGACGCGAGATCATGTGCATTATTCGCATAGTACAGCAATTTCCGCGTTTCCCGAAAATAATATGTATATATTATAATATATATTTTCTATTTTCTTCTCACAACTCATTCTTAGAAAATATCTTCCTTTGGCGGGAAATCGCATATTGTTGTCTGTCTGTAATTATCAGCTTTTACTATATTTCTATTTTCTAAGGAGAGGGTAGTTAAACTTAATTATTTGCCAGTTTACCTTACCAAAAAATTATAAAATTAGTAAGGAATATATATTTGGTTTGAAGATCGTGTAAGAACGTGGAATGCTTAATCCAAAGAGGAATTCCAGCAAATCCGATTGTAAATAACATGTCATGCAGATGATAAAAGCTATATTCGTTGGATTATAATTTTCAATCATGCAATAATTCTTCATCGGTGCTCTAGCCGTTAGATTTGGTCAGAAATTATTACCGAAGCACATCGACTAGAACATTTTATAAGAAAATACAAATCCTTTTTGACAAAACCATGCATTGCATTAAGGTATCAACAAATAACAATCTACAAAGCCGAAAAAATATCTATAGTTGTTAAGATTCACACATCATTATTATTAGTATTCACGGCTGGCCTGGCCCTCGCTGAATTAACGATGACCTGTAATCTTCGGTGTGCTACGCAAGTATGACGTGGAAATTTAATAAATTAATTAGTGGTCAAAACTCACGCGTGAAAAGGGGAAAAATAAATAGCTGTAGGGTCTAACTTGATTATTTTAGATGAATAATTTTTCTTGTGTGGATAGGAAAAGCCGTTGCGTACGTTGTAATAATCTGAGACCGCAAGAAATGGATAAATACACACGTATTCACGACTCGGATCCTAATCAGCCTATTCAACTTTGGTGGGAAGAAATAATTTTTATTACTTTATGTACATATCATGCTTGTTTATAAGGGCTAAATATTGCCAGATTTATTGGTGGAATTTGGCTAGGACTATCTGTAATAAGAGAATATATGCTCGATCGTATAATTTATTTAACTAGAAACATATACTAATATATTTATATATATGTACACATTGTCCACACCGAAAACCCTAAATATCTACCTGGTTTTGACTTCACTCGCGATGTACTATTGACCAATGAACGACGGTTGAAGTTCTAATTTTTTCACGTTTTCGTATTTGGCTGTCAACCCCAACCTTCGGATAGAAATGACATTCGAAAAAAGGTCATTTGTATGCTTAATAGGGAGGATTATTTTATTACATATTATCATGTGAATCATATATATTTATATTATATATAAATCAAGCATTATTACGATATTGAAAAGTCAGGAGGGATCCTATTGTGGTGTACCACATGTTGGTAGGTCTACCAAATATCTTGTTTCTCTCTTTTTCGCATAGTTTAACCTAAATTTTGATTTGCTGAATATACATAAAAACGGACCTTTATTGAAGAATGCTTAGTTATATTGATTTCATTTCACGGGTCATTATTTAACTCTATCTACTATTCGTCAAAATGATAAATCTACCACAATCAAGAAACGCTCCAATTGTCAAAGATGAACAACACCTTCATATATACGACTCCATTATTCCATGCATTTATACTAATTATATCAATTTGCTTTGTATGACATGATGGGCATCTTTGATTATTTTGCCCGATGGTTATATAGAGCTGCTGATACTTAGAAAAAAAATCATATTTTTATTACATATATATAATGATATAGAAATGGTTAAAATAGACAGACGAAAAGACAAGAGTTGTACGAAATAAAACACCATGTGACGCTGTTCAATTGCCATCTCGTGAACCAATCTGAAAATTTTCACAGAAATCAATAGAATCAATTTGAAGGCTGATGATTCGTTCAGAGAACAGAAGAGCTATGATACAAGACAAAAATATCTCGTCGTGTATATATTTCAGTGCAGTATCAACATATAACTTCGTCGTGTATATAATAGTAAAGCAAAATAAATCAGAGTCTTCGGATCACGTAATCGGTTTGATAGAATACTATTTACAACATTTCATAAGATTTGATTTAATATCACGGATTAATTAACCTAACGACGAAACCGAAAAAGTTGGCCATTAATGGAAAGAGATGTTGGGCCAAAGTTAGGCCCTTGAATCTTAAGATGAAAAGATATGATGATGAAGAAATTCTAACTAGGCTTCATCTTAATGTGACTGTTTTCTTACCAAAAGCATAAACCTACAGAGAGATGGAGCTGAACAATTAACATGAAAAGAAAAGAACAGATCAAAAGGAAAGCAAAGGCCATAATAATACCAACAAACCAACCATCCAAAAAGCAAATTGGTGAACACAGAATTAGTTTTTTTTAAATGATATATTATGTTTTCAGCAATCGAAAATGCTCTTTCTCTTCTTACTCTGATCCTCCCTTTGCTGGCGTTGAAAGTGCTTCTGAGCATGGCTTGCGACTTGGGTCGGGTTTCTCGTCAAAACCATGTATCTCGATATGCTCTTCCAATCTCCTTTCCCATATTTCTCCAATCCAATGAGAAACTTTCTGCATTCACAGTTTATTACACAAACACATAAGCCTCAGCCTCAACATGAAACCAATGGGTAATTGAATGTACTCAGTAAAGATATTCGAATCCATTATTGTTCGAGTGTTTCGTAAAATGTAAGCGAATGCTTGATTTAAATCAGGAGGTCTTGTGCATAAGAATTTAATGTTTTCCAATTTACGTAAGTTCGAACCCGAACCCGAGCCCGAGCATAAACTTAACAATAATCAAGATCGAATTCAAACACGTGTCTTGACGGTATATTTCCCGCCACGAATGTTTACGAAACTATAAATGCCAACCAAACGTATAACGATCACAGCTAAATAGATCCCAGCGATTCAAATCCCAAACGATAAGAAACATGAATAAAGAAACAGATAGCAGGAAAAAAAAAGAATGCATCACAACTCACTTGTGTTCTTCCTCAGTCCATGGTTTCCCATTCTTCCTCTGCACAACTCCGTTTGGTTTACTCTCCGAAGATGCAGAGCCGTCGTCTTCATGGTAGTCAGGCGGCTCAATCAGCCCAGCTTCGATCTTCGCCACGTCATCCATCAAATCGTGGTAGTGCCGCCGGACTTCTTCGGCCGACTTCGTCCCTAGAACGTCGGCGATCTTCTGCCACCGATTAGGATCATCTTCAGGAAAATCCACCAAACAATTCTCGAACAACTTGTCTTCCTCCCAGTTCCACCTCGCGATTTTCGATGCAGATAAATCAGACCCAACATGATCAGCCATTTCGAAAAAGAAAAAAGAAATCGCCTTCGAAAACACTCCAAAGAGTCAAATCGAGAAGACGGCCGTGATTTCTCCAAGAAAGTGGCGGGCGTTACTTAGGGATTAGGGTTTTGGGACTTTCTTTATTTGGGTTTCGGCCGAAATGGAAAACAATCTCGAAATTCTTAGGCCTCATCCGCATGGGGTTTTGTTGATTACTTCCCTCTTCGATTCTCAGGTTTTGATTTCGAAAACGTTAATCGCAATTAATCCGAGGATAGGGATTAAGATCGCCTGGGAAAATTCGAATGAAATTAATTTATTACAGTGAGGAGTATGCTTGCCTTGTGCAACGTAGCTACCCGCCCAAACCCAACCCTTGCAAGAACACCATTGGAATTAATTCACCCAAAGACACAACTTCTCTTCTCTATTCCGTTTTTCTTCACTTGTTAAAATTACTATCATCTCATTACTCTCCCAAATTTATTTTACTAAGCATTTTGGTCATTTGTAAAATTAATAGTAGTTTGAGTCGTAACGGCTTGAGAGAGATGCAGCACAAAATTGAATCGCTTGTTGGTACATAAGCAATCAATTAGTAGGAAGCAGACTTCATTCATACAAATTTGGTTTGAAAAGAAATGAAAAGACATTTCTAGTCGATCGATCAAACGGGCTTCAATACTGGGATTGTTTAGCACAGATTCAGTTCGATGCCGAGAACTAAATAGAACCCATTATGTACCTACCATGAATCGACTTTAATATCGATGAAATCTACGCCATTTCTGTTCTTGAACTCTGCAACAGCTTGGTGAAAAGCGCTTCTTACATGCTGGCATATCGACGTTAAATCCTGGCAAGAATCTTTCAGCACTTCACTTGCCAAGTCGCCTAGGAGAAAATTAACAAAGCCCCAGATAAAGCATTCGCATAACGCGGCCAATTATGCAAGAAAAGAGGACTGTTGTTGTTCTTACCACTGGTTTGCACTCTTATGTTAACTCTGGCGTCGGAAGGGTGTGGAATGCTGTATCCGCTGAATGTTACCCGAGGGCTGCACCATAGCACGAATTAGCAACCAAGTCAACTAACTAATGTCTTGCTTCCCTTCAGAACTAAGCTAACAATGCAACTGAGGATGAATTAACTACAAGAAGATCGGAATCTCATATGAAGGGGGTAACGACTGAAGAGTCATCCAAATTGCAACATTCTTTTGGCATATGTAGTATGGATTCTTCTAATAGTAAATACGCTGTATGCATGAACAAAACAGGGGAACTCACTCTTGATTCAGAGCAAACCTCAGCGAATTAGACAAAGTATGATCTTCATCTGTTAACGAAAATGTCGCTTGTGATTGATCTTGGTAAGAGCCGTGCTCCATTGTTGATACTGAAGTGAACAAAGGTAGCATTAATCTAGGGGACACACCACAGTACTAACTGGTGTAAGAAAGGTCATAAGAAGCAAATGTAAAATTACAGTGTTCTTCCTTACAAGTTACAACACAAGCTTCATACTCAAACTGTTGGCTGGGAAATAAAAATATTCGAAGATTGTGTAGTACACAATTTCCTTAAAATAGATTCGCTCCCTCACGTATGTGCTAGAGGTTCACGAGCGTCTATTTCCCAGGATACTTCGAAAAAAACACGGCGTTCGTTTAGCACAAAAACGACACCGACTACGAACGGAACAAGAAATATAGCAGAAATAATATTTGAGGAATATTTTCTTATTTATCTTCTTTTAATTCTTGTATATTTGTTGTGTTTTTTCCTTTGGCCAAATGACATATTTATAGCCAAAATATTGGAATAAAAAATAATTTTTTTTTTTAAAATTATGAAACAATCACACGTTGATTGAGTTGAAGAGTGGTTAAAAAACCACTCATTTTGAAAGCCACCAATCCCAACTTCTAGAAGTTGGGCCTTCTAGAAGTTGGGCCTATTGGGCCAAAACCGAAGCCCGATAGCTTAGTTTGAAAGCCCAAAGCCCAAACCAAAGCCCAATAGCTTAATTTAAAAACCCAATTTTCATTCAAATAAATACTTTACAAAATTAAATTATCTAACAATCCCCCACATGAATGAGAATTGTTTTTGTAATGTTTCTGCTAATCTAATGATACTCTGCATGGAGGATAGTATGTTTTACCATTTGAACTTCCTCCTTGTATGCACGCTTGGTTTACTGCAGTTCAGTAGAACGCGATGTCTTTGAACTGTCCCGCTTTTCGTGTAAACGAACCCACGTACAATACACAGAGACCATTTTTCTCTTGTTCCGTTCTCATGGTTTTGTCCAGTACGGCCATGGACACGTCCTGATTCTGCGAGGGTTTCTAAAGAACTAAGCCTTTCAATTCTCCTTTGAAGCGGCCCCACTTCTCCCTAACATAGGTGACTTGTCACGTCGCGAGTATTTTCTATCAATACTCTATGATAGTCATTAAAGCATCATAATGCTAGCCTTTTCCGTCATCACTGTTTCTTGACAGGAATGAGCGGGGTTATCCCCCACAGTGATACCAAGTCCTAAAATTAGGTTGTCCCTTTGAACCTAGATCTTGGGATCTCCAGTCATATAGGTAGGGTTTTCCTTCTTAGCACTTTTATACGTTAAGGCTTTAAGCCCATCCCTCTTGTCAACCTTTCAACCGCATCTCTATTTAACCCTTTGGTTACCGGATCCGCAATGTTATCCGTCGATTTCACGTAATCAATCGAGATAACTCCAGTTGAGAGCAGTTGTCTAATAGTATTATGTCGACGACGTATGTGTCTCGACTTACCATTATACATAGTACTCTGTGCTCGTCCAATAGCCGATTGGCTATCGCAGTGTATGCATATAGGCGGCACAGGTTTTTCCCATTTAGGAATATCCTTCAAGAAATGGCGTAACCATTCAGCTTCTTCTCCACATTTATCCAAGGCAAAGAACTCGGATTCCATAGTGGATCTCGCTATAACCGTTTGTTTCGAGGATTTCCACGACACAGCAGCTCCAGCGAGTGTAAACACATAGCCACTTGTGCTCTTAGAGTCCTTCATGTCAGATATCCAATTCGCATCTGTGTAGCCTTCTAACACAGCCGGATATCGACCATAATTTAATCCATAGTCTCGAGTATACCGTAAGTATCTCAAAACCCGTATTATAGCGGTCCAATGATCCGCACTCGGATTGCTCGTGTACGAACTCAGTTTACTTATAGCATAAGCAATATCTGGCCTAGTACAGCTCATTAGATACATCAAGCTTCCGATAATCCGGGAGTATTCTACTTGAGAAATAGCCTCCCCGCGATTTTTCGACAAATGAACGCTTCGATCTAATGGAGTTCTAGCAACACCAGAATCACCCTTGCAGAATTTGTCGAGAATTTTGTCTACGTAATGAGCTTGACTCAAAACAAGACCGTTACTCGTTCGTTTGATTTTAATTCCTAAAATCACGTCCGCAAGTCCCATATCTTTCATGTCAAATTTCGAATTTAACATATCCTTGGTAGACTTGACCATTTTGTCGTTACTACCAACAATGAGTATGTCGTCTACATACAGACATAAAATAACATAGTCATCGCCCGTTTCCTTTGAGTAAACGCATTTATCGCTCTCATTGATTTTAAAGCCGTAGTTGATCATCGCGTGATCAAACTTTTCGTGCCACTTCTTAGGGGCTTGTTTCAAACCATACAAAGATTTGATCAATCTAAAGACTTTCGTTTCGGTTCCCGGAGCACGAAAACCCTCGGGTTGCTCCATATATATTTCTTCGTCTAATTCACCGTTTAAGAAAGCTGTTTTGACATCCATTTGATGTACTTCCAAATTTCTTAAGGACGCGATAGCAAGTATCATCCTTATCGAATTTATTCTCGTCACAGGAGAATATGTATCAAAGTAATCTAAGCCTTCGCGTTGCTTGTATCCTTTGATAACAAGTCTGGCTTTATACTTTTCCACAGACCTGTCTGGTCTCATTTTTCTTTTAAAGATCCATTTTGATCCTAAAGGTTTACATCCCTTTGGGAGATCAACTAACTCCCAAGTATGATTCTGCAAAATAGAATCAATCTCGCTTTTTATGGCTTCTTTCCATAAAGGCCCGTCCACGGAGCTCACTGCTTCGTCATAAGTCAGCGGTTCCTTTTCAATCAAATATGTAACAAAGTCGTCACCAAAAGATTTCTCTATTCGGGCACGCTTGGTTCGTCTCGGTTCAATCTCATGAACCGTACTAGGAGTCTCGGTTTCTATATCATCTCGTTTAGATGTACCGGATCCATAATCGGATTTACAAGGAAATACATTTTCAAAGAAATACGCATTCCTTGATTCCATGATCGTGTTCTTGTGTATATCCGAAATTTTCGAATCATATACAAGAAACCGATATGCCGTACTATTGTGTGCATATCCTATGAAAATACAGTCCACCGTTTTAGGACCAATTTTTACTGCTTTAGGCGCAGGTACGGCTACCTTCGCCAAACACCCCCACATTCGCAAATGTTGGTACGAAGGCGTCTTTCCTTTCCATAACTCATATGGAGTTTTATTCATTTTCTTTCGAGGTATCCTATTTAATAGGTAATTACTCGTTAAGATAGCTTCGCCCCACATATTTGGCGATAGACCTGAACTCAGTAACATCGCATTCATCATCTCTTTTAATGTGCGATTCTTTCGTTCGGCCACTCCGTTTGATTGAGGTGAATACGGGGCGGTCAATTCATGGACAATACCATGTTCCACACAGAAGCTCCCAATTGGCGCTTCGTATTCTCTACCTCGATCACTTCTCAATCTTTTAATTTTCTTACCGAGTTGCGTTTCAACTTCGGTTTTGTAGAGAACGAATTTCTCTAATGCTTCGTCTTTGCTCTTAAGCAAATAAACATAGCAATATTTGGTGCAATCATCAATAAATGTTATAAAATATTTATTGCCACCACGTGTTTGAACGTATTTCAAATCACATAAATCGCTATGAATCAATTCAAGCGGTTCGGTACTTCTTGCTACCGAAGGGAAAGACGATCTCGTCATTTTTGCTTCAACGCAAATTTTGCATTTATATTTCGAATTAATTTCGAATGTTGGAATATGGTCTATGTTAATTAATCGACGTATCGATTCAAAATTAACGTGACCTAATCTACCGTGCCACAAATTTGAAGATTCAAGCAAGTAAACGGAAGAACGTTTTTCATTCTCATTTACAATAGTCATTACATTCAGCTTGAACAAACCATCACAGGCATAACCTTTACCAACAAACACACCCGACTTAGACAATATCACTTTGTCAGATTCAATAACAATACGAAAACCGTGTTTGTTCAACAAGAATCCCGATATAAGGTTCTTGCGAATTTCCGGTACATACAACACATCTTTCAGCGTTAGTATTTTTCCGGACGTCATTTTGAGCATCACGTTCCCTTTTCCTTCGACGGTAGCAGCAGCCGAGTTGCCCATGTAGATCTTTTCTCCTTCAACCGGCTCACAGGTAGAGAAGAATCTACGGTTCGTGCACACATGACGTGTAGCACCGGTATCGATCCACCATTCTTGTGGATTCGACCCAATCATGTTTACCTCCGAAACCATCGCGACGAGGCTCAAGTCCTCAACTTCTTTGGTGATGTCTTTCACCATATTGGCCTCGTGTTGCTTCTTTGGAAGTCGACAATCCGACGACTTGTGGCCTAGTTTGCCACAATTGAAGCACTTTCCCTTGAACTTATAGTTCGGCTTAGCGACCCCTCCGGTCGCCCCAAGTTTCGCTTTGGGTTTAACCGCGCCTTTGCCCTTTTTAGAGCTATGCTCCACCACATTTACTTTCGGTTCAGATGAGCTCGACACTCTCTTTTCCGACCTTTTGTTGTCTTCTTCGATTCGAAGTCTAACAATCAGATCCTCCAAAGACATCTCCTTGCGCTTATGCTTGAGATAGTTTTTGAAGTCTTTCCAGCGCGGCGGCAGCTTTTCAATAATAGCCGCTACTTGGAAAGATTCACTCAGAACCATCCGTTCTGCATGGATCTCGTGCAAGATCAATTGGATCTCTTGTACTTGACTAATCACAGTCTTGGAATCGACCATTTTATAATCAAGGAACCGTCCGACAACAAATTTCTTTGTACCGGCATCCTCAGTTTTATATTTCCGGTCTAATGATTCCCACAATTCCTTAGCCGTAGCGACCGCACCATACACGTTGTACAGAGTATCGCTTAGAGCATTCAGAATGTAATTACGACACAGGAAATCAGAGTGTTTCCATGCATCAACAGCGATCATGACCTCAACGTTCGTCTCGCCGTCGTTCACCTTAGGCTCGACCTCTTTCAAGTAGTTGGCCAAGTTCAGCGTGGTGAGATAAAAGAGCATCTTTTGCTGCCATCTCTTGAACATCGAGGCTGTCCCCATAAATTTCTCCGGCTTCTCCAGGTGGTTGATCGGTACGCTTGGCTTCGTAACCACAGGTATGGCAGTGGGAATAAAAGTAGTAGGGAGAACGTCAATGTTTCCTTCGTTTCTCGTAGATTCTTGGTTGTTGTGGAAATCCACGTTGTCTGACATCTTTGCGGGATCGTTGGATCTATTTTAAGATTGTTGGCTGGGAAATAAAAATATTCGAAGATTGTGTAGTACACAATTTCCTTAAAATAGATTCGCTCCCTCACGTATGTGCTAGAGGTTCACGAGCGTCTATTTCCCAGGATACTTCGAAAAAAACACGGCGTTCGTTTAGCACAAAAACGACACCGACTACGAACGGAACAAGAAATATAGCAGAAATAATATTTGAGGAATATTTTCTTATTTATCTTCTTTTAATTCTTGTATATTTGTTGTGTTTTTTCCTTTGGCCAAATGACATATTTATAGCCAAAATATTGGAATAAAAAATAAATTTTTTTTTTTTTTAAAATTATGAAACAATCACACGTTGATTGAGTTGAAGAGTGGTTAAAAAACCACTCATTTTGAAAGCCACCAATCCCAACTTCTAGAAGTTGGGCCTTCTAGAAGTTGGGCCTATTGGGCCAAAACCGAAGCCCGATAGCTTAGTTTGAAAGCCCAAAGCCCAAACCAAAGCCCAATAGCTTAATTTAAAAACCCAATTTTCATTCAAATAAATACTTTACAAAATTAAATTATCTAACACAAACAAAAAAGGAAGGAAAATGCAAGCCAGACACTCATAAAATTTCTGGAACACCGAGCAATTAGAAGAAAACCTAGCCAAAAAAAATAACATGCAATCGTCTCCAGACATACAGGAGTAGATCAAATCGATTCTTCAGCTAAAAGACCAACCATAACTGAAATCAATCAAATAAGCCATATTGTTAAAATTTACCAGCTGGCACTTCGTGGGCTGAACAGTTGATGGTGACTTCCAGGATGAGGGAGGAGAAGGGTATAATATAAAAAAAACAAAATTTATATAAACAGAAATTGACAAATGGGCTCGCTAATAGAGCAGAGATCTGATATGGGCCAGGGCTTGATAGGTTGTTGAAAATTGATCAGTTGCACATTTTCACAGTAACTTGCACTGCACGGCTTCCCTGCACAACCTATCGTAATGGGCGTCGAGATCCACCAAGACGCTTACGTAAAGCTCGTCCTCCACGCCGTCAAGCATCGCACCTCCGCCGCCAACGCCGTGCTACTTGGCCGCTCCTCGGGCGCCGGAACCTCACTTGAGATCGTCGACGCAGTCCCACTCTTCCACTCGCAGATCGGAATCCTACCCCCCCACTCGAAATCGCACTCATCATGGTCAGTTAACCAGTCAGCAGTCCTTACGATGCTTGTTTCCTTTGCACTAAAGCTCAAGTCTTTCATTAGGTAATAAATAAAGCAACTCCAATTAAAAAGGGGCTGTTCTTTTTTGCTTTGTCTTGATAGATAGATGAGTATTATGGAGAAAAGGGTTTGAGCATCGTTGGTTATTTTCATGCCAACGAAAGGTACGATGATAGCGAGCTGGCCTCCGTGGCTAAGGATATTGGGGATCATATCACTCGATACTTTCCTCAGGCTGCTTTGCTCTCCGTATGTTTTCTCTCCCTTCTCCAATGGGTTGCTTGAAGCATCTTCATTTTTTTTGGGTGATGACCCCCTGATAATTCGTTGTCTGGGATCATTCTCTTTCAGTTAGATAATAAAAAGCTTGAGTCTTTGCCAAAGAGTAAAGATCGAAGTCCTGTGATGAAGGTGAATCATCATCATCCTCTGTTTTTCAGCGTTTATCTACACTTGCATGTTTTTTTTCGCTTGTCATTGATCGAAATTGTTGATATAGTTGTAACGTATTTGATACACGCCTAACACGTCATATCCCCTTTGAACAACTGTGTTCCACCATTAAAAAATTGTCATTTCGTTATTGTGCTCTCACACAGAAATGTTTCCTCAGCTTTATACCAAAGACGGATCTACTTCTTGGAAGGTAGTCGGATCAAACGGTAGCAACTCACTCACCATCAAAGAGCCTTCAGCAAATATAATCCTTTTGGATTACATCTCTTCCGAGAAGTGGAAGGAAATCGTAGACTTCGATGACCACTTGGATGACATTAGCAAGTGAGTATTGCAGTTAAACCATTCGCTTCTACTGTTTATCTCCTATTAATTCAAATCTATGCCATCTTATTCATTTAAATCCGTGAATGCTTGCAGGGATTGGCTAAACTCGGATCTTTTCAAATGAGTCTCGACGAATTCAAGGTTACGCACAGCAGCATAACTAGCAATATACTTGGTTTTTGTTCACTATCTATCCTGAACTGAGATGAGTTTAGTACCTTTATTAGATTGTTAACTTGTTGGAGAATGTTGTTTGCTTTTCAATTGGTAAAGACTGAGTTTTTATGGATGGTTAGCTTATGCGGTTAAGCATGCACAAGAAAACATTCACAGAGATTCCGCGATTGTAATAATGATTGTCCCTCATTTTAGGTGTCACATGCAAATATATAGATATGTATTTCTAGCATTTAAAATTGTACGTCAAGATTTCGATTTGATACAATAAAATTTGATAGAAGCTGGGATAAAGAAATAGACAAGAAAAAGAAAAGCAAAGAGACCACAAAAATTGGTGGCAAGCAAGATGTAAAGTGTCACTACCAAGTTAGTTACTCGTCTTAATGAGAGACTGATGTGAGAGTGACATTGGAAGATTGAAACGTCTGTTAATGTCCACCTGTTTTTTTATATATATATATTTTGTTTTTATTTTCTTCGGGAGAGGAGAATAAATAATTTTCCACTCTATGACACAAGCAACTTACTAGGCATGAGGGACAGGTTGGAGCATTTGAAGGCCCATGTGTTTCTTGATTGATTAATTCCCCAAATCCCTTTAGTTTATCGAGTCTTGGGACAAAGTTTAATGAAATTTATTAGAACGTGAAAAGGAAAATGCTTTACTTTTATCCTTACCTTTCTTTTGACCTCTCTCTCTCTTTCACGGATATACAGATACAGAATTCGTGTAATCGGAGCGTACTATATTACGCATTGGTATTATCATAGACAAGCACTAGTACCAAAAGCCTTTTTCTTTTTTTTTTTCCTTTTCCACTCCGTTCAATCACCTTACACGCTTGGAAGGAAGAAGGAACAGCTACACAAGTCACTCTCTTCCCCTCTCTACTCCTCCAACTGAGGTTCTTTTGTTCTTGGAGCGTTTCTTTTCTAAAATCTGTAACTCGTATCCATAAAGTTTGGATCTTTACGACCTTCAGCTTAGTTTCTTCTTTTCGAACCGTCTTCACTGCTAAAAAATAGTTTTTTCTTCTTCTTTAGCTTGTGTGAGGGATTGAGGAGGCTTTGTGGATCTATCTCGGTAGGCTTTTTTCGAGCTGTGAGAAAAGTGGGTCATTTTCGTTTCAGATCTATGTGCTTGTCATGGACCCCTTTGCTTTTTTCATATGAGCTGTTTTATCTTAAATGTGTGCTTCTCTTCTCCGTCCTATGTGGTCAAAAAAACTGTTCAACCTCCGTAGTTTAGGTTACGTTTTACCTTGTTTCTATTTCTGTCAATTGATCTTAATCTTCATCTAGACTATCTTTTCCTCGACCTACTGATGATTTTTGTTCTATGTCCTTTTGTTTCCATTATGTTTACTAATCTAATCATATCTTGGATTTAATCAGACGAAGACGACGGTTTCATAGCCTTATCTTGTCGGGAAAATATTACCAAAACAGTTCAATGGCATCGTCAGAATTACATACGACGAAATCACAGAGCCAGCCATCGAAGGGATCGATCAGTTCTTTAGCGACTAAATTAGATTCAAGCTTACGAATTGATCCAACGAAGAAAACCGTCGAACACATTACTACTAAGAATAAGGACTCCTCACCATTGCCAAAAGTAAGCAGCGATGGGGCGAGCAGTCTTTGCAGGGGAAGCACAAGCACAGACGTGAGCGAAGAGAGCACTTGCAGCAGTTTCAGCAGCAGCGCTAACAAACCCCACAAGGCAAACGATCTTCAATGGGAAGCCATAAAAGCTGTTCGTTCGAAAGACGGTGCCTTGGATTTGAGGCATTTCAGGCTTTTGAAGAAGCTTGGAAGTGGAGACATTGGCAGCGTTTACTTGTCCGAACTTTGCGGAGCAAACTGTTACTTTGCAATGAAAGTCATGGATAAATCTTCCTTAGCCAGCCGTAAGAAGCTCCTCCGCGCTCAGACGGAAAGAGAGATATTACAGTCGCTCGACCATCCTTTTCTTCCCACGTTGTACGCACATTTCGAGACGGAGAAGTTCTCTTGCCTTGTCATGGAGTTCTGCCCAGGCGGCGACTTGCACACGCTGAGGCAGAGGCAGCCCGGGAAGCACTTTTCTGAACAAGCCGTAAAGTACGATTCTTTTTCTTTTTGCGCGGTAAAGATTCGATTTTTTTTTTACGGTCAAGATTCGTTCTTTTTGCAGGTTTTACGTAGCAGAGGTTTTGCTCGCCCTAGAATACCTACACATGCTCGGGATAGTCTACCGCGATCTAAAGCCCGAAAACGTGCTCGTGAGAGAAGACGGGCACATAATGCTCTCGGATTTCGACCTATCCCTTCGATGCGCCGTAAGCCCGACCCTCATAAAATCCTCGCCCGTCGTCGACCCCAAAAAAAACGACGACGGCGCTTACTGCGTCCAACCTTCTTGCATGATCGAGGCGCCTTCTTGCATGGGGCCCACCACGTGCTTCGGGCCCGCCCGCCTCTTCTCTAGCAGGTCCAAGAAGGAACGAAAGCCCAAGAACGATGGCAGCCTCGTAAACAGCCAAGTGAGCCCATTGCCCGAGCTCATCGCGGAGCCCACCGAGGCCCGATCTATGTCCTTTGTCGGGACCCACGAGTACTTGGCGCCCGAAATCATCAAGGGCGAAGGGCACGGCAGCGCTGTCGATTGGTGGACTTTCGGCATTTTTCTGTTCGAATTGCTGTTTGGAAAGACGCCGTTTAAGGGGTCGGGAAATAGAGCCACACTTTTCAACGTCGTGGGCCAGCCCTTGAAATTTCCCGAGTCGCCAGCGGTTAGCTTCGCCGCGAGGGATCTGATGAGGGGATTGCTCGTGAAGGAGCCTCAGAATAGGCTGGCGTATAAGCGAGGGGCGACGGAGATAAAGCAGCACCCTTTCTTTGAAGGGGTGAATTGGGCTCTGATTAGGTGCGCCAGCCCGCCGGAGATTCCCATGCCGGCGGAGTTTGGGCGGTTTCCGGCGAAGGACAAGGGCGTGAATGTTGCTTCCGCCGCTGATCCACAAGTTGTTCAGAGTCGTGGTAATTCTGATAATTATTTGGAGTTCGATTTTTTCTAGGGAGGGATTTTGCTAGGTTTTTTGTGTTTAAAAGGTGGATTTGTGCGTAAACTTTGGATCATCGTGTTTTGTTTCGAGAGTTTGTAATATAACTCTTTGTCCTTATTTTTACCGTAATGTGTATTGTTAGTCCAGCAATACATGTTGAGTCATGCCGACCAGATGAGAGTCTGATAATACCCACCCGAATTCAATACGAGGATTTCGAGCGCATGGACAAATATAGTTCATAGTCAACCTAACTTTACATATTTACGAATCATGTCTTCATTTACGAACATGCGCGATGGTAAATTATTTCTACCAATGATAGAAAGGCCAAGAATCTTTGCGTTGGGATATCACATATGATACTTGTTCTCTACGGACCTTGAAACCACAAAAAAGTAAGTGGTTTGTATAATTATCGCGTTGATTTGTCTTCTCTATATCATGAACATGCATGTCTTACTAAATGTGTTAGAAGTAGGAGTTAAGCCAATTAAGTGGTAATCAACCTGTATGACTTAAACGTAATAAACTCAACCTACTTTCAACGAAACCAGAAAAAAATGTTCCCAAAGAAAACCCAACTCTTAGACATTAACACCTTGCCGCCACAACTTCAATAATATTCGCATAACACATCCCGATATTACGATAGCGTCGTAACGTTTTTTTTGTACATGGGATTGGTTTACGGTTGTCCCGTGGAAGATGTAGTCACGGGCCTAACGATCCAATCCCGAGGATGGAAGCCCGTTTACTACATCCCGAGAAAGAGCGCTTTTCTAGGGTTTGCCCCGACGAGCTTGGACTTAGCCCTCATCCAATACAAGAGATGGAGCGAGGGCTTATTTCAGATATTTTGTTCCAAGTATTGCCCTTTTACCTACGCCCCTGGCACAATTAGCCTCGGCGCTCAGATGGGTTACTGTATTTACCTTCTTTGGGCTTCGATTTCGATCCCTACGATTTGGTACGTCGTCGTTCCCGCCCTTTTTTTGCTCCACGGCGTTCCCTTGTTCCCTAAGGTACCTCGATCGCGTTTTATTAAGTTGCGCCTCACCAATATACGTCAAGATTTTGAGAATTTTGCAGGCGTCGAGCTTTTGGGTCGTGCCATTCATATACGCTTTCGCCACGCACAATGCTTGCAACTTGGACGAAGATGTCATGAGCTGGGATACGTTGAAGGGATGGTTGAACTTACAGAGAATGGTGTTGATAAGGAGGACGCCGTCCTACTTATTCGCCTTCGTAGACACGATAAAGACAACGTTGGGCTTCTCAGAGACTGAATTCATGCCCACGGAGAAGGTGGTGGACGAGGAGAAGAGGAAGAGGTACGAAATGGGGATTATAGAGTTCGGAAAAACTCCGTCTTTGATTTCGCTTATTATAGCGACTATTGCAATTTTGAACCTTGTGGGTTTGGGGATGGGAGTGATGAGGGATCTGTTTCTCGGTGATTGGGACGTTTTTGGGACGGGATTTTGCGGGGCGTTGGTTTTGTTGAATTTGCCGGTTTACGAAGCGTTATTGGGTAAGGAGCGACGAGGGAAGAATATCTTCGCATGTTTTCTTGAAGTCTGTGGTAATAGCATCGGCCTCGAGTTTGGTTCCTGTCTATTAGCCAGATGAAAATATGTACTAGAAAACATTTATAACACAAAAGCAGATATTACAGAATCTAAATATGGAAGTTTTCAAGGCAACACAGAACACAAATTTTTCTTAGAGACAATTCTTGGTCTGTCGATTTGATTTTCACCTTTACATTAATAAACTCAAGATTCTGCTCTTGTGCTCCCAATGCAGCAAAACCATTTCTTCTGCAGAGATAAAGATTGTTTAAAATTAGAATTTGGCCTTGCTTAAATAAACACTAAGATGATAATGAGATGCCAAATTCCTTCGTTTCGAAGCAAATTCAACAGCAAAAAATCAGCTTTGTAATAGGCTGACTCCCATGTTTCGCATTAAGTTATAAGTCCACGCAGCTACTACTGTACTTAGAGCTTATGAACCTCATACAGCTCTAATCAATTGATGTTTATGTTTAGAGTTATTGAAAAAGGAAAAGAGCGAAGATGTGTAAAGAAAGTGAAGAATGGCATACACTCTGAGGTTTTATATGTTCGTCTCCATGTTTTGTAACTGGATCAGTCTTACTGGGAGAGTCAGGTTTTCCACCAGTTTTCTTCTCATCCCTTGCCTTGTTAAATATAACAGTGAAGCCCTCAGCTGAAGCAGGATCATTTACATCCCATTCACCGAATTTTGGTAACGGGCGACCCCTCTCCTGTAGGAAAAGGGAAGGAATTATACTAAAGTATGTAAAAGATGTGCACAATCTATTACATTCAATGAAGTTTATCATGTCATGGTATTCAAATACTTGATGTTGGACAATTTAACAAGATGAGCAAATATCCGGGAAGAGATGCTGATTTTAACACTGAACAGCACTTGTATCATGACAATTGTGAAATATTACACAAAGAAGAAACTGCTTTGACAACAGCCACCCGAGGTTTCGGAAAAAGAAAATCCCAAAGCCAGTACTAACAATTAACATCAAATTAGGCCAATCGATGAGAAGAAAGCAGCAGGCAGCTCCCAAGTAAACAATCCATGAATCCAAAATGATTTAAACACACATACACACACTCTTATCACTAGAACTTGCTTCTGAGGTTCTCATCAAACTTTGAGAAAAGAGTTAGTCAAATCCCAGAAAAGGTAAGAAATAAAGCATATTGATGTGACTTTAACTTTATGCAGCTGACAAAAACAACCACCACCTACTCAATTCGAAGCAGAAAATTACTTTAGGAAACAAGATAAAGCTCTCACAAACGAAACGAATTAAGAAATACACACAGGAGCCATCATAAACAAATATCCAACCTTAAAAGAACAAGATCAACGATGACCTCGCAGAAAGTAATCAATCAATCAATCAATCAAAAGCTTCGAAACAACCGAACACACAGAGAAATAAACGGAGTGGAGATCGATCGCTTACCGACATGATCCTCGACAGCTAAGGACGATATTTTTCTTTATCAATTCGACTTGGTTCAAGGCTGGCGCCTATGAATATGTGAAAAACCAGATAGAATAGAATCCGCACACCAACAGTAGTGGGAGAAATATATATGGGCTCTAAAAGAACAGCTCAAATATTTAATGGGCTATTCTTCAATGCCCACAGTGGCGTGGAGCTCATTTCATTAGCGGGCCCAAATGCTTAATAGTCAACAAGTTTTTATTCAGTTTATAACCTTAACATACACAGTTCCTTCTTCTGATATTTTTATTGATTAATAATATTGCAAGACTATGATATTTATATAAATTTTAATATTGTCGAGAAATTGAAAATGAAAAGCACATGATATATAGTCTCTATCGACGAGCCATACAGAGCAAAACAACAACACTTACTTACACTGACAGATTGAATCAAGAAACTAGATACGAAAACAAATATTTCAATGAATAATAAATTAAATATGGCGTGAAATTTGAATTAATATTCCTATAAAAAGAAAACCCTTTCACATGCGTTAACTAAGTCATTGGTAAGGACTACTCATTGGATAGGCGACATTATTTATTAAGTCATTATCTAACTCAATTTAGCTAAGCAACGTATTTATTGATTGATCGCAACAAGCCTCGATATCACCAGCCACCTCAATATATGTGTATATAATACATATATTATCAAACAATGTGTTACGTATCAAAGATCCATTCCCAGCTTTACAAAATATTTAATAAGCTGAGGTTCTTGTCATGATGCTCACTTGGGCAATAGAGAAAAGTATTGCATAGCTGTAATAGTGGTTCGTCTAGGTGGTATATTTAATTTGAATATTAATAAATCGGACAAGCAAAATTAGAAAGATAAGATGTGTTCTATGACACAACATGCATGTTGGGTTTCACCAATTTAAGTGTTAATTAATTTAGAATTTGTATCACTAAATATTTTCTTAATAATTAAGATCAATTTGTGATGTATTGTTTACAAATAATCGCTAATGGCTTCACAAGAAATCAATTAAATTTTTTTTTTCCAACTAGTCGAAATATATATGCATCTGGCTCGTTTCATTTATATTTTATGGGTATCTGCGTGTACTATTCGGCCCTAGCCATACTACTTTAACTTAGATACACACTTGTCGAGCCATACAGTTCTATAAATATGGGGTTTTCTTCGTTTCACTGTTTCATGACTCTTCTCTCTAAGATGTCTCTCTCTTACACTCTCTCTATCTCTCTCTGGTCTTTGTGTGTGTGTGTGTGTGTGTGTGTCAAGTACACGAGAGTGAGCGTCGAAATATGGAGAATCTTCATGCAGTTAAATATACACATAATGATATACATATGTATGTAATTTTCATCAAATATATCATATATATTGGTGCTTCTTTCAAGATAATGTTCTCATTGATGCGTATTATGATGTTTTTGTTTACTACACTCGTGTATGACATGTAAGTTATAACCTCTCTTCGTTTTTCCTCGAAGGTTTATGGAGGTTTGCGACAGAAGAGAGAGAGCACATTCCACCGTCATCGACAAAAAAGTCTCTTCGCTGTTCGTTGGGTTGTGCTCTCTTTACTCTGTCAGCACAAAGCAGAAGCTTATCATTCTCCGTCCTCTAATCCTCATAAGTTGGTTGACCATTCATCTTAATTAATATCTTCATTATTCCCCCTTTTTTTTTGCCGAATCCAACAATGTATGCACAGAAGACAGCAGTAATACATACTAAAATCTATGCATATACGCATATTTAATCTTATTTTTTGCATCCCAATGGTGAGATATCAAAACAAGGCCCTAATGTAATAATTAAAGCCAGTGATGACTGTTAAAGTAGAAATAGGCCGCTCGGTCTGGCCCACTAAATATTTTTACGGTGGGTCGGGCTAAACCCACGGTCAGGCCCATTTTGGCTGATTTTGGTGAGTTGACTGGTTTTGTTGACTTTCAGGAGAAAGTCAACCTTTGTAGTAAATATGTTTCCGCAATACCATGGGATTATCAATAGTAATGGTTTCATTTATCATCTTTGACCATATCAAAAGTCTCAAAGTCTCGCTAAAGAAAACCCAGATATTCTTTACTTCAAAAAATAAATTACATGTTAGGTTGCGTCATATACTCTTCAAAAGCAACGAGGCCCATAGAGTCGTCCTCGCCGCCTTGCACCATAACAACAGCGCCATAGATCTTAGCCGCCGCAGACGACGAACCATCGTCCACGTCCACGACCTGAATCAACATCATATGGCTCGACTCTTGGCTTGTGGCTCGAACCACTCTCTCGAAGGTCAGGCGGCTCTTAGTCGCCCTATTGTATTCGTCCACCGCAAATCTCCCCATTTCCACGGTTTTTCGATCTTCGACCGTGGTGTTTAGAGCGATGTAATCTTCGTTTTCTTGACCATCGTCGAAGGCCGTAAACACAGAGGCGTGGAGGTCGAAGAGGATGAAACCGAGGAGGAAGAACTCGGCCGAGATTATAACAAGGGATGTTACAACTTTGAGCCCCATTTTAGTTTTTTTTTTTTTGGATTTTAAGGAAAAAAAAGATGGATTGATTATAGATGAAAAGTTGGTAATTAATTCACCTTTTCTTGATAATGATGAGCGGATCAGCATTTGATTATTCGTGATTATAATGATAAAAAATTTATGATGTAATTCACGGATCGAAGTTTTTCAGAAATCAAAATGGAAATTACTAGTAATATTTATCCATTTCGGGTATATGCGTGATTATCTAAGATTTGGAGGATGTTTTTGCAATTATGCCAAGCAACCGCGGGAAGGGAGGGCATTTCGGTAATTTAAGAAGTTTAGGCCAAGCACTCTCAGTCCTCTGTTGATAGATACATCCTAAACCTCTCCGTTTGCCACTTTTCTTCCTCAGCTCACTGTTTCTTCACACATCGTCGCACCGATAATATAACAAAAAAAAAATATTATTTATTAAATTCGAGAAAGGAAAATCAGCTTCAATAGATTTCCATTTCTGATTGCTGTCACACACACACACACACAGGGAAGAAGCGATTATAAAGAGGAAGGAAAATTTAAGAGAAAAAAATTCAATCGAAATCGAAGCTGGGTAATAGCTGTGTTGGGGGTTCTCGGATTCCATGGAACCGTAGAAAGCCCCCGCCGGAGCATCAGAAGACGATGTTCGCGTCATCATCGCCGCCACTCTCTAAACGAAAGCTCGAAGATTACGTTGCAGCCGAAGAGGTCAGCCAGCAAAACGACGCCGTCACGATAAACCCTGCGACTAGGATGCGAAGAGACGAAGACCGCCTCGACCTCCCCCCGCCGCACAAAGCCCATCGGCTCGGGCGCATCCAATTTTTCGTCCGCATGCTGTTCGACAAGACCTTGGTCCTCCACGCGGACCCCATGGATACCGTGCGATCGGTGCACGAGAAAATTCAAGGGATCACGAATATTAGCTCGATCGAGCTTCGATTGATCTACAGAGGTAAGCAGCTTCAGTGGGAACGAACTCTGATGGAATGTGGCGTTGAAGACGATGCCAACTTGTATTTAGTGGGAAGGATGCGAAGCACAGAGTATCCGCGTGCCTGGCAGCTGATTAGCGACGTAATTTCGCTAGTATTCGAGCTCATGAATGATGACACCACGCCAGATGCTCTGCCTCAGTTCCTCTTTACTAATCGTCATGGTTTTACCAAGGAAATACGTGTTAAATCGATGCTAGAGAAGTATCTATTGGTTGCCACCAGCAATAAGGCCGATCAAACTATGGGATATTTGCAGGTTTTCTATGAGTCATCAGCGGCTGCTGCCTTGGTAATGCTTTATACGTCGGCGCCCCATCCGTTTACGAAGATTATGGGCAGTGAGGCAATCAAGTATTTTGTAGATACGAATAGGACTGATTTCCTGGAGCAGAATTATTGCATTTTCGCGCCAATTGTATTGGAGTTCTGTAAATTGTTGAGGGTCCATACTGGGGTGGAGGATTCCTTGTACGATTTTTGCAGGACTAACTTGGGAATCATGTTGTCTAAGTGTACGGACATTACACGGGATCGATCCTTCCATTTGTGAGCGAGTTGGCAGTGAAATTATCTCACGAACTCACTGATAAATACGGTCCTAGCATGGGGGTTGTGAAGGCTCTAGCTGAGTTCTTGGTGCCTCTAAGGAAAGAGATCGAGCAGAGCGTGGTGTCACGCAACGATGGGCCAATTAGGATGCCATTGAATGCCGAGGTAGTGGCAAGAATTCCAGTTTTATATCCCGAGGAACTCACTGCGTTGCACATCGTTTTCTTAGACCTTTTGGGTAAGATGGACAAATGCCTGAATAAGGTCGAAGAGCATATGATAGGAAAGCTGAAGAAAGATAGTGTTGTCGTGATCTGCGGGTGGAATCAGTATCTTTTTATCATGAAGGAGCTCTGTGGAATCTCAAAGCTCTTTCACAACGGGGATAAGAGATTTGGAGAGGTCATGAAGTTGAGGAAGAACTCGTGGAATCACCTCGTTGTGAACCGTGCCAAGAGGGGCGATGATCACCAGTGGATTCTTCAGTTCAAGGAGCTGACCAATTTCGAAACAAGGAGGCACCTGGCAATGATGACTCTCCCCGACCTGAAGGAGGAGTACGACGAGTCCCTTGAGATGCTCATTGATCGATCCCAGTTGCTTTCTGAGTCATTTGAGTACATAAAGAGTGCACAGCCGCAGTCACTTCGTAGTGGTCTGCTCTTGGAGTTCAAGAACGAAGAAGCCACGGGGCCAGGTGTGCTGCGTGAATGGTTCTTCTTGATCTGTCAAGCGATTTTCAACCCTGAAAATGCACTCTTCGTGGCCTGTCCTGCTGATAGAAGAAGGTTCTATCCAAATCCTGGTGAGAGTTTATTGTTTTCCATGACTTCGTTTTGACATATAACTATATGCTTTAGCATTCGTCATCCCATCTTGGTTGTTGAATATGGATTGGAATGTTTTGTGTCAAGTATGTGAAGATTCTGCTGTTTGTTATTACAAGAAATGCGTCTCCAGTTTTGGACCAAGTATATGACTAAATGGAATGAATCAGCTTATGCTTATTACACAGAGGTCTGAAAGAGAATGTTTTTATGTTAAAGTGTAGGTTCTCTGTCTCTTTGGCACGATCAAAGGCACTGAAAAAAACATAAAGACCAGGAATAGAGTTGACACTGATAACGTATTTAATATCGTGAGGCTTATTTTCTGGAATATCATGGACGAACTTAGCTCTGTTACGGCATAATGGTCCTGGAATAATTTTTATGAACACTTGAGATGATTTTGCAGTTTTTCTTAATACCTTTATGTATTCATATACCGCGTGTTTTTCCTGGGATTCGTCCATGCCTTTGCAGCATCCAAGGTGCACCCTTTGCACCTCGAATACTTCAAATTCTGCGGAAGGGTCATCGCTTTATCCCTGCTGTACAAAGTCCAAGTCGGCATCGTCTTCGATCGCATCTTCCTCATGCAGCTGATTGGCGAACACATCACGCTAGAAGACGTACGCAGCGCAGATCCCTACCTATACAGCAGCTGCAAGAAAATCTTCGAGATGGATCCCTACGCCGTCGATGAAGATGTCTTGGGCCTGACATTCGTCCACGAAGTCGAGGAACTCGGCACTAGAAAGGTCGTCGAGCTCTTACCAGGCGGGAGCAACATCGTCGTGAATAGTAAGAATCGAAAGGAGTACGTCGACCGCCTCATTCGCTATAGGTTCGCCTTGTCTATATCCGAGCAAGTGGCCAGTTTTGCTCAGGGATTTTCGGACATTGCTGGCTCTAACGAGCTCCAAAAGTCTTTCTTTCGATTCTTGCACACTGAGGACCTCGACATGATGCTTCATGGGAGCGAAAAACCCATTTGCGTCCAAGATTGGAAGGCCCATACTGAGTACACTGGCTATAAACAAACAGATCGTCTGATATCTTGGTTTTGGGAGGTATCCATGCTTACATATAATACATTGCAACGATTTCATCCAACCTTTATACCAGTTGTTCTGATTTATTATTTCCACGCAGATCGTTGAGGGTATGACGGCGGAGCAGAGAAAGGTGCTCCTTTTCTTTTGGACTTCGTTGAAGTATTTGCCCGTCGAAGGCTTCAGAGGATTGGCGTCTCGGCTATACATATACAAATCGTCGGGGAGCTCCGATCGATTGCCAACTTCGCACACGTGCTTCTACAGGTTGTGTCTCCTCGAGTACACGTCGTTTTCTTACATGAGGGAACACCTTCGTATCATCACGCAAGAGCACGTGGGATGCAGCTTTGGCACTTTCTAGGTTCGAATTTCCCGTCGTCGTTTGTCTAGTCAATAATAGGGGTTGGCTCGACTGTCTCGGTGTAGAATGGTCGGATTCGTTTTGTTTTTCCCCGCGACCGCCATGCCTTTTTCTTTTTGGGATCAAGATTTGTAATTATTAGGAGGCCTTTTGTTCTTACTTTCTTGGGGTCTTAACTTAATTGTTCATAAGGGGTTTCTTTCAAGTTATGGAATTGGTTGGGAAGTGTTTTTCTTGATTATGATGATGATGATGTCTGACTCTGAGATGTGTGTGGCTTCTTGTTCAGTTCGTTTGAAGTGAAGTACGTAGTCTCCTCGATATATAATATAAGGGCGTTGCTTGTACATATGACTTTTTCTTGAGGCTGGTTATTGGGCCTTGATTTTGGGCCGATAATATATTCTGTAATATGGTTAAAGTTAATATTGGGACTCATGTTAAACAAGCCCAATTAGTAATATAATATTGCTTTGGACTTTGGAGTATCAATGAAATTAAACCTATCTACCGATCTTTTTCCTTTTCTTCTTCGTCGTCCTCAGTCCAATCTAATTCTTCACATCTCTAAAAATCCAATTCTGCATATAAGAAAACCCAAAATTTTAGAACGAAGAGTCGCAGATTCAGTATTGTTCTGAAGGATGAAAACAAAACGAGACGAATTTCATAATGGATCGTCGGATGAAGAGGGGATTGCGAAGAAGCCGAAGATTTCGGAGGATATTCAGCCTAAGGTAGTCGGATTTGAAAATCCTCTTCTCCGGCTGGCTTCGTACGAGAACGAGGACGAAGAGGATAGGAGGAGGGGGAGAATCGTAGACAATGAAGGGAAAGCGGGGAAGAATGGTGCTAGATACTACGGGCAAGGCGATGGTGGCAGTGAGGAGGAGGAGGATGAACAAGGCGGTGGTGGAGGGACAGTGGTGGGAAGGCGTGCTATAGAAGTGAGAAGAGATTGTCCGTATCTTGATACTGTTAATAGACAGGTAATCTCGCGATTTTGGATTTCATGGTTATTGAACTGTTGGCCTCTTGTTTTATTGTGATAGATTTTGTGTGTGGTGACCTTGTTGTTCTGCGGCAGTGAATATCTACAGCTGATGTTTGTAGTGTGTGTGCCTAGTGTTCGTTGCTCTATTTCAAACTGTCAACGGAAAGTCTGTTAAGTCATCGATTTGAGAAGATTCAATATGATTCTATTTACGTTTCTCTAGGCTATTGTCCAGTTTTTCATACTTGTTTTGGATTTTGTTCCTTTAGCAGCGTGCCAGTTTTTTGTAGTCTATAAGATCGTTGTATAATTACTTGAGTAAGTTATTAGTTGATTATTGTCCTAATGTCAAAACTATTTTATATGTCTGCAGGTCTTGGATTTTGATTTTGAGAAGTTCTGTTCTGTATCACTCTCAAACTTAAATGTATATGCCTGTTTGGTGTGTGGCAAGTACTTCCAAGGAAGAGGGCCAAAATCCCATGCGTATACTCACAGTCTTGAAGCAGGCCACCACATCTATATTAATCTTCGGACAGAAAAAGTTTACTGTCTTCCTGATAGATATGAAATCATTGACCCGTCACTGGATGATATTCGATATGTCCTCAATCCAAGGTATGCCTTACTTTATCAAACTGTTGTGTATTGACATTTGAAGTCCTTATTGGTTCGGTGTTGATATTATATGTTTTTATCATCGTGTACGTCATTCTATGTGTGGAAGTTCTTGCAAAGATATGATATAATTTCTGGAACGTGGTCAGGTTTTCCAGAGAGCAAGTGGAACAGATTGATCGAAACAGGCAATGGTCCAGGGCACTTGATGGCTCTGACTATCTTCCTGGAATGGTATTTATTGTGTCTCTTTACTCTGTGAATTATCTTCATTTGATTTGATCTTTCAAAGTGAAATGCATTTTTATGTACTCCATTGTTATTTCCAGGGGCTTTATTAGATTTGTTACATTATTAGATCACAACTTCACAAGTAAATTATTTCAATTTTGTAATGTGATATATCATATCTTTTTGATACTTTTTACCTCATGTTATCTGATTACTCCTCAATTTTAGAGTTGACCTTTTAAATAAAATGCATACTTTTGCCTCTTCATTATTTCATTTCTCGGCTCAACTTTCTGCAGGTGGGGTTAAATAATATCCAACAGACGGACTTTGTTAACGTGACCATCCAATCTTTGATGCGTGTGACTCCCTTGAGGAACTTCTTTCTTATTTCCGAGAACTATCAGAGTTGTAAATCACAATTGGTTCATAGATTTGGGGAGCTCACCAAGAAGATCTGGCATGCTAGGAACTTCAAAGGACAGGTAAACTACTTAATGCATTTTGAGACACCGTTTGTTGTCTTCAGTCTTTGCAATTTGCATGCTGATGCTTTTTTTTTTTTTTTTTTTCAGGTCTGTCCACATGAGTTCCTGCAGGCTGTAATGAAGGCCAGCAATAAGCGCTTCCGCATAGGAGCTCAGTCAGATCCTGTTGAGTTCATGTCGTGGCTTCTCAATACACTGCATACAGATCTTAAAAGCACAACAAAGGGTAGAAGCATCATTCACCAGTGTTTTCAGGTTTTCTCCTCACCCCAATCAAGTTTGCCAAATCTTTTCCCTTTTCCAATAAAAATAATCGTATCTTTTCATTATTTGTAGGGAGAACTTGAGGTTGTGAAGGAGATTCATAACAAGCGTGCTGTTGAGAAAAAGGAAAATGGAGATGATGGGAGCATGGAAAATGGTGGAAGTGAAGGCAATAGGGTGATTACAGAGACGAGCAAGATGCCTTTTTTAATGCTTGGATTAGACTTGCCTCCTCCTCCGCTTTTCCAGGACGTTATGGAGAAGAATATTATTCCACAGGTCAGATCACGCCTTTTGATTGCATGTTTAGTTACTTTTAGCTTACGCATTTCTCTTGACAAAACCATAGAAAATTTTCACTTAGCAGCGAACTTTAATATACAGATTCCACTTTTTAACATACTGAAGAAATTCGACGGGGAGACTGTTACTGAAGTTGTGCGTCCTCATTTAGCAAGAATGAGATATCGTGTGACAAAGCTGCCCCGGTATCTTATTCTACACATGCGTCGGTTCACGAAGAACAACTTTTTTGTGGAGAAGAATCCCACCCTTGGTGAGTTCGTTATGTTTTCGCATTATTATATCATCCCTTTCTTAATTCATGTTCTAAACCATTTGGTCAAAGATTGAGCCCAAGTTGGTTTGATATGCATACCATACATATTAGATTACCACATTCTTAGATAGATATACTCTTGTCAAATTTATGCACTCGTGGGTTTTGACTGATGTCAATGATTAACATTTCTCCATTTTTCTTCAGTTAATTTCCCCGTGAAGAACCTGGAGCTGAAAGACTACATACCTCTACCATCATCAGCCAATGAGAAGAAAGAAAAAATGCGTAGTAAGTACGACTTAATTGCCAACATTGTTCATGATGGAAAACCAGGTGAGGGATCGTACAGAGTGTTTGTGCAGAGGAAGTCGGAAGGGCAATGGTAAAATATTTTTCCTCGCTTGATTTCCATTTAATTGATTTTACACTCACTCTCTGACTTAGCCGTCGAGTCTTTGTTATTTATTCTCCTTGGGCAGGTATGAGATGCAGGACTTGCACGTCTCGGAAACTTTGCCTCAAATGGTTGCCCTTTCTGAGGCGTATATGCAGATTTATGAGCAGCAGCAGCAACAGTGATATAATCATCATCATCATCATCATCATCATCATCTTGTAAGAGTTTCACTTTTTCTAATCCCCAACTTATGTTCTTAACTGAATGGAAACATGGCTACTGAAATAGTAAATTAAGAAATGGTAATATATTAGCGGTTGAATTTGCATCTTGTACTGTACCAAATGCTGTAGGCAATCCTATTTTATTGAAAGATCAACATATTTAATTGCATATGTAAATATCTCCAGTCTCCACGAAATGTATCGAATATGATGACCATGACGAGTATCTCTACCCAAACAAGACGCAAAAATGAGCACATTACAAGCACAGAAACATAGGTGTTATCCGATCAGATATATTTCGTGTTTCTACCTGAAAACATGGTATTATTATTATTATTCTAAAGCAGAATTCCTAGAGCCCAATAAAGCCCAGTACCAATCCAGAAAACAATAAGCAAGAGAATCCCTTCAAATTGACAGCAAACGACGGCTTGCATGGCGGAAGTGGTGGCGGAGGCGATGGTGGTGGTGGCGATGGTGGAGGAGGCGGTGGATGAGATGGTGGTGGAGGTGATGGTGATGGTGGAGGAGGGGATGGCGTCGGTGGGGGTGGAGGAGGAAAGTGAGGAGATGGTGGTGGAGGGGATGGTGGAGGAGGGAAGTGAGGTTGTGGAGGCCAAGGCCGAATCTCAGGGGGCGGCGGCGGGGATGGTGGAGGCGGGGGAGGAGGGTGGAGTACAGGCAAGGGCGTGGGCTCCGGCGGAGGCTCTAGCGGCGGGAATACGGGGGGCTTAGGTGTGGGTTTTGGTTCGGGCTCCGGCGGTGGCTGTAGAGGTTCCGGCGGCCCAAGTTGAGGAGGAGGCCCGAAACCTTCTGGCCTGGGCTCTATCCTCGACTCCTTGATGCAACTCTCGAGGCCAGCAACGCCGCCGTCGTCGGTGTACATCCTAATCGGATTCGAAGTATCGCATGCTCGGCCACCATCTTCAGTCTTCTTCAACCCTATAAAGACATACAAATCGTCAGTCTCAGTAATAATCTAACATTCACGACAAGATTGAGTTTAGTCTAAAGACCCGACCCGACCCGACGACCAAGAACCCACGTGCACGTCGGTGTGTGTGTAAAGAAAACGCCAGTTTGTTTCTGGAAGTTCAGAGTTAATCTCCTACGTCTCCCCTTCTTCCCCGCAAGGGAATTGCGGGGAGTCGTAGAATATAATCCACCTACTTCAACAGCTTTTTGCAGTCCGTCGGAAAAATAACTCACTTACTTAACCGAACTGGTTTTCGTACAGTGAGGACAACACTTTCTAATTTCTTTCTTCACTTAGATTTGAATCTTGTCTTTGATTTCTCGTGGTAGTGTCATGCAATCTTCAGTGCCTCTTCTCTGATATATATACTCGATCTTTGTTGAAGAAGGCCGTTGTGAGATAGCTCCTTGTACCGGACAATGCATTAAATGCACTTTACCCAAAACGGGTACTGTCCGGTATTCATAGCAGTTCGCGCTGTGCCAACTGTTTTTTTCTTTTTAGACTTAGTTTGACTTCAACTCGGCTCCTCCTGACAGCCTTGCATTAAATGCTTTAGCAGAGGTCTTCAATCATCCCGCCTTGAATAATTTTGAATCTGGCAGGTGCGATATTTGAACTTCGGTCTTGGAAGTTCACGTTCAGTTTTTGGCGCGCTTGTGAACTGCTGACTGGTATCCGGTTTCTGGCGCTCTTGTGACCTGCTGACTGATATCTGGTCTCTGGCGCACTTGTGACCTGTTGACTGGTATCCGGTCTTGAGTTTTCTTTTAACCGATATACTCACTCAAGTTTGGACAATCACCGAAACTGTTTAATCTGAATTCTTCGATTCACGATTTCTAACAATTTCCCTCTTTTTGGTGATTGTCAAAACCCAACGAAGCAGAAGGATATTTGTTATATCAAACAAAGTTGATACATAGTCTACCGATCTATTACAACCGTTCCTGTCGGTCTATCTAGTACTAGACTTTGACCAGTTCTCCGATCTCCCGGTTGATGGCATTTACCGGTCTGTTTGGTACGTTCGGTTTCCGCCTTGTCAGTATTGCTCGTCATCTTTAGGCTTTAGCAGTGCCGAACTTTCTGCTTCATTAGTACTGTCATCTGCCCTTTTGCCTGAACTAGCAGTACTCTTTTTCCCCAGCTTTTTACAACCAGTGTTGGCTTGTCTATTACTTAGACTATGCCAGTTCTTTGATCTTCCGGTTGTTGGCATCGCTGGTCTTTCTGGTACGTCCGGTATGCCTGCTGCTTCGTCTAAGTACTGCCATCTGCCCTTTCTCTTGAATTGGCAGTACTCTTCTTCCCCATTTTTGACAATCATATGTCCGGTATGAGGGAAGGTAGTCATTGTGCAAGAGAGCCGTCATTACAGTTGTTCTCTCCTTGTAAAGCACAATGAGATCGGTAGCTCCGCTGCTGTACTGGCGATTCTTAACAGAAGATCGCTCATCCTTGACGAGACTCTTAAAGGTCTGAAGAAGTCTTCTTCTGACCCGCTCCGTCTTAGCAGCTCTTAGAGCTACGGTAACCCCTGAACCCACGCTTTGTCGAGGGTTTCTTCGGGGAATCAGATGTTGCGACGAGGAGATCCTTCACTTGTTTCCTCCTTGAAAAACGCAACGAATCTGATAGGAGTGGAGAGATACCGTCTGGCATGACGTTCAATTACCGGTATCCGCTCTCCTACTCCAGTCCCGTTTCTTGGTGGGTTCTCAGCCTTTTCTCCACCAAGAAACTGGTAGGAGCGGTAACATCCTCCATTGCTTCTCAACCGCTCGACTACCGTGCCGTTTCTCGGTGGGTCCTCAGACATGTCGATGTCCTCCAATAAAGGGGGGTGGGGGGGGGCATCTTCTCCTTTTGGTCCTTGTAGTGCCAGGATGGCTTGCTCGGTCCGCGACATCTTCTTTTCGGCTAGTCCCTTCCTCTGTGGCCCATGGATTTGTCACTTTCATCTCGCCTAGTCCACAGAGAAGTTTCCCAGAGCTAGCCTTTCGTGTCGTCGGACTTGCTTTAGAAGCCCTGCTGGTCCAAAGCAGCGTCTTTGCATCTTTGTTGGACCGCCAAGAGGTCTTTGAATACCCTAATGGGTCGGTTTGTATCCAATGTGGTGTCAATACCGCCTTGAAGTGGTTGGATAAGAAGACCGAATTCGGACCTGTTAGGCTTTTTCTGGTTGTGAGGCTTATTCTGACTAAGGGTTGTGGATGTTTTGGAGGTTTAGACATTGTGGACTTAGTTGATTGTGAGCTGATGGATTTTGAAAGAGGATGCGAGGTCCTTAAATACTGGAGAAGTTTCTGTCGAGTTGTGTCACGGGTGTACAGTAGTCCAACTCATCCTTATCTCTTCTTCAGTGCGTCGGAACTTTATGTCTTGTCCGGTGGCAGAGATTCGTTGTTGACAAGACTATTCACGCACTCAGATAACCTGCAAGCTCAAAGCCAGATGTACCAAGACATATAATATGTGCATCGATGAAGCGCAATAATCGAGAGAGTTCGGTCTTTACCCGGCCAGTGAGGGTTATATGTATATCCACTGTTTAAAGGATAATTCCGGTTTCAGAAGAAACCCGGTATCATGCTTGTATAGATCTGTTTTAAACAATATGGAACTCATATATTTATATCTCTCAGTGTATGATGACTAGTGCCGATTTTAGATGAAACCGACTGGGATAAGTGTTTGGGCCGGTATTATGAAGAAGTGACCGTTTTAAACAGAATGGCTTTGCACTCAAATCATCTATATGCACCAATTTTTGTAATGTCTAAGCAACTTATTATATCAATGAATTCGATATAACTTTGTTCCCCCTGATTTCATGCTAGGACCCTTAACGTAAGTCAGTAGTCCTAAAGGCGCTTAGAATGAGGTTAGACTTAGCTTTGAGGAGTGGTTTCGTGTGGATATCTGTTCCTTGCCGGTTTGTTGAGGCATCACCCAATCTCTCCTTCTTGATTGCACGACCTCTGATCATTTTGAGTTGAGTCCCGGTCTCGTGATTTCGATTCTTCCACTCCATGTCCCCCATTCCACATTTGGATAACCTACGTTGCCACGACCTAATTTTTTTAACCAAATAATGATCAACAAAATTTGAAAAACGTTTAACATGGTTAAACTTGACAAAAATAATCGAAATAATACATGTATGCAATCCTCAATGATTGTGGAAGATAACTTCGAGTTCGAAGATCTTGAACGTAATTTTTCATATACCAGATATTCAAGTTCATATATGTTGACCGACTTGATGGTAACCATTCAATACTTGAAATATAGTGTTCACGTGAATTTTTCCATTTGAAAGTAAAGTTGAGTTGTTTTTTTCAAATTAAAATGAATACATTATTGGATTTGCAGAAGAAATAGATGAAGGTGAAGTAAAACTGTAGAAGAAGGCGTCTGTATTCATCTATGCAATGCCTTCTGAATGGCGTACAATCATTGACTCATAGTAGATTAATAAGAAGAACATCACATCTATATCAGTATTGAAACTAACAAATCAGAACCAAGACTGGAGGTTTGTAGTTTGATCATTGTTGTAGTATTCAATCCGAATATATGATAGGTGGGAAAAAGCAAATTCATCATCTCTTCCAAGTCTGCAGCGAATGCAAATTTTGATGGTTTAAGAAGGAATGTCTTTCTCAGAATTATGTGTCGCCAATAAGTTGTTTGATTTCACTAGAGAAACAACGTAATCTAACTTTGGTTGAAATATTTTTTTATTTATATGAAAATTTTAGTCGTCTAAATTATCTTCGTTGACGATTATTTTGTTGAAATCTAAAATGTTTGAATCAATGAATTAAATTCTTCAATGACAAATTGTTAAAAGTAATAGGTTGATAGAAAAAAAAACATGGGCATTTATCGCCACATGGGCATTTATCGCCACGCCTTGTGCGCGGCTATATATATCTAGTGTATATATATAATAATTATATATATATATATTTCAGTCCGGCATAATGGGATGGTTTTTCCATGAACTCACAGCAAAGCAGAGGTGAAAATGCAATGGAACTGTGCATGAAGAAATACAATTCCGGGAAGAAGTGCTAAACGCTTCTTGAATGGCGCGGTTGATCGTTTGAATGTCACTTATGAACAGTGTTGTAAAACTCGGCCTAGGCGACCGACTAGGCGCTACTTGGAGGGTCACCGTGGCGAAAACCACCTAATCGGCCCACCGATTAATCGGCCAAAAAATCCGATTATCCGGCCGAAAAATCCAATTAATAGGCCGATTATTTAAATTAATCGGCCCATTTCATTAAATAAACTGCCCATATTATTAAAATAATCGGCCAATAAAAAAATATTTAATTAATGTAAGCCTCAAGTAGGAAGCCCACTGCGGGAAATGAACCTCATCATAGGTTTATATAGAACTTCCCCACAATATGCAAGTGAAAATTCGGTGTGGGACAAATTGAGTTGAACTGACACTGTACTTATGTGTTATATGTAAAAAAGCAAAATACAGCGTCTGACCCAATGGTTGGAGAAAGAAGGATGAGTATTGGGCTTTGTATGAGACCCGGGTTCAATTCTAATGTAAACCATTTTTTTAACTATTTTATTATGAAGAGCAATTATTTTATAGGGGTAAACTTCAATTAAATCCCCCTACCCCTATTTTCTTACACATAACTCCTCATTCCATATTATTTATTAACAAACTCCCTAAATCAAAACAATCTTACACGTAACACCCCATGGACGATTTTGCCCCTATATTTTTGTAGTACCAATATACGTATGTTTGTAGTACCTCATGGACGATTTTGCCCCCTCTATTAATTTCCACACCCTCACCCAACTTGTAGTACCAATATACGCATGTTTGTAGTACCAATGTATAGATTTTCGTGGTACCATTCCATGAGCCATGGACGATTTTGCCCCTCTACTAATTCTCACTTCCTTACCCGAACTTGCAGTACCAATATATGTATGTTTGTAGTACGAATATATGGATGTTCGTGGTACCATTTCGTGAGCTAGTGTAGTATCATACGTATGTTACTTGTAGTATCTTTTCCGTATCATGTGCTTAATTATCGCAACTCCTACCCTAAAATTGTAGCACCAATACACATATATCTGTAGTACCAATTTATAGGTGTTCGTGGTACCGTATTATATGCTAGTGTGGTACCAAGATTAGGTTACTTGTAGCACCAATATCTATGGTTACCGTCACGACAAAAATAAATTCGGATGGCGTCAAAAAATTTGTTACCAAAACTTGAAGTACCAATATACGTATGGTTGTAGTATCTTTTTTCGGTACCATGTGCTCAGCACAAGTAACCTACGTATGGTACCACACTAGCTCACGGTATGATACCACGAACATCGATACACTGGTACTACAAATATACATATATTGGTACTTTAAGTTTGGGTAAGAAATTTTCGACGCCATCTGAATTATTTTTGGTCCGTAACCGTTGCCATAGATACTGGTACTACAAGTAACCTACTCATGTACCACACTAGCTTACGATACGGTACCACGAACATCTGTATATTGGTTCTACAAATATATGTGTATTGGTGCTACAATTTTAGGGTAGGAGTTGCGATAGTTAAGCACATGGTACGAAAAAGATACTACAAGTAACCTACGTATGGTACTACACTAGCTCACGGAATGGTACCACGGTATGGTACCACGAATATCTATAAATTGGTACTACAAGAATACGTATATTGGTACTACAAGTTTTGGGTAGGGGGTCTGTGGGTGTTGACAGGTTTTTTGGTAATATTGCGATAATTAAGCAAATGGTACGGAAAAGGTACTACAAATAACTACATATGGTACTATATTATCTCACGGAATGGTACCACGGTATGGTACCACAAATATCTATACATTGGTACTACAAGAATACGTATATTGGTACTACAAGTTTTGGGTAGGGGGTCCGTGGGTGTTGACAGGTTTTTTGGTAATATTGTTGTTTTTATAAGGCTAAAATCGTCCATTAGGTAGCTATGTGATATAAAAGTTTGAAATGGGGAGTTTGACGATAAATGAAAGTGAAGGGGAGAGTTAGTTGATTAATAGTTTGAGAGTAGGGAGTTATGTGTAGATTTCTCTATTTTATAATATAAAATGATTTCTATTATTATGAGGGGAAGTTATTTTATAACAGAAATAATAAGAGGACATGAGTTCAATATTTTTATTATTTTGGAAAAAAATAAAAACATGTCTTTGGGAATTTTTTTCTAAATACAAAAAAATAATAGAGATTGACATTATTTGTTTACATCTATAAATTTGGTATACTTTTTACCTTGCTATATTAGCATATAAATAAAATTAATAAAAAATTTGTATGCCGAGTAATTTCCGCCTAGAAACCGCCTAGGCTCCGCCTAGGCGCTAGGCCCCCCTCGGGCGCCCGTCTAGCGCCTAGCGAATTTTACAACATTGCTTATGAAGTCGCGGTGGCCAGCGACGATTCTTCTTGATAATTAAAAAAACCGCGCGAAACCTCTGTCATATAAAATGCATGAGCAGTGTGTGATCGAACACATTAGAGTGTGTGTAACTTTCTATAGTGTGAGCTTGAGAGAAAGTTGTAAACACGTAGTGTGAGCTTGAGAGAAAGTTGTAAACACAAGAACAGTAGATTGTGAAGTGCTCTGTAAACTCCCAACGAAGATCATCAATAAAGCTTGGATCCTTGGACCGTGGACGTAGGCTATACTCATTAGCCGAACCACTTAAGTCTGCTTGCAATTTTCACTTTGTTGTCTTTCTGTTTTATTCAACTCGATCGCGATTCAATCTGAGGTTATTTGGTGCAAATTGAGCTGACCACAACAGAAAAAAATCAAATTACGAAAAAAAATAGAGTGGCGGATTCTGCACTCACACATCATACGCTAAATATGGACTAAGATTTTCTGATTCAATCAGCATTTGGATATAGATAAGGGTCCTACTATTCACACCCCCCTACACCCCCTATACCACTCTTTATACCCCATTAACACTTGATTTTTGTAATAATAATTTTAAATAATCACATGATTCAACAAAAAATATTATATTAACTTATTTTCCATTAAATCAATAATATTAATTACATAAACTATTAAAAATGATTAATTAAGTCATTTTAATCAATGACACATTTAGAACTAGCAAAAATGCTCGTGGCCCACGGGCCCGCCCGCCCCACCCTGGTACTGTCAAATGGGCCCACGGGCCGTGGGCCCGCCAAAGTGACGGACGGGCTGCCATTTCTCAGGCCCACCAGAGGACGGGCCTATGCAGGTAAGCCCGTGCGGGCCGTGGACAGGCCCGCCAAATATCAAATATTTTTTTCAAAAAAAATTAATATATAAATAAATTATATAGGTTTTTTATTTTTTTTTAGATCCAATTTTTAATTTAATCAAGTCTAATAACATAAATAAATTTTTTATTAAAAAACTAAATTTGATTAGGAGTAATTCAACTTCATTAGTTTATTCTAATGTTTTTAATTTTTTATATAATTTTTCATTTTATTTTTTTTGGACCGGCCGGGCCCACTAGGCCGCTACCCGCCAGTAGGGCGGGGCGAACTGCATATTTCTCAGGCCCACCAGAGGGCGGGCCTATGCCAGGAAGCCCGCACGGGCTGCGGGCAGGCTCGCCAAATATCATAAAATATTCTTTTAAAAAATCAATATGTAAATGAATTATATGAGTTTTTATATTTTTGAGATCCAACTTTTAATTTAATCAAATTTAATAACAAAATAAATTTTTATTAAAGAATTTAAATTTGATTAGGCGTAAATTCAACTTCATTAGTTTATTCTAATTTTTTTTTTCTTTTTTTATATATATAATTTTTTCGTTTTATTTTTTAGGACGGGCCGGGCCCACCAGGCCCGTTACCGCCAGTAGGGCGGGGCGGGCCTTCATTTACAATGCCCGTCAATTGGAAAAAATTGTCTTTTTTAATCGGCAAGTATTTATTTAATATTATTTAAATTATTAACATTGAACACATTTTTTCCTTTTTATATAGGGTATGTAATTGGTAAATAATTAATGTTTACTCTACATATTAATTAGGGGGTGCGAATAGAAAAAAGGTGGGTGCCAATAGAATTACCCTATAGATAAATATCAAATACTTATTTTTAAATAAATACTTGCCACAAAAATCAACAACTCTCACATGGATTCTCTCAATGCGCTCGAAGTGTTTATGGGATATATGTGTATACGCTCAAATCAACACTATGAAACGGTATTACCATAAGCTTGCTAACATATCACATTGTATTCACATAGCGATTTTAGTGTACAAATCAAGAAGGTCTTTCATTGGGTTGTAATGGGGCTTAGGGATTGGGTAGGATATGTTGGAAAAGTAGGTTAAAATTGTCGAACCAGATGATTAATAATCGCTAAGACCCACGACTTTTCCATGACACACTACTAATTCGAGAATTACTCTGATCATACTAACATGCTACGGTTTCATATTCAAGACAACTCAAAGCTTCCCAATACTGACAAAACTGAGTAGCGCCTCAATTTTTTTATTTTTTTTTATGATTTATTTTTTTTTCTCTTTTTTTTCGAATATATTTTTCTATACGCTTTTTTTTTTCGACTTCTCATTTTCTTTTTTTTTTTTAAAAAAAAGAAACTTTTCCTTCGAATTTTTTTTTTTTAGCAATAGGATAACTAATAACAAGTATCTAGACGCATTCTCTAGCAAATCAATCTCGAGGTCGTGGGATCTACGCAATTAATAATTTGTCTAATCCGACAATGGGTTGAAAAGAAAGCCAAGAGGATATATCTGGGTAAATATAGTGACTTAAATTCAACAAGAAGAAATAAGGCTAAGGCTCAAGTTGGCTCACTAAGTGGAAAATTGAAGGTAGGATCACTGTGAGGCCAATGACATAATCCTAAGTGCCTTAATCACTTTTGTACACAAAAAACCGCTAATGATATCAACATGTATAATAAAGCAAGTTCTAGAATATTCGAAACATAAGTGACACTCACATAGGAAAAAAAAACTGAATATAAAGATAAAAACTTTTTTTTTTTGGGCTCAAATCTCACATATTTAAGTGGACTTTGTGTTGACTCTTGCGCATTCGGTCTTTAAATCAATTGAAGAAAAAGAATAATCATCCTAATACCAAATAGTTATTCCTAATTGTTTCTCTCATGTTCTAATTAATGCACATCGGTTTGCTCGAGACAAGATATTTGTTCATCCACTAACATGAGAAACCTCCCCCACACCTAAACTCTGCATTGTCCTCAATGTAGAATTCTATTGAAAAATAGTAGCTAAAATCTAAAGATTCCCACCCTAATTTTCATTTTAATATTTCAGAGTAGATGTGAAGAAGTGATAAAAGCGATGCTGAAAATAAGACTTCCCTGACAGTGATGAAGCCGTAGAGAAATTCCGAGCGAGAGGATATTTGTTCCAGAGCCTAGTGAGATCTTGTAGCATACATAGCCGAGAGAAAACCTGCTTAATCATCATTGAAAACATAGATAAAATGGAAATATTGCAATAACAAAATAAAATAGGATAATGTTGGGTTGCCTCCCAATTAGCGCTTTTCTTTAACGTCTTTGGCTAGACGTATTCTCCGTTCGTTGACGTCACGCATAAATGGGCAAGCTCAGCTTGACTTCTTGAAGGTGAATTACTTGCTCATCTGGCAACTTTTCAGAAATCGGTAGTGGCTTTTCGTCACGAAACAAACGGCTCAAATGGTCCGCCACGGAGTCGTCCACGCCTTTGCGATCCTTGATCTCCCAATCAAACTCTTGATGTAACAAAATCCACCGTATTAAGTGTGGTTTTAACTCCTTCGACAACAAATATTTTAGAGCTGATTGGCCGTGAACTTCCAAAAGTGCGTGCAATGTCATGATCACATTTCTGATATCTTTGTCCGCTTCAAAATGCAAATCTTTTCCTGTTTTACTATTCTTAATCACATATTCGAGTGTGTCGTTAGTGAAATTACGCTCATCTCGAACAAATGCATTAATCATGCTAATAGATTTTGGTTCATTAGGATATTTCATATCATCAAGTACATTCATAGTAAGCTTTTTCCCATCAAACTCAAAAGTAAGGGTTCCTGAATCAACGTCTATCTTAGTTTTAGCCGTTTTCATGAATGATCGACCTAATAAAATAATAGCAGAATCAAACGCATGTTCATCACCCATGTCGACAATGTAGAAATCAGCTGGAAAAATAAATTCACCACATTTTACTAGAACATCTTCAACCAATCCTTCGGGATAAATAATGGACTTATTTGCTAATTGAAGGCATATATCAGTGCACTTAAGAGGTCCCATACTCATCTCATTGAATAAAGATAATGGCATAACATTGATTGACGCTCCTAAATCTAACATGGCATTATTTATTTTTCTCGTTCCTATAGTAACCGAGATAGCAAACATACATGGGTCCTTACATTTTTGGGGAAGTTTTCGTTGAAGCGCAGAGGAAACATTTTCACTTACTATGATTTTTCCTTCCGGTTTGTGTTTCCTTTTGTTCGAGCACATTTCCTTTAAATATTTTGCGTAGCGTGGGATTTGCTTGATAGCATCCAAAAGTGGAATGTTGATCTCGACTTTGCTGAAGGTCTCCATTATACTCTTTTCTTCTGCTTCTTCTTGTTTCACCCTAGCAAACCTTCCAGGAAAAGGTGGAGGAATAACAATATTAGGTTTATCAATATTCGAATTATTACTTACCTTCTTCCCGCTTCCCTTATTTTTGTTATCACTTGAAAGTTTCGCGTGGGCTTCGTCATGACTTGGCTGCCCGATCTCTTTCCCATTTCGAAGAGTCATCATACTCACATTTGCTTTTGGATTTATTTCGACTTGAGCTGGTAGTTTTCCCTTCTCATTCTGTATTTGGCTCATTTGAGTCGCCAACTGTGATACTTGCCTTTCTAAATTTTGCACGCTTGAGCGCGTTTCGTTAATGCTCGATCGAGTTTCCTGTTGAAAAATGGCAGTACTAGTTGCTAAATCCTTGACAATATCTTCCAAAGACATACCTGGCTTTGATGTTGCGGCTTGTTGAGGAGGATTTGGTGGCCTTGGTGCTTGCTGCATGAAACCTGGCGGTCGATTCCCGTAACTCAGATTTGGGTGATCACGCCATCCGGGATTGTATTGACTTGAGTATGGATCATAGAGCCTTTGATATGTTCCTGTGTAACCCCCAATTGCATTGGCTTGCTCGCTAGGATTAAACTGAAGTGAAGGACAATTCGCTGTTGCATGTCCAGCAATTGTACATATACCACAAGCCTTTACCTGACTCGTTTTCCCGATCACAAGTTTTTCCACAAGAGATGTTAGCGAATCTAATTTTTGCTCAAACGAAGTAGTACTTACCTCGCTCATCCTTTGTTGGCCTACATCTTGACGTGTTCCAAATTGTTGCGCATTTGTGGCCATGCTCGAGATAAGCCGACGAGCCTCGTCTGCCGTTTTATCGACCAGCGCTCCTCCACTTGCTGCGTCAATCATGTTTCTCTCCATGGGTAACAAGCCTTCGTAAAAATATTGGATAAGAGCTAACTCGGAAATTTGATGAGATGGACAGCTTGCGCACAACCGCTTGAATCTCTCCCAATATTCGTGTAAAGTTTCTCCGTTCCATTGTCGAATCCCGTAGATTACCTTACGAATATTTGCGGCACGAGATGCAGGGAAAAATTTTGCGAGGAATTGTTTTTTAAGCTCGGCCCACGTAGTAATCGAACCTGATGGTAAGTAGTATAACCAGTCTTTTGCATGATCCGCCAAGGAGAAAGGGAATGCACGAAGGCTAATCTGATCTTCTGTGACCCCGTTTGGCTTCATGGTTGAGCAAACCATGTGAAACTCCTTTAAATGTTTGTGCGGATCCTCACCTGCGTTACCATGAAAAGTAGGAAGTAAATGGATTAAACCTGATTTTAACTCAAAAGGTGTTTGAAGAATAGGGAATTCAATGCAGAGCGGCCGTTGATTAACATCCGGCGTAGCCATATCTCTCAACGTAAGACGGAGTGGCTGCTGCTGTTCGGTTTCCTCCATGTCGCTTATTGAAAATTCCTGTTCGGATTCCGTGCTAGAAATTGATACAGTCGAATCTTTTTGTCTTTTTGCCTTTCGATTCGCCCTCGCGGTCCTCTCGATTTCTGGATCAAATATTAGTATACCTGTTCGAGAAGATCGGGGCATAAACTAGAACAACAAAAAAAATCGAATTAAAAATAGAAGTAAATCAATAGAGACCACCCTCCCCGGCAACGGCGCCAAATTTTGGTCGCGTCGAAAACGGCCAAAAATAAATTAATCACCTTTATTCACTAAACACGAGTATAGCGACAGTAGGGATCGTCTCCACAGGGAAAGTGGTTTGTTTATTTCTAATTTTAAATTCGATCAATAATAATAATAATATTGATAATAATAATATTGATAATAATAATAATAGTAATAGTAATAATAATAATATTAATAATATTTATAATAATAGTAATAATATTAAGGGGGGTTTTGTTGGCAAGGCTTAGGGGCAAAATAAAAATTCGAAACTAAGCATGATAAAATAATAGTCGATAAACATATTAATCCATGTGCATATGAGATTAATTGGCATATTGAATAGATCGGAAAAAATTAAAATATAATAAAATAAAGCTTACAACCGTGTGAATTGCAACTTGATATCTTCGCTGAAATAAGCTCGGAACGAATTCCACCGAGAATCAATAACAGAAATAACTTCGATCCTCCCACGTATGTTTAAGATTTGTATCATAAATGACATATAACATAAAAGATAAGGCCAAGACCAAACAGCAACTATAAATAAAAAAAAAGAAAACAATACTTTAAATGAAAGGACGACAGCTCATTTCTCTCCACTAACCATGACTAGTGTGTAGTGTTTTTTTTTAACTTTGTTTAGTCTCTCAAAATCAATCGTCTGCACCTCTATGTTACTCTCAGACAAGATGCAAAAGAGAGAGATAGCAGCAAAAAGCAAATGAAAATAGCAATATCAAAACACTATAGCACTTTCGATGATCTCTGTCTCTCTCGCTCAAACTCTCGGTCACACTCAAGCAAAAATATGAAGGGAAAGGTAATTATACAACAGCGCTATTCTGCTCTCGCTCAAAATCTCTGCTACGGTCTATAAAATAGAAATATAAAGATGAAAGGGGACAATAGCAGTTTTTATAAAGAAACAGAGCTCTATTCTATTCGATGCTTCTCCCTCTGTTGAGTTTAGCTCTATTTATAGATAGCTTGAAGCGCAATGGACAATTTTCTCAGTTTGGTGCGTGCTTGAGCAGCCCTTGAGCCTTGCGCTCGGATCTTCCGCCGTTTGATGATGTGAGATGTTTTCTAATTTTCTACTTTCAGCCGTCAAGAGCGGTCCTTCGATGATCTTGTCGATTCTATTTTCTTGCCTTGAGCCATGTGTCTGATGGTGGCTCGTCTTCATCTTTCAGCCGTTGGTATTTCTTATTCCTTCTGTGTGACCTTAATTGGGCCGATTGAACCAACTCAAAGCGAGCTTGTATGGGCATATGGGCCTTAATTATGTTATTACTTGTCCTTGCCCTCTTTGTCTTCCTTTGGGTCCAATATTCACCAACTTAAAATATATGCAAGCAAGGTCATTAGGACGTATAATAACGATTGTGCAGCAAGTTTATGGGTGTATAAAATACGTAAAAATAATAGCTTATCAATAGGGTATGTAATTGGTAAATAATTAATGTTTACTCTACATATTAATTAGGGGGTGCGAATAGAAAAAAGGTGGGTGCCAATAGAATTACCCTATAGATAAATATCAAATACTTCTTTTTTAAAATACTTACTAGAATCAAACAAAGTTTCAGAATTTCCCAATTCAAGAAAAAGAGAAGAAAAATAAGTATTACTTTGGTACATCGCTCTTGCCCTCGACTGCCATTCAGTTGAGCAACCTAACTGCTTCTTCAGTCTTTTTTAAACAGTTTCCTCTTTGAATCACCTCCATTTTCCATCGCCACAGTTAAACACAACAGCGATAGATTTGCACGGCTCAACTCAATTCATCATAGAGGGTTTTCATTTTCTTTCCTAATAATAAACAGCAAGCAAGAGAAAAAGGGATGGAAAAACCTGGCGAAGACAGAGGAGGGAACGTCGATCCATCCAACAAGAAAGCCATAGAAGGGTCCAATCCCAACAAGAGAGAGTTTTCCCTCGCTCTTAGATTTGTGCCTGGAACAGCCTTACCTGCGAGGGAAGAAATCAAGAAATCTTACGACAAGTTTGGGAACACAAAACATATAATGTTGGCGGACGATCACAATGCCATAGTGTTCTTCGAAAAGGGCGATGACTCAGAGGCGGCTTTCAAGTGGTCGGTCAGCCATAGACCTTTCGAGTTAGTCAAAATCTTGAATTTCTGTAAGTGGCTGCCCGAGCAGGCCAAAGATGGTGGTGGTTCGGGCAGTAAGGCTGCTTCTGGTGGGCAGCCTGGGCAAGTGGAAGCTGGTGGTGGTTCGGGCAGTAGGGCTGTTTCTGGTGGTCTGCCTGGGCAATTCGAAGCTGGTGGTGGTTCGGGCAGCTGGGCTGTTTCTGGTGGGCTGCCTGGGCAATTCGAAGCTGGTGGTGGTTCGGGCAGTAGGCCTTTTTCTGGTGGGCTGCCTGGGCAATTTGACGCTGGTGGTGGTTCGGGCAGCTGGGCTGTTTCTGGTGGGCTGCCTGGGCAATTCGAAGCTGGTGGTGGTTCTGCTCTTCGCCGTTTCGGAGGCCAAGAAGGCTTCGAAGAGCTCAATCCTAAGAGACGGATTCTCCTTGCTCTTACATTCGCGGCGGGGACAGCCTTGCCTGAAAAGGACGAACTCATGGAAGCTTACGCAAGATTCGGGAGCGTGAAAGGCCTCTTAGTGTTGGACAAGCCTCGCTCTTTCGCCGTGGCTTACGGAAGGGACGACGAATTGGAGGAGGCGTTTAGGTGGTCGGTGAGCGATTGCCCGTTCAAGTTCGAGTGCGTCGCTAATTTCTGTGAGTGGCAGGGAATATCTGCCAGTCGGCCGCCCGGGCAGGTGGAAGTGGGCGGTTCGGGTAATATGGCTGCTGTTATTGGGCAGCCCGGGCAGGCCACAGCTGGTGGTGGTTGGGGAAGTAGGGCTGCTGCTGTTGGGCAGCCCGGGCAGACCGAAGCAGGCGGTTCGGGCAGTAGGGCTGCTGCTGGTGGTGGGGACGAGAATGCTGCGTCTTTACTGAAAGCCACCCGAGGGAGTCTCAAGGTCCTTGCTAATACTCTTGAGAGTTGTTATTTCGTGCTTAATGATGAGCAGAAAGCTAGGTTGAAGGAAGTGATTGGGAAACTCGAGGGCGATGTTAAGGAGGCATCCGATTTTGTAGTAGATTTGTTCTTGGCCACCCGGGATAGGAGGCTTTAACCCTTCTAGGAAAACAAACCCGTGGACGCTCAGATTAATAAATGTGATATAGCATACTATAGGAAGGACAGTAGCATTGTTTGATTTACACTGAGAAGAGATTCCTCAAGTCGAAATGTATTGTCCATCTTATGCATTAAAAGACCGACTGGTTTCACTTTCATCCATCTGCGTGTTTATCAATTCCAGCCATTAAGAAATTTCCCAATCTGGAAAAAGAAAAAGAAAAATCTACTGCCAATTACGAGCAGACAAGAGCTAGCTAGCTATGGACGATTGATGCCTACAATTTTTGAGCATTCATAAAACTCCTAAAGAAACGAAAGAAACACTTGAACGCCGCTCTCCACCGAAAATCAAACAGCTGAAATGCCACATTACCTCATCACACATTCATCAGCGTATTGCTCACTCTTGCAGCTCAGCTTTCAATTTCTTCCTCCTCTTTCGCCAAAACCCTAATTCGAACCCCATCCCTAATTAGAACGACTAGAGGCCGGTGCACACGATGTGTGTGCAACAAATAATTAACTCAAACTTAGAAATAAAATCCACAAAACTGACAATAAACAAACAGACGTGTTTTCAACATACATGTGTGTCAGTTCTGACGTGGGCTTAATTCTTATTAGTTTTTAATTGGAGATAAAAGAGAGAGGGCAGTTATACTTATATACGAGCGTGGCGTAATATTAGGGGTGTGCGTCGTGCGGTTTTCGGCGGTTTTCGGCCAATTCCGCACCAAACCACTATATGCGGTTTTTTGAAAAACAATTCTCAAACCGCGGTTTTGAAAAATAAAACCACACGTACACGGTTTCGTACGGTTTGATGCGGTTGCGGTGCCGTTTGAACCGAACAAAGAAAATGTTTATATTTTATCGAACGTAAAAATAGTTTTTCAAAGCGTTAGGCGAAAAAAGGTGATGAGACATCGCCTTGCCTCAGAAACAAGGCGCAAGTCGAGGTATTTGCCTCATATATCGAAGCGTCACCATTGTCCAAATCTTATTTTATATTAGCCTTTACTTATATTAGGGACCACTTTTTTTATTTTAATATATTGGTTTAGCTTTTTGGTCCGATTGGAAGCTCAAAAAATAAATAGTATGTCAATTTGTTATTAAATGTTCGAGTCTTATCTATTTTAACCCTACATGTCCGGCCGTTTACAGAAACATGTTTAACATAAAATATAAAACTAAGTATGTTAGTAACTTTCATATGATCAACAAAATTAGCATATTATTAAAAGACTTATTTGTAAAGAAAAATAATTAAACTAAAAAATAAATTTCACATATTACTATTGTACAATTACCATAAAGAAAAATTAAATAAAATTAGTAAAAAAATTTAGAAAACTAAAATACGGTTCGGTGCGGTGCGGTTTGTACCAAAAATTCACACCGCACCATTATTACGGTGCGGTTTTATAAATAAAATTAAACCGCGGTTTCGAAGTTAATTTTATTATACGGTGCGGTGTGCTGCGGTTCGGGCGGTTTTGTAAAACCATTGCACATCCCTACGTAATATTTACTTTTATCTATCTTTCTATCCATCCCCGACCCAGAAACGTATTCTCAAACTCAAATGCATTTTCAAACAATGCAGTAATTCTTCTCCAACCGATCAACTCATTCTCAAACTCAATAGACTATTTTGTAATATTCACTTCCACAATAATTTTACAAATTTCAATATTATCCACATATATTTGCAACTTTACTAATTAGACTAAAAATATTATTTAGATTTAATCACAAAAAATTAATATGATTAATGATAAAAGGGTATTTATACGTATAAAAGCATCTATTAATGTTTACTTATGAAGCAACTACATACATATAAAAAGTCGATGGAAAGTAAAGAAGGCCTTGAAGTATGATGTGAGCTAGAATAAAACTGTCAGCTTTTTCTTTGCCAGGTCAATACAAAATGCTAAGCCAACTGTCATCTTGTCTATTTCTTTTATGTCATTTTTCAGTTTTTTCTGACACACATACGAGAGAAAAAGAAACTGAGGACTTCCATGCAAATCAAGAGATCGATCATCGCACTTAACAGTCTCAAACGCAAATATTCGTCCAAAACGAGGAGAGAGAACCTACCTTTCGCATTTTGAGTTCAGTTTTGGTGTTCGGTTAGAGCAAATTTTATTCCTAATTTTGGCTTTTGGTGTTCGGTTGGAGATGCTCTAAGGAAGAGAGACTTATAGTAACTGCTCACAAATTGATTGGTATGTCAGCCACAAATTACCATTCTACCCTCAATTATAAATTTATCATCATTACATCCTAAAAATTATATTTTAATTCTTAGAAATAATATAATTAAATCCAACATTATAATTTCGTCTATTAAAATTTAAATTAGTAATTAATATTATAAATTTATATAGTCAATAACACACATCGGGTGTGCCAAAATACTAGTACGATTTATTAATTGTCAGGGGACTTAAAAACTGCCTAATTTGGTCTAATTTGATGTATCAATTACGCCAAAATTTCAATGGTTAGTTACTTGATACGTCAGTTAAATTGGATTGTGTCCATCATATCATATATCTTTAATTTAATGAATTAAAAAATTGTATTGGGTAAAGACAAAAGAAACTACCACTACATTATCAAATAAAAAAGCACAAAAAACTACCCACTACCTCCCATCCCATCATCTATCAATTTGTAACAACCATATATAAGCCAAGTTCTGAGATGCTATTGCTAATTTTTCATCTCTAAGGCATCGACATGTAATAATATCGAAGAGATCATGGAAATGCTTATGCCTCTCGACAATCCAATTTCGAGATGGGGGTGCACTATAGTGGCAGTATTAGCATTTTTTAATTAATTCTTTGTTGCACCCACATAGGGGTGCACTATGACTAGTTTTTATTAATTATTAGTTGTAGATAAAAATTTGATTGGTTGAAATTGACCTATCAAATTGAGATTAGTGGCAGTTTCTATGAGGACAAGACTCTTAATAAAAATAGAAAGATAATTATGATATCAAAAACATTAATAAAACAAAGATACTCGTAAAAACACTATGCGAGGTACTACCCTTGGTGGCGAGTGCGAGGATGTGGCGTAACTCGTAATTTTTATACAAGTTAAATAACTCGTAACTCGTATACTGTTTTTACGAGTTAAATCTGGTTTTTTAAACCTTACAAAGCGAAGCAACGAAGGCGACGGAAACAAAAAAGAGACGAATACGAAAAGATGACGAAGATGAAAAGACGATGAGGCTTTCACGATGTTGCCCCTCCGACGCAGTTCTGCACACCGCCGCCCACCCCACCCCCTCACCCCCCGCACGACGACTAGGGGTGGGCACAATTCGGTTTACCGAACCGAATTACCGAAAAACCGAAATATTGGTACAAATCATACCGAAAAAAATTCAGTTCGGTATTCATACATAAGTTCTAAATTCCGATATTTGGGTTCGGTACAAGTTTTTTTTTTTCGAAACGATAGATAGCATTAACAACAAAGATACAGGGCTAAATAGCCCAAGGGGTCTCACCGGTACATCGTCAACCGGGAGAACAAAGGCTCACAAGGGAGCACCACACAATCCCACAAGGGGAAACAAACACTCCCACATGGGGAGAAAAGGGTCCACAATGGACAAAAAAACGGACAGAAAACAAAACCCATTATAAAAAGACCTAGAGCTAAAGAACCTATTACAGAAAAAGTTATTAAGCAAAATCTACGGCACTCTTCACTTTCTTCGGCCGTCGACTTCTGGGTTTTGTCTTTATCGGACTGGAGCTCCACAAGGGAGAAAAGGCCCGACCCGAAGGCCGGGAGAGACGGATCCCACAACGGGGAGCGTCAAGGCAGCGGGGTTGGGGGGGAGCTGTCGGCGAGCGCGGGGCAGCCGATGGCGGAGACCAGTCGCGGGAGGTGAAAGAGGCGACGGCGGCGAGGGTGAAAGGGAGCGGCGGCAATCGCGAGAGCGGGACGACAGCCGACGGGAAGGCAGCCAGCAGGGCGGCAGGGCGGAGGCAGTCGAAGGCGGCAAGGCGGGGGTGCCGAGGCGCGGCGGCAGCGAAGACGGTGGCGACATGCGGTGGTGGCAGCCGTGGGCGGTGGTGGTGCGGGTTGTATTTTTTTTTTAAGAACACAACAGGAAAAAAAACTAAGAAAGTAGAGCTCCCCCTACCTCCATTAATGGAGGAGGGGGAGGAGGGGGAAGGATTTGGTGGTGGCGGCGGTGGGAGGTGTTAGGGTTTTTTAGAGAGAAGGGAGAGAGAAGTGTAGAGAGAAGTTATTCCATACGATATACCGAATTACCAATTTTAAAAAACACAGCCCAACAAATTACAGCTCACTACGAGGTCCATTTAGGGCAATTAGGGTTTCTTTAATCTTCTTCCCTTCTTCTACACGAATCAAATGCAATATCATATCAAACCGCAATCTTCTTTAATCTTCTTCCCCAATAAACCTTATATTCAATCAAACCGCAACCTAGTACATATATACATATACATATATTTAATCCGAATTAAATTATGAAAGTGGCTATATATTTTATGCCACATCCCCACTGGCTATCTTTGTAACGCTAGAATTGTAAATAAGGTGTGATTTTCCTTTTCTTTCATTTGAGGCATGAGATGGAACAAACAGCTACGATTACGTGTATTAGAGGGCGGCGCGATGTGTTGTATTCTGTGTGCAGGAACAGAAAAGTTTTCAATGAAGATTATTCCACTTATTGGGCTTCGTTATTAGCCGTGGTACGACCCAAATTGCAAATACACCGAGCAATTTGATCTAGACACCTCATATTATGTTACATGTCCATGTAAAAGTTACACCGTACGAATTAGTAAGATTGATTCAAACATTCCACATATTATGGATTATGTTATGTTTGGTTTCTACCAACAAAACGATTTTCATTTTTTTTTCTTTAACAAAAATGTAATAAAATCATATGGCAGTCTTGATCTTTTAATAGGAAAATTGATCCACTCCATAAATATAGAAATACATATTACAAAGTAAACATAGAAATAACTTAAATAAACCCAAATCTTGCATCTTGAAGTTTCACAACTTCTTTCAATGCAAAATTTAAAATCCAAATCATTATAAATTATATTTCTATCCCAATATATATTTCAGTTGAAATGAAAATACGACGCTTTATCTTTTCAACGGTTCATTGGAATTCTGCATGTTAAAACAAAATAAGTAGTACGTATAAATAATACGTGCATATATAAATATATACATATATGTATATATAGGACGTAGAAGAGAAGATCATTACGCATCACAGTCGACGTTAGGGTTGATGGGGACATGCACATTAATGTTGCAGAGCTCAGGAATCTGCTTGGCCCTCTCAAGAATAACGCCGGGAATGGACCGGAAGGACTTCTTTAAGACACTCACAGACGCTCTTGCGATCGTCGCGAGTAGCAGCGGCAGCAACACGTCGGAGCGAGGTCTACCGCCCCCGTGATAAACGGCTGGCACGGCAGCAGATACACCACCGCTTGGTCGCAAGACAGAAGAGCGTCCGACGTCTGTGGGCCGAGCATTGCCATTGACACGGCCACATTTAGTGAATCTGCAATGTTTCCTTGATGGCTCATTGACACTATCCACTCATTGATGTCTTGCGACCAAGCGGTGATCCAAATGAAAGTTCTTTGTCAATGAGCCATCAAGAGCTCCTGCATTGGATCCATCTAGCCAAGGAGATCCAACGGCAACTGTTCATCGAGGCTTTTTCCTTCACCAAAACTTCAGCTCTTCAGTTGTTCTTCATCCTTTTCCAGCCTGCTTTGACCATGCTTCTTTCCGGCGGTTCCGGCGAGGTGATGGCTCGCTAGTCCGGACATTAACAAATGCTCTCCATTTAGCAGTCTATTCAATGACAGGATTGGAAATTTAGTGAATCATTAATAGTTATGGATAGTTCTTTAATTGTGATACAATGAATGCTAAATATCCCCATATATATATATATATATATATATATTAATAATAAATAATTTATGATAGTTGTCTATGTTTTCATATCTGATCGTCGAGTTGATACACTATTAGCGGAGGAGATCCTATGGCTAATAAATTTTCTATTTATTTTTTAATTTACCAATTCCAGCATATCACAAAATCTCGCTTTTTTGTGTGATTTGTATGAAAATAACAAGTAAACATATTAATGTATTTGTTCTTCACTATGGTCATATTGATATTCATGTTATATTTTTCTTATGGGGTCCAGGATTTCATTGGCAATATTGGCCAAAATTATTTCCAGTGGTTTAAATATAAATTTGTGATATAAATCAACGAGTATAGAAGTATTCTCTCTGTGTACATATATATATGTATACATTAATAATACAAAATACGGCAATAATTGCTTGAAAAAGTTCTTAAATACGTGACTCGTGTTTACATTGGATATAGTACTTTTTATTTCTATAGACGATATACACTGCAGCTTTCCGTCATCTTCCTTTAATTGAATGGTATTAGAAGGGATAAAACCTAAAATGGTCCCCGATGTTTACCCTATGAACCAATTTAGTCCCCGATGTTTCGCGTGAACCAATTTAGTCCCCGATGTTATCGAAAATGAACCAAATTGGTCCCTCCGTCAATTCGTCCGTCAATTTAGACGGAGATTGCATTTGCGACGGCTTTAGCGACGGAATTTCCGTCGCTAACTGAAAATTTAAAAAATAATAAATTAAATATTAAAAATGAGGAAAAATGCAAAAAAAAGGAAAACAATTCAAAAAAATACAGTAAAAAATTCAAAAAAAAAAAGAGAGAATACTACCAAAAATTAAATAAAAATAAATAATAATAAAAAAATAAAAAATAATAAAAGTAAAATAAAAACTAAATTTAAAATAGAACATGATAAGTTAAACATTGAGGACAAAAATACAAAAAAGGAATAAAAATTCAAAAAATAGAGTAACAAATTCAAAAAAGAAGAGAATATTACCAAAAACTAATTAAAAATAAATAATAATAAAAATTATAAAATAATAAAAGTAAAGTAAAAACTAAATTTAAAAGAGGAAATGATAAATTAAACATTAAAAATGAGGAAAAAATCCAAAAAAAAGGAAAAAAAATTCAAAAAATAGAATAAAAATTCAGAAAAACTAATAAATTAAAAAATAAATAATAATAAAAAGATGATAATAATTAATTTATGATTTACAAAATAAAAAATAAAATACGCTAATTTATTATTATTTATTGTGAACTTTACAGATAAGTACCTATTTGGATAAAAACTTGTAATTTAGTACCCTGTCAGGATTTTTTTATATGTAGGTACCTAACAGAATAAATTATTTGCACATAGGTACCCGATCCCCGAAAGTACACCATACAACACATTTGGGTACCATATATCAACACATTTGGGTACCCTATATCAACAGAAAATGGTACGACGTATGCTATATTTAGGTACGCCCTATGTAACACACAGATATGCTGTAGGTACGACGTATGCTATATTTAGGTACCCTATATCAACATGTTTTTGGATTTTTTTCCTCATTTTTAATGTTTAATTTATCATTTTCTATTTTAAATTAAGTTTTTATTTTACTTTTATTACTTTTTATTTTTTATTATTATTTATTTTTTATTTAGTTTTTGGTAATATTGTCTCTTTTTTTTTGAATTTTCTTTTTTAAATTTGTTACTCTATTTTTTGAATTTTTATTCCTTTTTTGTATTTTTTTTCCTCATTTTTAATGTTTAATTTATCATTTTCTATTTTAAATTTTGTTTTTATTTTACTTTTATTATTTTTATTTTTATTATTATTTATTTTTATTTAATTTTTGGTAATATTCTCTCTTTTTTTTTGAATTTTTTACTGTATTTTTTTGAATTGTTTTCCTTTTTTTTTGCATTTTTCCTCATTTTTAATATTTAATTTATTATTTTTTTAAATTTTCAGTTAGCGACGGAAATTCCGTCGCTAAAGCCGTCGCAAATGCAATCTCCGTCTAAATTGACGGACGAATTGACGGAGGGACCAATTTGGTTCATTTTCGATAACATCGGGGACTAAATTGGTTCACGCGAAACATCGGGGACTAAATTGGTTCATAGGGTAAACATCGGGGACCATTTTAGGTTTTATCCCGGTATTAGAATGTAACCATCCTTAGAAATTTAATCTCTTCAAATGATTCTATCACTTAGTCTATTATATGAACATGTTATGTTCTGATTCCTAATGATAAACATGTAAGTGAAATAATTGTTGATCGATATGCAACTTGCAAGTTCAAGATCTTGGTTTTCTATTTTTATTTTTTTGTCAGGCAGAAGCCATTTGATTCAATTTGTAAAAAAAATTGACAAAATGGCAAAAGCGCCAATTTGTTACATTCCAAATGAAGGAGACATCAATGAGTAAGACAAAATGGTTTTGCGATTTTGATGAAGAAAAAATATGAGTAATGTACTGCTTTTTAGTTTAATTTTGAAAATGATCGTGTATCTGGTTACGGAGTTGCTTGTTTTTTTGTAGGTGCCTTGCTATTTCCATTCCAAATACAAGTCCAGCCAGTCGAGTACCTATAAGAAGAATGGTTAGTACTGTTTCCATCCCCTCCGGGAAAGTATGCTGATATATATACCGTTGTGATTGTATGCATATAGTTTAATTTTTTTTAATTATGGCATCTGTTATTATTCTTATATAACTTGACATGGATTTCTCTGCAGGAAAGTCAGCAGCAATTCACTATGGATCTGGAGCTATCTCTGGATTCTTTAGTGAGGATAGTGTCACAGTTGGTGACTTGGTTGTAAAAGATCAGGTCGTTTTCTGTCGCATTTTATGATGTTTCTAGTTGGTGGGTTACTAATGGAATCATAAATTGTCGACCAGGAATTTATTGAAGCAACTCGAGAACCAAGTATCACATTTTTGGTTGCCAAATTCGACGGCATATTGGGGCTTGGTTTCAAGGAGATCTCTGTTGGAAATGCAACCCCAGTGTGGTATGAAAACGAACTCACTTTTGTAAACCATTCTCATGGGTGTAGTTTTTGCCTATCTTTAATGAGTTATGTATAATTTCCATGACTTTCTCGTGTTTCTTTCAGGTACAACATGGTCAAACAAGGTCTTGTCAAGGAACCCGTGTTCTCGTTTTGGCTCAATCGCAATGTTGATGAAGAAGAGGGCGGAGAAATAGTCTTTGGTGGAGTTGATCCTAATCATTACAAGGGTAAACACACAAATGGTGTAGTTGATCCTATTTTATTGAAAGATCAATATATTTAATTGCATATGTAAATATCTCAACGAAACTTGAATATGATGACCATGAACGAGTATATCTACTCAAACAAGATGCAAGAATGAGCAACAACAAAAGCGTTCCGATCAGATAATACTTGGTGTTCTACCTGAAAACATGGTATTATTATTATTATTCTAAAGCATAATTCCTAGAGCCCAATAAAGCCCACTACCAATCCAGAAAACAATAAGCAAGAGAATCCCTTCAAATTGACAGCAAACGACGGCTTGCACGGTGGAGGTGGTGGCGGCGGCGATGGTGGAGGAGGCGGTGGATGAGATGGTGGTGGAGGTGATGGTGGAGTAGGGGATGGCGTGGGTGGGGGTGGAGGAGGAAAGTGAGGAGATGGTGGTGGAGGGGATGGTGGAGGAGGGAAGTGAGGCTGTGGAGGCCAAGGCCGAATCTCAGGGGGCGGCGGCGGTGGTGGGGATGGTGGAGGCGGGGGAGGAGGGTGGAGTACAGGCAAGGGCGTGGGCTCCGGCGGAGGCTCTAGTGGCGGGAATACGGGGGGCGTAGGTGTGGGTTTTGGTTCGGGCTCCGGCGGAGGCTGTAGGGGTTCCGGCGGCCCAAGTTGAGGAGGAGGCCCGAAACCTTCCGGCCTGGGCTCTATCCTCGACTCCTTGATGCAACTCTCGAGGCCAGCAACGCCGCCGCCGTCGGTGTACATCCTAATCGGATTCGAAGTATCGCATGCTCGGCCACCATCTTCAGTCTTCTTCAACCCTATAAAGACAAACATACAAATCGTCAGTCTCAGTAATAATCTAACATTCACAACAAGATCGAATTTAGTCTAAAGACCCGACCCGACGACCAAGAACCCACGTCCGCGTCGGATCTCCGGCCGGCGTCGCCACCACCCACCGCAACATGAAAGGCAACGGCAACCACGGTTGTGAGAAGAAGCAGCTTAATCAACGATGCAGCCATGTCCTCCTTTCGTAATGAAAACACATGTGAACAAAAGACTTTCTGAACAGAAGTAGCCAAAGCGAGGAAGGTAAAGTAGAACTAGTCTCTAGTGAGTGCTCTTTAAATGCGCCCTAGAAAAAGGTAAAGGTATCGGTTCGATTTTAATGAAAGAAAAAAAGTACACGTGGTGCATGTTAGTGGCAGAGGCTCTAATATCCTTACAACACTTCAAATAATTTCTAGGATATAGTATTGGACCACGTGCTACGGCTCTTCTTTCAAGAATTTTCCTCTTCGTTGTCTATATAATCATATATTTATATGCAAACTCCCACGAGAGACACGATGAACGTTTCACAAGGGAAATTGCGAGTACGTGGAGGTTATGCAGAAGACCGATAAATGGCTCAGTTGAAAGAGAACCCTCTCATTAGTCAATTGGTGTCATCTAAAGTGGGAATTTTCCTTTTCCTCTCAAAGGTTTTGATGATGGAGATTGCTGCAAGAAACGGACGGCTATGATTGATGGAACACACTTTTTTGGGCTTTAATATGGGCCGAACAAGGCCCAAATTGCAAGTACAGCGACCAATTCGATCTATTATCGTCGAACCACTAATTCGACGACGCGTGGCCGTGATTAATTGAAATATTTTGCGATTTTATCAAATTATCTTTAGATTCAATTTCACCGTTGCCATGTCAAAAATACCAATAAAAAGATTTTCACTAGTGAAGCATATGCCATTCTTGTTTTTGTTTTTTTTTTATAGGAAAAGTGCTCCATAAATATAGAAATACATGCTAGAAAACGTAATAGAGATATCTTCAATACAAATCCAAATCTTGCATCTTGAAGCTTCACCGCATCTTATTTCCCTGTGAAATTCAAAACCCATACATTAAATTAATCATCACAACTTACATTTCATTCCCGATATATATATACATAAATATATATATATATATATATATACATAAATATTTACCGCTGGAGCTGTGGGAGGCAAATCCGATCGTATACCGTTTCAACTGTTCATCGGAACTCTGCATATGTTAGAACAAAATAATTAGTAAACATACGTTTAAACACAATACACATGCATATATATACACACACAAATAGCAGGGCAGGGCGTAGAAGAGCGTAGATATATAATTATTACGTATCACAGTTGACGTTAGGGTCGATGGGGACAGGCACATTAACGTTGCAGAGCTGAGGAATCTGCTTTGCCTTCTCAAGAACAACGCCGGGAAGTGACGGAAGTACATCTTTAAGGCACTGACATACGCTCTTGCGATCTTCTTGAGTAGCGGCGGCGGCAAAGAGCGCCTGAGCCCCCGAGCAACACGCCGGAGAGAGGTCGGCTCCACCAGTCGTGATGAACGGCTGACACGGCACTAGATACTCAATCGTTTGCTCGCAAGAGAGAAGACCGTCCGCCGACGTCTTTGGGCCGAGCTCGACCATCGACGCGGCCAAGGCGGCGACCACCGTTAGAGAGCGAAGAGTGAGGGTTTTCTTGTCGAGAGCCATTGGTAGCCGTTAATTGTAAATTGTGTAAGAAATATTTGATGCGAGCGAGTGAAGGAATATAATGAAAAGCGTTTGTCGATTGGGGGTTCTATATATAGCGGAAGGAAGAGATGCTTGTGGGGCCCGCGGGCTTTTTCCGTCACTATCTCTGCACTGCAATGCTAGAAAATTGGAGATTTAGTAATAAATATTAGTATTTTTGGATAATTTGTTATTTCAGAAATTATCCCCATTTTAGCTGTCTATGCTATGGTAGGATTGGAAAATTAGTGAATCATTTGGATAGAATTTGAATTCTGATACAGATGAAGCAGGCTAAGTATTTTTTCCAGTAATAGTTTCATCACGTTCCATTTATATTCTGTTTTGCTATCAGAAATAAATTATGAAATTAACTATATTTCCATATCTGATCATCCAATTGATACAAACATTGGACCACAAATCATTTCCAACGGTTTAAATATAAATGTTGTGATATAAATCAACGAGTATATAAGCTCTCTCTCTCTCTCCCTCTCTCTCTCTCTTTATATATATTTATAGGGTGCTACTATTCACACCCCCTCTTGAATAGAAAATGCTATTTACACCCCCCTTACATTAAATAGTTTACATATAGTGCAACATGACATTTAATACATTAAATACTTCACATACAAGCAATAAACGATTTCTATAACAATATAGTGCAATAATTTTTCAACAATACCCAATTATAATTGTGTTAGTTAACTTATTTTTCATTAACACATCTCATTTAATAATATTTTATTTTTATATTAATCTATTTTACTGTTTTAAAAAGTATTATTTAAATTTCAGTAATACTAATAATTAACCTATTTGAATAAGAATAATCATATAAAGTAATATTTCTTATTAACTTAGACAATTGAAAGAGGTACCAGTTAATTCAATTAAATATACATTATAGATAAATAATATAATATTTTTAATATTATAGATAGCATAAATATAATTCATAAAAAAATATAATCCATACTTATATATTTTGCTGAATTATAACATAAAATTATATGATTATGAAGTTATAATATTATTGGTTGAAAAAAAGTAGTAATTTGTTACGTTAAAATTTCTCTATGAATTGAATGCAATAATATGATAGGAAAAAATAAAGAATTAATTAAACTTGAACACATACCATATTTAGTAGTATTTATTTTAGTGGGGGTGTATTTAGTAAATAGGGGAGTGTGAATAGAATTACCCTATTTATATCTATCTATCTATATAATATATATATATATATATTTTAATAATAAAAATACCGCAATAATAGCTTGGGAAAGTTTTAAAACACAGCGCTCGTGGATATGGTATCTTTTTATTTCGATATACGTAAGATATACACTACTTCAACTTTCCTTCATCTTCCTCTGACACTGAGTTATATGAACGTATCACATGATTTGAAAAAGGTATATTTTGATAGGTAATTACCATCCTTACAAGTTTTAACTTCCCTTAATCTAGATAATTATGTTGTGATTCTCACTTATGGTTTCTTTTAATTGTATCTATGATTAATGACAAGCCTGTTGGTGAAATATAACTGTTGGACCATTAATTTTCCAGAATTTAATACATTACATCAATGCTTCTGCTACAGACGAAGGCCTGCATATCTACAACACAAAAGTGCCATGAAAACACGATACACAGCAAGCATCACCTATATATAATATATATATTATAATATATATTAACTTAGCAGCAGGCAAATGCGATCGAGAATAAGAAAAGAAAAGCCGATCAATCAATAATGCCCATTATTATTTCCATGGCGGCGAATAAGCAGCGAAGACCTACAAAGAGGACAAGTAAAACGGCACCTCTCAAGCCATTTGCCCATGCACTCGCCATGGAAGACGTGCTTACACCTGGGAAGTTCGTTCACTAATTCCATCTTTTCGAGCTTCATCAGACAGATTGAGCAGAAAGATTCGTCATCGTCTAGTCCTTCATCATCAGTAGCTCCTCGTCTCAGATCTTCGAATCTTGAAGTTGTAATAAGATCCAATTCGTAATCAGTATGTTGATCTTCTTGGCAATGGCGGCGGTACATTAGGGTAAGTGTCTTTACTGTTTGGTGAAGAGGGATCCATATGCATGTGTACAAGATCAAGGTGATTGTGCATAGACGAGATTCTACTGCATATAAGCATATCATATTTCTTTACTTTTTTTTGCTTTCTTGCTAGCTTTGATTGTGTGTGTAAGAACATGTAAGAGTGGATGGGGTATATATTGACGAGAGAAAGTCAACCGTAATTTCTTGGATTCTTCAAGTAGTATCTTGTAGATTTCGTTGTAATACAATATACGAAGCATTAGAAAAAATATATGTAAATCTCAACTAAGAATCATTGTATAACGAAAATTCCCTTATTACATAAATAACCGACACAAACATAGAGGGAAAAACTAAGTACAATATATACTGACTATATCGTGAAGATTATGTGAATCAGTAAGAAGCTTCATGGAGGATTGTGCCAACCATTATTTCGCAAGTCTATTGTAGAGTAGCCACTCATATAATATAATGATCAATATATTTAATAATAGAAGCTTAAATTAAGCTGTAAAGTGATCGTGTTTCGCGTAGATTCTTGGCCAAATTAGTTACTAAAGCATACTGGGATAGAGATTTTCTATATGTTTGATACGCAGTGATTTCTTGGCAATTATTTTACATCGATCTTACATTATTTGTGGGTGATAATTATTACGAGGCAATCAAGTTAGGTGCTTAGGTTAGTGGAGTTGAGTTGTAACTTTCCGGGATTTCCGAGCTTTTATTAAAGGGTGTGCGTTAAAATGATAATTTAATGGAATAGGTTAGGATTTCAACTAGGCAATTGTTTATTGCATTTCATCTTATAAATAATTCAAGGTTTGAAGTCCAAACTCAATGCATTTCTTCCCGGAATGCGAATCTGCACTGCATGATATTGTTTTGAGCATATATTTGATTTTGCATATCGGCGTGAAATTGAGTCTGTTTGTTTAATCACTGTGATGTGTAGGGTGATGTTGTATGAATGTCATATTTCACACTAGACATATTATTTAAATGACGGATTAATTTTTCTGAAGTGATATTTTTTACGTGATAATAATAACTATTTTAATACGTTTTAATTTATAAGCATTGTTATAATTCTATAATTTTTTTTAATACAAGTATTAAATATTTTTTAACTGGAATATTTTTAAGATTAATTATGTTAATTATGTAAGTAAAATATTTATAATTGCATATAAGGTAATAATGTTAACATATAAGGGATATTGTTGTCCATTAAAAAATTAGATAAATTGCACTATTACCGTGATGTTGGATAACTTAGCTTTTTTGGTTGATCCATAAATCAACTCATTTTCATCACATAGTGATCCTTCATTCCGCTGATGTCTCATCATCTAGACTAAACAACACAGTTATAATTGATAGACGAGAGAATTACGATGATATTTTGGAAAATCATCCCAAAACAAACAGTCCCTAAATGGGGTTGTGAAGTGTGGGGTTTTGGGATTTATATCGAGCCAAACCTCCGAACTTCACGAGCAGCCCAAAACAAACAACTCCCTGTGGGACAATTTTTCTAAATATAAATAAAAGTATTAATACAAATTATCAGATAATTACTTATCTTAAATAGATTAAAATGTTAAGTTCTTTAAGCAAATTGAAATTGCATCAAGATGCTAGGTGTCGCGTGGTGGAGCTTATCCTTCACGATTTGCTGACACGTAAGTGTTTGCATGTTTTCCCTTTTTCTACACCGTTGGATCACGATCCAACGATCCATAACAAACAGGCCCACGGCCCAGCGATGTATTTACCAATCCAACGGTGGTGACTGAACTATCTTTAATCTAACGGCTGGGATCTGCTGTAACGAAGGTGGCTTACTTCTCATGTATTTTATGCGCACACTGAGCTGAGCCCATCGCATGTCTAATGCTACTCCTCTGTCGTGAACGATAGTTATGTTCCTCATCTCGGTGAGTGCGCATGGTATGCTCGATCGTGTGTTTTTCTTTTTATTTAGGAGAATTAATTCAACTGTTTCTCCTTCGTGTGGCGGTCGCTGATTTTTTAGTTCAGCAGATTGTGGGGTTTAGCTTTACCGTTTAACTTTTTGCTTCGTGTAGGGTTTATACCTTACTTAAATCGAAGTATCACGTTGATTTCTTCAATGTTACCATTATGTCTTTGATTTGGCTGTCGATGAGTGATATGCGACTTTTTGTTTCATTTCGCAGGCTAAAATGAACGCCTTTGGTAGTATTTTGTTCACTCTTTTCCTCTCGAGCCTGCTTTTTGCTACTCCATTTTCCTCGTCAAACGGTGGATTTGTGAGGATAGGACTGAAGAAGTTGAAGTTTGACCAGAACAATCGTCTTGCTGCTCGTCTTCAATCGAAAGATGCTAATGGATTGTTGACGTCAATCAGGAAATACAATTTGCGCGGAAGACTTGGTGATGCTGCTGATACTGATATTGTTGGGTTGAAGAACTACATGGATGCCCAGTATTTTGGTGAGATTGGTATAGGAACGCTACCCCAGAAATTTACTGTGATCTTCGATACGGGTAGTTCCAATCTATGGGTGCCATCTTCAAAATGTTACTTTTCTGTAAGTAATACATGTTGGTTACGATTTTGATGAAGAAAAAATATGAGTAATGTACTGCTTTTTAGTTTCATTTTGAAAATGATCGTGTATCTGGTTACGGAGTTGCTTGTTTTTTGTAGGTGCCTTGCTATTTCCATTCCAAATACAAGTCCAGCCAGTCGAGTACCTATAAGAAGAATGGTTAGTACTGTTTCCATCCCCTCCGTGAAAGTATTCTGATATATATATATATATATATATATATATATATATATATACCATTGTGATTGTATGCATACAGTTTAATTTTTTTTAGTTATGGCATCTGTTATTATTCTTATATAACTTGACATGGGTTTCTCTGCAGGAAAGTCAGCAGCAATTCACTATGGATCTGGAGCTATCTCTGGATTCTTTAGTGAGGATAGTGTCACAGTTGGTGACTTGGTTGTAAAAGATCAGGTCGTTAGTCATTTCTGTCGCATTTTGTGATGTTTCTAGTTGGTGGGTTACTAATGGAATCATAAATTATCGACCAGGAATTTATTGAAGCAACTCGAGAACCAAGTATCACATTTTTGGTTGCCAAATTTGACGGCATATTGGGGCTTGGTTTCGAGGAGATCTCTGTTGGAAATGCAACCCCAGTGTGGTATGAACTATGAAAAGGAACTCACTTTTGTAAACTGTTGTCATGCCCATGGGTGTAGTTTTTGCATATCTTTAATGAGTTATATATATTCCATGACTTTCTCGTGTTTCTTTCAGGTATAACATGGTCAAACAAGGTCTTGTCAAGGAACCCGTGTTCTCGTTTTGGCTCAATCGCAATGTTGATGAAGAAGAGGGCGGAGAAATAGTCTTTGGTGGAGTTGATCCTAATCATTACAAGGGTAAACACACATATGTTCCTGTGTCACGGAAAGGATACTGGCAGGTTCGTTGTGAAGATCAGCATAACTTCAAAGTACCAAAGATCATCTCAGAATGTTTTTCATCACTCTGATGTTGTGCATGGTTTTGTGTAGTTTGACATGGGCGATGTTCTCATTGGTGGCAAAGAAAGTGGTATGTTATGTTCACTATTTTTGTCAGGGATTGTAATTCAGATGGAGAAGTTTTTATTTTCTGTGCAAAATGATATCTTATATACTTCGTCGCTTGAATATCCATATCTCTCAGGATATTGCTCCGGCGGATGTTCGGCAATTGCAGACTCTGGGACGTCTCTCCTAGCCGGCCCGACAGTAAGTTTTTAACCTTGTCCATTTTCTTGTATAATGACATGTTCTTATGCTAATGTTGGCCAATATACTGTAGACCGTTGTCACAATGATAAACCATGCAATTGGGGCTTCAGGAGTTGTTAGCCAAGAGTGTAAAGCTGTGGTCGAACAATACGGACAAACTATAATGGATCTACTTTTGGCAGAGGTTTGATATATTTCCTCCTTTCTCTCATATATCTGAATTGTTCTTTTTCCCCAATATTAACTAAAATATCTGATTTTTAACAGGCTCACCCAAAAAAGATTTGCTCTCAAGTTGGATTATGTACATTCGATGGTCCTCAAAGTCGGGGAAGGTGCTGCTGCACAGTGCATTAGTGGTTTCACAGGGCTTGATATTCCTCCGCCGCGTGGACCGCTTTGGTATGTAAACATATATTATTATTTGTGGTTGTCTTTGTTGAGATTCTAAGTGGGTTTCGTCCCACATCGGATAATTCAAGCTCTTGAAACTAGTATATATATAAGAGGCTTTCTCCTCCTATCACCAATTGGTTTTAGGAAGGACCCCTCGATTTCTAATATGGTATCAGAGCGAGCTTCCGCTCACCGTCACCCGATTCATATGTCCACGTGTTAGGCCAGTCATGCCACACGTGAGGGGGCGTGTTGAGATTCTAAGTGGGTTTCGTCCCACATCGGATAAATCAAGCTCTTTAAGCAGCTATATATATACGAGGCTTTCTCCTCCTATTACCAATTGGTTTTAGGAAGGACCCCTCGATTTCTAATATGGTATCAGAGCGAGCTTCCGCTAACCGTCACCCGATTCATATGTCCACGTGTTAGGCCAGTCATGCCACACGTGAGGGGGCGTGTTGAGATTCTAAGTGGGTTTCGTCCCACATCGGATAATTCAAGCTCTTGAAACTAGTATATATATAAGAGGCTTTCTCCTTCTATCACCAATTGGTTTTAGGAAGGACCCCTCGATTTCTAATATGGTATCAGAGCGAGCTTCCGCTCCCGATTCATATGTCCACGTGTTAGGCCAGTCATGCCACACGTGAGGGGGCGTGTTGAGATTCTAAGTGGGTTTCGTCCCACATCGGATAAATCAAGCTCTTTAAGCAGCTATATATATACGAGGCTTTCTCCTCCTATTACCAATTGGTTTTAGGAAGGACCCCTCGATTTCTAATATGGTATCAGAGCGAGCTTCCGCTAACCGTCACCCGATTCATATGTCCACGTGTTAGGCCAGTCATGCCACACGTGAGGGGGCGTGTTGAGATTCTAAGTGGGTTTCGTCCCACATCGGATAATTCAAGCTCTTGAAACTAGTATATATATAAGAGGCTTTCTCCTTCTATCACCAATTAGTTTTAGGAAGGACCCCTCGATTTCTAATATGGTATCAGAGCGAGCTAACCGTCACCCGATTCATATGTCCACGTGTTAGGCCAGTCATGCCACACGTGAGGGGGCGTGTTGAGATTCTAAGTGGGTTTCGTCCCACATCGGATAAATCAAGCTCTTTAAGCAGCTATATATATAAGAGGCTTTCTCCTCCTATCACCAATTAGAAATCGAGGGGTCCTTCCTAAAACCAATTGGTGATAGGAGGAGAAAGCCTCTTATATATATAGCTGCTTAAAGAGCTTGATTTATCCGATGTGGGACGAAACCCACTTAGAATCTCAACACGCCCCCTCACGTGTGGCATGACTGGCCTAACACGTGGACATATGAATCGGGAGCGGAAGCTCGCTCTGATACCATATTAGAAATCGAGGGGTCCTTCCTAAAACTTTTAGGAAGGACCCCTCGATTTCTAATATGGTATCAGAGCGAGCTTCCGCTCCCGATTCATATGTCCACGTGTTAGGCCAGTCATGCCACACGTGAGGGGGCGTGTTGAGATTCTAAGTGGGTTTCGTCCCACATCGGATAAATCAAGCTCTTTAAGCATTTTAGGAAGGACCCCTCGATTTCTAATATGGTATCAGAGCGAGCTTCCGCTCCCGATTCATATGTCCACGTGTTAGGCCAGTCATGCCACACGTGAGGGGGCGTGTTGAGATTCTAAGTGGGTTTCGTCCCACATCGGATAAATCAAGCTCTTTAAGCAGCTATATATATACGAGGCTTTCTCCTCCTATCACCAATTGGTTTTAGGAAGGACCCCTCGATTTCTAATATGGTATCAGAGCGAGCTTCCGCTAACCGTCACCCGATTCATATGTCCACGTGTTAGGCCAGTCATGCCACACGTGAGGGGGCGTGTTGAGATTCTAAGTGGGTTTCGTCCCACATCGGATAATTTAAGCTCTTGAAACTAGTATATATATAAGAGGCTTTCTCCTCCTATCACCAATTGGTTTTAGGAAGGACCCCTCGATTTCTAATAGTCTTTGGCAAAAGACGAAAGATTACTGAGCGCTGGGATTATCCTTTGCGCAGGATATTGGGAGATATGTTCATGGGCCGCTATCACACTGTGTTTGATTATGGGAATCTCAGAGTTGGATTTGCTGAAGCCGCTTAGAATAATAATGCATGCTGCCTACTCTACTACTGCAATAACTACTTGTAGGTAAAAAGCCAAGGCAAAAATGGTTTGTTTTAAGGTGGTGGTTTATGAATGCTCTTGTTCTTGCTTTTAGATTATTGAATGTAAAGATTGAATAAGCAATCGCGTGGGTGGAGACGAGGCTTTCTTGTTTTGTTGTTGGGAGCTTCGCCATAGAATTCTATGATAACCAGTAAAATAAGATAAACGTACAACAAATATCATATGTATGAACATGGGCAAACTACTTGCAACTCAATAAAATAACTCGACATTTCCCCTGTTCTTACGTGCGAGGTTGTCCTATGTATGTGTTGGGACTTTAAGAAAGGGTGCCGTGAGATTAAGGAAAAGGAGAAGGCAAAGACACCCCACGAGCTTAAACAGACGTTTGCTTAGAAATACAGCCATTCATGAGTTGTCTAACGAAGTAGCAATTTTCTTTCTGCCTTGAAAATTGAGGGATAAAAAACTGGGATTAAGAAAGACAGCCTATCCATCACATGGCTGCCTTGAGAAGATTCTTGAATCGTTCAAAGATGATCTCAGCTGAGATCTTTGCATGAAGTTATCCTTAGATCATAAACGTCACGATGTGTGATGTGTGCTGTTTTTGGTTCATGTGATTTCTTACTATGGAACAGATCATTTGGAGAGCATATTATCCCCCACCAAAAATGGCTGTGGATGGTCCAAGGTGTTAATATATATTTCCTAGGTTTATCCTACGACTGACAAAAGCAGATAAAATGAATAGGAAATGCATCGAACGAAACTGTAATTCACAAATAAAGAACAGAATTCAATATGAATCAAACGCAAGCATAGCTAGCAGCTGACGCAGAATACGAGAATTTACAGTTCTTTAATTAGATAAAATCAACTAAAAGTGCTGTTGGCCATCGTGAAATCCGAAGGTGTTCTCTCCACTGTACATCATGTATAGAAAGCCATCTTCATCCTTATACTCCTCGTAGATTGCAGACATCAATGAACCTGTAAAGGATATACATACAAAAGGCTTTTACTATAAACTTATGGATAACATATAAACTGCAAACTGTGCTCTTACCAGTCGGAGGCAGAGTGTCATCGACGAAGACGAATATAGCTTTCTCAGCAGTTAGCTTTATCCTCTTTCGAACAACGTAGACAAACTGTCCAACGGTCAAATCAGCAGGTACAAGGTATCTGTATGTAAACAACACACACAGACACACACAAAAGAGAAGTTAGTTAGTATGTCTTCAAACAATCTTGAAACAAACATATGAATATTACGTAATCAGATGGGGACTTACTTCTTCTTGTCAATGCTGGGGAAATCACTTCTTTCAGCTTTTTCGATGACGACCTGAGGAAAAAGGGAAAAAAGAAAGGATTTTTGGCGGAGGATTTAACAATAATATAAAGAGAAAAAGGTTGAAAATCCTCACTGGTATTCTATCAGGATACTTCTCCCTGATCCGAGAAGATTCAGCTTGCCTCTTTTCTACGTTATGAAAAGCAAAAACAAAAGCATCGTATGAATGTGATCTCATGAAACTCATACAGAAACAGAGGTTATTATAAAAAGGTGAGGTGAAACTACGCTACCTAAAGGATGCTCAAGCTTGAACGAACTCTTGGCCATCGCAAGTTTCAGGCTTTGATCTCTCACTGCGAATTTCAGACATTCAAACATATCAAGAACTACGTAAGAGTAATACTCTAGCACAAAGCCCCACCTCAACAGCTCGTAAAAAAACAGTGCAATAAACAAGGGACGACGTATTCGTGTTAGATAAACTAATACCACGATTTATTTTGCGTACAGAAAAACGATAGAACACTGTATCACGCAACATGGGCACATCACAACATCTTACCAAGCAAGGAAGAAAAACTCAACACAAGTTTTCGATTGGATATGGGGTTTTGGATGATGATTGATGGGTATATAATGGGTCCAAGAAAAGGTCTTTAAATTAAATAAGTTTGCACGGAATATGCGAAAGATGCGAATTATCGTTTAATAAACCTACACGTGGAGATTTGCTTATTAACAACAGAAAATCTTCCAAGAATTGTTATGGGCTTTTCGTTAAATCTTGGCCATTCTTTCTTTAAAGGGTGTGACAAAGACAACGTCGATTATTGAAATTACTGCATATGCTTTTAAAACTCAAATCATTTGTTTGTTGCAACTCATTGGGAATTTTTAAATAATTATTATTTGAATTTTGAGTTTACAAATATTTGAGTTCATAAACAATTCATACGAAACAATGCGAATTTTTAGAAAGCGGTGACTCTTTTTGCTTCAGAATACAGAGGTTCAATAAGATAATGCAATGCTCTGTTCATGTCAAAACAACTACCACTAAACGTTCAACAGAATAACATTAAGGGTCAAGAAGCTCCAATGTCTACATCTAACATGCCATCGAATTTTGCCAGCTAACAACATTCTTTAGGGGTCTTCTTCTTCTTCTTCATCCAAGAGGTTTCATAAGTCGTCGAAGATTGTCGATAAGACTAATCCCTGTAAAAACTCGCACCTTCGAACCTTTTCCATGTTCCGATCTGCTGATATGGATGGTTGGGTTCTGTAATAATAAAGTATGTCATGAGTTTGGCATAAGTACGCAAGCTCACTATCTTTACACTTGCAGGAAATCAATCGATAAATAGCCCTCAACAGAATATCCTTTTGATAATCACTTAAAAAACTGTAAGTGCCGAAAGCAAGTAACAAGAATTACAATACGAAGTATTTTGCATCTTAATATGGAACACAGGAAACATGATTAAAAAAATGCACCTCTCTGAGGAATTTTCAATGAATATTTCTGCTGGCAATGTTGCTTCACTCGAACTAGAAAGGGAAGCTTCATCTGATAGAGCTCTTTCAGCACGCTGAGGATTATTGACGAACGACAACAGTGTAGAATCAGACGCAGGATCAGAAGATTTCTCGACTTTGGAAGACTCCTTAATACGACGTAGGTGTTTTTCATGCATCTCTTTTCTAAAGAGAAATACTCTTGACCTAGAGCGACTGCTATGGTGCTGCGTGTTTCCGAGAACGTACGCTGAGTTAAGATAAACATAACATGAACTGAATTTGTACGTAATATGGAAGAAAAGCATTGGATATAAGTCTGATTATATAACCATAACCACTGGAACAAAGGTTATAAAGGATATCTTTAGCACACTGTCATGCTGTGTGATTACATGGGAAGCCATGTTTATCCGCACTTTCTCAGCACAAACTGGACAGATCTGCAAAATGAGGAACTCCATCCATCAACTTCTCACAAAATAGCAAAGAACATATAGGAACTTAAACTTCGATGAATGGCAACATCTAAGCACACACAAGGAAAAGCCTTAAACTTTCTTTTAATAAAATTCAGGAACTCAGGATTGTTCCTCATTCTGTAAGCTCTTCCCCATAAAACTGAAAAAAAAAAAAGAATTCCTTTACATTCTGAGTTCAGATACATGGAGTGCTTAGTCCTAAAGTAACAACAAAGGTGTTGACTTTGGTCAATCAGAAGCTACACGGACTTCATGGCACTCAAAAGCATATGCACGCCCACCACTTAACAGCCAAGGAAAGCTACGAGGAATTCATCTATAAACCAGGGAGAAGATAAGTCTCACAAATTACCCCAGGTTTGACCTCCATCCGATGATCGGAGTCGATGTGGCAGCACAATCCTAGAACATCAAAGTCCTCGAAGCAGAAAGGACAAGCCAAATCATCCAATTTCCCATCGAATTTCTCAAACATCTCTACATGTTCATCTTCGTAATAATCCTCTTCAGCTTCATCCTCCTCGTCATCGTCGTAATCATCTATAATCCACCCATTTTACCAGTAAACAAAATCAGAAACCAATCATCAAATCTTTCGAAACAACCAAGCAGCTGAAACATTGAAAGAACTCGTAAGCTTCACTAACCGATGATGTGATGATTGGGTACAGCAGCATCTAACTCCTCGTAAAATCGTCCGGCCATGAATGAATCAATCGAAACGACCAGCGATGCAGCTCAGAAGAGTAGTGGGCTTTTTTCCTTTCCCTTTTCTTTTATTGTGTGATGAGATGAGAAATCCAGGCTAGGCTTTATCCTTGGGATGAGAGATATAAGAAGAAGAAAGGTGTTCAGGCGTTTAGGGTCGGCAAACTCGTCATTGTTGACTTTCCGCGTTATTCTTCAACTACCACAAAGTTTCCCCCTTTCTGTTATTAATCGTTAAGTATTTTTTTATTTTATTCATTCTATTTTCTTCAATTGTATTGCAAAACGTAAGAACACTCCCTCCGATCAGATTCCGACGCCGACGTACACCAATGAAGAATGAAATCGCATTCACAAGCTAGGATTTAATCAATTCGAGCAGATTAAAACCCCCCAAGATGATGATCGGCGATTGACCCGCGGCCAATCACCAAGCGGCGTTGAGACGCGCGGCAACATCGATCATCGAAATTCCGAAGCTCAGCTCACTTCACAGCAATCGATTGTCGTCCATTTGTCAATGTCAAACCCTAATCAGCAGCAATCATACGCGCAATCTGCGGCTCCTAACCCCCACGTTGCAGAATTAGCTCAGCCACACTCACATTCGCCTGCAGCATCGTCTTCGTCGCCATCGCCGTCGCAACCAAGGTTTCCACCTCCACCAATAGTACAGCCAAATCAAATCCCCTCGCCTTCAATTAAGACACCTCCTTCCCTTTTGTCGACCAATGGTATCCTTGCTTCGAGTCCTGTTCCTCGGATGAGCACCCCACCGGGGCCACCTGTGTTCTCTTCTCCTCTTCGACCTGCTGCTGTGCCGTTTAGGACTTCGCCGGCGACGCCTCAGCCAGTGGCTTATTCGTCCAATTCGTCACTACCCACATCTTCACCCTCACAGTTCTCCAATGGATCAGCTGAACTGCAGTTTGCCGATCAGATGGTTGATACTAGTGATGAACATTCACCCAATGTTCTATTTTCAGCTCACAAGGTAACTTTCTTAGCTTTTCTTGGTGTTGTTTTACTGTCACGGTTGGGAAATTGAGTAGTAATTAAGTGATTTTTTATGTTATTGTAGAATTTGAGTTGAGATGCTACTGTCTATTTTGAAGAAATTTCGATTAGGAGATATCAGAGGATGGAACGAATGCTCAACATGTATGATTGGAATTGTGGTTGGGTTAATGCCATATTATACGTGTGATGCACTCTGACATATCCAGATTGAGATGGTTATATGTTGTTTGCTTTGTTCTTACAGGTTTTGAAGCAAAAGAAGCTAATGAATCGCCCGAGTTTGGGATTTGGTGCTTTGGTTTCTCCTGGGAGGGAGGTTTCACAGGGGCCTCAGATTGTACAACGGGATCCACATCGCTGCAGCAATTGTGGCTCATATTCTAATTTATACTGCAATATCTTGCTAGGTTCAGGGCAGTGGCAATGTGTGATATGTAGAAACTTGAATGGAAGTGAAGGGGAATACATAGCTCCTAGTAAGGAGGAGTTGCGGAGTTTTCCTGAATTGTCTTCGCCGCTTGTGGATTGTATTCAGACTACCAACAATACACCTGGTTTTTCTCTAGTGTCCGATTCTAGATCCTCCGCCCCGATTGTGTTGGTAATAGATGAATGTCTTGACGAGCAAAATCTACAGCATCTGCAGAGCTCATTGCATGCTTTTGTAGATTCTTTGCCCCCAACAACCAGACTTGGGATCATTCTGTATGGTCGAATGGTTTCTGTGTATGATTTTTCCGAGGAATCAATGGCATCTGCTGATATTATTTCTGGCGACAAATCGCCTAGAGAAGATGCCTTAAGGGCACTGATCTACGGTACTGGGATCTACTTGGCACCACTCCATGCATCTCTTCCTGTTGCTCATGCAATCTTGTCGTCTTTAAGACCATATCTCTTAAAGTTGCCAGAAGATTCCAGAGATCGTTGCTTAGGTGCAGCGGTGGAGGTTGCTCTGTCAATAGTTCAAGGGCCTTCAGCCGAAATATCAAGAACGATCGTAAAAAGGCCCGGTCAGAATAGCAGAATAATCGTGTGTGCTGGTGGACCTTGCACCTATGGCCCTGGTTCTGTTCCTCATTCTCGTGCTCATCCTAATTATGCGCATATGGAGAAATCGGCATCAAAATGGATGGACAGTCTTGGTCGTGGGGCTCGTCGCCGCAATACTATAGTTGATATACTTTGTGCTGGGACATGCCCAATAAGAGTTCCTGTACTGCAACCGCTGGCTAAATCTTCTGGAGGTGCTTTAATTCTTCATGATGACTTTGGGGAAGCATATGGTGTGAATTTGCAGAGAGCGTCATCGAGGACTGCAGGTTCACACGGTTTGTTGGAGATTCGATGTTCTGATGATATCTTCATAAGTCAGGTTATAGGCCCTGGCGAGGAGGCCCACATGGATAGCCAAGAATATTTCAAAAACGACAGTGCCCTTTCGATACAGGTGATCGGTATTGAAGAAACGCAGAGTTTCGCACTGTCTATGGAGACTCGCGGAGATATCAAGAGCGATTTCGTGTACTTCCAATTCGCGATTCTGTACTCAAGTATATTTCAAGCCGATATTTCCAGAGTGATTACTGTTAGGCTCCCTACGGTGGATAGTGTATCAGCATACTTGGAGAGTGTTCAAGATGAAGTGGTTGCTGTTCTTATTGGCAAGAGATGTCTTCTGCAAGCTAGCAACTTCAAGAATGCCCTCGATATGAGGGTGATGATTGACGAGAGAATTAAAGATGTTGCTAGTAAGCTTGGTTCCCAGGTTCCAAAGTCAAAGCTCTATCGTTATCCAAAGGAGCTTTGTATATTGCCCGAGCTCTTATTCCATCTGAGAAGGGGTCCTCTTCTGGGAAGTATAATCAGTCATGAAGATGAGAGATCGGTTTTACGGTCTTTATTCCTCAATGCATCCTTCGATCTATCCCTTCGTATGCTTGCCCCTCGATGTTTGATGCACCGGGAAGGTGGGACTTTTGAGGAGCTACCAGCTTATGATCTGGTGATGCAGTCTGATGCTGCAGTTGTTCTTGACCACGGAACTGATGTCTTCATCTGGCTGGTAAGCATGTATATTGTGTTTTTTTTTTTTTTTTACCTTTTTGCTCTTCTTTCTGTGAATTATAAAGTGGAGAACGTAAGAAGGTAATATTTTTAGAGGGGTAAACAAATTCCTATCTATAGTATAGATGCACTGTTGCTGCAGTGATTTTCCTTGGTTTTTTGTAGGTTCCTTTACTAAAGTTGATTTATATAAATACATTGCATCAAAGTTTGGTTTGGCATCGTTTGTAACTGTTACATTTCATATTTTATTCAGGGTTCTGAACTCGCTGCGCAAGAAGGGAAGAGTGCTGCAGCTTTGGCAGCTTGTAGAACGCTGGCCGAAGAGCTCACTGAGATGCGTTTTCCAGCTCCTAGAATTCTCGCCTTTAAGGTAGCAGCAAATCTCCTTCCATGGATATGTCATGATTCCCAACACTGTTAGTTATACCAACGCTCATGCAACGACAGGAAGGAAGCTCTCAGGCTCGATATTTCGTTTCTCGATTGATCCCAGCACACAAGGATCCTCCTTACGAACAGGTTAGTTATATACCATTTTACACAGTACTTCATTTTGCTTCCTTAAGGATTATAGCTTTAAGGATGTTCGAATAGATGCAACTTGCGCCTAACACTGTTTTGTTTATAGGAGGCGAGATTTCCTCAGCTTCGGACGTTGACAGCAGAGCAGAGGACAAAGCTAAAGAGCAGTTTCATTCACTTTGACGAACCTAGTTTCTGCGAGTGGATGAGGAGTCTGAAAGTATTGCCGCCAGAACCGAGCTGAGCCGACGAGTCCTGTATGATGAGATGCTTTGACCACCTTTTCTCTTCGGATCAACCTTTCTTCTTTGCCGAATCACTGAGTTCATCTCTACTCTTCAACTACATACATTTCTGTCCCCCAACAATGGTTTCAAGTTTATTGTGCATCTCTTTTCTAGTGTAACATTTCATTAGCAGCTTTTCACTGTTCATCCGTTGTTGCAGAACAAACAAACAACTGTGTATTATTATAAGCTATCCTTCCCCCCTCCTTTTTCTAGTGTTTTTTCTGAACTACGATAAACTCGTAATACCCTATTGGGATCCTCGTGTATAATAAATAATAGGTAAATATCACTAGGGGTGGTTCGGTACGGTATACCGTACCAAAACTGTGATACCGTATACCGTACCGAAATTTCGGTATCCAAAAAAATCATACCGATACCATACCAAAATTTCGGTATACCTTAAATTTCGATACGGTATCATACCGAAATTTCGGTATGGTATCGGTATCATACCTTCTATACCATTCACACGGAGGGTTTTTTACCATGCATGTCTCGTAACTCGTTAATTCGTTGTTTTGGTATTTTTAATCAATTCAAACTCCTTAGGCCCCCAATAAGATAGATTATTAATACCAAAATTTTCAAAATAAAAAGATTTTTAACCTTAAATAATTTACATATTTTAGCCAGTCTCCTTAGTAAGACAAAAAACTTTACATAAACACAAAATACAACTTTATATACAGATTAATTAGAACGAAGCAGCTGTATTTAAAAAATTAGTGAAGATTAACAAAAAGTAATTGCATTGCATCTTCACACTTTCAAAATCCTGAAAAAAAAAAAACATTAAAAAGGCAAAAATTAAACGTTACTTGAGTTACATAAGTAAAATATGGTGGACTTAATCTAGAAAGTTGTGTATAAGTTAATAATTTATGGGCTAAATAAGTTTATGAAGATCCTTAATTTTTCATTTTATATTTTTTGAAATAATATAATATATGTAGGTGTGTGTATATATATATATATATATATATATATAAATATAATTAGTATTTCGGTATTCGGTATAATCGGTATACCTAATTTTAAAAACTTTCATACCATTACCGTACCGAAAATTTTCGGTACGGTATCATACCTTACCAAAAACTTCGGTATACCAAAATTTTCGATATTTTCGATACGATTCGATACGATAAGGACGGTATTTCGGTATTTCGGTATTTTTCCCCAGCCCTAAATATCACTCACTCTATGGCTGCGTTTAGTTGGGTGGATAAGCCCACTTAAAACCCTTTTATCTAACACAATCTTTGTTCAGTTTGAAAAAATCGATCTGTATGAAGCCCGACATAAAAGTCCAGCCCGCTGCTATTAACTATCAAGCCCACTACAATTGATCCAACGTGTGAGGCCAATATAATTATTTCAACCCCTATTAAATGCAAAAAGACCAAAATATCCTTATTCCACCCAATCATAAATTCATTTTTATCTCATGTAGTTTATATGGTAAAAATAAATAAACAACACTAATTAATTCCTTATTTCATGACGATCAAATTGACATCCATATCTTATATTTTTCGATATTCATAAGAATAATTATTTTATAAACTATATATTGATGAAATAAAGGCTACTTTTGTAAATTTACAAATAATATAGAGATAAATTTTTATTATGTTGGAAACTAAACAAGATATAATTATTCATGTACAAGATTATTATCTCACATTTTAACTTGGGCTTTTTTATATTTCGTATTCTGGTATGGTAAGTAAACACAGCCTATTAAGTAAAGAAGAAATGTTGCATCTAAAAACTTAAATTATCTATATATATACTCGCGATTTCTCACGTTTATATAGGTAAGCAAGTGGAATAAAGATCGCAAATTAATGGCTAATACATACGCGTACGTGGGACTTGTCTTTTTGGTCCTTGTACCTATTCTTGTCCAAGAAAACATCATATTTGTTGTCCTTTTTCTTAAGATCTTCAATATTGCGCAGAGGGCCGAATGCTATTATAATCAATGCGAAATGGGGTGTTTCCGCTGTTCTGGAGAATCATCATTGCTGAAGAAGAAGAACAGAAACAATCAAAACAACAGCGGTTATCACCGATGTGCAATACATCATCATGATCATGCTCAAACCTCATCCCCTCCCCCTGGTAATATTCTTTTTCATTTTTTGCAGGATCATAAATAATTTATTCTTTTTTTTGTCCCTTAAGCGTGTAATTTCATGGATCTCGAATAATGTGTGATTGATCTGAAACGAGCTACATTCTTGCAATTTGAGCTCACTGTTCGGTTTTCCCTTCCCTTCCCGGGTAAATATACGATGCAATGATGATTCTGCTATGTGGATATCATCTCTTATCTGTTTTTTTTTCCATTTCTCTTTCGTATATATCTTTTTCTAGCACATCATCCCTTTCGCCCTTCTTTTTTTTCTCATTTCAGATCCTCCGAAGCAAGAGAATAAGAGAGATGCCCATCTTTCTGTCTTGGAGAACACAGCCAAGGAAACTGCTGCAGCCATGGAAAACACAGCTTCTAATAATAGCAGCAACGTCGAGGCAGCCAATGGCAAGCCACGCGCTTTTCGATACTCCGAGTTAGTCGCTGCAACTCACAACTTCAAGTTTGACAATTTCCTCGGCGAAGGTGGCTTTGGTTCAGTCTACAAAGGCTGTCTAAAGGATACCGGCGAGGTTATCGATCCACCCCCAAATTTCATATTCGCCATAAATAGTGTAGCATTAATGATTCATCTCTATATATATAATTATATACAATATGCAGATTGTGGCTATCAAGCAGCTCGATCGCTACGGTTTTCAAGGGTCGAACGAGTTCTTAATCGAAGTCTTTACGCTTTGCAACGCCAAGCATCCCAACCTCATCAAACTAATCGGTTATTGCGTCGAAGGGAATCACTTCCTTCTAGTTTACGAGTGCATGCCGTTAGGTTCGCTCGAGGACCATCTATATGGTAACGTTTAAGTTCTTGCATTATTTCTAGCTAGGGTTATTTTAACCGACGTTGGCTCTTATAATTACTACATCCTCGTACGAAACTAACTAACAGATGCTTCGACGGCCCACAAAAAGCCCTTGGATTGGAACACGAGGATGAAGATATTGGCGGGCTCGGCGAGAGGCTTGGAGTACCTCCACGACGAGATGAAGCCGCCGATCATATACAGAGATTTAAAGTGCTCGAACATATTGCTCGGCGATGGATATAAGCCCAAACTGTCCGATTTCGGCCTGGCGAAGGTGTGCCCTAAGGGAGACATGACTCATGTTTCGACCCGAGTGATGGGAACGTATGGATACTGCGCTCCCGATTATGCAGCCACGGGACAGTTAACGTTCAAATCCGATATATATAGTTTCGGTGTCGTTCTCTTAGAGATCATCTCGGGCAGGAGAGCCATTGACAACACACGGCCCGGCCCCGAGCAGAATCTCGTCGAATGGGTACGTCCATTATTCTTTTCAATGATCACTTCACTTAAAACGGGCAGGAGTGCACCATTTTTTTTTATTTTATATGTATTGTATTTTCAATTGCACGCCCCTCACGTCTAGACTGCTTTATGTATTACCTAACCTTTTAGACGTATAATTTTCTTAAATGAGTAATCGTGATTCGTATTCGAGACTTCTTTGGCTCTGGGCTATCCTGAATAATCACTTCACCTAAAAGCTTAAAGCTTGAAGGAACTCTATCATATTTTCAAATTTATAAATTCTATTGCCATACTGAATAATCACTTCACTTACGTGGGTGGTCGTGATTCGGATCCAAGACCTATTTGGCCCCCGAGCTCTTACATTATACTGAATGATCAGTTCGCGTAAAAACTTTAGCTTGAAATCATAAATTTTAATATATTCATCCGTGAAATTTTTTTTTGACAGGCTAAGCCGATATTCAAGGATCGGACGAAATTCCACCTATTGGCGGACCCCGCATTAGAAGGTCGATACTCGGTGAAGGGATTGTACCAGGCGATATCGATCGCAGCGATATGTTTGCAAGAAAAAGCGAGCATGCGGCCGCAGATATCGGAGCTCGTTTCTGCGCTGAATTACATCGTCGCTCATGAAATCAGTCCGAGGGGCGGTTTAGCAGCTCATCGTTCGACACCCCACAATAACGTCCCAACCCAGCCGAGATCTAATTGTTCGTCGTCGTCCAAGCATAAAAGCAAAGACTACGGTCGCAGCCGCCATTCGAATGAGAGGTTCAACTACAACGAATGAAATGAAACTACGCTTGTTTTTATTAACTTCGCTGGTTTTTTCTTTTTTTTTGGCCGCTTCTTCGAGATATATATGGAGCATGTTGGAGAATGATGAATGAAATAAATAAATAAGTTTGCGGATCTTTACTTGTTTATTATTTTGGATGTTTAATAGGTGTAATCGTTGTTATTCGAGTAGTAAAATGCTTGACTGATGTGAGTTGGATAAGTGACGATGGGTTACTTGGAATCTAAAGACGAATATATAATATATCTGTGATTCTCCAACGTATTAGTTCGAATGGTATCCTTTTCTTGCGATGAGTATAGTATGCATTGTTTTTTGTCTTCCCCCTATCTCGTCATTAGAAAAATCGTTGGAAGGATTTTGTTAAAGAGCAAGCCACCAACGGTAAAAAACAAGAAGTCAAACCAATTAGTGGAGCAAATCATACATGCTCCAACGTCTACTTGTAATTTTTGATTTCTAGCTACTTGTATATATAGGCTCGATGTAAGCTTACAAAAATACATACAAAAAAGATCGATTAATATAACAGAAGTTATTTCCTTGTACCAAGAAAATCAACATGGTATCAGAGCGGGTTTGCTAATCTTGCAGTTCCCAAAAGAACCAATCCTTAAAATCAAGAAGCCCATATCGACATGAACACGAGGGCTGGTGAATTCTCTGCAACTGCCACCGAGATGAAAGCAGAGACGACCAACATCAAATTCCACCATAGTCTACCAGCAACAAAATGCATCCTACCGCAACAGGCGATCCTGCCCCATACCTCACGCACCGCCAGGTTTTCAGATCCGTTCAAAAATCTTAACGGCGCGTGCTCCCCGCGTGTCGCAGAAGAGGCGCACACAAACCAGAGGTCCTTCAAGAGGCCGAGGGAGGATGGGAGGAAACGAGCTGCGTTGACGGGTCTTCATTATAGGTGCGGCGACGCAAAGCAGATTGCCTTGAAACCCAAAATGAAAAACCTAGCCATGGCCACCACAGAAAACCGATCGAACACATCTTGGTATGAGAGAGAAAGAAGAAACCTTGGGCTGAAACAAAAACCCAATCTCACGAATGAGAGAATAAGCAACAGAAGGTCAAATGGGCCAAATGGGCTTGAAGATAGAGATCGGGCCGAACGTAATAAAGGAGAGCTCAATCACAGAATATTGGGCCAGCCTAGAGCTAGTGAGGAACTTACTGGGCCAAGTACGAATTGGGCTGGACCTGACCAATCTCAATTGAGCCATCTCATAAATCAACTTTCGGATTTATTAGGCCAAACAGGTAAACACAGCACATGTATGAAACCCAATTTTCAAAATTATACTGGCATGAGTACTAGACCTAGCCTTCATAATTTTTGGATAGTAGACTCGGGTGCAACAGATCATATGACTTACAACGAAAATAATATATTTAATTCTATCGATTCAAAATTTTCCCAATATGTTACCGTAGCAAACGGTAATAAAATACCAATAAAGAAATCTGGAATCTCAAAAATATTTTCTAAAATAATCTCTAATGTACTCTATCTACCGAATCTTACCTCAAATTTATTATCTGTAAAAAAATTACCAGCGAACTAAATTGTAATGTTATATTCTCACCAACCAAAGTAATTTTTCAAGATCGGGACACGGGGAACATAATTGGTGAAGGAAAACAAGAAAACGGGCTATATCTAGTCGAAATACCTACTATATCCCTGTATACCGTACAACGCTCTTTGAACTTGAATGATACTTTGCATCAGAGATTCGGACATCCTTCTGACAAAACCCTGAAAAAACTTTTTCCAAATATTTATCTTGATTCTAGTAACTGCGATATTTGTAAATTTTCAAAACAAACTAGATTGCCTTTTTATTCTTCCTTAAACAAAACCGAAAATTTCTTTGAATTGGTACACTCAGATGTTTGGGGACCAGCTCCCGTCACATCTTATAATGAGTTCAAATATTTTGTTACATTTATCGACGATTATTCTCGTATTACATGGCTTTATCTACTAAAAAATAAGTCTGAAGTTTTTTCACGCTTTCAAGAATTTTTATATCTAATCGAAAATCAGTATAATGCAAAATTAAAAATATTCAGATCAGACAATGGTACCGAATATATTAACAATAATTTTTCGCAATTGTTAAAAGAAAGAGGAATCATACATCAAACAACATGCATCAATACTCCAGAACAAAACGGAGTATCAGAAAGGAAAAATCGCCATCTATTAGAAGTTACTAGATCTCTTCTATTCCAAAATAATGTTCCAAAAATCTATTGGTCAGATGCGGTACTTACGGCTACATATCTGATAAATAGATTACCGAGCGTTCAATTAAATCATAAAAGCCCTCTAGAAATTTTATTGAAAAGACCACCTAATTCAGGTCATTTACGTGTATTTGGATGTACATCTTTTGTACACGTAAAAAGACATGATAAATTAGACACTAATTCAGTAAAAACTATCTTCTTGGGATATTCATCTCAGAAAAAGGGTTATAAATGTTACGATCCAAAAAAATAAGAAGTTATATATTTCTAGAGATGTAATATTTCAAGAAAATGAACCATACTATCAAAAAACAAACGACGAAAATCAAAATAATCCAACACATATTCCATTACCAGAACTAACAAATTTCGAAGAAACATATACAATGACTGATGGATTAAGAAACAATGAAACTAACGAAACAGAAGAATCCGACTTAGGGGGAGAACCGATAGAACCTCAAAACCTAAGAAGATCCACAAGAACTTCTCGACCTCCAGAAAGACTAAAAGATTATTTGACAAATCAAGTCACTTATCCAATTCAAGATTATATAACTTATAATAACATTTCACCATCATATCAAGCGTTTTTAAGCAACATTGACCAAATCGTTGAACCTAATAACTTTGAAGAAGCAAATAAAAAAATATGAATGGCGCATAGCCATGGAGGAAGAACTTGAAGCCCTTGAACGTAATCAAACTTGGAGTATCACACCATTACCAGCAAATAAAAAACCAGTGGGTTGTAAGTGGGTGTATAAAATTAAACAAAACAGTGATGGAACTGTTGAAAGATTTAAAGCTCGATATTAGTAGCAAAGGGCTTTACGCAGACTTATGGAATAGATTATAAGGAAACATTTGCACCAGTCGCAAAAATGAACACTGTTAGAATTCTTCTGTCCATTGCTGTTAACTCCGGATGGAGTCTTTCACAAATGGACGTAAAAAATGCCTTTCTACAAGGGGATCTGGATGAGGAGATATACATGAGACTCCCACCAGGTCATCAACTCGAAAACCATCACAAAAACCATCACAAAAACCTTGTATGTAAACTTAAAAAATCTATATATGGTCTTAAACAATCCCCGAGAGCATGGTACTCTAAACTAAGTCATGCACTCTTAAAATATAATTTTTTGAAAAGTTCAGCCGATTCCTCCATGTTCATCAAGACAACTAATCACACCATTGTAGTTGTACTTGTATATGTAGATGATATTATAATCACCGGGAATAGTATCGATGAAATCAACAAAATTAAGGAATACCTGAAAAACATATTTGACATTAAAGATCTTGGTCCATTAAGATATTTTCTAGGAATAGAAATCGCTCATTCATCTAAAGGGCTATTACTATCTCAGAGGAAATATGTTCTAGATCTTTTAAGGGAGACGGGAAAAATAGGAGTTAAACCCTCAAAAACTCCAATGGAAACAAACAAGAAATTAAACTCAGAAGATGGAGAACCTTTAAAAGACATAAATCGATTCCAAAGACTGGTTGGGAAGTTAATCTATTTGACTGTTACACGTCCTGACATTTCATTTGCTGTTAGTTGTGCCAGTCAGTTTATGCAGGCACCCAGGACTAGTCATCTTGAAGCGGTTGATCGAATCCTAAAGTACCTCAAAGTCAACCCAGGCAGAGGAATTTGGATGAGGAAAAATGGAACATACAATGTGGTTGGCTACACAGATGCAGATTGGGCTGGAAGCTTCGATAGAAAATCGACCACAGGATATTGTACATTTGTTGGAGGTAACCTAGTCACATGGAGGAGCAAAAAGCAGGGTGTTGTAGCAAGATCGAGCGCTGAAGCGGAATACAGAGCCATGGCCTCGACAACGAGAGCTCATATGGATAAAACAACTTCTGGGAGACTTGAAGATAAGAAACAACCATCCAATTACGATGTTTTGCGACAATCAGGCAGCTCGTCACATTGCAATGAATCCTGTCTTCCATGAGCGAACGAAGCACATTGAGGTAGACTGTCACTTTGTCAGAGAAAAGGTACAGCATCAAGAGATACAGATACCATTCGTAACAAGCAAGGAACAATTGGCGGATATCTTTACAAAGGCGGTCGACTTCCGAACATTCGAAAACATACTCGGCAAGTTAGGCTTAATTGATTTATTCAAGCCCAACTTGAGGGGGAGTGTTAAAGAGCAAGCCACCAACGGTAAAAAACAAGAAGTCAAACCAATTAGTGGAGCAAATCATACAAGATCAATTGCACTTAATGCTCCAACGTCTACTTGTAATTTTTGATTTCTAGCTACTTGTATATATAGGCTCGATGTAAGCTTACAAAAATACATACAAAAAAGATCGATTAATATAACAGAAGTTATTTCCTTGTACCAAGAAAATCAACAGATTTCTTACGCGTATTAAAACGTTATGTTTGAATTGAATTCACTTTTTCGTGTAGACCGTGAGACAACGTTGCCCCGCTAAAAGAATCACAAGTTAAACTAATAGTAAAGTACTATAATACCCCCATCAAGCAGAGGAAATGGGCCTTTCTACGTTTTTTCAGCACGGATTCGGCCCACTTATTGGCCCATCTATAATTATCCGAGCCCATTAAAAAGAACGTACTACAATACCAGATGATATATTTATGGTGTAACCAATGTTTTAAAAAGCGTGTTGCGCAGTACGTCGCGTTTTTGTTGCAACAGCGCGTAGCGTAAATAGCGTAGCGTATTGCGTGAGTATTTCGAGCAAGCCAATTTTAAATAAAAAATAATATCTATAGTATTAGTATGATTACCAATAAACATAATATTAGTAGATGAAGCAAAGAATGATTTTAACTAGGTATAATTATAAAATCTAATTAGTATATATCCCAAATAATAAAAATGTAATAGAATATATTAACAAAGTTACCTTTAAATCAAGCCATCATTCAAAATATTAAAAAAGAGAACTACTAATATTTTAACAATCTAATCTTAGAAAATACAGTGTTCAAAAAATATTATTATGGATATAAAAAATATAAGATATGCATGTCATTTTGATCGCTTTTAAACAAAGAATAAATTAGAAAATTTTATTTATTTTTATCATCTAAATTACATTAAATATTCTATTTTTTATGATATGGTGGAAAGTAATAAAAAGTTAAAAGAAAAAAAGAAAAACCAAAATGAAAAGATTGTCAGACGTTTATATTGTATAATAAATTGCTACAATAACATCTCTTGTCCTCGTCATAATCACTTGTCACTTGTCATAAATTGTCAGACGTTTATCACTTGTCTTGTTTACGCTTTTTTTTTAACGCGTCATCGCGTTTTAGTGGAAATTTTCGCTATTGCGCGCCTTAACGCGCGCTATCTTTCGCTATTTAAAACACTGGGTGTAACTAGTATGTTGCTTAGCAAACACAACGTGTCTTGCAAATATATTAATTTTGAATATGGTAGATTATTCATAGTTATTTTCATTTTTTTATATTAAATACTTATTACAAACAAGTAACTCAAATGAATGTGTAACAAAAAGAGTTGGAGGCCATTTGAGTACTATTCAATTAAGCTTGCGATATAATAAAGAACCCATTAATACATGTGAAACATATGATTCAAAAGAAATCAGCGATGTGAATATTGGACAAAACAATGATAAAAAACCCTAAATTCATAAATATAAAATACAATAGATAATGAAGAACATTTCTGACTTACGCAACAACTATCGTGCGTTTGGTGGGGGGCGTGTCTAAAGTGAGAAGAAAGAGATAATGATCGGTTCGTACAAGTAAGTCTTCGCCTCACAAGAAGCCAAAATCATCTGCAAAGTCCATTACATAACTCACGCCCAACACCTTCACATTCTCTCATATAATGTAATAAAACTCTCTTACATAAATTCAAGACAACTTCTTACCAAACCCCCTCCTTCACACCCACATACATAGAGGAAGAAACCCTAATAGAAAAAAAAAAAAAAACATGGCCTCAACGTGCATGTCTCTATGCGTAAATGACGCATATGCCCCCGTTCGAGCGACCTACATCAACCTATACAAGTGGCCGGAATCGGACTTTGAGTTCGTGCGGTCGATGAGTAGTAATAACAACCTTCGAAAAGACTTAAAATATAAGCATGCCACAGATTCTAACAGCAAGTACGCCATGCACGGACATCCTCGAGTGGTGGACAGTTACTCATGCAGACAGCTTTATCTTCGAAGCTATACGTTCTCTAGAGAAGAAGATCACCATAAAGATGATGACGAAGAAGAAGAAGAACGAAGTACGATGAAGTGCTTGGGAAAAAAGGCCGTGGATGATTGTAATGTTCTTGAGAGACGACCAAGAAGAAGAAGAAGAAGAAGACAGACGTCGTTGAAAAGGGCTAAGGCTTTCTCGTGCTCAATGGTGGGGTCGATCTTTCGGAGGTTGCTTTCTTGCGCCACTAAGGTTGATGTTGTCAATTGATATTGTACTATCTAATTATTTATTTCACGTATTTAACTACATATCATATAGACTTCGTTTTGTTCGCAAGTAAAATTATAGATGTTTTGTTGTTTTACATGTTATGTTTTGATTAGTATATTTAACTTTGATAATTATAAGTTAATGCGATTTGAGTCACTTAAAGTTTAAAGACGAAAACTTTAGCTAGTGGTGATAATGTCATCCACTAATGTTGCAGCTTACTTTTTTATCTCAAACTTAGATAGACATACATACATACACATTCATATGTGCAAAATGAAATTTTAGTGGGCATAAAGCGGTTCGGCGATAGCTCTATCATTTGTACCTTTTTAATCTTAAAGCAGTGGATGTAATTAACGGACTGCTTTAATTATCCGAAAATGTATTCAGCCTATGACGATTTATATTGCATATGTACTTATACTGACACTTTATAACTTAATTTATGTGTAATATCTGAAATTTGTTCCACCATATTATTATGATTTTCAAAATAATACTTCTTGGGAGTATCAAATTGTCGACGAATTGTCGCCATGGATAGTGAAATAGGAGACGTGTGATTATTAATGGTTGACCAAATGATACAGTAACATAATAAGCCGGTCTTCTCATGCAAGGAAAGGAAAATAATTTTTTTGTAGTAAAAGAAGAATTTCTACATGAAAGTTTCATTGCTTGGTGGATAATACTGAAAGAGTAATAAGTAATTATCAATTCTATAATTTTAGTTGGGAATCCGTTTATGAAGTGGAAATTGAAGTATGATTACCTGGCCACGAATAGGGGTGGCAAAATTCCCACGGTGAACCATCCCCGTCGGGACCCAAGGCTATTGGGACGGGGAATCCTCGGTCAAAATGGGGATGGGGAGTTGACGGTGATTCCCCGTCGGTGAAAGAGTGGGGATGGGACGGGGATGGTAATCATGTTTCCCACCCATCCCCGTCCCCGTCCCCGAACCCGGCCCCATTTGAGTCAAATGGTGATTCACCATTCTCCGGATAGATTTATTAATAAATAATATGAAAACTAATTTGAATCAAGATTTTTCATAGATCATCCTTTTATATTCAAGATCGTAAGAATAAAAAAGTTCAACTCTCAATAGTTCTTCACAATACACGCATATTTCGATCACATATTTATATTAATTTTTAATACTCCAATATCATATTTTACATATTAATTTGTTTATATTACTTATTTTATTTTTTGTTGCAATGAGTTACATGAATATGGGGAACCCGAATCTCCCACGGAAAACCCGATCCCCGAACGGTGATTACCCATCCCCGAACCAATTCATTCTAAACGGTGAATTAGCGGGGATGGTATTAAGAACGAGAATTTGGTATGGGGACGGTATGTTCATTACCAGCCCCGAACCCGCCCATTGCCACCCCTAGCCACGAAGAGGCCGACCACATGAAAGGGTATGATAAAACTCAAACACGCTTAACTTAAATTGCAAGATACATATGAGCTCATCGTTACAAGATATAACTTATTATAACAATCATAATTATTACTATCCTTATAATATTAATAAAATAAAATAAGAATTTTCAGATGATTTGTCCAATTAATTAAAATTCATTAAATTGCGGTAGGCGCAGTTATTACTAGTTGTTGCCTGTTGGAACACTTTGGGCAAATTAATTCTTTAATCGATCGATGAAACTAATTTGAATCATACCATACGTGCTTTAAAATACGAAGTTGAAGATATCATAAATATAGCACAGCCACAACCTACGATTTGTTTATCACGCTCACATATGCATATCATAAGGGAAAACTCGATAGAATGGCTTTTTAAGACCATGATTGAGATAATATATGAAATTGCTCACCTATAGTAGGATTCATGCATGGCTTCAAGATATTCGATTAATGTTAGAGCAAATCATTCGGTTATTAAACAATAGTTGGAACGTCATAACTCATACGTAATTTTCTTTTGAGGAAGCATCGTAAATATGTATATATGATAAATCTAAGAGGAAGAATGGCAATGCGCCTCGAAAGTGCACCGTTGAAATATCTATTTATAGACACGATAAGATAAATATTAACCGTACTATTATGTAAAAGGTTGGTGAGGGATATATATTGAGAAATTAATGTCAACCGAAGTAGAGATAAGAGTAATGATATACCAAAAAACAAAAGTTATAATTTCTGCTATAAGTGGGACGACAGTGTCGTTAATAAGGTATTGGCATATTTTTTGATATCATAATTATAAAATAACTAATCAACATAGTTTGAGTCCAATTGCGCAAACCTAACCGCAACACGGATGTTCAAGAACAGATCGATTTAATTAAGGGGTGGTAATATAATTTCGAATCTTCGGATTGAAAGTGGGCATAGTAGTATATGATAATTATTTTGTTATGAATTATAAGGACAGAAACATTTATTAAGAAGTTTCTTCATATCAGAAATTAAATGCGACATGTGGTACTCAATTAATGAGCGACGAAACACCCTTTCAAATAGATTATATAATGTGGAGGACCCAAAGAATCGTGTTGTGTTAAAAGATAGCCTATTCTATTTATTCAGTTATTTATTATACTCAATGATAAAAGCCAGTTGTTTTTCTTGCAGTTGCATCATTTGAAAAATATCAAGATCCGTCGACATTCATTAATATACTTTCTCAATTTAATTTAAGACGTAGTTGACGTGACGCGATAATAAAAATAGTTTAAACGAATCTCACTAGAAAGAAAGTCACTGTGCCTTAAGCATATGCACAACGCAATCCTTTGACAGTCTTTTGTTGATATTGCAGCAGATTATGATTCTACGTAGGCATTGCAGTGTTCATATTCATATAGTCAAGACACATGTGTGAACCCTGCCTGACTCGAAATTCAATACCTAGATCATAACTATATATGAATATAATAAACATTCTAATAATGAGTTTCACTGTACACATTTATACATAACACTGTATACTGCGTAATATAGCATGCAGTATTAAAGAAAATGTTAGGAGCCGTTTCATTGAGTATGGGTGGAAGTTGAGAGAGTTGTGCACTTTGTATTGAAAGACAGCTCAAAAACCACATGCCCAACTTGCCCACAATACACCATTTACCATAGCCAGTACTTACATTATAAATACATATAGAGTATGTGTGTACTGTAATGTGTTCTTTTATAAGTACATCATTCTAACACATCAACACACACTAAGCCCCTGACTGACAATGGAGTTTTCTTTGCTATGTGCTTTGTCCTTCATTGTCATTCTCCCAACCATCTCTTACATCCTATGGAAAACCCACGACGAGAGAAGGAACCAAAACTGCTACGTCCTCGCCTACGAATGCTACATGCCGCCCGAAGAACGAAAGCTCACCACAAAATTCTCGGGCGAAGTCATCCTCCGAAACAAACACCTCGGCCTAAACGAGTACAAGTTCCTCCTCAAGGCCATCGTGAGCTCGGGCATCGGCGAAGAAACCTACGCACCTCAGATGATCTTCGACGGCCGGGAAACCTCCCCTACCCTAACCGACGCCGTAAACGAGGCCGACGAATTCTTCCTCGCCACCGTCGGCAAACTCTTCGAAAAGACGGGAATCTCCCCTTCGGAAGTCGACGTACTCGTGGTCAACATCTCCATGCTCGCCACCGTCCCTTCCCTATCTTCGAGGATCGTGAGCCATTACAAGATGAGGGACGACGTGAAGGTCTACAACCTGACGGGCATGGGATGCAGCGCGAGCCTCATATCTATCGATTTGGTTCGCAGCATCATGAAGGCCCGACGCAACGTTCGAGCCCTTGTCGTCACCTCCGAGTCTCTCAGCCTCAACTGGTACAACGGCAACGACAGGTACTTTATTAAAAAAATAATTGGTGATGGGAGGAGATAGCCTCTCTGATATATGTATATATTAAAAAGTGGTTTTGTTTTTGAGTCAAAGCTCATTTTTTTTTTATAATCTCGAACGACACAAATAGGTCGATGATACTGGCCAACTGCCTATTTCGGACAGGGGGATGCGCAATGATGCTCACGAACAGTCCATCGCTCGGACACAGAGCCATGTTCAGGCTCAAGTGTCTGGTCAGGACCCACCACGGAGCGAGGGACGAGTCGTACGGCTGCTGCGCGCAGACCGAGGACGACGACGGGCTCGTTGGGTTCCACCTCGGCAAGAACCTACCCAAGGCAGCCACTCGAGCCTTCGTAGAAAACTTGAAAGTGATCGCTCCCAAGATCTTACCTTTGAGGGAGATCCTGCGTTTCTCGTTCCTCCTCCTCCTCCACAAGGTGAGGACGGCGGCGGTGGCTGGCCGGAGCAAAGTCGCCGGAGATGGGCGGCGGCCGGCGGTGGAGTTCAAGGCGGGGGTGGACCACTTCTGCCTGCACACGGGCGGGAAGGCGGTGATAGACGCGGTGGCGAAGAGCTTGGGGCTGAGCGAGGCTGACGTGGAGCCAGCGAGGATGACTCTGCATAGGTTTGGGAATACTTCGGCGAGCAGCCTTTGGTATGTCTTGGCTTACATGGAGGCGAAGAAGAGGCTCAAGAGAGGGGATAGACTTTTCATGATTAGCTTCGGCGCTGGGTTTAAGTGTAACAGCTGTTTGTGGGAGGTTGTGAGGGACTTGGATGGGGAAGATAATGTGTGGAAGGGTTTCGTCGATGATTATCCGAAAAAGGATTTGAAGAATCCTTTCATGGAGAAGTTTGGGTGGTTGCAGAATATTGAAGATGCTGATACCTTTTCGATTCCCCAAGATTTATTACCAAGTGCCTGATTAATTAATTATGTATTTACGACGTAGTTAAATTTTTTTATAATTGGTAAGAAGGGTGTTTTGAATTTTGGTCCTTATGTAATGTCGTCGAGTTTTTACTTTATATATATACACATGCATACATGTACTTGTTGAATGCACTTAGATAAATAGTCGTCGTCATTTAATGTCATATACTACTTCTGTTGTAATGTTCGTTGAAAGCGACTTTAGTTTTTTGTGTTTTTTTTTTTATCGTAAGTTGCCTTTCATTTTTACTGATTTGATTCAGCATGCATTATAACGAAGAATTAAACATATAATTCGATTAGATAAAACGGTCGAGTACATGATATCTCTCTGAACCATAGAGCATATATGGTTCGATTCAAGTTCCCATCAGGCTAAATTACGTAAAATTTGGCATATATGTATAAATAGTGAAAGTAAAACAGGACAATGATTTTAGGTATGTTGTGAAGCATTTATTGGCCCTTGCTTAATATAGGGTGGATGAGGAGCAACTCACTTTAGCAGTTGGAATCAAAAAATGGAAACTAAAGACAGTTAATGCAAACTAAAAGTTGGTACAACTAAAGACAGCTGTTGAAAACTTTCAATAAAACCACAATAACATTGATCCCCAAAGTTGAGCATCCTAACTATGCGAAGGAGTATAGGCCTATATCATGTTGTAATACTGTGTATAAATGCATTACCAAGCTCATTTGTACCAGAATCAGACTTGTGCTGCCACGGCTGGTACAAGATAACCAGGGAGCATTTGTGCCTGGGAGGTCCATTGCCCACAATATACTACTTACTCAGGAACTGCTACGGCTATACAAGAGAGGAAATGCCTCACCTAGGTGCTTATTGAAAGTGGATCTAAAGAAAGCTTATGACATGATAGAATGGAGGTTTCTGTTAACCCTGCTGCAGAAATTGAAATTCCCGGTCAAGATGGTTGCTTGGATAGAGGAATGCATAACTAAGGTCTCATACCAAATATCTATCAATGGAGGGTTGGAAGGCAACATTAAAGGGGCTCGCGGGATTAGGCAAGGAGATCCTATGTCTCCGTTGCTGTTTGTGTTGGTAATGGAGTACCTGACTAGGAAACTCAAGCTTGCGGCTGCTGGGAGAGAATTTCGATTCCATCCTCTTTGCAAACAGCTGGGGGTAATTAATTTGTGTTTCGCTGATGATCTGATCATTCTATGCAAAGCACAAAGGCAGTCCTTGGCGATAATTAAGGAAAGTCTGCAACAATTTCAACAAACTACAGGTTTGGAAGCAAATAACAGCAAATCACAAATATTTTTAGCTGGCATTACTGGTATGAACAGGCAGGAACTGATCGGGATCACAGGATTTGCTGAAGGACAGTTTCCTATGAGGTATTTGGGGGTGCCCATATCACCTACCAAGTGGAGCAGAGTGGACTGTCAAGAACTGGTTGATAAAATAGTGAAGCGGATTACTTGCTGGACAACTAGGAATCTCTCTTACATGGGCAGGTGTTGCCTCATAAACTCTGTGTTGCTCTCTCTACATGGCTATTGGGGGTCAATTTTTGTTCTACCGAGGAGTGTGGTCAAAATGGTAGATCAAAGATGTAGAGACTTCTTATGGGGGAGAACAGAAAAGGACAAGAGGAGAGCACTGGTGGCGTGGGATCTGGTCTGTAAAAGGAAGAGCTGTGGGGGTTTAAATATCAAAAATTGCGGAGATTGGAATTATGCATGTATAGGGAGGTTGATGTGGGACATTGCAGCGAAGAAGGATTGCTTGTGGATCCGATGGTTGAATGGAGTGTACCTGCGAGGTGAGGATTTCTGGAACTATAACATCCCCAGCGATTGTAGTTGGACATGGAGGAGAATTAACAAAGTTAAGGAGCTATTCAGACAAGGATTTGTACAGGGGAGATGGATAGCTACAGCAAATGGGAAGTTCACCATCAACTCGGCCTATAACTGGATAGGTAAGAGCAGGGAGGTAAAGTTTGAGCTTGCGGCTGCCATTTGGAACCGGCTGTCAGTACCTAAGCATACCACAGTAATCTGGCTGATATTCCATGGGAAAATTCAGACTAGAGACCGGTTGCAAAGGTGGGGGATGGAAGTGCCGGATAGGAGCTGCCTGTTATGTCGAGGTGAAGAGGAAAACATCCCACATCTGTTTCTATTATGTGATTTTAGCAGGACTGTTAAGGAGGGGATACAGACATGGATAGATTGTCGCATTCCGGGTGAGTTTGACGGAATAAAACGACTTATGAAGCGGCTTGGCAAGAGGAAAAATATGGTATGCAAGCTGAAGATTATGGTGATATCAGTCTTGTTATACATTATCTGGAATGAACGAAATAGGAGGATAAAAGGTGAAAGTGATCGAGAAGGTGAAGCAATTGTGAGGAGAATAAAACGAATTGCAGTGGAGCAAATCAGAAGTCTGGCGAGTCAAACTACCAAGAGGGACGTCCAAGAATTCATAGGAAAGCTTATTACATAAATGCGGTTGTGTTAAAAAGTCGATGAATACTTATATGAGGTGTAAAAACATTAAGATATGTGGTAATGATAACTTTCTTACCAAAAAAAAAAAAAAAAAAAAAAAAAAAAAAAAATCCCAATAATGTGCGTGTGTCTGGATAATGTAAACCATCTCAGCTCAGCCACGATGCTATATTTATTACAAAAGCAGACTACAAATCCATGCATGTGTGTTTGTATACGTACTGTTATCGCTAGCTTAGTTATCTTCTTCTTTATGCAGACAGTTTTATGGCTTGGACCAACCATGTAATCTCTCTCTCTCTCTGCAAATGGGGTCGGAATTTTAAAAATCAGCTGTCAACATACTTTAATAAATAGATGGGGTGATCTTGGTGGACCTAACTCGTCACCATCAACCAATATCGGATTCTTTTTTGAATGTATATAAATATCGAATTTGTTTCATTATAACAATTTATGAAGTGGATTCCGTTTATTCTTACTCATGGACGATACCGTTGTCGTTTTGAAAAAAGACGAAATTGACATAAAAGAAAAAAAAAACTAAACACAAACTAAATAATTGAGACTAATGGCTCAAAAAGCTGTCAAATTAATTATATCATTAACTAGATTAATATTTAATCTAACATAAGAATTTGCACGAATGCCCCCTCCAAATTACAGAAAAATCGCACCAAACTTCTTCAACAAAGCTTCTGCCTCTTCAGCAAGCCATAATAATAACATCCATTACTATTGTTGGGAAGCCCATATCCCGAAGCCCGGCCCGAATGAAGAAAGAAGCAAACACTTGCTCATACCCGCAAAGACATGCCCTCGTTCGTACCATTGTTATGCGCAGAAATGGCAGCTCGTCCCTCATATTCTGAATACAATCAAAAGCCAGGAGGAGGAATACGCCACCGTGTTGAGCAATGGCCCACAGTCCAAGGATATGTTACATCTTAAGCCATGAGCCATCATAGATGATCGTACTTACTACATACTTTCCCCTTTGTTATCCAAAACGTTTATTCCGTAAGTTCCAACACTCACTAATCACTAGTAACAAATATGGTTTCTTCTCTTTGTGTCGTTTGTAGAGTTAGCTTTTTTTGAGTCGAATAGATGGAGTCTATTATTTGTATTTCATTTTGCTTTTATGTATATTGGGGAGACTTCAACCTCGTGAAGATAGACAGCTCTTGTTCGATAAACAGAAGCCCATTGGGCCAAGCGGCCCAATCATGGTAAGCCCACCACATTGCTCTTTCCAAAAAAGAAAAAATGAAAATCAAAATTTATTTTCCAAGTAAAGGAAAAAAGAGCATAATAATAAGGGGACTTTTCATTTCAGGCCACTCATAAGTATCATTTAGGATTAAGGCTCTCTTAGCAAAAGATTTTGTTTTAAGGATCCATTTTCTGCAGTACCACTTCATTCTCTGACATACCAGTATGTTGAAAGTTTGTAACACAAACGATCATCCGGTACCAGTTTACGATCATCTGATACCAGTTCATTTGTGCAATACAACTTCATTGCTCTGACAGACCAGTATGTTGAAAGTTTATAACACAAAACGATTATTCTATACCAGTTCATATATCTTTTATACCACTTTCTTACACCACACAAAATGGATTCTTTAATCTAAAATTTTTTCAGACACGGTCTGAAATCTATTTTAAACATCTAGGGGGCCTGATTTCGAATTGACCCTTATAATAACTACTCCCTCTGTCCCAGTAACTTTATCACATAAGTTGCTGGGCACGCAAATTAAGGTGGCATTATTATAATAATATAGTACAAGATATAAACAACTTGCTTAAATTTATAACATTTTCCTAATTATTCTTAATATGCCCATCAAAAACCATGAAAAAAAAAGAAGAGAAAAGAAGCATATATCCAAATTCCAAAACAGTCATAAAAGAAGCCACATTAGTTTTGTCACATTCTTACTATCTTGCAGAAAAGTGCTTGCAAAGCTCATCTCTCAAAGCCAACCCTTCTCCATCGACGAACTCACAAACCTCCTCCTCGTACCCAAAATCATGATCAAGACTCGAAAACGACTCGTCGAACTCATCTCCTTCATCTCCCTTCTCCACGTCTATCACGACATTGTGTAGTATGCAGCAAACAAGAATAATCCTAGGCAGCTTATGCCTATCTGGCCTCCACATTTCCCCTTTGATCATCTTCCAATCCTCCTTCAGCTTCGCCATAGCCTTTCGCGCCATGGAATGCGTCCCAACTAACCGCTCGTTGAACTCCACTTCAGAACTTTCCAGAACCTTCTTCCCTTTCCCTACTTTATACGGAGTCACCAGCCATGGCAGCAAAGGAAACCCACCGTCCCCAACTATATACTCCCTTATTACACCCGAGCTCATCTTCTTACCGTTGAGCTTCTCTCCTTTCTGACACTGCTCGTAAAAACTGCAACTTTTCAAAACCGAGGCGTCGCTCATCTTCCCGGGCCAGCCAGCCACGACGTCCCTGAACCTCAAATCGGGCCCAACGACCGCCTGAAGGACCATGCTGTGCTTGTTGCGACCCCTACGGTCGAGCCATGGCTCGGCCTCTTGGTCAGAAGAGGTCAGCTGCATGGTCACGTGGGTCGTGTCTATGGCTCCACAGCAGTTGGGCAGGCCATGGATTTTCTGAAACTCGGCCTTCACGTGGGCCATCTCTTCCTCCGAGGCGGGCCAACGAAGGTGTTGGAGGGCCTTCTCCTCGATGGCCTCGACGAACCGCCATGTCACCTGGGAAACGGTGGAGTGGTGGGTGTTGAACGAGTCGCCGATGGAGATGAGCGAGCTGCCCGACTTGAGCCGGCGAAGGGCTAGGGCGACTTGGTCGGTTAGGGTTAGGGGTTTGCCGTTTTTGAAGACGAAGTGGGTCTTTGATGTCATGTGGTCTCGGGCGAGGGCGCATAGGTATTCGAAGGTTTTCTTCGATAGGCCGAGCGTTGGCTTGAGTGTGTCTAAGCCCTGGGGTGGGGATGGGCTGCCTGCAAATGATAATGAGCTTCTTCTTACTGTGTTTCAGACAACAGAGATATATATATGCAAGAACCTTGGATTGAAACACTAGAAAAAAAAACAATGCTAGGAATGGGTAGTAAAGAACATTGATGGTTGTAGCTATAAGCTCGAAAGAGCCACTTTACGACAAAGAAAAGAAACCGAAGAATCTGCGACCTAACTGTTATATGTTCTTTCTTAAATACATGATCGTTAATCTGATTTTTCAAGACACTGCTTTCGTAGTCGAGATCAGATAATCTGGGACCAGGGAAATAAATGCGCGGTGATTACAGACATCCCGAAATAAAAAAAAACAGATGGAAAGGCGCTATGTTTACCAGATTTTGCTTGAGAACACTAACATTTCGCTCGAAAAAATCAACACGAAGATAACAATTGGCATCGAAGTTTCGGTTCACAATAGGATGAACAGAAGGAAAATAACTTGGATGGAATAGATTGCAGATGAAGAGGGAGCATTCAAAGTGATCACATAGAGATAACACCTTTGACATTGCAATAACGTACTATGTGTATAAAAGAAAAGAAAAAAAAAAAGAATTAACATCTCAATCGAAACGATGTTTTCGGACAAACCAAAAGAGGAACCAAGAACACATACCTGCAATTTTCTTCGAAAGAACATCCCACCAATCAGTACTGCCCTCCTTTAAAGACACCAAAAGCTCAGAATTTTCTTCAGCTTTCCTCTTATTCTTATTATTCCCTCTGATTGGACCCATCGCAAGACAAACTAAACCGACCCAGTTTACCCGAATCGATACCCAGATATCAAACTGATGCCACAGAAGCAAATAAATCGAAAGAAACTAAGTCATAATCAAAATTAGTCAAATACCCATTTGTGCAATGGACCTAACAGAGATCATCAACAAGTTTCACAAGACAGAACATGCAGCAAATACAAGCATTCGATTGAATCGTATAGAAACAAAGGTCAATTGCAGATAGAGTTACAAGGATATGTCTTTCACATGTAAGTCTCTTGTTCGGTGCTTTCCAAGCATGCAAAAAATTAAAGAAAAAAGTTGTCGAAAGACAAGAGGATTTATGAGCAGTCTTAACAACGACAGAAAGATGTATGTCAGAGTTACTATTAAGCTCGACACAATGCTGCAGAGAGGCAAACGAGGATGGCATGTAACGTTGCTATGAGCAAGAGAAAACTGACTTACATGGATTTGAAGAGAGAGATAGAGAGAGAGAGGGCGAATAGAGACTAATACATATGATTGGCAAAGACAGATAGGTATATGCTTGAATGAACACAAAGTGAGAACAGGAAAAAAAAAATACATGTATTTGGTACGTATTTTGTGTCAAGTTTGATGAAATTTTTTGGTCACATGCTACTCGCGTGAATCCAAAAACAAATCATAGAAATTGACCAAAATTTGCCTAAATCTCAATTTAAACTTCATGTATGGAAATGGAAAATAATAAAGGGGAGATTTTATACTATTCGCAAAATTATGTTGACCATCGTAATTTACCATTATTCCTAATAAATAAAAATTGTAACAGATATACATATTTACTTACCCATAACAATCACCTCCTTCACGGATATATTTAATTAATATCATTATTATTATAGAATTTATTGGAGTAGAGCGTACAAGATCATACTAATCCGGGGAGAGAACTGCACTTTTGAGGCACTGAAGTCAATGAATGTCATCTCCTTGCTAGTTATGTATAAATTATAATCGTGAATAAATGAATGATACAATTTTATTACATCTTTACCGTACTAGCATAGCATTCCATTATTGAGTGCAAATACAACATTAATTTAATATTTCATACCATAATCCTCAATACTCAAAACAGTTCCACAGAATTACAGTTCAAGAACAAAAATTGCAATAAAAAGGAACAAGAAACAGCAGTTCAGACAATAATGGAAATAGGCAGCTAATTTGAAAACCCTTTGATCAGTAAAAAAAGCCAAGAACTTTGCCACCAACATTCTTCCTACGAGCCTCCTCGTGATCCATGATACCAGCTGATGTTGTGAGCACAATGTAACCAAACTGCATAAAATAAGCATATTCAATGATAATTATCATCAGAGGTTTTCACCTCACGGTGATGGAAAACCTAGTCAAGCTTTGTTATAACCGTAGACAGAGTTAAGTGGACAAGTGTTGCCATTTGCACCTGTCTAGAGGGGAGCAGCCTAGCAGTCCAGGGCTCGATCTCCTTTACACCGACGTCAAAGCGAGGGCTGATTACACCACATTTGTTTAGCCTTCCGTTCAGTTCAACCACGATTTTGCCAGAACGGTGGTCATCCACATATTCAAATTCACCAATGTACCCTATGAACAAGATTCAAATTGGAACTAATCAAGAAAAGAAATGAGAAAACATAGCAGTGGTTGCAGAGAATCAGATATTTTAAGCAAAGGGGGTAGAGAGCGTTCCAACCATGCTTTTGCATGACAAGAAGAAACTTGATGATCACTTTCGAGGAAGGCCTTATCATGACCTGTCGTTTACCCCTCTTTTCGGCGTTGTACATGCTCTTGAGAGCATCGTTCAAGACACTGACTCTCACCATCTTCCGAGATTAAGCAAGCTGTCGAGAATTAAAGGGAACTCACTATCCTTTTCCATACGAACAGTATAACAAAAGGCAGAGCATAGCCATAAACAAAAATCAAATTCGTTTTCCAGGTTTAGCAGTGAATAGACAGGCAAAAAGAGCAAGATCTGAAGGTCATCATCAGTGGTTTTCCAATATAGTCAACAAGTAATCCAGTCGTAGCCCCACAAATTCTATCAAGGTGTCATCACAAATGAAGATCCACATTATAATTCTGAACCACACCACAGCTGAGTGGTAATAATAAGCACTAAAAAAATTGTAGTATTTCATTTTCTTTTCACCAATGAGCCCTCAAGCTACCTTTTCTCCAAAATACAACCTTGATTATAATTCAAAAAGTAAAGCCGCATCGCAACTTCAACATCCAGCATAAATAAAGGATACATAAAGAAGACAAAGCCATCGAAACCACCTGATATGAGACCAATAAAATGATCCCCCGAACAAAATCACAACACCACCCGGGAAAAGAGCTCATAACAGTACGAAATAAGTCTATGATCCACACAAGTCATTCATCCATTTCAGAAAAAACTACAAATCCACAACTTTAACACATAAACTACAAAGATCTTCATGGTTCGTTACCTCGATTATTATCAAGCCACCGCTTATGTTTGCCGTAGGGATGGAAGAGAGCGAAAATGAGCTGAAGAGTTATGAGGTACACTTTACTACTAGGGTTTAAAATCGGCCGCTAAGTATGGGCCTTGCTCTCTAGCTCAATGTAGATTGGGCCACTCTAACTGTTAACGAGCTAACATGTTTTATCAATTTTTTCTTTCACAAACGATAATTTCGCTAACGAGGTAGAGGCAGAATGGGTGTGTTGTGTTCTATAGCGAGGAGGAGAGCAGTTTTTGGTTAGAGAAGTAGATTTTTTTCCATACTCTGTTTTCAATAATAAAAGACAAATAGTTAACCATTCCTCTCGCAAACCATTTCTCCTTCCTACGCATACAAAGTACAGTCTCAAAACGATCATAAAAAAAAAAACACGGCGGCCCGACAAGCGTTAGCTTTCCTTAGATCAATTCGTATCCATAGTAGCACCAGCGTGATACTTGTCTAAATCAGCGTCCAAGTCATCCGCGGATACCTTCTCACCACGACCACGTCCCCTTCCTCGCCCACGACCCCTTTCAAAGCCACCCCTCATTTTTCCACTGCATACAACAACGAAAAAAGATGTTAGCTTCTGTTCTACTTTTTGTAAATGAAGCCAGCGGCAGCTGATAACGATAACGAACAGAATAATCCAACCAATTGGTTCGTTCAGTAGTAATCCACATCTTCCCTAACTAAGATTACCAGAAATAATGAATTGATTCGTTAGCCCTAAAACAGACAACACTATGTTATATAACCTTACCTCCTAGGAGGAGCAGTGGCTGGAACACCGAAAGCAGTCGCACTTGAAGGAACGTTAGGAGTTGACATGTTAGTTCCCACGAGCTCTACTTTCATTGGCTTCCCGTCGAGCTGGACGTTGTTGTACTTCTTGATAGCAGCTAATGCATCTTGGCGTCGGGAGAATACCACGTCTGCAGTACCCTATAATAGATAAAAAAAAAAAAGTCTTTTCTTGTTGTCCCTAAACCACTGCAAGGCACAAACCTCGCCAAAGAGGAAGACTTCAGCCAAGATGGACAATACCTTTGACCTGCCACTCCTATCGTAGTGTACTGCATATCGTTTTAGATCACCAACCTCAGCAAAAAGTTCCTGGAACAATGAATCAACACTACTATTAGGCTTAATTCATTTCACAAGAATCAAACTTTATGATATGTCAGGGGAGAAAACGCCGCCCATCTGGGAAAAAGCTATAAGGCGTTTACTTAAGATAAGAGTAGTCAAGAATCTTAAAGGAAAACAAAAAATTAACGCTTCACGTATCAGACAAGAAACCAAGATACAACCACAACAAAAACACACACACCACATATCGATTCTTTGAAGTAATTACCTTTATATCTCCAGTTGAGACTCCATAGTCCAGATTAGATATATACAACTTAGTTCCCGTCTCAATACTCGACGCACGAAAATCGTTGCCACCTCCAGCAAACATCTCATGCCCCCACGATGTTTCAGGTGCCTAAAACAACAAATAAAATAAATCAAACCTACAGTAACTTCCGAATTCTTCTCGCGACTTCGTAGTGGCAAAAGACCGTCGAATGTAAGGAACCTTTGGTCCGGCGTACGGCGTGGACCGATTGGCGGTGCGTTTGAACTGCCGGCGCACGGGTCCGGGAGCTGCAGCGCGTCCACGGCCTCTTCGTGACGAGGACTTGTTCGTCTTGATCAGATCGTCAAGGCTCATGTCCAAAGCCGAACCCGACATTTTCTTATCTGCCAATTTAGTACGTATAAATTTGAGGATTTTGATGTGAGAATTAGGGTTCTTCAATTGGGATAAGCGCGATAACGCGGAGCAAAGGAGGGATCTTTTGTTTATGGACACGCTTGAGATTTAAGCCGTCACTGTGATTGAATTTGCATTTTACATTTTCACTTATTCTAATTCATAACATTTCCATTTCATTCTTTCATTTCTTAAACATATTATTATTATTATTGGTATTACTTTAAAAAATATTGTAAATGTAAATTAATATGGTGTAACTTGATTACGGCCAGATATTCTCATATGCCATTGCCAACACCCGAAAAATACAAATTGAGAATGTGCCAAATAATAATAATAAATAAATAAAGCAATATTAAGGCGTATATGAATATGCGGCCACCACGAAGTTCAGCTAATAACAACAGCTCATCAGATACGCCGTGGCAGTCTACACACTCTCCAGTCTCAACACAGAGTACTCGTCTTCGCATAGATTTACTCTCTCTCTATCTCTCTCGAATGGCTTCCGTGATCGAGTCTGCTTGGACGGTAATGTCATCTCAATCTTTTCGTTGGATGTGTACTTGGGATTTAATTTATAAGTTCCGCAAGTTTTCATTTTTTTCCCCTACTTTTCGATTTATGTAGTCGGGCCTCGACCGTATACTTATGGGTTTTTCTTCTTTGAGTGTTTTGTCGATTTATTTGTGGATGCCATTTTTCTTTTGTTTTATGAGAGTGGCAAATAATACATCAGCTGAGCTGAGGTTGGACGAAGCGGTTGAATTGATGAATCTTTACAGCAGTAGGTCTAAGCGGAATGCTATTAGAGTGATTTTCACTTGTTCAGTTGCGCCCTTGTGCATGAGTGTGTAAAAGTTCGATACTGAATAAAGGACTATGTTTGACAGTATCTTAGGGATGGTTTGCCTCACTTCGGTTGAAATGTTGGAAAAATCAAACCTTTATGACAGTTTGGTGCTTTTTTTCGTTCCTTCTGTGAAATGTGCTGGATATTTCCCTCTCTCTGTTTTTCTTGATGTGTAATTGTTGGATAATAGTTAGTGATATGATGACAAACAAGAAGTTGAAACACGAAAGGATACAACGTTTCATCCAAAAGATGGTATCCGTTGCTAACCAAGAGGTATGTTTATGAAACTCTTGGGAATGATTCATAACCCCTAGAAGAGGCTTTTCGTGGCCTATAAATAGCCTAAACATTGGCTATTATCATAATCTAAGTTTATCACAAGTTATTACAATATTAAGTAAATCTCTTGAGTTCTTGTGGGGAGCTTTTGTTTTTGCTTACAAAACTCTCATATTATTGTTGATTATCCTAGAGGAATCGCCGTTAAACCAGCAAGCAATGTAGTGGGGGCGAAATTCCTTAAGGAAAGCAGTTTTGCGATCAACAAACACGTTTTCGATAAATCTGTTGTGTGGCGTTCGTTCTTCGACGTTGCTGCCATCAATCTCTATTAGTAATTGCATTTAATCTCTATGTTGCATTGCAGTATCTGATCACCCATTTTAGCGACTTTCAACTGGCGTGTCTTGGAAGTTTCCTTCTCCACGAGAGCATCTTCTTCTTCTCGGGTCTCCCATTCATTTACTTGGAAAGGGTGGGATGGCTAAGCAAGTACAAAATTCAGGTTCGACTTGAATACTGCTATAGCATGAGAGCTTCTTTCTATCAGTGGTTCACACCCAATATATTTGTTGATTTCCCATATAAGTCATGTATGATGTACCCTTCTCCTCGATTATATATAGAAATTTGTGATTTCCCTGCCCATATTTTTATTATTTAATGGTATCGAACTATAGTGGCTTCATAATGGTGATGGTGAACATCTCTGATTTTCAATCTTGATGGCAGAGTAAAAACAACAGCCCAGCTGCTCAAGAGAAATGCATTTCATCTCTGGTGCTTTATCACCTATGCGTCAATTTGCCCGTGACGATTCTATCTTATCCTGTATTTAGATTTATGGGGATGCGGAGCACTCTGCCATTGCCGTCCTGGTATTTTTCTTTATTTGTTAATAGCTATATTCGAGTTCATTTGGCAATCAATGTTATATGCGAGGGACATGGTATTTGCCTAGTTCGAAACTGATATATGTTTGTAAGGATCTTCTTACCTTGTTTTCTGCGATTGAATGACTCATCCGTTTCCTGTAGGAAAGTAGTCTCAATTCAGATTATATTTTACTTCATCATCGAAGATTTCGTGTTCTACTGGGGACACAGAATTCTGCATACGAAATGGCTATACAAACACGTTCACAGCGTTCATCACGAGTGAGCTCTACCTACCTACAAGTCGAAACTCTTCCTATCGTTGGCATATCAATCAAAGTCACCCTTTGCCTTTTCTTCTTCTTCCTAAATATGGCGGCAGATATGCAACACCTTTCGGTTTGACTTCCGAGTATGCCCACCCTGCCGAAATTCTTTTCCTCGGGTTTGCTACGATTCTCGGCCCAGCAATCACTGGGCCCCACCTGATAACATTGTGGTTGTGGATGATGGTAAGAGTCCTCGAAACTGTTGAGGCGCATTGTGGGTACCATTTCCCTTGGAGTCTGTCGAACTTCTTGCCTTTATATGGAGGGTCAGTATCAGTTCTCATGTAAATTGATACGCTTGACTCTTTTCAGTACTTCGACACTTTACTACACTTCAGCATTGTTTGTTTGTGAGCGCAGCGCCGACTTCCATGACTATCATCACCGTCTGCTGTATACTAAGAGCGGCAATTATTCGTCAACTTTCGTTTACATGGACTGGTGAGATTCCTTAGTTTTCCGCTTTTATTCGTGAAAATTGATGGAAAACTGAAATTCTTCATAACTCAAAAAGTAAAACCTTTTGTTTCATCCATTACAGGATATTCGGCACGGATAAAGGTTACAGAAAATTGAAGGCACTGAAGAGAGACGGAGACGCAGCAGATAACAAGCACGAGGGAGTTTTCTTCCTTTTTCGTAATAGCGAAATGGGATCAGACCATCATCAGTGTTGTTGTTTGTTTAGTTCTTTCAAGAACTAACAGCTGATCTGTACTTGGAATAATCTCTATGTCATGAACTTCTACTTGGAATGGCATCTTACTACTGTTCTTGGAATATGACAAACACTGGAGAAGAATCAAGATACAGACCAACTTAGCTAGAATATATTAACTAAGCATTTACATTTAATGCTAATAATGTTTTTGTTGTTCGATGTGTATCAGTTTAATGCTTCAACCACAAAAGCTATCCGAGGAAAAGGAAAAAGGACGTTCTTTAAGACATACATATATATGTGTTTGACACACGCATAGCATGTTCATGGCTGATAAATCACCACCTGCCATGGCTGCCAAGGCTGCTGCTGTCATATTTCTTCTCCTCCTCCTCACATTACAGTTCATCACGATCTTCGGATTTGTTCCAAAACCAAAATGGCAATTTGTCGAAAGGTCTTTGGCGGTGGAGATGGGACAATTCGCTGTGAGCGAATATAACCGAAAATCGCACCTCGAAAATAATATTGTGTTTCAGTCCGTACTCTCTGCAAGGAAACGTCTAACAAGTCCACACCACACAGAGTTTGCGCTCGTCCTTGTGGCCAATGACGGCGTAATAGTCGCCCAAGGCCACAAGTTTCGAGCTTTCATTGTCGTCGATGGTCGAAGGCAGGTCAAGAAGCTTATGGGCTTTTCCAAGGTCGACGAATGACCAAGCCAATAATATATAATACTTTTTCCGGCGAGTTAAGTTATAATTGTCAAATTAAATCAAATAAATTACAAGGCGAAAATTTTCAGTAATAAGACTCGCTTGGATTCAAGTAATAGTAGATATTGCAGCAGAACTCAACTAATACATGCAGTTATCATTCATCATCTTCGTGGTACATAAGCAGCTCAGATTTTCTTATTTATTGAAACTGAAACAAACAACGACACTTCAAACACGTCAAACAAGTAATACAACTTCAATTGCATGACGACCGTGAAACACTAACTATAACTAAACCAAGCTTGGAATTAATTATTACGGAGCATAAGGTGGTGGTGGTGGTGGTGAGTAGTGCCTCTTGTGCCCCGGCGGCGGTGGTGGTTGTCCGTATGCCGGCGATGGTGGTGGTGTGTATGTTGGCGGAGGCGGTGGTGGTTGATATACCTTTGGTGGTGGTGGTGACGGTGGCGGCGGCGGCGGAGGTCGTCGGTGGTGGTGGCTTGGCTTGGGCTTATGGTGTGCATGGTGAGGTGGCGATCTATGGTGGTGGTGGTGGTGGTGGGGCGGCGGTGTGTGGCCGTAAGGTGGTGGAGCCGCCTGCGCCGGCGGCGGAGATTGGCGGTGGTGTGGAGGTGCGTGGCCGTAGGGTGGAGGTGCCGCCTGCGCCGGCGGCGGCGGAGGGTGGTGGTGCTGTTTATGGGTCGGCGGAGGTGGTGGTGGTGGCTGAGAATAGCCTTGCTGTGGTGGTGGTGGTGAGGAATATTGCGGTGGTTGTATTATTATCGGATCGTCGTCGTGTTTTTTGGCTTCGACGGCGATTTTCGAAGGCTGTACAAGAAAGACAGCGTAGAGTACTACCACTATTAGCAGCTTCATGATGCCTGGCTTGGTATTGCTGTTGTAAATGTGTTACGTATTATATATAATGAGGAAGAACTAAGAAGAGCATGCAGACTATTAAAATAACAATGATTTAATAATAGATTTTGCAATTCACGAAGTCTTTTTTCCTGGAGGAAAATATGGGTTTATTTATGGTATATAGTTGCAGAAAAAAGATAGAGATAAGATTATTATCTCCATCTTAACTCACATTCGGAAAAATAATTAGCATCTATTTCTGTTTTATTTTACTAAAACAGGAAAACCTCACCTCAATTCAAGCATTTCATTTCCCAGGCAGAACAGAAGATGACAAATTATAACAAACCCGACGAGAAGCCCGGTTCGGCCCATTGGGTCACCCGTCGGCCCGCAGATTACGCTCTTTGATCGTCGAAGCGTTATAATTTCCTGCTCGTTATTACATTACTACGCTTCGATCATCCCACGACAACTGCTTCGTGTTTTTCGCATCCTTAAAGATCGCACCATTCCGTCTATTACGTACTTGCAGGAAATCTTACTCGGCGCAAATCCGAGCCTCGTCATTCTCTCCTGAAAATCAATTAAATCAGACGCATCGGCGCCTTCATCACATAGCGTCCTAACCACTGAATTATAACACGTCGTATCGAAGATTCGAAGTTCCTTTGCGAAGAAACTCAGCAAAGATTCAGCTTCAGACGTCTTCTTCTCTCTGCACAGCCCATCGACCACAGCCCAGCAAGTCTCGGAATTCACCGGTAAATCACATTCGACCATCTCTTTCAACATAGGCACGGCCTCCATGCTTTTGCCCGAATAGCACAGCGTTCGAACGACTGCCCTGTAAGAATTCGCACAGGCCTTCAATTTCTTGGACTCCATACCTTCTTTCAATTCTAAAGCCTCGTTCAAGAACTTCGATCTGCAAAGAGAATCGATCAACCCATTGTATATCTCCTCGTTCAGGGCAATATCCCTTTTCGACATCTGTCCCAGGAGAGATTTCGCAGCGAATGGTCGATCTTCCTTACACAGCGCGAGGATCAAGAAGAAATACGTATTCCTCGAAATCTCAGCGCCAATTCGTTCGAGCTCGACTGTAAGATTCAACGCTGACGTCATCCTATCGATGCTGTGGTATCCTTTTATCATAACCATGCAAGTAAAATCATCGGGCAAAACCTTGTTCTTAGTCATATCAGACACTACTGACCTCGCCTCGTGCATCATTCCCTGCGTGCAATAACCGTGTATGAGAGTATTGTAAGAAACTACGTCGGGCTCGAACCCTCTGTGAACCATCAGATGAAACAATTTATGGGCCTCGAACATATTCCCGCCCTTACACAATCCATTTGTCAACGTCGTGTATGTGATCAAGTCTGGGTCCACGCCCCTTCGGTACATGATATTGTACAAGCGAACAGCATCCTTTACCCTGTTTTTCTTGCAGAAGCTGTCGACGAGCATGTTATACGTGACAATGTCGGGATCGAAGCCATGTTCTTCCTCGAATCTATTCAATAATTCGTTCACTTTGTCTACGTCTCCCTCCTTGCACAGCACGTGCGTCAGTATGTTAAAAGTACATGTATTTGGGACGAGCCCGATTTTAATGGCCTTTTCGAAGACTTCCCAACATTTTTCGGCGTGATCTGTCCTAGAAAGCATGTTAAGGAGACAATTTACAGTTATTACATTAGGAACGAAGCCATCATTCACCATTTTTTCGAAAGCCTCGAAGCTTTCTTCAACCATGCCTCGCCTGAGATGGGCTTTAACAAGCATGTCAAACACAATTGGGTTCCAATTGCAATCATCAGTGCAAGAAAACAAGCTGTCGTACGCATCAAACGTTTCCAAGGCGCCGCCTTTTTCGTGCAACTCCAACAGTTGCAGTAGAAACCCCATGGCTTTCTTGAAATTCTTGGACCACACTAAAACATGGACGATAATGCAGTAGTTCTGCGCACTTGGCTCGATGCTTAAGTTCGAGGTGACCCATTTGAAGAAAGCTAGCGCAGCGTGAGAATCAGACTGGCACCTCAAGAGAACCCTGGTGAGATCATTGCTGGTGAAATTACTGAACAGCCCTTGCTCTCTGAGCCTGTCCAAAGAGGAACAATCTTCTTTCCGCTTGAGCGATGAGCAGACAACCGAAACTATGTTGTTCGGATTCTGGGCAGCTGGTAAAAGGTTATAAAATGGATTGGATGGTGTTGTTATGGCTGGCGTTTTGCTGCAACTGTTCGCCGGTAAATTGGACGATGAAGACGGCGACGGTGCCGAGCAGTAATCTCTTGGATGTCGAATTCGGGCAGCTGAGAAAGGAATCTCGGTTAAAAATTTAGCTGGTAATCTTCGAGCTGGGCTCATGGTTAGTATCCTCGGCGGATTGGATTTGAAGGGTTAACAATGAATTCTTGACCAGCCGTCGTGGTAACGAAACTAGATTCATTGCATTCATTTCAGATTGCAATAAGAACAAATCATAGTCATGTTAAACGAAAGGCTTTTGATATGTGGTAAGTAAAGGTTGAGGTGGATGAACTACTTCAGTCCAGGAATCAAGAGAGGGAACATCGGCGAAGACGACGAGGAAGTTTGGACAATCGATGGCCCTTATTGCCGTGCAGGCTAAGCTCAAAGGTTTCTGCCCAAGCCCATAAGATAAGATTGCAATATCAACCCTTTTGGCCCATTTCGTAATTTCTCCATTTTATAAATCTATATAATTCATTATACTATATAACTCACATATAATCTAAAAAGGCATATAGGAAAAAGTGCAGCGATTTTTTAAATATCTGGGGATAATTAAAAGATGGATTGTAATCTGATTTTGAACAATAGCAAGAATATTGATTAAATCTCAATTCAATTCATGGGATAATAAATATTCATACAAATCAATTATCATAGTCAATAGATATACATCTTAAAGAAACATATAAAACACACATCAAGCAAGCACACACATCAAATAATGGCAACAAAGCATAGACTAGCTCTGATTCTCATCTCTTCCTTTATGGCCTCTATTGTATGTGCTTCTACTACTGACGAAAAGGCGGAAGCGGTGAGCTTTTATTTATATCATCATAAATCTTGATTCAATTTGTGACAATAAAAGTACATATATATCAATGGCTGAAATTATTACTTATGTCAAGGCTGGTTGGTGGTGCGTGGTGAAATCGACGCCTCAGCCGCCGGATAAGTTACAAGGGTTTATAGATTTGGTTAGCGGGAAAGTCGATTGTCGGCCAATCAACGTCGGCGGCGCGTGCTATTATCCCAACACTTTGCCTTCCCATGCTTCGTTTGCACTCAATCAACTCTATCGATCCACCAAATATTGCAACACTGATATTGGACTCATTACAAACGTAGACCCATGTAAGAACCCCTCCCCCCCCTTTTTCTTTCAATCCATTTATCACTTGTTTTGCTTTGTCATTAATAATATAATATTTTTTTCCTAATGGTCTTTCTTGTGCAGCATATCCCGGCTGTGTATACCCACCGGCGTTTAACCGGCCGAGGCATTCCAAGTATACAAATAAATAGTAATGCTAACGGCCAATTATAGAGCTCGTAATGAAGAAAAATGTAATAATAATAATGATTCTTGTGTTCAAATGCCCTATTTAGATTATATCATTTAAAAGAGTAATCTTTTCATTATAAAGTGAACAAAATTCAATTTATTGAATTTGTGCGTTTAATACGGATAACAGTAATTATTTTATGCTCTACAACAAAAGAAATGTAATGACAAGAAAGCTTGCCAATACCACATTTTTCTCCCTTTTTACCCATATCCCAATCGGAATTATACATAGCTAACATATGTCAATATGATAATCCAATTTACTTGATCAATAATTAATTAACCACTTGCATTCCTCCAAATAACCTCGAGCTCTCGGGCGAAGGCCTTCTGTCTCCCTACGACGATGGTGATGTGATCTTTGTCCTCGACAACCTTAACTTGTGCCCGAGGAATCCTCGACTTCACACTGTAGCTGCATTCGACAGGTATTAATTCGTCGTTTCTGCCGTGAAATATCGCCACTTCGCACTTTGATCGATTATTTAGCTCGTCCAAGTACCCTTCCATCTTCCCCGCAGTTCCACATATTATGTTGTGTAGTGTATGCCAAGCTGCGTTGTGTGTGTGTAGGAAGAAACCCTCTAGCAAATACGTCCTTATCCTAACAATAATATAGTAGTCAAATATACCATCACATAAAATAATAGAGAGAGAGAGAGAGAGAGAGAGAGATAACTCCAAATAAATGCTGGTCTTGTATCATTATATTATTACCTGTTTCTTGTAATTAGTTTGGCGAGAAATTCCCAAACACGGTGGTTCTTGCATATGAGAAGGCATATGGTACGGCTTATATGCTCGTACCAACAAGCTAGCGACGCGCCGAAAGCTATGAGTGGCCACACGCGCCGTGGAGCCACTCTCCTCATCATGTATTGAGTGGCTTGCTCGCCTTTGGGCGTAGGAAAATATGGCTGAAAAAATTTATTATTACATTCGAAGATGAATTAAACTTATTAATGTAGAAAAACCATTATTTAATTTATTTTTAATGTACCGGGGAGAGCAAAGTCAAGGACTTGACTGAGCCAGGGTGCTTGACGGCTAGGGCCAGGGCTAAGATGCAGCCCAAGGAATGAGCCACAACATGGAAAGACTTGACCTTGTATGGCTCGAGTACGGACCTTTCGATCATGTCGAGGTGCTCTCTTAACGTGTATAGCGAGTCGGCTGGTTTAGGGCTTCGGCCGAACCCGAGAAGATCCACGGCCAGGAAACGGTACTTTGATTTCGCCCATTTCGAAAAATTTGGGTAGAGCGTTTCGGTCCAAAAAGCCGACGACGATATGAATCCGTGGATGAAGATCACGTCTTCTTGCACATTTTCTAGTTGATCAATAATTCAAATATCAGCAATTTAGCAAATAATATAATATGGACACAAAAATATGGATCTCTCCTAATATAGCTAACTTTTTTTTTTCCCGAAACGATCTATAGCTTGTATAAATCAACGGGCTAAATAGCCAAGAGTAAAAACAAAAGCTCACAAACGAGCACGGCACAACCCACATTAGGGGCACAAAACTCCCACGAGGGGAGAATAATGTCCACAAAGGAGAAAAGGGTCCTAATACAGCTAACTTTATTGGCGTGTTTTGTGCTGTCGACGCGTAAAATGTTATATAACTTAGTAAATTTATATTATATATATATAATTACCTTCGGCGCCGCCGGGTTTAACGAATAGCTTGTCCGACTCCGAGGCGGTCCACGACGTGCAAGTCGAGCAATCGCAATCGGACCACCTTGGAATAAACGGAAGCTTCCGCCAACCTTCTATTCTTCCCTGGATCATCTCAACTACCGACGAGTCGACCGTAAAGCCCGACGATCTAACCCTCGACGACGACGACCTATTATTCCTCCGAACCGCCGCCGCCGTCGTCCTAACCGCGGGTTCGGTCGTCTTCGAGCCATAGGAGGAGGAGACTATGCGCGCCTTGCGAGCGTAGAGCGTGTCGCTTATCTCCTCGAGGTGCAGCTTGGCGCACGTGAGTCGAACCACCCTGGGCTCGCCCCGCTCCGACGATGAGAAGAGGATCTTTCCGGCGGCTGAGCCACCTACGGCGCCGGCTCCGGAGACCGCCGCCTTGGTGGAGGAGTACGAGCAGTAGCAAGGCTTCCACTCTGCTTCGAAGGCGTAATCGAGGAGCTTGTACACGTGGCAAAGGATGAGGTCGGCGACGTCTAATGCTGCGAAGACGGCGAAGCTTACGATATGGTTCAAGAATTCTCCGGCCATTGTGATCAGAACCAACGACGGCGATGAACCACCCATGAAGACAAAGATTAGGGTTTCTTTCTTTCTCTTCTTTGTTGGTAAATGTGCAGAGCCTTTTTAAGAAGAGATTACAGAAGAAGAGAGAACGGATAATGCTGAGTGATTGATTATCTCTCTCTCTCGCTCGAAAAGGTATACTCTCACAGTGAAACTATGACGAAAACTCTCACAGTGGGTGACAACTAATAATTAATAAGAAGAGAAAGGATATACACATGGTTTTCTGTGGAGAGACAGTGCGAGGGATATATTTATATGTATGAAATTGAATGAAGAGGGTGGTGTTTTTCATTACTTGCACACGTAGGCACAGCGAGAGGTAGCAGATAGTAGAAAGAATTCATTAATTCTTACATTAAAATCGGGTTGGCCAATAACAAGTAAAGAGAAAGTTGGTGGCGGTTGTTATACGTAAACCTAACATTGGTGTATAGGAATGAAAGAAAAAATTTACAAGTCTATCTAGTTTCACGGTAGTTGTCTCCTGTTAGGTTCCATGCCGCTACGGATCTAATCTATATTATAGGTCTTCGTCGTCCTTCCTTTGAATATGCATACGACATAGGACTTTTCTTTTCCTTGCTTCCCATTGCTCAATGTTCAGACAAACAAACGTTAGCATGCTTTTACTTTGCTGCAGTAAGATCGATGGATCATATCATATGATCATAAAAAAGGACAGCAGCAGCGCAATAAATGAGCGTAGAAATATATTTCGAAGGTTGGAAGAAAAAAGGGCCCATTTATTACAAGCCACATGACTCCCATCCTCTTATTAGGTGTGTCCCGGCGAAAAACGACGACGTCGTGGGAGATTGATCATTAATGCAGATATACATGGTGCCACCGATATTATGATATCGAATTCAAGAGAAAACCCTTGAAAGTCATTACTTGGTCGGGACCATCACATTTCGGCCTCTTCAAGGTACGACCGAAATACTGTTTCGGTCCTACCTTGATGTGGCCGAAATTATTTTTCGGTCGACCCGAAAAGACGAGATTGTTTTTCGGTCGGGACTTTCCTCGCGCGTGATCGAATCAAGTTCGATAATTCACATTCGTACGAACGAATTTTACGTTAATTTATTTTGTTTTGTTTGAGTCTGATTTGAATGTTTGATTGCGATTTGAACGTTTTTTTTCGTTTTGTTTGAGTCTCATTTGAATTTTTAATTGCTATATGAAAATTGTTATCTGGAAAAGGACTTTAAATAAAAAATTTAATTCAAAAGGACTTTAGGGGGCGGTGAATAGCAATCCAGATAACAATTTTCATATAGCAATTAAACATTCAAATCAGACTCAAACAAAACAAAAAAAACGTTCAAATCGCAATCAAACATTCAAATCAGACTCAAACAAAACAAAACAAATTAACGTAAAATTCGTTCGTACGAATGTGAATTATCGAACTTGATTCGATCACGCGCGAAAAAAGTCCCGACCGAAAAACAATCTCGTCTTTTCGGGTCGGACCGAAAAATAATTTCGGCCACATCAAGGTAGGACCGAAACAGTATTTCGGTCGTACCTTGAAGAGGCCGAAAAACATTTCGGCCGTGATGGTCCCGACCGAAATTGTGTTTCGGTCGTGACTGTTCCGACCGAAATTATGTTTCGGTCGGAACTGTTATGACCGAAAATTCATTTCGGTCGGATCCGCCCAGGGCCGAAAAAAATTTTCGGCCGGCACCTATAGTGACCGAAATTTCTCTTCGGCTATGTATATATATATATATATATATATATATTTTTTATTCGATTATTTAATTAGATTATTTAATTAGATTATTTAATTGGATTATTTAATTAGATTATTAATTGGATTATTTAATTAGATTATTAATTGGATTATTTAATTATATTATTTAATTGGATTATTTAATTAGTTTATTTAATTGGATTATTTAATTAGATTATTTAATTGGATTATTTAATTGGATTATTTAATTAGATTATTTAATTGGATTATTTAATTAGATTATTTAATTGGATTATTTTGTATTATTTAATTCGATTATTTAATTGGATTATTTAATTAGATTATTAATTGGATTATTTAATTAGATTATTAATTGGATTATTTAATTCGATTATTTAATTGGATTATTTAATTAGATTATTAATTGGATTATTTAATTAGATTATTAATTGGATTATTTAATTAGATTATTTAATTGGATTATTTAATTAGATTATTTAATTGGATTATTTAATTAGATTATTTAATTGGATTATTTTGTATTATTTAATTCGATTATTTAATTGGATTATTTAATTAGATTATTAATTGGATTATTTAATTAGATTATTTAATTGGATTATTTAATTAGATTATTTAATTTTTATTATTTTGTATTATTATTTTTTTTATAATTATTTTGTAATATTACGGGTCCTAAAAGACTCAGCCCGGCCGGGTCCGGGTCGGATCTCGGGTCCAGCCAACCCCGGCCCGATCCCCGACTCGAAATCCGTCCCGGTGATTTTTTTCGTTATATATTTATATATGTCATAATTGTTAATAAAAACCTATGTAGTCCAATGGATAAGTACTTTCTTTATCAAGTAGAGGTCATGGGTTCAATCCCTAAATACTACTATATATGTTGAGTTTTTATAAATTACAATAAAAAATAAAAAAAAACGAAAAAGTGAAATTAATCGGGTCTGGTGGGTCGAACTGGAATTTCGGTCGGGCCTGTGCGGGCCGAACTTGAATTTCAGTCGGGCCTGTGCGGGCCGAACTGAAATTTCGGTCGGGCCTGTGCGGGCCGAACTTGAATTTCAGTTCGGCCCGTGCACAGCCCGGTCGAAAATTTCGTTCGAATTTCCTTATCGATCGATCGTTCGAATTTATTCGTGTATGTAGTTTTCGGTATTTCATACCAGAATTATATATTTAGTTAGTTTTTTCTTTTTAAATTGATTTAAATATCATAAGGGCAAAAACGTCTTTTTTCAGCCCTTTAGGGGCGGTGACTAGTAAAAAGGAGGCGGTAAATAGTAACTCCATGTATGTATAATTGCGAAATATATTGGTTAGGCAGACATGAAGAAGATGGCATTTATAACTCTAGGAAGAATGAATAGTATAATTTGCAGCGGCAAGCCACGTGACCGCCAGGAAATGGGAGGAGCATTCAAGCGGTTGGATTGACCCAAAGTGAACGAGTAAATAATTCGTTTTTTTTTATTCTCAAGGTTTTAATAAATAAATAAATATTTGTCACGTAGGTTTGCATCCACGATATATTTATAAATTTCCACCGTGCAAATGTTTTTAATTGGATTCAAAATGATATTATCATTTGACATTGTTTGAACTCCGATATAGATAGTGCGATTGTGTAGTATATCAAAGGTTCGTATTAGCTGCTATTGGTCTCCATGGGTTTCACCAAACTACAAAACCCACCTTGTTCACGTAGCTAAAATATGGATTAAAAATTAGGCAAAGATGTAAATAACCTTTGATATAATTAAATGAACAGAAAAGATTATACATTTTTAACATAAGAGCAAAACTGCATAAAATCAATGTTTTAACTAGTTTATTCCTGCCGGATAAGGATAACGCCATTTTTTTTCGGGAAACATCCACACACGACAATTTTTTAGATAATATTTTTTCAATATTCGTATCTGCATTTAATATGTAATCAGTTACAAGCAAGCCACCAATAAGAGAGAAGTTGGGCAAGTTTTTCCATAATATTCAGTAATAAATGTGATTAACCGCACGCACCCAATCGGACTTTGTCTTAGAATTTTTATCGACAAGAGAGTAATTATTGTATTTATTAAGAATAGTATTCTAATCAAGTACGTGGATTAAAACTTAACTAAATTTGGAGGTCCACGAAATTGCCAAATTGCATTTAATTTTACATTTTATTCTCTAGAGTTCAATTTTATTTCATACATTTTCCATTAGATTGAATACAACGATGTCCATATTTAAAATTAAATTCGGTATTACCAACTTTATGTTTTGTATGCATATACCACAATTATCGTGGTTAAGAGATGCGTGTATGCAATTATTCATAATAACAAGGCTCATTCTGTAATTATCTCGTAAAGTTCAAAGTTGCGCGCTGACGACTCGAGCCAAAAGCTAAACTCCAAAAATATCGAAACAGACTCGAAAAGATCTTCGTGATTATCTCCATTTCATTGTTATTTTCAAAGTAGCCCACGAGTCACAAGTCAACTATGAAAAGAATTCGAATATGCTTTCCATATTAACTGATATTCCGGCCATCTCCTTCGTGCTATTCATACCATCCTCCATAAAAAAAGTCATCTTTTGGAGGATAATCTCAGCGCAATGAAGGAAAAGAACTGCTTTTCACGGCTGTGTGTATTACTGGCTTTTCTGTATAGTCTCTGTTGGTTATCGCATTTCAATGTGTTTGCAGTTGTTTCAGCGGCAATCGGAGAGCAGCCTTTATCGAAAATTGCAATACATAAGACGACTCTTGATCTTAGGAGCTCGGTTTCGATCAAAGCTTCACCTACTGTTCTTGGCCGCAACGTATGTTAGCTGCACTTTATTACAGCTTTCTGCGTGTTCTTGTCTTGACGAAGCTTTGTTCTAATCTCATTCTTCTGAAATAGATAGATATATATGTTAGGTTAAAAAAAGAAACTAAAAAGTAAACTGACGTTGATCACAGGGTGAGGATACTGTGTGGGTTGCTGTGGAATTTGAAAACGATGAACCCTCAGATGATGATTGGATTGGTGTGTTTTCTCCAGCAAAGTTCAAGTAATTCCTCCCACTTACACCAACTATATGTAGTATTTGTCTGATTGGATTATCTTTTTCAACGCACAAAAAGAGCTTTACTCCATTGTAATAACATGAATTTTTCGATGACCAGTGGATCGAATTGTTACAACGAAGAGGATACTAAGGACCAAGCTCCATACATTTGCACGGCGCCGATAAAGGTTGGTTTTTTATGCATCATGTTTGCTGTAAGAATGGCCTAAGCAATTAAGCTGTTTCGAAATCAGTCTGTAATATCTGCTATGTATTCGTTTTTCCAGTATCAATTTGCGAATTTCTCAAGTCCGGACTATGCAAAGGAAGGGAACGCTTCGTTGAACTTCCTACTGATCAATCAGCGCGCGGATTTCTCGTTCGCACTGTTCGGTGGTGGACTCTCAAACGTACGTTCGAAAGTTCTCGACTTAACCTTAAATCTATCATATTATACGTTCGAGTTTGAAACTTCTTTCGATATGCCCTCTTAATTCACACTTTCATCGGTTCGATTTCTTTGCAGCCAAAACTGATCGCCGTCTCGAATTCAATATCTTTTGCAAATCCTAAAGCACCCCTTTACCCGCGTATTGCTCAAGGGAAGGCTTGGAACGAAGTAATTAGTCGCATTAACTACAGGCGCTTTCGTACCTTCAGTTATGAATAAATCTCCGTTATCTATCGCATATCTTTTTACCTCGGAATTTCGCCTTTTAGATGACAGTAACGTGGACGAGCGGCTACAACATAGACGAAGCCATTCCTTTTGTCGAACTTAGCGCTATGGGCCCAGTGAAAGTTCGCTCGCCCGCCGGGACACTAACCATTAACAGAAGGAGCATGTGTGGTATATATAACAAACCCTTTTCTTACAATTTTCGACCAGTTCGAGTCATATTTTCGATGCAAGTCTGATTTTTTTCCCAAAAAAAAAATGACTTAGGCTCGCCGGCGCGTACAGTTGGTTGGCGCGATCCAGGTTTCATACACACGAGTTTCCTCAAAGATTTATGGCCCAATGTCGAGTAAGCGCTAGAAATACCGTCCGTAAAGAGCCTTATAACCGTTCGAGCGTCGTATTCAGTATTTTTTTTCGGGCGTTTCAGATATACTTACAAGATGGGTCATCTATTGTCGAACGGATCGTACGTTTGGAGCAAGACGTACTCCTTCAGATCGTCTCCTTTCCCGGGACAAGACTCGCTGCAGCGCGTCGTAATATTCGGAGACATGGGAAAGGCCGAGCGCGACGGTTCGAACGGGTACAGCAATTACCAGCCGGGATCGCTGAACACGACCGATCGACTCGTCGAAGATCTCGACAACATCGACATCGTGTTTCACATTGGAGATATTACTTACGCCAACGGATATATTTCGCAGTGGGATCAGTTTACGGCGCAGATCGAACCCATAGCGTCCTCCGTCCCATACATGATCGCAAGGTTCGTTCTACTACGCTCTTTGGGTTGTAATCCCGATGCTATTTTACGTGCATTCGTGGCGAAATTCGTATATTGTATGAAAATGAATCATATGTAATGGTCGTCATAATTCATGCAGTGGAAATCACGAGCGCGATTGGCCAGGGACGGGGTCGTTTTATGACACGACGGATTCTGGCGGCGAGTGTGGCGTGATGGCTCAGACGATGTTCTACGTTCCTGCGGAAAATCGAGCGAAATTTTGGTAATAATACACAGGAAAAACAACATTTTAGACCTCAACGTTTGGGATGAACGTTTCTAGAACCCATGTCTCGATATGTCACTTCCCAAAATTACCGATTTTGGACTATTTTGATCCCTCGTTTAATTTAATCGTTAGTTCGGGTGGAATTTAAATCGTGACAGCACATAACCTCCTAAAATTCCGTCTAAACTAACGATTAGAAGAACGGTTCAAAATCAGTAATATTGCGTACTAAATGTGGCACCTCGGAATATGACGACGAGAAACGCTCGTGACCATGTATATAGACTTTATGTCCGGAAAAAAAAAGGTCTAAGATTTCGAAGAAAAGCATCGAAAATCTTTGAAGTATTCCCATTTTCTTTCAGGTACTCTACGGATTACGGAATGTTTCGTTTCTGCATAGCGGACAGCGAGCACGACTGGAGAGAAGGGACGGAGCAGTACGCATTCATCGAGCGCTGCTTAGCCTCGGCCGACAGGCAAAAGCAGCCGTGGCTCATCTTCGCCTCACACAGAGTCCTCGGCTACTCTTCAGACAAGTACTACGGCTTAGAAGGCTCCTTCGAAGAGCCCATGGGAAGGGAAAGCCTTCAGAAGCTATGGCAGAGGTACAAAGTCGACCTCGCCTTTTACGGGCACGTCCACAACTACGAGCGAACTTGTCCTATTTATCAGAACCACTGCGTCAATTCCGAGGTTTCGAGCTACGCTGGGACGGTGAATGGGACCGTACACGTGGTGGTCGGCGGCGGTGGGGCCCACCTTTCGGATTTCGGGGCGGTGAATACCACGTGGAGCCTCTACAAGGATCGAGACTTTGGGTTCGTGAAGCTCACGGCGTTCAACCACTCTTCGCTTCTGTTTGAGTATAAGAGGAGCAGTGATGGGAGGGTTTACGATTCTTTTACTGTGTCGAGGGATTATAGGGACGTGCTCGCCTGCGTTCACGACGGCTGCGAGGCGACCACTTCGGCGACTTGAGAAGAGAGAAGACGACTGTTGTTTGCTTGGCGCTGAAATCTACGCAGTTCGTACTTTATTTTGGCTAATTCTTTCGCTTTTTCAAGAGTCATCATTATAATATAAAAAGGGGGAAAGAATATCAATGACACAGTCATATATCATTTTTACTTGAAGAAACAGACATTATATTATCAAAAGATCTTCGGAACAACATTTTAAAATGATTTTAATTGACAATGTCAACTGAGGCAATTTTTAAGTGATCTTTGCTGATTACTAAATTAAATAGATAGTATAGATGTTAAGAGCTATGAATAAGAGAGAGAAGATTTCTCCATCGTTCTACACTTTTATTGCCTGTAATAACGTCTATCACGACCAAGGATGGCATCCTTCCTTTTTTTTTTGTCAATTTTCTCTCATGGGTTGCGCTGAAGCTTGAAATCGAGTTATTTGAGCTTCGTTTTGATATATGATTTGTATATATTCTCAATTTATTCATTTGTAAATTGAAACTGTGTCGACACAAACAAATTAAATGAACATCATATCTCAAGTCCTCGCTCGATATGATCCAGCAAAGCCATGAAAATACAAAAAAGGGAAATAAGTGAGAATCACAGCCTTCGAGCACCGCCCATATTGGCCAACCTCCTCGCAACCCCGAAAATCAAAGCCTTGGTCAGCAGCCCTCGGTCGAGGCTGCAGGCCAGGGCAATGGCACCGCCCACCACCAAAACCCTCGGTATGCCTCTCCTCTTCTTATTGCCATCGTTCTCTTCCGAGCCATGAGCTGCTCCAACCTCCAACGACGAACCCGCGGGGCCCGCCTCGAGGGACTCGATGCTGAACTTAGTGTTGATTTGGGCCATCGAGGCCGACGGTGAGAGCGGGCCCGCATCAGAGCGGTGCCTCTGATAGGCTCGTAGCCCGGGATCTATCTTCTTCACCGCCCCCCACATGCCTTGGCGTATACCTAGCTTCGCTATTTCCCGAGGGATGCCCATGTCTTCGTGGTGGAAGAGGAGTACTTCGCACGCCGTCATTCGCCCGTCCCTCTTCGACTCAGCTGAGAATTATTATTATATCATTTTAGTCCTATGCTATTAAATATTCTAACATGCCAAGATTCTTAATTTCAAGACAAAAATGAAGTACCTGCACGAATGCACCAGCTAGAATAGTAGAGATCGACGCGCCTTGGCTTGTCCCGACGGGGCACCGAGGACCATGGAACGCCCTATAACCACGATTGAACGGCGTAAGAACGACAAGTTCTAAGGTTTAGACATCATAGTATTATTCGCGGTTTTTCGTACCTTAGTTACGCAGTAGTAAGTGCGACCAGCATCCCATATTCGGCGGCCTATGATGTACTCTCTATCGCTACAAAAGAAGGGGAACTGCACCAGCGCAAGATATCTTCCCATCAAAGCGAGAATTTGGTAGTACGAAGACTGTGTAATAAGAAAACGGAGGAGGAGGTTACTTTGCTTACCTTTCTCACCCAATGAACTACCATAGTTCCGTCGTTCGGGCATTCTTCGAGAGTCTCTGCTTTTACGAGCATGTCGTCCCATTTCAATCTGAATTCGTCGTCCCAGAAGAAATCCCTCAGCATTTCGGGGGTGGCGTCTTCGTATATTGTTCTACTTCTATACTGAGGAGGACCAGTCTGAAAGAAAGCAAGGAATTTCAATCGAACGTAAGACGGCTATGTAGAGAATTCCACAGAAGATATCCATACTACTTTATATGAACGAAGTATTGAATGTAGAAAAACCGAAAATCCCACCTGAGTATCTCTTCTCCAAGCTTGATAGCTCATGTTTTGAGTAGACCTATCCATCATCTGAATCCATGATGGTCCACCGTCCTTTTCTTCGACTAACCTATGCAAGTTCCTGAGATCGTACTCATTCACAAGGCTCGATTTCTCACTCCCATGATTTGGTGAGCTGAAGATAGTACCACCATTCAAGTCATCAACCAAGACGGAAAAGCAAGAATTAGATAAGCCTAACTCGCCAAGACTTAAGCAAGCCTAGTTTCCACAAATCTAACTACCCATTCAGAAAAAGTAGAGAAAAGGAGGGGCCTTTGTCACCAACCTGCAATCGGGGGGAGAGTCGGAAGTCAAAGATGACTCCTCCTTCTGAGAAATCCACGAAACACATTCTGGGACATGGATTTTCAATGAGCTCAAGCTAGGCAAAGAAGCCACAAGCTGTGGGAACACCACGGCCGTGCTATTTGACTCCAATTTCTTCACAGTGCAATCAAGAAAGTCGGCGTTGAGCTTAGCCCACTTGGGTTTCCACGCCCAACCCACCAAGACGCCGACGACAACAGCAATCCAAATGGGCGCCATGAACGCTATTAGCTCAAACACCATATCCCCAAATGCAGGTTTATGCAGTATCTCAAGCACGGCACTTACCAAAGCCATAATTACAGAGGGGTTGATTATACAAGTGTACGATAAAAAAGAAATAGAAGAAAAAAAAAAGAAACCCTCGATTCGATCGAGTAAAGATTCAGCCTTTAAGCATAGCGATGACTCGAGGGTTCAAAAACAGAGAGGGAACGAAACCCTAACAGCAATTCCAATCAAGAGACGGTGGAAAAGAAAAAAAAACCATTAAAGGGGTCGATATAAAGCAAGCAAAGATGAGATAAACAAAAGATAGATATACATTGCTTAATTATGAGTGGTGGGTTTTGCGGAAGAACGATTCCAAAAGAAGAAAAAGGACAAGAAGCTCGAGCGAGCGACGATAGGTGAAGATAACAAAACAGAAATTCTACCGAGATTGAAGAGATGAGAATATTGGATAAGGATGTGAGCGAATAAGCGGTAGATGGACGTGTTTATCGGATTTCCGTAGGTCCGCTTTTATTACCCTTCACGGAATTTACTGTCAAAGATTTTCCACAGTCATCGCTCTCTATTTGTATTCTTCCTATTTATACAATAGTATTTCGTATATAATTCAAAGAAAAATGAACTAGTTGCGTTGCCTCTTGGTGGCTGTAATAAGCCTAGAAACTCTCCTCATATGCAAATCAAGAATATTAATATGAGTTTAGGTGGTAAAGAAGATGAAGCAACGAATGATTGTACGTGTATATGTATAAATTATAGAGAGAAGTGGTTAGTTGGTTACTCGAGTTTCACGTTGATGACTAAGCAATCTTATTTGACTTGTAAAAAATTTAGATCTGGTCCAATATTTAGATTTTTGCCTATACGATTTTTTATTTTGGTAAAATGGTCAAAGCTCAAATGATATATATTCTTACTTTTTATGCATCATATATATGACGAGATTTTTTTTTTCTTTTTCAATCTATGGGACTTGGACAAATTTGCCCGTCATTGTAATAAGGAAGCTAATATTTAGTAGAGACGTGGCCGTATATCGAACTCTAATCATAGTAAACCGTCCAATGTGAAGGAAATCCACTGTCCTACTTCATTTTTCTTTATATGATTTCGTTACATTACATCATTTTCAATCATTATATGTTTTCACTGCTAACAAGATTTGACTAATGGTAATGTGCTTTCAAATGACACCGACCACACTATACATCATAAAGTAACACTAGAGGACGGTGAGTCGTAGAGTAATGTGATATTATAGCCTTTAATGATATCATCTTAATGGAAATTCGTACGTAATGCCATGAAGCCAATTGAAACTAGATGAGCAACAACCATCATTTTTACTTGCAACAAGAGTAGGGATTTTGATAATAGGTTTTTCATGTCGTTCTAGTGTAAAATCATATAATAGACACGTTCTTAATACAATCTCGTATATTGCTACTGCAAAGTATGAAAATTGTATCGTTGTCCTTGATCTTCCTCTCGTGTTCAAGATATAGTTTGTGATTCCGAAAAACATAATATGATTAACTTGAAAAAAAAAGATACAATGAAGGCAAGGCAGCCCACGAGTTAGGTGGGAATTGTATTTATTACAAGGAGTTAAATTTGCCGCACCTAACTTCAGAGAACAAAGAGACACTGTTCTTCTTCTATCCAAGAGCTAAAAACCCATCGATCTTTTCCCACTGTTGTGAAGAATTCTGAGTAAGTTAATTAAAGTAAGATGGATGAAGCAACAACAGTAGAGAACAAGCAGATAATCTTCAAAGGATACATAGAAGGAACACCAAAGGAGACAGACATGGAGTTCGTGTCGGGGAAAAAGGTGAAGCTTGTCGCACCAAAAGGGTCAGGCGATTTCTGGGTCAAGAATCTTTACCTCTCTTGCGATCCTTACATGCGTGGAAGGATGAGAGATTTTCATGGATCCTATATACCACCCTTTGTCCCCGGCGAGGTATAATAATCAATTAATTGTGACTTCTTATCATCGCCTAGTAATTAGGGTTCGTTAATTAGGTGATCCAAGGGTTTGGCGTATCTCAAGTGATCAGCTCAGACAACACAGAATTCAGACCAGGCGATATTGTCTCGTGTTTCACAGGCTGGGAGGAATACACCTTAATCCACGTGGACAAGGCTCAGCAGCTGAGGAAAGTCAGCCAAGATGACGATGTCCCACTTTCATATCACATCGGTCTTCTAGGTATGTAATAATCATATTGCAGCAATTGACAACTAAAGTTAATATCTTTACGATCAGCGACTTCATTACACACACATGAAATGAAACACATATAGGCATGCCTGGGTTCACAGCTTATGCTGGACTGTACGAGGTTTGTGGCCCATTGAAGGAGAATGAGTTCGTGTTTGTATCTGCTGCTTCGGGGGCAGTTGGGCAGCTCGTTGGTCAGCTCGCTAAGTTGCACAAATGCTATGTCGTGGGCAGTGCGGGCAGCAGCCACAAGGTTGACTTGCTGAAGAACAAGCTAGGATTCGACGAAGCTTTCAATTACAAAGAAGAAACAGATCTTGATGCTGCTCTCAAAAGGTAAATAAAAAGGCATAGCATGAAAAAAGGAAGAATCTTTACGTATGTTATTAAATTTTCATATAATTGGGCAGATGTTTCCCTAAAGGGATCGATGTTTACTTTGACAACGTCGGAGGAGACATGCTCAGCGCAGTGCTACTCAACATGAGGGTCCATGGGAGGATAGCTGTGTGTGGGATGGTGTCTCAGCAGAGCTTGTCTGATCAGCTTGAAGGGATCAAGAACATGTACAACGTTGTCATCAAGAGGATTAAGATTCAGGGTTTTCTTCAGAGCGATTTCTTGCATCTTTTTCCCAAGTTTGTGGAGGACGTTACTGAGTTGTATAAGCAAGGGAAGATACATTACATGGAGGATGTGACCGATGGGCTAGAGAGTGCTCCTCGTGCCTTCGCTGGTTTGTTTTCTGGGAAGAATGTGGGCAAGCAGCTTGTTCGTGTTGCGACCTCTGTCTGAATTAAGGAGGCAATAATATACCACATAATAATTTGGTACTTTTTATGGCGGAGGTTGTAAATTGTAATGTAATATTCTGAATCAATTATTCGTTCAAGATAACATCTTTCTTCCACTTGGTGTTATGATAAAAGTTATAGAACAATGATAAACAATTTGGGTCATTAGAATGAAAATAATGGATGAATATAACACAAAATGGAATGTATTCCATCTCACTGGACAACAGTTTGTAAACATCAGTTATTTGAAATGAGGTGAGAAGGACCGCTTTTTAAGGTTTTAACGAACAGGGAAGCGAATAAACTATGCGCCACGTCCGAACAACGACGACGACGACGACGACTCAATTGCGTTTCCATCTCTCTCCCGCGTTTATTCACTCACATCCCAAGGAATCTTCGTCTTCGCCAGCTCACGAACTCAGTAACCTCGTAATCGTCGCCTCCATAGCCAAGATTCTGTGTAGCCCTAACCCAATTGGATCTCTAAACAACGATGCGAGCTCAATCCCAGTCTCGGAACCCATCGTCTTGTCGGTCCTACGCCGGAGATCTCTCGATCCATCCAAAAGGCTGGATTTCTTCAAGTGGTGTTCGCTCAGGCATAATTACAAACACGCGGCGTGCGCATATTCCGAGATGCTCAAAGCTCTGTGCTTTGTGCCCCATCACCATCACAAGGACATTCTCGAGGTCCTTGAGCTGATGGGCCGCGACGGATTGCTTCTCAGTTCCTCGATTTTCAAGATGATCCTCGACGGCTTCATAAGGTGCGGCAGGTTCGACTCAGCCATGGAAGTGCTGGACTGTGTTGAGAAAGGGTTGGTCGGCGTGAGTAGTCTGACCCCGAGCATATACAGCTCCGTCGTCGTCGCCCTCGTAAGGAAAGATCAAATTCCTATCGCTCTGTCTATCTTCTCCAAGCTGTTAGATTCTTGTTCGCTGGCCGCCGACGATACAGATTCGAGCAGTACCATCTTATTACCCGACGCATTGGCCTGTAATGAACTGCTCGTCGCCCTCAAGAAGGCCGACATGAGAGAAGAGTTCGACCGAGTTTACAACAGACTTCGATCGACCGAGCATTATCCCCTCGATCGATACGGTTACAACGTCTGCATCCATGCATTCGGCGTCTGGGGAGAGCTGAGCGAATCTTTAGGACTATTCAAGGAGATGAAGGCGAAGGGCGGCTCGTTCGAGCCCGACTTATGCACCTACAACAGCCTCATCCAAATACTCTTCAGCCTCGGGCGGGTCGACGACGGGCTAACCGTTTGGGACGAGCTGAAGAAGTCTTCGGGCCACGAGCCCGACTCGTTTTCTTACCGAATCATGGTTCAGGGATGTTCCAAGTGCTACAGAATAAACGACGCCGTGGAAATCTTCAACGAAATGCAGCTCGCCGGAATCCGCCCGTCGACGGCGGTCTGCAACTCCCTCCTCGACGGCCTTCTCAAGGCGGGGAAGCTCATCGAAGCCTGCGATTTCTACCAGAAAATGGTCGACGAAGACGGCGTTAGGCCTACGGTGTGGACGTACAACATACTCATCGACGGCCTCTACAGAAACCGTAGGCCCGAGGCGGCTTACGCCATGTTCTCCGACCTGAAGAGAAAGGGTAATAACTTCGTCGATGGGGTGAGTTACAGCACCGTGGTCTCGCACCTGTGTAGGGCCGGGCGGCTCGACGAGGCGTTCGAGCTGGTCGAAGAAATGGAGGCTCGTGGTTTCGTAGTCGATTTGGTAACCATCACTTCGCTGGTGATCGAACTTTACAGGCAAGGCCGATGGGATTGGTCGGAGAAGCTCATGAAGCACGTCAGGGGTGGGGATTTGGTCCCCTCCGTCCTTCGATGGAAGTCTTCCATGGAAGCTTCGCTGCTGAAGAATCCCCAGAGCAGAAAGCGTGACTTCACGCCCATGTTTCCCTTCGAAAAAGACGTAACCGATATCTTAAATCTCGACAGTTCTCAGCAGCAGCAACAACAACAACAACAGCAACAAATGGACAGTGAAGCCGAAACCGACGAGTGGTCGACATCTCCGCGCATGAACAAGCTCGCCGACGACTTAACCAGCTCTTCCGATAAAAAAGCTCCGAACTTTTCGCTCGCTAGGGGCGTACGCGTTATGTCCAAAGGCGAAGGCGGCGACTCGTTCGACGCGGACATGGTCAACACTTACTTATCGATCTTCTTGTCGAAGGGGAAGCTGAGCCTGGCGTGCAAGCTGTTCGAGGTGTTCACGGGCCTAGGCGTGGACCCCGCGGGCTACACGTACAACTCGATGATGAGCTCGTTCGTGAAGAAGGGCTACCTCCGCGAGGCTTGGGCAATCCTCCAAGCCATGGGCCCAAAGGACGTAGCGACGTACAACGTGATAATCAATGGGTTGGGGAAGATGGGAAGGGCCGACCTGGCGAAGGCCGTCCTCGAAAAGCTGACGAGGGAAGGCGGTTACTTGGATGTCGTGATGTACAACACGCTGATCGACGCTCTGGGCAGGGCGGGCAGGTTCGACGAGGCGGATGAGATGTTCGGGCGGATGGCGGCGGGCGGGATAAATCCCGACGTTGTGACGTATAATACGCTGATTGAGGTGAATGGCAAAGCGGGGCGGCTGAAGGAGGCTTACGGGTACTTGGCGGCCATGCTGGCCGATGGGTGCGTGCCCAACCATGTCACCGATACGATCCTCGAGTATTTGGAGAGGGAGATCGACAAAAGGCGGCTGAGTATGGCTTCGATTTCTCGCGGGAAGAAGAAAGTATTATAGCTTAGATAGTTAGATGGTTGTTGAACATTCAGTCTTAGGTGGTTGCGCGTGTGGTGAGCATCCATGAATTTTAGGTGGCGATGATAGTTATACGAATGGTGGTGGGGGCGATGATGACGGCGGTGGAGGTGAAGGTGATTACTGGATAAGGTGTTGGTGGTACACATGGAGCAGGTAAAGGTGGTTTTGTTGATGAGTATATTGGTGGAGGAGGTGAAGGTTATGGTTGTGGTGGCAGAGATGGAGTTATGGTGGTGGTGGTGGGCTTTAATACTCATATAATGGAGATGGTAGGGGTGCTGAATAGATGTATAAGGTGGAGGTGATGGTTGTGGTGGCGGAGATGGCGTAATGATGGGCTTTTTTAATACACATATAGTGGAGATGGTGGAGGGTGCTGAGTAGATGTTATAGGGTGGTGAGGCGTGTGGTGGATGAATGGTTTTCTCTCAATGATGTGGTGATGGCGGTGATATGGGGTTCAGTATTTTTTTAGTTGTAGATTGTGAGGGTGGTGATGAGCATTCAGAAATGTTGGTACATTGTATCGGCGGAGGATATGGTAGATGATGGGAAAGGGTGATGGTGGTGGACTAGGATGCAGTGGTGGAGGCGTACGAGGATGATGTATAATTTTAGTGAAGGAGATATGGTAGGATTGTCTTTGCAGGACACATTGGGAGGCTTCGCAGTGATGTTTCGACGACAAAAGCACTTTTTAGAGCGGTAAGAACGTTTGCAGGTCACCTAACGCTACAGGAGATCGTCAGTTAATAATAAGCTTCTCATTATCATCCGAGAACCTTTCGAATTTGCGGGCTGACTTCTCAAGTTACTGCTAATGGATTATTAACGGCAAGAAATGGCGATCGACGCTGTTCAAGAAACCCTGTGGAATGTCATCATAGTCATTCCAACAACTCCCACCAGGATTATCTTGCCCATCCATGCATTGAGACACCTAAGTAGCTTCCTTTTGCCAAATTTGTCTTATGTAAAGCCAGCCATGAATTAATGTAGTGGCTAAATGTTATCTTCTTGATTATCTATTATGTAAGCAGTTGTAATATGATATTTCTGTTGCTGTTCGAAATTGAAAGTTATTAGGAGGTTATTTACTTGTTAACTGTACTTCTCAGCAGGGCCGTAGCTGAGAAAGCACGGGCCTGAAGCGAAACTTAAATTTCGGGCCCCGATCAATTATTTTTTTTTCCAAATACAGTATGATACGTATAATATAGCGTAAATTTCAACGGTAAATGTAACTAAAATAATTAAATAAAAAATAAATATTTTATAGTGGAATGTTCAAAAATACTTAATCCGATATCCGAACCGTTTTAATTTGGTTCGGTTCGATTTTTATAATTTGGTTCGGTTTTTTCTCTCTTGTTTTCAGTTAAGAAGATTTATGGAACGTGACATGTAGCAAAACAATTCAAATGTCCGAAAAAAAATATGAAAATGTAACAAATCTAACCTAAATATAAAAACATTGTTTGTCAAGAAAGAAAAAAAAAAAATTGCGCGTGCAGCCAAACAAATAAATTAATAAAATAAGGAGCAACATAATATACCTTAAAGATCACTCACTGGACACTGATGTCTGATCGGTCCCATAAGAAAATAATGAACGATTTTATTAGATAACGACATCCTTTAACCTAAGCGAAGCCCTTTTATATTGTATCAGTATAGAAGAAGAAACAACCTCACATTTCCCTTTTTCTTTTTTTTCCTTAATAAAAAGCTTTAATGTCTTGTTTGGGCTGAACTGAATTTTTTTAATAAATTACAATATTTGGGCTTTGATTAACATCAAGACCCAACTGACTTGTGCAGTCCACTCACAGTTTTTATAGATTTATTTTTAAGTTTTAACTATAATATTCTTTTTGATATAATATATATACATACATACATGTATAAAAAATTTTGGACCCTCCTCCGACGTTGGGCCCGAGGCGACCGCCTCACTGGCCTCCTATGAGCTACGGGCCTGCAGTTCTCAGTTTCATGAGATACGTTATTTATGCTGCTGCTTACTGCTCCATTATTACTTTACTTGGATGTTCACAAATCACAACACAATGTTCGATCTATCTTAGTCCTCGCAAGTTTATTAAACAAGCTATTGAATTAATTTGAAATTGAGACTATCAAGCCCATGTCGTTATAGAAGCCCAGCCCGATAAATCACTATTCCAAATTATTTTCACGAATAATCTGTCCGTTCAATCATCATACACTTAACGCACGCACGCTCTACATCTCGATCTGTGGCGGAAATTTTGGTTCGATCATTGGGTTCGTTCTTTTTTCATACGGTATCACACGCGCTGTAGATGGATCAATCTGAGCGGACAACGGAACAGGTACTGCCACCTACTGTGTGAGATTCCAGTTATTTGGGCGGATCAATTGTTTAGCTTAATAGTTTTTTTTTTTCCTATTATTTGGAATTTTGATTCTGTTTAATATTGAATTGGGAAGGTCCTGGGGAGCTATATTCCATGGGAAACATATATGACTGCGAAGCTGATCAATGGGACTGGGCTTCAGCTGTTGCGACGGTATGATAAGAAGCCAGAGAATTACAAGGCTCAGCTGCTGGATGATGTAAGTTGAATGAATTATTTCCAGATTGTTTTCGTATGAATACATGGGGATCGGAGTTTAACTTTTTTATCCTGAAGGTCTTTTTTTTTTTCTTTTTCTTTTTTTTTTTTTATCTTTTTGAATTGGAAGTTTTTTTTTTTTGGCTTCATTATGCTGGATTCAAGTGTTTTGACCAGCTTGATTCTTGAAATAATATTTGTGGCAGGACGGTCCAGCTTACATTCGTGTTTTTGTTAGCATTTTACGGGATATTTTCCAGGAAGAAACGGTTGAGTATATTTTAGCTCTTATTGATGAAATGCTTTCTGGTAAGTAAGAAATTCAAGATATTTAATTTACTTTTAGGCCTCCTTCATATTTGTCTGACTTTTAAATTGTTCCACATGGCAGGGAACCCGAAAAGAGCACGGTTGTTTCACGATAAATCCCTTGCAGATGAAGATGTATATGAACCTTTCTTAAGGCAAGTATTTTCTAAATATAGCTTGCTTTTATGTGAAGTAACTCCCTGAACTCTTAGCTACTCGTCCTTGCTGTCCCATAATTGAATATTTATTATCTAGCTTCAGAAAATCATTAAACGTCTATTTTCTCTTTTGTAGATTGCTATGGAAAGGTAATTGGTTTATACAAGAGAAAAGCTGTAAGATACTATCGTTGGTCGTAAGGTTTGTGCCCAAGTCCAAGTTATGGGATGGAACACTTATTATTACTTGATTTCTGGGTAGATTTTTCATTTTTTTATTTTTCTCTGCAGTGGGAGGCCAAAATCTTTGGATAATGCCATTGCTAATGGGGCATCAGACTCAAAGAAGTTGACTACCACTACAGTTGATGTCTTGAAGGGGCTCGTTGAGTGGTTGTGCTCGCAGGTCTCTTCCCATTCTCCATGATATAATGCCGTCCTTTTGTCGAAACAGTATCGAAAATATTCTTTGACGTTTCTGACATGCTACAGCTGAAGAAACCATCCCATCCAAGCCGTGGCATTCCGACAGCAATCAACTGTCTTGCAACACTTTTGAAGGAGCCTGCAGTCCGATCCTCGTTTGTTCAAGCAGATGGAGTGAAGTTGCTCATCCCTCTTATTAATCCAGCTTCCACTCAACAATCCATCCAAGTAATAATCTATTGCCTCATGCAACAATTTTCTTTCTCATGCCTTCCTCAATGGCTTTGAAGCTTCTGATATACTTCCTTGAAGCTGCCCATTCTTCGTTTATGTGGCCTGATCATTTCTCATTTCAATATTGACACAGCTCCTTTACGAAACCTGCCTCTGTGTGTGGCTACTGTCTTACTATGAGCCTGCTGTTGAGTACTTAGCTACTTTGAGATCATTGCCTCGGCTGATTGATGTTGTCAAAGGATCCACAAAAGAAAAAGTAAGTAGCTTGCAACCACTTCGCAAAATGTCTGCCCACTATGACCAGTGAGTTATTTTTATAGATTTTCATACTATCTCATTGTCAACTGACATGTGCGACTCTCAAAAAATTATGCTAGGTTGTCAGGGTCGTTATCTTGACTCTTAGGAACTTGCTGCATAAAGGGCCATTCGCTGCTCAGATGGTAGACCTGGGCCTGCCGCAGATTGTCCAGAGTTTGAAAGCTCAAGCATGGAGTGATGAGGTGGGGTGTTGTTGGTTTGTAATTTGTTGCAACGTAATCATCTTCCTTGCCCAAAAAAAATTTGCAGAAAGGTTTTGATGAAGATTTAGAAAGGTGTTTGTGCTTATTTCACTGTTTTAATTGCAGAAATAAGGCAATATCAAACTAAAACTGTCTAAAATTTAGATGTGGAAAGATGATCAGTCTTAGACGCATAGGAAACTTCACCTTTTCCCTCTCTCTAGTTAAAATTCCAAAACTTTGCCAGCTGATCACTTTCACATGTGATGTGTAGGATCTGCTTGATGGTTTAAATCAGCTCGAAGAAGGACTGAAAGACAAGATAAAGACTCTGAGCTCTTTCGATAAATACAAACAAGAAGTGCTTCTCGGGCATCTTGACTGGTCGCCCATGCATAAAGATCCTATTTTTTGGCGGGACAACATCACAAACTTTGAAGAACATGATTTTCAGGCAATGTTCTATTTTGAATGCCGTCGTCTATATATCCATATATCTTTAATTCGTATTTATCCGATTGCCAATTTTTCGAACACATGATGCAGATTCTGAGGGTCCTTATTACAATATTGGATTCGTCGACCGATCCTAGAACTCTCGCCGTTGCCTGCTACGACATATCGCAGTTCATTCAGTACCATTCTGCAGGCCGAATCATTGTGACCGACCTCAAAGCAAAGGAGAGAGTGATGAAGCTGATGAACCACGAAAACCCTGAGGTTACCAAAAGCGCCTTGCTTTGCATCCAAAGGCTGTTCTTGGGCGCAAAGTATGCGAGCTTTTTGCAGGCGTGAACGTTTGTTGCTTCATATTGTAAACTTATTCTCTGATTCTGCACTTTTACGTCTGAATTCACTTCATTATTTCCGACCTCCTTCGTCATGGGATGGATATCGATTTCCACAACGATTGATATCGCGAGGACTGAGGAGTTGCTTGTGTGTTTCTGGCGGCGTCCGTTGAATAATGTTTGTGTAATAAATATTGCCCCAATATCTTGTGAATGATGTTTCTCACCATAATTATTTTCATAAAAAAAGGGCCTTTCCCAAATTCCCACCAGTATTCTCTGCACTCGAACTCGAATCATGTCCCTCCTATTTTTTCCCATGTTCTTGAGCTCAGTTTTACATTAACAAAAGCAAAAAAGTTATAGTATCTGTTTTTTTTTTCTACCAAAAATATGAATTATTTCCAGCCTTGGAAAAATTGGATAAACCATGAAAACGTATCCACTCGTATGGAGGGACGGACATCTCATGATCCCATAACGTAAACTAATAGAAAGAAATAAAGAAAGCCCAATGAATGAGTTGAACCCAAAGCAAAGCACATCCATAGGATATAGAAATTAGTGAAAATGCTGACAAGAGCTGCTGCTGTGTCAGCAACCACCACTTCAGTAGTAGGTTGCTCATCCTCGGCCACACTTGTAAGGCTAAAACATACCGAGAAAATCCCTTTAATTGCCAACCCATTGCTGTGCAACTCTGTTAGGCGCGTAGCTGAATGGAGTCATAATATCAGTAAGAAGAGGAGCTCCGTTGGAAAGATGAACGCCTCGAAAATCGCGAGCCCACGAGCGTCCTCTGCTCCTAAGCTGGAGGATCCTGATCAGCTTATTGATTCCGTGGAAACCTTCATTTTCGACTGTGATGGTCAGTAATTTCTCTTTTAGTATCAGTATATTTGTTTATTCGTAATGGGTGTGTATGTAATGATGCCCGAAAAATTGGATGAAAGATACGAAAAAAAAGGTATGGGTGTAAATTTGTACAGGAGTTATATGGAAAGGGGACAAACTGATTGATGGAGTCCCAGAAACTCTCGACATGCTTCGATCAAGGGTTAGTTGTATATCTTCGATTCTTCATCGTATGTAAATTTGAAAATATGAATCAAGAAATGCTTATTATGTCACCTGTTTCTTTCTTGGGTAGGGAAAAAGGTTAGTCTTTGTCACCAACAACTCTACAAAATCTCGAAAGCAATATGGTAAGAAGTTTGAAACTCTGGGGCTTAGTGTCAGTGAGGTGAGTTTAAGATCCTTTTATTCTGTATCTACGATTCCCTTCCATGAAATATGCAAGTATTTAAACGGCGTTCGATTGCTTCAGGAGGAAATTTTTGCATCGTCTTTCGCAGCTGCTGCTTACTTGAAGTCTATCGATTTCCCTAAGGATAAGAAGGTATGATTATAGCTGAGTCACCCTACATCTTTCGCGATATAAGCACCCATTATCAACGTCAACCTAAGCATAGTTTTTTACAATGTCAGGTTTATGTTGTTGGGGAAGATGGTATTCTTAAGGAGCTTGAATTAGCAGGGATTCAGTACCTCGGTGGACCTGTATGTATTGTATCGTAAATCAGTAACATTGCAGTTTTTTATATGCATACTCTGTCTAGCTCTTACAGAGTATATATTTGTTGTTTTCTTGCAGGAAGACGGCGATAAAAAGATTGAACTAAAACCGGGTTTCATGATGGAGCATGATGAAAATGTAACTGATATCTTCTATACACATACGATGGAATTTTCAAAAAAAAAAAGGAAGAGGATCGATTATGTAATAGTCGATTTGCTGACTGACAGCACTTGTTCTTAATGTCTCTTATTATTAGGTGGGAGCTGTTGTGGTCGGCTTCGATCGCTACTTCAACTACTACAAAGTTCAGTAAGTCGCCTCAGAAACTGTTGCCGAACATTTCTTGCAATAGAATAGTGTTCGTTCTCTCGAAACGTAATTCAGTAATGAATCGCCCGTAAATTTTAATACAACGAAGGTACGCAACGCTGTGCATCCGTGAAAATCCTGGCTGCCTTTTCATCGCCACGAACCGAGACGCTGTTACTCATCTAACAGACGCTCAAGAATGGGCAGGTTAGTCCTCGTCTCGTAGTTACATTACACAACGCAAATGTTCGATCGTATTGGAACTAATTGCTTGTCTGAAAAAACAGGTGGAGGCTCGATGGTGGGAGCTGTGCTTGGATCAACTAAGCGCGAACCCCTTGTCGTCGGAAAGCCCTCGACTTTCATGATGGACTACTTAGCAGACAAGTAATGTCGATCAATCATTATAAGCAGCAAAAAAAAAAAAATCATTATTACAATCTCTTTCTCGCAATGGCGCACAGATTTGGCATTACAAAGTCGCAGAAATGCATGGTGGGAGACAGATTAGATACTGACATTCTTTTCGGGCAGAACGGTGGTTGCAAGACGCTTCTTGTCCTCTCGGGTGAGGCCACACTGCTCATATACATATTACATATATATGTAAATGATCAGCGTTAAGAAAACAAAGAAACTGATTGATGATATGTTTTCTTGCAGGAGTTACGTCCGTGTCCATGCTTCAAAGCCCCGAGAACAAGATTCAACCAGATTATTACACCAATCAGATCTCGGATTTTCTCACTCCCAAGGCCGCCGCGACTGTTTAGATCGGCGAAGTTGCCCTTAATCATTTCGAATAAATACTACGTTAGACTGGAGAATAGTTCATGTACTTGCAATGCAAGCATTGTGTCTCCTCTGTTTTCTCATTTTCTGGAAAACTATTTTGTTTTATCAAGAAGGATAAAAGATTTTATTATCGAGACGAAAAGCTCTTCTCTTCATATTAAATAAAATAAGTCGCCATCAAGAAGGATATTCCTAAATCCTTACCTACTAATACAATAAACTAAGTCTTGCAAACAACGCGAAAACCAGTCAAGAAAGGAAAAGCTCGAGCACGGTGGAATCGGAGCCCCATCTATCTAACTAATGCTTCGTGACTACCTCTGTTGTTGCTCGGAGCCTGAGACGTGGAGCTCCGACCCTGATGACGGCGCGGATCGTGACCCGGTTCTGTTGGTCTCTGGCATTGGTGGGTCGATTCTGCATTCGAAGAAGAAGAATGGCAAGTCCAAGTTCGAGACCCGCGTATGGGTACGAATTTTCTTCTCCGATTTGGAGTTCAAGAACAAGCTGTGGTCCATTTACAATCCTCAAACAGGTGGGATTTTTGTTTGCGATTATTTTGTTTCATAGATTCGATCTTTCTCTCTGCAAAAAAAAAAAAGAGAGAGAATTCTTATATTGGTTGCAGGGTATACTGAGCCGTTGGATGATAGCTCAGAGATAATTGTGCCTCAAGATGATTATGGGCTGTACGCCATTGATATTTTGGACCCTTCTTTAGTGAGCTTCCTCATCCTCTCTCTTTTTTTTTTTTTAAAAAATTGGATTATCAGCTTGGAGGTGTGTATGGTGCTCAGTTGAAGTTCGCACTTTGGTCTTTCTTGCCATCTATCATGTATTGAATTCTTCTACCTATAGCTTCTTCTTTATATGTTCCAGTTTGTGAAGCTTCTTCATTTGCAAGATCTATACCATTTTCACGACATGATTGAAATGCTTGTTGGATTGGGGTATAAGAAGGGAACCACATTGTTTGGATATGGTTATGATTTCCGTCAAAGCAACAGGTATTCGATTTCATAAGAACGAAATGTGTTTTGATAAGATAATAATTCTTTTTTTTTTTTTTGCAGAATCGAACAATTGATGGATGGCTTAAAGAAGAAGCTAGAAGATGCATATAAAGCCTCAGGCGGAAGAAAAGTTAATATAATTTCGCATTCGATGGGCGGACTGACGGTGTCGTGTTTCATATCACTCCATTCCGATGTATTAATCAAACCCTTTTTAAACGTCATAAATTGCTGCTTTTGAGCGGATTACGTAGTATATACACAGCGACTTGAAAAGTCGACTTTGCTTAATCTTCATTTTCTGCAAATCTTCTCCAAATATGTAAACAAGTGGATTACCATTGCCACTCCATTCCAAGGTAAATAAAATGCCTTATGTGTTCTTCGCTCTGTATTTTCCTAACATTTTACGTCTGTGTAACAAATCAGGTGCCCCGGGATGCATCAACGACTCTTTACTTACTGGATTGCAGTTTGTCGACGGCTTTGAAAGCTTCTTTTTCGTTTCAAGATGGTCAATGCATCAGCTGGTAATAAAAGTATCAATTTCACCCCCAACATTGGCTTTCTTTTTCTTTAAATGTTATCACGCAAATTAACCTCATATTATATGCCTACGTAGCTCGTAGAGTGCCCATCTATTTACGAGATGTTGCCAAACCCAGATTTCAACTGGAAGAAGCAACCTGAGATCAGAGTTTGGAGAAAGCATTCAACGAGCGATGAAACTTCGGTTGATTTGGAGACGTATGGCGGAGGTGAATGTGTTGCCCTTTTTGAACAAGCGTTGAGAAACAACGAGGTCATATCCGTTTTCTTCCAAGCTTCGTATGTGTTTGTCTGCTAAATGCTCAAACTCAAACTATCGATCATGGCTTTGTGGTAATATTTACAGCCTCTGTGACCCCAATTGTGTAACAATACTGAAGAGTTTTATGTAATAATACAGCTAAACTATGGAGGGAAAAGTGTGGCACTTCCTTTCAACTTTGAGATTCTGAAGTGGGCTGCCGAAACTCGAGAGGTCCTCAATAAGACTCAACTTCCAAAAGGGGTTTCTTTCTACAACGTATACGGAACGTCTTGCGACACGCCTTTCGATGTTTGGTAAGTCAAAAGTAGCTTTTCTTCGAACCAATCTTGGACTGCGATAAACTGGTCAGAGAAGAAAATTCGATGATTTATACCATCTATGAGTCATGACCCTCACTTTGGTTTTGTCTTACTATTGCAGCTATGGTTCTGAATCTTCCCCCGTCGACGAGCTATCTGAGATTTGCCACACGCTCGTAAGTGACACGCACCTTTTTTTCCCCGTGTTTCTCATCATTGTAACTATGTAAATAAACACTCCATCCAATCGCTTACGAATTTTGCTATTACAACTTACAGCCAGAATACTCGTACGTAGATGGTGATGGAACCGTACCCGCTGAATCAGCAATGGTAAGATTTCTATAAATTCTGAATTGGGACCAATTTAATTTTTCGGGATACTGATTACGGTTTTTCGCATAGGCGGATAACTTCGACGCATTAGAGAGAGTCGGCGTGAGTGCTACTCACAGAGGACTGTTGAAGGAGAAGAAAGTGTTCGAGCTCATCGAAAACTGGTTATCAGAGGGCTTGGGGTTTCGAAGGACGACGACGAAGAAGACGACAACTTCAAAAGTGATGGATGTAAATGCAAACAAGAATCATTAACCATGAGCTGTTGTTAAAGATGTACTTGTGTTGCTAGTATGATTGTTATTGTGTGTGTTTAAATGTATTACCACAACACAAACACGCAAGAATATTCAGCCAGGCAATGAGCAAAAGCTTCAATATGCAAACAAACATCTTTAACTAGTAGTAGTTTATTTACGACTACTAAATAAAATTCGTGGAGTCAAACATCAACTAATAAATAAGGGTCACTTTAACATGAGGGACCTCCTTCTATTTTTATTAAACTCTGTTATCCGAATTACTCAATTCGAGTTCGAATAATTCGAATAAACCGTTTTCTGTTCGAAAACGTCGATTTCAGGCTCAAAAACACGAAAATTCACTCAGATTTAGGGTTACTATGTTTAATAATCACGAACCCATCGATTAACATCTCATTTCGACGTGAAATTTCAGTCGAGCGGATCAAAAAGCTAATCAAACCTTCGTTTTTTTTTTCAATACCCAATTCCTTTTTTTCAAAATAAAAAACCTAAAATCCTTTTTTTTTTTTAATTTCACACAGAACTAATCCTGTTTAACAAAAATCCCCTAATAACCCCACTAGAATTAATGAATAATGTGTTTTGAGCTAAACATTTTAAGTGGTACTACTATTCTGCCATGAATACGTCAAGCGTGTCTCAGTGGCGGACTTTATTACACGCTAGACGACTAACTAACATAACGACATATTACTGAAAGGCATAGGACACACACATATCACACGTTTTTACATACAAAAGCTGAACAACAACTGAAGTCACAGAACACTCATCAAAACAATGAATAATAATAATAATCCTCAAGAAAGCTCTGAAGCAACTGATGATCACTTCGTGCTTGTCCATGGCGCCTGCCATGGTGCATGGTGCTGGTACAAACTCAAGCCTTTGCTCGAATCCTATGGCAAACGTGTGACGGCCATTGACCTCTCAGCCTCGGGCATTGACTCGACGGACTTGAACGAGCTAAGATCGATGGGCGATTACACAAAGCCCTTGTTCGAATTTATGGAGACGTTAGTCGTTGAGAGAGTGGTCCTCGTTGGGCACAGCCTTGGGGGGTTGAACTTGGGACTTGTAATGGAGAAATACCCAGAAAAGATTAAGGCTGCAGTGTTCTTGGCAGCCTTCATGCCTGATTCTGCCCATAAGCCTTCCTACGTCTTGGAAGAGGTAATAAGGTTTTGCACGTGTTTTTCTCGTGGCATAAAACACATTACATCTATTTATATTTTTTTACTGAAAATATCAAATTGCCAAATATGAAAAAAGTACGCATCGCGAACTCCACCGCATGAATGGTTAGACACTGAATTCAAGCCTTTTGGTAGCGGAGAAGCAGAGCCTCTAACATCGATGTTTTTTGGTCCCGAGTTCATCTCCGCCAAGCTTTACCACTTATGTTCACCTCAGGTTTGTATTTATTCATACTAAATGAAATGATTGAATATTACCAATACGGCTACGGATGCCGAGGTTAGTTGGTGAATGACCTTCTTCTTAAGGACATTGAGTTGGCAAGAACGTTACTTAGGCCGAGCTCTCTTTTCGTCGAAGATCTTTCGAAGAAGGGAAACAATAACTTATTCACGAAAGAAAGGTTTGGATCCGTAAAGAGGGCTTACATAGCGTGCAAAGAGGACAAGGCAATCCCCTTAAGTTTCCAGAAATGGCAAATAGAGACGTTTGGGGCCGACTATGTCATAGAAATCGACAACGCCGATCACATGCCTATGATCTCTACCCCGCAAGAACTTTGCCAATCTCTCCTTGCGATCATTGTGAAAATATAATAAGCGATCGGCGCGGCGTAAAATGGCTATGCTTTATCTTGTACGGCGTTTAATAACCAAGATTACTGCAATAATCGTATTTCATTCCATGCGACAAAAGAGTTGACTGCGCATCCGCCATCGTAACTACGTGCTGAATTCAAATATCCACATTACACATTCACCGTTCACTTCTCTAACGTTCATTTTCATTACAAGATCCAATACGACTCGATCGTCTTTTTTTCTTTTTGGGACGCTCAAAGCGAGGAGGGCGGAATCATCCGCAACATGTTCTCCAACTCCTTGGCAAAAACCTCCATGGCCTTCGGCGGCAAAGAAATCGGAACAACTACACCGTCCACGCCGTCCCTATTCTTATATGGAATAGAAAAGCTCGTCACGCCCGGCGTACGTGCCAAAGGGGGCCCGCCGTAAACCGCCTTTCCCCACCCAAAATCCACGTCTCGGAAACCCGACCGAGTCAAATCTGACACGAGGAAGATCCTCGCGACCGTTTGGCGGGGCCCGAGCCTATACGCCCTAACCGCCATGAGATCGTCGGACAAAGATCTCATATACTCCTCGTCGACGCTCGCCTTGGCCTTAGCCACGAGCTCCACCGCATAGCCCAGCGGCTCGGCGAGAAGATCTCCCGCCCTCGAGACGGCCGCCGGGAGTGCGAAGGCGTTGCCGTAGTAGCCGGCCGGGACCAACCCACCAAGCCGCCGCCGAGCATTGACCATGACGATCATCCTGACCTCCTCGTCGGGCTCCGGCGACATCGCCGCCGTCCGGCACCGCCAGAGGCAGGCGGTGAGGAGGTCGAAGGAGGAGGAGCGGCGGGAGAGGTGGGTTGGCACAAGGCGGCGGAGGGCGGAGATTTGGTCGGGCCCGAAGAAGAAGGAGCGGTGGACCATTTCTGGGTATGGGGGGACGACGGTGTTCCCGCCGGCGGCTGCGGCGGTGTGATGTTGAGGGCGCGAGCTGCTGAGGACGTGGCGCTCCCATACTGGTGCGACGGATGGGGACGGAAAGCCTCGGGCGAGCTCGGCGACGGCGGACATGAACTGAGCCAGGCCTGGGCCGTCGCACATGGTGTGGTTCTGGCGCTGGGCGTAGACGAAGCCGCCGCATCGGAGGCGCGTGACCTATTTTTTTTTTAATAGTTAACCTAATTTCGGCGGTCGCGCGTAAATATATAAATTATATAATATAATAAATACCTGAACAAGCAATAAGGGGCAATTGAGGACGCCGTCGGAGCCAGGCACGTTGTAGAGAAACTCCTCCCAGTCAAACGGAAAAGGAGGTCGAATAAGCTGATCCTCGCCGTCGCCGAGGTCGGTCAAGGAGGCATCTGCGTCGGCCTCGACGAAGAGGACGCCTTCGCCGGTGCACTCCACGACGAGCTTCCTCCTGTCGCCGGCGTCTTCCCTGAGCCTTCCGGCGAAGGGATAGTAAAAGACCAATGCTTCGCCGATGGCCCTGCGAATTACTCTCACGGGGTCTTCTTCTTCTTGGTTAGTCGACAGGGGTTTCTTGGCTCGGTAAAAGCAGATGATGGAGATTAGGTAACGATTGCTCGCATGGCTGTCTAAGTCGGAGAGGTATTTGAACTCGTGCGCCGTGGCCTTGGCCGGTCGGATAAGTTCAGGTGCTCTTCTCTTCACATCCAACGTTGTTTGGACCATTTTTTTCCAACGTTTTATCAAAAATTCAATAATTGAGCTCCTTTTATTGCAATCATTCATACTCCCTACGTACTTTTACTTGGTATTTATTACTTCACAGTACATGCTGTATAAGTGACACTTTAAGGCCACTAAAATAAAATATTATTTTATCTATAGTAAAATGAGTAGTTCGTAGTCGATTTTTATTATTATTTTTTTAATCGATAACTTGCCGTTAACGAACAAAAATTACAAACGTAATAAACATCACATATAGCCATTTCGGAGACAAGCCCTCGAAACGTGGAAACACATCCATTATTCGAATACTACTACAGTAAAGGACGAGTAATAATGGCAAATAGAGACACTTGGGCCCAACCATGTGATGGAAATCGACGAAGCCGATCACATGCTGCCTATGATCTCTATACTTCCAAAGATCAACATTTTATTGCAAGTGTTTCTACGTCTTTTTTTGCCGACGTTCAAAGAGAGGAGGGCGGAAGAGTTATCGTCGTCAACATGGCCTCGACCTCCTTGGCAAAAGACTCCATGGCCTTGGCCGGCAAAGAAATCGTAAAAATAATACCATTCACGCCGTCCTTATTCTTGAACGGAATATAGTAGCTCGTCACGCCAGTACCCCCCGCCGCGGGCCCGCTGTAGACCGCCTCTCCCCACCCAAAGTCCACGTCAGCAGAACCCGCCCGAGTCACATCAGACACGAGGAAGCTCCTCACTACTGTGTAGCGCGACTTATATTCCCTCATTGCCATGAGACCCACCGCCAGGGCCGGATTTGGGCCTGTGCATTCAGGCCTACAGCACAGGGTCACAAATCCGGACCAGTGTATATAGGGTCAGTCACTTCATTTATTTTAAAAACTAATATTTTCTGGCACATGTCCCATAAATTAACTACGTGGGCCTTAAAAATTATAAAAATATTTTAAAAACTAATATTTTCTGGCCCATATCCCATATAAATTAACAAATATGGGCCTTAAAAAATTATAAAAATATTTAAATTTATAATTTAGGGCCTCCCTATGGTATATGACTGGGCCACCTAAATTGAAAAACTGGCCCTGTCCACCGCAGATCTCATGTACTCCTCGTCCACGTCACCTTTAGCCTTAGCCACGAGCTCCGCCGCATAGTGAAAGGGTTTTGAGAGCAGATCTCCCGCTGCCGGAAAGGCGAAGCCGTTGCCGTAGAAGCCGGCCAGAATCATAGAGAGGAGCCGTCGCTTTGCGTTGACGACGATGATCATCCTGAACTGTTCGTCTGGCTCCGGCGAGAGCGCGGCGGTGCGGCACCGCCAGAGGTATCCAGTGAGGAGGTCGAAGCCGGAGAAGCGGTCGGCAAGGTGGAAGGCACGCGGCGGCGTAGGGCGGAGATGTGGTCTGGGCCGAAGAAGAAGGAGCGATGGACCAAATCTGGGGAAGGGACGGTGTTTTCGGGGTGTTGGGAAATGCGAGCCTGGACCTCGCCGGAGCCGCCGGAATCGGCCGGAGAAGAAGCTCGGACGAACTGAAGATGAAAGAGCTGAAGATGGTTCGCGATGTACAGGGACCGTCCGATCAAGATTCGCGCGTGATCTGAAGGCTGAAATTTGAAGTTGAAGAATTAAACGTGGAACGTTAGATGGCGCGCGCAGTCTTGGACGGCCAGGATGCAAAGTGATTAATAAAGCGGATGATTAATCAGGATCGTCGGATCATGATCGAACGGTGGAGATCGAACGCGGGAAATTACTTAAAGAGTCGTCACGCGTTTTACACTCCCTCACGAGTAAAGCATGTGCGATGTGGCACGATCTGGAGCATCCGATCAGAATAAATCGACGGCTATTATTGATCGAGACTTAAACATTTCAGCTATATAAACTCTGTAATTTCAGTTGGACGAATCATCTTTGCAAGCTTGTAGCGTTTTGTAGAGTGAGAATCTCTGAGAGGTGAAAACACGAAAATTGTAGAGCGCTGAGAGAACTGTAATTTTCGTGTTGAGAGTAATACAAGACGAGGCTCGGTTGATCCGTGGAATAGGCCTGAAGTCGAGGCTGAACGACGTAAATTCTGTGTTAGTGTGAGTGTGTTTTAGAGTGCTGTTTCGACCTGATTTGAGCCTGCGATTGTTCAAATCAGTAAGAGCGCTTAGCATACATTGAAAGACCATTGAATTGCAGTCTCAACGGTGCTTTTCGATCGACACGGGGGATGGGACGGCGTCGTACTCGTGGTGGGGGTAAGATACGCAAGGCGGCTGGCGCGAGGTGAGGAGGTGAGTATGGGTAGTTAAAGAAGTAATTAAGTAAATGCATGCTCTGCTCTGCTGATTGAGCTCATGCTCTGATATGAACGAGTGGTTCTTGTTGATTCAGAGGATGCTGGCAAAATATATCATAATATATAATATCAATATCCTCCGAACATACACAAAAACGTGCACGTTTCTTTTTTAAAAATGAAACGTTAATAAGATTTTTTTTTTACCACTTTGCATTATCCTTAGTCTCAACTCTCAGCCAGTTATGGGCTTATGCCACCGGGGATAAGACTATATCTCCATGGGCTAGGTAAACACGTTCCAGTTTTACCCAAGACGATAGTAATGGTTTAACATCTCATTATGACAACCCAAGAAATTGTGGGAGGTGGGATTTGATTTCACGACCTTAGCCCATAAACTCTTAAGGCTTCCTCCTTGACCATTAGACTAATCTCTCATTGTCAAGTGAATTTTAAGCATATATTGTATTCTTTTATATGTTATTTATATACGGGGCATTCCACAAAAAAAAGTGAATTTTAAGCATGCATGAATAGGTGATTATATTTTATTGTAGAACAAAGTATTGAAATAACATTATGTCTGTAAATATTTATCTATGTATTCTCAATACGTATATAGTTACAATAATATTCGGTTACATTGGGATAAGATCGGCAATCCTAACAACGTGCCCTAACAATATGCATATATAATCGCTTTTCGAGCACTGCACATGAAAATTCCCAATGATAATATGGCATTCTTCTTCGTCGTCCTGCTGCTGCATTTGGCGAACTAAACATAATGATTATTACTATTATATTTTTCCGATATTATTATACTGGGCCTTAGACTATAATTATCCATGACCCGGACAACCAGTCATCAGAATAAAATATTAATTTCTCTCTCCTTCACATACACAACCTACACCTCAACCCAACCTCAATAATTTTCAACTTTATCAACAACCCAACACAACTCATGATATTTATATTTTAGAATTATTTAAAGTAGTATTTGAATGTTTAAAAAATAGATTACATTATATGATATAAATTTAGATACTTTAGCCATTGTAGAAAAAAATAATATGAATTTATGATAGATTACAGAATGTGATAGTGAAATAAATAATTTAAAATTTTGATTCAAAATGTATCAATATTAGCATCTATTTGTAGAGAAAAAAAATCATATATTTTGGTAAAAAATATAAATTAAATTCAGATAATTAAATGTATCATAAAATTACAAAAAATCAGTAAAAAAACAGTTTATCGAGAACAGTGCACAACCGGTTGTGACCCATGTTGGTCCACCAACCGATTGTGGGTTGGGTCACAACAGGTTGCGGAAGTTATTTAATTTTTTAATTTATTTTGATCAATTTTATTGCACAACTGGTCGTGCAATCCACCGATAAAGATAGTCTTATAATTTATAACCAAGTGGGATTAGACACACACCTGGTTTTCTTGATTGGCTACTATTTACAAGAGCTGCAGATGTGTTGTCTTCATCGTTGCCATATAATTGTTCTCTTTTGTTCATACTCTACATCACATTTATTATTTGATGACGTTCCATACATACCAATCGCAACATTCAAACGAAACATTCAAACACTGCAATGAATTATATTCTTGTACAGCAGCGCCTGCGATTGCAAAGGACGTCCTTCGTCCCAATCTGAACATGTTATTGAACAACAGCAAAACCAACAAAATGCTCGTGTAGTTATAAGTCGCATTTGCCAAGTTACGATCATCGAAATGTGGTCGATCCGTAAACGCCTCTCATGAATTCTTCGACCCAATTTGAATTATTCTTCTATGTTTAGTCTCTTCCCTATATTAGCTAGCTTGGCAGTATGAAAGAATGATCGCTTACCCTCATTGGATGTAAAAACAAGCAGTGAGGTTAGGCCTTCTTCTTCACTTTACAGTCTCTGGTCTGTTGCTTCATGCTGCTCATTGCGTGGTCTAGGAATGTGCACAGTTTGATGATGATGATGATGATGATGATGATGGCGATTATTGTTATTAGCAGTAGTAGTATTTCGATGGTGTCTATCATTATTGTTTTGAGTCGAAGACTGTGGAAGACGACTGGATCTCCATCTTAGGTACTCAATTATAAGAGAATTTGTGCTGATCACAATTCCAAATCCCGTGAAAGAGGAGAGCATCACGGAAAGAACTGCGTTTACGTTGAGCTGCCAAAGTGTTTAAAGATCAATGGAAAACAATGTGCGAAAGACTAATCAGGGAAAAGAGAATGAAAATGTAAGTTAATAGCTTGATTATATGCAGGAGAGAGAGAAAGAGATAGACTTCTTACCACGTTGTAGAATATGTGAGCGAACAGGATTACCATGGCGAATTGGAAAGAAGCATAAGCCCATATGTATCTCTTGTCAACTGCGATGTGAATTTCACCAGTAGTTATTTGCTAGAACAATCAGAAATTTTTTTTGGATATCGTAGAAGCAGCAAGTGTATTTGCTCACCCATTGTCGATGCAATCATGGATGAAAGGACGCCTAAAACACATGAGAAAGGTAGAGAGATCGCCAGGGCTCGAACTCCCATGTCAGACACCTGTAATAGCAAAAGTATATTTTTGAAACGATGAAAAACAAAGATTATGGAGTAAAACAAAGAAAACTCAATAAATGGGACTACAAAAATATGAAGAAATAATCACCAGAAGCTGCTCCAGGAAGAAGAAATACGCAAGCATGCTGATTAGGACAAGTACAGGTACATCCTGCCAAACCCTGGGTAAAACAAAACAAAGATGACGAGGTTTTATGATCCTGGCAAATAAAGCCCAATAGGTATCTTAAATTAAAAACAATTTGAACGAAGTAGATCTAAATTTAGCTTGATATAGCTCGACAAAGCAAAACATTTATGAGATAAAGAGATAGCATCAACCAAGACCTCGAATTTTAGATCGACTTGCCTGTACCGAGCTACTTCCCGCTGTTGTTGTCCAGTGGACGATCTCCTTACAACATTACGAGGCTGTCGTTGTATTTTGAGCAGTGCCACTGGAAGGTTTTTCACGTCCTCCTTGCAGACGTCGCAAGTCTTATTACCTTTGATGCTAAACCATTTGACTGCGCACTCCTTGTGAGCGAGCGCAAGATCCCCTCTGCAGCTACACTCAAGCTTAAGCGTTTCGCCGCCTTCTCCGAGCTCCACAAAACAGATTCTACAAACTGCTTCTTCTTCGGGGATGTCCTCAGCAGAATCTTCTACAGCTGCATGGTTACAAAATCATGAAGAAAACCAAGCTACTCAAACAATTTTCCACTTCTGGTTATATTTCATTTGTAAATAGAAGAAAACATGCAAGCATGAGAACAAGCTTATACCAACTTCTGTTTCCTGACATATTTCCGTAGATGAACTTTCCACCATCGTAGGCCGCTTTATTGAAATTACACGAATCAAACTTCCAGACGAATTCGCACGGCCCAAGGACCTGGGCTTAACATTAACCGGGACGGATAATGATCGCATCATGACTTTTCCAACTTCAGTTCTCTGCTGAGAATCAAGTTCACTTCGGTCATAAAGATCCAAGCAAGAAACAAATCACATACATTTTTTCTTCCAATAGATGGGCTTACGATCGCATTAGATTGGTGGTCAGCATGATTCTCTGGAAGGTGGCCCACATCAGCATTCGACAATGGTGTTACGGGTACGGAAGTTGAGTACTTTGTCGGTGCCGAGGACAAGATTTTGTTGAGAAATGATTTTGATGCCGAGGGCTGGTCCAAAGTGGACAAACCTGGGATCATAAGAACTGATTTTTCGGCCTCATCATGAGATGGAGTTTTACCCCTGAAGCTCTTCTGCGCAATCAAATTCTTGACAGAGTTTTTTAGCCTAGCAGAAGCGGGTCTTGGGGGTAATCCAGCTTTAGATGAAATAGGGCTCGGTATACTTATTTTCACAAACTCGCGTACTGAGCTCTCCAATGATCTCATAGGTATCTCCAAGGATGAAAGTTTTGGCCGTCTATTTTGCATTAAGGTGGCCTCTTCTCCTTCATTCTTCTGTATGGATTCATGCGAAAGACTCGGATTATTTACAAACTAATGAAAACAAATCGCAACTTATCTATCTAATCTCTTTCTGGCGTCTGTACCTTTCCCACAATATATGTCTCAAACACTGAAAATCAGGACAAGCATAAAGGCATTGAACTATTTGACTTGAAACAAAGAACAAATGGAGGAAATTATCCAATTCCAAATTCTCTCAAACTAGGAATTGTAAGGAAAGGAAACAAAGAAAAAGTAAGAACTGACACTCACACACCAGTCACAGACGAATCTAAGGAAAGTAAATGAACAGTTTGCCACTGCCCATCAAATGAACCCAGCAGCTAAAAAGATACCGAAAGAAAACAAATTGAAGAATACTCGCCTGATCATCATAACAATCGTTCACGCTATCATCTCCCTTATCTTCTTGAGTATTTAGATGCACCGTCTCAACGACGCCAATCTCAGCCATTACACCACACGATCTCCTTTAAGATTCTTCCCCCTTTTCGTTTCTATTGAAATTGTAGCGAACCTCGCCTTTACGATTCCGAAGAACACAAGAATATTGAAAAGTTGTGCTCAGTGGAGTCTGACGTTCGAAGAAACTGGGTAGTGGTCAGCCCATTTATGTTTTCGAGTCAAGGTAGAGGGTTTATTACAAATAGATCCCTAGCGTTCGGCATCAATGTCAAAAACATTCATGATACTTCAATTTCGACAGCTTAGTCCCAAATTTAATTTTGGTAAAGCGTTTGTTACTGAACTAAACTGACCCAACAAGTGCCTGCTATTGGGCCTATTTTATGTATTGGGCCTATTTTATGAATTGGGCCGTCTCCCACCTTTTACCTAATCTTCGATTCTCGTGTCTTCTTTTGCAGCTGATTCAGTAGTTTTGACGCCTTCACAGTTTGCAAGTAGAACCCTTTTCTTTCGCTCCGAAATGGCCGATGTTGAAGGAAGCGCTCCATCACTAGCTGAGGTATCCTTCTGCTGTTGAATTTTCAGCTCTGTGTTTCTTGTAATCTCCATAGATTTAGCTATCGTGTTATGGATTTGGACTTGTGTTGTGTTGTTCGAATTCATCGTATTCAATTTTTGGATTTAGATGTTTCGGAGAGAAAAACGTTTACTTCTGCTTATCGTCTCTGTTGATTTTCGATGGAAACCAGGAATAATCGGTTTGGTATCTATTTGATTACCCTAATATGCTCAAAATTGGTGTGATGAGGGCAAAGAAACAACTTGATAAAACAATGTTCGCGTTACTGTCATTTTCATCAGCTGATCTATCGTAACTAGCCCATTATAAATGCGTGCTTGATTTTCATGGTATGCAGCATTATTTACTGAAGGAAGGTAGTAAAGGTAAACCAGAAATGGCTGCAAAGTCTGTTGATAATTCTGAGGTAACTAAGCCCTCTGTAGATGGAGGTGTTGCAGAGGAAACTATCCCTAAGACTGACGAAAAGCCGATGGTTGATTCTGAAGTTGCTCCTCCTGCTGTAGAAGATGGTCAAAATGCCACTGAAGAGACCGAAGAGTCAAATCCAACGAATGAAACGACTAAGAATGCCGAGCAACCCCCTGCCGAAGAAGAAAGCAGTGACAGTGCTGAACCCGAGAACACTGTTAATGAAGAAGCAGAAGAGGATACACCCGAGATCAAGGTTTAGTTTCGATGGTTTACAGAAGAAAGTTCAGATTTTTCTCTGTTGCTTTTACTCGATATATGTAATCTCATCGGACGGCGAACTTCGTTCATTATACATTATCTGCAGCTTGAGACGGCCCCAGGAGACTTTCGTTTCCCGACTACGAATCAAACCAGGCACTGCTTCACCCGTTACGTTGAGTATCACAGGTGTGCAGATTACATTCTTACACCACTCTTTTCTTGTTGATTTTGCAATCAATCGTTCTACAATGATCTTTCTTTTATAAGCTCATAAAATATTCGAGTTCTCAGGTGCATTGGTGCAAAAGGTGAAGGAGCCCCTGAGTGTGACAAGTTCGCCAAGTATTATCGCTCCCTCTGTCCTGGTGAATGGGTATGTAAAATTTTCCATCTTTCTAATCAAAAGTTAACCGCCCGCCTTCAGCCAGCGGCACTCGCATGTTATCAAAACTACTGAACTCCCCTTGTCGTCTCTCCTTATGACATCATATGATTCGACGTGCGTATGGATAATATAAATGAAGCAGAAAGTATCCCCACACGATAAGACATGATTTTCTAAGAGTAGTGAAACTTTGTTGCGATGTAATAAGGTTAAACGATGCTTCATTGAATGCAGATCGAAAGGTGGAACGAGCAAAGGGAAAATGGCACTTTTCCCGGCCCTCTGTAAACACAAAGAGATCGATCTTTTCTTCTTCAACTTTCCACTGCTGCGTTGAGAAGCATAATAAAGGTTGGCTGGCCCTCTTTCTGCTGACTTCATCGTCGAGTCGATTTGTTGTTTCGTCGTTTTAGAATAAATACTTGTATCCGCATACTTCTTTTGTATAACCAAATATATTTTCCAGCTTCTGCATCTTAAGCTGTGTACGAGCTTATAAACTAAGTCAAAACCTTCATTATTTCTTTCTTCCTTTTTGTCATTTACAAAATCCGTTAATCTTCCAATGAATATTTGTCAAGTAAACTAATTAATTACTAAAAAGACTCCGACCGCAATGGTCTGCGTTGATTGCGGGCGAAATTGCGGCAATTCTCCATTAAATAGAGCACACAGCACATGAGCTGATGATCAAGAGAGACCATCTTTCGTTGTCACACTGTCGAACAAACTTCCTTTTATTATTATTAGTCACTTTTTTTTAGCTTTCCTTTGTCGACAACTTCTCCTCGCCTCACCAAGAAAAATTCAAGAAAAAACAAACAGTATTTGGTGGAGAAGGAATTGCATAGTTTTAAACCTTGAAAAAAGCATATACATGGACTGGGATCAGAAGCAGAACCCATTATCATCATCTTCAACATCATCGGAGGATCACAATGGCGGCGGTGGAGGAGGAGGTATGTTCGTGAAGGTGATGACCGACGAGCAAATAGAAGTCCTCCGCAAGCAAATAGCCGTCTACGCCACAATCTGCGAGCAGCTCGTCGAGCTGCACAAGTCGCTCACAGCCCACACCGATCTCGCCACTGGTGCGCACTCAAATTGTTCGATGAATTGCTTCTTTCATCAAAATTCGTTCTTTTTATTGAATGACGTGCTGTTGTTGTTGTTCGTTAGGTGTGAGATTGGGAAACATATACTGCGACCCGTTGATCTCATCGGGCGCCCATAAAATCAGCGGTAGACAACGTTGGAACCCAACTCCCACGCAGCTTCAGATCCTCGAACGAATGTTCGATCAAGGCATAGGTACGCCCAGCAAGCAGAAGATTAAAGAAATCACCTTGGAGCTTTCTCACCACGGGCAAATCTCGGAGACGAATGTGTACAATTGGTTTCAGAACAGACGAGCTCGGTCCAAACGAAAGCAGCAGACCGCTCAGTCGAACAACAACAATAACAACGGGGAGTCGTCTGAGGTTGAAACCGAGGTAGAATCGCCCGGTCAAGACAAGAAAACGAAACCCGACGAGGGCTTTCTGCTTCAGCAACAGATGCTTAGTTTGTCGAGGAAAAGGGACGGTGTTGCCTCTTTCTTGAATCAACAGATTGGTGACGATTCGATATTCGGTGGTGATTTTGGGCAGATGGCCCTCTACGGAAGTATGTTGCAGAATCCAAGTAGGCGATTTTTGGTTGTCATTTGTATAAGGGGAAATGGAATTGACTTAGTAACTTGCTATTCTCTCAATTGGGATTTGCAGGGATGGATCATTTGATTGCAAAAGTGGAAGTCGATGGAAGCTATACTTCATATACGCAGCAGCCAGATCATGATGACTTCAATATTTCTTGATAAAGATCTAACTATGTTTTATATCCCACTGTGCTTGACTTGAAGCTTGTCTATATCAGTTTATAATATTGTTCAGGAAAGTATATAAAACTTAAAAGTTTATATCTTTCTCCTTTTTGTAACCTAAAACTGGGATTCCAAGAACTTGAATGGTCTTGTTCTTGTACTTTCTTTTGTGTTCTACCTATGTAACTTATGACTCATATTCAACCTTGTGTAAACATAGCAATCAGTCCAGAAACTGATACACATGATCAAAGAAAAAGAAACTCAAAAAAGCAATAACAATCCTTCAGTAGTAAGTTCACAATCAAAGCTAATTCACCACGCAAGTTAACAATTTCCTGAAAATGAGTCAAACACAAAAGCATAGCTGCTATAACAGATACGATTAGGTTTCACCTAGGGCCACGAGGATAGCCCCGCTCAGGGCTACGACGTGGAGAGTAGGACCTGTCCCTTCTCGATCTAGCAGGTGGAGGTGAGTAGTTGCCTCCTCCATACCTTGGAGATCTTCGGTGACCATAATCATCATCACGCCCAGAGCCTCCACGATACCTACCCCTATCATCACGATCTTTTTTTTTTTTTTTAATCAGAGAGCAAAGTCAGTTCCTATGCTGCGTTAAGAAGGAAGAAAAATAGATGGTGTTGAATGAGATAGGAAAAGTAAACTCACCATCACCGCCCCGTGTGCTTTTGAGGCCAAGATAGTGTCCAGGAGTAGGAGTCCTTGGGCGTTTCCTCCGGGACTACACAGGAAAAAAAATGGTTTGAATTCATTAGCTCAATAGTCCAACGACAAGCTTATGGTGTAACCACTAAAAGTGCCACAAAATAAAATTATATATTCCGTATATTTAATAAAACAATCTGCCAACGGTATAAACTAAAACGGATAAGGAAAAAGGAAATGAGAAGCCAGATATGAGATACCAAAAAAGGCCTGATATAATGTTGACAAAGACCCTTGATTAGTTGAGAGTTGAGAGAGAATTGATGATGTTGTATAGTTGTTGTAGGCAATATAGTTGATATTTAACTGATCAGATGCAATTGAAAAGCTGTTTTAACTTGTTCCAATGCTTGGACTGATCATCTTTGATTGATTTCTCGCAACATAGCTGATGTGTAATGTCTTCTGAATATAACCAGAAAACCTCCAGGTCAAAGTGAAACACACATATAAACAGTTAATTAGGGAGATGCAGACCAAAGCTTCTGTGACATGGGGACTTACTCTCTCCACCGTTATGTACCGGCCTTCAAGAACTGATTGATCAAGATGTTTGATACAGCGATTGGCATCCTCAAGGGAGTCCATAGTTATAAATGCAAAGCCGCGGGAAACACCAGAGCGTGGTTCCACCACCAGAAAAACTGATTTCACCTATATATAAAACAAACGGCATAAATAAAATACCTACAACAAAAGGGAAGTGGAATCAACAAACTATTTCAAGTGAGAGTTGACCTTCCCTTCCTTTGAAAAATGATCTTCCAGCTCTCTCTCGGTCACCCTAGTAGATAGCCCAGTCACATAGAGAGTATTTCCCGGATTAGAAGCCTCAGCTCTGCAAAGAACAATAAAGAAAACGTTGAACGTCATGTCCGTATAACAATTACAAGGTATTATAGACAAATTTCACAACTAACCTGCCACGATCACGACCTCTTGCTGGTGATCTAGACCTAGATCTCTCCCTTGGCCTTGACCAAGATCGAGAGCGAGACCTTGACCTGGATCTTGTATTCTGTTCTCGTGGAGAAGGAGACCGTGCGTGCCTACGCATACAGTTCATAAGATAAGGATAACATTGAAAGACCCATCAACATGAGAAGAATGACGCACTGACACACCAAGATTATAGAAATCTGTAATTATGGGTGCACAGGCGTAAATACATCTCAGTAACACAAACACTAAACAAAACGAAACTTCAAAATATGTTTGTTTGAAACGAAAATCATGTACTGTCCACAATATCTACAAAAGGTAAAGGTCAAAAGGCTAATCGGCCAAAAAATACTTGAAAATAAAATACCGTGCTGAAAGAAAAAAAAAAAGGACGAATAACAGTTTCATTTCACAATAGATCTAAAAACCTCGATCTAAAACAAAAAAGGAGCAGCCAAAGACATATAACATCAAGTGCAGGCAAAAAAACACCCTCACCTTTTGCGAGGAGAATCAGCCTGCAATAGAAACAGAAACGATTGGCAACATTAACATCTAAGGGAAATCGAGTATACGACATTAATTTAGGAGACGATGAGCAGGAACGGTAGAATAAGGCGTAATACCATAGTCCAACCAGAGAAGAAAAAAACCCTAATTCCCGCAAATGAAAGTTGTCAGTGTTCTCCAATTCACCACTCTCCTCTTTTTATCTACGGCGCCAACGCGGCGATTTCCAATATTTTAAAATAAAAATTAATAACCCCAATTAGTGGAGTATACATGGTTATAAACCCTAATTTAATTAACCGAAAATCTATTTACTCCGATTCGCTTTAAATTAAATTTACATTGGTTCGTTTAAAATTGAACTAAGTAATCAAAACGATAATGATAATTGATGCATTTGCCTCCCTTGTGTATTCAGCTTCAAGTGTATTACTATAAAGTTATTTGGAATGGGAATCCATATAATGCATTAAAAATACATTGACCAACTCTGAGAATAGTCACTTTGGACAGAATGATTACCAAGTCAATCTTATAAAAGCTCGTAGGCTCTCACAAGTCGTGAACTTACAATCTGAACCAACCAGTTTAAAGAGTAACATATCCGTTCATAACAACTACGAATGTACAGCAAGTAGCTAACTCTTTCGTTTACTTGTAACAAGTTACCAATCATAATCGTCAAGATTAGATCGATGAAAGCAGAGAACGGCGCAAACGAAGATGAAGAAAGACGTGAATTGGATGAGCATGGCACCAGTTTCTATCAAACCTGCGTGCCTTAGAATAACGGGAATGGCTATACTCCCCACAGCAGAAGCCCCTGTTAAAAATTTAGCAGCATCCATCCATCTGAAGCAACAAAAATGTTGAGTAAAAAAAAAACAAGAAAATAAACAAAAGGATATATAAGTATTTAGACGTAAGATGCTCACCCTCCACCATCACGACTGTAATACCCGTGAAATTTGATAAGGAATTTACGAATATAATTAACAGAGTGATAAGATAGATTAGAAATTCTATTAGTGTATTCAAAAGAAGAAAATTTGGCCCAATAAAAAAAAAAAGTAATTAATAAAGCTAGACAAAATAATATTAGGGTCCAATTTAAAATAGCTAAAAGCCCAAAAAGGAGAGATGGTCAATGAAAAGAACAAGGCCGAATTGATATCTAATGTTGGCCCAAACGAACTTAAAGGATAAGAATGGGACCTTTCTTAATCCCAAGGGAAAAGCGACGTGCTCAGTTGTTATCCTTTTGTTTGACCAAAAAGCAATCCTTAGTATTAAAAGAAAGAAACGTGGAAGTAAGGAGGGAAGAGAACATTTTAGCAAGAATCAGAGAGTATTCAACGAGGGAGAACTTCATCATGGGCATAGGAGATTTCGACAATTTACTTCCTTAGCAATCAATTCCCACGTGAGCCAGGTAAATTTTCATATGAGAGCTAGCGCATACTAGCGCACATGAACAATACCCCATATATCAATCTACTTTCTATTCGTTGATTAACACGTGTATTTTGTAGTTGTAAGTCATGTTTCATCTACATAGATATGCTATGATTATTAGAATAACATGTTTTTGGTGTTATATGGTGTATACGGTTTTATGTGTTAAAAATGGATCATATGATTATAAGTATTAGATGAAGTCTTAAGCATATTCGATATAGTTAAAAGTCTAAGTTCTTGAGACTAATTTATGTTTAGCCATGAATATAAGTTAATATGTGAACTTTCATGATTTTCGAAGTATAAAGGTGTTCGTTAGGGTTTAAATTTTTGCATAAGATATTCTGGGTTAGAAATCTTTTTTTTGAGCTAATCTGGAGAATGTAAGAACTTCGTTTTAGGGTTTCTGGGTGAATTACCGTTTTTAGATAAGATCTCGAGGTGCTTAAGGAAAATGTCGACATAAATCTCGGTATGTTGTGTTGTCCCGACATTTTATAAAGGTTTCGATTTAGATCTCGACATTTGTTAGATGCCAAGGGGTGATAGATATCGATATTCTACAAGATATCGACATTTTCATAATTCGACATTTTCTGATATGTCTCGACATTTTGGCATCAAAGATATCGAGATGTATCTTGTGAGAAATTCGACATTTTGTTAGTTTAACATCTCGACATTTGCATGATAAAATCTCGACATTTGTGTTGGTAAGGATTCGAATTTTATAAAGTCGACATATTATAAGAATTGATCTCGACATTTGGTTAGGATCTCGACATTCATATGGTTTCGACATTTAGAAGGTCTCGACTTTTACATCCGACATTTTGGTAGGAATAGTTCGACATTTGTATTCGATATTTTGACAGGAATAGATCTCGACATTACTATTAAGGCTAGGTCTCGACATTTTATAAGACTTCGATATTTAAAGGACTCGATATTTATATGTCTCGACATTTATATTGTTTAGGGTCTCGACATTTTAAGGATTTCGACATTTCAAGTCTCGATCTTTATTTTTACAAGGAACTCGACATTTTCATTTTTTTAACCAAAGATCTCGGCAAGCTCGTAGATCTCGACATTTGGTATTTCGACATTATGTTTTACTTAATAAATTTTCGGTATTTTAGAATTTTGCGATTTCGAAGGTTTTTAATATTTTAGGTTTATTTATTTTTAGGAATTTCATTATTTTTAGGTTTTCATAAATCTTAGGGTTTTCTATAATTAGGGTTTGGGAACTTAAAAACCTATACAGTTTAACAAATATACTGATATGATAATATTTATTTATTCAGAGGATCGATATATAGGGGCTACACCGGACTTTTTATTTGACGCTAGCAGGAGGACAGGTAGGTGGATCATCCATCTACAATGCGTAAACACATCTGTGAATTATGTGCTTTTATGTGATTCGATGATTTCTGTGATTTACGTGATTTATATGATTTATGTGTTTACATGTTTTACGGACGTTTTATAAATCATGCTTTTATGAGATTTTGTGAACATGCATGGCATGTGCATATCACGGAAGGGGGAGATATGGTTGTACCGTAGGATGACGGTAAGGATATGAGATATTGACGTATGGGGTAGATTGAGATTATTAAGACGACTTGTTAGGCTCACAGATTACCTGGCCGAGACAGACGTGATCGATCTGTCTACTCGGATGTGGTCAGTTCGAGGTGCAAAACGCCAGATGATTATATATATATATATATATGGATACGGGCTTCATCGCCCATGATTTATTGTGGAAGAGACGACCTGGTAGGTGGCTATTGACGTGATCGATCAGTGCACTACCGGCGTAGCTTACCGCTGATTACGGGTGGAATCACGTGACCACCCATGATATTTATTGCGCGCGTGAGCCTAACCATGGGCCCCATATTGTGATGTGAGATAGGAATGTGGGAAAAGAAAAGAGTGTGCATGGCATGTGAGGTATTGGGATTGGGATTGAGCGCACACTTGCATACATACATTTTATTCACCTACTGGGCAAATCGCTCAGTGTTTACGTGTTGTAGGTACTGAGTCTGACGCTGCTACGCGTCAAGGCTGAGGCGGTTGGTGGCGGTGCTCCACGGACTTTTGAGGGCAGGGCGGTACATGGATGCGACCTGTGGAGCGGCGTTAGGGTTTTTGCTATTTTATTATTTTGGGGCTACGGCCTTTGTATAGACTGACTATGAAGACGACATTTTGTCGTAATGTATATTATTCTAGGAAAAAGTTTTAACTAGACGGGCCTTCCGCGGCTTACGTTGCGGAAATCCGCCACTAATCGTAATTAGAAAAGTAGGGTCGCCACAGGTGGTATCAGAGCTTCGACTTTAGATTCTGCAGACTGTCCATGTACTGCCGCTCAAAAGCCTGGAGAACCAGCCTGGCCTGTAAGTTCAATGATTGATTATGTGATTACGTGTTATTTGATATGTGTGCTTTCTATGACTGACTGTAGAATTAGTTAAAAATGCCGAAGGGACGTAGAGAGGTAGGCAGTTCTAGTCGTAGGGCGGGATCTGAATCCCCACCTAATTCTACCATCCATCAGTTGACTGATCTGATCCGGCGGCAGTCAGATCAGATCAATGATCTCATTCACCGTCAGAACTCTTCTGAACGTCATGCATCCCTGGGATTAGAGCGTATAGAAGCGGCCGGGGAGAGGTTCCGCAGACTAAATCCCCCTACCTTCGAGGAAGCTGCCGATCCTACTGACGCAGAGGATTGGCTCAGAACTATCGAAAGTATGTTTCGTGTTAGCCATCTGCCTGATACAGAGAAGGTGACATGTGCCACCTTCATGTTGCGTGGGAACGCGGGCTACTGGTGGGATACTATTCAGGTACTCGAGGATCCCACTACGATGACCTGGGAGAGGTTCAAAATACTCTTCCGAGGAAAGTATTTTACGGCACCAGATAGGACGCGGAAGCTGAACGAATTTATCAACCTCAAACAAGGAGGAATGTCGGTGGCAGATTATATCCGTAAGTTCGAGCAACTCTCGAGGTTTGCGCCACATATAGTAGCTACCGACGAGCTGAAGATCGAGCGTTTTCTGGAAGGTCTCAAACCCGAGATCTTCCGAAACGTGAGTATGTACGACACCGAGGGGAAGACATACGCACGCATCGCGGAGCGAGCAATCTTAGCCGAGCAGGCGGAGAGCAGAATTGCAATAGCGCAAAACGTAAAGCGGAAAGTAGAAGGACAACAAGGAGAAGGAAACCAGAAACGCCAGTCCTTTGGCAAGGCACCAAACTATCATGGAGATCAGCAGGGTCAACAGAATTGGCGATCGAGGCCGAACCAAGGACCGATTAACGTTCCAAACCGACCCCCGAACATCGTACCGCAGTGTAAGCAGTGCGGACGTCACCACTACGGCGTATGTCAGAGAACAGGACCAAATATGACTCCACAGTGCTTTCGATGTGGAAAGGTTGGGCATTTTGCCAGAACGTGTCACGTGAATGTGCCTCAAGTTCCGAATCAACCTCTAACCCGACCTCCTCTAGTGCCAGCGCGAGTGTTTACATTAACAAACGAGGAGGCTGAAGCGGATCCCTCCTTAGTAACGGGTACGTTAACCATCTATAGCGTGCCTATTTCTGTGTTAAGTGACTCTGGGCCACACATTCGTTCGTGTCGACCAGGAGGAAGGGGTAGGATCTCTCCTACCTTATTTAAGTGCAACCATATAGTTCCTCTGCCGTACATTGATCCTACACGCACTAACCAAGTGCTAAAAGAATATTCCGTGAACATTGAGGATAGAAAATTGAGCGTCGACCTAATTGTGATCCCAAAGAATGATTATGATGTCATCTTTGGGATAGAACGGCTTTCGAAATATAGAGCCATTATAGATTGTAACAAGGAGGTCGTAAAATCTCGCATGCCCGAAAAAGAGGTATTCATTTTTTCGGGTAAGGCGAGTAAGAGTAGTGTTCCGCGAATATCCGTTTTGAAGGCTCAATGACCATTAAGATCAGGCTATGAGCCTTTTTCCTAACGATGAAGGCGGAAGAATTACCTCAGCCAGAACTGAAAGGCATACCGATAGCTAATTAGTATGCTGACATATTTCCCAATCATCTTCCGGAGTTATCCCTTAATCGAGAAATACGATTTAGGATAGATCTGATTCCAGGATTTGCCCCTATTTCTAAAACTTCTTATCGCCTAGATTGCGCAGCAGAAGCGTGGTAGGAATGGGAATACGTATGCCCAGAGAATATAGAAAATATGTTGGCGAGTCTAGACATAGATAATTTAGATAATCGATAAATTAGTAAGAGAATCGGAGGAATCGTTACCCGAATTATCCGCTTCAACGAATTTCGGGGACGAAATTCTTTTAAGGGGGAGAGAATGTAATACCCGTGAAATTTGATAAGGAATTTACGAATATAATTAACAGAGTGATAAGATAGATTAGAAATTCTATTAGTGTATTCAAAAGAAGAAAATTTGGCCCAATAAAAAAAAAAAGTAATTAATAAAGCTAGACAAAATAATATTAGGGTCCAATTTAAAATAGCTAAAAGCCCAAAAAGGAGAGATGGTCAATGAAAAGAACAAGGCCGAATTGATATCTAATGTTGGCCCAAACGAACTTAAAGGATAAGAATGGGACCTTTCTTAATCCCAAGGGAAAAGCGACGTGCTCAGTTGTTATCCTTTTGTTTGACCAAAAAGCAATCCTTAGTATTAAAAGAAAGAAACGTGGAAGTAAGGAGGGAAGAGAACATTTTAGCAAGAATCAGAGAGTATTCAACGAGGGAGAACTTCATCATGGGCATAGGAGATTTCGACAATTTACTTCCTTAGCAATCAATTCCCACGTGAGCCAGGTAAATTTTCATATGAGAGCTAGCGCATACTAGCGCACATGAACAATACCCCATATATCAATCTACTTTCTATTCGTTGATTAACACGTGTATTTTGTAGTTGTAAGTCATGTTTCATCTACATAGATATGCTATGATTATTAGAATAACATGTTTTTGGTGTTATATGGTGTATACGGTTTTATGTGTTAAAAATGGATCATATGATTATAAGTATTAGATGAAGTCTTAAGCATATTCGATATAGTTAAAAGTCTAAGTTCTTGAGACTAATTTATGTTTAGCCATGAATATAAGTTAATATGTGAACTTTCATGATTTTCGAAGTATAAAGGTGTTCGTTAGGGTTTAAATTTTTGCATAAGATATTCTGGGTTAGAAATCTTTTTTTTGAGCTAATCTGGAGAATGTAAGAACTTCGTTTTAGGGTTTCTGGGTGAATTACCGTTTTTAGATAAGATCTCGAGGTGCTTAAGGAAAATGTCGACATAAATCTCGGTATGTTGTGTTGTCCCGACATTTTATAAAGGTTTCGATTTAGATCTCGACATTTGTTAGATGCCAAGGGGTGATAGATATCGATATTCTACAAGATATCGACATTTTCATAATTCGACATTTTCTGATATGTCTCGACATTTTGGCATCAAAGATATCGAGATGTATCTTGTGAGAAATTCGACATTTTGTTAGTTTAACATCTCGACATTTGCATGATAAAATCTCGACATTTGTGTTGGTAAGGATTCGAATTTTATAAAGTCGACATATTATAAGAATTGATCTCGACATTTGGTTAGGATCTCGACATTCATATGGTTTCGACATTTAGAAGGTCTCGACTTTTACATCCGACATTTTGGTAGGAATAGTTCGACATTTGTATTCGATATTTTGACAGGAATAGATCTCGACATTACTATTAAGGCTAGGTCTCGACATTTTATAAGACTTCGATATTTAAAGGACTCGATATTTATATGTCTCGACATTTATATTGTTTAGGGTCTCGACATTTTAAGGATTTCGACATTTCAAGTCTCGATCTTTATTTTTACAAGGAACTCGACATTTTCATTTTTTTAACCAAAGATCTCGGCAAGCTCGTAGATCTCGACATTTGGTATTTCGACATTATGTTTTACTTAATAAATTTTCGGTATTTTAGAATTTTGCGATTTCGAAGGTTTTTAATATTTTAGGTTTATTTATTTTTAGGAATTTCATTATTTTTAGGTTTTCATAAATCTTAGGGTTTTCTATAATTAGGGTTTGGGAACTTAAAAACCTATACAGTTTAACAAATATACTGATATGATAATATTTATTTATTCAGAGGATCGATATATAGGGGCTACACCGGACTTTTTATTTGACGCTAGCAGGAGGACAGGTAGGTGGATCATCCATCTACAATGCGTAAACACATCTGTGAATTATGTGCTTTTATGTGATTCGATGATTTCTGTGATTTACGTGATTTATATGATTTATGTGTTTACATGTTTTACGGACGTTTTATAAATCATGCTTTTATGAGATTTTGTGAACATGCATGGCATGTGCATATCACGGAAGGGGGAGATATGGTTGTACCGTAGGATGACGGTAAGGATATGAGATATTGACGTATGGGGTAGATTGAGATTATTAAGACGACTTGTTAGGCTCACAGATTACCTGGCCGAGACAGACGTGATCGATCTGTCTACTCGGATGTGGTCAGTTCGAGGTGCAAAACGCCAGATGATTATATATATATATATGGATACGGGCTTTATCGCCCATGATTTATTGTGGAAGAGACGACCTGGTAGGTGGCTATTGACGTGATCGATCAGTGCACTACCGGCGTAGCTTACCGCTGATTACGGGTGGAATCACGTGACCACCCATGATATTTATTGCGCGCGTGAGCCTAACCATGGGCCCCATATTGTGATGTGAGATAGGAATGTGGGAAAGAAAAGAGTGTGCATGGCATGTGAGGTATTGGGATTGGGATTGAGCGCACACTTGCATACATACATTTTATTCACCTACTGGGCAAATCGCTCAGTGTTTACGTGTTGTAGGTACTGAGTCTGACGCTGCTACGCGTCAAGGCTGAGGCGGTTGGTGGCGGTGCTCCACGGACTTTTGAGGGCAGGGCGGTACATGGATGCGACCTGTGGAGCGGCGTTAGGGTTTTTGCTATTTTATTATTTTGGGGCTACGGCCTTTGTATAGACTGACTATGAAGACGACATTTTGTCGTAATGTATATTATTCTAGGAAAAAGTTTTAATTAGACGGGCCTTCCGCGGCTTACGTTGCGGAAATCCGCCACTAATCGTAATTAGAAAAGTAGGGTCGCCACAACGACTGATCAAGAACTGAGTTGAGCCACCCCCGAAAAAGAGACAAGGCATTGGCACAAGAACATACATAAGGGCTGTGAAAAGGAAGTCATCACCAAATGACATATGCACGGAGACAAAAAAAAAAGTACAATTTTATGTTGAGCATATAGCACGAGTAGGCCTTCGTCTTAGAAACTAACTAACCAGATAGCATGGGCCACCAGTTGTTGTATATTGCGCAAGCCTGCAAAATGAGGAAGGGTATGTTCTCAATGTTGGGTGGGCTCAAGCATCTACGGTGTAAATCATAGTGAATTGTATAGAGCAAAAGAATAGCGTAGTGTAAGAGTTAGAACCAACTAATAAGTACGATGCAAGCCATACAACTAACAAAATCTATGAATCGTTTCCGTTAAAATAGTCATGGCATTCTATGCAACTTACCACGACCTGGAGCATTATGCTGGATGAAAACATGAAGGCCAATCCGGCGAGACTGGAGACATAGTACATAATATAAGTCGTTATTTATAGTGGAGGTAGGATTTTAAAGCGCTCAAATTCCCACTAAATTGATTGGAGTTAAAAAATGAGGATTATGATGGGTACTTACACTGCATCCATGGATGATACCATTCCAGAGCAGTGGAACAACGACCCCGAAGAAAAAGTGCGAAGAAAATAAAAGGAATTTCATTAAGAAACATACTTGACATAAAGAATATATATTTCATGGCAATGGAGTTACAAAGTTCTAAATTAAGAACGATGAGAAGGCGTTCAAACATAAAGAAAATAACGCAGTAAGCTGAAACTACAAAGAATTAAACTAGAAAACACTAACAAGGAATACGGAGATATCATTGCAAGCAATCAGCATACTTTCTTTCATAACAACCCTTCAATCCAGCATCAAACAACAATAGTGAAATTAGGGATATCGATGGTGCACCTTCACAGGTCATCGCCATTTCTCAATTGTATGAGTATGAACTTCGTTTCTCGAACAAAATCTGAGAGTTCAAAAGAGGTGTCGATCGGAGAGGATTTCGAGCTATCATAACTAGACAAATTGAGATGGAATAAAAGAAAATCTAAAGAAAAAGAGAGAGGAAGCTAGCAGAAAAACTTTCTTCAACTGACAGCAAAGTCTAATTACCACAATTCTCGGTTTCAAATATACTAGAGAAATTCAGTCATGACAAAGGTCAGATCCAAACAAGTAGCAGATGCAAAGAATCCAGATTGAGCAGAAGACGTCAATTTTTTTTTTCTCAGTACTGAATTCGAAAGACCAAATCACAAATATGTGCAAGATCATAAATTGCACAAATCGAAGAGCTTACGATACGACCGCAAACGACAGACAGAACCCCTAACAATCAAGCAAAGTCATACCTAGGATAGGAACTGTAGAATATGCGGTCTAACAGATATTTAGCTCCACGACGAACGTTTTCCAAATTGTCGCCTTTTAGGAAACTTGACGTCAACCGCAGTTTAGGCGATTGCCGATAACTTAGTTGCAGTGAAGGCTAATTAGCAAGTAAGAAATGCTTAGTTCAAAACAAAAAAAAAAGTAAGAAATGCGAATTTAATAAATAAAAATATATATAAAAGAAAGAAATGCACTATAGATGTGGCCACCGTGAAATTTTCATATTAGTTTCTTGCGTTTAAAAGTCGTGTAAGAAATTCGGGTGGGCCTCCGGTAATTTATCCGTCATCGAGGCCCACGCACACAAGCCACACATGAGGAGGGGTCCCGGTATAAGCTTGATAGGGTTCCTTCCTAAAACCAATTGGTGATAAGAGGAGTTGTCCATCAAGCTTATATAACCATTTAATTTATTTGTAAGTGTCGATGTGGGACATTATGTCCTCACACGTGACCATCTTAACACTCCCCTGAGTCCATTTCCTTTTTAATCTGACGAGAACGCCATTCTTTTCGAACCCGCCATTTATTTTTAATTGAGTTGGATCTTCCCGCTCTGATACCATGTAAAAAATTCGGGTCGGGCCTCCGCTAATTTGTCAGTCATCGAGGCCCTAAGAAACGGAAATTGATCAACTTAGAGCAACTCCAGCCGAGCTGGAAAACCAAAAAAATTCCAAATTTTACTCCAATCGATACCAAAAACTAAACCTAAAATGCGAATTTTAGTTTCTCTCACATGAAAAATCGCATCTTTGCGTCTCTAGCGGTTATTAAGAAAAGCTGACAAAAGGTAAATAAGAAAAAATTATCAGAAACAAGTTGTCAGAAAAAGTTAACAGCCGTATAGATAAATCATCACCTTGCCATGTGCATCATACAACAATCTATATATATGGCTTATATGATAGAACCACATAGAATATTGTGCGCACATTATTTGTGTTCTTTAAACAATAACAAAAATAACAATTATTTATGTTTTATTGTATGTTTTTGACGTGATTTGTTTGTGATTTTTATCTTCCCTTCAAGTGAATGTAATTTATAGTGTTTATTATGGGGATAAACCCTAAAATGGTCCCCGATGTTTACCATGTGAACCAATTTAGTCCCCGATGTTTCGCGTGAACCAATTTAGTCCCCGATGTTATCGAAAATGAACCAAATTGGTCCCTCCGTCAATCCGACCGTCAATTTAGACGGAGAAGGCATTTGCGACGGCTTTAGCGACGGAAATGAAAATTTATATAAAAAAATAAATTAAATATTAAAAATGAGGAAAAAATGCAAAAAAAAAAAGAAAAATTCAAAAAATAGAGTAAACAATTAAAAAAAAGAGAATATTACTAAAAAACTAAATAAAAAATAATCAATAATAAAAAATTAAAAATAACGAAAGTAAAATAAAAAAATAAAATTAAAATAAAAAATGATAAATTAAACATTAAAAGTGAGGAAAATCCAAAAATAGGGAAAAAATAGAGTAAAAATTCAAAAAAGAGTATCATTAATAAATTAAAAAATAAATAGATATAAAAAACAAATAATAATAAAAAATAAAAAACTAAATTATATAAAAAAATGATAAATATAAATTTAAGATTTAAAAAAAGTAAAAAATAAAATATATTTATTAATTAAAAATTAGATATAAAGGAAAACAAAATTAAGGATAAAAAATGACTCTAAAAGTTTACGAAGACCGTCGTTGCCAAGTTAATGAGGACATAATCGTCACAGTTCTCGAATTTTATTCCCGATCTCGTCTTTGTCCCAATTAATTGAGTAATTGACGATAATTCTCAGTCCTTAATTTTGTTTTCCTTTTTATTTAATTTTTAATAAATAAATATATTTTTCTTTTTACTTTTTTTTTAAATTTTAAATTTATATTTATCTTTTTTCTTATATAATTTAGTTTTTTATTTTTTTATAATTATTTGTTTTATATTACTATTTATTTTTTATTTATTAGTAATATTCGCTTTCTTGAATTTTTACTCTATTTTTTGAATTTTTTCGCTATTTTTTGGATTTTTCCTCACTTTTAATGTTTAATTTATCATTTTTTATTTTAATATTATTTTTTATTTTACTTTCGTTATTTTTTATTTTTTATTATTAATTATTTTTTATTTAGTTTTTTAGTAATATTCTCTTTTTTTTAATTGTTTACTCTATTTTTTGAATTTTTTTCTTTTTTTTGCATTTTTTCCTCATTTTTAATATTTAATTTTTTTTAAAAAATTTTTCATTTAGCGACAGATGTTTCGTCGCTAAAGCCGTCGCAAATGCCTTCTCCGTCTAAATTGACGGTCGGATTGACGGAGGGACCAATTTGGTTCATTTTCGATAACATCGGGGACTAAATTGGTTCACGCGAAACATCGGGAACTAAATTGGTTGACAGGATAAACATCGGGGACCATTTTAGGTTTTATCCCGTTTATTATGTGACATACCTTTAAAGTTATTTTCCGAATTTACATTTTTTCGACCTTCGTATTGTCATACAATTTACCTAGGGGTCGTTTGATACATGTGTATAGATAGTTATGGGGTGTGTATGAATAAGTTAACTCATGTTTGTTATCTGTGTATAGCCATTCATGCCTTGTAGGGGTGAGCGCGGTGCGGTTTGGGCGGTTTTTTATCGAAAATTCAACCCGACCCAATGTATTGCGGTTTTTGAAAATTTACCCCAAACCCGATCATAAAAGTCTTAACCCGATACGTTGCGGTTTGCTTGAATGCGGTTGGGTTGGGGCGGTTTTTTTCGATATTTTTTATCACGACAAGAAACCACCATAGTAAGTATAATGGAAAAATACATATCATAAACTTGGATCAAAAATAAAATATTTATAGTAGTATAATGTCATCTTAACAAGAAACAAAAGTAACACAAGCAAAAGTCGGATAACTCACATTCCTGTATTAAGAATAGAAAAAAGATTAGTACTTCAAATCAAATTAAAAAGTTTTTCATTTAATAAAAAATGAATAAGTAACATTACGTTTTGAGGCTTCACATCAACTATCGTCCTTCAAATTTGAAGTAGAAGCAGAAACCTCTGTAAAAAAAAAAAATAAAGCAATGTAATGCATTTATATTCAATAAAAATTTCAAAATGAAATATAAATACCATACCATCATGAAGTTCCTCAAGCTTCTGTATTTCATCTAATATTTCTCCAATATCTAATTGTTTTGAATGCTGCCAACTTTGACTACAAACAAGAGCTTGCACTGTTTTAGGATCTAATGAACTCCGAAAAGGATCAAGTATCCGACCACTGGTGCTAAAGGCTTGTTCTGAAGCAACAGTAGACACTGGAATAGCCAAAACATCTCTTGCTATTCGAGAAAGAATAGGATACCGCGAAGAGTTTACCTTCCACCAATTCAGAATATCAAATGAGTCATCTACTTTGACAAGAACTTCAGCCAAATATTGCGCCAACTCTGATACATTTTCTTCTTTTCCGTTCTGCTCCAAATGTTTATCAAAATCATGCTTGATCAAATTCATAATATCCCCATCAATTTCATTCTCTTCAATGGCCGTCGTTGGATGATCCTTAGGAATTTGAGAAGTATGTGAATCATAAAGCTCCTGATAACAACTATAGAGGACATTCACTGCATTTTCAATCTTCCTCTCTAAAGCTATCCGACGAAACGTAAATATAGCATTGAAGAACAAGGAATATCTGATTCGAGACAGTTGTCAAACCGATTAGGACAAAGCTGTAATTAGGGTTTGAAACAAAGCCTCCAACGTGTGTTATTTCATTCAAAGAATTTTTTAATATGTGTGTGTTACAATCGAAGGCTCGAGACTCCCCTCCCACCTCTTTGGGCTAACTAGTGTCTATTAATATTTTATCTAATTGGGCCCTCCCATTTCCATTTGTATTATACATATATTAATAAAATATTTAAGAGCTTATGTCTTCGTTCGGAGCTACACAATTCAAGAGTTTACTATTGATACAACTATTTTATGAAATATTTAATAAAACATACATAGTAAAATTATTTTCTTAGTATATGCGGTTTTAAAAATACAAACCCAAACCCGACCACAAAATATGCGGTTTTATTTTTTCAAACCCAAACCAACCCATCGACCCGTTAACCCGACACTTGCAGTTTAGGTTGGGTTTGGGTCGATTGGGTGGGGCGGTCCGACGGGTTCAAACCCAAACCAACCCATCGACCCGTTAACCCAACTATTTTATGAAATATTTAATAAAACATACATAGTAAAATTATTTTCTTAGCATTGCCTTGTATGGCTATACACATCTATTACAAGGATTTTGGTTATAAGCCCGGTATATGCGTACCCACCTTTAAGGTGGTTACGAGGTATGTATCTCTAATCAATACACACATCAAACATATTTATCAAATACAATTTATATTATTACATAAATAATTAATACACGTATATCAAACATGTTAAAATATAATATCAACAAAATCCTTGTATAGCCGTACACAAATAACTTATATTTATGTAATCCATAAACATGGATATCAAACGAGCCCATCTCACATTTGGACTCCATCGGATGAGGTTTCATGAGTGACAAATGTATGGCACAAGTTGGGTGTGGGCCATATCCAATACCAAAGGACCAATGAGCCCAATCAAGGTCCGAATCCGACCCATTATGACCCTTTTGAAGAACAATAGACCCAACCCAATGCAGAATCTGCAAGTCCATGCATGCATTCTACATGTACAAGGCTTCTACCTCCGTAGCACAGCTGTTAAAGCTTTCTCCATTTCACAAGAAAAGCGTTTTTCAAGTTGAATTTCTACTACCTACTCCGCGTCGAATGAATGCAGAGAGCATTAATTTCGAATCTCATCCGTAAAGTCAAGCAATTAAGTCACAATCAGAAACAAAAACGCATGAGATTTGAATACTTTTTCTATCCGCTCTCCTTTTCGAGAGAAAAATAAGCACCATTGAAAGACCTACGACAAATTACTTTTTTTACTATTTGCCTAATTATGCAGAGGCACCTAACAGCCTAAAACAGCTGTAGAAAACCTCCAGAAAAAAAAAAGAAAAAAGAAAAACTAATTAGTGAAGGAAGAAAGAGGATGGACTCTATGGAAAGTTGAGACAGTCACCGGCGCATCACGACGGCGGCGGCGGCCTAGTCATCATCATCTTAAACTCCTCGAAATTAACATACCCGTCGCCGTCCACGTCGACGCTGCTGATCATCTTCCTGCAATCCTTGATCGAGCATTTTTCACCCAAGCTCTTGAGCACAGTGTGCAGCTCACTCGCCGATATCTTACCGTTCCCGTCCTTATCGTAGAGATCGAAGGCCTCTCTCAGCTCCTTATCGCTTCCGACGTCGAACGCCTTGAACTCTTCCAGATCGATGAACCCGTCGCCGTCCCTGTCCAGCTCCGACATTATCCGCGCCACCTCCTCCGGCGGAGTGGGCGAAGAACCGAGGCTGTTGAGGACGTTCCCTAGCTCCTGCGCAGAGATTCTGCCGTCGTTGTTGGCGTCGAACTTTTTGAAAACCTGCTCGAGCTCTTCGTCTTCCGTTAGGGGTACGTTAAAGGACGCTTCAGTTGGGGATTTTTCCATGACTGTTGTTAGCTGATAAAGAAGGTGTGGCGTTTTGAGGGTTTTATAAAGGAGACGCGGTTTTGGAAACGCGTGAACTGAGAATTTTAGTTTTGGAATATATTTTTATTGAGCATTTTTTTTCCTCTAATAACAATCTAAGACTGAGTGTGGGGAGTTGAGTGTGATTCGCTGTAGAGCGGGTCAAATATTTTCTCTGTTTCACCATTATTTTGGGAATTTAGAACCTATCTAAAAACGACACGTGTCAATATTCTACTCCGGGGAGGAACAATTTTAATTTTCTCGTGTTCGCTCATAGAAGAAGTTTGAATATAATCTTATTAAAGAGTAGCGTAGGAAAATTAAATATCATATTATTATTTGAGGTTCCTGTCAAAGGAGGTTGTATTTAATAAAGAAAAGCGATATCACAGTGGACTATCACATGTATGTATGCATACTACTAAGATCATGATTAAAAAAAACATTAATATATTTAAAATAAAAATAAAGATACTAATAAAGAAATAAATCAATTGGGCTCTTTAAATGCAATTAACTGATAGTTCAGCTGTGTTGTGTGGATTTTGGGCTTCGTTTCTGGCCCAGTGCTTTTCTGCCATTTACATTATTAAAATTGAAATTTTTTGTGCATATCCTCAAGTAAAAAGCCGACTAAGTTTAAGGACGACGTTCTTTTGGACTTCATTTATCGTTTAAACGAAATTAATAGTCCAACCTGTGCGTTCCAAACCTATACACACAACGATAATTAAACAGCTTCAAGTTAGTTACTTCCAATGTCATGATGTCTATATAAAAAGATGTCAAAGTAGTTTCCAAATTGTTTCTGTTCATATCATTGCAGCCAAAGTTCGTCATTGTAATTCGGAGTGGGATTGAACGATATAAACGCACTAAGAAATGTCTCTGAAAAGGTCAATTTTTCTCATGTGATTATTTTTCGAATCATGATGGGTCCCAATTACTAAAGAATACAAATGGAAGGCCCCAACTGCAATTTTTAAATTATCATCTCATTGTCCTCCGTCCGTTTATTCTTGCCATTTATATCAACGAAGTACTTTACTACCACAACCTGAAAAATTCGATTCATGTGATTGTTTCATTCCACAACAAACCTCGATATTCATGAAATTTAAACCACATACTAACCACCGCACCATTCAAACCACCCCGCGAACATTCACCGTTATCTTTTTCATCCTATCATCTTTTTACTATTCTTCTCGTCGTCAAATCAACTATGGACGGCATGCGATAGAAACAAAAAGTAGTAACATAGACATATTATATTATGTTATATTATATACTATATATATATAAATGCGTGCGTGATGATTACGGACGCACTACATAAAATACAAGTGAAAAGAGTAGTCGAGTTAATATTACGCAATGAAGTTAGGTCAGGTAGGGGACAAAGTGGAAAGCAAAAAAAGGCGTACAACTTTAATCATGGTTTGATGTTTACCATTTGGGGAACGGTTCTAATGAACCCGACCCGGCGTCTCTCTCTAACTTTCTATTTGTCTATTAAGAATTAATGGTATCGAACAAAAAAAAAATAAGAATTATCGTACATTATTGCGGCGAGAGAAGATGTTTTTGCTAATTCCTTTATACATATAAAGGCATTGCTAATATTCTCGGCGGTGGCTGCTTGGGTGGCAGCGTGGGTGGTTCTTGCATCTGTACGAGGATCGATCTCCCTTGCTCGGCCGCCGGAAGCAGATACGACGGCGGACAAGGCGTCGCTATGAACTTGGGAACACTGTCTCCCGGCATTACCACCGCCGTCAAGCTTTCCTTATTCTCTCTCTTCTGTAAATTTCAGTAAATTAATTAATCTTCATATTTACAGTGAACAAAAGTATACTTACCACGTTAGGCTTGGCGGGTTGCTCGACGTCGTCGGCGGCGTGGTTTCGGCGGCGGCGGAGCTTATCCCAATGATAGCAGCAAGAGAATATGGCGCTGAGGGTGAAGATCGCCGCCAGCAAAAGGGCGGTTCCCAGTGGAAAACCCAACAATGGTCCTTCCATTCTATCTTTGTTACTTACTAATCTTGAAATATCTCTCTATCTAAATAATTTTAAAAAAAAAGTGCTCGAAATATTCGGTTGAAGCGTGAATGAATGAATAATGGGGAAGTGTGCGAATGTATAAATAGAAAATTTTTAGTTGGTTTTGTTTTGTGTATTTGTACCTCATGTCCGGGCAAGGGGTACGGAAAGAAAGTATCCCAAAGATGGAATTAAAAAACTGTATTTAATCGAACTAAGTAGCTCAGGATATGGCAAATTAATTTGAATGTGCGATATTTAAAGAAGGGAATTACTATTTACCGCCCCTTTTTCCTAGTTACCGCCCCCTAAAGGGCTGAAAAAAGACGTTTATGCCCTTATGTTATTTAAATTAATTTAAAAAGGTAAAATATAATAAAAAGTAAGAATTTTCTTTAAAATCCTACACGACGCAACACTTTTCAAATCACACAACCAAATTAAACAAAAAACAGAGAACTTTGCAAATCGTAATGGAGCGAGGACAAGGAAAGGGAAAGGGAAAGGGGGTCCTGTCACGATTGGTAAGAAAACTGTCGTAAGTTCATTCGTATGTAGATAGATTGTCGAAAACGGATCGAATTAGGCTGAAAACGGGCGATCGGACGCGAAATAGGGCGAAAACGGCACGACCAAACCGAAATTTCGGTTGGCCCAGTCGCGACCAAAACGTGATTTCGGTCGGTCAAGACACGACCGAAATCAGATTTCGGTCGCAACAGGCTCGACCAAAATATGATTTCGGTCGTGTCTTGAACGACCGAAATCGTTCGTCGGTCGCCGGGGTTCCGACCGAAATCTGATTTCGGTCGCCGGGGTTCCGACCGAAATCTGATTTCGGTCGGATCTGGCTCGACCGAAATCTGGTTTCGGTCGGTTCCTCGCCGACCGAAATTTGATTTCGGTCATGCCATTTTTTGGCCGAAATTATTTTTCGGTCGTTTTTTTTTTTTAATTAATAAATATGTAATTGCAGGCCAAGGGTGGAAAGTCCCTACTTGGAGGGAGCAGCAGATCAGCCCCGTCGGAGGGATCTGGAGAGCGTCATACGAGGGCGCGCGGCGTTGATGCATCCGTTCGTAGGCAACGGGAGGAGGAGAGGCGGCAGCGAGCTCTTGATTCTCATTCCGTATATGCGGATTACGATCCGCATGCGGATGAGGAGGCGCCTGCGGATGAGGAGGTGCCCTACGATGCGGCATCGTTTGAGCATCCGACGACGATGCGATACCGGTCTCCTCAGGTAATTCCATTCTCCTTTTATAAACTGTATTGCGATGTAGTGTCTTAATATACGTAAAATAAATAATATTTATTTTTGGGAAATTCTTAAAAAATAAAATAGGGAGCAAGCGCTCCAGGGTCGTAGATGACGATTCCTGGAGGGTGCAGGGGCCACAGCCAGGTGGTCCAGAAGACGGCGAGGTGATCCCTAGTTACTTGGGGCACATCGCGCCCCGCATCTGGATGGGTGAGGAGGATCGACCCCTGCTGAAGTGCGAGCAGCGTGCGTCAGTGCTTCGGTCGCTTAAGCAGTGGTACTGCCAATTCCCGCCGGAGACGCAGAGCGAGATCGATGGCACGGAGCTTAGCCACCTCACAGATGCCATGCTGGGTCACTTGGACCAGCCTCTTCTGAGCGCTTTTGTGGAGCGCTGGCACCCTGACACGAACACCTTCCACATGCCGTGGGGTGAGATGACGATCATGCTCCACGACGTCGAGCAGATCCTGCGTATCCCGATCGAGGGGAGGATGGTATCGGGCATCCCGGACAGCGCGACCAGCAGATCGCGGCGAGGGAGATTATGGGGGTTAACGCAGACGCGCTGCGGGGATTATGGAGAGGCGGTGCGGTCGCGACGAAAGATGTGATGCAGAGGATGCGGTCTGGAAATAGGCCGGCGGGGTTCCAGGCAATCGCTTGGCTGTGGATTCTATTGGGGTCGACGCTGTTCGTCGACAAGAGCGGGAACCGGGTGAAGCCCGACATCATGCACGAGTTCTATCGGTCGCTGCCAGTTGCCAGCGGCCACTCGTGGGGGTCGGCCGCTCTTGCTTACCTCTATCGCCAGCTTGGCCTCGCAAGCCGAGCGGATTCAAGGGGTTTAGCTGGGTGCCTGTCATTATTACAGGCGTGGATCTACGAGTACTTCCCTGCTTTCGCCCACACCGTCTACCCCATCATGTGGAGGCCTGCGACGCACGATCACGCATGTGGTCCGTGTCTCAGTACGAGCGGACGGGCCACCGTTTGAATTGAGATTCGCCGTCAGCTAGACATGATGACTGCGAGCGAGGTATATTAAGTGATTTATTCTATATTCACGACGATTATATACAAATTTGCAAACTGTTATCAGGTTGCTTGGTTGCCGTACGGCCCCGATCCAGCGGCGCACCACATGAGGACTATTTTCGTAGGCTGGGTACGATATCGCGACATTGTTGAGCCCTACGTACCCTCGAGAGTGTTGCGCCAGTTGGGTTACGTGCAGCACATCCCGCCGCCGATGAGTCCGCCACAGAAGGCGTACATGCCAGGATAAGAGACACGTAATAATAATTAATTTACCTTTCGGATGCGAATCAACTGGTTCTGAATCTGCTCGTGCACCTTCACCCATACGGTGTCAAGCGACCCAGTGGCCGAGTTCAGCCATCCTTTCAGTTCGCTATGAGCACTCTCCACACGACATGTAGTGGTGTTCCCGAAATGAAGCACATGGTTCGTCCAAGCTCTGGCGAACTTCTCCTTATGCACAACCACGTCTGCTCAACATAAGTAACGATTTCTGAGTCTTGTAGCCAGCGCAGACGCATGTCATTCACTGCATTCTCATATTCGTCAACCGCCGGAGCTTCCACGACTGCTTTCCAGGACTTGTGCGTGAAGTGAGCTGCGGTCTTTTTGCTATTCCCCCCCAACCTATAAACTTTGTTCTCCACATCTTTATAAATATGCCACGTGCACAGCAGATGGTGAGAATGGGGAAATACCATATGTACCGGTCGAACAAGGCCCAACTCACGATCAGTGACAATCGCCGACGGGTGGACATCTGGCCCTAGAATATCCCTGATAGACTGCAACATCCACCGGTAACTGATCTCCGTCTCGTCCTCCATGACGGCAAACCCACACAGAAAGTTGTGATTACAGGGAGTCATCCCTATAATCTCAACAAGAGGCATCTTATATCTATTGGTCTTGTACGTCGAGTCAATCCCAATAAAATAAGGATACGTCCTCAGCAGTGCGAGTGACTCCGGGTGTGCGAGAAAGACATGTGTCAGCATATTAGTCTCCTCGTCTCTTCTATATTCAACAAAATATCCGGACTCTGTCGCCTGGTGCATCAACTGGCTCACCACGTCTCGACCCTCAGAATATTGCTTCTTCAAACGATCTCTGTAATTATATATATGTCGGATCGTCGCGTTATCTACGCTGTGTCGAGCCCTCATCGCTGAGAGGATATGTGATGGTTTCGCTTGCGCAGCACTCATTTCCTCTACGACCTTCTTTGCCTGGCTGCTTAACCCACTCGTCTGGCGGTGTCCCTCGGGATAATGTATCAGAGGGTGATTGTGCGTGGATTTTTCAGGTGGGCCCGTACGAATGAACCATTCCTTAGTAGCTGGATCTTGCTGGGCTATGACTACAAACGGACACCTGCACTTGTTAGACTTCGACAGCCTCTCCAATTCATCCTCCTTGCCTCTATAACGTTCTCCGCGAGAACATCTAATCAATTTTTTTGTTCCTAATTTCTTGTGCGACGAAATTATCACCTCGAAACCAAGACCAATAGCGACGCCTTTCGCCCAGTTAATGGCTTCCACGTCGGTTGAAAATCGTCCTCCTTCGCGAAAATGCCGACTGTAGTTTATCCCGTCGCCCGTGGAATCCTCCGGGACACTCTCCAAGTCTGACAAAAAAAAAAAAAAATTTACAACCGAAATCAAATTTCGGTCCCCCTATGAGGCGACCGAAACGAGATTTCGGCCACCTCTGTCGTGGACGAAGCCGGATCTCGGCCGCGACAGTCGTAGCCGAATCCAAATTTCGGCTACGACAGTCGCGGCCGAACTAGAATTTCGGTCACCCTCTTGGGCGACCGAAATTGATTTTCGGTCATCACAAGGGTTGACCGAAATTGTTGTTCGGTCACCCCTTGTGTTGACCGAAATTATGTTTCGGTCGGGCCGAAATTTTCGCTCGAATCCGACCGTTTTTCGAGAATTCACGTCTATAAAAACGAAATTACGAGAATTTGATTACCATCCGTGCCAATAGACGCTTTCTTTTGACTTTTCCATTTCCCAAATAGACGATTCATTGCGATTTGAACGTTTTTTTTTTGTTTTGTTTGAGTCTGATTTGAATGTATAATTGCTATATGAAAATTGTTGTCTGGAAAAGGACTTTAAATAGAAATTTAAATTCAAAAGGGCAAAATCGTCTTTTTTCAGCCTTTTAGGGGGCGGTGACTAGGAAAAAAGGGCGGTGAATAGCAATTCAGTTTAAAGAATTTAATATTATTATAGTGAGATAGCAAAATCGTTGTTCTTCATTGAGTAACGACGCTTCAAGTTCCCAAAGGACAAATACTCTGTTCGAAGTTGCATTCATTAGCATTACTACTATCACCGATCCGATCACATTGGCTTGCCAATAAATAATAATTTTTACTATCTGAAGCAAATGATCGACACGCGTAAGTGCAACCTTACTTATCATTATAATAAATTAGTTTCCTTATTACGTCGATTATAATAGGAAAGTCCAACACTGTCCAGTTTCTATGGTTTTTATTTGAATTACATACATTGTCTTCCTTCTACATTGTTGGCTTTTGAAAGATATTTTATTTATAGTGAGGTTATTAAGGCACTCGAAACGTGTCTAGATATAAATAGTTCTTGCGTTGGCGTTATTACGAGGTTTTAATTTTATTCAACCAACATAAATCAATAGCTATTTGAATCTTTCGAAGGGAAATAAAAAATATTTCCAGCTGTAATCACTTTCTTTGTAAAGTAGAGAAATATATCACGGAACCCCAACAATATTGTATATATTTTTTCATATAAATTTCTGAATTCATGATGCATGTCGTTTTCGTTAAGTTTATATCTTGAGAACAAATTATCATTGTTTTGCCTTGGATTTATTTCCTTAAATAGTATGCGAAATATAGTGTTGGCTTTCCATGTTTCAACTTGTTCACTTGAGGAAGAAAGAATAATACTTTTTGTTTCTCTTTATTATGTTCATTTATTTGTGGGCTTTGCCAATGTCAGTAGCCCATTTATTTAAGTATCCCTTGAATGCTGTGCATACATTGAATTTGTGTACTTAAGCGACTATTTGGCCCATAAGTAAGACAATCTTGATAAGAAAAGAGCGAGCCAGAATATTATTATTATTTTTTTTGGGAAGATATGTGTGCCGACGGACTAACACAAGTAAAGATTTGATTTTTTTCCTAATGCTATCTATGGTAATAAACACATCATACCTAGAAAGTGACTTGTCAATATTTTTTTCTTTTTTTTTACGGTCCCGAGGTATCTCTACACAGCCTGCATATGGGCTAACCGCCACACACTCCAGAGGTGGGACTAATCCCGGGGCCAGATGGATACGTCCCAAACCCACCCGACAACGATAGTCATAAGCCTTAGCCCAATGGGGACTTTTCAAAGTAAATGTGAGAGTTGGGATTCGACTTGTGATTTATACAATTGTTGAACGAGTGATCAACTTGTGACCACGATGTAAGAGAGACTTCTTGAATTTTTTTTTTTCCAAAAGAAAACGACTTCTATAGAGACTTCTTGAATTTAAAAAGTAAAATAACAAACATTCCATTATTTATGATAAACGTCGGATTCTCCATCAGAGGAGACGTGACAACCGTTATTGTCTGTTGTTATCTGCAATTATAGATGTGGTAGTAGTTACTTCTCTTCAAATAGAAAACATTTGCACTATTAGTCCTACGGTGCCTATAAACCAAAAAAAAAGAACCATGTTGGAAAAGGTTGATGATGAGGGATGTTCGAAACCCTTGCTTGAGATCAATGCTAAGATCTCAAAAAACAGTCTCCTTGTAATAAGAGTAGTGTGTGAGAAGAAAAAGGGAGTTCTTGGGCACTTGTTTGATAAGATCGAGGATCTTAACATGTTCGTCGTCAATGCGAACGCTGCAACGTTTGGCGGTGAAGCTTTTGATATCACAATCGTTGCAAAGGTGAATTTTAGCTATTGAGAATGCTTTACTTTTTTTTTGTACAGATATAATCAAGAAACGAATGAAGTAGATAAGATGATAGAGGGATTTTTTTTAGGGTTACTTGCCAAAGTAGTTGCACTTAGAACTTGTCATCTCTACATCTTCACTATTGGGGTAATTGACATGGTGTTTCAATCTTGCTATAAAGACATATAAACCAACTCAATTGTTCCATCTTACTTTTTTTTTATGTAATAACAGGGTTCTCAATACATTAGGTAAGTCGAAAAAAACTGATTTTTTTTTTTTCAGAATCCATCACTACATCTATCTATTTTGAACCCAATTTTTGCTACTTACGATTTTGATTTTTTTCGCCAGCTCAAAGACGAAGGAAGTCCATCTGTAGAAGAAGCGACGGAATCTATTCGGGCAACTCTTCGGGCCAAATAAAGCGTGATGAAAAAATGTTGGGAGTTCGAGAAGGTTATGTATTATGTTACGTGTTAATGCTTACGAATTGCAATAGTGTTCTGTTCCCATTACACAACGAACACACTTATTTTAGTGATATACCACACATTCACTACTATAATTATTTCCCAGAAACTTACTATGAATGATGAGCCGTTTTTCATTTCCTCACAAAAGAAACACCTTTCTCAATGCTCGCAGCCAACTCTTTCTTAGCTTTCTCCAAACCAACCCTGAACAAGAAATGAAGATGAATGCTCTTAAAAATCCAAGATTTACTATACTACACAAACATATAATAGTAATAATTGGACATAATAGATTCAGACGAAACCTTTCGTATTCGTTTAAAGGGCCAATAGGGTAGATTTCCTCGACTCCATTGCGACCAATCCGAACTTTAGAAGCAAAGAAGGGTAGTTCGGTCACCTAATGATGAGCACAATATACGATATTATCGATCGATTCGATACGCGCATAAAACAACTGAACTAATGACCCAAATGTCGAGAATTAGAATGAACAAAAAAATTTTGTATGTGGGGCGTACATGAGAAGGCACGAAAGCGCATTCAACAACGCACGCGTCTCCCTTCAGACCCCTCAAGCAAGCGTCGGCGAATTTGACAGCAGCATATGCCTGTAAGAAAGTTATTGCATTGACTTAGGTTGTTTGCTCGTCGAATGAATACTTAACTTAGTTGCATTTTTTCTTAAATAACCAAGAAATAATGGAAAGATGAAGCAATGATACCATTGAAAGAGTCGCAGAACCCGCACCAGCTTTAGCCTGCAACAGAAAATCGTAAAATGATTTACTTTTCGGTTTATATCTCTCATCTCAGAGAGAGAGAGAGAGAGAGAGAGAGAGAGAGAGAGAGAGAGAGAGAGAGAGAGAGAGAGAGAGAGAGAGTACCTCAACGACTTCAGTTCCGCCATTCTGAATTCGAGAAGTCAGGTATTCGATTTCTTCTTGCGTGAAAGAACATGATGGCTTAATCTACTTATGCAGAGAAAAATAGGCATCAAAATTGATATATACAAAATTGATATATATATATATATATATATATAAGTATAGACATTAACTTGAAATTCAATTATGAGTATGATATGATGCAATTCAAACCTGCGAAAGAAGAGGCAAGATTGTGACACCTGCGTGACCCACGATCACAGGCACATCAACTTCCCGAGGATCGAGCCCCAGAACTTCAGCCTTGAACGATTCAAAGCACAACGTACACTCATTAATAAATCAGCCAAGAACATCACAAAGGTATCGATTTAGGATAATTCGTACGAGTTAATCAAGTCCAAGTATAATGTAGATTTTTTTTGGGACGCTTTTTGAAGTAATTTTCTTACCACAAACGTATTGGCTCTGACTACGTCAAGCATAGTAACGCCTAAAAGTCGCCTTGGATCGTAGGTCCCAGCCTTCTTGAAAACCTCAGCAGCAATAGGAACCGTAGAGTTCACGGGATTGCTGATAACATTAACGACAGCATTAGGACAGCTCCTGGCGATCTCTTCGCAAAGTGTCCTAACTATTCCCGCGTTAATGTTGAAGAGATCGTCCCTTGTCATCCCAGGTTTTCTAGGGACACCAGCGGGAATTATCACAAGGTCCATCCCCGTAAGTGCATCTTTCAACTGATTTTGCCCCATGAATCCACGAACCTAGACATCATATAATCCAATAAGTTCAAACTCAAAGGTAAGATTCATAGACAGAAAGCCTCGACTTTGAGGTATAATGAATGTACATTACCACGGCGCCAGTGTCCATGTGACTTATATCAGCTGTAACGCCAGGAGTGTTGATAATATCGTAAAGATGAAGGACTGAGACCAAAGGGTTCATCTTCATCAGCATTGATAAAGGCTGTCCAATTCCACCAGCAGCTCCAAGAATGGCAACTTTGAAACCTGGTGAACCTCCTTTGGCTCTGCAATTCTCATGGGATAAACTTTGCCGATTCTGCATATTTAAACCCAAAGAAGAATTGATATCACTCCTTTTCCCAGCAATAAATTGGAGGTACAATACAAAAAACCAATTGCCCAAAGCTCAAGTCGTCTTTTGATTGCGTATAGCTCGGACGTCATGCTAAATATTGCTAGGAAAGATAAATGGAAGCAAAATACTATACACGAACTCAGATTTTTCTTCAAACAAAATCCTTTTATAACCAAACAAGCCCAAACGATCCCGATGATAACACGATTGCGAGGGATCAAAATAAAATTAAAATGACAGCTTTGACATTCAATACATGTTTCGTCTCAGTCAAGAAAATTGAGGGACTGAAAAAACGATTAGAAAAAAAAAAAAAGAAGATCGCTTACCTGCAAATGAGTAGTGGAAGGGTTAAGGTGAGCTGAAATTCTTGCTATTCGCTCTTCGATGCCTTTATGCTGATCCATACTTGATACTTATTATGATTTTAATATGATGAAGAAAAAGAACTCGATGAATGAGCTCTGCGATCGAAAGAGTCGTTGTCGTATATATAACGTTAACAAATAATACTAATAAATATAACAAAAAGGAAAAATGTAAGTATGGAGGAAAGTAAAAATTTAAAAATAGTAAAGTTGAGATGAGGCGCATTGGGCTGCGTGGATAATATTATTGCATTCACATTTGATTATGAGCCCTGCCTTATCCTTATACTATTCTTAATTACATAAAATAATTTTCCTTGGTGGGCTGGGCATCATATCGGCCCAATAAAAGCCCACTTCATTGATTCCAACCATTTTTGTACTCGAATTCCAATTTCCAGCTGATTCAAGGAGCAATTTTTCAATCAGTCAACGCACGTCGAAGAATGTCGTCGGCAATCGTTAGATCCACCGTCCGCTCTGCCCTCCGAACCGGCGCTTCATCACCACGCGCATCTAGGCGAGCTTTCTCCTCTTCCGCACATCACGATGAAGCTGGTGTGCAGTGATTTCCTTATCAATTTCACATAATTCAGCTACTGCTTATGTTTTCCTTGACGCTGTGGCCTTCTTTGGGATTTTAAGTGAACGCCTTTGTTTCTTACTTTTAGCTGAGGCTTCGAAGTGGGAGAAGATAAGCTACCTAGGAATCGGTACATGTACGATCCTGGCTGTATATAATCTCTCCAAGGGTCATCCACACCACGAGGACCCTCCTGTAAGATCAGAATTTTTTTCTTTTTTTCCATAAATGAGCGCACAAGCGATTGTAAATATGTTTTCTTGATTCAGCCTTATCCGTACTTGCACATCCGTAACAAGGAGTTTCCATGGGGTGAGTGTTCTCAAATGTTCTCTGTGGATCAGCACTTCCATTCACTGAATGTTGTATTTTAAGTCGAATTGTCATTTTCTTGCTATGATAAGTCTGCTGACTTTGTTACCTTGAAGAGAAATGCTATTACTGAAGTTTGGATGAAAAAAAGTTTCAAGACAAAGACTTTGCATTTCCATGATAAATATTAGATGCTTTGCAATGCGTGATGTGATTTACCATCTTGGATTTGGGAAAAACCAGGTTTTTACTTGTTATTTAGACGCTAATTATTGCAACAAAGGAGGTTTAGTCTATTCTGTGCTTTGCACTTGCGTCGTATTCATCTTCTTGGAATAGATTAATGCAATTGTTCTAACTTGTATTATGTATCTTCTTCTTTTGGTCCTTCTGTTACTTGACTACAGGCCCAGATGGTCTCTTTGAAGTGAAGCACCACTGATCCTTTGATCGCTTTAGATGTTTGTGAAGAAAGATAAAAGAATGAAGGTCGTCGTTTTTCCTTTTATCATATGCAAATGTGTTGAAAAACATTTGTGCTGTATATCCAGTGTTTACTTGTGAGACCGTCGATGTTGTTTAACGTTGTGTGCTCTCGTGAACTCTTGTAAAAAGTATTGTTATTGTGTGACTATGGAACTTGCAAGATTATCAGAGCTTTTTTTGTAAGAGAAGACAATGCATGCTAACTGTTGCTAAAATGTAGAAGTGGTTATTACAACAACATTCAGAACTCAGAAGAGATGAGTTAAATCTGTATGAACTCTTTATGAGATCACATAGAATATCTTCCACCAGTTGCACAACAATATCAAGAAAAAGCATTTAAATGCGTCAAAATAAACGCTCGGCAACTACGTATGTCGTATCATCACTGAATAAACTCAAAAAATAAAAATAAAAATCGCTCAGCAAAAAAAAAGTCGCTTATCGTCCTCAGATGAATTATTCTCAAGAGTATCGTTCTTCTGTCGAGTGTTTCGAGGTTATTTACTTCTATATTCACACTTTTCTCTATTATAGATTGTGATGTTAAATCCTCCCACTCTTTTGGATAAAATGCGTAGGCAATGAACTCTTGAGCAATCTTTATCCTTACACGTGAGATGAATAATAGTCAAAATCACGATAGTCCCAAAGGGCGGCGCATCTTTGGCTCGACAAACCGCTACTAAACTAATCAACACAACACTATTATATACGATTACGTACTCAAATAGAATACATTGCATAAACACTAATTCAAGAACAATTACAAGGGTTGGTTGATCTAAGGTGTGCGCCACAAAGTAAAAACCACGCAGACACAGAAGAATGGAGAGCATAGCAACGTTCGCCGGCCTGAACCCAAACCCACCTCCTCACAGTCTTCTTCATGGCCCTTCTCGTAGCTCCATAAAGATGCTACCTTTGATTGATAAAAGACTCTTTTGCCCCCTCCAGGTAGTCGCTTTGCTCCAGCTTGATGGGATTTAATTTATGCATTACACTGTCTGTGTGTGTGTGTGTGTGCGTGTGAGAATTAATTTGAATGTCCTCCTCGTTTCTGCTGTGGTGCAGAAGCAATCTCATTACGATTTTTTTGGCTGTAATCACAATGGAAGCTCACTTCGCGTCTCTTCGCCTGCTAGGTATATTGTTCTTGATTGTTATTTTTTTGGGACAAGTGAGTTGTGCTCGATTCTTGGCATTGTCTTGATTTTGTGGGTTTTGGGACTCATTCATTATGTTTGGTGTTGCTGATATTTTCTTCTATATTGGCAGCAATGTGGCACTAGAATTAGCTGATGACATGGATTGGGACAACCTTGGTTTCGGGCTTACGCCCACTGATTACATGTATGTAATGAAATGTTCCAAAGGCGAAACCTTTTCTAAAGGCGAATTGAAAAGATTTGGGAACATCGAACTGAGCCCAGCAGCTGGGATCTTGAATTATGGTCAGGTTGGATTTTTCTCCAACTCTTTAGCTTTTGTTCTGAGTATCATGGAGCTCATTGTCCTTAAGTTTCTTTCTTGCTTCATTTTTTTTGCTCTAGGGATTGTTCGAAGGGTTAAAAGCTTACCGTAAACACGATGGAAACGTTCTACTATTCCGCCCCGAGGAAAACGCAGTGCGCCTCCGTGAGGGCGCAGAGCGTATATGTATGCCTTCTCCCACCGTAGAGCAGTTTGTCGAAGCTGTGAAATCCACCATATTAGCAAACGAAAGATGGGTAAATTTTTTCGATCTCTGCATTCTTGGTTGAACATGTCCTTATTGCTTGTGGTTTCTGTGCAAAATATGAACGCCGCCTAGTACCTTTCTTTTTTTTTTTTTTCAATTTTAGATTCCTCCACCAGGAAAAGGTTCTCTCTACATAAGGCCTTTGCTCATGGGCAGTGGCTCTGTTCTTGGCGTTGCGCCCGCCCCCGAGTACACATTCTTGATCTACGTTTCGCCCGTGGGAAACTACTTCAAGGTAAAAAATGCACCTTTTGCTGTGTTATTACATCAAATGGAACTATTTCAAGGTAAAAATGGCACCTTTTGTTGTGTTATTACATCAAATGTACGGTACAACTGATTGAATGTATGTATGTATGTATGTATGCATGTATATAGGAAGGTTTGGCACCGATAAACTTGGTGACAGAGACCGAAATGCACCGTGCAACTCCTGGTGGTACTGGAGGAGTCAAGACTATTGGAAATTATGCTGCAGTATGTGAATGAACCTCTTTTTTCCATTATTATTATTTCTTCAAATTGTTGTTATTACGAAGCATTTGTGCTGACGAATCGTTCGAATTTCTTTTCTTTGGAACGGTCTCTTACGACAGGTACTTCAGGCACAGAGCGCTGCTAAGGCGAAGGGCTTCTCCGACGTTTTGTATTTGGATAGCATTCAGAAACGATACTTGGAAGAAGTCTCTTCATGCAACGTGTTTATCGTCAAGGTGATACATGTCGAAATTCGACTCCATTTCTTTCAACAATCAATCTGTTTATTAGTTTGATTTAAAATCTCTGATTGTGGACTACTACATACATGCTCAGGGCAATGTTATATCTACTCCTGCAATAAAAGGAACAATCCTACCTGGAATCACAAGGAAGAGCATTATCTCCGTCGCCATAAGCCAAGGATTTCAGGTATATATACGTCGAAGAAAATATCACAAAAGAACAAAGCGAACGCATTTTCTGAACAAATAAAGTTTTTTTTTTCTTCTTTCGTTGTGATTCATTCATAGGTGGAAGAGCGTCAGGTGACCGTGCAAGAACTGCTCGAAGCAGACGAAGTTTTCTGTACTGGGACAGCTGTCGTGGTTTCGCCCGTGGGCAGCATCACATATTTCGACAAGAGGTTGGTTTTATTTTAATCAGTTCGAATTGTAACAACATTAATCTTTCGGTTAAGCGCACACACACTTATTTGTGTGTGTGTGTGTGTTAATCTTCTCGGCTGACATTTGCAGAGTAACTTACGGTAGCAATAATGGAGTCGGGCGTGTGTCTCAACAGCTCTACTCTTCACTCACAAGCCTGCAAATGGGACTCGCCGAGGATAAGATGGGTTGGATCGTCGAGCTCAAGTAGGATATTCGATGGCTTTTTTTATTTACTATTTTTGTTACTACGTCTTGGATATGATAAATATGTTAGATGGAGAAATAAAAAACTAACGTTTGTTTTGAATTCGCAAATATGGACGTGAGAATTCATTGAGGAATTGATCAAGAAAGTTTAATATCATTATCACGATAATATCATCAGAAAAGGGAAACACCTGGAGAAGAAAATGACTGTGTGAATGAGTCTTGAGATGGGTTATAACTGTTGTAGTGGACGACGGCATTTCTTACCAATGAAAAGGTTGTAGGAAAAATGAAGCAAAAAAGAAAAGAAAAAGGTGGTGTTTGGGGTAATAGAAATATTGTGAGCAAGAAAGGTCAACAGCAGGTAAAAGTTTTCAACAATGAAGAATGAACTAGTCTCACTGCATAGGTCCACCACGAACAAACTTGAGATTTACTTTTTGTTATTTTCTTTTTCTATCGATAGAGAAAAAAAAAAAAGCTAATGATTGACGTCTTTCTTAACTTGCCAGTTAGCTTTCAAACATGATTAATTAAGATGTGTACTTATCTTAGTGAGGGTATTAGTGAAAAACATTTATAATAAATAAATGATCTATCAAGTTTCAACCCAATGGAATATATGTAGAGAGAGATTCTGGATTAATGATAAAAGACAAATGGGAAAAAGACTTGGTCTTCCATGTTGCCTTGCTATTCAAATCCGTCCACTGAAGATCACTTTAATAATAATATTATTACATAATGCAAAGCTGTACATCTTTTTGAATCATTCGATGATCATTTCATACTCGTGCCTCTCTCCTTCTCTCGAGCTACCTATTGCTGCCTTGAGAATCTATATATATAGAGAGAGATTTGAAGAAGCATAACACTTATTCATATATAACATTTCAACAAATACCACAACAAAAATAAATACATAATTCCAAAAAAAAGGAAGAGAAACTAGACATGGGAAGAGCACCTTGTTGCGACAAGAACAATGTAAAGAAAGGTCCATGGTCGCACGAAGAAGACGCCAAGCTTAAGGCATATATTGAGGAACATGGTACAGGTGGTAATTGGATTGCTTTGCCTCATAAAATAGGTAATTATATTTACTTACCGTCAACCAAATATATGTTTCTTTTTATTTAAATTAATGATCAATTTATTAGGGTTGAAGAGATGTGGAAAGAGTTGTCGTCTTAGGTGGCTCAATTACCTGCGCCCTAACATCAAACATGGAGGGTTTACTCAAGAAGAAGATGACCTCATATGCAGCTTATACATCAATATTGGAAGCAGGTCTCTCTCTCTCTCTCTCCTCTCTCTCTCTCTCTCTCTATATATATATATATATATATGTATGTATATATATGAAGGGAATTAAATTATTATATATATTTTCCAATGTAGGTGGTCGATTATTGCAGCTCAGTTACCAGGAAGAACTGATAACGACATCAAGAACTATTGGAACACAAGGCTCAAGAAGAAGCTCTTGGGCAAACATCATCGTACCGATGATCATAATAAAGAACAGAAGCCGCTTTTGCCTGAAACGACTTCAAAACCTAGGATCAATGTCGAAGCATGCAATGATAATTATTCGATCGACGTCCCTTACTGCTTCGACCGTCAAGAATATAATCCGAGCCAAGATCAGTATTTCTTCAGCGATAATGTTCTGATTAGTAATCTTCCTCAGCTAGAATCAAACATGCCAAACATTCAGCCTTGTGAAGGAAACATAAACTTGACCGTGGTGAATAATAATAATGATTTCGATGGTGGGCTAGTGAATAATCTTCAAGAAATTGGAGAAATGGCGCCGTACAGTTTGCCACATAATGATCAAAATTGGGATAATGGTATATACCCTAATTATGTTCTTCCGATCTATGAAGTCTGCAATAGAGAAGCAGCACGAGGATGGTGGATCGATGATCAGTTTGTTTCGTTGTAATGATGGTTTCTTTTTCTTGGATTAATTAAGCTCTTATATTATATGGATTTCATTTTGCCAATGTTGGTCTCTAGATATCAATTTCGTATTATTAAATGGTATTGCAACTGCATGTGTATTTAATATATTTTATTTTAGTGTAATTTAATGAACTCTCGAGATGGGAATCTTAGTATGTTACTAAGAAGCAAACTGTACAACATATGAGCTGCACTTCTGATCAGTTCTTTTGGTTTTTAGTGAGATTGTGATTTGTGGGGCTTTGGAATAGAATTTCTTGGAATTGCATGATCAAGGGTAACATAGGCATTTTACATATGTATATACTATACTAATAGCTTTTTGATATCATGAATTTGATTGGGACTCAATTTATTTTGCTATGATATCTCAGCATCAAGAACGAACCTATCAGTTTCTACAATTACGATCTTTCCGACACTTTATCTATTTTTCAACAATTAACTAAATTGATCACTAGCAATTCTTTTAGACAAAGTTACAACTAGTAGTGATTACTGGTCTTTCCAGCATTTATTTGTCGCAATACATTTGTATCTTTCACGTAATAATCCATTTTGGTGTCTCGATTATCCACAAAAAAAAAGAACAAATAAAGAAATTAGAAATGATAAGCTTGTTTGACGTTTTGGCAGCAACTAGTTTGGGTTTTATAATGTTTCAGAATCCGAGAATGTCGGTATGCTTTTAGTTTTATCTGCAGAATAATAATTCAATGTAATTAAAGTAGAACATCTCTGTGCGAGTTGAACTGTAGTTTCATTTGGTTTCTACATAGTGCAAATTAGGGGTGGTTCGGTACAGTATACCGTATCAAAACTGTGATAACGTATACCGTACCTAAATTTCGGTATCGAAAAAAAGCATACCAATATCATACCAAAATTTCGGTATACCTTAAATTTCGATGCAGTATCACCAAAATTTCGGTATGGTATCGGTATCATACCTTCTATACCATTCACACGGAGGGTTTTTTACCATGCGTGTCTCGTAACTCGTTAATTCGTTGTTTTCGAATTTTTAGTCAATTCAAACTCCTTAGCCCCCAATAAGATGTATTTTTAATACCATTTTCCAAAATAAAAAGATTTTTAATTCATAAAATAACCTTAAATAATTTACATATTTTAGTCAGCTCCTTAGTAAGACAAAGAACTTTACATAACAACAAAATACAACTTTATATACAAATTAATTAAAACGAAACGACTATTTAAAAAAATTAGTGAAGATTAACAAAAAGTAATTGCATTGCTCTTCACGCTTTCAAAATCCCGAAGAAAAAGCATTAAAAAGGACGGTATATAATATATGTAGGTGTGTAATATATATATAAATATTAAAAATTTTAGTATTTCGGTATTCCGGTATAATCGGTATATCTAATGTTTAAAATTTTCATACCATTACCGTACCTAAAATTTCGGGTACGGTATCATACCTTACCATAAACTTCGATATACCAAAATTTTTGATATTTTCGATATGTTTCGATACGATAAGGACGGTATATCGGTATTTCGATATATTTTCCCACCCCTAGTGCAAATTACTGAGTCGGACACTCAATTAGAGATAAGTATTCATGTAAGTTTCATTTATAGATAAGGATCCAATTTAAATTTCATTTAGAGAAAAGGACCCATGTGTTACCACATACCATGAAGTGTTACCACAGACCCATGAAGTGTTACCATAAACCCATAAAGTGTTACCACAGACCCATGAAGTGTACCATAGACCCGTGAAGTGCCATCAAATACTCATGAAGTGTTACCATAGAACCCATTAAGTGGTATGAGGAAACAATGAAGTGTTTCAGGAAAAATTGGATCCTTAAAACTATGAATTTTCTATGAGAGGTCTGAACTTAATTGAAACTTAAATCGGGCCTGAAACGTAAATGCCCCTTCTACATATTATGCTCTAATAAGTACAGACAAAGCTTGAGTAGCTCATAATCAACTATCTCTGTCTGGAAAAGAAAAAATAAATAATAAAAGGGTTTCTTTGTATATATAACAGCTTGATCCACATTCCACATGCATGTCGACGCATACTAACACACACAGACATATATATATATATATTATGAAATTTATGTTCTCAAGTGTGACATAACGCAAACAATAACTTCAATCAATTTGGATTTCATTCTAAATCTGCATATATGAATTATGATTACGTTTTTATCAGATAATACTTAATTTCTTAGATTAGAAAAACAAAAGGATATCGGAATTCGGATCACGGCACATACTTCTTGATTCTATGTATTCATGCGTTTACATTAGTATGAGTCAACAGATATTTTGAAAATCAAGGCTTGCCTGCTAAAAAATAATGTATATATATGTGACTAGAATTCATTTTAGTTTTTATGAGTCAAACAAATAAAGCAGAATTGGCCATTCTTTTCAACAGAAAAATAAAAGTACACTTGCGTACACTGCAATTTTACCACATCTTTTCACCTCCATCTTTAGGAAATCATTTTTCGACTTTATAAAGTTGTTGACCGATATCTATATACCAAATCATTAAATACTTATTATGTCTCTAAGATTTTATTATTATCATTTTTATGTGGGATCATATACCTCATTATGATTTTATCGTTCTGCATCATGATTCATTTTCGTACCTTTTGACTGGAGAAATTCCATTCATTGCACGTGGACTCTAACAGGTTTTAAGATCTTGATATTTTCTTACAGATAGTTACATAGATACACATCTTTCAAATGAATTATTTTGTAAAAATAGGAGATGTTCTATTATTCATCAATTCGAAAATTATCAGTAAAAGAAAATAACTTGCAATTGGGCTCATCGGATATCAACCTTCTTGCTTTATTATAGTATTGGGCCTTTGCGAGAAAAATAGGTCAAAAATTAAATTAGCAATTTGTTTTATTTTCGTTGCTAACGTTTGGTCCAAATCAATGTAAATGGACTTTTCTCTAATTATTTCGAATATGAGGTCGTTTAATTGGGTAATAATATAGACGATTTGCGGACTATTCTCATGTCTCAAAGACGTTGCAATTGCAAGAAATACGTACCCTCGCAATTATAAATTAATCAATATTTAAGCCTAAAAAATTAGTCAAAAACTTAAATCCTTACGCCAAATATTAAAAAAATTGAACAAATTTACTAAAAAAATACTAAAAATAATAATAATCTCGAAAACGGAAGGAATAAGATAAAACATTGGGGATTTTAAATGCTCAGATTCTATGGGTGTAAATGAGTCTGTCATGCCTTTGAAGCATTCAGATCGAGGAATTATGGTTCTAATCATCGCAATAATCCCCACAAATGATTCAATTTAAGGATTTAAAAAGAGAGAAAAAAAAGGCTCAGACACGCACAAATAGGTCGTCAACGAAGTAAGAATCACGCCGTAAATGCGACATAACAATCAAATTCTCAGTATCGAGAAACGAATTCTATCTTCATAGCCCAAATAAAGCAAAATACGAAGAACGAAATTGAACAACAAAATCACAATTTTACCTGGGATGTGTTTCGCCGGTAAAGGCAGAGACGTTTAGACGATTTTAATTTATAGATAGGTAGGAGGCAGCAATTAGGGTTTCATGCTTGGGCCTGTGTTGATATGGGCCCAACTAGTGACATCGGGCCGATGACGTGGACATTTGCTCATCAATACATCACCTCACCTAACAAATCAATGTAATAAAAGTTTTAAGTTCAGCTCTTATTATAATATTTATTTCAAATTATTTTTGTAATCTTTCTATTGATAATATATGAAATCATCGTGATTAATTGCATATCAGAACTCTCTTCGGACTAGTTATTCCTTTGACGATGGTACTTACATTCTTTTCCTTGCTGATGATTAGCTTTGAATTTGGGAAAAAAAAATATATAAATACTTACCTTTTTTTTACTTTAGGAAAAGCAACCTAGATTCGTAATGATTCACAAATTTCATTTTATTTTTCAAAATAAAATAAAATAAAATAAAATCCAACTTTTCATTCAACGACCAAATTGTAATGCAGACAATATATATTTATATTATATATGTATGTCATATTTGTTTGTGGGATCAAACAAGCATTTATACCAGTTTTGTCCAAAGTCAAAGTGGCAAATCCATCATATTAAATTATAATCTCTATCTTCTTTGCAATAGGGACATGCGAAATCCAAATTGATCTATGGGATAATCTTTCGTCACAAGGATAAATAAATCAATAGAAATAACATTATTCTATGGAATGCTTCATACCGACTAAGTATAGCTTATTTATCTGCGGCTGCAAAATTAGGACCACTCCACGCAAATTCGTAATAAACATTCTTTCATTATGAAAATGCGTGTAATGTAAACGTCAACCACCATTATATAGTTCAAACTTAACGGCTAATCCGCCCACATATATACCCAAAAAAAAAATTCTCCTTTGGGACCGCTTATAATATAATGATGAGAAACGAAATTATTCTACTTTACCAACGGTATTTTCTTTAATAACAGAAGAAAGTAATATTTTCATGAATGGAGTATCAATTTTAGAAAATTAATGCTACTGCCATTAAAATAAAAGTCCAGCGCTTTAACTCTTTTCCAGGGTTCACACTGGCATGGCACACCTTACAATCACCCGCTATATATCATTATCAACATTCAATTACTCCCCTCCATCTATATATACCAGAGAACTTGTGTCTGAAAAATTCACAAAATATAATATAATATCTATATATTAAAAAAAAAATGTCTAAAGCCTCAGCTTTCTTGCTAGTGATAGTCCTTCTGTGTTCGTCCATGTATTCTTCTTCTTCAGCTCGACGGGCACCTAATGCTTCTCATGAAGCTAATAAGCCCAAGGTCATTTTTGCTGCGTTAATTTTATTAATACTTTGTATTATCAAACAACCAATATACGAACCCTTTTCCATATATTTAATTTATGGAGTATTTATTGATTTATATATAGGTCGTCGAGGGAGACAAAGTGAGCTGCAAGGGAGTTAGTGAAGAGGAGTGCTTGATGAGGAGTACCAACGCTGCTCATCTTGATTACATATATACCCAACAACACAACCCATAATCGAAAGAAAATGTTTGAAATAATATTTCATAGGTTTTTTTCTGTTAATTAACGGAATTTGTGATTGAGCAAAAACCTCATAGCTCCTTCTCTTCTGATCATGCCTGTAGAGATCGCGGATATATACTCTATGTATCTTTTTGTTATTGAGTGGATATCAATCACCGAATTCGAATTTATTTGATATGATATGACCTGTGTTTTGTTTTAAGGACGTGCATGGAATTATTGTTATATTCGATTGAGTCGTATATGTAATTAAGATCAGAGTTCGCTTATTACCACGCAAGGCACTTATCATTCCAACTTCAACTAATTTATCCCTTTAGGTCCGCATTCTTGCAAAAATTAATACGAAAATAATGAACCCTTCCTTTTTAATTTGCACATAATTTCGGAGGAATGAAAGGGTTTCTTCGTGTAGTTGACAGTTGAGTCATTTATTATTGAATGATTTATTGTGATAGATATGTGCTATGTCCTCATGGGCTCCTATACGTACTACGTTCTCGGCCACATCGAAGAACTCACACGGTACAAACACGAATACACACGTAAAAATTAATATTAATTTAATATCTTCACGATAAGCTTACGATTTGATTTGGTGATATTCTCACAACGTCCAACATATATAGCGTCAATGTCATAGTGTTTTTCCTTTCACGCGTAAGAGTCAAAGCACTTCAGTACATTCTATTTTGTAAGAATTCGTTCTTTGTCATATATTAAGTTTATTTATGTAGTAAAAGCTTACGCATGATAGTATTTCCATATAAATCACACAGTATACGTAGTGACGTACGCGTTTTAGCCAGGGAAAGACATATGAACACGTAGCTGCGTTGTCAACCATGCAAGGCAAGGCTGTCCACTGAAGTAGGACTTCGTAGATCATATTTGATATGATTGCGAGTAGATAAAGAAATAAAATCAATTTATATTGTCTTGTCATATTTGTACTTAGCTGAACTTGCAATCTTATTTATTCATTTGATGTCGACAACCTCAGAATTCTTAACAAGAATTTCGTAATCCAACAACTATTTCCCTAATAGACAAATCGGGTTACGAGTACGACAAAGTAATGAGACGAAATATTTTCCATGTGTTTTTGAAGGATATATATCTTACTATCGAAACCTTTGGGCTATTGGGCCCTAAAATTTCAAATGAGGCCGAAATAGTGTTGTTTGGGCCAGTCTACATCTATTTCTTATTTTTATATTTTATTATCCGCCTCCTAATTGAACTGTGGAGGAAATGTTTGGTCGACGGCGATTCCTCTCGCTGCCTCTGGTTGTTGTAGCCGTTGTGTAAGCTATTCGATTCATTTTCATTTTTGTTTCCTTGTCATGTTTAATCGCTTGAATGGATTCATGATTTTGGGGGAAGGACGCAATTTTTAGCTACGGAGCTTGTTTCATATTTCGATCTTTTGTGGTCTCTGCTTTTTTTGGATTGGTCGACTGAAGATGTAACGATGTTGGTGTTAATGAATCCATCAGGAAATTGATCAGTATAATTGACGATCATGGAATCTTAGGGACTTCATTATTTACTTGTATGAGTTAGGATTTCTGCAGCCGAAGCTCAAACTTTTGAGCTCAGCTCACAGTAGGATATATTAAGTCATTTTCTATGCAATTTCAGTGATTTCAAGAAATCTCAGAACATTCGAGGAAACTTTATTGAGATGGAGAAATGAAACTGTTTTGATGCAAAAAATGCCCTGTCCTTGCTTGCTTGCACACATCTGCGTTTTCTGAGCTGAAAAACTAACAGTAGGACTCTTAGCATTAGAAACATGATGAGAAATTCTTTGACTTGATTGATTCCATCTTGAGTCTTATCTTCTAAGCTTCAGCCATTGAATATCTCAGAATTGTTGTGAACGACGAAATTTAACATCTATGGCTGAAATGCTCCAATTGTAATTTGCAGGGTCGGCGTTGTTTCAGGAAAATCCATATTTGGACCTCCTCTTGATGAGTACTGGAAAAAGAAGAAACTCGAGGAAGAAGCAGCAACAACAACAGCAGCAAAAGATAGCAATGCAAGTTCTCATGAATAAATATTTTGGACTTGTTCTTGGTCGATTTTTAGCTTAAAAGGTTAGTTACATTTTCGGTTAGGCGAATAAACCCTTTTTGATTCTTTATTATACATGACTTCGAGGCAATCTATATGGCATATATTTCCTACATTTAACTAAGTTCGAGCTCACGATTTCTCTTATTTTAGTTTATACGCTTTGAGATTACTCACTTCTAATGTGCAATGCAAGCTTTTAAGATATGATTACATCCGTAATGATTTGGCCTTCTACTAAATAGCGCTTTAGATGTATTGTTTAAATAGTACTATTCAACAAAATAGAGTCGAAGAACACATTTAATCTCCAATTTTGACATGAGACGAGATCCATTCCACTCGAGTTCGTCCATACGTACATGCTTAGGTTAAAATATGTAAATTATTTATACAAACGTTACGTCCACGCCATAGCAACAAAAGAACAAAACATATGCCCAGAGAGAAGCATTCAAGGCGACGACTTACCCTTGATTTCCATGTCTTCACATTAAAATAATATACGATAGGTCCTTAATATAAATTATAAACCCGTCATAATTAAATAATAAAGAGTCCATTACGTTAAGACCCATTCCACATTAGCCAATACTAACCGCAACCAACCCTAACTATATAATAAGCCTCCGCGACCAAAGGCAAACACAACCTTAAAAAACTCCTTCATTTTGCTTCTTCTTCTTCTTCATCAACTCACACACAAGAACAAAACCATGATGAAATCAGAGAGAAAAGATAGAACACCACTCTTCAAAAAGTACGTTAAACTCACATTACGAATCCTCGTGAAATCCCTCACGGGCTGTGGCCCGAACATGGCCTACGGAAACTCCATGGGCTGCCCGACACCTCAGATGCCTTCCATTACGAGAAACTACAGCGTCGAGCCACGCGATGGAAGGTTCCGAACGGTCGACGAAGATCTGCCCGAACTAGTTCGACTGTCTTCTAATGTCAACGATAACGGTAAAGTAGGAGATAAGATCCAACGGTGGAAATCTATGCCAACTGGAAAAGTGGGGTCCGCGCCTTCTTGTCAGAACTCCGTGGTCGTGTTTGCGAGGATCGATGAGGAGAACGATGCTGACGTGTTTTGTTACGGAGAAGGCGATGATTGGGTTGGACTGTTGAAGAAGAATAACAAGGTTTGTGGGAGAAGTAAGAGCTACGCCGTGGTTTTGAATTAGAGGAAGAAAATTCCCTGATGAGTAGTTAATAATTTATGCTTATTTTAAGAGAACTTCAAGTTCGAAAAGATCTTACGTGCAGTATACGTGTATGTGTTGTTTTGCTTAAGATATATGGTTCGAATCGCTTACTAGGGTTTTCTTTTACGGTTTGAAGATGTGTGAGATAAGTGCTGTCAATGAAGGTTTTTGCTTGGAAGAGGGTACTTCGTTTTCTATCCATCCTTTTTAAAATGTTGTAGTATTTTGACTACATACATAGAAATATTGTTGTGGAGACATTTATGTCTTTTTCATATATATTTGCAGACTGATTTGATGTTAATATCAAGGGACACGTAGTATGTGTAAATTATACAATAAGAGCCAAATGTTAGATAACCATAGCCGTAATTGATGTAATAAGCCTTTTTAAATATTTGATGATAAAACATTAGATTGTTAGTATTTTCATTTGTTTAGTGCACGTTATAACTGGGGTAATCAAAATTCAGAAACATACAAATGCGTACATAAAGCATCATACAAGAGTACTGGAGAAGCGATTATTCCATTATTTATAGAACGTACAAATAATATTGTCCACTAACTGCGAAGGCCAAAGTAAATATGTGGCGGCTGGTTTTACTATAATAATGATTATTGCAACTAATAGAAAGTTACTTCGAACAACCGGCGGTAATAAACTAAGTTGATGACACGCGAATAAGGCGGCTTATTGATTGTGATTAAATTAAAATTATTGAGCTTTCAGCTAACAACTAATTAATGATCGACGATTAATTTATTGCCAAGATTAATTAAAGTCGGGCCGGGCCCGGGTCGGGTCTCTTTGTCTCCTCTGCGATCAACATAAATCAACCCAAATGAATAGCGAGGGTAATCTTGGTTGACTAATTAATACTTTCGTCGTCAAGAGACGTTGAATCAAAGATGTTTTTCCATTCCTCCGAAAAAAAAGATGTTTTTCAAAGTCGTTGCAAGTTTTTAAGTATTCGGAAAGAAATTAGGGAGAGGGTAACATATCGTTGTCGTCGATTGTGTTACAATATAATAATGTGGAGTAGATAGCGATAAAATATCTAATTTGATTTTGAATTTATGTAATCAACAAATCCTGCGCCTAAGGTAAAGATCATATTAAAACTTTGCATCAATTTACGTATTATCTAATTTTGATATGGCATGTCGACATGGTAAAAATCAGAACAATATCAACAGGTACCCACGTAAGGTGCTCACATAAGGTGGATAGCATAAAATTCCTCAATATATATATATAAATATATATATATATATTATATATATTTACCTATTTAGATATGGACTTGAAATAATATGACTGATGTTTTAATACTTGCAAGAGATGAAGATAGAAAACGTTGGATTCAAGTACAACTGTTAATGGCATCCAATTATTAATTGGTCATTCAATGTGCAAATAAAAGTGGTTATTTTTTTAAGAATGGGTAAATAACTTCTGCAAATCCCCAGGTTTTTTTAGCCGTTAAGGATGTGCCAATAGTAGTACCCAATGTGATAATATTTGGGCCAGCTGTAATACATTGGAAGCTATTGTGAATGAAGTGAGTGAATTCTATCAGGAACTATTCAGCTCCTCTTTCCCCCCATGTTTGGATGAGGCACTCCAAGGGATTCCAATGTCCATCTCTCACTCTCTAAATCAGCAGCTCACGGCTCCAGCTTCAATGGAGGAAATCAGGAAGGCTGTGTTCTCTATGCACCCGAACAAAGCACCAGGTCCAGATGGTATGACACCCCTTTTCTTTCAAAAATTTTGGTCCATTGTTTACATTGATATTTGCCATTCTGTCAACTATTTCCTTTCCCATGATAGACTTCTTAAAGGCTTGAACCAAACTCTCATCACATTAATCCCCAAGATTAGACAGCCCACAGTTATATCTGAATTTAGACCGATTAGTTTATGCAATTTCACTTATAAAATCATTTCCAAGCTGCTATCTGAGAGACTCAAATCGTGTCTGGCTAATATTATCCACCCTAGTCAAGCTGCCTTTATTCAGGGAAGGCATATCTTGGACAATGTCACCATTGCCCATGAGTGCATTCACCATATCAATTCTCAGAGGAGAGGAAAAAAAGGGCTCATGGCTATCAAACTTGATTTAGCTAAGGCTTATGATAGGGTTGAGTGGACTTTTCTCACCCAAGTCATGCTTAAAATGGACTTTGATCCCAAATTTACCGAGTGGATTAGGGTATGCATTAGTACGTCGTCCTTCTCCTTTAACATTAATGGCACTAGTAGTGGCTATGTCATCCCTTCGAGAGGCATTCGGCAAGGGGATCCATTATCTCCTTACTTTTTTTTGATTGTTTCGGAAGCCCTCTCTAATCTCATTCTTCAAGCATCCCAACAGGGTAGATATAGAGGGATTCGAATTTGTAAGGAAGCGCCAGTGGTTTCTCACCTCTTTTTTGCAGATGACTCTTTGCTGTTTTGCGAGGCGAGCATCGATCAGGCTCTGGTGATCAAAGAGATTTTAGAAGTTTTCAACCTTATCTCGGGCCAGGAGGTGAAACCTAGCAAAATCATCCATTCTCTTTAGCAAGAACACCTCCCAGGGAGCGAAAGAAGGGATCTTGAGCATTTTTAGCGGAATTAAAGAGGAAAAAAAGGCCAGATACCTAGGCCTACCTCTTTTTATTGGGAAATCTAAAAGGGAAACTTTTCATTTCGTTGTTGATGCTGTGAAGTCGAAGGTGAATAATTGGAAGTCACATTTTCTGAGCAACGCGGGGAAGGAAGTTCTCATCAAAGCTGTAATCAACGCGCTGCCGGTGTATGTAATGTCTTGCTTTAGGCTTCCTTCTCACCTCTGCAAGGAGATCTACAAGATCGCAGCTAACTTCTGGTGGGGAACGAGAGAGAATGGAAGCCACAAACTTCATTGGAAGGCTTGGGACAAAATGACGAAGGAGAAGGGAGCGGGCGGCTTAGGATTTCAAGAGATACAAAGGTTTAACGATGCATTGCTGGCCAATCAACTCTGGCGGATAGTGACCTGCCCAAATCTGCCAATGGCCAAATTGCTTAAAGCTAAGTACTTCCCTAGATCAAGTTTGTTTGAGGTGTCGATAACCGGGTCCTCTTCGTGGCTGGAAGTGTTGGATGAAGGCAAGGCATGTGCTAGTGGCTGTGGCCGTGTACAAAACAGAAGACGGGTCAACTCTCAAACTTTCAGATGCTCTCTCAACACCAAATAGGATTGGACTGAAGATCTTTTGGATCAATGACAAACATGGTAAATTTTCAGTAAAATCAGCCTATAAATTTTTATCATCTATTGACGAGCTTAAACATGAAGGTTGTGAAGGGAGTGATAGAGGGGAAAACATGAAGAGGTTGTGGCTTAATGTTTGGAAGTTGAAAGTTAAAAATAAGGTAAAGCACTTCCTATGGAGATGTGTACACGATGCCCTGCCAACCAAGATTAATTTGAAGAAGAGGGGAGTCCAACTCGATACAATATGCTCAATGTGTGGAGAGGAAGATGAAACTATGGAGCATATTTTCTTCAGCTGTTCGAGGGCGTGCAATGCTTGGAAGCTGGCACCAGTTTCTTGGAATTGTTTGAAGGAGGTCGGGAATTTTAAGGATTGGTGGGGAGTGATGTGTTTGGGACCTAAGAAGGAGGTTTTCCAGTTTAGAGCCCAACTCTTGGTTTACATTCTTTGGATGCTCTGGAAGACACGTAATCTTTGGATTTTTAAGGGAGAGTGGCGAGAAGATCGAACCATCATTGAGCTTGCGGGTTTCGAGTGGGCTGAATTCTTGGAATGCGGCTAATGATTGCATGATTGATCTTTTGTCTGTAGCAGCTGTAGGGTACAATGTACCAATGCAGGGGCTTTTTTCTTTTTTGTTGCTTGTGATTGTTTTGTCTCCCATGTGGTTTTCTAACTCCGTATGAGTTGCGCCTATCTGTGAAATCTGTATACAGAAGGTCCCCTAGGCTATTTAGCCATGTAAACTCCTTTTGTCATTGATTGATCGTTTTGAAAAAAAAAAAAAAAAGATAGTCCGTAGACGGTAACCCATAACAAAACCGTAAAAATTACTGTATGTGACGGTTTTATGAGTTTGATAATCCGTAGACGTAACCCATAACAAAACCGTAAAAATTACTGTATGTGACGGTTTTATGAGTTTGGGAGAATCTCCAACCCACGGCATAAAAATACAGGTAATATGACATAATAATACAATTGCTAAAGTGCTTTTATTCCAACCCGTAAACTCTACACTAGTTTTCACTCCAACCCATTAACACTATATTTACACTAAAAATCAAATTCCTATATATTACTATCATAATTGACTTATTAAACTTTATTATATAAAATTAAAGAGTCAATATATTCTAATTATTTAAAATTTTAAATTTATATAATTTATAAAGTTAGCATATTATTTAAGTATACTTGTATTAAATTAAAAGGCAAATATCAATAAATAAAAAAAAAATTATTTTTACTTTTATTATTATTATAAGAATCTATCAAATATTCTAAATATAATAAAATAGATTTTATTAAATAAATATAAATAAATAGAAACTAAAACTCTATTTTTGTGTTAAAAATTATGTGTACTCTAGAACTAGAATTTCTCTGTTAATCAGCATAATATTTGTGTTAAATATAAGTTCCATTGGAGTAGAAACGTGCTCTATTTTTGTGTTTGACACAAAAATAAAGTACCCGTTGGAGATGCTCTGACAGACCGTTGATAGTAACTAGGGCTGGGAAAAAATACCGAAATACCGAAATATCGTCCTTATCGTATCGAATCGTATCGAAAATATCGAAAATTTTGGTATACCGAAGTTTTTGGTAAGGTATGATACCGTACCGAAAATTTTCGGTACGGTAATGGTATGAAAGTTTTTAAAATTAGGTATACCGATTATACCGAATACCGAAATACTAAAATTTTTAATATATTTATATATATATATATACAAACCTACATATATTATATTATTTCAAAAAATATAAAATGAAATATTAAGGATCTTCATAAACTTATTCCCATAAATTATTAACTTATACACAACTTTCTAAGATTAGGCCCACCATATTTTACTTATGTAACTCAAGTAACGTTTAATTTTTGCCTTTTTAATGTTTTTTTTCAGGATTTTGAAAGCGTGAAGATGCAATGCAATTACTTTTTGTTAATCTTCACTGATTTTTTAAATATAGCCGCCTCATTTTAATTAATCTGTATATAAAGTTGTATTTTGTGGTTATGTAAAGTTTTTTGTCTTACTAAGGAGACTGGCTAAAATATGTAAATTATTTAAGGTTAAAAAATCTTTTTATTTTGAAAATTTTGGTATTAATAATCTATCTTATTGGGGCCTAAGGAGTTTGAATTGATTAAAAATTCCAAAACAACGAATTAACGAGTTACGAGACATGCATGGTAAAAAACCCTCCGTGTGAATGGTATAGAAGGTATGATACCGATACCATACCGAAATTTCGGTATGATACCGTATCGAAATTTAAGGTATACCGAAATTTTGGTATGGTATTGGTATGATTTTTTTGGATACCGAAATTTCGGTACGGTATACGGTATCACAGTTTTGGTACGGTATACCGTACCGAACCACCCCTAATAGTAACACATAACAAAACCGTAATACTTACTATGTGAACCGGTGGTTTTAGAGTCCACGGATCGGTTTGTGGACGTATTTTCTGGGTAAATATTATGTATATATATATATATATGGTAAATAATTTATATATATAATTATTTCTTTATAATGAAGAAACAGATTCTTCTAGATTGGCTGGACATGAAGAAACACCACCGCCGTCAACATCACGACGATAAATAACCGGGAAGATTCTGTTTGGGGGAAACCCGTTAATCCTTTGACCTTATCATTTGTTGTCTGAGCGATTGGGCTTTCGAGTGTCAGTGGATAGTGTTTTCGAAGTCTACACTCGATTTTCTGAACTGAGGGTTGCTTCTTCTCAACGTACACTCGTAAGTCGCAACTCCCTTTATTTTTGTTTTCTTGCTTGATATTTTCTGGGTTAATCTTCAAACAGGATGTTTGGCTACTTTCATGGGAAACCTTTTTCGATTCTTGATTTTTATATTTGTCCGTTAGCGTATTTAGATGAGTTTTGTCGTCAGTGAGCTAGTTTGATGATGGGAATAGTAGAACACAGACAAGAAAAGCTTCCTTGATCTTTCAATTGATAGTTCGTTCTGCTGTGGAGTGAAATAACAACATTTTCATGCTAACTTCAAGAAGAATCTTCATGCTGTAGCTTCTAAAATCTTCTTTTATACGGTCGATTTGGGCGTATGACTCTGCTTTTTAACATGTCAACTGTTGCACACAAGCGTAGGAAGCAATGGGCGCTCCTAAGCAGAAGTGGACAGCTGAAGAAGAAGCTGCTCTGAAAGCGGGGATTCAGAAATATGGCCTGGGAAAATGGAGTACCATACTTAAAGATCCAGAATTCAGTACAGCCCTACAACTGCGTTCAAACGTAGACCTTAAGGTGTGATTTTTGTAGTTTTCCTATGATTGTTCGACTGACCCCAAAAAAACGAAGTACTTTAGGTCAATTCTTGATGAAAGTGCCTTACGGTATAGGACAAGTGGAGAAATTTGAATTGCATGACGAATGGATCGGGATCTCGGCAAAGAGCTAAGGTTTCAGACAAAAACGTTCAGTTGTCAGCCAAGCCTGAGGAAGATGCTACACCTGGAATCACAATGCACAAGGATTTTGAAATTTGAAGGCAGTCACATCATGGGTTCTGTTCCCTCATCTAATGACAAATTATACGATGTTGCTTCTGCCCAACAAGTTCCAAGGTTGAGTTACCCATCATATTCCCGTGTAGTGTAGCACAATCCTTGATCGTTCTCTTTCTAGATATGATGCTCTTCAAGGCTGTTCAAAAATCTGCAATTCCTCCTGAAGTTCCCTGTAGTGGGGTGGGAATCATATGTGTATATCTTAGTCAGCTTTTCGAGGTCATTGATTCAACGATTGCAGGTCGGATGAGCTTGTGTTGGAGGCTATAACAAAGTTAAAGGAGCCTCGAGGATCCACCCGTCCTTCAATTGCTCAATACATCGAGGTGATCATTTTTTGTCCTTTTGGCCTAGAAACAGTACAATGAGTGAAAGCAGAAGAATCACAACCTTTTGTTGCATACATATTTTCATTTTTTTTGGCGTTTTGGTGCTTCCCAAAGGACCCAAACCACACCATGCCTGCAAGGCTAGGCAGTACTTGTGCAGCTTACACCCCTATGGAACATTATGACCGATTTGTGTTTCCTTCTTTCCGTTAATGGATGAGTCAAATCCATAGTTTAGCTAACATTCGTTGTTTGTATGAACTATGACAGGAGCATTTCTCGCCACCTCCAGACTTTGAACGGAGTTTGGCAGCAAACTTGAAGATGTTGACTGGAAGTGGACAATTGGTTAAGGTAACTTCCCCATATCGCCATAAAAAAAGATTCCTTCCTCTCTTACGACACAAAAACTTTCTACTACTTTTAATCTTGCATTCACAGGTGAAGAGCCAATACAGGCTCGCACCAAAGAGAACCCCATCTGCCCCAGAAAACGGACAGCCGCCGTTTCTTGCAAATGCATCTCAGAAAGATCTTTCGCTAACTGAAAAAAGCGACTTTGTGCCTCTTACAAAGTCCACGGTTGAAGCTGATTTGGAGAAGATGAAATACATGAGCGCTGAAGAGGCCATCAAAGCTGCTGCTAAAGCAGTCGCCGAAGCTGAAGCAGCCATTGCAGAAGCTGAGAAGGCAGCTCAAGAAGCAGAGGAGGCTGAGGCCGAAGCTGAGGCTTCAAGGAGTTTCGTCGACTTGGCCGACAAAACTCTGACATGGGCAACTATACGTGCTTGGTGAGTGCAGAAAACCTTGGTCTTTTCATGCAAGTAGTAATTACGGTTTTGTTTTTTATTTGCACTTTTCTGCAGAGTAGAGTAGACCATTGTTAAGCTGCTTAGTTCAAATGTTCTTGTTTTTTCATCTTACATCTCAGCTCTCTCTTTCTTCACTTTGCAGATTAGTTAATGATGTTGTTAACGTTAGATTGCTTGATCCCGCGTAATAATTCAAGATGATGAGTCCTTGGAAGTGTGCTGTGTGGTCATGAAATCATGTTGTATCTAAACTTTGGATTGTATAGAATCTACAATGTATTTTGTGACCATTTGGGAGTTGCAGTGCTTTGAATGTTTGAACAAATATCCTTGAAATTCTATGATGTCCAATTGTGCAAAGTAATATTGAAAATAATCCTTGAAACCTCGTTAGATAACACAGAAGAACACGATGGTGGAGGGTTATTGTTCTTACCATTTTCGATCAGAAAACGGTGATTAGGTTTCTTGAATTTGTGGAGCCTTTTTTTCTTAATTAATATGGGCTTGCCAAAATTTTAATTTAAGTAGGCTTCCGTGAGATACTTCTATACCTTAGGTACTATATGGCTTCCCAATTTAATCTTGCAACGTACCTCAATAAATTATTTATGTGATTTGATGAATTTGTCTCAATCCCTGGTTCAAATGGCATATGATATAAAATAAAAATTAAGTGCAATGATTGCTTTGGTATTTATCGATATGTCAAATAAAGAAATCTAGACTTTTATATGATACATATATAAAGTGGCAAAAAAGTGAATATAAATTCGAAATTTGTATGTGGGATGAGTCTTATCAAATATTCTAAGTAGGTTTACCTAAGTTTTTTATACGTTATTTATTTACTATTATTTATTTTGGGATAACTAATTAAGACGGCTGAAACGAATTTGTCACGTAGTTGATCTTCAAATTCAGTTTAATTTACAGTCTATAGTAGTATACAAACCAGTTGCTAATGCTATTAAATATAATATGGACAAATATTCCGATAGTGGTGAATCCACTAAGAATTTAAAATTGTCGGTGTTGATGGGCCTAAAATATGCAAGAAAAGGGGTACGATATATACAAAGCTTGTTTGCCACTAATTTATTTCACAAAATATGTATTCGAAAATTATATTTATACTTTCAAGAATAGACTAGCATCGTGGCCGGCCGGCATAAGATACTACGGTCCCATGCAGTGATTATATATAAGCTGATTGATATCATATTTTTATCAAACACCTAATACCAACTCCAACTACCTATAATATATGCATCTCTTTAAAGTTAATTAGCTTGGATCATGTCAAATTCAAAAGTGCAGACAAGAAAAGAATATATCTGCAATCCGAAACAAATAAAGCTAAAGATGCACGATACATAATATGTGTGTGTGTATATATATATTATAATAATAATATTAATATATTATACATCAACATCATAGAGATAGACTAGATAGTATGACGAGTAATGGAGGATTTTGCTACGTAAGGTAAGGAAATTAAGGATGTGTATATGAGCATTTCAATTATGTCCACATGCTCTTTTACTTTAGCTCAAAGCCACTAAAGCTAGACTTTATCTATATACGCACTACACTACCTTGTGAAACGGACATTTTAGAATATATATATATATATATATATGTTTTCTATTCAATTAAAACAAAATTATAGGTATGGTTATTATATAAATTTTATGTTAGTCTAAAGCTAAAGTGTAGCAAGAAAGTTTTGATTTTGAACACCTACGTTATATAATCCTTAGTAGCCTAGCCTGTATAAAGTTACATATCTGCGTACGGTACATGTTCGGACATGTGCATGCATGTGTGTCTAATATAGATCGTAAGATTCAATGAAAATCAACAATTTTACTTCAATAACTAACGAGCCTATCCAATACACAGATAAACGAAAACAATCCAAAATAAAATAAAATTTTGGAAGAAGTGATTAACAAGAAACCGAATGTTAACTTTTCTAAATTAAATATAATTTATCAAAATTTAATACCATAACCGTCTCATCACGATCACTCATGAAGGCTTCCACGCACTGGCCCACATAACCGGCTGATCCTTCCAACTAAGGAATATTCCGGCGGAATCTTCGCCGGCGGCCATTGACCAACCTTCTTTATACCTCCTCAGCAAAGCCTTGACGTCATCACAAACCTCCTCAGAGAACGCCACGTGTCCGAACCCACCGCCCCTCAGCCGCCGGGACCACCTGTCCGCCGCCTCCCTCCTCTCCGACGAGTCCTCCGCCGGGCAACCCAATAGGTCCACCAACGCCCTCCCCGCTTCTCTCTCAAGCATCAAACGCTCGTTGCTCGTCTTTGGGAAACTGTCGTCCAACGCTTCGAAGTAAACCCTAAACCACCTCAGACACTCTTGAAAACCTCGTACGAACTCGAACCCATCTAAGCCCACGTCTAAGTCGGCCTCTTCTTCGACCACCGTGACGATCCTCGGATTCAATCTCCTAATTACAGACACCAAATTGTCCCTGCGGTTTTCAGCATTTGTAACGGAGTGCAAAGCTCCGACGAAGTTCACGGCCAAAGCCTCGTCTTCTTTAATCTCCAATTCGGACACGTTCAGCTCAGACAAATCTCCGGCGTGGTGGACAGCGTTGAACTTGAACGGAACCCCCATGAGCCTAGCGAACTTCTCCATCCTCTGGCCTATCTCCTTCATCACCTTCTTAACCGCCGCCGAGGCTCCGGCGTCGCCGCTCCTCTTCCCGGCGACCACCGTGGTGAGCCTTACGTGCGGCGTCTCTTCGCTCCTCATGGCAATTGCTTCAAGCAAAGTGGGCCACTGAGTGCAGTAAGTGTTGCTGATGTCTATTATATGAATACTGTGTTCGCCGTCCATCGCCTCTAAAATCGCGCCGTTGCACGCCACGTGTCCGAACGTCGTCCATGGGCTTACCTCCTGAAACTTGAGGACTGTCCTCCTCGTAGATTCGAAGGAACAAGTCTTCTCAGAAGCTTTCGTCAGAGTCTGGTAAGTTTTCTCGCCGGAATCCGTCATTCGACTGAAGAGGGCTTGTAAGAAGTAGCTCGCTAGCTTCTGATCTATGTCTCCATAAGGCGAGCTGAGCTCGTTTAGCATCCAAATAAGCTGTTGAACCCTCGAACTGTTTCGATCGGCGATTGCTTTAGCCGTCTCTGATAAGATGTCGGAAGCCCACTTCGAGTTGGGGGAAGATAATACATCGGAGAATTCCATGTTGACATCTGATGAAGGTTGGGAATTGTTTGACTGATGAGACATGTCCGAGGAATACTGTTGCTGGTAATTCTTGTGGTGATCATATGTGGAAGTGTTAGAGATTGTCTGCTGTTGATGATGGTGGTTGTTGCTGTAAGGGATGAAGTGTTTGGAGGAAGAAGATGAAGAGTTTGAGAAATCTTGATTATCGTTGTTACAGTTTTGGTGATGATGAGCATCCATGAAGAAGTCGAAGCATTCTTGATCTTGTTGGTAGTAGTTGTAGGAACTGAAATTAGGGTTTTTGGTGGAGGAGATTGACCTGCTGCTAATTGCTGTTGTGGAATTGAAGGATTGCTGATCAGATTGTTGTTGTTGGTGGAGGTTGAAGAGCCTAAACAAAGTATCCATTATGATCGAAATGACCCACACGAACGTTGAATATTTGGGATAAATATTAATTTTTTCTAGGAAAGACCTTTGTGATGATGGAATGGGTATATTAGGTTAGAAAGTGGGGATTCTATGTGTTGTAAATTGTAATAATATATTATATGTATGGAGTGGGCATACTTGGGAAAAACATCGATTGATAGTCTTACTATTTAAAACCTTATCTTTATTTTATTTAAGTTCACCTTTTACCGAGAACTTGGCCGTGGACCAAGTAAACTAGAATTTATGCACGCTATAGAAATGTTGTCACTTTCCGTTATTTGTTAACTAATACAAATAGAACAAAACGATATTTGTCGTTTAATCGACTGAACGATGGTTGCTTGTACTAAATGAGCAATGCATAGAATATGTCATTGATTATTTAAAGCTGAATCTTATTATTAAATTCGTGACTAAATTCCGAATTATCAGATAGTGGTGCAGGCGTGACAAATAAAGACACACATTGTAATAAAATAAAATCAATACTTGTAAAAAGCTGCCGGCGTGCATCATCATCATAACCCCACTCACTACACTTCCACCAAGACTATGTAATTATTACTATTGTAAGATAAAATTTGGTAATGAATAAGGTAATGCATGAAGGAAATCTTACAACAGTATCTTCCATACATGAAATAGTTTACAAGTATACACTTATGTGTTTATAGCTATAAATGAGATATAGATCTATTAATCGATAATCTTTCTATATATTGAAATAAAGTGTTGCTTTTCTGACGTCTTTATTCACTTCACATTATTTGTCTCCCCTTTACCTCATCAAAATCTGCAATTACAGCCTACTTTTTTTTTTAATATCACCAAAAACCCATAAACATATAACACTTCTTCCCATCTTCATTCTCTTCACCATCATCATTTTCTTGATCGAGGGATGCTAATTAATGCATTTTATATAATATATGATACGATACGATTATAAGAAAGTTTGAATTGGTCAAAGGCTATAGAAATATTCATTAGGTGACCATAGGGTCGTGTGTGTATGGGGAAACCAAAAAGAGCTATAAAAAGTGATTTTATTTGATATTGTGGTTTGGTTATTTTATTGGAATGTAAGCTTGGCGCAGAGAGGAATAAAGTGCAAAGAGAGGAAAAGAAGTAATTTAAAGGAAAAATAAAAGCCACTTTATTCCAATTTTTTTGTCTTGGTATGGGATGGTGGCCTCCAAATATAAAAAATATATAATAACAATGATATAATAATTAGTATCATAACGAATATAAACAACAAGTATTCCTTGTTTTGGACTGTTATTGTCTTCTGCCTCTTTTTTTTTCGAGAAAAGAGTAATAACCTTATAATACCTCCGAAAATCCAAGAAGTTGGATAATAATTTCATCATCCGATTGTTTTAAGGAACCAAAAAATCATCACCATTTAAATTAGTAACATAATTTTTTAGATTAATCACAAGAAGAAAAAATATATATATATAATATTGGCGATGTTGTAAGTCCTTCGACCGGAAATTGAGGAACGAATTTCTTACTTAAATATATGTAAGGGGTGAATAATGGACTATTGAATTGACATATGAGGGAAATTGAAAACAAAAAAAAAACTACTAGTACGTAACCATAGAATATGTGAATATAGAGCATTATGTTGGATGAATCATGGCATGTGCCTGGTTTTTCATTCAACATGGTGCTGCAAAAGCACCATTAAAGGAAATAAGAAAAATATACAAATGCTTATATACATGTACAAGTTACTTATATAAAAACGAAAAGGAATATTTCAACCAATTTGATTTTTTTATATAAACATTAATAATGTTTATAATATCCAAGGAATAGGGATGGCAATGGGCCGGGTCCGGACCCGGACCCGCTTCGGACCCGCCCCTAATGGCCCGGGTTTTTTTAAAATAATTGGGTATGGGGCGGGTAATGGGTTTTTGATTTTTTTACCCGGCGGGGTCTGGGGCGGGTCGCGGGTCTAGTCGACCCCGGCCCGGGACCCGACCCGGGACCCGACCCGCACAAAATATTAATTTAATTTTTATATTATATTATATATTATATGTATACTCAAATTAGGTTTTGCCTATGTTTCTACTTCTCTAAGTTCTCTTCCTCACTTCAACAATCAACAGCGACACCACACCGTCACCTCCATCACCCCTCAGTCCTCACCACCGGCCCCCATCGTCAGCTGCGACACCGCCAGCCACCACCATCAGCCACCATCTGCGACGCCACCAACACTCACCTGCGACACCATCAACCCCGCCCCACCAGAACGGAAAATTTTGATGTGTTGAGTTGGTGGAAGACTAACGGGGTCAAGTATCCTATTCTACAAAACATGGCGAGGGACATATTAGCAATTCCAGTATCAACCGTAGCTTCTGAATCTGCATTTAGTATTAGTGGAAGATTACTTAGCCCTCATCGTAGTAGACTCCAACCAGATACATTGGAAGCTTTGATGTGCACTCGTCGTTGGTTGTTGCAGGAGGTTGATGGTAAATGATATTTTATTTTTACTATTATTTTGAGTTCAATTATTTTGCATATTAATACATCTAATATCTGTTTTTCAGGCATTTCTCAGAAAGTTGATAATTTGAAGTGTCCCGTCGTATTGGATGAAGAAGATGATATTGAAGAAGAAAGTGCTACTGAGACTATGGTCTAGTTGTTTTGACTTTGATTGATGAATAATTTTGTCTATCATTTGGTTTTTATTATGTATCTGAATTGGGCAAACAATTTGATGTTTGAAAAAATTAAAGAGCTATGGTCAGCAAAAAGATTATATCTTGGCGGGTCTGGCGGGTCTGACCCGATTATTACGGGTCTCGGGGCGGGGCGGGGCGGGTTTTCCATGAACCGGGGCGGGGCGGGTAACGGGTCCAGTAAAAAATAAATGGGGCGGATCCCGGGTCTTGCCAAACCCGGTTCAGACCCGACCCATTGCCATCCCTACCAAGGATAGCCTATTATGGAACAATTGGATCACTATAAAATAAATATTGGTCTCCACAATTAGTACTCGGGTCTATTACCGGCCCAATAATTAACTGCAGTTTTGGCAAATATCTTTATAATAAATTTTAAAATTGGCCCAATAGGCCCAACAAGGAAAGCCCAAAAATCACCAGTCATATATAATGTTAGAAGCAAAACCCTAACCTAGCTTCAGTTTTGAGTACACAAATCACTGCACAGCACACACACACACAGAGTCACGAATTTCAGGCGAAGATGAAGTACAACCCGCGCGTCACCTCCTCCCGCCGCAAGAATAGGAAGGCGCACTTCACGGCGCCGTCGAGCGTCCGCCGCGTGATCATGAGCGCGCCGCTCTCCTCCGATCTCCGAACCAAGTACAACGTCAGATCGATGCCCGTGCGCAAGGACGACGAGGTTCAGGTGGTTCGCGGGACCTACAAGGGGCGCGAGGGGAAGATCGTCACCGTCTATCGCAAGAAGTGGGTCATCCACATAGAGAGGATCACCCGCGAGAAGGTGAATGGGTCGACGGTCAACGTTGGGATCCATCCGTCGAAGGTTGTGATAACGAAGCTGAGGCTGGATAAGGATAGGAAGAGCCTCCTCGAGCGCAAGGCTAAGGGCAGGGCTGCGGCGGATAAGGATAAGGGCACCAAGTTCACCGCTGAAGATATCATGCAGACCATCGATTGAGGTTTCTTTATCTGATTTTGAGTACTTGGGTTTGATGGTTGGCTGTTCTTTTATCGTTTTGTATTTGGTTTGTTACAGACTTTGCTTGTTCCCTGTTTTTGTTATGAGAAGGGTAATCTCCCCTCTCTTTTTATTACGCTTTGATATATTGAATGATAGCTGTTATGAGCAATTTGATTACTGCATTGTTTGTTGCCTTTTTGTTTCGTTATTGCTTCGAGCTTGTCATGAGCTATTGATCGTCGGTTCTGTGAATACCCTACTCTGTCTTGGCAAATCTTTGTTTTTGCCCATGAAAAGACTGAGTTTTGCGCTGTGGGTAAGTGTTCAAAAATTCAACTTGATGCTTAATTGAATTGTGTTATTGAACCCTTTGAAAAGGTTCTTCCTTGTCTGAGTTTTCAATGGACCTTTCGAATTGGCTGTTAGGATCGAATTCAATCAATCAATAAACGCAGTAACATTAGACTCTGAAGAAAAGCTTAAGAATAATGAATGCACTCGTTATTTCCTTGCCAACGGTGCATCGACTGATTTCCATTGGAGGACATGAAATATATACATTTCAGAACATATCATTGAGAGCCATTGTTTGATCTCATCGACCAATTATATCATTACCTATTTGAGCTAAAACCCAACTAGCATGACATAAAAAAATCATGTCTTTTTAACACACGAGCGTCACAACATAGTTGGGCAGATGACGAGTTCTAGCTTACTGATCATGGCTTAGGCCTCTCGAGGTTTTCGGAGAAATTACCTCATTGAATTTTCCCAACTATCTAATACTTTGGGTGGGTCTTTTACTTAGTTGAAAGGCTAATGTGCTAGCATTAGAAGTTTTTGATTGCAGAGTCGAAGCTCTCGGGTTTTTGTAAAAAAGAAAAGAAAAAGGAAATAGTTGGGCAGATTTATCACGAGCAATTGAGACAGTCGTTTCTCTTTAGTAATATCAGTTGACTTTTAGCACTTCAATTCAAGCAATTTTCTCTCGTAATGGAAACACTGTTAATGTTGAGCGTTCAGCATTGGCAATGTTGGGGTAACATTCTAGCCAACATTTGTTGGTCGAGAATGTTCGCTTCCTCGGTTTTATCTTTCATGCCCAAAACTAACTCTATTGCTGACGTGGTATTTTACTAGACTTATGCAGGTCTTGGATAAGAGAAAGAACGGTTCAAACCGTGTGAAAGGAGTGTGGAGCAAAAATAGGAAGAATGGATACTAAAGATAGGATATCTTGGAGCTAAAGAAAAGACCGAGCACTTGGAGTGACCAAGTCGACTATCAACGAACACTAAACGGTCAAAACACACTTAGTGGACGTTAGTGGACGTTGAGGGAAGTTGCTAGGTAGTTTGGAGAAGTCCTTAAGAAGTTGAAGACATATAAAAGGCGAAGGACTTAACCATTTGGAAATACGACTTTTATCACGAGCATTGAGCGAAAGTGAGAGCATCTCTGAGCGAGAGTTATTCCTTGAAAGAGTTTTCTTTGTGATCTAGCTTTTTAGGTTTTTAGAGTCGTGGCCGATTCGTTGTTTTTGCTAGATTTGTTTTAACTGTCTTTCTCGATAGTTTGTAATCCATCGTTTTAGTGGATTATTTTGCCGCAAGGCTCGCAGCAAGTTATTTGACTTGCTGCACAAAATCAGCTCGTGTGTTCGTTTATCATTCGCATTAAGTTCGTTTATTTCCGCTGTGCATTTACAAGTGAGATTGAGTGTTAGCCTAACATCTCGTCCAACATCAGTATATAACTTAGTGTTTTTACATCCATTGTGTACGGGACCTCCCATCAAAGTGGTATCAGAGCCTACGCTTGATATTACTAAGCGTTGAAAATCCTTTTTCATGGATATTACAAACTCAAACCGTCTAGGAAAAGTCCCTGTGTTGGACGGTTCCAATTATGCGTATTGGAAAGTTCGTGTACGGCAGTGCATTAAGTCCATCGATGTGCGAGCGTGGGAAGCAGTACTCCATGGATATACGTCTCCAAAGACTGCTCCAGACGCTGACAATGAAGTCGTGGACAAACCTTTCGAGCAGTGGACGATCGCGGAGAAGAACGCGGCCGAATACAACGACAAGGCACTCAACGCCATCTTCTCATCCGTGGACATGTTTATGTTCAAGATCATCCAGAACTGCACTACTGCTCAAGATGCATGGGATCTCCTACAGAAGTACTGTGAAGGCGACGCAAGTGTGCGTGAAACCAAGCTTCGCCTCCTCCTTAGTCAGTTCGAGAATATCAGAATGAAGGAAGACGAGGATATTACCACGTACTTTGGAAAGCTGTTGACAATCTCTAGCGAGTGCGCCAGCCTAGGAGATCCGATGACAAACAAGGTATTGAATTCTAAAGCACTTCGTACACTAACTGAAAAATTCAATGTGAAGGTATCGGCGATCGAGGAATCATACAACCTAGCCAATATGGACTTCAACGTCCTGATGAACATCCTGAAGAACTTCGAAACCAATCTCGAAGTACAAAGGAGAGCCTCACGAGGAAAAAGTGTAGCACTGGTCAGCCAGCCGTCGAAGGAACTGATCGAGTTCGACCCCAACAACGAAGAGGACATGGCCATGGTTGTGAAGAAATTCGCGAAGTTCTTCAAAAAGAAAAATGTTGTGCAGAATGTTGGTCCAACATTCAGAACAGCCCAGAATCCCAAAGCTGAATCATCCTCTGCTCCTCCGTTCGCTAAGCGCAAGACATTTGGGAAGCCTGATGGAAAGAAGAAGAATATCAACTATGAGGCAATTCGATGCTTTGAATGCCAAGGTTGGGGCCATTTTGCCAACGAATGTGCAAACACACTTCGCAAGCATGGTAAGTCTATGTGGATTGACCTGTCAGACGATGAAGATGAAGTTGAAGAGCCTAAGCAATCATCAGTGACCATACATTCCTTTTCTGATGATGAAGAAGATGAAGATAATCAAATCGGCCTCACTGCGGTAACTGATGTTGAGCCAACATCTGACTCAACATCTGTAAAACATATTATTTTTGACTATGATGATTCAAACTGTTTTGATGGTCTTTTGAGCTGTGATTGAGAACCAGAAACAGAGAGTTGTGAAGAAGCCTTCAAGCAGTTATCCACACAATACGATTTAGAGAAGGCGAATAACCTAGAACTCCAAGCTGCCGTAAAACTGTTGACCGAAGAAAATGAGAAAAATGAAAAGATCATTGAAGGCTTGATTGATGGCATGAACAAGTTGGAAGCCGCACTGACACGAAAAGATAGGGAACTCGACTCTATGCAAAAACATGTCAATAAAGCTGAGGAAACGTTCACTAAGTTGAACAAAGGTAAGTCCACCCTTAACGAGGTATTGTCGCTTGGTATTTATGATAAGCAAGGGTTAGGATTTGGTACTCAGCATGCATGTGATAGTTCACAATCCGTGTCTCATGATCAGCCTAAGATTGTTTTTGTTAAAGCTAAATCTGTGAATGATGGTGTTGAAATCGTAAAGCCTAAGATTAGTCCCGAGCATGTGGCCCAGAAAAAACATGATAAATCATTTGTGTGTGATCATTGTAAGAAATTAGGTCACTTGAAGTCATACTGCTGGAAATTGAAGAGAGAGATTTCTGCAAAGAAATCGATGTCGGCTGAAATGTCATCCAACATATCTGTCAACATTGAGAAATCAGTGTTGAAGAATATGTCTGGAGAACACTCAGCTGGCTCATCTTCGAATTCCGGTAAACAGAAAGCGGTTAAATCTTCTAAGAAAGCTTGGATCAAGAAATCAGGTCATAAATGTTTAGTTGTATACACCTCTTTGCGAGCTAACGTGACAGGTTCATGGTACTTTGATAGCGGGTGTTCCCGACATATGACGGGTACCAAAGAATATCTCAGTGACTACTCCATTAAGGACTGGATCTGTGACGTTTGGAGGTGGTTCTAAAGGTAGGATTCTTGGCCGAGGCAGATTGAATGTGCCCGACTTTCCCAAGCTAAGCAACGTGCTTCATGTAGACGGTCTTGTAGCGAATTTGATCAGCATAAGCCAGCTGTGTGATGATGACCTTGAGGTAAGGTTTAATAAGGAGTGTTGTGAAGTTTTTAACCGAAATTCTGTTCTAGTGATGGCAGGTAAGAGATCTAGCGACAATTGCTATCTGGTTGGTAACAAATCTGGTGTGAAGGATGTGTGTCAACTATCAAAAACCGAGGGCGAAGTTGAGCTTTGGCATTACAAATTGGGCCATGTCAACTACAGAACATTGGAGCAACTTATCAAACATGACGCTATAAGAGGCATTCCGAAGCTTAAGGAGTTTGGTAAGGTTGTTTGTGAGTCGTGTTTGAAGGGTAAGCAAACACATGTCAGTCACAATGTTGACCAACAAGCTGCCCAACATTTTAAAACTGCTCACTGTTTTCAATTAATTCACATGGATTTGATGGGTCCTATGGAAGTAGAAAGCATAGGAGGTAAGAAATATGCTTATGTGCTCGTGGATGATTTTTCTAGATATGCATGGATTTTCTTTCTTAGGGAAAAAGGAGAATCATTCGAGTTCTTTAAAAACTTTTGTGCTATGATAAGGAACAATTTCAGTGCTACTGTTTTTCGTATTAGGTCTGACCATGGTAGAGAATTTGAGAATCAGTACTTTGATGCGTTTTGTGATAAGAAAGGCATTGTACATGAGTATTCATCTCCTAAGACGCCCCAACAAAATGGGGTGGCCGAAAGGAAGAATAGGACCTTACAAGAGATGGCTCGTGTTATGTTATTATCTAAGAATGTGTCTAAGCGTTTTTGGGCTGAAGCTTTGCATACGGCATGTCACATTTCGAATCGAGTGTTCTTTAGGCATGGTTCTAAGAAAACATCGTATGAGTTGTTGAATGGTAAAAAGCCTACGGTTAAATACTTTCATGTTTTTGGATGTTTCTGTTACATGCTGAATGATCGTGAATATTTGACTAAGTTTGATTCGAAAAGTGATAAATGCATCTTTCTAGGTTACTCGTCAAATAGTCGTGCCTATCGTATCTATAATTTACGTCTGAAATCCGTTCAAGAATCCGTGAATGTTGTGTTTGATGATGCTACTGATCTTAGCAATATGCCTCTTCAAGTTGACATTTCAGATGTTATACAAACTGTCGATAGGACAGAGGAGACTGACAATGTTGAACCAACATCTGAATCAACATCTGAGGCAGAACAGAACACTGAGGCGAGTCCCAGTGAAGCACGACGAGATCCGCCAGCTAAGATTCAGAAAGATCACCCCACTGACCTAATAATTGGAGATGTGAACGAAGGAAGAAAAACCAGACACAAGCCACGCAAGGACTACAAATCTATGGTAAGAAACGTATGCATGAACTCGGTATACGCTGAGGTACGTTTTAACTGTTTTGTTTCTGAGATAGAACCGAAGAATGTCCTTGAAGCTCTCAAGGATAATTTCTGGATAAATGCTATGCAAGAGGAACTCTTGCAGTTCGAGAAAAACCAGGTTTGGACTTTAGTCCCTCGGCCGAACGACATAAATGTCATAGGTACGAAGTGGATCTTTAAAAATAAATCCGATGAACTTGGTAGGGTGGTTAGGAACAAAGCACGTTTAGTAGCTCAGGGTTATACGCAAGTAGAAGGGATAGACTTTGATGAGACGTTTGCTCCTGTTGCTAGGTTAGAATCGATTAGACTTCTGTTAGCTATAGCATGTTGGCTTAACATCACTTTACATCAAATGGATGTTAAGGGAGCTTTCTTGAATGGGTATATTGATAAGGAAATTTATGTCGAACAGCCTAAAGGGTTCGAAGATCCCCATTACCCTAACCATGTTTTTAAGCTGCAGAAAGCGTTATATGGATTGAAGCAAGCGCCTCAAGCTTGGTATGCAAGGTTAGCGACGTTTTTACTTGAGTTTGGTTTCACACGAGGTGAGGCAGATCGAACTCTTTTTGTTAAAAGGGTTAGATCTGATATTTTGATTGCTCAAGTATATGTTGATGATATTGTCTTCGGTTCGAGCTCACAGAGTTTATTAGATCAGTTTGTGCAGGCGATGAACACCACATTCGAGATGAGCATGATTGGAGAGCTAACGTACTTTTTAGGATTGCAGATCAAACAAAGTAGCGAAGGGATCTTTATGTCCCAGGAGAAATACGCGAAGAACACGGTCAAGAAGTTCGGGCTGGACACTGCAAAGGTAATGAAAACGCCTATGGGGTCTACGCAAAAGGTAAGTAAAGACGATGTTGGGCAGAATGTTGACCCAACATTGTATCGTTCAATGATTGGCAGCTTATTATACTTATCTGCGAGCAGGCCTGACATAATGTATAGTGTTTGCGTATGTGCTAGATATCAATCTGAACCTAAGGTTTCTCATCTCAATGCTGTTAAGCGAATACTTCGTTATGTGAGTGGATCGTGTAGCCTAGGACTGTGGTTTTCCAAAGACACTAATTTGAGTCTTGTAGGCTATAGCGATGCTGACTGGGCAGGTGACGAGGATGACCGCAAGAGTACAAGTGGCGGCTGTTTCTTCTTAGGTAATAACTTAGTTGCATGGTATAGTAAGAAACAGAACTGTGTGTCCTTATCTACTGCTGAGTCTGAATATGTTGCGGCGGGTAGTTGTTGTACGCAATTATTGTGGTTAAATAGCATGTTATGTGACTATGGGTTAGAGTGCGAATCCGTTCTTATGTATTGTGATAACCTTAGTGCCATTAACATCTCTAAGAACCCCATTCAACACTCACGTACGAAGCATATTGACATTAGGCATCACTTTCTAAGAGACATGGTTGAAAAAGAGCTAGTGCATATTGAGCATATAGACACTAAGAATCAGTTGGCAGACATTTTCACTAAAGCTTTGGATTCTGAAAGGTTCTCGGACCTGAAGAAATCCATAGGTTTGCACATGTTAGTCTAAATGTTGGTCCAACATTTGGATCAACATAGCATATGTCGAATTTGATGGTTACTGCATTGATGTTTGATGAGATATTCTGTTCGGTTTTCCTGTGAAATGACTTGATTCTTCTTGGTTGGTCCCTAAATAAACCCGATCCCTTTGTAAAGGCTCTTGGTAATACGTCCCTAGGTACACGGCATTCGCTGTGACGATGTACTTATTGCGACTAAAAACCAATCCTTATTTGTTATAAGCATGTTCATAAACTCTCGGCTAGATACAGGTTTTTGGTAATAAGATTCCTTAGGTACACGGCATTCGCGGTGACGATGTATACTATGCGACAAAAAGCCGAACCTTGAGGCTGAGGGTATAAGGGCAGTGCGTAAATTCAGTTGAATATGTGAGGTGAAAGGGTAGAAATAAAGGGAACTGATTTAGAGAAGGATTGAGCAGAAAAGTCTAGGATTACGGAATTAGAATGTTGAGTCAAATGTTAGGGCAACATGTGTGACTGTCAGTTTGATTTTGCTACATTTTGTGCTTTCGTCTTTATTTGTGTCTGTTTTTGGTACTGTTTTAGTAAGGATTTTGTGTCTAGTTTAGAAAGTCTCTCAGATTTGCATTAGAACTCTCGAAGAACAGCTCGTCACACTTGTCTCTAAGTGCTCATCGAAGTCGCTCAAAGGTTGGTATTTCTTGATTCTATCTTGACTTTGGACTTAGTTGTCTTTTGGATAGAATTATGGTCTGAATTGCTCCGATTTATTTGCTTGACTAAGTCTTCGATTTGCTCCAATATGCCGCATGCTTATTTTGAAGTACATACTATCTTTAGCACCATAATTTATTTGAAGTTCATTGTCAGTTGAATTATTAATCTGTATTGTGTGCCTAACGGTTACTTTTTATCCCATTTACTCCATTATCTGCCAGTTTAATGAGTAGTGGAGTATGTAACTGAAGCAAACTTATATGAACTGACGTGAGTGTTTGTTCTCTTTATAAACCCTAAACTCCCAAATTGTCTTCATTTCTTTAAAGCTCTCTGTTCTTTTAAAAGAAATCTCGATCTTTACACTTCGATTTTCACTCATTTTGTGCGATTATTTGCTATCAAAATGTCGAACTCACCAAGAAATGCAGAAACCCGTGATGTCAGCCCAACATTGAGCGATACCGTGCTCAATGTCGCCCCTATTCGGATGATTCCAGCGCCGATCTTCACCTTCGCAGACGTACCGTTCGGATCTTCAGCGACGCAACCACGACCAGTCCAGTCGACTCCGGTGGGAGGTGCTCTGAATGTCCCGGCGCCGCCGGCGAACCTGCCTCAGTCACCTATTTCTTCAACCGCTGTTACTACGCCCAAATCCTCGAAGAAAACTGCCAAGAAATCTGCAAAGAAGGAGAAGATTGTGCCCAAGACTCAACCATCTAAAGCTGCTCCAAAAACTCGCCAGAGCAATCGTCTCAAACAAGCTCGGGTCTCAAAGGGCCCCAAATCGACTGCAGACAAGCCGATTGCCATTTCGAGCTCATCGTCGGAGTGGGAAACCGATACATCAGACGAAGAGCCCCCTCAGATGGCTACTGAGCATTCGGTTCAGGGGGAGGCTAGCTCGGCCAAGGCACCGAGTCCGACGCAAGAAAAAGCAGCCTCTTCGTCAAGTAAGTCCACTGACGACATCATCGATGGTACTACCTATGATGAGGTGGAAACTACGGCAGTGAGTCCAGGGGGAGGTCATTCAACCTCGGCCAGCACAGAAGATGATGAGTTTGGCGCAAATGAGACTCTAGCGGCTTGGAAGAAAAAGCTGGATAAACGAGAAGGGAAGAGGCCAATGGTCTCTGAGGAAAAGCCATCAAAAAGGCACGTATATCGGAGTCTTCCCCAGACGCAAGCCGCAGTCACACTCCTTCACAAGCTTCCAGCAACAGTGACAATGTTGAGGAAGATGTTGACCCAACATCAGAATCGGACTGGGAGTCACCCCTGCCTAGAGGAAAGTTTTATGGAGCGATCAATGAGGAGCTGTGGCCGTCTTACAGCCAGAGGGTACTTCGTGTCGAGAGGACAGCAGACGAAGTTAGTTTCCGCCGCTACGGGGTTATGCAATTTCTGGAATCAAGGAGGTTCGACAAGACGGTGACAAGGTTTGGAACCTACTGTGAAACAGTGGTTCGCGAGGTATATGCTAACCTTTCACCTAGACTAAATGATCCTAGTTCTAGGAAATATGGACGAATCTTTTTGAGGGGAAAGTTATATGATTTTACGGCTGGATGTGTTAATGACTTTTTGGGTACTTCTAATGTGGGCATGGACGAAGAATTCGATAATAATGAGGTGGTTTCTTTCTTGACTGGGGGTAGAGTTAGAGAATGGGATGGGAATTTTTCGTGTTCCTTTTTGACCTCTCTCTACTCTGTACTTTTTAAAATCGGCATCTGTAATTGGTGGCCGACTGCGAATGAGACTCGAGTGGCAGAGAGTATGGCTCATATACTCTATGCGCTTGGGAAAAATCTCCCATTGAATATGGGAGAATTGGTGCTAGATCAGATGTCGAGGGAGGCCGAGAAACGCTCATCCGGAATTTTACCATTTCCGTCCCTTATTTATGGGATGCTACTCCGCGAGGGATTTAGGCCTTCTCGCAAAGATGAAGTGATGACAGTCAAGGTCCCATACTCTGTCTCATACTTGCATCTTGCCGGTCCAAATAAGATTGTTGATCTGCCGTGGCGAGCCCCCGAGGACAATGCTGAGCAAGTTGTTGAGCCCGATGTTGCCTCAACGTCGACTGCCAAGACTGGCTTGGATCGCCAAATTCAATGCCTGGAGGATACCATTGCTTTTCTGACGACACAGCTTGCTACTCTAAAGGACTTGCGTTCTTCCCAAAAAGGGGGAGAGGCAGAAGTGCCTGCGACAGCCGACGCAGGAGATAAAGCTGAGTCAAGCAGGAGAGAAGGGGCAGAAAATTCAGGGGGAGAACAAGTGCATGAGACGGATCGAGAAACAGAAGATCAACGAGGAGAAAGAGCGAGCTGAGGAGTGAAGCTGTGTGCATGCGCATTTTTTGCTTGTGCTTGCGTGTGCTGGTTGTTTTTTTTTTTTTTTTTTTTTTTGCGACTCTTATGAACCATGTCTTTTATTTTTTGCAGTTTTTCAGAACCTCTTATGGCATGTACTATTCAGTAGTACTTTAGTCGTTTATCCAATTCTGATTTTGTCTAACTCTAACCGTTCTGACTTTGTTTGTCTTTGGTTGAGTTGATGTTACTTTCAGGGGGAGGTTTATGAGGAATGACTTCTGCTTTGGTTTTGGGAAGAAAGATAAAAAGGGGGAGATTTTTAATGTTGAGCGTTCAGCATTGGCAATGTTGGGGTAACATTCTAGCCAACATTTGTTGGTCGAGAATGTTCGCTTCCTCGGTTTTATCTTTCATGCCCAAAACTAACTCTATTGCTGACGTGGTATTTTACTAGACTTATGCAGGTCTTGGATAAGAGAAAGAACGGTTCAAACCGTGTGAAAGGAGTGTGGAGCAAAATAGGAAGAATGGATACTAAAGATAGGATATCTTGGAGCTAAAGAAAAGACCGAGCACTTGGAGTGACCAAGTCGACTATCAACGAACACTAAACGGTCAAAACACACTTAGTGGACGTTAGTGGACGTTGAGGGAAGTTGCTAGGTAGTTTGGAGAAGTCCTTAAGAAGTTGAAGACATATAAAAGGCGAAGGACTTAACCATTTGGAAATACGACTTTTATCACGAGCATTGAGCGAAAGTGAGAGCATCTCTGAGCGAGAGTTATTCCTTGAAAGAGTTTTCTTTGTGATCTAGCTTTTTAGGTTTTTAGAGTCGTGGCCGATTCGTTGTTTTTGCTAGATTTGTTTTAACTGTCTTTCTCGATAGTTTGTAATCCATCGTTTTAGTCGATTATTTTGCCGCAAGGCTCGCAGCAAGTTATTTGACTTGCTGCACAAAATCAGCTCGTGTGTTCGTTTATCATTCGCATTAAGTTCGTTTATTTCCGCTGTGCATTTACAAGTGAGATTGAGTGTTAGCCTAACATCTCGTCCAACATCAGTATATAACTTAGTGTTTTTACATCCATTGTGTACGGGACCTCCCATCAAACACAATAACTGAGTTTTTTTACCCAACACTCTCCTCACCAAACTTTTCTTACCCACCCACCCACACATTGGACCACCACGGGCAAAGCAAGACCATAGTTATTCAATGCAAACTGCAGACATATAATGTTATAAAAAATGAAAGATAGTAATGTTGTTTACAGTCTGTAGTGAACTAGCACTAGCTTGCTAGCTAGCCATTCCCTGGATTCAACCATGTGATGAATGGTAAGAAGAGATAAGCTTCTTTTTATGGGTACCTTTTTTATTTATTTTCACCATGAAACTAACCAAACACGTACTAGTGTAGCATTTCCTCAGGATTCATGCATGCTTCTTGTGATCCATATTCATTTCACCGTATGCAGCAGTAGTTTTTATCCCTACAATAATTATTCTTTCTTCGAATTTATTGCTGCCTTCATCAAACTCAAAGAATGTTTCGCGGGTACTAAGGGGATGAAATACATTGAAGAAAGTTAGTAGTCAGCATTCGATGAGCAATCATTCCACTTTATGACTCTTCTTTGATTGATCATTGCCTTCATCGCCATCTCTGAGGTACGTTAATCGCCTCTTTGTCCCTAACGTGGATGGATCATCTTTGGAGCCCGGTCGAGGTGGTAATAAATTTGCAGAAACTGATGATCTTGGAGTCTTGGACTTGGATAAGCTCATGTCTCGGAGTAGACAATAACATGAATATACACTTCCCTGTCGAGGGAAATATCGTCGTAAACTTTCCAAAATAATGCAGTCGAACGAAGCTGTAATAAGCGATAGAAAAAGGGTTGACTCACTTTTTCGATAGAACCCCACCAAGGAACTGTGCTGGCCTTAATCTCTAACTCTTCCTTCGTCAATTTACGATCGCAAGCTGCTAAGACCGCTGCAGCTGCAAAAATCGATGGCTGGCATTGGATTGTGCTCACATCTGCATCGAACGATTGAAGTGATGATCCTTACCAAAAAAATGTCGCCTTTATTACAGTTAAGTACGAAGCAATACCTTCCATTGATGAGACGATGAGGTCGATAGCTTCGTTTGTCGTCTCTTTATGGCGGTGTTCGCCGTAAAATTTCGAGATAAAATAGCCCAAATAATCAAAAGGAGTGACATAACTCATTTTCCACTCCAAAGTATTTGATACCAACAATTCCATTCTTTGAATGATTTTGACATTGAAACTAAAGTCATCCAATCCATATTGGGACAACAAAGGCACTTGGCATTCTTGCATCTTTGCAGCTACAGATAAACAGGCGATTGATAGCAATCGAATGGCCCATAACTTCCCATTCTACAGTCATCAAACGACAGACAGACAACAGAAAAGATTAATTTAAAAAAGAAAATGAAAACGACCAAATGCTCAGACCGAGAGGAGAAGACGAACTCACATCAATGGATTTTCTCGAAAAGAACCTATCGAAGTAAATCAAAGATAGATAAGCTGTTCCGTACTGAAATCCGAACAAAGCCCTTTTCTGCAAATCAACAATCTGTATAAACCATCGTATGATTCATATAAAAGATGAGGAAAAAATCAGTTCTTTGACGAGTCTACCACGCACATCAAGAATCCATTTGACGGCATCGATGCGCGAACATCTAAGCAAACTTTCAACACTCTTCGCCGAAGTTTCACATTGATTTAACTCAACAAAGTTACTTTCTTGCTTGATTAGCATTTCAATGTACTCTACGTCGACTTCGTAGCTATTGAAATCAGTGTCAAGCACCCCATCTTCGGCCTCGTTGCACAGAAGACTGGGCAGCGATGAGTGCTCATAGTCCTCCGTTTTCATTGTTGGGTAATAGGGGATTTCGTTTCCCTGGTGAGATTTGTGGAGAAAATGTTGGATTGTACGAAGAAAAGATTAGAAGGTGGTGAGAAAAAAGAAAAGAGAAAAAAAAAAAAAGAGTACTTTGTGCCGCCAAATTTTCCCGGATTGGTATGAATGGTGACTGTGAATGTGTGTGATTTATTGATATTTATTGGGTGGAGTTATTATTACTTGCGAGTATACGATCGAAGGTGGAGTCCAATATATAGAAAACATGCATGATTTAAGATTTATTATTATATAACATATATTCAATTAATTGTAGTTGTACGGTCTTACCAACTAATAGGAGAGTTTCTCCAAGTTCGTATATTATAGATGATTATTATTATGATGGATGTTGTTTTAATTAATATAAATTTGTATACGATTTACTTTTGGTCAATAAAGTCTCGTTTCAAAATATGTCTCTATATTTTAAATGACCTCTTTACAGCTTACAATATCCAATTTGTATCAATTATAATTAAGATGGCACAAATAATTCCAAGATAAGAAATGAATGTATTGGTAATCAATTCATTTTTGAATATTAAATGAAATATCCACAAGAAGTTAGAAACTAAAACACTGCGGTCTTTATATAGGACACGAGATCCAAACACTGGGCCAGATTTACCTGTTCACTTAATTTCATTTAGGCTTCATATTAATTTTCATTAATGATATAACCAATCAAATGCAAAACGACTGACATCGGAGCTAAGTATTTCCATAATAAAGACAAAACTAAGATGCCTATTTTATTCCATTACGAATCTTTTGATTGATCTCGTTGTATAATTGTTAAATAATTCTATGTACGCTTATATAATAGATATCGTACGTTACATTGACATGTAATGTAAGATCGGGAATTTTGAAATAATACTATATTACAAGTTACATTAAAAAGTTAACAAAGACCTATCTCAAAATTCTATCATCTTGACTTCCACGTCTCGAAACCAACCATGCAACTCTAAACACAATTATATATGTTTCTTTTCTAGAACTTAAAATATATTTTATTGTTTCCAGGCAACACGTGAATGAAGACGACCCTAATATTTAGGTGCAATCTAGCATATATTAATAACCTATTATTACTAATTTTACAATATCATGCAAGCAAGACAATATAGCTAATTTTTAGAAAAAGAAAGTTATTACTAGGAGGACATAAAATATTTCCGACGTACAATATCGTTATTTAATAAAATTTAAAGAAAGAGACAACTTAGGTTTTTTCTACTGCATGGGTACGAGTGAGCTTAGCCAGATTTCTGAACCTTTGACTAAATATTACTAAAATCGTTGTTTGACCGGTCAATTGAAGGGCAATAAGTGTATTCTATCTTTGCTAGCTGTGTTCGATTCCCTACATTCTAAAAAAAAAACATTTTTGGAAGACAATACATACAATACAGCCTTTATTGAAATTTAAAATAAATAAAAAACATGAACAATTCAGAATATTATTTCAAGATTCCGCATTTCTAACAGTACTTTGTAAGCATTTGCCAAAATTTTTTCAGGAAACGAAGGAATAAATTTAAAGAAAGAAAGGGGGCATTTTTCTTACAATAGTGGAAAATGGTAGGTATCTATCTATTCCTTGCTGTTTTCATCCATGGCGTTATTGTTATCTTCAATCATGTTGCATTCTAATGCAGCAGCTGAATTCGAAGTGTCTGAGGTCTGAAACGGTTCTTCGCTCTTACGAGCCTGTAGTCCCGTAAACCTCGCAAGGTCGATCCATTGCTGCAATAATTTAGCAAAAATATTCAAACTTTACGTAGTGATATAATTAGTCCCAACATTCAATAAATAATCCCAGGAAAAATCTATACGTTGCAGTCGTGAATAGGGGTCGAAAAATAGTAACCTGGGTGCCCCAGTAAGAGTTTATAGTTCGAGTCACGAAAGATATCATATTCACGAGTAATGTCTGATCTGCGAACTGTTCTGAGATCCTATGTTCGATAAGCCCAGCAATAACCTGAGTAGGGAATATAACAAAAGGTAAAGAATATGCTCAAATGATAGATTGTAAAAATATAAAACAGAGCAACTGATAGTGGTAAGCTCGCTCACCTGATAGCGCAGGTTGCCGAAGTTCCAAGGAAACTGCTATAAACGAGAGCTGTCTTCATAATAGGCGATCTCTTAAGCTGTTGATTCCCAGCTATGCAAGGGTTTAGAAGCTTCCTTACGGCGTACAACACATTGGACGACGCCACAGCTCCGATGCTAGAAATGAATCCAACGCCAGCTAGTTTGAACCCACCGATTATCACCGAGGCAATTCTGTGATTCAAGTTCCAATTTTTCCCAGCAACGTTCTTCTGAAAAGCGTTATCTGGGATGGAACCTAGGAGACCTTTGAATGCTTCTATGCTGTCCGATGCATTCATGTCTTCAGCGACGGGCAGGAACGACAGGGTTGGGGCGGGAAGCCATACGGTGAAGAAATCAACGACTGTTCCTCTTAAGGTATCTGTGATAACGTAGTCGAGCTCCAGGAAGAAATTCTCCTTACGCCTTTCGTACTGAGCTATGAGTGTGGTTGTAATTGATATTGCTTCTTCTATGGCTAATCTGTTTAGGAATTTTGGGTCTGCTAGTAACCGCTCCCTGAAACCCTGTGTGGGGAAGATGTTAAGTAAGATGAGAAAATTTAAGGCTTGCCTGGTGTATATAATTTGTTTATAGGATCAGTTTGAGTTGCAAGTACCTGAAAACGGTGGGTCAATTCAGATATTATGGGATACTGCTCGAGATCGAAGAAATTCTGCAGTGCTTCGGGAGATACCAGGCCGAGATCTAGCCCATTTTGGAGGTCCTAAGCGGTGAGTTTTAGAAAATTTGTGACAAGCAATGTGATACCATAATAACGCAAACAGAAAAACACTTGCAATCCTTCAGCAATCAACGATGTTAAAACGGTAATGAGAAGATAACTTTTCGACTCTGAGAACAGACAAACCTCTGCGAACAAACAAAATGTCAACTCACAATTATCTGGTAGGGAGCATGATTTCTAGAGAATTTCAAGACTAACTTAGAGAAATGCAAGAAAATGAATTTGAAGTGTTCATATATCTATTGCCTCTCGGGAGACTAAATCAAGAAACCAACCTGGGGCAGAGCTTCTCTCTTTCTCCCAGCAGCGTTCATCACCCTTGCAATTTCAGCACGGTCGAAGCAGTTCCTACTGCAAGGTCTGGCCGCAGAATACCACAAGAAATCTGCGACAGGGACTTCACCCTCCCTCCTTATGTATTGCCTCTCGGGATCGAGCAACACAACCACTTGATTCTTCTTCTGCATCTTCCTCGAAATTCTTGCGGGCAAGCCCGTTCCTCTTGACCCGTAAACGACATGGCTAGCCCCTGTAACTACCAAAAGCATCCCATTTGGTCCACCATCGTTTACGGCTTGTAAGATGATCTGAGACATGGTGTAGTCTTCCACTACTCTTGCTTGTAGGGAGAGGTATGAGCTTGGCTCGAAAGGAATAGATTGGCTTGGAATGTTGAGATCTGTAGATGATCTTCTAGAGATGGAAGGGAAACCTGAGATGAAACCCGACCCAGCTGGAGGAACGTACTTCTTTCTATCGGTTTTCGAGAGCCCGCGAACACCTTGTGCTTGAACTGTTCGCAAAACCTATCGAATGAATAAATCCGATTGTAATAGCAAAACTGAATCAGTATATCGACGTATACAGGGGAAGAAAATGTGAGAAATGGGATACCACAGAAAATCTCATTCTCAAATCAGATATGGATCATTTACTACCTCAAGTGGCAATCCACAAGCAATAAGCCGAATACCATTGTCACGGCAGTATGTCGACAGTGGCTCATACTCTTGCCACCGCTGAGGCGGCCAATGTGGTACGAAAGCCTGTAACACTTCGCCGTCTATCCTGCCACAAGATTACGCTAATTTCAACTAACAGAGAATTTAGATAGTAAGTATATCCCATCTCTTTTCAACCAAAAGCTCAATTTCATTAAATCACAACAAAAAAACTGTCATCCCTGACTATGTAAGAGTAGGCACAAAAGGTTTATAGCATATGTTCCCAAAGACCAGAAAGATAAAGGTTCAACTCCAAGAACACACTCCAATTTTCAGAAAGAATCAACAAACAAATAATTCTCTGAAGCCTTTGACAAACAAAGGTGCTCCAAGATCAAACCAGTAAGAAACCAAACAGACATGCATTGTAGTTCTTAGTCTCAAATGAATTCAAGGGTATAAATAGTAAACAAGGAAATCAAACCTTTTGGCCACATAATCATCAATCTCCCCCTGCAAATCGCACGGAAAAGCCTCTAATGCGACCGTCACCGTCCTCTCGGTGTCCGCGCATCTCTTCTTCAGACACTTCACAATCCCAAGCTCGAGCTCACTATCGTCTTTGGTCGGAACCTGTTCGGCCTCTCCCAAGTAAACAACCCTCGCAGCCATCATCTTCTCCCAAACCTTTTTCCTGCTGTCCTTCCCCACCGCCATCGGCTCTCCTATAGCGGTAGCATCGTAAATCCTCCAATTCAAAACTTCCCCCTTCTCCACAGGCGGAGACGACGGAGAAGGCGGCGGAGAAGTCTGAGGAGGAGGAGGATTCGCTGTAGACTCCTCCGCCGCCATCGCCGCGGCAGCGGATCGGAGCGCGTAAGCTCCAGCTGCGAGGAACGGAGTCATGAGCACGTCTCGCCGTTTGACGGATGAACGTCCCGGAATACGATCGGAGTTCGCCGATGCGCTGACATGGCGCGGGCGAACGACGGTAACGGCGACGTGGATTCTTGCCTTGCTTGGGGTTAGGTGGAAGCTCGGAGGCGGGGAGGTTGTTAGCGCGTGTGGCTTCATACTCAAATGGAACTAACTATGAAAATCGAAGAGTGAGGGAAGAGCTGGCCTCCTCCAATGGAGCTTCAACCTCAAGCCTTCTTCTTCGTCTTCTTCATATGCTCATTGGTGATGACGTGGACGAAGTGAAGAACAGAGAAGGCTTTGTGGTGGGATTTGAGCAATAGAACTTTGGTGGCTGCTAATGTACAACGCACCGATGCAAATTCATGTTGTACCTTTGCTTTTCTTTTTTTAATGAGATAAAATATGTTACCGTAAAACATATTTTTCTGGATAATGATGACAATCACCAGTTTTGTTTCTGGATAAATCTAGTATATAGAAATCAAATTCGAGTGATTTTTTTTTTTTTAAGAAGTAAGTAGTAACCAGCCAGACCCATTTCGATTTCCACTTTGGACCTGAAAATATATTAACATATAATATCTCTAATATTTCATAGAAAGAGAATCAAAATTTCATTTCGGAACTTTATGATATGGATTTTAGGTCCATTTATTGCTCAAGTCCATTATTTAGCCCAATAATACGGCAGACATTACAATAGTCAGCCCAATAATACCGCCTACATATACAAATACTCAGCCCAATGGAATGAGATGAATATCGTACAACTGAATTACGAAAATAAATATTACTCCCTCGGTCTCAAACCATTTTATACATTTTACTAAATCGGGCGTCCCATATCTTTTGTACATTTCCTTATTTAGCAAAAAAACTATCACAAACAATCAATATAATAATATTAAATATTCTTAAAAGACGTGCCAAAATATACAATTTTTTCAGTTTCTTAATTTGCGTGCCAAATCTCAAACGTATAAAAAAGATTTGGGACATAGGGAGTAAGATATATTGAGCAACTAAAACTTCAATACAGTTCCTTTCCATCACTTTGAATTCAAGTGACTTTATTTTTATAATTTTTATTACGCAAATTGGCACTAGTTGTTAAGACGATGGATGCTTTAGACTGTCTATTGGAAGTTGCAATAATGTTTTCCTCGAGCATTTCTTTTTTTGGAACGATTCGAAATCGAATCCGAAGACTATATAGTTATGTCACATCCCAAAACGAACAAAAACCCTAATATAAATATTACAGGTTGAAATAAATAAATTTGCCAAATTGATCATCATCAAACCCATGCTTAATTCCTCGCCACATATTTCAATGCGGAAAGGAAATCAATACACTATTAATTATTACAAAAAAAAACATACACTATCCTATATTTATAATAGACATGTTGACGATAATTAGCATTAAACAAAGGCTTAATCATATATACGCCATGTTGCCTTCACTTCATCATCCTACTTTTTTCTTTGCAAAAAGGAAATATTACTGCAGTTAATATATAATGTCAATTATCGCCATCTCGTACGTATTTTTTTATTATTAGGGTTTTCTTAATCGTCTTGTTTGTTGTTAATATATAATTAATTCTGAACGAATGAATGTTTTTCTTGTGCGCATACAATGCATGCCAGTGGTTTAGTAAGATAATTAATGTAATTATTTAAATTAAGCATACAATAAAATAATCATTGGTACGATCCATCTAGACTGGCTTTCTGTCCTAAGATTTCAATATAATTACGCTGGAAATATCTCGATTTATACCATGTGAGAAGTTGGAGTGTGCGAATGACGGTGACATTGTGTGGGTATAACAATATTTTACATGCAAAAAAAGTTTACAATGCAAGTTGCCAAGTTGAGAAGGTCCTATCATATCATTGCATAATAAGATTTTATTAGATGGTGCTTATCTATCTAATAACTTCGCCAATTAATACTACATTATAGTGTTTATTAATTCATCTTAATTAATGGTATGGAAGGTATTTCGTAATAACGTCACGTGTTGATGTTGCGCATACGCATTATATACTCGTTCATTAGATCAAGATTGTCGAGGAGAGAGCTCTTCTATTTCATTACAAGGGCTACTTTCCAAATTGGAGAATGGTAATAAAGAAAGATGACGTTTAGGGGGTGTTTGTTTCCAGTGATCTAACAACATCACCGTGATACTCATATCACCGTAATGTGAATATCACGGTGATGTGGATCAAGGTAATATATCATTACTGTGTTTGTTTTGGGGTGATATTTCATAATGCATATCAATGTGATATTAGAATATTGTGTTTGTCTAATCACGGTGATGTGTGGGGTGATATTGTATAAATGTCATATTTAACCCTACGAATATTACATAAATTATGTGTATATATATATATGATATTTTCATAATAATGATTACTACTATTTTAATATCGAGTTTAATTTTTTAAGAATTAATAATAAGTTTTTCGTATATTTATTTAATATAATTATTTATTATTAAATATATTATTTTAAGATTTAAATAAACTAATTATATAATTTAAAATAATAAGGATATATTAGGTATAAATGTTAAATTAAGGGGTAATGTTGTCCAAATACAAATTTAAAAGATCACCCCATCACGGTGATCAGGGACGGAGCCAGAATTTCAGGCCTGGGGGGGCAAATAGTGAAGCCCAATTCCAGGAGGGGCGAAGAAAACAAATGAGCTCGTCCAGAATCGAACCCAAGCTTCACAAATAATAAGAACTTATTCTACATCTTACAACCACTGGACCAACGAGATATATATGACAGGTATCATTTCTGTATATATATATTCTATAGACAATGGGGCTGGGGGGGCAACAGACCCCCCAAGCCCCAACGTAGCTCCGTGGCTGACGGTGATGTAAGATCACCTAGCTTTTTTGGGGTGATAAAAAATGTAGAACATCACCCCATGTTCATCACCTAGGTGATCTGTCATTACGGTGATGACTCATCACCTAGGCTAAACAAACATGGTGATGATAAAGCGACGAGAGGATTACGGTGATATTTTGGAGGATCACCCCAAAACAAACACCCCCTTAGTATAATTCGGTGAAATGAAAATCCCATCACCAGTCACCAAACCACCCCATATTCACCGGAGATATCCCGACCCGACCCGACCCGGATAGGATGGATCCGGGTTTTACCAGCCATACTATTCCAAGAGAACGATTCTTACGGTCAGACCCACGTAATTAGGAGATGTTTGGGAACTGAAACAATAAAAATGGCAACTTGCAATACTTCTCATCTCAATCAATGTCATTTCTTTCCATCTTCGTCGTCACCTTTTAAAATCCACCCAAGAACATCACACACTAGCACACACACACTCTCCCTCAATCTATCTCTCTCTCTCACTCTCTCTCTCTCTCTCTCTCTCTCTCTCTCGCTCGCTCTTCTAATATATACATCAAGAAGACAGAAAATGCCGTCGTATCAAAGAATCTCCGAAAACAACGACGACGACGGAGACCCTAATAAGATACCAGACGTAGCCCTAAGGTACCACGCTCGCGACGGCGTGGGACCCACCCAATGCTCCTCCGTCATCGTTCAGGCCATCCACGCGCCGCCCGACGTCGTGTGGGCGGTGGTGAGACGTTTCGACCAGCCCCACGCGTACAAACAGTTCATAAAGAGCTGCACAGTCGTCTCGGGCGGCGGCGACCCGTGCCGCGTCGGAGCGCTCAGGGAGGTCGTCGTGGTCTCGGGGCTGCCGGCGTGCAACAGCACGGAGAGGCTCGACATGCTCGAAGACGACGAAAGGGTGATGGGGTTCAGCGCCGTCGGCGGAGATCATAGGCTGAAGAACTACAGTTCGGTGACGAGCCTCCACGAGATGGCGGCGAGCGGCGGCGGAACCCTAGTGGTGGAATCGTACGTCGTGGACGTGCCGGAGGGGAACACGAGGGAGGAGACGTGCGCTTTTGTGGATACGATCGTGAAATGTAACCTTCATTCTTTGGCGAACATTACTGAGAAAATGGCCAAGACTAATTAGTTCATGATTCATTTGTTTATTTATTTTATCATCGCTTGGATTTACTCTCAATTGTAGATCAGTTGGAGGGTCTTCATGGTACGGTTGTTCTTTTTAATTTTTCCCAGCTTTTTATGTGATTGTAATGCTGATTTATGTAAAGGTCCCTTCCCTACATAAATAAAAATTTGAGCTTGATCTCGAAATTCAAGATTCGACATCCCAACTTGTGAAAATAAAAGGCAACTTGGTACGTTCCTAGGCTACAACTTGCTGTGAAATATGAATTCTTGTGCATGACTTGATTGATGATGAATGGTCACTAAAATCATTTTTTCAAACAACTCTGCGCCTCCTAATATTTTATTTTCAAGAAAAAGTTACGCCTGCTTGGTTTATTGCAAGTGGGCTAAAGCTTTTATTTATTTTTACATTGTTTTTCCAAAATAGAAGAAAAGAAACAACGCCCTCTCTCGTACGTTGGTATGGCAACTGGGAAATTTCCTTTAATGCAATCATAAGGCTCTTCTAAAAGGACGAAGCTGTTAAAAAAGGGGTCTAATTTTTGTTTGTCCAAAGAAAAACGAAGGGTCCCGCCCGGCGACGCGTCAGCCAATATTCGTCTTTAATGATCAAATTTCAGGCCGGAAATAAATATCTATTTAACCCAAGATAAATAAATAAAATTTAAAAAAAAGGGTCACGAAGACAATCATATCTGGTTAATAAACCTATCAAACCTGTCATCATAAATGACCTCAATTGCATACAAAACGTTTCTTCCCAAAAACAAATCAGCCTATTATCATAGATGCAAGATGTTCCCATCTCTTTGTTTGACACCATCATCTTTCCCTTTTCAAGTGTCAAATGTTTTATAAATTCCCAGCAATCTTTGAGTCCCATCGACAAAGCTTATTCGTCATCGTCACGGCAACTACCCTTTAACTTAATTATATATATTCTAACAAAAAAACAGAGATTATACCTTAGACAAGTGTGCATCGGCGAGCGAGGAACTAAGATCATCTCGAGATTGCGATCTCCTACTTTGAAGGCGCATCTGACCTCTGTGCGGGGTCCAGTAAGAACCGAGGTTACTACTGTTGTCAATCTGCATCTGTCCTAAGCTGCCTGAAGAGTAGCTATGCGAAAAGCTGCTAGACGAAGACGAATACAGAGATGCTTCGGCGAATTGCACGCCGCTACTACCAAAGACCGATGATGGGTCGAATAAACGTTGCTGTGCACTATCAACTGTTGGACTTAGAGGCATCTTAGTCCCATCGCCTGATTCACAAAAAATCAAGATATGAACAAAATGTTGACATATTAGTTGCTGGTGGCACCGCCCACTATGGAGAATATAAGTACGGCGCATGTAATATCTAAGTACGGCGCAATTGAGAATATATAAAGTCAAAATATATAAGATTCATAATCATCTCTAGCCCTACGGTTCCCTCGAATCGTTCATACTAGTCGCTCAAAAATTATTGTGAATCTAGAGCAAGAAAAAGTGAAGCAGAGCATGTCACCTGTACTTATGGGACTCCACCGTCGAAAAAGGAAAGGAGCAGGCATGTTGAGCATCGATGGAGATGTCCCACTATTATGCCGAAAGAAGAAGAAATACGACTTCCTAAAAAATTTAGGCATCCACCAATTCCCGAAGAATAATAATGCACAAATCAGTACGCACAATGACGCCAACAGAACACCTAAAAGAACAAAAGGGTTTAACTTCACTAGCAACATCTCATAGCTGTGAAATCTTCCCCAGTGTGGGAAAGCCTTCCCCGCTTCATACAGAGCAACCCCAAGTGTCCAAGTGATACTTCCAGGACCAATTATTACATTACTATCTGTAATATGCAAGCCCTCCCTCAAAAGAAGAGCAATGTATGGTGCCCTAAAGCAGTATTGCTCAATAAAGGGCTGAGAAGCAACAGATTTTCTTGCAATGGCCCAAGGTTTTTCACAAAATTCACGACCCTTTTCTAGTACATCGTCCAGAGTAGCATCCGAAGACAAGTTGAAGAATCTGTACACCACAAAAAAGCCTGACATAGCATAGAACTGCCCAACAGGACGGGGCAGGTTTTCTGTAAGTGCACATGGTTGCACATCGCAATCAACTCCCCTGCTGTTATTAGACCATTCGGTAAGATTCACAGAGATTTTGGCAAGTTCATTACATTCCTTCCATTTTGGAACCCCTATAAGTCGAATCGCTACTCCATTTTTAGATCCTTTCATGGATCCTTTACCTTCACTTGGTTGATTTCCACCTTTTAATTGACTAGATGCGCAATATGAACACGTGTATCGCTCTTTATAACCAGAATTCAAACAAGGGTGCTTGATCTCAACTTTCCCTCCGACTAGATCTGCATGGCTGACCTTAGGAAGCCTTTTGAGAAGATACGTAACCGATTTGTCAAAAGCATCGTTAAGACCATATCCAGCTAGAGAATAGGCACTCAGGTGATGGTTAACACGGCCAATGCTTAGCTTTAAGCTCGTTTCATCATTTACAATAGGTTTACTTTCGAAGGTAACCTGTAACGACGAACCACCTAAATCAAGGGCACCATAAGTTTCTTTCTTAGGAATGGACCCCAAGACCCTGGTATGATAATTTAATGCTATCCACCCGAAGTACGCTTCTTCCGTGCCTGTGATTATTTTTACCCATTCCCTTTTGCATATGAAAGGCGAACTCCGCAAAATTGACCAGACATTACTGAGAACCCATTCAGACTCCGAGCTTGGTAGCCTGCGAACTCCAGCTGTGGCACAGAGAAAGATGGAAGTACTCTTATGTGATCTTTTAGGAATTTGCTTCTCGGCCCATTTAATAAGAGGCTTCACAGCTTTCTTCAATGCAGATGCATTACGCACCAATTTGTCTAGCCCGGGTTCAGTCTCCATTCTGTTGTAAGCCCGGCCACTTTGGGAACCCGGTTTTCGGTGGAACTCTTCAGGCAATGATTTCAACACAATAGGAAGAGAATCATCTTTCCCATGATTAAGAGACGCCTGATATACATAAACACGAGTCCCGGTGCTACCACAATCAAGAACGACGTAGTACTTTGATGAATCTTTAGACCAACTTGAGTGAAGAAAGTATGCGGCAAAACCAACACAAAAGAGCAACAATAAACAGAAGAGAACACGTAAAACCCGAACCCACTTTATACGTCCAGTGGTCGATAGTTTCTCCTTCGACAAACTTGGTAGGCCTTCTTCTTTTGTTAAAACATTTGGAGGTAGATCACGACTTACACTTCTATCAATTGAAGGGAACGTGTCACTTTCTGGGTCCAGCTGGCGATATACCGACAAATCTTGAAGAGACGAGGAAAGTCTCATACTATTCTTTTTATCCAGAACAGGACAGTCATAACCATAATGTTGACCAGGTAAGGGAGGCAATCCTGGTGTTTTATATGAATTGGAAGAAGACTTTGGACGAGTTGCTTTCAAGGAAAAAAACTCAGTAAATCTACCAAAGACCATTTCTGCCCAACTTGTGATTCGTCACCAAGTTTGATCAATGTTTCCCAGAACATAAAATAGCCTCCTGTGAATCCACCACATTAGAGAAATAGGAGGCATCGTCATATTGCCGTAAAACACAAGAAACCAATGATTGAACACTAACACACCACCTCAAGCAATTACTAACTCGCACTGATTGAAATGTTCTTTGAGCCGTTCTTAGCTCTGATTTGACACAAATTAACCACAATTCAGCTATGAATCCGTCGTTCTAAATCAATAACCACAAAATCAAACAGCAATATACTGAAAATAAGCATACTTTACTCTGCCCCATCCCAAGATCAAATAATAAGACGCCAAATCGAAAAAACACACAGATCTCACAAAACCACCTAAAAACAAAAAGAAAAGAATAGGAAGCAGTCAGCTTGCATAGGCAGCAAAAGATTAACAATACATACCATCAGATCATGAAGAAGCTGTTCCAAAGCCTCCGACCGCTTAAGCATTGAAACCCAATGACCAAAAAAACACCATCACCGTCTCTCTCAGTTTAAACCTTTTTTCTTTATTATTTTTCCTCGCTTATTTATAGGATTTAGTTATTTTTTCTAAAGTACTGCTGTGTGACGTGTGCTGACTTTTCCTAATTCGATCCCTTTTTTATATACATAGCACTTGCCAATTAATTTATGCGATAAACACATACTGGGCCTTTATTTTAGGGATTAGTTATTAAATTAAAATATAAACCATGAGCCGACCGGGGAGTATCATAAATCTGCAAAACCGTCGTAATTTCATATCAAATATATCGAAAAGGATAAAAACGAGGAACAACAAAATTCAAAATCGAACAAACGAAATCAACAATAGAAGCTATTTATCCACCGCCTGAGTCAGCTCTTATATACGAAAAATAGAAATAATCCTCTGCTTCAAACCTAAAACCTCTCATACAGCTAGCTAGCAAAGAATATCACAAAAGAAAATGTATATCCACAGTGATTAAACCGGCCCGACCCGACCCGTCCCGGCCCATTATCCGCAGCACAACCATCCCTCAAACAGATTAATATGAGCTCATCGGTGGCAGTGGCATGCCAAAGGGCTGGTGGTGGTGGAGGTGCATAGCCACCAACGCCCATGCCATTGGCGGCACAGGCAAAGCCAGAGGTAGCAACTGAGCATGCATATTCTGCGAAAGATCGTTAAGCGAATCAGTCTATTTTTATTTCGTAAGTCAGTTCCTTTACTTATTGGGAAGAATCGAGGAGAATTACATGTTGTTGCATTACGATATCTTTCTCCTCGTTCTCTTTAGCCTTCTCTTCCTTTTGGGCTTCAATCTTGTCCTTGATCAGTTCGTCCACTTTACCCGTGTATTCTCGGATAAACTGCACGTGTTGTAGAATTCAAATGTAGAAATAGACGGAACATGAAAGGAAATAAATGGTAATGCAATAGAATAAATTACTTACCTGTAATAGGTAGGGGAAGGCAAAGTCGAGCACGTTGTTTATCCAGCCAAGCTCTAACGCAACATCCGCGCGTATAAGGTCGTAACACACGAATAGGCATGAAGCAAAGCACCCCTTTTTACCCTGTGGAACAAAAAACATTTAAGTTGCTGAAAATTGCAAATTCTGGATTTTTTCTCAAATAACTGAGAGGCACTGCAAGCGAAATATCATATTCATGAATGTCAATCATCCATCCATTTTGTACCTGCTCAATGAAGTACACAAGCAACTCCTCGGCAAGTTCACGATCACCAGATTGTGAAGCAGTCTCCATTACATCTTTGTAGAGGTTGTCTTTCTTTGATAAGGCCGATTGCTTCCACTTTCCAGCCTTCTTGTAAATGTAGGCTGCAACACGCCTCATTTAAAGAAGCTCGTGTTTCTCAATCTGCTCAGAAATAACGACATGTTATCTCTCTTCTGTCCATGGAATGCACAAGATAATAAACCTATCTGCAACAAATTCAACTTTTGAGCGAGACCAATCTGATCAAAGCTGTCATGCAAATCAATTGATTCGCGTAACCTGTCATAATCCTCCTCTTCTACATATATCTCGAAGAGCTTCATTAACTGCAGACATATTGTTGCTTTGAACAGCTACCATGTAGGGTTTAACAAGACGTAGGTGACCCGCCTAGAGAGAGATTTGAAAGGTTACAAGAAATATAAAAAAAAGTGAGAGATTGAGAAGATAATCATCAAATAAAGAAAAGAGATAACCTTTCTCATTATGTCAACAACACGGGTGTGATTCCACACGAAGAGCAAGGACGTTCAGGACATCGTTAATAAGATCGGGGTGCTCTTGCAAATAGAAGTGTACTGCCTTGTAATACAGCTCTACATTGGCAACTTTGACGATGATATCTTTGAATGGCATATGCTCCCATGCTTCTGGAGAATGATTCATGACCGTTGTAGCGGCATTATCAAACTCATCATACTGAATATACAAGTAAGTCAGCTCTTGCCAATGCTGCTGTCCAAGCTCGAATAAGCTTGGGAATATTGAGACGGGTGGAGAACAACTTGATGTGTTCCATAAGCTTCTCATGGCGATACCTAGCATAAAGAACGCCAAGCTCTGTGAAGATGCCCATATGAGCACGTTCCAGACCTAAGCAACTCTCCATCAGAGAGATAAGCTCGTTGAAGCATCCTCTGTTCTGATAGTACTCACTGACTTCTTCTAGATCATCAACCTATAATCGCAAATGACAACTCGCCAAAAGATCTGTGACTGTGAATCGAAAGAAAAGATCTGCTTGCTTTTTGCTAAATGATGGTTTCCCTGCAACCACCAGCAAAGCAACCATAAGAGGAACTGGAACTGTTAACAATTACAAGCAAATAATAAACATCAGAGTTAGAAAGATAACCACCTTGCTGAGCAGTGGTGATCGACCAGCATTAGACGATTTTGTGGCAAAAGAATGAGAATTGAATCCTTATCATTTCCAGGAACCTAACAGAAAGTAAAAAGTATAATCAGTTCATCTGCATAAATAGTTAATATAACAATTAGAAGATAATGTATAGAAGTCAAAGTTTACTCTAAGAGTGGCAAATGATGAGCATGAGCTTCAAGAGCTTGACTACGTTGTTGATCCACTGAAAACAGTTGCATGTTTCCTTTCACTAGTTGGGGCCTCTGTACAAGAATTTGCCACCATAAGATTCGACGAGGAAAAAGAAACGGTAGTTCCATCTCATAAAGAATCTAGCAGAAGTATCGCCCGCTACTCGCTAGCACTACATAAAGAGATCGTCTCTAGCAATTGTAGCACCAGAGAAGGCATAAATAAATTGAAACCTAAATACAGAAATCTAGACAAAATGTATTTGGAGTTGGACTTCATGATGCAGATGCAACCAACAATCTCATAATACTAAGATTTTGGTGTATATTTGAGGAAGTTCACATAGCACGCTAATTTAGCATAGACAATATAGGATACTCACCTCAGCTGAACCAGGAGCAATTCCAATCAGGACCAGCCACTTTTCAGAAGGATCACACTTATAGTTAGTTACTTGGTTGTTTGCTAAGTTGGCGGTTCTATCAAACATCTTTACAGGCTCAGAATCACCTACATCAAACGAATAACAAAACTAAATAACGAAAGAATGGGACAAGACAGAAGCGAGATTAAGAAATTATAGAAATCTGAAAACCCTTAAACAGTCAATAATTACCTTCAATCGACCAATGATAAACCGACCAATGATAAACCGAGGATTGTGTAACTAAACCCAACATCTTCGGACTAATCCACTTCCAAAACACCACCTGGCCCAAAACATAAAATTAAGAGATAACAAAATGTTATGATAAGGTGTGACACACAAGCATCTAAGCAATTGATAGATATTGACTTGCCTGCTCAGGCATCTGATGGGACTTAATCTTCGCTTTTGCCTCAATGTTAAATATTTGCAAGTGGTCTTGTGTGGTCCCAGGAAGCTGAGCTATATAAAGCAAGTAAACCTTTTCGAATCAAATGAATCTAAGAAAAGACAGGATGATCAATTAACGAACCACATTGACTGCAAATATCATTGTCTGAGGAGCATGTCTCATCGCTCACTCTAATGCCTTATTGCGAAGCTGTGTGCCACAAGGCAACGGTGAAGCATTTAGTACAACCATTTTCCAGAAAACTTTATAAGGAAAACAGTAAAATCTATTTATCTGCAAGAGAGAAAGTCTCTAATTCACATAACACAACACAGTTAGACAACAGAAGATCAAAATTTCACGACGAAACTTGATCTATCAGCCTATGAATAACAACATGATTCATGGTAACGCATCAACTAAAACCAATAAAACAAAATACACACTGTTTACCTTTCAATGCCAGAATCCTTGTATTTGGATTCATAAGGGCCGAATCTGCAGTAATTGGCCTTCTCAATGGCTGCATCGGCATGTTAATATCAATAATCACCACACTATTTTGAGGAGCCGTCTCGCGAACACATATGTACTTATCAGATTCCATCGTCACATTAGTAAAGGTGACAAACTGAGGATTAACCCCTAAGCTAGTCAGCTGCACTTACAACGTCAAAAGAAGAAGAAAACCTCATGTTAGAAGATGAGGATCAATCACTGATTCATCAACGGCAATCATCACATGAGTCGCACTCCGCGACTAAAACAGTTCAGTTTCACAGACAACGGACTCAACTACGAAAATCCAGCAACATAAGGTCACAAGATCTAAACCTAAACTGCGCAAATCATTACAGTCGGTACTGACAAACAATATCAAAAACCATACGACAAATGAGAATTCAGTCAATTAGTAGCGCTAGCGCACTCAAAAACCGCCAGTAACGACAACGAGCATGGGTGACTGAAACTAAGTTTACCGTTACGGCTTCTTTCATAGTGATCGGAGCGTTGGCGGCCGCCATGACTGGTCGCCGACGAGTCTACGATTCGGAACTAAATGTTGAATAGCAAAACAGAGCGGCGTAGTGGCTGGCAATTTACAGATCTGACACAACCTCGCACCCTCCAAAAATGAAGCGAGACGAAGATAAGAGATCGAGAGGGAGGGAGAGAGACGGAGGAGGGTGGTGGTGTTCTACAGGGAAGAAACCGAGCAACGTAGTATATTTGTGACAGCGAAATGGGTAAAAGATCGCTTCGTTGGAAATTATGAACGAGTGTGATGAGATTTCTAAAAAATAAAACAGTGGTGTGCGTGTGTGCGGTGGCGTTCCTGCGGTTCGGTACGATGGCTCGTACTCGCACTTGGCGTTCGTTAAATGATGCGAAGGTGGACTAATTTACGGTCAAAAATCAGTCAAAGATAATTTATTAAACACACTACCAAATTAACGTTTTAATTCAGGAATCTCTTTATTTTTTTCTTTACTGAGAAACTGAATCGAAGTACAAAGCTCAAAACAATGGTATCAACTCTTTCATTACTACAGTACGACTTTACATTTCTTGACATGTGTTAACTTGTGTGTAATGTTAGTACGCAACTGGTCTTGTTTATTACATGGTTTCTCAAAACTCCAGCCAAAAATCCCAACTCTTTCCGTGTAAAGATGCTTAAACAAAAATTTCCAATGTCGTCTAGTCAAAGTTAGAAACTATTAGTATTACCAAATTACCAAAACATTCCTCCGGTCAACGATCATGTTCTTCGTCGAGTTAACAAAACCACCATAACGGTGACATCATCAGCAGATCCCCTCTGTACGGACATATCAACGAGCTTCTTACAAGCAGATAAAAGTAGTGGCTTCTCCACTCCGACGCACAGCGAACGAACCACGTCGACTGCTTCCTGATTGGTAACCTAAAGAAAGAAAATTCAAGAAACTCTAAGAAACCAATTTGATAACCGAAAAACCGAAGAAAAATGAATTGTTGTCCCTTGAATTACCTTGTCCCAGAGACCATCGGAGGCTAGAATCAAAAACTCGCAGTCAGCTTCGATTGTGAACGAATTGGTTTCAGGTTCGGCTGTGACCCATGGTTTAAGATGACGGTCACCTATTGATCTTGATACTGCTAGAGTTCCATGGACCCTCCATGTACCACGGCAGCAATCAACATATCCTCCCTATAAAGAAAATTACTACTTCATTAGAAATTGTACTTCGTTGTAATAAAATCTTGACCCACTTGAGATATGTTGTGCAAATGGCTTACCATATTCTCGATTCTCTCTCTTTCTCTGTCGAGAGAAGGCTTGTGATCGACGGTGAGGGCCTCGGCTACACCACCGCGAGACATGACGGTACGGCAGTCTCCAGCATTGGAGATGACGAGGTTGTCTTTCTGTATCAGTGCAGTGGCGCAACATGTCCCCCCTCGAATTTCTTCCTTCAAGAAATCTGAATCTGTGGTTAAGTACCCTTCTTTGACAGCTTCTTCAATCTCCTTTTCACCTCTCTTTGATACTTCGTTCATGATGTTTTTCTCCAAGTTCTTGGCTGCAAAATCTGAAGCGGCGGATCCTCCATGGCCATCGAATACGCCAAAGAACGCCTGAAGATGATAAGAAAACGTAGCAGGTCAACACCCAAGCGTGCTCTTGATCAGTTAAACCACTAGTCAAGATAAATAATTATGATAAAGGACAGAGTTGATTGAACCACAGCTTAATTAGAAGTGCAAACACTGTTCTTTCAACTAAGGTCTTCCGAATAAAAGCCAACAATCTTCAATAAGGCTAATCCAGGATAAAGCGTTTGATTTACGATAGTACAGCAGAAACTATACCTGTTTATCGCCAGAGACGGCGGCAAACCGATCCTCCATAGCCGCACCACTTCTCTTCCCCCTTTTAGAAAACACCGAATAGCCCTCTCCTTCGTCTTCCACTTCATTAATCAACGTCCTCCCAACATTTATCATCGAAGCCTCCGTCATATCGCCAAAACCTAAACCGAGCACGGGAACGTCGATCCTCATCGGCCTCTTCCTCTTTGCCGGAACCGCCGCCTCCTTCGGCGTCGTCGGCAGGAGTCCGTCACCATTCGACTGCGTCAGGAGGCGCGATCGACACAATCGGGATGGAGAAGATAGGAATTTCCTCGGTGATGCAGCGAACACCGGAGAATTCGGTAAATGCGGTGGTGCGATTGCGCATTGCATGGCTGCTCCGTCGGAATTCTCAAGCTTTTTCAATCTCTTGTTCTTCTGCGTGCGTTTAATGTATGAGAAAATAACCTATGAATGGTTGATGCTTTATATATGCCAGCGCTTTTCCCCAAAATTCCACGCTTGGAATAAGTCCGTGTCTTGGTCGACGGTCAAACACGCGATCCCCGCTGCCCTACATTTCTCCGCCACGTGTCCCAAAATTTCAACTAAGTCTTAATTACTGTAGTGTGGGACCATGACGATTAATGCACTAAATAATCCGTTTGATTTTATAATGTTATTATCCAACTAGTAGAACATCGCGAGTTGTTATCATTCGTCATTAACCTTTAATAAGCTTATATTATTTGCGTATTAAAATTAGATGAGCTATCGATCAACGAGGTCGTTGGTATATTAAGCTTATATTATTTGCGTATTAAACGATCAACGAGGTCGTTGGTATATTTTGAACATGTGACCTTTGATTCTTTTCAAAGGTTCATTTGGACTTCCTCCGAAAAAAAAAAGGTTCATTTGGACTTTGGACAGAATAGGATACTTAGTCAAATTATTTCCTATAAAATAAACAACTTTAACTACTTTAGTTTAAAGTGAGGGGAATCAAATCAAACGAACACCTCTTCAAACAGCTTTGCATTAGCTGTAAAGGAAGTCGGTCGGTGGCATGGCGCGGTCGTATGCCGAAAGTAAAAAAGAAAGCAAAGTTTAAGTCACCTCCAAAATTAATTTAATATCATTACACGACTCTATATCCAACTTCTAATTAGGTGGCTTCCGTCGGTTGGTTTTAATTTACACATTTTGATTAATACTAATGTACTATACACAACCATATAATTGGGTGGGGGGTACTCTAGGTCCCTCAAATTGCTTTTCTTGAATGTATAACTTAGACCATGATCCATTGGGTTACTTGTATTGTATTGTAATATCAACATTAGTTCGTATCGTTTATAACTTTCTCATTTTTACTCGATGATTCTACTAATTTTACTGTTTATAACTTTCTCATTTTTACTCGATGATTCTACTAATTTTACTTTATTTTCTGTATAGAAACACAATTTATTATTTCTCGAAAAATCCAAGACACGTGCCATTCTCACTGCACACGTGTTCTCTGTCTCCGTCCCATCGAAGCAGCAGATGCATAATGACGCAGGCTATCGTGGCTCCACTCCATAACCCCATTCTTCACTATATATACGAGCCCTAAGTGAAGCAAACAATCACACCATAAGCGTTACGATTACGAACACTTCTATTCTAAATCTTAAGTGAAATAACTAGTTTGTGTAATAAACATCAACTTTCCATGGCTTCGCAGCAAGAAAGATCTAAGCTTGACGCTAAGGCAAAGCAAGGAGAGACCGTTGTACCTGGAAAACCAAATTCCACTCTTCCATAGCACGGGGAATTAAGGACTGAATGGTATGTACATATTAAAAGATATACCTACCAATTTCTTCTACTTCATGAGCAGCAATTTCAGAAGGAACATGCACAAACACCTTCTGGCTTTTTTGAGTTGCATTCTGCAATGTGTTTCCACATCATTCAACATATTAGAAATTAAAGTTTTCTGCAGAGTACTGGGTGAACAGATATCGATGAGCGCACATTGTACCATTTCCAATACCTCTTTAACTTCCTCTACCGCATAGTAGGCTTTAGTAGGTATTCCAAGCTCCTTAGGTTGAACATCAATAACGACTAGCACAGGGGTAGGCACATAGCTGCAATAACGTAAAAAGTCACTGACCAGACCACATTCCAATATAAGTATGCGTGGAGAATATACAAGTAGCAGAAGCAGCTATTAACAAAGGTACAGATCGTGATGTCTATTATCTAGATGGAAGTTGTGTAACCTCTAACAATATGAGACGAAGAATATTGCGTCCATTAAACCGCATTTAGCAAAACTATCATCTTTAAACTGATGCAGTAGATCATAATTTTTCATGAAACATATATTACTTGTTGATACGTTTGAATACTTCATCTAATCGGCCATATTATCATTAGGTTGTCATGGAAGATCTTTCCACGCAGCAACATCCAATTGAGCTAAAGCACATATTTAGAAAGACGAACAAGATTCATTCATGCAGGAACCATTAAAAGTAAGTTTTGGCTATTCAATTCTCTCCTGGTAAAAGGACAAAGCAACAGGACAAAGAACTCACTCATTGAAAAGGCCATGAATACTTAGGTCATTCTCCCTCAATTTAGGACCAGTGCTGTACCAACCAACCACATGCTCCTTCGCTGAACGTATAAAAGTGCAAATTATCTCGTAACCCAACGATAAGAAATATCAGCAAATAATGGAAAACTACATACCATTTATCCTTCGAAACATGGAGAACATAGATTCATGGTAGTTATGATCGAGAAACCAGATGCTCGGATCCCTGTCTTCTTCTTCGAATGGAACTGCTTAGGTTGGCAAATACATTAGAACTAAAACATAATCAGAGGACGCAGCATCACTGCAGCTTCAATAAGGATTTTCCATTTCATTGATCTTTAGATTTATTTTTACCATTGCCACATCATTAAGCCTCAATATTAAATAATTGTTCGAACATAAATTTTCGCATAACTTCATTATGAAACAGGACTAGTAAGCTGATAAAAAAAAAAAAAATCGATTGAACAATGACCCAAATTTGACGAAACAACCATAGTTTACTTAGCATCCGAAACAAGAAGTTCTCAACATGGAAAAAAAATAACTAATAAAAAATTAAAAGAAACAAAACCAAACAACAGCTTCAAGTCAGGCATCAATCATCAGATCTAAAACCAAAAGTTGCCCAAGAAAACAAAATTAAAACGAAGCAAATGCAACTCACCGGCGTAGCTATTCGTGACATCGACAGTTCCTTTGAACGAATTCCCGAGAAGAACACCCACCACTCTCTTCCTCGTGTCACGTGCCACGCGATTGTAGTGATCAACGATGCTCAGAAGGACCAGCGGATGAACCACCACTTTCTCGATCGGACGCGACGATATCTGCTGCGATTTGATCACATCCATTTCTCCCCTAATTTCCTCTTCCTTTCAAGAGTAGAGCTACACCTATTTCCTTTTGAAGGTTTTAACTTTTGGTTTGTTGTTTCAATTTCTTGAACGGAAAGGAAAATAGCGACAATACATAATTTATATTTGTTGTTGGTTAATTTATGGGCCAACCATTTGGGCTTTCTGGCCCACTTTCGTGTTGCCCACAGGCCCAACGAAAATAAATAATGATTAACTAAAAATATATATACATACGATGACATATATACATGTGGAGTAATGTTATCGTGAGCACCTTCGTGAGCACCAACCACATCAACAAGCCAAATCAGCATACAATATGTGATTTTTTATTGATCTATAACCTACACATGGGATTAGTGAACCCGCCGGGGGTTGATTTAGCATGTTGACGTGGCACAAAAAAATACCACACAACAGGTGCCCACGGATGGTGCTCACGCAAGATGAGCACCATGACATTTCTATATACATGTGTATATATATTTTACATACACGATCGAAATATCAATAGCATGCAAGAAAGACTCGCGCGCGAGCCGATAAACAAGCATAAAGGAAATAAGCCACGGCCATCCCTTTGAAAAACGAGAAAGACAAAAAAAAAAAAGCAATATCTATTTGGTGTGTACCAATAAAATAATAAATCCAAAACGCGAGGAAATGTGTTTTTAACTTACACAAGTGCATGCAATAAATTAAAGTGAGAAAGTTACAACTTGCCCTAGCGTTACGACTTACGTGTAATAATATAATTGTTATGTTCCCCACTCAAACTATGCCCACTTGAAAACGCGGCCTGCGTCAGACTCCTTTGAATTCGATTGGAATGTATCATAAATGATGATGATAATAATAATAATAATAATATATAATCGTCAAGGTTGGCCTTTGGTTTTGTTCAACATGTACGTGCTGCGACAAAATAAGTCAAGATTAAATCAATCATATGAAGTCTTGATTTTATTTATTTATCTTATATATTAGTTCAAGATTCGAATTTTATTTGGAAGACCTCATAGTCTTAGCTGGGCATATATACGGGTAGTGAAAAGGGGAAGAAATCTCATAATTAATATATACAGGCCAAATTACTAAATTAGGTCAGTAACTATAGGTCTCGTGTTTTTTTGGGTCATTAAGTTTCATAATTGTAAAATTAGATCACTAAGAATGTAACTGTTTTTTTTTTTGTCACTCCGGCGTAAAATGCCGGAAATCCGACGTGGCTGCTGATGTGTCATCGGCCACGTCGAACTTTCGGCGAGTTTCGCCGTAAAACTTCGCATGTGACCTAAAAATCCACGTTACTTAGTGACCTAAGTTTGCAATTATAAAACATATTGACTCAAAAACAAAAACGGCTAAAGGCTAAAGTTAGTGATCTAATTTAATAATTTGGCATATATATATATATATGTAATATATGAACATATATTCCGCTACTGGAGGAGACTGCATAGAGAAAAATTCCATTAACTTGAAAAATTATGGATATCTATTCATCACGTGTTTTACTAGGGGACGATGATTAAAAGTTGTGAGTTCACCACCATGCAATTAGTTAACAATAATACTAATTCGAATATATTTCACACCACACATTTTCTTGCAACCTCTAGCAAAATCTTGTATCCCAACATTCTTTCTATTGGACGTAATAAAGACTTCTATTATTGATTGTCTTGGTAATGGAATGGCGTGAACCAAGCTTATCTATCATCTTAGCAAGTTTATCATCTTGCTAATTAATTTCTAAAATAAATGCACGAGTAATATTCCCAATCCATTATAACGTAATTTTAGTAAGATCATATGAAGTCCTAGAAATGTAAAAAAGAATTCCACCAAGTTGTGCTGTGTAATAACAGACATGTAAAGTTTATCCAATCGCACGCTGCCGGCCAAAGATTTTTATATTAAAAGATTCCAGAAAAAAGTGAGCCCCACACGTGACCGTTATGGGACCCACATCCCTTAAGTCTGCATTTGCATTTCAAGTCCAATTTCAATCTGCATTTCATTTGCATTTTGAAAAGATCGGACCAGTAAGGCACAAAGACGGTGTGAGTGTGGACCCCACGCTTTGAAGATTTGACTTTGACTAATATTGAAAAGAAAATAAGAGATGCGTAATTCATTAAATAGAAATTAAAATTAAGAAAAACCCAAGAAGAAAAGTCACACCTTCCTCGCCTCTTTCCTCTCGTAGACTCCATCCTCTTTGGTTATTATTATTTCTTTTGCAATATATATATAGCAGCTCTTGGAAACCCAAGCATCAACAACTTGTGTTTTATTGTAGAAACATAACCCACACATCAGTTCTTTGCTATTTTTTCCAGTTTCAGAGTCTTCTGAGAGACTATTCGAGCTTGAGCAAAGCTAGTTTAAAGGTACGTCTAGCTGTTACTTGTGATTTAATGAAGTCTTTGAAGCTTCCTTTTTTTGTGTGCGAGTCTCCAGAAATTCGAAGAAAAATCAAATCTTTAACCACGATAAGTAAATTTTTTGTTAAAGATTCGATTTTTCCATCGCTTCCTGTTCATTTGGAGTGCTTTGTGGGATCAAAAACTGGATTTTTATTACATGGGCTATGCTTGAATTTTTTTTGTTCAGACATGAGTTTCGATCTAATTCTCCATGTTCCTTCTCTTATCTTTCAGGTTTTTCATGTGCAGTGGTTCGAAAGCAGAACTCAACAACCCTTGTGAAATGGACGCCAAAGCTCACCAAGATAAGGCAGTAATCTCTCTCAAAACCTCTTCAAATCTCCTCGAGCTAGCAGCCATGGACGACCTCCCTGCGTTCATCCGCGAAGTACAAGTACGAGGTTGCGACGTCGACGAGACAAGCTTTTGGTACGGACGAAGCTTCGGCAAGAAGAAGATGGGCGTCGAAGAACGAACTCCAATCATGGTAGCTTCCCTGTACGGAAGCACCCAAGTCCTCGACTACATCGTCCGAACCAAAAGGGTCGACGTCAACCGAGCCTGCGGCTCCGACGGAGCCACCGCCCTCCACTGCGCCGCCGCAGGCGGCGCCTTCTCCTGCGTCGAGGTTGTCGAGATCTTACTCGAAGCTTCCGCCGACGTCAACGCCCTCGACGCCAACGGCAAGAAACCCGGCGACCTTATCGCCCCCTCCGTAAAATCCTCCACCTGCCCAAGAAAAAAGACCCTAGAGATGCTCTTGAACGGCGTCGTTTCCGAGGAGAACAACTCCTCCGACGACCAAGAAACACCCGTGAAGAAAGAGTACTACCCACCCGCCGACGTAACGCTCCCCGACATAAACACCGGCGTGTACGGCTCCGACGAGTTTCGCATGTACAGCTTCAAGGTGAAGCCTTGCTCGCGCGCCTACTCCCACGACTGGACGGAGTGCCCCTTCGCCCACCCCGGCGAGAACGCAAGGCGGCGGGACCCACGCAAGCACCACTACACCTGCGTCCCCTGCCCAGATTTCAAGAAGGGAAACTGTCCTAAATCAGACAACTGCGAATACGCCCACGGCGTGTTCGAATCTTGGCTCCACCCAGCTCAGTATAGGACTCGCCTATGCAAGGATGAAACGGGCTGTTCGAGGAAAGTTTGCTTCTTCGCCCACAAGCCCGAAGAGCTCAGGCCCGTCTACGCCTCCACTGGCTCGGGCCTGCCTTCGCCCAAATCTTCCACGGTGGCGAATTCTTTGGACATGGCGAGTATTATGAGCCCACTGAGCTTCGCCTCGCCGCCCATGTCTCCCATTTCTTGTTCCTCCTCCCCTATGAGCGGTGGGAGCCTGTGGCTGGGCAAGGCTGGCCTCGCCCCGCCTGCCCTACAGCTGCCCGTGAGTAGGCTCAAGACTGCCCTAAACGCTAGGGACATGGTCGATTCAGACAAGGTGATGACTCAGCAGCAGATGATGATCGAAGAAATGGGAGGCAATCTTTCATCTCCTTACAGCAGCAGAATCTCGGACGTAAGGCCGACCAACCTTGAAGAAGTCTTTGGCCTATCTCCTAAAGTAGGCAGACAAAGCACGCTAAGGGCGAGCTACCCTTCGAACATCACCTCCTCTCCGGTCAGAAAACTGCCCGCCGGCTCCGGCGCCGCCTATGGTGGTGGGTTCGACTCGTCGGCGGCGGTGGCTCAGGCGCTGATGAACGCTCGTTCCTCGGCCTTTGCGAAGAGGAGTCAGAGCTTTGCTGACCGTTCGATAGGTGGGTACAGATCGTCGTCGCCCCTCTTGCCCTCTACCAAGTTTTCGGAGTGGGGTTCGCCCGATGGAAGGGTAGATTGGGGATTTAACGGGCAGGATGATGCTAGTAAGCTGAGAAAGTCTGCATCTTTTGGTATAAGGAGCGGCGATAAGACTATTTTGCCCTCCTCGGAGGAGCCCGATGTTTCTTGGGTTAGTTCGCTGGTTAGAGATGTTCCTTTTGTTGGTGGTGGTAATAATAATGACAATGGTGGTGATGAGCATCGATGGTTCGATCAAATGTACATAGAGCAAGAGCAGATTGTGGCTTGAGAAGAAGGGATGGGCTTGGCTTACCTTAAAGATTGAATCTTTATTTGGTGTTTAGGCTAATTGTTATATTCTTTTTTTATTTTGTTTTTTGGAGATCAGTTGTGGGGAGGGAGAATAATTATTAGGCTGATAATCTTTTCGTGGGCTGGAGGTTAATTTTATTTATTCGAATTGTTTTGTTTTTGTACGGGTATTTTTCCATTTTGGAAATGATGATGCTCTATGTATGTAATGTAACATTCCCATATTTTCAAGAGTTTTTCATCAAAGAGATGTCCCTTCATTACACAGCGAATTCCAAATATCTTTTCCCCATATTCACAAAATCGCCAAAGTAGGGTTCTTGGTTACTATAAAATTGAGAAAGAAATTCATGTAAAATGTCGAGCAAAGTCCTCCATCATGAATTGAATATTTTCAAAGGAATGAGCTGGGATTGGATGGATGGATGGATATAAAAGATTTGGTTGATAGATTTTGTCTGCAATGTTAAGTAATGGGACTTGGCTGTATGTTTTTGACTAATTATTTCTTTCTGTAGTTGTTGGAAGGTGGCAAGAAAGAGCCATAAATGCTTATCCCATATCTCAGCACAGCAGCCCATGTAAGAAGACTTTGGAGAAAAGTTCAACTATTATTATTACTACGTATATTATTGCATAGCCGCCCTATGAACTTTGCTGTCATCCCACCACACAATATTCTTAGATTTAGAACTCAAAAATTATATATTAGGCTCTCAATAAGATGCAACAATAGTTCAAAGTTTCAGTTTCGGTTATGACCAATCATTAGATGAACATGAACTGATTCTTTTTCTAATTTTTTTGTGAAATGGTTAAGTATAATTCCAGCAGTTCGCTGGAAATTTGAACATCTTCGATGAACTGTGATGTAAAGGTCTGCTTTTTCTTGGTTCAAATCACAGTTGGATATTTACTTACTTCTCCAATTGGGTCAATCAAGACCTCGAAAATATGTGTTTTCTAATGTGGGTATCTAATTGGATTAAGAAAACAGGCCGTTCCACCCGACCCATATGTAAAAGTAAAACTATCTTTATCAACGACCTTTACAACCGGTCATAAGAATAAAATATTAATTTCTCTCTCCTCCACATACACAACCTACACTTCAACAATTTTCATACTTTATCAACAACTCAACACAACCCAACCAACACAACCCATAATATTTATATTTTATAATTATTTTAAGTCGTATTTGAATGTTTGAAACATATATTATATAATATGATATAAAATTTAAATACTTTGGTCATTGGAGAAAAAAATAATATAAATTATGATAGATTATAGAATGTGATAGAGAAATAGATAATTTGAAATTGTGATTCAAAATGTATCATTATTAGTCTTTATTTGTAAAGAAAAAAAATCATATATTTTGGTAAAAAAATAAAATTTAAATTTTAACAGATAATTTAATGTATCATAAAAATTCATAAAAAGCATACAGAACAATTTATAGAAAACTGTGCACAACCGTTGTGACCCAGGCTGGTCCACCAATCGGTTGTGGGTTGGGTCACAACCGGTTGTTGTGTTTATTATTATTTTGTTTGGTTTAATTTAAATACTTTTAATCAACGACCGGTCGTGCACATCACCGATAAACATAGTCTAATCGGGTCGCATCTTGGTAGGCTCGACGTGTCTGAACTGAAACTATCTATGCTTTGTAGATAAATTTATAGTTTAAACAAAAAAAAAAAAAAAGAAGAAAACAGACTTTGTTCATTATTATTCAACTTAGAATATCGTCGCAAAGAACTGACCAAAGATCAGAAACATATACCATCATTTATTACACACACACACACAAAATGATACGTTTAGAAGATAGAAAAGAACAGAAGTAAGAATTGGGAGAACAGAGAAGAAGAGTTTGGGAGAAGACGATTCTTTTCATTCCATTTCATAACCTCCACTGAAAACAACTCACATCCTTAAAATGAGCAACGACAGTAGGTGGTTGCCCATGACACCCACTAATACAAAGATTAACTACCCTAAAAAGATAAACTACCCTATAACTAGTAAAATATATTACTTCGTATCAACAAAACAACACTGAGACAGCCAACGAACCAAACAACGACGAAGCTTTTATGCCATTCAACTCTTACTGTTTTTTCCACTCATCAAACTGCTCTGTTCTCAGAAACCATAGGGTTGTTCAGACGCCGAAACTGCGCCTCTCTCCGCGCCCCACCTTCTCAGCCGTACCTGAAGCTCAGTCACGGCGGCCAAGAACTTCACGGCCTGCGCCGGACTCAGTATGTCCACGATCTTCAACCCTATCTTCGTCCTCAAAATGTCCGCGCACTGAACTAGGGTTTCCATGGCTTCTTTGAGTCGATCGATCGCCGATTCCATGCTGTGCTTGTAAGAAATAAATCATCTAAATACGTTCTAAGTATGCATGTATCATACAATTACAGCATTTTAGAACATGAAATTTATGCGGAAGAGTGAAACAGGATTACCTCCAGCCATTGATGAGAAGAACCGTCACGTTGAAAGAAACAGAGGTGTTTTCCAAGTCTATCTTACTGCTATTATTGATGGATTTTCAGCGTACGTAAGAAGACACGGGGACCTCCATATTTATAATAAAAACTAAAGGAAGTTTCTCCATCAGAAACTGCTATGGCAGTTACCCACAAGTGGGATATGGAAACTGCTCACACAGACGTGCCACTACTCAATTAATAAAAGAATTAATATCAAGTTAATATATTGGACCATAAAATCCAATATTCTCCCACTGGTCCAATACGCATTGAGAAACATAATCTACGGGTCAAAGCGATCGGCTCTTATCTATCAAAAACCTTTCTTCCATGTACCACAATATATTATATATCTCCCTTAATCGTGACACGCGCTCTTAATGAATAAACCATACGTTTATTCGAGGTCCTCTAAATGTGATACTATTAATGAAAAACTTAATGTATACAACTAAAGAAGAAAATATCACAACTTCGATAAAAGTTTCAATATACATCCAAAGTAGGACTAATTCCCATGTTTTCAACATGACCCTTGAATCTTGATGGCGCCAAACCTTTAGTCAAGGGATCTGCCAACATTAAATCAGTGCTTATGTGCTCGATCGAAACTTGACCTTCTTTAACACGATCTCTAACAGCCAAGAATTTGATGTCGATATACGTTTTTCGACTTCTTTTGTTGTTTTTGGCTAAATGCACTGCTGCAGTGTTGTCGCAGAAGAGCTTCAGTGGTCTTGATATAGAATCCATGACTCTCAGACCAGTAACGAAACTTCTTATCCATATCCCGTCAATTGTAGTCTCGTAGAGGGCTATGAACTCTGCCTCCGTAGTGGACGTGGCAATCATTGACTGTTTAGCGCTTTTCCAAGATACAGCTCCGCCAGCTAACATAAATATGTAACCTGATGTGGATTTCCGTGTGTCAGTGCAGCCTGCGAGGTCTGCATCGGAATATCCAACCACTTCAAGTGTTTGAGCTGGTTTATATATGAGCATGTGGTTCTTGGTCCCCTGAAGATAGCGCATAACTTTCTTCGCAGCTCGCCAGTGTTCCATTCCAGGGTTACTTTGGTACCTACCCAACATCCCTACGGCAAAAGCTATGTCTGGCCTAGTGCAGACCTGAAGGTACATTAAGCTACCGACTGCAGACGCATATGGGATGTTGCGCATTTGCTCATTTTCGAGTTCATTTTGAGGGCATTGATCCAAATGGAGTTTGTCTCCTTTCAATATAGGTGCTATACTTGGTGAACAATTTTTCATCCTGAATCGCTCTAGAATTTTGTTAATATATGCTTCTTGAGATAAACCTAGTAGACCTTGATGTCTATCTCTATGAATCTTAATCCCAATGACATAGGAGGCTTCTCCCATATCCTTCATATCAAAATTCTTCGAGAGAAATTGTTTCACGTCATGTAACATACTCAAATCCTTAGTGGCAAGTAGAATATCGTCAACATATAATATTAAGAAACATATTTTGCTCCCACTGATCTTATGGTATATACAATTATCCATTATATTTTCTTCAAATCCAAATGAAGAAATAACTTCGTGGAACTTAAGATACCATTGACGGGAGGCTTGTTTCAAGCCGTAGATTGACCTCTTCAACTTGCAGACCAAATGTTCACGATCCCTTGAAAGGAATCCTTCAGGTTGTTTCATATAAACCTCGTCTTCTAGGTGCCCATTTAAGAAGGCCGTCTTCACGTCCATCTGATGGAGTTCCATATTAAAATGTGCAACTAAAGCCAAGATAATACGAAGTGAGTCTTTCTTTGATACAGGAGAAAATGTTTCCCTGTAATCAACCCCTTCTACCTGAGTGAATCCTTTAGCCACAAGTCGGGCCTTGTATCGCTCAATATTACCCGATGAGTCTATCTTAGTTTTAAAGACCCACTTGCAACCTATAGCTTTATGGTCGCTTGGTAACTCAACAAGTTCCCATACATCGTTATCCTTCATAGAATTCATCTCATCTTTCATGGCATTCATCCATAAGTCACACTTTTTAGAACTCATTGCTTGTGAAAACGTTTCGGGATCATTTTCGGCTCCTTCATTGCAACCGATTTCTTGTAAATACACAACATAATCGTTCGAAATGGCTGATCTTTTTGCTCTACTAGACCTTCTTAATGCTGTTTCGACATTCTCCTGATGAGAATTCGGTACAACTTCATGTTGCGGAAATTCAGGCAGATCCTGAGCAACAGTGTCTACGTGAACATCAACCTCTTGTTGTGGAGTCTCTATACTTGTGTTCACAGTAGGCGGTTCTACAGATATGTCGTTTTGTTGTCCTGAGCTAGAAGGTTCTCCCACTGTATAGCCTAAATCAGGTACGACTCGGCTGGGAAACGACAAATCAGGTAAAACTGCCACTGTATACTGTGAATCTAATGTAGTAGTCTCCGTTGGAATCTCGATCTCACGATTCTTAGGGTCTAAAATAGAATCGCTCCCACAAATCAATCCTTCCTCTAGAAATTTTGCGTTTCTTGACTCCACAAATTTTGTGCTATAAAAAGGACAATAAAATCGATAGCCTTTGGACCGTTCACAGTAACCGACGAAATAGCCACTAATGGTCCTAGGGTCGAGCTTCTTCTCATGTGGGTTATAAATCCTGACTTCAGCTGGGCATCCCCAAATGCGTACGTGTTTTAAACTCGGTTTCCAACCTTTCCATAACTCAAATGGCGTCTTTGAGACAACCTTGGTTGGAACCCGATTCAATATGTACACTGCCGTCTTAAGAGCTTCAGGCCACAATGAAGATGAAAGCTTAGAACCCGCTATCATGCTTCTAACCATGTCCTGCAAGGTCCTATTCCTTCTTTCAGCCACACCGTTCTGATTTGGTGATCCTGGTGTAGTGTATTGGGCAACAATCCCATGTTCCTGTAGGAACCTTGCAAATGGACCTTTAGCTTGTCCACTTTCTGTGTGTTTACCGTAATATTCACCACCCCGATCCGAACGAACTATTTTGATTTGTTTTCCACATTGTTTCTCTACTTCTGCCTTGAATATTTTGAAGACATCTAAAGCTTCACTTTTGTGATCGAGCAGATAGAGATACATGAATCGCGAATAGTCGTCGATAAATGTGATGAAATATCGTTGATCTTGACTGTCAAAACTCGGGCTGCAAATGTCTGTATGTATTATTTCCAATATGCTTGAGCTTCTTTTAGCTGGGCCTTTATTTGAGATATTGGTTTGTTTACCCTTTATACAACCAATACAGGTATCGAAATCCGTAAAATCCAGAGCATCAAGTACTCCTTCAGAAACTAACTTCTTAACCCTATTAATGGAGATATGTCCCAATCTCCGATGCCACAACTTAGAAGATTTGTTATTTACTTTATTGTGTTCAATATTAAAGCAGACGTTTTCACTTAAGTTAAGTTGATAAAGACCGTTATACATAACACCATTTCCAACAACTTCAGAATTGTGATAAACATCGATTCTGCCACAATCTGAAAAATAAAAGGAATAACCAAAAGGTGCAAGTCTAGAAAGCGAAACTAAATTTCTAGAAAAACCGGGAACATAAAAGGTCTTTTCTAACTTCATAATATGTCCACTACTTAACGTAATAAAAACATCGCCAACTGCACGAACGACTGACGTCAACTTGTTTCCTGAAAAGACGACTTCTTCACTTCTGTTCGGCTTCCTTAGGTTGACCATACCCTGCATCACATTCGAAATGTGAGTTGTACTACCACAATCAACCCACCATGTATTGTGTGCAACTTCAGTCATATTGGATTCATAACATACTAGAGAAAAAATACCTTTCTTCTCCATCCACTGCTTGAACTTTAGGCATTCCTTCTTCACGTGCCCTTTCTTCTTACAGAAAAAGCAACTAGGTTCTTTCTTAATCTTCGCAGTAGGACCAAGCGGTGCTTTCCCTTTACCTTTATAATCTTTCTTCTTCTTTCCGTGCATTGCCATATATGCAGTTTCAGCATTCCCTTTCTCCATCAGTAGTCTCTCCTCCTCTTGCACACACATGGTCATAAATTCATTAATAGACCACTTTTCCTTATGTGTGTTATAAGAGATTTTGAAAGGATCATACTGTGCGGGAAGTGAATTCAGAATAAAGTGCACAAGAAAAGAATCAGAAAAATCAACCTTCAACTCATTGAGCTGAGCCGCAATGTCTCTCATAGTCATGATGTATTCCCGAACCCCTCTAACACCCTTAAACTTCATGGATGTGAACTTCATGATGAGGTTACTGGCTAAGGCTTTGTCAGAAGACTCAAATTGCTCATCAATAGCCTTCATGAGCTCTTTCACCTTGTCATGCTTATCGATAGAACCACGGATGCTTGGCGATACTTTAGACTTAATGTATGCCACACCAACCCGATTCGACTTCTCCCAAGAATTGTATTCTACAATCTCAAATGGGGAACTAGCAGAGGTCAATGCAGGTGGTTCATCTTTCCTTATAGCAAAATCAAGGTCATGCCATGCCAAGTACAAAAGCACTTTTTCTTTCCAAACTTTATAGTTATCTCCCCTTAACTCGGGAGCCTCAAAAGATGTAGGTACAATAACAGGAACTGCAAACCACGTCATAAAAAATAAAAGGAAATAAAATATAAGACTACAATGATAAAATGCTTTATACAATTATAAAACATATAACATGTGAATCTATAGACATGATGCTGCCTGTGGGCTAAGTATCAATTCAATAAGATTCAAAGACTAAAATTGATAACACTGTTAAACTCCAAATATCCGATGCCTGTGTTCCAATCAGAAAATCTAACATGTAATCCTAATCAAATTAACAAAAAATAATAAAACTCCTGTGGGATAGAATTATCATTCAGTCAATTGGATCACAATTAATATTCGTAAACTATATGTGATCGTAAACTTAATATATAATATTTTATAAAGAGGATTGCTGTGGCAATATCCTCAAAGAAAAATATTATATAGATCACCGAATACTAACATTAAATCCGACATACAAATATATTCACAAAGTTCACGCATATTCATAGTTGAAATAAAATTCAGAATATTCATACACGCATGCCTACAGTATGCAGATTTAATGCAAAATAATCATTATCTAGTATGAAAAATAATAGGCATGAAAAACTGTTAACAAATAAATACGCAAGCATCATATAAATAAAGCAAATTGGGTCTGAACTAAATTATAAAATGGTGCAACACTTAAAACTATATTGGGCTGAGAATTGGCCCATTAAGAAAACAAACCCTAATTCAGACTTATTGCAGAGAATACCCTACGTGCGACACTTAAGTGATGTTGCACAGCGGCGCTGTTGCAATCACCGGCCAGCACCCAACGGCACTGTCCACGCAACCATGAGGTCACTCGGCCATGATAGCGACCAGAAACACACGCAGATGCAACGTTGATGTCCGAGTTAACAGATCAGTTTTCTCTAACTGAAACATGATATCAAGGCCGAAGACATAATTCTCTGATACCAATATGTAAGAAATAAATCATCTAAATACGTTCTAAGTATGCATGTATCATACAATTACAGTATTTTAGAACATGAAATTTATGCGGAAGAGTGAAACAGGATTACCTCCAGCCATTGATGAGAAGAACCGTCACGTTGAAAGAAACAGAGGTGTTTTCCAAGTCTATCTTACTGCTATTATTGATGGGATTTTCAGCGTACGTAAGAAGACACGGGGACCTCCATATTTATAATAAAAACTAAAGGAAGTTTCTCCATCAGAAACTGCTATGGCAGTTACCCACAAGTGGGATATGGAAACTGCTCAACACAGACGTGCCACTACTCAATTAATAAAAGAATTAATATCAAGTTAATATATTGGACCATAAAATCCAATAGTGCTCTGCTCCGTTCTTGCGCAGCCCATTTGCCCCACGAGCTGTATGAACGTAGGAGATGCCTTCAGGGCATACATAAAGGTCACCTCTTTACATGTCCAAGAATGGAATGGTGCTAAGCTAAATCAGTAGAAAGAAAGAAACAGAGAGATAGATGGGTAACTACCAACCGTTGATTCTTGAACCCCAGTGAACTCATCGCTTAGGCTTTTCTCCTCCTCTTTGACCTCAGCCATCAGTCGATTAATCCTCTGCGACTGATCTTCGCTCAGATTGTTCACATTGTTTAACTTTTTTGTTGTTTGTATATGATGCGAAAAATCGGAAATGAGTACTATCGGCGAATGTTTTAGCCGAGCAGTGTAGAAGTTTTTTTTTTTATAGAGAATATATGTGTGAGTGTGGGGAATATTTTGAGTGGGGAGAAAGATCACGTGGCCTTTATCAGTGGAGAATACTTTTCTGTAACTTAGCAGAGCTTTGCTCTTTCTTTTCAATCGCTATCTGTATCTATTATTTTCTCTTCATTTTTTCTTCTCATCTCTTACAAGACACACACGCTATTTATAATACCACTACAAGACACAAATGAAAAACAAACTGATTATTTTCTTCGATACGATCTTTTATTTTTCCTTGATCAGATCTTATTTGCCAGATTTTCTTCATTCGTATTTCGGCTGAGTAGACTTTCATCTTCTTTGTTCAGATTTCTTGACCGCTAAGATATTCAAAGATTTCCAGCGGCTTTCTTATTTTATTTTATTTTTTATATTTTTCTTTTGCTTTGAGCTTATTCAACAAATTCCTCCCTTAAGCTCAAAGCCTTCCGATCTTTCATTCCGAGCATCCTTTTCAGCTTTTCGAATGTGTTTGTTGGTAATGACTTTGTGAATATATCTGCAACTTGGTCCGAGCTCGCAACGTGTACCATCTTCACTGCTCCATTTTTTACGTGCTCTCGAATAAAATGAAACCGTGCATCGATATGCTTGCTTCTCTCGTGATGAACTGGATTTTTCGCCAACTCGATCGCTGACTTATTATCTACTCGAATTTCGGTTGGTTCATCTTGTCTAAGATTCAACTCGAGCAATAAGTTTCTCAGCCAGATAGCGTGACAGACACACCAAGATGCTGCCACATATTCCGCTTCGCATGTTGATAAAGTCACGATCGGTTGCTTTTTCGATAGCCAGGTGAATGCCGTATTCCCTAGATAAAATACGTAGCCGCCAGTGCTTCTTCGATCATCGATATCTCCGCACCAATCGCTGTCAGAATATCCGACTAATTTGCAGTCGCTCGCCTTTGGATAAAATAGTCCGAGAGTTTGTGTTCCTCGGATGTATCGTAAAATCCTCTTGATCGCTTTTAGATGTGACTGCCTCGGATCTTCCATATAACGGCTAACGACTCCAACGCTGTATGCGATATCGGGTCTCGTGCAGGTTAAGTATCGCAGACTGCCCACGAGACTTCGATAATCGGTCGCATTCACTCCTTGTCCTCCCTCAAACTTGGACAGTTTTGTTCCAAGTTCCATCGGTGTCGCTACCGGGTTGCTCTCCTCCATTTTATTTTTCTTCAATATAGCCTTCGCATATGCTTCTTGTGACACAAAAATTCCCGTGCTTCTTTGTTCGACTTCGAGACCGAGAAAATATTTCATCAGTCCCAAGTCCGTCATCTCGAATTCCTTCGTCATCGCCTTCTTGAAGTCGTTGACTATTGTTTCACTGCTTCCCATGAAAATAAGGTCATCGACATAGAGAGCGACGATGATCATTTCCTCTCCTTCTCGTTTAACGTAGAGAGCGTGCTCGAACGGACATTGCTCGAACTTGTTCTTTTTGAAATATCCGTCGATCCGGGTGTTCCATGCTCGCGGCGCTTGCTTTAGCCCGTAAAACGCCTTTTTTAATTTCATCACTTTGCCTTCTTTTCCTGGTTTTGTATATCCTGGGGGCTGCTCCACGTAGACTTCTTCCTCGAGTTCCCCGTTCAGAAAAGCAGACTTCACGTCCATCTGGTAGATTGGCCAGTTGAGTTGTGCAGCTTGAGCCAGGAGCAAACGGATTGTCTCCATTCTCGCAACGGGAGCAAAAACTTCGTCGTAATCTATTCCCGCTTGTTGTCGATAGCCCTTCGCCACTAATCTCGCCTTGTAACGCTCAATTTTTCCTTGAGCATTCATATTCTTTTTATAAACCCATTTGACTCCAATAGGTTTATGCCCGTTTGGCAACTCCACAAGTTTCCATGTGTCGTTCTTTTCGATCGCCTTTATTTCCTCGTCCATCGCCAATTTCCATCTCTTGTCTCTTTTGGCTTCTTCGAAACTAATCTGTTCCGAGTCGGCCAGTAAGCAGACTAGGTGAACCTGTTCGGTTGATCGGTACAGGTCCTGCATGCTTCGCATCCTCGGCTGTCTTGGTTCGTCCTCCTCGTCATTTTCTTGAGACGAAATCGGAACAGGTATTGGTGCAACGATCAGTGGTTCTTCAGGCGTTGTGTTTTCTTCAACGCTCCAGCCCCACGAACTTTCTTCGTCTACCCGAACATCGCGACTTACTATCACCTTTTTATTTTCAGGGTCATAGAGCCGGTACGCCTTCGTCTTCTCATCATACCCAATAAACACGAGCTTTTTGCTTTTATCGTCGAGCTTGGTTCTTCTTTGATCGGGAACATGTGCATACGCCACGCTTCCAAATATTTTGAAGTGCGCTACCGGCGGTTTTCGGCCAGTCCATGCTTCCTGCGGTGTTTGATTCTTGAGGCTGTGATGTGGACATCGGTTCTGAATATATACGGCACATCGTACGGCTTCGGCCCAGAATTCCTTTGGCATGTCTTTGCTCTTTAACATTGATCGAACCATGTCGAGAATGGTTCGATTCTTCCTTTCAGCTACGCCGTTCTGTTGTGGTGAATAAGGCGCGGTGAGGAACCTCCTAACGCCTTGTTCTTCGCAAAAATTAGCGAAAGCACCTGACATGTATTCGCCACCTCTGTCTGATCGGAGCGCCTTGATGTTTGAACCCGTCGCCTTCTCGACCATAGTTTTGAATTTTTTAAATGTCTCGAGCGCTTCTGATTTTTCCTTTAGAAAGTACACCCACGTCTTTCTTGAGTAGTCGTCGATGAAAGTAATAAAGTATCTCCTTCCACCGAATGATTCTGGTGTGATCGGCCCGCATATGTCTGTATGTATGAGCTCGAGCGGTTTGCGCGCTCGATATTCTGCATGCTTCTGAAACGTCGTCCTCGTATGTTTCCCGAATACGCAGCTTTCGCAAAGCTTTTTATCGCCTTCTATCACCGGCATTCCGTTGACCATGCCTCTTTTGGAGAGCTCCTTTAGGCCACCGTAGTGCAAATGACCAAACCGCATATGCCACAAATGGTCTTTGTCCTCCACATCAACTCGTAAGCATTTTTCTTGAATCGCCTTCAGGTTGAGTTTGAACATTCGGTTCCTTTCCATCTCGACCCGCGCGATCATTCTTCCGTCTTTGTTTCTTAGTTGTAATGAGCGGTCCTTCATGAATACTGAATATCCTGTTTCGAGCAACTGCCCCATGCTTAAGATGTTCGTCTTCAAGTCGGGTACGAAATATACGTCCTCGACCGATCCCTGTTTGCCATCATTTTGAGAGAAACAGATTTTCCCTCGGCCTTTGACTTCTATCTTCGACGCGTCTCCAAAAGACACGTGGCCGTCATCGATCTTCTTCAGATCAGTGAAAAGATGTTTATGCCCGCTCATATGATTGCTGGCACCAGTGTCAAGATACCACACCATATCGTTGCTTGGACTCGTATCCTCGAGTGCCATTAAAAGAACGCCTTCGTCTTTTGGATCCTCTTGTGCGACTAGGTTCGCATTTTCTTCCACCTTTTTGTCGGCCCAACAGTCTTTTGCGAAGTGCCCGAACTTGCCGCAATTGTAGCACTCAACGCTCGGTCGATTTGAGCGACCACCTCGCCATTGAGCTCGACCTCGTCCTCTCCAATTTTGATTGCTCGTTTGCCGTTGTTCCGGATTGTATCCTCGTCCTCGGCCTGAATTTTGACCGAAACCTCGTCCTCGTTGACCTCGTCCTCGACCTCGGCCGTGATGCGTATATAGCGCTTTGTCATCTTTCAACGATAACTTCGTCTGTAGAGCCTCGTCCAGCGATTCTTGCTTCTTCTTTTTCTTCCGTTGCTCGTGAGCTTCGAGTGAACCGCAGAGTTCGTCGACCGTCATTTCTTCGAGATTTTTGGATTCTTCAATAGCGCATACCACGTTCTCGTACTCGTCCGTCAGAGAGCGAAGAATTTTCTCGACGATGCGGGATTCCGCTAGTGCCTCGCCATTTCTTTTCAACTGGTTTGAGATGGTCTGTACTCTCGTTATATAATCGGACACGCCTTCGCCGTTCTTCATTCTCGTCATTTCGAATTCACCACGAAGAGTTTGCAGCCGTACTTGTTTTACTCGGTCGGCGCCTTTGTACGCTATCTCCAGTTTTTTCCATGCTTCCTTCGCTTTCTTTACGTCATTGATTTTTTCGAAGTCGGCATCGTCTAGGCCGTTGTATATGATACTGAGCGCAGCGCTATTTAATTGTCGAGAATCTTCCAACGCCTTCAGCTGGACCGGCGTGTACTCGTCGTCTTTTTCGGGTTCAGTATACCCGTCTTTAACGATATTCCATACGCCTTGTGAGCCGAGCAGTGCTTTCATTCGAATACTCCAATTATCATAATTGGATTTTGTGAGGCGTGGAACGGGCATATTACCGAACGACATGGCTCTGATACCAATTTGTTGTTTGTATATGATGCGAAAAATCGGAAATGAGTACTATCGGCGAATGTTTTAGCCGAGCAGTGTAGAAGTTTTTTTTTATAGAGAACATATGTGTGAGTGTGGGGAATATTTTGAGTGGGGAGAAAGATCACGTGGCCTTTATCAGTGGAGAATACTTTTCTGGAACTTAGCAGAGCTTTACTCTTTCTTTTCAATCGCTATCTGTATCTATTATTTTCTCTTCATTTTTTCTTCTCATCTCTTACAAGACACACACGCTATTTATAATACCACTACAAGACACAAATGAAAAACAAACTGATTATTTTCTTCGATACGATCTTTTATTTTTCCTTGATCAGATCTTATTTGCCAGATTTTCTTCATTCGTATTTCGGCTGAGTAGACTTTCATCTTCTTTGTTCAGATTTCTTGACCGCTAAGATATTCAAAGATTTCCAGCGGCTTTCTTATTTTATTTTATTTTTTATATTTTTCTTTTGCTTTGAGCTTATTCAACATTTTTGTTTCTCAACAAAATCCGAGGATCATCGTCCCTATTAGTTGAAGGGCAATTTTTTTTGCTTCTCTTGGTCTGCAACAATGGCGGTGTGCCTTTAGAGCACATGAATACCAGTGGTGGTGCACTTGCTTATTTTGGCTTCTTTATGTATTAAAAATTTAATCTTTTTTTATGGGTGGGTTGCAGGGTGTGTGTCAGCAAAGGAGATGAAAGAAGAAGAGTGCGCCGCAATAAAATTGCGGACTTGTTATTAGAGTTAAGTAAAACCGACTTTGTGACTGAGTGATAAGCAAATGTGATGCTCATGTCCGATTTGATCAATGTGTGTTTTTTTCTTAGTAATGGACAATAAATGATGATCCAATGAATCAACTTAGTACACGTAGGTGAATCTCTCTCGGTATACAAATTGCATAGAAACTTTGATTTTCTTGGAAGAAATTATACGTACTCTCGTGAACGAATGGTCAAAAGAAAAGCCCAGTTTTGAGTTTTATTTACTGAAAGTTGACGGAAAGGGATAAATCCTCGCCCATCATCTTTTGTAGTGTAATAGTTTTCTTTCTATAATGATAACCTCCAAAAAAATAAAAATAAAACACAATTAAGAACATCACATTAATCTTTCGAATGATGTATACTATATACCACGAAAGAGTTGTATGTGGTGAACTATGTCTTCATATGTAAAACCCATTTGGCTATAGCAGTAAGCAATAAGTCTCTGTTATCTATCGCAATAAACTTAGACCCTTCCTCGTATGAATTTCTTTTCCAGATGCTAGAACTTAGAAGGTGATAGACGATAGAATTTTCGAGTTCTATTTCAGGCGAAAAAAAAGTTGCATTTGTTGCAAACTTGCAATCCAAGAATTTATTTTTTTGTTTCCCAGCCTTTTTGGGTTAGTTGACTTGACTTGGAAATTAAGATAAAAACACCACCATGTGCGGTCTTTTCCATTTTAAACTTGAGATGTCAACTATATTTCATGCCCATTTTTCTCGTATACCTTTCTCTATCAACGTTTACCAGAAAGATAAAGAAGAAGAAGAAGTGGAAGCAATGCAAGAAGCAGCAGTTGTTCGAATCTTAAGATCGAAGTGTAGGTAAGAACACAAACAACCCCCCCTCTGAGAAAGACAACTCTCCACACACTTTCAAGAAATAGCCCAACATTTTTCCAGTACCTGAAAACCCCATCTCACCAAATCCTCCAAATTATAAGCAAAGATCCATAAACTAATTAACCAACCCAACCGAATTTCTTTTTCTCCTAAAATATAAACAACACCAATTCCCTATTTCCAAATGTTAATCTCACCAATAAACCATTTTCTTTCTCTGCAGCACGGCAAATACTTCAGTTCTTGATCATATCACTGTGTATCACTTGCTAAAGTCTGTCATCTTTCTTCATCATGCAGCCATCTCTCCGGCGAAAATTCACGCGGGCCCTCTCCATGAAGCCTCCGTCCGCCGCCTTGGGCTCTGTGGAGGCAAGGAAGGCTGGGAACCTATCGATTTTTGTTGTCATCTTCACAGTGTTTGTCTTTGGATGCTTCATGTACAACGAGGATGTCAAGTCCCTTGCTGAGTTTCCATTCTCTTCTTCTTCTTCTTCGCGCTCGAAAATGCCCTCCTCCGGTCACCAGCAAGTGAAGGAAAAAGGCGTCGTAATGTTTCGAGGGAATGAGATGGGCGGCGGTAAGACAACGACTGTTTCTGTTGTAATGAATTCAAGAACTGTAGTTGAGACTGAAGTGGAGAGTGATAGCAGTAGCAGCAATAATGGAGAGGATCATCTTCATCATCATCATCATCATCTTAGTAAGAGTAATGATCATAATCATGAGAAGCAAGAAGATGAGGAGCTAGAAGAAGATGAAGAAGAGAGCAAAGACGATGATGATCATCAAACCCTTATAAAGGAGAACGACGATGACGTCATAATCCCACCTCGAGAATGCGATTTGTTTACGGGGAAATGGGTTTACGACAACGTTTCACATCCACTCTACAGAGAAGATCAGTGCGAGTTCTTGACAGCTCAAGTGACGTGCATGAGGAATGGTAGGAAAGATTCCATGTATCAGAATTGGAAATGGCAGCCTAACGATTGTTCTTTGCCCAAGTAAGTAAATGAGCATCAATTCTCTTCCTTTTCCTCCTTTGATCAGCATTCGAAATTTTTTAATCTTTAATGGGCTTTGATTTAATTTTGGAAGATTCAAGCCAAGATTACTGCTTGAGAAGCTGAGGAACAAGAGGCTGATGTTCGTAGGTGACTCATTGAATCGAAATCAATGGGAATCAATGATTTGCTTAGTTCAATCAGTAGTCCCTCATGGCAAGAAGAGCTTGAACAAAAATGGCTCGTTATCAGTTTTCAGAATTGAGGTAATTAATTGTTTTTTCAATTTAATAGTTTTAAAATGATCATTGACCAGTTCTAAAGTATGTACGCAAATGATTGCTTCGCTTTGTAATAATTCACACATAAAGAACCATTTTTGGTAACCCACCTTTCATCCACTTCCTGGCATTCATTATTACCAACGATTAATCATTTAAAATTAGGCGAATTATTGCATGTTGCTTACATTACAAGAACGTACTTTAAGAAAGCCAACCAAACATATTGTTTTTTATAACACGTTTATTCCCAGCAGTTGAAAAATTTGTCATGACAGGTGTAACTTACAAGTTGCAACTAACCAAAACCTCTCCAATTCTCAAAGTTTCCTCCTTTCTTTTTTTAATTCAAATTAATCGTTTGACTTCGTATATGATTAATAATATCTTGAAATTAGGATTATAACGCGACGGTGGAGTTTTACTGGGCCCCGTTCTTGGTCGAATCGAACTCGGATGACCCGAACATGCACAGCATTTTGAACCGAATAATAATGCCCGGGTCGATCAAGAAGCACGGCAAGAATTGGAAGAATGTCGATTACTTGATCTTCAACACATACATTTGGTGGATGAACACTTTTACCATGAAAGTTCTGTAAGTTTCTTCAACTAAAACAAAGAGTTGACCCTTTTTTTTATTTGATATGATATTTTTTTATGATTTTATTTGGTCGACTTCTGCAATAGTCGAGGAGGATCATTTAGCCAAGGATCGACCGAGTATGACGAGGTTGAAAGGCCTATGGCTTATGGGAGAGTGCTGAGGACTTGGGCTAAGTGGGTCAATAAGAACATCGATTCAAATCGAACCCAAGTCTTCTTTATGAGCATGTCACCTCTCCATATCAAGTATAGTATTATTACATGTGATTTTAATCTTAAACATAATTCACAGCACAATGATGACGTGGGGCATTCCCATATCATCTTTTTTTTTTTCCTTTATACAAAGAAAGTACATTAACTGCTAAAAAATTATTTGCTATATTGTAGGAGCTTGGATTGGAACAATGCAGAAGGAATCAAATGTGCCTTACAAACGACGCCAATACTCAACACATCGATGCCGTTCAACGTTGGCACGGACAAGAGACTCTTTACAATTGCAGCGAACGTCACGAACTCAATGAAAGTGCCCGTACATTTCTTGAACATAACCTCACTGTCCGAATACCGTAAAGATGCTCATACTTCGGTCCACACCATAAGGCAGGGGAAAATGCTCACGCCCGAACAGCAAGCAGACCCCTCCACGTATGCAGATTGCATACATTGGTGCCTGCCCGGTCTGCCCGATACGTGGAACGAGTTTCTCTATACGCGTATATTGATGCAATCTTGACAACTTTACTTACTTGCATGGCAAGGAGTTGTCATTTGTTCATTCTCACTTTTATTTTTTACATCTCTTAGCTCTATATGCATACGCAAGGAAAAAAGGAATTTTTGTTGTTTGGTGTATAGGCGTTTCTTTGTCCATTTCAATCTCTTATTTCCAAGAGGGCTTTCTTGGTGTAAAGTCAATTGTAAGAAAGAATGACTTGGTTTCTGAAAGAAATAAACAGGAAATGTTGAATCCGTTCCTTGGATTAAAAGATCAAATAAAACCTCCAAAGTACTTAACTGATATACTACATAAGATTAAAATACAGCGTGCAAAGGGAAAAAGTAGAATGGGATTGACAATGATGCCGTAAAATTAAAAAGAAAAAAGAACTGACAAAAGTTACAAACAGCAGTAATAATTTAACAACAACAGATAGGTTGGTTCCTTTAGGATGACAAAGATTGATCTATAACTTGAAGTGCAGAAACATGAGTTCGGGGAAAAAGCAGCCTCAGCAAGGGAACATAAGAACGGATCGTCGTAGAACGTTTAATTTTCTCGGAAACTTTTTTGATATCTACAGACGATGGAACATCGTACCACTGAAGGTACCAAGAAAGAACTGTCCCCGACCTTCCATTAGAACCTTCGTTTGGCCATGCACCAGACTCTATATATGCTAATAAATGAGCTCTCAAGTCCTTAGAACAGCTTAAGAGCTCTTCGACTCGCTTCTTTAATGAACCCAGAAAAGTAGACTGCACAATTTCACCCCTCGATGAAGATAATCTTCCTGCGGAGAGGGCTTCGATGTAGGCAAGTGCAATCTGCAAAACAGACAGAATCATACATTTAAAGGACGTAAGATTAAAAAAAAAATGAGTTCAAGCTGTTCATGTACGTACCTTCAGACTTGAGAGTGAGAGTGAATCACTGGAAAGGCTAGAACCACAAACAAATAAATCAATCATGCATTCAAGTGTTGTGTACAACGTCAGGTAAACCTGGTAATTTTAGGGGGAAAAAAGGAATTTATAAGTATTATGAGAGCATAAATAGAATTTAAAAAGCGATCGTCAAATGCAGATTCGGACTTGCCTGTAAAAGTGATGGTCTGTCCTTACTGACACAATCGAATAGTACTTGTAGGCAGAATTCTCGAAAGTCGACGTCCGATCTACAGAAAAATATTGCACAAGTTACAGTGAATAACCGTGTAAACTTGAAAGATAAACATTGAACTTGAAAGATAAACTTGCCTGCCATTCCTGAGCGAGTCAGAAAAGAGTTGCGCAAAAGCAATTAAGCTTGGATCAGATGAGAAAGTACTGACCAACTGATCTAATGCAACTGCAATTTCACTCGAACGGCCTGAACTAGAGCTTCTTGGTTGAGCTAAATGAATCATCTGTAGAAAATAAAAAATTTCAGCTAAAGAGTGAAGATGAAAAGGATAGAAAATGTAACCGTAAACAGGGAGGCAGAACCTTATGCATCGCCCGTGACAGTAATGATTGACTTCCTATGGGATCATCCGCATAAGAACATGCACCGATTTTTCTCTTGACATAGAGAACTCCTGAACGAAATGGATTATTCCTATCTCCAGAATCCCACCATGGTTTTTCTGTTTGAAAGTTGCACAAAAAGATTAATATGGAATGGAATTTAATAGGCAACCATAGGCATGCCAACCATACTAGTTATACCTTCAGGCAAAAGCTCAATAACTTGAGGCCAGTATCGAGGACCACACACATGAACAGCCTTCAACTGCAATAAAAAGTGTAGAAATGAACGGCGCGTACAAGATTTGTGGCGATATCATGGATAGAAGCTGAACGAAAGGTAACTTTGACATTAGATCAAATCACGATGTACGCTCACTTATAACCTTAAGATGCCTAGTTGAAATTTAATACTAAGCATGTATATCAAAAACTATAAGTCTCATAACGTGGGAAATTTCTTGCACTTTTATCCATTTCGAAAACCATCAAAAAGGTTTGAGCATATTCATCAGAAAATACTTACGATAGAACGTTCAGGAAGAATACACGGAGTAACCTCAGAGAAGCTCGTTTCAGCATGAATTTGAGTTTCTTTGATGGTAATTTCAAGAGGCACGTAAACAGGCAAACCAGTATCAACATCAACTGTCTGAATCCAGCGGCCTTCGGTTGCAATGACATATAAATGCCTGAATGCCTGTTATTAGATATGGTGCATCTTAAATCCAATCACGGTCACAATACCTTCTCTAGTTATGTAAATGGAAATTTATATTAATATACAAGACAAAAAAATAATCCAATCACGGTCACAATACCTTCTCTAGTTATGTTATTAGACATGTGTTGCATAATACAAGAATTAATATACACAATACCTTTTCCCATAAACACGAAAGATCAAGACAAAAAACTAGTTTTAGTTATAAGAGTGATGGATTCCTGAAATTGTACAATTAACTTTCAGAAATACCAACCATTTTTTACTCACCTGGAGATGGCACCGGTTGTCATTTGGTCCAGCAGGCAAACGGGGATAAAGTGTTATCAGCAGAGCAGAGATGGAACTGTTGCTTGTTGAAAATGTCCGCATTCCATCCCCAAGGAACAAGAAACCCATTGCCAAGCTCACCTGCATCATATGTAATTTTCAGGAAAAGCATACTCCATTACATGGACAATCAACTTATGACATCCTTGAGTATCTCATAAATACAAAGCTAAGCAGATGACATGTCAAGAATGAAGAGATAAGGATGTTAATTAGAGTTGACGATCAGTCACTCGTTTGGTACATTGACATGTTGATCAATTTCCTCATAAAACCAAGCAAGAAAACTATTGAAAGAATTTATCTCAATCATTTCCTCAGATTCTGTTTGAGTACGGGTAGAAACTTAACAAAAAGAATGCTTGAAGCAAGGTTATATTGAGGAGGACAAGAGAAAATGAGCAAACTCAATAGCATGATGGCTGACTTTACCAACAATTTCTTCCAAATTTTTTCTCCTCATTCACAAGGCCCAAGAGGAAATCCAGTTCAAAACATAGTGTTGCTTCAAGCATTGGTTTGTAAAGTTCTACACGTAGTAAACAGATCAAGAGGAAGTATCGAGATAATACCTCATCGCACCAGTGCTAACTTTCTTTCAAATTTTCTCATCTCATACATAACACTACACAGAAGATGTGTAATGAGATTTTATATCAGCAATGCAGTTTCGGTTTCATGATTTGGCAAACATTAACACAATCTGTAGAGGTAACAATTTTAAAACGCTTACAGCCATTTGAGTACCAAAATATGAGTATCCATCAACAGAGTTGCGACAGCGGAGAAACTTCAGGAATCTGAATGTTTGTAGGTGGCCGGATCCAGCCATTACCTGGTTTAAATGGACGAATATAAGATTAAACCACGAACTACAGTACCATCCTATGATAATTTACATACCACACTTAGGGACAGAACAATGAGATGAAGGCATGTTTCCAGGGTCCCACGGTCCACATAAGCAGATAGTCCTTTGGGCAAACCAGTTCCATTTGAAACACCAACGGGCTTTATCTGTTGGAGCACTAATGATCGCAACAGCTCAATATAATACTCAGCAACATATTATTTTGAGACAAACCTCATGTAGGAAGTAGGTGGCGTATTTGTAAAGTAACTCCTGTGCATTTCCATCTCTTGTACCAGCAAATCTCAATCCTGCAGCATGCAAAAGCGTATTGCCAAAGTGAAAATGTGAAACCATAACATTCATCAAGGAAAGACGTGGTCAAGCGTCACGGAACACATATGCTATAACGGCTCATGTACCAATATAGATTACTTCTACGTAAGAACTGCAGTGCAAAACACAGATGCAATGCAGATGTGACAGAGGAATAGGTGTCAGTTAACTGATGATAGATCTAGTATTTAGAAATGCAAAAAATGCTCTTCTTAGGAGAGCACACGAAATTTTACCTAGAGCAATGCATGCTCCAACGACGATATTGACATAAGCCTGAACAAAGACTTCAGAATCTGTTTCATACATATCATCCATCTCATTCTCAAGGCCCTTTAACCCTTTTCTGACAACTTCTGGAAACTGTGACTCAATCCAATCTTCTGAAGGTTGAATTCTGTAGAACGCAAAATTGAGTGAACAAATTAAATACATCAAAAACCCATTCTTGCCTTATAGTGAGTCAGTTAAATGATTGTTTTACCTGCTCCACAGAATCAGATTTCGTGCAACAACGCGCAACAGTATAAAATCCGGCCTTGTGTACTGCAAATCAAACTGAGTTTGTGGAATAGACAGCCTAGATGCAACCAGCTCTGACTCAGTCTGTTGAATAAACATGTACAGCAAAAACAGGAAATATTGAAGCAGTCTCAATCAAAAATCAGATAAGCATAAACACGAGAAAGAATGAAATTTGCAATTCACCTTAAGAAACATCAGAGCAAGAGCAATTACTGCCCCCGGTGCAGTTACATCAATGTTTAGCAGGCTACCATCAATAATCTAGGGAAGAAAGTAGCAGTTATCGAAGTCAGAAATTAGGATGGAAAGAAAGGTCTACGTATTAATATTCTGTTAAGATTGTTTGTCCCACATTGGGAAATTAAATAAAACCGACTCAGTAATTAATCAAATTGGCAACTTAACTAGTACCAGTTGATTTTATGACGAAACCCTTATCTCTAATGTTCAAATGCAAGTACAGCCAATGAAACAGTACAAGAGACAAAACACGATAACAATACCTGCCCAGCATTCCGATTGTGCTCACCAGTGGATGCCATTAATAGATGGACCCTGTCCTAACAAAGACATAATATATCAAGATTTAAGAATAATAAATTTCAGATATTATGGAAATTAAAATAGACTAAGACATGTCAATAGTTACATTATGCAGTTCCTTGCCGTTAATGTATTGGAAGAGCCGATCTAACAAACCATCTACAGGGCCAAGAGCATCTTTGCCACGACCTTTACAAACAAAATTGGTAAGTCAGTGAACACTAATTATGCATGGCGAAGAGAAATAAGAGTGATACCTAATGCAACCAGTCCTAGTGCAAATCCAGCTGAAACAGAGTAACCCTCCCTTTCAAGTACATTATCACCTCCGCTTCTTCGTCCTATTTCACTCTGCCAAGAAAGTATTCGCACAAAATTCATCGTTGATATCTCATTGAACACCTCAGAAATGTAGTACGCATATCACAAAGAACAATCAGGCACATCAGATAACAAGCTAGCTTGTGGCTGCATGCATCCTATACAGATGAAACAAAAAAGGAAAAAAAAAACTAGATCACATTAAATCAACAAATTACCAGTAAAAACTGCATCGTTTGCGGGTGTGCCGAGCTCTCGTAAATAAGACCAACGGACAAAAGAGCAGCCGACTACAAAATAGAATAATAAGAGTTAAAGTTACTTATGATGAAAGATCTCAGCACAAAAGATATCAAAAGAAAAATAAAATATAGTTTGCAATTTTTTTCTTATAGCCTATTAGTTGATATCCTGATATTGGCACCCACATTACTGTACGAGTCCAGATTTAAGAGGAACCTATAATAGGCCTCAATTGCAGTATGTTGTTACAAGAGAATACCGAAGATAAGAGTATCAACAATTCCGTAAACTAACATAAAAAGGAAAGGACACTCTTAACACACATAAAAAATTGAGAAGTTTTCAGATAACACATAATTGTCAGATGCATACCTGTATAAGGGTTGGCAGTTCTAGTTCCGGATATGAAGATGAATGATGGGAAGGTAGATGTACATAAAAAGACTGTCATCAAATAGACAATGATAAATTATTGGAGAGGAGCTTGGATTACACAACAAAATTAAAAATTTGAAACAGTGGCGAAATTTTTCCTATACATGCACGGAATAATCACCTTAAAAGTCTTTCATCAGAAACAATCACTGAAATCTAGAACATCCGTACATGTATATGCAAATTTGGCAGACGAATTTTGGAATTTTCAAATGAAAAATAAGCCCTGCCAAACAAGAAAGGTGAGATGCAAACAACATGATAGTGGTAGGTCACCTTTGAAATAGATGGCTGCATTGTCCCTCGGTATGAAGCTGCAAGGCCAATCATTAATCCTACAGTCGTAAATTCATGCTCCTACAAATGAGATTCATAGGAAGGATTAAATATTTCGTCAACTCCAAAAATGAAACATCTTATATATCTGGATCTACTTCCACACCATAAAAGTAACAATAAGAACTCAGGACACTAGGTATGTGCTATATGCTGGCAGTGGATTGTTCAATCAGTAATGGAAAAGCCGCAAAGGATTCAGGAAACAAGTGCTCATTGCCACTTATTAAGCTAACCGGTATACATAAATTATCTATGTACAACAAAAAAATATTTGGTTGGAAAATCTCAGCTCCAAAAAGCACATACAGCAAGTGCATGATGCAAGAACCTCAGCTGTAAGCAGCTACAACCAGCAGAAGTTGAGTACCAAAAAGATATGAAAAAGGGCAGATGGTAAACAGGAAGGAGAGCATATCTCATGGATCTAGCAAACCTGTGAATAATACTTGAATATGTCAGTGATCGTCAGGATGCGAAGATGCCCATGCAAACCCAAAGCAAGGAGAAGCCCCGCATGAGTAACATTAGGCTCATCTGGTTTATTATATAGTATCCATGTTCGTGACATTTTCCCCTGAATACAGCAGAGAGTGCATCCAGAATGTTTAAATGAAATTCGACAATGTTCATGCGAAGTTAGTTAAGTATGCACCAACGAACAGAAGAGCAACAATTAACTGCAAAGTACAAGTCATGGATTAAGCAGATGCAGAAGTATTAAACATAAGTAACAAGATTGATGTTGGATACAGTGGGAATGATGCAGGCAACAGGAAGCATAGGCACAGAGAGTGTTTCATGCCTATATTTGGTGCAGAATAAGGTATTAACCTGAAGAGGAGATAACCGCAAGCCAGCAGCAACAGCATTATGGAATTCTGGCCATGACTTAAGTTCTTGAATGTTTCTGAAGCTCGGATCTAAATTAACCTGCAATAACATAAAATATCATGGCATTTCAAATAGATTAATTAACAAACACGTCAGCTTAAAATAACATACCATTGCATTTTGTTGTGCAGGCAGTCGACCAGCCAAAACTAGCTTTGGCACAGCAAGAGCCTGAAAAAGGTATTTTTATAAAGTATATAAAGATTTTTACTCAACTCATAAATGCAAGACTAAAAAATCAAGACGAAATTATGCAATGCTGGAAAATAATGAAACATTGTCACCTCTGTTAAGAGAGTATAAATGGTACCCAGTGTAAAAGCTCCACGGCCAAATGGAAGAGCCGTAGTTCTATGAGCAAGATGCCAGAGTTGAGTCTGTTGGGAAATAAACAACCTCCTTAATCTTCAGTATAGATGCTTGACACAACTTGAAGGAATTTAAGATAGGATATAACATGCCGTACAATAAATAAGGTTGTCCAGTCAGAAGCCTATTACTCAGATTCGGAAGTTAAAAAGCCAAGTTAAAAGGAAATAGTTCCAAATGCCTACCAAATTAAACTGTCTTAAACATCACGTGTTATCACAGGAATGGACCAGTACGAACTTAAGTCATCTATGCTAAATTGAACATCTGAAGAGTCACTGATGTAAAAAATACCTGTTGGGCATCTTGATCTGAGGCCGTGGGATTAACCAGTGTAGGAATAACTACAGGCCTGGCGGAGCACAAAAGCCTTCTAACCTGAATGCATGGTCACAGGAAACTCATACTATAACATAAGTGAGTTGATTAAACTACTAGCAAGGGAGTATAGTAATGCGTGTGATTCATGAAAAAAGAAAAATGATGCTAGGGCATTGGTTTCCGTTAGAAAAGCTATTGCATTTTAGAAAAAATTACGTAGTCTCACCTCATTCAGCCGCAGATCACGGCCAAACCGTAACAGTGAGCTAGAGTTGAAAATATGCTCCATCCCATCCGATACTGATCCATCAAAAGTGTCTGAGTCCTCTAGCTTGTCATCATCCATTTCAAGTGAATCAGAAACAGAAGGAATCGTCACTGGATGCAAGGGCAACATGTAAGGTATCGACATGGATATCAGATTCGATCTCATTAAATTAAAATCAACATATTTTTTTGCATCTCTGAGACGCTGCAAAGCTAGATCTTCTCGACCCAGTAGAACATAACCAGCAACAGGCCAATTTGAAGGGGGGGAGTCACGACACCTGTCAATTGCCTAAAAAACACAAAAAAAAATGTTTTATTTTATAAGGTTCAACGCACGAGAAGAAAAAAGGAGCTTATGACAGCTGAGGGACATAAAACTGGACAAATCAAGCCAGAGAAGAAAGCTGAAAAAATATGTAGAAACAGCAGAGTTAAAGAAATTATTGTAGCACGTCCAAAATAACAAGCATAGCCTTTATCATTTATACTATTATTGTAGCACGTTCAAAATGGAATGTGTTCAGTCATCACTTAACCGTATTTAGCAGCTAAAGATGCACACTTCTTAAACAACAATCACAACGTACATGCTGACAAATTAAGAAAGAGGACATATTGGGTAAAAGTTGATTCATGAACAAACTTACATGCCTCAGAGGTAGAGAGATACCAGCTGGCAAGTACTCCAACTGCTGCAGGCTGAAATTCTCACCAACCATGGCCAAAATCATTAGCTCTTCTCGAGTGTTATATGATCCAGAAGCAATATTACAAGTAACACCAGATGAGAGCCGGTTTCCAGATTGGTCTGCCCCACATAGAATACTATAAAATACGACTATCTTTCGAGCCCAGCTCACAACATAAGTTCCACCTCTACAAATCAGAAGTGGAAGATCACGAACATCTGCAAAACTGCTTCCGTGCTGCAAGCACTGCTCTAGCCATCGGAATAAACTAGGAGGATTTGTTGCAGTTGAAAATCGCTGAGGAATTACCATATCTCTTAGAAGCACAGGAAAATCACGCTTGTAATAATCCAAGTAGTTCACTTCGTGCAAAAAATCAGCTACATCACATAGCAGAAGTACCAGAAGACCCATATCCCTATAGAAGGAGAAATTTACAATCAACAAACATCTAAACAAGATGTGTGCATGAATCAATACATGAATGAAAAGTAAACGACGTTCCCTCACGGACACCAAAGATGGATCAAGCAATGTGAGTCCGTACCATCACAACAAAAAGCATTAGAAATAAACAGTGCTAACAGCAAGTTTCCGAAAAGAGAGGTCCCAAACCACAAACATGAATGGAGGGAATCAAATAGCCAGGTACAGGAAATTTAAAATTCTCTATTTACTACATAATTGTGGACCTTATATCATGGCAATAAAATTTACAAAGCATCACCACACTTCACCAATCACTGGCCATATATCGAAAAGAGGTTGATTCAGGGCAGGGTTCACCACGAATATTCTTGATAAGATGGATTTCAGAGCCATTCCTCACCGTTCAGTGCAAAAAAACAATTTAAACTGTTCAGACAAAAAAAACAGCCACGGTTGACCACTACTGCTACACTGTATTTTCGCGAGGAACTACCTCTTTCAAAAGCTAACATAACACATAGATAAGGATCCTAAAGGTAGTAGCTACAAGAAAGTCTCATAATAGACGAAAAAACTGAGATAATGTCTGATGCTAAGTAGTTTGATGATGTTACTATCAATCAAAGTCCATTTTACGTATGCAGACACTAGCTCCAACCCCTCTTTCCATCAAATTAGTAATATATTTGGAAACACTATCTCCTTCAAAGTAAAATATACTAGTTCAAACAAATGCAAGTCAAGACACTGGAAACTAAACCTTTTGCGAAGAGTATCAAGCTTGAGAGTTTCGTATATTGAATGCAATGCGTGCAAAGCCTCCTTAAGCAATTCTAAGCACAAGGCATCATCTGCATTCTCGTTTTCGACTTCGGTGACACATGAATCTACTACTCCTTGTAAGTCAAAAATAGGAGACCATCCAGCAATGTGATTGCTCTTACAATATTGATTATTATACTTGCTCTTAACGAGGAACTCCCATGAAGAATCTGGAGCTGAATATGTCAATAAATTAGACTTCTTTCTAGAGGCATGACACATTTTTCTTATCACGTTGCAGAAGGACTCCCAATCGGCATCCGCTGTTGAATCTGTCTCAGCCAGAAAATTTGAACCATCACCACTCCATAGAAGATCGAGGAAGTGGTTGTATAAATCAGCAGACATCCCTTCAGACATTGATGCGATACAATCATTTGTTAGAGATGATGATGGACCAAGTCGTAAAGCACATTTGAATACCTATGGTAGAAAAGAGGAAAAAAGAAGGAATCAGTAGAAAAGCACAAAGATCAACTGAAACAAATATCACAGGTATATAAAAGGAAACTATGCCGAACAGGGGCAATGGTCATGAAGTTCCACTTTTCCCGTTTTTTTTTCTCTCCTGGTATTAAGGAAAGGATAAACATTACTTTTACATTCAGACTAATTCGCTTTTTGTGAAAACTACCCGAGCCAAAACTACGTCGTAGGCTGTGCTAATATCCAGCTGATAAAAGTTGTTTTCGTCTTAGTTAGCATTACAGTACCTGTCTATTATTCAAAACTAAGTTGACACGGCCTCGTACTGCATCAGCTAAATCTACAACTTTCAGAGAAGATAAGGTGCCACCCGTCCCTAAAGGACTTATTCTGTTCAAAGGATGTTCTTTACCCAACTGCAAAGGCATAACATACTTGCACAAGCACAGCTTCCCAGACTGTATAAAGCACCACAGAAGCAAGAGGATGTAAGTTTCAATCGAAGAAAAATGGATGCATTCATATTGCAGGTAAACAAGCTTCACAGAAAGCGTATGAGAAAAATGCGTCGAGGAAATAATCATCTGTGATGCATATATATAGTATTTAAGGATCAACATAAACTGTAGTGTTTAGAGATTTACATAGAGCAGAAGCGTGTTTTCTGGAGTCAAAACGATGACATCTCTAAGGGGGAGTTTACCTTCTTTTGCTCTGCACAAGATATCCAAAATTTATAGAAACGAACAGGCAAATAAAAATCGACAGATGAAGACAATAATTAAGTACATAGGTCGAGTAACAGTAACAGCAGCGGCAGCTATTGCTGATATGGTCCAGCTTATGTCAGGCTCAATGTCATAGACTGTCTCGTCGTTAATCTCTAGGCTCTGAAGCCGTAAGGACAACAGCTTGCTTTGTTCTCTGAGTAGAAAACATATTATAGGTGTAACACCATCATCAGTCACCAGAAATACCTGTTTTAAGCGAATGGTAAAGAAACCGGTAATATCAGCTCAGGATGGTACAGAAAATAAAAAGATCAGTACTCACCAACTAAACACATAATTAAAGATATACATAGGAGTATTGTACTCTAATAAGATGAAACAAATCACGATCTTATTTCGAGGAATAAGATCGTCTACATGCATGAACTTCACGAAAAGCAGCAAATAAAAGTTATAAAGTTTGTCACCTTACTGGCAGCAGACTGTGAACCCTTCCCCTGCCATATCCTACGGAGAAAATGCTTGGCCATCAAAGCGGGAGCAACTAAATTAGACGGAGGGTCATCTACATCAGGATTAGAATTACTGACTTCCACCACCCACAGTGAATGCTGCACCTTTCCTACAAAATATATAATGACTCATCTTCTCTTAATAAAATCCTAATGGAGCTAGTGAACGAACATTATTGACATTACCTTTGTTATATGAAACCATCAAAGGAATACAATCACTGGTCCAGATAGTTCTTTCATCCAATTCTTGCATCAAATTAAACTTCCCTCTTTCCTCGATATAAGTTACCTACGAAAATTTTTGCAAATTTTGTCAGTCACTGCAGTTCCAACAGAAATGGACTTGACATGAAAAACAGTACCACAGTCATCAACTTCTAGGACTAAAACAGTATGTACTTCCCTAGCTAAATGATACAAGGGATGCAAGTACCTGCGGATCCTGTAACGGATCCTTTAACAATAAATGAGAGGATGTAGGCTTCCCATCGCCTGTAGAGCTAAAATCAAACAAATGAGGCAGATGATAACTATGTTGCGGGCTGTATCCAACGTCCCTTTTTGCGCGAAATATATCTCTACCACTTAAAAGTGGGTTTGAAACAGATTGTGAAATATTTGCTAATAAGGTGCCTTCAGGTGCACGCTGGAGAAGTAAACCATGGGGAAGGGGCCATATTGATGACATAGCATGTGGAAGTGGGACAGAAGCTACTTCACCTGCATAAGATACGAACAAGAATATCTACTAATTAATATTAAATAAAAGTGAAGTGCATGAAACAAAGAAATTTATGGCTCGATTCCAACTTGAGAATATCATTCACAAAAAATAAACTGCGACACTTTCCAAAAGCATTTGCAGCAGAAAGGTCTTCAGAAGTTAGAGTATAACGTGAATAACTAGATTAAGGACAATTTTTCCGAACGTAACTATCAATGATATAGGAGTGACGATTACAAAGCCCGACAAAAAAACAACTCAAAAAGGAAATAGACTTACATAAGCAACGCAAAATGAAATATATTAACAATCACTCACCTGCTACACCATAGATGGCCAACTTGTCAACTTGAAGGACACAAAGAAGTGATTCAGCTATACCACTCATTTGACACCAACAGGCCTGTCAGGTTTCAGACACTAACGATTAACCAACTATATAAATTACAACTCAAACCGAACTTCATCATATATTCAACATATGACGTTAGTAAGAAGCACTATTTACTTCTTTCAGCTCCTGAAAATACATCAGATAAAATTTATCTAAGCAGGTCGCAAATAATCGACATTTAATTTCAGTACCAATCAAGCATTAACTGCTGAATTCTCTAAATCGATGAGACTGCACCACAGCTACTGGTTAAGTTCTCCACATATATCGAAGCATCACCACAGGCAATTTTTATCAAACGATTTTGTCCATGCATGTGAACAAACCTAAAACCATTCATTAACTGTGGTAACATTAATCAGAAAAATCAACAGAGTTTAATTTCCAGTTAATGTGTGGAAAATTTTAGTATATAATCCGAGTTGATGCAAAACAGACCTCATTATCAAATAGAGGGAAGGCTGAACTACTGGCAACACAAAATGAGGGAGTGGATAGCCGTATTCAGGATGCTAACAACAATCACCGATTTTATTAGTTGTGAGGCATGAAGCCATTTCAATAGAAAAGTATAAGCTAACCAAATAAACAATTCAAGATTTAGCAGAGTTAACAGAATATGCAAAACTACGGTGAGAAATCAACTCAAGTGTTGAGAAAATTCCAACTGTATTAGCTATATTTAACCCATTGCAGAATTTCAATTACCTCGATGACCTTAGATGTCAATGTAAATATCTTGAATAACCTGCGGCCGGTACTCCATAAGATTCTGTCCGAACACCAACTAAATTAGAACTGATAATGCCACTCCATGCAGAAAAAATTCAAGTCCTTACAACAAAAGTTACAAGTACCGAATAAATAAACTTTCTTGATGTGGAAACTAATATGATGTATCAGAAAACTTTCAAAGCGCTTCGTCTAATAGTAACAAATTCCAAAAAAAAAATCAATTTTCTAATTTTCCTACGCATTCCTCTCAATGACAATTTTTTTTTTTTTAAAAGGAGAGATATTTATGCATTACACGTCTTACTAGAGCGGAAACTATCAATCTTAGTTGAATGATGAATACAGAAATTAGAATCCTGGCATGAATTTTACCTCGGGAGAGTAATTCAACCACTAAGACTACTAGAAAAATCTAAAGACCTCGAAATTGAGCAAATCAGCATTGTAAGCCGAACTAGAAAAAATGAATCTCGTCTGACCTATTTCCCCGTATAAAGAGTTCGTGATCACCATTTCCACCGGCGACTCCCAAATCATCGTCATTATATATCTCACTATCGTCGTCGGTGCGTGATTTCGTAATTCGCGGGTCAAAGAGGAAGTAATGATAGTCGTCGTCGCCTTCCGACGCTTCAAACCCGTCCAACGCTTCGACGGTGAGGCCGAACGGCTTGAACTCCGATAAAACGGTCAGCGTCCTAACACCCCCGCTTGGCATTTCGTTTCGCGCTCTCCCGCTCTTCTGTGAGATTCGAACTTCGGAAGTCAATAATGCAAAACCCTACCGAAGGACTAAAACCAGATTCTGCGTCGTTTTCAATTTCCTCGCATTTCCCTTCTTTACCCCTCGAAAATTACAAATATGTCACTGAAGATTGTTATTTCTGATTTGCCCCCCTAACGTTTTATTCTATGTATGAGCCTTCAAAGACGAACCGAGTCGGATAGCGGGTTCAAAACGACCCGACCCGTTAATCTATCATACAAATATTTAACAAATTTGAACCACCATTGGTAGAATGGTAGGATTATTTTAGTATTTATGAAACATGGACACCGTAGAACACATCAAAACATCGCTGTTTTTTTATTTACTACATACAACCACAAGGAGCTAGCTGACCAACGAAAGGCGAGAGTATTATACAACTGCATGCTTAGGCATACTTAAGTCTACGACATATATTACACAACTGCATAGGTAGCTCTAACTAAGTAGAGGAGGTCTTGAACTTTGACTCGTCAATCTCAATGCCTTCTTCCTCGGCGCGTTCGCCGCCGGACTTGTCGCCGGTGCTCAGACCACCCTTACGGCCCATCTCCTGGTAACCTTCTGTGCCCACCCTTACGACAGGAGTTGAACACTTGTTACGGGATGTGAAAGACACAACCATTAGCACACTTGCAACTGAGGTTTACTTTCTGCACCCTCCTTACAGTTATAACTTGCAGAATTATTTTATAATATCTATATGAAAATATCTCAATGCTGTTTATACATGACGAAGCTTCTCAACTTATTGTAATCTCTTCAGGTAACTGGAAAACTAGCCGCTCTGAAGGGACTGGATGAAAGGCTAAAGGAGATACGTAGTTATCTTAATCTCGTAATTGACGGGAAGCTCCCATTGAACCATGAAATCCTTTACCATCTTCAGGTACCTAGTGAAAACGTATGTTGGTTGTGTATCGCATCTTCCATAATATTTGTTATTCATACTTTGAGTTATATTTTTCTTGAGTTACCCACTTGTCCTAGTAGAACAAATTATGAAATTCCCACTTCCTACCTTAACTCTGCAGGATGTGTTTAACCTACTTCCGAATCTAAACGTCACTGAATTAGTTAAAGCTTTTGCAGGTAAAGCAGTTTAAGACTTAAATCGTGTTATGTTTGCCAATTTTGCTATTTGTCTTCCATTTGTTGATTTTATACTGGTATTCTTCTTACCTTTGCAGTTAAAACAAATGATATGATGTTGGTCATATATCTGTCATCCCTTATCAGAAGTGTCATTGCTCTCCATAATCTAATCAATAACAAGGTGAGTGAGTATTCATAACTTTTTTGAACTGCCCATTTAGTGATTATCCTTCAAAATTGCTTGCTACTATAGTAACTTTAGACTACCCATCAAATTTAAACTTGTCCCTTCCGCAAATAAATTGATTTCAGATGCTCAACAAAGAACACGAAAAGGCGGAAGATTCGAAGCCATTTGCAGTCACTACAGCTGCTGCTGGCAGCTGATCTGATCATGGTAAAATGATGTGCCTTGTTTTAGTTACATGACATCGTTTTCTTATGCAATGCTACACAATGTTACTTATGGCTGATTGGGCGAAGCTTTCACTCGAATTCAATTGATTTGATTCAAAAGTCTGCTGCACCATACAAGAAGTAAACCTCTACTACAAGAAAAAACAGCTTTGCCCCACGACAAAACGAAAGAGGTCGACGATTCATTAGATGGATGATAACTCACCGCTATCTGCGATAGTAACTGTGCTTTTAGGTACCCCACTTTGTTGCCCTTGTGCTTCAATTTTGTGCACCACATCCATGCCAGAAAGTACTTTGCCAAACACCACATGACGACCATCCAACCTATAGGTAATAAAACGCATGCATAAGAATCAATGTCGACGGGACCTATTTCACTTCTATAGTTTACGTTTGAATAAGATCAATTAGTTAGTTCACCAGCTTGTAGTGACCGTTGTGATGAAAAACTGTGATCCATTACTATCTGGGCCGGAATTTGCCATCGAGAGAACGCCTATCATCAAGAAAAGCGAAAAATCAGCTGATGAAAGATTAGATGTTTGAACGAAACAATCGAAGATCTTAAAAATCCAAATCGAAAATGGTTCGTATAGAGAAAAACGCATAACCTGGACCGATGTGCCTTAACTTGAAATTCTCATCATTGAATTTATTGCCGTATATTGACTCGCCACCACGTCCATCTCCACGTGTGAAATCTCCACCTTGAATCATGAAACTAGGTATGATTCTGTGGAATTTTGACCCCTTAAAATGAAGGGATTTTCCACTTGATCCAACTCCTTTCTCCCCTGAATTACAAGAATTACCCATATGAATACATAAAGACATTGACAGTTTTAGATGAGATGAGAATCTGATCTAAGAAACAACTCATTTCTCAGAACATTGTGAAAACATATCAATATTGTGAAGGAAGAGCGACGTGATAAAGAAAAAGGTTCACTCAGCTACCAGTGCAAAGAGCCCTGAAATTTTCTGCATTCGAAGAAAATGAAAACACAAATTAGAGCAGAGCAGCTCAAGAATAAAAAATGGTAATAGACAGAAGCTGATGCACTTGTTCTCAACTCGATGGGCTGATTACCTGCTGTTCTTGGTACGGTGTTTCCATGGAGCCCCATTACAATCCGACCTGAGACAAAGTATTCTGAGCTATCAAATAAATGATTTTGCCCCAAAACAATCTCAGTTGCTTGTACGTTGAGTAATCGCAGCATTTGTACGTCTAAAACGACGATAATGTAATGCATACCGTACCAGCATGTTCTCCATTGATCTCAACATCAAAGTGAACTCTGCTTGTTACTTGATCCATGTCTGAAGGAACATCCACCTAACAAACCAACCAAATTTGAATGAGAAAAAAAAAACCCGAATCAACCAACATTTGCTGCCAATCACGATAAATATTGGGAAAACAGAGTAATTTTTCATCAAAGTAAGGCATTTCAGACAAGGTGAAGACGAACCTCGTTCTTAGTTTTTCTGTCTGCAACTCTCCTATCGTCAGATGAAACAACTGTATCGCCTATCCGATTCTGAAATAACACAAGGAAAATATACCAAAGAAAGATCCAAAAATAAACAAATTGCGATTGGGACAACGATCTCAAAAATTTGGGGGAACAACAGAAAAAGTAGAAAACTTTACCAGGATGATCACAAGGGTTCCAAATAAAACGAGAGAACCCACAAAACTACGATCGGCAACAATCTCGAGCTGGCCATCTCATGCGTCAGTCAATAGCTTAGCTCGTCAATTTTGAGCTTAGCACTCGAGTTTTGTTTGACTGTTCAAAATTCCAGATTTCATCCATTCAAGCGTCTCAAGTCATCATCTACTGTAATACCCATATTGCCCTTGTAATATTACTGATTTTTTTTTTTCGTATAGTTTAATACTTTATATACACTCTTTCATCGTCGTATAGTATAGTATGTACATGTGAATATCATTTCAAATACATTGGCTATCGTCGATAGAATCCCTTTCATATTTGGAACAACTCTACCAAAGCTCCCAATCATTATTTATCTTTAAAAACTATATATCGGCAGATATAGATATATACATTATAATATGTGTTTGTACATTATACATAAATATCACCTAAAATCATTTCCCGTGACTTCTTATCTAGCTAGCATCGTCAGAATTATCTCAGTTCTTTGGCAGTTTTATCTCTAACCGTGATATTCATTACACTATGGCAGCCTAATGTCACGGACCTAGACTTTGGCTTGCTAGCTCCCGTGCGGCACCTAGTCCTTTAAGCAGCCTCTCGCGTGCTTCACTAGGTCAGCCTCCCAAAACGCTCACGAAAGAAAGCAAAGTGTCGGACGACCCTCGGCTTGAACGTGCCTAAGTGCAAGAGGAAAACCCACACAAGTACTTTAGAGAGAGAACTCGACTCTTTCTCACACTAAAGTGTTTACAATGAAGGCATTTACCACTTGTTGCAAATGAACTACTCTAAGCCCCTATTTATACAAGTTGTCCAACCCAACGGACGGCTAAGATCTACTTGATCTAACGGCTATTATTTACAATCTAGATTATTCCATGAATATCCAAAGGCATATTCCTCTCTAGAGAGTTCCATAGCATTCTCCACACTTGGACTCTTGACTCTCTAGAATGACCCGCATTGTTCCGCATGGTTCCACGATCTTCCGGAAGGTTCTACACGAATCCGGATGGGCCAATAATCGTGGTAAACCTCATTAGCCCCGTCTCTCTGCCTAACGGGTGCTAAGTGCCCCGGCCTTGCTTCGTAAGATCGACGTCCCGCACGCGACAAGCTTGGCCGGTCCCAAAAGTCTTGTTCTCGGGCGCCTCGATACTCTTGGCTTGAAAGGTCATCGCCCGATCCGTCCCGACTCTTGGCCAAATTTGTGAGGGCGTGACATTCTCCCCCACCCAACTCGGCAACGTCCCCGTTGCCGTGCCTCCGCATCTCATGCTTTGGCCCCTTCGGATGCCTAGTCTTGCCCCCATTGCCCTCCGAAGTCCTCAACTTCCTTGGCGTGGCTTCGACTTGGTCACCCGGCTTGAATACTCCCGGCCTAGTCCCTACTTTGGCCGCCTTTTTGGTGTGGGCAGCGTCCTTGCATCTCTCCGAGTCCTCCTTGGCTTCGGATGGCACCCCTGTGCCTAACTTGCTTGGATCGTTGCTAGCACACCCTTGTTCAAGTCGCATGCTCGCCATGCGTCTCGTCTCCCCGGTCTTGCCTATTGCCTCGTCGGATATTACGGGCACCGAGTACTTCCCGTCCTGCCCAAACAAATACAACGAGCTATGCATAGGCATAACGATGGCATTGGCCTTACCCATGAAGTCCATGCCCAACACAAGTGTGTGGTCGTCCATCGGCACCACCGTGAAGTCCGCCTGGCCCTCCCAAGCACCAATTTGTAGCTTCACCGCTCGAGCTACTCCACGCACGGTCGTGTCTTTGGACACCATCTTGACCCTCCCCTTGAAGGCCCCAATATTAAGCCCCAATTTCTTGGCATCAGCCTCCGTCACGAAATTGTGGCTTGCCCCGGTGTCAAGTAATGCCTTGGTCTCCTTGCCATTCACCTTAGCCTCGACGAACATGCGCCCCTCGCATGGTTGCACAGGTGGTAGCTTGAACTCCATGGCATTCAATACCTGAATGGCCTCCTCGCCACTCAAGACTCGAGCAGCCCCAAGCCTCTGCTCGGGTGCTTCCTCCGTTTCTTGCAGTTCTCGTTGCGCAATCATGGCCGTGAGCATCCCCCTCTTGGGGCATTCCGACACCTTATGAGGCCCCTTGCATAGAAAGCAACCCCCCTTGGGCACGAACGCTTTCTTCTTGTCCTCATAGTCCCGTCGGCCTTGCGTGGATCCCGGATCTCGACTAGGTGATCGCCCCACGTCCCGCTCACGAACATGGGTCTCTCCCCCACCTTTGGCTGAGCCCTCTTGCTCGCGCCTTGGAGCCTCCCCCTAGTACTCCACGAGTGACTCGGCAACCATTATGGCCTCGTCCACCGACTTGACACCCCGACGTTGGACTTCCTGCCTAGCCCAACTTTGCAGCCCATCTATGAAGTTGAACAACCTATCATCGTCCGTGATGGTAGGGATCTGAAGAGTTAGCATCGTGAACTCATCCACGTATGCCTTCGCTGCTTCAATTCCCGCAACTTCTTCTTGGCTTCATAGACCACATTCTCGGGATAGAAGTGGCGCTTGAGTTCCCTCTTGAACTCCTCCCACGTGTCCAAGCCACGCGCGCCCCTCTCTATGTCGGCATGCACACGTCTTGTAACAACCCGTCCCATACCGGGTGTCACTATAGCATCGGTCCCTACCAGGACCAGTGGGGTTGGGCCCACCACACTCCGACTGATAGTCTAGCCCCACTGTACCACCATTTAACCTTTTTAGCGTGCTTCGTGCACTCGCTCACACGCACCCTGAGAAACTTCCCAGGGGGTCACCCATCCCTAGATTGCCCCAAGTCAAGCACGCTTAACTTCGGAGTTTCTATAGATGGACTCCCGAAAAGGTAGGTCGACCTTGGTGATATGAGTAGTACTATCAATTCTATTATACGATTCTTAGCCTGACACGCCCATACATTGTCAGTCTCAGGATCCCCTCTCATTCTGGTGTTGGATCGGTTCGTTCATGTACCCATTCGCCTAGAAGCCTGCCAGGAGCCGCTCCTTGTCCGTGCACCTCTTTAGCACCGGCGATCACTCCCCGCCCTCATCGGCCCCGGGCGTCACATGCCCACCAGCTTCCGCCTGGTTCGTCCCCGAACCAGCACCGTACTGCGAGAGGTTGTGCTCTGATACCACCTGTAACGACCCGTCCCATACCGAGTGTCACTGTAGCATCGGTCCCTACCGGGACCAGTGGGGTTGGGTCCACCACACTCCGACTGATAGTCTGGCCCCACTGTACCACCATTTAACCTTTCAGCGTGCTTCGTCCTCGCTCACACGCACCCTGGGCAAACTTTCCAGGGGGTCACCCATCCTAAGATTGCTTCAAGTCAAGCACGCTTAACTTCGAAGTTCTTTCGGATGGACTCCCGAAAAGGTAGGTCGACCTTGGTGATATGAGTAGTACTATCAATTCTATTATACGATTCTTAGCCTGACACGCCCATACATTGTCAGTCTCAGGATCCCCTCTCATTCGGGTGTTGAAGCTATCACAAATCTATTGTGTTCTTTTCAATTCATGCTCTGGCAATACGAGCTTGATCTTTCGTGTATACTCAAATATTCTTCACTTGATTTAAGGATAATACCTACGCGTAAGTCCAACGAATTCACATCTTCGATCGGCAAGAGAAGAAGGTTCATAGCATCTTCATCCCGATGGTGAAAGTGTTTACAAGCGACAAAGTCAGAAGAAACGTGGGAAGCGGAGGCATTGACACATGGTCATTGTTTACATTAAATCAATCCCTTAGGTACGGTTACGTTTCGTGGACGAAACTTTTTGAAGGGGGAGATATCTTATAACATCTGCTCTATTTTAACCCAAAATCAAAACACAAAGTCCAATTTGAAATAAATGAAATCAGCCCAGCCCAGCCCATTTGATCATTCTAGTACTTTGTTTTAATACATATCCAATTGCCATTCGTAAAGAGAAAAAAAATAATAAAAGAGAAGAGAGGGGCGATAGTGAACGAGACGGAGAAAAAGAAACAAGGAACAACCAGTAATTGATCTTTAGAGCTTGCAACCGTCCCTGCTCGATTTAAGGTTTAGAAAGGTACGATGTTCCCTAATCTCACTCTCAATTCCATCAAGATCATGCTAGGGTTCCTTTTCTTTGACAAACTATTCCGTGCGCAGCCTCTGTAATTTATGTCTTTGACTTAGCTACGGTTCTCAGATCCTGATAAAACTTATTTCTGTGGAAAGCCAACTCTCTTAGCTATTCACAGCCGTTAGAATCGGTTAAATCGGATCATTTTTCAATTTTCTATGAATTTTTAAGTTGACAGCGAAAACAGGACAATTTCTGTTCGCGCAGTCGCTGATTTTAGCGAATTTGAACTAGCTACAGTACTCCAAATCTTGCTAAACTTGTTTCTGTGGAAAGATGACTTTCTCAGCTGTTTACAGCCTCTGGAGTCACCTCGATCCGATACTTGTGCGAATTGTTATGAATTTTTGAAGTTTCTGCCGCAAAACAGAAATTTTCTGGTGAATTATCAAAGGATTTCGAAATATTCAACATTTACTGGTTCAGCTGCTCTTCATACAGATTACAGCTTCAAACAAATGTTCTTGTAGCAGTTTCAGCGCTCTTTTTGATGCCGGATTTCGTGTTTATGCTATAGTTTTTAAGAACCTCGCTTATTAACGGTGAATTGATCTCTTGAGCTTGTGATATCAAATGCTAGATGGAGGGACATCGAGACGGGACTTGAGGGCAGCCGAGGAGGCCGAAAAGAGTTAGGCATATGCGGTGAGTGGGTAATACGGGGACCCCTTCCCTCACGGGACGTGTGTACCTCGTCGAGTCTTTTTATTTCGTCGTCTTATGACATCTTTTTACGTCATCGTCCTATGAATTGTTTTGATATCGTGGGGATTTGCGATAGTGAGCCTTGTTGGCTATAGGATTTATATGTTTGGGGTGGTCGAAGAGTTTTGGGATATATATATGCTGCTCTGAGTTGTGTTGACGGTAACACGGAGCATCACGTGGTGTGATGGCGTGTTACTATTTTATTCTTGGTCTTACTAATAGGGGGCCTTATCGGCTATAGATCGTGCAGTCTTGTCGAGGTTGATGAGTAGTTGGTTGTATGTGTGGTTTTGTGAATTGAGTCAGGACTTTACGGAGATACGCGACGTGATGGCACGTCAGTGTTCGATATTGGTGAGTTGATTTGTGAGTTTACGGATGGTGATATTGTTTTGGTCTTGTTTGTTGCATACACTTGGTACCAAGTTCTAAGTAGCCCGAATGGCCACGTTCGGGTGAGTGCGGAGTGGCAAATCGAGTAAGTAGCCCGTGGCTTGGCACACCCGGTGAGTGAGGCCCAGCGATTGCACCCTTCCAGTGCCATGTGTTGATTTGATATTGATTATCGTTGAAGGGTGGTCGCTGGGGAGATTTTGGCCAACGTCACCGTGTATGTGTGGGACATGCATGTTATAGTTGTTGATGTGTCAGTTTTGAGTCCACGGTCTAGAGTACGGTGACGGACTCGGACAGAGCTCAGTTCGAGGGAGGAGCTGGCCACCCACGCGTCGTTTATGTGATTACGTGGATTTGATGACGTATTTGATACGTCTTGTGATAGTCAGTGGTCGTTTTTGGTCTCGTATGAATGGTGGAAAATGTTCTTTTGTAAATGGAGTGGTCTATATATTTGAATTGTTATGATTTCATAGTAAAGGGCGCACCTTCCGTGAGGGATAAAGTGTGTCCGTATTATTTTCTCACTGAGCTTTGCTCACCCCATATATATGTATACATATATATATCTGTATATTTCTTTCTAGGTTGTTGTCTTTGCTTGGAGGTTTGCCATTCTCGTCCGTCACTTCTGCTACTGATTCCTACTTGGTATTCCACCTTTCTTTCACATCGATAAATCCATTGGCAGAGTGTCTTTTATGTGGATATTGTGTATAAATTCTTTCGCTTGTCGAGGTTTTGAATTATTTTGTACAATGTGAAATAGCATTAGATATTTCATCGAGTTTTAATTACGACTTCTGTCGTGTGACTTATTTCGCGAAGTATGAGTGGATATCGAGCCTTGCGTTTATTGAGAAACGCGGCGGCTGTCGCGCCTTGGACGCGGGTCGGGGCGTGACACGTCTCCACCATAACGCTGCAGTCTCGGTGAGGTAGTTGCTGGCGGTACGGATCTTGTACGCCTCCTCTACGATGCCTAGATCCTCGAAGTACCGCTCCATCCGCCAAAGATAGTCCTCCACTAGCTTGGCGTCTCGCTTGCCGTTGAACCCATACGGCTTTGGCACGTCGATAGGCCTTTGGCTAGTCGATCCCCCTGTCGAGCTAGCTCCGTTGCCTCCTCCACTTAGTGCCAATCTTCGGCATAATGCCACTTGCTCTTGCAGCGAATCCATGGCCTCCCTCATTTTGGCCACCTCGCCTTGTAAGACCTCGTTCTCGGCCTTCAGGACCTCGTTGGCTTCCCTCAATGCCTTCGAATCCTCCTTGGTGGCCTCGAACTCCTTGAGAACTTGCCCCTGCAAGGTCTCAACAATATCACTTACCGTCACAACCTTCCCGATGTCGACCTTGATCTTGTCGAGCTCCCCATGAACGTGCTCCTCTAGAGTTGTCACGCTCCCCTCGACGTCCTCAAGCCGCCCCCCTATGGTTGCAACGATTTGGCCCATCTCCGCGATGGTGCCTTCCCACGGACAAGGGTCTCGTGCCTTCGATTGATCCCGCTTTTTCCTCCCACCTTGACTAGGAGCCGGATCACGACCCCTCTCCTCGTTCACTTGCGCATTTGTCTCGGCCATCTTCGCTAACTTTGGCTCTGATACCACTTGTCACGGACCTAGACTTTGGCTTGCTAGCTCCCGTGCGGCACCTAGTCCTTTAAGCAGCCCCTCGCGTGCTTCACTAGGTCAGCCTCCCAAAACGCTCACGAAAGAAAGCAAAGTGTCGGACAACCCTCGGCTTGAACGTGCCTAAGTGCAAGAGGAAAACCCACACAAGTGTTTTAGAGAGAGAACTCGACTCTTTCTCACACTAAAGTGTTTACAATGAAGGCATTTACCACTTGATGCAAATGAACTACTCTAAGCCCCTATTTATACAAGTTGCCCAATCCAACGGACGGCTAAGATCTACTTGATCTAACGGCTATTATTTACAATCTAGATTATTCCAGGAATATCCAAAGGCATATTCCTCTCTAGAGAGTTCCATAGCATTCTCCACACTTGGACTCTTGACTCTCTAGAATGACCCGCATTGTTCCGCATGGTTCCACGATCTTCCGGAAGGTTCTACACGAATCCGGATGGGCCAATAATCGTGGTAAACCTCATTAGCCCCGTCTCTCTGCCTAACGGGTGCTAAGTGCCCCGGCCTTGCTTCGTAAGATCGACGTCCCGCACGCGACAAGCTTGGCTGGTCCCAAAAGTCTTGTTCTCGGGCGCCTCGATACTCTTGGTTTGAAAGATCATCGCCCGATCCGTCCCGACTCTTGGCCAAATTTGTGAGGGCGTGACACTAAGCTCTAGTGAGATTTTCAGTTCAAAAAATGCACTAAATGGTCCCAGTTTTTAACATAGTCTGATTCAATGTAGGAAATGGCGTGTTGCTCTATCCATACTGCAAGCAATGCAAGAAATGTCATGGCTCATATAAACGCATATATATTATATAATAAAAACATTCATTTAATTGAAGATATCGAAAGAAGATGACGAGGGTCTGACCCATATATATATACAATCTGATGAAATCATCGGTTGAACGTGAAAGCCAAGAACTTGAAGAAGATGCGTGTGTGGTCGTATACGTAACTCATTAATGCTTTGTTTTATTTTGACAAAAAAAAAATAGATAGCAAAATATTAATAAATGTTGGGTCTCCCAAGGCAACCATTGCAATCCATCCCTATAAATAAATACATTAATCAACAGTTAATACCTACCACTCATCACTACTAAGTCATTTTCACATACTACTACGTACAGCAGCAGCTTTAATACTTCTAATAAGCAGAAGAGAGCAAATAATAACTTGCTAATAAGTATAATAATCATAAGCTAGTCATTCATAACAAAGATCGATGTCTATTTCATCATCAGTAGCAGCAGCAGCAGATGAATGGAAGAAGATGTCGAAGAAAGAAAGCAGCTTCTATGCAAGAAGCCGTTCCTTGCCGTCATCGTCGCCGGCGCCGACGACTTCCGTCTGTGCTGCTAACTTCGAACCTCCTCGCCGGAGAAATAGAAGATGCTCTTTAGGTAGAAGATGCGCAGCTCTTGTGAAGGAACAAAGGGCCAGATTTTACATCATGCGTAGATGCGTTATGATTCTCGTTTGCTGGCGTGAGTATACAGATTCTTGAATATATGTATATATATATATATATATACTCAATCATCTCTTCCTAAGAGATGTTTTGTGTTAAACTATTGTGGCAACATATGTAGCTTAGTTTTGCTTCAACCAACTCCAAATGCGAAAACCCTGGAACATAGTAATAATTAGTGAAGGTAATTATTCTGACACGCAAGAGACGAATATCTATATGTATATATCAAATATTGTTGCAGATTTTGGGAAGGCTGTAATGTAATGTAATGTAACGTAACGCAGTTTCCACTTTGAGAGTATTTTATTATTTATATAATTTCAATAGGCTGACGATGAACTTGGAAAAAGCTAGTGTAATGGATGCTAATCGTAGTGTATTTGATATTGGATGATATTGTATCTTTTGATATTTTTTAGGAGATGCTGAGGGGATTAAGATGAGGAGAATTAGATGAGAAGGGTTAGATGAGAGAGTTCAGAGATAGAAGAGATGAAGAAGACGATAGTAAGATAGGTTAATTTCTTGCTTAACCCTAAAACAGCATAACAATATTGGTTTTATACTTAACATATATGGGCTCACTGTATTTGTCCCATTTGATTTAAAGTAAAAAGATAGTCCCGTAGCATATGCCCTTCCCAAGCCCATCTCGCCTTAGCCCAAACCATCTGTCTCCAATTCAGCCCAAACCTGTCCCCCTTTAGCCTTCTTCAATCTAGACTTGCTAACAACACCCCATCCGACAGCAACTTCCCCAACAACACTTCCACTTTTCTGCCTTAACGCCTCACTGTCCGAACCTTCCTCCTTCTCCGCCCTTTCTCCGGCGACGACCTTGTCTGGGGTCATGACAGCTAGCTGGAATGGCAAGTCCAGTAATTAATTTTCTTTTATTTTAGGGCTATTTAAAATTCAGGCCCCATTAGCAATTTCAGTTAGAATTCAGGCCCCATTAATGTTTTCGTTAAACTGAAGGATCCAATGTAAGTTTTCGTTAGGGTTCAGGCCCCAAATGCTGCTAAAAGACTATTTTACCCTTGTTTATTCAGCTTTTCCGCCCAAAACACTGATATGTTTATTCGGTATCACTTCATCGCAAATTGGTACCACTTCATCGCAAACTGATACCACTTCATCGCAAACTGGTACCAGACAAAATCCTTTTCACGTGAATTATACCAAAAAAAATAGTTATTATACCAACAAAATTAGACATTGTACCAGAAAATGTTGAAATTATACCATATGTTTTCGCGAAATTGGACGATATGCGAACTGATTTTGAAATTATACCAGAAACTGTAGAAATTATACCAACTGTTGACGTAATTATACCAACAAAATTATACACTATATCATTTGGTATAATAATGATAACAGTTGGTATAATTAGAATAACAGTTGGTATAATAATCAAAACAATTGGTATGATGTCCAATTTAAATAGCGTTATTATAATTTACAGCGAAATTGGATGTTATACCAACCGATCTTGATATTATATCAGAAATTGTAGAAATTATACCACATATTTTGGTTATTATACCAGTAAATAACAGTGAAATTGGACGATATGCGAACTGATTTTGAAATTATACCAGAAACTGTAGAAATTATACCAACTGTTGACATAATTATACCAACAAAATTGTAAACTATATCATTTGGTATAATAATGATAACAGTTGGTATAATTACAATAACAGTTGGTATGATAATTATACCACTTTAACATCTAATACAAGGGCATTATCGTCAAATCACTGTTTATGTCCTTTTACTGTGAATTTTATGAAAAGTAGGTCCTTAAAACTATGTATTATATGAATAGGGCCTGAAACCTAACAAAAGTTAACGCAGGGGCCTGAAATAAAAATGCCCCTTTATTTTATCGTAACTGTTATCATTAAGCTTTTCCCATTGTCAGGAATTCGACTCAGGTTTTTTGACCGCCAAGGACCTCTTTCACTTGCCATAAAGAGTAAGTTAACATGAGATTTTAAAGTTTCGCACAACACAAAGATCACAATTTCATTACATTCACTCTAAGTTTCTAGGAAAGATTCGATCTTTTAACTCACGGAACCGAAAATTACCAAGAACGATACACAAGCCTCGGAGTTAAGGTTACCTACCCATTATGTGACAAAAAACTGTACACAAATTGCTACAAGAAACATCATACATATTTCACGAATGGCAGGAAACCAAGACATAACCAACTAGTTGACAAACACAGACTTGATCATCTAGACTTCCATCGATTCTCAAACCTGAATTTTTTTCTAATAATCAAACCACATTAAGTCCCGAATATATAGAGCTAAATATACAGTGACCTAATCGTGTCGACTAAATCGATACATCGAAAACCTCGCCATGGCCATCATCTCCCCTACCAAAACAGCCAAACAATCCACTCAAAACCCTCCGCCATCTACCTCCTCCTTCTCCTCCCCACTGAGCACCCAAACCACCGCCTCTCCTTCCCCACACAACCCTAGTCACTGGCTGATCGCCGCCGCTCAAACCACCGTCCATCTCAGTGTAAACCAAAGGAAGCTCACTCCTTCCGCCGGTGAATCTCCCCACTGCAAACCCACCGCCGGGCAACCGCCATATGGTCAGCCCCACCACCTCATCACCGCCGCCGTCGTTGTTACAGAGGTCGTTACCAGTGCCATCTTCCGCCGGCAGCTCAAAACGACAGACTGGGCAAGAATTCCTCAGCTCAAGCCATGGAAAGATGCAATCTTGGTGGTATAAGTGCTCGCAAGGCATTTCGCGTGCCTCTGTTCCTAATTCGAAGGGCTCCTTACAGACGGCGCAGTGAGATTCTACCGCTAAGTGCTCGTCGGCGATTTCGATTCTGGGCATAGCTTCCATTGCTGATTTAGAGGCCGGTGGATTAGGGTTTCCGGCCCTAGTCAGCTCGATTTGGGATAATTGATCTAGCAATCGATCGAATCCTGATCCGAGCAAGAAATCGGATATGCTCGCCGGCAGGGGACGCAGGCCCGAACCCGACCCATCGTCGTAGTATAACTCGAACGACGTCGTCCGATCGCTGCCGCCATCGGCGTCGTCGTCTTCGTCGTTCTGAGCGGAGGTTGGGCCGCGCAGGACTATGACCGGGTTGAACGGTGACCTGTCGGCGCGGGTCAAACGGCGTCTTCTTGTCGTCGTCGTCGTCGATGACGTGGTCGCGGCTAAGGTTGAGTCGTTGCTGACGTGTTCGACGAAGCCCGTGCGACACTCCGGGCAGCTGACCGATTGCTCCCCGCCGGGGGAGATGGTGAGGAAGCGGTTGCAGCGGTAGCACCAATAGGTTGAAGAAGTAGAAGACATATGTCTGAAATCTATGAATTCAAGAATCTTGGGGTGCAAAAAAGGGGTTTTTAGATCTGAGATTGCTCGAACGCAAGAATGGTAGGGATTTAGAGGATAAAGATGGCGCGTGACGTGGACGTGGCGCGTTGAACGAGTGTGCCTATCAGGTTTGAAAAAGTTATTTGCAATAGCAGACAAAGCTTGAATTGGGAAACACGGACCAAATTTACATAATAGACTTGGAATGTCCGAAAAAAAAAAACAAGAAGACTTGGAATGAGTAAGAACGTCTGCCCTGCCCGGACTAGATCCGGGTTTAACCGACCCGATTTGAAATAAAGTGGGGCATGTCGCCATTATTTTCTCCCTGTTATTTTACTTTCGATATTTCCAGTAAATTTCCATGATCTTTAATGATTTGTCCACTCTGTTTGTGTCTTTTCTGTGTCTTGTGTGGTTCCAAAAAGAAGACAACAATCACGCATGTTCCTCCCACTTAACCTAACTTAAAAATAGTTTAAATAATTCTCTATTGGTAGTTTGCTTGTTTCCAAGTAGCAAATCATCAAATAATAGTCGAAAATATATAATCTTTTTCTCAAAAAATATGTAAAACTTTAAGGGGAATTTACAGAAAAATACTTATTTGCTAAGTCAGTATTGTCAGTGTTTTTTTATATTTAGGTACCATATAGCAACGTATTGTGGTACATAATACAGTGAGAAAATGGTACATCATATAACATATTAAGGTACCATATACAAACGTATAGGGTACCATATAAAGGCGTGACGTGGTACATAATATACATATAAAAAGGTGTGTCAAGACTGAGAAAATGGTACACACAATCAAGTGGGTACATTTTATAGAAAAACTTTATGAGGTACTGACTTGCAAATTTTTTATATTGAATTGAATTTTTTTGTGGACATTCACCAAACTTCAATTTCTTCAGTTTGGAAATACTGCTTTCAGTCAGAATGCAGTCACTCATTCATCAATAATTGCCCGATCTTATTTTCTGTTTGACGATCTTTTATGTGTTATGTCATCAAAATTTCCCAGGTAGCCATACCTTAGCTCACAGAATCACTGATGTTTAGGAACCATGTCAGAGTTCAGTTTAAGACTTGTCGGCCGTGTAATAACTTGAGAAGAAGCCATTGATCCCACCTATTTATACATCAACAAAAATCACAAGACGCGAGAAGAGTGATTTGCCACACAATATGCTCGACGAAATGACTCAAAAAATAAAAAGAAAAAGAAAGGAAAAGGAATAGCAGAGCACAAATTGGTAGTAGTTCTAGAAAACTCCGCGCTCGATGGCGTCCTTGTTGGCGTCGCCGAGAGCTGCGTCCTTCAAGTACTTGTCGGCTAATTGTACCCTCTTCACGTTCTCCTGCTCAGCCTCGAGCATGTGACCGTATTCTAGAAGCTTCTCTAGGCTCATCCTCGGCTGATCGAACTTAGGCGGGCCCGACCTCGAGTTCACCAAGTTCCTCCCTATGTTCTCCACTCCCACGCTCTCCGCCCACTGCCTCACCGCATCGTCGTACACCCTCGCCCTCAGTGCCCCGAAGAAATCTGCCCACATATTTTTTTTTCGTCAGCAAAAATAGAGTGTTCAATGATCACTTCACCCAAACGTTTAAGCTTGTTGAGGGTGTATCGTTCTTAGTTATATATATTGTATTTCCAAGACGCCATGCTAGAATCATTTCTTTTCTTTAATGAGTAGTCGTGAGGATCCAGTGCCTTTTTGGCCCATGCGCAACATGTTGAATGCAGGGGTTTTTTCATGTTAAATTATAGTCTAAGCTCAATCTCGTATAAGCTCGTGGGATTCCTCTCTAATACAAATTGGCGATATAGCCCACAAGCTTATAAGGAACTCAACATTCTACTGATTATCCTATGCGAGTTTGACACCCAACGTTAAACGAAGTGTATCATTTTTTATTTTATATATTTCTATTTCGAAAAGGATAAAGAGAGAATGTTACCGATGGATTGTCCGGGGAAGCGATCGACGAGGGTTATGATGTCCTGGTCGGGTACGGAGTCGGTCCTGAAGATTCCCTTGCACACGCCAATACGGTCCTCGCGAGTGGGTGCCCAGTAGAACTTCTCCATACGCCCGTCGCGGATCAGCGGGGCGTAGAGGGTAGAGAAGTCGTTTCCAGTGACTATGATTGGAACTCGGGCGTTGTCCTGCTTGTTGTACATTCCGGGGAGCTGAACGTTCGTGGGGTTGTCTGCTATGTTCATGAGGGTGGCGTTCACCATCTGGTTGTTGACCGTGTACTGCGTTGTCCCGCCCATTCGTCCCGCACCTGCGTCGAGGTCGTTGATGAAGAGCACGCACATCTTTCCCTTTGCGATCATGTCCGCCGCCTCTCTGTACCTCTGCCTGATGAGCTTCGCAGGCTCTCCCGCGCTCCCCGACTCTAATTCTCCCGCGCTCATCATTATCGGGCTGACAAAGCGAAAACGCAAACACATATCAGCGATGGAAAAAAATTGGCGCAAAAAATTCGTTATTTTTGTTTCGCCTGCTCTTACTTGATTCCCATCTTGGCGAAGACGAGCTCGCACTGAAACGATTTTCCCTGACCTTTGCCTCCCCACAACCCCAAGATGAGAGGAACCTTTTTAAAGAACGTCGATTTTTTGCATGTAAATTTTAGCCGTTCGTCGATCGCAAGGAAAAAAAATGGCGGAAATCGTCGTTCTTTACCTTGATGTTGGGCAGCTTCATGAAGTTCTTGGAGATGTGAACGACGAGCTTGTCCATGAACGCCGGTGCAATGTAGTATCCGTTCATCGTATTGTCCAAGTTGTACCTATTAATCAACGATTTACTCAAAAAAGGTCGCCGGCGGCGGAGGGAAAATGAAGAAAGAGAGGTTTTTTTTTTTAATTATTATTATTACTGGCGAAGGCCTTGGCTGAGGTACTCATAGGAGCTGAGGACTGGGTCGTGGGTGCCCATGCCCGACGGAGCTTGGAAGAGTGAATCGACCATTCCTTTCCCCCTCGTAATGTCTTGCTGGTCGTCGGAGATGTCCTCGATCAAACCCTGCCACTTGTCCTTGCTCGTCTGCTTCTTCTCGTCGTACGCCACCACCTTGAAGCTGCTTCCGCCGGCGCCGGAGGTGGCCGTGGAGGCGGTGGTCTTTTTCAGGCTCGCCCCCAAGAACGAAGAGCTTGGGAGAGAAGCTGACGAAGAACCATTCGACTTCAGCTGTGTGCGTACTGGGGCGAGGTTGATAGCTCCGATGGTTGAGACGGCGGCGGCCATTGTCGGCGATGGGAACCTTAGGTGGTGGTTTTAGCGCCGGTGAGTGGTGTCTGAACTGAACTTCGGTTGGGTGTGGAGTCCAGTGCTTTATATAGGGCCGACGAGTACGTTCGATGGCCATACAATGAAGATTGGCTACGGTGACACGTGGCGGGCTGCTATTGATGGGGTGTAATACGATATGTTTTCAACAGAAGGGAGTTTGAGGCTGTGGTTTTAGAGCTTCTCTTATCCACTTGAATTTTCATTTATTTCTATTTTTTGGGTGATTTTATTTTATTTTTTTGTGGATGTAGGTAGTGTGCAGATGAGTGTACGTTTGTGGAATTACATTGGCTTTCTTTCTTTCTCTCTTCTGTCTGGACTTGATCATGCATGGGAAGGGACTAGAACTTGAAAGAAATGATACTCAATTTCCATGGTAATTATTATGTTTGTGAATTATTTATATTTGAATGTCTCGTAAAGGATACGCCGAAGATATTTTGTTGACTTGTAATATTTTGCGTGTAAATAAAAAGTTTTGTTCACTTGAATTTCATATATAAATAATTCATGATAATAAATGTGATGGACACAATACATAGCACACCGCATTTGCTTCAAAGGCAAGTTGCATGTAAAGACCACCAAGTTGCATTTAATTATTCATGAAGCTAACTCCATTCTTCTATTCTATGCACGTGAGCTGCAATAATTAATGGGAATTGCTATTCACCGCACCCTTTTTCCTAGTTACCGCCCCCTAAAGGGCTTGAAAATGACCTTTTTGCCCTTATGATATTTAAATTAATTTAAAAAGAAAAAACAAACTAAATATATAACTCTGGTACGAAATACTGAAAACTACATACACAAATAAATTCGAACGATCGATCGATATTTTCGGCCGGACTGTGCGCGGGCCGAAGAGTATTTTCGGCCCGGACACTGCTTGGCCGAAATTTCAGTTCGGCCCGCACAGGACCGGCCGAAATCTGATTTCGGCCCGCACAGGCCCGACCGAAATCTGATTTCGGCCCGCACAGGCCCGGCCGAAATCTGATTTCGGCCCGTACACTGCAGGGCCGAAATCTGATTTCGGCCCATACACAGCACCCGAAGTTCAGTTTCGGGTACAGTTTTGGGGTCGATGCGCTCCGAATCACGCCAAACATAAAACATAAAAGTTGTAGATAATCAAATTGGCTTTATACAGGAATTTGAATCAGGGTCGTCCGATTTGTAAATCAAAAGTTATTGTCAAAATCGTGTAGACTACCAGTTTCGGCCGATTCCACTGGGACAGCAACCCTAAGTTAGAATCGGGCGAATTTTTGAGGTCAATGGACTTCGAATCAGGCCGCCATTAAAACACAAAAGTTATATATAATTAAGTTGACTTTTCATAGGAATTTGAATCAGAGTCGTCCGATTTGTGAAGCGAAAGTTATGCTCAAAATCGTGCAATCTGCCAGTGGAATCGACCGAAACTGGCAGTCTGTACGATTTTGACAATAACTTTCGATTTACAAATCGGATGACCATTATTCAAATTCCTATGGAAAGCTAATTTGATTATCTACAACTTTTATGTTTTATGTTTGGCCTGATTCGGAGGGTATCGACCCCAAAATTGTACCCGAAACTGAACTTCGGGTGCTGTGTATGGGCAAAATCAGATTTCGGCCCTGCAGTGTACGGGCCGAAATCAGATTTCGGCCCTGCAGTGAACGGGCCGAAATCAGATTTCGGCCGGGCCTGTGCGGGCCGAAGTCAGATTTCGGTCGGGCCTGTGCTGACCGAACTGAAATTTCGGCCAAGCAGTGTCCGGGCCGAAAATACTGTTCGGCCCGCGCACTGTCCGGCCGAAAATATCGTTCGGCCCGTGCACTGCAGTACCGAAAATATCGATCGATCGGTACTAAAATGTTAAATCGAATTTTTTTTTTTCGGTATCGATCGATCGTTTGAATTTATTTGTGTATGTAGTTTTCAGTATTTCGTACCAGAATTATATATTTAGTTAGTTTTTTCTTTTTAAATTAATTTAAATATCATAAGGGCAAAAAGGTCATTTTCAAGCCCTTTAGGGGGCGGTAAGTAGGAAAAAGGGGGCGGTGAATAGCAATTCAGTAATTATTATATTTCAGCTATCGTAATAATTCAAATGCCTTAATGGGTCGGATTTTGGTTGTCCGAACTTAATCGGATTATATGCAATGGCAATGCTAATATACTTAAACAGTGATCATTTAAACAATTAATAAAATAATAATGCATACATGAGCTTAAGGCAGTTTCATAAAATATATATAGAGATGCGGAGACTGAAAAACGCGTGCTTTAAACGAAGAGGCACACCAATTATTACACGAAATCTGACATTATATTTCTATTAAAACCTAATTAACAAAACCAAAAAAAAAGGCAGCAAAAGTATCAATATTTTTTCAGCTATAGGGCGGCCGCGGCTGAGGAGCCCAATACACATCATCTCCGCCGCCCGAAACCTGACTGTTAGAAACCGAACCGGTCTGCACGGCCGACCCACGGCCGTGAACGGCCGGTTCGCCGCCGGAGCCTTCCTCTCGTTCCAACGGCAGCTTCTCATAGACCGTATTAGCAAAGGTCGCCACAATCACTATCACCGGCCCAGAAGCAACCAGCTTCCCCACCACAGCTCCGCCGACCACCTGTCCTTGCCCGCCGGCCAAGTACGCCGTTATCCCGGTGGCCACCGGCGGCGACGTCGGCGGCAAGAACGCGCCGGAGAGCGACAGTATCTCAAAACAGCCCTGCAGATTTATCACCCCGCCAGGCACCGACGGCTGCCGCAGAGTGACGTCAGCCACTTTCCCGGTGCCGCTCAGGACGGAGACGCCAAAACCACGGCGTTTGGCGAAGGCGGAGATGCATTCGGCGATGTCGCCGCCGGACGAGATTTCCAAGACGTGGCTGCGTAGGGCGTCTTGACTTTCCTTGGTTACTACCATGGGAGATTTGGGTCGGTTCTTTGACCCGGGTGGGCGGCCTCTGGGCCGACGGGTCGGGCCGGACGAAACGGGTTCGATATCTCGATGTCCCCAGTTAGATTCTGAGCTTCTTCGTCGATTTCTCGGTGGTTTCCATCTCCTCCGCCGTTGAAGGTATTATTAGGGTTGCTGCCTCCGTTTAAGTGGGTGTGGCGCCGGAGATCGTCCTGTCGGTGAAGAGACGGCGGCGGCGGCGGCGATGTGGATGAGATAGGGCTTTTGACGACGTTGTTTGCCCACCAACTATTAGCCATTGTCTGAATTATTACACCAATATTAACGAGTTATGTCTTCGTTTTTATATAGCTCAAATCTTGAAGAGAAAGGAAAAGTAATAAAATATAATATTGTGGTATATGGATGGAACCTTCTTGATTCTCTCTCCAAGATTGTTGAGCTAATTAAACAACTCACCAAAGCTGTTCTTGAGCCCACCAAACCAACTTGGTTCCTTCTAGCTCGCAGTTTCTTGAAGTGAGATCCAAGAACGTCCCTATAACTAATTTTTTCAGACTAAATATTATACATCTATATGTAATATTAAATTAATGTTTATAGTAACCTGGAACTGCAAGGATACTAGCCAACAGAGAAGAAAACCAGACAAAATGATATGGCTTAAGATTAAAGGCCTACTACCTCAATATTCAATCAGAAGAAACGATGAAAAAGAAAAGAAAAAACTAAAAAAACCTGTCTAATAAATAATATAGTACGCACCTTCCTTCACAGATGAAAGTCGGTTTAAGACAGCTAAAGCAAAACAAGGGATGGTTAGGGTTCTTCGAGGTGATGCTTCTTACAGTTCACGATACGTTGAGTTGTTGTGATTGTGAGATGTGTTCGAAGATAAGGTGTTGAAATAGATGATTTGGACTTGAGTACTTGATTGGGATTTAGGACCACAGTAGTGTCTGAAATTTTTGCTCTGAATAGTTAGTGTGATTAGTTGGCCAAGTGCAGTGCAAATGCAGTGAACCAAATCTGAATAGTGAATGAATATATATCTAAAACAAGGAAAAGTCTTCTATGTCCTTTTTTTTCCCCCTTCCATCCACTTTCCTTTTTCTCTTTAGATGATCTTTGTTTCCATTCGTAATCAAACTTGACTGTTGTTATCTTTATATAATATGATTTATTTCTAAAATTAGTTAACAAATAGAATGTCAACGATCATTGATGGTGGGTTTTAATTTTGTTACCTTTAACTTTTTCAAGATTAAAAATTTATATATGTAGAAGGTTGTAGTAAGTTACTGGTCAAAGTCTAAAAGTAATGGGAAACAAAGTAGTAAACATTTGCGGCCCTGTCAAGCATTTATGTGGACATTCGTATTTATCCATTTGAAAATTAAAAAAGCTATGTCGTAACTATTAACTTTTGATTTTAGGGCCTGCAATTTGTATATTAAAAGTATTTTATTATTATTCCGGTCAATGTAAAAAAGGATCGACATAACCTGGAAACTCATGCCTTCAAAACTACGAGCCTCCATTTGACAAAACTTCGAAATTGTATATGCTTTGTTGGACCATTTGATGAGCTTGCAAGTGTTCTTGCCATGCAGTGACGTCAGAGCGAGTTATTCCCACGGCTTCAAATCCACGTATTTATGGAGAATTTTTGTGACAATCAAGAGATTTATAAGAATTATATTCGCTCATTAGCGTGCAACACATACATGATAATAGATCATTGCTTGCTGACGTTTTCCTTGATCATTTGTTCTCTTTGTAACATCATTTAAGTAAGGGACGTGCTTTCCCATGCAGTCGTGTGCGGTCTTCGTGTCAATTTTATTGCAATAACGCTATGCGAAAATCACTTGCGCTTACTATGACTGAGATAGAGGATGACATAAACCCTCATTACGTATATCCATTGTTCATATATATATATATATATATATATTCTTGTACGAAACGTTATGCACAAGACTATGAGTTTTTCATTCCAAACTCTTAAACATATAAGTTTGAATGTTACGTGTGTTATGTTGTTATAATGAAAGGCTCAACGTAATAGCCTATTTATAGAATCACCAGAGAGCCATATAATAAATGTAGAGCAAGAGACGGGGGACCGACCCAATAAGTATAATGGTTATTAGTCCGTCCATCAAGGATTAATAACCGGGCAATAAATCATAAAATATTAAGGATCAAATAATCCCAACTAATTATTTCTGTAGGCCAACAATAACGGGAATGGATCCCGTCGAATCCAACATTCTCCCACTTGGCCAAAGATATAACTAATTATACCGGCAACATTTATCCTTAATAATAATAACATTATATGTGAGTGTGTGTGATCGGTGTGTAGTTTAAATGCATTGATTGCACGTCCATCACGGTGCACTGCACTTCTTCTCTATGTAATAGCATAGCTAATTATTTCCCTTCTTTCTTTAGTGATTGGTATCGCAGTGATTAATAATCATCTATTGATATCTGGTTTGAGTTCGGAAAACCTATCCTAAGACAAAGTTTTCTTGCTTGGTTATAATGTAAGATGCTCGTTTGGATATATAATTAAATTCGCGTAAACTTTCCCCCGGTTTTTTCTTTTGCTCTTGCTGTATGAATTGTGGATGGTGTTGTGTGTAAAGAAATAAAATTATAATCAATATATATCTATACAGTTAGCCGAAAACCTACGTGTCAGGGTTACTTACCATGACAATTTAATTAATTTATCTCGTTAGTCCTTGTGACTGCAATAAAATTTCTATCCATATTTTTGTTAATCGTAGTGCACATATCTTGGAGTGTGAATCGGTCAGTTATTATTTATATCACAATATTTAATATTATATCTATTATTTATATATTTAATTTAATATCCAACTTCTCCTTGTGCTCTATCTCACCAATCGTCACTCACCCTTTCAACTATTCGTGAGCTTCTTTCTTCCATTTGATCTCCATGTTCACACACACACAGGCACACAAGAACTACCTATACACGTATGTACCTAGACCTGTGTTCTTGAATCTAACGATTTTTGTGATTCCAGGTTGTGAAGCGTTCAAGCTGAATCCGAGCTAATGTCGCGAGGTACGCCGCCTCAAAATCTGTATTTAACTGTTTGCGTTTTTTTTAATCGATCTGTGGAAAGCTTTCTCTTGAATTGAGCTGCAAACATGCCGTTTGATATTGGACGTGCTTTGATTTATCTGCGACCGTGTTTCTCTCAGGCTTTAGTGGGCTTCGAGAGCTGTTTCTTGCGTGCGATTCGTTTGCTTTGATTTCAATTTTTCTTTTTGTGTTTGAATAGATGATAGCGGATCAGAAACGGCTGCCACCTTGTCTCCATACGACGAGGCGATGGAGGCTTTGTCCTCATTAATAACGAAGCGTAGCCGTGCTGATAAGAGCAACAAAGGAGATCGATTCGATTTATTATTTGATTATATTGAGGTAAATCTCTGTTTTTATCTATGCTTACATCGGTATCTTGATTCGGTTTGTTATGTCTGGAGGCGTTGGGTTCTTTATGGTGTAGATTTTGGAATTGGAGGAATCTATAAAGCAGATGAAGGTTATTCATGTGGCAGGCACCAAAGGGAAGGTAAAAGGAACGAGTTTGGTTGGTGTTAATTCAGCAAAAATCTTGTTTGTCTTGTAAAATTCAGCTCACGGTTGGCAATTCTCTAACTAAAACACGTATTGGGTTGGATGTGGCATTCTTGAATGCGAAGGGTTCAACTTGCACTTTCACCGAATCAATTTTGCGTAACTGTGGCTTTCGAACTGGGCTTTTCACCTCTCCTCACCTCATTGATGTTCGAGAAAGATTTAGACTGGATGGGTATGTTTTCCCTATTTAAGGTGTATTTAAATATTATCTAGCAACGTTTCTCTTTATGCCCTCAACCTTTTGTTTCCTGTGTTCAGTGCAGACATATGCAAAGAGAAGTTTCTGGAATACTTTTGGTGGTGTTGGGATAAACTGAAGGCATGTAATTCCATGGTTTTTTTTCTGTATGCATGTCTGAAAATTCCACCTTTACATGCTCATGGTTAAAGCCATTCATGAAGCCTTGTTTCACGAGGAGACCTTATTTCTCTTTTCAATCTTGAGAAAGAGACAATTACCAGTAAAGTCGTATATGCCGAAAAGACCTAATAACGTAGGCGTATGTGTTGTACGAATCATGCATGATAATTTGGATCACTTTAAGCTCATTATTGGATTTTTGTTATTGCTGTTGCCATCAACTCCATGTAGGGAAAGACCTCAGATGAAGTACCGATGCCAACATATTTCCGTTTCCTTGCCTTGCTTGCCTTCAAGATATTTGCCGCTGTACAGGTACTTCTTTACCCGTATTTGGACGTCGCCCCATTTAAAATTTTCCTCCATCTTATTATTGACGCTGGATCAGGTGGACGTTGCTATCCTAGAAGTTGGTTTGGGTGGGAAATTCGATGCCACAAATGTGGTATGTTTCATATACCTCAATATGGAGACAACCTTAACGTTTGACATCTAATAATAGTTGAGATAGAACTATGACTTCACTGTCACATGATTTGGCAAGAACTCATACATGGTGCTGAATTTTTTCAATCAGGTTGAAAACCCTGTTGTTTGTGGCATAGCTTCACTTGGATATGACCACATGGAAATTCTTGGTTAGTATTTTCTGTTCATTTAGCTTAGTATTCCAAATGTGTGCAATCATGCATAATTATAGTATATAATCAAGTTTAACTTTGTCGGTAAATAATGGAATTCTACAGCTAATTTATGATAGATTGCTAAGTAGCAGTAGATAATATCATGGACTCGCGTAGTTTAAAAAGAAACTTCAAGTTCCATGTTCACTGACAAGAGCTTTACTCATTCATACTCATAATTTCATTGAAATATTGGTAGGAAATACCTTGGGACAAATTGCTGGTGAAAAGGCTGGTATTTTCAAGGTAAAATAGGTTTAAGTTTATTTTGCGTGTTAAACCATGGCACTGCACTGTCACATTATATTTTCACTAGCGCACTTCATTATAATTCTTACATTCTGTAACTAGAGAGGAGTTCCAGCCTTTACTGTACAACAGCCTGGAGAAGCCATGAGAGCTCTTGAAGAGAAGGCCTCACAACTCGATGTAGGTTGAGTTTATGCTATGTATGAATCGTAGTGGGAACGAGAAGCTAGATTTCACCATGCATTAGACATCATACGTGTATAAAATGTAAATGTAGTTAATAGATAACACTGCTAACAGGTTCATCTCCAAGTAGCTCCACCTTTGGATCCTAGCCTATTGGGTGGTATGCATCTGGGGCTTGAGGGTGAACACCAATACGTAAACGCTGGCCTCGCTATTGCGTTATCATCTACTTGGCTCCAAAGAACAGGCCATGTTGGAATCAAATACCTAAACCAGACGGTGAGCTCCATGAAACGTAGTTTTATCATATGTTCTGTAAATTTATTCTGATACAGTTCCTAGAACTAAGTTGTGGATTATGTTTCGTGTGAGAATAGACCTCATTGCCTGAGGAATTCATTAAAGGGCTCGCAACAGCTTCTCTTCAAGGGCGTACACAGATTGTCCCCGATCAGTTCATTGAAAGTGAGAGCCCTGGGGACCTTGTCTTTTACTTGGATGGTGCCCACAGCCCTGAAAGCATGGATGTGTGTGCAAATTGGTTTTGCCTTGCAACTAAAGAAGATAATAGTTTTCCATTTAACGAAGCACGCAGTAGCTCTAAAGCACCAAAGGAATCAGGGAATGGTAGCATGTTGAGAAAAAATTCTAATAAGGTGATCCCTTAGTAGAACCGTTCATGGTTTGCTAATTTTTTTGGATTTAAGCGTACATACTAACAAAGGACTAAAGAGATGATTTATTAACTCATTGCAGATTTTGTTGTTCAACTGTATGTCCGTGAGAGATCCTCAGATACTTCTCCCACGCTTACTAAATGCTTGTGCAACTCATGGTAAGCACCGTTGATGGAGAACAACTTGATGAATCCCAATGAACGATCAAACTATCTTATTCTTACTGTGTCTTCGGTGACCGTTATAAATTTCATCATATTAAATAATGTTAATCCGTATTTATTCTGACAGGGGTTCACTTCAAGCAGGCCTTATTTGTTCCAAACGCATCAGTATATTACAAGGTGGGCACAACTTCTTCACCTGCTGACGCTGATGCTCATGTCGATCTTTCTTGGCAGCTGAACCTTCAAAGGATATGGGAAAGCATCGTTACTGCAGAACGTGGTAATAATTCGCCTCTCACCATCTCTTTCCCTCTACTGATATCAGTGAACGTTTGCTTTGCTATTATTTCTCAGGAAAAGTTGCAAAAACTGCAGAATCAACTTGTGAAACAGCCGAGCAAGGCGTTGCAGTAAGTTCAGAAACCAGCGTAGTCTTTCCTTCAATACCACTAGCTGTTAACTGGCTAAGGGAAACCGTTCGTAGAAGCCCATCCATTCGCTACCAGGTAATAACATTTCTCGCTTTTCTTCTTTCGCTTATGCCAAAAGAGAAAATAAAAACGGTAGCTTTTATGATATCGAAGACGATCGATCATTCGCTCTATCGCTGCTTACCTATTTCCCCCGGCCAGGTGCTTGTGACGGGTTCTTTGCACTTAATCGGCGACTTATTGCGACTGATAAAGAAATAGCTAAGCTAGCATAGGTTGGTATTGTTCTATTAAAGATTCGTTTTCTTTTCTGCTTACACACATAGATTGAGTCTATTTAGATTCTAGATATGATCCGAATTTTAACTAGTCTCTTGGATGAGAAGATATTATTCGCTCTATAGTCAAACGTATTTTATACTATAACCCTTCTTAAATAGGTGATGGATATATCTTCATCAACTCCCACACCTATTATACAAATATGGGCTCGTTTGATACGTGTGTATGGATGTGTATAAGATGTGTATGAATAAGTTGTGTCGTGTTTGATATCTGTGTATATACATGCCTTGTATGGCTATACACGTCTATTACAAGGTTTTTAGTTATAGGCCTTGTATATCCATACCCACCTCTAAGGTGGTTATGGGGTGTGTATCACTAAACACACCTATACACATCTCAAACACATGTATCAAACACAATTTATATCATTACACAAATAATTAATACACATATCAAACATGTTAAAACACAACATCAACAAAATCCTTGTAGAGCTATACACAAATAACTTATACCCATGTAATCCCTAAACACTGATATCAAACGAGCCCATATATGTGTTCATTCGTTTGTGTGTAGGGGTGGTAAACAGGTCGGGTTGAAAACTTCAACCCTGACATGACTTGTTTACTTAAACGGGTTGAAATATCAAACCCTAACCCGATATGCTTTAACACAAATATAACCCAGCCCGTTTAAAATTTTTTAAAAAAAAGAAAAAATAACTAAATAATCATAATTACAAACCAAAATTAAATAAAATTATATGGAAATAAAGCAGTTGTTTTTCCTAAAAATCAACAACAATTAAAATTTTAAATAATACAAGTCATATAATTAAATAAAAGCAATTTATTTTATTATATGAAGGATATTTTTAGTAATTTATATTATTCGGGTTAAATGGGTTGATAAACGAGTTGATTTCGGGTTAATTTCGTGTTGAAAACTCGAACCCTAACTGACCCACTTAATATTCGGGTTGGGTTTGAGTTTACCCATTTACTTAAACATATCGAAAACGCTAATTCAAACCTGCTATTTTCGGGTGCGGTTCGTGTTAGGTTGGTGGGTTGGGTTGGTTTTTAGCACACCTATGTGTGTATACGTCAAGGATATGAGATGGGACCGAGTTTTGTAATGGATAGATATGAACTATATAGAAATGGAGAAAGATTATATTGGATAAATTGATAAGGTTCTCTTTCTCCAAAGGGGAAAGAAAACACCCTTACACGTTTAGTTGTAGATTCATGCAATGGTAAAGAATTTCATCTCTAAGATCTTAATAGAGAATCGAATGGTATCGAATTTCAACGAGTAACATGCTATTATTATAATGCGCCGAATGATAAAATATAGCACGATAAACCGAACCATCTCGCGGAATATGTTACCATCACATCACATATGCTCTTCACGTGAAATAAAGATATGGGCATTTATATGTAGGTGGTATACTCACTGTAAAAGGAACGAATATATGCGTATTTTCAATAATGGATGAAAAGAAAAAAAAGTTGATGGGTATCTTGAGTTTGTGAAGAAAATGGGTCAAGAATAGGAATTTGGATCATACATCTATCTATATGCATGGAGAAGGTGCTCATGACTACTATAAATACAAGTGAGATCGGCTTATTTCTTCACATATTAAAGAAGATAAAAAGATCGTATTTTTATGGAGAAAGCAAAGCAAGTGGGATCTTCAAGCTCGTCCGTAGCTATGGATCTTTTCGGACAAAGCGACTCCTCAAGTTCGAATTCAAGAAGTCTCTTTGATTCTATCTTTGATCAACAAAAGAGGGTACTAATAATTGATCCTCACATTATAGCATAAGCTCGATAATATATATTTGTTGTCTAATAATAATAATATATGAAATTGGTTTCTCTGTCGTATGAGTTCAGTTTCCCCGCAAAGATGAATATCCGGCAGGTTTTGGCATTTCCAAGGAACATAAAGGTTTACCACAAATACTTATAAGTAACAATAATATATATGTACGTATATTATCTTTTATTAACTCGTAAGTTCCGACAGATAATAAGAATCAGAAAGGAAATGGGATGAATAATAAGGATGAATATTCCAATTATTGCAACTCTTCCATATACTATGGAGGCCGGGAAGTGTATTCTCCAGCAGATCATCAATCGCCAAATAATGTGCAAAAACCAAAAGTTCATACTTTATTTTACCTATATGTTTGTATTTCTCTATTACTTCGTCTAAATACACTACTTGTATGATTTATACTTTCCTATTATTACTTTTGACATCAGCTTATAAAAGACGGTGGTGAAAAATATACAAGTGAAAGCAATCTGAACTGTGCCTCAAGGGGAAATTGGTGGCAAGGTGTGTGTAAATAAATTAAGAATTTGTGAGCGATGTTAAATAACATGACATCTAAAGATATTTCTAATACATTGCAGGATCGCTCTATTACTAACGTTCCATCGCGATAATTCTTGCTATTATAAAAACTCCATAATATTCAGGTAAGTAAATTGTTTATTTACTTATTATTACTAAAATATGTCCATCTTATAATTTGTTTGAACATAGTTAATATATATATATATATATATATTTCCTCTCTCGTATCAGATGGGTCAATCGTGCTTCGCGAATAATGCTGGCTTCGAGAGGTAGCGTTGTCTATATATCGTATAGCTAAAAGAACATAGTTTGTTCTTGAGAAGAACTTCGTTGTAATAAATTTGTGCAATCTTTCAAGTAATTCTAAAACATTCTATTTGAGGTGCAACTATTTCTTCATCACATATGGAAGGGGTTACATTTTTTAGTCAAAATCAAATGAAAAAAAAAAACTTAAACCTTCCGACAAAGAATATTTTTTAGTGTGACAATCTTATTTCTTGGTTCTAAAGCTGGTTTGATGTTTTCACCATTCACGACATGAGTGTTGCCAAAGTGGGCTATTAAATAACTTAAACATTCCGACAAAGAATATTTTTTTGCTCGAAATCACTTAATCTTGCTCCAAAATAATATTGTCCTTATTTAACGAAAGAGTCACAATTGAGTGGGCTATTAAAAAAACTTAATATTCTGACAAATTGCCTGTTATCTTCCTTAAACCGATCGAGTTATGTCTCACCATTTAACTGCTCGTTTGGTTGGTAGGTTTATATTTAGGACGGTTTAAATTAGTTAGGTTTATATAAAACTAATTAATGGTTATAAAATAAAATTTTGTTTGGCCAATAACTATGGAACGTAGGTACTAGCAGAGACAGAGGTCGAAGTGAGCAGAAGGAAAGCTTTCGTAACTTGTTGCAGCGGATATGCGACATCAGTAAACAAGATAAGACATCACAGCCGATTACGCGGCTTAACTTGACGTAGCCCAAGCTCTTGCTCAGCACAAACAAATAGTAGCAACCAAAGAGTTGAGTTAGTGGGTTTAGATAAACACATCAGAGGGGGTGTGTTTATTTAAACCCATAAGTATGGGTTTAGAGCTGAATTATATAAACCCATGGTTTAAATATAACTACGAACCAAACACTTGAATATATCTTAAATCTAGGTTTAAAATACCTAAACCCATCAACCAAACACGGGCTTATCTTCCGACAAACTGGCGTTTATCTTCCTTAAACCGATCCATTTCATTCATATTTAAAGGCGAATATGCCCTTCTTTTATGAGTTAATTATTTTTCATTACCAACCGACCCCAAATATAACCAACTGCCTATTTATATACATTTGCCGTGTGCAGCGAATAAACACAAAAGCCAAGCATGTGCCTCGATCTATATATTAATAGACAAAATAATATAATAAGGTAGTATCGTCGGCGATCCAAGTTGCATTGCATGTGGACTCAATCAAATGATTTCGTAAATGTTTCTTCATAATAAATTTTCGTCTTTTAACTTACATAATAGTAAAATCATGTGCGATTAAATCGCATTTTACAGGTCACATATTGTCAGAAAATCACAGCTCTACGACGGCTGGAACTTTGACCTAACGTGCGGACAACTAACTAAGTCGTTATTTTTATTTTCTCCGAAATTATTATCTTATTGCAAATTAGACATTTAAACATTTGCTCGCAATAAATCAATGGCACGAGTGAGTGTGATTTTCAAATGAAATAAAATCAAATGTGAGGTTGACGTTTCACTTACGTCTCGTGATTGAAATTTATGCCTTGGCGCCAAAATCTTGCATTAAAATTTGGTAAGACATCGTTGTCGCTATTTATGTTTTGCATGTCATAATAATATTGTATATTATTGTCCAAGCCAAACATTATTCGTCGTTCTTCGATATCTGTGGGCCAAATCATTTTATTTGTAATGTATCTTTATATCATAATTCGCCATTAATGAAAAAGAGATAAAGACATGATGGATTACTTCATTTTTACATAAAGGGAAAAAAAAATGACTTAGTGTCAACGCTAGCTAGCATGCATTTACTACAATCATTTTGGACTTGTGTTGTCTTAACCTTTTTTGCATGCTCATTAGTGGCTAATCATCTACTGTTAAATGTTAATGAAGGTCCATTCAATGACTCGGTTTGTAATTCCTTTTGTTTCAAGAAAGCACTTCTGCAATTACTTTTTTTTTATTTTCCAAATAACAAATCAATTATAGAAATTTCTCTGGTTCGATCCACTTGGACTATTTGATTTAAATCGTGTAGATTGATATGGAATGCATAGACACTTGCTATAAGTTGAAATAGTCTATTTTAGACTATGATTGTGTTACGTGAGGAGTATAGTGTGTGTGACATTATGTGGATACCTCTTATTATAAGGAAAAAATAAAAGGAGAATATTAGGTAAAATACATAATTAAATTAGACCCCACGAATCAGTGATATTCTTTTGATTTTTCCTTTTTGTAGATTGCTTGTGAAGAAGAAAGCATAATATAATGGGTTGATTTGTACTGCGAATTATGGTGAGGGCCACTAAATGTTTTTAGTTTGGCACAGTTGTGGCAGACAGCTTATTAACAGATGCGTGATAGCAATTTCACAGTTCCAACAAAGGGAAATAATGAAAGCAACGTCTCAATTTTATTTAATTGCACACAGATCCCCGTACAATTTACTTTTAACTATATTACATGTTATCAATTGAGAACTTTACTTCAGAATGTATGAATGAGGAAAAAAAAAAGCTTGGGGTGGTTAATGTATGTCCATTTTATAAAATATATATTTGAATTTGAGATTTCAAATGCTTCAATTATATGTGTATATGCCGAAGCATCAAATCAAAGTGTGAATCTTGAGTCCACACGCATGACCCAATTATTTTTCTACTTCTTTCTTTGCTAAAAAACTGTAATCGAGACAATGGAGCAAGTAAAAATAAGTCAATCAATCAACAAATAGTGAAATATTTAATATTCAAGAATTTGGAATGCAAAGAGGAGAGATTACAGCTTTTATTACACAGTTTACACTCCGTGTCTCGCTGCACCAGAAACAATAATTGTGATACTATGCCACAATTAATGGGCATCATGCATATGATTGTAAATTCAATTAATGCAGTAGGAAAGAATTATAATAACATTAAATAAAACCATCTACTTTTTTTTTTCTTACCAGCCGTAATCAAAGGATGGCCATAATAAATACTAATAAATAATTACATGGGACTTGGGAGTAGAGTAGTGTGATATATAGTGTTATCTGGTCTCTCTAATCTCTCTGGAGAAAATAATCAAGTTACGCCAGTTGAAGATTGGAACATACGATATCATCATTTCCCATAGCCTTTTTTTTAATTATTGTTTTATATAAAAACCTAATTCTTAAAAAAATGCTTAAAATATTAGATAAGTTGAAAGTGGCCGAACAATCCTTGCATGAATCAAGGCACTACTTGCCTTGCACACACCACCTTGGTCTTTGTTGTTTCCCAATTGCACATAACTTTTTTTTAATTTATAAAGAAAGGAAAAGAAAAAAAATAATATAAGCAAATGCCTCTCTCTCTCTCTCAACATTCTTTATTTCTTTCTCTTCTCCCACTACTTGTGGGACCCACCCATCACTGCATCCCACGAAAGTCACTCCTTTTACACGACACTGTCATTATTATATCTGCTGCCCTTCCTTCGGCAAACCTCTCATAACTCACAACCCACTAACGGCGCTCGAAAAACCCTCTCTCTTCTCTCTGAAAATTCGTCGAAAAAAAAAGAGGGAAAAAAATGGCGGAAAGTGTTGAAGAATCAGGGTTTTGGCTGCCGGCGGAGTTCTTGGATGAGCTGTACACCGACGAGCCGCCGGTTAAGAAAGACCTCCTTCAAGAGACTGCTTTCGACTCTGAGTTTTGCTTCCCAAAAGATTTCCCCTACGAAACTAGCAACGGCGACGAGGTACGGCGGTTTCTGCCTTTTTTCTCCTTTTTTTTGCTCTTCATCTTTTATTTTCTCGTGTTTCTTATGATTTTGTATTTTTTTGCTGTTGCAGAAGAGTTGGGTTATGTCTACTTCGCCGCAGTCGACGCTTTCCCGTCTGGGCAGCTTCTCCGGCCGCGGATCGAGTAACGGTAGCCCTAACGGCGTCACCTCCCCTCCGACGACTCCGTTGCCTCTCGCCGTCGAGGACCTCATCCACCGCGCCGTCGGTCAAGTGGAGAGGCTCAAGCTCAGCGGAGGCCTTGACGGGCCCTTGCCGAGTTATCCGAAGCCCCATAACGTAGCTCCACCGAGAAATCTCCAACAGGTAAGAAAAAGCTGAGAAAACAGAGGCTGTCCTCTGTTTCAACTCCTCATTAAATCGATTTTCTTCGATTCTTACAACATATTTTTTCGGATAGATGCAGAGGGAGACCATTGGCAGTGTGTGGTATGGTCATCAGCATCAACAAGCAACGGCGAACAGGAAAGTGCCCGAGCACGTCCCATGGGCGAACCCGACCCGAGTGAACGGGCCGGGTCTTTCGGCTCCAGCGAACAATGGGGTGAGAGCCTGCGCTGGGACGGGCGTGTTCTTGCCTCGGCGATATGATAACGACGACAAAGCCTATAACAACAGTGGCAGCTACGCCGCGGATTCTCGAAGGAAAACAGGTATTGTTTTGTGCAGTATTTTGCTCTTGCCGTTAATTTGTTGGTCTATTTTCCGGCGAGTAGAAACGACAGTTCGAACAGAGAGATCTTTAGTTTCCCATGAGAGCTTCGCCTGGTTTCATGTGCATTGGGCCCCGCAAACCCCTTATTTTGACCATTGTTTTTCCCATTCCATCCCATGGCTTCTCTCTCCTCTTTCCTTTCTCCCTCGATCTATGCAATAAACTTTGCTCTGCTTTTTTCTAATGATTTTGACCAAGACAGCTGTTGCCTTGTTACTATCTTTTCTTGCTTTTTCACCTAGAATTAGGCTATGTCCTCTGCAAAGGCACGTGATAGAGTGTAGAACGCTTTTATTATGCCTTTCCCTTTTCTCTCTCTGTTTTTCTGGGGACATGTTTTAATATCTTCTGGTCATTTTCACTAATCGTGTGACTACTCATTTATTACACCATTAACTCTTTTGTTCTACCCTTCGTTCCACAGGCTACACAGCTAATATGGGCTTATCAGACCGAACCATTTGCCCATCGCCGACTAACAAGAACATGGGCAGCGCCAACCACAATGGCTCTATGAAATCTCAGCCACGATTCATTGGGACCCACAGCTCAAACTACGGTACGGAACTATGCTTATACTTTTAGTTATATGCTGCTCTTGCCTCTTACCATTTGTCTTATGTTTGGAAAAATGCTACAATTCCAGACATTTTGATGGCTCGAAGAAATGCTTTGATGCTTCGTCTTCTACAGCTTCAGCAGCAGCAGCAACAGAGAAGGAACTCTGAGATTGAGGTTGAAGCTAGCCGAGGCATATACCTTCCTCAAGAATGGACTTATTGATATGTGATCTCTACTACTCAAGGTTTTTAGGAAAGAAGAAAGAAAGGAAGTTTTATTACAGACAGGAGATTAAATATTGTTTTTTGTTCTTTTGGGTCTCGAAGAAGAAGGCTTAAGCCAAACAAGCGAAAGCAACTTCAAGATTTGGTACAAGGGAGTTGTGCTTAGGTTTCAGTGGTTAGTAGTCGTAAGTTAAGGCGATGATTATTAATATTTTTATTTTAATAAGATATGGTATAAGCGTTCTCTATCTTGGTAGATTGGTGATTTTGAAGCTTCTGTCGTCGTCCTATGATGTTATAGTATATAGGCTATAGAGGCAAGGAAGTAGTTACATATTTAATTAAAATAATAAATTTGTTAGGTGCTTTTTTGGTGTGTGCTGAAGATGTAGTGGAGTGACCCCTTTTTTGTAATGTAATAAACCGTTTGATTATTATTATATATTGATTGCCGTTTATTTATTTTGTACTTACTTGGCCGACTTCATTTGATTTGAAGTATTACTTGCAGGCGATTGATTAGTTAATGTTAGTTGCCGTATATGCTGAAAAATGAGCTTAGTTAATACGATGTAGTGACATTTGTCTATATATTAGATTACGCAAATAAATTGTAATTTCGATGCGACTTTCTTATATAGTTAAAAGTCAACCATTAGTTAAGCTGCTCAACCACCAATTTGGGGATTTGGGAAAACAAATTAAATTTTATGATTAAGAGTAAGGAGCGACCCAAGTTGTCTATTATTCAATTATTTGAGGTAAGTGGAAGTGGATGGATTGTAATATATTAATAGAGCTCAATTGAATGAAGACGTAAAAGACTAACGTAGTCGCTGAGTTAATTATTGCCAACTCTGATTTTAAATCAAGTTATAACATTAATGCCCAAGAATGACAATTTTGCTTCTACCTTAAATGGAGGCACAATTTTGTTTGTCATCAACAATGCAAAAGCTAATTTACCACAAGCCAAGGCAACTCATGCATTAATCTTGATTATTGACAGCCCAATTATCCTTAAAAACATGAGCAAAATAAATCAAGGCTGCATAGCTTTAGTCATTACACAACGACGAACAATCATCGTTAATAGTAACATCATTAACGCCAATAATCGAACACGAAATTAAGAATACTAATCAGATAAAGTCTCAAAGGATGCAATGAGACGAACCAATGCATCAAGCGCCATGTTAGAAGAACCATTCTTCTCCAAACAAAGCTGTGATTTCTCCTTCAAAGCCATCGCCCTCCCACTCATCTCCTTCCCTTCTCTCCCATTCATCAGCTTTCTTATCGAACGTTCGATCTCTTCCCTTTCGATCCCTTTCTCGAGCTTAATCCCGACCCTCCAGACATCGTTAACGTACCTCGAATTCACCTTCTGATCCCCCGAGAAATATGAGCACATCATAGGCACGCCTTCGCATATACTCTCCAACGTAGAGTTCCAACCGCTGTGTGTCCAAAAACCGCCCACCGAGGGATGCGATAGAACATCTTGCTGAGGAGCCCATTTAACTATGCAGCTCCTTTCTCTTACAAGGTCGATGAATTCGCCTGGCAAAGCAGATTCTATCCACTGATCGGGCGAAGGAGAGCCTAAAATTACCCCTAATCGAATGGCCCACAAGAAGGGCTGGCTGCTATTGGCTAACCCCCAAGCCATTTCTTGTATGGTCTTTTCGTCGAGCTGTACTATGCTCCCAAAGCTGACGTAAAGGACTGATTTTGGAGCTTGTTTGTCGAGCCATGAGATGCAGCTTCTGTCCTGTGTTAGAAGGCTGCTCGTCGAGGCTGAGAAGCGCTTGTGAAACGGGCCAATGGCGAAGCTTGGAAGGTTGAATTGCATTTCATTGTGAAGCTTGGAAAGCTCGGGCCCTTCGATGGCGTCGATTGAGTTGAAAATGAGGCCCGACGATTTCCTTGCTTCGTCGATGAAGTTGAATGTGAGTTCGTACGCTTCCTCGGGTTCGACCAGCCTAAAGAGGGGTATGTCTTTGACTCGAAGGGGCGGGAGTTCGGCGATCGGCGCCTCGAGGTTGGAATCTGATCGAAAAAACAAAGTTGCGATCTTCATAATTGTTAGCCACCATATCAAGATTTTCAGTTCAGCCATCCCAATTCCCAGCAATAAAAATCAGATCTTTATAATGCATGTTAGCCACCATATCAAGATTTTCAGTTCAGCCATCCCAATTCCCAGCAATAAAAATCACATCTTTATAATGCATGATAGCCAACATATCAAGATTTTCAGTTCAGCCATATGAATTCCCAGCAATAAAAATCAGATCTTTATAACGTTAGCCATGTCAAGATTTCAGCCATATCAATTCCCAGCAATAAAAAATCAGATCTTTTTCTGTTTTTTAAAGTGTGACATGGAAGGAATGTAATGATTTTACCCATATCGGAGAGATACCCTCTTTCTTTAAGTAGGGGCAGAGCAGCAAAGCCAACGCCGGCGCATACACCCCATGGCTGAAGCACAATCCTGGGAATCTTAAGCCTATCAGCCACTGCTTGAGTGAAGTACAAAACAGCGTCGGTCACCAAGCAGGCCACTTTTTGCTCGTTGCTGCTTCGATCTTCAGACAAGAGCTGAGCCAAGCACTGCTCGAATGGCTCGACGCAAGTTGCGAGGAGGCGAAATATGATTCTTATCGGCGGCAGAGAGGAAACCTCGGCCTCAGACAAGTTGTCTGAGATGGCTCGGAAGGTGAACTGTGGGTGGCTCGAAGGGTTGGGAGAGTTGTACTTTGTGTGGATGATTGTGATTTCGAAGCCCTTTGAGTGAAGGATTCGAGCGAGCTGAATCATGGGGTTTATGTGTCCCTGAAATGGTAATGGGAACATCACTATTCTCAGCCTTCTTCTCTGATCTTGCAACAAGAAGTTCTGAGAATCCATTGTTGTTGTGTTGAAGGTTCTTTCTTTGCAACGTATAGAAGATGATTATTTTACCGACGTACAATCATTGTAGGTGGGGGAGTTTTGTCCTTTTGTAGGATCAGTCTTCAATGCCTGACTGCTGACGTGTTATTTTGTGGTACACAGTCAACCAAAGTCACTCGAAAGTCCAATGAAATTTGAGATTCTTGGTTTCTTTTGCAATTCCATATGAAGCATGTAAAGATAAAGAAAGTGCACAAAAGGTGCGATCTTGTAATTTTATTACAATATTGAGTGTATGTCCAAGCAAGAAAGCGTAAAAGCAAGTTCAATGCTCGAACATGACACGATACAGAGCACTAAGAAGTTGACTTATTTGCCATAGGTATATACATACGCCTTTGGGCATGCATGATAAAAAATTTAAAAAAATAATAAAAAACTTAATTCGTTTTACAAGTACACGTGTCACAAATCCGTGTTGTCTAGAAAATGCACGAAGGCTCGAGACCGTTCGTGTAATTGCTCGAATACCCTCTCTCTCCCCCAAGTCCCACGAACATACTATAAATAACTGTCATCTCTTCCAATTCTCCACAGCATTAACTAACAAAATCTTCTGAAATTCGCAAGAAAGCTAAACAAAGATGTCACTGATCCCAAGTTTCTTAGGCGGCAATCGAAGGAGCAACGTATTCGATCCTTTCTCATTGGACGTGTGGGACCCATTCGAAGGTCTCCCATTCAACCACAGCCTCACCGGCGGCGACGCCGCCGCCGTAGCCAACGCCCGCATAGACTGGAAAGAAACGGCTGAAGCCCACGTCTTCAAGGCCGACGTGCCTGGTCTGAAGAAGGAGGAGGTCAAAGTCGAAGTCGAAGAGGGAAACGTTCTTCAGATAAGCGGCGAGAGGAGCAGAGAAAAGGAGGAGAAGAACGATAAGTGGCACCGCCTTGAGAGGAGCAGCGGTAGGTTTCTCAGGCGGTTTAGGCTGCCGGAAAATGCCAAGGCCGATCAGATTAAGGCGAGCTTGGAGAATGGCGTGCTTACTGTGACTGTGCCTAAGGGAGAAGAAGTGAAGAAACAACAGGCCAAAGCCATTGACATCGCTGGTTGATGATCGGTATTGATCGTAATATTCGAATGATGATATTGAGTGCTTATATTATGATTATATCTATATAAGTAAGTGTGTGTGTGGTTTTGGAGTTGTACTAAATAAATGAGCTGTGAGATATGTATGAAGTAAGTATGACGATGATGTAATAATCGAATGCTATGCTTTGATTTGTCCTAAAACTCAAGTATTCCTGAGCTCGATGAGCTTGCATTTCAGCTCCTGAAGATAGGGTTTGGTTCTTGAAAACTCTGTACTGTGTCGTCGCCCTTTTACATCATCCATTTGACTGCTAATCTCAGTCTATGAACGAATGCTTCAGTACCTTTGTGGAAGACATGGTAGTCGAAATATAAGGTAAGAATATTTTTATAGAGTTAGTACAGCTTTGAAGAGAGAAGGAAGCAACAACGGTGGATTGATGTTACAGAGTTCGAGACAGCTTACGATCTGATTAACTTGAGCAACTAGCTAGGAATTACGTAAGTACAATTTGCTTTAGAAAAAAAGAAGATATCAATGATCTTCTATGAAATGGTTCCACGGGATTCAGCTTATTGTTTTGATTGTGGAATAAAGGTTTTTTGCAACTAATGATGCCCTTAAAGTCGCAACACAGCCCACCTTCTAGAAACCTTATAGCATATTCAAGAAATCCAAAAAAAAAAAAGGGTCTTTCATGGATCACCAAAAATTCAATACATTACATGAATCTTTGACTCATAGAATGATGCAATACAGAGGAGACATATCTTTCGCTAAATGAAAAGTTGAAAATGGCAGTGAAACCACATTAATTCAATTTACACACTCATTTCATCAGTTTAATCTTTTACACACTAGTTTGTGTAATATGCAAGAAAACTCTTACAGCACCTTGCATGGCTCCTTCTCATCACCTAACCAAGTAAAACGACATCGCATCCCAAGCACTTTACTTTATATATCGATGAAGCTTTAAATAATGATAATATCATAAAATCTTATAAATCTAAGAAGAATAATCACATTAAAAACATGGAGGGACGATACAATGTTCTAATGTTATTAATGATGACGGCGGCTTTCCTTACCTATCCTCGAGGCGCCGACTCCGCCATTCGTCGCTACAAATTCACCGTAAGCGCTTTTTTAACAGTAATTTCCTAAATCCGGCCATTTTTTTACTGTCTTTCCTTACGTAAATCGAAGAAAAATCTCATCACGAAATAAAAAAAAAAGGTCGTGAGGAAGAATTTCACGAGGCTGTGTTCGACCAAACCGATCATTACGGTAAACGGGAAATTCCCCGGGCCCACGCTCTACGCAAGGGAAGACGACAACGTACTCGTAAGAGTATCCAACCACGTACAAGACAACGTTACGATCCACTGGTAAAATAGTAATAATAAAAATCGCATCGTCTTTAAAATTTTACACCGAACTGTTTTCTTGTAAAAAATGGTCGTTTTGTAGGCACGGAGTCAGGCAACTCAGAACGGGCTGGTCGGACGGGCCGGCGTACATAACTCAGTGCCCCATTCAGACGGGCCAGTGCTACATTTACAATTTTACCCTCACCGGGCAAAGGGGAACGCTACTATGGCACGCACACATCAACTGGCAGGGAGCGACCGTGCATGGCGCAATCGTCATTTTACCCAAGCGCGGAGTTCCTTATCCCTTCCCTAAGCCCGACAAGGAGGAGATCATCATATTAAGTTTTTCGCCTTCGTTTTCGCTTTTTTGATTTTTTTTAGTGTGTGTATATATATACGTAGCCTTCGACGCGCCTTTTTCTCGGCGCAGGCGAATGGTGGAAAGCGGACGTAGAAGACGTTATAAACTCGGCTATGAAATTAGGATTGCCTCCTAATGTATCTGATGCTCACACCATCAATGGATTATCTGGGCCTTCTTCTAATTGCTCTTCCATCGGGAATAAAATTCTTATCTTCTTAGGATTAATCATTTTTTTAATAACGTAACTGGCATTCTTAGGCCTTCCTCAATACATAAACCTGAAAGCATATTTTTTGGGTGCTAACTCAACGCCACATCAAAAAGTTACCTATATTTTCAAAATAAAACTTCTCCCCAACAATAAACCTAAAAAGAAGGTTTTTTGGGAATGCATCCCAATTACGTTTAATTTTATTTATATATTAATTTTATTTTCAATGTCTATTTTCTCATATTCTTTTATAAATATATATTAAAAGCTGACACGCACATCCAAAAAATCCAGGTTTATTCTATTAAACCTCTCAAAAAACCTACAACACCTCACAATGCAAAAAACCTTTGTTTACAGGTTTTTCTCTCTCCTACTCATCAAAAAACCTACAAAAAAAAACCTAACATTGGAGAAGACCTTAGTCACCTTAGGTCAAATTCATGTGTGACAGACTCACTCAAAGTGTTTGATAGTCGATATAGTTGAGCTTAATACATATCCCTTCAAACTTGAACACGGCCACTGGGCCACGCCTCGCTGGCTGATTAACCCTATTTGAAATAACAACAAAAACTTGTTAATTTCCATATTTTGCAGGTAACTACTCTCTCCACGTCGAAAGAGGAAAGACCTACCTCCTTCGCATCATAAACGCGGCACTAAACGAAGAGCTCTTCTTCAAGATCGCGGGGCACAACCTCACCATCGTCGAGGCCGACGCTTCCTACACGAAACCCTTCGAAACGAACACAGTCTTTCTCGGGCCGGGCCAGACGACCAACGCCATCCTAATCGCGGATCAAATTCCCGCAAGTACTCCATCGCAATCTCGCCCTTCATGGACACCATCGTCGCCACGGACGACCAAATCGCCACGGGCCAACTCCTTTACGAGGAGGGCAAAAACGTCTTTTCCCCTACTTTTGCGACCTCCATGCCTCCGAAGAACGCCACCCCTATCATGATGAACTTCACGAGCTCGCTTAAGAGCCTCGACTCCGAAAATTACCCGACGAACGTCCCAAAAAACGTCGACCATTCTCTCCTATTCGCTATAGGCGTCGGAGTCAACCCTTGCCCGAGTTGCGTAAACGGTAGCCGAGTCGTGGGTAACATCAACAACATTAGCTTCGTCATGCCTCAGACTGCGCTCCTCCAAGCGCATTATTACAATATAATCGGCGTGTACACCGAGGATTTCCCGGGCGACCCGCCCGCCCCGTACAACTACACGGGCAACCCGCCCGTGAACATGGGGACGGATATTGGGACGAAGGTTTATAGGTTAGGGTTTAACTCGACGGTTCAAGTCGTGCTCCAAGGGACGGCAGTGGTTGCGCCCGAGAGCCATCCTACGCATTTGCATGGGTTCAATTTCTACGTGGTGGGCAAAGGATTGGGTAATTACGACCCGATTTTACGACCCGTCGGGTTTCAACCTGGTCGACCCGGTAGAGAGGAATACGATCAGCGTGCCTACGGGCGGGTGGGCTGCTATTAGGTTTAGGGCTGATAATCCTGGTAATTTAGTAATTTTATTGCATAATTTGGATTGTTCTTCTATGAAATAATTATCAAGAGTATCGTGAAAATTACACATATTTTGCAGGGATTTGGTTCTTGCATTGTCATCTTGAAGTGCATGCGACTTGGGGTCTGAAGATGGCGTTTCTCGTCGAGGATGGAAGTGGGCCCGACGAGTCGATCTTGCCGCCCCCGAGCGACCTTCCGAAATGCTGACTGACCCAGAAATTAAAAATCGAAACTTTTTTTTTTCCATTTTTGATCGAAGTCTAATTTTGTTGCAATGTGTTTTCTGATTCGTTTCGAAAGCAAAGAGGGAGGCATAAACTGTGTTGATTGATGGGCTTTTTCTCTTTTCTTGTTGGAGTTTGAGGGAGACAATTTGCTGCAGCTTATAAACGTTGAATGTCTGACATAATAATCTTTCATGATAAAGAAAAATCTTTGGTCTATGATGAATGAACAACTTGGAGAATAGCTTAGAACAGAAAAAAAAAAAATTGAAAAAAAAAAGGGGGGCTAAGGAGGCCTTGATTTAAGGGGGGGCAACTCTTCTAGTGAGCAACCATCTGCTTCCTCGGACAAGTTCTTCCTTAACCATGAAAAGAACAGCAGCTGCAAGAACGCTCTGCACAATCTTCGTCCCCATTCCCTTGTAAAATCCGTTAATGCCCTCATACCGTATCATCTTCAGTATAGCGTCCAACGTCCCTGCCATGGAAAAAAGGAAAAAAAAAAGCATCAAAAGCTCAATTCACCGAACCTTTTAGGACGGGAAGTGTTAATTATCATAACAGCAAACCTCTGTAATGGTGCCTCTTGTCTCCACCTGCTACTTGTTTCGCTTGGAGTCTTGCCTGCAAAGATGGTTGATCTATCATTTTAACAAAGCCATCGACGAAAGTTTTAGACAGCTTTGCTTAACGTAAAGAGAAAATGGTAACCTTCACCACAAGGAGGGGATAGGTAACCACTGTTGCTCCAAGTTTCGCCAAAGCTCCGAGCAGAAATATCTGCCAATCAATGGGATACGAAAATCGTCTACAACGTTTATGAGAGAGAGAGAGAGAGAGAGACTAAAAGAGAGAGATAGAGAGGGAGAGAGGACCATCACCTCTAAAGCAGACACATTGTTGTTACCAGCCGTTGAAATGCGCCGTCTCTTAAGCTTCTTCAAGAGAGTCTCATACAACATGAATTGCATGGCAGGATTACTTACCTGCGAAGCAAATATGGCATCATCATCGTCATCGTAGGATAATTATATCACAGCAGCGCTAACGAGAGAAAGATCACAGACCATGATCAGTGTAGGGAATACGCCTCTCCAAAATCCCAAAACGCCCGACTCGTCGAAAAGTTCTTGAATCTGCAGACGGGATTGGAAATATAGTTAGCCACGAAAATGTGATTAGCAGATGAAAAAAGGGCGATAGCGTTTATTCAGAATCGGTCACATAGTAGCTGTACCGCACGACTTGTTCCAAAGGGAGGATGGTCGACAGAAGGAAGAATTAGTTCTTTGGGAGTTAATGGAACCTTATTGTCTGGTTGGCTTTTCTTCGTGTGAGTCTAAACCAACAAAAGAGATTGGGATAATGCTAGAGAAATCGATACAACATCACACACACACACACACACACACACCTGCATTCGAGTCACCACCACCCATATAGGATTCGTCAGCAGCACATTAACACACCTTTAAGAAATAGGAAAAAGCTAGTAAGAAATCATTGAATCGTAATGGTGGAATAATCCTTTGAAGGGGTATGTTTACCCAGCCAAAGCAGCCACGACAAGAGACGATAGCATTCCTACAGATCCATCGCCGAGGCCTTTCTTTTTACGGTCGATGGCAGCAACCTCAGCCTTGGTCCTGAATATCTGGTAGAAATAGTAGTAAACGCCCTGTTTTCAATGGAAGATACCGTCAATTCACCGAGTCAAAACTACAACAATCCAAAATCCAAATGCACAAAAACATTGCTTGATAAAAGGAAAGATTTTGGGCCCATGTATCGTAGGACGAGCAAGTTAACTTGGCACATTCATGCTGAGAAAAATGCTTGCAAGCCCATGAAGGAATATGCCAATGGAATATCACATAGGGGACAAAGTCTTGGTCAAGCTTTCAGAGAAATCAACAATTTTTCTTCTCTAACATATACAAAAATCATCCTTCAATTTCATTCATCAATCAAGATTCAAGCATTTCCAGCAATAAACTAAAACTAAAAGTCGCCGTATTTTCAGACCAAACCCATAAGCAACAGAGACGTGAAAGCTTCAACTAATATTTAGCCCAATAATACGGTGGCGTGCTCGCGTGTCAAACAGTGATTGGTCAAGCAGTAAATAAGCATAGCAAACGCCTGAGAGGAAAGCTCACCTGAGATGCAGCGGTGCCGACAATCGACGGAGCTAGGCCGCCGTACAGCCGATTCCAGCCCTCTTGATTTACAACCTCCAAAAGCAAACACGGGCCCAGAAATAAAATCAAAAAATGAATCACGACAGTCCAACCAAGAAAAGAAACACGATTAGTATAATTTTCTACCTGACACATTTGTTCCAAAGTTGTAAGCTTTGTCTTCTCCTTCGCCGTACCTCTTTCTGTTTGTTGCCGAGTATTCACCTTCCAAAAGTTCCCCAGAAAAGAAAAGGGAAAAAGACGTAAAGAAATGAAAAATAAAAACCATACAGCGGCTGATCAATTTTATTACAATAGGAAGAGAAAAGATCTTACTGTTTGGAGAGGGTAGGTGATGAGCTGAGCAATGATCCCACCGCCGGCGCCGGCGAGGCCGTTGATCAAAGCATCGGACATAGCTTCAATATACTTTTAAAGCTGAGATTTTTAGTTTTTTATTAGATTCGTCTCCGTTGATGATTTCAGAGCTGTAAATATAGAGAGATTGCAAACCAAATTTTAGAAATCATGCAAAGACCGTGTTTTTTCCTTTCAATTTCAAAAGGGATTAAGATCTGACTTTAATAACAATCAAGAATTTACTTTAAGTTTGAATAGTAAGCTAATCGTGAGTTTCCTTTCTTCCTGCCTTCTGGTCTTCAACCTTTATTAACTAACCCAATTTGTAATTGCCATCTCTATAGCAATAGAGTCCCATTTCATTTTATGAAATGAAAATTATGAAATAGATAGGAGGATCATACTCATATATACATATGTAATATTATGTCAAAGTTCTAAGAAAAGGTTGTATCGTGTCGTGATAGCCAAATATAGCCCCGAACCGATGGGCCGACCCGCATTATAATTTATAGTAAATACAGTGATGGGTTGGGTTGCCCGACAGATAACTCTAAGCGGGGCAAATGACGTCGTGGCCCAAACGTAAGCCCACCCTGTTTAGTAGAGGTATTTTCTTTTTCTTTTTTGTCTTTTTAAAACTATGATTATTGCTATCAGGGTAAGATTGTAAGTTCTTTTTACTATTTTAAAGACAATTATTAAAATATAACGTTTCTAAAGATCATTTTACCACATTGTGGATGTATTTGTATTTAAACTTAAAAATAATTAATTCGACTATCTTTTCTACCTTTACGAATGGATTTTTCACAGAAATTTTGGTGCGACTACTTTATTTGATATTTATTTAATTTTACCGAACGATTACCGTCAACTACATGGGTCCCACTTACGCCCGAGGCGACGCCGTGGGTCCCACTTTACAAGCCTATATTTTCTATCAATCTTATTTCATTAATTCATAATGCTATCATTAAGGAATGTGGTACATTGCACTCATTAAACCCAAAAGAGGTTATAAAACTTTTTCAATTTTTGGACAAAACCATGGAGCAACTCTAGATTCCATAAAAACAAAATATTAATTAGAAAGCATAATTCAGTACCTGACTACCCTAGTGACAGATATTCTCATACCTGTATGTATATATATACACTCCTGTAAAATTATTCCCCCGTCGTCGTCGTCGAAAATCGCCCTTTTAAATCTAATTCGCCATAACATTTTTGCGTTCTTAGTCGTAAAATCAAAATGGCAGGAAGCAACGAAGGACCGGCGATCGGAATAGATTTGGGAACGACCTATTCATGCGTAGCAGTGTGGCAACGCGGCCGTGCAGAGATCATACCTAACGAGCACGGCAACCCCAAGACGCCATCTTACATAGCTTTCACAGACAAGGAGACGCTTATCGGCGACGCAGCTAAGCTCCAAGCCGACTTTTACCCCGCGGAAACCATCTTCGGTCACTTTCCTTTTAATTTTTTTTCTTGGATTTTACTTTTGATTTTTTGGGCGCTTTTTTGACTCGCCAATGGTTGACCCGCAGATGCGAAGCGCTTAATCGGGCGGAAATTCTGTGATGCGTCGGTCCAAAATGACGCGAAACTCTGGCCGTTTAAGGTCATCCCTGGCCCGGGCGACGAGCCATTGATTGCCGTGATCTACAAATGCGAAGAGAAGCTATTATCCGTCGAAGAGATCCACTCTATTGTCCTACGCAAGATGAAAGGCGCCGCCGAGGCCCACCTCGACGAGCCGATCAAGAACGCCGTCGTGACTGTCGGCGCGCACTTCGACGACTCCCAGCGCCGGGCCGCTCGGGACGCAGCCGCGATATGCGGCCTCAACGTCGTGCGCTTCGTCAACGAGGCGACCGCCGCGGGCTTGGCTAAGTACCTCGACGAGGAGGCGAGGAATTCGGGCGAGAAGATCGCGCTAATCTTCAACCTCGGCGGGGGGACGCTCGACGTCTCGCTAGTGACGGCCGAGGGCAACCTATTCGAGGTGAGGGCGACGGCCGGCAATCCCCACTTGGGAGGCGAGGATTTCGACGGTCGAATGATGGGATACTTTATTCGAGAGTTCGAAGCGAATAACGAGTTTGAGGTCAGTATCGCTGCAAACCCTACGGCCCTGAGGAGGCTTAGGACGGAATGCGAGAAAGCCAAGTGGGTTTTGTCTTCGTTAGATCGGGCCACGGTTGAGTTCGCCTCTCTGCACAAGGGCGTCGACTTTCGCTCCGTCATAACCCGGGCAAGGTTCGAGGAGCTCAATATGGACTTGTTCGAGAGGTGCATGGAGCCAGTCGAGAAGTGCCTCAGGGACGCGAAGTTAGAGAAAAGGAGTATAGACGACGTAGTCCTAGTCGGCGGGTCGTCTCACATCCCGAAAGTCCAAGAATTACTAAGGAATTTCTTCGACGGGAAGGAATTGCGCGTAGTTCCCGACGAATCGATCGCCTCCGGCGCCGCCATGCTGGCGGCGATGCTGGGCGGCGGCGACGAGAGAGTGAAGGACCTCCTCTTGCTAGACGCCACTCCTCTGCCGATCGGCGTGCAGACGGACAGCGGCGAAGTGACGGTCTTGATTCCTGAAAACACGCAAATTCCAGTCAAAGGACAGCTATCGACGACGACCAATTCGGACAATCAAGAAAGCATGTCCTTCGAGGTGTACGAGGGCGAGGGCCACAACGCCCCGATCGGAAGGTTCGACCTAACGGGCATCCCGCCCGCACCGAGGGGCGTACCTAAGTTCAACGTACTCGTCGACGTCCACGTCGACGGTACACTGACGGCGACCGTCGAGGACGGGTCGACCCGCCTGACCCACGGGATAACGGTCATGGGCGGCAAGGGCCGCCTGTCGGCAGAGGAGGTGGGGAAGTATAGGGCGGACGAGGCGAGGAAGGCGCTCGAGGAGTACGTCGATGGCACGAGGAGGTACGCGCTGGAGATGGCGGAGGAGGCGAGGAAGATGGAGGTTGCGGCTAGGTCGGCGTTTGGTTGGTCGGAGAGGAATCGGATTGCGAGGGTTGATGAGATAGAGGAAAAGGTTAGGGAGCTCGGGGATTTGTGCTGCTCGGTTATGGCGAGATGGGTCGGGGTGGGTCTTCGGGCCTTGCTCCTAAGGTGTTTAAGTTTTTGTGAGATTAGATTTCAATCGTACGAACGCTTTTGTGGCTTAAGAGGTAAGTTTAGGGGGTGTGTATACCGCCTTCAACTTACCGTTTAGGAACATTTTATGATTCAGCTTGGACATCTTCTGTCTTTTCGAACCAAATCATCCGATAGCATCACAGGTTGAGGCTATTTCGTCTCGTTAGTTACTACTATGCTACCATGTTATGTATCAGTTAGCAGCCCATTCACTTGTCTGTCAATCTTTTCAAAACCAACATATCATTACGTATCAGACGCTACAAGAGTGAGAATCACGAACCTCGCTCAAAGATGCCGAGTCATCTTTGTGCTTGATCATGTTTGAATCGATGAGAATCAGGATTTCAGATGCAAGCCACGGCGCATAGGCCCCAAGCACAGAGCATGAGACGTGCCAAACTTCGGACTGAAGAAAAGAGACACGAATAGGTGCTTAAGTTAAAGGGAGATGTCTTCTTACATGGAGGCAAGGATGAAATAAAACGACGATGACATGCATACAGCTATGGAAGCATACGAATTTGCAACAAGTCATTCTCATACCGATAGAGAGCTATGTTTTAATAATAACCGGACACACATGCGGCAATCAAAATCAAGACTCCCTTTGCTGAAAAATTGTTGACAGAGACCATTCGCATATTTGGTGAAATCAGGTGTTGAATTTCAAAATGAACACAGCAAGATTGATCCATTGCAGGAAAGAAACAGAAGGAATCAAAGATCTTACCAGTTTTTTGCCCACAAAGACATGGAATGCACCGTCAACCATATCTTGCCACCTCTGTACATCTAACAACAACCAAAATCAGCAAAAGCAAAGCAGTTAAGAACATTGCAGCACATCTGAATTCGTAACAAGAAAACAAGGTCGGCAATGAAGAGCAATAGCAAAGTATCTAACTTTTGCCGTCTTCCCATCCAATTAGGGCAGCTCGATTTCAGCCGTGGTAGCAGGCTAGGTTACAGGGATATCAAACTGCAGATCGAACTCGTAATTGAGCAGATTGCGAACGAACCAGCACTTACCAGTCCAACGCCGTCCCCTCGGGATTGGCCGCCGAGATCCTGAACCAAATCGTTGCCGTTCGACTTGTTCATCGAGGTGTAGTGTAGGCGATCATAGACTAATCTTCCTTCAATCGCTGCTTCCACGCGCTTCCGTCGCTTGGGCCGGCCGTGACGGTGAATTTGGGGCCAACCTTCCATGAATTACTTCGATTTTGATCAACAACGATTTTAATATTTATCGGTTGTAGATTATTTTAAGTGGGGCTAAACAATTTATATATAATTGAATAATTCGATAATTTCATAATCATATTCGCGTATCCGTGGACTGTGAGTGATTCATTATCCAGTTAAATTTAATTTCCATGTAATGTGAATGATCAAATTTGACCAACATAATTAAGCAGCAATGTAACTGAGTGTGGATTTATGGAGAATTCGTCATACAAAATAATGGTAACATACTTTGCAAGGGACTCATAACAAAAGTATTAAATCGCTTTTTTGACCAGTTTGACTGTAGTGTTAACTATTTTACTGGCGATTTGCAGCCACCATACACCATATGTTAGGATCCAGCTCATTTGGTTTGAATTGTCAAACTAACAAACCAACTTTTCTTCTTCAGTAGACGTGGGCAATCAAAAGCCACATGAGCCAATGGGGCATGATGTATGCCATGATGTCTTTGAGCATGAGAATGCCTATAAATAGGCTTCCTTGCTCAACATTACAGAACACCCCAACGAGAGAGAGGAGAGAGAGAGAGGGGTGAAGTGAGAGAGAGAGAAAATGAGAGAGAAAAGAAAAAAGGAAAATCTTGTCCGGGTGGATAAGGGTGAGAGCGGGTGTAGTTTTACTGGGTAGTCGAGTGTGGGTACAAAAACATTACCCGGGTGGGTAAGGGGTCTCGGGTTTGGGTTTAAACACGAGCGTTATTTTGTACGGTGTAATATTCTCAAATATAGTAAAATTATTGTCTCTCCGTGGATGTAGGCGGTATTGGCCGAACCACGTAAAAATCTCGGTGTTCTCTCTGTGTCATTTCGACTTTAATTAATATCCCGATAAATTGTCGCGGGGTCCAAATACAACTACCGCTGGCCCAGAATTAAATATTACCGCTCAACCCCAACAAGTGGTATCAGAGCCAAACCCTGCTGGTATTCTAAGTATGCTCTGTGGTTGCAGCTGTGTCTGATCTTCCACATCAGAAAAGATATCAGAAGGGAACATCGATCGGGGGGAGCCAGTGTCAGAGCGAGGTTCAACGAGGTGATGCCTTGTGCTATGATGGTACAAGATGGTTATCGTTGATATGATGCTCGGTGTCGGGTAGAGCTTGTGCGGCAGTGGAGTTTTGGCGAGTTATGGCAATAGTGCTGTGAGGCAGGTCATTAGCCTTTCTTGGAAAATATCTGATCAGTACTATTTGGGCCGGGCTGTTGAATCTCTGCAAGGGACGGATGACAGCAAAGTGCGACAATGTGCTGGTGCGGGGGGTTTCACTCTGCGGCAGAGAAGAGTGAAGGATGTACTCGTTTGTCAAGGCTGGGTGATAAGCTTTGATGGGAGACGAGGAAAAGTCGGAGTAAATGACGGAAATCTTGGGGTCATGATGTATCGGAGAGGAAGAAGTAAGGCCCTGTTGCTTCTTACCTTGCTTCCTGATTCGGGTGATAATTTGATCACAACCATCCGGTACGAGACGGCGCAGACGGTGGATGGTGGAGTCAACTCTTTTGGAGCATGAAAAGAGAAGGCGGTCAAATTTTGATTATAGCCGAGGTGTTGGTTATTTTTCAGAGTGAATCGTAGAGGAAGGTGACGCGCCAGGGGATTTGAAGACAACAGCAGGTCCAAATCCAGGTGGCGGGAAAGGGCATGTGATGCTACAAATGTGGTGAGCCGGGACACATCAGGAGAAATTGTCCGACTTGGAGGAAGAAGGACAAGCGGCTAGGAAATTCCACAACGGAGGTAGCACACGGTTTATCTTGGAGACGTTCTCACAGTCTCCAATGATGGCGCTCGTTCTCAGGAAAGAGGATATTAAATTCGGGTTTGCTTCAAGAGAATATTTTGATGCGTTCAGGAAAATGCGAACGGTTTTTCGATCTCCATGGGCCGATGGATATCGTTGTGTTGTTCGGTGTGTTGGAACGGGGAAGATCAAAATGGTTGACGGAGCGTTAAGCATTTTGGGTGGTGTGACGTGTCCCAAAGTTGCTAGAATATAATATTCTTGAGCCAGTCAGATTCCAGGGCTATGGGGTTTCATAGCAGGGGGAGTTTGGAAATCACACATGGCGGAATGGTCCTACCAAAAGGAAGAAGAGTGCAAAGGTTTGTATCGTCGGGACGTGAGTATGGTATATAATACTCAGACTTCGATGGGTCACGAAAATCGCGCGCGTGGTATAAAGGTAGACGATGGTGAGAAGGAAAATCCTGCTGGTGAAGAAGGGGTTGCATCGAAGTCCCTCTTCGGGAATCGACGGGTCGAGTCGGTTCAACATAGCTGCACATAAGATTGGTCGCTGAGTGAGTCAAGTGGTGTAGGACCGGTAATCTTGATTCGAATTATGTGTAGGTGCTACAAGGAAGGCCAATGGACGTTCGTGGTATTTACGAATGGGTTACTCTCAAGATTAGACTCGCTGGAAGGAGCACTTGGGATGTAGAGGCAGGTGATGAATATCGCTGGAGGGGGAGAATTGTTAGGATCCAGCTCATTTGGTTTGAATTGTCAAACTAACAAACCAACTTTTCTTCTTCAGTAGACGTGGGCAATCAAAAGCCACATGAGCCAATGGGGCATGATGTATGCCATGATGTCTTTGAGCATGAGAATGCCTATAAATAGGCTTCCTTGCTCAACATTAGAGAACACCCCAATGAGAGAGAGGAGAGAGAGAGAGGGGTGAAGTGAGAGAGAGAGAAAATGAGAGAGAAAAGAAAAAAAGGAAAATCTTGTCCGGGTGGATAAGGGTGAGAGCGGGTGTAGTTTTACTGGGTAGTCGAGTGTGGGTACAAAAACATTACCCGGGTGGGTAAGGGGTCTCGGGTTTGGGTTTAAACACGAGCGTTATTTTGTACGGTGTAATATTCTCAAATATAGTAAAATTATTGTCTCTCCGTGGATGTAGGCGGTATTGGCCGAACCACGTAAAAATCTCGGTGTTATCTCTGTGTCATTTCGACTTTAATTAATATCCCGATAAATTGTCGCGGGGTCCAAATACAACTACCGCTGGCCCAGAATTAAATATTACCGCTCAACCCCAACACCATAGTGGCTGTTTTCTATTAAAAAAATGTACTAATTACCATTCAACATAAGTTGAATAGATAGGTCTCAATTAGATCGTTGACTGAACTTAGTTGCTCTTAAAGTTCATGGATACACTAGTCATCTTGTCTAATACTGTCGGAAATGTATTATATAACTAAATACTACATCCTTTTGTGTTCTAGAATTAAGTACTGCAATTTGTTAAATAATCTATTATTGGAATTGGCAGGCAACGCTATGTGGTCAACAATATGATTTGATTTATCCACTATCAATTCCAATTTGATTAAATAGGTCTAAAGTATACCCTAGTCTCCCAAATTACTGTGGTAAAAAAAAAGTTGGTGGACGACTTCTGCCAATCATCTTGACCAATACACATTTTAAATAAACATTCTCAAAATACATAATTCTCAAAAAGACCTCTCTTTTTATCCTTATCTAACGACCACTCCAACACCAAAAACAAAACAGAAACTTATTACCTCAATCACCGTCGCAGTCCATGGCGGCAACCACCGTCCTCCGTCTCATCACCACCGTATGCCTCATATCCACAACCATCTCCGGCGAACTCCAACCCCTTCTAAACCTCAAAGCATCCTTCGAACAAAACCCCATCTTCGATTCTTGGAACGCCAAAACACATCCATGCACCTTCGAAGGCATAGTCTGCAACTCAAACGGCTCCGTAAAAGAAATCGAACTCTCCGGCCAAAACCTAACCGTCGCCGGCGGCTCACTCCCTCTAACCACTTTTTGCGAGCTCGAGTCCTTAGAAAAAATATCCCTCGGCTCGAACCACTTGCACGGGCGGTTGAGCCAAGGCTTGAACCACTGTGTAAACCTCAAGCACTTAGATCTCGGGAACAACTTCTTCGCCGGCCCATTTCCCGACATATCGAGCCTTACGAAGCTAACAACCTTACACGCGAACAACAGCGGTTTTTCGGGCATTTTCCCGTGGGATTCTCTCAAGAACACGAGCAGCCTTCGAGTATTAAGCCTCGGCGACAACCCTTTCGACGAAGCTCAATTTCCCACGGCCATCCTCAACCTTACGAAGCTGACGTGGCTTTACTTGTCCAATTCTAACATCGTAGGTACGATCCCTGAAAGCATTGGCAACCTCGTCGAACTGACAGATCTCGAACTCTCCGAGAATCGCCTGACCGGCGAGATTCCGCGTGGGATCGCAAGGCTAGAGAAGCTACTGATGCTCGAGCTTTACGCCAACGATCTCGGCGGCGAACTTCCCGAGGGTTTCGGGAACCTATCGAAACTCGAGTTCTTCGACGCCTCGAAGAATTCCCTCGGCGGGGGCTTGTCTGAAATCAGATTCTTGAAGAAGCTGAAGAGCCTTCAGCTTTACAAGAATAGGTTCTCCGGGCAGGTCCCGCCCGAGCTCGGGGAATTCAAGAACCTCGTGAACCTCTCCCTCTATGGGAACGAGCTCACGGGTCGGCTCCCGCGGGCCCTCGGGTCGTGGGCCGAGTTCAACTTCATCGACGTGTCTGAAAATCGCCTGACAGGCCCCATCCCGCCCGACATGTGCAAGAACGGAGCCATGAAGAAGCTTTTGATGCTTCAGAACAACTTCACGGGCAGGATACCGCAGAGTTACGGCAACTGCACTACGTTGTTGCGTTTTCGGGTCAGTATGAACGGGTTAACGGGTCAGGTACCGGGCGGGCTTTGGGGTCTGCCCAACGTGCGAATCATCGATATCGCAGAGAATAGCTTCGAAGGGCCCATTACGTTGGATATTGGAAGGGCGAAATCTTTAGGGCAGCTTTTCCTCGGTAATAACAAGCTCTCAGGCGAACTGCCCGACGAGGTTTCACAGGCTTCTTCCCTGGCGTACATCGACCTGAGCTACAATCGGTTTGTCGGAGAATTACCGATGAGCATTGGGAATTTGAAGCAGCTGATGAGCCTTCGATTGCAGGGGAATGGTTTTTCGGGCCAAATCCCAGGTTCTTTAGCCTCTTGCAAGTCACTAGACGAGGTTAACATGGCTTCGAATGGCTTCTCCGGCGAAATCCCAGGTTCCCTCGGGTTATTACAGGCTCTGAATTTCTTGAACCTGTCGAAGAATCGTCTCTCGGGCGAAATCCCGCCTTCTCTAGGCTCATTACAGGCTCTGAACCTTCTTGACCTTTCCTACAATCGCCTGGTGGGGCCTATACCAGCGTCTTTACTGCCCGAGGCTCACAATGGGAGTTTCTTGGGCAACATTGGACTCTGCAGCGGGAGAGTCCGAGGTTTCCCTAACTGTTCGAAGGATCGCAGCGTATCCCATCACATTTCGATGGCCTTGTTGCTGGTCGCTTTGGCTTTCCTCGCCGTGATTCTCTCCGTGTTAAGCTTCTATTACCTGAAAAACAAGACAGAAAACAAGTTTGTCTTCGAAAAATCTCTCAGAAATAAATCATGGGAGGTGAAATATTTCCGAAGGCTGTCGTTCACAGAAGAAGAGATTCTCGATTCGATCAAGCGGGAGAATCTGATAGGTAAAGGCCATTCTAGCAACGTGTACAGAGCAACTCTAGGCAGCAACGACAACATAGAGCTAGCAGTGAAGCACGTATGTCACGCCGGCGATGATTACTACAGCATAAGCTCGAAAGAGTTCGAAGCAGAGGTTCAGACGCTAAGCACCATACGCCACGTCAACATAGTCAAGCTATACTGCACCATAACCAGCGAGGATTCGAGCTTACTTGTATACGAGTACATGCCCAACGGTAGTTTATGGGAGAAGCTCCACGCCTGTAATAATAACAAGCTTGCGCCGCCGCCGCTCGACTGGGAGAAGAGGTACGAAATAGCCCTAGGCTCGGCCAAGGGGTTAGAGTACCTCCACCACGGCTGCGACGGGACGGTGGTCCACCGTGATGTGAAGTCGAGCAATATTCTCTTGGACGACGAATTAAAGCCTCGGATTGCTGATTTTGGGCTGGCGAAGGTGGTTCGAACCGATTCGACGGATGGGTCGAAGACTCGGACCGTCGCTGGGACCCACGGGTACATCGCTCCAGGTAATCGTACGCAGAAGCTTTCTCGATTTTACCTCCGACCATGGCTAGGTTATCTCGGATTCGATGCCTTCTTCTTACCTGATTGTGATTTTTCCGAGCAGAGTATGCGTATACGAACAAAGTGAATGAGAAGAGCGATGTGTACAGCTTCGGCGTCGTGCTGATGGAGCTCGTGACGGGGAAGAGGCCGACGGCGCCGGAGTTTGGAGAGAGCGGCGATGTCGTTAGCTGGGTTTGTAATAGACTGAAGACGGAGGAGGATGTAATAGAAGTCGTGGATACGGCGATTCATGAGTACTACGTTGAAAGCGCCGTCGAGATGTTGAAGGTGGCCGTTCGCTGCACGGCGAGGTTGGCCTCGTCGAGGCCGACGATGAGAGCCGTTGTTCACATGATTGAGGAGGCTAAGCCTCGCCGGCAAGTGCTTAGTGTTACTAGTGAGAATAAAGGTGTGAACGCTTAGTAATTGCAGATTTTCTTTTCTTTTTATCTTAAGCTTTTTGCCTTAGATTATCACTTCATGAAACTCAGACACAACACAGCAGTTGCTTTGCATATCATCTACACTATTTCTGTCTCTGGCCAAGAACACACACAAACACAGACACACCTACGACAATGGAGCTTCGAACCGTAGGTAATCGTACATGATTCCCTGAAAAGGGCCGACAGCATTAGCCTGAGTCAAAGAAAGAGTGTTCTTGCCTCCTAGTATGAGACATGTCCCAGGAACATCGACATTGAACAGCCAATACAGCCCATGAATTCCATGCCTAGCAATGGCATTATCTTTCCCAATCAATCCACTCCTAAACAGAACTTCACTATCGTTCACTCGCACCTCTAATTTCGCTTGATTCGCGGACGCAAGCGCCAATCTCAGCTTGTAGATTCCCGCCGTTTGAACTGAACCCAGTTCGAACTCGACCCGCCACGTCGTCGCCTGGTAAGTTCCGTCGTCTCTTCTCCTGCAAAATCGAAGATTGACGGTTCAATCACAGAAACCTTAATCCTATAGCATGTAACATAATTGGCGTCTCTGTTATTATTACCTTGTGACCTGAGCGTAGAACCAGTCCTTTGAGTAATCGCTCTCCCCAACTGTGTAGACTAAGTCTCTGTTTGGATACAGTTCGGCGTACCCCTCCCATAAACCGTATTGCCTGAAACTGATAAAACGGACGGAAATGCGTATTAAGCGAACGAATTCTCGAGAGAAATAAAAAAAAAAAAGAAAAAAAAAAAGAAGAAGCATACCCGTCGGGGTGATTTGCGTAGAGTTTGTTGACGTATTTCGGGTTCGGGTCGGGGACGTAGAATTCTCGAGCTGAACGGTCGGGGAATCCTATTTCCCACAAGGTTGGGCCTTGCCTGGGCGGCTCGTAGGTAATATCACCCATTTCGATGTTGCATCCTTGATTTGGCGTGAGTCAGGCATTTTATCGAACAGGTGGTGGAGGAACGAACAAAGAAAGATGAAGAAAACCTGGAGATATGCTTAGGAGTTGGCCGTGTCTGAAATCTCCGATGAATCCATCAACAAAGGCGTATAGATTATACTCGCCGGAGCGAATGTTGCTGATGGCGTAGTTGCCTTCTTTATCCGCTTTTGTCCAGAATTGATAGCCCTGAAGAAAAAATTCGAATGAGTATAAACAATTTTCTCATAGAGGGAAAAGCGATGGATGGTTTTATCGATCGATCGACCTACCTTGCCTTCTCTTTGCCAAGATCCGACATCGCCTGGTGGAGCCAAGCCTACGTACGCTTCGCCGGCCGGCATATCGTCTTCGCTAAGATACCTAAAATCCCAAAACACATTGCAGGAAACTACAGATTTCGTAAAGGTTATATGTGCATATACACTAAAAACCTGTCTCTAACTAGCAATCTCCCAGAGACAGAGCCACGCTGAGACAATGCCGGAAAATCCTCCGACTGTATGAAATCGTACGGCCAACTACGAACTTGTTCAAGCATCTGAGATTGGTAGCTAGAGTTAAACGATTCTACACCTAATTTTCCGAACCAATATGCGTAATTAATTAACCTGCTGCTTAGCATCTTCCCACAGAAAAGTGGTGTCTTGGCCGCCGCCGCCTTCTTCCTTGGCCGAAGATGACGGTGACGAATTGAGGTACATGAAAACTGGTCCGAAAACCTTCTTCCACGGCTCGCCGTCCTCGAACTTGAGCACTATGTCTTCTCCGGCGTAATGAGCACTGACGAACATCTGACACACACACACAGACACAGAAGCTGCTGTAAGGAAAATCGACGATCGGCGGCGGTGGTCAATAAGAAGAAGTGCACTCACGGCTAAATTGGTCGGACCGACGTGAGAAGTTAGGTCCTGCTTACGTGGACCGCCGGTTCTGAACTCATCGCTCGGCGTGATTTGCCAGAACCCAACCTTCTGCTGTGGGCCCATGCTTATCCAGCCATGGACTCTCAGATCTTCGATCTTACATGAGTATTGGTACTTGTCATCCACCTTTTTCATTTGCAAGAAATTTTGAGACATTGATTTCAATAATGGCACGAAACACCTAGTCGACTAATAATCAAGAAAAAATGCAATAAACTAAAACCTCTCCTTTGAATTCAGGCTCGATGGGATTTACAAGGAGGACAGCCTCGGGAAAGTCGAGCGCTTGGCCTCGCTCGGGCGAACGATCTTCGGGCAAGGGCATGTACCTTTGCCTATTGTCTGCCATCGCCATGAAACGAAATCTGTATTACACGATTTTGCTGCGGTAAGTACTTGACCGATTTCTTACGTTGAATGAAACCTTCTTGATATGTGAACACCCATTAATTACTTGTCTTTGCTAAGCTTGAATACTATTCTTGTCTCGTCGAGGTTGAAGCCTGGCCAAGTCCTTTCGTGTTCGTATATGGCGTAAGAGTAGAATCCCGAGTAACCACGGAGCATGACAAACCTAAGAACAAAGGGAGATCAACATTGATAATGTTCATTACATTGTCGTCATAAAAATTAGCTTTAGAATGAGATATTATGAACCTTTTGTCTATGTTTAAGGGAACAAGATTGCCATGCTGAGAAGAATCCCATGTTCTTGAGAATGAGACTTCTACTTGATCATCTGTCTCAACTACGACTTTGAAATCCGTGCCATGGATCCTGAATTTTTCTCGAATTTGGATGAATAATTCGAATAATAATTTAGTGTAATAATTTGTACAAATAATAAATTGATACTTTTCAAAGGTCCCAGTCGTCCCAGGACTTCCAGGTGGACTCCAAACCAGGTCCCAATACCTGTGTGTTTTTAATATATATACTTACTCAAACCTCAGTTTTAAGAGCCACAATTTCAAGAAATGCGTATAATAATATAAGCTCGCTTTCTTTACATTTTGATTATTTTTTATATATGTGAAAATTCATGGATTTTTTTTTATTACCCTCGATTGGTGTTCTCATTGTCAGTCTCCAGCAGATTGTTGATCTTCTTGTACTTTATGCCGACGACGAAGCCCTCAGGTTTTGACAGTGTCACTCTTACGATTCCATTGTCCAAAACAACCTACGAATGAAGGGAAAATGATATAATTATCGTTGTGTTTAGTATTTTTTTCATAGATATAAACCCTAGAGATTCAACAATTTAATAGTAAACACACACACACACACACACGTATATTTTCTTACATAGTTCTCTCGAACATGGAGCTTTACTCTTGAGGAAGACATATCGATTGAGTTATACTGAATATAGTTTTCAGCATAAGATATTGGGGTTCTATATATACATGAGTGTGTTTTAAAAACAAATCATGCTTGAAATGCAAAGAAAAGCGCAATGCTTATTCAAATCATTCTTCTTCTTTTTTAAGGTTAACCTGTCATCTTTTTCTGTTGGTATGAAATGTAAATTAGCATGCAAGAAATTGCCCTCAAAATAGGATAAAGTAAGTAGCCGTAAACGTAGCACAAAGATTGCTTAAAGAAAAAAAAAACATTTCATGACAAACGACTATCATAAGCCAACTGACATTTTCCTACTTTTACCAGTTCAATTTAGTGCAATGAGATATGAACGGTTACGAGAAAAGGGTCTTATCTCGTCAAGATTGGGATAAGGAGCATGGCAATGTTTGCTTCCATTTGTTATTCTCAAAGAGAGAGATGACGGTCTTTTCCTTTATTTGTTTTTCTAGTATTTAGAAATAATTTTCAAATAATTGGTTTCTGAATTCATAGAGTGGAAATTCCTAAGGTCACTACTTATTTCTCAAATTGTAAACCATCTAAACAATCACCTTCATTGAACTTTTTTTTATTTGTCTACACACGTGATTTGAAGAATTTTATAATGCGAATTGAATTGATACTGAAGAAGGAAGAAACATGAAAAAGAAATTCTCTTTTATTCAATCTTGAATTTCGTTGGGGTTTTTACATTTGCGCGCGCTCCTCTCTAAGAATAATTACAGAATCATTATATATACATTTCTATATTGGGCCGACTTAATAACCTAAAGGCCCATTTATCAATAATAACGGGAACTAACAGCAACAGTCATACAAGTGCAAGTCATGCAAAAGCTTTGCTCTGTTCCACAGCAACTCTGTTCCATTCACTGCTTTGTTCCACAGTTTGATTTCTCAACATTCCCCCTTAAGCATGGTGTGCATAAAGATCTACCACACCATACTTACTTAGAAGATAATCAAACTGTTCACGGGCTAAGGGCTTAGTTAGCAAATCTGCTGGTTGATCCATTGTAGAAATATAGTTGGTCTTTATGATTCCTTCATCAAGCTTGTCTCGGATAAAATGGCAATCCACTTCTATGTGTTTGCTCCTCTCGTGAAACACTGGATTTGCAGCGAGTTGTATAGCTGATTTGCTATCAGTCCAGACCTGCACAGGATATAAATTATTTATTTTCAGATCACTTAACAACCCGAGCAGCCATACTATTTCTGAAGTTGCAGCTGCTAGTGATCTATATTCAGCTTCAGTCGAGCTTCTTGCAACTATGGTCTGCTTCTTGGATTTCCATGTTAGTGTTGAGTCTCCCAACTTCACTAAATACCCTGTTAAAGATCTTCTTGTGTTTGGACATGACGCCCAATCTGCATCACAAAAAACATGAATTGTTAGTGAACTTTTGGCAGACATCCACAGCCCGAGACCTGGTTTAGCTTTTAAATATCTGAGAATTCTGTAAGCTGCTTCCACATGCAATTATTTTGGCTTGTGCATATGCTGGCTAAGAACCTGAACTGCATAAGTAATGTCAGGTCGAGTAATGCACAAATATAACAGTTTCCCAATTAACCTTTGAAAACCAGATATATCATCGATGACTGGATCTTCATCTTCATCTTTTCCCTTACCACTTTATTGTTTTGTTCTATTGGGGTGTTCACAGATTTACACCCTATCATACATGTTTCCTTCAAGAGCTCGATGACATATCTTTTCTGATTGAGGCAGATTCCATCCTTGGATCTTACTACCTCAATCCCAAGGAAATGTTTCATCTCACCTAAGTCTTTCATAAGAAAAACATCACTGAGGTAGCTTGTACAGTTAGTTATCATGGCAGTATCACTTCCAGTAATCAATATATCATCAACATATACCAGTAATACAATAAACTTGTCCCTGTCCTGTTTTGTAAACAATGAATAATCATGTTTTGATTGCATAAAGCCAAATTTACTTACAACCTCGATGAACTTGTGATTTCATTGCCTTGAGGCTTGCTTTAAGCCGTACAAAGCCTTGTTCAATTTGCAGACTTGTAGTTCTTTACCTTTTGGAATCTCTATACCTGTTGGAACTTGCATATAGACTTCCTCATTCAAATCACCTTGAAGGAAAGCGTTAGTAACATCCATTTGATATAATGGCCAATTATTTATCGCAGCTAATGATAAAATTGTCCTAATTGTGATATGCTTTACAACCGGTGAAAAAGTCTCATTATAGTCTATTCCCTCTTTTTGTGTGTATCCTTTGGCAACTAGTCTTGCCTTGTACCTTTCTATATCCCCATTAGACTTGTATTTGATTGTATATACCCATTTGCAGCCTATAGCTGATTTTCCTTTTGGAAGATCAACTAGTTCCCATGTCTTATTTCGGTCTAAGGCTGCTATTTCTGTTTTCATTGCATTTACCCATCTTTCATCTGTTTTTGCTTCCTCAAAGGATCTGGGAATATAGTCCTTTGAGGCTGCAGCCAAGAAAGCTCTATAATCAGAACTAGCCTTATCATGTGCAATCATGTTGGGCAAAGGATATCTATCTGTGTTAATCATGTTTGTATCAGGTATGTATGGAGACACAAAGTCTGCATGCCAGTATGGTGGTTTAGAGATCCTACCTGATCTCCTTACCTGGGCTGCAGGAGTTTGTGCTGTGATCTCCCCTGAGTTGTCCTGAGCCTCTTCTATTCCCATCTGCACATGTTCTTCTGGATCGCCATTTTCTGGTTCCTCAGTAATGTTCTGAACTGCTCCATCATCATGTGGCTGCTGATATGGCTGCACCAAGTCTTCATAGTAATTCTGCTCATTATGCACTGGAAACTTACCTCTCTCGAGATCAGTAGCATTGGTTGCAAAGGGAAAAATGTTTTCAACAAACAGAATATCCCTGGAGATAATGAACTCCTCTGTTCTCAATTCTAGCAGCCTATACCCCTTTTGGGTAACAGAATAGCCCATAAACACACACGGCTTAGATCTATGACTAAATTTATCTTTCTCTGAGAGCACCTTAGCATAACATAGACACCCAAAAGTCTTAAAATGTGAGTATGATGGCTTTTTTCCAAACAGTATATCAAATGGAGTCTTACCATCTAAAATGGGAGTGGGAGTTCTATTTATAATATATACAGCTGTTTTAACACACTCTCCCCAAAATTTGATTGGAACATTGGAATGAAATTTTAATGCCCTCGCAACGTTCAAGATGTGTCTGTGTTTTCTCTCCACAACACCATTCTGTTGTGGAGTATAAACACATGAACTTTGATGGATAATCCCTTTCGAGGCAAAGAGTGTATTGCATTCATGTGAGAAAAATTCCCATGCATTGTCACTTCTAATAATTTTAATCTTATTTTCAAACTGATTTTCCACATAAGCAAGAAAGTTTTTCAAAACATCATACACCTCTGCCTTAGTTTTCATCAAAAACACCCAAGTAGCTCTCGAGCCATCATCTACTAAAGTAAGAAAATACCTCTCATTGTTGTATGTTCTTTCCTTCTGGCCCCCATATATCCATATGCACTAACTCAAATATAGTTTTATCATCCAATTTTCTAACAGGAAATTTATGCCTAGCATGCTTTGCTAAAGGACACAAGGAACAATATTTAACAGATTCACTCATTTTCAAGTTCAAGTCATTCATATACTTCATCCTATCAAAAGAAATATGACCAAGTCTATAATGCCATCTCAATACTTCATCAGTTACATCAGTTCTGGAAGCAGATTCCTTATTCGTATTATTAGAAAAACTAGAAAGATTGCAACTATATTCTACTGGCAGATTAGTGGGGCTCGGTTTGAACATGTACAATCCATTCTCTTGCCTACCAATCCCCCTTATCCTGCCGGTCGAGATTTCCTGTATAATGCAGTAATCATGGAAGAATTTCAAGTGTACATGCTCATCTTTGGTTAGCCTAGAGACTGATAGGAGGTTATGTTTAAAATCAGGCACATATAGCACATTTTTAAGCCTAAAATTCCTACTGATATCAACTGAACCAGATAAGAGTATCCTACTAGAAGTGCCATTTGGCAGTTTCACAGTATTAATATAGCTAGGATCACTATCAATTTCAGCAAAGAACTCATTTTTGCATGCAATATGATGGTTTGCCCCTGTATCAATTATCCAGAGGTTATCAAAACCTAGACTGGTACCAATGTTACTAAAACACATACCTGAGGTGTTTGCATGAGCTAAAGCATTAGCAGCTCTGTTATCCTCAGGATTCTTATCTATCAGCTTCAGGATTTGGTTGAACTGGTCACGGGTGAAGCCTAACTGATTGCCTGCAATCTCCCCCTTTATCTTATCACCTCCTACTTCTGGGACAATTGCATTGTTAGCATTATATCCTCTTCCACCTGTGCTTCTACCTTGTCCTCTTCTCCCACCAAATCCTCTTCTTCCACCTCTAACATAATTGGTGGGATATCCATGTATCTTAAAGCAATTCTCTCTCGTGTGTCCATTGATGCTGCAGTGGTCACAGAACATATTTCCCCTTCCAATTTGATTGTTGTTTGAATAATTGCTGGTGGAGAATTTAGACATGAGAGCCATTGATGAATCATTGTTTCCAGCCTGAAGGTTGATACCACGTTGTGCTTCTTCATTAAGCATCATCGAGTAGACCTGACTATGGGATGGAAGAGGTGTCATCAACAAAATCTGAGACCTTATGTTCTGATAACAGTCATTTAAGCCGATAAGAAACTGCATCATCTTCTGCCAGCTACAAAAATTCTTGTACTCTACCGACAATTCAGCAGCAGGTGAGGGAATTAGAGAGTCGTACTCATCCCATAGAGGCTTGAGTCTGTTGTAGTATTCAGATACGCTGGATGCGCCTTGAGTGCTGGAGTAAATCTCACGGAATAGACCATACATTCTAGCTCCATTAAGTTTGTCGTACCTCTGTTTCAAGTCATTCCAAATCTCATACGCGGTTTCATGATAGACAATTCCAGAGATCAATTCTTCTGAAATTGATCGATGTATCCAGGTCTTGACCAATGCGTCACATCTTTTCCACTGAGATAGAAATGGAGAATTCTTGTCTGGACATTTACACGTACCATCGATGAATGCTATCTTGTTTTTTGCTTGAAGCGCCACAGTCATCCTCAAGCTCCATATTTTGTAATTATCTGATCCTCTGAGAATTCCAGTGGTTAAATCGATATTTGGCGAGTCCGATGGATGAATGTACATCGGATTATTGAAATCTATCGCCACAGTATTGTTCTGATTCTGGTTTTCTGTGTTCGGTAATCCTTGTTGTTCTTCCATTGCTTCGATTTCAGCGAAGATTAATCAGCCGAGCTCTGATACCATGAAGAATTTTATAATGCGAATTGAATTGATACTGAAGAAGGAAGAAACATGAAAAAGAAATTCTCTTTTATTCAATCTTGAATTTCGTTGGGGTTTTTACATTTGCGCGCGCTCCTCTCTAAGAATAATTACAGAATCATTATATATACATTTCTATATTGGGCCGACTTAATAACCTAAAGGCCCATTTATCAATAATAACGGGAACTAACAGCAACAATCATACAAGTGCAAGTCATGCAAAAGCTTTGCTCTGTTCCACAGCAACTCTGTTCCATTCACTGCTTTGTTCCACAGTTTGATTTCTCAACATGATTGACTTCACTCTCAATCTAATTTAAACTTCCGAGCAAGTTCTTCAAGTACAAATACATCATCATTAATGGGCTGATAACTTATCATTAATGGGTCAGTAGCTAATTTAGATAGTGAGCAAAAGAAAAATTGATTATGGGCCGGCCCACCAACAAGACACAATGCAGTACCATGAATCTGTGATGGTCTTGTCTGACTTCAGATACATAAATAATTTCATGTGATGTAATATTGGAATATGAAAAATCAAATTCCATTATTGACAACAAACGTATACGCAAGCGAAATATTAGACGGAAAGTTTAGTTGAATTTATTGTAATTACTTCGTCTGTCCAATTATTTCTTCCCATCTTTCTATTTCGGGTGTTCCACATAATTCTTTCCATTTCTATTTTTGGTAAAAGATTATGTCAATAATTAAACTAATTACACCATTTATATTAAAAAATGCTTCTTAATTTGCGTGACACTAATAGATTTTCTTTCTTCATGCTTTAAAAAGTGTACTATATTATTAAAAAAAGGGCTTTCTTACTTTAGGAACATACTAGTCATTTTGGGAGAAATATGTGGGACATGAAGTATAATTGAACGAACCAATCAGCAAAATAATACAGATGCGTTATTGGCGTTCGATATTTATTTTATTACGCGATGTAACGCCGGCCTTTGGCGGCGGTTTACAAAAATAAATGAAATAAAATGTTAGACAATTAACTTTATTTTAAAATTAAAACCAACAAAACAAAACAAACAAAGGAGGCGCTTTAATTTCCACGTGTCATTCACCTCCGCTCGTCATGCAAGAAATATTCCCACCTGCCTTGCTCTAACTCGATGCAATATACATATTATTACGATATATTCGATCTGCTTATCATGTGTAATTTAGTTTTTAATAGCTAACGTATGTTAAATTTATCTAATCTAGGAGAAAAAAAGAAGAAAAACCCTACCCTTCTCTTCTGTCACCAAGAAGGTGTAAAGAGAGTCAAAAATACATTTTTCCACGCGTAATTAGCGAAAATCCAATATTCATTAATTTCATACAATTAATGTCAATGCGTTAGCTGCATGAAGTCTAGAAAAAAGGGCGAGACCATTTCTCCGAAGAAATACTTAAATAGGGTTTATGGCACCGATAGTGATATCTTGAATTTTTTTATTTTAACTAATGTTAAATATGCAAAGCCAAAAAACATCAGTAAGGTGGATAGTAATAAAACAATGCCGTTGAATGCCCATAACTTATTGTTCTTTGTATAATCTCATTACAATATTTGTTTTATTTCCCAATCTACGGCATCTTTGTCCCTTTAAACGTCCCCTTTTACATAGTAAAGGGAAATTAACTTTTTTTTTGCCTTGCTAGGAAATTAAATAGGGAGGGATCATATCATATGAATCTCCTTTTCTTAATTAAATCATTATTTTTTTATACAATTTCCAGTTCACTTGCAGACCGTGTCCATCAAAATCAAAGACGTGTTGAGCTGTGGCGCTTCATTACATTTCTCTCTCTCTCTCTCTCTCTCTCTTCTCTCTCCCTCTCTCAATTCAAAAGAAGAAACCTAGTTTGAAAACACTCACTGCAAGCTGTAAAATGAAAAAAGAAAATGTAATCTTTTTGTATTGTACTATTCCTATCGGTCAGTGATATCCTTCCTTGTTCCTTCTTTATTTCATGACAGCAGCCTCATACATTTCGTTACAGCTAGAGAGTATCATCTTCTCATCTCACTTTTTTTTGGCTCTATAACCTTACATTCTTCATTACAACCTCACAAAGACAGTATTGTTCGATTCGTGTTGATTAAAGGAGTTCAGAGTTTAGCTCCCAAGCTTTCTTCTCCCAAATCAATTTTGTACTTTCTTGTTTCAAAGGTCGAGCCTTTACGCAAAAACTATGGCTCCATCGCTGTATTGGTGGGGCAAAGACGGCGGCAATCAGCATCGAGGCACGCCGGTGGTGGTGAAAATGGAGAACCCAAACAACTGGTCAATGGTCGAGATTCAGTCGCCGTCCGAGGAAGACTTTATGATGTCCCCAAAGCGAAACAGAAACGCCAAGCAGCTCACTTGGGTCATGCTCTTAAAGGCCCACAAAGCCGCCGGCTGCTTAGCCTCCATCGCCGCCTTGGTCCGCCGCCGCGTCTCCGCCGGAAGAACCGACGCCGCCGACGCGTCTTCGGCCGAAAACCCAACCTTCAAATCGTGGTTCTACGCCTGCATCAAGGCGTTTCTTGGCCTGTCTTTAGTGCTGCTTGGGTTCGAGCTCGGCGCTTATTTCAAGGGCTGGCATGACTTGGGTGCCTACGGTGCCGACCTATCGAGCTATATCCAAAGATTCGCCGCCAGGGATGTGTTCGATTTGGTCTATTCTTGGTGGGTTTTGGTGAGAGTTGGCTACCTTGCGCCGCCGCTTCAGCTCATGACAAACGTCTGTATAGTGCTCTTTCTTGTCCAAAGTTTGGACAGATTAGTCCTTTGCCTGGGCTGCTTTTGGATCAAGCTGAAGAAGATCAAACCTATCGCCAAAGTAGACGATGGATCAGATCTTGAATCTGGGAATAATGGCGCTGGTTATTATCCTATGGTTCTTGTCCAGATTCCTATGTGCAACGAAAAAGAGGTACAAACTAGCTTGATATGCAAAAAAGTTTCGATCTTTATGGCGTTTTTGTCTGCTTATGTTTGAATCTGAGGTAATGGGTCTTTGATCATGATAGGGTGTGCAACGAGAAAGAGGTAGAAATTATCTAGATCTGAAAAAAAAAGTTTCGATCTTTATGGTGTTTTGTCTGTATTATCCGCTTATGTCTGAATCTGAGGTAAAGGGTCTGTGATCATGATAGGTAGTGCAATGAGAAAGATGTCGAAACTAGCTTGATCTGCAAAGAAGTTTCGATCTTTATGGTGTTTTTGCCTGTATTAGCTGCTTATGTCTGAATCTGAGGTAATGTGTTGTGTCATTGATAATGATAGGTTTATCAGCAATCGATTGCCGCCGTGTGCAACTTGGATTGGCCGAAGGGCAAGATTCTCATACAAGTATTGGACGACTCAGACGACCCTTCGACTCGATCCTTAATCAAGGACGAGGTTCAAAAATGGCAGAGCGAGGGCGCAAACATCGTATACAGACACAGAGTGGTAAGAGAGGGATACAAAGCTGGGAACCTTAAATCAGCAATGGGGTGCAGCTACGTTAAAGACTACGAATTCGTCGCCATCTTCGACGCCGATTTCTTACCCAACCCCGATTTTCTCACAAGAACCGTCCCTCACTTCAAGGTAGTAATATAATCTCAATTCCCAACGATTCACTGCAGCATTGTTAGAAATTCGTGATGAATTTGATCGATTTTCTTATATTGAAGGATAACGAAGAACTAGGGCTGGTGCAAGCTAGGTGGTCGTTCGTGAACAAGGACGAGAATCTCCTCACTAGATTGCAACTGATCAACTTGGCGTTTCACTTCGAAGTCGAACAGCAAGTCAATGGTATTTTTCTCAATTTCTTCGGCTTCAATGGGACGGCCGGCGTATGGCGAATAAAGGCCTTGGAAGATTCCGGCGGGTGGTTGGAGAGAACCACCGTCGAAGACATGGACATCGCCGTCCGCGCTCACCTCCACGGATGGAAATTCATCTTCTTGAACGACGTCGAGGTGCGCATATTTTCATCTTTGTCATAAATAATCTCCGACTAACCGTCGACAAATTTCGCGCAATTTATTCCGTGCCTTTTTCGGCTTACAGAGGGTATTGTACATTGGGACAAAATCTAGGGTTTCGGCGTATAAAATTCGTAATTTGCTTAATTTTGAAAGGCTTTGTCCGTATAATGTCAACCACACCAAATTTATAGGACTGAAAAAATAATTAATATCCGACGAAGCGTCGCAAAACTCACGCAATTTATTTCGCGCCTTTTTTGGCTTAGAGGGTATGTTGGGACAAAATTTAGGGTTTCGGCGGATAAATTTCCTAAATTGCTTAGTTTTAAAAATTATTGTCCGTATAATGCCACACCCTATATTACGGGGAAAAAAATACGTAATCCTCATTTTTTTTTTGGTAATTTTCTCAGTGCCAATGCGAATTGCCGGAGTCGTACGAAGCGTACCGAAAGCAGCAGCACAGGTGGCATTCGGGCCCTATGCACCTATTCCGCCTTTGCCTCCCCGACATCCTCAAATCAAAGGTAACGAATCGTACGACAAGTTTAAACCCGTAAACCGAAATGCAATTTTTTATTCTCCTTACGACTCGAATAAATAAAATTGCAGATCGGCGTGTGGAAAAAGGCGAACCTAATATTCCTCTTCTTCCTGCTAAGAAAGCTCGTCCTCCCATTCTACTCCTTCACGCTCTTCTGCATCATACTGCCCATGACCATGTTCGTCCCCGAGGCTTCACTACCTTCGTGGGTCGTGTGCTACATTCCCGCCCTAATGTCGTTCCTCAACATACTTCCCGCCCCGAAATCCTTCCCCTTCATCGTTCCCTACCTCCTTTTCGAAAACACGATGTCGGTGACCAAATTCAACGCCATGGTCTCGGGCCTTTTTCAGCTCGGGAGCGCATACGAATGGGTCGTGACGAAGAAGTCGGGTCGCTCGTCCGAGGGCGACCTTGCGTCCTTGGCGGGTTCGACCCGACCCGGGGACGGGCGACGGGTCGGGTCGGAGTCCAGCTTGGAGGAGATGGTGATGGGGCAGGAGAAGAAGGAGAAGAATGGTAAGAAGAAGCATAATAGGATTTATACGAAGGAGCTCGCCTTGGCTTTCCTATTGCTGACTGCTTCGGCGAGGAGCTTGCTGTCGGCCCAAGGGATACATTTCTACTTCTTGCTTTTTCAAGGCGCTTCGTTCTTGATGGTCGGGCTTGATTTGATCGGCGAGCAGGTTTGATTTGATTTGATTCGTTCTTCGGCGTGTCGATCTTTCGAAGGCGAAATTTTGTCCGAATACTGAGGTTAATGTGATCGAAATCTGAAGCTGGGACGAACAAGAGTGTGTGAATAGAAATGGAGGGGAAATGAAATGTGCATGTAGTTGTTGGCTTCAGCCATATGGTATTCCATTACCACATATGTAGTATGTTTTGTTGGAAATTAATTCATTTTTTTGTATGTCATGAACTCAGATGAGAATGATGGTAAATCTCATTATCAGTATGCGTTGACCTCGCTGGGAAATTTGAAATGATATGAATGAAGATGATAATTACTTATTACCTAAAATGCGTGCAATTAGATGTCGCAACTCATCGTTCTCTGCTTTTTAAGATAATGTCTGTCCATATTTTATCGTGTATGAACATTTTTCTGTGATTTAATTTATCTGTTAAATTCCTTAAATCGACAATTTTAAATTGGTGATTAAAGAATTTGGCAAAAGAAAATTTGGTAAATCAGCAATCCAACGGTCAAAAGGCGAGCTCATAAAAATCCTTAATATCCAACGGTAGTGACCAACTGGACACAACTTTACGATTATACAAGGTAATAATAATAATTAAACGCGTTTAGCAGACCAACGGCACACAAATCACCAAAACCTTTATATATATCACTTCTAATCCCAGCTTCAGAGTTCTTAATGGGACGTGAAGAACCCTAGATAAATTATGAACCGGCATTAACGCAAATAGCTGGGATGATACACGACCAACTTCGATAAGGTATGTATCTAAACTGCATGTCTTTCCACGTCTTATGGCTTCCTGTAATTTTACTGTATTGTATTATTATTCATGGCTGCACGGAGGGTATGATAATGGAAAAAGGTGGTGGTAAGTGGTAACTCTAGTTATCTAGGCAAATTGTATATTTTCTGGTGTAGTTGGGGACTGTGATATGGTGGCTGGAAATTCTGTAGTCGGAGGTTGGTTGGCATAATGTAATGTACTGGTGGAGAACTATGATGGTGAGGAGATGGTGATTGTGTTAGTGGTGATGTTGAGTACACATAGGAAGGAGGTGACGGCGGTGGTTGTGATGAGTGCGCATATGGTGGTAATGTATTTAGACTTGAATACACACATGGTGGAGGTTGTGGGTGGTTGACGAGCATATGTTGGGTGGATTTGGTGGTGATGTTGACGTAGATGAAAAGGGTGGATTTTCTGGTGATGTGAAGGGGAGATTATGAAGGCGATGAAGTAAATGTAAGGTGATTGTATGTTTTCTGTTTCAACGGTGAGGGTGGAGGTGATTGTTAAACGTAGTGGTGGCGGCGATGATGACAACGGTGGAGGTGATTGCTAGATATGGTGGTGGGTAGAGATAGGGATGGGATGTTAGTGGTGGTGATGAGTACAAACATATGGAGGAGGTAAAAGGTGGTGATGGGGTGATGAGTGCACATATGGTGGGGGCTTTGAAGGTGATGGATTCATATAAGACGTATTGTGTGGGTGATGAGTAGATGTATGGAGGTGGAAGTGCTGTGGTAAGGCTGTGTGGTGGAGGTTCGTTTATGGGGTTTGAACATTTAGGAGTTGGTGATGAGTGCAGCAGCACATATGGTAGGAGGAGGTGAAGAAGGGTGATGATAGTAGACTTTTAAAACAGATGCATTGTGGTGAAGATGTATAATTAAGTTTTTGAAGTAGAGATTGTAGGATATGATTGTCTTTGCAGGGACACAATAAATCACGTTCGACGACAAAAAGCGCTTCAAAGCAGCAAGGACTTTTTATCTTTCTGCGATGGCGACCTAATGCTACTGAGATCTTACAGTAATGTCATTGAAGCTCATATTCTTGAAATCCCTTCAAGGTATGTCAGCTGTTTTGGGTGGGTAATAATCGATCTTTCTGCCTAACCTGAATTACTTCCCTTTAATTTTTGTTGTTTTTACATGTATTTTTCTTGTGTTGTAGGAATTGATGGAGCATTTTCACACCTTGACAATGTATAGAGCACCCAAGCCTTGATCTTCTGATAGCTACATTGGCAAGACTCATTCTACTAGAGACATATACTTTTGTATACCATCATACTATGAGCGGAGGATGCGAAGTGAAGGCAAAAAGATCTGTTGTTTTCTGTATCGTTGTTTGTTGTAATCGAATGAATCAAAAGTTCTGATGTTTTCTTCTCTATTACTAGTGTTGTACGTTCAATCAATCTATCTTTGGAATTGTAGCTATTCGTATTTACAACACGTGTGTATTAATACTTTTACTATACATGATGTGTATACTATAATTTGAACGTTACATTTAGTTGCCAGAACACGACCAAGTTACACGGTTGATGTTGATTTTGACTCAACAAACGGGGCAGTCATCACTGTCGAAAAGAATTTGAAACATTCAGAAATCGACGAAGCCCTAAACGCACGCGTTAGATACGGTCTCTTATATCTCACTCGATCTTCTCCGATTCAATTGGATCTACGTTTGATTCGATTGTAATAATTTCTAATCTGAGTTGGGGAAAGGAGGAAAATTTGATGGAGGCGATCGAGGAGTTGGCGCAGCTATCAGATTCGATGCGGCAGGCTTCGGCTCTGCTTGCCGACGAGGATGTTGATGAGACTACGTCTTCTTCGTCGTCGAGGCGTGCCTCGACTTTTCTTAACGTTGTTGCGCTGGGAAGCACTGTGAGTGCTGTTGATCGGATCAGTTGTGGGATGTCGTTTTTTGTGTTTGTTTTAGTTTTGTTTCTTTTATTCTGCTGCTGTGGTTTGGTGATGAGTCTTTGCGTGCATTTCTTTTACGTAATTCTGGTTTTTGGGGACATGAGAAATGTGCTAATGGGCCCTTTCTTTTATATTCCTCCATGCAATATGGATGTTATCTCATGGGACTGTCTCTTGGTGCAATTGTATATCGTTCTTCTTGTGCTTGTCCTTCCTCTAGTTTGATTTCTGGTCTCATTTATATAACTATTACGTAGAGATTGTATTATGATTTATACTTGTCATCTGCTGCCATATGTTGGTTGTATCTTTATCTATTGAACGCCTTCCTCACTTCCCTTGCTATTATTTTATGTGTTCGTTCGTTTCAATTAAGTAGATTTTTCCTTTTCTCTGGCCATCGTATTCAAAATCAAGCACCCGATATTTTGCTGACTCTGATCTTTACTTGGTACCGTGGACTGTGCATCATTCTTTTATTATTGCTTTATATGAATTAGTTTAAGATTCTTTGTTAACATGTGTTATCAGTTTGTCACTTAAATGTATTATTTTTCTTTATCTAATTAGTGAATATTTTGTTTATGGCGTCTGATTGTGAATACTTTTGTCAGGGTTCAGGCAAGTCTGCTGTATTGAATAGTCTAATTGGCCATCCAGCACTGGTAAGTAGCTGAGGACTTGTGAATTCTGCATTTTTGGCTTCTCTTTTCATGTGAAACTCATTGGGGCGGCTCTTAAATTTTCAGCCAACCGGAGAAGGTGGGGCCACACGGGCTCCAATATGCATTGATTTAACCAGAGATGCATCCCTAAGCAGCAAATCTATTATGCTTCAGATTGACAGTAAATCTCAGCAAGTATCTGCCAGTGAGGCCATTTTCTGAACTTTGAACATTATTTCTGAGCTATCAAAGTTGATCTTGCTACTTGATGACTGATTGAATTGAAGACGTTTGTCTGCTTTTTTGAAATATGATTTCATCTTTTGGTGTAAAATAGGCGCTCTTCGACATTCGTTACAAGAAAAATTGAGCAAAATTTCAGGCAAGAGTCGTGATGAGATCTATTTGAAGCTTCGAACAAGTACTGGTGCGTGCCCATAAAATTTTACTCTCAAACTCATCTGTCACTTCTCCCATTTCTAGAGTTGTTTATTCTCACTTTTATATTGAATACCTTTTTTTTTTCAGTTTGAGTTGTCTTTCTCACTCTTGTCTGCGCAGGTCCACCGTTAAAGTTGATAGATTTGCCTGGGGTGGATAAAGGGAATATTGATGATTCAATGGTGAGTGTACCTTGAATTCTTCCCTGAGTATTGATCTTTTTTACTTAAGCTCGAACCAAAAAAACTCTTTCTTAATTTTATGCGTGGAGGTAACTTGGTCCCAGCCAAATGCTTTGGGTAATTCTATTTTCATTTTTTTGTTGGTGGGGGGTTACTCTGAAGAAATGGTGATAATTCACTTTGCATGCCCGTGTTTAAATTCAAAACTCGGCAATGCTTTACTTTTTATGGTGTGTGATGGCCTTTTGCAGAGTAAATATGCAGAACACAGTGATGCAATATTGTTGGTGGTAATACCTGCTTCCCAGGCCCCAGAAGTGGCCTCCGTTAAAGCTGTCAGAATAGCCAAGGAGCTTGATAGGGAATGTAGGTTTTCTTGCTCATTTGGTGTATTTTTTAATCTCAGGAATTTGTTCTACATAATGGAGTCATTTTTAGTATGCAGAAGTAACAATAGTGAGGTGTATTTATTAGGTACTAGGATTGTTGGAGTTGTAAGCAAGGTAGATCAAGCATCTTCAGATCCAAAACTCCTTGCGGCGGTGCAAGCTCTTTTATTAAATCAGGGTCCTCGAAGTATTGCCGACATCCCATGGGTTGCTATGATAGGGCAGTCTGTCTCTATAGCATCTGCTCAGTCAGGAAGTGCTGATAATTCTCTACAATCAGCATGGAGAGCAGAGAGTGAGAGTTTAAAATCTATTCTTCCAGGAGCTCCTGAAAGCAAGATGGGGAGATTGGCTTTAGTAGAAACTCTTGCTGACCAGATTAGGAATCGTATGAAACTCAGGCTTCCAAATCTCCTGTCCGGGTAAGCTCTTTGCTTCCATGTTATTTTCAACTTGTAATCTGATTGGAGACATTATTTCTCTTTTAGTTATGTTCAGTTTTAGTTTCGCCTGTTGATCCTTCTCTCGCCGTTATAATTTTCGGTCAGGCTTCAAGGAAAGTCCCACATAGTGCAGGATGAACTATTTAGACTTGGTGAACAAATGGTTCAGAGTCCGGAGGGTACCAGAGCTTTGGCTCTGGAGCTATGTCGTGAATTCGAGGACAAGTTCCTCCAGCATATCACAACCGGAGAGGTAAAGTGGAAGGAAGCTATGCATGGTTTTATGCAATCGAAATGGGTTAATTTTGTTACTGGTGATTGTCTCACCATTTGTTTCAGTGAATATTTTTTACTAGACAAAACTTTTGCATGAGGCAATTTATAAAACTTTTCAATATCTGCAAATGGTTTCTGTATCTGGGAAATAAATGAGGGAGCTGATGGGCGATTGATCGTCTTTCTTTGACAAATCGATTTTTTTATACCGGTTCTATGGTGCTCTTAGCGAGATGTGGCTTTCCCAACATTGTGTTTAACCATTCCATTGCCTCATAATTGGAAGCAATCTCAATTAGATTCCTACATATATATGTGCATTTTTATGCCATTTTCTTGTTCTCTAACAGTGGTATTCTCAATTACACTTTTTTTTTCAGGGAGGTGGTTGGAAAGTTGTTGCTTCTTTTGAAGGAAAGTTTCCCGATAGAATCAAGCAACTTCCTTTAGATAGACATTTTGACATAAAGAATGTTAAAAGGGTTAGTGGTTAGCCATTTAGCATCTGTAAAATTGAAAATCGCCGTGAATGTATTGCTGATGACATAGTATATTCAGATTGTTCTTGAAGCGGATGGTTATCAACCTTATCTCATTTCTCCTGAGAAAGGTTTGAGATCGTTGATTAAGGGTGTGTTAGAGTTGGCAAAAGAACCTTCACGCTTATGTGTCGAGGAGGTAAGCCATTTTCCAACTTGTTTGCTGAGCCTTTGGCTTTTGTTCATCAGTTATATATCTTTTGCCTTTTTTCCTTTAGTTGTATATCTGTATCATCAAGAAGAATGCCCCTTTATACGCAGCACTTTCTGGTAATCTTGATAATATGCTTACTCTAGAAGATTTCTTTAATTTATAATATTAATGCACCTATTCAATGTGTTCCCTCGTATGCCTAGCATTCTTCTTTCGTGCACTGAATATATCCTGCTTCTTTATGATCCTTCTTGTTTGCATCATAAGTTTTTACATCTGCCAATGTATGTAGGTTCATCGTGTACTCGTCGAGATTGTCTCAGCTGCTGCGAATGCCACGCCTGGGCTTGGAAAATATCCTCCTTTTAAGCGAGAGGCAAGATTATCGGTTAACTGGAGTTCACTACTATACATGCCTTTTTTCACTAATATTTTCCCTTTTCATCTTTGGCTTATAGTGATCGCCACAACTGCTCTCGAAGGATTCAAGAATGAGGCGAAAAACATGGTCGTTGCACTTGTGGACATGGAACGGGCATTTGTTCCTCCACAACATTTTATTCGTTTGGTACAGCGGCGGTAAGCTAGCATCTTTTAATATTGGTCAAATAATACATGCTTTGTTTTTTCAAAGTATTTCTCAATATTTTGTTTATGCATATTTGTTGTGTATGTGATAGTTCCTGCACTTCTTTATCCTTTTCCATAGGATGGATAGACAACGACGTGAAGAGGAGCTGAAACTTGAAAGGTCGGTCATCGAAAAAGGCACCTGAGGCTGAGCAGTCCATAATGAATAGGGTATGCAGAAAATAAATGCATGTGTTATGAACTTCAATCTCTTGCATGCTATGCTCTAGTCTAGTTCAAGTTTATTGTTACATTCAGGCGACAAGTCCACAGATGGCAGGCCAGCAGAGTGGGGGGAGCTTAAAATCGATGAAAGATGGAAAATCGAATCAACAAGATAAAGAGGCCGAGACGCAAGAAGCATCTGGTTTGAAAACGGCTGGCGCAGACGGGGAAATTTCAGCAGGTGCATGCTTACATCAGTCTGTATTTGCATTCCTATAGCTTTTAACTTCTATCGTTTTTTCTTCTTCTTTCCAACTTACCTAGTTAACTTTTATTGCTTTCCTATAACTGTGGTTTGACACGTAATGGTTAATTAACATATTCCTCGTAACCGGGATTTCTTTTAGCATTTCTTGAAATCCTGTGAATTTCTGCAGGTTACCTGTTGAAGAGAAGCGGCAAAACTGATGGATGGAGTAAAAGGTGGTTTGTCTTAAATGAAAAAACAGGAAAAGTGAGTAGCATGACTCTCGGTTAGATTCCTACATATATATACTTGGTCTTGCTGATACTTTACATTAGTTTATGCTTAGCTTATTAATGTTAGATCTAATTGGATAGTTTCACCTGTGCTGCAGCTTGGTTACACCAAGAAACCAGAAGAACGTCATTTCCGTGGTGTCATCACTTTGGAGGTATCCTTTCACTGCACAGAGCGTGTGAATTATCTTTATGTCTACTTCCAAGTATTAAGCGATACCTTACCTAGGTCCATGTTAGGTATTCTCAAATACTTGGGGACCTCAAGGTTGTGTGCTTTAGACCTCTAGTTACAAATGAATCTGCTGAAAGTGATCATAGGGGCATAAGTGAGGAAAGAAAGCTTTAAATCCAAATACATGTGAAATAATAGTAATCATAGGGCATTTCAGATTGTTTCATGTTACTGCCTCTGGCTTATACTTACCAGGAATGCAATCTGGAAGAAGTTACGGAGGACGAAGCTCCTTCAAAAAGTTCTAAAGATAAAAAGGCAAATGGCCCCGACAAGGAAAAGGCACCCAGTCTAGTATTCAAGATAACTAGCAGAGTACCATACAAGACTGTTCTTAAAGGTTGTCGTAACGGCAACTTGTCTCCTTAGATGCTTAAAAGATCATTTTGTTTAAACAACACTGATTATTAATTTCTTGCAGCCGATGGTGCTGTTCTTTTGAAGGCGGAGACTGCCGCAGATAAGACTGAGTGGCTAAACAAGTTGGGGAATGTTATCAGTTCCAAAGGAGGTCAAGTGAATAGTGATTCCCGTCTTCATTTACGACAGAATCTTTCCGATGGTTCTCTGGTATGTGCTAGCATTCAAGAGACAAAGCCCTCGTGTGTATCTATATTTCATCTTTCAGATAACTGTTTTTCCTCTACTTTAGTGTTAAAATCTCCGTTTGATTGAGTTTGTCAACATTTGAACTGAGTTTTTTGGCTTTGCTCTGTTTATCCGCATGTTAATGAATGAAGTGTCTCTGCTGTTGACGTTTCCAGGACACGATGGCCAGGAAACCTGCAGATCCAGAAGAAGAGCTTCGATGGATGGCTCAAGAAGTCCGTGGTTATGTCGAAGCCGTTCTTAACAGCCTTGCTGCCAATGTTCCAAAGGTATCCTTGAAGCAACCTAGCTTCGATTCATTGTGCTTCCTCGTAAGATCACTCTTTTTTCTTTTTTCTTACAGGCGGTTGTTCTTTGCCAAGTAGAGAAGGCCAAAGAAGACATGCTCAACAAGCTGTACAGTTCCCTGAGGTTAGTTTCAATTCTTAAATCAGTTTGAGAAGATCAAATATTAGCTGTGTTTTCATTTACATTTCTCACCTTGTTGCTCTTCTTTTCCCATTAAAACTCTAGCGCCCAAAGTCCAGCAAAATTCGAAGAGCTGCTCCAGGAGGACCAAAACGTGAAGCGCCGGAGAGAGCGTATACAGAAACAATCATCTCTTCTTTCCAAGCTCACCAGGCAACTAAGCATCCACGATAACCAAGCTCCTATGGCCTCTGATCTCTCCAATGGAGGTAACTAACTAACTAACTACCTCCCCTCACCTTTAATGAAAACCACTTTCATTTTTGCATTTATGTTTCATTTCCTCGTTACTATTTAAAAATGAAGCAGACAGTAGTAGCCCAGTTCCTAGCAGTCCATCATCGCCGGGCGATGACTGGAGATCGGCATTCGATGCAGCTGCAAATGGCTCGACTGATTCTTACTCGCGATCGAATAGCTATAATCGTCGGTACAGCGATCCATCCCAAAATGGTGATGTAAGCCGACGCACACCTACAAGATTACCACATGCTCCTCCACCGTCAGGCTCAGGTTATAGATTCTAGAATTTCGTCTGATTTTTTTTTCGTTTGCAATTCGATTATTCTTGCGATTCTTGTTTCTGGGCCGTCGACGTAGCCTGCGAAGGGTACGTGTAGAGATATTTGATTGGAGCTTAGATGTTTGGTAATTGAAGCTTGAGGTTTATAGATTAAGTGATTATTATGGTCTCTGCTCATATCTTCTCCAATCGACAGCTTAAGGGGTGCGTTTAGATGAAATCAGCATCTGTTTTAGATCATCGTTGGATTTTTTCAGCACCTCATTAAAACTCAAAAAATTCGACAAAATGTGGAAAATCAATATTGATTATCCATTTATATCCATTTATATTTCCTAATGTTGTTTTCTATTTATTTGATTAATAATCGTAAAATCCGTTATTAACATGAGCAGTCCATTAATGGCCGTTTTCAGACAAAATCCTCGTTCCAGACAAGGTTGTTCATCAACATCGAATAAGAAACAGAGAAAACGAAAAAAGAAACTAAAATGGCACATCAAAAAGATCAACGAATCAAAGGCTAGCGAGCTGGTGAACGCTGAGAGGATAGACAACATCCTTCGAACCGTTGAAAGCCCTCTGTCCAAACAAGACATTAACAGCTTCCGTAGGATGAAAAGCGTCCCAGAAGATGTACTGTTTCCTCTCAGGGCACGGCGTCTGAAATGGGAGGCAAGTTATCTGTCCTCTGTTCCTCCCAATTCCACAGCATCCTCGATTCAAAACGCTAAACCCTGTTGGAAAAATTACTGTGTTTATTAAGAGGCTTTTATCAAGATTTGATTTTTAATTTTCTGGGTTTTTCAATCACCGTATGAGTCGGCATTGGTGATGAGATCTTGGAACATGTTTCTGACGTCTATGTAAGAAAACTTAGTCCCAGGTAGATTCTCGCTGAGATCGTTAATCATTGCCTTGGTGTTTGTGTTAAACGGAAGGACAAGGCTGTTGACTTCGTCGGAGCAAAGTCCCTTCATGTTCTGCGCAAGTATGCTCGGTATGCATCCCATTAGCCCTATCCCTGCTATTACAAACTTCCTAGCTCCGAGGTTGTACAATCTCTGCAAGCATCATTTCACCACATGCATGCATATTTCAGACATGTACAGTAAGCAGATGAAGAGATTAGCAGTAGTGAGGTCGAATCTTACAGTCAGCTGCTGGGAATACTGCTGAGTCAAGAGATCTGCGTACTGTTTAGGGTTGTAATGACTCTTCGTGTCGTAGTTAGGCATTAAGTAGTTGTTAAGATAGTCATTGCTTCCCATCCCAACGAAGAAGATGCACTTGGAAAGAGCTTGAGACACATCTGCTGCTCCTAAGCTGTCAGTGATCTGATCTAAAGTGCTCTCAAAGTTCTTTATCTGCTGGTTAAATGGTATGCGACTCACCTATATCCCATTAATCAAGATTAGCATATCATTTAGTTAAATCTTTATACATATATAGTACATAGCACTTACGAAGTTTCTCCCTGTATCATCAAGAATCCCAGCAGCAGCAGAAGCGTAATTAACACCATATCTCATTTGATCGCCAGAAGCCTCAGAGTAAGCAGGTATCAGAGGCAATCCAAGCAGTTCAGCTGTTGCAAGAAAAGCAGAAAAAATGTCTGATTCTATTGCATGCAAAAGGAGAAACTTTTTTATGTAAGAAAATCTTAACGAACGTACCAATGGCATCAACCATGGTGTAGCCATTGGAGAACCGGCCCGTCGGGCCACCGTTGAAGTCAATGCCGTAAGGGAAGTAGTTGGCCTTAGCCAAAGAAGGAAGGTTATTGTTGTTTCCATTGTCAATGAGAGAATCACCGAAGACAAACATGGCCGGAACTAACGCCGCCGCCGCCGCCGCCGGCCTTGGTTCTTGGCCGCCATCTTCTTGAGCTCTTACAGCATTGTTTGCGCTCAATACTACCAAGAAAATGACAGAGAGAAACGTAGCTAAGGTGCTTGAAATAGTTGTGCCAGCCATCTTTTTTGCTGGCCTGAGAATGGGATTAAGGTGTGGTTTATATATTATGAAAGTTGGTGATTTTAATAGGTTGGGAGAGGCGGTGATTCATTAATTGTGAGGGTGAGGTTAATGAATTCACTTCACCTGTATCGTATGATGATGCTTTTTGGTAGTGAATGTTAATGCAATAATTTCTGACCTTTTGTTCTTTAGTAGATGGTATTTATTTCTTCGTTGTCTGGATTGGACGAATAGCGTTGACTCTTGTAATTGTGTTTGCTTGTTTGGTGTATGTGGAAATATATATATTGGTGTTTGCTATACTTTCGACGATATAATGGGAATGTTCAAGAAATGAAGAAGCTCCTTCCTAGTATTTTTATTTTTTATTTTTATGTAGTTAAGATCACAATGTTAGTTGACTTTTACCTCGACATAAATATAGGTTTCACATACGATGTCTACAACTTCAATAAAAAAAACGTACTTTCTCCATTTTCCCAATCAACTAAATTATTTAGATATCTCGAAGTAAATGAAACGGCAATCTACACATAAATACACAATAACAAACTAAAAAGCCACTTAAGTACCTTGTCAGATATATTTTATAGGTAGGTACCCATTTGACTAAAAATTTTACACTTAGGTACCTAATCACCTAAGATTACGAAAATACCCTTATTAAATGATTTAGAATTTCATTTCAGCTTTTTTTTCACTGCAAAATTCGACCTTCAGCTCGCCGTCGACGGTTTCTTCTTGCCGACCAGTTCCTTCTGCTCATGCCGGCGCCGGACAAGAATCGAAGAGCCTATTGAACGTTGGGTTCTCGATTTTCGGGGTTGATTTTGTCAGGTAAGCTTTTCTTTTGGTTTGGGTTTGGTTAATCGATTTTGGGCGTTTGTTCAAGGTTTATCCCAAATCCGGGAGCTCAGTGCGATCCAAGAGCTCCATATAAGAGTGGAATGTTAGGATTTGATAGTTATTGAGGCTAATCCATCGAGATTTCGGTTTTCTTTTATGTGACTGTTACGACGTACCATTTCCTACGAATATTACGTACCATTGTATGTTGTTATACCGTACCTAAAATACATTATGCGACACAGTCCGATTGGACATTTATGTTATGTAGTATCTTTGTGTATTTATATCACGTACCAAGTAACATGTGTAGACGTTACCAAAACGTCCAGTTATGCAGTACCAATCTAAACTATATACCGTACCATTTATACAGGTTGCCATAGTATCTGAAAATATGGCGTCTGCAAATTCGTTTGGTGGCGGACTATGAGACATTCTTTTTACGATTTATTCATATTTGTCGATCATCAACCCTATTCAGACTCACGAGATGAATGCTCAAACCGATGATGGGAATTTCATTCGTGACCCGGACATCCGTGTTCTCCCCGGTCGCCGAAAGACACGGAGGATTCCATCTCAGGTAGAAGAAGATCCAACAAGTGTAAAATATGTGGGAAATACGGACATAATCGCCGTACTTGTACAGAAGCCGTAACGACGTAGCGTCCGTATTTTTCATGTATTTTCTTTTTGCTTTTGTCCCATAACCTTTTCCGGTGCTCTTTTGTATGGTATTGACTCATTCTTTTTGTCTAAATGATGCCAGTAGGTCATTGTTTTCTTCAACTGTGTCAATAGGATATGGCTCATTGTTTTGTCTAAATTTGGTACTGTAATGACTGCCAGTTTGGTACAGTAATATATGCACTTTTGGTAACGTAATATATGTAAATTTGGTACTGTAATATATGCCAGTTTGGTACAGTAAGATTTCTAAATTTGGTACGGTATTATATGTAAATTTGGTACTGTAATGAATGCCATTTTGGTACAGTAATATATGCACTTTTGCTAATGTATGCACATTTGGCACCGTAATATATGTAAATTTGTTACTGTAATACATGCCAGTTTGGTACCATAAGATATGCAAGTTTGGTACGTTAAGATATGCCTGTTTGGTACTGTAATATATGCCAGTTTGGTACCTTACGGCATGCATGTTTGGTACCGTAACCTATGCCAGTTTGCTAATGTACATTTGGCACCATAATGGATGTAAATTTTACTGTAATATATGCCAGTTTGGTACCCTAATATATGTAAATTTGGTACGGTAATATATGCCAGTTTGGTACCCTACGACATGCATGTTTGGTACAGTTGAAGCAAATGCCTGTTTGGTACTGCAATATATGCCCGTTTGGTACCGTACGATATTCAAAAGTGGTACAGTACTATATGCACATTTGGCACCGTAATATATGCATACGATAAAACAAGAAGGTGCTTCTTATGGGGGTCAAGCCGAGAAGAAAATCAGTGTATCAAGATCTCAATCTGAGATCTTATTTCGGGAAGCATGCATCCAGGATATTTGGTACTGTAATATATCCCAATTTGGTACGTTAATATACGCAGCCTTGGTACTGTAATATAGGTAATATAGGTACTCTAAGTGTACGACATAGAGTACTGTATCATTTCAGAAGTAGGTACCGTATAAATTAAAGTACTTTGAATTTAAGACTTGGCTATATTCCGTCACAAACGAATTCAGCATGTGTTGATGTGGATAGAGGATTAGACAATTTCTGACTTTTTTCAGTAATGATTGCACACTTTTCTGACGTTTTTCAGTAATAAGTGGACAGATTTCTGACATTTTCTATGCCATGTTTGGACAGATTCTGACATACGAGGTTTTAAATAATAAAAGACAGCTCATCTGACATGTCAGTGGCTTTAATAAAGTGTTTCATGTCATATGTAATTTTGGGTACTGCAACCGTGGCTGCGTTGGTACGCTTTAAACAAAACGACAGGTACCCCTACAAAGATATTTAAGGTACGGTGTCCCTTATATATATGATACGTCATACTAGGGTTAGTAATTTTTGGGGCCGATCGAATTACTTTTTCATCTCGAACCACCGTAGACCAATAATATATAGTATTAAATACGTTTCAGATCAAATTCGGTGCATTACGTCCCGCACGCATGAATTAAATCTTAGAATACCATGATTCATTATAGTATAAGGATACAAACAAGAACATCTACAACATAATTTAAATAATGTGGTGAGTGCTACATCTGCGAATTCAGTGCATTAGGCTTTCATATATTTTTTTCATTTCGTTATTGTTAAGTATTGCCAAAATCACGCAGGACAACGCGATTCGATTAGGAATGTACTTATTTTTCGATCGTATAACAAATGGTACGATATACTTTCAAATATGGGTACTGTAAATGTGTAATTATAGATACGGTAAACCTGCAGGTTATGGTACTATATAGGTAAATGATAAGGTACCTTCTGTAAAACACAAGGTACCTTAGTGTATAACAGATAAGGTACTTCACGTGCGATATATAAGGTACAGTATATATTTACGTAATGGTACGGTTAACCTGCATATTACAGTACTCTATATGTAAGCGATACGGTACGGTATACTTGCATATCTGGTTACCGTATATGTATACGTATGGATACGGTAAAATTTCAGGTTATGGTACTACATATGTAAATTTAAGGTATGGTAATGCTACAACAGATAAGGTACTTCATGTGCGATATATAAGGTACGATATATATTTACGTAATGGTACGGCTAACCTGCATAATACGGTACTCTATATGTAAGCGTTACGGTACGATATACTTGCATATCTGGGTACCGTATATGTATACATATGGATACTGTAAAATTTCAGGTTATGGTACTACATGTAAATTTAAGGTATGGTAATGGTACAACAGATAAGGTACTTCATGTGCGATATATAAGGTACGGTTAACCTGCATATTCTGGTACTCTGTACGTAAAAGATAAGATACGGTCATACAATAACATATGGTACTGCATAAATTACGGACAGTCGTAGAACAACACAACACAGTACAAAAGAAAACCAACATAAACAACCAAAGGTCTCCAAACAGTCCCATCCCAACTCAAAAATAAGTTAACCAAACAAATAACACAGTCTCCAAAGAGTCTAACGGTATATCCAAGAAACTTACTGAAAAAGATCTATCATATAACTACGCTCGTCACGTAAAATGCGAGCAGCCATAGAAGCACGATACACATCCATGTTTACTTCTTTGCCATATTTCCCTTGGATGTCGACAACGTACTCCTCTATGGTTAAACAAGCATGCACCCCGCAGTCTACGTCGCCAAATAGGGGCCGGTTAAACTCTGGATCCACGGTCTTCTTATATAGATACCAAATGCAGAACCATTTTTTTCACCCAACGGGTACCAATTTGGTCAAACAGAGGGTACCAAATGCAGTGATAATGTAGTACCAAAAAAAATTGACCCCATTTTCGAAAAACACACTGTTAACAAGCAGTACTATTTCGTTCACACAAGGGATACTAAATTACCCAAACAGAGGGTACCAAATGCAGTGATAATGTTGTACCAAAAAAAATTGACCCCATTTACGAAAAACCCACTGCTAACAAGCAGTACCATTTTATTCACACAAGGAGTACCAATTTGCCCAAACAGAGGGTACCAAATTCAATCATAATGTAGTACCAAAACAAATTGACCCCATTCAAAAAAATCAGTTAACAAGTAGTACCATTTTATTCACACAAGGGGTACCAATTTTCTCAAACAGAGAGTACCAAATGTAGTGATAATGTAGTACCAAAACAAATTGACTCCATTCGGAAAAATCACTGTTAACACGCAGTACCATTTTATTCACACAAGGGGTACCAATTTGCCCAAACAGAAAGTACCAAAAGCAGTGATAATGTAGTACCAAAACAAATTGACCCAATTCGAAAAAACCAAAATCTATCCATTCGAGAAAATCAAAATCGACCCATTCCAAAAAAAACCCAAATCGAGACTTTCCACCCATCTGAACACGCACAAAAAACCCTAATCGAACAACAAATCAATCTCATTCCAAAAACACGCATCCATTGTTACGAACACTAACCAAAATTGCTTAAACACAACGAATTATGGCAAAATCAAACTAGATACAAGCCTATTGATAACGGAAATACCGCGGAAATACTGCGAATTACTTACCTATCGATTTCAGACGGCCAATACCACGACTAACGAGTAGACAGAGGGCAATACCGCGACGAACGAAGGGAACAAGCTCGATCTCTGGGAATTAATCGCGGGATTTGGAAAGATGGGTGTGTGTTTTTTTTTTATGAAGGAATGAACGTGAAATGAGAAAAGCAGGTAAAAGATGTAAATAAACAGTTTTAGCAGGGGTAAATCCGTCAGTTAGGTACCTATCAGTAAAATAAAATTCAACTAGGTACCTAGTTTAAAAATTTATCTGACAAGGGACTGAACTGTTTAATTTTTATTGATGTAGGTATTTAAGTGTAGAAACCCCTAAATGAAAATACATTAAATTAAGAGAATTGGGTTGGTTGCCTTTGGCGGCTGCATTTTGACCCAACATCCACATTTAATACATATTTTAAAAAACTAAAAATAGAGAAATTAACTTTTTTAAAAAAAAAAAAAATTTGACCTCGCTCTTCCCTAGAAAATGATTCCAAATATCTCTATAACTCAGCGTAGCACACGCTAATCTATAAGCGTGGTTTGGGACAGTTGAGATATAGTATTGTGTTATAAAACCAGCATACTCAATGCTCCCAATAGTAATAAATTCCATTTAATGACATACATATTTGTGTATAAATGTAAACGTTATCACTTATCTCTGATTCTTGACCAGCTTCTCGGATACATTTCGAATTCGGATCCGCCGAAGTCGGCCCGATGCATTGCCGGGTCGGGAAAAAATTTCAAACCCGCTCCGACCATATTATTCCAATACGAGGATAACAAGGTCACGAGTACCAATAAATTGAATAATTAACTTTGCAAAGGCTTTGACGACATGCAAGAAAGAAAAAAGATATACATAAACATACTAATATATAATATATTAGTCAAAAATAGTTTATATATACACATGCATATGTTAAAGTTTATATACAATAGAAATATAAAGGTTCATACACAAAGTGTGCTATAGCAATGTCATATAGTTGTGTAAAAGCATACATGTTAGGTATTTAACAACTACTCTTAGAAAAAAACTTCAATAAATATGTAGGTATTAACTTAAAAACAAAAGGAAACAATTTATAGCCTAAAATAAATAATAATGATACTTGTACGCAATTCCAAACCTAGTAAAAAGTTTATTAATAATGGTCCCGGGCAAAGACTACCCAACTCTCCTTCATACTAATTTTGCATAAACGTACATTTTGACGAAGCATAGAAACTCGATTCTATTTTTATTTGCATAATTCAATAATTTCTTCGTTGGGGTTATATATCATTCAATCGCAAATATCACAGCCATCGATCGCCGAATCTTGATCTCTTGTAGTGGAATAAGATTTGCCCTAAAGATAAAGCATATCTTGAGATTAGCAAAGCATATCTAAATGAAAGCTATGTGATTATTTATGATAATGAAATTCTTGATACAATCATGCTTTCAGAATAAATTCCGTGTTAGCAAAAAGTATTTTATACATAATTAATTTTGAAGCATGGAGAGGAGTATATATGTATAAATACATAAAAGGATCAATACAGTGTACGTACGTACATATTCGTCTTTATCATAACTTTTAAGTTTCTATTATTAACTCAAACACTATTGGGCTTGAGCTAGATAGAAAGCTTTTTATATCAATAATTCTCATAATTCTAATTAAAGGCTAGGGTTCACAAGGTATATGTCAAAGGCTGAGCATAGTCGAAAGACAAATCATTTTGGAGAAAAAATGAGCATTTAACAATTAATAAAGTTCCAACAAACAACATAAAGTGATTAGATCACATGCAAAATCACTTGTAATACAATATCATTTGGGGAATGCAAATAGAAACCCTAGTTTTTGGTCCAAGAACCATAAAAAAGCAATTGGTTTGATCCGTACATCATTTTCGTCCCGTGAGTGTGAAAGATATATAATAATCTTAACATGGATCAGCTTTTCTTTTTTTTCAAAGGGGTAGATTCGTCAATCCTCAAAAAAATGTCAGTGTCCCATTTGCCATTTTTGGTTACAGTCCTCTCTTCAGAGCTTCAAATAATGGGTTGCCCATTGTTTCAAGCATGGCTCATTTCTAGCAACGATGTCGTTTTCTTCGCCAGCTCCTTTCACGCCATACACCGAATGAACTCACAAAACACAGAGAGAGATATGTATACATATATATATATATATATATATGCATGTATATGTATGCAAGACTATAACTTTAAAGGCACAGCTACTAGGGCTATAAAACCTTACAAAGAAAGAAAGGAGATGTAAAAAAAGGTTTCTCTTATTCAAGACTCTGTGCGGTAATAATCTATAGAGCTCCATCTCTGCAGATTTCATTAATTCTGAGAGCAATCAATCTCTTGTTTGAAGAGAAAGGTTTGGAATTCGGGTATTAAGTCTTTCACGAAAGCTCTTTATTGATATATAAATATATCTATAGAAAATAGCAATCTTTACCTAAGGAAGAGAGGTTCTGGTTAGTCACACCACGGCTGAGATCATCTCAGAACGCGAAAAACCAGGAAACTTATGTTTTTTTAGGAAAGTATTGAATCTCTTATATGTTTTCTCTTGAAGTTGGCTTTCATTCTAGGGCACTGTTTTCCAGACATTTCTTCTTTAAAATTCTGCATATTTTCAAGCTATAGTTTTTTGTTGCATAATTTTGTCCCAACATATGTGCCATCAGTACATAGATCTTGTGTGCTGTAATGAGAAAACCCTGTGAAAGTTTGCCCTAATTTGTTCATCGATTTAAGCTCCCAAGAAGTTGAATTTTTATTTTTTCCAACATACTATTCTATAACAAGCCCTAAAACCCTTTTATTACTTTACTCATCATCATATGCTACTACGAAGTTCTTGCATCTTTATCATACGAGAAAGACCTTTTTATTAGTACTAAAGAAAAGCTATTTGATATTTTTCAATGGATGACAAAGGTTTCGAGATGGGCAGAGGAAAGATTGAGATAAAGAGGATTGAGAACAACACGAATCGCCAGGTCACTTTCTGCAAGAGAAGGAATGGGCTTTTGAAGAAGGCTTATGAACTATCTGTTCTCTGTGATGCTGAGCTTGCCCTTATTGTCTTCTCAAGCCGTGGACGTGTTTATGAGTATGCCAGCAACAGCAAGTAAATGATTCTTCTTTCAACCTTATTTACCCTTTTCTATTACATTACTTCCTTATAAGTTATTGCTATGATACACCGTTGATTTGATATATTAGCCTTTGGAAGGTCAAAGAACCAACTAATCTGCAGATATTTGACTTATTTAACCTATAAGGTTTCAGAAAAGTTTGCGTTTTTCTTGAGTGTTATGCAGAAAGCTGGGATTTTTAAGGATTGGGTTTTTTTTATTAGGGTTCTTTTGATAAAACAATCCAAATTCTTGCAAATAAATAATGTAGATAACTCTAATTAGTTAATTTTAGGACCGTAAGAACAGAATTTATTACAGTATGTAATCATGCAATAGAGAACAGCAGCAAAAGCAAACTGCAGGCCACAGAGTAGAACAGTAGTTCAAGATCAGCAGTTGAGATTCCTTCACAAAATATGTCATTTGAAACTTGCAGTTTTCTGTGTCTCTTTGCTTTCCAATGCTTTCCATCTCCAGCTTTCAACAGAATCTAACCCCATTTATTTTTAACATAAATCAAATATATATTTTGTATTTGACAAACACTCAAGTGATATATCTGCGTGAAGATATAATATATATATTGATTCACTATGTGTTCTATGTTTTATCTAGTCTTCAACCGTACTTCACTGGTTGGTTTATACCATTCCCAGCTATCAAATTTAAGGACATTGTTTGAACTTTATGTTTCAGACGAGTACACCATGAAAAGAACCAGAAAATGATCAACTTTCCTTACATATGATCACTAAGTTTCATAATCAAGACTCATGGCTTTATTTCATTCTAAATGTAATTCAGGTTTTTCATAGGCTTTTGGTATGATTATATCCATGCTAATAAAAAAAAATCCGTTTGTATATATGCAGCATCAGGTCCACTATAGATAGGTATAAAAAGGCAACTTCGGATACTCCAAATGCGTACACGACACAAGAGATTAATGCTCAAGTAAGTCTTCATATTTATTACACAGTACCTATCTGAGGTTTTGAGTTTATATTTCTTATAAATATATATATATATATATATATATATATAGATATCTGTGTATGTGTGTTGATGAAATTGACTTTTTCTGAATGATTTTGAATTATCAAGTATTATCAGCAAGAGTCTAAGAAGTTACGCCAGCAAATTCAGATGATCCAGAACTCTAACAGGTAACATATGATCATATGAAAGAAATGTGCAAAACATCAATTTTCACCAGTGTAGATTTTGCAATAATGATATTATTAAAGCTATGATCTGTGTCTAAGAGCTGTTGTAAGACAATAAAATGTTCTACGAGCGTATGTATGCATGTCGTTCTTGTTTACAAGAACTACAACAAAAGAATCGTTTCTCTAAATGTGTTGCTGCAAATCAACGTCAGGCATCTCGTCGGAGAAGGCTTGAGCTCCCTCAACGTGAAGGAGATGAAGCAAATCGAAACCAGGCTCGAGAGAGGTATTGCGAGAATCAGGGCTAAGAAGGTAATGTATCCCACGCCTCTGTTCGCATAAAAAACGTTGGCAAAATACTCAGCTAATTGCTTACATGGGGTAACTCATTTCTTCGCACAGCACGAGATGATACTCGCCGAAACTGAGAACTTGCAGAAGAGAGTAAAGCTCTCTACTTGAAGATCTTACATTAATATCAGTTCCTTCTTTATATGTCTTGAATTCGTGTTGCATTCTTCCAATAGGAAATTCAGCTGGAGCAAGAAAATGCCTGCCTCAGAGCAAAGGTTTCAAGAATCATAGTCTTCCTTTTTTTTTTTTTGTGTGTGTGATGATTGAGCTTTTCTGTGGTCATACGTTCTTACAAGTCAGAACCCTTTTATTTGTTCAGATAGCAGAGTGCGAAAAGCTCGAGCAACTGAGTGGGATGCAAGGCGGACACGACTATGCAATGGAAGCCTATCTTGCTGGTAATATGCTTCAGCTGAATGTGATGGAACAGGGAGTTACTGACTACGCTATTGTTCACCCCGACAAAACTGCCCTTCATCTCGGGTAAATCCAATCTGCTATACGATATCTTTCTTGAAATAGTTATGTCAATTCACATCCATGCCATTGTGTTCTTTCTTGAATGCCTATGTTCTTGTGTTTTGCAGGTGATTCCTATGCTGCTGCTTATGTTGTCAGGAAAATCTCATGTTCTATGTGTTTCATTTCTAGTAGTATCATCTGACTTTGTCTGTGCTTTGTTGAAGCTGAACTAATCTCTGACGATGGATGACTGTCTTGAATTTTACCTAACCTCGTTTACTCTAATAAAAGTGATTATGTATATAGAAGATGCAGAAAACATTGCACAAGCAAATGATAAAAAACTCAGCCCAAGTTATTAATATATAGATGGTCAAAACGACTCAATTTATATATATGCAAAGTAATAGATAGCATTTTGAAATGGAAGTTGCGAAGCAGGTTCAAACATAGGATAAATATATACAACCGTTAACGGTGATAGAATATAAGCCGTTCACAGAATAGCGCACCTTCCACTCTCAGCAGCGGTCTTGCGAAGTTCCTCCGTTTCCTTCTGAGCCTTCTCTAAATCCTCTCTCAGCTTACGTATCTCATCGATCGATTTCATCTGAGCAGCTTGAGCTGAAGCTTCAGCCTTGAGACGGGCGTCTTGTTCCTTTTTCAGTTGCTGTTCGAGCCTATGTGTTGTCTCTTTCAGCTTCTCCTCAACCTTAACAGATGCAGACCAAAAATTGAGAAAAAAAAGGTGGAAAACCATGAGTTTCTAAATAGCTTACGTCGAAAAATGTGATAAAGAAATTACCATCTCGGTCATTCTCTTGAGCTGCTCTTCGTAGGCCCTATTAAACTGCTGCTTCAATTCAGCAATCTCCTGCACTGTGTAACCATACCCCTCCATTTTACTAATCTCAAGAGTTTGATCATGAAGTTTCTTAGCTCCCTTCTGTTAATCGTGTAATAAGATATAGAGACGTAACAAGCCAAAGACTTTGTTAGTGTCCGAAAAAGCAAACACATCCCAACACCAAAGAACTAGTGAGTGAAAAGAAAAACAAACCTTCAGCTCAACAAACAGCTTATCAGTGTAAGCTTTCCCGTTGTTCTTATCCACAACGTCATTCACGAGCAACAGAAGTTCATTCAACTGTTCTGTTTTCTTGAAGTGGTCTTTGGTTTTGTTGTCAAAGAGGACACGCCTGTTACCGCACAGTTTAAGGATTTCCTACATCAAGGCGCGAGGCATTCATGAAAGAAATAAGTTACTACAACATAAAAAAATATTAAAAAAAAAATAGTTTGTCGCCTCACACCTTCAGAGGCTCGGGGCAGTCCCGACCCAAGTAATTATCCAACGTCTCCTCGTTATCTTCAAGATCGTCACCCCCGGTGAAGACAACGATCATATAGTCAGTGATTTTCTCCCCAAAGAACTTTCTCAAGCTGTGCACAGCTGCTTGTTCTTCCCTAGAGAATCGAGATCTGACCGATAAGACCAAAAGAACCGCGTGAATTCCATCCTTTGCCATGTCTATGCACTTAACTATCTCCTTCCCAATGAATTCGGGTTCAGCAGAGAAATCAAAGAGTCCTACAATGGACACAACCCATTAAGTCTTAACAAGAAAATGTCCTAATTAGCCAAGAAATAAAATCGATCACATTAAGAGGAATCGAAGCAACTAACCTGGAGTGTCAATGACGTTTAGATTCTGACCATCACTGAGAGTGATACTTTGGAGCTCACATGTACTTGTAACGCCGGCAGAGCTGGTCATGGATTTGAACGCTTTTCGATTGAGAATGCTATTGCCCGTCGCGCTTTTCCCATTACCAGTTCGTCCGACCAAAACTATGGTCTTGGTGTTGCTGGCGAACTCCCAATCATCGTCAACTGAACTACCACCCATTGTTGTGAATTTGATTTAACCTTCAACGACACAGAAAACATATGATGAGATAAGAAGTTACACTAAAAAGACGAGTCTTTTTCTGGTGAAAATTTCAATCAACCGTAACCTCCCAACATGATAAACCACATGTAATCCCTAAGATTTTACACTAACAAATCAAAACCCAAGAAGACTCACAAACACAATCAATCCAAATCCCAGAGACTATCCCGACACTGCCACACAAACGAACGAGGAAAAAAGATTTCTTTTTTTTAACAATTTTTACACTACGGATCGTCACGATCGAAATCGAGAGCACTTACTTCTGGACAAAGCTAAGTATATCTAAACAGTACGGATATGTAAATTCAGTCTCCCTTCTGTCGATTTAAAAGCATCAAGTATAACGAAATAGATGGACTACGACGATCGATCATCTAAATCTTTAAATTACACAAGAAAAAACATAGGTCTTTCTTACCTGTTCAAAGAGATAAGCGATGAGGAGAGCAAAAGACGCGCAGATAACAAAGGAGACGACTTTTTCGCCAAGCTAAGTTCAGCTAGTCCAGTCCACTGGCCCAGTATATACGTAATACATATTTATTAAATATTTTTTTATTTATATATAATGCTTATCCGCTAAGGAAAACGGCCTCAATCAAGCAAATATTTATTTATTTGGTTATATATTACTTATTATATTTCTAATTATGAGACGAGAGAAGCAAATAACCATATGCTATCCATGGCAAAATTGTCTTTTTATGTACCTTTTTCTAAGGAAGGATGGAATATGCTAGCTTTCTTCGGCATTGTTAGGAGTGAATCACACGTATCACGAAATTTAGGGGAATTAGATCTCAATAAAAATCCGAGATCATAGCATCACCGAGTTCAGATTCGTCGCATATACAACAGTTATACTAATTAACCAAGGCCAAGTATTATACCTTTATCTATATTTCTTCACTGTTATGACCACTACACTATATATGTCTATCTTCTTTACTGCTACCCACTCACTAATCATATGCATCAAACCATCTCTCAGGCGCCGCCCTGGGCCGCGTTGACCCGCGTCGACCCGTAAGCCCTGGCAAAGCACAGAAACCCTAGAAAGCTCGCCCCGTTGAGGCCCGCGAGCATCCAATAGAAATAATCCAAGTGCACTTCGCTCATATCGTCCGAAAACCAACCTCCGCCGCCGTTCCCACGCTCGCTGGTAGCCTTCTGAATGACGAATATCATGAAACTGCTCAAAAAGCTCCCAGCGCCGCTTATGCTCAGATAGAGCGAAAGCCCGACGCTCTTCAGCCCGCCAGGCACGTGGTCGTAGAAAACCTCCTGGAGCCCGATCATCGCGAAGACGCAGGCCACCCCCTGGACCGCGTACTGAGGGACGAGCCACGCGAAGCTCATGGGCTCGACCCGGGCGAGCCGTCGAGCCTCGACGAGGGCGGCGATGACCATGCCCGAGGCGGAGAGGAGCATTCCCGTCCCTATCCTCTGCATCTTGGTGATGCCCGAGGGCAGGCCGGTCAGGGCTCGGGCGGCGGGGACGAAGGCTCGGTCGTAGACGGGGATGAAGAGCATCACGGTCAGGCCCACGATGTGCTGGAGTGAGGCCGCGGGTATGGAGATTTTCGATGCTATGGTTCGGTCGGTCGCCGCGCTTTGTTTGGTGAATAGGGTCGAGATTTGGGCTAGGACGACGGTGAGGGATAGGGAGGCGGCCCACAAGGGGAGCAGCTCGACTAGGGATTTATTCGCGTCTTTGTCCTCAATTTTGTCCGCGGGAGCGTCTGGCGTGACCAAGGGCTCGTTCAGGTCCCTGATTATTGGCACGGAAAAAAAAAAAAGATTATGGCATCACGACGAATTCATCGGACTAGTTTTATTATAATTTTTCTGATGTATCCCAATCAGATTGCGGGCTTACGCCGCACATTCTGAGGATGGGACACGCAAGGGGTCAGATTCTCGCTTTTCCATCCAATATAGATAGGGTATATTTCTATCCTATCCACTTGGTTTACGCCCAATTCGTCTAGATTTTCGACATTTTTCACGACGTGTCAAAATCTAACGAATAGATTGGTGTGCAAACATGGGTTTGAGTACAAACAAGTGGGCAACGTGCCAACTTTTGCGTGAAGTTGGGTTATACTTTAAGTGATATGAAAGACAATCAAGATCCCTATTGGATTTGAACCTCAAACCTTCCGCATACCAGAAACGTCTCGACCCAACCAATGGGTCATGCCCTTTGGGGACAATTCCTTAAACTAACCGAAATAACGAAGAATTGTAGGCCAACGTACCCAAATTCCCGATAATTCAGGCGAGGCACGTCACCTTCCTCGCGGGCCGCACATTTGGGCGAGCGGCCGACGACCTTGGTAATAATGTAGCGATAGCGTTTCATTCCCATCAAGAAAATCCCGAGGGCGATCGCCATGGCAACGCAAGGGATTCCGAACCCTAGGACCCAACTCACATAATCTTGAATGTAGTTTAGGACCATCAACGCCAGCAATGGACCGCCCGTCAAGCCGAAGTACCACCAATTGAAGAACGAGCTTCGGCTCCTCAGCTCGTCGGGGTCAGCCTCGTCGAACTGGTCGGCCCCGAAGGACATTATGCACGGCTTGTATGCGCCCTGCGCCATCGCAACGAGGTAGAGCGGCGCATAGAAAAATACGACGTGGAGGGGCGAAGCTCGGCGCCTCGTCAGCATTGGTTGTTCTTCGTTTTCGTCGCCGTTGAGAAAGGCCGATAAGGTTATTAATCCTAGGGCCTATCATTGTCAAGAGCTTTAAATAATCTTCGACAATTGTACGGTCATGATATATCCAAGGTGTTACATCATAATAAAGATGGGAAAGCTGCAAACAAATTCCCTAACCGAAAAAAATCACAACTCGAATACAAAACCCGTAAAAATAAAATAAAATTGTTTACGAACGAACCATGGCGTAGAGAAGGAAGGAGAGGACGATGGTGCGATAACGGCCGAGCCAAGAATCGGCGACGAAGGCCGTGAGTAGGGGAATAAGCAAGCCAGTCCCCGACCATATGTTGATACTCGCCGCCGCCGCCGCCGTCGATTGGCCGAGTGGGCCCGTGAGGTAAGTTATTAGATTTAAGCTTATTCCGTAGTAAGCAAACCTCTCTATAGCTCCGACGCCTGCGATTAACGAAAGGGATAAAGAAAAAGAACAAATTTTTATATGGAAACCCCAAATTAATTAGGAATTGATCGATGGGTTATTGCTAAATTAATTACCTATGATATACCGCGCCGATCTCCAATACCCCGACTGTGATCTCTTGGCCGGCACGCCGGTGTGGTCAACCATTCCGTTGACTGTGTCGCGGTAACAATCACCGTGATGGGTAAGAGCAGCATCGGTTTCCGGCGATGAAGACATCACGCGCGCGCGTGTTCTTTGAGTGTTGTCGTTTGTTGTAAGGAGAGAAAACACTAGTGCTACACTCGTCAGTGGGAAGAATACAGAAAGGAAAAGAACATTGGAGAAGAGAGAAAATTGGGGCAAGTCATAATTAATTGTTGAAGCTCGTTTAATAGTGGGTATTAAAAGGTTAGAGGTCGAAAAGTCTTAAATACAAAGGGGAAAGGTGTATACGTGGAGAAAGCATTGCATGCATGCAAATGGCATGACAACACCTCAGTTATCTATGTTGATATTTTTCGTTTCATATTTCGAAAGTGTTACATGGGAAATTGATCACTTACGTCGCTCGGTTTACTATAAAAGAGTTTGTGAGCTCATCTATAGCGTTGATAATGCATTGTATTGCTTGGTAAATGAGGTCGTTTGTGCTAGTCTAGTTACGTGTATTGTTTATCGAAATTATATTATAAGAACCACTTTTAAATAAATTTTTTTAGAAGTTTTCAATCGCAACGTTTGAAATCTCGAACAACATATTTGCAAACAACTCTTAATTCGAGTCAAATAAATTGTCAATTATAAAAAACTTGGGCTATAAACGCTTCGCATCTATCCTCAAGTGACATGAGCTTGAATGAAACGGAATAGTCAATGTCGTTTCATAAGATTCAAACTAGACTCACATTGAATTAAGTCGAAATGTGAAATATATAGTAGCTTAATATAGGATGCCTCTTATAAAAAATAAATAACTACATTTATATTAGATCATATAGGTCATTGACTTCGATTTGGCGTTAACAAGATCAATCGAGTTTTAACTAGTAAGAAATATTCATATTACATCCATCTAAATGTACCCGTTTCTTAATTAATATATCGTGTCCTTTTGCACCTAATTTCATTCTCTAGCCTCAAGTTTAAGCACAGGTAACTTTATCTGACCTAGATTTTAGTTGCATTAGCAAAATGAATAAATGATATAGCATTAATAATAATAATAATAATAATAAATCCAAGTGCAAAATCGCCCGAATTGAGCCCGAGCCCGAGACTGAGCCCGAAGTAAGATATAAGTTCACACTAAACACTGTTTTCTTCATGCTTCACATAAGTTGAAGAAAGTCGTCCTCTCAGATCGAAATCCGCTAGAACCTGACCGGCGAAATCAAATTAACCTCCTTTCACCTTGAATCCTATGATGAATTAGAAAAGGGGAAGACAATTTCTCGGTGGAAGATTTCCAATTTTATCATTTTTTACCTTTCTCGATTCAGATCGATTTAGAGAACTTTGCTCGCGATGCGCTCTGCTATTCGATCTTTCGGCATCTTTGTCTTCCTTTTTTTCTCGTTTATTGTATCACCGGCATTTGGCAAGGTTAAATTTGACCACTTTACCCTGATTTCGATTCTGCAATTGTAAATATGTTTCAATAGATCTTCGTCCTAGTCAAGTGTTAAAGGCTTTGGTTTTTCAATTTCCTTCAGTCGAGGCGGATGTAGTAGAGCTCATATTACTAAATTTCTGTGTATCTGATAAAATGGGTGCTCACGACCTGGAACTGAAGTATGGATTTAAATATTCGTGTGATTGTAGCGTATCATCATATGTGGCAGCCAAGTTGTATGATCCGACATTAAATAATTCAGTTATTGATATCCATCTTGGGACAATTTGGTTTTTTTGGGGTCATCTATTACAGCTTTAGACTACTTTATGTAACAAATTTCTATCTATGGTATTTTGGCTGTGTTTCATGAGCTAACAATGTGTTACATCAATTCACAGTATCAACCTGATGATCCGGTTACTTTGTGGGTGAACAAGGTTGGTCCATACAATAATCCCCAAGAAACTTACAACTATTATTCTCTCCCGTTTTGCCGCCCACCTGGAAATCCTGCTCACAAGTGGGGTGGGCTCGGTGAGGTTCTTGGAGGCAATGAGCTGATTGATAGCCAGATTGAAATAAAATTTAAAAGTAATGCTATTCCCAAATGACGCATGTCCTTCAGTTGTAGTCTCACGACTTCCATATTACTGTAATTGGTGTGCGTCATGCACTTTTTGTCTGTTCTGCAGAGGACGTTGAGAAAACTGTAATATGTGAAATAGAATTGGATGCAGCAAAGGCAAAACAATTTAAAGATGCAATCGACAGTTCATACTGGTTCGAGTTTTTCATGGGTATGTCCTTTATGGTTATTGAACTACAGGGAAGTTTATAAATATTATGTTTATATGTTTCATTGTTTCTGACCTTTTTTTTTCTTCAACCTGCTATCTTGGCTTGCTTTTGTGCAGATGACTTGCCGTTGTGGGGTATGTTTTACATCTTTATTTTAGTTTTATGCGTACTCTATCTTGATTGTGATGTTGATTGCCTTTGTGAAGGTTTTATTGGTGAGGCTCTTCCTGACAAGGTACATGATGCTAAACATGTGCTTTGGACGCACAAGAATCTTGTCATTAATTATAATGATAACCAGGTTTGTATTTGCTCATCTATATCTAAAGCCTTGCATCAGCAGTTTTCTTTTATGCGGTACCAAAAACATGCAGATTATTCATGTCAACCTCACACAAGAACACCCTAAGGCACTTGAAGAGGGAAGAGTATTGGAAATGACATACTCGGTCAAATGGACGCCGACTAACACAACATTTGCACGTCGTTTTGATGTTTATCTGGACTATCCCTTTTTCGAGCACCAGGTACATAATAGTCAAAATTTTAAACTTTTAAATATGTGTGCTTGTTTCTCCAAAAAGATCTGTTGTTGGGAGTGGGACTTGTCAATATTGAGAACTGTATATCCTCCATCAAGTCATCAATTGTCCAGCACTATTAACCTCATCATTTTATATGTATATTATGTTTGCATGTAAATATTTATTGATTTGATAATGAGCCAAAAACGGACCAGAACCTGCTTGCTAATTTTTTTTCTCAGATCCACTGGTTCTCTGTCTTTAATTCGTTCATGATGGTGATTTTCCTCACTGGTCTGGTCTCTATGATCCTTATGCGCACTCTCCGCAATGACTATGCAAAATATGCTCGTGAAGATGATGATCTGGAGACTCTGGTGACGATTTTCTAGCCTTCTTGCATAAATTAGAATTGTATGTTGGAAGATATTATTTTGATAGTATATCCTTTTCTGTTGGTTTGTTCAGGAGAGAGATGTAAGTGAAGAATCTGGATGGAAACTTGTCCATGGGGATGTGTTTCGTCCTCCTCAAAACTTGGCTCTGTTATCGGCCGTTGTCGGCACTGGTGCACAGCTAGCAACGCTTGTGTTACTCGTCATCGTTTTGGCTATTGTTGGCATGCTATACATTGGGTATGTGAACCCCTTCTGACCCAAATCTGTTTTTTTCAAATGATGAAACAGCTTGACAGACCCTTTTTAGCCTTTTCCTGAATTTGATTGTTTCCATTTATGAACTGCATGATCACTTATCCATATCCATTATTAATGTGTCTGGACATTCGAGATATGGTGTGGCTGAAATTACTCTGTTATCATGCTTTTTCTGCTCTATGTTTTGTCTGTAGGAGAGGAGCAATCGTCACTACCTTTATTGTATGCTATGCTTTTACCTCATTCATTGCTGGCTATGTTAGTGGCGGCATGTACTCACGCCATGGAGGTACTTAAACTACGATGCTATGCTCATAATTCTTGCATCTTGGATTATGAGGCCATTGGTTTTCTTGGTTGTAAACATATTTCATCATCCTCCCTTCCTCTTCTAGGGAAAAAATGGATCAAGTCAATGATCCTCACAGCATCACTTTTCCCATTCATGTGCTTTGGCATTGGCTTCGTCCTCAACACCATCGCCATATTCTACGGTTCACTAGCTGCAATTCCATTCGGTACTATGGTGGTCGTTTTCGTCATATGGGCTTTTATATCTTTCCCGTTGGCCCTTCTTGGCACTGTCGTGGGTCGAAACTGGAGTGGGGCACCAAACAATCCTTGCCGAGTCAAAACCATACCTCGTCCTATCCCCGAGAAGAAATGGTATCTCACTCCATCCGTTATCTCTCTCATGGGCGGGTTACTTCCCTTTGGCAGCATCTTCATCGAGATGTACTTTGTCTTCACTTCGTTTTGGAACTACAAAGTAACTCTCTCTCTCTCTCTCTCTCTCTATATATATATATATATATATATATACACACACACACATGAGTCTGTTGTTTATCTGCTTTCTTAATTTGATACAGGTATACTATGTGTATGGATTTATGCTGCTCGTATTTGTGATATTGATCATCGTCACCGTGTGCGTGACAATTGTGGGGACATATTTCCTGCTAAATGCAGAGAATTACCACTGGCAATGGACATCGTTCTTCTCGGCTGCTTCGACTGCTCTTTACGTGTACCTCTACTCGATATACTACTATGACGTCAAGACGAAGATGTCTGGTTTCTTTCAGACAAGCTTCTATTTCGGCTACACCATGATGTTCTGTCTTGGTCTTGGGATACTCTGTGGTAAGTCTTTACTCTTATTTTAACCGACAATCCATGTATTTATTCATTTCTGGGAGATTTAATCCATACATATTCTGCTGCAAAATCATCCCAGGTGCTGTTGGATATCTGGGCTCCAACTTGTTTGTGAGGAGAATCTACAGAAACATCAAATGTGACTAAAAGTTTGGGAACATTTTAAGTGCTTTGTGATTTGGATACGGAGGAAAGATCTTATCTTGGAAGAAGTTGGAATCTTTTCTTTTTCCTCTTTTGCAGCGTATCAATTGATTTTAAGTACCCATTTTATGTAATAAGATTTATGTCCAAGAACAATCTTTTAGTATGTAACAGGATTTTGCCACTCGACCATTTCTTGCTCTGGCTTTGATTTTTACTGGGCAATAGTCAATAACGTTCCATAACCCAAAAGCGCGCTTTTGTGTTAGATTACTAACTGTAGAGAACTGTATGGAGTCGTACTTGCCGACGACGAGTATAAACAACTATAATCTGTTCTTCCCAAATCCAGTTAGAAAGTGCGTTCTTCCCCGCGACATAGAACACCTGAAAATCCAAGAAAGTAGAGAGAAAAAATAGAAAAGAGAGATTAAAATCTCAATCATAGTTACAAAGGTCACCTGGAGAACGAACGGCAGATGCAAGCGCCGCGCGGAGGACTAGCGCGATATCGCTCAGCTCCGGCGACTTGGCTCGAAACTCTACTCGAATCCGACGAGGAACAGGCACAACCGCAAGCGCAAGAAGAAGAGCGACCTTCCGGCGTCGATTTCGAACTCCCGAAACCACCACCGCTACCTTCGGCGGGCGGCGAGGAGGATGACGGAGAAATCGATCTGGAGTTGCTTGGAGTCGGTGGTGGCGGGTTGAGCAATTTCCTGAGGCAGAACAGTTCTCCGGCGGAGTTCTTATCGCTGATTAATAGCGGGGATGGTTTTGAGAGCGTTTTTGGTTATTCGACTGGTTTCGATTATGGTTCGCAGTCGGGGAAGCGTGCGAGGGAAGCTGAGGATTTGGATAAGGTTTCAAGGACTACGACCACCTCTACTGCCGCCGCCGCAGCCAAAGCTTTAGTAGGCGTTTAATAAATTTGGACTTCGATTTAATGCGTCGGTGGATTGCTTTCCATTGTTTTTAACCTTTTAGGTTCTCTACGAATAGCATCATGTTGAATGATTTTGTCTTTCATAATTGCTAGCTTCGATCTTTCTGATCACACACCACTTGACAAACTAACTTGTCATAAAACTTTATTGGATTGAACTTCAAGTCTTGCTAAGTGCTTTTGCCTTGTCTTGCTCCAAGTAATATCTTGGCTCGGAAGAAAAATAATGTTACTCGATAATTTGACATTTCATGTCTTCTATTGTTGTTGTCAATTACGCAAGATTTGGTGCTATCTTTCTGACTGATGTTGAATGTGGTATTCATATATAAGAGTAGTAAATAATTTCTGATTTTATTTTCCTCGACCGAAGAAACAGGAAAACGCTGGAGATTCGCCCAGTGGACTGGGTCCATCCGTAGATGCTGAAATGGACAAGCTTTTGGAGGACTCAGTCTTGTGTAGGGTTCGAGCAAAACGTGGCTGTGCTACTCACCCTCGTAGCATTGCTGAGAGGGTACTTGAAGCATCAAAAGTCTTGTTTTTACTTGTGTATTTTGCTCGTTTTGATATGGTTAAATTTTTCCCATGTCAGGTTCGCAGAACAAGAATTAGCGACAGGATAAGAAAGCTGCAAGAACTGGTTCCCAACATGGACAAGGTAAGCTTTGATCGATTGGGCATGCCTGTAAATCTCTTTGATTTCATCTCAAATTTATCGATCTTGATCCTTAGCCAGTGCCTTTTTTTTTTGGTTCTTTCAGCAAACAAACACGTCAGACATGTTGGATGAAGCTGTCGCCTACGTCAAATTCCTACAGCAACAGATCCAGGTCAGCTTACTAGTCGGTGGCCTCTCTTTGCTTCTGTTTCTTTCATACAAGTAATTTTGCGTATGTTTATTATTTTCAGGAACTATCCGAACAACAAAAGAACTGCAAATGCTCGTCACACCCATGATGGAGGTGTCTGAAAAACCAGTGGCATCCTTATTTGAAAAAAGATATTCAGACACATATGAAGTATATGGAAACGTTGTATGTGTTTATACGTCCACTTTCTTATAGTGTGCGCTTGTTTGTTGTATAATATTGTACAAAGCAGTCCCAACTCTTTTGACCTTCCACAAAACTGTGGTTGGTATTCTGTTTTACATTAAACCATTGCCACCAGTGACTGACATATTTTGGCCCGTGGACCTAGGCTCAAGGTCGAGCCGAACCATGCAACTTTGTTTTTATTTCCGTTTGCGTTGCTGTTATGTGCAATTACATCCAAAGGTCGATTGATCTTGACCTGATATTCACTCATCCAGACACGAAGTACATAGAGATACGAAGTTGATAGAAACTTGAACTGATCTGAGAGACGATAATCAAAGCCAGTTCCTCTGTTCGTGTGTCTTGATCATTTTAGTACGTCCAGGTTCGTCGAGATTACTCTCCTTGCGAGCATCTTCCTCCAAAGGGTAAACTTCCCAGCAACCATTCCTCCAATACGTATGAAGTACTTGTGGAATGTGCGATAGCTTCAGATAATCTACCCCCGACCTGAGAGATATCTGAAAGATGAACTCGTCGGGCATGTCGAAGAACTCAACGACCTGAAGATGACTCAGATGTTCGATTCCCGAAGGTATGCTTTCCATCAACCTACACCTCTGTATTATAAGCTTCTCAAGAAAGGGCATTGAACCCTCCTCAATCACAACCTTTCTCAGCGCTCCCAACTTGTCAAGACCGACCAACTTCAGCTTCAGGAAAGTCCCCGCCTTGAAACACAGGTTCTGCCCGACGTAAGCATCGAGGAGTTCGACGTGTACTAAGTTGGGCAAGTCTTGGAGATACTTAAGAGGATCGTCATTCAATCTGCTCCATCTGAGATACACCTTCACTAGGCTACGCAGAGAGTAAACCCATCTGGGAAGACTAGACAAGTGCCCGTCTAAGTACAGACGCTGAAGAAAAGGCGGCGGCGAACGAAGGTGTTGAAGATCGAGGACGTCTCCTTCTACAGCACTCAACCCCAAAGACGTAAGCTTGAAGAGTTTTTCTATCGAACCACACAAGACGATGCAGTCTTCGGCTCTGATCTTTGTGATGCTTACTCTCTTCAACTCGGACAACGCCGCTATCTCCTTGAGGAGATGACTTCCCGGGTGAGCCTCGACGAAGCAAAGCTTCTGCAAGCGTGTTAAGGCCCCGAATCCTTTCAACGCCTTGAAACCCTTCACGTAGTCGTAAGGCATGTAAGAACCAGGAACGTGCCGGTAAACTAAAAGCTGGCGAAGATATTGGAGCCTCAAAACCCCGACGGGGAGCTCTGTTACGTAAGTGCCCTTCAGATCCAAGAACTCCAGCTTTTGAAGCTTACAGATGGATCTCGGCAATTTCTTTATCAAGGTATCTCTCAAGCTTAGGTACTTGAGATGGACCAACCCAAGAATCAGCTTCGGAAAAATCTCCAAAGGCAGCCCTTTGAGGTCCAAGATCTTCAACATCTTATTGCCCTTGACCAACCGAAGGACGTTAGAGATCGACCGAGCATCCCTCACCCCGAACAAGATGACCGAACTCAACCTGTTATTACCGTACCTTTCGACGTCCGAATCTCTCAACTCCCCGTGCACGGATAGCCTCCTTACCCTCTTTGGAAGGAGAAACCCCACGTTACTCGTCGCCTGATGATCAGCCGTGGAGATGGCTGCGAAGTTCTGATCCCTCGCCTTGGAGAGGATGATCTCCCTATAAAAATCGTGCATGCAGCTGGCCTTCACGCTCCCGTCGTCGTTCGTCTTAACGGGATGAAGCAAGCTTCTCCTTATGAGCTCGTCGAGGTATCCCTGAGCCACTTCTTCCAAAGTCCTCCCCTCCTTTGGCTTCACGAAACCCTCGGCTATCCACTGGCGAACCAACGTGTTGTGATCGATCGCGTAGTCCTCGGGATAGTTGCTGAGGTACAAGCAGCACGGTTTGAGGTAGTAAGGCAGGTAGTTGAAGCTGAGAAGGAGTATGTTCTTCATGCTAACGAGCTTGCTATCGCTGCCCTCGAGCTCGGGCCCGATCCCACGAGCCAGCATCTTCCAGTCGTCGACTCGAGTCTCCTTCTTCGTGCACAGCACGGCGCTTATGGCGACTATGGCGAGCGGCAAACCTCCGCACCTCTTCATTAGGCTCCAGCAGATGTCGTGCAAGTGTCTGGGGCAAGGGTTCCCTTGGAACGCCTTCTTACAGAAGAGGACCCACGATTCTCGTTCAGACAAGAAGCTCAAAGGATAGCAAGAAGAAGAGGAATAAGAGGCGACGTCCATCGAACGAGTGGTAATAATCACACGGCTGCCTTGGCCGCCTTCTTTGGGCAGCACGTGCTCGATGGCTTCCCAGTCCCGAACGCTCCACACGTCGTCGAAAACGAGGACGTACTTCTTGTGCCTCAGGAACTCCTTGATGGTCGATTTCAGCTTACTGCTCGTCCCCAGCAGCAGCTCGTTGGGGACGGGATTTAGCTTCGCCTGATCGTAGAGCTGAGCGATGGTGTCCCTGAGAAGGTCATCGACGTCGAACGATTGGGATACGGTGATCCAAGCGTGGTTGTGGAAGTGTTTCTTCACCGTTGGATCGTCGAAGACCTTCTTGACTAGGGTCGTCTTTCCCAAGCCTCCCATCCCTACGACGCAGACGACCTTGAGCCTCAAATCTCCGTCGACGAGCTGCGCTATGAGTTCCCTTTTAGGGTTCTCGACGCCGACGAGATCGCCGTCTTCTAGAAGGAGCGCGTCTCCCCTTATGCGATCCACGCCGACGCCTTGGTTGGGCGCGGTGAACTCGTGGCGGTACCTGACGTGCCCGGCCGATATTTCGGTAAGTCGGGATTTGATGCTTTGGATCTTCGAAGCGACTTGGTAATGGCTTCTGAGTTTTCTGATTGTGGCCGAGAACGCCATCGCCTTGTCGAGGAACAGGCACGACGTTCCCGGCGTCTTCGATCTAAACTGATCGATGGCGTCTTCGATGTCGTGAGTGACGTCTCGTACTTGGTTGACCCACACCTTGAGCTGAGGATTGCTGTCTTCGAGGGCATCGGCGACCCTCAAGAAGGCAGTAATTCGCTCGAGTTCGTCCCTTATGTATTCGACGCCTTGCCTTGCGCCCTTTATGAGGTTGATCTGTTCGTCTAACAACGTCGTGAGCTTGTCTAGGACGAAAATCACTGCACACTCCGCCATTTGGTATGTATATGTGTGTGTATATATATAACGCTCTTGCTTTGGGATTCTATGGAGACGACGAAAATATTAACCCTTGTGCTTCTTTGAGCAGCGAGACACTCGACTTATATAGAAAGAGAGTTACTAACTTTCACTACCTATCTTAATGGGGTTGTTTTTAGTAATATAAAACAATGACACGTCACCATCTTAATGGGGTTGTTTTTAGTATGTTACGGACCCAAGTGAGGTGAGGGAGAAAAAGAATAATAGACCATCTAATTATTCGTTAGAATCTCTTTTGGCAGCAGCCAGGTTTTACATAATGAATATCCAAGCAATTTCCTGCCATGAACTAATGTAAACAATAATGTACCTATCAACCTATCAAACATGTGAAAATGACAACGTAGCGAATCCCATTATAAGAAGAAAAAAAGAAAGAAGAAAGAAAGTCTTCAACCAATACCACATAAGATTATTTATTAGAGTCGAACGATGATTGGATCAAACTAGGCAGGCCTCATCACTTGGACTGCATAGGATGCCAACTATTCGATGAATCTCCTTCGCTAGTTTCTTTGTAATTCCTGTCTTTCATGTAGACATGCATGGGACAGTATGCAGAAAGACCAGGGAAATAATTAAAATCAGGATTAATTTCATGGTCGTCGCACAAGCAAAAAACAAAATTATACATATGTATGAAGTGGTCACGGACTCGTATATATTATTGCTTTTAATGCAGTTGGTATTGGACTTATGTGAGTATAATATTATTTGCGATCCCACTTGACTTAATATTAAGGTAAGGTAGTACTTCCTCCATCCCAAAAGTTTTTATACATTTTACTATATCGAGCGTCCCGCTATCTTTTGTACATTTCCTATTTTAGCAAAAAAACTATCACAAACAATCAGTATAATAATATTAAATATTCTTAAAAGACGTGTCAAAATATACACTTTTTTTACCTTTTAATTGTCTATATTATTAAAATATTTAGTTTCTTAAAAACTATGACATATCCCAAATGTCCAAAAACCAAATGGGACAGAGACAGGGGAGTATATTATATAATATATCAGTTGAAATAGGTAACCCCAAGCAGGTCGTATCTGCGAATTGATCATACATTCGTCTCAATCTGCAAGTTGCTGAAACATTAGGAGACAATCCAATGGGGAGTCCCTTTTAAATAAATTATATGGTTAAGTTTTCTTTGAAAAGTTTAGGAAACTTCCAATTCACAAGACTTTACCTCAAAACTTGTCAAAAGTTGTGCAAGATTCTCAAATACTGATAAGGTTAAGGAAAACGACCGGAGGCCCTAAAAGAAAAATAAAGATGGGGAAAATAAACAAGATCGGAACACTTTGGTTACATTCAGACCTTGAATGCCATGGGATCGTGTACTTTGTTAATTAATGGGTCAATTCGAAACAAGGCCCCATTAAGAGTTTGATTTCGAATTCAGGCCCTGTTTGAGAATTTTTTAGGTTAAAAGACCCATTTTGTGTGGGGTAAAAAAGTGGTATAAAAAATATATAAACTGGTATAGAATGATCGTTTTGTGTTACAAACTTTTAACATTCTGGTATGTCAAAGCAATGAAGTGGTACCGTAGAAAATGAACTGGTATCAGATGATCATAAACCGGACCGAATTATGGTTTTGTGTTACAAAATTTCAACATACTGGTATGTCAGAGCAATGAAGTAGTACTGCAGAAAATGGGTCATTAAAACTAAATTTTTTGCCAAGAGAATCTGAATTCTAAATGATACTTATGAGAGGGCCTTAAATGAAAATACCCCTTAATTAATTTATGTGTCAGAAAAGAAAAAGAAAAAAAAGCCCAGCTTTGTACACAGTAAAGCACTTGGGCCCATTGATGATTTTTTTCCCGTATCCCCTTTTAAAATATGGATCTCATAACGAAATAGGAATCTTGAAAAGAGAGACATGTGTGTTCTATTATGAGGATTCTTCAAAGAATAGTTGCTGAAAATTCTTGGAAGTTCCTTTTTTTTCCTTCTTTATATTCTCGAATTTTGTCTCAATTGATTGGTTGATTTGGTCTTAAAGGGTATGGATATTGAATATACTGTCAGAAGAACACACACGCTTTGAAAAAATCGACAAAAGGAAATTATATTGGATCGATTCTCATCTTTCCACGAATACTCATCGATGTTTCTTGCAGTTGAAACACTGAGCATATAATAAATATTCCTGCATGTTTCCATTTAATCGTATTACATAATTCCATAAAAGAAGTAGAAAAAAATAGATCTTGTCGATTCATTTGTTGCTAGATTCATCCATGCAATAACTACAAAATTACCTACTACTTTATGTCCGTGTCGGTTAGAACTAAATCCATGATTTATCGCCTGTCAATTAAAAAGGGCCCAGAAAGACATACACACACACGTAAATTTCTTGGTATCTTTTATAATCACCGTGAGATTGTCTTCAAGAATTGATGAGTCGTCGATGTGATGTAGTTGGGTCTTTTCTTTATTTTGTATGATGCTCCAATTATTCATAATATTCACCTACCTCTCTGTCAGCAATATTAAGTTGCCATGATCGATTTTGTTTGATTAATATTTGTTAGGATTAAAATAACATATATTATACATGCATATATCAACTTTCTTGATAAAAATTACTTATAACCTTACCACGGGTTCCCCAAATTAATTAATTTTCTTGAAATTCAAGAGACTATTTCTTGATATATATTTTTTTGCATCAAATTAAAAAGGAATAAATGAATGGGAGCCCAATGATCGCATGTGCATACCATGTGAATGTGATGGTACATAACAAAACAAAAGAGAAAGGAAAGCTAACCACCAGATGTTTCATCTCGTATCCTATTTATTTGTTTTTGTTTTTCTTTAATATTTCTCAAGTTCATTTTGGTCGTTGCTTCTTTATGAGTCATTTTTATTTTACCCCTTTGTTTAATAATTACATTTGTCATCTATTGTGTAGGCGTCATAGATGTAGTAATAATAATTGTGTTTGTGAAAATGCATTTCTTATGTAGACTCTTCCCTCCATAATTTACACCTCGAAATAGGCTCCATCATTCATTCAACGAACACGAATTTACCATAACAATCCAATTTTTAATAAATTCGGAGTTCCATCATAAAATTAAGTAATATTACTATTACATTAGGATCAAATAGTCAACATAAAAATAATATATTATTAATTTAAGCTTCATCATTGTCATGTGGCCATAAGACAAAATGGTCTAAACTTCAAGAAAACATACCTTGTGTCTCAGTCTTCCGATCCATGTTTTTAGCCGACAATTATATTAGAAAATAAGAATAGAAACCGAGTTTTGTGACAATAATTTAATTATATATGTATATGAGTTACTATTTTGCTAATTTTATGTGAATGTAATAAAATAATTAATATATTTATGGGGGACCATTGTGAGTGCTTCATAAACTATTGTTCATTCTAGCTGATCTGGAATCATCTATAAATTCAATGTGTGCTACTTCATTTAAATTTTGATTTTTGTTGGACTTCACTTCAATTTTTTCAGTGCAGTGGAAAAAGAAGGGTGCTATTTTTCTATCTTGTTTTTATTTATTTTTTCTATTAAAAGAAACGGCATAAATGAATGATACTTTATAAAGCTTAGCCCTTAAGGATACATATCTTAATGGTAATGAATTGGGTCATCTTTTTTAACTTCATGTTAGAAAATCAAAACTAATTACGTCACAATGAAAATGAAATAATAATATTTATGTTCTTTTTCTATGCAGGATAAGTCCACCTTTTTGGTGCCAATGTGGAATTAATACTACAGATAAGCTCATAATAAATCATGCTAAATAAACCTGTTGAACCTCAACAATTGTCTTCGTAAAACATTAAATATAAAGCTATTTCTCCAACATACCATACCACCCCTTGAAAAGGATGCCACAACAAAATAAAATAATAAACATTTGCTTTTACGCAAAAACTACCTTTTACCATAGTTTTCCATGAATAAATCATCAATCACAATAAAGCCATTCGACCCAATCAATTCGAAAATATCCCATTGAATCTTCTATGCCCTACATGCATTAATCATACACGTATCCTTTATTTTGCGCACATAAGCAGACTCATTTATACTCTATATATATACACATATCAATTACTTATTTATTTGCATAGATAAAACACAACGCCTACGCAACGCACATGAGAATCAAATACGGAGATTAAATATAAATATAGAGATCTCATATTAACACGCCTAACATAACATCTCATTTAACCTAAAAATCAGTTAATACATCAAATAACCTAAAAATTTCTTACGTACAATACATACATTTTTAAATTACTACACAAACGTCGTCAGAACAATGCTAACGTCTTGTCACTACAAAAAAATGAGCTCGGTGGAGATAACACCGCCAACTAATTCTCTCTCTCTCTCTCTCTCTCCATACCTACTTTCTCCTTCAATTATTTTCTTATTATTTCTGAACCATTATTTTTGAACCACACCTTCTCTATCTCTAACCGAAAAACAAGGAGGAAGAAAAAAAAAAAAGGAATTTGAAGATCGCCGTCAATGGGGAAACTAGTCGTTGAAGTCCTCGAAGCTCACGATCTGATGCCTAAAGATGGTCAAGGCAGCGCAAGCCCTTTCGTAGAAGTTGGATACGATGAACAGCTTCAGAGAACTTCCACTAAGCACAGAGATCTCAACCCTTGTTGGAACGAAAATCTCGTCTTTCACTGTAAGAACCCTACAGATCTCCATAACCAGACAGTCAACGTCGTCGTCTACAACGACGGCGATAAGAACGGCCATCACAAGAATTTCCTGGGAAAAGTAAGAATTTCTGGGTTCTCCGTTCCTTTCTCTGAATCAGAAGCTTCAGTTCAGAGGTATCCTCTTGATAAAAGGGTCTCTTCTCCCACGTGAAAGGGGAGATCGCTCTGAGAATGTATGCTTCCTCCGATGGGTTTCCGCCGTCGGATCCAGCCGACGGCGAGTTCTCCGATCTCGGCGCCTTCGAGAACGACGGTGGTACTAATAATAATAATCATAATTACGGCAGCAGTAATACCACCCATCACAAAGCGAAGGAAAACGGCGTACCTCCGCCGCCCCTGCGCGAGATCAACCTCAACGACGACGACGGCGGCGACGACTTCTCAGCCCACCACCATAAGAAGCTCCACCACGACAAGGCGGCCCACAAGAAGAAACACAGCAAGGAAAAAGAAGTCCGTTCCTTCTACTCCGTCGGAACAGGCTTCCCGCCGCCGCCGGAAAAACCACAGAGAACCGACTACGCCAAGTCCGGCGGCGGCCCATCGCCGGCGTCCACCACCGTGATGCAGATGCAGTTCCCCGGGCAGAAACCCGAGTACCTAGTGACCGAGACGAAACCCCCCTTGGCCGCCCGAATGGGCTATTGGGGCCGAGACAAGACGGCGAGCACCTACGACCTCGTCGAGACAATGTCCTTCCTCTACGTAAACGTCGTAAAAGCCCGAGACCTACCCGTGATGGACATCTCGGGCAGCCTCGACCCTTACGTCGAGGTAAAGGTCGGCAACTACAAAGGGGTAACGCACCACCTCGAAAAGAACCAAAGCCCGACATGGGACAGAGTCTTCGCCTTCTCGAAAGAAAGGCTTCAGAGCAACCTGGTCGAAATCACAGTCAAGGACAAGGACCTCGTCAAGGACGACTTCGTAGGAAAAGTAGTCTTCGACGTCACCGAAATCCCCGGACGGGTCCCGCCCGACAGCCCGTTGGCCCCGCAGTGGTACAAAATGTCCGACAAAAAGGGCGAAAAGCTAAAGGACGGCGAAATAATGCTCGCCGTTTGGATGGGAACTCAGGCCGACGAGGCCTTCCCCGACGCCTGGCACTCCGACGCGCACAGCATAAGCCAGAAGAGCCTCGCAAACACTCGCTCGAAGGTCTACTTTTCCCCGAAGCTGTACTACTTGCGGGCCCACGTCATCGCCGCCCAGGACCTCGTCCCCTCGTCGGGCCCGCCCGACGCCTACGTTCGGGTTCAGGTCGGGCACCAGGTCCGAGTCACCCGACCCTCGCCGGCTAAGAATCCGAACCCCGAGTGGAACGAGGAGCTCATGTTCGTCGCGGCCGAGCCGTTCGACGAGTACGTGGTGATCAGCGTGGAGGACCGGTCCGGCGGGCCGGGCAAGGACGATGTTCTCGGGCGGGTCATCGTTCCGCTCAGGGAGGTGCCCCATCGGGTCGAGACGGCTAAATTGCCCGACCCGAGGTGGTTCGCCTTGCACAGGCCTTCCTTAGCCGAGGAGCTCGTGGAGGGAGTTGAGAAGAAGAAGGAGGTGAAGTTTGCGAGCCGCATACAGCTCAGGCTTTGCGTCGACTCGGGCTACCACGTGCTCGACGAGTCGACACACTTCAGCAGCGATCTGCAGCCGTCGTCGAAGCACCTCAGGAAGCCGAAGATCGGGATACTTGAGGTCGGGATTCTGAGCGCGCGAAACCTACTACCCATGAAGGGGCGGGACGGTAAATTGACCGATGCGTACTGCGTGGCGAAATACGGGAACAAGTGGGTCCGCACGAGGACTCTCTTGGACACCTTACATCCTCGTTGGAACGAGCAGTACACTTGGGAGGTGCACGACCCGTGCACGGTGATAACGATCGGCGTGTTCGACAACTGCAACGTCAACAACGGCGGGCCCGAGTCGAGGGACCAGCGGATCGGAAAGGTTCGAATAAGACTCTCGACGCTCGCGACCGACCGAGTCTACACGCACTCGTACCCTCTGCTCGTCCTCACCCCGTCGGGCCTTAAGAAGCACGGCGAGCTACACCTAGCCGTGCGGTTCACGTGCACCGCGTGGGTCAACATGATGGCTCAGTACGGCCGGCCGCTCCTACCCAAGATGCACTACGTCCAGCCCATATCGGTCCGACACATCGACTGGCTCAGGTAATAGGGGTCTTTCAATTGGGAATTTGAAACCCTAGTCCACATGTATCCCACATCGATTAATCGAGCAGGGATTTTCTAGTTTATAATTTGATGGACTGATGCTTTTGCTCATGGAGCTATATTTTTCATTAGAGATTACAACCCGGAGCAAAATGAATATAACATATCGGCAAACCCATCACCAATTAGTTTTAGGATAGAATCCTGTCAGTCAACCCTATATGGGTTAGGTGAGTAGGTCTGTTAACGAAACTTCACACCTACCTAAAGTCAATTGGTGATAGGAGAAGATTTGCCTCCTGTATTTAAGTGGATTGTGTGACCTTGATTTATTCGATGCGTGACAATAGTCCACTTAGAATTCGATGGATCCTTCCTAAAACAAATTAGTGATAGAAGAAGATAGTCTCTTAATATCTATAATGATGTTCAACATCGCAGGCACCAGGCCATGCAGATCGTGGCAGCCAAGCTGGCCCGAGCCGAGCCGCCGCTCAGGAGGGAGATAGTGGAGTACATGCTCGACGTGGACTACCACATGTTCAGCCTTCGGAGGAGCAAGGCCAACTTTTTCCGAATCATGAACCTCCTCTCGGGAATCTCGTACGTCTCGAGGTGGTTCGACGGGATTTGCCAGTGGAGGAACCCGGTGACCACCGTGCTGGTCCACATACTCTACTTCATCCTCGTATGCTATCCCGAGCTCATCCTCCCGACGATCTTCCTATACCTATTCGTGATAGGGCTTTGGAACTACCGACGGAGGCCTAGGGTTCCGCCCCACATGGACGCCAGGCTTTCGCAGGCCGAGGCCGTCCACCCAGACGAGCTGGACGAGGAGTTCGACACCTTTCCCACGTCGAGGCCGACCGACTTGGTGAGGCTTAGGTACGACAGGCTTAGGAGCGTCTCGGGGAGGGTTCAGACGGTGATCGGCGACATGGCGACTCAGGGCGAGCGCGCGCTCTCCATACTGAGCTGGCGGGATTCGAGGGCCACCGCGATCTTTATCGTGTTTGCGCTCTTGTGGGCCGTGTTTTTGTACGTCACGCCATTTCAGATAATCTCGGTGGTTAACGGGCTTTACGTTTTGAGGCATCCGAGGTTTAGGAGTAAGATGCCTTCGGTGCCCGTGAATTTCTTCAAGAGGTTGCCGGCGAGATCGGATTCGCTGCTGTGAATTGATTGTGAGTGGTGATGATTATTAAGATAAAATAAATTGTCCAAATTCGATGTTGCTAATGTATGTATTCGTTTTTTTTTTTGGTAGAGAATTAATCGGTGATTCACTGTATGGAAATAAGGTTATTTCACGAGTTCTCTTTGGGCGTATGGTTGAAAATCTTTTTGGATCAAAATGTTGGTGAAAGGAGGGGCGCTAAAAACCAACCCGACACGAACCGCACCCGAAAATAGCAGGTTCGAGTTGGCGTTTTCGACATGTTTAAGTAAATGGGTAAATTCGAACCCAACCCGAATATTAAGTGGGTCAGGTTAGGGTTCGAGTTTTCAACATGAAATCAACCCGTTTATCAACTCATTTAACCCGAACCCGAATATTAAGTGGGTCAGGTTAGGGTTTGAGTTTTCAACACGAAATCAACCACATCAATCCATTTAACCCGAATATATAAATTATTAAAAATATCCTTAACAAAAAATAAAATAAACTGGTTTTATTTAAGTATGTTACTTTGTATTATTTGGAATTTTAATTGTTGTTGATTTTTATAAAAACAACTACTTTGTTTCTCTATTGTTTTATTTAATTTGGGTTATAATTCTAATTATTTAGTTATTTTTCTTTTCTTTTAATTTTAAAAGGATTGGCGGGTTAATGTGTTATATTTGGGTTAAAGAGGTCGGATTGGAGTTCGATATTCAACCCGGTTAAGTAAACAGGTCTGGTCAGAATTGAAGTTTTCAACCCGTTTATTAAACGGGTTGAACCCGAATGTTCACACCCCTAGTATTAATTAACGACTATGTTGAAGGTGCACGTGGCAAAGCAACGTATGTAGTAGAAGGGTATTGACTGGCTTTTTCAATTAGTTAGTGGAGTTTCCAAGTCTTTTTGGTCGAGTTTTAGTTTTTGGATGATCGAATTCTTTCCTTGGTGGTCCAAATTTCGTTACTTACCACGAAGGTTCCGAATATTTAAAAAAAAAAAAAAGATGCCATTTTGGTTTCTTGATCTCGAAAAGGACCCGCAATAAAGTAACATACGACTCCTCTATCGACAAAGGCGTGGAGCTTAAATAATTCACCGAACACTTTTTAAAAGATTACGCCGTACGATTATTTTTCTCTAACCAGAAAGTAATTACTATTTTGTGTAAGCATACAAAGGGTTCAATATAAAAGTTGTTGACTCATTCACACTAATAATACATGGGTATGTGCATGAAAAATAAATCTTAAAAACATGACATGTGCCAACTTTATTTAATTTTTTTTTTATTTCACCCACCTAATTAGGAATAAATGTCTTCATTTCGAAAATAGATTCAATAATATAATACCATAACGACATGACTAAGTCCCACGACGACCCTTCTTCCTTCATTGTACTAATTGTTTTCTATAAAAGTCTCCAATGCCATCTTCCATTACACAAAGCTCCATAGATAGAATAAGTAAGCAGCAAGTACAAAAAACAAAAAAGAAAGAAACCATGATTAATAATAATACCTCACACACCTCCATAGCCATGAACCTCGGCTTCATCACACTAATCATAACATCCTCGCTTATTACCTTCACATCATCCCTAAACAACTTCCCAATAGCGAAGCCAAACTGCCCCGACCACTGCGGCGGCGTAAGAATCCCTTACCCATTCGGCACGAAGGAGGGCTGCTCCGCAACCTACAGCTTCCTCACAACCTGCGACGAAACCCACGACCCGCCGAAGCTCTACCTGCAAAACGTCACCACCATGGAAATTACCGAAATAACCCTATCCGGCCAGCTCACGATCATGCAGTTCATATCCCACGACTGCTACGCCAAGAACAAGACTAGGGTTTCCTACAACAACCCATTCATCGAACTGCCAATTTCCCTCTTGGTGAACTCCACGGCCAACAAGTTCACGATCGTGGGCTGCGATACGTATGGGTTCGTTTCTGGGCGGCGGTCGAACCGCGATTATCAGACGGGCTGCACCGCTATGTGCTACGCTAGGGACGATTTGATCGAAGGTTCTTGCACGGGTTTGGGCTGCTGTCAGACTTCGATTCCCAAGGATGTTTGGAAGGTTGACCTCACTTTGAAAAGTTATGGGAACTATAGTCGCGTTTGGGATTTCAACAACTGCAGCTACGCTTTTCTTGTAAAAGAGAGCGCTTTTAACTTCAGTTCGAAGGATCTTACGAGGTTGAGGGACGTTTCTATGCTTCCCATGGTTGCTGACTGGGCTATGGGGAATGGGACTTGCGAGGAGGCTAAGAAGAATCCTCCGAGCTATGAGTGTAGGAGTAGTGAGTCTGTGTGTTATAAGCCTGACAGTGGCTATGGTTATCGATGTTCTTGCATCGATGGGTATGAAGGAAACCCTTACCTAAGTGGTGGTTGCAATGGTATGTATACATTATATGCCTGGTTCAATTCTATCATCAGCTTCTTTTCTTACACATATACATATGATACTTATGTTATTCTGCAGATATCGATGAATGCACGGACAATCTCCATAACTGTGAGAAGGATGAATACTGTAAGAACGAGCATGGGAAATTCAGCTGCAAGTGTCCGAAAGGATACCGTGGAGATGGAATTAAAGGCGGGAGGGGTTGCTATCGAGGCGAATCGCTCGTGTTCAAACTCACATCAGGTGAATGCTTGAAAACTAACTTCAATTTCTGCTACATTTGGACACAATTTAGCTGTTTTTCTCATGTTGTAATAACTGCTTTTGCTGTATGTATATAGGGATTTCTTTAGGGGTGATCATACTGATGCTAGCAGCTTGCTTGCTGTACATGGAACTCAAGCGAAGAAGGTTAGTTCGAACGAGGCAAAAACTGTTCCTCCAAAACGGCGGGAAATACCTGCAAGAAAACCTCGTCCAGAAAGGAACTTCAAGAATCTTCGGCGAAGTCGAGCTAAAAAGGGCGACGGACGATTTCCACAGGAGTATGATCATCGGCCAAGGAGGTTTCGGGACAGTGTACAAAGGCTTCTTACAAGAAAACAATCGAGCAGTCGCCATAAAGAAGTCCAAGCAAGTCGACCCAAACGTAGCCAACCCAAAGCAAGTCGAGCAGTTCCTAAACGAAGTAACGGTTCTTTCCCAAATCAACCACAGAAACGTAGTCGAGTTCCTAGGCTGCTGCGTGGAGACTGCAGTGCCTTTGCTAGTCTTCGAATTCGTCGCGAATGGCACGCTCTCCGAACACATACACGACAAGGCAAAGTCGCGCTTTCTTACATGGGACCTGCGTCTGAGGATCGCAGCTGAGGCAGCAGGGGTACTTTCGTACTTACACTCTTCGACTTCGACGCCCATCGTACACAGAGACGTCAAATCTGCAAACATACTCTTAGACAGTAACTTCACGGCGAAGGTCTCAGACTTTGGAGCTTCGAAGTTGGTCCCTATGGATCAGAGTCAGCTGACGACTATGGTTCAAGGGACCTTCGGTTACTTAGACCCTGAGTACCTTCAAACGTCTCAGTTGACTGAGAAGAGCGACGTTTATAGCTTTGGAGTTGTGCTTGCCGAGCTTCTGACGGGGATGGAGGCGCTGAGCTACGACAGGCCAGAGATGGAGGAGAACTTGGCGAACTTTTTCATTTCTGCAATGAAACAAGACAGGTTATTCAACGTATTGGATGTTAGTGTGGTGTCCGAACCTTACAGGGAGAAGCTCTTTAGAGTTGCCTTGCTTGCGAAGAGCTGCTTATATCTGAAGGGCGAAGATAGGCCGACTATGAAGGAAGTGGTGATGGAGTTAGAAGCAATTAGGCACGAAGGGAAACATTCGTGGGATCAAGGAGGAAATGATAACGATGATGAGGGGAAATCTTTGCTTGGGTTCAGTGGTATCGAAGGATATGAATGGAATGGCACGTCGAGCGCTGCGTTCGACAGCTTTAGGAGTAATATTGGAGTTGGACAACACAGTGGGAGATGAATAGGCAAGAAAATGGGACCTTATTAAAGGTGATAAAGTGGGTGCTGAAGATTGGAAACAATATGTTTTGGGTTAGAAACTTAGTGTTCAGTATGTAGTGAGGTGAGGTAAGAAAAAGGTTCTTGCAACAATTGTCATGTAAACCTGATTAAAGTATATAACTCAAGCACCTCAATGGAACCGCAAAATCAATTTCGAACATTTTCACGCAGGAAATGAACTTTGCTTTAGGATAAAAACAATCTATGAAAAGTTTCGTGCGGTCTATTTAACAAGAAGAGTGAGTGATGCTGACACGAAACGGAGTTTGTGGATAAACCTATGCAGAAGCAAATCATACAGAGTTTGTCTTAAATAATAGCATAGCCTTCTTTCTCACAGGTGACAAAATCGTGCATTTGTGTGGGATGCGTGCTTTACCAGTCATCATGGAACAGCTATATATGGAAGTTAAGAACCCGTTACACCTGGGAATAGCTCTGATATCTTGTTGAAAACATCCATAACCTGCGAGGAAAAACAGGATTTAATCTTCAACTCAATGTACATGGGCAGCTTAACATGTGTAATCTTTTTACCTCTTTGTCGTTTTGATACTTGGTAATACTGAGCGGGTTTTGAGAACACTGAGAAAAAAAGGGTGCATAAAACGATCATTAAATATGAAAAACACACCAAACATAAGAAAGATTAGTTCAGAGCTTGATGAGAGAAGAAAGAGAACAAAAGTTACATCCATGATAGCTGCTTGTACTCTTGGATTCTGGAACGCCATTGCAACATCAGGGTTGGCCATGATTTTAGAAATGACTTCCTCGGGTGTAAGGCCGATCTGATCTGCAACTCGAAGGATGAAAGGGACCGGTTTGAAACAAATATCTACAGAAGGCCCTGCCATGTAATTACCGAAGAGCTTTCTGGTAGAGATGTAATGAGGAAACTCACCGAACTGTTGCTTGATCTCGGGACTGTTGAGGTCGAAATTTTTCAATGAGTCCATCATGCGATTATCCCATTCTGGGCTACCCCCCATATTACTCCTAAGAGTACGAATTCAATGATATTTACTATTTGAACTGAGGAACATTATTAATTTTAACAACTATAACTTAGGCTATTTGTTAGTCAAAAATAAAAAAACAAGATTTCAGGGCAGTGACACCTACAGCATATCTTGAAGCTGTTGACGGTACTGAGGATTTTGCAGCATCCCTGAAGCATAATCATATGCAAAGGCTGGTCAAGGCTACCGTGGCAACTCGAAAAGAATAGAACATTATAAATAGGAAATGCTAAGTGCTGATATGGGAACTCTCAAAGAATGATGAATCATCACTTAAGGAACTCAATAGGAAATAAATAGGAAATAAGGCGGCATAAAATGTAGCAGATTTATGAAGAAATTGAACTCTACGCAGTAGTAAAAAAATAGTTTCCATTTGAAAATTAAAACTCACATTTAAAGGTCGTTGGATTCCTCATTTCCTCTGGCAAGTAACTGCAAAAGCAACGAAGATCGTTGACTAATGACAGTAACGCAAACTCACCAAATTAAGTGCTAGTGCACAGTGAAGTTACGTAGCTTGAAATGTTATAAACGAAGTGAATTGGTTGGTAGACATATAAATATATACACACTGGGCAATTCAGATAGCATTTTTAAGCTGATAAATCAACTTACGGATAGACCATTTTCTGTACTGTCGGATCTTCCATCATCTTTTCCAAAGCTTCCACTGACAGTAGAGGATTATTTTTTCCTGTCCGTCGAAGGAATAATTTTTTTTTTTCAGTTCTCTTTGCCACATCAAAGGGTGCAACATGGACATGCATTTCATAACTTGCACTCATTTAACATATACATCAAATTTACATCGCCACAATTTTCTTTGACAAGCCTTTCATGATTGAAGTAGTGAACTCTATATACTAAGCAGCGATTTCCAAACTCACCTGTGGAAGTGCTTTCTGATGTTGCTGTTCCTTGCTTCGAAGCCGTGCCATTTTGTGAAACCTTCAGAAACCAATGAAATGCTCAAAACATTTATCTTTTCAGGTAAAAAATCAACGACTGGTCTATAATAGAGTTCAACATACGGGCTCAGCTGTTTTCGACTCAACCGTCGACTCTGTCTGAATAGATTCTTTGTAGCTTTCAAAAGCATTTTCCTCAACAGTGTCCTCTGGCGAAACATCCTTAAAAGCTGCAACGGAAATTTCAGCAGCTAATGCTTATTCAATGGTCTACAAATACTAAATGTCACGTTGAAGAACAAAAGAAAGGAACATATAAAACAGAAAACTATGGCACAACATTGTGATTCTTCAAATCAAGAAAGCCAAAATGATACGAGGATATATACCGTATTTTGCTGGCCCCTTCTCTTGTACTTCGACCACATCTTCTTCAGCCGAAACACGTGAAGTCTCCTCAACCTTCGTCGAAGGTACATCAACAGTCACAGTTTGTGATGCTGCAGAAACTGAAGTTCTAGAAGAATCCGAAGCAGAGGCTGGGGTTATTGGTGGCGGTGGAAAAGGGAAAGGTGAGCCAGGTGAAAATGCGGCGTTTCCAAATGGACTATTCTGAGTATTCATCTGTTGGGACAGCGTCTTAAAAGCTTGTTCCATTGCATATTTCTGCAATAAAATCATTTCGAAAAACACATAAGTATAGGATTCTAGAAGACGAAAAAAAAAAGAGAGAGAATTGTTGTTGAAATTGATACAAAAATCATTTGCGAAGATACCATTGATCACACAACCGACAAGCTACTTACCACTTCTCTTCTCTAGTCTAAACAACAAAATGCTTACAATTTGTAATGAAATACAGAATTCATATTTGGATCTTCAAAGAAGCAACTGACCTTTGCTCTACCAGCCGCCTGCAATGAGATGACAATGTAAGGAAAAGTTTAAACCAAGAATGACATTTAAAAGCTGATAAAAAAATCTTAAAGGCGAATGAAAAAGGATGCTTCATTACTAACCCATGAAAAAAGAGCTGAGAGCCCAACACCAATACCAATCCAGAAGAGAGGAGATCCCCTAATTGAGAAGACGGGCAATGTTGAACAACGTAAGATAAAGGGGAACCCATGGAAAATGCGTTCGAACCCAAAGATAAGTAAAAAGAATAACTAATACGCATAACATGCTATAAGAAATCGCAAGAAAATAGATATAGATGAATTACAGTTGCGAAGAGGGCGGTGGCACTGCAATTTGTGGGTCGCCCACTGACGTTGTTTCTTGGCCTCTTGACGAAGAAATGCTAGCGAAACAATCCCTTGAATTCTTTTTGTGCACTGCACAAGGATTGAAGCATAATGATCAATACCGTCACGATAATATATCTTAAAATGATCTTCATGGAAAATAAGGATTTCGGGTAGCTCATACTTTTCAGGATTAAAAAAATCGAAGAAAGAAATTTCAGAACACTTACAGCTCCTCTTCACCCCCATAACTACAAAGAAGACATTGATTACCTAAACAAGTACTTCCTTTCAGATCTATGTGTCATACAAAAATCTCAGACTCAAAAGTCAAGGATTGCATCTCTACTGAAACATTGCAGCTTGAACATAGAAAGAACCAACAGATAGGAAATCCTGCCTAAAGTATACAACAGGCATGAAGAAGTATCTAGACCAAACTGCACTCTACGGTCCAAATCAGACAATAGCCATAGCTTATGAACCATGTAGCGACCTTAACAAAAAAAAATAAAACACAGATTCTTCGTCACAAACACATCGATTCAATAATAAGGTACCGATAATTTTGGTGGCTTTAGGCGCCTGAAACAAAGAGACCACCGAAAACGAAGCACTGGGATTTTGCTTTCCGCCATATGTACCACGTCTCTTCGGTAAACTTGGAAGACCCAAAAAGGGCTTTGAGTTCTTAGGATTGGGTGTTAGCCCTAATACGAGCTTGGGGGACGAAACAAGCCCAAGATTTTCCATTTTTTTGCAAGAACTTAGCTCAAATCAGGGTTTTTGCTGATTTTTTTTTTTTTTTTTTTTCCCGGAAACGATAGCTTTCATTAATAAACAAAGATACAGGGGCTAAATAGCCCAAGGGGTCTCTCCGGTAACACATCCGTAGAGAAACAAAGGCTCATAAGGAGCAATGCATCACGAAAACAAAACAACAAGCCGACAGAAAACGAAATAAACCTCGCACTTGGACCAAAAATCTATAGAACATACGACAGAAAAGATTATTAATCCAAATCTACGGTACTCTACATTATTTTTGTCCAACGACTCGAGGTTATCGTCTTCATCGGAACAGGCTCCACAAGGGAGAAAAGGCTCCACAACGGGAGAAAAAGCTCCCGACCTAATAGCCGGGAGAAACGAGCTCCCCACGGGAGACTCGCGGGTGGACGATAGTGAGGTGTGGCGCGGCGGTCGGCGGTCGGCGGTCGGCGAGTTGGTGGCAAGGTGGTGAGATGGTGGAGAGGCGGCGGATGCCGGGGCGGACGGGGCGAGGCAGCATGGCGGGGAGGCGGCGGGACGTCGAGGCGGCAGCGAGAGGGTCTGTAACGGGATGTGGTGGTGGTGGTGGTGGTGACGGTGGCGGCCGAGCGGCTGCGAGGCAGAGGGAGGAAACACCACACGACGCAAACGGTCGAGCGGTGCGGCAGTCTGGCAACGGCAGTAGCAGTCCGGTGGCGGCTGGCGGCGGTGGTGAAGGAGGGGACCGGGCCGGTGACTGCAGCGGTGGTGGTCGGCGGAAAGGAAGTTGTGGGTGGTTAAATTTTTTTTTTATTTTTTTTTTCAAAAAAGAAACAGCAAAAAACGAAAAAACTGAGGAGATCCCCCTACCTCCATGTTCCCCCAACCTCCATTAATGGAGGAGGAGGAAGAGGGGAGGAAGGGGGAGGCGGCGGCGTGTGGATTAGGGTTGGAGAGTTAGAGAGATGGGAGGGAAAATGGGGTTGAGAGAGAAAGGGTTCAGTGACTCACTATCTATCTATGGGTTTTTGCTGATTTAATCTATCAAAATCGAGTCTTGCAAGTTGCAAGTTGGTAAGAGATGAAAACCAAAGCGATAACGATTACTACAGTGGAGAGTCGAGCAAGCTCAGTGAATTTTTAATTAATATTTATTACTATTCCAAATTACTCATTTGACCAAAAAAATAAAAAAAAAATTACACTGTTATAACACCATTACCTCAACTTAATTTAATAATGTACCGTGTTATTATGGCTTCACAAATCAACAGAATCACAAGAGAAATAAAGAAAAACAAAACCTTTCGTAGAAAAATATTCCTATATACTATAAACCTCGACAACATCCCAAACTTTCTCTACAAACACAAGAAAGAACATCAATCATCACTAACTAAGAAGCCTTCGCATCTCTACCATTTCTTCTGCTCACAGCTTCGCAAAGCCTACAAGGCAGAGTATCAAGGCTAGCAGCCCTCGTCTTGGCGTAATTACCTAAAACCCCACACCTCCTCCAAGCATGATACTCACCGTAAGCCACTGCATCGTTCGCCAGAGACCTAACGTACGAAGCCAACTGTTCCAACGAACTAAACTGATTCCCATCGATAATCGAATGAGGAGGAACAAAATCCCAAACGTTCGGCGCCCCAAAGTATATAGGAACAGCGCCAGAATCGAGGGCGTAAAAGAGCTTCTCAGTCACGTAGCTATCAGTCACAGTGTTTTCAATCGCAAGGACGAATTTGTAATTCGACATGGCGCAGTGGAGGTGGTCCCACCACTTGGGTGCTTCTTTGGGATCTTTTGCACACTCGGGGTAGAATAAGAGCGCCTTGTCGAGTCCCCCGACGTTGTTCAGGCATTTACCGAGGGAGTGAGTTGGGAGAAGTGTTAGCAGCTTTTTTGCTAGTTGGTTTCTCTGAGGTAGGCAGCGTGATGAAGACCAGTATACGAGCGTGTCCTTTTTGATAGTAAAATTTTGAAAAAAGGGAAGACAATGAGGTGGGAAAAATTCAATCTTTTGAAGTAAGTATGGAATGTGTAGGGAAGACTTACGTTGTTCTTGATGGAAGATAGGTGGTAGTTTCGGTTGTTGTGAAAGACTGAGCCAGCGTAGGTCGATTGGACGTCATCTTCGGCGTGGTAGCTTACGAATATGTCTTCGTATTGAGATCTTTTTCTGCCAGCCTCGAGATCCATGTAGACACGAAGTGGATTGCCTTCTCTTCTCTGCAAAAAATAAAGGAGACAGCTTTACCTTTGTCCATAGCGTGTAAGAAAACGTATGTCTTGTTTTACAGTGTCAAATTCACAAGACGACAACTTGTTATTTGTGGGAGATATAACCCAAGTCACAAGAAAGCTTAGAAGATAGATCTTTGATGGTAGAGAGCGATTAAGCACTTGTATCAAAGTGTTCTAATACACCCAAGGACCATTTTTTCGCTTCGATGATGGTGCAGAATAACTCGATTTCATGATGATTGCAGCACCACAATCTAGCGACAGAGTTACCAAGTGGCTTCTCAAAGATCGTTTATGTCGATACCTCAGACCAATCAAATGGAATATAGATCAACACGCAGTCGATCTAAGTTCACTTCAATCATGGGAATTTTATGACTGTCAAAGCCTAAGAGACCTAAAACTATGAAGAGCAGAAAACATCGAATGATTGAATCATTATCACTGTCTGAGAAAGGAAAATAGCAAGCAATCACCTGTAATGGAGGAGTTGTGGTCTCAAACAACAGAGCATCAGGCTTATCAGCAAGAACAGAGCTCTTAGTCCACAAACAGCTCAGCCCACATCTACAGCTGTACAAATTATCCATATTATCAGGTATCCATGTCCACCCTTTGACCAAAACGCTAACGTGCTTCATCTTCAGCTCATTACACTCGATTTCGCCGACAGCGTCCTGCAAGGACGAGATCTTCGTCGCATTTTTTAGGTTTTTTTCAGCACTGAATCGAGCGCAGCCCACTCGATCGTCCCACTTCTTGAAGGCCTTAATAAGGTCCGTAAATGGTTCTGGCGCCGAAGCCTTCGATAGGGTTGAGAAGATCGAGTCCTTCGACGGTGGTGGAATCGACGAATTAGCAGATGGGAATTCGACGACGCCCGTGAGGACGAAGATGATCAGTGAGACGGCCAACATCAGCGTTATTGCGAGGGTGTTGACGGGCTTGAATTGTTGCATAACTTTGGAGGAGAAATCTCAAGAACCTCGTCTGAATTTTCTCCTCCTTCCTTCTGTTGTTGTAATGCTTTTTCTTTTTTCAACTGAGATCTGCGAAATTATGTCAGTTACACCTTAATGGTTGAACACTTCAACGACTAGGGAGGTTAGGTCAAGTAATAATTTGTCAATTACACTTAAAAAAAACTAGTTTAGTTATGCTTGGGATTAAGACGAAATTGCCTAGTTAGTGACCAAAAAGAAAAAAGACTGGATAGTGCAAACATGGAATTAAAACAGAGTCGAATATTCAAACATGTGACAACATCACAAATAGTACAATGAAGCATTTTGATTCAAGTAGAAAAAGTTTCAGTTTTGATTATTGGGGAGAGCCGAAATTGGCAGATGGGAAGTAGTTTTTTAAACTGAGCCAGTCTTCTTCTGCTGAAAGACGACGGCGAAAATGGGGACGCCAACGCCGATGCTGAAAGCGGTTAAGACGCCGAGGGTCATGGTGAGCTTCTGATGCTTCATCCCGTCCAAATTGTACATGTGCTTTGCGTGGAGGTAATAGGGCTCGTCGTGGCCGTGGCCACCTCCCATCTTCTTGATGCTAGTCGAGTGGATGCCTCTAGCCACTGTCATAGCACCAAAATCGAACATGAGAAGTATAATTTTTTTTCTTTGATGATGACTTTAGGAGTTATGTCTAGTAATCAACTGGCAATAGGTAGGAACAATTGAGTGGCGATGAACAGATTACGACCGAATCTGCAATAAACCCTGTAACGTTTAAGGGTTATGTCCTAGCACCAATTGGAAATATCACGGGGTTTCACATCATTTTACAAACTGATCTGAGTTTCCCAACCTTCATACCATCTAATAATGAAATAATCACAATGAGAAGAACTATAATGTATGGTATGGTATGGTATGCCATTTTGTACAACACCAAAACCATCAGCAGCAGTAAAACTGACTTTCCATAGACTCGTTAAGGTGCAGTGGAGCATAGCAATAAGATAGTAAGGCCAGGCCAAGAACACATTGTTCACACACTAACCAAAACCCTAAAGGGAAAAATTCTAGCATTGTGTCACAAAAGCTTTAGATCAATAAGAAAGATAGCAGAAAAGGGACAGGTAAAATCAAGGTCAAAACATCAAACCCCCTTTATTTCCGATGAATACTTCCCCATAAACACATGCACAAAACAACACATAGATCCACAGAAAGACACTCCAGATAAAACAAGCACAAAATTCGAGCACAAATCAGATTGAGTCTAGCTAGATCAGCACAAAGATTCTCGCAAAGATCACTTTTAGTAGCATCTCTTCCACATAACCTGACCCTGAATATACATCGATACAAGGCATAGGGAGAACAGAGATCAAACCCGATTTCGAGAGAACATTAGAATTCACCATCTTCGAAGCGCATAATCGCAATCCATTGGTCGTCGCCATTTCACGGTGTCAGATAGATAGATGACTGAGGGTTGAATGGGATTCGCTCTCTCTCAATGACTTGAAACGAAATCGAGTCAAAATATGTTCTTGCAGTTTTGGGCTGATAGTGGGCCTATTATTGGGCCACTGACCACACGTTTGGGCTTCTTTCTGAACACGTTTAAAGCGAAAAACTTAAATGGGGAGGTAAGTGTAATTTTAAAACTTCTTGGGTATTTTTGAGCAACTATACTTAACAGAGGACCTCATTGACATTTCGTATAGAGCCAAAGCCCACAGCTACTTCGTCGTTTTGCTCAGCTGTCTCATGCGATGTACCGCAAAAATGGGTTGTCTTCTCTATCCACGGTCCTGAAATGTTTGGTTGGTGAAATCAGTGAATTCACTGTTGTAAGTAACGCAGCAGCGTCGTTCGCCCGTCGCCGTAGTGTCGCAACTCAGCTGAAGCGTCACCTTTCGTCTTCTTCGGGTAATTTTCGCCGTTTCTATTCAGTAATGGTGAATAATTTGTACGATATGCTTGGATGAATTGATTCTGGAGTTTTCGATGGATTTTTGTTTTCACGAGCTTTGTGTGGGTGGAAAGTTTAATGCTTTCCGTTTCCTTTTCTTTTGCTTTGTTATGTTATTAGCTGCGGTATGTGGCATTATAATTAGCTCATGCTGAGCTAATTTGGGGTTAATCATATTTGTGTTTTTTTTGCAGTTTGAAAACCTTGAGATACGAATAAATTTGTTTCCTCATCTATAGAAATGTTATTTCTGAATTAGATTCGTCGGGAAGATTCCAAGAAATGAGTGGTGAGCTTCGAAATTCCGTAACTCGAGTTCTTTTCTGCGGATCTCAGTTCCCTGCTTCTCATAATTATACCATCGAGTATTTGCAAGATTATCCATTCATAAAGGTTGTTCTTTGTTTTGTTGCATCGTCCATATTTACAGCTTCACTCATGTACTGAATGGTGTTCTTTTTTGTTTTCCAGGTTGATGTTGTACCCTATGAAGATGTTCCAAATGCCATTGGTAATTACGATATCTGTGTCGTGAAAGGTATGCTGCTAAACTCGGATATCATTGCTCGGGCAAACAACATGAAGCTCATTATGCAATTTGGAGTTGGCTTGGAAGGTAAAATTCCCTTTTTCAAGACTTTACGCGAGTATCCTTCTATCGCGTCTTAAATTGTACTTTTTGAAAGTTGGAACTGTATGATTGTGGGCAACATGATAGGTGTTGATGTAAATTCTGCTTCCAAACATGGAATTAAGGTTGCTCGCATCCCCAGTGCTGGCACAGGAAATGCAGCTTCTTGTGCTGAAATGGCCATTTATCTGATGTTGGGCCTCCTCCGCAAGCAAGTTGGTCTATGATTAGTTTCGATGATTTTCCACATATTATTATAATAGATTTCAACACACCATCTGGGGATTTGTGATCTTAGTTCTGAACTGAACTTTCTCGCTCTTCATTCCTCTGTTACAGTACGAAATGCAAGTTGCTGTGAGTGAAAAGAAGCTCGGTGAGCCGATCGGGGATACATTGCTTGGGAAAAAGGTACACTCTCGACAAACAATTCTCGTGTGTATCTGAATTAAGCATGTGCATCGAAGGAGGCGTTCTTGTCCGCGTAATCCCATAAGTAAGCACATTCCACTGAGTGTAGATATTCATCTTGGGATATGGAAACCTTGGTATACACTTAGCCGAGCGTTTGCGACCTTTTGGAGTAAAGATTCTCGCTACTAAAAGAAGCTGGTCTGTGCCAATTCCCGACTCATCGGTATCTAATGATGGTATTAAGACTCTGCCTGTTACCATAGTATATTACAAAGAAACATGCCATGAACTGATATAATGTAATAAAAAATGAATCTGACTATATGCTTTCCAATATCATCCATCGCAGATGGTTCCCATACCCATCTTATTGACGAGAAAGGCAATCATCAAGATATTCGTAAGTTTGCAAGTCGAGCTGACATAGTCGTTTGTTGTCTGGCAATGAGCAGTGAGACGGTGATTTATCTTTTTTCCCTGCATAATCTTTTCATTTCTTGGACGTGCGTGTGCTTATTCGTTTCATACGATCGTTCTCAGGCCGGCATAATAAACGAGGATTTCATATCTTCCATGAGAAGGGTCAGCCTCTTTCTTTCATTCAATCCCTACAAAAATAAAACTTTGAAAAGTCATTTAAATTTTAGGGTCATAACCATAATCGTCTGACTTTTTTTAGGGAGCCCTTCTCATAAATATAGCACGGGGCGGGCTTCTTGATTACGGAGCGGTGCTCCGTAATCTGAAATCGGGTCATTTGGGAGGTCTCGGGACAGACGTTGCATGGACAGAGCCGTTCGATCCTAATGATGAGATCCTAAGTTTTTCGAATGTTATAATGACGCCTCATGTTGCTGGAGTTACCGAATATTCCTACAGATATATGGCTAAGGTAAGTAACGTTTTTATTTGCAGTTCTTAAGCATATTCATTGTGATAATCAACACACACACACACACATATATATATATATATATATATATATATCTTTCAGTTATCACTCAGTATTCTTCTTTATATGAATCTAAATCGTAGGTTGTCGGAGATGTTGCGCTTCAACTTCACGAGGGGACAACTTGGACAGGGATAGAAGTCATCAATTAGCTTAATCCTTCCAAGTTATTCCTAGCCAAGAAATTAATGTTTTCCTTGAAGAGTTATAGTCCGGTTTGGTCACATGATTTTGTTAATTTATTTTTTGGTTATTATTTCTAGAGTCGTCCGATTTCATTATGATTTTTTTTTATCGTGGTAGCATAAATCAGTGAACTTTTCGATTGACTCGAATACCTATTTAAAAACTATGATGAAACTCGATAGGAAGGAAAGACAACCCGAAAAGAAAAAAAGGCAAAATAGCAAAAAAAAAGGATATAAATAATGAAAAAATAAATAAATTGCGGTGTCACTGTCCAATTTCACGTATATTGGCCAGTGAGGGCTTCAGGCCTAAAATGTAAAGCCCGTCACTTATACGGGCCAGTGAGGGCCTTCGGCCCAAATAAAAAGCCCAAAGCAGGTTTAGATAGCCATCTCCTTAGGAATTATTGTAATTTGCATTCTGTTCATCACGCCTCTCTCTATCAGTCTAGCTCGATCTCTCTATTTCTCTCTCGATCTCTCTCAGCTCTCTCTATCTCCCTCCCTCTCGATCGATCCTCTTCTACTATCGTCCCTCGATTGTTTTATGCCCGCACACCAACTGTTTGATAGAAGTTCAGTGTAAGCTCCTGATGCGTTCCAAAAAATCACGTCCCTGATTGCCGCGCAAACCAGCATTTCGCTCGACCTGTCGTGCCGCCGCCGTCGTCCGTTAGTCGCGTTGGCGCGTAAATCGACCATTCGCTCCCGTCGCCTCCGTAGAATGCCTGAAATACCAAAGAAAATGAGCTAGAAAGGCGCCGTTTCGGCGACGCCCCTCCGACGCTCAAGTCAGATAAATCATCATCATAAAAAAAACGGGTAATGATAGGTGCTAGGCTCAAAAGACAGTTTTGGTGTTCGTTTCTGGCGTGTCCGTGAAAATGACTCGGCCGTTACCTTTTATAATCTCGCCTTGACCTGGTCATCACCCAAGCCCGCTTCTTTTGCGGACCTCTCGCGGCAACGTGGTTCTCCCACGTTCTTCCCACGTTTTCCTTACAAAGCGCGACCGGCTCGATATACCCACTTCGCGTCCGAAGATGGAGTCGCTCGGCTCGTTCATGTCGACGCGCTCGGGTCGTTCTCGTCTACTGCTCGGCTTGCTCTCGATCTTCCCTTTTCAAGGTCTCTCGGGCCATCTTTCTCGAGGCTGATTTCTCCTTTGAATCGGATTCTTCGCGGCCTGCTTCTGTTCTCGGGATCACCCTCGAGGTTACTCGTTTTCTTCCCCGGCTCACGGGTTATTTTACCGTTAGCCACAATCCCGAGGCTGACCTTCTTCATCGTCGTTTTTCTCTCAAGCTTGTGTTGTCATTATTGAGTTTCGAGAGAGGGAGCTGTCGTAGTACTCTGGCGCCCCTTGATGCTTTTTCTTCTGTATCTCTATTTAGACATATATATCATGATTGAGGGAGTAGTGGTGTTTGTGAGTAACCACTCACGATTAGTGCATCCTTATCCCATGTTTCTCTCCACTTTTGCCTTCCACGTTGGTGTGCTCTTCCCATGTTTTCACTTGCCTATTCTTGCTTGCTACGTAGTGCCTTCTAAATATTTCACTTAGCCCCTTCACTTCATTCAACTATCCCAAATTGGCTTATGCGTCCCTCAGCTTCCTCGTTCATGTGATGTCTTCGGTGTAGTGCTCGGGCAAGGCTTCATTCGCAGCCTGCCTTCAATATATTATTCGAACGTATCATCCTTCATCGCAAGTGCCTTCTCGGGCCCGGTTCGCCTCGGGACGCTTCTTGCGGGGCGTCGCTCGGGAAGTTTTCCGGCGGGGGAATGGTTTTTGCGGGGAATGTTTCTTACCCGCCTCTTTCGATTAGACTCGAATATTTGACCGGTTATATCCGGGGATAACAATAGTCCCCCCCAAAAATAGTCCAAAAAGAGTGTAGTGAGTTTTGGACGTAGTGGGTAAAATATTCGAGTCTGGAGAAGGGGTTACTTGCAAAGATCTTTGGTCGGGCCACGTTCGTGGATATTCGTTCTCCTAGCCTACCCCTGCCCTCTCGAGCACGGACTTGAGTTGTTCTAACTCGTTCATTTGGGATTTTCACCGAGGTTGCCATATTCGAGGACCTAAGAATTTTCGTGCCTCGTTCATCGAGGACTTGAGAATTTTCGTGCCTCGCTCACCGAGGACTTAAGAATTTTCGTGCCCCTTTCATCGAGGACTTAGGAATTTTGTGCCTCATTCATCGAGGACTTAGAGACTTTCGTGCCTCATTTGTCGAGGACTTGGGGATTTTCGGGCCTCATTCATCGAGGACTTGAGAATTTTCGTACTTCGTTCATCGAGGACTTAGAGACTTTCGTGCCTCATTTGTCGAGGACTTGGGGATTTTCGGGCCTCATTCATCGAGGACTTAGGAATTTTCGTGCCTCGCTCACCGAGGACTTAGGAATTTTCGTGCCTCTTTCATCGAGGATTTAGGAATTTTCGTGCCCCTTTCATCGAGGACTTAGGAATTTTCGTGCCTCTTTCATCGAGGACTTGGAGATTTTTGTTTTCCTTGTTTCGTTCAAGGTCTTGTTCGAGATCTCTTCTCGATGGCGATTTTCTTCAAACCTTGTTTCTTCCAAGGCCTTAATTTTGATCGGGATTTCTTCTCGGTGGAGCAATTCGTTAGCCCTGTTTCATCCAAGGCCTTGATCGAGATCTCTTCTCATGAAGAATTTCGTTAACCTTGTTTCATCCAAGGCCTTGATCGAGATCTCTTCTCGATGGAGAACTTCGTTAACCTTGTTTCATCCAAGGCCTTGATCGAGATCTTCTTCTCGATGGAGAACTTCGTTAACCTTGTTTCATCCAAGGCCTTGATCGAGATCTCTTCTCGATGGAGAATTTCGTTAACCTTGTTTCATCCAAGGCCTTGATCGAGATCTCTTCTCGATGGAGAACTTCGTTAACCTTGTTTCATCCAAGGCCTTGATCGAGATCTCTTCTCGATGGAGAACTTCGTTAACCTTGTTTCATCCAAGGCCTTGATCGAGATCTCTTCTCGATGGAGAACTTTGTTAACCTTGTTTCATCCAAGGCCTTGATCGAGATCTCTTCTCGATGGAGAATTTCGTTAACCTTGTTTCATCCAAGGCCTTGATCGAGATCTCTTCTCGATGGAGAACTTCGTTAACCTTGTTTCATCCAAGGCCTTGATCGAGATCTCTTCTCGATGGAGAACTTCGTTAACCTTGTTTCATCCAAGGCCTTGATCGAGATCTCTTCTCGATGGAGAACTTCGTTAACCTTGTTTCATCCAAGGCCTTGATCGAGATCTCTTCTCGATGGAGAACTTCGTTAACCTTGTTTCATCCAAGGCCTTGATCGAGATCTTCTTCTCGATGGAGAACTTCATTAACCTTGTTTCATCCAAGGCCTTGATCGAGATCTTCTTCTCGATGGAGAACTTCGTTAACCTTGTTTCTTCCTAGGCCTTGATCGAGATCTCTTCTCGATGGCGATTTACTTCGAACCTTGTTTCTTCCAAGGTCTTCGATTTCTTCGAAAAGACCTAAGAAGGAAAATCGAAGACCCACAATATGATAACAAAATAATGGGTATCTCCCCTGGAGTCGAGTGGTGGTCTTCGCCCATCCAATGTATGAACTTGGGTCGGGAGCTGTGAGCGCAGCTGCGTCACTCCGTCGATTTGAGCAGATTCTCCCTCATCATAGGGCTGTTCTCGAAGGTGATCGGGAGCCGCGATATTGGGCTGTGAGCACGTCCCGATCTCTCGGTAATCGCGGCCTTCGTTTCCTCTCTTTTTTCTTTTTATTCTCCCATCCTCCGCGAAGCACCTGCGACTGCAGACAGCTTCGAGGCATGGATATAACAAGGTGAGAGTTTCATGTGAGTAGCATCATAAAACAATGGAACAATAACACTTGTCAGCAGAACGATCATAGGTCCAAGTATTCAAACAGCCGTGCAGAACGGTGTTTAGAATTCTCGAAGAGATCATGTCTCTATTCCAATATTGGTGGGTGACTGTACTTTAGAACCCCGAGCTGTCCAAATCTCAAGCGTCCGTGTAGCACTGTTTATAAATTTTTGGGCTGCCCGACGCTCGCCATTCCTTTGATCTGGCAAGTAGCAAATTAAGCTCATGCAATTCAATAATGTCAGGTCCCACTAATTTCTTCCCGCGGCGTAAAATTCCTCCATCCATCCTATTTCTGAACGCAATTACCGACAGGTGTCTCCGTCTTCCTACAAGCGGTCATGAATCCTCGTGCATCGTTCTCGTCATCCGTTTTTGTTTCTCATCAGAAAATCGTAGATGGTTTGTTTCTTTTTTCAGCCGAATTTTGTGGCTTTCTTCCTTGATCCACCTCGATTTCTCGGGAAATGATCTGTTAAGAATTTAAAGTATCATGAAAAGTAAGGTATACCTCCAATTTGGCGAGATCCTTGTAATTTGATTCGATCTTCTCGAGGACGAGGCTCGTTTGGGCATGTGATATCATCGCTTCGCTTTAATTTTCTGTTTCGTGCGACTTTGAAGGTTGTCTCTGAATCTGATGGTATTGGTTGGACAATGGTGAAGCGCTCTGCTCGGCCAGGCTTTGATGTATGATGCTCGATCGGGTCTCCCCGAGCCCGAAGTGATGTGAGGCGCTCGGTGAGGCAGTTCTAGGGGCAGAGTGCTTTCCGAGGAGCTCGAAGGTGGTAACAGATTCATCCATCGACATCAAAGGGCTAAGATCAAGGCTCGGACATACAGCCGGGTTGAGTATATTTGCCTTTCTTACTGGATGATTTGACAGTGTTTCCGGAGCGATGATGGTTGATTAAGGATGCTGTATTGAAAACCCGAGCGGGTATCCTCGATCGGGTACAATGTAATCACGCGACATATCATCAATGGCTTTTTCGAGTCCCTGTAGTGCCTTTAACGGGTACTCCTACACATAAATAGCTCAAAGGGAACAAAGTGTCGTTAAATTATTTTGCGATCAATATAGTCTGTAGAGTTGTAGAATCTTCTTCCACTTTCAAGTTCTCCATTTTTCAAAGATGCATCGTCAAGCCCCAAAATTCCGAGGGCGTCATTTTCTTGCCTCATCTGAGACTTAGTTTCTCGGCCACATGTGGACCTACACACGGCTGCGAGCGGGTCGAACTTTGAGGCGTATAGCATCTGCTAAATCTCGCAAATTCTTAGAAAACTCGTTAGTTTAACCGGAAAATAATAACGACCTCCAATATATTTCCCGAAAACTCATATTAGCATAACGAAGAACTTTCATATTCGAAGCTCCTGTTTTCACGACTCATGCAATTAGAGCCATCACATCTTCTAATATCATCCTCCACAGACATGTTCCCTAACAATTCAAATCTAATCTCCGTTCGAGCAGTAAATAATTATATCACGACAATCAAAATATTTTCAGAAGTCTTACTATATATCACCCTCGACCTACTGTCCGAACTAGTCTGTCATGCTCTCTAAAATTTCAAGTCATCCAGTGCAGCTCAAGTTTCATGCAATTAAACCCTGAGATACCTATGCATTCGGCCATTCACATGTTCCCAATATATAATTCTGGTCCCAAGATTTCAAGTTTCTAATATTCATTCCGCAAGCAAATTAAATCAAGACTCGTAAACATGCTAAATCGTCCCAATAACTTGGAAAAACTCACAACCCGTTTCCGAACGACGTCATTAGAGGATCCGTTATCGATGAAGACCAGGCTGGTCGTTGAGGTTGTGAGATTGGACCGATGCCAACATGCCACAGTTCTTGAGACTCGGATCGACTTCCACAGTGACGGCTAGTTCTGCTGATCCGCCGCTCGAGGTATCTCCACCTGGCAACTCGGATGATTTCGGCGAGAAGGAGGAATCTCGAAGGCGCATGGGCTGATTCGGTCCGCGCCAGGATTTTCTGTACTCAAATAACTCAAAAGGAAGCGGTGAACGCACGATTAAGTCCGAACATACCGATGTTAATATTATTCCATCGAGCATTCGGGCTGACTCTTCGATGCCATATAATGAAAACTCAAAACAAATTTTAATCCAGATAGGAAACATCACAGGCCCATGTAATTTCAGCTACTCCAGCGTATAAAATACTCACGGAAGGAAAATCATCATTTTTTTTTTTAGTACCCAAATTAAGGGATAAAAGGCCCGGGTCCAAATAGTTATTACTCAGCATCCCAAAAAAATAGGAAGCCCAATATGAGCCCAGCAAAATAATATTCTAACGTATCAATCCTCATGCAAAAATCAACTCTCCTTAAGAAATATAGCAGAACCAGTTCCAACACTAACAAAGAATTCGCATGCTCCTCGAATTCTAATTCCAAATTTCATGCAAACTCCCAATAATAGAATAGTCATACTCTTCTAAACATTTCATCACGTCACCATGAATATCAGAATTCATATTATTTGCTCCCAAAAGAAAACAACAGATTTAGCCAACTATTTAAAATACTTGTAGCCCCCCAAAACGTCAAAAACTTACAGACCGACTTCCGCTTTTCGATTTGCGGCAGATCCTTTCCCTCAAATCAGCGCCCGCTCGATGAGGCCGGGTATGTGAGGCGAGGACGCAAATGGATCTGATAGTGGGCTCGACCTCACCGACGGTTGCGCTCGGTCGTCATGCATGGCTGCACATGTGGGGAGTGGATCATTCTAGAGATCGCAATAGACCTGCTCGCGGCGAATCATGCCTAGCGGTGGCTGTCTGCGGTCGTCGCCTGGCATCCCTCTGTTCAGCGCTAGTCTCTTCGGAGCAGCGCTGATGAATTATGCCTCAACGGTGCGGCTGTTACGCGCGGAACTTGCTCGCGCCGGATTTGCAACCGCTCGGGCCTGATTAGTAACCGTTCGGTGGTCTGAGTTTCCATTCATAATGGCTGGTTTTCGATCCGTTCTTAGTGATAGTCTTGGTCGGGGGCGATGGGAAGGCCACGATGGATACGCTTCGGAGTGGGCAGATTTCATTGAAACGCATCGTGTTTTTGAGAACTAAACGTTCCCACAGACGGCGCCAATGATGCGTTCCAAAAAATCACGTCCCTGATTGCCGCGCAAACCAGCATTTCGCTCGACCTGTCGTGCCGCCGCCGTCGTCCGTTAGTCGCGTTGGCGCGTAAATCGACCATTCGCTCCCGTCGCCTCCGTAGAATGCCTGAAATACCAAAGAAAATGAGCTAGAAAGGCGCCGTTTCGGCGACGCCCCTCCGACGCTCAAGTCAGATAAATCATCATCATAAAAAAAAAGGGTAATGATAGGTGCTAGGCTCAAAAGACAGTTTTGGTGTTCGTTTCTGGCGTGTCCGTGAAAATGACTCGGCCGTTACCTTTTATAATCTCGCCTTGACCTGGTCATCACCCAAGCCCGCTTCTTTTGCGGACCTCTCGCGGCAACGTGGTTCTCCCACGTTCTTCCCACGTTTTCCTTACAAAGCGCGACCGGCTCGATATACCCACTTCGCGTCCGAAGATGGAGTCGCTCGGCTCGTTCATGTCGACGCGCTCGGGTCGTTCTCGTCTACTGCTCGGCTTGCTCTCGATCTTCCCTTTTCAAGGTCTCTCGGGCCATCTTTCTCGAGGCTGATTTCTCCTTTGAATCGGATTCTTCGGGGCCTGCTTCTGTTCTCGGGATCACCCTCGAGGTTACTCGTTTTCTTCCCCGGCTCACGGGTTATTTTACCGTTAGCCACAATCCCGAGGCTGACCTTCTTCATCGTCGTTTTTCTCTCAAGCTTGTGTTGTCATTATTGAGTTTCGAGAGAGGGAGCTGTCGTAGTACTCTGGCGCCCCTTGATGCTTTTTCTTCTGTATCTCTATTTAGACATATATATCATGATTGAGGGAGTAGTGGTGTTTGTGAGTAACCACTCACGATTAGTGCATCCTTATCCCATGTTTCTCTCCACTTTTGCCTTCCACGTTGGTGTGCTCTTCCCATGTTTTCACTTGCCTATTCTTGCTTGCTACGTAGTGCCTTCTAAATATTTCACTTAGCCCCTTCACTTCATTCAACTATCCCAAATTGGCTTATGCGTCCCTCAGCTTCCTCGTTCATGTGATGTCTTCGGTGTAGTGCTCGGGCAAGGCTTCATTCGCAGCCTGCCTTCAATATATTATTCGAACGTATCATCCTTCATCGCAAGTGCCTTCTCGGGCCCGGTTCGCCTCGGGACGCTTCTTGCGGGGCGTCGCTCGGGAAGTTTTCCGGCGGGGGAATGGTTTTTGCGGGGAATGTTTCTTACCCGCCTCTTTCGATTAGACTCGAATATTTGACCGGTTATATCTGGGGATAACAGCTCCTATCAAATCCTCGTAGGAACGGCCGGGATCTTACAACTTAATGCATTGCACGGTTAACTTTGACATCTGTAGAACGATATGGTATAAGAGTTAGACTACCTGAGAGGGATGCGTGCTTTTTTTAACAAGTTTTGAATAGCGGGTTTGAGATTGGAGGCGTTCATCTGTATAGATTTGGCGATATTGTCGATTGATTAGGTCGGATCGTTCTCACGTGTTTACGCGCCTAGGTGATTAGTGGAAATTTCGGCTTAGTTTGAGTAGTTAGTCAGAGACGAGTGATAAGAGTGAATATGCTTCGGTGATTAAATGAATGAGTTTGTAATAATCCGAGGCAATGGTTTACTGTGTTTAACCGTACTTGCTTCATCTTTTTGTTGATCCAGGAGAAGAAGCTTCGAATGGGGGTTGTAAACAAGTTCTTCATTGCATCAATGTTCATGTGGGCAGCTCCTGTTGCCATTTTATACGCCTTCAACCATAAACTACTGCCTGGTCAGATTTGATGACTACCAATTGATTCTTTATAGACCTCTTTTCAGTTGAGATAGTTCGCATTGAAATTGCATTCAGTTCCATCTATCTACTTGCCTTGCTTCTTAGTTCTTAATTTGTCCGAAAAACAGACATTGCCATTGTTACGAGCCATCCATGTCACATGGTTATAGATGTCTCGTATGGGATTAAATCGCGATATATCATTGACTTGGCGGTACAAAACTTGAATTAGGAATGATGTGTGTGTTGACTGTATCCATCGCGTACATGAAACAGGTTCGTCGCAGCTATCTCCAGAGGCAATGACATTGTGGAGCGGGATTCTTGCGGTCATCTCTGTTAATGTGGTCATAGGATTCTACATTTTCATGGCCATGAAAGAACCCACGGACAAGTATGAGCCAGATCCTAGATTCCTCGCAGACGCAAAGGCCAGCATGAAGAAGCTTGCCCAAGCCAACGACGACTCATCTTCAGACCCTCGTGCTAAAACAGACTAACCTCCATCTAGTGTCTAGTTTGGATTTTGATATCTGCATCTTTTTTGGTTGCTGCATTCGCACCCATGTAAAGAACATGATTTTTCTACGCTTGGTTAGGTAATTGCGTTTCGATGATCAGTTGGTTATCTAGTTATGTTTTAACTTCCGTTATTTCCCCTGCGGGTATGGGTTCGAATCTTGATAGGTTATTTCCACTCGTGTAATTTCAATTCTCGAGTATCTTTTCATCTCATCATTGTAAAGTATATACGATTTCCATCACATAGAATGTAATATTTATCCTTGTGTTTAAGAAAAGCAAAAGGGTTCTGCATATATAGAAGAAATGGCTTTGGAGAAACAGTGGCAAGCAGATTGGTACAAATATTGTGATGGAAATCAAAGCTCTAATGTTACATACAAGAAGGGAAAATAGCGCCTTCGACACTGGTTTGCTTTGTATTGCTAGAAAAAACCAGCAGGTTCCGACTCTTCCTACCACATTTGTCCTTAGAGAGGTGCAATAAGAGAGAAAAGTTATGGTCACAAATAAGCAAGTGTTTTCGAGCTTGGGATATGTGTAATGATATGCACAATGGTTTTTTTACCTTTTCAAGTGCGAATCCACAATGGATCCAAAGAGAATAGCTTCTCGTTTCGACTCTGAGCTGCTGCTACGGCCCCTAATGGAGGTGCGTGCACCGTGATTGGCAGAGTCCACTCGCACTTGTCTCTTCCCTCTATCAGAAGAGGATGCTCAAACCTTGCGATGAAAAGAACAATTACATTGAGAATCTGAGCTAGAAAAAGGACAGTGGTAGGGTTATAGCAGCGGCATTGCTCAAACCTTGACCACAGACATCTCTTTAGAGAACATCCGTTGGAAATTCAAGTGAAAAAGAAAATGGGTACCATCAATCAGTAGTTACCTTGTCCAATCAATGTTTTTTGGAGTTGTAAGAAATTCAAAACGAAGAGCCCATTGCACAGAGACATAGCGGGTGGCAAAACTCATGGGGCCATCTATCGGGATGGAGAAGAGAAAGCTTGTCTGAACTAGATCTGCCACCACCTCTTGATGATCACTATGGATCTGCATAAGTGAAAAAGGAAACGTGTGCGTGTGTGTGAAACTGCTTTTGCTCTTAAGCAAATCGCATAATATATTGATTCACTGTCCATGCGTTATCTAGCATGTACGTCATAACAAGTCAATTACACGAAGCTGTGATGTAAGATACAGAAGTGATTACAAAAGTAAGAATATGCACCTTCGTAATAGTAGGAGAATGTCTCCGAGAAGGATGAACAAAACGTCTGTTTATGGTCTCTTTAGTTTCCAGAGTTATTGACAGCTGAAAATGGCAGGCAATTCGAAACTACATATCACTAGACAGAAAATTATGCCAGCTTCACTAACCACATATGCTATTGGAAACAATACCTCAAGGCATCTCCTAGCCCCTCCTTCATGTAAGAAAGTCAAGGTTCCACCAATCTGTGAAAAGGAACAAGTAAGAACATAGGGGCCGTGGTAATGAAGAAGAGAATCATAACTACTCCATGTGCTTCACCATGTCACTGAAAAAATATGTTGACTCGGAGTTCTTAGGTGAAAATCTTAGTAGAACTTGGTCATCCAGTCTTATATTGTACGATCTCCCTCTTAGAAACCCTTCTGCTGCAGAAAAAATGTTGAGAGAAAATTAGCCATAAGGGACGAAAAGAATCGAGTGCGCAAATAATACAATTACTAAGGATCAAAGGAATTACATCCTCCAGGTTCAATTGATCCAGATAGTGATGGCAACCTTGAGTCATCATCGGCCGAGAAGGACCTTAGATGCCTTGTTGGTTGGCTCCCAGACCCACCAGCTGTAGATCTGTCTGAAAACGGTGAATGAAGAGATTACATTCCAAATAGCTATAAAATGCATGCGTGTGACACGCAGACATGATAACAGAGCTGCTGACAGAAGTTTAATATTTTCAATAATAATATTGTCCTTGATGTACATAACTTAAAAAATTTATCAAATGTTGCAAGAAATATCAAGTTATTAATATTGCTTACCGCTAGCCGTATCATTAGCATCCTCAGCCACAGACAGGCGAGAGAATGCCATGTTGGATGGCAAACTTGTTCGCTCTTTAGTGGCGTAAAAAGAGCCTTTCTTTGAAGAACGTGCTGACATAGATGCCAATGACAGCGAACTTCCAAAAGTTCTATTTATATCTTCCTTCGAAAGGTTATAGGAAGAAATGGATAATATATCATCCCGTGAACTTTCATAACCATCCTCAACTCCATCAAGAGCCTCATTCAGTTTAGCCTACAATTAAAAATCCACCATATAAACTCATCTTGGACAACATGATCAAATCAAAAGAAGCTTTTCGTGGACACACATGTGAAAATAAAAAGATAGACCCATACAAAAGGTATGAAAGTTACCCATTCAGAATCAGCATCCATTTCCTTCCAGTATACATCCAAAAATGCAGTTTCTAGAGGAACAATCCCTGATGAAGTTATTTTTCGTTATTTATGCACAAAATGGGGAGGTTACTGAAAGTAAGTAACTCGCTTAAAAAGTAGTCTATTCTAATAGGGCTAGTTTTCACCAATATAAATATTGATTGGCAGAGAGATACGCATTTATTGCATAGAATAAAACAAGCAATCAGAGAGTCTAAGAACTTGGCAAGTAAAAATTGCTTAAATATGATCTGTGGATACAAATGTAACGTACCATCATCACTATTTTCTTCACCGACCAGGCCATTGTTCTTCTGTGTAACCCATATCTGGAGTGGAACTCGTGCTTCCTATGGATACCAAGGCAACAAAAAAGCATGACTGTGAAAGAAAAATGGGAACTCGAAGTGCAAAAGCTTTCTAGAGTTGAGAAGAATCTGATATAAAGAGCAAGCAAATGGAGAAAGAAAAACTGGCAGGAAACAACTAATCTGTGATATTTCGTAAGACAAATCAGATTGAAATTTCTGACCAGGTCCGAGATTTGCTGTACTGACTCGCGATGAGATGGTCCATTCTCCAAGATTAGATATTGCCCAGACAATGTACTCCTGACATAGTACAAGTAACGAATGGTTGTACCTCGGTATGATGGTGGAATACCGTTCGGTAAAACAGTCCGGACCACATCTACAAGTAAACAACACTTGAAGTTCATTGCAAGCCTCAACAATGGGAACTCGAAGTGCAGAAGCTTGAGTTAATTATGCCAACAAGAAAAATGGAATGCAAATCATCAAATTTACTGTAAAAGATCGACTGCAAATTTATAGTATCTACACTGACTTACATTTCTTTGCGGAACCACTGGATAGAATTTGATTCGATACTACAATCGGAGTAGAGCAATCCATAAATACATATTCCCCTGAGGAGAAAGAGATAACAACATTTTATATGTGACTAATCACAATCCTACAACGCTGATATCAAAAGTATTATTTATGTTTATTCTATATCATCTCCATTCAATGTTCTTAAAGTATTTGGCTTTCTCATTTCCACATCTTCATTGTATCCAGACACGCATACAATCAATCACGCGACCGCGCGATTCAGAAACGAAGCTCATGATAACTCCATAATAATCACATTCGTCATATCACGTAACGATCCGCAAATCTCGAGATATAAAAGACATCCTCGTACCTCGTCGGTGCTTGGAATCGGGAGCAATATTCCTCGGCGCGCTGAACCACTGAGCATCCAATTTCTCGATCCCTTTGCACTCAAATGTTAGCTTCTCGATCAGCAGCGTCCATTTATCTTCGGTAGGGTTTTTGATTTCAATGGTGACAGTGATCGGATCGCCGGGACGGTACACTCTTCTGTCCGCCTCCAGCTTCAGCTGCGGACGCGGTGGATCCGTATTGCTCGGCGGAGACGACGACGGCGTAGCTCCGATGCCGAACAGCGAGAACCTACGCGACGATGAACTGGCGAGCGCCATTTTTCAATGGGAATTACTAATTGCGAAAGGGAAGAAGTGCAGCGAGCTTGTTGCCGAAGTGACGAGACAACATTGCTCAGCGATTTTTTTATATTGAAATGTTAATTTCCCGAAAATATTAGTAATAAATAGCATAAATAACAATTCAGATCTACAGCCGCCCACCAGCCAACATCGGGTCAGGTCGGGTCGGGTCCACTCCAATACAAGCGGGGCAAATACCCCGAAATTCGAAAACAACAAACTATATACTAAACTATTATCCATCACAAAAGGTATCTCTAACGGCGGCGGTGAAGAAGATAATGTGGCCGCCGCGGCCTCGCCGGAAGATAACCCGTCGAATCGGAGACATCATCGCAGTCGATACTCTTGCAAGAAGCCGACACTTTAATGAACCCAAACCTATCACTTAAGCTCCTCGTAACTACACCAATTTTCGAACAAGCCTTATTATTGCAACCACGGAGACAATCATCGTCGCCCTTAGAACACTCGACCATTGCTGCAAAAAAAGGATCTTTACGCCGCTTACCGACTGAAAGGTACTTGTTGGGCGAGTTCGACTCTGGGATATTATTGCCGTTTAGCTTCATCGGCGGCAAGGGAAGAAGGAGGCGATGGTCGTTCTTGTTGAAGCTTCGGCTCTTGTTCTTGGGAACTCCTGGGTTTTGTTCCCATGAAAATGGGATTCCTTTGCATGGTCGGAGAGGAGATATTGAGCTGTTGTAAGAAGATAATCCCATGGTTCGCCGTAGCGGTCGCGGACGCTGATGCGGACACGAGCAATTCAGATACGTTGCATTATCGCGTATCGGTCGCGGGCGATACGCAAATTTTGCAAAGATAATAATAATATATATTTATATATGTGTTTACCAGTATACATAATGTTAAATAATAATAATAATATATATTTATATATGTGTTTTACCAATTATAATACATAATGTTTGAATAATAATATATTTATATATGTGTTTACCAATTACAATACATAATGTTTGTGAAATATCTTCTAATTTATTTCAATATCACAAGATTATACATATTATGTAAATAATAATAACATATATTTATATATGTGTTTTACCAATTATAATACATAATGTTTGAATAATAATAATATATATTGATATATGTGTTTTACCAATTACAATACATAATGTTTGTGAAATATCTTCTAATTTGTTTCAATATCACGAGATTATACATATTATGTAAATAATAATAACATATATTTATATATGTGTTTTTACCAATTATAATACATAACGTTTGAATAATAATATATATTTATATATGTGTTTTACCAATTACAATACATAATGTTTGTGAAATATCTTCTAATTTGTTTCAATATCACAAGATTATACATATTATATTTAGATTTCTGCTAGTATATTTAACTCATGTCATTAGATTTAGTTAAAAAGTTATCAATAAATTTTACATGCTTGAGAATTTTTTATTTTCAGTAATTTGTAATTGTTTGATTAACAATTGGGCCTTTGTAACCATGATATTAGTTAACAGCCCAATGTCTAAAATTGAAAAACACTCCATCGGCTTTATCTAACCTAATGCCGCCGCCTGTCTTCTATTCTAAGCTTATCAGTTCATCAATGGAGGTAAGTTGCAGAAGAAAAAAAAGTGAGATCGAATCGCCGATATTTCGGACGTTACACCGATATATCGTCCGCTCCGTCCCGACCCGGCCGAGATCTCACCGCTACGTCCGAGATCTAGCCGCGGCAAGACCATAACCGCGCCAACCCGTATCTTTGGCGCGGCCGGCGGCGATCCCGTTACGGAGCGGGCGATACGGCCGAGTTAACGCCGCGACGGCGAACCATGGATAATCCCTTCGACGAATCTTCGTCTGATGAATTTGATGAAGACGAAGAAGAAGATGGCGTTCGAGAGTTTGTGGGTTTGGCGTTGGTTTCTTGATCTTTGGTGTGTGTAGTTGGAGTGTTAGAAGTAGGAGAAGCCATTGTTACTCGAAGAGGTTTGTTTTGAGTTAGAGGAGAAAGAGATGATGAGTGGATCTCGTGAGTTGGGGTTGATTATGTTGGGAATTAATATAATACAAGAAATTGAAGGACTATAAGGTTGTGTATATTATAATTTAGTATATATATTTATATTATAATTGGAAGTGGTTGGGGACAAATTTCATTGACATGACTCACCCCATACACAAGTTTTTGGAACCATATAAGAATCTTTTTACGGTATTAATTTAATATTAAGCTTATGCATTTTTCAATTACGAGATCTGATGTAAATCTTAGTAACCTTTTTATATACTTATATTTCGACAATAGAAGATAAATCTTTTACTTACTATCACAAAAACATTCATCCTTTGAAACAATCCAAATATCTTTATATGTTTAATAACTTTTGAGTAGATCGAACTTAAAAGAGAGATGGAGACAAGTGGTTTCTGCTTAGCCAAGTGATGCCTAAAATGTCCGTGATGATTCTCTTTTGTTTGCTTCTGCCTTGTGAATTGAGAGCCTCTTCATGTTTTGCACTTGCGTGCGTATTTGTTCAAGATTTGTATTTGAAACAAATAAAAACTTTGTATATTCACGTAATTTCTCTTGCCTTCATCGTCTTCTCTCTGAGTTGATGTTATAATTCCAATAAACGCATTGTAGTTTATGGCGTAAGCTCATATTCATTTCTAATGATAAATTCATTGCTCGATCTCGACGCATTAAAAAACTCTGACCTAACGCTAAGAGCTTTCGATTATGGCATGAGGAAACCCTAAATAACTCTAATACAGTTTAAAGTCGAGAAACACCATATCTATAGAAGTAACGTCGAATCAATCATACAAGAAAGTTAGATCGGTCGGCAGCAAACTCCAAAAGAAAATTCAAAATCGATTCTTTAACGTCGCGAAACTTACCAAGCCTACTTTTCTCGAGGACGCCCTTCATGACCCGAGTGTAAAGTCTCTCGAGCTGAGGGATGCCATAGCCATTAGTATGTTCCAAGAACAGATTCTTGATTGAATCTATTCGGCCTGAAGCCTCAGCTTCGAGCATATCTTCTGCAGAAGGTCCATTGACTCGAGGATCAGAAACATCGAGTTGGTTGACCACAGAAACTGAGCTTTCGGGAATTTGTGGAGTTGGGTCCTTTTCTGCGTCAATTTGGGGAAACTTTAGGGGAAGAGAGTCGGGTATTGTTTCCTCTTCTGCTTCGGATGCTGACGTGGGGGACAGCGAAAATCACTTGGGAGTTGGGAACGATAAAATCTCAATTTACAAGTATTTGTTTCAAGTAGACTGAAGGAATACCAGTATTAGAAGCATCGCTGTGTTTCTTTGTTCCTTCGATTGTTTTGTGGCTCTGATTTTCGGGCTCGGGATTATGAAGGCGGGCACTAGCTCGAGTCATGGTGTTGGTCGGGTTCGCATTAGAAGGTGTTGGTACGGCCTCGGCCACACTCTCCGGCAATTCTCCTTCCTCCTCAATCTTTTCGCATAGTGCAACTAGTGAAGGGTCCATCTGGGACAGCATACCATGTACCTGAGGGAGGGAGAGAGAGAGAGAGAGAGAGAGATAGAGAGAGAGAGAGAGAGAGAGTTAAACGGTGTACAAGAGGTAAGCGTAGGACCAGTAAATGAAGTAAATGAACTTACTACGTCTCGGAGCTCATAAGCTCTACTGACTATTCTTGCACCATTGTAATCATCTCCGTTGTATTTCTGGCAAGGAAACAATAGTGTCAGGATAATGCATATGATTACCTCGAGGCGAAGTTTTACAGATAACAGAATGCAGTATCCGGACATGCGAGGCTCTTAACAGTCGAGGAAATTAACAGTTATATGGACTCAATAACAGAAGTTGCATATCGGTCATGTAGAGCAGGAAATTCTGTAGGCTACATCATGCCGGAATCTACCTTGGCATTAGTCAAAATAAGGTCAAAGTCCTCCAAGAAAGATTTGCATGTAATGTATGTTCCACTGTCGACGTGCTGTAATAAAGTAGCCATGTCCATAGGTTTCTGAATGATCGCATGATAATTTGGGGCATCTTCATCTGAGACGGGAAAATGGAAGGCACTAAAGCGCTTATCATACAGAATCCTGCACAAAAAAGATAGATAAGTTAGCACAGTATTTAACACCTGATAAATAAAACGTGAATCAATTTATAAATGGAGGAGTTACCACAAATTGGTTTTAGTATCAAACCCTCAAATTTCACTACATTCACACCACTACTGTGAAATGGCATGAATGCAGAAAAGGCAAGCACTAAATATTTGACAGTATCTCACCGGTTGCAAACATCACGTAGACACATGCGCATCCGCCGAAGAGCATGCCCTTGAGCTTCAGCTTTGGCTTTTAACTCAGAGGCCTTTGGTCCAGTATCCACTTTTGGAGCCTTTGGAAGTTCATCACGGCCATCTGATTGAGATCCCTTAACTGCATTTTCTGACTGAACAGACAGAGCGGCTTCTACAAGACGGTCGAAAAATGAAGAGATATCCTCGGTTGATGGTGGGCTCAAAAATAAACTGTCAAAAGCATGTGGCAAGACATAATTAGGGAAAGACCCCAGTTCAAAGAGAATGAAGAACAGGTTCCGCTTATGGAAGAATAATTCCACAGCTGTAAAAAAAGTAGATCAGGAACCTAGGTCTTCTTAGCAAAATGCAAAAAAAAAAAAGAGATTATTAGCGAATTACACATCGCGCTCTGAAAATATCGTGGACGAATTATCAGAAATCTCGTCAAGCGACATAGAGGATGTTCCTAAGATCAAAATGGGAAGATCAGATGGCATTTCTTCCAGCAGAGTCCTGAGAACAGCCCTAAGTTGGTCATGTGCCTAAAACGAAAAACGAAAATGAGTATTCCAAGTGCCAAATAACAGCAGAAGATGAAGCAAGCACTGATACATAAAACTACCAATTTAAGTGTATACCAGTGAAGTGTTTGAAATGTTTTAGATAGAAATAAGGGGTAACTCACATTCTCCCACCAGAGATGAAACTGAGGTAAGTACAAGATTGATGGTGTGACTCTCCTAGCTTCGGTAAAAACATGAACCAATGCTTCCTCAGGTGTTTTGGCACCGGGATCAGAAAGAAGAGATGGTAATGCAAGAGAATGGACAGGAAACTTTTCTAGTTCATGTAAAACGGCAGGCCCAACATGATCCTGCATAAGATACACACACACAAATATACGGAGTAAGGACTTGGACGATAGCATGTGATATTCATGTCACAAGAAAAGAATTATTACCAGTCCAGAACTAGCATTGCCATAGATCAGAAGCCTAGGACGATAAACAAGAGAAATTACAGAACCGTAGGAGAGCATAGAAAGCTTGGTCACTTCCAATGAAGCAGAAGCAGGGAAGATGCCTGAAATAATTCTCATTGCTGCCTCGAGATGTCGCTGCAGACACGGTGCAACGACAGGTGTCAACGGTTTGGAGTTCACAATCGATCCTCTATGAGCAGCAGGAGTAATTGTAGCCATGGCCTCAATGAAATGATATTTTTCCACTTTTATTTCTTCGATGTTTATCAAAAATTTATCATCGCTGGTGTACACTTGAGGATATTTTTCACGAAAAGCACGTATGGCTGCTTCAGTACATAAAGCTTTCAAATCAGCACCGCAATATCCAACACAACTAGCAGCAAGTTCCTGTTTTAGCTCCTTCGACGGAGGCTGCTTCCACCTGCGGGTGTGTATATCTAATATTTCAGCACGGGCTTCACATCTTGGCAAGGGAAAGTTGAACTCACGATCGAATCTTCCAGGTCGTCTCAGAGCTCCATCAATAGCATCGACCCTATTGGTGGCTCCAATCAAAACGACCTGCCCTCGAGAGTCAAGGCCATCCATTAAGGCAAGTAGAGTTGAGACAATAGAATTATGAATCTGCTCCTGCTTGCTCGATCTGACAGGAGCAAGCCCATCAATCTCGTCAAAGAAGATAATCGAAGGCTGGTTCTTCTGAGCTTCTTCAAACAGAAGCTTCAACTGTCGTTCTGCTTCTCCAACCCATTTGCTCAGCACGTCAGCACCTTTTCGCATGTAGAAGCTCACTTTCTGCCCAGCCTTCGAAGCAGCACAAGCCAATGCTCTTGCAATCAGCGTCTTTCCTGTGCCAGGTGGACCACATAACAAAACTCCTCTAGGTGGTGTGATGCTGTAGCTGGCGAAAAAATCGGGATATAACAGTGGAAAAAACACCATCTCCTTCAAGGCATCAATATATTCAGCGAGACCACCAATATCATCGAAACTCACGGTCTCATCGATTTGTACGGGTTGAATATCAGCGCCTCCTTTGGAACTTGGACCAGCGGTTTGAATGCCAGCGGTCAGGTTACCAACGTTATCATTTTGATGAACCCAACCAGATGCAGCTACATTCAAACCCCATGAAGTTGATCCAGGCATGTCCACCCCCCCGAGCAACCAAGGCATCCCGGATCTGTTGATGCCTCTTCCCCAAGGCAGGGGAGGACCCTGATCCAGCTCATCTACTAGAAGGGAATCATCTGAATCCTCACCGCGTGCCACGCGATGGCGTCTATGAATACGGGATCCACCCCTTCTTCCTTCTCGACCCATTTTTGTTCCCATTCCTTGATGATATACTCTACGAGGAGATCTTGCCCTTTGTTTACTCTCTTCAATAGAATTCCGACGTACATCTGCACGGTTTCGCAAGTCATACCTTCGTTTACCTTCTTGCTCTTCGGCTTCTTCATCTCCATCCTCTTCTTCACCAACTTCTCCATTATCTTCGCCAGCAACTTCATCTTCTTCACCGTATTTATCTTCAAGATCGTTTTCTTCTGCATGATTTACATTTTCAGGCTTATCATTGTCTGCTTCTTTCTCTTCAGATGTACTTTGCGGCTCTTCCTCCTCCTCTTCAGAGTCCAAGCTTAAACTTTCTTGAGAACCTGCTGTTCGATGCCGAGATCGGGGTCCTTTATGACGAGGTCTCAAACCTTCACGGCGAGGAGCAAATTTGTGTTGGCTTGAAGCACCGGTGTTTTCTAATCTCTTCCGTGAACCTTGGTACCCAGATATCTGAAAAATTGAGTTGCATATGTTCCTATTATGATGTTTGTGGGGATCATTGATCAATAGTAAGTACTACCATTAAGTCATTGTCCTCAGATCCAGAACTGGCAGTGTAGATGTCTAGGTTCATGGGTAGCTTCCTCTTCCTTTTAGAGCGCCGAAGATCAGATCCCAAGGACTGTACGATGGAGGCGACATCATATAATAAATTCATTTTCCTAAATTTTGCCAATCAAACTGCATTATCTAACTAAAGTCTAAAGAGACAACATGTAGCAAATGAATACTTCCACCTGCTATTGTATCTTAACTCTTAAGTGAGCACACCGTAAATATAATAGAAAAAGAAGTCAGGAAATCTTAAAAGAGTAGACCAAGCAACATGATGTAAGTTAACATCATACCAGACAATTACAGAGGCAAACATACCTTTCCATTTGACTTTCTAAGTGTATGACCAGGACGCAACATCTTTGCTATGTTTGCAGCTGTAGTTCTTGTCTTGGGCTTCTTTCTCTTAGGGATGATAGTGGGAGAATAATAAGAATATGCTCGATTATAGTACTTTGACCGACCCCTAAGCCGATCACTTGACCGCACTGGCCTTGAATCAGGCTCATCCCCCTCAGAAGATTTCTTCGGATACATTGGAACCAACTAGTTATTCCCCATGACTATGATACTCAAGATCTAGAAAAATAAAAGAAATAAAATATGATTCATAACACACACTGCTCATCAAGGTACAAAAATCCATTAAATATTGCCAAAGTATAGCGAGAGTCCAGATAACAGGAGAAGATACAGAAGGACAGGCTAAATACCACCATCAAACACAACAGATTCCAGTGCATTATAAAAAAAAAATCCTACCATTATCATTTCAACATAGGAGAGCATCGGAATACTGACGTCAAACATTAAACCACATCATCATAAAAAGCATAAATAGATCTGATTCAATGCCAATCAATAGATAGAAATTAAAATTAGTAGCACTTCTGGTCCAAATATGTGCTCCTTTACCAGACAAGCAAACGAATGTATACTCCCCAAAGTTTACAAGTGATACAAAAGATAACAAACATTGATATGATTTAAGAATCAAGCAAACTTATCAGGATCGTACATAACAAAACAATAAAGCAGAGGAACAAGTTATAGGTTCACAATAGATAACTCTGCATGCATTACGGAAATCAGAAAAGCAAATGAAGCAAAAAACTCGCAATACATACAATGAAACGAGAAACTAATCTAAGAGACTCCAAATATGAATCAGCTTTCAAACAACGAAAATAATAACCAATCAAGAGCAGTTCACCAATCGAGAAAAAAATTACCCTTCTCTTGACTTCCCCGATGACTTTTCCGTTATGGTAGTGATGGAGAAAGAGCGTCGAGTGAGAAATGAAGTGACTGAAGAAAGGGCTCACGTATATAGACGGAACACGGGGTTTATTTATTTTTATTTCCATTTTTAAATTTTAATTTTCTTATCCGTCTTTGGATAACTATATGGGCCTCAAATATTGGGCTTAACATTCGCCTGTCGGCCCAAACACATACTTTTGGGCTCGACAGTAAGTTTCGGTCAGTCGCGATTAGCTCACGAGAGAATAAAACGTTTATCATCGTCACAAAACGAATTAATTTTAGGGTCTTTTTCGTTTCAGCCCCAAGATAAGTTTCATTTATATTTTAGGACCCTGTCAGAAAATCCATAGTTTTAAGGAATCGATTTCTGCAGAACCACTTAAGTGTTCTGATGTACCACTTCTCTGATCTACACCACTTCATGGATCTACAGTACCACACCATTGTTCTGAAATACCACTTCATTGTAGGGATGGCAATGGGGCGGGTCCGGACCCGAACCCGCCCCGGACCCGCCCCTAATGGGCCGGGTATTTTTAAAATAATCGGGTATGGGGCGGGTAATGGTTTAAAATTTTTCTACCCGGCCGGGTCTGGGGCGGGTCCCGGGTCCGGCCAAACCCGCCCCGATACCCGGCCCGAAACCCGCCCCGATAATATATCTATATTATAATTAATTTTGTAATTAAAGTTATATAGTATTATTGTTAATATTATGAATAAAAGAGTTGTTGGTCTAGTGGTAGAGGTTTGGTATTACAAATGTGAGGTTGTGGGTTCGAATCTCAATCAACCTATTTATACATTTTATCTTTTAAAAAATAAAAAAAAAAAAAAAATTGAAAAAAAAAAAGAAAAAATAATATATTCGGGTCTGGCGGGTCAGACCCGGTTCGCTCGGGTCTAGCCCGGGGCGGGGCGGGTCCAGACCCGAGACGGGGCGGGGCGGGTCCCGGGTTTGCTAAAAAATAATCGGGTCGGGTCCCGGGTCCGGCCAAACCCGACCCATACCCGGCCCGTTGCCATCCCTACTTCATTGTTCTCCGATACCAGTTCATAGACACTGTATAACACTTGCGTAAAATTTAGATCCTCTAAATTTCATAAAAATGGGGTCCTTAAAACTATAAATTTTATGACAGGGACCTGAAACCTAATTTGAAACATGTTTTGGGTCTGAAACTTAATTAGCCGTTAATTTTAATAACGCTTACAAAATAGATTTTCTAGCACTATCACAAAACTAACTGACGTTTACTTTTCTATACGGCGAATAACGTTTCATACTAACGTGAATACGATCTGCTTTTCAAACTATACATACCTACATCGGCATATACACATTGTATAATTTTATCGACCAAAAAGAACGAAATTTGATCGATAAAACTCATAAATAAGCAGCACAACACTCTTTTAAGAATGAGCTAAGACGAAGAATTTATTGCTTGGCTAGAATCTAGCCCAGCAACGTGTACACTGCGCTTCGCAGTCGCCCTTGCAATCGATATTATACCCTAACACCTTGGGATTTCTAAGGATAAGTTTTGTAAGATTCTTACCTTTGATTCCCCATTGGCTTTCAAGGATCTGCACGTTTGCTTTGATTTCATCTTCAAGGCTGCATCCAAGAACCTCGGGAAATTTCTTGAGAACTTTCCCGAGATCATCTTCGTTGAGGCCTAAACCTTTGAGATAGCTGAGGACTTCGGCGACGACCTCATACCTGGGCACTTCTTTTTTCCGCTCTTCGCCCCAGTAAGGAGAATGAATATGACCAAATGCTTTTCCTAGGATTTTGTCTTGTTCGTCTTCGCCGAAATTATATGCCGATAACGCCTTTCTGCAAGAATCCCACGTTTGATTGTCTCCGTCGCCGAGAACTTGGCCTTGAATCTGCGCTGTGGATCGTAACTTCCAATTCCCAGCTGGGTTAAGGGTTGACCCGTATATACGAAGATTTACATCTACGGGTATTTTGTCGGTTGACGCTGATTGGGCAGTAAGCTGAAGATAAAGCAAGAACGAAGATGATGCAGTCAACTGGGAATCTTCTACGAAACACAAATGTATTAGCTAAAAATCTCGAACTGTTTTGGAATAAGAACTCAACTCAGTTATTAGGTGATCAGATTTGTCCTTGTATAAGATATTGAAGACAAAAATTACTCTAGACCAACGTGGATCAATTATCAAGATCAACCACTTGTGAAATATCTCCCACTCGTCCTACTTCCTTACTCAAACTATTCCTTTAGAACAAACCCACTAAATAGTTGCATTCGATCATGAGTACCAGCCTTTCATGTAATCTCTATCTTCTCGGTGACATGAGATATCTGAGTCACGCGCCTAAACTACATGTTTGAATGAACAAATGCTACAAGTGAGAGGTTCGCCGGCCTTACACCACATTCAAAAGCCAACAACCAAACAGAAGCATAACTGCACAAGGCCTACTAAAGCTAACATAACAAAATCCTAGTTCAGTGGAAAGTCTAAATAATTGCAGGCTTAGGTTGGTTCCACATAACAAATGCGACCGCAGATGACGAAGACTTACGAGAGAGCAAAAGGGCACAGTTGAGTCAAATGTCACCAGAGGAGATGCCAAAAACTTCCCCAGCATCTCTGAGAAGAACATTTTTCAAATTTAACCAGAGCATGTAAATTCAACTATTGCATACAACTAAAAAAAATCCTAAACACAAGTGAAGCGAAGCACAACTAGAAAAACAGGACGAAGAAGAACGCATCTACGTCTATAAGCTGAAATGATTAATCCGCAGCTAATTTGCAGAAATTGACACGATATTACCTCTAGAATTAGATGGCTGGATTGAGTTGTTTGTGACCGATTCTTTACTGAGAGAGAGAGAGAGAGAGAGAGAGAGAGAGTGCCTTCGTGGCCTCAGCTGCTCTCCATATAATATGCCAACCCATATTTAATACAAAATATTTTGGGCTTATGACGTCAATAAGGCCCAATTGTGCGATTCCTCTTTTTTATTTTTTTTATTTTTTTTAAATAAATATTTGTTAATGGACGACGTGGACATTTCGAGCTCGACCAACAACTCCTCTTTACGCAACAGCAGTCATTCTCTTCGAAACGTCGTCGATTGACTTCCGCGTTAGGGTTTGACAATGTCGGCGACCAACCCAGCTTCGTCATCCTCGCAATACACGTATACCGCCGCTCCAAGCGCCGCCTCGACGTCCTATTTTCCGACGCCATTCCATCTTCAACAGACGACGCAGTCGGTTCCGTACATTGGAGCCGCGCCTCCACCGGTCTTTCCTGCTCCGTTTTCATTGCCTCAATATCAGCAGGCCCAGGTGAGGATTCCGACTATCAATTTTCCTTTTTTTTTAGTTCGGCTGTAATTTCGGAGCTGCTTTTTCGTTGAAATTTGTGATTTTATGAATTTAGACTGGAAATGACGACAAATTATATAGATCTTGACGATTTGCGAACTTTTAATTGAGCCAAAGAATGGTGTTCTCTTGATCTGATTTAGGTAATAATGATGCAAACTATGAGTAGAAATCTGTTGTAGTGCGAACTGCGATTGGCGCAACATTTCTTGCAATGTAGTGGTTTGCTGCTCAACTTCACCCCTATAGTTCTTTCTAATGATATTTTGTTAATTTGGACAGGCTCAACAGTTATTCCAGAGGGATGCACAGACAATAACGCCTGAAGCTCTTGAAAGTGTGAAGGCTGCACTTGCAAGCAGCGATGTTGAGCACAAAGCAGAGACTAAGAAGAAGGCAACTCCGCGGAAAGCAGCTGGGCAGGCTTGGGAGGATCCAACACTTGCTGAATGGCCTGAAAGTACGATTCACTTCCTCTATTTCTTTATGCACTCCTCCAATTGACCATTCTGACAACTATTAATTACTACTTGTTTATCACTGTCTCGTATCTGTTTTAGAATGTTAGTGTTGTCCATGTGAGACAATTACAATGAGCCTTTTGTTTTCGTGGGTTGGCGAGTTTCTTGGAATTTTTCTTTTGTTTTTTAGTAATGTAAAGTCGGTTACTTCAATTAGTTCGACATGATTGGTGTCACCCATATTAGTAATGGTTGAAACTTCAGAATTCTGTGCTTACATAATCTGAAGTTCTGAAACTGAACACGCAAATTTCACTTCTTATTTTCTTTTTTGTGTAATCTGTGCAGATGATCACCGTTTATTCTGTGGCGATCTTGGAAATGAGGTGAATGATGATGTTTTGTCTAAAGCATTTGCAAGGTTTCCTTCTTTTAACATGGCCAGGGTAAGTTTCTCTGCAGACATCCTATAGCATCAGTTCGCTTTTGTGCGTAATTAAGTGGGAAATAATTTGTACAAAATTCTTGAGTGGTGTGAGAATTTGCATGTCTTCCTCAGATGTCTTTGTTTGAGGTGCGTGGAGCCCCCAGTTGACTCGTAACGGTAAGGTAGAAACATTCCTTTGTTTGAATTGGTGTGGTGACTTTCAGAATGCATGTGAATGAAAATTGCCGATGTAATGGTATCGACTGCCTTGATAATTCAATGGAGTAGTAATGATTAATGAATGAAGGTAGGACGGGTTTAAGCTATTGAAATTCTTCTTTGTATACCAGAAGCTTAAGACTATAGTGGGACTGAAGCGAACTGTCGATTCCTCCGTATAGAGTTGGGCAGAAACTTATCTATATGCGATCGCCACTTTTCAATCTTGCAACATTGTTCTATGCTTATTGTAATTACGAGATAATGTTTTAAAATAATTAGATTTTCTGGATGACTATTTATCACATGGGAGCTCGGTTCTGATACTATACCAGGCATATCTGTTGATGGGCTTTATTCCTTATTTTTCAATTCGATTAAGGTTGTCAGAGACAAGCGAACTGGGAAAACCAGGGGCTACGGCTTCGTTAGCTTTTCCAACCTATCAGACTTGGTGGCAGCAATCAAGGAGATGAATGGTAAAAATGACTTTTGTGTCGTATTTCAAAGCCCAAAACTCGGAGAATTGCTAACCACATTACTTCCTTGTCTCAGGTAAATATGTTGGAAATCGTCCTATCAAGCTTCGCAAGAGCACGTGGAAGGAAAGGACCGATCAAGAAGCCCTTCAAAGGCAAAAGGTAGGTCGATTTCGCCTTTGTGCACTTTTGACTTCGGTTTCAATTATGCTTCTTAGTCGATTATCACCTTGTTTTCACTCTTTCCTTTGGCTTCTATCGCAGTATCAATCTTTCAAGAAGAACAAGCAACCCAAGAAAAGTGTGTTACACAAATAAAAATCTCCTCAACGCATGCCCATTAGCATTATTTGCGTGGACTCTTACTACAATAACAGACACTCTGTCCCGTGGATTGGATTAAAGTTAGCATTTTCTAGCATTTGTGAGGAGTTGATAATATTCCCATATGTGTGTGTCACCATGAATGATGAAAAGTGTGTAAGTTATATCCCTAGTAAGAATATTCAAATATCAAGATTGGCCCGAAATTGAAAGTCTCATGAAATTTTCACTTTGTATACTCCAGAAAAAAAAATTGTCTTCTTTCCAAATTAGCAAAAACGCTGACGATCGGTCTAAGGGTTATCGAGCCCAGCAACTGAAGCTGGCTGTTGTGGCAAGTCATCTTGAGGAGGTTTGCTCTTCCCAGGACCCGAAGAAACCTTAACCATCGCCGGTCTTAACAAGCGATCTCCTAGAAAGAATCCCCTACGAAATTCTTGGATTACGATCCCCTCTTTAAACTCTTCAGATTCTTCCCTGGCAATCGCTTCATGAATCTGCACACACAACAAATTCAAGAGCAAAAAAAAAACTAGCTTAGTATGCCTTTTAATGGGCACATTGTACTACATATCCTAAACAAGAATGGGGTTCGAAGCAAATGTTGATCCATGTTCAGCTAACACAATCCCAAGCATTGCAATGAAGTAACAGAGCCAATTACGGATAATGCATAAAGAAAGATTGAATCTTTACCGAAGGATCGAATGGCTTTCCCACGGTAGGCACAGCAGCGACTTGCAAGCTCCTCATGATCTCCACAAACTGCTTGTAGATTCCCTGTTAACTCGTATCGATCTTCTTCTCGTTATCCGTCTCAATTTGAATATGTTGTTTTGCTCTCTCGAAGCTATCAACCATTGGCAAGAGGCTTTCGATAACTTCTCCTTGGGCGTTGCTTCTCACCGTCAGTCTTTCTTTTTCGGATCTCTTTCTGTAATTCTCAAAATCTGCTTGCAGTCGAATGCATTTCTCTTTCCCAGAAGAGACCTCTGAAGATAGAGACTCAACTTTCTCCTTCAACTGGTTTTTCTCATTTTCTGTCCTGAGAATTAAGCTTTCGACTTCGTATACTGTCTTTGCATCACCGTATATAACAGCTTCTCTGTATACCTTCATGAGGGATTTCAGGCTAGAGGGATACTTGCTATTTGCAGCTTTTGAAAGCTCTTCGGAATCTGTTAAATGGGATCCATCTTCATTGTTCCTCTACATATTCGAACAGCAGCCACTGGTTAATGCATTTGATATAATCGAAAAAGAAATTAGAAATCCAATCTTTGTCAAACTTTCAGTGCCAAACAACGACTAAAACGGAAAGGAAAACAAAACCAGCAATCGCAAGAAAGGTACATCAAAACAACAACCCACAAAAGATATAAGCTTAGCAGGGTTGTACCTGGGTTGAAACCCATGTCTTGAAAGATGAACCCTTTCGATTCAAGCTGACAATTCTTGAACCCTCGTTTTTCCTGAACGGATTGGCACAAGGCGAAGCAATTGCTGAAATCGGTTTCGGAGAAACCGCGCCGTTTCGAAGGGGGGGCAAGTTCTTCGTGGTTGTTGCAGAAGAGAGAGACAGCCTACGAGGATTAGATAGATAGAACGAGGAAGATAGGGAAGCTGAGCTCGAACTCATCCTTCAATTTTTTCCCCCTTTTTGGCTAATTGATACAGAAGGAATGAAGGAACGAATTGGAAGGCCGCCGAAGAATGAAGGGAGAAAAAAAAGATTTTGCCGTAAACTGAGTTTAATTAATTAAAAATTGTGCCTTTGTTGGACTTCGCTGGAAATTGAAAGTTAGAATTTTTTATTTTCTTGGTCGGATTTCACTATAAAAATCATCCGCCAATTGTACAATAGTACTATAGTAAAATAGTTAAAAAGACAAAAGCTTCACATGTATGGGATTAATGTAATTTCTTAATAAGATTAAATCAAATAACCATGAGCCTTTGCTACCCATTTAGGGCACAGCACATGGCGATCAAGATCATGCCTCTATTTAGGAACATAGATCATCAAAATTTTAAATAATTGTCGTTGACCACACACACAGGCATCTCTCTCATATGCCTAAATCTTTTGCTCGAATATTGTTTCAATTCAATATATAAGTATAATGCAGATGTTGATGCACAAGAATCGCTTGTTTTCTTTCATAGCCTTAATGCATTGTGTATAAATTCTTATGTATAGTAAGTTTCTTGAAGTTACTACAGCGAATATACACCACAATTTTTTATTACATGATGATGATGATCTCAATGTAAACATGAAGCAAGAGAAAAGATAAAAGAATAAAAAAGAAACAGTATTACATGTCATGAAGTCTTCAATGAACAAACCCTTTCAACCTGCAAACTCTTCAATGCGACGCCATTGTTAAACCTTCTCTTCCATAGATTTTCCACCTCTTTCTGATGATGCTCCGCCGTAGATTTAACCACCGGCAACGGTGGATCGATTTCGCCGATATTAATATCATCTTTTACAGTGCTGCAATAATCATTTTTCAGTCTCTCGAATTTTCTTGAACTGTTACTGTAATAATAACCAACAGTGTTATTAGTACAGCAACTACTATTACTACTTAAACAGATCTGATCTCTTCCACTCCTTTTTCTACTATTGCTTCTGCTACCTTTTCCGGCGACCACGGCGGCGCCGGCGGTAGAGAGTTGGTGCAAAAGGGTATTAGTACTTTTGCCTGCTGAGAACAGCCTTTTCAACTTTGAGTACTTGCCTTGTTCGTTCACGTGCATGGCGGCGGCGGTGGTGGTCGGAAAACCGACGACGCGGTTGTTCCTTTTGACTTGACCCATACAGCCCACTTTAGGAGACGGCGGTTCGTATTCACTCAAGGAGGACGACGACGGCGGCGATGATCGATTACTGTTATCCTTTCTTGATGATGAGCTGTGATTTATCTTAACGTCTTTGATCGATAAACGGCACAACAATGGCGGCAAGAACTTGATGACATTGAAGTACGGCTCGTCGGCGTATTTAGTCGTCATTTTTTTTTTTGGACTATTTCTTCTATTTTTTCTTTTCTCGTGTGTGTGTGTGTGTGAGAACTGTTGAACCAGGTTAAGAGGATGAAACTTGAAAAGGGTCCGAAACTATATGAATAAAGCATTTATTATTATGATCACTTGTATAGTGTATAGTGGTCCATCTATCTATAGGAATTTAGTAAGACCATGTTACTAGTTGTGTATTAAAACGCTATAATATACCATTTAAATTCATTAAAAAATGTATCGAGGTCGACTCGGGTCTCGAAGTAATAATTATTAATGCAATGCCATTAAAAGGGGAGAGAGACACCATCATGTCCAAAATTACAACGGTAAATATTCAAGAAGACAAGAACTACATATATTATTTATAGTTAGTTAACAATAAATATACAGACGCAACAAAAAGCTGATCTCGGAGACTAGTTTATATCCTTATGTTTGCTAGCTGTCGTGTTTAAGCCAAGTTCTATATCTTATTTCAATTCATATTTAATATATGTCGATCCCAATAAGAACTTTGCTTGCGAAAAAGGACCATGCAGTGCAGAATAGTTTCCGTTTATTTATAGACAATCAACGAGGGATTTTTTGCTATTTATCTACGGAGTAGTAATATGTAGATTTATATCTGCGATTAAGTTATTAATTGTATTTTTCGTAGTTGTTGATTCGCAACAGACTCTTTACTGAAACTCCTCCGAAGAAGCGTTTATTGCACAGTCGTCTCTTTTCTAATCTTCAAGGCCCATAATCAAAGCCCATTAAAGGCCCAAGTATAAATTATAATGGAGACTGACCGCTTTTGTCACAAATATAGATGCATCTCTCTCTCTCTCTCTCTCTCTCTCTCTCTCTCTCTCTCTCTCTCTCTCTCTCTCTCATATTAGTGGTTGGTAGTTGTTGAGGACTAAGGTAATCAAACACATCACATGCAATAAGGTAATAGAATAGTGAAGCATAATCTAATCTCGATATCGAGTTTTTTGTAATATGGAAAGGATCGGATTTGAGTTGGAATTCCATCATTGCGCTTAAGTGATAACTGATGAAGTGGCCATGTGTAAGCTCATAGCACCTTTTTTCTCTAAGTGCTCTTATTTTTCGTATAATCACCACCTTTTTTCCAAGTGCCCTATTATTTTCCAAGTGTTCATTACATTACATGGTTCATATTGCAGCAGACATAAATATAATTAACTCTAATGATCCACCACAAGCATGTAACTATCACATGTGGATTTATATACTGCTGCGTGACTCGGATATTATAGCTACAATAATCACGTTTAGTTAACTCAAAATTGTCATTTAAAAAAAATGATCGATCCATGAGTGGTCGTTAAACACTCAACAGCGTTGTGGGCGGGGAAACAATGATATGAAAGAAAGACTACAAAAGATTAGGTGTGTGACCGAAAAACAGCCATTCCAAAAGCTACATGGACCACTTGCTTTTGCGTTCTAAGAATTCGAGAGTGCAATTTCACAATATATAATAATAATTTAGTTGAGAAAATCGAATAACCAACCCTGATACACTGCAAAATAGTCATAGATAACGGTGGAAAATACAAATAAAACTATAATAGTTTGATCATGGAATGTGGGAGACAGCACAACCACACTATGTAAGGAGCAATCTTGTGGCGTGTAAGAAGTGCCGTTGGTACCACTATATGTGTGGCCCCTAAAAGCGTCTTCTCTTATTACACCTCCAATCAAAACGCGCTTTTTAGCACTCTATAAATACCCTTGTAAAACCCATGCATGCATAACACAACACAAATCCATATAAACATGGCTTCAACACCAAGCAAATTCATTGCAAATATAGCTTTATTATCTCTATTGTTTTTATCAGTGTGCTCTGCGGGGAGAAATCTCCTAGGGAGTCCAAATGGATACAGTGGTGCCGCCATTGCCGGCGGCGGCGGCGGCGGGTCGGGGGGCGGGTACGGTGGGGCGGCAATTGATCACGGCTATGCGAGCGGTGGTGGAAGTGGTGGAGGAAGCGGTTATGGTGGTGGTGCGGCGGCGGCCGGCGGTGGAGAAGGCGGCGGCGGCGGTGGTGGAAGTGGTGGCGGCGGTGGTTTCGCCGGCGGAGGCGATCACGGTGCTGGGTATGTGAAATTTTGTAATTGGGCCTATGCCCGTAAGCCCACATATGAGAATTATTTGATTGATTGGTTCTGTCCTAAAACCAATTGGTGATAGACGGAGTAGCCCGTCAACTTATGAGGATAATTGATTTCTTCTCAATTAACCGATGTGGGACACAAATGTGACTTATTAGGGTTATCTTCTTTTAACAGGTATGGTGCTGGTATCGGAGAAGGGCATGGGGCAGGTTATGGCGCTGGAGGTGGTGGTGGTGGCGGTGGAGGAGGTGGTGGTGGTGGTGGGGCGGCGGCCGGTGGAGGAGGAGGAGCGGCGCACGGTGGTGGGTACGGAGGAGGTGAGGGCGGTGGGACTGGTGGTGGATATTCGGGAAGTGGTGGGTATGGTGGTGGCGGCGGCCATGGTGGTGGTGGTGGTGGTGGTGCCGCCGGAGGTGGTGGTGCTGAGGGGTCGGGATATGGTGGAGGTGCTGGTGGTGGGGCGGGAGGAGGAGCGCACGGTGGTGGGTATGGTGGTGGAGAAGGCGGTGGCGGCGGAGGTGGAAGTGCGGCGGCCGGAGGAGGACATGCCGGTGGGTATGGTGGTGGTGCCGGCGGCGGCGAGGGTGGAGGCCACGGTGGCTATGCTCCTTAGAAGTGTGACATATGGCTTCGGTATTTTCAAATAATTATACCCTAAAAGGTGGAACTATATCCCAATTACGTGCTACTACTGAAGTATAATTTGTAATGATATTTGATTGTTATTACTATATAAGCTTCTTGCACTTAAAATATTATAGTGCAGGACATCACGAAACATTGTGCAACTGTGCTATATATATGGTGTTGTAATGATATATATTTATATTTCTCCATATTTATGTAATATCAATATGTTGTTGATTGTTATGAGCGCAGTGGCTGAAGTAGCCAAATATTTGATAGAGCGATACTACGATACTGTAGATAAATATATATCACTAATTTTACGTTTGAAGGTTAGTTTAGTTACAATATATATACAACATATTGATATCGTAAGCTAAATTCTTACAGAGTAGATTCCAAGCGATTCACAATAACATTACATCTTCACAAGAAAACAAGCCGTCCCACTGCAAGTACTATTCAACCAACCTTCAAAGGAACTCAACGCTTTGATAATGTGTTCATAAACCTTAATCCCTTCCAAGTAAACACTCTCCTCCAAATACTGTCATAAAAGTACCCGAAATATTCACTCACAAAGTATAAAAAATAGATGTTTAATTGCTTGAGAAGAAATTTCTGTTTCTTACCTCGTTATGATGGTGTAATAGTATAGGAGTGTTCTTCATGGGAGAAAACCCTAGGGCAGGAATCCCCTTTTGCCTCATGAAACGAGCATCTGTGGTCGAAGGTAAGATCTCGGGATTATTTAGTTTCCCGCCCGCGGACTCAACGGCTCGTTCGAACACGGACCACCATGGGTTCGAGCCGTTAGCCATCGTCATTAGAGGCCGTCCCATGTAGTCTCTGAGGGGACCTTTCTCTGTAATCTGTCTTAAGGAAACAGAAAATGAATCAATGAAAGAAAGGAAAATCGCAGGAACTCTAACTCTAAGGCATATGTTTGGATCAAAATTGTTCGTTCGAGTACTTCAGATGCAAAATTTACGATAATCCTTTTACCTCGTAGCTCATGTTTCGCCACGCTGGGGCCCACTCCTCCGCGATTCGCCTTCTTACATCGTCGGGATCTGCAGTTGGAGGAAGTCGAACATCGAATCCCGCCTCTACCTCAGATGGTTGCATGTTCATCACAAAGCCCTACAATCAACAGAAAAGAACAAGAATCACACACCAACAAAGCAACGAAAAAAAAAGAAGAGCGAAAAAAAAAAGGGACTGACATCATTCGCTGCGATCCCGCCTTTCAAGAACACGGTATTCACCGATACAACCTCAGAATTCTGCATCAGCCCTGCCTTAACCTTATCGAACTGACTATCCCTGAATCGCATGACTCTCTCTAAGCCCACCATTAAGTTCTCCATGGCTGAACCATCGAACATCCTCGAACCGTGCCCTGGCGAACCCCTCGCCTTAACCACAACGTGCCATGGACTTCGATCAGCGTAAAATACCCTGTACTCATTGCCAACGCTAGCCTGGCCTTCGTCGAGCACAAAGCCAATTTTCATCTCTTTGAACACATCGCTTTCGACGAACTTAGCCATCCCATCGAACCCGCCGATTTCCTCATCGGGCACGTAGGTTATGTATACGGTTCGTATGAATTCAAAGTTCGAATCTTTCAGCTTTTTAATGGCTTCCAAGTACTGCATTCCTATTGATGAAAGAGAAAGGAAGCAAATAACGATGCTCAATAATCTCAATTTCAGATAAATGGACCAAAATCTAAGTTCATATCCTACACATGGATGAATTGCAGAAGCATAAAGACGTAACGGTTTCGTACATGGCATCACCTATGCATTTATCGTCTTGGGCGCCACGCGCGTATATACGGCCATCTTGGGTCCGGCGAGCTTCGAAGGGAGGGCTGGACCACTTGGATGGCTCGGCGGGGACTGAATCGAGGTGGGAATTGAAGAGAACTGCAGGGAGGGACGGATTGGAACCGGAGAGAGTTAGGAGGAGGAGGGGTTTATCCTTCCCCTCGGTGAGTTGGAGGATTTGGTGGTGTAGTCCTGGGATGGTGGCGGCGACGGAGAGTAGGTGGCGGACGGCGGCGGAGTAGTCGGGAGAGGGGTGGGCGGTGTTGATGCGGAGGTAATCGCGGAAGCGGGCGATTGCGGCGGACGGTGAGGCGTCGCCGGCGGAGGAGAGGAGCAGGAGGAGGGCGAGGGAAGCGTAGCTGGGTTGTTGACGGAGGCGCGTGGGCATCTTGGAGTGGCTCACGGCGGGAGTGCTGAGCGTGGACGAATGGTTGAAATTCATTTCATTTTTGAGATTATGGCGCGCGTGTTAATATCCCCTAATACTATAGCCTTTGTACAAACTCGCCTAACAGTTGATGACGTGGCGGTTTGCGATTCGCCATGTCGAAGCACTTGATGCGTGGCGCCTTGGTAGCTCAATCTCAGCCCATTCGCATAACCAGGCGCGTGCCTGCAGAGAAAAGTCAGCTCTTTCAACGTACAATAAGAAGCACCTGTGAGATCACTTCAGTCAAATAGATTTCTTTATGCAAAAAAAAAAAGAACACCGAAGTTTTTGGGTATTGAGATTCCATAGCAATCTGTATAATGAGGATAATAGACGCGAGCGAATTATGGGCTTCGATCTTGATACTTGCGGTGGTTCTACCGGCGGCGCGTGGGGTATGGCTGGACTTGCCCAGTTCGGGGTCAAAATGCGTGTCCGAACAATTGAACAGCAAAATCGTCGTTCTTTGTGATTATTACGCCTTTATTGGGGATCAAGACGATTGGAATAACACGATTAGTCCCACGATCACCGCTACGGTTGGCGAATTTCTTTTAATTAACTTATGTTCTCTTTTATTATCTTCTTTCTCGGGTTCGAAGTGGCTCGCAGCTGTTGTGAATTTTCGTTATTGAGTTAATCTGAAGCTGGGGTGTGCTGATGATGGTCTCCTTTGTTTGAATTTCGTATCTGATTGTCAGAATATTTTTGCAAAAGCTTTGGAACTTCTTCTGTTCTAAGCTATACTGATCCATGATGCATCAAAAATCAATCTTTATGTTGTTTAACGTACCAATTTTTCAGAACCATAAACTTCGTTAACTGAGTATTAGATCAAGATTTGTTACTTGGGTCTGTAAGGGCTGTTTTAGTTGAGACATGTAAGATTAATGATCACAAGTTCATGACATGCTTATATTGCAGAAAGAGTGTAACTATTCATGTTTGCTTATCTTCCTTAGGTCACATCACCATATGGTAATCAACTTCACCACAAAGAAAAAGCTCACCACGGTCAATTCGCCTTCACCACGACTGAAGCAGGCGTCTACACTGCGTGCTTTCAAGTCGACAGCGAAAACCACGAACACAAGAAAGTGACTGTCGGCATAGAATGGAGGACGGGAATTTCAGCGAAAGATTGGGACTCAGTTGCCAAGAAGGAAAACATCGACGTGAGTCGTATGATTTATCTCTTTTTGCAGACTTTGGTTGGGTCTAAATCTGCATTTTGCTCCTAGGGTTTGGAACTTGAGTTGAAAAAGCTCGAAGAGAACGTCCAAGCGATTCGTCAGAACCTCCTTAATCTGGTGACCAAGTAAGTCCTATGTGTACTATTGTCTTACCGCTCTTAATATAAGTGAACATATGGATTTTGAGAATGGGTTATCGATTTATAAGCCCAACTATATCATTTCTTGATCTTCAGGGAATGGGAGATGAGGCAAGTGAGTGAGTTGACGAATGCTAGAGTGGCGTGGTTAGGCGTAATGTCTCTTGGGATCTGCATAGTTGTTTCGGCCCTACAGATATTGTATTTGAGGCGATATTTTCGAAAGAAAAGGCTCATTTGAATCGAAGGTTATTTATTGTTAGAGACGACACACACAGATATACTCATACACCATCAGCAGCAGTTAACCAAGAGCAGAGATGAGAATATGTAAACTACTAAAAATGTCTGAGGATTTTACTCTTTTTCATCTGTATTAGACCGTAAATGTCCCATCGAAACTTCGTTCGCGCTATTATACCCATTATTGCACCTCTGATTTCATAAGATTGACAGGCAAAAGATAGGATCATCGTAATGTGAAAAAGTTGGAGTCTGTCTTTACATGCATAAATCTCTGGCTATGGTTAAATCACTATCAGTCAGACGAAGAAGAAGAAGAAGAAAAAGGGTGGGCGTAGAAAGCATCAAAGCTGAACTTTATCGTCTGGTTTATCGCCATTGTTCACCAAAGGAAGAAGCTCCATTTTGCTTCTAGGGGTTCGAGGCGTTCCTGGCGTTTGATGATTAGACGACGAAATAATGTGCCTAACGTATCCGTAAAAAGTACACCCAAGGAGCGTTATTCCACACCCAACTGCGTTCATCATCGAAATAGGGTTTCGAAATATGAGCCACGAACACGTAACAGCAACTGCCACCTGCAATAATAAGAAAAAAAGGATTATGATTATTCATTCAACTTACGTAGAGAGAGTGGTCTTTTTTTTTGGGGAAATTTCGATTCTTTCTAACCTTGAGGTTCCCGGCGACATTGAAGGTCACCGCTGTAGTCGAGTGAATAACGTAGAATATCGAAAAGTTCAGACAAAACGCCGTAACGCCCGACCCAAATATGATGACGAGGGGCGGGAAAAGCGATGGGGTCGTTTGAAGCCATGTTATTACGCCTTGTCCTTCTAATACTAAAGCTGGGACGGCCAAGATCATAGTTGCGTATGGAGCCATGTAATAGACTGTATTTATACTGTTTTTTCACGAACAAAATAAAAAGGTTGTAAGAATCGAATCGCATAGATATGCTATGGATTTGCTTCTTGAAAACCATTACCTGTCGAAATTGTAGCCGTGCAGCAAAGACTCGGCGAGAATCGTCTTCGTAGAAGTAGCGATGCAGCCGAATAAAGCAGCGCAAAAACCAAACATGTTAAAGCTAAGCTCTGTAATAGAAGTGAGCAAAATCCCTCCTACGATAGGAATAAGAGAAGCCCATATTCTCCAATCGAAGTACTTCCTCCAAATTAACCACTGCAGAAAAACTGTACCGAAAAATTTGCATTTTTTTCTGAAAAGATTGAAACTTTTTTCGAGATTTAGATGTAATAAATACTTACCTGTAGTTGCGGGGGTGAAAGATTTGATCGTCTGCATGAAAGAAACGGGAATGTAGCGAAGGCTAACGTTTCCTAGGACGATGTTTATGCAGAATATGAATGACATTGGGAAAATCCTTCGCCAGCGATCTTCGGGGTCGACTGTAATGAGAGGCTTGAGTTTCAGCACTCTTATTACCAAGTAAGCACCGATCGCCGAGGATATGAAGTGAACGCAAGACACTGTTAGGGGATACTTAAAGTCCAGTTTCTGTAGAGACGAAAAAAGAATCTATGAAAACGAGAAATATCAGATTGGGTTTTCGATCAATACTCGAAAAACCATCCTATAATTCGAAGAACAACGAAAATGGTTATAATTCAAGGACATAAGCGGGTAACAAGCCCAGACAAGAAGCCTACAATTGCTTACAATTCAAAGATAACATGAACAGACAAATTGAAGAGATTACAAAACACTTCATTACATATAACTCAGAAACTGATCTGTACGGACCTGAAAGATCCATTTGTTCATGATAATAACAGTGACATTGAAACCCCACCATTGGAAAATCGCAAGAACGGATCGAATTACACTCCACTGATACAACTTATTCTCCTCCATCATTTTTCTAACAGCCCCAGGTCAAAATCCCTGAGAAAAAAATTCAATTTTTATCCACAAAAGCAAAAGGAATCGAAGAAAACAGATCAATCAAACAGAAAAATCGACTACCCAAGTAAGAATTTCACTGGATACGAATGGTGAAGCTAGTAAAACGCAGGCAGAAATCGACCAATTCGAGTATTTGTTGTGATGGCTGTGAAAAGAAGGGCAGGCTTTTGTGCAGCCCAGATAGAGTTGTAACCCAAGAATGTCTACAGATGTGCATTTATTTCACTACTGAGCATAATCTGTGTGTCGTCTCGAGTTTTTCATTATCTGAAAAAAGGTTCGATTTTTTTTTCATTATCTAAAGGCATGCGATTTTGATTACATGTTCACGCCTTGAGAACCCCTTTATTGGTAATGAACGCAACAGACACGAGAAATCGAACGAGAAAGCACACGAATTATGGGTGTTAGGATTGCTTTGTATTGTATTATAGGGGAAAATTCAGTTTTGGTTGAGTCAAATAGGACTTTCCTTGAAAAGCCAAAAAGGTATTATCTTATTTCGCATATAAAAAGATAATAATTGTCATCAAAGTATCACAATGGGCCATTTTAAAAGAATGAACTCTGCATAATGAATGGGGAAAAATCAATAAAGCCCCAATTAAACCCATAATTTTCTTGGAATCAAGTCCAATCAAAACTTGATGACATTATCATGGTTTTAATTAGAAATGTATAAAATCAAAATATGAAACACGGTACAAAAAGTGGTCAATCCCATATTATTGAGAGGAAGCGACACGCTTTGGTTTTAGTCGTATGTATATTTATTGTGGGGGTATAACTTAGGAATTGTTGGAAATTTTAGATTATATATATCTTTGAAGTAAAGAACATTTGTTATTGGTATTTATTTTTTACTACATGTAAAGTTAAGTTAGCTATAAAACAAAACGTTTCAATTACTACGTCCCCTTTTTTTGCCTTCCACATGCGAAGGTCAAGCGTGAACCAGCCATCGCACTCAAAACACTTTAGTGCAAAAAGCAAATAAGAACATTCTCTATTATTTTTATTTTGACAAATTGTTTTACTTCTATTAATCGTCATGTATAATATGTTATACATTAAATAAAACTTATGTGACACACGTGGACAGATACGGCGGACCAATATATTTGAAAATACAAGTGATTTTAGTCTCTAATCTATTACGTTCTTTCAAAAATACAAGTACAAATTTTCATAGTTCAATTCAATGATGGTGGTTATTTCGGCCATCACAGTTTTAAGAGGGGGACCCCAAAAGATTTGAATATATTAAAACGACCCCACACTGATCTTAGAAAATATTTGCAAGTGGGCCCCTGATCCCTGTCTTTATTTCTTGTCTCCATCATATATTATTACACAAGATTGTGTTTAGATTGATTGATTCTCCAACTTTCCAAATCTGATCCTTTGTATCCACTCCATGCCCTGCGATCTCTTTCTTACAAGTGTTAAATTGTTGGGAAAAGTTTTAAACAAAAATATATATAATATTATTAATAAAAATCTTAATTACTTAAGTTGTTGGCATTCTTAATTGGAGTTTAAATAATTGTTTTAAGATTCATAAATTCAGACACGTGATAGCGATTTAACCTCGTACGCAGAGATTAATGTCATTGACAAAGACGGCGAACCTAATTATAGAGTATTTAAATCTCCCAAAAAAATTATTTTATAAATGAAGTATGAACACATATATAGAGTCATTTTTTTTTGTTTATTAATATATTGAAAGTTGGAGTCTATAAGACTTATTTGGTCGTCAATCACTTTTCAAAGCCATCAAACTCAGATCTCCCAAAGATCAAAATCCGAGATTTACCTTGACAAAATCAAACTTTAAAGCAAAGCTTCAAAGCCAAATCGTAATGTATCTTTACATTTTAACCAAAAATAAACAAATAGCAAAAAAAGAGCTTTAAGATAACGGGGGCCCACATAGAGCGACAAGGGACAGCATGAGTAGTTATACCAAGAAGCTGTCCAAAAGAGAATCTAGTGAGAAAGATCACACACCATCTATCGCTGCTGTTTAAATAATTATATTCATTTATTGCCGCAATTGAACAAAATAAATAAATACACACACCAAATAGCATGTTTGTGCAGTTCGTTTGCTTATCAACTACTCAAATAAAAACCTGCACTGCGCTAACATCCCATCTCCAACCCCTCAATCTTCTTACATTGTTCTTATCATTCAGAAACTGACATATTATATATATATATACATATATATTAATTTCTTGGTGAAATGGAGTTGGGTTCATCTGCAGATGATGTAAAAACAAGCGTTCATCTTCATCGCCATCATGAGAAAAATGAAGATAAACATAAAGAACATCACTTTCATGTATTGGCCGTTGACGATAGTCTCATTGATAGGAAATTGCTGGAGAGGCTTCTCACAGTTTCTTCTTACCAAGGTAATAATCCCTTCTTGTCAGATTTGATGAGTTATTATTAAATTTATTTCTCGTGGATTTAATAGCTCAAGAATGGTATGATGAATGATGATGCAGTGACGTGTGTTGATTCTGGTAGTAAAGCTCTAGAGTTTCTGGGCTTAATGGGCGTTGAAGAGAAAGAGTATGAATCTTCATCAAAGCACTCTCCAAAAGAGGTGAATTAGAACTTGGATTTTCAATTTCAAGATTCTTTTTTTTTTCTAGGCAATTATTAATTATAAGTCATGAAATATCCAATGTTCATAGTATTCATATGCACATAAAGACATGTCAAATGCTAAAAACATGTAACATCCTCATACTTCTCTGTGATGCGTGTGGGAGAAATAGAGATATGACTCTCTTGAAAAGTAATTCATGATATTTGGTTGAAATAGGAAAGATTTAGTTGGAAAGACGTGTCTATTTTATTATTATTTTATTTATTCTTCCGGAATTATAGCTATTATATATATATATATAATATATATATATATATATATATATACTGTAATCTTGAAATTTTGATCTTTATCTAACCATGTCACGATTTCATGATATTATTACAAGGCAAACAATGTGTGTATGAATCAAATCGAATGAATTGTACATCTCAATCTGATAATCGATGGTTAAAACACTTGCAGGCATCCAAGATTAACATGATTATGACAGATTACAGCATGCCAGGAATTACAGGCTACGATCTTCTGAAAAAGATTAAGGTTTGTCTTCAATCTTCATCATCGCCAAATAAAACCTTATTACATAAATCAAACCCTCACAATTATTTCACGATCTTCATTATCTGAATTCAAATTCGAACTCAGGACTCTTCTAATTGGAAGAACATCCCAGTGATCGTCATGTCTTCGGAGAACGTACCTTCAAGAATAAGCATGTGCTTAGAAGGAGGAGCCGAAGAGTTTCTATTAAAGCCCCTCAAAGTGTCCGACCTCGAAAAGCTTCGCTCGCATCTCATGAAACACATAAGCCATTCATTAGATTGCGAAGAAGAAGAAAATCCCGGGAATAATATTATGAATAAGCTTGACGAAGATGATAGTCATGCTATCGCCATTACAGTGAATGAAGAGACTAACAACGTTGTTGTCTGCAACAAAGGAGACAAAGGAAGCGATGCTTCGACTTGCAGCAGCAGCAACATTGCTAACACTAATAAGAGGAAGACGATTAGTTCGACGAATAAATCGACGTCGGGGATATCGTCGGATGTTTCGGACAGAAGGGCCCGAGTTCAAGAATTGTCGGTTTCTTAGTGATTGTTAGGGTTATTTTATCTAATTATAAGAGTTGTTTACTGGATTTTTTTTTATGTTAAGATGAGCTGCATTGGTCTTAAACGACCTTCCTTATAGTTTGGGCTGTTTATTTTTCATTTTATAATATGCACAACAGAAATAGGATAATATATGGTAATATAATCCCACTCCCCATAAGCAAACTTCAAAGTTCTATTAAAGACAATAGAATTCTATTTAATCTACTCTTTCACTACAAGAAATAAAAATTATGTCTGGAATATTGATCTATTTAATCTACTCTTTCACTACAAGAAATAAAAATTATGTCTGGAATATTGATTTGGACCATACTCATACTGCGTGAGTTGCTATGTAATACACTTAAAAAATGTAACCTTTCTGAGATATATGCCATTAGGGAAAATTATAAAATTAGGTCACTAAGTATACAAGTTTTCGTTTTCGAGTCACTATGTTTGATAATTGCAAAAGTAGGTCACTAACTTTTCATGTGAAAACAATTTTAGGTCATTTTTCAATTTTAGGTCACTAAGAATATATTTTTCGATTTTGGGTCACTAAGTTTACATTTTTTTCAATTTTGGGTCACTCATTTGGTACTAACGTTATAAACATAGTGACCCAAAATTGAAAAAATCTAAACTTAGTGACCCAAAATCGAAAAATATATTCTTAGTGACCTAAAATTGAAAAATGACCCAAAATTGTTTTCACATGAAAAGTTAGTGACCTACTTTTGCAATTATCAAACATAGTGACTCAAAAACGAAAACTTGTATACTTAGTGACCTAATTTTATGATTTTGCCTATGCCATTATCTTGATCAATTTCCTCTTGTAGTTGTTTCTAAAAAAGAAAATTCTTTCACAATTGCCAGCTTTACCTTACTTCTTTACCTAAGACAATACCATTATCATTAAGAGAAGCTTTCTTGATATAAGTTTGTTAGATAATACAAAAATAAAAGTTAATATACACTGCGAAACAGTTGCGTACTTTTAGATTTAAGGAATCGATTTGCGCAGAAACAGTTTGTTGTTTGGCAATACCACTTCATTGTTCTTTAGTACCACTTCATGGATCTGCAGTACCACTTCAGTATTCTGCAGTACCACTTCATTGTTTTTCAGTACCACTTCAACATGCTGAAATAACAGAAAACGATCATTTGATACAAGTTCATATACACTGCGTAACAGTTGCGTACTTTTAGATCTTTATCTCTAAATTTTATCAAAATTGGGTCCTTAAAACTATTTTTTCCGATAAGGGCATGAACACTAAATTAAAACTTAATTGGGGCCTGAAACTCAATTTGCCGTTTATTCTAAATGGAAGCATGCTACATAGATTTTGTTACACATGTCCTTAACTAAGCTAGAAAGAACTAGATAGTGTATTTGATTTACTTATGTTATGACGAGGATTTTTCAGTCGTGAAGGAATGAAATAATCTCCAAAAACGTGTTGCGATCTTGGAAGTACACATAACACACCCAGTGAAGCTGACATAATAATATATCGAATCAAAGGAAAGAGATAAATCACAATCGAAAAGATATATATCAATCAATTCTGTTGCTTGATTAGAAAATCAACCCATCTTACTTTTAAAGATAAGCCAAAGACTCAATCTTGGCCCTATTTTGAGAAGTTTCTTCGTCATAGTAAAAGAAAAAATCATGTCGCAGGTTGATGCAGAAGGAGTACTCGATGAGCTCAGGCGAACGTACATCAGTGGGAAGACAAAGAGCTACGAATGGCGCGTTTCCCAGCTGAAAGCGCTACTTAAAATAACGACTCACCACGACAAAGAAGTGGTGGAAGCTTTGAGGGCCGACCTGAAAAAGCCAGAGCACGAAGCATATGTGCATGAGGTTTGATTCGATGGTCGATTCTCACAGTATATTTATTGTTCCAAGTATAGATCCATTATGTCGCGAATTTCTTGGGGTAGTCCAATGATTGGGCCTTGATAAGAAGCAGCAGCGTTAAAGCTCTCTTCTTTCTGGTAATAAATGATTGGATCAGAGGTTTTGTGCGCGTATAGGTTTGTGGTTATATTACAATGTTCGAGTAGGTGAAGATTAAGGGCATTTTCTTCTGTGATATCTGACTGAATATTTTAAATTTCTTGATCAGTGTGTGTGTCATTAAATGCTTTGACCAAGATTCTGTTTTCTGCTTGAAACTCCAATTGAGTGCTGTCTAGCCTTATATTTACCCAAACATTGCTTTGGTTTTGTTCAAAGCTGAGTGTGTAAGGATCTCTTCATAATCTGCAGATCTTTATGCTATCAAACGCATGCAAATCGGCCTTGAAGGAATTGCATCAATGGATGAAGCCACAGAAAGTAAATCTATCTCCTACCATTGTTATATATATAGCAAGAAGACTTCTCTTCGACTGATAACATTTTTCTCCAGGTGAAAACGTCGCTGGCGACGTATCCATCGTCGGGCGAGATAGTATCAGAACCTTTAGGAGTCGTACTTGTTATCTCAGCATGGAACTATCCATTTCGTAAGCTTTACTTCCAGCCTTCTTATGTAATTAATCAAACCGAGCATTCTCTAAAAAAAATTCTCGGTTTTCTTTTGCAAGTGCTAGCGCTCGATCCCATGATAGGAGCCATAGCAGCTGGTAATTGCGTCGTGCTGAAACCCTCGGAAATCGCGCCCGCCACGTCAGCGTTGCTCGCCAAGCTTCTCAATCAGTACGTCGATACCTCTGCTATAAGAGTCGTCGAAGGGGCCGTGCCCGAAATGCAAGCCTTGCTCGACCAAAGATGGGACAAGATATTCTACACAGGTTATGCAATATTTCAATTTCCTAAGTTTTTTTTTGTTTTCCGTAACAATCTTCGATCTTTTGTCCGAAGTCAAGACGTCTTTTTTTCCGACAGGTAGTAGCAAGGTGGGGCGAATAGTGCTGTCCGGCGCCGCAAAGCACCTCACGCCCGTAGTTTTGGAGCTCGGCGGAAAATGTCCCACTGTCGTTGATGCCAACATCGACTTAAAAGTATGTATATGTTTTTTCGTATGAATTAATTTCGATTACTGAATAATAATTTTTTGTACGATTTTTGAAGGTTGCGGCTCGGCGGATTATATCTTGGAAATGGTCGGGAAACAGCGGGCAAACCTGCATATCTCCCGACTACATAATAACTACCAAAGAAAACGCCCCGAAAGTGGTGAGGAAAATCGGAGAAAATAACTTTTTTTTTTTTTTGCGAAAGAGTCGCTTAAATTAATAACAATCAATCTCAGGTAGATGCTATTAAATGGGAACTAGAGAGTTTCTACGGAGAAAATCCGTTGAAATCTCAGGACATGTCGAGCATTATAAACGAGCGCCAATTTGAGCGTCTGACGGGAATATTGGACGATAAGAAGGTCTCTGATAAGATCGTCTACGGAGGCCAAAGTGAAAAATCCAATCTGTGAGTTTTTTCTTTTTTTCTTTTCTAACTTCCCGACGATTTTTTCGCGCGTTAACTTTCGTACCTTTTTTTCGTTCCCAGAAAAATCGCTCCGACGATCCTACTCGACGTTTCCGAAGACTCTTCGATAATGAGTGAGGAGATCTTCGGCCCATTGCTTCCAATCATTACGGTTAGAAAAAAAAAGATTTCGTGAGTACAGTTTTCTTCACAATCGATTGATCTTTCACCATACAGGTCGATAAAATCGAGGAGTGTTATGATATTATCGCCTCGAAACCTAAGCCGCTCGCCGCTTACCTCTTTACGAACGACAAAAAGCGCACGGAGGAATTTATAAGCAACGTCTCGGCCGGCGGCATCACCATTAACGACATTGCCCTACACGTAATAAGTCTTTTTGGCTGCACATTTCCTCCTTACAAGTTACATGACATATTATTGACATATGATCATTCGTACTAAATTCGTTCGATAAATTAAATTTCGATGACAGTTTCTGGAGCCGAGATTGCCGTTTGGCGGCGTAGGGGAGAGTGGGATGGGTTCGTATCACGGGAAATTTTCGTTCGACTCTTTTAGCCATAAAAAATCTGTTTTAAGGCGTAGCTTCGGAGGTGAGGTTGCGGCGAGGTACCCGCCTTATGCTCCGTGGAAGCTGCACTTCATGGAGGCGATTTTACAAGGGGATATTTTTGGCCTGCTTAAAGCTTGGCTTGGTTGGTCGGCGTAGATATCTATGTTTTGTTCGAAGTACTAAATAAAGTTAAAGTTTGAGACTTTTGTATTGCGAATGCCTATCTATACATTATCTATTCTATTATAGTATATTATAGTAATAGTGAGGGGTGAGTATAAACTGCTATTTGGTACGTAAAATAGTTAGTTTTTATTATAATTATACCCTTAATATTTTGATTTACTACAATTTAATCATTTGATTTAAAATTTTATTTTTAAGTAACTTAATAATATAACAATATAAAATGACTTATATATTGTACATATGTAGGATGTGCTAAATATACTAATATTAATTGTCAGGGCTTCTGAAAATTGTCGTGATTTGGTGTATCTATTAACCATTCATAATTTTTGTCAATTAATAATTACTGAAATATACTCAAGTTAATAATTACCCACTATCTATTATTAGTATAACCATTCACTATATATTATTAGAAATATAGGTACACATTTTCTACATAAAATTAAATATAGGTACACATTTTCTACATAAAATTAATTATAACACATATTCTATTTATATATTATTGCACATGAATGTGCAAATAGTACTAGTTATAATTATATATGGTATTTTAAAAGTAAGCTGGGCTCTTTGGGCCAAATGATAATCCGTATCCATGTTCGTTATCGGGCTCAATGAGCATACTAGCCCAAATCTAGAGTGAAAATCCAATCTAAGCCGTTCAATTAGCGGGGACCTGATGATGAAGATCGACGGTCCAGATCGCGTTTGCCTTTTGGGCCTAATGCTAATCCCTATCCATGTACATTATTGGGCTGGATGAGCCCACGTAGCCTAAGTCTATTGTCCGCAGTCCAATCTAAGCCGTTCAATTATCGCCGACCTGATGATGAAGATCGACGGTCCAAATCGCGCTTGGAGTTTCCCGCCCAATATCACTGACTGTGAGTGTGACTGAGTAGCAGCAGCAGAAGGAAGAGGAGACTCGTCGACAAAAAAAGGAGTATTTGCTTGAGTTGCGAGTAGTGAGATGACGGGTACGAGGAAGTCGTCGTCATCGGATGAGAAGCGGGGATCTTACGCTGATGAAATAGGCCAAATATCAAAGTCTGAAGCTAAGAAGCGGCCGGCACTTGGTGACATCACAAACAAGAGGCGAGTGGACCCCTTCACCGGCGATGTGCGGCCCAAGATTGTATGTTTCTGTTTAGTTCGATCATTGGGTTTGATTTTTATATTTTGTTCGTGATTTGCGTTCGAAATTTTCGTTTCTGGACACAAATGAAGGCGATCACCTGCCCTGCTTGGTGAAATTTAGACATTTTGGTTTACTTTGGGTTTTTGTTATTTATCGGTGGTTTTGGGTGATTGTGTCGTTTCTTCGTTGGTAATTGATTGGATAATGGAAAGAGCTCAACAATTGTTTGTGGGGGTTTATTGAGATTTTTCGGAGTTGTTTAGTAGTGAAGCTCAAGGGACGGTATTAGTGTTGGGTTTATTGAGCCTAATGGGCCATTGGGCCCAAATTGGGTAATTAACCCGTTAATAAATTTAGTTCCGGTTTTAATTAAATCGGGAAGCCATCGGATGTCGAAATGAGAAATCGTTGAAAGATTATGAATCTACGTTTCGCGGGGAATCTAACGAATATTAATACGCTCAAAACCGATATCGGGTGAATGAGAAATTAATTTTCAAAGTTGGCCCAATAATCATTAAAAATGATTGGTAGTGTTTAAGTGGGAATCAAGTGTCCCACATTGGTTAGACACTAAGAAAATCTTCACTATATATATAGAAACCCATGTGGGTTTAATCAAAAGGGCTTGCCATGTGTATGGGCTTAAATGGGCTTGTGGGCTTAAAGTGGGTTTAAGTGGGCTTGAGAAACTTGTGTGAGTTTTAGCCCAAATAATAGCCCGGTGCGAGTCGGTGCCTCGCACCGACGAGCACCGAGCACCGAGCACCGAGCCCGAGCCCGTGCCCGTGCCCGAGGCCGAGGCCGAGCCGAGCCGTGCCGTGCCGTGCCAAAGTGCGCAATGGGCGCTTTGAGGCGCGCACTTTGCACTTCGCACGACGCATCGGAGCGAGGAGCATTGAGGAGCTACTTAAATTTTTCCTCCGGTGGGCGGCGATGGTGACGGTGCCGGTGACATGGCAGTAGAGGTGAAGCTGATTGGGCAGCCTAGATGTGATGGCTTGATCCATTTGATCAATTGGGCTGAAGTGGGTTGTTGGGCTAATTCGGCCCAACTCAAGGAAGTGTTGGGCGCGATGGTGACGGTGCCGGTGACATGGCAGTAGAGGTGAAGCTGATTGGGCAGCCTAGATGTGATGGCTTGATCCATTTGATCAATTGGGCTGAAGTGGGTTGTTGGGCTAATTCGGCCCAACTCAAGGAAGTGTCGGTCGGCCCAACTAGAGGCGTCGGTCGGAGAATCGGGCCGCCGCCGGTGGGACATGCCTGAGATTCGGGCTGTCGGCCCGAGAATCGGGCCTGTCGCGGGCCGGTAAATAAACCGACAGTCCAACTAGCTTGAAATATTGCGTTTAGACCCCTGGAAAATTACATAAGCAGTCCAGGAAGTTCTTGAAATTGCAATTAAGCCCCTGCGTGAGAAAATCTATAAATAGACCCCTCATGAATTGGAAAAATTCATTCATTCCAACCCATACGAAATTGCATAATCACTCCCATACTCCCTAAAATCCCGAAGCAAGAAAAAACTCTATTTCGAGTACGATTCGTCGTAAATTCTAGTCGTTGTGCTGCGATTATGAATTAAAGAAATGTCGTTGTATCTTGGGGACGATCGCTATTAACCGAAAGCACTTAATATCGGGGCGATTTCGTCTTACGGACAGTGTGTCCAACACACGCCTCGACTACGTCTAAGGTCATGGATAGTCTTCATCAACTCCAGGCCTATTTATTCTTCATGTTGTGTATAATAGTTATCACATATGCCCTCATCATTATCTGGGTACTGGCGAACTGCACCTGCGTTTGAAGAACACTCCATCTTCCGACTATCTACTGCCGAAGTTTATCTTTTGCCAAAGCTCTCTGCCACCGACCAGACGCAACCAAAGAAACAACAATCGTAAGACGAAATCTTGTTCGTGTTTTGATCGATGGCAACAAACGCAGCAGTGATCCCTACCGGTAACCATGTCGAACGTCCTGCCAAATTCAACGGGACGGAGTTCAAACGCTGGCAACAAAAGATGATGTTCTATCTCACTACTCTCCACCTCGTCCGATTTCTGAAAGAAACTGCCCCTTCGGTGACTGAAGTCGCTCCACCAGCTGAGGGTGAAAACCCTAACGATGCAGGTTACGCTGCTCGTGTCGCTCAATCCGAGCAAGAAAGGGCTGCGTTAGACGCATGGAATCATAATGATTTCATGTGCCGCAACTATATTCTGAACGCCCTAGACGATTCCCTATACAACGTCTATGCAGTGGCTACGACTGCGAAAGAGTTGTGGGATTCGTTGGACAAGAAGTATAAGACCGACGATGCCGGACTAAAGAAGTTCATCGTCGGCAAATTCCTGGATTATAAGATGACCGACTCTAAGCCGGTGCTGGACCAAGTCCGTGATTTGCAGCTGATTATCCACGATATTCACGCCGAAAATATGCAGATCAGCGAAACCTTCCAGGTAGCTGCGATTATCGAGAAGCTGCCGCCTCTATGGAAGGACTTCAAGAATTACCTCAAGCACAAACGAAAGGAGATGGGGCTTGAGGATTTGATTGTGCGGCTTCGGATCGAGGAAGACAATCGAAAGAACGAAGCCAAGAACAAAAGGGGCGGTATGGAGGCGGGAGCCAACTTGGCCGAGCCGAGCTATGGAAACAAGCGCAAAAGGCCAGGTCCGCCGCAAAAGAAGCATGACCCGAATTCCAAAAGAATTAAGGGCAACTGTTATAATTGTGATAAACCAGGGCATATGGCCAAGGATTGTCGTAAAAAGAAGAGAGTTAATAATACTCGGGCGCATCTCGCTGAAGAGAAGCAGCCGGCAAAAGACATGTTGGAGCTAGACTTGACTGCTGTCGTGTACGAGGCAAACGTCGTGGAAAATCCGAACTACTGGTATATCGACAGCGGAGCAACGCGCCACATCTGCTCCGACAAAGAAATGTTCTCCACTTACACGCCTATTTCGGGTAGGACACTATATATGGGGAACGCGGCGACGTCCAACATCGTAGGATTGGGACGGGTGGTGCTGAAGATGACCTCAGGCAAGGAAGTGACGCTTGTGGATGTGTTGCATGTTCCAGACATCCGCAAGAATCTGGTGTCCGGCGCTCTGCTTAGTAACGCTGGATTTAGACAAGTGTTTGAAGCTGGAAAATATGTACTGACCAAGAATGGTCATTTTATTGGCAAAGGTTACCTCGAGAAGGGCCTTTTCAAATTATCTGTAATGCCTGTAAAACGCGATATTAAGATCGCTGATTATAATAAAGCCAGTTCTTCTTACTTGGTTGAGTTGTCTAATTTATGGCATGGTAGATTAGGACACGTGAGTTTGAACAAACTGAAAAAGTTAATAAGTTTAAACTTACTTCCACAAATGGAAATTGATTCACAACATAAGTGTGAAATCTGCGTAGAAGCAAAAATGGCGAAGGCACCATTTTTCTCTGTCGAAAGAAATAGTTCACCTCTAGAATTGATCCATACTGATATATGCGATCTGAAATTCGTGCAAACAAGAGGTGGAAAGAAATACTTCATAACATTTATCGACGATTGTACAAAGTACTGTCACGTGTATCTTTTAAGTGGTAAAGACGAAGCTCTTGATACCTTCAAAAGATATAAGAATGAAGTTGAGAATCAACTTAATTCTAAGATCAAAATAATAAGAAGTGACAGAGGAGGAGAATACGTGGCACCGTTTGTGGAATTTTGCCGAGAACATGGTATTATTCATCAGACGACGGCGCCATATTCACCTCAATCAAATGGCGTTGCTGAACGAAAAAATAGAACTCTTAAGGAGATGATGAATGCTATGTTAATCAGTTCAGGGCTACCTCAGAATTTGTGGGGGGAAGCCATACTGTCATCAAATCGCATTCTAAATATGTTGCCACATAAGAAACGGGAGAAAACACCGTACGAATTGTGGAAAGGTAGACAACCTTCCTACGGATATCTTAAAGTGTGGGGGTGTTTAGCAAAGGTCGAAGTACCTAAACCAAAACAGGTCAAGATAGGACCGAAAACGGTTGACTGCATTTTCATTGGATATGCAGAAAATAGTAATGCATACAGATTTCTGGTGCATAAGTCCGAAATTCCCGACATGAATTCTGGGATGATTATTGAATCAAGAAATGCTGTTTTCTTTGAGAACATCTTTCCAACGAAGGAAAGAAATGAAATAAGTTGTAAAAGAAATTATGAAGCCGTTGAAGTTTCGCCTCCAGAAGTTGAGAAACCACGGCAAAGTAAGCGTAAAAAAGTGGCCAAATCATTTGGGCCTGATTTCCTAACATTTATGTTAGACGATGAACCTAGGACAGTGCAAGAAGCTCTGTCGACTCCAGAAGCTCCGTTCTGGAAAGAAGCTGTAAACAGTGAAATTGAATCCATCATGCAGAATCACACTTGGGAGTTAGTAGATCTCCCTAAGGGGTGTAAACCTTTAGGATGCAAGTGGGTCCTTAAAAGGAAATATAAAACTGATGGATCAATTGAGAAATATAAGGCTCGTTTAGTAGCCAAGGGATATTCTCAAAAGGAAGGGTATGATTTCTTCGATACCTATTCACCTGTAACGAGAATTACGTCAATACGGGTTCTATTTGCTATTGCAGCATTGCATGATCTCGAGATACATCAAATGGATGTAAAAACGGCATTCCTAAATGGAGACCTCGAAGAAGAAATCTACATGAATCAGCCAGAAGGATTCGTAATACCTGGACAGGAAAACAAAGTGTGCCGACTCGTGAAGTCGCTTTACGGGCTTAAACAAGCACCGAAACAATGGCACCAAAAATTCGATATGACTATGCTATCGAATGGATTCAAAATCAATGAGTGTGACAAATGTGTTTACATTAAGGGCACACCCGATGAATTCGTGATTGTCTGTCTTTATGTAGACGACATGTTAATCACGGGAAGCAATCATAAAATGATTGTAGACACGAAGATTATGTTGAAAAATAATTTCAGTATGAAGGATATGGGTTTGGCTAATGTCATACTAGGGATAAATGTCTATAAGACGCCCGAAGGAATTATGCTAACACAATCTCATTATATTGAGAAAGTGTTGAAGAAATTTAATGCCTTCGATGATCCTCCGGCTAAGACTCCTGTAGATCTAAATCTACATCTGGCCAAAAATAGAGGAGAACCTGTATCACAGCAAGAATATGCTCGAGTGATTGGTAGTTTAATGTACCTAACTAACTGCACTCGACCTGATATAGCATATTCAATTAGTAAACTTAGCAGGTTTACGAGTAATCCTGCGAGTAACCATTGGATAGCCTTGAGAAGGGTGCTGAGATATCTAAAGCATACTATTAATCATGGCATACTCTATACGAGATATCCAGCAGTTCTTGAAGGATACTGCGATGCCAACTGGATATCTGATAGCAAAGACTCCAAGTCCACGAGTGGTTATGTATTTACCATCGGTGGTGGAGCAATTTCTTGGAAATCCTCCAAACAAACGTGCATAGCTCGATCTACGATGGAATCGGAGTTTATTGCACTAGACAAAGCCGGCGAAGAAGCAGAATGGCTTCGAAATTTTTTGGAGGACATTCCTTGTTGGAATAAGCCTGTACCGCCTATCATGATACATTGCGATAGCATGGCTGCAATTGGTAGGGCACAGAATAGTATGTATAACGGTAAGTCTCGACACATTCGTCGAAGACATAATACTGTACGACAACTGATCTCTAGTGGAATAATTTCTATTGACTATGTGAAGTCTAAAGAGAATATAGCAGATCCTTTGACGAAAGGTATTGCTAGAGATCAGCATTATAATGCAGTAAGGGGAATGGGGCTTAAAAACCACACACCCAAGAATGAGCTCGGTGGTAACTCAACCATGATGAGTGGAGATCCCACAAACTTGGTTCAATGAGATAACTAAGCTGAGTGAATTTTAGTAGTTTACTTGGAATTTTTCTAAAAAATTCATTCTCATAAGCTGCCCAAGTAATTACCGATGTCATGTGGTAAAGGGTAAGCAATTTTGCTTTTAATGATGGCTATACCTGATGGTGGAGTATTTCGGGATACTCTAGGATTAAGTCCCAATAGTCGATCACCTATATAAGTGAGAAGTGGGGCCGCTTCAATGCAACACTTATGAATCCAAGATATGGTCTAAGGCCGAAATGGACACAACGTGAGAATCGAAAGAAATAAGATTCGTCACTGTGTGTACGCTATTGTCTTAATTTACACAAAAGCTGTTAGTTCAAGACATCATGTTCACTGAACAGCGAGTAAATTCGATTGCGTTTCACTATGGAAGGTTCAAAGCCACAAGCTACCTATCCTGATGCAGTGACGAGTTGTCGAGTTTTTCTTGCAAGAGTCAGCATGCATAGCATTTGCATTAATTTCCATTCATGTGGGGGATTGTTGGGTTTATTGAGCCTAATGGGCCATTGGGCCCAAATTGGGTAATTAACCCGTTAATAAATTTAGTTCCGGTTTTAATTAAATCGGGAAGCCATCGGATGTCGAAATGAGAAATCGTTGAAAGATTATGAATCTACGTTTCGCGGGGAATCTAACGAATATTAATACGCTCAAAACCGATATCGGGTGAATGAGAAATTAATTTTCAAAGTTGGCCCAATAATCATTAAAAATGATTGGTAGTGTTTAAGTGGGAATCAAGTGTCCCACATTGGTTAGACACTAAGAAAATCTTCACTATATATATAGAAACCCATGTGGGTTTAATCAAAAGGGCTTGCCATGTGTATGGGCTTAAATGGGCTTGTGGGCTTAAAGTGGGTTTAAGTGGGCTTGAGAAACTTGTGTGAGTTTTAGCCCAAATAATAGCCCGGTGCGAGTCGGTGCCTCGCACCGACGAGCACCGAGCACCGAGCACCGAGCCCGAGCCCGAGCCCGTGCCCGTGCCCGTGCCCGAGGCCGAGGCCGAGCCGAGCCGTGCCGTGCCAAAGTGCGCAATGGGCGCTTTGAGGCGCGCACTTTGCACTTCGCACGACGCATCGGAGCGAGGAGCATTGAGGAGCTACTTAAATTTTTCCTCCGGTGGGCGGCGATGGTGACGGTGCCGGTGACATGGCAGTAGAGGTGAAGCTGATTGGGCAGCCTAGATGTGATGGCTTGATCCATTTGATCAATTGGGCTGAAGTGGGTTGTTGGGCTAATTCGGCCCAACTCAAGGAAGTGTCGGTCGGCCCAACTAGAGGCGTCGGTAGCCGCCTCGGGCCGTCGGTCGGAGAATCGGGCCGCCGCCGGTGGGACATGCCTGAGATTCGGGCTGTCGGCCCGAGAATCGGGCCTGTCGCGGGCCGGTAAATAAACCGACAGTCCAACTAGCTTGAAATATTGCGTTTAGACCCCTGGAAAATTACATAAGCAGTCCAGGAAGTTCTTGAAATTGCAATTAAGCCCCTGCGTGAGAAAATCTATAAATAGACCCCTCATGAATTGGAAAAATTCATTCATTCCAACCCATACGAAATTGCATAATCACTCCCATACTCCCTAAAATCCCGAAGCAAGAAAAAACTCTATTTCGAGTACGATTCGTCGTAAATTCTAGTCGTTGTGCTGCGATTATGAATTAAAGAAATGTCGTTGTATCTTGGGGACGATCGCTATTAACCGAAAGCACTTAATATCGGGGCGATTTCGTCTTACGGACAGTGTGTCCAACACACGCCTCGACTACGTCTAAGGTCATGGATAGTCTTCATCAACTCCAGGCCTATTTATTCTTCATGTTGTGTATAATAGTTATCACATATGCCCTCATCATTATCTGGGTACTGGCGAACTGCACCTGCGTTTGAAGAACACTCCATCTTCCGACTATCTACTGCCGAAGTTTATCTTTTGCCAAAGCTCTCTGCCACCGACCAGACGCAACCAAAGAAACAACAATTAGGATTCGAGGTGAGTTCGGAGTTCAGACTAGTGAGAAAATTGATGTCAAGAACAAAGTCAGTTTCTCTAGAGACAGAAGCTTTCTTTTTCTTTTTCCCCACGAGGTCCATGTCGATTAATGACCTTAAGAAACTGACCTGAGAATCTGTTGTCTGTAGGCACGTTGTTCGTCAAAAATCATAAGCATTAAGAAGGGATCTTCATCGTCCGTAAGCTTTTCAGGTGATAGTGTTCCACCTGGTGATAATCTTCCACCGCTGCCCTTCCCTAGAGATTGTGTGGTTCTGTCAAACAAAGATGATGTGCTTCAAGGGAGCAATCTACTGCCCACGAAGACTATTGCTGAAGATGATTCTAACATTGACATGTCACTACACCAGCCCGATGAATCTGTATCCACTTGTGATTCCTCGAACCGTTCAAATGATGACTTGTATAGCAATGAAATATTGGATACAACAAGCATTGGGAAAACAACATCGTGCACTCCTTCAGGTAGCAAACTTTGTTTCCTGTGATGATCGGATAAAGTTAGAAATAGATGTAGCTCTTAATTGTGACAAGTTATCTTTTTTCTTTTATTTGATGGCTGCAGAGGATATCTGCAAGCAAGAAATAAATGCTTCTGATGAATTAGATGAGGGTATATTTGATATTAATGAGAATGTGAAGGATCCCCAATCATCCACAACAGTTTCTAGTGAGATTTACGAGATCTTACTGGCATCCGAGGTACAGATATGTATCATGCACTTTATGCCTGCTCCTATTTTATATAGTATCTCAACATAATTATTTCAACGGCTATTGGTATAGTTGTTCTGAATGTGTAAACATATTTTCCAATTTTTCCATCATCAATGTTTTGCTGCTTTCAGGCAAAGAAACGGCCAGCCCCAGACTATATGGAAAAGGTCCAAAAAGACATCAATGCCCGTATGAGAGGCGTTCTGATTGAATGGCTTGTTGAGGTCATGCTTTTCTTAGCACACTTGATTGGGAATTTATGTTATCATTTCGATCCTCGTATATGCATCTATATACGGATAATATCTCATGACATGATGTTGCTACTCTTTTCACACAGGTTGCTGAGGAATACAAGCTTGTTTCTGAAACTCTGTATCTTGCAGTTAACTACATAGACCGCTATCTTTCTGGAAATGCCATGGATAGAAAACGATTGCAACTTCTCGGGATCACTTGCATGATGATTGCATCGTAAGATTGAGATCTTCATTTTCACTTCTTCTCCAATTCAGTGCATGATATATCAGCAACATACCATGTTTTATCATCTGATCATTTAAAAAATATTTGACTATTCTCGCTCTGCAGAAAATATGAAGAGATTTCACCTCCTCGTGTGGATGAATTTTGTGATATAACAGATTGGACATACAAAGAACAAGAGGTATTCTTTTGCTTTCTTGACACGTAGTTGCAATCTTGAGCACCTATGTTTCCCTTTATCTGTTCAATTTTTCTCACCAGGTATTGGAAATGGAAATCTCCATCTTGAGCTATCTGAAATTCGAACTGACAACACCCACAGTAAATTCTTTCTTAAGGTTAACTCTATTATTTGAAATTATGTTATTACGTAGCTTAGCCCGTACCCGGTTTCTTATTTGTGTCTTTTTCCCCACTGCAACTCTTCTAGGATATTTGTTCGTGCTGAACCATGTCTCGATAAGGTAATGATCTTGATCGAATGATCTTGTTTTCTGTAATATAGTCAAGTCTTAAATGCATATAAAACTACATGCAGCCCATGTCATAAAACTGTCATATCTTCCGTTTGGCTGATTCAACAGGCTCCACTCTCGCAATTTGAGTGTCTTGCCAACTACATAGGAGAACTCTCAATTGTTGATTACGATATGCTTTGTTTCGCTCCTTCTCTCATCGCTGCTTCCTCGATTTTCTTGGCCAAATATATTCTCGTTCCTAGCGAAAGGCCTTGGGTATGTATGTCAAGATCTTAACTTTACTTTTTCTTTTTCACACTGAGACCATATTTTTTTCTCCAATTATACTTACTTCTCAATGTTTTCTTGCAGAATATTACCTTGCAGCTTTGTACACGTTACACAGCCTCCAATCTACGCGGCTGCGTAATAAGATTGCATAATCTTTGCTGCGTCGATCACCGTTTCAAGAATCTAACTTCAATTAGGGAGAAATACAACCAGCAAAAGGTGTGTGAACTCTCACGAATGAATGCGAAGGCCATCTTCTTGCGAGCTAAAACTAATCGTTTGCTTTCTCCGTGTTAATCAGCATGAGTTTGTTTCGAAGACCCTCTGCCCTTCCTCCATACCCATGCAGTTATTTCAAGACACAAATGGGGATTTAACATCGACAGAACATATATTTCGCTGCTTGATATGATGTCTAAAAGGTCAGTAGATTTTCTACCAAATTTCATGTCTTGAACAATAAAGATGGTACAATATAGCTTGAGGAGTTTACAGTCCACCATGCTTTCATTCTTTTATCTCAAGAAACAGAAAGGATGTATACTGTCATAGGAACGTAAAAACCAAACTAGGAACACAGACACAATACACATTTAACTTGTCCCTTAGACTGTCTTCACAGCTCGAAACCTAGGCTCCTTGTCCGTAAACTTCTGCTGAGCATAAACAGACATATAATCCCCAAACACAAACTTAGGATACTTAGCATCCCCATCACCATCTCCTTCGACCAACTCTTTAGCTGGCCCAATCACAGCCTCCACCGAAGGATTGTAAAAAGACGCAATCGACCTTCTATTGCCCTCCTTTGACGCCACCACACGGTGCCAAACGCTCTTATACCTCCCATTGCTCAGTACCTCAATCTGATCGCCCGTGTTGACCACAATGGCGTTCTTCAATGGCTGAACGTCGACCCACGACCCGTCGTCCTTCAAGACCTGAAGGCCCCCGACTTGGTCGTCTTGGAAGAGTAGGATTACGCCGCCCGCGTCTGTGTGGGCCCTCAGGGCGCTGACCCTCTCGGGATTCGGGCAGGGCGGGTAGTGGCTTATCTTTGTCCCGAAGAAGGCGCTCGATGAGGTATTCTTTGAATCTTTGTTGCTGTTGAATTTGCTGAGTGTGTAGCCCTTGGGCAGGCCTAGGTTTTCGTCGAATATCGACATGAGTTTGATCGCGAGCTCTTTGAGTTCGTTTCTGTATTCGTACATCGTTTCCCTGTTCGATATGAACAAAGATTAAGATTGTAATGAAATGTATTACTGTGAAGATTGGTAGAAGCTTACTTGAATCTTGGAGTTCTTGATGGCCACTGATCGATGTTGTCGTCTGAGAGGAAGAAAACGTCCTCCCAATCGACGTTGTCGAGCCTTTTCTCATCATCTTCATCGACGAGTTCGTTCAGAAGCTGAACGGGCTTTGAGTTCTTGAAACCTTGCTCTCTCTCGAGTTTGTAGCATTCAGTGCTCACCTTCTTCACTCTTTCTAGGAGATCCTCAGATATCCCATGGTTGATCAACTGTCATGATATAATCCACAAAACTCCCAGTTATTACACATCTAATATAAATGTAAATAATAAATACGATAATGTATGTATTTATGTATGCATTTTAACCTGGAAGAAACCCCATTCTACGCAGCAATTGTGAATCTGGGCCAAAGTCGCTGATCTCTTCTCTCCATCTATCTTTGAGAAATCGATCACTGGAATCGCCATTAAATGTTTAATAATAGAATACTTAGCAAATAATAAATAGGATTGTATAGCTTTGTTATGCTCTGATTAATGCAAAGTGTTTGTGGTGTTTTATTACATGCTCGGCAACGGGGGGTACTGTACTTATAGGTGGTGACATGCAATGTGTTTTGCCAGCGTTTTTTGGAGGTCAACTGTCGATGGGTAAATATTTTTTATTACATTTACTATTTTAAATAAGTTGCTGTGTAATAATAACCAAAATGTGCATGAGACGAGGGCATTGGCTGTTGGATCAGCGACGCAATGGACGGTGAAAACTATGTCAAAGCTTTTTAGCCATCTTCAATCATTGGAATTAAAATAATATCAATACAAAATATGAGTGTGTTGCCGAGATTGGTTGCTTGTAATGAAATTTAATCAATACTTAAATAGATCAAATAGTCAAATTAATTGTGTATCATTTGGTTTATGATGTTTATCGTCGACCAGTGAGGTAGTATTTGAGTTAGGTTACATCTCATGTAGTTAGAACTTTATTTGTCATTCTCGTCGTAAGATTAGTAAATTAAATTATTAGACTAGAAACGATGCATAATATCGACCGTGTGAATTCATCTCGATTTAAATTCGAAAATCAAACAGTGTATATAAGAAATGGGTTCACACGTGAGGGGGTGTTGAGCTATCACGTGTGAGGAGAAAAGAATCTCACACCGAAAAATACAAAGAAATTAAATGGGTATATAAGCTTGATGGACAATTCCTCTTAACACCAATTGGTTTTATGAAGGAACCTCGTCAAGCTTATACCGGGCACCCCTTCTCTGCGTGGCGCATGTGCGTGGGCCTCGATGACGGATAAATTACCGGAGGCCCGGCCCGTATTTCTTACATGGTATCAGAGCGGGAAGATCTAACTCAATTAAAATATATGGCGGGTTCGAAAAGAATGGCGTTCCCGTCCGATTAAAGAAATGAGTTCACACGTGAGGGGGAGTGTTGAGAATCATGTGTGTGAGGACAAATGTCCCACATCGAATAATACAAAAAATAATAATGGGTTTATAAGCTTGATGGGCAACTCCTCCTAACACCAATTGGTTTTAGGAAGGAACCCCATCAAGCTTATACCGGGACCCCTCCTCATGTGTGGCGTGTGTGCGTGGGCCTCGATGACGGATAAATTACCGGAGGCCCGACCCGAATTTCTACATAGAGCGTTTTCTTAAAAAAAAAAAAGTAGAATATTATATCGTTAAATAGTTCTTTCGTCAACACAAGTACCAAACCTCGTGGAGTTGACTCGCTATTTAATATTATTTCATAACTTTTGACTTTATGTTGCGTAACATTGCTGCTTCTCCTTTTTGGCGATACCGACTTAACAGTTAACGATAGGAAATTAAATTAGACATAACATAAATAAAAAATATTACAAAAAAAGGACAAAAGAAAAAGAAAAAGGAGTTCGCTGCCCGCTGGGCTCTGTGGGTGTAGGAAAATTTAAAAAAAAAAAAGAAAAAGAAATAGGATGTGGTCAACTGTTATTTTGATAATTTATTTACTTTCAGTTCATGATATCTTTGAAATAATTAGAAGTCTCTGCTGTACGAATCGTCTATTTAAATATTTTTAATGTTCATTGTCTCAAATATGATGGTAACAATATGTCTGGTACAGGTAATTTTGATGGCTTCACGTGGAGGCATATACACGAATTTGCATTATCATGCTTCTAATTCTAATTGTCACGCATGACCCACATCAATTATCATCAAATGAATTACAATCAATGATCAAAGTAAGACGTGTAATTAAAATAAAAATACAGTGTTTTGACTTTCGGTTAAAATAAAGCTGAAATCTTGGTTAGTATTCATGCACCTTTCTTAACTAAAATAAAATATATTTTCTTATGTCTTTAATTGAACGTAAGCCACTTCCAAGGAGTGTCCAAGTTACATGTACGGGGATTGTACTCAAGGATTAACATTATCATATCTATTTGACCAAGATTATATTTAAAGCTTTGGATAATTTAATTTAAGACAATATTCAAAGCATAGAGTGAAAGGTAAGAAAGTAATGCGTGTGTTAATGATGTCCAAGTGCACCTCTGCTATCATAATTCACTCTGTTATTACATTTAGATTTATTTTGCAAACCGATTTACAACTCATAATAATACAGATTACTAAATATCTCCAACTCATTTAGAAAAAAATCTATACAACAACCCTAACAAAATCTTTGCCCACTGTGTCCGTACAATACAACAACAACGTCGAAAAAAATCTCCCTTGTCATTTTTCTTTTCGACGTCGAAAACGACCCTAAAAGTCTCACCATTAGTTACGAAGGAAAATCAGTTTGCTTTTTCACATGTTTGTAATGGAATTGCAGGGTGGCCCTCATACGTATAGTTCTTGGGATTCCATAGGGGACGACCAATAGCGTAGGAGGGATTCTACGGTAACCCTTCTCGTGCTGCTAAGCATCGATATGAAAAATCGACAACCATCGATTTTGTATTCCTCGAGCGGGTTTCTATGCCCAAAGCTCCTAACATTCACCTAAAAATGATCATAGTCAAAGATGCGAATAAGTTCTTCTAGTGAAGAAAAGAATATATACACAAGCTTATATACGCACCGCTGAGCTAAGTCTGTTCATGTTCACGAGATGATCCCTCCAAAAGCAATCTAGGGTTTTCACAAGAACTGCCCTCTACGATATATATATATATATACATATAAGACGTATTGATTGGTAAAAGAGTTACCCAGAAAATATATTAAAAAGAAACGAATACCTCGATCTCCTTAGTGTAAGTAGTATCATAGCCAGATTCTTGAATGGCATCGAGATATGAAGCGATCAAGAAATCTCCAAGGTATTTGCAGAGGAGGTTTACGGTTGGTCTGAATTTACCGTCCCTAGTTAGGAGGTTATTACAAGAGAATTAGGTCTTAATATTTCATGGGATTACAACGCATTCTTGAAATGTATGCTTTTTTAATGTTGGGATACCTTAATGAATCGTCGGAGCATATCGTAAGCCATCGTTTCAAGGAAAGGCTCTTCATGCGAATACCACGGAAGGAATTTGGAGGTTTCGGTAAAGAAGGGAGATGAAAATCGTCCATGTTCTTCAAGTCAGTTGAACCGTTAACTTGAGCAAGTGATTGAAGAAGATGATCCTCGGTGACCCTTGCAAAAGAGCCTATATAATACGTACATGCTAATAAGTTGATTTATTAATAACAGGAAGTATATTTTAAAGAATTGTATGACGATAGTAGCGAACCGTTTAATATTTTCCCGGATATTCCGTTGAATTCCTGCAGCAGCCTTCCCAAGTTCCACGAGCTTGGGTGCTTTGACATGCAACTTATAAATTTGGTGAAATAGCACTTTGTAAAAAAAAAATATCTAAAAAATACTACCTTTCTTGGATCGACGTTTTTGTAGATGATTTCGTCGACCACTGCTTGCATATACCTGAAAGAAAGGATTTTTATGGAATAATCACGCCCACTGAAAAGATTACCGAAAAAAAAAACTCACTGAAAAATCTGTTGTGAACAGCTTTCAGAGTCTCCGGTCAGTATCAATTGGCGAAGATCATAGACATGTTTTCTTTGAACCTGCTTGTCAATAAGAACTCAGCCACCATATTTATTGCTAAACATACGTGCGGTGTGTGAAATGATATGAAAACTAATGTACATAGTAAATTCAGACAAGGGGCATCAAACTCGAGAATCGGGGATACCTCTAAAACTTCATCGAACTCGACAAGACTCTTCCTTATGCCAAAGAAGTACTTTTCAGCATTAATTTGCAGGGACAACAGCTGAATGTAATGATTTTGAGGTTTATCAAGTTGCAATAAGGCTAGTAGTTACAAAAAAAATCAGAAGTAGAGCCAAAAAAAACACGTCAAATTCATACTTGTTTCACTATCGCATGGCCCTCTATTGGAATATCCTCATCGTTTGTGATTCTCGATATGAGCCTCACAGCCCATTCCGTGTCAAAATTGAACTTCTGAAACATCTCATCCTGCAAACTGTCGAAAAACCGTACGCCAAAAAGGCAAAAAGAAAAAACTACGTATGAAATTGATTGAGAAGTAATATTTGAACCATACCTCACCATAAAGCGTGTTGATCCTGGATCACCTTGCCTTCCTGCCCTACCTCGAAGCTGTTGAATGATTATAAAAACTACTAATGTCAACAGACAGGTAATAATAGTCAAGGAATAACTTGAGAAAATCAAACAAAACTTTGCCTGATTATCAATCCTCCTAGATTCATGTAAAGAAGTCCCAATCACGTGGAGACCTCCGAGCTTTTTGACCTCTAAACCTTCGTCATAGCAATGGCGTTCACATTCCTTGAGAACCGATTGGTAGGCAAGAGCTATGCATGGGCCTAATGGGTACATCTCCGTTTGTTCGTCGACAAGCTTCTGCAACTCGGTTGATTCCATTGATTGACTCAATTCTATCGAGTCTGATATTATAGTTCTCGCCTCGTCAAAAGTCCAATTCTTGCCTTCACTTTTGGACACGAATTTTGCTGTACGTTGACAGAAAATAGAGAAGAGGTTGGCGAAGAGCAAAAACTAATGTATGAACTGTTGAGTTTTGAGTTCAAAATACTAACACATAAGAGCAGCTTTAGCGAGCAATCCCCGTGAACTTGGTCCAACCTCTATCTTAGATAAAGCCTGCATCGAACCGTAAAACACTTGAGATAATTCGAAGAATAATATTACGTAATTAAAACAGGTCACCTTTTCAGAAGTTGTGCCATCAATCTCAACTTCGGGGATATTTAGAGCTAGGGACGAGAGCAATGCATCTTCCATTACTTCTTTCGCGAGCATCTGTAGGAAGATGTAGTAGAAAGTAGGCGTCAAATTTTAGCAGCATTTTATGTAAAAACATATGCTCGGAATGGGAAATTAAAGAAGAATATTATTACAAGCTTCGATATGAGACCGAAAGTGCAAACTAACCTTTGGATTTCCTCCAAGGATAATGTCAGTGCCTCGACCAGCCATATTCGTTGATAAGGTAATTGCATACTTTCGACCTGCCTGAGCAACAATTTCTGCTTCCCGAGCAGCATACTGGCAAATATAGTTCGTTATTTCTTAGTGAAAAACATACGTTACATATATAACATCGAAATTTACAACATACAATGCTATAAGTACGTAAGTAAATGAATTAAAAACGAACATAAGATGATACAAATCCTTTAAAAACTAGGTTTAACCTTAGGGCGCGCGTTTAGGACATTATGTGGAATTTTTCTTTCTTTCAGCAACGATGATAGATATTCAGAATTTTCAACACTGCACCGACAATGAAAACCACCATTTAATGGTAAAAGAAACAAATCTCGAAGCGCACAGTGATTAGTATCAAACGTATTTCGCTCATAAATTAAATATAAAAAAACTACATAACGAGGCAAAGATACCTTGTGGTCCCAACCAAAACAGGCCGTCCTAGACCGAACATGAATTCAATTTCATGGCGAACGTATTCCCATTTCCCTCGAGCAGTCTAATTTTGGACACAAACCAAACAAGACATAGTAAAAGAAGATGACCGTGCCATTTTAAACTCTTACATCATAAATGATTCCTTTTACTACTAAAGGTGTTTGTTCCTCACCGCAAATGCCTGTATGGGTAAATCCTTACGGATGTTTGGCCTGTTCGTGGGCACTTCAATCACAGGCATTTGAAACATTTTCAAGAACTCCTTTTCCTATAATATTTTGAATTAACAGAAGATAAGTACTCTTCAAAACCCGAGGGCTTGAGATATAAGTACGAGGTTTAATATGTTTGTCCCACACCTCAGTTTTTGCTGTCCCTGTCATACCCGAGAGCTTGGGATATAACTTAAATAGCGACTGGTAAGTTATTTGAGCGACAACAACAGAATCAGCCTATTAAAGACAAGACTAAGTGTAAACAAATGACAGAGCACTCTCTGAAGCATACTCAAGAAAATTATTAGATTCGAAACTAAAAACCTGAATCTTGAGTCCTTCTTTGGCTTCAACCGCCTGATGAATGCCCTCGGACCATCGCCTTTTCTCTTCGACTCTACCAGTCAACTACACAACAATGCAAAATATAAAAAGTAATAACAAATAGCGATAAATTTGTAAGAAAAGAAACTACACAGCCATTCCGTGACTAGTGTACCTCATTAATTATAAGAGCTTTGCCATTTCGGACGATGTATTGCACATCCCTTTTGTAGAATTCTTTAGCTTTTAATGCATTCAGAACAAACCTGAAACATTAATTTTGGAAATCGAATACTAAAGTACTGACACAGTTTCTTTACGAAATAAATAAGAAAAAATCCCAAAGAAAAATAAAGAAATGGGTACAACTCTTCACCTAGCCCATGGATCGTTCTCATCCCATAAGTCATTTGTTTCGAGAGCCATCTCAGCTAGTACAATTCCTCCTTCGGTGAGTTCAACTGAGTTATCCTTAAGCTCAACACTGTAATGCTATAAAATTAAATACAGAGCTGGTCATCATATAACTAGGAGAACAGCATAAAATAGAAGTATCGTTTAAGGAAGAAATAAATTAAGACTCACAAGTCCTCGTATCAGCAACTCTGCAACTCTTGCAGCAACTGGATAACGTGCAGCATCTTTGCTCGCCTAACATGCCATGAAAAAGATTGGTTGCTAAAGGAGAACTAAATAATTGCAGCAGAAATAAGTAAAATGAATCTTGAAATAGAAGCTTTACCTCACCGCTTATTAACAAAGGATTCCGCCCTTCGTCAATGAGAACAGAATCCACTTCATCAACAATCGCAAAATGAAAGGGCTTTGGCCTATTTAAAGATATCACGCTCAATATCAAATTCAACAATGCATGTTTTAGGGGAAAAAAAAAGGTGTTTCACCATCTCATCACGAGTTGCTCGCTGCTTCCAGCGAGATTGTCTCGTAAATAATCAAAGCCAAGTTCCTATGATCATTAAGAAAAAGAAACGGAAATTCACGTTAATAATCGCTAATGCTAGAAAATCGAGTAAAAGCAAACTGAGAATGCGAACGGGAGTCGGGACATAACTAAGGCAGTTCGATTCCCTGAATAAAATGTATCAGTAGTTATAAGATGGTTCAGACGATGAAAATCATAAAACCTACAGAATTGTTTGTGTATGTAATGTCACATCTATAATTGGCTCTTCGCTCTTCAGATGTCATCCCTCTCTTCAAAGAAGCATGTGAACAAGTTAGCAAACACGATATACTAAGCTGAATCGAAAAACCATTCAGTTGTTTTTCTTCAATTTTCTTTTGTTAGAATTGAAATTTCAATACATCGTACTTGGATAAGTCCAACTGAGAGACCTAGGAAACGGTGCACACGACCCATCCATTCAGCATCCCTTTGAGCAAGGTAATCATTTACTGTAACCACTGCAAGAACAAAGTATCTGTCAAGTCAAGTATCGGAAAGTTTCGACCAAGAAGCATAGAATTAATCAACATATTTAATTTTCAGAAATCAGTCTTTACTAGTCAATACATTCAATGAAAACCTGAAGCAACCTACCATGAACACCTTCACCGCTTAGAGCGTTTAGGTAAGCTGCTAAGGTAGAAACTAAGGTTTTCCCTTCCCCGGTTTTCATTTCAGCAATTGATCCATCATGAAGCACGGCTCCACCAATTATCTGCAACGTGAATGTTAAGGAAAAGCTTCAAGCATATCAAGTTTATCAATATTAGTGGTATTTGGTGTTTGTGCTAAGGGAACCTGAACGTCAAAATGGCGCATCCCAAGCTTCCTCTTTGCAGCTTCACGAACAACGGCGAACGCCTCTACAAGGAAATGTATAAAATGAGGGCGGTAAAAACATAAGAAGTTTCGAAGTGTAATTCGAGGAAACAAGCCCCGACAAAAGCACAGCGTGATAATAAAAAAGAATTGGCTATTTAGCTTCATTTAAAATAGGAACCTAAAAGGCATACCAGCTTGAATATCAGCCAATGATGCTCCCTGATCTAATCTCTGGCGAAATTCCCGAGTCTTTGAACTCAGCTAAACCAACAGAAAAGAGAAATGTGATAAATCTTATCATGGGTATTAATAACAACAAAAGGTCACCAAAGAATGAACACAGCACCTGTTCATCGGAGAGCTTCTGAACTTGAGGTTCCAGTAAGTTTACAGAATTCACAAGTCGGTAATAGTCTTTTACCACCCAATAATTCAAGCTACTCAATTCGGTCCATGTTTTTTTTATTCCACCTATCTTTTCCTGTAAAAAAACGAAACATTCACACAAGAAATGGCCAAGTTGTGGAATTTATGTATGATCTGGAAATTTCATTAACAACGATATGATTATGAGAAAACAATAGAGCATCTAACAAAGATATGATGTTCAGTAAACAATCGATCATCTAACAAAGATATGGTGTTCAGAAAACAATAGACAAACTTTTCTCATTTTCACTGATCATTAGCTTCTTGAAGAGATATACCACCCTGAGAGAGGGGTGAAAGATCGGCATTTCATATCCCATAAAGATTAAACCTTAGCAAGTGAAAGTGCAGTTAACCTTTTAAGTTCAGAGATAATTCAAGAATAGCATAGCTACCCACAAACAATAAGAGTAACGAGAATTAACAGTAAAAGGGACCATTTTTTAAACACCTGTAGCGAAGAATTGACCGGCGAGGGACGAATACGACGGCGTATCCCATAAGAACGTGACGGAAACCTGAATGGAGGGTAGGTGATAACCGCCTGTCCTCGGAAGTTAGTAGCGTCCCTTCGGCAGAACGGCGGAGGAAGTTGGTGGACGACGGAGGATGACGAGGCGGCACTGCTCATCGGAGTTGTTCTTCAAGAACCAACCAACGCCGTACTTCCAAGTTGGTCCGAGAAATCTTACCGTTCCTTTCTAACTCCGAGAAATCTTACAGTTGGTCCGAGGCGTCGCATTGGTAGGCCAAGGAAGTCTAAGTGGGCTTTGCTTTGACCCAAACCAAAAGGGGCTTTAAATAACGGCTAGTTTTGCGTAATGAGGTCTAAACATATACAATGATTTTGGCCCACTTAAGGCCCAAAAAGAATCCATAAATCACGTTTGGACGGACCAATGATGTTAGGCTAAAAATATTTTAAAATAGTTTGAAGAGAAATTAATTAATGATAGTGACACTATCAAAAAATACTCAATTGAATAAAAAATTTATAAACCTATGTAAGAAATATTTACAGATAAGTACCCGTTTTACTGTTTATATCAATTTTCTCAGTCTTGACGTACCTTTTTATGTGTATATTGCGTACCACGTCACGCGTTTATAGGTGACCATATACGATTTCTATATGGTACTTTAATGTGTTGTATGACGTACCATTTCTCAACGTATTACGTACCACAATACACTGCTATATGATACGTAAATGTGTTATATGGCGTACTTGCGGCGGATACTTATGTGCAAAAAAAATATTTCTAATAGGTACCTACATATAAATATACTTACAGGGTACTGAATTACAAGTTTTTATGCAAATGGATATTTATGTGTAAAGTCCCTTAATGATACATGTTCTGAAACTAATATTTATCTCTATTTAGATGATTATAAATTACAGCGTTACAAATACAATGGTTATCTATACAATATTTTCTTCTCCCATTATATGGGCTGCAAGCATTAACGTTGGGCTCAGCTAATGGGCCGAGGTCGCTCGAGTTTGAGGTTAGAAACGTAATTTTCTTACTGCTAGGGTTACGTTTCGCCTTTCATCTGCTGCTATTTATATCCATCGCTGCCAATTACTTTCGTCAAAAATCAGTGAAGCGATCTTAATAACGCTTGCAGCTATCGGAATTTATTTTTATCATTTGTGATGACTGATGAAGGTTGTTTGTTGGGCTGTGATGAGATCATAGAGAATGTCATGCACCACTCTGAGTGGAAATCTGAGTGATGATATCTTCTCATACCCATACTTTTTCTGAGCTCGCTTGCCAATTAATTCAATTTCGTTTTTCGTTTTCTTCTTTTGTTTTGTATTTTTGGTTTTTATTTTGTAAGATTCGTTGTTTTGAGCTGCTTATTACGCTACTAGGAGGAACCAAATGATGCGAACTTCCTGTCTGGGAAGTTCGAACCATGATGCGGACCGTACAATAGCTTCATTGCTTGTGGGGATAAAAATTTGGTTTCTGATGGTTCCTGGAAAATTTTTCATCTTTTTCTTTTCATTTAATATTCTGTTATTTTTGGCAAGCCTTTTTTTGCGAATATTGATTACGCAAAACGACGTATAATTTAACAACATTGTCGTTTGTTTTGGTATGAATTGATTTATAGGCAGCTCTCGCTTCTCCACACGGCGGTTTTCCACCACTTATGATTCCGAGAAACGCCTGAGGAAGATTCTCTTTGCGCCGTGACGATTATCGACCATTTTATTCATGAAAACATTGATTAGTTCAATATTCGGCTGATATTTCCCGAATATTTCAATTGTTAATTTGTATTTTCCTACAAGATCTATGCCACTATCCATTGCTGTATTTCGATTTTTTTTCGGAAATCTACACATAAATACCCAATAGGAAAAAAATCTGCCACTTAGGTACCTTGTCAGAACAATATTATAGCTAGGTACCCAGTTCAATAAAATTTTTACACTTAGGTACCTAATAACCTAAGATTACGAAAATACCCTTATTAAATGATTTAGAATTTCATTTCAGTTTTTTTTTTCTCTGCAAAATCCGACCTTCAGCTCGCCGTCGACGATTTCTTCTTGCCGACCAACTCCGTCTGCTCGTGCCGGTGCCGGACAAGGATCGAAGACCCTATTGAACGTTGGGTTCTCGATTTTTGGGGCTGATTTTGTCAGGTAAGTTTTTCTTTTGGTTTGGGTTAGGTTAATCGATTTTTGGCATTTGTTCAAGGTTTATCCCAAATCCGGGAGCTCAATGCTATCCAAGAGCTCCATATAAGAGTGGAATGTTAGGATTTGATAGTTATTGAGGCTAATCCGTCGATTTCGGTTTTCTTTTATGTAACTGTTACGACGTACCATTTCCTATGAATATTACGTACCATTGTATGTTGTTTTACCGTACCTAAATACATTATGCGACACAGTCCGATTGGACATTTATGTTATGTAGTATCTTTCTGTATTTATATTACGTACCAAGTAACATGTCTATACGTTACCAAAATGTCCAGTTACGCAGTACCAATCTAAACTATACACCGTACCATTTATACAGGTTGCCATATTATCTGAAAATATGGCGTCTGCAAATTCTTTTGGTGGCGGGACGTTATGTGCAATGTGTGAGTATAAAAGGGAGTCTTCCTTAATATTAGTCAATGAAGCAACGAGGCTTATCGATATATACGTATCCCTCCAAAGAAGGTGGTCGGACGATGATGGGAATTTCATTCGTGACCCGGACATCCGCGTTCTCTCCGGTCGCCGAAAGACACGGAAGATTCCATCTCAGATAGATAGAAGATCCAACAAGTGTAAAATTTGTTGAAAATACGGACATAATCGCCGTACTTGTACAGAAGCCGTAACGATGTAGCGTTCGTATTTTTCATGTATTTTCTTTTTGCTTTTGTCCCGTAACCTTTTTCGGTGCTTTTTTGTATGGTATTGGCTCATTCTTTTTTCTAAATGATGCCAGTAGGTCATTGTTTTGTTCAAATGTGTCAATAGGATATGGCTCATTGTTTTTGTCTAAATTTGATACTGTAATGACTACCAGTTTGGTACAGTACGATATGCACATTTGGTACCGTATATTTTGTAAATTTGGTACTGCAATATATGCAGTTTTGATAACGTAATATATGTAAATTTGGTACTGTACTGACTGCTAGTTTGGTACCCTAAGATATGCAAATTTGGCACCGTATATGTAAATTTGGTACTGTGATGACTGACACTTTGCTAATGTATGCACAATTGGCACCGTAATATATGTAATTTTGTTACTGTAATACATGTCAGTTTGGTACCATAAGATATGCAGGTTTGGTACGGTAAGATGTGCCTATTTGGTACTGTCATATATGCCAGTTTGGTACTTTACTATATGCCAATTTGGTACTGTAATATATGCAAATTTGGTATTGTAGTATATGCTGGTTTGGTATCGTAATATATGCCAATTTGGTATTGTAATATATGTCAGTTTGGTACCGTAATTTATGCCAATTTGGTACTGTAATATAGCCAATTTGGTACCGTAATTTATGCCAATTTGGTATCACAATTTATGTCAACATGGTACTGTAATATATGCAAATTTGGTACTGTAATATATGCCGGCTTGGTACCGTAATTAATGCAAGTTTGGTACCGTAATTTATGACAGCGTGGTACTGTAATATATGAGAACAAAGAGACTGGGGCATATTTGCCAACAAAGTACTGTAAATTAAGCATACAAGGTACTGTAATATATGCTAACATGGTACTGTAATATAGAAAAATAAGGTACACTAAACATACCATGCAAGTTTGCTACTGTATAGGAAACCAGTTTGCTACTGTAATATATTCCTCTTTGGTACTGTTATTAACGCCATTTTGGTACCCTAAGACATGCAATTTTGGTACTAAATAGGAAACTAGTTTGCTACTGTATGCACATTTGGCACCGTAATATATGTTAATTTGGTACTGTGATGAATGCCAGTTTGGTACCCTACGACATGCAAGTTTGGTACGGTTATATATTCCTCTTTGGTACTGTTATTAACGTCATTTTGGTACGCTAAGACATGCAATTTTGGTACCCTAAAATTAAAGTAACAAATGGTATTTAAGCCTTGACTATATTCCGTCACAAATGAAGCTTTTCAGCAAGTGTTCATGTGGAAGACAAGGATTAGACATTTTCTGACTTTTTCAGTAATGATTGCACTTTTCTGATGTTTTTCAGTGATGATTTGAGAGATTTCTGACATTTTCAGTCATGAGTTGGTCAGATTCTGACATACGAGGTATTAAATAATAAAAGTCAGCTCGTCTGACATGTCAGTGGCTTTCCTAAAATGTTTCATGTCATCAGTAATTTTGGGTACTGCAACCGTGGCTGATTTGGTACGCTTTAAACAAAACGAGAGGTACCCCTACGAAGATATTTAAGGTACGGCGTCCCTTATATATATGATACGTCATACTAGGGTTAGTATTTTTCGAGGTCGATCGAATTACTTTTTCATCTCGAACCACCGTAGACCAATAATATATAGTATTAAATACGTTTCAGATCAAATTCGGTGCATTAAGCCCCGCACGCATGAATTAAATCTTAGAATACCATGATTCATTATAGTATAAGGATACAAGCAAGAACATCTACAACATAATTTAAATAATGTGGTGAGTGCTACATCTGCGAATTCGATGCATTAGGCTTTCACATTTTTTTTTTCATTCCGATATTGTTAGGTATTGTCAAAATCACGCACGACACCGTGATTCGATTAGGAATGTATTTTTTTCGATCGTATAACAAATGGTACGATATACTTCATAATTTGGTACTGTATATGTGCAATAATAGATACGATAAACCTGCACGTTATGGTACTATATAGGTAAATGTTAAGGTACCTTCTGTAAATCACAAAGTACCTTACTGTACAACAGACAAGGTACTTCATGTGCGATATATAAGGTACGGTATATATTTACGTATTGATACGGTTAACCTGCACTTAGGGTACGCTGTAAGCGATATGGTACGGTAATATAAAAGACAAGGTACTCTATATCTTCTGTTTATGGTACGCCATATGTCAACATAATGGTACTCTGTACGTAAAGGATATGATACGGTCCTACAATAACATATGGTACTGCATAAATTACGGACAGTCATAGAACACCACAACACAGCACACACTTGGCAATACCGTCCATGCACAAAAGAAAAACCAACATAAACAACCAAGGGTCTCCAAACAGTCCCATCTGCAGGTTATGGTACTATATATGTAAATGATAAGGTACCTTACTGTACAAGACAATGTACCGTACTGTACAACTGATAAGGTACTTCATGTGCGATATATAAGGTACGATAAAAATAATGGTACGATAACCTGCATATTACGGCACTTTGTATGTAAACGATATGGTACGGTAATAAGAAAGCCAAGGTACCTCATATCTTCTGTTTATGGTACGGTATATATTTACATGATGGTACGATTATCCTTCATATCATGGTACTCTGCATGTAAAAGATATGGCCTAGTAATACCGTTTAGGGTTATGAACCTTCATAAATTCCATTTTGCTATGTTTAATAATGGTATGGTTAACATGCATATTTTGGTACTCTGTAGGTAAAAGAAAAGATACGGTCATATAAAAACATATGGTACTGCATAAAGCAGGGACACAACACAGCACAACAATTGACACTAACCGTCCATGCACAACATATAAGGTACTTCATGTGCGATATATAAGGTACGATATGTATTTACGTAATGGTACGGTTGACCCGCATATTATGGTACGGGACAACACCTGGCAGTAACCGTCCACACACAAAAAACCAACAACCACGAATCTCCAAACATTCTCGTCCCTAACTCAAATAATGGTACGCTATATATACATAATGGTATGGTTAACATGCATATTATGGTACTCTTTATGTAAATGATAAGGTGCGCTAATGTAAAAGACAAGGTACTTCATGTCTTCTGTTTATGGTACGTCATATATTTATATAATGGTACGGTAAACCTGCATATTATAGTACTCTGTATGTAAAAGGTAAGGTACGCTAATATAAAAAGATATGGTACTTCGTAAAATACGAACAAGTCTCCAAACATGAGATAACTTAAAAGAAATAGATCAACTAGGGCCGGTTAACGAAATAGTATCACAACCGCAAAGTCTCCAAACAATATCACAACCAAGTCTTCAAACATAGCATAAAATAGATCTAATCTAGTCTCCAAACAGTCTCCAAGCATAGCAGAACTACACAACAAACATAAAAGAGAAAGTTTCCAAACAGTCTCACAACCAAGCCAAATAACTTAACGAAATAGATCTAGCATATAACTGTGCTCGTCACGTAAAATGCGAGCAGCCATAGTAGCACGATCAGATCTTTTTTGGAGGCATTTCTGCAAAAAAAGCAAAATTGTTATTAATACCATTTTATTCACACACTTATAGTAGATCAAAACAGAGAAGGATGACAGCTGGAAGAAAGATCATATGAGTTCGGCGGTGCCTTTGGTGCCATTTCTGCAAAAACAAAACTGTTAGCGAGTAATGAAAAAGCAGTGCCATTTTATTCACACACGGCGTACCAATTTGCCCAAACAGATGGTACCAAATGCATTTGTCATGTAGTACCAAATAATCAACATAACGAGTACCAAATTCGAAACCTAACAATATCCACAAATCAATTGACCAATCCTGATAAATACACATACTGACAAATGTTAGATCATCTCAACTAAATATCAGAAGTCGTGATGAAGATAAACCTGCAGATGATGATATGGTAAACCTGCAGATTTACGAATACTCTAGTGGCCCAGGTCATCTTATGCGAGGCCATCAGATCCCGAACATAGATAAAAAAAAAACGCAGGATGACACCTGGAAGAAAGCTCAGATCTGTCTTGCGGAATCATTTCTGCAAAAAAGTAAAACTGCTAATAAGCGGTACCATTTTATAGACACACGGCGTACCATTTTGCCCAAACAAATGGTACCAAATATAGTGATCGTATAGTACCAAAACAAATTGACCCCATTCGGAAAAACCCAAATTGACCCATTCCAAAACCCCCAAATTGACAACAATCAGTCCACCCATTCGAAGATACACGCACAGCTACCACACTAAATTGAACCATTCCAAGGAAACCCTAATCTAACAACAAATCGATGTCATTCGAAAACACGCTGCTATTGTTACGAAATTGCTTAAACCCAACGAATAACGGCAAAATCAAACTAGTTACAAGCTTATTGGTAACTGTAATACCACTACGAAATGCCACGACGTAATGTAATGAAGCGAATGACTTACCTATCGATTTCAGAAGGGGAATGCACGACGAACGAGAACCCACGACGTTGAATTTGAAGCAAAAACAAACGCAGGTCGATTTCTGGGAGAAAGACGCGCGATTTGGGTTGGTTTGGGATGGTGCAGTTTTTTTTTTTTTGTAAGAACGAACGTGAGGTGAAATAAGGAACTAGGTAAAGGATGTAATAAATCTGTTTTACCAGGGGTAAATCCGTCAGTTAGGTACCTATCAGTAAGATAAAATTCAAGTAGGTACCTAAGTTAAAAATAACTCTGACAAGGGACTGAACTATTTAAATTTTGTAGGTATTTAAGTGTTGAATCCCCATTTTTTTTCACCCATCAGTGGATTATTATAGTTGGAAATGTAAATAATATTCCAAAGTATGTAATACACAAACTAATGTCTTAACAATTGCGAACACAAGCTTCTTAACTTGTGTATTGTTTTGAAAGGCTTATAAAAAAGTAGAAGAGTGAAAAAGTAATTATGATTAACATATCAAATTAACGATGCAGATTTTGTAACTATTAAGATCTAATTTTTTATGATCTTGCTTGTGTTATGGGTCAGACTTCATTAGTGTTCCATCAAGCTATAATAATTACTTCACTTGAATCTGAAGCTTGATTTCAATTCTGACCTTAGGTCCTAACGCGACGGAGGAAGAGAGCCAAATTCAACTCAGTCACTGTAGCGCAGAGTTGAATAATCTTCCAATTCTCAAATCGAGCTCGCTTGGGGAGCCCTAATTGATGATGCGAAGTGTGTCGTAGCCTTCTGGTTATTGATGTGATTCTTACTTTGTTTTCTTTCAATTTACTTTTTCTACTCTCTCAAATACCTTTCTGGATCATCATCATCTTCAGGTGATTTGATTCCTCGATTTTTCCCTTTGATCGAAATCCCAACGTCCTGTATCGATCCTTAGCACCTTCATGCCGTATTTGGTATGTTAGATTCACTAATCCATGAAGATAAACTACACATTATCTTCCACCAGCAGTCCGAAGTCGTTTCAGGCATATCCAAGAGGCGATTTTGACTTGGAATCTGGTATCGATAAGAAGTCCCGCAAGCCGAAAACCCACCCCTTGAGGATGCTGAAAACCTTAGGAAACAAAATCCACCATGATTTTAAGGTCAACCCTCTCATGGTTCTCTTGATTTTCCTTTCGATTGGGATCACCGCGCTCGTTATGCTATCATTATACGAGGGACGGTTTTCGATGACGCCCAGTTACAGAAAATTCGGCGCAGATGAGAGTGTTGTTTATCCTTTTGCTAAGTTCAAGAACCTCGTAATGGTAGCTGGGCATTCTGTTTATACGAGCAGTAGCTGCGAAAAGGTCGATAAGGAGGATTCTTGGTTTCTTGAGTCGTATCAGAAGAATCCCGGCCAAGCAGCAACCTTCGTCGCCCATATTCGAAAGGGGGTCGAAATTGCAGCAAACGACGATTCAGCTTTGCTTTTGTTCAGCGGTGGTGAGACGAGGAAGGATGCTGGCCCGAGGAGCGAAGCTCAGAGTTATTGGACTGTCGCTGAGTCGATGCAATGGTTCGGTGAGTTTCTTAGTTGCTTAATTTTTAGTAGGTTTTGTTCGATAAAATGGTTTGATGATTGAGCTTAATCGCATATTCTATGAAAGTTTCTGTGCTTTTTTGGTACCGATATTAGTGCAAGAATGACGATGGTATATCTTCGGGTGATGTTATGAATCTGAACTGTGTGTAATAAAATCTCCAAAGGTAAGCAGCCCAGCGTTCGAGGGAAAGCACTCACCGAAGAACACGCCAGAGATAGCTTCGAAAATCTGCTCTTTAGCATCTGTCGATTTCGCGAACTCACTGGATCATATCCACACAACATAACCGTAAGTTCTTTCTAACAAAATCTCTCTTATTTACGTTTTCGTGCTGCTAATTTATCCGTAAATTCGCTCTATCAATCAGGTCGTAGGCTACGACTTCAAGGAGGAGAGGTTTGTTCGTCTCCACAGGTCAGCGATTAAGTTCCCCGAGAAACGATTCTTCTATTCGGGCACTCCTTCGACCTCAAACTCGAGGGAAGCCGCACTAAAAGGCGAAGCCCTTGTAAGAACTCAGTTTCAAGAAGATCCCTACGGCTGCATAGGTTCACTTAGTCGCAAGAAACTCAAAAGGGATCCTTTCCATAGGTCGATACCTTATCCTAATGGCTGCCCTGAGATCGAAGGGCTTTTCAGATACTGTGGTACTTCTCTATATGCAAGTTATCTACCTTGGGCACAATGATATTTCTAACATCCTCATATAAAACGATTAATCGTTCGAATGTTCGTATTTCATGAGATTCGAATTCCCCCCCCCCCCCCCGCAACCTATTTATAACTGATATAAATGAATCGAGATTGAGCTCAGTTCAGCTAATTTTCTAGGTTCGAACTCGAAGTGTATGTGTTCAATTGCGAGAGAATAACACAAATAGTGTTATTTTGAATAGAAAAGTAGATAACTTTCTCACCCTATTATAAAATTAATCAACTTTTTCAATTCACACTAATATTATTTTCAGTTTACACCACAAAATTATTATAAATTACAATGTCTCTATTATTACTTCAAATAGGTAAAAATAACACGTTGTATGTGTATTGCGTACCATAACACGTTGATATAGGGTACCTAAATGTGTTTGTATGCCGTACCTAATGTGTAAATAGGGCGTACCTAAATGTGCTAATACGGCGTACCATTTTCTAAACGTATTACGTACCATAATACGTTGATCGGGTACCTATCTGCAAAAAAATTATTCTGTTAGGTACCTGCATATAAAAAAATGCTGACATGGTACTAAATTACAAGTTTTTTTTACAGAGGGGTATTTATGTGTAAAGACCCCTTATTTTTTCACATTCTCGCCATTAATCAGTCAGCATAATGTTCAGAAATATTATTTAACGCAATAACAAACAAAAAAACTCAAGAAAAAATGTAATAGTTCATAGAATGTTCAAATAAGTATTCTTCAACAAAACTTTCTAAATTTTTTTATTACAACTCATCATGGTTTTCCCTTGCGTTTTTCTTGTGAGACCTTCGATCCATTTCACATTGATATCTTCGTGATCGTTTACGCCCGACCTTTCTCTCCGGACATAAATAAGGATAATCTACCAAATTAAAAGGAGCCTTCCAACGTGATTCATCTAATGGACACTCAAACTGATAAGAATCTGTTGTCTCCAATATCTCAATAATCATCAGGAACATATTTATATGGATCAACCAACACATGCTTGCAAACTTAAACGAAAATAGAGCAAATTGAAATTCAACAACACCACAATAATAATAATAATTTATTACAATATAAAATGGAATATCTTTCTTATTGCTAACTAATGATTGGATTATGTTATATTTGAAGTTATTTTCTTAGTACTATCCTCGAAATTAAATCCCTAGTATTGAATTACTAAGATTGAACGTATATGAAAGTATTAAAAAGATTATTGTTAAAAATCTAATTATTGATAATTTTGTTGCGAATTTGAGATGATTATGGTTAAAAAAAAAAAGCAATATTAAGAAGATTTGTGGTGAAAAATGAAGATAATAATAATTAAAATAAAGAAGTTAATTAATTTTGCAATATGGTGAGAAAGTTATCTATTTTTGTAATAGCAGTAGCACTATTCAAAATAGCACCGTTCGTGTCATCTCTCGTTCGAATTGAGCTTGAATTTTGAAAAAAAAATATCCATATTGAGTAGGGCTGGGGAAATATACCGAAATACCGTTATACCGTCCTTATCGTATCGAAACGTATCGAAAATATCGAAAATTTTGGTATACCGAAGTTTTTGGTAAGATATGATACCGTACCGAAAATTTTCGGTACGGTAATGGTATGAATATTTTAAAAATTAGGTATACTGATTATACCGAAATATCGAAATACTAAAATTTTTAATATTATATATATATATATATTCACCTACATATATTATATTATTTCAAAAAAATATAAAGATAAAAATATTATAAGGATCTTCATAAATTTATTTAGCCCATAAATTATTAATTATACCCAACTTTTATAGGATTATTGAGGCCCACCATATTTTACTTACAATATAAACAAAACAAAAGGAAATACAAAATACATGTTTGTTTCTCTTTGCTACGAATTAAGGTTATTTTATGAATTAAAAATCTTCTTATTTTGGAAAATTTGGTGTTAATAATCCATCTTATTGGGGCCTAAGGAGTTTGAATTGACTAAAAATTCGAAAACAACGAATTAACGAGTTACGACTTTCGAGACACGCATGGTAAAATCCCTCTGTGTAAATGGTATAGAAGGTATGATACCGATACCTACCGAAATTTCGGTATGCTACCGTATCAAAATTTAAGGTATACCGAAATTTTGGTATGGTACTGGTATGATTTTTTTCAATACCGAAATTTCGGTACGGTATACGTATCACAGTTTTGGTACGGTATACCGTACCGAACGACCCCTAATATTGAGTCTGGGCCCATAAGGGCCAATTAGGAAGCCCATTTTCATATTTATCCGTCAGGCGGCCCATTGAGAAAAGATAAATACCGTTTTGCTCATCCACTCTTCTGCCTTCAGTTTTAAACCCTAGATCGAATTGCGGCTGCTCTTGTGATAAATTCTCACCCCAATCCTTGTTTAGAATCGTTGGATATATAGTATTGGGCTGGCTAATTGATTCTTTGATTATTTCTTTGTGTTTGTATGTGTGTGTGTGTGGGTTATTTTCTTTTGATTTGCGTCTCTTCTGATTCGTAGAGTTATATCCCGATGATGGAAAAATTATTACATTGAAGTGGCTTTGATGGGATTTGTATTTCTGACTGTGCCGTTCGCATCGTTGAAGGAAGTAATTTCACCGCCTCAGTTTTACTTTCAAAAAAAAAGTTCACTTTCTCACACACTTTCACGATGAGGCCGGTGAGTTATTTCTTGAGGCGGGCGAAAGGCCTTTCGGCGAATCTTTTTCCATTTATGAGCTGCTAGTGATCTGTTAAAGCTATGAGATCTGAGGGATTCACTATTAAGGTTTTTGGTCTGTGTGTAGAGTTTAAAGTAAACTTTTTTGTTGTGGTTACGATTTTCTTGGACACTATTAACATGTCGTTCCATATCAAATAAGTTTTTCATATATATGAGATGCTCTTTTTTTTTTTCTTTCGAGTCGCAATTCCACGAATATTCAAATTCATTAATTTTCTCGTGTACATGTTATGTTTTTCTGCTAATCTCGTCGAATTGTGTGAAGAATTCGTCAAGATATAATTTGTGCTTAACGATCTTAAGCGATCAAGGAAATTCTCAGGTTGCGGTCTCAATGGCTATCTCCAAAAGGGACTTAGAAATTTATTTGACGAATCATTCATGCAGTTTGATGAATTAGCAGAAACACAAAATTTGTGTACGGAAAAAATGAAATTGAGTATTCAGTTGAATTACCACTTTAAGGTAAAATTGAGAAAGTAACATATATATTGGCTCTGGAATAACTTGATGGGCCCACTTTTTATAATCTTAAAATGAAGGGTTCTACTAAACTTGAGAAATATCAATTCCTTTGATTTTTGTGGGTCTCCAGTTTGTAAGAAATCTAGAGGAGAGAATTACATAAATAATGTTATTTTGAGAATGGAGTTACAAAACTAGTTGAGTTTTTAAATCTATTACAAAACTAATCAACTTTTTTAATTGTAACTATTTTTATTTTCATTTTAAACGAAAATAGTTAAAATTATAAATTTTCACTATTGTTATCTTCAAATAGCACAACACTTGTTAAAAATTAAAATTTTACCCCAACTTTTAACTCAAATATATTAAAAATATATTACTTAAAGAAATAATCAAAAGAAAACTTGGCATGACTGTGACCTACTCCTTCCACGTGAGTTCGATATCTAGAGCTATCAAAACGGGTCGTCGGGCCTGGCCGGCCTGTAGACCGCCAAACCCCGCATTGGGCGGGCGGGCGCGGGTAAGCCCGCCGTCTGGCAGGCCTAGAAATTGAAGGCATGCCCCGCCCAAATAAAAAAAAAAACAAATTCAAAACAAAAAGAAATAATTCGAAAAAGAAAGAAAAAAACAATAAAAATTAAATATTTAAGTTCGAAATTAATTCTAATCAAATCTAATATTGTAATAATAATTTATTTATATTATTAAAATTGAGTAAATTAAAAATCGGAGCTAAAAAATACTAACATACCTATATAATTTAATTATATATCAATATTTAATAAAAAATATCATATTGAGCCCGCCAGAAGTTATAATATGATGTTTTTTTATGAATTGTTTATGAATTATAAAAAATATTTAATTTTTTTTTTTTGAATTTTTTATTTTTTCTTAATTTGGGCGGGACGGGCCTTCAATCTCCAGGCCTGCCAAACGGCGCGCTTTGGCGAGCTACGGGTCGGTCCGCCCGTTTTGACAGCTCTATATATCGAACTCACGTGGAAAGAGTAGACTTAGACTACGGTCACGCCAAGTAATTTTATTTTTCTTTTGCTTATTTCTTTAAGTAATATATTTTTAATATATTTGAGTAAAATAAGTTGGGATAACAATTTGATTATTAACATGTGTTTGCTATTTGAAGATAACAATAGTAAAATTGTAATTTTAAATATTTTCGTGGTTAAAATGAAAATAAAAACTGTTAAAATTAAAAAAGTTGATTAGTTTTGTAAAATGTTTAAAAACTTAACTAGTTTTATAATTCAATTCTCAAAATAACCTTAATTACGTAATTCTCTCCTATAGAGGGGGACATAAGATCACCTCAAATTTTTTTTCCAATTTTGTGAAAATTTAATAAAACCCCTTATTAGAACATTAGTTTGCCAGACCTGGACCAAATTTGCCATTACAAAGTAAGCCCATTTAGGTTCAAACGCCAAATAAATCAAATTAATTAAATAAAAGACGAAAAGGATAATTCCAATCGAGTGTCGTCGTCGTCTTAATTTTTTCCAACGGTAAGCAGAACAAACATGAACAGAGGTGATTCAACAGAAAAGGGGCTCTTCTGGAAGCTCCCAGTTCTCAAATTCAACCAAATCGGAAAACTCGGGCCAGCCTTCGGAATGGGCGCGGGTTGCGGATTTGGTTTCGGAATCGGGCTCGTTGGTGGAGCCGCTTTTGGCCCTGGAATTCCGGGTATGCAGCTCGGATTCGGGTTCGGAGCCGGCTGCGGAATCGGGTTAGGGTTCGGATACGGCTTGGGAAAAGGGATTGCCTACGACGATAGTAGGAAGTACTCTAACGTTGGTAAAATTCAGAGCGCGCGTGGGAGTGGCAACAACGGTGACGTCGGCGATGAGATCGGCGCGATTGTGAGTGGGATGGCCGACAACACAAGGCGGCTCGCCGAGGCTGCTGCGAGGGAGTTGGACAAGTGGAGGAGATTTTAGAGGTTAGCTAATTTTATTTTGAAGTGTGTTGTTTATGTGAATTTCTTCTGCTTATTCTCGAATCTGTGGTCGTTATGGTGATGATTGCTGAGATTTCGGCCGCCTTAGGTTCGCAATCCACACTTCTATCGAATGTGTGTGAATTGATCCAAGAAACAAGTTCTTGAAGGAGATCGAATCGAAAAACAGAGAAATTGAAAACCAGAAAAAACAGGATTTAACGTAGTTCGGTCTCGACTTTCTACCTACTCCACGGACCAACCGAAGCTTTTTATTCCAAGCCGTAAATTGGGATTACAAGAGTATATCTTCCTCACCAATTCTCTAGTTTACATCAAACTCTAATTCTTACTCTATAGAAAGTTATGAACGCTCGAATTACCCTACTTGAACTCAAAGTTCTGATATTTATAGCTTCAGGAAAAATAACTAAAACAGCAGCCGTGCATCGCGCGCTTGTACCGTGAGCTCCGTGACTTGTACTAGCGCTCCTTCATTTCTCCTAAAGTGTCAAAACATTTCTTTAAGTGGAAAAGCACTTTTTATCTCAGCCATTGATCACATCTTGCGCCAGATCCAATGGATACTGTTTAAACTTCGATCATCAAATATGCACCCTCAGATCACGCACGCACCGTCATCCAACGATCATAATTTAATCTGGGATTGCAGCTGAACTTCATGCTTGCTTGAGCTGTGATCATCCAATCACTCTTCGGATCGTCGCAAGGGTTATTTACTGGAGTTTTATGCTCACGATTCTCAACAATGATAAAGATGAGCAATTGTAGCCATGTCTCTTTGTTTCAGATAGTTTTTTTTCTTGGTAGAAATCATTCGCAAGTGATCAGTAGTGAGTATATCATCTTTTGGTCAGCTTTGATCTTTGGAAGATGAAAAAGGTCTTGGTTTGAGGTTTGCCGTGAAGTTTCCATTTCATATTTCATTCGATTGGGTGAAATAGTGTCAAAGTGCTAAACATCAGAGAGCTCGTCTCGCTTTCATTCACATGCTAAACATGCAATTCTCAGGAATTTATTTGATCTTATTTTATCCTTTCATCTTCCTTCCAACCTCCATATACATCTCATTTCTTGTATATCTTGATATCCCTCCACCTCGACTCCATGTAATAACTTATATTCGCCGGGGCGGCGTAAACCCCGCACTTGAAGTACAAATCTCCGGGCCCACCATCTCCATGGGCGAAAACTCGAACGCCGTCTAGAAAAACGGTTACAGTGCCTCCGTCCACGTCGTGGATGAGGTTGACCCGAAACCACTTGTCGTACAAGCCACTCGCGATCACTTGGCCGCTGTAATACCTCATCTCGCCTTCGTAGATCCTAAGAATTATCGTCGTGGCGCCGCGCGACGCGCCGTGTATTTGGAGTATGGTGGCGCCTGAAGTTCCGTTTGGGACGAAGGCGTTGCCCTCGAATTGCCACACGCCTGACGAGTAGTCTAGCCCCTGCAAGAAAATATCTAATTTTAGTTCTGTAACTGTAAAGCACAGACCTCGCTCGCATTGATATTGTCCGCTTTGGGCGTTAAACTGCCTTGGCTGAGGACTTTCCAGGTGGTCACCAATCCTGATACTACTCTCCACCCGCACGGCTTTAAAAAGCGTCAGCGGGAGGGGTGTCCACACCCTTATAAAGGCATGTTTCGTTCCCCACTCCAATCGGTGTGGGATATCACAATAACTTTCACGAAATTATCTTTCTGATCTCCAATTTGAATAATTTATACGGAAGTCGATTTTTTGGTGTCTTCGTTGTTCTTGTCCGGAAATAGTCCAGTATGTTTGAAATTATGTTCGGGGCATTTTCCAAATGCTGCCGGAAAGGGACACATTGAGTGTTTCGATAAGAACGTTGTTAAATTTGTGTTGAATGGTCAGGAGAATTAGGAAAAAGACTTTGTGATAAATGGTGTGAACATACTGAACTAGCTTTTGGGCAGGGACAATAGACAAGTTAGAGTATGAAAAGCGAATTTTTAGTTGTGTATAGTCATTAAGCTTACGCGTATGCGAACTTCGGTGCGTGGCTGCGTGCGACTGTTTGGGTTGTGCGGAAGGTCGTCGGCGTAGACCCAAAGGCGATGGATTCCGTTTTCGAAGCTGTATCGATCTTCGAGGGGCACGTTGTAAGGCCTTTGGATCTCGAAATTGTCTTCGGTTAGCGGCACGTTTGTGAATCCTAAAGTTGGATCTTCGCCTCTCACGACGAAATCATGATTATTATTATTAGTATTACACAAAATGTATACTAACAGCAGCATCGCCATTGGTGAAAGTTTTTTCATCTTCGTTGATCTGAGTTGTAATGATGATTTGGTAAATGCAGACTTGAAGTGTCGTAACAGAGCATGTATATATTTACAACGTCTTCGTCTTCAGTGTTTAACGTCTTCCCAACTGCTCCGATATTCTTTTTCTTTCTTTTACTTGGTAAGAGTCGTACTAGGTTAGCCTGATGTACAAGTTGTTTGAGCTAAAAAGTAACTTTCGAGAGACTTTCATGTTTAGCATTTATGTAATCGATCTCTTCTCTAAGAACTATGGTTCTTGTTCCTAATAATATGTGGACAACGAAAGTAATCCTAAGCCGGCGCATAAATGAACCTAAGCTTTCGTCTCTAGACATACTTTCTTGATTTTATATGTCGAGGGTTTCGTTACAAAGAGGATTTCATTGGTGCGGAAAATCCTCATTTCTTTCTCTTCGATTATTGCCAAGGCTATATTTGGGACCCCTTTCTATCTGTTTTTCAAATAAATTAGACAACTAATTCTAGCCACACCACAACCATCCATATTCACCCAATAATAGCGATATCATTCACTACTAGACAAGAAATCTCGTCACAATAGCATGCACAGTAAAATTAAATAGAAGTTTTTAAATTATTACTGTAGAACATAAGTATACTAATATCTTCTTGTGAGGTGCATGATCTATTATTATTCAATTGTTAGGTGAAACAGTTCACTAAGAAGACGCGACGATTCCAAATTTAAATACGTTTGACGACCACCTAACGTTGAGATTTAAAAATGCACACATTAATCATTCACCTTCGGTAGCTTCTTCCAACATATGTACATTAAGTAATTTGCATTCTATTCCCATGTGCGATGTCATATTATAAATGTTATTAGTTTGTCTTGCAATAATTCAATCAAACACTTCATTTCAATGGACACGAAACAAGAAACCAATGAAGCAGCCGTCGACGCCAGCGACGATCACAAGCTTCAAAAGCTCGTCGACTCTCTCGAGCGGCTTACGAACTGGGACGGCCGTGCACTCGTTCAGTATGAAGGCTTCCTAATCCCTTCGTTACGCATACGGTCGATCGTTTCCTTCCGCGAAAACTTTCGAGCCCGAGATAATGACGTCGTTCTAGCAAGCCTTCCAAAGTCGGGGACGACGTGGCTCAAAGCACTAACCTTTTCGATAGCCAATCGAAACGTACACAAGCCCTACGATCGCGCGAACCATCCCTTGCTAGCGAAAAACCCCCACGAGCTCGTAACCTTCTTCGAGTACCTCGACCACTCGAAGGTACAAAAAAATCCCGAGGAGATTATCGGAAGCGTGGAAGAACCGCGAATATTCGGGACCCACATGCCCTACTCCTTCCTCCCCGACTCTATCAGAGTGATATACGTATGCAGAAACCCTTTGGACCAATTCGTCTCTTACCGCCACTTCTCGCTCGAGAATTTCGCCAAGGGCTACGAGTCGGCCCTCGGAGTGGACGAGGCGTTGGAGTTGTACCTTCGAGGGGTTCATAGCCACGGGCCGTTTTGGGCCCATAACTTGGGGTATTGGAACACCAGTAAGGAGAATCCAGACAAAGTGTTGTTCTTGAAGTACGAGGATTTGAAGGAGGATACTGCGTTCTACGTGAGGAAGATCGCCGAGTTTCTAGGGTTTTCGTTTACGTTTGAGGAAGAGGGGCAAGGCGTGCCCGATGAGATCGTAAGGCTGTGCAGCTTCGAGAGTCTGAGCGGGTTGGACGTGAATAAGAATGGGAGCAATGGGACGATGAGCTTTAGGAGTTTGTTTCGGAAGGGCGAAGTCGGGGATTGGAGGAATTGTGTGAGTGGCGAGGTGGCCGAGCGGGCGAAGACGATTGTCGAGTCGAAGTTTTCGGGCTCGGGCTTGAACTTTAAGATTTGACGTGCATGTTGATGTTAATTTTTTTTAAATAATTGTTACCTTGTTTTATGTCTCTTTTATGTTGATATTTGATGAATGATTATGTTAATCTATTTATATTAAGGGTGGGGATAGGATAAATCGTCAATTGATCTGTCTCAATTGATCAATCATATTTTTTCTACATATATAAAATAATAAAAAAGGCTTATTAAATCACGTACCTTCTATAACTAGGGGTGGGCGTTCGGGTTCGGGTATTCGGGTTTTACCCGAACTCGATCGGGTTTGGGTAGTTCGGGTCGGGTAATCCCGATACCCGACAAATTATTAACTGGGTCGGGTATCGGGTAGTAAGTTATTACCCGATCGGGTTATTCGGGTACCCGACAAATTATTTTGAAAAAAAATATATTAGTTTATACATAAACATTAAAAAAATATAATTACATATCTAAATATCAAATCTAGCGTGAGTGGTGTTAAAGTTTTAAATAATATTTCGATTAATTTCTTATTTCTATCAAATGATATTTTATTATCAATGCATAAATCATTGTAAAAATTTAAATATATTATCAAAATTTTATAAATAAACATAAAAAAATGTAGATATTATATTTATTGAAAATAAATCATCCAAATATTCTAAGTGATATTAATATATAACATGGATATTTTTGATATGTTTATTGCATTATCATATTTTTAGTAATATTTTTTCAATTCAAAAATCGGGTATCCGAATCCGATGTCGGGTACCCGAACCCGATGTATACCCGATAAGCGGGTACCCGCCATAGATCGGGCCGGGTTCCGATAGTGAAAATCTTAACCCGAACCCGAACTACCCTAACACGAACTACCCCGACCCGATGCCCACCCTATCTATAACTTCATAATAACAATCAAATTTGATTTTTAGTATATTATTTATTAAAATTATTTAATAATAATTAACTTTATTTTATTGATGATGTACCAGTATTAATTAACTGTTTTAAAATGTTATTCCGACTAATAACCAATACTAGTACTCCTTGCACACCTTATGTGTGTGCAACTAAAAATATACAACCTAAATAAATTAATTGGTTGAATGACAAACGCCATCAAAATCTAAAACTCCAACTTAAGTGTAAATATTGCACAACGACCAAAATAAAACCACAAAGAAAGTGGTGGTGAGTAGTTAGCAAAGAAAGTGGGTGAGCAGTTTTCGTATTTAGTAAGTGAGCAGTTTTCTTATTATTATTTAGTAAGAGCACGGCTTCTTTAAAGCAGGTAAACAAATTGGCTTAAAATTTTGCTCTATAGACCAAATTGATATAAAATTGACAGCTTTTAAATGCCCATAACAATTAATATAAGAATATAGATAGATACCGAAACTAAAAAGAAACGGCGAGGTAAAATGCACTTTGACTGAAATTACGCCGTGAAGCAAAAGTTCGCGCCGATATTCTTCTCTAATATGACGGAGGCGGCAACGGAGGCGAAGCCGAGATCTACAAATCTTTGCGTTATATGTAGGACTTCACGCGCCGCCCTTAAACGTCCGAAAACTCTCGAGCAAGTATGTAATTGTCTTTCTTTTTTCGTCTGATTTCTGAGTATTCTTGTGTTTCGAAGCGTGGTGTGAAATTGAATTGGACAGATATGTAAGGAGTGTTTCTACGCGGTGTTTGAAGACGAGATTCACAGAGTAATCGTCGATAACCGTCTTTTCAGCTCGGGCGAACGCGTAGCTATTGGCGCTTCTGGAGGCAAAGGTAAAAGAAGATGATGAACTTAGATTGCATAATTTGTTGGAAACTTGTTTGTCTTAAACATTTTGCTCTCAGTATAAGCCATTATTATTTGTTAGTTTTTTTCTTGTCCCGATCACAATTAGTTGGAGATGGGATTAACATGCGAGCTTATGCTCACATTATTTTGGAATGCAATTTAATCAACTAGGTTTACCTTGTAATATGCTCTGTTTAAATGAAACTGGTAGTTTATATATCGGTATGATGTGTTGTTGAAGGTTCAATATTCATTGCAGATTCCACAGTGCTTGCTTGTGTCTTGTCCGAACTCAACCGTAGGCATAACTATGGATTGGACCTCTTCTTGCTTTCGATTGATGAAGGCATCACTGGTTACAGGGACGACTCACTCGAAACTGTTAAAAGAAATGAAGTCCAGGTTTGAGTTTGCTGCTTTATTTGGCTTCTCTTTTTGGTTCCATTGACAGTCTGTGCATAAATCTAATAACTGACCTGTTTTTCACTAACAATCAATTGCATCAAATTTTTTTTGGTGTGTATTACCGTTCAGTATGGACTTCCACTTAAAATAGTCTCATATAAGGACTTATACGGATGGACAATGGATGAAATTGTAAAGCTAATAGGTTTGAAGAATAACTGTACGTTCTGCGGTGTGTTCCGTCGCCAGGTAATGAACTTTTCCCAACATTTTGTTGATCCCCTATAACTTTTCTGGATGTAGTTTTGGATTATGTTTATGCTTTGTATGAAAGGCCCTTGATCGTGGTGCTGCGCTTTTGAGAGTCGACAAGTTAGTCACCGGGCACAACGCGGATGACATAGCTGAAACTGTTCTTTTAAATATATTGAGAGGTGATATTGCCAGGTACTATATTTTTCGGTGGAGATATGAAATCGAAATTAGAATCATTAGTCAGATATGGCCACAATGTATATGTTCTTGCTTTATGCTTTCGTAATAGGGCTCTTCGTCGGTCTACAACTAACATTGTTATATGACAGGCTGAGCAGATGCACCTCGATTACTACCGGTGAAGATGGACCAATCCCGAGATGCAAGCCTTTCAAGTACACCTATGAGAAAGAAATAGTAATATATCCTTGTTTGGTTAATCATTTTCTAATGTTCTCTCGACGTATGATAATTGATATTCCAATGAGGAGGCCTTAACAGCTGTTCACGTATGCCTACTTCAAAAAGCTGGATTACTTCTCAACAGAATGTAAGTTGAATCAATCACTTCACGATCCATGCGTTCTGGTTGGATTTTCTATTTTTTTTGCACTATACTGAGTTCTTTAATCTAGTTGACCATGCTTCCGTTTCATGTTCAGGTTCTTATTTTATCTTTTCCAGTCTTCTCTTTTTATCGAAAAAAAAAGGATCTTTAATTATTAGCTTCCTAGCATCTTAAATTGGATCTGTACGATCATCATGTCTTTGGCTCGTGAACTCTTTTTGGAATTTGAATTTGTAGGCACTTACTCCCCAATGCTTACCGTGGCTTTGCTCGGGAGTTCATTAAAGATTTAGAGAGGATCAGGTAAGATGATGCCTTCTATTCACTCCAATTTCTTTTCCTTTAGCCTATTCTAGTCTTGTACATTAGTTTAGTCAATTATCATTGCACATGCATTACTTTCGACAGTAACTTATATTTTATCCTACTATTGTAGGCCTAGGGCTATACTCGACATCATCAAATCAGGCGAGGACTTTCGGATCTCGACTACTACGAAGATGCCAGAGCAAGGAAATTGCCAAAGGTGTGGTTACATCTCAAGCCAGGTGAGAACATGCTTTAATCCAAACCAAATCCCTTGTATGTTTCACTTTTCTTACGTTACATTTTCCTTCGTTAACTCCATTCAGAAATGGTGCAAAGCATGCGTTCTGCTCGAAGGACTCAACCGTGGTTTGCCAAAAATGGGCATCAGCCGAAGCCGAGGTATCGATAATGTACGCCCCGACGAAGGCGTTAAAGAAGTTAATGGCACGAAAAATTTGCAGGCCAAGCAGTGTGGAACGCTTGACTTCTAACGTGTCTAACAAATGTTCCATCGATTATCCATTTTTGTTGTGTTTTTGTTATCTGTTTAGTTAGCCTAGAGATTAGAATGGATAATCCGGTAATAAGGGGGAAATATCGCCTTACAGACCTTAAAAAGGTTTATTTTCATATTACTCCTCAAAACTATGATACTCGAGTTCTCGGATCCTATCCGATTACCTAATTGGGGTAGCTTCTTTTTTGTTTTTCGATTTAGTATTGTTGTACTTCCTTTGACTTTTGTGCTCGCAACTGGAATGTAGTACAGAATTTTTCATGCTGTTGAAGGGGTTGTAGTGATACAATTAGAATACGAAGGGCATACGAGAGATTTATTTATATTGTAGGGGGTTGAATGAAAATTATCAATTGGTATAACGGTCAAGTAGTGTTAAAGGAAATAAACCCTAGCACTCGAGTCCAAAGGCGATCCAGTCAGAACTCAGACACTATATAAGCAAGTGCCGAAGCAGCTAGTCACGATCGTTCGCTCGTTTGGGATCGAGGGGCTTTTCGCGGTTCTGGTAAGTTCTTGATCAGTGTCCGATTTTCATTAAAAATCGACGTTGTTTAAACGCTTCTTTCGATTCGGTTTTAGCAGGAATTGTCTACATAGTGCTTGCCTAGTCGTTGTTCCTTGATTTTTGTTGAAATGGCGGTACGTCGAAAGTCTTTCTTATTTTTTACTAGCTTACGTTTTTGTCGAGACTGTTTTAGTCTGATTTCGTTCGATCAGGTTGAGAAGCTTTTCAAAGATGAGGCTACTGAGGAAAAGGGTGAGCGCGCGAGGATGGTGAGTATGATCTTTTCTTTTCAATTTTGTTTTTGGTAATCAAGCGTACTCTTAATTTTGAGTAATTTAGGGTTTGCTTTGTTTTTTGCCTGTTAGGCCTCCTTTGTTGGAGCAATGGCCATTGCTGACTTGGTTAAGACCACCTTGGGACCTAAGGGAATGGTACTTAGATCTTTTAGATAGATTATATTGAAGTTGATTTTACTCAACGCCATGTCTCTGTGCTTATAGTATGTTTTGAACTTCTAGGATAAAATTCTGCAATCTACTGGCCGAGGATATGGTGTCACTGTTACAAATGATGGGGCTACCATCTTGAAATCCCTGCACATTGACAACCCTGCAGCTAAAGTCCTCGTTGGTATGCGTTTAGGTTTCAGTTGAATTTGTTGTTCTTCTGTACCTAGATGATGTCCTTTCAGTTGGATGTGTGTGAACAAGAACTAGTGCTATCTCTATTAAATTTTCCATGCTGTGGAAAACATTTGCTTCTTTTTCAGACATCTCTAAAGTTCAAGATGACGAAGTTGGTGATGGTACTACATCGGTTGTTGTCTTGGCTGGAGAACTCTTGAGGGAGGCAGAGAAGCTGGTAAATGCCAAAATTCACCCGATGACTATTATTTCAGGTATGTACCTTATGGTCTCCTGTATTATTTGTCCGTCATTCATTTTTTTCTTCTAGTACCATATCTTAATTAAGCCATGTTTAGGTCCCCTTTTCCAGTAGCTAGTGTTTGAAAGTAGCTTTTTTGAAGTACTTACTTTCCATATCTGCATGTTCATCAGGTTTTCGCATGGCAGCTGAATGTGCTAGAAATGCATTGTTGGAGAAGGTTGTCGATAATAAACAAGATACAGGTGATCACTAGTCTTGTTATAAAATCCATTTTTCGTATGATATTGTTCCTGTTACTCGACTATCCTGAAGCTTCTTACATTAGTCACTTTGCCTTCCATCATAGGAAAATACATTAGTCACCATATCGGCATGTGCATGATGTTGATGTTTGAATCTCATGATTGCAGAGAAATTCAAAACAGATTTGATGAAAATTGCAATGACTACGTTAAGTTCCAAAATACTCTCTCAAGATAAAGAGCATTTTGCGACACTGGCAGTTGATGCAGTTTTGCGGCTTAAGGTGTGAAATTATTATTTAACTTACACCGTAACTAAAAATTTGGGACGTGGAAGAGTAGCGTCTGCTGCTCCACTCACCAGTTTAGCTCTCACTTCTCTCTTGTTTTGGCTTGTAATGTTGTTATTCAGTATTTCGTCAAATGAGAATAATTTCTCAGTTTCAAGCCCCATTTCCAATAAGATATTCTAACTTCCATGCTGATGTTGGAATCACAGGGAAGCACCAATCTGGAATCTATTCAGATCATAAAGAAGCCCGGAGGTTCGTTAAAGGACTCATTTCTGGATGAAGGGTGAGCAAGTCAACATAACAATTAATTAAATCCAAGTTTATCATCTACAATAATATATAGATTAATGTTACCAAGAACAGTCGGAATATCACCTTCCCATACTGGATATTTAATTAGAAAAGTCGGAATACTGTGGCTTTTCCAAGGATACTTCTCAATAGTTGCTAACACTTTGCATAGATTCATTATACAATTTCTCTTTTCTTGGCTACACATTTTTGCTTGCTCTATCTAGATTTATCTTGGACAAGAAAATCGGTGTGGGGCAACCAAAGCGAATTGAGAATGCCAAAATTTTGGTTGCGAATACCGCCATGGATACTGATAAGGTGAAGATCTACGGAGCAAGAGTCAGGGTCGATTCCATGGCTAAGGTTGCTGAGATTGAAGCAGCTGAAAAACAGAAGATGAGGGAAAAGGTGGAGAAGATCGTCAACCATGGAATAAATTGTTTCGTCAATCGACAGCTGATTTACAATTTCCCTGAGGAACTCTTCGCTGATGCTGGAATACTCGCTATAGAGCATGCCGATTTCGATGGAATTGAACGCTTGGCTCTTGTTACCGGCGGTGACATAGCATCTACTTTCGATAATCCAGAATCGGTAAAGCTTGGGCATTGCAAGCTTATTGAAGAGATCATGATTGGTGAGGACAAGTTGATCCATTTTTCTGGCGTTGAAATGGGCCAGGCATGCACAATTGTCCTTAGAGGTGCAAGGTATTATACTAAATTCTTGCTTTCAACATTTAAATATTGGGACTCTGCCGGAAAATGTCGATTTATAAATGATATAGCAGTGAAGTGAAATCATCTATTTTTCTTAAATTTTCATCTTCGTCAAGCTTTGCATTCCCATTTTGGGTACTTTTTATGCCTAAAAAATGTCCATTTGTAAATGATACAGCCCTCACATGTTGGACGAAGCTGAGCGATCTTTGCACGATGCACTGTGCGTTCTATCTCAGACTGTAAATGACAGTAGGGTTCTGTTTGGAGGTGGCTGGCCCGAGATGGTAATGTCTAAGGCAGTTGATGAACTAGCTAGGAAAACTCCTGGCAAACGTTCCCATGCCATTGAAGCCTTTTCTCGAGCACTCGTCGCCATTCCCACCATCATCGCAGACAATGCTGGCTTGGACAGTGCCGAGTTGGTTGCCCAGCTCCGAGCTGAGCACCACAATGAGGGCAGCAACGCTGGAATTGATGTTATTACTGGATCTGTAAGTTGTCCTTACGTTTGCCTTCTACATTCTTTTTTTTCTTTCGCTGGTGAGAGATTTTTTTACGTCCTATTGCTCGATTATTGTTGAAAGCGTGTAGTGGCTATGTTTGCCCATGGTTGTTACTGTCCATAAGCTCATTTACTCTTCGAAAACAGATTCTTATTCATCCTCCGTACATGAGTAGTTGGATTTATTACACACACACTCACACATAGGCCTCTGTGGTGAGTCTGAACTATTTGTTCTTTGTTGTAGGTCGGGGATATGTCTGAACTGGGCATATGCGAGGCGTTCAAAGTAAAGAATGCAGTTTTGCTTTCTGCAACTGAAGCTGCTGAGATGATTCTTCGAGTTGATGAGATCATCACTTGTGCACCGCGAAGGAGAGAAGATAGAATGTGAAACAAGTGTTTTTCTGTTCCTATTTATCTAAAAAGAATGCCGAACTCTTCTTTGTTCTCTTTTTTGTTGTAGTAACTTGGGAAGACATCATCCAAGTCTATACATTCAGTGAGCAAACTGTTCTGTTTTGTCTTGTCTTCACCTCCTAGTTTTTTTAAGATAGGACCAATTGGGCTTATGGATTCTTGATCTATGTGTTCTCTATTCTTCATATAATATGCAAGTTTTCTATATTTTTTTCATAATAAAGTTTGCAGGGTATTTAATGGAGGGAATCTTTGTCTGATGGCAAGCAACTAACTGAAGCAGACAGCCCACGCTAGTGAAGAAATTTAATTTTTTCTTGCAGAGATTCCTTTTTTTTTTATCCTGCATTGATTGTTACAGAGCTACAATTAATTAAGTTGTTGTTCATGGTATTTATGAGTGGGGCATCACCACATTTACTCATCTCAACTAACTTTTAATTCTTCTTCTGATCAACGTGAATTCTTTTACAATGATTCAAACATGGACATGTATAAAATATATAAATAGGGGATGTAACGTATATATATATATATACATATATATCAAATTTAATCACGAGAAACTCAGATATGTGGGTATTTTTTTACTCAAGTACGCAAGACTACTATTACTCTTTCCTATAATAATAATAATAATAATGTTGGATTTTAAATAGGGCAGTTATGAGAAAATAAATGAGTTGTAGAGTACTGAAGTGAAAAAAAAAAATTTTGATTGGGATAAGGATAACCCAACAAATAGCTCTATCGGGATCTTTGAACGTCCTGAAAAACTGATGTCGTTTAATATTTTTTTTAAAATCTACAATAGTATTGGCTGTTGGGAAGACGAATTTTTGTATTTATGTATGTGTGTGTTTGCAAGTTTGTTTATTAATAAGAGTATAACCAGAATTTCAACGTGAAGTCTCGGCAGCATTTTTATTGATTTATACCCGAAATTATTATAAGAAATTACATATGAAGAGATGAAGAGATTATACCTTATTGCCTACTTTCTCTACCTTAGAGGCTTAAATTACTCCCATCGACCATCATCTTATTGTAATTACTAGGAAATAAACAAAAACAAAACACACACACACAGTTGTGCATTGCTAACCATGATTATGAGCTCCAAACCACACTTGGATGAAAAAAATCCACTACGATATTGGCACGGCTCAATCAGAATGACATACATCGAACAAATTTAGGGACAAAAATACAACGTAACCATGAAAATTTACGATAATCTGAGTGAGCCGAGCCAACATCATAGTGATTATTTCAAGCATAAGATATATAGTAGTATCTCCTTCTTCTTCCTCTCTCTCTCTCTCTCGCTCTATAATAAGGAGAGTAAACTGAGGATATATATAGAGAGAGGATTTGGAGAGTGTTGGGAAGAATGGTGAGCGAGTAAACTAAGAGAACGTTTTGATCCTTTTAAAGAAGAAAAAGAATAGGGTTTTTGAGTGCATTTAAATTCCATCGCTGCCAAACACGAGAAAGAAAAAAGATAGGACCAGCGTGCATTAAATGCGAGCATGAAAACATAGATCCATTTATTATTTCTTTCTATATGAGATTTGTGATTAACTCATAATTATCATTCATTTCTGTTGCATTGCATGCATTTTATGTGCATATAATAAACTAACAGAAACTAGAAAGAACTGATTACATGCATGCTTAGTTTCAAATTCTAGCTTTTTTTTTCCGAAACGATCGCGGTGTATATTTCGTCAAAAGAATGTACAGTGGCTAAATAGCCATAAGAGCCCAGCTGTTTACATAATCATACAGCGGGCGGGATTCACAAGATGAAACAAAAACCAAACACCCAAACAAAGACAAAAAGATTGGCTAAAAAAAACTTCAAGGAAAAAGGAGACAAAAGAATGAGGAGCCACATCCAATGGTATTTCATAAAGCTCCAAATATTCAGCCATGTAGGCTGGACATGCTAGACAAAAGAATGCCTAAAGTCCTTGTTAGATAATTTAATTTTGTAAAGTATTTATTTGAATGAGAATTTGGGTTTTAAATTAAGCTATTGGGCTTTGGTTTGGGCTTTGGGCTTTCAAATTAAGCTATCGGGCTTCGATTTTGGCCCAATAGGCCCAACTTCTAGAAGGCCCAACTTCTAGAAGTTGGGATTGGTGGCTTTCAAATTGAGTGGTTTTTTAACCACTCCTCAACTCAAATCAACGTGTGTCATATAAAAAAAAATATTTTTTTTTATTCCAATATTTTGGCTATAAATAGGCCATTAATTCTAAGGAAAAACACAACAAAATTAATAAGAAAAATAAGAGAAAGAAATATATAATATCTCTCAAAATTAGTTCTGCTATAATTCTTATTCCGTTCGTAGTCGGTGTCGTTTTTGTGCTAAACGAACGCCGTGTTTTCGAAGTATCCTGGGAAATAGACGCTCGTTAAAAACCTCTAGCACATACGTGAGGGAGCGAATCTATTTTAAGGAAATTGTGTGCTACACAATCTTCGAATTTTTTTTTCCTTTCCCAGCCAACAATCTTAAAATAGATCGACGATTCCGCAAAGATGTCAGACTACGTGGACCTCCTGAACAACCAAGAATCTACGTGAAACGAAGGAAACATTGACGTTCTCCCAACTACTTTTATCCCCACTGCCATGCCTGTGGTTACGAAGCCAAGCGTACCGATCAACCACCTGGAGAAGCCGGAGAAATTTACGGGGACAGCCTCGACGTTCAAAAGATGGCAACAGAAGATGTTCTTCTACCTCACCACGCTGAGCCTAGCAACATACCTGAAAGAGGTCGAGCCTAAGGTGAATGACGGCGAGACGAACGCTGAGGTCGTGATTGCTGTTGATGCATGGAAACACTCTGATTTCCTGTGTCGTAATTACATTCTGAATGCCCTAAGCGATACTCTGTACAACGTGTATGGTGCGGTCGCTACGGCAAAAGAATTGTGGGAATCATTGGACCGTAAATATAAAACTGAGGATGCCGGCACAAAGAAATTTGTTGTCGGACGGTTCCTTGATTATAAGATGGTCGATTCCAAGACTGTGATAAGTCAGGTGCAAGAAATCCAATTGATTTTGCACGAGATCCATGCAGAACGGATGGTTCTGAGTGAATCTTTCCAAGTTGCGGCTATTATTGAAAAGCTGCCGCCGGGCTGGAAGGACTTCAAAAACTATCTCAAGCATAAGCGCAAGGAGATGTCTTTGGAGGATCTGATTGTTAGACTTCGAATCGAAGAAGACAACAAAAGGTCGGAAAAGAGAGTATTGAGCTCATCTGAACCGAAAGTAAACGTGGTGGAGCATAGCTCTAAAAAGGACAAAGGCGCGGTTAAACTCAAAGCGAAACTTGGGGCGACCGGAGGCGTCGCTAAGCTGAACTATAAGTTCAAGGGAAAGTGCTTCAATTGTGGCAAACTAGGCCACAAGTCGTCGGACTGTCGACTTCCAAAGAAGCACCACGAGGCCAATATGGTGAAAGACATCACCAAAGAAGTTGAGGACTTGAGCCTCGTCGCGGTGGTTTCGGAGGTAAACATGATTGGGTCGAATCCACAAGAATGGTGGATCGATACGGTGCTACACGTCATGTGTGCACGAACCGTAGATTCTTCTCTACCTGTGAGCCGGTTGAAGGAGAAAAGATCTACATGGGCAACTCGGCTGCTGCTACCGTCGAAGGAAAAGGGAATGTGATGCTCAAGATGACGTCCGGAAAAATACTAACGCTGAAAGATGTGTTGTATGTACCGGAAATTCGCAAGAACCTTATATCGGGATTCTTGTTGAACAAACACGGTTTTCATATTGTTATTGAATCTGACAAAGTGATATTGTCTAAGTCGGGTGTGTTTGTTGGTAAAGGTTATGCATGTGATGGTTTGTTCAAGCTGAATGTAATGACTATTGTAAATGAGAATGAAAAACGTTCTTCCGTTTACTTGCTTGAATCTTCCAATTTGTGGCACGGTAGATTAGGTCACGTTAATTTTGAATCGATACGTCGATTAATTAATATAGACCATATTCCAACATTCGAAATTAATTCGAAATATAAAGGCAAAATTTGCGTTGAAGCAAAAATGACGAGATCGTCTTTCCCTTCGGTAGCAAGAAGTACCGAACCGCTTGAATTGATTCATAGCGATTTATGTGATTTGAAATACGTTCAAACACGTGGTGGCAATAAATATTTTATAACATTTATTGACGATTGCACCAAATATTGCTATGTTTATTTGCTTAAAAGCAAAGACGAAGCATTAGAGAAATTCGTTCTCTACAAAACCGAAGTTGAAACGCAACTCGGCAAGAAAATTAAAAGATTAAGAAGTGATCGAGGGAGAGAATACGAAGCACCAATTGGGAGCTTCTGTGTGGAACATGGTATCGTCCATGAATTGACCGCCCTGTATTCACCTCAATCAAACGGAGTGGCCGAACGAAAGAATCGCACATTAAAAGAGATGATGAATGCGATGTTACTGAGCTCAGGTCTACCGCCTAATATGTGGGGCAAAGCTATCTTAACGAGTAATTACCTATTAAATAGGATACCTCGAAAGAAAATGAATAAAACTCCATATGAGTTATGGAAAGCAAAGACGCCTTCATACCAACATTTGCGAATGTGGGGGTGTTTGGCGAAGGTAGCCGTACCTGCGCCAAAAGCGGTGAAAATTGGTCCTAAAACGGTGGACTGTATTTTCATAGGATATGCACACAATAGTACGGCATATCGGTTTCTTGTATATGATTCGAAAATTTTGGATATACACAAGAACACGGTCATGGAATCGAGGAATGCGTATTTCTTTGAAAATCTATTTCCTTGTAAATCCGATTATGGATCCGGTACATCTAAACGGGATGACATAGAAACCGAGACTCCTAGTACGGTTCATGAGATTGAACCGAGACGAAGCAAGCGTGCCCGAATAGAGAAATTTTTTGGTGATGACTTTGTTACATTTTTGATTGAAAAGGAACCGCTGACTTATAACGAAGCAGTGAGCTCCGTGGACGGGCCTTTATGGAAAGAAGCCATAAAAAGCGAGATTGATTCTATTTTGCAGAATCACACTTGGGAGTTAGTTGATCTTCCAAAGGGATGTAAACCTTTAGGATCAAAATGGATCTTTAAAGGAAAATGAGACCAGATGGGTCTGTAGAAAAGTATAAAGCCAGACTTGTTATCAAAGGATACAAGCAACGCGAAGGCTTAGATTACTTTGACACATATTCTCCTGTGACGAGAATAAATTCGATAAGGATGATACTTGCTATCGCGTCCTTAAGAAATTTGGAAGTACATCAAATGGATGTCAAAACAGCTTTCTTAAATGGTGAATTAGACGAAGAAATCTATATGGAGCAACCCGAGGGTTTTCGTGCTCCTGGAACCGAAAAGAAAGTCTGTAGATTGATTAAATCTTTGTATGGTTTGAAACAAGCCCCTAAGAAGTGGCACGAAAAGTTTGATCACGCGATGATCAACCACGATTTTAAAATCAATGAGAGCGATAAATGCGTTTACTCAAAGGAAACAGGCGATGACTACGTCATTTTATGTCTGTATGTAGACGACATACTCATTGTTGGTAGTAATGACAAAATCGTCAAGTCTACCAAGAATATGTTAAATTCGAAATTTGACATGAAAGATATGGGACTTGCGGATGTGATTTTAGGAATTAAAATCATACGAACGAGTAACGGTCTTGTTTTGAGCCAAGCTCATTACGTAGATAAAATTCTCGACAAATTCTGCAAGGGTGATTCTGGTGTTGCCAGAACGCCATTAGATCGAAGCGTTCATTTGTCGAAAAATCACGGGGAGGCTATTTCTCAAGTAGAATACTCCCGGATTATCGGAAGCTTGATGTATCTAATGAGCTGTACTAGGCCAGATATTGCTTATGCTATAAGCAAACTGAGTTTACACGAGCAATCCAAGTGCTGATCATTGGACCGCTATAATACGGGTTTTGAGATACTTACGGTATACTCGAGACTATGGATTACACTATGGTCGATATCCCGCTGTGTTAGAAGGATACACAGATGCGAACTGGATATCTGATATGAAGGACTCTAAGAGCACAAGCGGCTATGTGTTTACACTCGCTGGAGCTGCTGTGTCTTGGAAATCCTCGAAACAAACGGTTATAGCAAGATCCACTATGGAATCCGAGTTCTTTGCCTTGGATAAATGTGGAGAAGAAGCTGAATGGTTACGCCATTTCTTGGAGGATATTCCGAAATGGGAAAAGCCTATGCCGCCTATATGCATACATTGCGATAGTCAATCGGCGATTGGACGAGCACAGAGTACTATGTATAATGGTAAGTCGAGACACATACGTCGTCGACATAATACCGTTAGGCAATTGCTCTCAACTGGAGTTATTTCGATTGATTATGTGAAATCGACGGATAACATTGCGGATCCGCTAACCAAAGGGTTAAATAGAGATGCAGTTGAAAGGTTGACGAAAGGAATGGGCTTAAAGCCTTAAAGTATAGAAGTACTAAGAAGGAAAACCCTACCTATGTGACTGGAGATCCCAAGATCTAGGTTCAAAGGGACAACATAATCTTAGGACTTGGTATCACTATGGGGGATAACCCCGCTCATTCCTGTCAAGAAACAGTGATGACGGAAAAGGCTAGCATTATGATGCTTTAATGACTATCATAGAGTATTGATAGAAAATACCCGCGACGTGAGAAGTCACCTATGTTAGGGAGAAGTGGGGCCGCTTCAAAGGAGAACTGAAAGACTTAGTTCTTTAGAAACCCTCGCAGAATCAGGACGTGTCCATGGCCATACTGGACAAAACCATGAGAACGGAACAAGAGGAAAATGGTCTCTGTGTATTGTACGTGGGTTCGTTTACACGAAAAGCGGGACAGTTCAAAGACATCGCGTTCTACTGGACTGCAGTAAACCAATCGTGCATACAAGGAGGAAGTTCAAATGGTAAAACATAATATCCTCCATGCAGAGTATCATTAGATTAGCATAAACATTACAAAAACAATTCTCATTCATGTGGGGGATTGTTAGATAATTTAATTTTGTAAAGTATTTATTTGAATGAGAATTTGGGTTTTAAATTAAGCTATTGGGCTTTGGTTTGGGCTTTGGGCTTTCAAATTAAGCTATCGGGCTTCGATTTTGGCCCAATAGGCCCAACTTCTAGAAGGCCCAACTTCTAGAAGTTGGGATTGGTGGCTTGCAAATTGAGTGGTTTTTTAACCACTCCTCAACTCAAATCAACGTGTGTCATATAAAAAAAAATATTTTTTTTATTCCAATATTTTGGCTATAAATAGGCCATTAATTCTAAGGAAAAAACACAACAAAATTAATAAGAAAAATAAGAGAAAGAAATATATAATATCTCTCAAAATTAGTTCTGCTATAATTCTTATTCCGTTCGTAGTCGGTGTCGTTTTGTGCTAAACGAACGCCGTGTTTTCGAAGTATCCTGGGAAATAGACGCTCGTTAAAAACCTCTAGCACATACGTGAGGGAGCGAATCTATTTTAAGGAAATTGTGTGCTACACAATCTTCGAATATTTTTTTTTCTTTCCCAGCCAACAGTCCTTATTCTTGCACTGGTAATAATTACCCTACTCGAGTAAGGATGAAGTAACAATCAATACCGGCCAAAAAGATCCTCAAATCTGCATGAACTCTCTACATTCATCGCACGCTAAATCAACATCTCTCCACTCATTATTGAACACCCAAAGGTTTCCATAGCATCCACAGTAAATAAACCGAGAGTTGGATCCTATGTTCAAACACTTCACCCTTAGGACCTGAATTAATGTAGCCCCACCAGTCTTGAAATGTACCCGGCGATGAATGCTGGTGATTCCAAGTAACCGGTGCTATCTTCCATGTTCTGATGGCTTTAGGACATCGAGAGAACAAGTGCTCCAAAGTTTCTTCTCCTTCACCACATAATGGGCATACAATGTCAACATCAATTCCTTTCTTCCTGAGGTTGACTTTAGTAGGCAGTATGTTATGGATGCATTTCCGCAGAAAGTGCTTAAGCTTGTTTTTAACTTTCACCTTCCAAATCGCTCTCCAAAGGGACTTCATTGTTTGGCCATGATCACTACATTCAGGTCTTCCTGTCTTCAAACGCACTGCTTCCATTATCATCAAACAAGCTAATTTAACAGTGTAAATCCCCTTCTTCTCTTTCAGCCATCAGTTTCCCATTAGATCGCCCATTGGATTGTTCCTCGCAGCCTTGAGAAAGAACAAATCTAGCTTGATTCCAGCATTTCCAAAGCCATGAAGCTGTTGATGGAACTTTAGCAGTAAGAGGATTCCCTTGTGGGAAGTATTTAGCCTTCAAGACTCAGCGCCAGGAGAGTATTTGGATTGGTGATTATTTTCCAAAGCTGTTTGGCCAATAATTTTTCGTTGAAAGATTGGACATGTTGAAATACCAAGCTACAAGCCTCTTTGGAATCTGTGAGTGATAGCCAAGATCTCTAATGAATCTTCTGTCCACCATCTTTTTTTTCTCCCCACCATAAGTCCATTGTCGCACCAGTGACAAGTAAAAAGAGGGAGTTTAATAGTCGATGATAATTTGAAAACTTATTATTTCAATTCTTTTTTTCCTCGATTTTCTTTTTCGTTGTGATTTTTCCCTTGGTTGATTGTTTCTGAGAGATGTTCTTTGCCTATTTAGCCACGTAATGCTTGTTAATGGGTAGCTATTATTAAAAAAAAAAAAAAACAAATGAAGATCCAATCTGTCCCACACCATCTTCTGTCTTCTTAACAAGTTGTTTTCTTACACAGTTCCAACTTCTATCCACCCTTACAACATAAGTCTTCCTCCCCTGGGCTTTATTTGAACACACATCAATGGTCTAACAAGAAACACACAGAAAGAAAAGAAAAACACAGTTCTAAGTGGTCAAAGCATCGGGTAAGGTAGTTGGCGCGCCGATAATCTTACCGCCAACGTCTGGGAAGTTCTCATAGTCGGGCAATGGATTAACCTTACCATCAGATTCGACCTTCAATGGATATTTCAAGAGATGGCCTTGTAATGGATTGAACTCATCCTCTGCAAACCTTCTCCAATTCTCCTCAGCAACACCATTCACATACTTCACACATTCCAAGTCTTGAGGTTCCTCCAAGCTATCATCTAAGCATCCCAAGTGCTCAGACCAAAGAGACATTCTATATCCATATACCTATTATTGCAAAGGCAAGTTACTTGCTTTATTACATGCGTACATACATACGTGCGATGGTAAGATGGATGTTGAGTTTTGTTTCTCTAATTGGGTGTGAATAGATATCATGTTTGAATGATCATCTCTTCTCCAAAAGCATATATACGTGATTTACTGCCAACTGATTTCATTACAATACCTGACCATGAGGATGTTTTTGCTTCTTATTACACCACATGTGATGAGGTTGGTAAGCTCCCATGGCTATCTCCGTGTCTCTAGAACCAGCCAGCGATCTCTGGTTTATGTTTGCAGAACCGAGTATAACATACTGATCATCGACTATCATACCCTTTGCGTGTACGTATATCATAAACCTTCCATTCTTTGTCGAGGCGGGTATGCTGCTAGATTTCTGCTTAAAAATTTGAGAGAATGCTCATCAATAACAAAAACAATCGGACTTAATCTAAGAAATGACGCAATAAAGACGAAGGAAACTATGATTCAATCTGAAAAGCCAAGAGATCATCACTGAGGTACTTACTTCATTCCCATTACCGGTGAGTTCTTGATCGGGCTTCTCTCTATTGCCAAGACAGAAAAAGTTTAGATAGTCAGTTGGGTGTGCGTTCTCGATCTGGGCCGACTGTAGTTCTTTGGCAATAATTTCGTACATCATTTGCATCGTTTGAGTCTGCAAGAAAGAGCATGTGCATTTCAAGGGTGAAAGGAAACATTGGCACTCTTCGATTATTAATACTTCTTTTTTTAACATTCACAAACCCAAAAGCTGACAAGAAGAACTATAATAGAAGATGGACTTTTCTTTAACCTGCCAAAAGAGGATTTCTTGTACAGAAGCTGAAGAAGGAGAACCTTCGGGCCACAATGGGATTGTAATATAAACTGCAAATCTCTCCTTTGCTCTAATTTTACTGGCAATCTTCAGCGCCAGTTCGATTGGGATTAAATTGTCAGCCCCTATATGTATACGGAAACAAATACGAAATGATGATGATGGCAATAAGAATGTACGAACTGGAGAAATTCAATGCACAGAAATGCGTATATGTTAGTATACCTGCATTGTTGTAGGCGTCCCAAGCGTAAGAAGATCCAAGGAAGTATTGATTCTCAATGTATATGAAATGTTGAGCTGATCTAATTGCCTCAACATAAGCCGTCTCAATACTCTTTTCTATCACCACATTTTTCTCAGAGATTAGGTTCTGCAAACAAGGAGAAGCTTATATATGGTTGAACTGCAAACTCGCATACAAACATAGAATGGTCGAACTGAAAAGGTCTAAAGAGAAATCAAAAGTGGTACTTGTTTTTCTATTTCATGGATGCTTTTCGGGAATCCCTTCACCGATCCAGAGTCTATTGACCGAAATATCTGTCGAACGATTACCAACCATTATCAGATTTCTTTCAAAAAAATTAAACCTTTATCGAATAACATACTTTTTTATCATTTTGTATGAATTTTTTTAAACAACCTGAACATGCCAGTTTTCAGGATCACTCTCCTTCGTAACCCACAATGCAGGGTCGTCTTCTTGAATAGTTGTAGATGGACTACTAATCCACGAAATACGTTCGATGCTCAATAAAGCATCGTCTTGCCAACGCCGAGATGCTTTTTTAAATCTACGCCCAAACTCTGACCATTTAGCAGCTTTTCTCCAACGCTGTTCGAAGTTTGTCAGCACATCATAAGCTGCTGGGCCTTCGATCTTGCAATGCAGATCATGCCACGGTTGTCTTGGCGCCTTAGTTCCTGACTATTATAAAAAAACTCGATATAAACATTAATATTCAACATGATTTCGGTCTTGCATCCTGGAAAGGGCATAAGACCATATATGCTGTAAAAAATAAGGCGATCGTCATTATTAATCCACAAATAGGGCATTCTTGAGCTGTCTTTTGGTAAGAAAAAGGTTTAGAAATGACACTGTACACTTACTGAGAATGTAGGGTTATGAAAATCATCTTCGAAGATAGTGTCAAGGTCACGGAATAGTCGATGCTCGGGCGTATCGTAGCGCCCATCGCAAAGGTCTAATCCACCGATGAATGCAGTTACCTTCCGTTTGTTGGGTTTACCTTGAGTGTCCACAATCACACACTTCTGATGATGAGTGAAGAGAGTTCCAACAACCTTGAAACGAAGCAAAAAAAAAAAAAAAGATTTACTAACTGTAAACGATGAGGAAAGAAAAAAGAAAAACTAGTATGGGATGAGAAAAGCCTGCCTTTTGTTTGAAAATGCTAAGCTTACTGCTCGGATAACGAGGGGACAGCACACACTTAACAGACGAGTGCTTGAAAAACTTCTTAGTTTCTTCGTCATGAGTTCCCATCACTCCCGCCTGCATATTTTGTGAGATAAGCTGGTGTGAAGAAACGCAAAGAGTTAAAACACCTGCATCTTATTAACACACGAGCTTCGATCTTTACATACCGTCTTGATAAAGAAATTGCTGTGCGAAGTCTTGTCGTCCCAAACAAGCATCAGAACCCTAACCCCTTCTTGAGACTTGTACTTAAGCAGCTCCCCGAGGCTCAAATTCCCGCCCTCGGGCAATTCCCTAGTGGGCTCTCTAACCAGCCTAACCTTGTGATAAATCGACCATCCCACAACGTAAACCATGTGGTGAGCTTCCAATATTGCGTGGCAAAGATCTTCCCAACAAGTCCCATGCTCGAAATTCGTCTTTTCGTCCAATGGAATATCAGGCAGCATCCCATCCATAACGTGCGCGTCTTGGTAAAGCTTCACATGTCCTCCGTGCCTCATGGGGAAATAACCTCCTATCACTCCGTAATCTTCTGACATCCCTTGACTGTAGGTGGGACTTTGTTCACAAGGTCTGAATTTTAGTTTAAGATAGATTGCTGTGTCGGGCTTTGGAGGTTTCCCATTTGTTCCTATCAGTGGAAACCATTCGTCGATCACCTCTCCCGATGCTACCCTCTCGGCTGGAATTTTGGCTACACAAATGAATTGAGCACCAAAAACATCGTTGTCTTTCACCTGAAACTCGATCTGAAAGATAAAAGATTTTATATCACTCAACAACTCTGAGCACCATCAGCCTTCAGAATTATATCAAATTCAAGATTGAGAAGCAAAGTCTTTACTACTGAATCATTATCAGAGATCAGATGAGAAAAGACCACAGAAAGCTAAAAACTTTATCACAGATAACTCATCTCCTTCATGAAATTAGGTCAGATAACATAAAAGGCAAGAAAACAAACATAGATCAGAAGCTTTTTCCTAGTTATCTCCTTTTCCATTCAAAACATATTTAAGATTCTAGAAACCTGGAAGTGAGAATATTCATCTGCCGACCATTATGCGAATAAGATCTAATTTTTTCTTTTAAAAAAAAAAGGTAAACCCCATAAACGCAAAAATCAAAAGCTAAGTCCTCCAAAGTCCCACAAGCTTAGTCCTCACCCAACGACTCTCCACCTTTCACAATTCAAACAGAAAAAAGCCGCAGAAATCAATTTCATCTTACCTCATTCGCTGGATGCGCCAAATGAACCACGAAACGCTCGTCCCAAATTGGTCTCTGAGTGTTCGCCAAGACGCGAGTCCGAGCCACCGTAGCGCCGGCTAGAACCACCGTAACATAGGGGTCGCTCGTGATAATCCGCCGGTGCTCGTGGTGCGTACTCTCCTGCCGTCCCCCGCCTTCCCCGCCGAAGCATTTGGTGCAATCCAAGGCATCGAAGCACCGGCGAAGGTGCTCCGCCGCCAAGTCCATGTTCGGCAGCCGCCGAGCTTCCACAATTCTGATCTCAAGGTCGCCGTGAAGGTAGAACGTCTTAGCTTCGTCATTCTCGCCGTTCGACATGCTCGCAACCTTCGTACGCAGGTGGGTTCTCTCTCTCTCTCTCTCTCTCTCTCTCTCTCTCTCTCTCTCTCTCTCTCTTAGTTGTGCTAAGGATAACTAACCCCTTTGAGCTGTCGTGGTTTTGGGAATCTGTTTGTGAATCTTGTTTGATTGATGAGAGGATATTTCTTGTAGATGTTTGACGATTAGGTGTGTGTAACTTCTTGCAAGGGAACACACAGAGTGTAACACGTAGTGCTCTATCTTCATGTATCTTCTCTGATCGATCGATCCATCCTTTTCCAATTATTGTGCTAGGTGTGATTTAAATCATTTTATTATTTCCTACAAAAAATTTTATAATGTCGTTTTCAGAGAATTTTAAAATCCCGAGAAACTTGTGATATTTATATACGGAATAGGAAACACTGATATAAAATGTAAATTAAAAATAAATGAATTGGTATTTGGAAAGATTCCTTCATTCAAAACTTCATCAGCATTTAAGTATATTTTTAGAACGTGGGGACAACAGTGTTTTTCAATATTGAAACAGAGGTTGGATTATTATGAAGATGGGAAAAGAAAAGTGTATATCTTAATCCGAAGATGGTTAACAACTGCAGCTACCATTAATATTAAATCACTTGACCATTCATTCATGTTGCTTTTTATTACACCATGTGTGATGAGGTTGGTAAGCACCCACAATCATATTCGCTGTATAATACTTATACACATGTCACTAGGCCATGGCGTTATATCTTGCTTGGTGTTTCTTGTGACTTGTCAATATTATTTTAGCGTAAGTGCAACGTGTAAGTCAACCAATATAGTTAAATCTTTAGAACGTCGTCGTATCTTCAAATACACCTTATCACTGTATTATATTTACACTAATTTTCGATATTAATAACAGTAAACTCGATTATGCTTCTCTATTCTTGTATCGTCTCAATCTGATTTTTCCAATATCATAATTACTATTCTTTCCTATACAGCAATGCATAATACAAAAATTGGTTATTCCTCAACCAATTGGTAATAAGAGGAGAAAGTCTCTTATATATATAGTGAATTGAAGAGCTTTAATTATTCGTTGTGGGACAAAACCAAAATTTTATAATCTCAACGCGCTCTCTCTCGCGTGACGTTGAGCAGAATCGAATTGGCTTTCATACCATATTAGAAAATCGGGAGGTCCTCCCTAAAACTATCCCTCGATTTCTAATATGGTCTTTTTTTATACTGTGAGAAAATAATTTCTTGACAATATTCGTAAGCTTTTAGATAAATAGTGATTAAATGTTATATAAGAGCTCAAATTAGAGGTCACGAGCTTAAATTTATCTCGAACAAAGTAATATAATCCCTGATAAAATAATATCTCTTACAATAATTTTCCTAAATAAACAAAATAAGAAAGCGAATGCCTTTTTGTTTTCCTTTTTTTCTTCCTGGAGCAAGCCAAACTACATTGGTACCCAGGGAAAAGGTGGCTGTGGATTCTTTGGTGGGAAACGCTTTAACTAAAATTTAAATTTTTAATTAATTGGAAAAGTATAAAGTGGTCCGCGACGGTTCGCTATCTCTGATAAAGCTTCCTTCCATTTACAGAAACTGATATAGGACGACGGGCGACGAAACCTAAAACCCTAGCTTTTCTCCGTTTCGTCAAATAGGATTTCTTCATATCAAGCAAAAGGATTGATTTGTGCGAAGATATACAGGTATAACGACAATCGGATGCTTATGTTTGATGCGTTGACTTATTGTTTTATGGATGCTTTGTTTTGTCATCCAGCTGAGTTGTGTTCTGTTTTCCTCAATTGGTTCGCTTGATTTGGAGATGTCTTTCCTGATTACAGTTGCCTAGCTTCTATATATGAAATCTGACTGTAGCTGTCGAAGTTTTCTTTTTTTCAAGATCACGGTATCAGCTGTTGTGTCAGGTTTCAGCTGCATTACTATTATTTTGTTTGTTCGTGTTAGTTTCCGACTGAAAAAAGTGCGATATGATTTTTTCCCGAGTTATTTGATAGACTTTGCTCATTGTGTTATACTCTGTCCTCACTTTGATTTTACGTTTACTAGTTCTGCTGCTTGTTGTTCAGGTTGCTGATACATAATATATAGGCCGAGAAATGGCTATGAATGGGAAGGATGATCTGAAGTCACCGCTTCTGAAACATACAAATGATGTTTCTATAACAATTTCACCGCAAAATCGAAGTGCGAATGCTAAAAGTAGGTCGTTGGTCTTTAAAGTAGGTGGCATAACATGCACGTCCTGTGTTTCTTCCATAGAATCAGCGCTCGGAAGATTGGATGGCGTGCAGAGTGTGATGGTTTCAGTTGTTCAAGGTCAGGCTGTCGTGAAGTATCTGCCGGAAATTATCACTGTAAGAGAATTTATATTTGTTCTATGTCACTTATCTTCATTTAGCACGTGAAAACTAACATCCTGTAGCTATTGTGGAGCTCTATGTGTATCAACTACTTGTTATTCTTGCGTATGTTAGAAAGAGATAATGAATAGTTGTTACAACGATGGAGAAAGACAGCATTTGAAGCTTCTTCTTGGAGCATCACTAACCGAATGTGATGTGTACTTTCTTGCTCGTTTCAGATCTATGTTCGATTGAATAATATAGTTACATTTGCATCTCTTTCAGGCAAGAAAGATAAAAGAAGCAGTGGAAGACACTGGTTTTGAAGTTCTGGAGTTTCCGGATCATGACATTGAAATATGCCGGATCAGAATAAAGGGAATGGCATGCACAAGCTGTTCGGAATCAACAGAACGTGCCTTAATGATGGTTGATGGAGTTAAAAAAGCAGTTGTTGGTTTAGCTCTTGGGGAAGCTAAAATTCACTTCGATCCTAATATCACAAATACTAGCCAAATTATTGAAGCAGTAGAAGATGCTGGGTTTGGTGCTGATCTAATCAGCTCAGGCAGTGACTTGAGTAAAGTGTATTTAAAAGTGGAAGGAATAAGCTCTCCAGATGATCTTGATATCATTAGAGACTCGCTCGAGTCTTTAGCAGGCGTAAATAATGTCGAGACAGACATGGAAGAGCATATATTGACCATAACTTATGAGCCGAATGTCATTGGCCCGAGATCTCTCATTAAGCATATCCATGAAGCTAGTCATGGACCTGACACTTATAAAGCAACATTATATTATCCACCCAGAGGAGGGGAAAACGAACAGCAGCACGAAATTAAAATGTATCGCAATCTTTTCTTGTGGAGCTGCCTATTTTCTGTTCCAATATTTGCATTCGCTATGGTATTACCAATGCTTCCTCCATATGGGAATTGGCTTGAATACAGAATCATCAATATGCTTCCTGTTGGGGTGCTTTTACGATGGGTCCTTTGCACACCTGTGCAATTTATCATCGGAAAAAGGTATTAAATCTTATTTATATATATTTGAGAGATGTATTTTTCTGTTTGTATGCTGTTGGTAAATAGATTACCTGCTGCGAAAAGGTGACATAACTAGTTATTTTTAATTACATGATCAGGTTTTATGCAGGATCATACCATGCATTACGAAGAAAATCAGCAAATATGGACGTTCTGGTTGCATTGGGTACTAATGCTGCTTACTTCTATTCAGTCTACATAATGCTGAAAGAATTGGCTTCAGATTCTTTCGAGGGTCAGGATTTCTTCGAGACCAGTTCCATGCTAATTTCGTTCATTCTTCTGGGAAAATACCTAGAGGTTTTGGCGAAGGGAAAGACGTCGGATGCTTTAGCAAAGCTGACTGACCTAGCGCCTGACACAGCATGCCTCGTAACCCTTGATCCTGATGGAAATGTCATTTCTGAAACTAAAATCAGCACCCAACTGATAGAAAAGAATGACATACTCAAGATTGTTCCAGGAGAAAAAGTTCCTGTTGATGGTCTTGTTATTGATGGTGAAAGTCACGTGAACGAGAGCATGATCACGGGAGAAGCTTTACCAGTTGCCAAAAATCCCGGCGATAAGGTATGATGATTATCCTTTCCTCAATTCTTTTCTACCCATTGGATGGAATTTTAATATGGTTCTGGCACAGGTGATTGGTGGGACCGTGAATGAAAATGGTTGCATACGCATAAAGGCCACTCATGTTGGCTCGGAAACAGCTTTATCACAAATTGTTGAGCTTGTGGAAGCTGCTCAACTTGCCAAAGCCCCCGTTCAGAAATTGGCTGACCAGATATCTAAAGTTTTTGTGCCCACGGTGAGTTTCTGATGTTTCTTGCTCATATATTTGCCTTGAAGTGTGTTAACTATCAAGGATTGAGCTGTTGATTATGATGGGGCAGTATTGCCCTTTTTCCAGTGCACGTTCGTTTGATAAAGACATGTTCATTGCCAGTTAATAAACTTCTTTCTCCATATCAGGTAGTTGTAGCTGCATTCGTGACTTGGTTAGCGTGGTTTGTAACTGGAGAGGCTGGGTTGTACCCTAAATCGTGGATACCAACTTCTATGGATGCATTCGAGTCTGCTTTGCAGTTTGGCATATCAGTGTTGGTGGTGGCCTGCCCCTGTGCCTTGGGATTGGCAACTCCTACAGCAGTGATGGTTGCCACGGGTAAGGGCGCTTCTCTTGGCGTTTTGATTAAGGGCGGAAATGCCCTTGAAAAGGCTCACAAGGTTCACTTCGTTCTCTTTTCGTCTACTTATTTACTTTCTGATCCACGTCTTGTATGGTTGCTTGTGTGGTTAATACTTATGTTGGTTATGGTTAACACATTTCTCTGAATCAGATAATCAATAATATCTTGGAAATTTGGTCTTTCAGGTTAACATCGTTGTTTTCGATAAGACTGGAACGCTGACGGTGGGAAAACCAGCCGTTGTTAGTTCCGTGCTCTTCTCTCAAATTTCTCTGAGCGATTTCTGTGAGATGACCATTGCAGCTGAGGTAACTTGCACCTAAAACAAGTTTCATTTCTTTGATGACCCATTTGATTCATGTACAGAAGCTTATGTCTTCAAATATTCAACACCAGGCAAATAGCGAGCACCCAATAGCCAAGGCCATCGTCGAGCATGCAGAAACGTTACTCCCCAAAAACACCCAATCCACCCATTTTGCCGAAGTAAGGGACTTCAAGGTACATCCCGGCGCTGGAGTCAGCGGAAAATTCGGAGAAAGGGAAATCCTAGTCGGAAACAAAAGGCTCATGAACTCTTTCAACGTCCCACTTAGCCACGAAGTCGATAAATACATCTCAGAAAACGAAGAACTCGCACGAACCTGCGTGCTCGTGGCCATCGACCAAAAACCCGCCGGGGCATTCGCAGTGAGCGATCCCCTGAAACCCGAAGCTGCCACTGTTATATCCCATCTCCGCTCGATGAACATATCGAGCGTCATGGTCACCGGCGATAACTGGGCCACCGCAACTGCCATTGCTAAGCAAGTGGGCATTTCGAAAGTATTTGCCGAGACGGACCCACTCGGCAAAGCCGATAAGATTAGAGAGTTACAGGTGAAATCTAATCCAAGCTATAGCCTCAATTCCTTCTATCAAAAAAAATTTCTGCTATTACTTCAAATTTCATATGTTAAATTTAGAATTTCATCCTAAAATCATTTGAGTTTCTAGTGTTAGACTGTTGAATGATCACTTCACCTAAAAACTTAAGACGTATATAATTTTCATTTAGGGTGCGTTTGGTATGCGGAATCAAACGCGGCGTAATGATACGCATCGGATCATTGTACATTACGCTTCTCGCGTCGTAGCTTAACACGTTTTCTTTTCTTTTCCGCACCAAATTATGCATACCAAATGCACTCGTAACGTGTGGTCGTGAGGATTCGTACTCACGACCTTTGGGTCTGATAACATGGAACGACCACCTTGAAGGGAGCGTATCGTGTTTTTTTTTAAATTTATATATTTTATTTCAACACGCTCCCTCACGTACAAGCTGACCTAGCTTTAGACGTCTAATTTTAATTTAATGGGGCGGTCGATTTGTACACGCAACATTTGGGTCATGCACACACTCATACCATGTTAAATACTTGCGCAGTTGCAAGGCACGAGCGTGGCGATGGTAGGCGACGGAATCAACGACTCGCCTGGGTTGGCGGCGGCGGACGTTGGGCTTGCGATAGGGGCGGGGACGGACGTGGCCATAGAGGCGGCGGACGTCGTACTAATGAGGAGCAACTTGGAAGACATCGTAACGGCCGTAGATTTATCTCGGAAGACAATGTCGAGGATACGAATCAACTACGTGTGGGCCCTCGGTTACAACGTTTTGGGTATGCCGGTCGCCGCCGGGATATTGTATCCCTTCTTGGGCATACGACTGCCTCCTTGGCTGGCCGGCGCTTGCATGGCTGCTTCCTCTGTTAGCGTTGTGTGCTCGTCCCTTCTATTGCAGTACTATAAGAAGAAGCCTTTGCATGCCTGATTCTCGTCGCAGTTATTTGATGGGAGAGTTATATTAATATTGAGATATTAAAGGGACGATGGTCAATACCTCTCCCATTAAAGTGAGAGAGGGATCAGATATGCCAATGTTTTAATTAAATTAAATGGAATGGTCATACAAAGAGTGGAGACTATTAACCTGATATTATGATATAAAGAGAAAATCTCGTTCTCTGAATGAGAGTGCACATGATATGGCCAATCCCATCACATTAAAAAGTGAGATCTTGTATATACTACAAATTCATGAAATATTCTCAAGTTCAAAATCTCATCCATTATTGTTATCCATCCAAAGGTTTTAAGGCACAATCATATCAAAATTAAATATCTCTCCTTATAAAACTACATAGAATATTCATATTAATTCCAAAAGTTTACATCACTATAAAAAGATCAGAACCGTAAAGAAAAGACCCAATCCCCATCAAAGCAAATTCCCTCCCTTCTCTTCCATACATACACATATAATAAACAGTTCACTGTAATGGCGGCGGCGGCAATGGCTCGTCTTCTCATGGTCCTGATCATCTTCGTCCTCCCAATTATCTCACTTGGTCAGTATTAATACTCTAATAATAATCTCAATTATTCTCCAATAATACCTCGCAATTACTTTCAATAATTTTATGAGTTAATTACATCATTTACGACAGCATCACCCTCCTCGGACGCACCGTGCAAGTCCGACGCCGATTGCAAGCCGAGGGCGGAAACTGATTGCAAAACGAAGAAGAATTTCTGCTTTGAAAACGTATGCTATTGCTATCCCGTGATTCCCGAGTGCCGCGACAACAAGACCGTAGGGAGGGACTGCGCTGTTCAAGCTTGCTACGTTCCTGTTTGTCTCCACCGCCTATGTGTTTGCAAGAAAGTATGGTCGAATAAATTTTAATATGTAATAAGAAAAAACTATAGGAATTCTCATGACAAGTGAAAATATGCGTCTAAAGTAGATTAAACAAGAAAATGATTATGTTGTTGACGTGAGAATGTAATATAATCGGTAAAAGTTCGGGTTTTTAAGTGAAAAGACATGATATACTACTCCCTTCAGATATATATTATGCTTAGTTCATGGCATCCCTATAGGACGGAAGCTACCAATTAATTCGGTAGTTACTTGGGAAGATGAATAATGATTATATTTTGCGTGAAATATATTCTTTTTGGACTATGTAATGCATTCGTTAGGGGAGCTTTGCACTGACTAATCCTAGTGAATTAGTTCATATAATTGGCCAACTAATGCAAACAGATAATTAAATATAAATCAATATCGAATAAACAATATACGAGTTGCATGATTGAACACAAAAGCCATCCTACTGCACTTCAACTGCTCGAAAACCAACGAACCCTATAAAAACACTTGGATTAGACATCCTTAAACCCCACGACGAACTCAACAAGATTCTCAAACACAAGTACGTACACAATAATGGCATCTATCTTCACTTCTCTTATCATCATCTCTGCGATCTTAATAAGCTGCTCAAATGCGTTGAACATAAATTACTACGACCAAACATGTCCCTTAGCCGAGTCCATAGTTACTAAATATGTCCTCAAAGGCATGTTAAATGACAAGACAGTGCCAGCAGCTTTGCTTAGGATGCATTTCCATGACTGCTTCATCAGAGTACCATACGATATATTACATTTATATATATATATATATATATATATATTCTCATTTTGATATTTCAAATTTATAACTGTTTATTCTTGTTTTTCTCAATACATTCTTTGAAGGGCTGTGATGGGTCTGTGTTGCTGGATTCAAATAATATTAACAATGATAAAGCTGAAAAGGACGGACCTCCAAATATATCTCTGCATGCATTCTACGTAATAGATCATGTGAAGAAGGAGATCGAAGAGATGTGCCCAGGCGTGGTTTCTTGTGCAGACATCCTCGCCTTAGCTGCAAGAGATGCAGTTGCACTTGTAAGTAAATAGTGAATGCAAGACAATACGAAAATCCAAGTTTCTTTCGTAGTAATGCCAATGGTAGAGCTAGAAAAAAAAAAAATCATATGTAAGAAACTGAACTGTTACACTGTTTCTTAGTCTGGCGGCCCAACGTGGGATGTCCCGAAAGGAAGAAAAGATGGAAGAGTGTCAAAGTCCAACGACTCACTACAGCTTCCCTTTCCCACCTTCAACATATCTCAGCTTCAGCAGAGCTTTTCTCTCAGAGGACTTTCATCGAACGACTTGGTTGCGCTCTCAGGTAACAAAACACTTGATCTCAGACCAAATCAAATCCTCAAGCAAAAAAGATTCGATTACCTAAAAACCCACGTTGCTGCTTCGATTTCAGGTGGTCACACGCTTGGATTCTCGCACTGTTTCTCATTCCAAAACAGAATCCACAACTTCGACACCATGGCCGACGTCGACCCTTCCATGGACGGCTTCTTCGCCGCTAAGCTGAGGCAGGTGTGTCCGATGCACAACACGGACAAGAACGCCGGCGTGAATTTGGATTCCACGCCGACGGTCTTCGACAATGCTTACTACAAGATGATCCTCGAGGGAAAGAGCGTTTTCACCTCCGACCAGGCCCTGCTTTCTAGCCCAGGTACAAGGGCGTTGGTGGAGAAATTCGCAGGCGATCAAGGCGAGTTTTTTAAGGCGTTTGCGGAGTCTATGGTCAAGATGGGCGGCGTTGATGGCGGTGGAGCTGAGATCAGACGTCAGTGCCGAGTTGTTAATTGATTATTGTTTGTATATGGGCGGCGCGTGTGTTGCAGTTTCAGCGTGTGTGCGTGTATCTTTTTTTTTCTCGATTATTAATGGGCCTTCAAATTAAGAATTCGGGCCACGCCCATTAATTTACGTGGAAGTTATACGAAAAATTGGGCCTAGTCGATGATTTCGGCCCACTTTAATAGCCCAATAGGCCCGCTAACTAATTATGATTGTTGTTCTGGTAGGGGACCATCCATGTAGATTCTCTAATCAACTACTAACAAAAGATTATTTTCCATTTAATTAATTATTTTCCATTTTCTCATCTTACTTAATGATAAGAGACAAATTTAAAATTAATTTCAAGATTGGATACTCGGGCGGGGGACCAATGTAGATCTTCAATAAACTATTAGAAGTTTCATTTTTTTCTTTTGCTTATCAAGAAAAGTAAAAGTATACTAAAGTCAAGAAAGTGATATATACTGCGTGGGCGAAGGGTAATAGATTTGGAGATTGAGTAAAATTTGATATTATTACAAAGCCTTTACAGCTATGAAAACACGGAGCTGTAATCATTTCTCCAACAATTGTCACGCTATTAATTATTACTAATCACAATCATTGCCCTCTTAGAACATTATACTTTTTTCTAACACACAGCCGCTTTTACCTTTTTGAAATAAAATGCACCACATTATCGAATGTCATCATCTATTTCCATTGCATTTGCATGCTTGAACGGCGGAATCGGCCGTATCTTATGATTAATTCATCACCTCACTTTATGTTGAATTTAATATATATAAATATATTTTTAAGGGATAAAGATGAGACGATTGGAGTAAATAAAAAATATTGTGTATAGATATTATTGAGCTAGGGGAGAGTTCGAACACGATTCATTTTAACCCTTATTAAGATATCATGCATTAAAATGGTTAATTTTCCTTTTTCTTATGTTCAAAACATATTTGGAATGGGATAAAGCCTAAAATGGTCCCTCATGTTTACATTGCGAACCAAATTGGTCCCCGATGTTTCGTTTGGACCAATTTAGTCCCCGATGTTATAAAAAATGAACCAAATTGGTCCACTCCGTCAGTCCGGCATCAATTTAGACGGCGCAGGTGTTAGCGACGGAAATAGCGACGGATTATCCGTCGCTAAATAAAAAAGTTAAAAAAAATTGATAAATTAAGCAAAAAAAAGGAAAAAATTTAAAAAAAAGAGTAAAAATTCAAAAAAAAAAGAGAAAATTACTAATAAATTAAAATAAAATAAGAATAAAAAATTAAATTAAATTAAAATAAAAACTAATAAGAATAAAAAATAATAGTAAAAATAAAATAAGAATAAAAAATTAAACAAAAATAACAAAAAATGAGGAAAAAATTCAAAAAAAAGAGAATATTACTAATAAAATAAATAAAAAATAATAATAATAAAATAAGAATAAAAAGTTAACAAAAAATAATAAATAACAAAAAATGAGGAAAAAATTCAAAACAATTGCTAACAAATTAAATAAAAAATTCAAAACAATTGCTAACAAATTAAATAAAAAATTCAAAAAATTCAAAACAATTGCTAACAAATTAAATAAAAATATATAATAATAAAAATAAATAAAATAAAAATAAAAATATTTTACATATTTAAAATTAAAAAAGAAGGAAAAACAAAATTAATGATAAAAAATGCCTCTAAAAGTTTTACGAAGACCGTCTGCCAAGTTAATGAGGATATAATCGTCCCAGTTCTCGAATTTTTGAGAAATATACAGCGATGATTGCAGTATATTTTACGGGATGCAATCATCGCAGTGTATTTACAGAACTGGGACGGTTATGTCCTCATTAACTTAGCAGTGACAGTCTCCGTAACTGCTAGTAATTGTTAGTAATTTGTTAGTAATTTTTTTGAATTTTTTATTTAATTTGTTAGTAATTGTTTTGAATTTTTTCCTCATTTTTTGTTATTTTTGTTTAATTTTTTATTCTTATTTTATTTTTACTATTATTTTTTATTCTTATTTATTTTTTATTTTAATTTAATTTAATTTTTTATTCTTATTTTATTTTAATTTATTAGTAATTTTCTCTTTTTTTTTGAATTTTTACTCTTTTTTTTAATTTTTTTTCCTTTTTTTGCTTAATTTATCAATTTTTTTTAATTTTTTTATTTAGCGACGGATAATCCGTCGCTATTTCCGTCGCTAACACCTGCGCCGTCTAAATTGACGCCGGACTGACGGAGTGGACCAATTTGGTTCATTTTTATAACATCGGGACTAAATTGGTCCAAACGAAACATCGGGGACCAATTTGGTTCGCAGTGTAAACATGAGGGACCATTTTAGGCTTTATATAAGTATTAAAATAAGCTCACAACGCCTATATAAGACTAGGCTTAGGATCGCATTAGCCAAGTCATAAAAAACACACAACATTTAAAAAAAAAAAAAAATAGCTTCGTTTTGATCGTCACCATCTTACGTACAGTGACGAACATCAATGGCGACGCCCGATCAAACCAACTTGTTAAGTTCTAACGTAAAGAGAGCAATCGTTGCTGTTTTAGCTCCACTTCCATCGATTCTGTTTTACGTCGCTTTCATCGACAGTCAGAGCTCTGCTGATTCATCGAAGCCTCTATGGACGTGGTGCTACAGTCATCCCCTTATGTTAGCCAACGCTTTCTTCTTCTTCAACGTCAACGTTCTTTTCTGGGTCGTCGGTCTTCTCCAATCGAGCCACTGGGTTAGTTATTTGCGCGATGAAGTGAATATGAGCTTTGATTTTGCGGCGATCTATGGATTGAGTTTGAACCTTTTTGTTGGGTGCAGATGATTGATTTGTACTGGACTGTGATTCCAGTGTTACTCGCGCATTACTTCCACGCGCATCCATTGGCAGAATTCAATGCGTGGAGATCGAAGCTCGTGATGATTCTCACTTGGGTTTGGGCCGTGAGGCTCACTCACAGCTATTTCCGCAGAGAAAAATGGCAATGGGGCGCTAGAGAAGACTGGAGATTCAGTGATTTGAGCCGTCAATACGGCAAGAGTTGGTGGTGGGTTTCTTTCTTCGCCATATATGTATCTCAGCAGGTGCTTATTTCCAAATCAATTTTGTCCATTTCGAGTCATATGGACTTTGTGCGCCATGTGTTCGATGTATTGTGTTATAGAAATACAATTGCTGTATTTCAATGTTCTCACTACAGGTTTTCTTGATGGGAATATGCCTACCACTCTACGTCATCCATTCAAAAGCAACACCATTGAACATATGGGATTCAATCGCCACGCTTATATGCTTGATCGGAATAACCATGGCCTACTTTGCCGATACGCAGCTTCACGAATTCGTCACGAAGAACGAGAGACTAAAGAAGCTCGGACAAAAGCCAGTTTCAACTCTAGATTCGGGCTTATGGCACTACTCTAGGCATCCAAATTACTTCGGCGAACAGCTTTGGTGGTGGGGATTGGCTACCTTCGCTTGGAACTTGGGAAATGTCTGGACTTTTCTTGGACCGTTAGTCAACAGCTGCGTATTGGCTTACGTCACTGTCCTAGTCGAAGAGCGAATGCTGAAAGCAGAGCATAGGGCCGAAGCTTATAAGGCGTATCAGAAGAGGACTTCTGTGTGGATTCCTTGGTTCAGTAAATCTCTCAAAGATGAAGCGAAGAAGGAGACGTGATTGAATACAAACTGGTATTTTGATTTCTTCTTTTCGACTGCACTTTGTTATGTGTGTGTATATTCATGTTTTTAAGGTATTCTGTTGTTGCGTCTGTACTTCTTCTGGGAATTGGAATCGAAAATTACTCGTGTTTGCTTATAATGTATGCATTTGAACTTACGAGTTACAACACAAAGTGATGGATCAGAAAGTAATAAATGCGAAATTCGGGACCAAAATGTAAAATAAAATTGTTAAGGAGGACTTATCGGGTCTTCAAGGCTGTACTGTATATATACTTCCAACCCCTTCTGAAGGTTGTTTAGAAAAGTCTCGGATTCTTGACGCAATTGCTGAAACCCCAACCCTTGATTTCTACTGGCATAATTCGATTCAACTAAGAAGGTTGTTTCCTGAATTCGGAACAAGAATCTGTCGGCATTTTCGTTGATATTTGCTATCGGATTACGCTTTCGGCGTAAAGTCTTTAATAGAGCTGAATTCGGGCGTTGATGTGAAAATGTCTAGGTGTTTTCCGTATCCGCCGCCAGGTTATACGCTGAGCAAGACGAAAATCGAGGCCTTGATTAAGGTGGGTATACCATAATTGATTTATGGTGCATCAGCATGATTCATCGTCGAAGTGGATGGGGGGTTTTTCATTTGCTCAACTCAGATGCCTACTGTTAATGCTGAGAGTGGAAGTAGGATGTCTCAAACAAGTTTGTGGTATTTCTTACCTATCGAGATTACTGCTTTAGGGTTTGTTTGCGCATGTTCCCCTGGCCTTTCATCATCGGACTATTCGTCAAGCCTATTATTATCCCGTGTCGGGTGTCGGGTTATATGAAACGTGCCTGACATTCTTGAGCGCGTTCGTTTGCTGTGAATTTTTTCCTCAATGACATTTTCTGCATTGAGTGAGAGCATCTGTGGATCACATTTGAGGGCTGAATTGTTGTATTAGGTATCGGAAGATGAAATAGGTTGATCACCTTAAACAGGCGGTTTTATGCATTGTGAGCATATTTGGTACTTTTATTTGTACTCCCTGTGGGCTGTGAATGTTTTTAAATCTGCTTAATGGTTTTATTAAGGCCTGATTCTGGATTTTGTTTCAGTTAGATACAGTTAACAATATCTTTAAAGCTTATGTGATTTGCTATGCCGTCTGTACCTAGCAAATTTATAGGCAAATTGATCTTTGTTGATTGCTCTTGTATCATGAACTTTATTTCCAATCTGTGAAGTATGCTGATGTTTATCTCACATACAGTAGTTGTTGAGATGGATGATTTGAAGATCTTTGCTTGTCTCTTGCCTTCGAAATTTACAAAGCTTGAAACCTGAACTGCACACAAAGCTTGAATGTTCCATTTTAAGATTAAAATGAAATTTTTTTGACGCCTTCACTACTGCATACATGGTTACTGAAGTTGTTGAGCATCCTTAATTAGTTCTATGCTTCTCTATGGTGCTATTTCCTGTAACTGAGTTCTGAGGAAATTTTGAGGAAGGTGAAGGTCCCCCCAGTTTGTTGAGATCTAGAAGATATAGTTCTGGAAATTGATACTAATGAGCTATCAGTTCTGCTCGTCCTCTAGACATAGTATTCGCTTCAGGATATCAATCTGTTCTCTGTGAGATGAACTTTCTTCAGTTCAGTCTAAAGAATGCTGGTTTTGGTTCATGTGGATTGGTTCTATGTTCATTTGGGATTTACGAAGTAAACTTAGTATCCATTATCTTCTCGGGACTAGGTTTCTTTTTTGATGGTGGAAAGAGGAGTGAGTCATGATGAGCTTGTCTTCATATCCTGGAACAATCGCATTTGTTTGCTTTTGTCGCCTCGATTCTAAAACTGTTATTTTGGTGCTCTTAAGCTCGAAAACGAAAGGCAGAAAATCAAGGAACTGAAGAGAAAGGAGAAAAGGGAAAAAAGAAGACATGGAACCAAGAAACAAAGAGAAGAAACACGTCTCAAATGGATTTCTGTACGAGCCCGGCATTTTGAATGGCCATGCTAATCGTAAAATGCTGGCAGAAGACAAATCTATCCTTAAGAGAAATAACTTTGAAAATGAGCAATCTTACGAGAGCAGCATCACCGAGGAACATGGATCTTCGATTTCTCACAGCTCATCCTCTGACAACTCAAACACTGGCATCAAGAGAAAAGGTCACTTCTCTCACAAACGGTACATTGCTCAATCTTTTTCTCTTGAGATGATTAATTCATTTCTTCGCCTCATATGCGCTGATATATCTTTAACTGTTAAACAGGCAAAGATTTTGGAAAGCAAATTCACTTGGATGCTTCAGACAAGGAGCATTTCGTTGTTAGGAATAACGATGATCTCAGAAACCATAGCGAGAGAGCTAAGAGATCACCGATGCAGAAAGCAGCTCAAGAGTATAAAAACCTAGTCGAGAGATGGGCCCCACCATCAAATTTGCAAGATTTGAGCTTCCATTCGAACGATATCGATTGGCTCTTTGATCGTCGTGAGAATATGCCTCCCCAGAAGAAGCGTACATCTGAAGGCGAGGTCACTCCGTGTTCAAGAAGCTCATCCTCGTTTTTGCCACGTGCTGAGTACTTGCCTGAAGTTAATGTCTATGCATTGCCCTTAACCATTCCATTTTAATTTTGTGCAACAGATTGTTTTGTGTTTACTGTAATAGATTAAGGCTTGGATGTGTCCTGTATGCACGACGTCGTTTGACCATGAAGAACATTCGATCACGTGATGAAATAAACTAAAGAAAATATTCGGTTCTTATGACAAATTGTGGGAAAGCGTCGTAAATATGCAAACTAATAAGGGTATATTAAAACTCAGGCCCCAAATTAAAAATAGTTTTTAGGATCTTTAATAAAAAAATTTAGTTTAAAGACCCTAATTTTTCGTAAAATTTAAAGATAAGGACCAACTGTTATAGAGTGTATATGAACTATTATCGGATGACCGTTTTCTGTTATTTTCATAACAATGAACTGTTACTGCAGAACAATGAATTGTTACTGCAGACCAATAAATTGTTACTGAATAATCGGGTCCTTAAAACTAATTTTTTTTTTGACAGGGCCTAAACTAAAATTTCAGACCCTGACAGGGGACTGAACTAAAGGGGAATGAACGAAAATTTCCCCAACTAATAACTATAGCCAGAAAAAATTTAAACGCGACTTCTTGAGATATGTTGATGGGCAAGAGAGAAAAATTGAAGGAGATTTCTTTTGTCTCAGGGAAATTAGTCATACACGAAAGTAACTTAACAGCAATCAATATGAATCTCATCAGATAAAGCAATATGAATCTTATCAGATAAAGCAACTAAAAATGGAATATGAATCTTGTCTAAAAATGTAAGCAGATTTAATTTCCTGACGCGTGGCGCCTGTCCGAACACCCAGCACCTCGTACAGCGACGTCGTTGAAGGCGCCACTTGAAGAATGGCATTTTGCGGCGGTGAATCGGCTGAGGACGGTGGTCGAGCGTCGGCGGAGATAGGCCGGTTCGTGAACGAGAATGAGGTTGCCATCGCCATGTCTACAAGTTACCGCATGCTATGCTATATACTATTCGCTGAATTGAATGTATGGTATTTATAGAAGATGGAAGATACTGTGTGCCCACGTAGCAAGAGTGGTAGTCCTCAAAATGACCAAAAAGTCCTTGTGATTGGCTTTTTTTTTTTGGCCATAGATATTATGTAGTTGACTATATTTTCTTCTACACAATAATAGATGGCTAACAATTAATCGTAATTATTACAAAATTTTTAGGTTAATATCGAGTGAGATTAGACGTTATCCTCTAATTCGATTGGTCAAAATTAATTAACGTGGTCATCGCGTATTGGAAAACGTATGGTAGCCCCAACATTAGGACAAGTTCCTAATTGGCTCGCACACTAATCACGTTCCTATTTTGTTTGCAATTTATTATTATTAGTATATAATCTTCAAAAGTGTTACCCTAGAATAGAAATAACATCAACACCGGAAATAAGAGTCAAACTATCCGAAAGATTTGACTAACCCTCAGTCCCTAAAAACCTCGCGTAATTTACACTTAATCAAGGGACTAAAACCGAATTACGAATAAATCGCCAAATAAAAAAAAGGAACAAAGAAAAAACCAGCAAATAGTTTCAGTTCTACCTACGACTACTAATCATCAGAAGGCAACTTAATGCCACAAGCACTCCTCATATTCTTGATCTTCATCATACCTTTCCTCCTCCTCCTAGCATCGGCCGATATGGCCCGTCGATCTTCCATCGCCGTCGACGGCTGAGGCTCCTCCACGTCAGCAGCATCTGCAATAGTAGGCAAGAACTCTTCAGGCAGTAGGTTCAGGTCAAACCCTCGTGGGTCGGGTCGGTTCGACGAGTCCATCTCAGTGATCAAAGAGTGATGACTCTGAGCCGTTGGATCAAGAATCGACGGCTGGCGATGGTGATAGTTTTGACTTGGTTCTTCTAGTCCGAGATTCGTGCCAGTTTGAGTGTCTTCTTTCTTGTTCAGTGCCTAAGAGAATGGAAAGGATTTTATATTTCCCGGAAAATAGAAAAAAACGGCAATAAAAGATTGAATCTTTATTTCAAGAAAAGATTAAAAAATAACCTGTTCTTTCATGGCTTTCAGCTCTGAATTCAGAACCAATAACTCATTGCGATGCTTTCTTGCATTCTCAATCTCCTGCTTGATGAAGAAGTAAATAAAGAAAAAAGATAAGGTGAAACGTGTCAGAGGAGAAAATAAAACCCAGAAAAAAAGGAGAAAAAGAAAAGAAATTTCCGAACTCAAATTACGAACTTACCCCTATGAGGACCTGCTTCGTCTTCGTTAGCTCCTCTATCATCTCCACGCAGTCCTTTTTCCTCTGCAAGATTCAAGCTTTTAACCATCGAACAAAGTCCCACAAATCTTATAAGGACAACTAATAATCAAATCGCTATTATTACATACCATTATCTTGGCCGCTTTAGAGGGCCGAGGCTTATCCTTCTCGCCGGAGACACCGGCGAACTCAAACGGAGAGTCGGGGCTGACACGGACCTCTGGTTCCGGCACGGCGGAGGATCCGGCGAGTTTCTTCGCCGGTTGAATTTCGAGCGGCGACGCCTCGTTAAGGGACGATCTCTTACGTCGGCAGCCCCACTTGGAGTACCACGTGTCGTTGTGCATTTCTACGAAGCCCATAAGCGTTACGACGGCTTCGATCTCTTCTTCAGACATCCCATGAGAGCCGTCGCCGTCCATTTGTTTCTTCGCTAAGGTATCTCTGTTTCTCTGATTTTTCTTTCCAAGAAAGTGATGATAAGGGAAGAGAGACAAGGAAAGATACAGAGAGAGAGAGAGAGATTGAATCCCAGTGTTCTTTTTAGTAGATATGTGAAGGCTGGTTTTATTGCGGAAGGAAAGAGATGGTAATTTATGGGGAGAGAGAAGAGAGAGGATGATGCCACGTGGCACGTTACGGAAGGTGAAAAGAACCGTGGGTGCGTGCGCTAGGGTTTATAATGGAGATGGGGCGTGTCTTTGCACTGTATTTGTAGAGAGTTTTTCCTTTTTTAAATATGCGATAAATAAGGAAAAAGAAATCCATTAACTGGATCGGATCTGCCGGGTCGGGCCTGGATCAACAACGGGCTTTACACATCGAAAGGCCCAAAAGAAAAATAGCCCATGGAAAAAAAACAAGATATCAAGTGAAACAATAATATATTTTGGGACTTCTAGAAAGTTGCTATGTAGCTGAACCTTAGTGTGCCGTTTTTATCCAATGATGGCATGGTTGGTTGGTTTTTGCGAGAAGGGGGAAAAAAGAGGATGAAGGCTCGCATCAGTTGTGCTTGTTATGCTGCTATGATCTATCATGTATCGAGGGAAAGAAACATACGAGTCCATTTATATATTTTTCGACCAACATTTATATGTAAAACAACTAGTTTGTTGCCCGGGCATTGCACGGGTCATAATTATCTATAATTATTTTACGTGGATTATACAACTTAATCAACCATTTTTAATTAACTAATAAAGAATCGATCTTTGATAAAACATGGGTTGATTAGTTATTTTAGAAAGTGGGGTGTGGGTGGTTTTATTAACTATCTTAAGAAATCCTATATATACAAGCAAATGTAGGTTTCACATAAAGCTGCCACGTGTCCATATTCTTATTCTTCATTCATAATAAAATATTATTACTTAAAAGAGCACGCACTAAAGAACAAACCACCCACTTTCTCCAAAAAACTTATCGAACCACCTTACAAGTAATTATCAATACAGATTATTTAATCAAAATAAAACCACCCACTTTTTACGATAGATGCTTGTGAAAGAGTCAAATGTCTTCATTTGTTAACTTCATTTATTAACTTCACTCTCCATTTGTCAAATCAAGCTATGGAAAAGTCATACCCAAGTCTTCACTCTTCATCAAATCACACGTAAGTTAACATTATTTTAACTTTTATTGTTTTTCCTTCCAGTACTTTAGGGGTTGCCGTGCACAGGATAAATAAATAGTAAGACGTATGGCATAGAGTTCAATCAAGCACCTCTTTCTGTGTTATGCACTGGGCGATGAACAGTGATTTAAGTAAATGGCGATTGGTGAATATGCAAATTGAACTGTGACATAAGTAAATGGCAACGTAATCATTTTTAAAGTGCAAACTGTAACCATCCCTTTCTGTACTGTTTTGTTTTTTTTTTCTTCTTCATCCACTCATGTTATTTGTAACTTAGTAGACGTATAAGTTCATAATTAATTTATTTTCTGTTGATGTGACCTTAATGATGGGAAAACAAGAAACTTCACGTGGCTTATTTCTTCTAATGTGGGCGCCTGATTCAACTGTCAAAAGCAATAAAGCAGGAAGAAGAAAACAAATGTTTTTGGGCAGCTACTTTCGTCTGTTCACATAATAAAGTCGTAAGAAGTTTTTCTTCTATTCATATGGAATAGTAAAGCAGACGCACTCCTATAAATAGAGGGACTCAGACGAAGGAGAATTAACACCACAAACACATCAGATCTTCTCTTCTCCGATTATTTTCTATAGCCTACTCCTAATATTGTTGTAGTGCTTTTGTATCACGTCAGTGTACGTGTCTGTAATATCTCCACATAATAAAGAAGTTCTACCCTCCGGCCCGTGGACGTAGGTCATTCTGACCGAACCACGTAAATCTCGTGTCACTGTCCAAATTTATTTTTCGTCTATTTTATTTATTATCGTCATTTTTCGGGCAAAATAATTATCGGAGATTTCCGCATATCCTAACAAATTGGTATCAGAGCCAACCCGATTTATTTTTTAGCCACCATGACGATAACAAAATTGTCAATTGAAAAGTTCGACAGAAATGTCAACTTTGCAATGTGGAGTCTCAAGATGGAGGCCATACTCATTCAAGACGGTTGCGAGGTGGCGCTTGAAGGCGCAAAGAAGAAACCAACCGAAATGAAGGACGATCAATTTAATGAGTTGGACAAGAAAGCCAGATCGGCTATTATCTTAAATCTCTCTTACGAGGTTTTACAAGAAGTTGCGACGGAGACGACGGCCATGGGTATGTGGGATGCGCTAAAAGCTATCTACATGAAGAAGACTAAGGAGAATCGGCTTTATTTAAAGCAGAAGCTATACAGTATGAAAATGACGGAAGGTACTTCTATTCTTTCGCATCTCGATAAATTCGATTCTATCATTATTGATTTGGCGAACGTAGAAGTAAAAGTGACGGATGAAGATCAGGCCATAATATTGTTGTGTTCCCTTCCCTCGTCTTTAAAGCATTTTCGTGACACTATAATATATGGAAAAGATACGATATCATATGCTAGTGTCAAATCTGCGTTGCAATCGAAAGAGCAGATAGACAGGGATATTACGGGAGAAACAAGTGGTAGCCAGGCAGAAGGCCTGTTTGCACGGGGAAGACCAGAACGTAGAGATGCTGAAAATAGCAGATCTAAAGAAAGGTCAAAATCCAGGTACAGAAATAAAGTCTGTAATTTTTGCAAGAAAAAGGGACACATTAAAGCTGATTGTTTTAAATTAAAAAATAAGGAGAAAAATAATCAGCAATTTAATAAACCCGCCGAAGCTAGTTTAGCTGCTGATGAGAGCGATGGAACTATATTTGTAGCAACTGCAAATATTGTTAGGTCTGATAATGAGTGGATCTTAGATTCGGGTTGTTCTTACCACATAAGTCGGAGTCGAGATTGTTTTTCCACATATGAAAAATTCGATGGTGGATATGTCTTAATGGGAAATGATGCTCCGTGTAAAGTTGTTGGTAAAGGCACAGTTAGGATCAAGATGTTCGACGGAATCATCCGAACGCTCACAGAAGTCAGACACGTTCCAGATATGAAGAGAAATCTTGTCTCTTTAGGCACACTTGAATCTCAAGGGTGCAGGTTCTCAGGTGAAGGTGGAGTTTTGAAGATTGCCAGAGGTGCCCTTGTCGTGATGAAAGCTTGCAGGTCTGGAAATTTATATATTTTGCAGGGAACTACAGTTACAGGTTCCGCTGCAGTTTCGACATCCCCGGAGGTTGATACCACGAGATTATGGCATATGCGACTTGGACACATGGGAGAAAAAGGCTTGACGATTTTAAGCAAGCGGGGCCTACTTTGCGGTCAAAGTACTGGTAAGATGGACTTTTGCGAACATTGTATTTTTGGGAAGCAGAAACGAGTCAGCTTCAATTCGCCAGCTGTCCACAGGACGAAAGGTACTTTGGACTATATTCATTCTGATGTATGGGGTCCTTCTCGTGTTCCGTCCAAAGGTGGTGCAAGATATATGTTGACTTTCATCGATGATTTTTCGAGGAAAGTCTGGGTCTATTTTCTTAAACAGAAAAGTGATGTTTTCCTAACATTTAAACAATGGAAAGCTTTGATTGAAAAGCAGACAGGAAAACAGATCAAGCGGTTGCGGACAGATAATGGCTTGGAATTTTGCGGAAGCGAGTTCAATGAGTTCTGCAAAAATGAAGGAATTGCTCGACATCACACTGTTCGAATGACGCCTCAACAAAATGGTGTTGCCGAGCGCATGAACCGGACGCTTTTAGAGAGAGCTCGATGTATGATCTCCAACGCTGGGTTGACAAATGATTTTTGGGCTGAAGCTATCGCCGCAGCATGCTATATTGTCAACCGCTCACCGTGTTCACCGATCAATTTCAAGACTCCTGAGGAAGTATGGTCAGGTACTCCTGCTGATTACTCCAACTTAAGAATATTTGGGTGCCCAGCTTATATGCACGTAAACGAGGGAAAGTTAGAGCCTAGAGCTAAAAAGTGTATTTTTCTCGGTTACGCTTCAGGGGTGAAAGGATATAGACTATATAATCCTGATCCCAAGTCACCCAAATTTATAATTAGCAGAGATGTTACATTTGACGAGTCTTCTATGTTACATCCTTCAAAAGAGTCTACTAATTCTTCTAATCAAGAAAAGAAGGATAGTGTACACAGCGAGGTGGAGCTCGAGATCAATAAAGATCCTTCAGATGATCCTGCTACGAGTTCAACAGATCAAGAGGATGAGCCCGAACCTGATTCAGATCCTGTTGAAGATGAAAGCACCGAGCAGGAATATTCTATATCCAGAGATAGGGAGAGACGGGAGATTCGACTACCACAGCGGTACGTACATTTAGTTTCGTATGCTTTATCAGTGGCGCAAGAAACAGGTGGAGGCGGCGAACCTTTTACCTATTCGGAGGCAATAAGCGATGATAATTCTGATAAATGGCTGGTAGCGATGAATGAAGAAATGGAGTCTCTGCACAAGAATGGTACGTGGATTCTTGTGCCGCCGCCGAAGAAAAAGAAAATAGTCGGATGTAAGTGGGTCTTCAAGAAAAAAGAAGGTTTATCTGGTTCTGACGATGCAAGGTATAAGGCACGATTAGTCGCGAAAGGCTATAGTCAGGTACAGGGTGTTGATTTTAATGATGTATTCTCGCCTGTTGTTAGACATAGCTCTATTCGTGTATTACTTGCATTCGTTGCCATGTATGATTTGGAGTTAGAACAGCTCGACGTCAAGACGGCATTCTTACATGGCAATTTAGATGAACAGATTTATATGAAGCAACCTGAGGGCTTCATAGTTGAAGGCAAGGAAGACCAAGTTTGTTTACTGAAGAAATCCTTATACGGATTAAAGCAGTCTCCAAGACAGTGGTATAAACGGTTTGATTCTTTCATGTTGGGTCATGGTTTCTCCAGGAGCAAGTATGATAGTTGTGTTTACTTCCGGAAGTTAAATGACAGTTCGTTCATTTATCTGTTGTTATATGTTGATGATATGCTCATTGCGGCTAAGAATCTTGCAGAAATTCACCAGTTGAAGGCCTTATTGAATGGTGAATTTGAGATGAAAGATTTGGGAGCAGCTAAGAAGATTCTTGGTATGGAGATTAGACGTGATAGAGGAGCTGGTAAGTTGCACCTGACCCAGGAAAGTTACCTCAAGAAGGTTTTGGAGAGATTTGGCATGAGCGATGCCAAACCAGTCAGCACTCCTCTTGCTAGCCATTTTAGGCTAAGCGCTGCTCAGTCACCATCATCAGATGAGGAAGAAGCGTACATGGCACGAGTTCCTTACTCAAGTGCAGTCGGCAGTATTATGTATGCAATGGTATGTACACGTCCTGATATTTCACAGGCTGTTAGTGTTGTTAGCAGGTATATGGCTAATCCAGGGAAAGAACACTGGCAAGCAGTGAAGTGGATTCTCAGATACTTGAAGGGTACTCTAAGCTTTTGTTTGGAGTTTGGCAGAAACAGTGATACTCTCGTTGGCTTCGTCGATTCAGACTACGCAGGTGATCTCGATAAACGACGATCTCTTACTGGTTATGTATTTTCTATTGGAGGTTGTGCAGTTAGCTGGAAAGCTACTCTACAACATGTAGTGGCGTTATCTACTACTGAAGCAGAATACATGGCGATTACTGACGCGATCAAGGAAGCTTTGTGGTTGAAAGGGTTATTCAGCGAATTAACTCAGAATCAGGGAGTAATTACTATTTTCTGTGATAGCCAAAGTGCGATTCATTTGACTAAGGATCAGATGTATCATGAAAGGACTAAGCATATTGATGTTAAGTATCATTTTATTCGTGATATCATTGCAGATAAGAAGGTGTTTATCAAGAAGATTTACACGAAGGATAATCCTGCAGATATATTTACGAAGGCTCTTCCAGTTTCCAAGTTCAAGCATTGCTTGGACTTGATTGGTGTTTTAAAGTTGGTGAAGTAGCCCATCGGGGCTATGGACGGAGGGAGACAGAGATAGTGACTAAAGGTGTTACTAATTAAGGTGGAGTAATTTTCGGAATCAAGGTCAAGGTGGAGATTTGTTGATGTGACCTTAATGATGGGAAAACAAGAAACTTCACGTGGCTTATTTCTTCTAATGTGGGCGCCTGATTCAACTGTCAAAAGCAATAAAGCAGGAAGAAGAAAACAAATGTTTTTGGGCAGCTACTTTCGTCTGTTCACATAATAAAGTCGTAAGAAGTTTTTCTTCTATTCATATGGAATAGTAAAGCAGACGCACTCCTATAAATAGAGGGACTCAGACGAAGGAGAATTAACACCACAAACACATCAGATCTTCTCTTCTCCGATTATTTTCTATAGCCTACTCCTAATATTGTTGTAGTGCTTTTGTATCACGTCAGTGTACGTGTCTGTAATATCTCCACATAATAAAGAAGTTCTACCCTCCGGCCCGTGGACGTAGGTCATTCTGACCGAACCACGTAAATCTCGTGTCACTGTCCAAATTTATTTTTCGTCTATTTTATTTATTATCGTCATTTTTCGGGCAAAATAATTATCGGAGATTTCCGCATATCCTAACATTTTCATTTTTCATCTTACAAAGCATTAAAAGCATAATTTATTCGTTGTTTGATATGATCTGCACGTGCAGTGTGTTAGAAAATCGAGGTATAAATGTTGGGTTGAATATATACGATGTAATATGGATCAATTGATTTTGTCTAAGTTTATATTTAATACTTACACATTAAAATTTGATATATGCAGCAAATATTGATTAGACAGACATATTAGCTTCTCTTCACTCTTGAGGGGATCGTTTTTTATCCATAAGCGGTGTCTCAAGCCCTCAAAAAATTGACATCTCTTCGAGGTTTGAAATTTTTTGCTTATTGTATTTGTTCCTATAATGTTTATTTTTTTTTTATATTAATCATGTAATCGTTTGGTATGATCTTTGGATGGGTATTTTAGATCCTAAAAATATCGACATCTTTTACCTATATGTATTAACTTTTGCAAATATCTTCATCTTATGATAAGGGGTGTGCTACATAATCAAACCCTAAAAAGATTGACAGCTTTTACATATGTATTAACTTTCGCAAATATCTTCATCTTATTATGATAATCTATTTTTTTGCCTTTATATAAATAATAAATTTTTTATTTTCACATGATCAACATCTTTTACCTATATGTGCTAATTTTCGCAACTAATTTTTAATGCGTTAAATTTTTAATAGACGTGGAATGATTGTTAAATTAGTTATTTTTTAAATTTTATTTTACATTTACTGTTTGGATGAAATTGAATGCATATATCGTACATGCATTTTTTTTTCTTTTTTATTACTCTATTATGCGATGTTTTCATACGTCAGTTTCCTGTATGGTTTTTGAAATCGATGGCATTGATCATACATGGACAATGTTTTATTTGTTTCAATGGTTGATTTTTCATACATGTATGTTTTCTAGATGACCTTCGAGTGAGAGTGTGTAGGACATATATTCACGTATAATTTTGTTCGTTGTTTACTGTAATCTTCATGTGGTGTGTTAGATCATTGAGATATAATGTTGGGTTGAATATCATATATTATGGAATATGGATCATTTGATTTATATGTAATACTTACAAAATAAAGTTTCATCATATGCAGCGAATATTGATACGACGAAAATTTGGTCAAATAACCTGAATATTAAAGCCAAAGGACGCTCGAACGGTTAGTAACTTCTAATTTTTTTTAACAACATTTAACTTTTTAACTTGACGTGGAATGCATTGCTTAATTAGTTACAAATTTTTAAGATTTTAATTTACATCTACGATTTTTTTTTTGAGTTTTATGATAGTATTGTGGAATAAATTGAATGCATTAGCGTACATGCACTTTTTGGATGTGCGTTGATTGTTGTTTGAGATTGCCTAGGTTTAACTAATTAAATATCTACTCTATCTAACATCAGTAGTTTTACAAAAAAATTCCCAAAAATATAAATATCTACTATACCTAACTTTAGTAGTTTTACAAAAACTTCCCCAAAAAAATAACATTCAACTTATTTTATACTATTAGTCATACTGGTTTAGGTATCATACATCGTCTATCACTTTAAAACAATTATGGATGCACATAATTGTTGGTCCAATTTCCCTTCAACTCAAAACATGCAAACAAGAAATCTGCGCCAATTGTCATTACAACGGGAAGCTCGAGCTGTGAGGATAACAAATCTACGCAGTAATAGTTCAAGACATTTCAGAAATAGTCAGCCTACTCGCGATCAACCTGGTAATACCTTATACCAATTACGTATATGTTTGTGAGTCGTAAACCCGTCAATATTTAATCGTTCCTTATTATATATTTGTAGAAACATCGACGGCAAATAGAAGACGTCTTATCCCCCAACGCTTAGATATTGGAGCGAGAACGATAAGATGCCCCAGTTGCAGCGCCCTCATGTGGGTTACCGAAAAAGTTCGAGATAGTAGCTTGAGGAATCCAAGATTTCAATTATGTTGCGGGAATGGTCAAGTTCGTCTACCAAATATTCCTATATCACCACCGTTCCTTCAATCGTTGCATTCACGACCAGTCTTCAAAGACAAGATCCGAATGTACAATTCATTAATGGCATTCACTTCAATGGGAGGACGGATCGACAACAGCGTTAATGATGGTAGGGGACCTTATGTGTTTCGAATTAGTGGAAGCAACTACCATCGAATTGGGTCATTGCTTCCCGAACCTGGTAGTGGACCGAAATTTGCGCAACTATACATTTACGACACTGAAAATGAGGTTTTCAATCGTCTAAATGCAATGAGATCATCGAGTTCTGCGGACATAAACGGTGATATTCTTCGTGGCCTACAACATATGCTTGATCAAGTAAACCCATATGTTTCCGTTTTCCGAAGCGCTCGCGATATGTTGGCACGACAAGAGAACAATATAAATCTACGTATTCGTATCATTCAAGCAAGAGACGGTAGACAATACACCCGTCCAACGTCAAGCGAAGTAGCTGCTTTATTGGTAGGTGATTGCACGGAAGATTTGGGGAATAGAGACGTCATTTTAGAAACAATGAGTGGGACTTTACAAAGGATAAACGAAACTCATCCATCTTATATCCCTCTCCAATATCCATTGTTGTTTCCTTATGGAACAGATGGATGGTCAGTCGACATACCAATAAACTCTTCCACTACCTCAAGGGAAAGAGTTACGATGAGACAATTTTATGCCTATCGAATCCAAGATAGGGAAGATGACGGTGATAGTTTGGTTCGAGGTGGTCGCCTGTACCAACAATTTATTGTCGACGTATATTGTGCTATTGAGCAAAACCGTCTTATGTACGTCAAATATAACCAAGGCCGTTTGCGCACCGAATTGTATAGAGGGATTCAGGATGCTGTATTAAGTGGAGATGTTAATGCAATTTCCGTTGGAAGAAAGTATATACTGCCATCATCATTTACAGGTGGCCCACGCAATGTCATTCAACATTATCAGGATGCGGTCGCAATATGTCGTAAAATGGGCCCTCCTGATTATTTCATCACTTTCACGTGTAATCCGAGTTGGCCCGAGATAACTAGAGAACTGCTTCATTACGAACGAGTTGAAGATCGTCCGGATATTGTCGCTCGAGTTTTCAAATTAAAAATGAAAGAATTACTTCGTGATTTGAAGGACAAACGGATGTTTGGCACGGTCGTTGCAGGTAAATTTAGATAAGTTTAATATTCAAATTAATTTTTTGTTTGTGTAGCTAACCCAACCTAAATAACTGCAGATTTATATGTTGTTGAATTCCAAAAACGTGGACTTCCGCATGCACATATACTTCTTACCGTGACCCCAAATGATAAGCCTGCATGTCCAGAGGATGTTGACAAATTCATCAGTGCTGAGATTCCTGATAAAGACGATGACCCCCTTGCGTATGAAACAGTAACTAAGTTCATGATTCATGGACCCTGTGGTCCGTGTTTAGTTGATGGAAAGTGCTCAAAGCGATATCCGAAGAAATTTTACCACGAGACCATTGTTGATGATCGAAGCTTTGTGCATTACATGCGTAGAAGAACAGTTGCCACAATTTTAGCCAATGGTCGAGAAGTCGATAATAGGTGGATAGTACCATACAATAGGGATTTGTGTGTCAAATATGATGCTCACATAAATGTTGAACGTGTAGCAGTTCGAAGTGTGATTAAGTATCTATACAAGTACATCCACAAAGGTCATGATCGAGCAACGTTTGTCATTGAAGATGTTCAACCTCGGAATAACATCGATTTGGCACAACCACACCGTGTTGATGAGGTAAAGCAGTATTTAGACTGTCGTTACGTCTCTGCTATGGAAGCGTGCTGGAGAATTTTGATTTCGCCCTACAACATCAATACCCATCTGTTGAGAGAATGCAATTTCATTTACCGGGCGACCAAAACATTGTGTTTCATGACAACGATGATCTACATGAAGTAGTTAATCAGCCACAGAACACAATGTTGACAATGTGGTTCGAAACAAACAGACGGTCTCATGAAGCTCGAACTTTGACATATTCAGATTTTCCAACGGAATGGTTATGGAACCGTCAAAGTAAAACATGGAGAAAGCGTCAACAAAGAATTTCTATTGGGAGACTGCCTTTTGCGCATCCAAATTCTGGTGAGCGTTACTATCTAAGGATGCTCCTTACTAAGGTTCGTGGTGCAATGTCGTACGAGGACATAAGAACGGTAAGGGGTGTTATTCAACCGACATTTCAGGCAGCGTGTCTTGAATTAGGATTGCTCGACGACAATAATGAATGGAACGATGCTTTAAGAGAAGCATCGACATGGACTACAGGTGCGCAACTAAGAAATATGTTTTGCTCCATATTGATGTTCGCCGAAGTAGACGATCCAACGAGACTATGGGAAACACATTGGAAAAACATGACTGATGATCTTGAATATATGGTTCAACGTCGATCGAGTAATTTTGAATTACGCCTTAGAGATGAAGAACGTCGTAATTTAGGTATCCTTGAGATTGAGCACATCCTCAACAAAAATGGGAGGTCATTGAAAGATTATCCACAAATGCCACAACCATCATTAGAGGAAGCGCACCGCGCCACCAATCGATTGATAATGGACGAACTTGATTACGATGCATCGTTAGAGTTGGAGAATTACGAAAATCTTGCCCGGGGGCTTAATTCTGACCAATATAGAGTATTTTCTGCAATCATGAGAGCTCATGATCAAAACAGAGGTGGATTATTCTTTGTTTATGGTAGTGGCGGAACTGGAAAGACCTACTTGTGGAATACATTGATATCTAAATTTAGGTCAGAACGACATATCGTTATCTCAGTCGCCTCTTCAGGAATTGCTGCCTTATTACTGCCTGGTGGAAAAACTGCTCACTCCATGTTTAAGATACCGCTACATCCTGCTGAAAACTCCGTGTGTTCGTTTGATAAATCTTCATCACGAGCTGAACTAATTCGATCGGCGTCGTTGATAATTTGGGATGAGGCTCCTATGACTAACAGACTCGCATTTGAGGCAGTCGACCGTCATTTCAGGGATATTTGTGACAATGATTTTCCTTTTGGAGGAAAATTATTTGTATTAGGAGGTGACTTCAGACAAATATTACCGGTTGTCGCAAATGGTGGTAGAGAAGCAATTGTCGCATCTACTTTGCACCGTTCTACCTTTTGGAGTCACTGTCAACTAATGAGGCTACAAATAAACATGCGACTTCGCGGTAATGATTTTTCGAGTGAAGAATTACAAAAACTTACACAATTCGGCAAATGGATTTTAGATATAGGGGACGGGAGATTGCCTGGAAGATCTCTAACAAGCAGCAGTGAACCAAATTGGATTGATATTCCGATGGATTTCTTGATAACAGACGATGCACATGGACTTGATCAGTTAATTGCTTCAACTTATGAAGACTTAACGACACGGTATTCTGATTTGCTTTTTCTTAAGGAACGAGCAATACTAGCGCCAACTAATAGTGATGTTGACATTCTCAATTCAAAAATATTATTGATGCTTCCTGGAATTTCTCGAAGTTACTTGAGTTCGGATAGAATATGTTCGTCGGAAGCTGGTGAATCAATGGAAGAAATGAATCCGATTGAGTTGCTACATTCCACGAATTATGCTGGTCTTCCCAACCATTGTCTCGAACTAAAAGTAGGAGCACCAGTCATGTTATTGCGCAACATGAACCAATCAATTGGATTGTGTAATGGGACACGATTGGTTATTTACAAGCTTGGAGATAAGGTGATTGAAGCAAGGGTAATCTCAGGGCCAAGGACGGGTGACAATGTTCTCATTCCACGGATTGATTTATCACCCTCCAACCAAGAGGCGGGCTTTTCCATAAGAAGGAGACAATTTCCTCTTAAATTGGCTTTTGCGATGACAATTAATAAAAGTCAGGGCCAAACATTGAAGTCAGTTGGTTTATATCTTCCCAATCCTGTCTTCAGTCACGGACAACTTTATGTTGCTCTCTCCCGTGTCACATCACCGAATGGGCTCAAGATTCTGATACGCAACAAGAATGATTTACCTGGAAATGTTACAAAGAATGTTGTGTATAGTGAAGTTCTATCCAATATATAGTGATAATATTTTTTGTAGTTTATTTATTTTCGAATTAAATTTTAGTTGTTTTTATTTTTTGTAGTTTCGCATTTACCTTGATTCTCTATAGTTGTCTCTTTAATTTCGCATTTACCTTGCTTCTATTTTATATTTTGCATTACCTTATATCTTCTTGAATGGATTAATGCAGATGGATCATTTAAGATACAAACCATTTAGACAAATACTCCCTCATAGTTATACGTGGAATCTGAGAGGACGTTTAATGTGGCGGTACGATCTTCAAAGCGCAATACGATCAAATATTGAGTATCGGGTGCAAGATCTAATTTTCATTGATGTCGAGGTATGAAAATCCTTATCGCTACGTGTTAAATCATTCAACATATCATTTGTTAATTTATCTCATTATGTAATATTTACTATTAATATTTTTGTTTCAGGGTACAGAAATACAAGTAACCCTACAAAACAATGATGTTGATATTTTTAGAGATATTATCAAAGTCGGGAAAGTTTATTATATTGACAATTTAAGTGTTGACCGTGCATCAAATTTCGATTGGCCCATTCGGAATGATTATAAGCTGAAATGGTCACGCACAACCAAAATTGTAGATTATCATCATCACTCTGATGATGATATTCCCCTAAACAACTTTCGATTTGAGCAACTAAGTGCAATTCATCAGTATGCCACTCAGAAGGACCACTTAGTCGGTGAGTAATCGTCATTTTATTTTTCTACTATTCGTTAAACATTATTAATTATGTTGCCTTTCAACATTCGCTGCAGATGCGATTGGAGCTGTGGTTTATGTTGGCGATTTGGAAAATGTTACTTTCAAGAAAAAAAATGGCATGGTTGTCGAAACTCATGTTCGAAACGTCCTAATTTGTGACACGAGGTACTCCTATAATATGTCGAATATCCCTAAATAATATTGTTACCATCTATCTAATTTCTTGCTAATCCTATATATACAAGGAAATGTAGTTTTCATACCGTATTGACACGTGTCCCATTATTTAAAATATATTAAATAATATAATAAATAAAACAAAACCTTCAGCTCCAACGTTGATGAAACATCAACTTGAAGAAACCTCCCACACCCCCACACACCAACACACGTAATGATAGACAGTAGTTAGAACTGCCCGATTCATCTTTTAGATCTTTGAGACCCTAACCGATGCATTCACAAATTCCAGTTCCTTGGTTCCAACAAATCCTGTGAGGAGAAGGTACATATTTATAAAAAATAGTTTAATTTTGTAGCAATTTGTGATTGATTTTGGGAAATTTTTTTCCCATTTATAGAATCCTAGCGAAAACGTCGTCCGCTTACCATGTGAAGAAATATAGCAGCAATTTGAAAAGCTTATGTGAGAGGAAAGCTTATGCGCTATTAGGTATGATTTGCCCCCCGTAATCTCCCCGCCGCATAATCGGTTATAATCATTCGAGGAAATCACGGCTATTCTATTTTCTATCTGCTTGCTTACAAATATGTTGATTTCAAATGAATACAGTAAAGGGGACACCATCAGAGACATTTGCCGATTGTTTGGCCATTTACGAAGTAAGGGTGCATTACTATTGATATTTTGTAGCTCAGTTTAACAGTACAATGGTGGCCTTATACTGAAGGCTTGATAATGTTGTATAAAGTTACATAGTTGTTATTTGTTATTTTGGTGGTTAGGTTTTGTCCATTAATCACCTTATCTTTGCCATCTTTTAGTAGATTTATTGATCTGTTTCCTTTTGGCTGGAGCCTATCTTCAAGACTAAGATTTTTTTTAGCCTGCTTTAAATCGTTCTTCTTAATTACGCTGGAGTTGTTTAACTGATCTCTTCTTACTCGCATATGTTTCTACCCTTATGTACTCCGTAAGAAATTGTGAGGTCAGTTCTCTGATTTTCAATCGTGAGGATGTAAGTTTGGATATTTGTTTAAGGATTAATGATGTTGTCAGCCGCATGAGAGACACCCATAGGCGTTGCATTATACAACGCCATTGGGGGTTACGTTTGGTTGCTACATAGTCGGGCGCATCGGGCCAGTGACATGGTTTAGCGCCATTGGCCGTACGGGGTTGCGTTGCGCTTCCGATATCTTGGTTGCTTTATTCAGTGGTTGTGTATACCTTTCCATGCGTTTGTACACCTTCCCTTTTCAGGCATGTCTATGGTAACAAGGCATCAGTCATTTCCATTCACAACTCATGCCGGAATGGTACGGTGCTATATATTCACAATTCACTTGCTGCATATTTCTTTCTCTTTCATGTTTAGCTACATTCTTCATGAGTTTTTCCGGAAATCCGATGACGAATATAATGAAGGAAAGGATCAAGAAGCAAACGCCGCCGAAGTTTCATGGTACAACCACAGCTTTTGTCCTATTAAATACGCTTCGAGCAAAATGGATTATCATCATCCGTTCGGTGCCGCAGCGATGACTATGCCTCAACAACAGCACAGTCAGTTCTCATTTGATTTGTTTTTCCTCAATGTTAAATTATCTTCTAATGCCATGGTGAATTAACAAAAAATTTTCTACTGTATGTTTTAATTTCTTCTAAATTTATGCAGACTTCAGTTTTCACATGGGATAATCTCCAATGCTCATTTTTTCCCTTTAGTTTTTTCCTTCCCTGTTTCAGCCATAACATTTTAGAATTTTCTTCAACTGCTTATTTCTTTCTATTTTATGTTTTAAATTTATGTCAGTATATGTTTGACATATGATTTTAATTTAGCGTGCTTAAAGTCTAACTAATGAACCGATACACGAGTTGCTCGCTGTGGAACATCCAAGAAGCTTGTGATTAAGTAAGCCTCTGAAGTGTTTTCATCACATCTCGGAAATAGAAGACTAAAGTGGAAAGTAGTGAAGAAGTTTGGAGCGTTCAACTAGCTGAAGTAGGGCAAGATCCATATGATCTAATAACATGAATGAACAAAGTAGCTGGTCGTTGCATGCTCAGCTCAGTGTAATGGTTAAGGCAAAGAATCTGATAACTAGGGAAGGGATTAAAAGAATAGCAAGCTTTGGTTATTGGACTTAAGCCGGAAAGTTTTCACTTCTACAGTTTCTCTTAGATTTTGAAATGATTCTAGCTGATTATGTTGATGCATTGAAGGTGATTAAGTTATAATTTTCTCCAGGCGGCAACTCGAACGTTCTCATTTTTGCAAATTAACTCCCTCTGATCAGTACCTAGGTGAAACTCGGAGTTCAATGAACTTTGAAACTCTGAGTTAGAGGATTTGAGTTGGGTCCTGTTCGAAAGCAATTGATATGACGACTGACGAGCTCCAAAAGACGAAAACATTGCTCAAAAATGCGTACGTACATTGTAGATCAAAAGATGTGACTATATGAGCGAGCTCAGATGATGATCGATTCCATTTGCAGGTGCCATTCGCTTTCGAGATGATAGAGCAAGCTGAGGAGCTCGCTCATGAGGTACTCAATAATAATTTCTTTACTTTCCACTTTTGAATTTTTTTATGTCATATTTCATTCTTCAATATCCATGGGAAGTGTGTGATTTGGATGCAAGTTTGCTGCTCAGTTTTTCGCTTAACCTCCATGAGCAGCACCGAGACATGTCGTACGAGGTCAGCTTTTGCTGGCACAACTTGACTATGTAGTGCAAGAATTGTTTTTAAGTTTATTTCGTTTTTCGGCAGGAATTATTAGCGCTAGATGAGAAAATGGGCACGGTGAGCATTACGCTTTTCGTGGAGGAGATCTCAGATTGCCTCGAAAGACATCTTCGAGCAGCCACCTATCGACACACTCGCCAATGTGGACGAAGCAAAAAGTAGTATTTTCCAGGTTTGCTTTAACTGACGATCGATGTTCGTTCAAACATTAACTTAAGATCGATTTCTTGCAAGAAAGAGCTTGAGAGGTGCTCGATTGGGTTGTAGAAGATTGGTTCATGTTTTGTTGTTAATTTATGGTGGGGTTGCTATTGATGTGTGCCTGATACTAATCTTTTTTTTCTAAGCATTTTTCTTAGAGATCAATGTTGCTACTGTAAACTTTATTTTTAAGTCTAATTTGTTTGACTCATGGACTGTGTGTATGCGTTTAATACATATCAGTTTGCTGATATTAATACTCTTGCACCGTCTCCACCATTTTACATGGCAAATTGCATCTTCGTGTAAACAAGTTTCTACTCAAGAATGCAGATTATTCCCAATAATGCTTCGTTGTCTGCGAACAAAAAAAATAATCGATGATCATTTTGATAAATGGAAGGTTGTCTTTTCCTTGGAAAAAAAGACATTTTTTTATTGCAGAGCTCCAACTGTCTTCAAGAAGAGTTGTTTAACTGATCTCTTCTTACTCGCATATGTTTCTACCCTTATGTACTCCGTAAGAAATTGTGAGGTCAGTTCTCTGATTTTCAATCGTGAGGATGTAAGTTTGGATATTTGTTTAAGGATTAATGATGTTGTCAGCCGCATGAGAGACACCCATAGGCGTTGCATTATACAACGCCATTGGGGGTTACGTTTGGTTGCTACATAGTCGGGCGCATCGGGCCAGTGACATGGTTTAGCGCCATTGGCCGTACGGGGTTGCGTTGCGCTTCCGATATCTTGGTTGCTTTATTCAGTGGTTGTGTATACCTTTCCTTGCGTTTGTACACCTTCCCTTTTCAGGCATGTCTATGGTAACAAGGCATCAGTCATTTCCATTCACAACTCATGCCGGAATGGTACGGTGCTATATATTCACAATTCACTTGCTGCATATTTCTTTCTCTTTCATGTTTAGCTACATTCTTCATGAGTTTTTCCGGAAATCCGATGACGAATATAATGAAGGAAAGAATCAAGAAGCAAACGCCGCCGAAGTTTCATGGTACAACCCACAGCTTTTGTCCTATTAAATACGCTTCGAGCAAAATGGATTATCATCATCCGTTCGGTGCCGCAGCGATGACTATGCCTCAACAACAGCACAGTCAGTTCTCATTTGATTTGTTTTTCCTCAATGTTAAATTATCTTCTAATGCCATGGTGAATTAACAAAAAATTTTCTACTGTATGTTTTAATTTCTTCTAAATTTATGCAGACTTCAGTTTTCACATGGGATAATCTCCAATGCTCATTTTTTCCCTTTAGTTTTTTCCTTCCCTGTTTCAGCCATAACATTTTAGAATTTTCTTCAACTGCTTATTTCTTTCTATTTTATGTTTTAAATTTATGTCAGTATATGTTTGACATATGATTTTAATTTAGCGTGCTTAAAGTCTAACTAATGAACCGATACACGAGTTGCTCGCTGTGGAACATCCAAGAAGCTTGTGATTAAGTAAGCCTCTGAAGTGTTTTCATCACATCTCGGAAATAGAAGACTAAAGTGGAAAGTAGTGAAGAAGTTTGGAGCGTTCAACTAGCTGAAGTAGGGCAAGATCCATATGATCTAATAACATGAATGAACAAAGTAGCTGGTCGTTGCATGCTCAGCTCAGTGTAATGGTTAAGGCAAAGAATCTGATAACTAGGGAAGGGATTAAAAGAATAGCAAGCTTTGGTTATTGGACTTAAGCCGGAAAGTTTTCACTTCTACAGTTTCTCTTAGATTTTGAAATGATTCTAGCTGATTATGTTGATGCATTAAAGGTGATTAAGTTATAATTTTCTCCAGGCGGCAACTCGAACGTTCTCATTTTTGCAAATTAACTCCCTCTGATCAGTACCTAGGTGAAACTCGGAGTTCAATGAACTTTGAAACTCTGAGTTAGAGGATTTGAGTTGGGTCCTGTTCGAAAGCAATTGATATGACGACTGACGAGCTCCAAAAGAGAAAAACATTGCTAAAAAATGCGTACGTACATTGTAGATCAAAAGATGTGACTATATGAGCGAGCTCAGATGATGATCGATTCCATTTGCAGGTGCCATTCGCTTTCGAGAGATAGAGCAAGCTGAGGAGCTCGCTCATGAGGTACTCAATAATAATTTCTTTACTTTCCACTTTTGAATTTTTTTATGTCATATTTCATTCTTCAATATCCATGGGAAGTGCGTGATTTGGATGCAAGTTTGCTGCTCAGTTTTTCGCTTAACCTCCATGAGCAGCACCGAGACATGTCGTACGAGGTCAGCTTTTGCTGGCACAACTTGACTATGTAGTGCAAGAATTGTTTTTAAGTTTATTTCGTTTTTCGGCAGGAATTATTAGCGCTAGATGAGAAAATGGGCACGGTGAGCATTACGCTTTTCGTGGAGGAGATCTCAGATTGCCTCGAAAGACATCTTCGAGCAGCCACCTATCGACACACTCGCCAATGTGGACGAAGCAAAAAGTAGTATTTCCCAGGTTTGCTTTAACTGACGATCGATGTTCGTTCAAACATTAACTTACGATCGATTGCTTGCAAGAAAGAGCTTGAGAGGTGCTCGATTGGGTTGTAGAAGATTGGTTCATGTTTTGTTGTTAATTTATGGTGGGGTTGCTATTGATGTGTGCCTGATACTAATCTTTTTTTTCTAAGCATTTTTCTTAGAGATCAATGTTGCTACTGTAAACTTTATTTTTAAGTCTAATTTGTTTGACTCATGGACTGTGTGTATGCGTTTAATACATATCAGTTTGCTGATATTAATACTCTTGCACCGTCTCCACCATTTTACATGGCAAATTGCATCTTCGTGTAAACAAGTTTCTACTCAAGAATGCAGATTATTCCCAATAATGCTTCGTTGTCTGCGAACAAAAAAAATAATCGATGATCATTTTTGATAAATGGAAGGTTGTCTTTTCCTTGGAAAAAAAGACATTTTTTTATTGCAGAGCTCCAACTGTCTTCAAGAAGAGTGGTGGCTGGGGTGGTCCGAGCAATGTGTGTGGTGTTTCACCTAAGCTACATACAAGTGATTTTTGGAGAGCCAGCATTACCAAGAACAGAGGTAACGTACTAGGATGATAGTCTCTCTCTTCCTATTTTTATTCAACAAAACTTTTAGACCAAATATGAATTATCAAAGGGAAGAAGAATAAAAATAAAATTCTCTGTTACGCAATTTGATGGTCGATTTATAATCTATATCCCTGTACATGTGAACTATTTCTTTGTTTCAAATTGGTTTTCAAGATCATGATGTCGCTTAACTATATTAATTTTTTTACCATTTTCTTTTTAACATTGTCTGAGACATCGCTCAAAATCGTATAGATATTTCACTCAAAAGAGGTGTGAAGTTTTTTTTTTTCGCTCTATTGATTCTATCATTATTGCTTCCATTTTGATAAGTTTTGAATTTCCGTTCTTTTTTTTCCTTACATCTTTTATTATTACATAAATGTAGAGATGGAACAAGGAGAAGCAACCTAATGATATTGATCGGCTGTATATAACTCTTCTTTACTATGCGAAGTCATCCTTCTCCCGAGTGCCCATCTCTGTCAAGCACGGATCCGTCACCGGAACCGGAAATGCCATCATGATCCACTGGTCGGGGATCTAACAATCATCACTACTCTCATTCTTGGCATACTCAGTAATTGATTCTCCACATGATTGTACGTTCTCTGAACTATCGTAGGATACACTGTTTTCGAGGCAAACCTTTGTTTTATCTTTGAGCTTGACATAAGTTTTTATCGAACATTTTGGCGTAAAGAATTCAACGCCCACGTCACTGTTGTATTTAGAGAGGCGCTCAAGGGCTTGGCCCATATCAGTATCCACGGACACGTGCATGCATAGACTTCAACGCTAGGCAATTTACTTGGCCCTAACGCCCCAAGTTCGATTTGCTTTTTCTGCTAATGTCCACGATTATCACGATAATGGGAGAAACGCCTGTCGCGCTTCTTTGTCTGCGTCTTCACGTCAGAAGAAGAAATCTGCCCTACCTTGCCTTCTTCTGCGGCGGGTTGAACTTGCTACTCGCAGGCATATCAGAATGAGGCTGTCCGCCCAAACAATGCCTCCTACGGCTGTAAAGCTCATATATGGCTCTTTGGGGTTTCCGTTTTGGAATTGGCTTACTCGGGCTTCGACGTGAGAAATATGGAGGAGTTGTGATATTATTAACCAAGATTAGAGATGAGGCGAAGCTGACGTTGTAAGAAGGGAGTTAGATGATCATCTTGAGAAGCTTTCTGAAGTATCCTGGTACGACGCCTCGATCTACGGCGAGGATGCAGTTTTCAAACATTTTTGAGGACATGGTGATGATATGCCTGAACGATTATCCCAAGAGAAGGCTAAGCCAAGCGCCGCCGGCATGCTTTCCATTGGGATTTTCACGGCAGCGACTACGCCTTCTCTTAGCGATATGTTTTTTCTGCTTTTCGACTAACAGAATTGTGAGAGGTTTTACTAACATCGCCTATATGGAAAATTATGTTTAAGTTATTTTTTTAGCTCCGTTAGTCCCGTGCAATGCACGGGCAAAAAACTAGTAATTAATTATAAAAAAGTTAACTGAAATGACACGTGTCAACACCACAAGAAAATTACATTTAAATGTATATATAGGAAGGATACTAGTTTATTACGAGTGCATTGCACGGGTTAACTATCTATAATTATTTTATATTAATAAATAACTATTTATAATGGATAGTGTGATAGTGGGTAGTTTTTCATGTTTTTAATATATTTTATTAATATATTATAATTTTTTATTATGAGACACGTGGCCGCTTACGAGTACACCTACATTTCTTTTGTAATATGAGATATTTTTTTTAAACAATAATAGCATAAACAACTAGCCGTACTATTCGGCGAAAGAAACGTTACTAGTGAGATTTATGCTAACAAGGTTAGATAGTTTTGGCGAATTAAATATGACTAACTTAGATTTGGTTGATGTATGATATTTTTCGCTATTTAAACGTATATATTCACTTTTATCTATTTTAATAAAAAGATTTACGTGCGGGAAGATTTATTGCTTCTAGTCGATGCTTAGCTCAACGGCTTTCTGGTCTTCTTCCGACATACCGTAAAGCCACGTCAGCAATAATTTATTAAATAAATTATTAAGGGTCTTACTATTCACACCCCTACACCCCCTATACTACTCTTTACACTCCAAAACACTTGATTTTTGTAATAAGAATTTTAAGTAATCACATGATTCAACAAAAAATATTTTATTAACTTATTTTCCATTAAATCAATAATATTACTTATATGGATTATTAAAAAATTAGTAAGTAAGTCATTTTAATCAATGACACATTTAGAACTAGCAAAAATGCTCGTGGCCCGCGGGCCGGCCCGCCCCACCCTGGTACTGTCAATGGGCCCGCGGGCTGCCATTATTTAGGCCCACCAGAGGGCGGGCCTATGTGGGTAAGCTCGCGGGGGCCCCGGGCAGGCCCGGCAAATATCAGAAGATAATTTTTTAGAAATAAATTAATATATAAATGAATTATATATGTTTTATATTTTTTGAGATCCAATTTTCAATTTAATCAAATTTAATAACATAAATAAATTTTCATTAAAGAATTTAAATTTGATTAGGAGTAATTAAACTTCATTAGTTTATTTTAATATTTTTTTATATAAATTTTTTCATTTTTTTAGGACGGGACGGGCCCACCAGACCCGTTACCCGCCAGTAGGGCGGCGCAGAATGCCACTTCTCAGGCCCGCCATTGGGCGAGCCTATGCGGGTAAGCCCGCGCATGCAGCAGGCAGGCCTGCTAACTATCATAAAATATTTTTTTAAAAAAAATTAATATATAAATCCAACATGAATTATATAGGTTTTTAATTTTTGAGATCCAATTTTTAATTTATTCAAATTTAATAACAAAATAAATTTTATTAAGGAATTTAAATTTGATTTGGAGTAATTCAAGTTCATTAGTTTAATTGAATGTTTTTTTTATATATAACTTTTTTCGTTTTTATTTTAGGACGGGCCGGGCCCACCAGGCCTGCCACACCCGGCAGTAGGGCGGGGCGGGCCTTCATTTACCATGCCCGCCAGATGGAAAAAATTGCCTTTTTAATAGGTAAATATTTATTTAATATTACTTTACATTGTACTTAAATTAACATTAAACTCCTTTTTTTCTTTTTATATGGGGAATGTAATTGATATTAATGTGTACTCTACATATTAATTAGGGGTGCAAATTGGTGCCAATAGAATTACCCAATTATTAATTATGGTTTATTTTTTCTTAGGGTTTTATTGCCATCTGTTTTTGCGCGGTCACCAGACGTCAACAATTCGAGCTAACGCCTTCATTCCAAACAATTGAAGTCGAGGGAGAAGTAGAAACAAGAAAGAAATTCGAGGAGAATGTTGTATGTAATAGGATTAGGTTTAGGTGATGAGAAGGACATAACTTTGAGAGGGCTCGAGGCAATCAAGAAATGTAGCAAAGTGTATATCGAGGCCTACACTTCACTCCTATCCTTTGGTATCACTTCGAACGGCCTCGCATCGCTGGTGGGTCATATTAATTATTCATTATTTCGTGTTTTGTTGTCTGTATTTGCCGCAAAGTTTGAATCTTTAGCTCCATTTCCTCCCATTTGTTGTTTCTTTTTCAGGAAGAGCTTTATGGGAAAGCAATTACAGTTGCAGACAGGGAAATGGTGGAGGAAAAGGCAGATGACTTCTTGTTAGAAGCTCAGATTTCTGACGTGGCTTTCTTAGTAGTTGGTGACCCTTTCGGGTAATGCCCCTGTGCCATTCTTTTGTTATTATTGATGCTTTAATCCATTGTTATTTTCTTGGAATGAAGATATATTTTATGCCTTCTTGATTGGCATTATTCGTATTTGGCGCAGAGCCACAACACACACTGATCTTGTTGTCCGAGCGAAGAAGTTAGGGATAGATGTCAAAGTGATACACAATGCATCAGTGATGAATGCAATTGGTGTTTGTGGGCTTCAACTTTATCGATATGGGGAGACGGTTTCCATTCCATTCTTCACTGATACTTGGAGACCAGACAGCTTCTACGAAAAGATTAAGAGAAATCGATCCCTTCGACTTCACACTCTTTGCCTCTTGGGTAAGTAAGGTTTGCCTTCGAAATCATCTGATGACATTTCAAAGTTATCTAGTTCTCATTGTTGGGTGCTTGTTATATATCTATCTGCAGATATCAAAGTGAAGGAACCTTCACTAGAGTCCTTGGCAAGGTATTATCTTGTCCATACCATACTACTCTGTTCTATGTTTTACTTTTGTTTTTACAGTTACACCGTATTCTTTCAGAGGCAAGAAAGTGTACGAACCTCCGAGATTTATGACTATAAACACAGCAATAGAGCAGCTTTTGGAGGTAGAAGGAAAGCATGGAGAATCAGGTTCTGACCAGCTATCAAAAGACTATCAATTTCTTTTTGTTATTTTTTTTCTACGCCTCCTTACGTTTTACGTTCTTACAGTATACGATGAAGGCACAACGTGCGTTGGTTTGGCTCGAGTGGGCTGTGAAGATCAGATGATCGTCGCAGGTTCAATGAAGCAGCTTCTGACATTAGACTTTGGACAACCTTTACATTGCCTTGTCATAGTGGGAGAGACTCATCCTCTTGAAGAAGAAATGCTTGAGTTCTTTACAGTTGATAAAATGTCTAAATAAATTGGATATTCTGCATTAGATAATTTACAGTGCGTTAGAATTCTTTCTTGAAACTACTTGTCTTAAACTCAGAAGTCAGAGCATCCTCTGTAACTGTTTTGTCTGGCTTTGTCAAAATATCTTATAACATACTCTACCCATAATATCAGTACAAAAGTCAACAAAAAAACTTAAAAAAGGATATCTAAGTAGGGCAGACACCTACACACTTCTCTCTCAACCATGTTAGCCGAAAATCACTGCTGCTCAGGGAAAGAAACATCGCTCGAAGGTTAGGACTTTCGAAGAGATCCAATGCAGCGTAGTAAAGGCTGTCTTCAACACCGTTGATTTCATCCAAGGCCTTTATGCAGTTCGTAATCGTGAACCTCGAATCCCTCTGAGGTTTAGTAAGGCTTCGTATATTCGAAGATTGTATCATATCCCAAAGGGCCTTTGACATTTTGTTGTGCAGTTCTTCATTGCCTTCGCCTTGTGCAGCAGCATTAATGCCCCCATCAGATGCGCGTTTCCTCTTTCTATCAGCTGTGTTCTTGACGATGCTCTGCGATGATGATCCGTTTCTTTGTAAAGATTGCGACTTTGAAGGCGTTTTAGGGGTAGGGTTTCTATTTTCCGAACCGAATAATTCCATCTCGGTTGACAAGCCCTCGTAATGGCTTGACTGTGCATACTTACCTTCTACGCCAGAATCTGCAAATATTATGCACAACTGATCAAATATCGGACTATCCTTGTTCTTTGTTGGCTCGATCTTCGGCGGAGACTGCTTAAAGAAAATGATTTTAGAACCCTTAAAAATCCCTGAAACAGAAATGCACATGAGGGAAGATGAATAAAGGGAAAAAAAAACATGTACCCCAATATCGTCCCATAGATCCAATCCTATGAAGCAAGGATCTTGGATCATATCGTCTTGGTTGTGAGAAGACTGTAGATTGTTATAGCGAGTACGTAGTACGTCGAGATGCTTCCTTAATTGGTTGTTGTTGAAATTCAGACATGTTTGTCTGTTGAATTCTTCCTTGATATGGTTCCATGTCTTCTTATCGAAGACGTTATTCGTTCGGTTACCTTGTTCGATCTGATTCACAACTATGTCGGCAAAAATCCTATCAAGGTGTGGGGTCCATCTTGTCCTGATTCGTTCTTGCTTCGGTTGCTGCTGCTCGTTAACCTCGGTATCCATCTGCGGTGACAAAGTGATTCAACGTCAATTATCTTGATCAACGATAACACTATAATAAAGAAAACTCCTGAAGAAATGGTTCGTACCTATTGTCAAATTAAGAATCAAACATCATACTCAATAGCATTGCAAGTAACTGAAAAAAAAAATAACGAAGAAGAAACGAGAACATGATTCAGCATAAATAAAATCCTCCGAACAACAGAATATTTTTGTGGTCATCCTTTACAACCATAATTCGCGATCTTCAGACCAGTTACATCGAAGGATCAGAGAAAACCCCCCCAACAAATTGCAGTTGCAATTCTTCAAAATAAATAGTTGACATAGTTCATATGAACCAAAAACGTAGAAACGAGCAATCAAACTCGAAATTGAATCAAACGAATAACCGTGAAGATCAAAAAACGAATGATTAAACCGCGAATCAAACGTAGAAAGGCATAGCTTGTATAAAATCACCTTGCATCGAAATCGAACAGCACAAACTAATTTCCAGAAGATCACAAAATGCAGCTGAGATAGGCGTACAATGAACTAGGGTTCAGCTTAATGGCATGGTGGACTCGGCGAGGGTAAAATTGGTAGGAAAAAGAAATTAACGGGGACGTAAATGTAATTATCATATCATGTAAGGTTGAATTTCAGTATTTGTTATGATCTATTGGCGTGAACGCTTCGAATATTGGGCCGTTCTTGAAAAGCCCAATTAAAAATAATATAAAATAAAGAAAATAGAAGTCAATATCTATTATATTATTATTCCATTATATAAAGGCTAGGCGTGGGTGGCTATAAACTGTTACATTTGATTTGTCACTTATTTGCAATTTAGTTATCTCTTTATTAATTAATTAGTTTAATAATTTTTATATTGCTTTAAAAAATTTTATTTATTATACATATATCCCTATACATTATTTTGTTTATATAGTTAAAAATTATATTTCATATATAAAACATTACAAATAATTAATCTCAAATTATAAGTAACATAAATATAATTATATTCTAAGCACACGCATAGAGTGTGCGGAAACCTAATAGTTATTAATAATATATCTATGACCTCATTCCTTTCCATCTATCTCGCTATTGCCACTCTTTGAACGAAAAAAAACTATTTTATAATTATAATAACTCCTATATTCCGCCGTCGTCGCTCCAAATCATTTCTTGAGAATTAATAAATTGTCGAAAAATAGCCAAGAGAATTTAAAAAAAAAAAGCATCCCTAAAGCCTAAAGAAAGAAGATTATTTGATCTTCGTCGTCACCATCATCACCACAGAGATTCATCTGAAACTCCATACAACAACGGCGTCGACTGATGATCACCGAAGCTCGCCGTGCCATTATTATTACCGCCGGCCGACTATTCAATTCTTGCAGCCAAGTACCTAAGCACCTCTTCGAAGATCGCCTCATCGCAGGGAATAGCCAGCGGCCCATCGACGTTGGCGAACCCATACTCTTCCTCGGCTCGCTCTAGCAGTTTCTTGAACAAAGGATGGTTCAGGTAAGTGGTTCGTACGATGAACCTCCTACGGCTCGAACCCACTGCGACTGCCACGTGTCCTGATGGGACGTGGCCGCCGGCGTGATTCTTCCGCCTCCACTGCCGGAGAAGTCGGCGGAGTCCGGCGATTCGGTGGTGGGTTTTGTTATTGCAGGCAGACATATTTGGGGATATTGTGGGTCGTCTTTGGTTTTCGTGTTTTTTGCTGAGTTTGAGGTTTTGTTTCGAGGGCTTGTCGTGGGGTATATATAGGGTTAGGTTGGCGCTAATATTTTTATTTTTAGATACTGAAAAAAGAAAATATTTACTAATGTATCACCGACCTATACTAAGGTTTGAACTTGAATAGTTTATAGGGTTATTATTAGATTTTATATTTGTTCGGAAGAATTAATGGGAATTTAGATAAATAATTATTATTCGCTAAGCTGGCTACAACCTCAACAGTTAGCAGCCGCCATATAACATTGATGAGATATATTGTAAGTAAAGTTTAGAAATTATTTAGGTGAATAGATGAATTATTGATGGATGATATATACAGATTAAAATTGTACGAATAGGTACTAACAAACTTCCGTAACTCATGCAAGCAACTAATATATGACGATAGAACAATGTTTATGAATATCAAGAGAAAACTATTAAAATAAATGTCCACTTTCCATAACAAAAATACTATGAATTGAGACTTAGTTCCAGATTTTTAGATCGATCTGTTTCGCGGCGGTGACTCGTGCAGAATCTCTTGTCTCATAATTATTATCGTCGGAACTAATACATATAATATATATAGCTATATAGATAGTAGATAGATAATATTTCATTATTTAAAAATATGATGAATCGTATGTTTTGGCATTTATCAAACACTAGATGATGTCAATAAAAAAAATATCTACTATTCGTGATCGATCATTTAATAAAATCGAGCAAGGGAAGAATCTAATTTTAATGTAAAATGAAAGTAAAAGTTAACTCCACAAATTTGATATATTGAATTCTAATCCTTCATCCTCATTTGAAGCTATTTAATCAAAACGTGGATGCAATTATTATTTTGTGGAGAGAGGGTTACTATAAGAAGCCACCTTAGTTTTAAGGACCAACTATTTCGAAAATGGCAGAGTTAAGGAGTAAAAATATGTATTGACGTAAATGCCCTTCCTAACACACTAAACTAATAGTTATTTTCCGGCGACTTTCTGTTATGCAGTTAGATTATATTGTTATAAACGTCTGGTAAACTGTTATTTTTTGTCCCTCATCTGTTACTACGAAGCAGAAAATTGTTATCGACAGAGAATATTTATTTTGAATGTCGTTTTTACACTGAATCGAGGTCCTAAATTTCGAATGCCCATTAACCAATCTCTATCGGCGTGTAAGGTAGAATGTATTGTGGTATTGGCGAAGCAAGATGCAAGATTTGAATGAATTTTTGTCTTTCAATTTGGGGTTCTAATCTGCGAAAATTAAGACGAAATCAAAGCCTTTTTTGGCAACGAATACATCTAATATGTATAAATTCGAAGTACCCATAGTATGGGCAGCTCGGTGCGGCGCATTGTTTGCTCGTTCGTCCGGCGTTCATCTTTTAATTTCACGAAAATACGGTCGACCCTAATAATTTGGGTATATTTCGACTCTGTCAAAACTGTTACTCGGAGTATGAAATCAGTTACTTGCAGTATCAAAGCAGTTACTAGCAGTATCAAAACCGTTATTAAATTATAAATAGTTGTTACCATGTGTAGGGTTCTAATTTGCAAAAATAAGATGAAATCAAAGCCGTTTTTGGCAACGATTACATCTAATATGTTTAAATTCGAAGTACCCATAGTATGGACACCTCGGTGCGGCACCTTTTGGTCGTTCGCTCGATGTACATCTTTTAATTTCGCGAAAATACGATCGACCCCAACAATTTGGGTAGTTTTTTACTGTGTTCAAATTGTTACTCGCAGTGTCAAATCTGTTACCCGTTGTGCAAAAATTGTTACTAGTTCTGTCGAGACCGTTATTAAACTTAACTTAATTGTTACCATGTGTAGTGTTCTAATTGGAAAAATAAGATGAAATCAAAGCCGTTTTTGGCAACGATTACATCTAATATGTATCAATTCGAAGTACCCATAGTATGGGAAGCTCGGTGCGGCACATTGCTAGCTCGTTCGTCCGACGTTTACCTTTTAATTTCGCAAAAATACGGTCGATCCCAATAATTTGGCCGATTTGTAAAATTCTCGGGATTGTTACTAGTATATGCGCTTCTGTTATTATGTTGACTAAATTTGTTACTAAATTTTCGGTGAAATTTTTGCCGGGAAAACTAGAATGAGATGAATTTTGGGCGGGAGTCTAAATAAAATCAAACGTAGATTATCTGTTACCTGATATGTGTAAAACTGTTACTAGTTATATGTTTATATGTTACCAGAATTATTATAGTTTGTGAATTAGGGTTTTTGATTAAATCATAACCTAAACTTATATATTTTTACGTAAAACATCGTAAAATGACATATTTTAGTCAACATAGCGTGTTTGAAGTATAAAATTTAAAAATCATAACGTAAACTAATTGCATATTAAATTGTTATTTTGACTATGTATTCTGTTACTCATGTTGTGTTTGCTTGTTACCGACATATCAATTTCTGTTATTTTCTCCTCTTTAATTGTTGCTGATCGTTCTTAAACTGTTATTGCATGAAATCAGAAAATAATATAGGGTTTGTGATTAAGATTAATTGAAGATGTCATTAATTTTATCGAGTCATTTATGTTAGGTCGACATCTGAATTATAATAAACATCTAATAGTTCATTTCCGCAACGTTTTGTGTAAGTAGAATCAATTTGGTAGAAGCATGATCATCCTTTCAAGAAGAGTACTACTTGCTTTTCATACTATATACTCCAACTTTTCTATTCTAATATAATCTCCACGAAAATCACAACCTAAACTAATATATTTTTATCTAAAACTTCGTAAATTGATATATTTTAGTAAATGTAGCGTGATTGAAGTATAAAATTTAAAAATTATAAAGTAAACTAATTACATATTAAATTATTATTTTGACTATATATTCCGTTACTCGTGTTGTGTTTCCCTGTTACCTACATATCAATTTCTGTTATTTTCTTCTCTTTAATTGTTGCTGATCATTCTTAAACTGTTACTGCATGAAATCAGTAAACAACATAGAATTTACATTTAAGATTAATCGAAGATGTCATTAATTTTGTTGAATCATTTATGTTAGGTCGACCATCTGAATTGTAATAAACAACTAATAGTTTATATCCGCAACGTTTTGAGTAAGTAGAATCGATTTCTTAGGAGCATGATCATCCTTTCAAGAAGAATGCTACTTGTTTTCCATACTATATACTTCAAATTCTTCAATGCCAACATAATCTCCACGAAAATCACAACCTAAACTAGTATATTTAATCTAAAACTTCATAATTTTATATACTTTAGCGAATGTAGCGTGTTTGCAATATAAAAAATGAAAATCATAAAGTAAACTAAGTAAATAAATTGTTACCCTTAATGCATAGTTTACTCAGATGCATAAATTGTTACCCAGATTGCATGAACTGTTACCTAGAGTAAATAAATAGTTACCCTTAATGCATAAAGTGTTACTCGGAATGCATAAATTGTTATCCAGAACGCATAAGTTGTTACTTAGCGAGCGTTTTATTAGCAAAAGCTTCAATCATGGGCCGCGTCAAATTTCTTCGCGATTAACATCAATATTTTCATTGATTATTAAGACTCACGATCAAAAGCTTCAATCATGGGCCGCGTTTTATTTTCATTGTTTACAATATAAAATTGGAAAATCATAACCTAAACTAGATACATATGAAATTGTTATTGTGAATATGTATTCTGTTATTCGTATTGTAGCGTCTTGTTACGGTAATACACATTTATGTTCTTTTCTCCTATTGATATGTTACTGATCATTGTAAAACGGTTACTGCAGAAAATCAGTAAACGCTATATTGTCCACAATATATATTTCATTGATTATTGACACCCATGAGTAATTATCTTCGATTTAACCTTTTTCGATCATTAACGTCGAGATTGAGCCGGCTTTAGATCATAAATTTTGATATTCGTTGAACATGGTTTGTGCATTCATCATTTGGAAGAGACGATGGCACATGGGTACCCAGGTTGCATAAATTGTTACCCAGAATGCATGAACTGTTACCCAGAATACAGAAAGCGTTACCTAGGATGCATAAAGTGTTACTCAGTTATCAGTTTGTGTTACCTGGCAAGCTAGTTAATTCGCACGCATTTCAATCTCCAATACATACAAAATCCGTCTTGATTAGTAAGACCCATCCAAAATTGACGACGTAAAAACTTAATTCAGTCACAAATATTGACATTTCATGGATCTCAGCTTGTTTTCTCTGTCGAAATTTCATTTTTTTTAAACGAAATTTTCGAAGGGTTTTAAGCATAATTTCATTGGATACATCAATAATTTATCTTCATTAGTAATAGCCGTCAAAGATTGAGGCCGCAAAAATAATATACACTCAAAACAATCAAAATATATTTGGATTTCAGCTTCAGTTTTTAGCTTCCGTCGTTTGGAGAAAGATGATGGCAAAATGAAGTAATTCTTTCATCTATCATGGGTAAATTGGTCTTTTCGAAACAATGAGGTCCTATTCTCTAACTTTAACCAAACTTAGGTCCTTTTCTCTCCATAAAATACGTATGGGGCCTGATACATGTTAAAAATATGATAATAGGGACTGACACCTAATTTACCCAATGTCCAAACGTAATCAGCTTGTCGCCGACTCGCTGTCTTTCTCCATCTCTCACGTAATAAAGAAAAGAAAAAATATCTCCGTCTGATCCAATCTGAAATATGTCGTCGACGTTCAGCGGAGATGAAACGGCGCCGTTTTTCGGATTTCTTGGCGCCGCAGCTGCTCTGGTCTTCTCCTGTAAGCCCACTGTTTTCCCTTGTTCTTTCGATCGCGCCTGTTCGCCTTAAATCTGACCACATCTGTAAATTTTAGCTGTTGAAGTGAATAATTGTTGAAGCTGAAGTTCGAAAATTTACTACTTAATACTTTGTGTGACAGCTATAGGAATTTTTCATCTTTTGATGATATTCAGATTTGGGTTGATTCTGCAGCAGCTGAAATCAGCTGAATTCCAAGATCTTCTCTAGTTATTTCTAGTTCTGATATCAACCAAATCGACGAATTAAATGACTTTGAGTTGCTTCTATGGGTGTAGTTAATCTGATTTTCTTGAAGTGCTAGCGGTGGTATGGTGAAGCACTATTTCTGTCTATTTTAATGGAAGGAAAAGTTATCCGATTACTCTTATTATGCGAACTCATTATAGTGAGATCATATGTCATTGCATGTTAAGTTGTTTTTTTTTTTTTTCTTTTCCACATTTTCCCTTTTCGACATAGATTATACATGTTCATATCAGATCCAGCTAGCCTGAATGAGCACTAACCACAAGGAGTACTAATTTTTATGGATTGATCATTCAATTTTTGTGTGATAACAGTAAATCCCTTTCGACAGGAGTAAACTATAACTATCGACTCAAGAGATAACTCTGTAATTGCGTTTCTTGTAGGTATGGGAGCAGCATATGGGACAGCAAAGAGCGGCGTAGGAGTGGCATCGATGGGCGTGATGAGGCCAGAGCTCGTGATGAAATCCATCGTCCCAGTCGTCATGGCTGGTGTGTTGGGCATCTACGGTTTGATCATTGCAGTGATTATCAGCACTGGGATCAACCCTAAGGCCAAGTCTTATTACTTGTTCGATGGCTATGCCCATCTCTCTTCTGGCCTTGCTTGTGGCCTCGCTGGGCTCGCTGCTGGCATGGCCATTGGAATCGTTGGAGATGCTGGTGTGAGGTAACTTTTCGTATAGTGTTTGATTGACCTATTCGTTGTGATTCTATGAAACTTTATATGGGGCTATATGAGATAACATTGAGCTGCCATGATATGGTCAGATTCTCAGATACACAAAATGTTAATATCGTCTTCAAAATCGATATCCTCCACATCTTTGTTGTCAGGGCCAATGCACAACAGCCGAAGCTCTTTGTTGGGATGATTCTGATCCTCATTTTCGCCGAGGCTTTGGCTCTCTATGGTCTCATTGTGGGCATCATTCTTTCCTCTCGGGCTGGTCAGTCGAGAGCTGATTAAAGAAGGGCATTTCGTTCTCCGATGATTGGAGTTCCAAGTGAGTTTCTTAAACGTGGTTCGAAAATTCGCGTGAATTCGAACAGTGTTGTTTCGATCTTTCTTCTAGTTGTGGTGTCTTTGTATGAACTATGTATTGAGTTGTCAGCTGTAATAAACAATATCCTGCTGTAATATTGTTTTAGTCCTTAATTTTTGAAACAATTTAATCCTTAGTCAATCGTAATCATGCCTAATATGCGCGTTATGTCATGCAAGAGGTATGAAATCAAATAAAACAACTCATTCAGAGCTCATGATGTAAAATAAATGGGAAAAAAGTTAAGAGTACATAGTATTTGATATCGTCAGATTGATTCAAGCGAAATGCCAAGATTAAGAGTGAGGTCAGTCACACGCAGCGAAGGTTTAATCACCATGATAGCAGCGATTACGATGATAGTTTCATCTTCAATAATGTTAGGCAATTCACCGCCGGAAATTGTCCACCTGGCGGCTGCTCAGCCTATCACTGCTGATGACTACGGCGGTGGGTGGGACCCATCTCCTTATTTTGATGGCGGCGCAGGCAATGGGGCTCCAATTCCACATGCTGCTTATCGAGGTTTCGATTGAGTTTCAATTTTCTCAACATAATTAGTTTGCTTTATATATAGAAAAATACATGTATTCTCAGCATAATACCAAATTTATGCTAGGTATCAATCGCATATCAAATTCTTTTTTTTTTTTTTTAATTTGGAGGTTGATGTTATTTATTTATTTTTCTTACCCTTCTTAATATTATTATGGAAAAGCAATCGTTATGTGACAAGTTAACATTGTGATGGCATTGTTGATCTTTGTCTGACTAAATGGTAATGTTATATAAGGCAGGATTAAGAAATCACTTAACTAGCCCAACGTATATAATAGTTTCTTAAGAAAATTCATTATTCATTATTTAAGAAAATTCATTATTTATTATTCACATGTGGACGACGTACGGAGGTGATGATTTTCTTCAAAATTAAGGTATTGGAGAGGACAATTTAGGTTAACAATGGATATGAGAGGGTCTACGGAGGTGTTGGCGACGTTGAGAATCGATAAAACGCAAAAAATTGAGAGATTTGCTTATGGTGCTCACGGTGGTTACTCACGATAGGTGGGGCACCATAGCAAATCTCCGTATAATATTATCATGAATTGTCCCGCATCGTGGGTTTTTTTGAAAGCTTTTACATGCCAAGTGTGAAGCATTTGTGAATCAACTTGATGGAAACTTTCTCAATTTAAAGGCCCCTTCGAATTTTATACTCTTGAGATTATTCGATTATGACTTGATGGAATTCGAGTGATGTCAAGGTTGGCACGGATGATATTTTCTTATAAATTGTCCCGAATTGTGAGCTCCAAAGATATTACATGCCAAAAGATTTATTTACAATTCGAAAGTCCATGTAACGAATTTAGATTATGATTGTGGAGGAATATGTAATACGATGTTCTATAAAAGGCCGAAAAGCAAGGACTGAACCATTTCCTTTTTTTTGAAGTGAGATTTGAAATTATAATATAAAGATGGGCCAAAATGATATGGGCCAAAATATAAGCTTACTGCGTTTTTTAAGAGTAATTTCGTAGTTTGGGCAAGAAGATGGAATTAGCAACGCTTAGTTCCTTTCTATCAGATCGGATCTGTACAGGGAGCTAAGCTCACTTTCTTAAACTGTTGAATTTCCCAAATTCAGTGCACTGAGTTCCTAGAAATATGGCCAAGCATTCGGCCGGCGGTTCGATTTCGATCCAAAGGAGATGGCCATTGATGATATTACTCTGCATCGCGATTTCCGTTGCCTTCTTCATCGGAGCTTCTTTCAATTCATGCAATTCTCGCGATTCCGCAGACATCAAGTACAGAAACAGCTATGGTTATTCCAAAGGTCCCGCCCTTGGTTCGCAAATCAGTAATAGTGGAGAGGAAAAAGATAGTCCACTGGGTTTCTTGAAATCGAAGGTCGTGCTCTTGGTTTCCCACGAGCTCTCCCTTTCGGGTACGGATAGTTGATGACCTCGGACATTTACATTCTTTGCACGCTGTCTATTTGGCAATTTATAGTTGATCGATCGGACTCGTTAACTTGTTGGGGGCTGGCATGCCTTTTTATTTCGGTAGCACGGTGGTTCACAAATTTTATAGTCCGTAAATTGTTAGAAGCACAATTCTATAGTTGGGGAAACTTATTTTCTGAAATTGAAGCTGCAAATCATGAAACTATATGGATGAGGGTTCTCATTTTGGAATTTTTACAGGTGGGCCCTTGCTTCTGATGGAACTTGCGTTCTTGTTAAGAGCTGTTGGTACACGTGTTATCTGGATTACAAATCAGAAGCCTACTGAAACTGATGCAGTAGTATTCAGTTTGGAACAAAAGATGTTGGAGAGGGGAGTTGAGGTAGTATGTTGATGTGTGGCTTTATTTTCGTTCAGTTCCTTTTTGGGACTACCACTTGAGGATTATGGCGGTCAAATGCAGGTTTTCTCAGCCAAGGGCCAAGAAGCTGTTGATATAGCCCTTAAAGCTGATCTGGTCATTTTAAATACTGCTGTGGCTGGCAAGTGGCTGGACACAGTGCTGAAAGAGAATGTTCCCCGTGTGCTCCCCAAGGTTTTGTGGTGGATTCATGAAATGCGAGGGCATTACTTTAAACCGGAGTACGTAAAGCACCTCCCTTTTGTTGCAGGTGCTATGATTGATTCACACACTACCGCTGAATACTGGAAGAACAGAACTCATGAGCGGTTGGGGTAGGGTTTATATGCCATTCTCTTTATGATTCAAGACCATTTTTAGTGTAATATAATGCGAGTACTTGGAAAATCAAAATTGGAAAATATTTTTTTGGTTAAAGGGTACCTATCGGTTTTGACGTTTCATTTAGTTTTCGCAACTTAGTAAAATAATTGTTGCATGCTTCTTCTTGTGATTGGCCTCGTTACCTGTCCGATGCTTACTTTCGAGAAATTTATTATGCGGTTGTTTGTTACTGCTACGGATATTCTTTCTTGCCTTTCTTCCCCATGACCCATCCAAGTATCGTTTGCTTGTTTCCGCTATAACCAACAAAATTGCCTTACTAGGATTAAGATGCCTGCTACATATGTTGTACATCTTGGGAATAGCAAAGATTTGATGGAAGTTGCTGAAGATTTCGTAGCGAGAAGAGTACTTCGAGAGCACATTAGAGAATCACTTGGAGTACAAAAAGATGCTCTTCTGTTTGCCATTATCAACAGTATGTTGTTGTCAATTGACTAATCATTGTTCATTATCAGAAGCATATCAGAATCTTTTTTATCCGTAGTTACTGTGCTGTTTCAGGCGTTTCTCGTGGAAAAGGTCAGGACCTATTCCTCAAATCTTTCTACGAAGCTGTGCAGCTTAGCAGAGAGAGAAATCTGCAACTTCCCTCGATGCACGCAGTTGTGGTAGGAAGTGATATGGGCGCGCAGACAAAGTTCGAAACTGAACTCCGTAACTTTGTTGCCGAAAAGAAACTGACGGGCCTCGTCCATTTTGTCAATAAGACCCTCAACGTCTCCCCTTATTTGGCATCCATTGATGTTCTGGTCCAAAACTCTCAGGTACTTACTTGCAAACCCCACAAAAGAACCTGCTAAATGGTGAACAAATATAGCATCATCTTGAGATAGGCCTTCGACTGTTGTAGGCACGTGGGGAATGCTTTGGGAGGATAACTATCGAAGCTATGGCTTTTCAGCTACCTGTCCTGGTTAGATTACAAACATTTCCCTTCATCTCTTCCATCTCATTAGATCTTGCACGCACGTATTTGATAAATTTGAACTTAGAATAAAGTTCTTCGATTAATCATGGATTATTATTTATCATGGGCAATAGGGTACAGCGGCTGGGGGTACGACTGAAATCGTTGTAAATGGAACGACGGGTTGGCTTCATCCTCCTGGAAAAGAGGGCGTAGAACCTTTAGCAGAAAATATCGTTCGAATGGCCGAAAACGCGGAGATAAGGAAGAAAATGGGACATAAAGGTTACATGAGAGTCAAGGAAATGTTCCTAGAACAACACATGTCTCAAAGGATATCTACTGTCTTGAAGGATATTCTGCAGAAACCAAAGGGTGAGCATCGTCACTAATAATTGATTCTTTGCTATACATTTCTGTAAAAAGGTTAGGACATGCATCTTTTTAAATGAATGGAGTTGAGATTTGCCACGGATCTTTGATTTTTGTTTTTATGGATCCTATTATATACTCCATGGAAACTATATCTACGGTGGTCTATAGTATTTATCAATTAAAGAAAAGAGAGAGTTTTGATAAAAAGTCATAGCCATGAAATATCATGACCACTTGCCTGATAAAAAAGGTACACTTGTTGTCCTCTATGACATCTCTGTATAGAGATCAAGAATTCGATTTTTACTTGATTAGGTGACGCACTCATTCAACTTAAAATATAACTATTTAAAAAGAATATATAATTGTTTATATCAAAGATATTTACAAAATTTACGTATCAAACCTAAGGTATAAAGGTTAGGTAAATACTACCTTATAGGGAAATTAAATAATCTTTCTTGATCAGGTGACGCACTCATTCAACTTCGAGGAAGCTAAATTACTACAGCCATCATTGCCCAATTGTTTCTGTAATACAATTATTTTCATGAAATATGAAAAAGGGAAGAAAACTTGACTAGGGGTGGTTCGGTACGGTATACCGTACCAAAACCGTGATACCGTATACCGTACCGAAATTTCGATATCCAAAAAAATCATACCAATACCATACCAAAATTTCGGTATACCTTAAATATCGATACGGTATGATACCAAAATTTCGGTATGGTATCGGTATCATACCTTCTATACCATTCACACGGAGGGTTTTTTACCATGCATGTCTCGTAACTCGTTAATTGGTTGTTTTGGAATTTTAATCAATTCAAACTCCTTAGGCCCCAATAAAATAGATTATTAATACCAAATTTTTCAAAATAAAAAGATTTTTTAACCTTAAATAATTTACATATTTTATTAGCCAGTCTCCTTAGTAAGACAAAAAACTTTACATAACCACAAAATACAACTTTATATAAAGATTAATTAGAACGAAGCAGCTATATTTAAAACATTAGTGAAGATTAACAAAAAGTAATTGCATTGCATCTTCGCACTTTCAAAATCCTGGAAAAAACATTAAAAAGGCAAAAATTAAACCTTACTTGAGTTACATAAGTAAAATATGGTGCCTAATCTTAGAAAGTTGTGTATAAGTTAATAATTTATGGGCTAAATAAGTTTATGAAGATCCCTAATTTTTCATTTTATATTTTTTGAAATAATATAATATATGTAGGTGTGTGTATATATATATATATAAATATAATTAGTATTTCGGTATTTGGTATAATCGGTATACCTAATTTTAAAAACTTTCATACCATTACCCTACCGAAAATTTTCGGTACGGTATCATACCTTACCAAAAACTTCGGTATACCAAAATTTTCAATATTTTCGATACGATTCGATACGATAAGGACGGTATTTCGATATTTCGGTATTTTTTCCCAGCCCTAAACTTGACGCCTTATTTTTCTAATAAATATCCTGTTTCATTCGTCTATATCCAACAAAAACATTATTTTCTTTCAGTAAAACACATAGAGGAACATGGAGAGGGAGACACTCATGCCTTTGCTTAGCATGATCATCGTAGAGGTTAGCTACGCCATTGCAAACATACTCGCAAAGCTTGCAATGGATTCTGGGATGAACCCTTTGATCCATGCTGCTTATAGACAAATATTTGGCTCAGCCGTGTTAGTACCTTTCGCTTATTTCATAGAAAGGTAATAAGCATATCTTTTTCGAGTCACTCTTTGGTTCCTTAAGTGGTGTTCTAACGGCTGCAGACTTACAGGAAAATGAGGCCTAGAATGACAGTGAAAATCTTCTTGATGATCTTCTTATGCTCCATACTAGGGTTAGTATTACATTGGTAGCATATCTAAGATTCTTTTATGTATATATATATATATATATATATATATATAGATATGTTTGAGGCTCGTCTCTTGTTTCTGCAGAATATCACTGATGCAAATTACATTCGCTATTGGTCTAAACAATACAACTGCGACTATTGCAAGTGCCTTATTCAGTATCAGTCCTGCAATAACTTTCATCATTGCAATTCTCTTTAGGTAACTTGGATTCCCTTCATATATCTTTCTTCGCCTACGTTAATCACAAACGTAACGAAATGACCTTTCCATAATTTCAAGATTAGAGAGGTTGCCGAACCTTAAGAGTGACGTGGGCCTAGCAAAAGCAATGGGCACAGCTATATGCGTCGGCGGAGCTTTGCTGCTAGTTTTCTTCCACGGCCCATTGTTGGGCGTCGGCCCTTCTCTAATCCATTGGAGATACGCAGAAACGATCGAAGAAGCAAACAGCTCCTCCTCTTCTAACAACAACACGAACTTGTTAAAGGGACCTCTTATGCTCTTCATAAGCACGACTTCTTTTTCCCTATGGTTGATTGTACAGACAAAGGTAAACAGAATGTACGAAGCTCCATTTTCGAGCCAAGCCATGATGTCTGTAATGGGAAGTATCCAATGTACAGTTGCTGCCTTATGCGTCAGCCATGGAGCTAGTGATTGGTCGCTTGTTAGCTCTATCAGGCTCGCCTCAGTTCTCCAAGACGTAAGAAACTCTTCTTATACATTGTTATTGTTGTTATCAAATCTGGCCATGGCTGCGTATATATGATGATGATTATTATTATTATTATTACATTTCAGGGAACTATGTCTGCTGCGATGGCATATTGTCTGAGTTCTTGGTGTGTGAACAAGAAAGGTCCAGTCTACGTGGCAGCTTTCGAGCCCTTGTTTCTTGTGTTGGTGGCTTTTTTTAGCTGGGGTTTTCTTGAAGAGAAGTGGTTTCTGGGAAAGTAAGCATCTTTCTTCGAATAATCTGAGATTATTACCATGATGATGATGATATATGTCATATATGTGTATGTATTGCAGAGTTTTAGGATCGGTCTTGATTGTTTTGGGGTTGTATGGAGTTATATGGGCTACGAAGAGAGAAACGACGACGTTTAATCAAGACATTGATGACACTAAAGAGACGCTTCATCTTCATCATGGGGTTGAAAACACAAGAAGACATGAAAACACTATCTGATTTCGACACGACTGAACAAACATGATATTGTTAAGTTCTTTAAATAAGTAAATTTAAGCTATATATCCATCGTTTTCTAGGAAGAAAAAGATGCTTTCGTTTAAGATATTAAGGAACTTGATATATGTGTATGCATGAGAGAGAGCATATGAACTTTTATGATGATGCTCATTAAAAAGTGACTGCCATTCAAATATTCCATAGAGAGACCCTTCATGCTATATCTAATCATTTATGCGAATTTTGAAGTCGCTCATTATATAAATAGAATGTACTTATCTAAAAGATATTTTAGACAAATAGTCTTAGGGTGCAATGAATGCTGTTTACGCATATGGATATCAATTTTCAAAAACTGTTTGAAACAAGAGATATTCTAACTAAGAACCCTACACTCAATTTGACTCATCTAATATAGCACCACCAATTCATTACTACAGATCAGCCCTTCGAGCAACAACAATTTGGGTTACATGCATTGTGCTTTTCACTTTTTTTTTTTCTTCCATGTCTTTCTCTATAAATATTTTAATGCAATGATTACTTCAATGGCTTTATTACAATCTATGCATCTGCCCAATTGGATGCTTTCGTGTGTATTGTGCTTTACATGAGGACACTAAAGTTAGGATAATGCAGTGAGAGAGAAAAAAAGGAGCCCCATTACATTCAACCTTCTTTTATTTATTGTTTTTTAGTAAAGAATACACTTAAGCGTCAACTTAAAAGCATTAGTCATGTTATATGGATGGAGTTGAGACACGACACACGTACCCTTTATGATGATTATTTTACACTATACTATAGAATTAAATTGCAATTATCGTTTGTCCGATAACCTATCACCCCTTCTAATTATATTGCGTAGAGAAAAGGGTAAAGTAGTCAAACTAATTAAAGAATACCACATTTTCGTCTATCATAACTTCATCTACCAAAGGCTATATAATGGATTGCAAATCTGTCAAAAACAAAATTGAAAAAATAACTGAAAAGAATATAACTATCTAATGTAAGCCAAAATACACAATGGTTGTTCCAATCATAAAGTAAATGGTCGGCCTATGATTTATTTCTGCGAAAATAACAGTGCCGCTTAACAAAACAACAACAGTGAAATATCTTCAAGAATATGGAAATGGGAGAAACATCGATGCCCTTTTTAAAGCATGATCATCGTACAACTTGGCTATGCAATCCTCGACATAATATCGAAGCTTGAAATGGATTATGGGATGAACCTTTTGGTCCACGTTGCACATTCTCAAATTCTCTTCAACCACATCATTATTACCTTTATCTCATGGAAAGCTATTATACAAATGCATAATTATGTACACTTCGTCTCTATCTCCAATCTGTTCCTTTTCTTACATGGGTCGGTATGTATTCTTACAGGAAGATAATGCCCAAAATGACTTCAAAAATCTTCCTCCATATCTTCTTCTGCTCCATATATTAGGGTGAGAGTAATATGTCCTACGTAACTATAAATTTGCAAATTTCGCAGCTCAGCTCGGCAGGTAGATTATTAAAAAAAATAAAATAAAATAAAAACCGTGCTTGGGGGTTGTACCTTATTGACTTTCGAGGAAAACACGAGACCAAATAATATCATATTTTGTGATATAATAGTGTTATTCAATTTATCTGATGATGAGTTGATGATTTTATTTTTACAACAGTTATTTGTCACCTTATTTAATTTTTTTTAGTATTACGGTTATTATGTACTATATTATGTCCTTTAACTCTTGGAACAGACTACGTTTCATCTCACGTAGAGGAAGGAGGACCCAACTTGTAGTTTGTTCCCATATATGTTGATTATTAAAGCAAATGAATATATGTAACCCTACAATTGAATATTGAATTTGATTTTATTCTTTATCTGTTCCTTTATTCAAAGGTGACAAACAACATCGCTCTTTTCTACTTTCTGATAAGGATTCGATTCGATTTGCAATAAATATAATTTCCACATATATATATATATATATACTGTATATGTATGTAGTGATAATAATTCTACGCTATAAAAGACTGGCCTATGTTGATACAGATTCTTGGTGCATTTCAAGCTGAATATTAGTAAACCATATGCAGGCCCATCATTGTAAATATGATGCCATATATAATTGGTTTTTGTCGAAATTCAAATACTATATTATTTATGTCGGGGGAATCCCTCAATCTATATCTATATCTCAAGTGGATATAGAAAGGATCTATTCGCCAAAGAAGCCTCTGTAAAAATTATTCTACGTCATATTCCAACTTTGGCTAACGACGATATTCTTAAAAGTATATAGAAAATTCCTTACGCCCAACGGTTAAAACAATCAACAATTAATTATCCATATGCAAAAGTGTATAAAAAAGACTAGAAAATGACTTTTCAAGAATCTCAGTAAATTCTCCCAAAACAAGAATCACAATCCCCTTTAAAAAGACGATATATTCGTCAACTTGCTGCTCAATTGCTTCCATTCCTTCCCCTCGCAGCTGTATAAATACGCAAAAACCCTAAGCCTACAAACCATAAAACAAGCACAGAAAACCTAAGGCAATCAAGTAAATTATTACAAACACAATCCATGGCATCTTCGTCCCTAAGCAGCAGCAGTTACTCACTTTCTTGGACGGCCAAGCAAAACAAGCAATTCGAAGACGCTTTGGCCCAACACGACAAAGACACGCCCGACCGTTGGGCGAACATAGCTCGAGCCATCGCCGGGAAAACGCCTGAAGAAGTGAGGAGACACTACGAAGCATTGGAGAAGGATATCATGCATATTGAGAACGATGTTGTCCCCACACCCAATTATCAAACCCTTTCAAATAGCAATAATAATGGCAGTAGATTTACTTACAGAGGTTACTGAAAAGCTAGCTAGACGGTGAAGTGACGTCATCCGTGAAGATGACGTGTATACGTAAGGGAAGGGAAGTATAGCTCCAAGTCATTTTGAGAAGGAGCGTTTTTCTTTTCAAGAAATTAAGAAAAACGATGTCGTAGTCATATGATGTCGTATGTATATTAATGTAACCTGTGTGGTCTTCGTTGGAAGTTGTGTTGACATGTGAAAATATATAACATAATCTTGAAAATCAAACGGATATTGCTGAATTGTTGACTAGTTATTGACGGATGAGATTAAGTCATTGGCCATTATACTCTACAGTAATAGGATCCATCTCTCTCTTGAAAAGGCAATCTCACAACTTCTTCGCTTCAAGATCGATCAGATGACGATGTACAATCTCTTACTTCTCTTCCTCGTACTACCAACTGTCGTAGCTCTGACATACCTGGCCCACAAGCTCCTATGGGCCCCACTCAAAGCCCAGCGCCACTTCAAAGCGCAGGGCATAGCTGGGCCCGCCTACCGTCCGATGTTCGGAAACTCAGCCGAGATCAGGCGGCGTATGATCGCCGAAGCACAGGCTTCAAAGCCCAACGCCGGCGCCGGCGTCACCCACAACGTAACCCGGCGAGTCTTGCCCGATTACCACCAGTGGTCGGCGATCTATGGGAAGACTTTCTTCTTCTGGTTCGGGCCCAAGCTCCGATTAGCCACCGCCGACGTGGAGGTGGTGAAAGACGCCTTGATGGCCGGCCATGGGCTGATTGAGAAGATTAGCCCCAATCCTTTGGCGAACATATTGTTGGGCAATGGCCTCGTCTTTCTAGAAGGGCAGAAGTGGGCCGTTCATAGGAAGATCATCAACCACGCTTTTACCTTGGAGACGGTTAAGGTGATTCTTTTTTTTCCCCGTTTCTTACACAAGGTTAAATTAGTTGGCTACAATTTGTCGATTCGTCAATTTATAACAGGGTTGGATTCCTGAAATAGCAGCTACCACTTTGAATACGTTCATCAAATGGGAAGAATCTGATAAAGCAAACGATGGAAGAAGCGAATTTGAGATCGACGTTCACAAAGAGCTTCAACAGCTCTCTGCTGACGTCATATCTCGGACAGCCTTCGGCAGCAGCTACGAAGAAGGAAAGCTAATTTTCCAGCTTCAAGAAAGACAAGTCGGCCTAACTCTCCAAGCCCTTCGATCCGTTTACATTCCCGGCTTTAGGTGAGGAATTATTTCGGCTCGACTTTTTTTTTTTGTCGCGCGTTACGTTTCATTTTTTTTTTCAGGTTCTTGCCGACGGAGAGCAACAGGATGAGGCGGAGACTCGTCGTGGAAACTCGGCGATCGATCAAAGCTTTTATAGAGAAAAGCGTAGGGAGGAGGAATTCGACGTCAATGCTCGCGCTTTCGACGTCGGCGTACAAGAACGAGGACGGGTCCGAGGGAAGGCTCAGCGTCGAGGAGGTGATCGACGAGTGCAAGACTATGTACTTTGCGGGGAAGGAGACGACAGCCAACTTGCTGACGTGGACGCTCGTCCTCTTAGGGCACCACCGGGAATGGCCGGATCGGGCGCGGGACGAGGTCGTCTCGGCGTGCGGGCGCGAAGGGGGGGCCCACGGCAGAAGCTTTGCATGGTCTTAAACTCGTAAGTTGGGTCTCGATTATTTCGTTGCAAGAGTTGCGATTATAGAAGTGGATGCCGATGTTTCGGAAAATGTTTGAACGATCGCTTCGCCTGAAAGCTTAAGCCTGAAGGGAACGATTCGTATTTTAAAAGATTTTATCGTTTCCTACTAGCCCCCTCATGTTTGAGACTGATTTTCGGTTGGGTGTCAAACCCAAGTCCCATATCGGATAACTGGAAAGATCATCAGTGGCAGCTTGTGGGCCAACTCCCTCTCTTGTCAATTTGTTTTAGAGAATAACCCCATAGCCTTATACGGGCTTGGGCTTGTGGTAGTATTGAGTCGGAGAAATCTCTACAATTTTTTTTTCTGTCCGAGATATTCCTACACAGTCTGGCTATGAGCTAACCGCCACACACTCTAGAGGTGGGACTAATCCCCGAGGCCAGATAGATACGTCTCAAACCCATCCGACAACGATAGTTATGGGGTAAAATCCTCATGGGGACTTTCCAAAGGAATTGTGAGAGGGGATTCGATCTCACGACCTCCTAGTCACAAGACCTTTGAGTCCCCCCTGCATTTTCTTTCTCATTAAGCCTAACACGTGAAATTTTCATTCAATGGGCGGGCGATCATGTGCATTCGTTCGCATGACCTTTAGGCGTAAGCTGACTATTTCACCTACGGTTTGAAGGATTCTTAATTTATACTATTCCCCCATCATGTTCCATTATGTATGTTCATGGTGATTTCTTCTTATACTATGTTGAATGATCATTTCGCCTGAAAGTTCAGTAAGCTTGCAGTGGGCGACCTATCGTATTTTGAATTCATATTACTCCAACCTAACATTAATTGATTGAATTTTTTTCTTATTCTCGTAAAATGCAGGTCGGGATGATATTGAACGAAACGCTCCGACTCTACCCGCCCGCAGTCTCGGTAAATAGAGAGACCGCAAAAGACGTCAGGCTGGGCGGCCTCGACGTTCCCGCGGGCACGCAGCTCAACTTTCCGATCCCGATTATCCATCGGGACCCCGAGCTGTGGGGAGAGGACGCCGGCGACTTCAACCCTTTGAGGTTCAAAGAGCCGAGGAAGCACTTGGCCTCGTTCTTGCCGTTCGGGTTAGGACAAAGGATCTGCGTCGGTCAGAACTTGGCCGTCGTCGAGTCGAAGGTCGTCCTCGCAATGATTCTTCAGAGGTACGCTTTCGAGGTTTCGCCGTCCTACGTTCACGCGCCGATGCCCTCCATGACGCTGCAGCCTCAGTATGGCGCGCAGATTCTCTTTAGTAGGATATAGCAAATATATATTTTTCCGGGCCGGGCCGGGCTTAGTATCCCAACACAATATATAAATGGAAATGGTTCATTCAATTCAATTAAATTCATTCCATGAGTAGTTACTGCCGTATGATATGACTATCGACCTCGAATGCTAACTTGGTAACGATGAACAACAACAGCTCAAGCTTGATTATATATTATTATATTACACTGCAGAAAAGTGGAATTGATAATTTTATTTTGTCGTTTCTTCGTTCATCCGTAGGCTTTTATGCTAAGTTGTATCGTTCTTTTAGGAGGAAAAGTGTGGTACAAAGCTTTCAATGCTCTCAATCATTCACTGCACATGTTATGTCAAACATGGCTTTTTTTTTTCGATTCATCATCCAATAATAAGCGCCGAAAATGATCCAACGGCTGACAACCGTCGTTAGCTTTCGTCAATCTGGCGGGAAAACGTCCTTGATAATTGATATGATGGCAAGGCAAGCACAATTATTTGTTTTTCTTTTATTTATTTTCCGCCCCCCACACTGCAATAAAATAGGAACAGTTAGGAAATCATTATTATCATTATAAGTATTATTAAAAGCCCGGGCTGTTAATATTGTACAATTACGTATATGCCCCTGTACCATTATTGAAATGCGATATATCAAATATGTGCCTGCTTACTTCGCGGGGACAAGGATATATCAAGTAGACATTGTCACCGAATTAAATTTAATAATTGTAACATACCATCAGATTGACTGACTTGTATATTCTATTTTAGAAGTATGTGGATGGGTATGGGTGAAATACATTTTTTAAATTCGAGGTGCTCCATTGTAAGTTCCACCTAGGAAAATGAATAATAATCATTTACTTCGCCCACTTTGAATGTCTATTAATGCGAAAAACTAACAATAATTGTGGTAATTTATTTATTACGCTGTAATTCGAATAAAAGGGGACACGTTGCTCATGGGTCGTAGTCGGATAAGACAAACACCGACGGCATGTAAAATAGAAGCCGTTCGTACGATGTGGGTCCCACTTTTCTAATTTTTTATTTCCGTTACGCTCGCTTTCTTTCCTTAATTCCCGCTTCTCCGTGACGCCAAATTACTCAAATACCCTTTTAAGCTTTTCTCTTCCGTAAAATTCTATTCTAATTGCCAATTCTCGCGATTTCTCTAAACTCTACTTTTAGGGGTCTTTTGATACCCATCATATTAATAGATTAAATGGGTATAAGTTATTTGTCTATATATATTCACGGATTTTGTTGATATTATATCTTAACATTTTGATATGTGGGTATTAATTATTTGCGTGATGATATAAATTGTGTTTGATAAATGTGTTTGAAGTGTGCATACGTGTGTATGGAATAGTGATACGCACCTCATGCCCACCTTATAGGTGAGTAAGCATACAAGTCATATAACTAAAATCCTTGTAATAGACCAGATAACAAACACAAGGTAACTTATTTACTAGACACCCATAACCACCTATATCATCTATACACATATCAAACTAGCCCTTAAAGGATAAACTACGTAGTGAACAAATAAAAAAAGGGTCAATTCGAAATCAGATCCCATTAAGGATTTGATTTCGAATTCAGTTCCTATTTGAGAATTATTTTTAGGGTAAATAACCTATTTTATGTGGTGTAAAAAAAGTGGTATGAAAGATATATGAACTGGTATAGAATGATCATTTCGTGTTACAAACTTTCAACATACTGGTATGTCATAGCAATGAAGTGGTACTGCAGAAAATAAACTGGTATCAGATGATCATAAACTGGTACCGAATTATGATTTTGTGGTACAGAATTTTAACATACTGGTAGTTAAAAGTAATGAAGTGGTGGTGCAGAAAATGGATCCTTAAAACTAAAATTTTTGACAAGTGGGTCTGAATACTAACTGATAGTTATGTTGGGGCCTGGAATGAAAATGCCCTAAAAAAATGCTCAGACAACGGGGGTATACGGTCATTTCCAACTCAGTCAAATAGTCAACACCACCTTCGACTCGCTAGTGGTATTTCTCTTTCACCTGTAACGGAAGTCTCTATTTGCATGATTGACGAGCTCTGCACGCCACGTGTCCCTCCATGATTCGTCAGTTTTCATCTTCGGGATTCACACACTCACCACCCAACAATAATTAAAACACCCTCAAAGGAATCAAAAAGAAAAAAGAACGAGAAACACACACAGTCACACACATGCTCGTTCTCTCTCTCATCTTGTCTATCCCCTTCCCCACAAGCTCGTGCTTTTTCTTTTCTCTCTCTCTCTCTCTCCCCCTGGAAAAGGGTAATTTAGCCAGAAATAATTCAAAAATTCAGCCTAAGCGAAGACTGATGTCTTGGTTTGACCTCAATGATTCGTGATCTTTGATTCTAATACTGAATCGAGCTCAGTTTATTTTTTATTCGAGGAAAAAAAATGCTGGATAGTGTTGATACCAATGTGCAATTTCAGCAGCAGAAGCAGCATAACAATGGCGGCAGTAACAGCTGTGGTGAGAGCAGTGAGGAAGAGCTCTCAGTTCTGCCACGTCATACGAAAGTTGTGGTGACTGGTAATAATAGGACCAAGTCTGTGCTTGTTGGGCTTCAAGGTGTGGTCAAGAAAGCTGTCGGACTTGGTGGATGGCATTGGTTGGTGAGTTTATTTTGATTACTATTTTGTGGTTTTTCTTCTTGCCAAGCAGTTTGATGATTTTTTCTTTCTTTCCTTTTTTAGCAAAATTAAAAAAAAAAAGTTGTCTTTTGATGGTTTTTGAGCTTAGTTGTGTTTGAATTTTGAATGCTTAAATGGGTTTCGAGCTTCAGTTTTGGGAGAACACAGCTGATTCAATTGCATGATAATGATTGTTAGAGGATCTGAACTTTTTGTTTTCTTGCTTTGCATTTTAGTGATTGATTGGGGGTGTTTCTTCTGAACTTCTTACCATCAGTTTTTGGGGGAATCCTAGGATTTTCTGCTTCTTAATACAGCAAAATTTCCAATCGATAAATCTTGGAACTGTAATTTCTAATGATTCTTCATTGCTTCGCCTGTTTCTGGAGATTGATGCCTTCTTGTGTGTGTGTTTCTATTCTTTACCTTCAGTTCACATGATGCAAGAAATCTTAGCATACATGATTTATGACTAAATCTATTACCTTTTTTCGCTAAATATGTTATCTATTTACCCTACAAGATAACTTTTATGACGCAATACGAAATGTGCTTTGGATTATTCCCTTCTCTCTCGCCCCACAAAAAAGAAGAAAGTTCCTTTTTTTTTCTTCTCTTTAGCTTTTACCAATTTAGATAGAGATAGAGCAATTATGTAAATTGTTGACAAAAACTTGTAGGTTTTAACAAATGGGATTGAGGTAAAGCTGCAGAGGAATGCTTTAAGCGTCATCGAAGTTCCCACTGGAAACGAAGAGGACGAAGAAGATGGCGCCATTGAATTCGAACATACTCAGTGGAACCCATCGGACATTGGTGAGTTTTTATCTTTAACTTTATGTACTAAATTTTATTAAAAAAAAACAATAAACATAGGATTCGATTGCTTCAACCCACCATTCCTTTAAAAATCTTTCCTTTTGTCTGATCTCTTTTGCATTCTATTTAGCATTTGGCGATGCTCGAACCTCTCAAAGGCCAAGGAGTCGCATGCACAAATCTTTCGGTTCGTCTCAGAAAACTTTGAGCCGTTCTTTCTCCTGCGATTCGCACTCTAAAGATTCCACGTTGAAAGGGTCTGCCATAGATCTTGGCAAGCTTGAGATGTCTGCACTTAGGAGATATCTAAGGCACTTTAACCTTGTGAGTGCAACTTCATTACATAAAATTGTACTTCTTTTTCTGAAAATCTCATCCTAACGGTATTCATTAACGTTGTGAATCAATCAAGGTTGAGGCGATTCCCAACCCTTCTAAGGAGCAAGCTATCGAGGTTGTACAAAGGCATTTTATGTCCCAGGTGGAGACTAATTGTCCTAAAACTAGTTGTGTTACTACTCATAGTTCTTCTTTTTCCAACAAATGAAATGACCATAGATTTTAACTTACGCTGTGCAGAAATTGGATGAGTTACAGGTAATTACTGGGTTCGTTAAGGCAGCGAAGAGATTGAAGACCGTAAGTTGCTGACTCTAACAAAGTTCCTTCCATTTCGACCCGCAAAGTGAATTATCGCAGCAGGCATTTCTTTCGAATGTATACTTATCGTCGATGGCTTATCTTTTATCTGTTCTGACAAGCTCGGGTTTTTTTAACTAGAGATGTGTAGATATGTGGTAAGAAAAGACAATGTGAACTGAGACAACTAACCAACGAATGTGAAGTAGCTGCCATTTTCTTGGTTGAAATGTATGGCTGCTCTGCTCTGCTACTTCTTAGCCAAGGGCTGCTTTTGGCCTTCTCGGAATGTATTATATATGTATATCAAGTTGGCCTTTAATGATTTAGCAGATATAACAAAAAAAAAAAACAATGAAAGAGCGAACGAGGTAATAAAATATGACTGGAAATTGTCAAAAGTCTCAAACTTCTCTCTAGTCAATTAGGAGTTAGGACATAGCAATATAATATATTATCCCAATTGCAAAAGAGAAGCTATTATTGTAAGAATCCAAATGCCATCATTCAATTTCACATCACTTTTTTTTTTTTATAATATTCATGGGTCTACAAACGTTGTACCACTTCTCTGTTTTACAGTACCACTTCTTCTGTGTTTAACATTACCGCTTCATGGGTTTACAAATGCTGTACAACTTCTCTGTTCACCAGTACCACTTCATGGGTCTACGGTACCACTTCACTGTTCATCAGTACCACTTCATGTGTCTACAATACCACTTCACTGTTCACCCGTACCACTTCATGGGTCTACAGTACCACTTCAGGGATCTACAGTACCAATTTTTTTTTTTCCAAAACGATAACTTGTATTGATAAACAAAATTACATGGACTAAACAGCCCAAAGGGTCTCTCCGGTGACATCATAGTCCGGTAGAGAACAAAGGCTCACTCAGGAGCACACAAACACCAAGCAAAAGTGATAAAAGCCGACAGAAAACCAGAAAACCTCAAACTTGGCTCAAAGATCTATAGAACCTATCACAAAAAAGGCTATTAAGCCAAATTCACAATATTCTACACTTTCTTTGTCCAACGATCGAGACACTCGTCTTCATCGGAAGAAGCTCCCACATGGGGAGAAAATGCTCCACATCGGGAGAAAAGAACTCCTCACCATTGGTCAGGAGAAAAAGAGCTCCACAAGGGAGACTCGTGAGTGGCCGGTGGCGAGAATTGAAGGGAAGTGGTGGTGGGTGATGCGGCAGAAGGTGGCAATGGCAAGGCGGCGGGGCGGAAGTGGCGGCATCCGGTGGAGGTGGACGGCGTGGAGCTGGCGACACCGGTGGAGGTGGGCGGCGTAGAGCTGGCGGAGGTGGAGGCACCGGTGGAGGTGGGCATGGAGCTGGTGGTGGTGGCGCACCAGTGGAGGTGGTGACGTGGAGCTGGCGGAGGTGGCGGCACCGGTGGCAGCGGGCGGTGGCATTCGGCGTTGGTGGTCGAGTTTTTTTTTTTTTTTTAAGAACAGACAAAAAAAAATAAAAAAGACAGCAAACAAAAGAGTAAAAGAGTGGAGCTCCCCCTACCTCCATTAATGGAGGAGGGGGAGAAGGAGAAAGAGAGCGGCGGTTTCTGGGCTGGGGCGACTAGGGTTTTGTTGAGTGGGTAGGTGGGTAGAGAAAAGGCAGAGCTTCTCTCTCTCTACAGTACCAATTCATGTAACACTTTCTGTTATGTGATAACTGATAACAGTATACTGGAATTTGATAACAGAACTAGGGACGCTGGATACCACTTCATAACTACTATTTTATAACGGTATTTTCGTCCAACAACCTTAATTCTAACTTAAATTCTGAAATGGGTCCTTTATACTAATTTTTCACTGACAAGGGCCTGAGCTCTATAATAAAAATTAAATGGGGCCTAAAATCCAATCGTCCCTTTTTTTTTATAATATTTTTTCTTAGCAGCCCATTTGGGCATAAGGTCGTGGAGAGAGTTATTGCTTGCAATCAAATCGTGTAATTGAGTATTTTCAAGAATCAATTTTTATGTTGCCACTCTCTACTGCTATTACTAGTGTAAGTGAAGTCAAAATTGTCATAATTCTGAGGCGTGATTAGCTGGAAAAATATATGGACACAAACTTAGAACAATGATTTTGTTCATCTCCATGCAAAGAAACAAAAACATAGGATGTTAGGCCGATTTGATCCAACCTTGTACTGATTCAAAGGATTAGTATTACCTTTAACGATGAATTACGGAAGCAATAACGAAGTAATACCGATAGACGAATTGCAGAGTTGGAACGAGAGCGCACGTGTTCTTCAGAAAAGTCGTCAACTCTATTAATGAATCAGCAACCCTAAACACTAATGTGTTTAGGGTATTTATACATAAGCCCTAATGGGCTAATGGGCCCAAGTTAACTAATATACCCACAAGTTAGGTATATTTACAATTAAGTCCTAGGGCGTAATTAAATTACAGAACATAGACTAATAATTAAATGAACACAATTAAATAATATCTAACAATCTCCCCCTTTGTGTTCATTTCACAATTTAGCGCTGGTTGTCTTCGTCTTGTGATCGTACTGAGTCCTCAAAGAACACGTGTCGGAGTTGTGTACGTGAAAGCATTTGCTCGCCTGTTCTTCTTCGTTCACCTCCTCCTGTATCTTGTCTTGTGACCTCTTCTTTAGGAGTTCCAAGCTCACCGTGTTCTGATCTTCTCTTCTTGTGTTCCAGCTCTCCTTTCGATAGTCGCGACTCCCCCTACATTTGTTCGACTTTGTGTTGGGAAGAGAGTTTTCTTTAAACTCGAAAAGCTGTACACGAGTCGGCAGCTTTGATCTTGAAGTCCATACTGAAGTTGTTTGCCGTATCTTGTCATTTGAGTCCGATCTCTCCGTTCGATTGTAGCTCAACTCCCCCTACGTTTGGTCAACCTTACGTTGTGATTGGGGTGTTTCTTTAAAATCGGAGAGTCGTACATGAGGTGACAACTTCAATTGTTGGACTATGTGGTCTTCGCTTGATTATTGGCGACTTGAGATTTGGCATTTTTTCTGATCTATATTGCACTTTGGCGTGGTGTTGCTCCCATTTTGCTTTAGTACTCCTCCCCCTCATGAAGATCGAGCTAGGGAGATCGTCATGCGATGGGTCAAAATGAGGCATTGTCTTTGGCAAGAAGATCGCGTCGTCGGGACAAGATGATGTGTACGTAGTGTGTATTTTCCGAAAATGTGTCTGGGCCCCTTCAGATTGTCCCTCAAAAGAGCACGAGAGCCCAGCTTCAGAGCAGTATGCACGGCGGAATTGGTGGGTACTCAGGTTGGGTAATAACCTGACGGGGCCACAGAGGCAGTCCGTCGACACGACTTTAGAGTTAAACTCTGAGACGTGGCCTGTGAGAACAGGGCTTTATAAACCGGGGCCACATAGGCGTCCCGTTAACATCAGTCTAGGAGCATAGCTCATAGGCGATGGCCTGAAATCGTTGTTGTTTTGATATTGCAACGGCAGGACTTCCTTCCGATCATCGAAGCATGTCTTAGAATGACATGTCTACGGAAGTTCTGATCTGGTCACAAAGTCCAGATTAGAAAAGGTGTATGTGTCCTAAAAAAATATAAAATATTTAGGTAGAGAGGACACCTAGACTCGATGTGTTCAATAAAATTCAGTGGTGTGGGGCTGACTACCACTTAGTTCAATATCTCCTGCTTCCAAGTGAAGCAGTGATAGATTATGCGGCTCCCCGTGATTTAGTGAAACATCGATCTGTTGGGAGACGATGAGTGGGTAAGGCTCGGTTGTGCATGCGCCGTTGGACCTAATGCGGCGACTTCTACCCAGGGGCTAATGAAATTAGCACCTGTACCTATGGGGGTTGGTCCGAGTAATTTGTGACTAAGGGAATTTTTTATCTTCCGCTCTCGGTCTTGTCAAGAATTTCCAAATAAGTGTGGCTTTTATAGGCTCGAAATCTTTACTAACACTAGGCTGCGTTCCGGGGTTAGGTTCAGTTTGGTTGACTGAACCATAGGAACTGAAAATCCATGCGTCCGTCTATTTGAGTGCTGCTTGATCAGCGAGTTGGAGCAGGTCGGTTGAGATCATCTTCGTGATAGTGTACGGTTGTCACGCCTTTTGGAATTCTTGAACTCTTGTAGGCTTGAGACTCGTCCTTCAAATATATCTTTGGAAGACAGGGGAACTCTTTTGAAGCAGGATTACGAGAGTATGAGGCCTTTTCTTTTCTTTTTTTTTTTTTGGCCTTTCCTTTTCTTTTTTTTTTATATATATATACATGTATTGTCTTATTAATAATATAATAGTAACTATATATTATATTTATATATGGATATATAGATATATATAGATATATTATTCCTCCCTTTCAAATCATGCTTCTTAAAACTGAATTACTCCCCCTCAAAAGATGCATATTCGGATTATCGTTCGAAAGTCTCTTTCCCTAAGTTCACACATTAAGTTCACTCCCCCTAAAATATTTAATTATTGCTCCCTTTTAAGATAAATATAAGAGTTGCTTTTCTTTAAAAAGAGTAGCTCCCCCTCAATGCATGCACATTTAAACATGTAAATTCCCTCCCAATTAAATAAGCGTGAACGTATTAATTTATTTTCAAAGCAGATGCAAACTAAAGAGTTATTGTTCTTTAAAAATGCATTAGAATGTACGTTTTTTATCGCTCTAAAGTTATAATAGGCATTTTGCGCTTCAGCTCATATGCATACAGAAAATTTAAGCTCGGAAATTCTTTAAGATGCATGCATAATAAAAAATGTACCTATAACATGGTATTTAATGCATTTACGCTCATGTATGCATGCGAAAATTTGGAATTTAATGTCTTTTTGAAAGCATGCATAACTATAATGTACCATTCAGTTTCAAAGTGGGTATATAATCTTTTCAGTTTGATATGCATGCCAAAAGTTTAACTATGGAATGCATATATAGAATTTACCTACGTTTGGTTGCTCGCATCGCTAACCAGTCGTGTCTGTGGAGCAACCCGAGATGCCATACACGCTGGGATGTTTGGCTGCCCTCGTCGCATACCAGTCATGAGTGTGGAGCAGCTTTCTTAGTACCTACTCATGCTGGGATATCTGCAAAATATTATCGGGCCTTTGGTACCCATTTTTGGATGGGTCCTCCCTTGTTAGCAGAAAACAAGTTAAGCACATTAGGTTCAGATATTGATCCTAAGTCATCCTTTAAAGTCCTATTCAATTTAATTTGTGATTTAGGAATCCATAGCTTCAATCCTTGTTTTGGGTGTTGAGGGGATGTGGAGTGATGTTTTTGCTTGGGCACCCAAATTTTTTTAACATTAGGACTATACCCTGTTGAGTTCTTATGCATCAATCGATTGAATACGGGAGTGTTCGAGACGTGGCTTGCATGAGATGATGGCTGTCGAGTAGAAGAATGATGCATCTTATAAATATTAGATTTAGTAAAACTGGAAACATCACAATACTTAATAGTCTTCGATGAAATGAAGTTATGTTCATCAGAAGCATAGTTTGTAGAGTAGAAAGCCTTGGTAGGAGATGGTTTAGATTTTGATTTCCTGACCCAGTCCATCGTCTTCGTTTTCTTGGTTAGTTTCTTGCCTGTAGCTAAATTTGACACATTGTTAGGAGTTAAATCATAAGGCGAAGAGGAACCAACTTCAGATGAATGATCGTTGAGATTTCTTAGGAGGAAAATTTCGTTTAGTAGTTTCTCCTTTTCGAACTTGAAGATTTCAATTTGATTTTGGTGTTCCTTTGCTTGTAATTTATTGATGTTCTGGAGACGCGAGACTTCAGCTAGAAAGTCAGTCGTTCCTTTTGTTTGTATCTTGTCTAGTTGAGTTGAGCCTGACTTAGCAAAGAAGCGTGCGTCGTTCTTGATTGTGCTGGCACTTGCTAGTCTGAAACGAGAATTTAGGGCAAGTGCATCATTGTAGGAATAGTAATGATTTGAAGGAGATGCATATTTTTCAAATAACAAATCGTCTCTTGTGGCTTTTTCTTTCCCTTTCGTTGTCTTGCAAAGTGATGCCTCTATTTTCGACTCGGCTAGAGGCGGTTGTGAGCAAAAACCTATGGGATTGTTGATATGGTCTTCAAGTGTTGATATGACTGTCAGAAGTACGTCTTTTTCTACTTGGAAGGCAATCTTTTCGGACTCAAGAGTCAAGCGCAAATCACAGATTTCCTTGAGAGCTGCTGGGATATATCTAGTAGAGGAATTTGAATTTTGGCCACTGACGTCTTCTGAAGAGGGTGGATATAGAGGTAAGTAGTCGTCTTCAGACAAGGATGTGTCCGTGGTTCTGTCACGTTTATTCAGTTCTTCGTAGTCAAATGGGATTTCTACCCTGTCCTCTCTATTTCTCTTTTTCTTTTCTAGGATGTCAATTGTAGATGAACTAGTGAAAGGGAGTAGACTAGGTATATTTAAGCCTAGGAAGCTAATATCATAAAGAGGGAGGGGTTTCTTGACTGTTTGTACGGAACCTGGAACAAAGCCTAATCCTTCACGGGGATCATAAAATTCTATGTCTCTAGGCTTGTTTAGAAAAATCGTTCTATCTGTCTGTCCTCTTTTTGTTAGGAGATCATCAAGTTTCTTTATTTTGGAATATAGACGATTTCGTTCCTTGGATAAGAATTCATATTTTTGGGATATGGAATTACGCTCTTCCTCACTCTTCTTGAAATCATTTTCCTTCTCGGAAAGTTTTTCTTCTAGATATCTTATCCTAGTCTCATGTCTGAGGGATGTATCATGTGCTTTTTCTAGAAACGAGTTTAACTTAGCCTTTTCTACTAGTTCGGTTCGCAAGACCTTTTCATTGTTCGCTAACCTAGTTTCTAGTTTTCTTAATGATTGGTTTTCACTAGACATAGATGTTAGTCTATCTTGAAGAATTGAAATCTCTAAATGTAGATCAGAGTAAGAATCGTGTACCTCAGTTTCTGAAGATGAGTCAGTTGGGAGAGTAGCTGCAGTGATATGTGCTTCATCTTCAGAGTCAGCTTCGACATTTGCCATGGGTGCCAGATTTTCTTCCTCACTCTCAGAGGTATCCTTGAGCCATGGTTCCTGTTCTGCCATGAGTACGACACCCGGCTGTTTTTGTTTTTCTGCTTGAAAACCTACTCTTTCTGATTCCAAAGTTGCGTTCAATTTAGAAATTTTATCATCAACCTCTGGAATTTCCCAACAAGAAGTAGGTTTGTTAGAATGTAAACTACTTTCCCCGTTTGACGCTAGGTTCTTAGAGGAATTTTGATCCGCTTGCCCTCTTTTTGTTAGAATGTCCTCTAAACTCCTAATTTTAGAGTATAACTCGTTACGCTCGCTATATATGAAGTTATATTGACAAGTCTTAGTGAGTCTCTCGTCTTCGCTCTTTTTCAAAGTAGTAGTTAACTCACTAAGTTTCGCTTTCATTCTTTCTATTTCTTTGTCACGATCATCGACTCTCATTTGCATTGCTTCAAGCTTGCAATTGAGATGCGCTTTTTCACTTAAGCTCGCAAGGAGACATTTATGATTATTCTCTAAGCGAGCTTCTAATTTCTTTATAGTACTTTCTTGATCGATAGAGGAATTTCGCTTTTGTACAGAGGTAGAATTTGTTGCGTTTAAGTCCATGGATTTTTATTTTATTTTAATCTAGTTGGATATTTGATCGTTGACGCGCTATGTAGATTTGAGATATTTGGCTTTTGGAAAAAAATCTGTACCGAAGGGCTTTAGTATTTCGTGAAATACGATGAAGTTTCGAAAAGTTTAAACATTGAAAACTTTTTGGTGTACCCGAAAAGTTTGGAAGTAATGTCGAAAACTTCGGAGAAGATAATAAAACCTTTTTCTATAATGTGCCAATTGAATTTTGAAACTTTTATTTTTTTTTTTTAAACTCGCACGGATGAGATTCTCGATGGCAATTTTGTAATATCGAAAAACTATTTCGGATGAGATTCTCGAATAGTCTGTATCGAAATCTGATTTTAAATGGCAATTCAGTAATTAACTATCAGAGAAATTCAAACCAGATCTCGATGGCACTTCCGTAAATATGTGTTTCGAAATTTATTTATTATTATTATTTAAAAAAATTTCGATGGCAAAATCGTAAATATAGGTTTTCTTTTTGGAAATAGATGTCGATGGCAATTTCGTAAATAAGAGGTTCTCGAAATCAATGGCAGTTCCGTAAATATGAAGATCTCGAAACCAACGGCAATTTTGTAAATACGAGGCTTCGATATTTCAGTGGCAATTTTGTAAATAACAGGATCTCGAGATTTTTCTTTTTGAGATGGGATATCGAATGAACAGTAGATTTCGAGATAGGAGGATGTCGAGATGGAAAGGATGTCGAGTAGAAAAATATCGATACTCTTAGACCTTAGTAATATGTCGAGGAAAATGTCGACAACAACTTACTAAAATGTCGAGGAAAATGTCGAGAACTCCAAACCTCGAGATTTTGTAAAATTAGCGAAATGTCGAGATTACGATTAGAAAATTTCGAGGAGCACTACAGTGATTTCGCAATTTTTTTTTTTTACGAGAACCCTTGAAACTGCTATTCACTGCTACAGTGCCGCGAATTGCTACAGTGCCTGCGAAAGTCTGGATAATGATGTTAGCACTTATATCTTCAACACATAACACTCAAGCATCATCAAAATCACCAAAAGCAAATCAAAATTTTCGAAAATTATGAAGAACACGAAGAACACCAAAAAATATAATTTCGAAAATTGTTTTCAAATCTGAGCGCGTTTGGCTCTGATACCACTTGTTAGGCCGATTTGATCCAACCTTGTACTGATTCAAAGGATTAGTATTACCTTTAACGATGAATTACGGAAGCAATAACGAAGTAATACCGATAGACGAATTGCAGAGTTGGAACGAGAGCGCACGTGTTCTTCAGAAAAGTCGTCAACTCTATTAATGAATCAGCAACCCTAAACACTAATGTGTTTAGGGTATTTATACATAAGCCCTAATGGGCTAATGGGCCCAAGTTAACTAATATACCCACAAGTTAGGTATATTTACAATTAAGTCCTAGGGCGTAATTAAATTACAGAACATAGACTAATAATTAAATGAACACAATTAAATAATATCTAACATAGGATGATGGGTTGGTTTTTGTTGTCTGCTCCTATTCGTCAACTTGAGTAATGAATGCTGAAATCATATCAATCGTCTCCTTGTAATTGATTTTTTTTAAAAACATATTTTCATATCCCATAATAAACTACTAAATAGGCGAAACGAGTTGTATTCTTACAAAGAAGGTTAAACAACTACAAGTAGTAGCGGATAACTTCTGCCTAAATATTTGGCTGTTTCGGAAGGTATATGTTTTCACATGCCTGAAATTTCCCTGTAATTTCCATTTTTTGGTATTTTCCTCTTCATAGTTCATGATGAACCAAATCTATTCTTGATTCTTTTACCTAATTCTGTTCGATATTATCACAACCCAAATTTCCCTGTAATTAACGAAGTGGTTGTTTTTTCAACTTCAAATAACCATCTTTTTCCATTATAGAAATTTCCACGAAATGCCAACCTTCAATTACTCCTAAAATTTCCTGCTATGCGCACTTGAGTGAATTCCATATAATGACGTAGAATGAGTGTTCATACAAAATAAATTCTAGAATTAATACGACTTTGACCTATTAGCTTACTAACCCTACCCCATGAAAAACCCAATAACAAGCATCGCAAAATCACTCACCGCCGGCGCTTTCAAGCTCCTCCGCCACCGCCGTCACCACCGCCCCACCACCACCGACCACCACCACAAAACCCTAATCTTCCCTAAAACCACCACCAAAGAAGACCAATGCCGCCAAGTATTTCGCTACTTAGACTCCAATGATGATGGAAGCATATCGCCCGACGAGCTAAAGTCCTACTTCTCATCCTTGGGCGAAATTCTGTCCCTCAAAGAAGCGGAGAAAATGGTCATCGCATTGTCTTCCTCGGCGGCGAATGATAGTAATTATTCGTCGTTAGGGTTCGAAGGGTTTATGGAAGCGGTGGAGTCTATAGATGGAAGTTGTGAGGATACCATTGTTGTATTAAGGCAGGCATTTGAGGTATACGACTACGAAGGGAAGGGATTTATTACGGCGAAGGGATTGTACGATGTTTTAGTACGCCTCGGCGATGGTCGTGGGAGATCTTACGAGGAGTGTCGGGAAATGATTGGGGCGTATGATCTTGATGGGAATGGCGTCTTGGATTTCAATGAATTTTGTAAGATGATGAATTAGATATATGATTTTGCCTTTTTTTTTCATGCATATTTCTGCGTTAAAAAGTAAATGCTGGCGGGCATGAATGGGCGGGTCGGTTCGGGTACGTATTGTTGGGGTTGTGCGGTAATATTCAATTCCGGGCCAACGGTAGTTGTATTTGGAACCCACGACAATTTATCGGGATATTAATTAAAGCCGAAATGACATCGAGAGAACACCGAGATTTTTACGTGGTTCGGCCAATACCGCCTACATCCACGGAGAGCACTTGTTTTACTATATTTGAGAATATTACACCGTACAAAATAACGCTCGTGTTTAAACCCAAAACCCGAGACCCCTTACCCACCTGGGTAATGTTTTTGTACCCACCCTCAATTACCACAATAAAACTGCACCCGCTCTCACCCTTATCCACCCGAAGGTGGATTATCTTTTACCTCACACTCTCAGATCTCTCTCTCTCTCTCTATACTCTCATTTGGGGTGATTATAACTAAAGAATCATCAGTCTATTTATAGATGTCTTCAGCTCTTCTGGACCACTCAAAATCGGTGGCCAGGAATCCGCCGCGTCGCTCAATTCTGGGCCGCTCGAAACCGGTGGACAGGAATCCGCCACGTCGCCAGTTGATATGGGTAGCTCATTCCTTATCTTTAAGATTTTTCTTTTTCTTTTATATAAATAAAATAATATTATAATATTATATCATATTATTTTATTAATAATTTTTCTTCTTCTTGTCAAACGAGGCGGCTGGCCTATCAATTCTCCCCCGCCAGCCGTATTCGACACCTACTCGAGCATCACCTCCAGCACCGTCAAGCATTCATCCCAGCGAATCTATCTGAGAGTAACACATTCGTAAATACCACGAATGTCCATTAGCCTTCCTTGTACCAGATACACATATCCGAATCAAGAATTCTGATCCTACCCCACTTGATTCATTCAGCGGCCAATCTTATGTGCAGCTATGTTGAACCGACTCGACCCGTCGATTCCCGAAGAGGGACTTCGATGCAACCCCTTCTCCAGCAGGATTTCCCATCTCACCATCGTCTCCCTTTCTACCACACGCGCGATTTTCTTGAACCCATCGAAGTCTGAGTATTATATACCATACTCACGTCCAGACGATACAAACCTTTGCACTCTTCTCCCATTGGTAGGACCTTTTCCGCCATGTATGATTTTCCAGACTCCCCCTGCTATGAAAACCCCATAGCCCTGGAATCTGACTGGCTCAAGAATATTAAATTCTACGCAACTTTGAGACAATGTCACACCACCCAAAATGCGTACCGCTCCGTCAACCATTTTGATCTTCCCCGTTCCAACACACCGAACAACAGAACGATATCCATCAGCCCATGGAGATCGAAAAAAACCGTTCGCAATTTCCAGAACGCATCAAAATATTCTCTTGGAGCAAACCCGAATTTAACATCCTTTTTCCTGAGAACGAGCGCCATCATTAGAGACTGTGAGAACGTCTCTAAGATAAACCGTGTGCTACCTCCGTTGTGGAATTTTCCTAGCCGCTTGTCCTTCTTCCTCCAAAGTCGGACAATTTCTCCTTACGTGTCCCGGCTCACCACACTGTAGCATCACATGCCCTTTCCGCCACCTAGATTTGGACCTGCTGCTGTCTCCAAATCCCCTGGCGTGTCACCTTCCTCTACGACTCTCTCCTTGTATGTATAGCCAACGCCCGACTATCACCATAATTTGACCGCCTTCTCTTTTCATGCTCCAAAAAGAGTTGACTCCACCATCCACCGTCTCGTACCAGATGGTTGTGATCAAATTATCACCCGAATCAGGAAGCGAGGTAAGAAGCCACAGGGCCTTACTTCTTCCTCTCCGACACATCATGACCCCAAATCGTTTGTCATTTACTCCGACTTTTCCCGTCTCCCATCAAAGCTTATCACCCAGCTTTGACAAACGAGCACATCATTCACTCTTCTCTGCCGCAGAGTGAAACCTCCCACACCAGCACATTGTCGCACTTTGCTGTCATCCATCGCTATTATCCCTCTGAAACTCCACCGCCGCACAATCTCCGCCCACACCGAGCTTCCCATCAACGTCCATCTTGTACCATCATTTTTTCAGCACAAGGCATCACCTCGTTGAACCTCGCTCTGACACTGGCTCCCCCCGATTAATGATTCCTTCTGATATCTTTTCTGATGTGGAAGATCAGACACAGCTGCAACCACAGAGCATACTCAGAATACCAGCAGGGTTTGGCTCTGATACCACTTGTTGGGGTTGTGCGGTAATATTTAATTCCGAGCCAACGGTAGTTGTATTTGGAACCCACGACAATTTATCGGGATATTAATTAAAGCCGAAATGACATCGAGAGAACACCGAGATTTTTACGTGGTTCGGCCAATACCGCCTACATCCACGGAGAGCACTTGTTTTACTATATTTGAGAATATTATACCGTACAAAATAACGCTCGTGTTTAAACCCAAAACCCGAGACCCCTTACCCACCTGTAATGTTTTTGTACCCACCCTCAATTACCACAGTAAAACTGCACCCGCTCTCACCCTTATCCACCCGAAAGTGGATTATCTTTTACCTCACACTCTCAGATCTCTCTCTCTCTCTCTCTCTCTCTCTAGACTCTCATTTGGGGTGATTATAACTGAAGAATCCTCAGTCTATTTATAGATGTCTTCAGCTCTTCTGGACCACTCAAAATCGGTGGCCAGGAATCCGCCGCGTCGCTCAATTCTGGGCCGCTCGAAACCGGTGGACAGGAATCCGCTACGTCGCCAGTTGATATGGGCCGCTCATTCCTTATCTTTAAGATTTTTCTTTTTCTTTTATATAAATAAAATAATATTATAATATTATATAATATTATTTTATTATTAATTTTTCTTCTTGTCAAACGAGGCGGCTGGCCCATCACGTATCGGGGCGGGTACGTGGCGGGGCGGATTGAGTGAGTCTAAGAGAAAAGCTTTTTCAACATGCCAATTATTCGTGTTATAACGCACAAAGTGAGATGAGATAGATAGTGATATGCACAATAAATAAAAAAATTTAATGAAACGTGTTGTTCATGGGCGGTCCAAAAGTTGTTCGAATCTTTCACTTATTTTAGTAAAAAAGCACGTGAAAGCTTAAATCATTATGAATTATGATGGACAAAAGATGGTAGGTAATATTGTAATAATTTTTATTTTATTCTCCTTTTCGCAAGTTTTCTCGTGCTTTCACAGTGTTCCGTTGACTAATTCTGCCGCCAGATTCAACCTTGAGAAACTCAGAAGAAAATTCATACTTATTATATACCCAGATTCATCGTACAAACACTAAACACACGTTAAATTACATATATAGATAGACAAGCTCACCTGACACGCTAATATTATTTTATCCAATAAACTATAATTCAAAAATTTATTTTATCAAGAACGTCAGAGACTCATGATACTCTTGATTCACCTTGGTCGTCGATGGAGTTTTTTGTTAAATATGATTAGTTTTGTGTGAAATTAGAAAAAAGGGATTCTAGGTTTTCTAATTAAAAAAAGGGATTGGGTGTTTTAAAAAAAATCGAAGTGTTTGATTATCATTTTGATCCGCTCGACTGAAATTTCATGTCGAAATGAGATATTAATCGATGGGTTCGTGATTCTTACATGTATTAACCCCGAATCTGGGTGAATTTTGGTGATTTTGAGCCTGAAATCGGCGTTTTCGAACATAATACGATTTATTCGAATATTTTATTCGAACTATTCGAGTGAATTCGGATAGAAAAATAACACTTATTCGAGTAAAAAAAAATTCGAATTAAAAATTCGAATAAATATTTTTTAATTCGAGTTTTTTTTACTCGAATTGATTAATTCGAATAAATTCGAATTAAAAAATAATTATTGGAATTAATTCGAATTTTTTATTTACTCGAATAAATGCTACTTAAGTTGGGGTATTTCGGTAACTTTCGGTCCACTCCCTTTTGTTTAATAAAAACTAGTTTTTTTACCCGTGCAAATGCACGGTATTAAATATATATATATATATATAATTATTATTTAATGGTAGAAATATTAAATTATATATTTAGAGTGGGTAGTTACTGTACAACATGGGATAATGGGTAGTTTTTATTGTTTATATTTTATTTGATATAATTAATTATATTTGACACGTGTCGCAGTGAGAGCACTCCTACATTTCTATTCTTATATAAGATAGGGATCGCTCCCTTATGTTAAATTAACCCGGTCGTCGATTCACTCCAACTCACTCACAATAATAAACTCTGAAGTAGAAATAATCTTCAACAAACGACAGCTTATTATTCAACCGACAATGTCTCTGTCGTCTTCCCTCCGATCTCTGTCGAGAAAACTCCGACGCTATTCGCACTCCACATCCCAATCGTCGCCGTCGTCGGACCTACCCCTCCTCGAGGTCCCCGGCGACTACGGACCGCCACTCGCCGGCGCGTGGAGAGACAGACAGGACTACTTCTACAACCAAGGCCGCGAGGAATTCTTCAGGTCAAGGATAAAGAGACACAGCTCCACCGTGTTTAGGACAAACATGCCGCCGGGCCCATTCATCTCGCCGGTCCCTAAAGTCATCGCCTTGCTCGACGCTAAGAGCTTTAAGGTCCTCTTCGACCTCGATAAAGTCGACAAGAAGAACCTCTTCACGGGGACTTACACGCCGTCGGCGGATCTCACCGGCGGCTACAGAACCCTGTCGTTTCTCGATCCATCGGAGCCTAACCACAAACCCTAAAGCAGCTCATCTTCTACCTTCTTTCCCATCGCAAGGACCATGTGATCTCCGAGTTTCGAAGCAGTTACGGAGATTTATTCGAGGGTTTAGAAGACGAACTGAGGACTAAGGATAGAGTTGATTTCGGCCCACCTCATGATCGCGCCGCTTTCGATTTCTTGGCTAGGAGCTTCTTCGGTGCGAGCCCGGCCCGGTCTAAGCTGGGCTCGGACGGCCCGAAGATTATCAGTAAGTGGGTCTTGTTCCACCTCCATCCATTGCTGCGCTTGGGTTTGCCTAGAGCCATCGAAGACTTGTTATTGCACACTTTTAGGTTGCCGGCGTTCTTGATCAAGAAGGACTACCAACGGCTCTACGACTTCTTCTACGAGAACTCGACACGTGTCCTCGACCACGCCGAGAAAAACCTCGGACTCTGTCGCGAAGAAGCTTGCCACAACCTGATTTTCGCCACGTGCTTCAATTCCTTCGGCGGGATGAAGATACTCTTCCCCAACGTCCTCAAGCTGCTCGGCCGAGCTGGGCCGGAGCTCCACCGTCGCCTAGCGGAGGAGGTGAGGTCGGCGATTGAGTCCAGCGGCGGCGGAGAGGTGACCGTACGGCTGATCGAAAGGTCCATGCCGCTGGTCAAATCGGCGGTGTACGAATGCCTGAGGCTCGAGCCGCCGGTCTCTTCTCAGTACGGACGGGCGAAGAAGGGCTTCGTCTTGGAATCGCACGACGCGCGTTTCGAGGTGAGGGAAGGTGAGATGCTTTATGGGTTTCAGCCCTTCGCGACGAAGGACCCTAAGGTGTTCGACCGGCCGGAGGAGTTCGTCGCCGATCGGTTCGTCGGAGACGACGGCGAGAGGCTGTTGGAGTACGTGGTGTGGTCCAACGGGCCGGAGAATGCGACGCCGGGATTGGGCGACAAGCAATGCGCCGGCAAGGATTTCGTGGTGCTGGCGTCGAGGTTGTTCTTGGTGGAGCTTTTTAGACGGTACGATTCGTTCGACGCCGAGGTGAGTTCTTCGCCGCTAGGAGTTAACGTCGCTTTGACGGAGTTAAGACGCGCCGCCGACCGTCGTCATTGATGAGTTTGCGAAGACGGAGTGACGTCATCCTATTAATGGGACAAAAGCATCAGTAGGTACAGTGCAGTCTTATCCTATCAGTATATTACACGTGGCATTGATTTGGCTACTGTAATAAGTCGCATTGGAAATTTTTCTTGATTGATTCCACGTCATTTTCTTCAATGTTGTATTTTATTTGCAAGGAGTAATTGGGCCGACCCAAACTAAAATTGCTGTATGTTAATTTTAGTTTTGCACTCGTGGCTGTTTATCGAGTATTTATAGTTGCTTAAATTTATTAAATATGAAAAAGGGAAAATTAATTAATGTCTATGAGATTACTACTTTTTCGTCTAACTGTAGTTCAAACTTTAAATACTGTTAGACGACTTTATCAACTAGTTCGAATTTTCAAGTAGTGGATAGGTTTAAGTTTCAACGTTCACATGCAATAAAAAGCAAGTAATCATCATAATATAACTCACGTACGGCTTAAAATTGCAATTTTCTGCAATAGGTCATTAAGTTTCAATGATATTTAAGAGAAATTACAATAGGTGTCATGACCTAATTGCGTTCTTGCAATTCACGAAATGCACGTAAACAAGTCAATAATGATAAGAAGATATAATGCATTGGTTTTAGACACGATGAGTTAACTTAGTGTAATGATTGATTACGTCGGGGCAGCGAACTAATAACTAATATTCAAGATTATTTAGACATAAATATTTATTTTTTTTCATTTTGTTAAGTAGAAATCCTCGGCTCGAGTCCTTGCAAGTTACATCGCTTGTCTAGGACTCGTACTCCAAAAGTATCTCAATAGAACTAGCAACTAACAGTCTTGATTTTTGTGTAATCTATATTTCAGATAATTTTATAATCTAATGATAATGAAAACGAACTTAATCATAGCACAAAGTTTAGTTTCCACATTGTAACCAAACATGCAAGGGATTAATCGTGTTATCCAACTTATCTGCTATACATAGATGGAAACTATACATATAAAAATCGATCCATCACGTCAAATTAATAAAAGTCTTCCTTCTACGTGGCCATTTTAATAATTACGATATTAAAAAATATTTATATCAAAATCATTATGATCTCTACGTGTCGGCATGTCATCGAGGAGTTGACAAATTGGATGTGATGATAAAAGGTTCATGGTCTTCACATTTCTTCTTGTTCGTGACTATTTCTTGATTTGTGAAAATTGACAAAATTCGATGTCCATTCCATGTTATTGTTGCATCATCACTTTCGTAGACATTTTAAAGGTTTATTTGTTTTCTCATTTATTGATAAAATGATATATACTTATGTTTAATTAATTAGTGAGTGGTGGTGAATGGATTCATGATATAATGGAGTTTTATTTCCAAGAGGGTATTTCAAATCCACAAAATAATACTAAAATTTTAATATGTCGTTTCATTGGTAAAAGGCAAAAAGCAAGTCTCGGCGGACATAGTTTCCCATGGCCGAAGGTAATAGTGCTAGAGACGTTTAAGGTAATAATAATACTCGTAATATATAAATAATATTCATACGTCGATCATTAGAAAATACATTAAATTACCTTTTTATCAAGAAATCTATTTGTCTTGTATTTCACTGATCTTATTTGAGCTTTTGTCTACCTACAATTAATGTTGGGCCCATAAATCGTTTTATTTGTTTATGATGATAAAATAAAATATCCTCGCAAAACTGTTCATGCGTCCAACGACTTGATTAAATACTTCACGAAATCTCTACTATACGGTCATCGATCATGATTACATCATCTTTTTGAAATAATGCTCGCTCGACATAAACAAAAATAAGTAAACAAATAAATATCACACATTATAATATTCAAAACATGCTCACAAGTCGTGTTCGTGTCACACCTATATATACATATAATATATATAAGCACCACGCCAACTCCAAAAGCCATAGAAACAACTTATTTCTCCCCCGAAAAATCTCTCCCACCCATATAAACACAAACCCAAAAATACCCAACAAAAGAAAAAAAGTTCCTTCCATCTCCCGATCATTATTACTTCCCTTTTATTCTCCACCCCCTCCATTAAATCACATATATACATCGCAAAAAAATAAAAAATCTCCTACCTTCCATTTCCACATGTCATTATGGTATTAGGAAACGATTCAAAGTGCAAAAAATCCACGCCGACGACGGCCAACATGATCCATCCCGACGAAGAAGAAGAAGAAGAAAACGACGACTTCCCAAGAAACAGCACCTTCTCCGCCCGCACCGACCCGACCCGACCCAGCACGGCCGCCGACGACGGGTCGCCCATGATGATGTCTCCCTGGAACAACCACCACGGCGCAAACCCTAGCCCGTGGTCGAACTACTGCCCCGAAAATTCAAATTCCCAAATCGCCCCTCAAGCCCGACTCGCGGGCTCGTTTGTCCGCGAGGAGGGGCACATCTACTCCCTCGCGGCCACCGACGGGCTCCTCTACACGGGCTCGGACAGCAAGAACATACGCGTCTGGAAAAACATGAAGGAATTCTCCGCCTTCAAATCCACCAGCGGCCTCGTCAAGGCCATTATCGTCGCCCGCGGGCAAATATTCACAGGCCACCAGGACGGAAAGATCCGCATATGGCGGGCCGACACGAAAAAGCCCGGCCCGCACCGACGGGTCGGGACGATGCCTGCCTTCTTCGACGTGCTCAAGGCTTCGCTCCGCCCGAGGAACTACGTGGAGGTCGTCAATAGGCGCAGGCGGTCGGCCGTGTGGATAAAGCACACGGACGCCGTCTCGTGCCTCAGCATGGACGACGATGCCTTGGGCTCGGGCTCGGGCCTTCTCTACTCGGGCTCGTGGGACCGAACCTTCAAGGCGTGGAGGGTCGGGACGAAGAAGTGCGTCGACTCGGTCAAAGCCCACGACGACGCGGTCAACTCCGTCGTCGCGGGGCCCGGCGGGCTGGTCTACACGGGCTCGGCGGACGGCTCGGTTAGGGTTTGGAGGCGCGAGGAGAATGGTCGGGCCGTGGTCCACGTCTTGAGCCAGACCCTGCTGAGCCAGGAGTCGGCCGTGACCGCCCTGGCTCTAGCCGGCGGCTCGTCGGGCTCGGGCTCGGTCTTGTACTGCGGTTCGTCGGACGGGCTGGTGAATTTCTGGGAGGAGCTATCGCACGGAGGGGTGCTGAGGGGGCATAGGCTAGCCGTGCTGTGCCTTGAGGCGGCTGGGCGGTTAGTGTTCAGCGGCTCGGCGGATAAGACCATATGCATTTGGAGGAGAGAGGGCGGCTCGGTCCACACGTGCTTGGCGGTTCTGACCGGGCACAGTGGGCCGGTCAAGTGCTTGGCCGTGGAGGAGGAGGATAAGACGAAGGGCTCGTCGTCGGCGGAAGGTGACGACGAATATAGAAAGTGGGTATTATACAGTGGGAGTTTGGATAAGAGCGTCAAAGTGTGGAGCGTGACTGAAACGACGACGGATTTGCGTCGAGGGAATTTTCACTGGGATTGAGATTTTCGATGATCATGATGATGCATGGTTGGGACTTCTTCTTGGGAATATTGGTTGGTTCTTCCTTTAATTTCAACCTTTTTTTCTTTCTTTCTTTTTACACCTTATGTTGTTAGGGAGATCATAATTAACAATCGAAAACAACGAATACACCTGTTTTATTATCACAGCTGTTGAATGAATGAGATAATGTTATTTAAGTATCAAGTATGCATCGTCGTCATTATACGCTCCCTTGTTGTCACCAATTTCGACTAACCACTCTAAAAAAGTCAATAATACATTGATCAAATCATCTGTTTTTCTAACCAACTTGATATATGTTAGTTTCTGATATTATTACATGCACTCTCTGTTATTATTACACGTCAATCTCTTCTACTACTCGACTCCTAACATCATCATCATCATCATCATCTTCAACACCTCTCTGTACTACCTTCTTATACTTGTACCAAGAAGCACAACCCAAATACACGGCAAAGTTCATCACGCTCAGCCCAGCAAGCAACCAATAAAAATACTCCAACCTATCTCCGTTCAAATCGTTGCCAGCCAACCAACCTCGGCTAACCTCGTTTACAACGTTCACCACGACCGAGCTCGTGTAGTAACCGAACGCAAACGAGCACCAACACATGGCGATGCTCATCGACTTCATCCCCGCCGAGCTCTCTGCGTAGAAAAACTCCAAGAGCCCGACGAGCGTGAACATGTCCGCAACTCCGAAAACGGCGTACTGAACGCTCAGAATGAATATGCTCATTCTGTTGGGGGCTACGTTCTTTCTGTGTACTTCTACGAACCCGCTTATAGCCATGGAGATGATCGAGAGGACTAATCCCGCCCCTACCTGTTAAAAGTAGATAACCCTAATTATAAGTCACATCATGCGTGTCCCGCATCGGTTGATTGAGAAGAGATCGACTGGCTTATAAGTTGATGGGCTACTCGGCATATCACCAATTGGGTTGGCCCAATAACGAAATTTCACAGTACGTACCCTTTGGAGCGTCGTGATTCCCGTCGGGATTTTGGTGAATTTTCTCGCGACGGGGACGAAGATTCTGTCGTATATGGGGAGGAGTACGACTTGGAATAGGAGGGGGATTGCGGGGATGGACGATCCCGGCATTTCGAAGCTTCTTCCTAGTTTGTTGTTCGTCGTCGTGCTTTGTTGGATGGAGAAGGTTTGGAGCTGAGCCATGCACGTGTTCATGAAGATGGTGCTGAGTACGATGGGGAGCATTTTTATTAGGATCTTCGTCTCTTCGACCTGCGTCACCGTGCATGTTTTCCACGAGGAGGAACGCGGTGGCGTTTCGTGTCGAAGGCTTCTTGAAATTGCCGCATGATCTAAACACCTGTTGAAAAATGAAAAAAAAAAAATAGATTCATTCTCTTTCTTTCTGTTTTTTTGCTAATTTGAGTGTTGGCTTTGGGACATGATCACATAGGTGGCTCAAGTGGCCCCGATAGGCCGTAATTGGCCAGAAAAATGGGGGTGGTCCGACCACAGGACACTGTTTTTATAGCATATGGAGGCCCAACATTGATATAACTAGATACAGTTTTAACATTTATTATAATTTTATTTGGTCCACTTGATGAATTATGGAATATCAGGCTTTAAAAATAAGGACACTATAAAATCCATATAGGGGACGGTGGATCATAAAAAGCAAGGGGCCTTGTGCAACGGGCCAGGATGCAGGGTCGGATTTGGGCATGTGCTTCCTGGCCCACAGCATCACATGGCCATAATTTTTTTGGGTTAATTTTGGGCGCCCCATTTTAAGTTCCCTTCTAAAAAAATTTTAATATCATTATTTTATCGCCCAATATCTGTAATTAATAAAAATAGGCCCAAAAAATTATAATAAAAAATTAAAATTTTATTTATTGATACTAAGATTGGGCCTCCATATGCTATAAGAACAGGGACCCATAAATTGAAAAAACGGCCATGCCAAGGATGCATAGGCCCAAATTCGACCATGTCCGACCAGAATGGCCCGCCATGCAAATTGCCACCTCAACGTACGACGTGAATGTTTGTTATTTATACCTGAATTGGTTAGTCCTCGGAAGAATCTCGCGCTCGAAGTCGTCAGGTCTCGGGCCAACTTCGTGAAGGTCCTCTGTTCGGCCCGGCAATGGAATCTTTCGATTTCTAACGGCGGCTACGAACACCTACAAACGAATAATAAAAAAACGAGCGTCGAGACACTCTTCCATTATCACCAACCGATCGAAAATCGATAAATTTGTAGAAAAAAATAACAATCTCTCTCGCCTGTGAAATCCGAGTCAAAGGGCTTCCGCTCGGGACACAATGCCGAAAGAACGAGCGCCCGGCAGTCAGTACCAACACGGCCACCGCCATCGCCACTGAGCAGAGGCCGAACGCCCAGTCCCATCCCAAGTTTGTGTTGATCCACACGACGAATGTGACTCCGAGTATGGCTCCGAGGTTGTCAGAAAACAAGTACCAGTTAAAGTAGCTCGAAAGACGAGGATTCGATGGGGTACTACTTTCATCGGAATTAGGGTTAGGGTTTTTTTCGATCGTCTCATTATTGAACTGATCTGCGCCGAGAGATGGCAGCGCTGCTTTGATTCCGGCGGTTCCAAGCGCGACGATGTAAAGGCTTAAGAATAGCATAGCTTCTTGGCTCTTAGTAGCAGACTCACATTGGTTTGCTTTGCCTAATTGAGATGTAACTGCGTTTTTGCAAGGGAAGGGTCTTAGGCTCTTGAAATGTGCTTGCACTGCTAAAAGCGCATAGCCCTGAAAAACACGATATATACACAATTAGCTTCGTTACGTTAAAATGACTGTTTTTCTTTATCAAGGTCAATGAATTTGATTATATTGACTTAAAGCGATCATGGATGTAGTTCTTACTTCTTAGACGATGGTCGTAGGTTAAATGTGGCTTTCCAACGATGATTCAATTACATGAGTTAGTTAAATTAATATACAAGTGCAAACGACGTTTAGGTTGACTCCATGCAATAACATGGCCGACATTTGATTTAAATATCACGCGCACCAACGAAACCGCTATTTTATTCTTTTATGTCCACAGTACTCCGCATTTCTTCTCCAAAAAAATCATTTAAACATCTCTATCTTGCGACTTATAGTAAATGCTGGTTTAGTACAGCTTACGCACACAAAGCATGCACTAAGCTACGATGTTGTAATTAATTAATTAATCAACTAATATCGAGATCAATAAAATAAATCAGTAGGCAATTTAATCTAAACCCAGCCACCATTAATCACTACTCATGATCTTAAAACCTTTAAATGTAGAAAAGAGATAAGCCTGCCCAGCACATATATTCATACCGTGATTTCGAGGCAGCCGAAGATTATGCATGTCTTGAACCTCGACAGGTAAGTGTCCGATAAAAAACCAGTAAAAAGCGGTAATAAAAACGCAGTTCCCATGTAGTTTGTGAGGGCGGTCGCCGACTTCGTGAGGCTGAAGTTCATGTACCCATGGAAGTAATTGAATAAGCTCACACCATTCGAAATAAAGGCCATGGTTTCTATAGCTGCCATAACTGTATATGAACATTCACACATACCATCATCAAAATTTGTTAATTAGCAGCGAAACCCTAAATTAAAACGACGAAAAGGAGGGTTTTTTTTTCCTACCAAGCACAAAAGTTGCAGCCCTATATCCTCCCTTAGTAGGTTGCCCTTTTGAACTATCACTTCTTCCATTCACCTGAATATATATATATATATATATATATATGTATGTGTATTTGGAGCATTAACATTCGATGTTTTTGTTATGATCAAGAGGTTGTTTAATGTGTAAGAGCGTACCATTATAGTAACTGGCTTCGGAGGTTGTAAGGAAATGTAAAGCAAGTCTTCTATTTCTGGAGAAGGCCAGTACAAAGGTTTATAACTAGGTAGAGAATGCTATATAAAGCTCGAGAATTAATGTATTGTTTCAAGATTAGTTAATATTATATTAACCGGATTCATGTACAACCATTGGAGGCAATAATTAATCTTATTATAATTTCTTAACCATGGTTGGATTGCATTTATGGGAGTGATTAGTTACTGTTATCAACATTAACGTGGACCATATACACGATTCCCTAATGATACGTGGGTCATCAACGGGCTAGTGTGTAATTAATTAGAGGGTTATAACCTTAAAAAAATGATTTAATCATTTATTTGGCTTATATTGCATGGGAACCGAACCAATAATGCAAATTTAATATAGTTCGAAGATCGATGAAGATGTCGAGCACAGGGTTTAATCTTAGGAAACACTTCAAAATTAACAATTATTTTATTTATTAAATTATTTTAGTTCTGAACACGTTGATCATCAATGTCTTGATTGAGTCGGATATTCCGGGAACTATGCCGCTAAATTAAATAGAATGCCAACATTATAGGAGGGAAGTCAATACTAAGTTGGATATTATATCGTTGCCATTCGTACCATATATAAATCAATAGAGCAAAAACAATACTAAAAGCAAACATTTTTGTGCTAATTACGATTCAAGACAAGATTGCAACTCTTCATGGCTAAACTCAGCACGTTGTAATAAACATAACATGCTAATTATTCTAACATTTCACAAAAAAAAAAAAAAAAAAAAAAGATAAGAACTTTCCGATCATATCATACATAATATTCTAACAAAGGACGTTTCAACAGTGCTCTGCTTTAATTAATATCCCATTTCATTTTTAGTTTACTTGTTGTTGGTGACGTGGCCCATAAGGAGGAGGAGGAGGAGCATACATGTATAGATAGTGAGGCTGATATCCATAGCCACCATAGTACGGTGATTTGCTCCACCATTGTCCATAATCATCGTTATTATCCAACTGCCAAAGCATCAAAGAAGAAGAGTTCAGGAAAAATACGAGGTTACCATCTCTCTGCATGGTCTAAGACGGTAAGAATCTCAGGGAAAAAAGGAAGAAAGATGAAGGAGAAAGAAGATTTGCCTGTCTTTTGCTGTTTATTGGATGATTACGACCCCAAGCGAGGCGTACTGTTTGCTTTCCTATCGTCGCACCGCTCAGCTGCTCCAACGCTTCCTCTGCTTCGTTTCTGTCGTCTAAAAGAGAAGCAAAATCAACGAATCTTTATTTCGTTACATCATCGAGAGACAAGACAGCCTTTGCTCACCTGTTAGAGAATTGGACAAAGCCACAGCCTTTTCCGGTCGGTATCTTCACAGAAACTGTCTCACCATATTCAGCAAAGGGCTGCTTCAGATCTTCTTCGCTAACATTAGGATCAAGCCCTCCGACAAATATCTACACAGAAAAGAGAAAGAAAAACGAGTTGAAAATCTTGCTTGATGCATAAAAAGGAAAAAAGTAGTAGAAATTTAGCAGTAAACTTACCGTCGTGTTTGCAGAATCTCCGTCAGACTGTGAAGAAGTCTGTGCTGCCAATGCAACATTTGAGTAGTTTCCACCTATAAATGAAGTTGAAGTTCATCAAATAAAAAACCTGACAAAATCGCCCTAAGTTCTGAAGAAATAATACCTTGCGAAGTTGAGTTCGATGATTTCCTCTGAGTGGCCGGGGCAATCCTCATAGGCCTGCTCGAGCAATGAAAGCCCTGCATCTCAATCATAGCCTTCGATCGACCACTGTTCATGTCTGTAACAACTTTCGCTGCCTTAACAGATGGATATTTCGAGGAAAAAATCTCGTGTAACAAAGAATCGGTGACGTCTGAGGCTAAGTCTCCTACGAATATCGAAAGATCACAACTGTTGCTGCTTCCATTGCTGATTTAGAACGCTTTTCGCCAGCACCAAAAGTAGCCCAGTTCAGACGAAAGAGTTGGTCTGTATTGGGCATCGTGCGGCAAGAATAAGACTGAAGAGCTTTCTCGGCGGCTGAGTGTGAAGTGAACTCGACGAATCCATATCGTTCGGGAAATCCCGTTTGTCCGTTACGAACAACCTTGATGGATGAAACCTGCACTTCCATGATCATCGATGTTAGAAACTAATTCGGTCCCAGTTCGTAAAAGACTAATGCAACCTTAACAACCAATTAAATTCGCAAGTTTTTAGCTAATGTTGGTTCAAATCTGACCTTCAAACACTAATCCTTACCACAAACATTAACAGATGATGCAACTATGTAAACATATCTATAGTACAGTAAAGAAAGCTTCTTTCCTTTTCCTCTACAAGAACAGAAATCAACTGGCATTATATTCATAGACAAACTGATAGATATTTGCCAACACAACGAATATTATCAGCCAATCCATCATATTCATGGACAAAGAAAATATCATCAGCCGAAGACGAAAATCAAGATCCATATAATTAAACGTAGACAGATTAACATCGATGCACGTATGTAAATACGGACACGTGTACCTCTCCTGTCAAACCAAAAACAGTTCCTCAGGTAATCCTCGTCCATCCAAATATTCAAGTCGCCGACCCATATCGTGCGATTCTCCCCATTGTTGGACGACGCCGTTCCTCGACCATTTCCCGGCGAATGTGGAGACGGAGGCGCGTAGTGGTGGTTCTGGCGAGCGTAATGCAATAAATGGGGGTAGGGCTGAGGAATTGGCATCATCATCGCCGGTTACTGAATCGGCACCCAATGCGGCGGAGGCGAACCCAAAACCGGCGCCGCCCTGTAATGATTATTAACGTTATTTATTCCATTATTGCTCGCATTAATATGGGTCTCGTCGTTTCCGTTCGTAATTTCCTCGCTGCTTCTGTCGCCGCTGTTCTTTTAGAACCTTCGTCAACGACACCTTCGCTGTTGGCGGGTTCCTTGCTACTATCAGCTTCCATTGCTTCGAAGATAAATCTGTTAGACTAATCTCAATGTAGAGCCCACAACAATAGAACAAAACATACGAGCAGCCAAATAAGACAAATAGTGAAGAAGAAAAAGAAAGAAGCCAAGTAAGAAACGGATCCGAGCGAAGAAAAATAAATGTGAAAGAAGAAAAAGAACCCACGCGTGAAGAGCAGCCAAAATCAACTAAGCAGCAAAAGGAATAGTAACAAATCTTGGAAATCAAATCTACGCTGAGATCCTGCATGATTTAGCATTTTAATAATAGATATGCATGTTAAGTTATATACTATATATATGCATGCATGTATGTGTGTAATGAAGTGAGTGGAGAGTGAGTTGTGCCTGAGTGGGGAGAAAAAAGAAAAAGGCACGTTGCCTTGTGTGTGCATGTAGTACAGAGTGAGAAAAGAAAAAAAAACTCAGCAAAGAAAAAAACATTTTCGTCCTCCATCATCTTCTCTTCATTCGATCTTAAAAATAAACACTTATAAACAACAAAATGGTATCAGAGCCGATGGTGTCAAAAGAGCCGAAGGTGTTAACGGAGCCAACAGAGCCGATGATGTCGTCAGAGCCGACGGTGTCAATGGAGTCGAGGTGGATAGCAGATGTCCACATGTTAGTCCCACAACTTACCGATAATAACTACGCAAAGTGGAGCATAGAAATGAAGGCTTTGCTTGAAGAGCAAGACTTATGGAAAATCGTCGAAAACGGAGATACCCCACCCGATACAACGGGGTATACAAGGTTGCAACGGAAGACGTTGCGAGCCGCCGCCATAGAAAACTATCTCGCGCTCCTCGTCATCTACGAGGCGTTAGATTTTACCAGTTTCGGAGCCATAGGCGCAACGAGAAAAGCCAAAGAAGCCTGGGATCTGTTGGAGAAAGCGTATAAAGACGCTGATCACACCAACCAAGTTCGGCAACAAAATCAAGGCGAACTTGAGATGGCGAAAGAAGAAGACGTTATCAAGTTTTCAAAGGACGAGGAGAAGATAGAAGACGACGGCGAACGTGAAGATGATGCCCTTGCCTTGTCGATAAAGCGTGATAGAGATTACGCTGAGGATCCACCATCGGTGGTGGAAAAGAAAACAGATGAACCACCGCCTATCGCCGAGAAGGAAAAAGAAGGCGGAGCGTCAAAGAAAGACGCAGGTGAAGCCACAAAGAAGGAAGAAAAATCTCCAAAGGCCGAGGAGGTCGTAAAAGAAGAGAAAACGACCGAAGCAGTCGTTGAAGTGATAAAAGAAAATATCACTCATGAAGTATCCACCACCACTCCATCAACGGAACCTTCCTACGAGGTGGAGCCCTCAAAGCTCGAGAAAGAGGAAGCGGTCGAAGAAACGCCGCCACGACAACCACCTGAGAAAGTTGAAGAGATCGACGTGAGGACATCGGAGAATGCCGATGAGATGAAAAATGCGGTTGACGACGCCATGCACACGTCGTTGGAGGAAGCTTATACCCACGAGGTGAACGAGAAAGTCATAGAGACACACGAAAAAGTATCCGAGAAAGGCGTCGAGGCAGTTGAAGCGACAACCATGCGTGCTAAAGAAGCCATGCGAAGAGATAACCAGGAGCGCAGCGTGAAAGAGACGACCGGCGCAGCCACGACGGAGACCCTGCAGCTGACTAACGATGAAGTCGGCATACAAGAAGCTGGAGAACCTATGGAGGCCAGTTCGAACACGAATGAGCGCGTTGACAAAGAAAAAGCGCGTCTGAAAGACAAGGAAATAAAAGAATGGATCAAGGCAAGAGACAGCCTTGAGGCCTACATGAACAACTTGAAAAATCGAAGCAACGAGAAGTACAAGCTCGCCGGAAAATTAGAGGACCCCAAACGGATCGCTACGACGACCAACGAGACGCCCAAGCGGATCGGCGATAACCAAAATATGAATGAAAAAGAGATCGACCAAATTCGCAGAGAAGTCCCGAAGGAGGGCACGGATAAGATCGATGAGCACGCGAACAAAGAGGCGACTGACGTAATCGTGAAGGAGACTTTCGAGAAGCTGACGAAGCCCAAGCCATCGGAGGCGAAACATCCGGTCGCCATATCGATGAACCTTGAGTACGACAAAACCCGCAGAAAAATCGAGGAGGAGGAGCTTGTTAAGAAGTATGATGAAGCCGATACTGCCATTTTTAACGACGAGGTCAAAGAAAAATACGAGGATAATTATTACATCGCCGAAGAACCGAACCGAAGGGCAAAGGCGGTCCAAGAAGAAAAATTAGTGGTAGACGAGTACGACGAGATGGCAAACATGGCGAGGATCACAAAGGAAATTATTGACGGCAAATGGCTAGCCGCGACATACGACAGACGAAAGAGAGTCAAGTTTAAGAAATGGCGAAATATCGGGAACATTGAGATTAAGGGGGAATTTGTTAGACTAATCTCAATGTAGAGCCCACAACAATAGAACAAAACATACGAGCAGCCAAATAAGACAAATAGTGAAGAAGAAAAAGAAAGAAGCCAAGTAAGAAACGGATCCGAGCGAAGAAAAATAAATGTGAAAGAAGAAAAAGAACCCACGCGTGAAGAGCAGCCAAAATCAACTAAGCAGCAAAAGGAATAGTAACAAATCTTGGAAATCAAATCTACGCTGAGATCCTGCATGATTTAGCATTTTAATAATAGATATGCATGTTAAGTTATATACTATATATATGCATGCATGTATGTGTGTAATGAAGTGAGTGGAGAGTGAGTTGTGCCTGAGTGGGGAGAAAAAAGAAAAAGGCACGTTGCCTTGTGTGTGCATGTAGTACAGAGTGAGAAAAGAAAAAAAAAAACTCAGCAAAGAAAAAAACATTTTCGTCCTCCATCATCTTCTCTTCATTCGATCTTAAAAATAAACACTTATAAACAACAAAATCAAGAGATTAAGAAAGACAACGAATTGAATGAAAAGAATGAAAAAAAAAATTGCCGCGAATTGGCTCGGCAGCTGTGTTGTATGGAGGCTGAAAGAAGAAAGTGTAAAGTTTCAATGGGTTTTCCAAGCCCACGAATCGTGAGCGTTGATTAAACCATTGTGATTAGATAATCTCAGCCGTTGATAGCATCGCGAATCACAGTCGCTGGATCGACTGTCGTCATGTGATCTAAGCCGTTGATTTGTAACTATGTTTTTCATCGCGTAGGTGGTGTTCATGTTGGGTATATATATTTTAAATTAAGGGGTATTTACACATAAGTACCTATTTGGATAAAAACTTGTAATTTAATACCCTGTCAGGATTTTTTTATATGTAGGTACCTAACAGAATAAATTTTTTGCACATAGGTACCCGATCCCCGAAAGTACACCATACAACACATTTGGGTAACCTATATCAACATATTTGGGTACCCTATATAACAGAAAATGGTACGACGTATGCTATATTTAGGTACGCCCTATGTAACACACATGTATGCTGTAGGTACGACGTATGCTATATTTAAGTACCCTATATCAACGTGTTATGGTACCAATATACACACAGGAAGGTACGACATGACTAAAGAAACTGGTAAAACTTAAATCGGGTACCTATCTGCAAAATTTTCTGACATGGGTAACGATGTGTAAAAATTTTATCCAATTGGTATTTTTCTATAGATTCAACTTAAATTAAACTCATCATATTTGACTTTTTATTTTAATTTCTTCACTTTTTTTTTTCCTTTCTGTACTTAATGATTGGGTAAAAAAAATTATAACAATATACAAAGCATCATTAGTACAAACTAACGTATACTACAAGTGTTAGAATTCAATATAGAATAACTTCATTATATTACATTTTATTGCATGATCCAAAAAAAGATTAATCAAGGTAGTCCTAGCCCTGAGACATGTCCAATACCAGGGCTATTCCCAGGAAGATTAGGGTTCCATCTCGGCAAGATTTCATCGCCTCGAACTTCCGATTTCTTGCCAAGAACGATCTTATGCCTCTTTCGAGCCTCAAAATTCTCTATCTTCCCTACCAAGAGCCTTTCCTCGGTCGAAATGATGCAAATTGAGAAGATGAGCGAGAGAAAAAGCAGAAAAGTGCATATGTGCTTGGGTTTATTGCTAACCATTTCTTGACTCTTAAGAGTGATTTTCCTAACTAAGTACTAACCATTTATAGAAGTGGAAGATGGAGAAATTGACAAAGAAGTTCTTCTTTGCGTGTAAGGAAAAAGGTAAGGCTGCTGCAATAATGACAATACCAACGTAATGCTTAGATTCTTTGAACCATTCCATGAAAAAAGACAAGCCATGTATCACTTACGTTCACTCTTCAATCTCCACGAATAAGACTGAGATTTAGGCAAAGGGTTATGATTTTGGCCCACGAAAGAAAAATAATAAATTTGGTCCAAACAAAGAGTGTCATCGATAAAATTTTCGATTCCTCAATGTATATCAGCATCGAGCGCCACATCAGCATCAATCAACAGGCGAATCTTAAGAGAGCACGAGCCACATGGAACTATTACAGACACGGGAAAATCTCCAGATATCCCCAATGATGATATTTTACTTCCATCCCTCGAGAAACGACAGCCCATGTCTTCCATCTCAGACGAATCGACAGAGAAATAATCGCCACATCTGCACTGGTAAGAGAGCTCGAAATGATCGCCAGAATCTTCAGCGTTCATATCCTCGAAGCTTACATCCTCTGCTATTACAAGGTCTTGCCTGGAAATACGCAGTTCATTGTCGTAGAGAGCACGCGATTTTGCATCAGAAAGAACGTTCCACGCCTTTTGTAACTCTATATATTTGTCTGGGATTGATGTTTCAGATGCCTTGTGGAGTTTATCGGGATGATGATTGAGGATAGCAGATCTGTAAGCTTTGCGGAGTTCTTCATAGCTTGCATCTTCCGTTACGCCAATGGTCTCATAATGTGTTTGCGAGCTTGAATTTTTGTTCTGTATCATGACCAATGAATCTTGGCAGGGATAATTTTTCTGCATGAGAATGACTGTGAGCTTCTTACAGAGTACCACAAATATGACAGAAAACTCGAATTAATGATGATGAAACTCGAAAAACTGAAACGTTGAGCGGAGATTCACTACTCAGTTGGAGATAGCCTTCTACGCTTTCACAACTCAACAAAACATGTTCCACTAGAAATGCTTCAATGGCTCCATTTCAAATTCGTACACATAAAGTAGCTCATAGAAGTTGCGGGGATAGTGATATATCAAGGGATAATATAAATGCAGTGCATTATGGCAGCAATCGTAAGTTTCCATTGAAGCTCTAACATTCAAGAAAAGTATGTCGTCTATTGAACAATGAAAATAAACAAGCCTTTTTTTGTTTTCAAATGAAAGTTTACCAATAAAGACGAGAAATTTTCAAGGAATCAAAACTCAAATCAAAGCACCCACATCACAGAACACCAAATCCAACGTTAGGGCTTAGCTTCCTAAACTATTAGCTGGTAATAATAGACGAACGACGTCGATAAAAGGAATTGATTATCATGGTATACCTCGGAAGAGAATACCTGCCTGCAATCGACAATTGATTGGATGAGAAAATCTGCTTTGGGGAATTAGGGCTTCACAGATCACTCGGGGTATTTTTGTCAGTTCACGCCTTATACTGATCATATGAACGTAACAAGATTCACATGTAAGTGGAAGACCGAATTGATAATGAATCAAACGTTAGGGACTAAAATAACATTTTCTAAAAGTATAATAAATAAACTATGATCTTCACACTTTTGTTTGACTCTTTCTCATGTTTTTAAACTTCAAAGAAATTGGTAGCCACGTTCCTTGTTCATTGATACATCATATAGTCGCCCAGATAATTGACTTGGCGAGTGTAAAGCCGGCGTAGATTTTTTCCTTGATTCCATCCAACCTTTTTCTTAATAGAAATAGTATGAAAATACTAAACTCGTCAAATGTGAATTGACCCTTTCTTTAGTAAGAAAACGTGAGACGTTCTTGTAATATTGTAAGAAGCAGCTTCATATGTCATAAGCTCAAAGCTTTCGTATAAACCGATGTTAGAAAAACAAGATTTGACAGTTATAATTGGGAAGAATAGTTAATGCCTCCTTAAAATAGGATAAAGGTAATATTTTTAGCTGGAAACAACCTCTTCACTTACACCCGGAACATTAAATCTCTCTCTCTCTCTCTCTCTCTCTCTCTCGTGGGCATAGAAAGAGCTCAAAGAATTTTTTTTTTCTTGCAGCTTTGAAACCTCCTAAACGCCGGGATCTGCGTTTTCTTCGTCTGGGACTCGAAGATATTTGGAGGGTTTGTTTCCAATTTTGATTCTATTTTCCTTTTTCCAATCGCGGTATTTTCCATGTTTGATCGTGACCAAATATATGCTTTGAGACCCACATTGAGCTTTGGATTGGATGTGCTTTTTGGTAATCATGAAGGTCTTCTTACATTTGTTGGTGTTATTTAATGAGGTTTTGCCGCGAGTTGTATAAAGGACGAATCTTGGCGATTTAATGTTTCAACTGTGGCTATGATGTTATGATTTGTCTTCTCCCTTCCAAGAGATTTCCTTTAGCTTCCTTTTCTTTTTAAAAATTGTTATGTAGGAAGCCCTGAATTGCTGGCGAATTTTGACCGATATTTTGAAGAAAAGGGAGAAGAAAAGAAATCAATATCTTTTCTTTATAAGTTGGATTGAGGAATAGGGGGAAAGTGTCCCATAATAAGAAGGATGTTTCCGAAGAACGGCGAGCATCAAACTGTACCGTTATCCATCTTATTAAAGCGCGAAGTAGCGAGCGAAAAGGTTGAAAAGCCCGAGATTACTCATGGACAAGCCAGCCAAAGTAAGAAGGGCGAGGACTTCACCTTCGTTAAGACCGAATGTCAAAGGGCTTTGGGCGATGGCGTCACAACCTTTTATGTCTTCATGGTATAATCCCTAAAATTTCCTTTCATATGTGTTCTTACTTCGTTTTTCTGTTATTCGTCGTGATGACGTAGAATGCACTAATGTAACGACTCGATATATCGATTGATGAAAAGTGATCATAGGTATCTTTTGCGTTAATGAATGGGCTAAAAGTCTCATTGTGATGACGATGTTCAGACAAAATTGTTGTAGGACATCGAATCATATTACAGATTTTTCACTATTTGTCCAAATCCTTTTGCAGTTACTAGATGGCCATAATGGGTCTGATGCTGCTAAATATGCGAAGGAGAATCTCCTCAACAACGTATTGAGCTCTATCCCATCTGATCTTAACACCGACGAATGGCTCCTAGCTTTGCCCCGAGCTTTGGTGGCGGGATTCGTCAAAACAGATAAAGATTTACAGAAAGGAGGTAATAATGTTAAAAACTCCGTCTTTACCACATCTAATCAAGAAAGTCTCCTTTTTCCCCTCGTTTTTCGCCTTTTCAAATCAATTTTTATTACGATCTTGTCTCAGTTCGAACGTCTGGGACGACGGTTACGTTTGTCATAATCGAGGGATGGGTTATTACCGCAGCATCGGTCGGCGATTCTCGGGCAGTTCTCGAGTCTGCCGAAGGAGGAATACACTATTTATCCGCCGATCATAGGCTCGACTGTAGTGAAGAAGAGTAAGTAATCTATTGTTTCTTTAACTTACATATTATATATATATATATATATATGAATACGTCGATTTCCATTTTAAAAATTGAAGGCGGGAGCGAATAATTGCGAGCGGAGGCGAGGTTGCTCGGATACACACGGGCTATGGCGCCGAGGTAACGTTTTTTTCCTTCTTACATATCCCCAGAAAAAAAAAAAAAAAAAAGCTCTCTTAATCTATGTAATGTAATGTATTTTCTCTCTTCAAAATTAATTTTTTTTTTTTCGAAACTTATTATTGCAGATTGGCCCTTTACGATGTTGGCCCGGCGGGCTTTGCCTCTCGAGATCGATCGGCGATATGGACGTCGGAGAATTCATAGTATCCGTGCCTTACGTCAAGCAAGTAAAGGTTCGTTTTTTCGTCCCATAATCTTTCTCAAAATCAAATCCCGCCATGCAAAAAAAAAAAAAGAAACGTTATTTTCGTTAAAAAATCTGCAGCTATCATCGGCGGGCGGAAGGATTATCATATCGAGCGACGGAGTATGGGACGCCTTATCAGCTGAGACAGCTTTCGAATGCTGTCGGGGAATGTCCCCTGAATCCGCCGCTTCGCAAATCGTCAAAGTAATGAATTTTTTTTTCCCGAATAAATCCAAATCTATATATTTATTCACCATGATTATTTTTTTTTTCTTTTTTTTTTCAGGAAGCTGTGCAGGTGAAAGGCCTTCGAGACGACACGACGTGCATAGTTGTCGATATGAAACCGCCCGACAAGCCCGAGCGTACGAAGCCTTTGACTAATAAGAAGCAAGGAAAAGGAGGAGTCTTTATCAAGTCTATGTTTCGCAAGAAGACTTCCTCGGGTGGGTCGTCTTCTCTGCCCGAAAAGGAAGAAATCGCCGATTTCGAAGTAGTCGAGGAGCTCTTCGAAGAAGGGTCTGCCTCGCTTTCTCAAAGGTCGGAAATTTCTTACTAAAATCCTCTATAAGAATCTGTGGTAAGAAAAGATGGGGAAAAAAGAAGATTTTTTTTTTTTTGCTATGGGCAGGTTGGATTCGAAGTATCCAATATGCAACATGTTCAAGCTATTCATGTGCGCAATTTGTGGGGTCGAAGTGAAGCCGGGCGAAGGCGTATCGATTCATATGGGGACGGGCGATTTCCCGAGAAAGTTGAGGCCTTGGGACGGCCCTTTCCTTTGCTTAAGTTGTCAGGACAAAAAAGAAGCCATGGAAGGGAAGACGAAACCTTCGGGAGGTAATTGAGCGCAGTCGAACGAAACTTCCGTTGAGATTATTTATGTTCTTGGCAATCTTTCGGGGTTTTTTTTTGTGATTTTTTTTTTTCAAATTACGACCAGGCGGTTAGGTGCAACAGAAGTGGAAGTGAATAGTCGAAAATCAAACTTGTAAATATTTGCCAAGATTGTCGAGACTGAGAGAAGATGGTCATCGTCGCTTGTTGAAGATCAATGTCCGAATATCGTGGGCTTTGTATGGACTCGACGAGCTTAGTTTGCGGTGAGTTGGTGTTCCCGACATCGACTGAAATACCGAAAATGCCCTCGGGAAATCGGTCTTTGTGTTGGGATGGATGGGCTGCTTTTGCTGTGTTTTTACTTTGCATATCCGTTCATTCTTATTACCAACCCATTCTTTGAATCTTGTTTCTCTTTCGTTATATTTTTGTACTTCCAAGCTTCAATTTCTTACAAGAACCCTAGTCTTCTTCTAGGGACCAACTGCCCAATACGCACGCTAAGATCAATACAAATAATGGGAAAGAGGAAAAAGAACATTGCAATATGCTAACTTTAGCTTTGCATTGTCTTTATGGAGAGAGAGAGAGAGAGAGAGAGAGAGAGAGAGAGAGAGAGAGAGAGAGAGAGAGAGAGATGGAGAGAGAGAGAGAGAGAGAGAGAGAGAGAGAGAGATCATTTTCTGTTTCAATCAAAGCTTTCTCAATGAAATATTTTCTAACAGTCACTTACGATGTCCTTTAGTGGCATGTTCATGAATGGTGGAGGCGAGTCTTTGTTGACGATGAGTCACTTGGGATTTGTATGTTATGGCAATAAGAAAAAAAAAATGTCGTAAGTAGTGACAATGGAATTGCTTTTTTGTCAATTCGCTGATGTACACGAAAAGTATGATATATAGTGGACGTTGTTGATTGCTTGAAGTAAGGGGAATTTTAGTTATAATCCAAATTCCAAATCATATATTTTCTTACATCAGAGGACGGCGACGATGGATAGTAAGAAAAACTATGGCAGCGTTGAAGTCTTTTATGTATCATAGACTAAGATTTTGTCTTATGTTGTTGTCGCCATGTTTACTTTCAAAGTCTTGCTAGAAGAAAATTATACCATGATCTAATAAATAAAATAAAATATATCTCCTTAGTCATTTTTAGGAAGTTTCCGGCTGAGTTCATTTAAGTCGAATACGAAGCTAATTGTCAGCTAGAAATAATTTCATATCCTATACGATTATTGACCTATCGCTGAGAAACAAAATAAATATCATAGTGAGTGAGCTCAATTTACAAAAATTAGATGCGTGCAAAAGGAGGGCACTTGCATGGAGTATTTGCTACTATATAATACTTCGATAGTAATAATATTCTTTCTTGAAATGGACGTTGGTTGTCTGACAACCTTGCCCCTATGAAGAATCCATCTGATCTGAGTACAAATGCACAAGGACAAATTAGTCATCTTTCTCCAATTTCCACCCACTTATTCTACTTTTAAAACCATTCAAAACCATCCATCTTTAGACTCTTATCTAATAGATTTTGACACACGTGGTATAGATACAAATTTCAATGAGATTGTATTATTAAATCAATTCTCGATAAATTGATCGTTTCTAGTCTAGCAATGTATTACGATCACCAATACCCATTAATAATTGCTCGTTTTCTTTAATAATTCGTCTTATATATATATATATATATGTTTTGGAATTCACTACTCAGCAGCACTCATGGAAACTCACCTTCAATTTGAAACGCTTACCATTAAGGATGGAAAAGACAAGAACCACACAATAGAACGACATAATCCATTAGCCCCTCCGCCGCCGCCGTCGGCGGCCTCGCCTTCCGACGAATTTTCCTTCGACGTCGTCGCCCTCGAAAATTCTCCGGCGAAAGACATCCCAGAAAACAAAAGCTCGATATATTTAGTCCAAGACCCATCGCCGGCCGATGATATCTTCTTCCACGGCCAGTTACTCCCTCTCCACGGCTTTCCGCCGCCGCCTTACTCCACAGACTCGCCGGACGACCATTTCTTCACCCTGCCCATCGACACCACCACGAGCTCCTCCGCCGGCGACGAATTACACCACCACGGCCACCTTCAAGAACAAAGGTCAACTTCGAAGTCAAAATCGCTCTCAAAGTTATTTTCTCTGCCGATCAGATCGAAACGGGGGACACAATCCCATAAAGAGGACGACCGTCGTACTCAGAAGAGAAAGCCGAAGCTCGATGTAATAAGGAAGTACTACGTGGGATTGGTCAAACCATTTCTTGTCTCTTTGAGAAGGAACAAAAGGGATGAAAATCGCCACCGTCGACGGCCGGCGAGCTCGTCGTTTTCCGGCGACTTATTAGGGACGAAAAGGGAAAATAAGGGCTTTGGGGATTGGGGTAGTAGGGAGTATTCTGCCCCGGCGTCGATGATACACTCGCCTAAGATGTACAGTGGGGTTTTGGCGGCGAGTGGAAGTGTTACGCCTACTACTTATTACTACAGCAGCAATAATCTTAGTAGTACGGATAGTAGTACGGTGGAAGACTTGCGAGAGGCGATTCAAGCAGCAATTGCTCATTGCAAGAAATCTAATAATAGCGATGCTTTACATGGAAGAATTGAAGGGTGTAGTTCAATTCAACAATCCGTCTTGTAAATGTATTAGGGTTTTCTCTTCTCATGAATTCTTGTTTTTATTGCAGATATGTATTTATTAAGCTTGTTGTTTTGAGTTTTTTGCTTGTGAGAAAACGTAGTAGTTTTTTTGTGCTGTCGAGTGATACAAGTTTAGAGAGCACCATGAATGGGACTATCTATCGTCAATGTGATATGAGAGATATCCTCGTCCAAATAAAAATCACATTTTTTTTTAAAATTCAAGAAAATGGTGAAGTTATCAAAGGGAGCATTTAATGGGGGCTCGAGAAGGGGCAAGGCAAGACAAAAAAGACGAGACTGTGATCATTAATTATATACCATGAGAGAATAATCATATATAGAAAAAATCTTACATGACAGGTCTTCGAAATTTACAGCGGCACAAAAGATGAGAGGTTCTTTCGGCTTGTTGTGGTACTTTAGATGTTGATAATTGGACAATAAATAAGAACAATTGAATGAATAAAGCATGCTACTGTAGATTCATACATGAATAAAATAATATTAATGTGTAGCACTACAAAAACAAGAAATACATAATCGCGCCAGGAAGGGGTCGAACCTTCGACTTTCTGCTTAGGAAACAGACGCTCTATCCACTGAGCTACAGGCGCTTACGTTTTTATTTGCTATTATTTGTTTTTTATTTAATGAATTCCGTCTATAGTTTTGCCATAGCAAATGAAAAAAGTGCATGTGCGGTATGCCCGACAAAGGTGTAGTAAAATTCGCTAGATGCTAGTCGGGCGCCCGAGGGGGGCCTAGCGCCTAGACGGTCTAGGCAGAAATTAGACGGTATACTCGCTTTTTATTATTTTCATATTATATGCTAATTACCAAAGTAAATGTATATTAAATTTATTCATCTAAGGAAATAATATCATTAATAACATTTCCTTGTATATAAAATTTTCAAAAAAAAAAAAAATTTCGGCCGCCCAGCCCGATTAATCGGCCGCCTAGCCCGAATAATCGGTTCGACCGATAAATCCGGCGCCTAGGCGAATATCGTCGCGGATGGTTCCGCCGCCTAGGCGTATTTTACAACATAATGTACCACTGTATGCCAAACTCTTATTAATTATTATTATTATTATTATTATTATTATTATTATTATTATTATTATTTTACGTATTAGCCCAATATAAATATCTTCGGCAGAGCAAGTTCGACCCGAACCGAAATCCCTTATCGAAGAAAAAGGCCCAGCCCGTGAAAGAAACTATCCAAATAGAACACGAACCAAAAGTTTTTGTTATCTTCTTGCTACAGTTCTGCTGCTCAGAAACTCTTTGATTGAGCAGATGAACGGCGAGAAAAACCTCTCATCATCTGATCAACCGAAGCAAGAACGCCAGTTTTCCCTTTCTCTTTTCTCATAGAAGAACCTCAAAACTATTTCGTACTTTCTCGCCGCTCGATTCAAGAAAAAACGATGTCTAGTTCGCTCACGGCAACAAATTCGCCCAACGTATGCTCCTTCCACGCAAAACCCAGCTCAAAGAGCCTAACTTTATCGCCGTACAGGCTATCTTTCCCCCTTCAGAAAATCCAGCTCCGCGCAGTCAAGACGGGGTCCAACGGATCGGGTCAGGGTCGGGTTGGTTCGGAGGCGTTCGGTTCGAATATTCTGAGAAGGCCCGTGGAGCCCGCGAAGGACGGCGTTAATGATTCGAGCAGTAGCGGAGATGGTGACACGTGGGTGGATTGGGAGGACCATATCTTGGAGGACACTGTGCCCCTTGTTGGCTTCGTCAGAATGATTCTTCATTCTGGCAAGTAAGTCCTCTCTTGTTTTCTGATTTCCTTTTAAAATCTTGAAATCCATAGCTGAGTCTGTGTTTTGGTTCGCAATGGTAGGAAGCTATTATTACCTTTGATGGTTCTGTAGTTAGGACGTGTTTGAGCTTTCTTTGCTCACTTGTTCTTGCAGGAAGTGTCTGAGATTGTACTATCATGGGATTTCTGGGATTATAATGTTATCAGGTCTTGGAATTGGATTGTATCGTTCCCCCAAATACACACATATCGATCTTTGTACTTTATTTTCAGGTATGAGAGTGGGGATAGGTTGAGTCCTGAACATGAGAGAACTATCTTGGAGAGGTTGCTTCCATATCATCCCCAGGCTGAGAAGAAAATAGGATGTGGAATCGATTACATTACGGTAATGTCTGCATCTCTCTATTCGTAATCGAAGTTAGCTCTTTATAAGCTCGTCGAATAGTTGAGGTTAATTGTATACCTGGAACTAGATTATCCCTTTGTAGCCCATCTGCTAATTTAGACGAATGTCAGGTAAAGAAAAAAGGGGAACTTTCTTGGGTCTAATTGAATAAAAAACAGAGAAATTGCTACCCATCATCCATTAGCTTCTGTTTTGGTACATGGGATTCGTTTGTGAAACTGAAAACACAATAGGAATACGAAGTGAACATCAAGAATGTGATTCATTGTGTGCTTCAGTGGTCGTAATTTCTTAATTCTTGGTGTTTTTTTTACCATGTCCGTGCTTTTTTCGGTAGATTGGCTACCATCCCAACTTCGAAAGCTCGAGGTGTCTGTTTATCGTTCGTAAAGATGGAGAAATGGTCGACTTTTCGTATTGGAAATGCATAAAGGGTTTGATCAGAAAGAACTATCCTCTCTACGCCGACACATTTATCCTCCGCCACTTTGGCAGGCGACGGCGTGGAGGCGATGATTAATGAACCGTACGCATTAAATTAAACCCTGTAATAATGTGGGGTTCTCCTTGTACTAGGTAAGTATTTTTATAGATGATGAATCGAATCAATATCGTTGTGTATTTTTTTTCTTAATTTTGGGAGCAAGCAAACGGCTATTCAATTTGGAGATGAGGTTATATTTATGGAAATCCTATGTCATGTTATGAATTATATTTGAAATTGTTTGGACAGATTTTCATCTGGATAAACAATGGATTAAAAATGTCATCTTTTTTTTTCTATCCCTTAGATTGTTGGTTGTTTTGGGTGTTGACTAAGACATGCAAGATTGTCTTTTTATATTGCTTTATCGTTCATAACATCAATCTTCTGTACCAAGATTAGCCAAATGTGAGGCTATTAGTAAATGCCGTACCGCAATTTACCTCATCTTTTCATTAAAATAGTATGTCTTTTCACACAAGAGTAGTAAGTTCAGTTGCTAAAATTCAAATTATTAATAAATTTAAATTGTTGCTAAAAAAAAACTAAAATCACCTAATCGCTCATTTGACATTAATGGCAAACATGACATCGGTACGAACTTGGCCTTCTCCAATGCTAGATTTTTTTTAGTTTTTTTTATGAGTAGAATAGAGAAAAAATCTGTAAATAAAGGTATTTTTGCATTGTGAGAGTTGTAAGTTTTTTTGAGAGGTTTAGTAGAATAAACTGATTTTTTTGAGTGTACGTGTTACCTTTTAATATATATTTATACAAGAATACAAGAAAATAGACATTGGAAATAAAATTAATATACAAATAAAATTAAATGTAATTGGAATGCTTTCCAAAAAAACCATTCTTTTTAGGTTTATTGTTGGGGAGAAGTTTTATTTTGGAGATATAGGTTATTTAGTTTTGATTTAGGCTTACGCATTGAGGAAGTCCTCACGCCGCAATGTCCCTTTCCAAGAACCGAAAAGGAAAAGGAAAAAAGAAAAAGGAAAAAGTGAAAACTACTGATCAATTCGCAACCGTTGATTGAACAAGTACGGCTCATATCTTCGCACTTAACTCGTATTGATTGGCTATGAATACGACCAACCTTGCCTGCCTCCATACTACTGGCCCACGTTCAAGCTATTATTATTAAATTATTAAAGAAACGGCCATGATTATATTACATAGGCCCTCCTTTCTTTTCCATCATTTGAGGGACACTTGGCAAGAAAGTGATAAAGTTTCATATTTTTTATAGCAGGCCAGAGTTAGAAAAAGGTTTAACCAAGGTGTACATATTTTATTACACAGATGATTGAAATATAGTTGGTTCTATGGCTCCTCACTTTATAGTTATATGCTAAAAGTCTAATCTTCAGGTCACTAGCTGACATTTTCTTGAAGCTGTGTGTCCTTCCGTGATTAGTGCTCTTTACTGATCTGATTACAGAGTAAGATAATCAACGTGAGCTCTTTTGCGTTTCCTTGATTATCATCTATTACCGTTTCTTTCTTTCCAGATTTTTTTGTTAAATAGGATTACTTTTGTGCGAAATTAAAAAAATAGATTCTAGGTTTTCTAATTAAAAAAAAGGGATTGGGTGTTTTAAAAAAAATCGAAGTGTTTGATTATCATTTTGATCCGCTCGACTAAAATTTCATGTCGAAATGAGATTTTAATCGTTGGGTTCGTGATTCTTACATGTATTAACCCCAAATCTGGGTGAATTTTCGTGTTTTTGAGCTTGAAATCGACGTTTTCGAGTAAAAACGATTTATTCGAATATTTTATTCGAACTATTCGAGTGAATTCGAATATAAAAATTGCACTTATTCGAGTAAAAAAGAATTCGAATAAAAAATTCGAATTAATATTTTTCAATTCGAGTTTTTGTTACTCGAATTGATTAATTCGAATAAATTCGAATTAAAAAAAAATTATTCGAATTAATTCGAATTTTTTAAATACTCGAATAAATGCTACTTAAGTTGGGGTATTTCGGTAACTTTCGGTCCGTTCCCTTTGTTTAATAAAAATAGGAAACGTTCCTATCTGTTAAAATAACCCCTTTCTTTCCTTATATGAATGTGGGCTGTCTCCTAAGGATCGTAGGTCGTCTTTTCCTTGCTTTTTTTTTTTTTTTTGCACTGTGTAATGAGGTTTTTTCCTCTTCATGATCATAAGTCCGATCTTAGCCGGTGGAAAATGAGATAAAAATGGTATCTTTATATATTCTGTGCTTTTTATTGTTCATAAGCATGTGGATTTTGTTGAACTCTTTGCCTTTATGAGTTTATGTTCGTCCACTCTATCTTTGTCTATGCAGAGACAACTGATGATTATTATCAGCTGATCTGTTCATTGCCTGGCGATTAACGAACAAAGCCGCCGAGATCTGATCTGACGTAGGCGTATTTTCCACACACACACACACACACTTTTTCGGTCGATCGATTCGAAAATGGAGAGCAACATAAACTTCAAGAATTCCGCCGGCGACCCACCGCTGCCTTCGTTTCCTTCACTACCACGGCAGTCCTCGATATACTCCCTAACCTTCGACGAGTTTCAGAGCGCAGTGGGCGGAATAGGCAAGGACTATGGATCGATGAACATGGAGGAGCTCATCAAGAGCATATGGAGCGCCGAGGATGTCCAAAACATGGGATCTACCATCGGTAATAACATGAACGGCAACGATATCAGCCATGAAAGCAGCAGTTTTCCGACAAGGCAAGGATCCCTTACCTTACCTCGAACCCTAAGCCAGAAAACAGTCGAGGAAGTCTGGCGAGACATGGCTAAGGAGTTCAGCAATAACGGGCCATCATCAGCGAAGGACAAGAACATAGCCTTCGGCGCCCCAAGCAGGGAACCAACCTTAGGAGAGGTAACCTTAGAGGAGTTTCTCGTAAGAGCCCAAGTCGTAAGAGAAGACCCCATAACAGCTACGAAGGGATTGGGTTATGGGTTCGAAGGTAAGGCCACGTTTGGCTCGATGGATGGCCCTCGCTCGAAGCCCGATATCCTTCCTAAACCTCCGAGCATGGCTTATGGCTCAGCCATGGAGGTACCGAATAATAATGGATTAAGAGGTGTTGGGATAAGTAGTACTGCTGTGGTTGAGGGCTTAGCCTTGCCGAATAATGGATTAGGGTTGGTGGGCTTAGGAGGAAACGGTGGTGTGACTGTTGCTTCGAACTCCCCTGTTTTATCTTCGGACACGTTCGCTAGGAATGGTAATAATAATATTAATGGTGGAGAGAATTCGTTGTCTTCGCTGAGTCTGTGTTTTGGTTCGTAATGGTAGGAAGCTATTATTACCTTTGATGGTTCTGTAGTTAGGACGTGTTTGAGCTTTCTTTGCTCACTTGTTCTTGCAGGAAGTGTCTGAGATTGTAATATCATGGGATTTCTGGGATTATAATGTTATAAAGTCTTGGAATTGGATTGTATCGTTCCACCAAATACACACATATCGATCTTTATACTTTATTTTCAGGTATGAGAGTGGGGATAGGTTGAGTCCTGAACATGAGAGAACTATCTTGGAGAGGTTGCTTCCATATCATCCCCAGGCTGAGAAGAAAATAGGATGTGGAATCGATTACATTACGGTAATGTTGCATCTCTCTATTCGTAATCGAAGTTAGCTCTTTATAAGCTCGTCGAATAGTTGAGGTTAATTGTATACCTGGAACTAGATTATCCCTTTGTAGCCCATCTGCGACGAATGTCAGGTAAAGAAAAAGGGGAACTTTCTTGGGTCTAATTGAATAAAAAACAGAGAAATTGCTACCCATCATCCATTAGCTTCTGTTTTGGTACATGGGATTCGTTTGTGAAACTGAAAACACAATAGGAATACGAAGTGAATGCATCAAGAATGTGATTCATTGTGTGCTTCAGTGGTCGTAATTTCTTAATTCTTGGTGTTTTTTTTACTATGTCCGTGCTTTTTTCGGTAGATTGGCTACCATCCCAACTTCGAAAGCTCGAGGTGTCTGTTTATCGTTCGTAAAGATGGAGAAATGGTCGACTTTTCGTATTGGAAATGCATAAAGGGTTTGATCAGAAAGAACTATCCTCTCTACGCCGACACATTCATCCTCCGCCACTTTGGCAGGCGAAGGCGTGGAGGCGATGATTAATGAACCGTACGCATTAAATTAAACCCTGTAATAACGTGGGGTTCTCCTTGTACTAGGTAAGTATTTTTATAGATGATGAATCGAATCAATATCGTTGTGTATTTTTTTTTCTTAATTTTGGGGAGCAAAACGGCTATTCACTTTGGAGATGAGGTTATATTTATGGAAATCCTATGTCATGTTATGAATTATATTTGAAATTGTTTGGACAGATTTTCATCTGGATAAACAATGGATTAAAAATGTCATCTTTCTTTTTTATCCCTTAGATTGTTGGTTGTTTTGGGTGTTGACTAAGACATGCAAGATTGTCTTTTTATATTGCTTTATCGTTCATAACGTCAATCTTCTGTACCAAGATTAGCCAAATGTGAGGCTATTAGTAATAGCCGTACCGCAATTTACCTCATCTTTTCATTAAAATAGAATGTCTTTTCACACAAGACCAAGAGTAGTAAGTTCAGTTGTTGCTAAAATTCAAATTATTAAATAAATTAAGTTGTTGCTAAAAAAAACACTAAAATCACCTAATCGCTCATTTGACATTAATGGCAAACATGACATCCTTCTCCAATTATGGTTTTTTTTTTTTGTTTTTTTATGAGTAGATAGAGAAAAAACCTGTAAATTGCATTGTGAGAGTTGTAGGTTTTTTGATAGGTGTAGTAGAATAAACTGGGTTTTTTGAGTATGCGTGTCACCTTTTAATATATATTTATAAAAGAATACAAGAAAATAGACATTGGAAATAAAATTTACAAATAAAATTAAACGTAATTGGAATGCGTTACCAAAAAACCTTCTTTTTAAGTTTATTGTTGGGGAGAAGTTTTATTTTGGAGATAATAGGTTTTTTATTGGGGCATTTTCATTTCAGACCCCCTATAAGTATCATTTAGGATTCGGGCCGTCTTGGCAAAAAATTTAGTTTTAAGGACCAATTTTCTGCAGTACCACTTCATTGCTCTCACATACCAGTATGTTGAAATTTTGTAACACAAAACCATAATCCGGTACCAGTTTATGATCATATTATACTAGTTCACTTTCTGTAGTACCACTTCATTGCTCTGACATATCAGTATGTTAAAAGTATCATTCTATACCAGTTCATATATCTTTTATACCACTTTTTTATACCACACCAGATGAGTCTTTTAACCTAACAAATTTTCAAATAGAGCCTGAATTCGAAATCAAACATTTAATGAGATCTGATTTCAAATTGACCCTTTTTTTTTATTTAGATTTAGGTTTATGCATTGCGTAAGGCCTCACGCCGCAATGTCCCTTTCCAAGAACCGAAAAAGAAAAGGAAAAAAGAAAAAGGAAAAAGTGAAAACTACTGATCAATTCGCAACCGTTGATTGAACAAGTACGGCTCATATCTTCGCACTTAACTCGTATTGATTGGCTATGAATACGACCAACCTTGCCTGCCTCCATACTACTGGCCCACGTTCAAGCTATTATTATTAAATTATTAAAGAAACGGCCATGATTATATTACATAGGCCCTCCTTTCTTTTCCATCATTTGAGGGACACTTGGCAAGAAAGTGATAAAGATTCATATTTTTGATAGCAGGCCAGAGTTAGAAAAAAGGTTTTACCAAGGTGTACATATTTTATTACGCAGATGATTGAAATATAGTTGGTTCTATGGCTCCTCACTTTATAGTTATATGCTAAAAGTCTAATCTTCAGGTCACTAGCTGACATTTTCTTGAAGCTGTGTGTCCTTCCGTGATTAGTGCTCTTTACTGATCTGATTACAGAGTAAGATAATCAACGTGAACTCTTTTGCGTTTCCTTGATTATCATCTATTACCGTTTCTTTCTTTCCTTATATGAATGTGGGCTGTCTCCTAAGGATCGTAGGTCGTCTTTTCCTTGCTTTTTTTTTTTTTTTTGCACTGTGTAATGAGGTTTTTTCTTCTTCATGATCATAAGTCCGATCTTAGCCGGTGGAAATTGAGATAAAAATGGTATCTTTATATATTCTGTGCTTTTTATTGTTCATAAGCATGTGGATTTTGTTGAACTCTTTGCCTTTATGAGTTTATGTTCGTCCACTCTATCTTTGTCTATGCAGAGACAACTGATGATTATTATCAGCTGATCTGTTCATTGCCCGGCGATTTACGAACAAAGCCGCCGAGATCTGATCTGACGTAGGCGTATTTTCCACACACACACACACTTTTTCGGTCGATCGATTCGAAAATGGAGAGCAACATAAACTTCAAGAATTCCGCCGGCGACCCACCGCTGCCTTCGTTTCCTTCACTACCACGGCAGTCCTCGATATACTCCCTAACCTTCGACGAGTTTCAGAGCGCAGTGGGCGGAATAGGCAAGGACTATGGATCGATGAACATGGAGGAGCTCATCAAGAGCATATGGAGCGCCGAGGATGTCCAAAACATGGGATCTACCATCGGTAATAACATGAACGGCAACGATATCAGCCATGAAAGCAGCAGTTTTCCGACAAGGCAAGGATCCCTTACCTTACCTCGAACCCTAAGCCAGAAAACAGTCGAGGAAGTCTGGCGAGACATGGCTAAGGAGTTCAGCAATAACGGGCCATCATCAGCGAAGGACAAGAACATAGCCTTCGGCGCCCCAAGCAGGGAACCAACCTTAGGAGAGGTAACCTTAGAGGAGTTTCTCGTAAGAGCCCAAGTCGTAAGAGAAGACCCCATAACAGCTACGAAGGGATTGGGTTATGGGTTCGAAGGTAAGGCCACGTTTGGCTCGATGGATGGCCCTCGTTCGAAGCCCGAAATCCTTCCTAAACCTCCGAGCATGGCTTATGGCTCAGCCATGGAGGTACCGAATAATAATGGATTAAGAGGTGTTGGGATAAGTAGTACTGCTGTGGTTGAGGGCTTAGCCTTGCCGAATAATGGATTAGGGTTGGTGGGCTTAGGAGGAAACGGTGGTGTGACTGTTGCTTCGAACTCCCCTGTTTTATCTTCGGACACGTTCGCTAGGAATGGTAATAATAATATTAATGGTGGAGAGAATTCGTTGTCTTCGCTCTCGCCTGTCCCTTGTGTGTTTAGCAGCGGTTTGAGGGGACGGAAAAGCGCTCCTTTGGAGAAGGTGATCGAGCGAAGACAGAGGAGGATGATCAAGAACAGGGAATCTGCTGCAAGGTCGAGGGCTCGTAAGCAGGTAAAAAATTATTAAGAGAAAAAGATTGTGTTTTTATTACATGGTTTTTCTCTGTGTCGTGAGATTTGATTCGAGTGAGAATAACGTTGCTTGAATTTTAAGGCATACACGACTGAGCTTGAAGAAGAAGTTGCCAGGTTGAAGGAGGAAAACGAGGAGATGCGAAAGAAGCAGGTATTTGTTGTAGATTTCGATCTTCCGTTTAGGACATTTTAGTCTTCGCAATCGCATACGATCCACGAGCAATACGAGTTTTTTCTTGATGAACCCTTTTGATTATTCTGTCGAAATATGCAGGCGCAGATGATCGAGGAGCAAAAGAATCAGGTAATAAGCCTTTTTTTTTTTCTTTGGCAAGCATGTACTTCATTTCAGCCATGGAGAATTCACAGAAACTTACTCTACGCCGATAATTATATTGTTAATTAGGCGATCGAGTTGATGAGACAGCAAAACGGAGCGAAGAGACGATGTCTGCGAAGGACACAAACAGCTCTTTGGTAAAAAAAAATGTTGTTTGATCTGAGCAAAAAGTTATGTTGTTTAACTTGAGAGTATGAGTTTAGTCTTAAAAGTGTAACGTTCTTTAGCTTTTCTGAGAATAGAAGAGAAGCCTACGTTACATTACATGTGTTGACAGGTTCTGTAAGAATTCGAACAATGATTAGATTTGATTTCCCAGTTCATCAACAATGTCATTACAAAAATATGATTACTGCATATAAAACCTCAATGCCGATACACACTTCTTTCCCTCTAAATTCTTAAAAATATTTAGGTCTGAGATATGAATAAGCAAAAACGCGGGCTATGGCCCAAATTAGATAATTGGGCTTTTGGCATCGGCCCATTTTGTATATCATGATTACTGTACTACCCAACACTCAACAGCGCCGAAAAGAAACGGTAAAAAAATGATGAGCACAGATAGCGGAACCGCCGGCGCCGGCGCCGACGGAGACGTTCTGACCTCCGCCGCAGCCGGCGTCAAACAGCTAACACACACCGATGGCAGAGGTACCAGCACCTCCTCGACAAATCCACTCCCTTGGTTCTCCACCGATGGATCTTCTTCGCGGGTATCGCGTGCGTGTACGCGCTGCGCGTGTACGTGGTGCAGGGCTATTACATCATCACGTACGCGCTTGGGATATACGTCCTTCAGTTGTGATTGTCCTTTGATTGTTGATAGGACAGTCAGTTCTCCTAATTAACTTCTAAGATCTGCTTCGTGCATCGATTTTCTGGGAAATTTGTGGATTTCTTGAATTGGCCTATCAGTTCATCATTCACGAGTAAAATTGCACAAGAAAATGTGCACAAAACTGATACAGTTCTCATATTTCCTTTGATAGTTGGTAATGGTCTCAGTTTTCTATTACGGGCATTATTATTACGAGGGCCTTCTTCATCGCCTTCGTTCTTACATTCTTCAGCGCCTTCGACGTGCCTGCGTTTTGGCCAATCTTGCTGTTTTACCGGTTGGTTCCATTCGTTTCGACGATGAAGAGGCAGATAATGCACATGATTAAATACAGATACATTCCTTTCACTATTGGGGGAAGCAGGTAAGTTTTTTTTTGTTCTTGATTTTTGGGGTTAACTATTAAAGACACCACTTATGAATGCTATATCTTCTTCCCTGTTCAGCGTCATTCTCTTCATTTTTTGTCCCACTTCGGATTCTTGATAAGTGTCCAATCCAGGGTTCAGATTTCCTTCCTTTGATTTTATTTTAATTTATAATTTTCTAATACATATTCCACCAAATCTTAAAATCTTCATTGTTTCATTAAATTTATATGATATAATCAAATAAACATACCAAATTTATTATTTATTTCGTTACTATTATATTTTTCGCTATTTATAAATATTATTTTATTTGTATATTATAAAATATGGCACAAATTGTGGGATAAAAGCTGGAACAGGAGATCCGGTCCAGTCTTAATCATACTGTATGTACGTAAATCGCGCTACTAACCGGTTGAGATCCTCTATTCCACTTTCTGTATTCCACTCCGTATTCCAACGAACGAAAATCGTTACACCTCCCCCCGACAAATGTTAAAACACACGTAAACATCATTACACCTATTGGGTGAGAACAAGTGTTTAAACAAAAAAAAACCTCATTATTACGTATTTTTTCTATTTTAATATATAATACTTATTTTTTCTACTCCATATTAGAAAAATATGTAATAATGAGGTTTTTTTTTGTTTAAACACTTGTTGTAATGAAATTCATAGGTGTAATGATGTTTACGTGTGTTTTAACACTTGACGGGGGAGGTGTAATGATTTTCGTTCGTTGGAATACGGAGTGGAATACATAAAGTGGAATAGAGGATCTCAATAAGCACAAAAGTGAATTAAATAATAAAAATAATCAATTTTTGCAAGATAAAGATTATCATAATATTGCAAACGAGTATGAATGGGCCAATGATGCCTATCGTACTCCTACCGTTCGGGACTTGTAAATGATTATGGGCTTAAATAATTAAATCATCAATATTATTCGTGTTAAAAAATATAGTTGGTTCGAAATTCGACGACATAGTTTATTATGAAAAGATCGGATTTTGAATCAACTATTTAATCATCGAACTCGCGATTGGCATGTGAAAGCCTTATGTATACTAAGATATCTTCTTATTTTTTAGTTTTGATATGAATATCAAATCTGTGAACGAAAAGAAGCTGCACTACTATTCTATTCATACACCATAATCTCGGAAAAAGTATTCATTTAGTAAAATTCAAGATAGTGTATATCTCTATCTTCAATATCTTATATTTTTTCGGTGCCAATAATTCAATATTTTCTTTTATTATCTTGTCTCTTTGTTCTGTCATCCATTTACTTACAAACACAACCTATAACAAAAATAAACCCCACTTTTTCCTTACAAGACATGACGAGTTTCTTGCCATGATGTGTTAAATTCCCGCACATTCTCTTTCTTTCCTTTTTTCCTCGGGAAAAATGAAGAAATTGAACCATTTATATATAAAGAAAATTAGTATTTGATCTACTGTCGGATACCGTTGATCGATAATGGATTTCAATCAGGGCAATGATGGCTAATATAATAAGAATCTTGCCTTTATTCGGTGACCATAAATATTTAATATTACGCAATTAGAAATAAATTGACATCATGATATTACTCGCTTCTTTTTCCCATCAACTTTCAATGTTGAAAAAGGCTAATTAGATGTATCTTGACCTAGACATTTTCTTACAACTAAAATTCAGTTCATGTCATAAATATTGACTATCACGTATATTCTTGATCTCAGTTTAGACTTTTGAAAGGTTTCTTTATTTTGAGTTAAAAAAATATATAAGTTAAAACTATTTTACATATAAAAACAAGATAGTTTTTAAGTGAAATTTGCATAGCTACCTACATATATGTAACCGGGACAAATATTTCAAAATTCCAATATGATATAGTATGATTATGCAAATTTGAAACTTAAGCGTGACATCATACATTTAAATATAATTTTCGATTTGTTTATGCATTGTTGGTGAGTTTGTGCCCTACAGACACGTGCCAATGATAGCATTGTCTTTATCCTTACTAATAATAATGGATTCTCACCGTTTGCTTCCACTGTGTGGGGCCCCATTTACTTTTATCATCGTATTCGAATTTTCATTCTTACTTTTTCTTTGACCGATGATTAATCTTCCTATCATATTATCTTAGAAATATTAAATGTGTGAGAACAATTAAAAAGTTAACCCAACTATTTATTATAGGGAATTTGTTGGCGACAATAGAAGATATGTAGGTAGATGAGACATCTTTTCTCGTAACAACCATATTTTTATGAAGATATATATTTTGCCGGTGTGGGACGCAGTAATAAATTAAGCTGTCAAAACTTCCCAGTTTTTTTAAGGACAAAATATGCTTGGCAAAGTGTTTTATTTTATCTCACGGATATAAATAGATTATAATATAAATACGAAAAAAATCTAGAAATGCAAAGAGTGAATTAATGATTGTATTCAAAACAACTTTTTGACTGGAAGTATTTTTTTTTTTTACATTCATTTTTATTGTCACTTTGATTATCGTCGGAAAATAAAAATAAAGGTTTTATTGGCTGGTAAATCCAATCATAAGCAATGATATTCCACGTGCTAGCCATATTTGCATGAGTATATAGACCAAAAATAAAAATTGATTAGGAGTTCAACATATCACATTCACGGTAGCATGTTAAATATAAAATCTTCAAATGAGGGTTAGGAATTAATACTTTGAATTTAAGACCTTCTAAATGTCAATGTTTAGTGATTTATCACTACCACTAAGATACGCTGTCCAAAGGCACATGCATAAGCACAATACGTGGTCTTAATATGAGGATGCAAGATTTATGAAGTCAATAGTCGTTGAAGTTCATCCAAAATCTTAAGCTAATAGTGTATCATATATGAACTTTATTTTATTCCTTACTAGTTGATATTAGCCCTAGAGCTATTTTTATATTTTCTGCATTTATTAATACTTAATATGCCAAATCCAGTTTTAGCTCAAATTTTGATCTTTTCACAATGGAGTAAGCATATATACATTGAAAATTAGTACTCGTGCAATAGAGTTTATTTACTATTATTACGCAAATTACAATTATAACTATAATGATGTCTTCTTTGATCAAAACTAATTGTGATGCGTAGAGATGACCCAGCTAGCTATCATGCACCAATATTACTTTCACATACCACACACAATAATTAAAGTAGTTTTACACCATGCCAAGACTTGCATAAGAAATTTTATTTTATTTTGTCACAAAAAGTGAGGTGGTGGATTTATACTATTTGGGAAATTGGAACAACAGTTCCCAATGATAAAAAAGACCACAAAATAGCAATATATTTAACACAAAGGGTTTCAGTCAGATTTGGTTGTCTGTGCCTAAATCCATCAAAATTTTATTTTAGCCTATAACATCCATGCATATCTACTTTCATAAAACGCATATATCATTATACAATATCAGCATATTATATTGTAAGAAAATTGTTGAAAATAAAGTGAAATATTATACTGGATTCCATTGCTCCCCATACCACAAACCGTGCAATTTTCTCTAGTAATTAAATAAAATAGTACTACATATTATACAAAGAAGATATACACTACATAAAATTTCAAATTTTATTTTTGTCACTCGCTATACTCTTAACTTTGCAAAAAGCTAGAGAAAGTGTGAAGAGTCCACCGAAAAGCATAGGACAAGTTATGATGAAAAGTAAGAAACAAAACAAGCTTTGATTAGACAACCCAACCACACGCATGGACATCATCCCACGTAACATACGATCGTAGTCGTCTATCTATACGTGTATGTATACGAAAATTATTATTACATTCTTCTAAATCACATATACTACTTATTTTTCATTTTTAGGTTATGAAGGTACGTGTCGTCGATTTTATTACCCAAAATATTGTCTTTCATCGCCCGACATAAAAAGCATGGAATTCTAGTTGGAAGCATACCACAATAGTTAAAACCTACCTTATATCATATATGTGTAGGAAACATTTCACGTCGAAGATTTCAATTTTGTCAAAACGAAGTTAGTGGCCAATTATTACAGGAAAAATAGTAAAAATGACGGGATATTTACGATACATATCTTCTACAAGGATGGCCGTGAGTGACAATTAGAAAGAATGAAAAATGAGCAAAAAAAAAAAAAGGTAAATGCAAATTCAATACGTGCTCTACTTTATTCTACGCTGCTTTAAAATAGAATTTTTTAACAAAAGGAAAGAATAATCACAAGTCAACCTCATCTCATCATTTGGTCTTCTGTTAAATCCATAACTTATTATATTTCCCACTACCTTTATTACTTGTCCCAAAATGAAAATCCACTCCACCTTTTTCCCCATCATAAATAACAATCAAAGCATCATTCTTTTCCCTATATATACACACACACACATACATATCTACATATATATAGCCAAAACATTCGGTGATCATCATCAAGATTCATATATTCTTTCTCACGCAGATGGGAATCCATCAACAGAGCATGACGAAGGTTCATCAGCTGACACGTGGACTGTGGAACAACTATCATCAGCACGAGCCCACCTCCCTAACCCTCGGCTGCAAGCGGCTCAGACCCCTCGCGCCCAAGGCTAGCCCATCCGCCGCCGGCGCCGACCCCAAAAGCTTCGATCTAAAGAGCTTCATCAGGCCTGAAAATGGCCGCCAGCAAAGAACACCATTAGGGTCTTCTTCCTCGTCCTCCTCCCCAGTCTACGACAAGAAAGAAGAAGCATCTCATCATCAGGTAATAAATCTCTCGATCCTACTATATATCTATATGAACTGGGCTGTGTTTGCTTACGTTTTTTCTTCTCATGCTAACTGTCTTCGGCGGCGCCGGCAGCAAGTGGCGGCGGCGGGTGGTACGAGGTGGAACCCAACGCAAGAGCAGATAGGAATATTGGAGATGCTGTATAAGAGTGGTATGCGCACGCCAAATGCTCAGCAGATTGAGCAGATAACTGACCAGTTAGGGAAATATGGGAAGATCGAAGGGAAGAATGTGTTTTACTGGTTTCAGAATCATAAGGCTCGTGAGAGACAGAAGCAGAAGCGTTCTTCTAATTGCAATAATACTAACAACTTAAGCCTGGCTGGAAATAATCGCACTTCTACTGATGATAATGCTGTTGTTGCTGCTTTTTCTCTGTCGTCCTCCATCATTAAGGTGAGATATATAATACAACATCTGTTAAATGTCCGTTTATGACATACGATTTATGTGCGATGGAAGGTCAGAGACAATAATGGGAAGATTACTTACAGTTACAGGGAGAAGAAATAGAGGGGAAGAATCCGTACAAGAGAAAGTGCAGTGCATGGGCGTTTATTGCAGAAGAAGAAGAAGAGGATGAATATAATAAAGCAGCAGAAGATAGAAGAACCCTTGAGCTCTTCCCTTTGAGGCCAGAACTATAGGAAGACAATGCTGATGATTATATCTTGATATGGTAATTTCTAGAACTTAATTGACAATAAAAAAAATATTTCCACCTTGAGACATATGCTACTAAGGTCGTCGTCACTAGTAGGTCATATCATTTCTGTAGTTTAAGCTTATCGGTTTCTTTCTTGTTACAACGTCTTCTTGCAACCAAGGAGAAAGAAAGAAACTGAGAATTTATCTATCTGATTATATTTAATTCTGATTCCATCTTGCTTTTGGCTTTTATGATGAGACGAATGCGTGTTTGTCGTCCCATCCCATCCCAAACCTTGAAAATCGTCTGCGTCTACTGCAACTTTTGACTATATAACAGGGATGTTCATACCAAGCATTGTCGGAAAAAGCGAATTGAATACACAAGAGAATTGGGGGGAATATAATATAATGTCACACTGAAGCCCAAGCACCCTATATAATGTAACCTCAGTTCCTCATATATTATAAAAACAGAAGGCAAACAAAAGTCAAATAAACATAGAATCTTGCTGACGGCCATTGTCAATCTTTTGAAATCTCATAAAATAGACTTATTCGATAATGTCAATACAGTTGGATTGGAAACACTAAACACTAATCATTGTACGTAATACCATAGATGGTGGGTTCGTCAACAGCATGCAACACTTTGGAGGGAAAGGGATTTCAAATCTTTCTCTTCTCAAAAAAATAATTTTCCTTTTCCCATAAAACCGGCCTTGAATCGAATCGAAATGCGGGGACTACCGTAAACAATGATCCAAACAAAATCCCCAAAACGTCTACGAAGAGTTGCGAAAATAATATTAATAATCCGAAGAAATAAGAATAATCCTAAAGATAATATTGAAAACAAAGGTATTATCCAAATCGCCTCAAGACAAGCAAAAACAGTCTCAATGGACGAGGTTGTCAGAGAGAGAAAGTGACCTGAGCTGCTTGGTCGGGCTACTCACATTCTGAAGAACGTCCATGGCTTCGACCACCTTAGATTTCAGGGCATCGGGCGATTCGAGCAGATGAAGCACCTCAGTCTTGTCCATCTCCAAAAGCATGCCCCTAATCTTGGCAGAGTGCTCGTGGGCCAGTTGATCCACGAGAGGGTACAAGTTCTCACCCAATAGCTGTGGCCATAGACGGAATAGATGAGACGATAATTGAACGAAATAAAGAATAAAAATAGGGTGTGGGGCTTTTCTCACCGTTCTCTGCTGTTCGGGGGAAGCATGGGCGAGCGCAGACGTGAGGGCTGCGATTGGCATGCTGGGCGTGTTGTAAGGAACGGACATCGTCCCGTCAGATTCATAGCGAACTCCGTGGGGGGAACGATGCGTCCCTCCACTAGGGGAAAGGATCTGTGTTACGAGGAAAAGAACGAAAACGCGTCGATAATGTGTTTTTTCGTATGTGTTGTGCGAAGGGAAATTTTTTTTGCTCTTACGCGGTGCTGCGTTGCTGGGAAAGGACGTTGATTTTTCCCAATGGGGACGAAGATGTTTGGTCTGGGATGCATACCACGGTGAAGATGGTGCTGATGAGCAAACCCGGCCTGACCAAGTTTCGTTGAACGTGTCGAAGAAGTTACGAAACACGGTATGTGGATACTCACTAGAGCCACAAAACCGAAAGAAAATAACTGATTACCTGAGGTGGTATTATGGCAGGGGGGGCTTCGGCATAGAAAAACTGTTGCCCTGCGTACATTGGCCTCACTTGTGAAAATTGAGCGTGAAAGGATAATAGAAGTAAGAGTTTCACTTCGTAGAAAATGATCATGTTTATGGTGGGTGATTCAATGCTCATGAACAACAACGGGGCATGTGAAAACGATACAGTCAAGGGTAACGCTGACTAGTTGAAAAAAGTTTCTAGTAAGAGTAGTATGGATAATGGGCACTTAGAACAAGCATACAGAGAACTTGGTAAAGGTGCCAGAAAAATTTGGGAGCAGAATTTACCTGCAATCTAGCTCTTCGGTCCTCCTTACGCTGCGCAAGAGCAACGTAGAGTGGTTTGCTTGTTACCGTTTTCCCATTCATCTCAGAGAGCTAAACATCTCAAACATAAATAGTTTGCTCAGCTCAGCCATTGGGTTGAAATAAAAATCATATAGGGAATAATCATTGAGGTGAAACTCACAGCTCTGGAAGCTTCCTCCTGAGTTGAAAAGGCAACAAACCCACATCCTCTGCTGACTCCGTCGGGAGCATGCATGACCTGAAATAACGTCGTAATCAGCATAAAAGGGGAAAAATAAGATACAATCATCCAAGTTCGAAGGATCACATTACCTTACCTTGCATGACTTAATAGTACCAAACTCAGAAAAAAGTTCTATGAGCTTCTCATCGTTGATGCTGTCATCCAAGTTTTTGATGTACAGATTAAGACCTTGAAACTTATCAACAATTACCCTTTTCTGTTGCTCAAATTGACTTCTCAGTTCTTGCTCCCTCTCAGACTTCTTCTGAGCCTTTCCAACAAACCACTCCTTGTCATCAACTTTTCTTCCATTGAGAGCATCTACAGCTTTAGCAGCATCATCGGGGTTTTCAAAATAACATTTTGACTTCCCATCCCATCCACACTCTTCATTACTACAGCACTTGTGATAGTTCCATATTCTTCAAATACATTTTTAAGGTCCTCATCAGTGGTGGACTCAGCAAGATTTTTCACATATAAGTTGTTGAACTTGACCTTATGGAAGACACTATCTCTGTCCTGCTTACGAAGGAAACTCCCAACGTACACTTGCTTGTCATTCATAAGCATGCCATTTAACTTGTCTATTGCATTCTGTGCAGCATCCTCAGAATCAAACTGTACAAACCCATAGCCCTTAGATAGTCCGTTAGGATCAGTAGCTATCTTGCAAGAGACAATGTTGCCAAAGCTAGTAAAAGTGTCGTGGAGTGCTTTGTTATCAATTGATTTGTCCAGATTCTGCACAAGAAATTTGCTGAAGGCTTAGTATAACAAGCATTTTACAGAGTTACTGCAGGGGGGGGTGGGAGATTTCAACCTTGATGAAGATATTCGCTGTTCCACTTTTTCTAATACTAGGATCCCGACGAGAATACATGACCCGAATTGACTTGTTATTGAGAGGAGTGAAGTTCAAAACATCAATGGCTCTTGCAGCTGAAATTTATATTAAACATATAACTATCATATATATTGCAGTTCGAAAGGTAAAAAATTTGCATTTGGCAAGTTAAACCAACACATTAAGCCGTTTATTGTCCAAAACATGCTTCACCGTTATCTTCCACATAAAAGGTGTTCAGTAAAATGCAAATGGTTGTTTGACAGTCAGATAGAAGACATTAGAAGGATCCAAGTAAGTTTTCAGAACATTCAGCTTAGTAAATTGAGACAAACACTTGCGTCCAGCAGTTTATGATTTACACCTTCTATTCCAGAAACTATATGCATACAAGGATTAACACAAATCTGCCCAATCGTTAAGAACACTACAATGCATGCAAATCCACAAGAAAATGAAACCAAAAAATATATAAAAGAAAAAGCAAAAAAAATCAAACGTCAGCCATAAAACTCACCATCCTGCGTATTGCTAAAATTGACGTATCCATACCCGAGGCTCCTCTTCGATGTCATTTCCCTACAAATCCTAACGGAAACAACCTGACCAATCGAATTGAACATATCAAAGAGCTGCGCGTCGGTGACGTTGAAATCCAAATCACCGACGTAAAGCGCCGTCGTGCCGAATGGAACGTTCGCCGCAGCGCCACCGCCAACCATCGGCGCTGCAACTCCAATCGGCAACGCCGCCACATTCTGCTGCTGAACCTGAATCTGAGCCATTTTCGCAAGTTCTACGTAAGAATGGGATGAAATCAGCTGAATGTGATTAAGATTAAAAAAATATAGGGAAAGCGAAGCTTTCTTTCTCTTTATTTTTTTTCGGAGGCAGAAATACTGAACCGCACTCAACTTGCGACAGTGAAAGGGTGGGGGTATTTATAGTCGACGATGTTGAAACCCTAACGTTATCTAATCTGAGCCGTTGGATTAATTCCCATCTATCATGGAAAATAAATGACGACACGTGTCACATTGCCCGAGCGCTTCATGACGTGGTGGAACTTAGTTGATATTTTGAGTCTTCTCTATTTCTTACACTAAAATATAATAATATATATATAGTCTTCTCTGTTTCTATACAGTCGTAGTGCAGCTTTTCCGTCTTTTCCTTCAATAGTCATCGTCTAATCTTGTGCTTCTTTGTCGTCGCAACTTGCTTTGATTTGTTTAGGACAAAACAAAAATAAAGGTTGTCCAGTATTGATCATTCATTCGGAGTAGAACTGAAAGGTATTCTTTTATGACGTATCTTTACACTGCACCATCGTAATATATACGTAATTCTTTTTTAATGTTTTGTTAACTTTTCTTCTAATCATCTTATAGAATTACGAAAGCAAGCCCACAACATACGTTGGAAGTTGGCAGCTTGACGCTATCACCATAAACATTTCTTTATCATTACTTATCTTTATAGCAAATAGGGTTGCAAACGAACCGAATCGAATCGAATATCATAATATTCAATTTGTATTCGTTAATTTTTCCAAGTATTCGTATTCGATTCGATTCGTATTCGAATCCTAAAAATCGATTCGATTCGATTCGATAAGGTATTCGAATATATTCGCGAATATTCGAATATTCGAATATTCGAAAGAAAATTTCAATTTTTCCCCATAAAACCTGTTAGAATTACAAAATATTTCCGAAAAATTACAAAATCTAAGAAACAACTCAATGTTCGTATTTGCTTTTTATTTTTACACTTGGAGCGTGGGTTAAATAGATGAAGGGTTTGCTTTATTTCCTTTTATGGGTCAAAACAAATAAATAATTTGGGTCTAATATTTTATTTCGGCTTACAAGTATATATATAATATATATTATTTAAATATATATTACATTAAACGAATCGAATATTCGTTAATTTTCGAATCGAATACAGACATATTCTTATTCGTATTCGAAATTATTCGAATCATAAAAAGTATTTGTATTCGTATTCGTATTCATTTATTTCGAATTCGAATCTTAAATTTCGAATCGAATCTCGAACCGAACCGAAAATATTCGGTTCATTTGCAACCCTAATAGCAAATTGGCAAATTGCTCGATTTATCATTATAAATTATTTGCCGGACAAACATACCAATAAGAGTCTTCGCTACCTCTTATTATTATTTCTCGCAGTGCTCTGCAGAAGAAAGTTAACCTCGTACGCCGGCGAAATCTGAAGCAAGAAAAGAAAGAAAAGAAAGAGAAAATGGCAGTGTCAAAGGTAGAACAAAGCTCAGTGACCAACCAAGAGATTGCAAATTACTGGAAACAGAAGCGAATTGCTGAAGAAGATCATCTCTACGCCGCCGTCAAAGCTGCCGCCCGCCGTAGGTTGCGCAATCTCTCTGTAAGAAGAAAATCTGACGATTTTACCATTTTCTCTGGGTACTTCCATCAAACAGTTTGTGAGCGCACCATCTTCTTTTTTTTTTTTGCAGGACCACGACTACCAGCAATTCAAATCATCCTTGGAGGATAAGGACCAAGAAATCGACGGAAATAACGACAACCCAGTGAAAGATGAGGCGATGGGCGGCATTAAGGATTGGTTAGCAGAAAAATCATTGCAAAAAATCCTATGAACAAGCAATACTTATGAGTTACCCTTACCTTGTCTTGAAAACAACGCAGGTGGACAAAGAGCAGCTATGCCTACCTAAACCAGCCAAGCACGAAACTTGTGGATAAGCCTAAGCGCCGGCGAAGATCGCCGTGTTCTTACCTTCCTCATTACATCGTCTACAAGTCCATTTATCCCATGACGTTGACATATTGATTTCATCGTTGATTCTCCTCAAAGGCTTGCAAGATTCTCGTTTGGTGGGTAATTTAATCTGCGTCTGTAAATATTAAATTCTGTTTATGGTCAATCTCAATCAATTTATATGTAAAATAGTATTGTTGTGATGTATAATATATCGTTGGGGAGACGAATGCCAGGAATTATTACCGTCTCAAGATTCTATCTTGGTAATGAATTGACCGTCTTTGTTCGTTGGGCCTAGGCCCAATTAACCTGATGCATTAAACTTGATCAGGCCCACCTTAGGCCCAATATATTTTTTTTTACCACGCATGTGAATTGTGATATTACAAGAATCAATCATTGCGCCATAACAAATGCTAAGATGAGATATACACAAATGCACCGTGAAGTCTAGCACATCAAATGAGAGTTTTGTAGTGTAAGGAATAAACATCTCAAAATCAGAAAATAAAAAAAAAAAACTAAGTGGCGTGTTATATATTTAGCATGGGAAACCCCATATATTAGAAAAGGCTGAAACTCTTGGAAAACCATTGATATTAGGAAAAAAGGGGCTCGCATTCCACAGCTGTTGAGCATTTACTTCTCTTCCCAACTCATGATGTATAACTCATTCAATTCAATTTACGTCTATCACTACTACTTTTTTCTTCAGAGCTAGCTAGTAAAGCAAAACATTAAAACCCTCACGTCTCTTCCTTTCCTCCCTTCATCGCCATAGATAGACAAAATATGGAGGTGACCAATAAATCCAAGAATAAGATTCTCTATAAAGTCTAGACCAATCTGTGTTGTGTCTATTCCATTGCATGCATATAATGAAATGAAGGGCCTTAATAACATCATCTTATTCATGTTCATATCAACTTCTACACTAGTGTTATGCCATGGACGACGTTCTAAAGGAAGCACTTCAACAAATCCAGGTTTTTTTTCTTCATTTTCGCAGTTGTAGTCGTTTATTACAAAGCCTCAGTTCAGACATGTTCTCACATTTGCAGACATGTTCCGCGGTCGCCTGCAGCAGCGAAACGACGACGTTTTTCCTTACAACAAAGGTGAAGGAGTGGAAGGAGAAATAAGCTTGCAAGATTATCAGCCTATTAATCCAGTCCCTAGCTCCAAGACACCGATAAGTCCTAAACCTATCCAACACGGCGTTCCTGTTTTACCCGTCGTCCCGAGAAATCCACCGCCGTCGTCGCCGGCGACGCCGCCGCCGTCAACATAAGCACGGTTTATAATTTCCTTAATCATCTCCTACGGCTGGATAAAAGTACTTCTTACCTGCCTCGTGAAACAGTGGTTCTATGTTATCTCTCGGCGACGATGATGCGAAAGCTCTTTCTTGATTTCCGTGGCGTCGTCGGCGCAAGTTTGGTGATCCATTGGTGGTTGTTTATATAAACGAATTTGTTATGTAATGAGGGTAGCAATTTTTTTTTTGGGGAATTTTCACTAAAAAAAGAAAACAGGAGGTACAGAAAGCGCTCATGATATTGCTCATGACGCGACACACGGTAACATTCTACCGGTGTGATTTTGTGAAAACAGGAGGGTAGCAATTTTGATGGTTGTGTACGTGTGTGTGAAAGGGAAATCATATCATATATATAATTTACATATACCGACTTACGAGACGAGAATCATAACATTAACATCATAAAATTAATTAATATTATTGGAGCTTATCATTTCAAGAAATGTAAGAGATCTTTGCTAGGGCTACCAGCAACACTACCTCAATTTGAAAGAAATTAAAAATAGAAGAATTCTTGATTGAAGGAAGGTTTAAGGCATTTTTATTTAATTTCGTAGGGCGTTATGATAATTAAAAATTTAAAGGGGTGCGCATTTAATTCGAGATAGTTGAGGGACGTAACTGCAATGTCGGAATCGGAGTGACCATACTTGTCGTGTCGCAGACGAAAGCCAGCTTAAAATCATCAAATCGAACCCTCTCTCGCACGAAAAGGGAAAAAATAAGCAGATCAGCTGAAATAATTTGTATGTCTGGAATGGAGAGACTTCATCGGATGTTTGCCGGAGCTGGAGGAGCCCTCGGCCATCCTCCGCCGGATTCTCCTACGCTCGATACGTCGGAGCAAGTCTATATCTCATCCCTCGCTCTATTGAAGATGCTCAAACACGGTACACACTAAATCTATTGAATTGATGGCTTCCGATTTGTTAGCCTACTGATGGGACGCTATTTGACTTCGAATCAATTGAATGAAAAAAACAATAGGTAGGGCAGGAGTGCCTATGGAAGTGATGGGTCTGATGCTGGGTGAGTTTGTGGATGAGTACACTGTACGTGTGGTCGATGTCTTCGCAATGCCTCAGAGTGGTACCGGCGTTAGTGTTGAGGCTGTGGATCACGTGTTTCAGACCAATATGCTTGACATGCTCAAGCAAACTGGCAGGTATGGAAAAATGTTTCTAAAAGCTTAAAACTTTTGGTGATTTTATTGCTTTTGGCCGCTCTAGGTGCAAACAATATGTTACAAATGTTTCTTGCTTGGGTCATGTTGTCCTTTTTTTTTTTCTGGAGTATGTTGATTGATCCGCGTGAATCTGTTGAGAACCTTTTTTCCCTTCTCCATGTGCTATTTGCAGACCGGAAATGGTTGTTGGGTGGTACCATTCGCATCCAGGTTTTGGATGCTGGCTCTCTGGTGTTGACATCAATACTCAACAGGTAGTACTAAGGTTGCCATCTAGTATTCTTTCTTTAATATATTGTAGATTTTCATTGCTTTATTGTATTACAATTGCATCATTTCTTGCAGAGTTTTGAAGCCTTGAATCAGAGGGCAGTGGCAGTGGTGGTAGACCCCATCCAAAGTGTTAAAGGGAAGGTTGTGATTGATGCTTTTCGTCTGATTAATCCACAGACGATGATGCTCGGCCAAGAACCTAGGCAGACAACATCCAACCTTGGGCATCTTAATAAACCCTCTATCCAAGTAATGGCCCCATGACTGTCACGTTTTATCCTTTTGTTTCTCAGCACCAGCATCCAATGTTCTTTTGCAGGCCCTGATTCACGGTTTGAACAGACATTACTACTCTCTAGCCATTAACTACAGGAAGAACGAACTTGAGGAGAAGATGCTTTTGAATCTTCACAAGAAGAAATGGACTGATGGATTAACCCTTCAACCGTTTGATATCCACTCCAAGACGAACGAACAGACAGTCCAGGTATTTACGAGGATCTGTCATAATACATTTTTCCTTTGTTCCTCTAGTCTTCTCATACCTGTTGCATATTTTGGATACAAGCGGTTGCATCGTTTAGTCTTGTGACAATGTATTGCTTTAGAATCTGAAGTCCTCTGTTAAAATTTTTCCTAACATTTGATACCATAGTCCATATAACAAGTTGGCCCATCTTCTGCAATTCGATAATATTACTTTCTTTGATTTAAATGCGCAGGAGATGCTCAGTCTAGCTACGAAATACAACAAAGCAGTTCAAGAGGAGGATGAGCTGCCACCCGAGAAACTCGCCATTGCGAACGTTGGGAGACAGGACGCTAAGAAGCATCTTGAGGAACATGTCTCAAACTTGATGTCTTCCAATATCGTTCAGACGCTAGGTACTATGCTCGATACTGTTGTCTTCTAGATCTCTTCTCTGAAGTCGGGCGTCGAAAAGTGCGTCTTCCTTGTTCACGGATCAACTATGTTCTACTTTATATTATTCTCGGCACTCATTGATCATCTTTAATTTCAATCATATTACTCTTTAGGTTTATGTTTCTCCATCAATTTGCGATCTTTTAACATGCGGATACAGGTCTGAATGGACTTTTCAAATTGGGAAAGATAAGATGATTTCTGACCCGACTCAACCTTAACGAATATTGGAAGGAACTTTGTTAAATTCGTTTTGATATTAGAAGTACCATTCTCTCCTGCGCCTTTATAGTGTCTCCTCTTGTGAAAGACATCGAAAGGGATATAAGTTATAACATGAGAAAAGAAACTATAGCAGATTAGAATTCGGACTCGGGAGGTTAATTTTAATAAACTTAAGAGGGCTCCAAACGATAATACACAGAGTTTAGGGTCAAGTTATAATAAACAAGAGTTCGAGGGCACTAACCGATAACGAGCGGAATGGGAAAACTCGGAAAAGAATACGAGGGCACTAATTGATAATAAGATAAAATATGAGGGCTATCTTGCAAGGAACAGAAACAAAAGCAAAGGGACGTGTGTGGAAAAGAATCGAAGCGTTTCATTTTCCTTGTTTCCTCGCACAAGTGTACTGTACGAATCAGATGAGAGCATACTCTGCTGTCTACTGTGCTGCGAGTATACAAACACAGGCGAAGCTCTGAGAGAGACTACGAGAGAAGCAGCTCCATTGATTCTTTCCTGAGGTTGGTTTCTTCGTCCTTTTATCCACAATTTTGTTTGATTTTTTTAGCTACCCACTGTTGTGTATAAGTTTTTGAGTAGATGAATGTCTAGTCGTTTCGCTTTTATATTTCAATTACATCAAGTGACTCCACTTTGGCTGATGTGAAAAGAATTTGGATTTCTGTTGTGACTTTGTTAATTCTTCTTGTGTATATATTAATTCTTCTTTTTATATTCGTTAATTCCTCTTCCATCTTCCAACCTGTGATCTATCAGGGTACTGTTCTTTGTCGTGTGAATTGGCAAAATTTCGGAACTGACCGTGCTTTTATTGATTCCCTGAATCAATTGAGGTTATACAAGACGGTGACTAGATTATTGTGCTTGATACTTCTTTTGATCTGTGACTACTCCATGGATGAAGAGTAGTAAGTGCGATTCTAAACAGCAAAGCACGCGTTCTTGCATGTGCAAATGGAGAAGGAAAGTCCCCACCGAACTGCTGTAGTAGGCGAATTAAATTTCTCGTCAACTGAGTGCAAAGAGCTCAAGGATGATAGCTCATGTCACAGCTCAGACAAGGATTTGGGATTACCGACTTGTCGTGTCTGCCAATGTAATGAACCTGATCGAAGGGGAAACGCTGCTCTGGGATTTCTTGGTATTTCTCCACCACATTTGAATACCAGACATGGTGGCAAAGACGAAGTAAAATCAAATTCAAAAGATTCCTCAAGAAACATGGAGAGTAATCTGCAGTTGAATACACAGCATGCTTTGAAAGGATCCGAGGTGGTCGAATTTATCAGTCCAAGTGGCGAAGTATTCGTCTGCACTGCTGATGTGGAATTAGGTTTAGACAACAGCCAAGACCACCTCTTTGAGCTGGGATGCGCTTGTAAGAACGACCTCGCTATGGCGCACTACGCCTGCGCACTGAAGTGGTTCATCAACCATGGATCGACTGTGTGCGAGATTTGTGGATCAGTGGCTAAAAACATAAGATCTTCAGATTTCAAGAAGATATTGAATTCTTTGAAAGAGTACGAATCTTTAAGAGAGAGAACTGTCAACGGCGAACCCAATCCCACAACATTCCCAACAGATGTTGGCGTCGATCCTGACGCTGTAGCTGCTATTAGGAGGCAAAGGCTTAGTGAAATATCGTCATGGTTTAGTCCACACAGCAACAATTCTAGCTCGGTTTCCCAGGTGGTCACGGAACAACCCATGAATGTCAGTACGGTTGTTGAAGAAGCTGCCCCTGTCGAGAATACTGCTACTAAGTGGGCAGTAGAGTGCACTGGAATTTTGGTAGCAACTGGCCTTTTGACCGTGACCCTTGCTTGGCTACTCGCTCCTCACGTCGGAAAGGTAACTCGAACTTGTGTTATCGTTCTCTTGTTGCTCCTCAGTTTTGTTCAATGTGGATATCTCGTCGTCCCATTTGAGTTATGTTTGAGCTTCTCAAAGCCATGAATTTCTTTATTGTCAAACCTTGGTTAATACAGTTGGAAAAGGGAAGAAAAAGCCCGTGTGATGGCTTGTTTTGTGTTTGAAGCTGTTCTATCTCCTATTTGTAATAACTCTATAAGCTAATGCTTGATTGTGCTGTCTTCTCCACAGAGAACTGCGAAAAATGGCCTGCATATACTTCTTGGAGGCGTCTGTGCCCTTGCAGTTGTAGTTTCCTTCCGAGTTGTAAGTTCAGTTGTTTTTTCTATTTTTCCATACATACAATTCAGAAGTGTTTATTTTGACATCATCTGAAATTTTCTTTTCTAACACATGCAGTTTGTTCTTACAAAAATAAGGTACGGTCCTGCTCGTTACTGGGCTATATTGTTCGTATTTTGGTTCCTCGTCTTTTTTATATGGGCATCACGTATACATGTTTCTCACTCCAAATGATTCTTTCCTTGGCTTTCTTTCCTCTTTCTGTTTTATACTTTACAGTGAGTATGCTCAGATGTTTTCTATGTTCTCCAATTCTATGTTCCTTTGTGTGTCAATTCATGAATCATCAAATCTCTTACCTCTTTATTAATTGTCTTGGCTGTGTATATGGGCTGTCCAAAGAATGCGATTACATGATATTCAGCTTTTGCTGTAATTGTCCTCTTGCTTACTGTCCCTAATTATATTGATTGTATACAAAGTGTATTTACAAAGGGATGTGCTAAAATCAAAACCTAACGTCATGATTTTCATGCATTAAGTACTAAAAACCGCTACAACCACAACCATGATGCAATAAAAAGAACGAAAACCTACAAATATATCAATTGAATCACACTATTTCTAAATGAAGGTTGACTCGTTGACCAAACAAAATCTGTTCTTGGCCCTTGTGTGACCACAACCCACCTCAAATCCAGCCCATCAAACTTGACCAGTCTGAATCTCCTCGCACGTGAGAGCTCACTTTTGTAAGAAAAAGAAAATTTCCATAGCCGCCAAGCTTTTTCAGAAGGGCTTCTGCGTGGAGGAGACGAGCATGTCTTGAAACATAGGCGACTAATCATTACAACTGTAGAACTCCATGAAAGGGTCGTAATCTTGAAACCCATAGTCGACGCCGTAGTTGTTAATAAGGTGGAAATCAATGGCGTCGCCCCAGCTAGTAGTTACCTCACTTTGAGAATATTCTCTATTGATCTCAGGCGAAGAAGAAAATGAATCTTGCTTAGTTTGAACCGCCGCCTTATATGGTAAAGCATCGAATCTTGGCTTTACTTCTTCGTCTTCTTCTTCTTCTAATTCGCTGTCTGAGAATTTCACCTCATTCTGACCCACGTTGTAGTGCTTCTCTATAGTCCCTTTCTTGTTGTAGATTCGACACAGAACCCAATCGTCGAGCTGAAGTGAAGAGATCAAATCGAATGATTACAGCGAACTGAAAATTGTCTGAAAGAAAGGTAGAATTTTTTATTTTTTTTTGCATACCCTTGAGTTCTTGCTTCTCTTCCCAGCCGATCTATCGACGTTAGCCAAGCGATACTCATGCATGATCCAATTGGTCTTAACTCCTTTAGGAGCTTTGCCGGCGTAAAACACTAGAGCTTTCTTGATCGCCAGAGTCTTGGGTTTGCCAACGGGTTTATCCGCCCCGGTGGCTTTCCAGTACCCGGTTCCGGCGGCCCGATTCGGCCTCGACCCGTTTGGATATTTACGGTCTCTCGGCGAGAAGAAGTACCATTCCTTTTCGCCGTACAACGCCATAGCTGCCCATTAACAAGAAAAATTAGAACCCACAAAGCGTTCGAAGAAATTCCCACAAGAGAGAGAGAGAGATGGAGAGAAGAATTACCAGGAAGCTGCCATGGATCGAACTTATACAAATCAATCTCAGCTATAATGGGCACGCCGATCTTATCGCCGGCGCACCTACGGCAGAGGTAATGGACCACCAGCTCTTCGTCGGTAGGATGAAACCTGAAACCGGCGGGTAAATTCAGTTCTTGTTCGACGACCGTCATTGTTTCTTCGCAAATGAGGAAAAAAAAAAAAAAAATCTTTTTCTTCTTTGAATTGATCAGCTGATGTTATGTCGTCAGTGTGAATGGTAAACTATGGGATTGTTGGTAATGTATATATAAGCGTTGTCTGGGGATGTAGTGTTGTACACGTGTCTCGTTACATTACATCTGTTTTGATTTGATTAATAATATGTATTTATTTTCCAAAAACGTGCATGCTTTTATGGTATTTTTAATTAAATAAACAAAAAAAAAAGAATCATTACGAAATAAACGGGTTTTGAAAAGCATTAATAAAATAGGAATCTTCGTAACCCCAGTAACTCGTATTCTGGAGATACGAGTTACGATCCGACCTGGCGCGTGCGCCTTACGTGTCGTAACTCGTATCCTCAGAATACGAGTTACTAACTCGTATTCTGGGGTTACGAATTAGATCTGAATTTTTAAAACCCTACCATCGCGACGAAGACGAGCCGACGAGCCGAAAACCTCACGACGACGGCGACGAAGCGACGACGACGACGAACCCGACGACGACGAAGCAGACGAAGACCTCCACGCCGCCGCCTAAGCCGTGCCTCGACGCCTCCGCCGCTTAACCCGTGCCTCCGCCGCCCTCTCTGCGAACCAGCCCGCAGCCCCGCCCCGCCGCCTCCGAGCCCAACTGCGCCGCCGCCACGCCCTGCCCCACCGGCCCGCCGCCTCGCTCTGCCCTGCCACGACGGCCTGCCCCTCTGTCCGGCTGCCTCCACGCCGTGCCCCCACCGCCCGGCCCCGCCACCACGCCCTGCCCGACTGCCCGCCGCCGCCACGCCCAGCCCCACTGCCCGCCGGCGCCACGCCCCGCCCCACCGGCCCGCCGCCTCGTCTGCCCCGCCACGACGGCCTGCCCCACTGCCCGGCTGCCTCCACGCCGTGCCCCCACCGCCCGGCCCCGCCACCACGCCCTGCCCGACTGCCGGCCGCCACGCCCTGCCCACCGGCCCGCTGCCTCACTCAGCCCCGCCAGCACGCCCTGCCCCGTCGCCCCGTCGCCCCGTACGCCGAGCGCGACTGCCCCGCCGAGCACGACTGCCCGTCGTTATTCCGCTGTCCCGCCGGAACCCGCTGCCCCACTGCCCCGCCGGCCCGCCGTTCTTCCGCTGTCCCGCCGGAACCCGTTGCCCCACTGCCCGGCTGCCCCACTGACCGGCCGCCCGAGACGCTGCCCCGCCGCATAGACACCGTGATTTGAAGCGATTAAATTGGTTAGCCCGGTACGATACGAAATATTATTTTTTGCGTTAATTTCAATATTATCAATTTGATTTTTATTAATTGTTGATTTGTTTGGTTTGTTATTTTTAATTGTAGAATGGATTTCGATTCTACTTACGGCCCTATTGATAGTTCGGTGTTGACGATGCAGTCAAATCACCGTAGTAGGGATTTGTTATTAGATGAGACGGCGATAGATAGAACTATTAAGATTAGGTCGTTAGAGAATGTAGTGTGGGGTACTAGAGAAGCACCGTACATCCTTCACGGTCGCTTACTAGGAAAGTTGAATGAGATGGGTCTGTACAGCGTCTACAGCTGTATGTCGCAGAGGGTTGACCCTCATTTGATTACAGCGTTGGTAGAGCGTTGGAGGAAGGAGACCCATACATTTCATTTTTCTGTTGGGGAGGCGACAGTTACCTTACAGGACGTAGGTATCTTGTGGGGGTTGCCTGTAGATGGTAACTGTGTCTCGGGTGTGATTCATACTAGGACCCATACTCAATGGATGGACGAGTGTGAGGAGTTGCTAGGTTTTAGACCGCCGGCGGATAAAATTAGGGGGTCATCGCTTTCGATGAAGTCATTATCGAGTTGGTTGTTGCATAATCCGATAACGGATGATAGCGATGAGGAAGAGGTCGAACAAGCCGCACGGGGTTATGCGATGCTGCTCTTCGGTGCCGTGATGTTCCCCGATTGTAGCGCCAGCACCGTTTTCTATTTGGTACGTTTGGAAAAATGGAACGGACTGATACAGCGTTGGAGCAGCAACGTTCGTTGGAGTGGTATCATCTGGTGCATCGTCGTCGTCGTTCTCGTCATCCTCGTTGGGATCAGGTAACTCGGACAAAAGTGGATCCACATCTTCCGCTTCCGAATCACTAACATGAACGTCCTCCTCTAGTTCTGGCACGACTTCTGCCTCCGGTTCTGACACGACTTCCGGCATATTGAATGAAACATGCGCCGGCATCTCCAAAGAGACATTACTGAACCCTGCCGTAACTGAGGCAATGTCGGGAAATCCGTACAGGTGTAACTCGAAGAACCAACTTCAAAATTTCGATGAGGCACTTCGTTCAAATCGAAGTTTGAATTTTCAACTGTTTTAACAAAAACCTCGACACAATTGTTTTCTGAATCGGGATGTATGAAAAATTGTAAATCGTTGTCGTTGGAGATTTGAAAAAGCTGATGAAAATGGCGGGAATGTTGAAAGTATTCATTTTTGCCATGGACAATCAAGGAACAATGACTTCTATCAGCACCAGTAATTTCGAACAACAACGAAATAAAGTCGGAAAAACTGGTGTTACGACGAATTCGCCTATACCCAACTGGACAGATACTATATTTAATGGTAGAATCGGATGATTGAATTATTTCCCCGCCGAAATATACTACGACTTGTACCCGACTTGACACCATTGTTTGAGTTACTAAAAAAAACTTAGGAGTATGGTTTGTGAATTATAAGCGAACAAGTGCCTTGTTTATATAGAAAGTTAAATCGTATGATAGAGTTACGAGTTAGGGTAACTCGTACTCTGGTTTTACGAGTTACGTCTATTATTTGAGTAATTAACGTAACTCGTAATACCAGATTACGAATTAGGTCTATTATTGCCCGACACTTGCATGGCCATGCAAGTTGGTCGGGCCCTCCGTAACTCGTAACTTCAGAATACGAGTTACTATCTCGTATTCTGAAGTTACGAGATACCTTGCCAAGTAAGCTGCCATGTCATGGTCAAAGAGTCAATTGGCCAGTCGGAGTAATTCGTATCCCCAGAATACGAGTTAGTAACTCGTATTCCGGGAATACGAGCTACGGGAGCCACGTCAGGTCAACAAGTCAGCGGGCCAGAGTAACTCGTATTTCCAGAATACGAGTTACTAACTCGTATTCTGGGGTTACGAAAATTCCTATTATATTAATGCTTTTCAAAATCCGTTTATTTCGTTAATGATTCTTTTTTTTTTGTTTATTTAATTAAAAATACCTGCTTTTATTGTATCTATAAACCAACTGTGGCTTTGCGATTATCCAAAAAATAGTAATTATCAATAAAATAAGAATGTTGACTGAGCAGTGCTGACCGCAGACAAATTGTGAGCCACGGTCTAGGAAGGAGACCACACGGGTGGGTGTGACATCACTGCTTACGTCACAACAAGTCGGCGACAACACTGTTAAGTACCTTTGACTCGTGGGAAAAAGAAGGGGCAAATTTGTTTCAAGCGCTAAGGACGCGATTTCCGCGGTACCACTTCATTGTTCTGCTTGCGGTACTACTTCATTGTTCTGTAGTACCACTTCACTGGAATAACATAAATCGATCATCCGATACTTATATACAATTTATAACACTTGTGTGGCTAGGTCCTTATATCTATATTTTATTAAAATTGGTCCTTTAAACAATAGTTTTTTTAACAGGGTTTGAAACCTATTTTAAAATTTTAAAGGGGCTTCAAACGAAATTAACCCAAAAGAAACTGCTCATTATTACACCAACCGCAATCTAGTATCCGTTTATTAATTGCAATATAATAAAGATTGGAATGATATTAATGTGTATCGACATATTATGATAATTGTCACGTGTCATTTTTTTTCTGCGATGAAGCATCCCCTAGTTTTAATTGTTTTCCTTAATAACTAATTATATCGATCTAAGATGCCAAGAGATTGGGTGACGTGATTCGTGACGTAATTATTTGCATAGATAAGTATGTGCGTTTTTATTCCACGGCCTCGAAGCTGCTATGAGGGTTCGTGCTTTGAATAACACTGTCCGCCAAGATAGATCATATCATACCTTTTGTCTTTAATTGAGATATTTTTAATTTAAAATATATGTAGGAATCGTCTGGTTTGAGACACAAGAAATATGGTGGGTCCCATTCAAATCAGAATCTACCATCACTAACTAAATGCATTAAAGATTAATTAAATCTAATATTCAAAATTGGCTTGATTGATGGCTTGGTTTCAAAAAAAGGGTCTAGGTTAAATGTATAGATAGATATTAATTTAAACATTTTATTGAGCTCATTTTTTGGGCTGCGTGATCAACAAGGCGGCGGTGGCGTAATATGATGTCTGAAACATGTATAGTTTTTCTTTATTCAACTTTGATCAATGAAAATAAATGTGAAAAGTGACATGTGTATATATGATGTAACGTTGATCTGATCTATATTGAATAACTATTTGATGAAGGCGAAAATTTTACCGTCTGTTATAACCAGATATTCCACTTTGTGAGAAAGTTCTTCGTAGTGACTTCGCTTATATGATTGATGTATTCAATTGTATAAAGTATAAACCTTTTTTCACTCCATCTATCTTATTAAATTCATTATTTTTTCCTACATTCAGCTCCAAGGTTTGTCGAGCTTTGAATTCTCCAAAAGGAAGTTACAATATTTTGACAATCCTAAAAAGAAACAAAATGGATACTATAATACAAAGGTAATAAATCCGTTGTCCGTTCGTAATCAGCAACCATTACATTACATACTAAAAAGTAAAAGTTTCGTACCTCTATTTACAAAATAGTCCCTACATCAACATCCCAGTTCGATTTAGTCCCCTTTCTTCCCTACCGCTAAGCGCCCCAAAAAAAACTAGCCAACCTTCGAAAAATATATACATAGATTCCAAATAAATCCGAGTTTATTCTTGCATTGCATCACTCAACCATAGCACACACACAGATTAAAAAAAAAACCCATACACACAATAAATATATAGGTCACCAACAAGGCCCGAAAACAATCCTCGGCCCGGCCCGGCCATCAAACGAGATTATTACCGCCCCGAAAATCCGCCAAGATCCCACTCTTCGACACGTCCTTAACCATACCTTCCTTCCCGCCAAGAAACCGCCCGACCAAAATCTCCCTCTCCGACTTGAGCGCCGCCCACTCGTCCCTAAACAGAACGTAGGTCGAATTCTTCGAAAGCACGTCCGCCGAAACTTCCTTCCTCTCGACCATCCCGTCGGCGTACCTCTCAAACCTCTCAATCTTGTCCAAATACTCCACGCGCCTAACGCAGTCCCCCTCCGTCCTCATGTAATAAATGCAGTCGACCGCCTCTTCAACCCTGGCCCAGAAGCAAGAATCTTGCGTTAGCCCCGCAAACTTGCTCCTAGGGCTAACCACCTCTTCCTCGGCCAACGAAGATTTCCTCTCCCTCCACCACCTGTCGAAAACCTTGAACCTCTTGTGCCTACCGTGGTCTACGTAGTGGCCTTTAACCTTGTGTTGGCCCGTCCTATAGTACTCGGCGATCTCCAAAGGCTCGACGAGGAGCTTGTAGAAGTGAGAGGCGTTGACGTACTTTGGGATGGTGTGGAAGTCGGGGGTCAGTTGGTTCGTCTCGAACATGCGTATCACCTCGTCCCAGAACTGCCCGAGCCTGATCAGGTTTATGTAGATTTTCGACCCCTTTTTGGAGGCCGTGCGCCTTTTGAAGGAGTCGTAGTATCCCATCTGGTCGTCGGAGTTGTCGCAGTAGGCCTTGTACCACTCTATCTGTGAACGGAGCGGCGTGATTTTTGCCAGGGACTTCGCCATCTTCGCGCTGTTGATGTTTCGCCTGAACCCTAGTTGCCTCGCCATTTCCAGGCACGTCTTCGCGCTCTTGTAGGTCATGAGTTCCTGTGCAAAAAAACGAGGGTTGGTTATTTTTTCGGTCCTGTATGTTTTGGAGAGCGGCGTCTTGAGAGGATACTAAATTTATGGGGCGGCTAATTTAGGACGGTACGTTTTCGGAAGCATAGTAAATTTTTTTTTTCCGACCCCGGAGTAATCTCCCTCAATCAGCTATGGACTTATTGACTTACACACTCCGAGATATGACTAGGGATCATGTGAATATGTCCCAAATTCACATAATACGATAGTCATGGATTCAGGATATAATTCTATCCCCCAAGCGGTTAGGCCAACCACGAGGACGAAAACGTAGTAATTTGAGGACACTTAAATTAAAGGTTGCAGTTTTGTCCTCGAATTGCTTCAATTTTGAAACCACCTATGATTCAGGTGTCCTCAAATTGCTTCAATTTTGAAAGTTAGCGATAAATCCTAACAGAGCCAATCTCGAATTTTATACCTGAGAAGCCAATCCCGACGACTGGAGTGCCAGGCCAATCCCGACCTCGCTGGCCGACTCCTCGGAAGAAACGACAAACTCGGCACCAAACACGTTCTTCTGAAGGCACTTCCACCGCAATTTCCCGACGTAATCGTCGTACCTGAGATGATCGCCGACGTACTTATCCGCCGAGCCGCTCGCCAGCATTAGGTGCAGCAGCTTCACCACAGCCACGGCGTTGTCCAAGCAAATCGCCCCATTCTCCGTACAAAACATATAGCTCCCAAAAGGCCAAAACCTGCTCTTCCACCCCATTATATCGCCGTCGCCGACGTCATCCTCGTCCACGCCGCCCCTCTGACACGCCAGCTCGCCGCAGGAGAGCAGGGCGCCGTACAGTTCGACCCTTTCCGGGTCGGGCAGCTTCAGGACGGGTCGGTCTTGGGCAAACGGGGCGGACATCATGGACAGCTGCCAGAATTCGAAGAGGGCTTTTAGGTGGTTTACGAAGGGCGTCGCCGGCGCGAATAGGAGGCGGGGGACGATGTCGTGCTGGGCCGCCACGTGGCAGAATTTTCCGGCCCATTTTTCTTGGAGGATTTTGCGGGAGAAGGTTTTGTTGCCGAGCATTGTGGCGCCGTAGGTGATGCAGAGGATGGAGATCGACGGGGAGCTGTTCTGAGTGACGCAGAGGAGCCATAGGGCGGTTAGGGAGGCGATTGCGCCGCCGAGGGAGTGGCCGGTGAAGACTATCGATCGGCTCTTGTATAGTATCTCGAGGATCTGCGTTGGCGTATTAGAGAGAGAAATATTTTAAAAATTAAAAAATATATATCGTCGAATTTATATTGATAGGAATTAATGGTTATATATAATATTATATTAAGCGTGCATATAGACTGTCAATTGGATCTCAATTTGGTATTTGGTATGTAAATTTTAAAATTAAATAACAAAATAAAAAGTCCCCCGCTAACTCTATATACTATATTTGGTTAATTACTATTTTAATTAAAAGCTATTAATCTTTAATCTTTAAATTATATACATACATAGAAATGTTATAGTGCATTTCTATGTATGGAGTAATGTTATGGTGCTCACCTTGCGTGAACACCAACTACATAACGCGCCAAATCAGCATACAATGTGATTTTTTATTGATCTATAACCTACACATGAGATTAGTGAACGGGGGTTGATTTGGCATGTTGCCAATTTATTCTTGAGTCAATCTTCTTAGTCTTTATTGGCTCGAAGCTCTTTCTTGACATGGCACAAAAAAATGCCAGACAACAGGTGAGCACCATAACATTAATCTATAAATACATAACCAAATTTAAATAATAGTTATCAATTAGATAATATCAAATTTATATATTATAGCACACACGTTTAAATAATAGTTATCAATCAGATAATATCAAATTTATATATTTATATATTAGAGCACGTTAGAGTGTGCAAAGAATAATATAGTATATTATATGATATTTGTTATGCCGACTAGTATAGTATTCGATAAAAGATTATATCAAGTTCATTGCATCTTTACTGTATGAAAACAATAATTAGCCACCGAGTCTTATTTAAATGACGATGACAATAACGATGGTGGCCCACCTTAATTTTATTTAATAGTATACTAAAGTAAAGTTGCAACTTGCAGCTTGGGAGGTGTCCACCACGACATAAATTAATTATAATTTACTAAAAATAAAAACATAAAGCTGATCATATCATCTTTGGAAGGTCACAACCCTATCAAGATGCCCAACTTTTTCAATTTTATAATTTCATCCCGTGACGTTACTTTGGCGTGTTTTCTAGGTAATGCAATAGTAGGCAAAATTTCTTTAGATTTTTTCATAAAAATTAATAAGTGGTAATTATGATGATACGAAGTCCTCCAAGGCTTTAACATCGTCTCCAACTAAGACCTCGAAGATTAAGAGCTAATTTGATGTTTAAGGTAGTAGTAATGACATCGCAGTAAAAAAACCCTACTTTAGTTCTATTACTTAGAGGCAAAACCCTAATCTAGTTTCTTGAAATTCGAATTGAGTATAAGAATTAGACAAAGCACTAACCTCGTTTTGGAATTTAGGGTTGTAATAATAAGACAGAAACAGTTGAAGCAGGCCGCCGTGAATCATTACAGGCTCTTGATGATGATCATCGTCATCTGATCTAGAAAGAGAAGAAGATGACGACGACGACGACGACGATTCATTGGTGAAAACGGCGCTGAAGATTCCGGCGGGGCACGAGCTTTCCAAGTCCACCAAATTCCGGCAGCTCTCCTCGTCGCACTCGACCATCTGAACGCCGGAGAACGCCACGTAGGCGACGTCTCCGACGAAGTTCACGGCGAAGCTCATCTGTGCGGTGGCGTTGGCGTGGCCGCACATCCTCCACGACTCCTCTAGGAGCGGCGTCGAGGCGAGGTAGGTTGCTAACATCTCACTCGACTCGAATCTGATGATTGATCATGAGAATATTTAAAAGAGAAGATTATTAAGTATATGAGAAGAATTAGGTATAGTTTATATGCATCTAAGTCAAATTCAAAAGCTAGTATTGAAAAACTTACTGAGACGTTTTGAGTTCCATTATTGAAGCTTTTTCTCTCGTTTTTCTCGGGCCCGTTGAAGGCGGTATTGAAAATAATGTGTGGTTTTCGAGAAGCTTTCACTTTTATATATATGGATGTTGTATTTATTTTATATTCGGTAATTAATATGTGATTGGTGACTTGGATCAACTAATTTCAATCAAGCCCTCCTATAAACACCATATTAAAAACATGGAAGTAAAAATAAATACTATTCACCTTTTTATTCCAAAAACTGTGTTTCATATTAAAAATTGATTTACAATGGGCTAAAACAATTCCTCTGACAATATTCCAACATATAGAGGGAATAAAGCTTTCATTATAAGAGTAATAAACACTAAATCAAGATTTACACTTTGCACATAAAGAACTAAAGAACTTAATATGAATAAACCAAATGTCTATAATAATTAAACTAAATTTTTTCAATACTCTTCACTCTTTTTTCATCCTTACCGCTTATCTTCCTCAAGGGTATCGGATAAAAGAAGAAACAACCCGTTAAACAAACAGAAGCTTCCAACAAATGGTGCAATTAGGCGTAAACGATACCATTCACTTTGAAGGCCTTCTTTTAAACAAATATATATTTAATAATTTGCGTGTACAATAAATGCGCACCTTATATGTTATCTTTCAAGGTCCACGAACACATCATATCCAGATATCAATTATCATCACACTCTCAGATAAAAGTAGAAGCTATAATTGACTTGGACTTGCCCAACATTTTAAATATATTTTTGCTTGGGCATCGAGTTATTTATAACTTATATATATGTCATTCCTTCAACCGTTAAGATTAAATCCATCTATTGTCCAAATTGTTAATGCCCGGAAACTTCGCTCTCTCGGACCATGTGATCAAAATTATAATTTTCGTATTAAATTGGAGTGATATGATAGTATCAACATTTACCTCTCCTCGATTCTTTTTTCTTGCGTATAGTCACATTCTTGAATCTTAATACGCTCATCCACTTGTCGGCGTACGATATTATTCATCAAATTTCAAGTAATAATTAACGACCACCATTCGCTTACATATAACGGTAAGAAAAAACACGAGGGACACACATTCATCAAAATTCTCAACCATTGAAACGTCTCGAAAGCTTCTCACATAAATCCATTTCCATGTTTTCCTTGACGCCATTATTTGTCCGATCAAGAGAACACACACACTAAACGGACAAAAGGGTTTGCGATTATAATGACAATAATAATCGCGAACCCATTATCATCATTACGAGTGTGAATACAATATATTTGTTCGTTTCTTTAATATGGAACATTCCAAGCTCAACGTCGTGGGAATATTAGTCCTACTACAAATTCTTACAGTCCCATATAAGCACGAAGCCGAGGCAGTGATCGGCGTAAATTGGGGCAGAGAAAACGCCCAGAAACTTCTGCCGTCGGCGGCCGTCGATCTCTTATTACAAAACGGCGTTAAAGAGGCGAGAATATTCACGAGCAATATAGACATACTCGATGCGTTTGCCGGAACTAGAATCGGCCTATCCATGACGATATATTTCGTCAACGACGTTTCGTCTCCTCAGAAGGCAGTCGACTGGGTCGAAAGTAAGATTGTCCCTTACAAAGATCGCCTAGACGTAAGGTAACGATAAAAAAAAAAAAGACACCTTTATAAGGGTTTTTTCGTAGCTCATGCATGCGATTCAATTAACCCGAAAAAAAAAACGATTGTTGTTATTAACAGGCGAATTCTGATCGGAAATCAGGCGCTTTTCAACGGGCTTAACAACATCACGCACCAGAAGTTGGCGGTCCAATCATTACAATACGTGCAATCGGCCCTAAACGACGCGGGATTTGGGAAAATAAAAGCGACTTTCGGTCACCCAAACGACCTTCTGAAGCAGCCGATCAAAAGGCCTTCGGAGGGCGAGTTCAGGGACGAAGTCATTGAGCAGATGATTCGAACCCTTCACATCATTAAGGAGAATGGCGCGCCTTTCATGGTCGACATGATGCCCGTGGCCTTCTTCACGAACAATAGTTTCGACGTGAGCTTCGCGTACGCCGACGGAAAATCGACCGTCCTCGTCGAGGACGGGACGGCGGTGTACGACAATGTGTTCGACTTCATCTTCGACTCGTTCGTGTGGGCGTTGAGGAAGTTAGGAATGGACGATTTGGAGATAAAGGTAATATGGGGGTTACGAATGACAGCTTCACCGAAAAGTCTATAAGTTGACGGGCTGCTCCATCTATCACCAATTGATTTTTGGATGAAATTCCATCAATCTTAGATGCGTCCTCCTATGTGGGCCCGTGCGTAGGCCCGATAAGAAATTTGACAGGCATTCACTCTTATGGTCACGATCTTTGTTACCATGCTGAATGAACTCATACGAGTTAAAAGCTTATTATGATAGGGAGTGGATCATTTTTCTTATTTTTTTTTGTGCACTTATATTATAATGTCCAATAGGTCGGGATGGTGGGTTGGCCCACGGACGGGTGGGTCCATGCAAACACCGTGGCGGCGGAGCGTTTCTTCAAGTATCTGTTATTGCACGTGGAGAGCGGAAAGGGAACTCCGATGCGTCCGGGGCGGACAATAGATATCTACATCCACGCCCTAACGGACGAAAACCAAAATCCCATATCTCGACCGTGGGGAAGGCACTGGGGAATCTACCGTTCGAACGGTATACCCAAGTACAAGATCGACCTGACGGGCCAAGGACGGGACATATACCCTACGAAAGCTCCCGGTATCCTATTGATGCCCAGTCGGTGGTGCGTTTACGACAAGGACGGGGAATTCGCCAGAGAGGGCAACGTCTCGTTTTTGATCGAAAATGCGTGCGGAATGTCCGATTGCACTAGCATGGAGCCCGGCGGGTCGTGCGGTAACCTTACGCTCGACGAAAAGGCTTCGTACGCTTTGAATATGAACTTCCAATTTCAGTACCAGTCGGAGTCGGCGTGCGCCCTCGGTAGTGTGACCACCGTAGACCCGTCGAAGATGGGGTGTGTTTTCCCGGTGGAGGTCACGGAGCAGGACAGGCAAACAAGGTCGGGCGGAAGTCGGCGAAGAGGAGGATGCACGGTTTTTCTAACCCTAGTTTTGCTACTATCGACATTTTTGTAACGCTTTCTTTTTTCTAATTCGTTGATTTGTCAGAGAAAGTGGGGTAATCGGGTAGACAATTAGAAATTAATTGTCTATTTATATATTGAGGTTTAATAAATTATTTCAAGAAATAAAATAAATTCATTTGCTATTTATTGAGATCTATAAATTAATCTCAATTAATAAGTAGTTAATTTAATTAGTAAACTATTATCAAAATGATAAAATATATTCCTTTTATACAAAATTATATATGTGGTAATATTTGTATAGATTTGTTAAATAAGTAACGGAATCAAATCAAATATTGGAGAATCAAACCAAGTGTGGAATAAATCAAATCAAATCGAAATCGAACCATATATGGATAAAACCAATTTAAATATGGACAAAATCATCCCAAAAAAGGATTATATTTCCATTTTGAGAACTCACTACAGTTATAAATATGGGGCTGCACAATTCAGAAATCACAAGTCAGAGGCAACGAAGAGGATACGAAACTTCGAGTAAGTATTTGATAGCATTCGGAAATTCTCTAAACGAGGTTCTTCGTATTCGAGTTAAAATTGAAGACGTTCGTCAGGACCCGTGTGAGTTTCTCATAAGCGCACGGTTCAACGCTCAAAACCCGTGCGAGTTTCTCATAAGCGCACGGTTCAACGCTCAAAACCCGTGCGGGTTTCTCATAAGCACACGCTTCAACGCCCAAGACCCGTGCGAGTTTCTCATAAGTGCACGGTTCAACGCTCAAGACATGTGCGACCTTCTTGGAAGCGCGCGGTTCAACGTTCAAAATCGTTCGTCTGATAACATCAAGCCCAAATACTCCGTGATTAAGCTCAAAAGCCCACAAAGAAACGCCCGTATTTCAAAACGCTCGCCAAGTTAAAACGTTAACTTCGTGATTAAGCCCCAAAGCCCACGACGAAACGTTTGACAAGATTCTTGATCAAGCCCAATGGCCCACGCAAAAATTATAAGAAAGGCCCAAATCAAGAAATTCAAGAAATTTTTGAAACCCTTTCTTTGAAGAATCGGATGAACAAATAGAGATAGAGTTCATTAAATTTCATCGAATTTCATTGTACTATTTTTCTGGTAATTCGATACTCAAATAAAAAAAAAATACGCTACAGTATTATCTCTTTAAACATGCGAAACTGTGAATTTGGGACGTAATATATAGTGAATCCACATTCTTCAAACCTTCGACCAAGAAACACGAAACCAAAAGGTAGGAAAAACCAAACATCATCAAAACCCATTGCTATTTGTTCTGAGTTTTCTTTTCTTTCTTCAATGAAGTACCCCAAGTTCGTCATCGTCTTCAGATTACTTGTATTTCAAATTTCCTCACGAGATTAATTGCGAACCATGATGAGACTGCCGACGCGTTCATCGGCGTGAAATGGGGCAGAAACAACGCCCGGTTATTGCAAAGAATGCGGCGAAATCTTTTTGTTCCAAATTTTGTTATAGTGTTGGCTTTGCTGCAATGATGATTTGATGGAGAGGAGAAAAAATCAAAAAGAAGAAAAAACCCTTCTTTGATGCTCGAGCGACAATGGCCGTCGATAGGGTTTGCTAAAAAAGGAGAACTAACTAAATTCCATGTTGCTTTTATTTTTTTATTATGTATCAAACATCGTAAGTAGTTGAGTAGATCTTGCCATTAAGATTAGGGTAGACAATATAATCCAATACAATGTTGAATCCTTTATACACACTCATCCACGTGTCGGCGTACTATTTATTCTTCATGAGATCGAATACGGATAATAATTGATCATCCGCTCATAAATAACGGTAAGAACGAACACGAGGGACATATATAACTTATCAATTCTCAACCATTGAGAAGTCGTCGTAACCTTCTCAAAAGTCAGCTTCTTACCACGCCATTGTTCGATCACGAAACGCACAAACGGGAAAAAAAAAAGGTTGGCGATTATAATGACAAATAATCGCTGAGCCATAATCATAAACATTACTATAGTGTGAATATATATGTACATATGTTGAATATTTTCTTCCATGGAACATTATTCCAAGCTCGGCGCCATCGTGGGAGCATTACTCCTAACACAAATAATTTTTACGCGCGAGGCCGATGCTGTGATCGGCTTGAATTGGGGAAGGAATAACTTTCAGAGACTCCTACCCTCGGCTGCCGTCGATCTCTTGCTACAGAACGGCGTAAGAGAGGCGAGAATATTCACGACGCAAATAGAATTACTAGACGCGTTCGCGGGAACAAATATCGCCCTGTCTATGACGATTTTCAACATCGACACCATATCGACCCCCGAGAAGGCCAGGGATTGGGTCCAGATGAAGTTGGTCCCTTATAGAGATCGCATCGACGTAAGGTACGTGCTGTTGGGTGTCAAACCCAAGTCCCACATCGGATAAATCGAAGAAGTTGATCATGTATATAAGCTTGTGGGCTAACTCTCTTTATTGCCAATTGGTTTTAGAGAGGAACCACATAAGCTTATATGGGCTTGAGCTAGAATTGGGTAGAAAAAAATCTGTACACGTCGCATATCTTTACTTAATTTTTATTGTAAAAAAAAAAACGTATAGATAAGGCGTTTGATAGGTAGGGATTTTTTTCGTCCTGCAAACAGGCGGGTTCTGATAGGAAATCAGGCATTTCTCGAAGGGCTTAACGACGTCTCCCGCCAAAAAGCGGCGATCAATACGTTGCAAGTCGTCCAAAATGCGCTCAACGACGGGGGATTTGAGAGGGTGAAAGCGACGTTCGGCCACCCGAACGAGGTTTTGAAGCAGCCGCTCAAAAGGCCTTCGGAGGCCGAGTTCATGGATGAAATAAAGGAGCAGTTGGTTCGAGGCCTCGCCATCCTGAAGGAGAACGGTGCGCCGTTCATGATCGATATGATGCCGGTGGCATTCCTTACGAACAATAACTTCGACGTGAGCTTCGCGTTCGCCGACGGGAAGTCGAGTGTGGTGATCGAGGACAACAACGGGACGGCGGTGTACACCAACATTTTCGACTTCATCTACGACTCATTCGTGTGGGCGTTGAGGAAGATCGGAATGGACGATTTAGAGATAAAGGTATACAGGGGTTTTTTTTTTGTTCTTTTCAACTTGGCCCGCGGGGCGAGAGCTTATGTTGTTGTTACCATGCTTAATGACCAGCTCATCTGAATTAGAAAAAAAAATTAAGAATAATGGAGGGAGTGAATCATTTTCTTTTCAGGTCGGGATGGTGGGTTGGCCCACGGACGGTTGGCTTCACGGAAACGTCGATAATGCGGAGCGTTTCTTCAAGTATCTGTTACCCCACGTGGCTAGCGGAAAGGGGACTCCACTGCATCCTGGAAAGATGATAGATATCTCCGTCCACTCCCTGTCGGACGAGAACAAAAACATCGTAAGTCAACCGTGGGGAAGGCACTGGGGAATCTACCGTTCGAATGGGATACCAAAGTACAAGATAGACCTGACTGGCCAAGGACGGGACATATACCCTACGAAGGCTCCAGGGATCCAATTAATGCCCAGTCGGTGGTGCGTCTATGACGAAGAAGGGGAATTCTCTAGAGATCTCACTATGGACCAAGTAATCGCATATGCGTGCGGTAGGTCCGACTGCACCAGCACGGAGCCGGGCGCGTCGTGCGGCAACCTTACGAAGCTCGAAAGGGTTTCGTACGCTTTGAACATGAATTTCCAATTTCACTACCAGGCCGAAGGCGAGTGCAAATACGGCAAAGTGATCGCCAAAGACCCATCCGTCAAGGGGTGCGTTTTCTCGGTCGAGGTCACCGAGCAAGACAGGCAAATGAGGGCAAGCAAAAAAAGTCGTACAGGTCGAGTTGGATGCTCGGTTTTTCTAACCCTAATTTCGCTAGCGTCGGCATTATTTTTGCAACACCTATATTAAGGGTTTTTCAATGATCGATCGAAGAAGAGGAAATTGATGAACGATGGTAACAAAGAAGTAACAAACACTATAACTTCGATATTGATACGTTACATTAGTGCATCAGAACCCCATCTGATTTCTCGACCCATTGCCAAGCCTACTCCCCAGTATTTACTAAATATTTGATTGTAACTATCGCCAAATTTGTTGATAATGTTAAGCAACAACTAAGACGTGTGTACCGTGACATGAAATAAAAATCCCGAAACTTATGTCCCTATGAATACCCGAAACTGCTGTAAAATAGACTGACGAAATGGCTTACAAGATTTGGATTGTCCAGTCATCAGCAATTCGCACGTTAGGCTTTCGAACAGTTATTACGGACGGCGTTGCTCCACCTCGAACGATGAGTGGGCCCGACTCGATATCAACCTTCTGATTTCCCGGGGCGATGAGGGCAGTCTTGGGATGTGAAGAAAGACCTAAGAGAATGATTCTCTCCACGGTGCACTCTGTGTTGAATCTGTGGTGGTTTGCAGCTACAGAGGCCAAGTTCGAGGAAGAAGAAGTAAGCTTTCCGTTTGAGAACGTGAAGTGGCGGTGTATAAATGCGCCATTATGGAACTCGAAGCTTTTCCCGTCGTCAATGTAAAGCTCTCCCTCTGCTGAGTTCGAACTGTTGACTGCTATTACCTGCAATACTGTTTTCATTCAGTATACAAACCAAATGATATGCCAAAACTGTGATTGCTAATGTATGAAAGTTAATAAGGAGGACGAGGTTATGAGCATGTGATGTGCTTTGTTTCGAGATCATCTATGATTCTAAGAAAGTCAGTACGATCATTTTCACAGAGAGAAAGCAAGACAGTACCAGAGTGTAAGGATCATTCTCCATTTGAGTAGAACTTCTCCTAAATCTGTCCTTTCTTGGTATGATCGACCCGCCTCGTACGAAAGCAGGTATACCATCTTCTGAAGCTTCTAACGTGTAACTTTCTCCACCCTTGTACGATTTCCCGGTTTTCATGTCAAACCAAGATTCATCGCCAGGGAGATATACCGACACTTGCTTGGCTCGCTGTAACAATGTTTTTTTGGAGTATTATATACAAAGAAGATGACTATATAAGGAAGCAAATGCCTGCGAATCTTGATAGAAAAAAGCACCTGAGTGTATATTCCTTGAACCAAAAGACTGCTACCCACCATAAAAGCCTCATCGTTGCTAAACGTTTTGCGGTCATTAGGAAATTCCATCCAAAGTGGACGTGCGACGGGAATACCGGTGACGTTTGCCTCTCTGAACAGTGTATAGAAGTAAGGGAGTAGCATGTAGCGCGTGTGTATGGCTTCGCGTATAAGTTGCGTATTTCTTTCCCTAAGAAAGAGTAGTATCAGATCACTGTCTTAAACTGAAGATTCAATGCATGAAACAGAGCAAAACCCATGACATAATCTATGTATTCATCTTCATCGTCATCATACCCGAATAACCAAGGCTCTCGTCTTTTGGTGTCGTGATGAGCGTGTGCTCTAAAGAAAGGATAAAAGGCACCTAGCTGATACCATCGAACCAATAGCTCAGTGTCGGGATTACCGAAAAACCCGCCAACATCAGCACCTGTAATTTGCATATAATGAATGTCAAGAGAAGATAAAGAAATCCATCCATCATAAGCAATATAAAAGGGAGTATATGATATACTATACATATACTTTACCAGAAAATGACATCCCAGTGAGACCAAGTGTTAAGATCATGGGGACTGAGACCCTAAAGTGATCCCAATCTGCGGAGTTATCTCCAGTCCAAACCGCACCATACCTTTGACTGCCTGAAAAGAAAGCCCTTGACAAGACGAAAGGCCTGTCTTTACCCTTGCCTCTTTTCACAAGACCATCCGATGTGCCCATATGGAAATAGTAACCATAGGCATTGTGCAACTCTCTGTGCTCGATGTTTCCGTAATGCAAGGCATCTCTTGGCATTGATACCTGCCGGTGGAAAGAAGACCATCAAAATAATGGACGCCAATTGACAATACATACATCTATGGAATCTTAGGATAGCTTGATTACCTCTGGGCCATTGAAGACAGAAGGTTCATTCATGTCATTCCATATGTGCAATGAAGGAGTTGAACCGACATAATTATCATAAGAGAACTTGTCGCCCCACCAAGACCTTATCTTTGGATTCACCACATCCAAGTACGAAGAAGAGCCAGGCCAACACCAACCATCAAAATCTTTCCCAGTGGAATCTTTCACATAATGTCCCTTCTCTGTAGCCTCCTTATGAATGAAGTAAGACTCGTCGCGCTTAATGTGAGGGTCCACAATAGTCACCATATGCCTACCTTTTGAAGCTAACTTATTTTGCATATCTTCTGGGTGGGGAAATAACATCTTATCCCACGTGAAGTACCTTTTCCCATCCGTATGCTCAATGTCAAGCCACAGAACATCATATGGAATATCATGCTCATCGAATTGAGAATCTACGTTATAAATATCTTCCTCGTCTCTATAATTCCATCTACACTGATGATATGCGATTGAAAACAGCTGAGGCAAAGATGGGAAGCCCGTGACACTTGTATATTGTTTAACAACATCTTTTGGACTCGGACCAACAAAGAAAAACGTGTCCACCACGCCAGCTTCACTCATCCATAATGTATCGACCCTTTTTTGATCTGAAGGCAGCCTTAAAACCGAAGAAAACTCATCGTTCCACCCCTGACCCATTACGTCGATCTGCATTTCAGCTGCATTCAACCAGAAAAACCCAGAACTACCCCTCGATGCCCCATGTGAAATCATGAATGGAATGCTACCATAAAGCCCAAAAGGCGAGTCGTGTAGATACTCAAAAACATCAAGATTGAATAACCTATATGGCTCGGATTCCTCAATCCCAGGACCTTTAGTTGGGTTTAGGGCCAAACTTGTGGCGTGCTCAGGTATACCGTAAACAAAATCTGCATCATAAAATGACACGTCGAAGCTAATACTCTGTGGACCATAGGGTCTACTGTCCACATGACTCCTAAACCTCTCGTCCCAATTCTCATTCTCCTCTTTCTTATCCTTCAACTGTTCGAAATCGAACAAACCGTTTGAGTTCAGAGACAGAACTTTCTTCCCATTCTCGCCACTCTCCCTCACGAAAACCTCAAAGGGGTCGTGCCTGATCACCCCCTCATATACATCGGATATATAGACAACAGATAAAGCACCCAATACATCGTTTTTCTCCTCACTCAACCTCTGTAGCCTCACTTTCTTGTCCAAGAACTCGGTGACAATCACATCAGGCACCTCAAACCTCTTTTTTCTAGGGCTCAAACTCGGGTCCTCATCAATTTTGACCCTCAATATACCATCTCGATAAACAGACAGGCTTAGAACCAAAGGCTTCACATTCTCTCGAGAGTCGATGAGATTCGCCACGACATCGCCGTCAGAGACGGAGACATCGGAGGCAGTCAGAGGGCACGCGCCGGGATGTCGGGATCGAGCGCGTTTACAGAATGGCGTCTGATTGCAGTTTCTGAATTCATCCTTCTTCCAAGAAAGCACCGAGTTTGCGAACACCGAAAAAATTAAGAGGGTGAAAATGAGCCTTTTCATGCTAACACACAGCAGATCAGCTACAATCGCGCGCGAAAATCATCAAATGACGGCTTATGACGTCGATGGTGCAGTGCTAAGCTAACCAGTGACCAGTTTTGTAGACGATCGTCTTCCAAGAAATGGAATGGATTATGGAGGTGGCTTGCTTTAGTTTCAGTTTGGTCCTTTATTTTACGGAACATATCACTTGTACCCATATATTTAATTTTTTTTTATCAATCTTAACATTACGTTTCTTAAATTCAGGCCCAATATAAATACGCACTGACAGACCAACTACTACTAAAGCTTGGGAGAAAGCAAAAATCGAATCACAGAGAGAGAGAGAGAGAGAGAGAGAACAAACAAACACGTCATTGGGCGTCGCAGCTTGAATCTGTGAACACCGACTCGTTTTTTCTCTGCTAAATACATAAATAGGAAGCGTCTCGGATTAAGGAAAACCCTATCAATCGGTTCAGCTACTGTATCGATTTTTCCCTCCGGGTATGACTCTACCAATCTTGTGTTTGTGGCGGGAAACATGAATTTATCTGCACTTCTTGTTCTGAGTAATGTAGTGATTTTCTCATCTATTTTGTGTCGTTTCTGGTTTTGGGGACGGAGTAATTTTATTTTGGGGTTCGCCAAATGTGTGAAAAGCGTGTTTTTTTTTGTGGCGGTGTTGGGTTTCACGTTTTGCATTCGTCTTTGTGTTATTCGTTGGGCGCCGCTGGTCAATGCATGTAGAAATATAGGCTACTTTTGTATTTTTGTTTGTTTTTGTCTCTTAATTCTAGTTATTTTGCAGTGAATTCATGTTCTAAAGCTTGTTTTGTACTTTGTAGCCTGCAATTGGTGTTTCGTGGTGGATTTGCGTGCTAGGTTATTTCCGTTCTTCTGTGTGTTTTTGTTAACTTTAAGCCTGGGTTTTTTGCTCTTCTTGAGTTTTCATTGATTGTATCGATGGGGTTTTCCATCCATTGCACCTATTCATCACTGATCTATGTAATTTGTTTGTTTCGCAGGGCCTAGGCTTGGAATTTGAAGGAAGATATAATCAGAGATGCCTCGTTATAGGAAAAAGACATTTCCTTTGATAGAGAATCCCAAAGACTTGGAGCCGGACGAACTAGTCTTCCAAGTTGACTTCACGAAGGAAATCTTCAGGAGCTATGAGTAAGTTTCTTCCTTTTATCAACGTGATCAAACACTTTTGATACATATAGCTAGAGAGCGGAACACTAAAGTTCCATTTTTGTGTGTGACAGGGAATATTTGAATAGAATAAACTTTTATCGCAAACGAGTTTGGTCGTGCAAAGCTACTGGTAAGGGTAATTTGACCTATGAAGAGGCATTGGCTTCAGAAGAAAGGGTTTCAAAGAGAATCCAGAATATCCCTAGAGAATACATATCTCCCATTCTTCGTGAAATTCAATACAGTAAGCAGGGTCCATTTTTTGTATTTGAATCTCATTTTGGATTTAAATCACTGTAAGTGAAGATTCATTTAATACACTATTTCCAATATTTGCGATTTTTGCATGAAATTTGATTGAGTTAAACCAAGTAGACATGGCTATTCATCAAGGGCGTCTCTTCACATTGTTTGCACCTACTTATATTTTCAATAATTATGGCAGGCATGCTAACTTTGAGGGATCTGGTCAACTCCATTGCGTCAAAGCTACAGGGCCCACCGTTTGAGGGTGCTGAATTATATGCAAGGAAGCATGGTCATTTGTGCCTGTGTAAAGTTGTCCAAGTTATTGAAGAAGGTGAAAAAATACAACTCGAGATCGTATGGCTTGACGATAATCAGAGAGGTGGAAGGGCATTGGTTGATGGTGGTGACTTGAATGGGACTAATTTTCCACTTAGTAAAAGGGTTCTCATGTCCTTCGTAAAAGATTCAACATACAGGAATCACCCGTGGGTTTTACATGAAAATTTGGCAAAGAAGCACAACATCTCAACCGTCACTCCTGAGCATTTAAAGAGTAAACTTTACATGCAAAATGGTCTTGTAAGTTGTAACAAGAAGAGGAAGAGAAGTGAGAAAGAACAAAAACCCGTGGTGAATTTCGACGTTTTGTATTCTATTATACCCTTTAAATTTCGTTTAAGAATTTGGTGATGATAGTGTTCTGTTTTCTCTTTTAGGAGATAGGTGCAAAGGAGATCAAGGTATACGTGCGGAGAAAAAAGTTATTGGCTGATCCGTCACTGTGTATTAAAGGTTTTGATGGAGGTACCTTCCTGGTTAACTTACTGCTTGAAACTTGTAATCATCAATCAAATGTTGAAAGAAATTAATTTTTGTGCATTAAAATGTTTTTTTCTTCAATTGATCCTTATTCTTAGTGTGCTATCTATTGTCTATTTTGACCAGTGATATCCAGCGGCGTGAACAATGGAGAAGCTGCTCAGTCCATAAAGTATCCCGTTGATGACATGCTTGTACAGCCCTCAGAGGAAGATACACTTTTGATGGAGCGGCCTTCACCGTGCAGGGACTTTGATGTGCCTATGTCGTGTGTTGGAGATCTACTAATGGCATGGGACTTCTGTATTTCTTTTGGTAGACTGTTGTGCTTGTCCCCTTTCTCACTTGACGATTTCCAGAGCGCAATTTGCTTTAAGAGCAGCGCTCCTTTGATTATTGTGGAATCATGTTCAGCTATTCTTCATTTGCTTCTCAAAGACAATGGGAAGTTCTCAATGGCCATTGAGAACAAAAACTTAAATCGAAAGGTTAGTTACTAGATATTGAAGGACTTTCATCTGCTTTCCCTTGTATCAGAAATAATTTTCAACTAATATCTTAACTTGGTTGAACAACTCTAATTCTGTCAGATTACAGAGATTACTTGGACTGATCTTCTGTGTGATTTCTTGGAGACATGTTGTGCTCGTGAATTTTCGGTGCATACAAGTACTATTAAGCAAGGCCAATATAGCCAATTAGATATCAAGGTGAAACTGGAAATTTTTCGAAAATTGGTCGATGAAGCTCTTGAAACAAGTATATTCAAGAACAGGTTGGATGACAACACAGAAGAAAGACAAGCACTTTCTGCGGCAAGGAGGGATGAAGCACTTGATGAAGGTAGAAAGAGAAGAGAAGAAAAAGAGCGTAAGAAGGCGGAGGTTGGTGGCGATGAAGTTAAAAATTTAACTAATGGTTTTATTTCTGAGAAAAATAATCAGGAGCATCACCTTCAAGAGGATCACACTTCTAGAAACGGGTTAGACTTTATTTTCGAAAAAAAATAATTTTATTTGCTTATAAGATAATGGGAGTTTGAAATATCTCGCTCGTATGTTGTTTGGCTATCTGTCACAGATTTAACTTTTTTTCTTCTAACAGTATGATTGACAAAATAAACAGCACAAAGAAAAAGAAGGCCAAGAGGCTAAAGAATAAGTCTCCCTCAACTAAAAGAGCAATCCACAAAATGATGAAGAATGAAATTAAGGAATCTATTGAGATGAAGAGTTCTGAAGAAAGGGTGGGTCTCTTTCTTTTCTGCTGTTTAAGTAAGTCTCTTTTGTACTTCTGCTGATGTGAAAACAGCGTATTCCTTGGTGCAGAAAAAGTTTATCGAGCATGAGATTGAAAAGAGACCTATACGCACCAACGCTTTAGGGAAAGACAGAAATTACTGCAGGTATTGGTTTTTTCGACGTCATGGAAGAGTTTTTGTTGAGAGCTCTGACTTCTCTCAGTGGGGCTATTACCAAACGAAGGAAGAGGTACATTGCCGTGCATATGTAATTTGTGATGCAATAAAATTCCATTTACATTTGTCAATTGAGACTATTGTTGTCTATTTCTTGCTAAAGGTCGATGCTCTTATGGGCTCACTAAACGTTAAAGGCGTGCGGGAGAAAGCTCTCAAAAAACAGCTCTTGAAATTCTACAACAGAATCTGGTCAGTCGTTGAAAATAAATCTTCTTCTTTGTAATGCTTGGCTTTAATTACTAAAAGGTTTCGCATTATTTGAAAATGTGTCTTTGGTTAGTTCCTAACCATACGTGCTTAAAAACGACCCAGTTCGCTGATTTATTGATTTGCTCCAAATTTTAACAGCTCAGAAATTGAGAAAATATCGAAGGAAAAAGAAACAGAGACGACGGAAATGGAAGAGGCTTTGGTACGATGGTCAACTCGCGTTCGTGCACCTCCAAGCGAAAGTCTTTCTCACTCCTTTCTCAAGTATGAGAACAAATGGAAAGATCTGTGAATGTTTATGCAGATTTTTAGGTCATCAGAAGTGCATAGTTGTAAACCATATTCTTTTTATACTACTGAAGTGTAGGGTTGTGATAGGAGATGATGATAGATGGTTAGTTCTGTTCTTAAATCCAGAAATTGAGAGCTCACATTCTTTTGTTGGGAGATGGATTTTTATTTTAGAGAGGCTTAGTTTTTACAATCTTTACATCTCAGCTAAATTGAGAGCTCACATTCTTTTGTTGGGAGATGGATTTTTATTTTAGAGAGGCTTAGTTTTTACAATCTTTACATCTCAGCTATTTAATGTTGTGTTAATATCTATTCTATTATATTAAGTAAGGTGAGGGGCTATGATATACCGTCAATTGGTATGTTTCAATAGACCAATCAGAATTTTATTACATCTATTAAAAAATAAAAAAGATTTATTAAGTCGCGTACCTTCCATAACATCGTAACGACTATCAAATTCTATTTTTAATATATTACTTATTAAAACTATTTAATAATAATTAACTTTTTGCCCACTAGCTAATTGGACTTTGAAATGGGCTTGGTCCAATTAATAAATGGGCCAAAGCCACAATAATTTCTATTGAGAAAATAGAATTATAAAGAGATGAAGGGCTTATAGTTAATTAACCACTCACTCGACCCACCCATCTAATCGGATCTTGATCAAAATTTCTGGATTAATACCAGACATTTCCTTTTATCGGTCTGCTTCAAGAACAATAAATTTCCCGTTATTTAGCGTGGGTTTAAGAAGCTATATATAACTCCAATTTTGATTTTGCTATTATGTGTGAACGGATTGTCTGTATGAGAGGCGGCAAGTTGCTTGAGATGTTCAGTGTCGGAGGTGGACAGTGTAAGATGGAGATGTTAAAGAAGATGTGTCGCTGGAAAACTTTATGGGACTGCAATGCAGCTGCTGAAGTAAATGAAATAATTGTTGCGTCTGGTTTGGTTTGGGTGAGTTTATATTCCTTTTCTTGTACGGAATGCAGCTCGAGTGATGTAGTATTTTTTTCCGATGTTATTTTGTTATTTGCCTTCTACAATATTCGTTTCACTACGTCCACATGCATTTACATAGCTGAGTGGACCTATTCCATGCAAGAATCTGGCATTTTGCTTCGTGTTTATATGGATGTCAACTGCAAAGCATTCCGATAATGTGTTTCTCATATTCTTACACATGCTATTTGTGCTAATTCGCTCTCGGAGCATCCATACAAGCATGTGAACTAGCCGTCTTTGATTAATTTTAGGATGGGAAGGAAGAAAACAAATGCTCGGGCCCAAAGCTGAATTGTGCAAAAGGAGCCTTTGGTTCACCAGGATGGATCGATGGTTCTTTATATGCAAAAGCCAACTGGCTTTTTTTTCTGAATGGTGAGTTTTTCTGGGAAATTCTCTGAATTTTGAACTCCTTGACGTTAGGATTGATTGTTTTCATATTCTATATAGACTTTCCTTATCCTTGCCAGGCTCAAAAGGATACACTTGATATTACTAGTTACATCTTGGCTGTGACTCTTTGTTAAACTGTTAGTTATATATATGATATGAATGAGAAATGTTTAAGTTGTTTCTTTTCTTCCATTTAGTTCTTGCTTCTCATGATGTACTTGGATTTTGGACCGTAAACACCACTTGGTGGATTTTGTTATGGAAAAAATCTCTGTGTTTGAGTTGCTGTTCCTGTACGTTGTGATGATTCTACCTAGTATATTCCAAATAGAAGAGAACGTGATAAATTTGTATACTAAGATGACAGCTCTCATTATCTATAGCTGCTTAATTAGCAATTGCATTTGATTCTCCTATATTTGTGAGTCCCATATGCTAAGGTTAAGAAAGAGAGCTATGCTCGTTCGATGTTTGTCTATGCATTGACACGTGTCATTTGCTGTTGGGTTATGTTAGTTTGTACTGCTAATCGAGTCAGTATGAGCTGGCACATAGTGGGGCATGCAGAATTAATTAGGATGTGAACAACATTCAATGACTCACTCACCTTTTCGGGGCGACGTTTCCCATAAGATGACAGTGCCTTTGCTTTCTCCCTTCTTCTTCACTTCTTCCTCTCATGTCGGTGCAGCATTTTCATTTCCATAGTTCTCTCATCTTTAGAGTATGTGAATCCTGGCTAGCAATTCATACTCACTGAGGCGTCGAAAAGCTTTTGAGTGGGACATGTGCTAGTTTCTTGATTTTTGCTTATTTTCATTAGTTTTCCTTTTTTACGTATATTTATACATGAAGTTAGTGATCTGCAAGTGAAACATGATTGCATGTTATAGTATTTCCTTTTTTATTGGCTAGCCCCAGCTTGCTCAATTCATTGTATTTTGTTGCTGGCCAGCCCCAGATTGCACAATTCATTGTAATTCCTTTTTAGATTGCCAGCCTCTAATTTCACAATTCACTGTTATTCCTTTTTTGCTTGTTAGACCCTGATTTTGTAATTCATTGTAGTTCCTTTTCTGCTGGTCAAACCAGATTGTATAATATGTTCTAATTCCATCTTTGCTTGCTCACCATCGATTCGATAATTAATAGAAATTCCTTTTTTTTTAACCCAGATGCATGAATCATGATTTCTGCATTTTTTGCCAATAAGCCTAACAAGGACTAATTAACCTCTATATATACTGAAGCTTTGTGTTTCCTGAGTGTGGCTGAACACTTTATAATTATATTGCATTAAGGCTATAAGATTATAAGATGGTGAAATTTGTTCCTGTCGAGCTTAAACAACTGAAAGCCAATACCAACGAAGGAGCAAGTTCATCTGTGGGTCAAGAAAAACGCCAAAAGGTACGTATATGCGCATATAGACCAATAATATATGTTGGGTCTTACTTGCTTCTTTAGATTGTTTTTCGTGAATTCTAAGAAGAAAACTTACTGTATTTGGGGTGTTACAGAGGAAAAGAAGTCAAAACAATTGCCATCAGTGCCACAGAAACGACAGGGCGCGTGTCGTCAGATGTGGCAAGTGCAATTTGAAGAAATATTGCATTCGCTGCATCGCTAAAAGGTATCCATTTTATTGGTGGAGACTGCTCACTTCGTTGTTGTTAATTTTAGCGCGTTTCGAATATCTTTCATTATGTGTAGTGAAAATTTCAATTTTATCACAAAAGGTATCCAGGAACAGAGGAAGCTGCTTTTGCAGAGGCGTGCGCATCTTGCCGTAAGATCTGCAATTGCAAGGCTTGCCTGCGCTCGAAAGATGCTAAAAAAACAGTTAGTTTTCTATACTTACTTCCTACATACCTTGCGCTAATTTTTCCATTGTCTTCGAAGCAACAGCGCAAAGTTTGCTTTGCTATTAAACGCTTTGTCGTCTAGCATACGAAGCTTATGTATCTCGTCTAATTGTGTTCCAAAGGTAGAAAAAGGCAACCAAAACCAAGGAGAAGGCGGCGAGGCGAGGCCTTCGTTTGCTGCTATGAAGCAGATATTGGAGGCAATGCTCAAAAGGCTTACCAAGGAAGGCCATAGAGGCAAACCTGAAGTGAGAAAACACCTAAAAACCAGCATAGATGATCTCTTGCAAAGGATTCATGCAAGAGAGCAAGCGTCCTCGTCCTAGCAGTCGCTAATGTACATTTTCTTCTGCTGTAAAAGCGTTGACCATAGAATTTAATTCTTAAGTGTATTCATAATCCTTGTTGGAATATATAAAGATTTTGAAGAGCGAGGCTGTTCGTTTTCTTTCTGTTTTGCATCTTGATTTCATCGTAGTCACTATCGAGCGCTTTGTGCAATTGACAAACTCAAAAACATAGTCGCGCCTAACTAGCACCTTGCCTTTGAGGAAAGTCTGTCGGCCTGCACTTTGATGCGCTATTTTCGCTTTCATGGCGTGTGAATGTATAAATTTGCCTTTAGGGTGCGCTAGTTACGAAATGTGTGGCAATGTGTATGTGCGTATATATGTGAGCCTCGACGTGAATTCTTAGACAGTCCATTCATCAATGTTTTTATCGCAGGTCAACAATGTCGTGATGCATACTGCAGCAATCCATCTTGAATCCGAGCAGAGCACAGTGGTCGAATTTGTTCTTCGACGAGCGGAAAGAGAAGAACTGACGAATGATTACCTAAAGAAAGCGCTATGGAGATGCCTCAAGTATGCGCTAATTTTGATATTCCAAAGCTGTTTAAATATGGCTCACTAGTCACTACTTATCGTGTATCTTTTTGGCTTCGATAATCTTGTTCGTATCTGTGCATAATCCTTTTTTTTAGCACCACAGTTTTTTCTGAAGTGCCTCTTTCAATTCCCAGCTTGCACAATTCATTGGAATTCCTATTTTGCTTGCCAGCCTCTGATTTCTCAATTCATTGTAGTTCCTTTTTTGCTTGGGAGCCTCTGATTTCTCAATTCATTGCAGTTCCTTTTTTGCTTGGTAAGCCTCTGATTTCTCAGTTTATTGCAGTTCCTTGTTTGCTTGTCAGCCCTTGATTTCAAATTCATTGCAGTTCCTTTTTTGCTGGTCAAATGAGATTGTATAATTTGTTCTAATTCCATCTTTGCTTGCTCGTCATTGATCCTATAATCATTGAAATTCCATTTTTTACCCCAGATGCATGAATCATTATAACTGCATTTTTTTTTTTGCCAGTCAGCCTTATCAAGGACTAATTACTCTATATATATACTAAGCTTTTTCTTTCCTGAGTGTGACTGAACACTTTTAGAAACTCTATTGCATTAGTCTGTAAGATTACAATAAGATGATGAAATTCATCCCAGTTGAGCTGAAACAGCAGAAAACCAACGGCAACGAAGGCGCAAGTTCATCAGCGGGTCAAGAACGGCGCCAAAAGGTACGTGCGTGCGCATATATTCAGAATATACGTTCGACTTTCGTTAATTCTAAGAAGAAAAACTGCTGTGTTACAGAGGAAGAGAAGCGAAAACAGCTGCCATCAGTGCCACAGAAACGACAGGGCACGCGTCGTACGATGTGGCAAATGCAACTCGAAAAAGTATTGCGTTCGCTGCATCGCTAATAGGTATATATTCTTAGCGCATTCCATAATTCTCTAACGTATGCGTAATTATTGTTACGATTTGGATTTTTTATCACGAAAGGTATCCTGGGACAGAGGAAGCAGCTTTTGCAGAGAAATGTGCGTGTTGCCGTAAAATCTGCAACTGCAAGGCATGCTCACGCTCAAAGGAGGCTAATAGAACGGTTAGTTTTCTATGTTGCGCTAAATTTTCCCAACATCGCAACGTTTTCTCTTCTAACATGGAAAAGCTATGTATAGGTAGAAGAAGGTGTTCGAAACGAAGGAGAAGCCAGCGAGCCGAGGCTTTCGTTTGCTGCTGTGAAGCAGCAATTGGAGGAAATGCTCGATATGCTCGCGAGGCAAAACCACAGAGTCGAAAATGGGCTGAGAGAACAACTGAGAAGAAGCATGCGTAATCTCATGCGAAAGATTGATGCGAGAGAGAAAGCATCTTCTTCTTCTTCATAGTTGCTAAATGTTCATTCTCTTCTGATGTAAAAGTTGTGTACTCGTGGGCTTTGCTGTAATATATGGGCTTAAATCAGACATTACAATATTGCGCCTAAGACCAATTTTGACAACCTAGGAAAACCCAAAGTTGAAACTTTTCTTGCGAGATATAACTATATATATCGAAATTAATTAAATACAAGGACAGTGATTGGAAGTAAAGACGCCAAAGACATGGGCCATAATCCTTGTCGTACGATCTCTATTCCATGCCATGCCATGCCATGCCACCACGCATTGCAATAGTCCACAGTAGAACTGTATGTAAGTGTATTATCTCAATCACGTGAACTATTTCAGAGAAAAGGGTTTTCTATGGACACACAGATTTGACGATTCAAAAAGCAAATATCTCCAAGTTGATCGACATGTGGTCATATCTTTCCTCTTTTCTTTTGCTTTTTACTTTATATATACCATCTGCTTCTTCTATCAGTTTCTTAGGTAAAGACTTAAAGAGTTGTAGTGAGGTTTAGAAAGACTAATAATAGGCTTTTAGATATGAAGAAAGCATTTGGGATATTCTTTCTCCTTCTCGTTATCTTGGCTTCTTCTCGTAAGTTCCAAAAATATCATCTCCTCTTTTTCTGCGTTATGATCAGCAGTTAAACAAACTTCGAGCTCTTGTTACAACTAACGCGAATGAACTATAATTACAGGCGAGTCGTCAATGATCCCTAAAGCTGAAGCTCGAGCTTGCGAGTCGTTGAGCCATGGATTCAAGGGGACGTGTATCTCGGACCACAACTGCGCCTTGGTTTGCAGAAACGAAAGGTTCTCCGGCGGCGTCTGCCGTGGATTTCGCCGCCGTTGCTTCTGTACTAAACCGTGTTAGAGATTGTGTTTTAAGGTTTTGTTATGTTAATTTCCTCGTCATCTCTATCAGATCCATTGTGTTTGAGGTGTACTGTTGCTTGTATGTGTGTGTTGTGTCTTGAATAATCGTTCCTATGTGCTCGTGTTTGAGGTTTTCTTAAATATGGCGAGCAGCTTCTGTATGCAATGTCGTTTTCTTGAATAATTAATTGTTTTTGTGTTATAATAATAATAACCGTTTTCTGTTGCTTGTAGGAAAAAGGGAAAAATCTATCATTTTCATCTTAGTATGTTTCGTATTAACATAGTAGATGCACTAATTTTCTAGAAACAATTACCGCCTATATTGTTCGAAATTGTCATAGCTTATATATATTCATTCTTGAACGTTAGCTATTATTAGCCATGTATTACTATGCTATGATACTATCTCAAAAGTATTTGAGACCTTAACTTTTGTCAAAATAGCGTACGTTAGAGGGAAACCCTATATAAGCTACTATCACCGTCACCATATATAAAACATTTCCCCACACTTTGCAAATTAATAAAAAATAATACAAGCAACAATATTCACCACACAATCATAAAATATAAAAAAGACCATCTTATTCTTCAAACAACAAATATCCAGCCAACAATACAACCATCAAAACAAATCAAAATCAAACCATCAGGAAAAAAAAAAACCCTAATTATTCCCCGTCCAAGGAAGCGACTGAAGATACTCGATAATCTCCTCGTCGACCTGAAAAGCCTTGGCAAGAACCTCGGGATAGACGGGCGGGCTGGACCCGAACAAAGCCCGAGTCTCAGTCACAACGCCCGGGCTCTGACTATTGAAGCTAACGAAGGCAAAAGCTTCCGTTTCACCAACGTTGTACTGCCAATGAATGGTCCCTTTAGGGTACAAGAAAACATCCCCCGGGCCCAAAACCCTAGCGAAAACTCTACTCCTCTCATTAGGGTTTGTAGGGTTCGACGTAATAAAGCCCGAATAGAGATAACCCTTCACTACGACAATCATCTCCGTGGCCCGTGGATGGTGGTGGGGCGGGTTGAGCCCTTTTATCGCAAAGTCGAGGCGGGCCATCGATACGCCTAAGGTGTTTTCGCCTGGATTTGCGCTTACGAATACTTGGGTGGCGTGGGACCCTAAACGGTTCGATGTGTTCCCGGGCTTGTCTAGGCCCGAGTAGAAGAAGTCGTCGGTCGTTACTAAGTTTGGGTCCTTGCAAAATTTGCCATTTACGAAAGCTGCCATGCAAATAAATATATGTTAGTAAATTGATTAAATTTCCTAACAAAAATATTCGAGGGGAAAGATTATAAGTTGTTAGGCCGATTTTATCCAACCTTGATCTGATTCATAGGATTAGTATTACCTTATATGATGAATTACGGAAGCAATAACGAAGTAATACCGATAGACGAATTGTAGAGTTGGAACGAGAGCGCGCGAGTTCTTCAGAAAAGTCGTCAACTCTATTAATGAATCAGCGACCCTAAACACTGATGTGTTTAGGGTATTTATACATAAGCCCTAATGGGCTTACTGGGCCCAATATAACTAATATACCCACAAGTCGGTATATTTACAATTGAGTCCTAGGGCAGAATAAAACTACAAGATTAAGATAACCTGATTTAATTGAACACAATAAAATATTCCTAACAATCTCCCCCTTTGTGTTCAATTTGCAATTCAGCGCTGGTTATCTTCGTCTTGTGATCGTACTGAGTCCTCAAAGAACACGTATCAGAGTTGTGTACGCGAAAGCATTTGCATGCATGTTCTTCTTCATTCACCTCCTCCTTTATCTTGTCTTGTGACCTCTTCTTTAGGAGATCCAAGCTCACCGTGTTCTGATCTTCTCTTCTTGTGTTCCAGCTCTCCCTTCGACAATCGCGACTCCCCCTACATTTGTTCAACCTTGTGTTGGGATTGGGAGTTTTGATCTTGAAGTCCATGCTGAAGTTGTTGGCCGTATCTTGTCATTTGAGTACGATCTCTCCGTTCGATTGTAGCTCAACTCCCCCTACGTTCGTTCAACCTTGTGTTGTGATTGGGGAGTTTCTTTTAAAATCAGAGAGTCGTACATGAGGCGACAACTTCAATCGTTGGACTCTGTTGTCTTCGCTTGATCTTGGCGACGCTTGAGATTTGGCATTTTCTGATCTATATTGCACTTTCGTCGTGGTGTTGCTCCCATTTTGCTTTAGTACTCCTCCCCCTCATGAAGATCGAGCTAGGGAGATCGCCATGCGATAGGTCAAAATGGGGCATCGTCTTTGGCAAAAAGATCGCGTCGTCGGGACAAGAAGAAGGTGTACGTAGTGTGTATTTTCCGAAAATGTCTCGGCTCCTTCGGATTTTTCCATCAATTACATGAGAGCCTATCTTCACAGTGGTACGCGCGGCGGAAATGGTGGGTGCTCATGTTGGGTAATAACCTGACGGAGCCACAAAGGCAGTTCGTCGACACGACTCAGAGTTAACTGAGACGTGGCCTGTGAGGACAGGGCTTTATAAACCGGGGCCACATAGGCGTCCCGTTAACATCAATCTAGGAGCATAGCTCATAGACGATGGCCTGAAACCGTTGTTGTTTTGACGTTGCAACGGTAGGACTTCCTTCCAATCATCGAAGCATGTCGTAGTAGGACATGTCTACGAAAGTTCTGATCTGGTCACAAAGTCCAGATAAGAAAAAAGTGTATGTGTCCTAAAAAGATATAAAAATATTTGGATGGTGAGGACACACTAGACTCGATGTGTTCAATAAAATTCAGTGGTGTGGGACTGACTACCACTTAGTTCAATATCTCCTGCTTCCAAGTGAAGCAGTGATAGATTACGCGGCTCCCCGTAATTTAGTGAAACATCGGTCTGTTGGGAGATCGATGAGTGGGTAAGGCTTGGTTGTGCATGCGCCTTTGGACCAGATGAGACGACTTCTACCCGGGGGCTAATAAAATTAGCACCTGTACCTATGAGGGTTGGTCCGAGTAATTTGTGACTAAGGGAATTTTGTATCTTCCACTCTTCGGTCTTGTCAAGAATTTCCAAATAGTGGTAGCTCTATGAACTTGAATCGTCACTAACACTCGGCTACGTTCCGGGGTTTGGTTCAGTTTGGTCTGACTGAACCATGGGAACTTAGAATCCATGCATTCGTCAATTTGGTGAGTGCTGCTTGATCAGCGAGTTGGAGCAGGTCGGTTGAGATCATCTTCGTGATAGTGTACGGTTGTCACGCCTTTTGGAATTCTTGAACTCTTGTAGGCTTGAGATTCGTCCTTCAAATATATCTTTGGAAGACAGGGGAACTCTTTTGAATCTTGAACTCTTGTAGGCTTGAGGTTCGTCCTTCAAATATATCTTTGGAAGACAGGGGAACTCTTTTGAAGTAAGATTATGAGAGTATGAGGCCTTCTTTCTTTTTTTTTTTTTTTGCCTTTTCTCTCTTTCTTTTTTTTTTGCACGTTTTTTTTTTGTGTTTTTTTTTGTCATATATATATATGTATTATCTTAATAATAATATAATAGTAACTATATATAATATTATTTATATATTATATATAGATATATATATATATATACATTTAAAATCCTCCCCCTCAAATCATGCTTCTTAAAACTGAATTACTCCCCCTCAAACGATGCATATTCGTAAAATTATCGTTCGAGAGTCTCTTTCCCTAAGTTCACACATTAGAGTTCGCTCCCCCTCAAAATTTAATTATTGCTCCCATTAAGGCAAATATAAGATTTGCTTCTCTTTAAAAAAAGAGTAGCTCCCCCTCAATGCATGCACATTTAAACATGTAAATTCTCTCCCAATTAAATAAGCGTGAACGTATTAATTTATTTTCAAAGCAGATGCAAACTAAAGAGTTATTGTTCTTTAAAAATGCATTAGATTGTACGTTTTTTTTTTTGCTCTAAAGTTAGAATAGGTATTTTGCACTCCAGCTCATATGCATACAGAAAATTTAAGCTCGGAAATTCTTTAAGATGCATGCATAATAAAAATGTACCTATAGGAGGGTTTTCAGTCATTTCAATTCATATGCATGCTATGATTTGAAGTTTAAAGTTCTTTTAACCATGCATAGCTATGATGTACCCTCGTTGGTTGCTCACATCGCTAACCAGTCGTATCTGTGGAGCAACCCGAGATGCCATACACGCTGGGATGTTTGGCTGCCCTCGTCGCATACCAGTCATGAGTGTGGAGCAGCTCTCTTAGTACCTACTCATGCTGGGATATCTGCAAAACATTATCGGGACTTTGGTACCCATTTTTGGATGGGTCCTCCCTTATTAGCAGAAAACGGGTTAAGCACACAAGGTGTCAAATCTTGTCCTAAGTCATCATTTGAAGTCCTATTCAATTTGATTTGTGATTTAGGAATCCATAGCTTCAATCCTTGTTTTGAGTGTTGAGGGGATGTGGAGTTTGCTTGGGCACCCAAATTTGTTTAACATTAGGACTATACCCTGTTGAGTTCCTATGCATCAATCGATTGAATACGAGAGTGTTCGAGACGTGGCTTGCATGAGATGATGGCTGTCGAGTAGAAGAGTGATGTATCTTATAAATATTAGATTTATTAAAACGGGAAACATCACAATAATTAATAGTCTTCGAAGAAATGGAGTTATGTTCATCAGAAGCATAGTTTGTAGAGTACAAAGCCTTGGTAGGAGAGAGCTTAGATTTTGATTTCCTGACCCAGTCCATCGTCTTCGTCTTCTTGGTTAGTTTCTTGCCTGTAGCTAAATTTGACACATTATTAGGAGTTAAATCATAAGTCGAAGAAGAACCAACTTCAGATGAATGATCGTTGAGATTTCTTAGGAGGAAAATTTCATTTAGTAGTTTCTCTTTTTCGAACTTGAAGATTTCAATTTGATTTTGGTGTTCCTTTGCTTGTAGTTTAATGGTGTTCTGGAGACGCGAGATTTCAGCGAGAAAGTCAATCGTTCCTTTTCTTTGTATCTTGTCTAGTTGAGTTTGCGAGCCTGACTTAGCAAAGAAGCGTGCATCATTCTTGATTGTGCTAGCATTTGCTAATCTAAAACGAGAATTTAGGGCAAGTGCATCATCGTAGGAATAGTAATGATTTGAAGAAGAAGCAAATTTTTCAAATAGCAAATCGTCTCTTGTGGCTTTTTCTTTCCCTTTCATTGTCTTGCAAAGTGATGCCTCTAGTTTCGACTCAGCTGGAGGCGGTTGTGAGCAGAAACCTATGGGATTGTTGATATGGTCTTCAAGTGTTGATATGACTGTCAGAAGTACGTCTTTTTCTACTTGGAAGGCAATCTTTTCGGACTCAAGAGTCAAGCGCAAATCACAGATTTCCTTGAGAGCTGCTGGGATATATCTAGTAGAGGAATTTGAATTTTGGCCACTGACGTCTTCTGAAGAGGGTGTATATAGAGGTAAGTAGTCGTCTTCAGACAAGGATGTGTCCGTGGTTCTGTCACGTTTATTCAGTTCTTCGTAGTCATATGGGATTTCTACCCTGTCATCTCTATTCCTCTTTTTCTTTTCTAGGATGTCAATTGTAGATGAATTAGTGAAAGGGAGTAGACTGGGTATATTTAAGCCTAGGAAGCTAATATCATAAAGAGGGAGGGGTTTCTTGACTGTTTGTACGGAACCTGGAACAAAGCCTAATCCTTCACGGGGATCATAAAATTCTATGTCTCTAGGCTTGTTTAGAAAAATCGTTCTATCTGTTTGTCCTCTTTTTGTTAGGAGATCCTCAAGTTTCTTTATTTTGGAATATAGACGATTTCGTTCCTTGGATAAGAATTCATATTTTTGGGATATGGAATTACGCTCTTGCTCACTCTTCTTGAAATCATTTTCCTTTTCGGAAAGTTTTTCTTCTAGATCTCTTATCCTAGTCTCATGTCTGAGGGATGTATCCTGAGCTTGTTCTAGAACGAGTTTAACTTAGCCTTTTCTACTAGTTCGGTTCGCAAGACCTTTTCATTGTTCGCTAACCTAGTTTCTAGTTTTCTTAATGATTGGTTTTCACTAGACATAGATGTTAGTCTATCTTGAAGAATTGAAATCTCTAAATGTAGATCAGAGTAAGAATTGTGTACCTCAGTTTCTGAAGATGAGTCAGTTGGGAGAGTATCTGCAGTGGTATGTGCTTCATCTTCAGAGTCAGCTTCGACATTTGCCATGGGGCGCAGGCCAACACACGCGGAGCAAGGGTCTCTGTGCGGGGAATTTCTGAGATTTGATATCTCCTCTAAAAGTTTTTCCTTCTCCGCTCGAAAGCCTACTCTTTCCGATTCCAAGGTTGCGTTTAATTTGGAAATTTTACTGGCAACCTCCGGAATTTCCAACCACGAGATAGGTCTATTACAGTGTAAATCGTTTTGCTCGTCAAGCGCCGAAAAAGAATTTTGGTCGACTAGCTTCGCAATAATTGTCTCTAAAGGGATAGATCTAGTATACCATTTATTGAGGTATTTAAAAATAATCTCATATTGTTGAGCGGCAACATTCCACTCAGTTGCTATGAGTTCTAGATGATTTAGCTCAAGTAATTCACGCTTTAATTCCTTAATTTCTTTAGCTTGTTCATTCGCTTTCTGTTCCCAATGATACGGCATATTGAAAGTGGATATTGAAGGTTCAGTTCTAGAATTATTTTGGTTGGATATGGATCTTAATCGTGTTGATCAACTTAGCTTAGACGATTCAGAACAAAATTAGAAAAGATAAAATAATCATATAATTAAATATATCTTATTTTATTTTTATTTTTAATTTTTATATTTTTTATTTTTAATTTTTTTTTTAAGTGATTCTTAATACTAAATATATATGTATAAATAGATAAATATATATAACTAGATAATATGTAATAATAGGAATTGAGTTATCTAAAGAGAGAACTCGAGATTAAAAATATAGAGAGGCCCAATTGAAATTGATTAAAGAGAGGCCCAATACGGTAAATATCGAGAGCGGCCCAATTTGAAAAATGTCGAGAGCGGGTAAATGACAGATGTCGAGAGGATGTCGTGATCTAGAAAATTTAAATCAATTTAAAATTCCAATTGAAAGATGTCGAAAGAGAGCCCTCGAGATTTAACAGAAAATTAAAAAGGATGTCGATAGGCCCAATTGAAAAAATTAGTTAACGATGTCGAGATTGTTTGAAATGTCGAGGAGGCCAAATGCCGAGATCTTAGAAAATGTCGAGAAGGATTTCGAGATCAGATAGTAACTCGAGATCTTGGGAAAATTGCAGTAAATTGAAAGGGTTTTTCGAGATTCAGAGAGTTCGAGAAATCGATGTTGGAAACAGAGAATGCAAGTTGTAAACACCAAGATTGTTTATCAAAGAACGAATCGAACTCGAACTACAGTTTTGAGAGAAGAAAAAAAATGGAGAACAGAAAGAAAACTCAGTTATTTCTTCAAATGTAAACCTGCATCAATAGGATTAATCAATGAAGGAGATATTATGCGAAACCTGTTTCTCAGTTACCAATGAGGGATGGAGGGTTTTGGGAAAGAGAAGTCAAAGGTAGTTTCTGTAGAATGTCGAGAAATGGGAAGGTCAAAAGAGATTTCGAGAGAGTGTGTTTTATCAGTGATTTGCGAATTTGAGAGGAAGAAGACGAAGGATTTCGAGGTCTGAATAGTGTGAATTGGATTTCGAGATGGGAAATTCCTAAGAGAATTTCAAGATAGAATTTGGGAAGAATGTCGAGATGCTTTGGAATTAATATAATTTCAGGCCAAATGTCGAGCCAAGTGTCGAGTATAAAAAATGTCGAGAACAATGTCGGGTAATATAAAATGTCGAGAAGATTGTTGAGATAGATATCGAGTAAGATGTCGGGCTGAATTTGGAGCAAGATGTCGAGCTAAATTCTGAGTAAAATGTCGAGGCAGCTTAGGTCAAAAGATCTCGAGATCTCAAAGAAAAATTCTCTTCGTCGTCACAATCTGTTCTTCGGCTGGAAAAAAATTTCGATCAAGAATTAAAGAGAAGGCAGATATGCACCTATGCTTTTTCCATGAGCCGGAATAAATAAGAGAATTTGGACGAAGAGGAATTAATATTTTTGAATTGAAAGGCGAAAAATTCGATCATCAAGCCGAGCTAAATCTGATGAATTTGATCCACGATTTCGGCTCTGATACCACTTGTTAGGCCGATTTTATCCAACCTTGATCTGATTCATAGGATTAGTATTACCTTATATGATGAATTACGGAAGCAATAACGAAGTAATACCGATAGACGAATTGTAGAGTTGGAACGAGAGCGCGCGAGTTCTTCAGAAAAGTCGTCAACTCTATTAATGAATCAGCGACCCTAAACACTGATGTGTTTAGGGTATTTATACATAAGCCCTAATGGGCTTACTGGGCCCAATATAACTAATATACCCACAAGTCGGTATATTTACAATTGAGTCCTAGGGCAGAATAAAACTACAAGATTAAGATAACCTGATTTAATTGAACACAATAAATATTCCTAACATAAGTACGTACCGCCAGCTGTGGAGTCGTTTACGGCGACGCAGAAGTCTTGTAATGGGTCGGGATCTGAGGCGTGGGCTTGTAAGGAAAAGGCGGTGAAAATGGCGAAGATGATGAGCATGTAATAATGAGTATGAATCACCATTTTTTTTTTGCTAGTTTTTGTTAGAAAGTGCTGATATGCGATGAGGATGATTAGAAAGGGAGGGTTATATGTAGTTGAAGGAAAGCTTTTACTAGTCATGTTGGGTATACAAGCCCTATCCCACACCGATGGAATAAAAGAAATCTGATGGGTTTATAAGCTTGTGGGTTCACTCCCTCTATTGCCAATTGGTTTTAGAGAGGAACCCCACAAGCTTATACCGGGTTGGATTTGGGCTAGAATTGGGTCTGAAAAAATCCCTACATGGTGCGGTGAGCGTGGACGAAGGCGTGAGGGTGCCTGCAGACGGAAAAAAAATTCTAGCCCGGGTACGGTGTGGGTAGTGTGTCCCCGGCCCCTTGTGAGGACGATTGATGAATCTGCGGGGAGAAGCGCTTGGGTGCAGTGATTGCGGAGAAGCGCTTGGGGCAGATAATCGTCGAAGGGGAGGCCCGGTGTGTGGTCTAGAGTTTGAGGGGAGGTTTGTTGGGTATACAAGCCCTATCCCACACCGATGGAATAAAAGAAATCTGATGGGTTTATAAGCTTGTGGGTTCACTCCCTCTATTGCCAATTGGTTTTAGAGAGGAACCCCACAAGCTTATACCGGGTTGGATTTGGGCTAGAATTGGGTCTGAAAAAATCCCTACAAGTCATGGAGGTTTTCTTTATCTTATCTATTTTTTGAGATTTTCGTGGAGAAGCTCATATTGAGTTTGCGTGCAATGCTTTACATTTTGGGAAAATTATTATTGGTGAAAGTTATTGTTTTGAACAAGTAAATGAAGGATAAGAACATAAGATTCATTCAAAGTAGTAAAGTAATACGTTGATTTTTCGAATCATGTTAAGATAAGAAAGCCCCTTTGAGAGAATATGTTTTCGTCCAACATTAAAATTTACATGAATTAACTATATTCCAAAATCGTAATAGTTATTAAAAATATTTTTTTAGAACATAATTTTAATATAACTAGTTACGGTTTTCTAAAATTGCAGTCAAACTTGTTACGTTGAAAAATTACACCTTGTGAAAACTTTTAAGAACTCGCACAAAGCACAAAGAATTGAATAAAACTTAATAACACGATGTAACCCAAACTTAGTCTTAATTATAATTTGCTCCCCGCTAACTATGATTCATCGTAGATGGAACCAAATCAATCAATAACTAACTTTCAAAGTTTGCGCTGTCTTTTTTGACCCATATATATATACATACAAACCGAGGGAAGGAGCTCTGACTTCCGGGAAAATGGGGATTCGAGATGGTGATGATTCAGGTCAGAGTACGACCATATCGCCACCAGATTCGTACAGCGCGGTGGTTCTCGGCGGCACCTTCGACCGCTTACACGACGGGCATCGGCAATTTCTCAAGGTCTGTGTTCGCATTTTTTGTGTCTTCTTATTTGTTCCGCAGTTTATAGCAAAAGTAATTGAATCGAAGTTGATGCGTCCCAAAAAATCGCCTCCTCCACATTGGCGCGTAAATCAGCCTTTTGCTCCCGTCGCCGCCGTAGAATGCCTGAAACGCCAAAGAAAATGAGCTAGAAAGGCGCCGTTTCGGCGACGCCCCTCCGACGCTCAAGTCAGATCATCATCTTTTTCATCGAAAAGGTGACCGCAGGTGCTAGGCATAAAAATAGTTTCAATGTTTTTCGTTACGGAGTGCGTACCTTTGCAAGGATCTGACCGTTACCTTTTATATTAGCTTCGCCTTGACCTGGTCATCACCCAAGCCCGCTTCCTTTGCGGACTCCTCGCCGCGAAGTGGTCTTCCCCACGTTCTTTTCCACGTTCTCCTTGCGACGAGCGATCGGCTTGACGTGCCCACTTCGCGTCTTGGATTTGAGTAGTCGGCTCGTTCGTGTCGACGTGCTTGGGTTCTTCATGCCGACATGATTGCCTTGTTCTCGTCGAGCAGCTCGGCTCGCTCCTGATTTTCCCTTCTCGAGGTCTCTCGGGTCGTCATCCCGAGGCTAAGTTCCCGAGGGTGGCTTTCTTCATCCTCGTTATTTTCTCAATCATATATTGTAATCGTCGAAGGTAAAGTGAATTGTAGAATTGTCGTAAAGAACACAGAGCCCCCTCCCTCCTTCTCTTCTGTCACTTATATATATATATATATATTCATGTAAATCATATAGTCAGAGAGAGCATGGCACGTCTGTAGATGGCTTTTTCTGTAACCGACCATTCACCACTTGCCCCATTATATGCAATCATGACTAATTACTTGGTCTACCCATGTTATTAGTGCAATGGGGATTTGGTCTTCCCATGTTTCTCACATTAACGGGCTTCGTCAACATACATATCCACGTGTTCCCTCGGGTATCGCCCTTCGGGCTTCGGGCCTGTATCGTCCATGGGTGTTCTTCGCGGGGCGTATCCTCGAGAGATCGTCCCCGTGGGGAGTGCTCCCTCCTCGGGAGGTGTTTTTCGCGGGGAATGTTACCCGCCTATTTCGATTAAACTCAAATATTAGACCGGTTAAATCCGGGGATAACAATAGTCCCCCCCACAAATAGTCCAAAAGGAGTGTAGTGAGTTTTGGACGTAGTAGGTAAAATATTCGAGTTTGGAGAAGAGAATCTCGCAAAGATGTTTGGTCGGGCTGCATTCGTGGATATTCATTTCCTTATTGCATGCCCTGCTTTCCCCCGCGCGGACTTGAGTAGTTATCATCAGTGAGTTACATCATTCATCGAGGGTTCGAGATTTTCACGCCTCACTTCGTCGAGGAGTTAAGAATTTTTCGCATTCGCTTATCGAGGACATAGAGTATTTAGCGCCTCATTCATCGATCAGATTTGCCTCATTCATAGAGGACTTTTAGGAAATTTCCTGCCTCATTCACCGAGGACTTAGGAACTTTTGTGCCTCATTCTCGAGGACTTAGGAATTTTCGTGCCTCATTTATCGAGGACTTAATAATTTTCATGCCTCATTCTCGAGGACTTAGGAATTTTCGTGCCTCATTTCTCGAGGACTTAATAATTTTCATGCCTCATTCTCGAGGACTTAGGAATTTTCGTGCCTCATTTGTCGAGGACTTTTCCATCTTTTTCGTTTGGAGATCTCATTCACCTTTTCGGGCGATCGTGCCTCATCCGAGGACTTAATAATTTTCATGCCTCATTCTCGAGGACTTAGGAATTTTCGTGCCTCATTTATCGAGGACTTAATAATTTTCATGCCTCATTCGTCGAGGACTTAGGAATTTTCGTGCCTCATTTATCGAGGACTTTTCCATCTTTTTCGTTTGGAGATTTCATTCACCTTTTCGGGCGATCGTGCCTCATCCGAGGACTTAATAATTTTCATGCCTCATTCTCGAGGACTTAGGAATTTTCGTGCCTCATTTATCGAGGACTTAATAATTTTCATGCCTCATTCTCGAGGACTTAGGAATTTTCGTGCCTCATTTCTCGAGGACTTAATAATTTTCATGCCTCATTCTCGAGGACTTAGGAATTTTCGTGCCTCATTTGTCGAGGACTTTTCCATCTTTTTCGTTTGGAGATCTCATTCACCTTTTCGGGCGATCGTGCTTCATCCGAGGACTTTTCTTCATCTTCGTTCGGCGATTTTATTCACCCTTTCGGGCGATCGTGCCTCATCCGAGGACTTTTCTTCATCTTCGTTCGGCGATTTTATTCACCCTTTCGGGCGATCGTGCCTCATCCGAGGACTTTTCTTCATCTTCGTTCGGCGATTTTATTCACCCTTTCGGGCGATCGTGCCTTATCCGAGGACTTTTCTTCATCTTCGTTCGGCGATTTTATTCACCCTTTCGGGCGATCGTGCCTCATCCGAGGACTTTTCTTCATCTTCGTTCGGCGATTTTATTCACCCTTTCGGGCGATCGTGCCTCATCCGAGGACTTTTCTTCATCTTCGTTCGGCGATTTTATTCACCCTTTCGGGCGATCGTGCCTCATCCGAGGACTTTTCTTCATTCTCATCCGGCGATTTTATTCACCCTTTCGGGCGATCGTGCCTCATCCGAGGACTTTTCTTCATTCTCATCCGGCGATTTTATTCACCCTTTCGGGCGATCGTGCCTCATCCGAGGACTTTTCTTCATTCTCATCCGGCGATTTTATTCACCCTTTCGGGCGATCGTGCCTCATCCGAGGACTTTTCTTCATCTTCGTTCGGCGATTTTATTCACCCTCGCGGGTGATCGGGCCTCATCCGAGGACTTTTCTTCGTTTTTAATCGAGCTTCATAGCTCATCTAACATATCGCCCTCGATTCGGGCCCGAGAGGCCTGCATCACTGAGAAGATAAAGTAACAATATGAATATTATATAGTTGATACCTTTGGTGAGGCATGGCTCATGTCGATCTATCCGATTCTTCGAGATAGTCTGGTCAAGATTTTGCGTTGGCGACGTGACTTTATTCGATGATTTTGCAGTTGTGGTTAGTGCTGGGTTCTTCAGCATCGGCGAGTTGTTGATCTTTAATAGTGACCACCTCAGCCGCAAATAATTTATTTTCTCGAGGGCAACAAGTTTTCATCGCGACGGTTTGGACGACGCCTGCCAATAATGTTCTCGTGGCCGGCAAGCACCCGAGAATTCCTGTACTCATATAGCTCAAAGGAAGTGGTGAATGCGTGGTTAAATTCGTTCGTGGCGATATCAAGATCATCCGTCTAGAACCAAACAGCCACAAGCTCCGAGATAGATAAAATCATCAATCGAGAAAATATTCACCTAACTCATGCAGTCCGGTTAAAATAAAGACAAAACGTAGCAGCTCATGCCCAATTCCTTATAATATTTGGAATAATATTCCAGCAATTACGGATGAAAGCGGCTTCATAAAATCATTCTAGCAATCCAATCAAAATCAGCCGTCAATATAATTAATTCCGTGGCGCAAGAAAAATTATCGTAGCAGGTCCATATATATATAGTGGATAAAAACAACAGGTGTAAATAAATTCAAGTTGCCCCACGTGTATAATAGGCCCAACAACGAATGACCCCAATGCAACCATGACAGATTTACATCAATAGCTCACATGGTTTAATGAATCTCAAATTTGACCCCAAACATTCAGATATCATCATATTCGCTCCACAGTAAAATGATAGAATTAACCCATAAGATCAAGTAACTACGAATCAACCCCGATACATAAGAAAAGCTTACAACCGGGTCCAAGCCGAGAGCGACGGCGGATCTGTCGCCGGTGGCTGAAGTGGCAGCCATGGTGGTATCACTCAGATCTACGAGGATCATGATAGTGGTGGTTTCACCCCACGAAGTCCGTACACGACTTACGGACAGATTTTAAGTCGATATCACCCCTCCCTAATTGAACAAGTCGCCGGTGATTTGGCTCCGAGAAGTCTGCGCAGGTAGGTGAAACAGTTAGTTACCGAATATACATAGCGGGCTACCTTTAATTTCGCGAGACGGGAGCCGATTCATTCGATTTGTCGAGGTTGGGCGGTTGTGTATTCCTTTCTGGTGAGCAGTGTTGGATCTGAGGCAAGATTTGAGGTAAACGACGACGGCGGCAAAGTGACGGCCATGAACACCCTCGTCGGATTTTCATCTGGCGAGTTTGTCCTTCGATCGCTGCTCCCATTAGAAGGTTTCGAGGCTTGAGTATGAGCGTGGTGGGCTGCGATATCGTCGCTCGGGTCGGCTTCATGTCGTGTGTGGCAGCTTCGATGATGAAGGCGAATGGTTTTGACAACGAAGGTGGTTGGTCCGAGGCGTTGATAATGAGGCGTCAGCTTTTATGTCGTTGCACGCTCGGTGAGTGTGCGGGCTGCCTGATCAGGTTATTCTGCCTTGTCACTCAGTTGCTGGGGCAGCTTCGGATCGGGAGGTGCGACAGGCCTGCGATGGCTGTTTTGCGAAGGCTAGCTCGGCCTTGCTTCCAAGGGCGACAATGGGTGGCCCACTCAAACAGTTGCTCGGGGTTGAGCCTCGACGTGCGTTACCCGCTGTTGTGCTCGGGGCTGTCAGGTCGGCGTAAAAATCCTCCGCTCGCGGTGGTGATGCACGTGCGTCGTGTTGCGAGATCATCGCTCGGGTTGGTTTTTTCATTGACAGCGGCCTCTTTTTTTTTCTGGTCTGCTCGGGGTCTGACTAGTTCTACCCACAGCTTCACCAATGATTTCTCCAGAAAGAGATGAACTAGCCCTATGCCGAGGCTGTGCTTCGTATGCAGGTTTCACAGAGCTATCTTTGGTATTACTCATTGTCCGTACCATGACCAAGCTGACCATATTGTGAAAGACCCGCAGTCTTTGACAGTTTTGAAACAATTGTCGGCATATCTCGTTGAACTTTATCACTGTTATATCGAGTTGCCCCTTTTGACAGTTGCTGGATCAGTTTGCTTCAAATGGTGGGCTAGGCATAGATGGTGGGGTGTTCGCTGTTCTGCCCGCGGCGATCACTGGCGGTATGGCATCGATCGACGAAAGTTCCGCGTGCCGCGTTTCTTGAGGTTCGTGTCGATTTTGTTGCGTGAATGATTGGCTCAACCTATCGGCTGATGGCGGTCTCCGATAGATCGTCTGAGGTTCGCGGGCTGAGAATGGTCCTCGCAAACTCAGCCGCTCGAGTCTTATTTGTGAGCCCTTCGTGGCCTGAATTTTCATCTGCGACGGCTGGTTTTCGATTCGCTCATAGTGACGGTCTTCGTCGACAGCGACGGGAAGGCCACGATGGATACGCTTCGGGATGGGCAGATTTCATTGAAACGCATCGAAATCTTTTGAGAACTAAACGTTCCCACAGACGGCGCCAATTGATGCGTCCCAAAAAATCGCCTCCTCCACATTGGCGCGTAAATCAGCCTTTTGCTCCCGTCGCCGCCGTAGAATGCCTGAAACGCCAAAGAAAATGAGCTAGAAAGGCGCCGTTTCGGCGACGCCCCTCCGACGCTCAAGTCAGATCATCATCTTTTTCATCGAAAAGGTGATCGCAGGTGCTAGGCATAAAAATAGTTTCAATGTTTTTCGTTACGGAGTGCGTACCTTTGCAAGGATCTGACCGTTACCTTTTATATTAGCTTCGCCTTGACCTGGTCATCACCCAAGCCCGCTTCCTTTGCGGACTCCTCGCCGCGAAGTGGTCTTCCCCACGTTCTTTTCCACGTTCTCCTTGCGACGAGCGATCGGCTTGACGTGCCCACTTCGCGTCTTGGATTTGAGTAGTCGGCTCGTTCGTGTCGACGTGCTTGGGTTCTTCATGCCGACATGATTGCCTTGTTCTCGTCGAGCAGCTCGGCTCGCTCCTGATTTTCCCTTCTCGAGGTCTCTCGGGTCGTCATCCCGAGGCTAAGTTCCCGAGGGTGGCTTTCTTCATCCTCGTTATTTTCTCAATCATATATTGTAATCGTCGAAGGTAAAGTGAATTGTAGAATTGTCGTAAAGAACACAGAGCCCCCTCCCTCCTTCTCTTCTGTCACTTATATATATATATATATATATATATTCATGTAAATCATATAGTCAGAGAGAGCATGGCACGTCTGTAGATGGCTTTTTCTGTAACCGACCATTCACCACTTGCCCCATTATATGCAATCATGACTAATTACTTGGTCTACCCATGTTATTAGTGCAATGGGGATTTGGTCTTCCCATGTTTCTCACATTAACGGGCTTCGTCAACATACATATCCACGTGTTCCCTCGGGTATCGCCCTTCGGGCTTCGGGCCTGTATCGTCCATGGGTGTTCTTCGCGGGGCGTATCCTCGAGAGATCGTCCCCGTGGGGAGTGCTCCCTCCTCGGGAGGTGTTTTTCGCGGGGAATGTTACCCGCCTATTTCGATTAAACTCAAATATTAGACCGGTTAAATCCGGGGATAACAGAAGTGCTTGATGTATTCCATAAAGTGATTGATTGTTTAAAATTAGCAATTGTATTGGTCGGGTGATGCTGATTACATCTTTGGTATTCCCTAGGCTGCTGCGATGGTTGCTCGCGACAGGATTGTGGTAGGGGTTTGCGATGGCCCGATGCTCACTAAAAAACAGGTATGGTTTAATCTTTGTGTGCTTTAGCTTTGTGTGTTTGTTTGTGTTTCTTTTTCGTTTACCTTAGATAAGAAATATGGTGTGACTAAAACTATTCAGGCTGAGTTTAATTTGAGCATTCATTGTGAAACCGTGATGTAACCTCTGATTCATCGGCTTTCTGCAGTATGCAGATCTGATACAGCCAATTGAGCAGAGGATGAAAAATGTGGAAGAATTTATTAAGGTACAAACACTTGAATATGGCCCATTGCCATTCTGACTTTATGTTCATTGTTCACTATGTAGTATGTATTGCTCATTCTAAGAGCTTCGTGGCATATTTCCATGCTAGCTTTTGAAATATGCGAACTTCTTTAGGCATTTTACCAGGAATTTTTCCCAATGCAGTCTGTTAAACCCGAGCTGAGTGTGCAAGTAGAACCGATTGTAGATCCCTATGGTCCTTCCACTGTGGATGATAATTTAGAGGCTATCATTGTCAGGTTCATTCTCCTTTTCTGGCAATTCAAGGATTCATCCATCCCTGTAATAAGGAAGCAGGCGTCTGATTATTGTAATAATTTTCTTTATTAATACGTTCCAGGATGACTAACTGTTGGCGTTTATTTGCAGCAAAGAAACATTTAGTGGAGGATTATCAGTCAACAAGAGAAGGGCTGAGAATGGTCTTTCGCAACTGAAGGTTTGCTATCAGCTATAGAAGTACAAGTTATCATTGCATCCTTCGTAATTAAGTGCATCAATACACTTTGTGCAGATTGAAGTCGTTGATTTGGTACCCGGAGAATCTACTGGAGAAAAGCTGAGTTCCACGGCACTACGAAGGCTCGAAGCTGAGAAACTCAAGAATCATCATCATCAAGAAAATCAGGTATAATGCACAGATTAACAAGTGTTATTCACCGGGCGTCTCGTGTGTAGATGTTTGTACACGTCCGAATATTGAGAGTTATTACATTATATAGCTCATTAAAAAATGTAATCTTTCCTACGGAGCTCATGCTCACCAATTCAGATTTTCTTTATCGTCTTTGCAATTTATTAAGTAGCGATCAATGTTCTCATGGCACCTAAGCTATGTCGATATGAAGAAGCAATCCAAATTAGGTCTCAACAAAGACAGAAAAGTTCTGAGTTGTCGAACGTCATCATAGCAACCATTGCAAGGCTTCGTTTCTGAAAATTCGGACACGGGGAATATGAACCAAATGTACACTGTTATATTTCAGGGTTATTAGTTGGTTTATGCTCTTCCCTGCTGTTCAACTTTTATTACAAACAGCATAATTTTCTTTGAAGAAGCAGAAAAAGGAAAATCAGAAAACTGATGCGGGCTACACCTCAGGCCAGGCTTAGGTGTTGTGTGGCTGTCCAAGAACTGTTAGGCTCTGTTATCCCCGGATTTAACCGGTCAAATATTCGAGTTTGACCGAAAAGAGGTGGGAAATATTCCCCGCCAAATCACCTCCCGAGGAGGGAGACATCCCACCAAGGCGTAAAAGATCTCCCGAGGGCCCGCGAGAACATCCCGAGGCGATCAACGCCCAAAGAACGCCGCCCGAGGAACGATGCCTTGCCCGAACATATTCCCGAGGACGTCACATAAACGAGAGAGAGCAAAAGGAGCAGTTACACTCCGACGTGGCCGTTATAAACCCCACCCATCACTAAGTATCATGGGCCAAGGAGTGGGTGGTTACCCAATCTCAACTACATGCCATTATCTCCCTTATACCTCAGTTATATAGAGAGGACGGCACAGATATTGAGGGGAAGTCTTTTTCCACCAAGAGAAGGGCAGATACGCACACAAGGCTCTCTCTCTCATCCTTTTACGCTGTATGACACAAAAGAGGTGAAGAGAAACGAGGAAAGAAGCGAGTAACCTCGAGGGCGACCCCGAGAACGGAAGCAGCCCGCGGAGAATTCGACTCAAAGGAGAAATCAACCTCGAGAAGATGGCCCGAGAGACCTTGAAAAGAGAAGACCGAGATCAAGCCGAGCAGTCGACGAGAACGACCCGAGCACGTCGACGAGAACGACCCGAGCAACTCGATCCTAAGACGCGAAGTGGACACGTCGAGCCGGCCGCGCTTCGCAAGGAAAACGTGGGAAAGATCGTGGGGAAGACCACGTCGCCACGAGGAGTCCGCGAAAGAAGCAGGCTAGGGTGATGACCAGGTCAAGGAGGCTAGTATAAAAGGTAACGGTTGAATCATTTTCCCAGGTATGCCAAAAACGAACACTGAAACTGTATTTTGAGCCTAGCACCTGTAATTACCCGTTTTTTTATGACGAAGATGATTATCTGACTTGAGCGTCGGAGGGGCGTCGCCGAAACGGCGCCTCCCTTAGTGTATTTTCTCTGATATTTCAGGCACTCTACGGCGACGACGAAGTTAAAAGGCATTCAATAGCGGCGACGGGAGCAAACGATCCATTTTACGCGCCAACTCGGGAACGTGATTTTTTGGGACGCATCAATTGGCGCCGTCTGTGGGAACGTTTTGTTCTCAAAAATACGATGCGTTCTGAGAAAATATGCCCACTCCGAAGCCGTTAGTCATCGTGACCTCCCCGTCGCCGTCGACCAAGACCACCACCATGAATGAGTCAAAAACCAGCCGTTGTAAACGAAAACTCAGACCACTGAATGGCTACAAATCAGACCCGGACAAGGTTGTCGCAAGCTCGCATCACCCCCGCGAACGGATGATCCTTGTGAAGGTATCGGCAGCCCCGAGCACCACAACGAAGAACGCACCGTCGAGGCTCGAGCGGACTAGTCGCCTTCGTCATCGACACCAGGCGAAGGAGATGTAAAGCCGACCCGAGCTGTTGCAGCCCCCAAGCGAAGCCGAAACCGGGCAGCCAACTTCAGACCCCAATCGTCAACCTCGAGGAAACGGAGGGAACCGACGATAATTTTACGAAGTTGACGACGCTCACGGCATGCGCCTTCAATCTTACCCTTCGTCGTCAATAAAACCTCGTCAACAAACTCAAATCAACGACGATTCGTAAGAAAACGGAAACAGAGGAGCAAATCGAGGATGAGATTTTTTGATATTGGAGAGCACACACATCACCCTGCTAGATGGATCGGAAGCTACAACCACGGCGACCTCCCCTCTGATCTGAGGCGGCCTCTCGCCTGGTGACGGTAACGTTGAGTCGGTTATAAATTTTACGGAGTATTTGAGCCAATTTGGCATATTTAGGAAATATGGGGATAACCTTTGTTATTTGCACGAGGAGCAGAATAATACGAAAACTAGTACGAGGGGACTACATTGATATCTCTAACATTTTGCTTGTCTGTTAACTCGATAGGAATTATTTGAATATATTCCGAAACATAGCGATTTGAAATACTCGCGACTTTTTAGATTGATTCTGGAAGGAATAAATATTATATAATCGGGCCAGAATGGAAATGTAGAAACTTCGGACGCCGGGTTTTTTAGGTTCATATTATCAATGAGCCATTTTAGTTTTTGGGCTGCTGTTAAGAATTCCGTCAGAATGCTGATTGGGCTGCTAGAAATAATTTTGTCAGGCCTATTCAATTATTTTTCGCTGGAATTATAGAAGTTACTTGGGCTGTTAACATTCTTTGCATGGACTGAGTCTGACGGGAAAACTAATGCTTTGATAATTAATTTGGGCTGCTCGACGAAACTCACGCCAACATATACGGACTCAATATCACCTCCATCGCTTTCTTGGAGCCATTTGAGTGCAGGAATTTTCGGGCGCTTTTGGCCCATGAAAATATTATTGACAGCCTCATCTATGTCGCCGCGAGGGACATCCGCTGCTCTCGATGATAATTAGTTATTTGAGCAGCAGCCTATGAAGATCGCAGGAGGGAGCTCATTCGGCAGTTTGGTGAGGCTCGTCTATGTCGACAAACTCAAGACGACTTGCTTATTGAGAATCCCGAGGCGATCAGGCCGATCCACCTCCCTTCGGCTAGCTTTTTACCGCGGGGCCGAGGCGACCACCATCGAAGATCAATACACGTCGATGACGAAGAATTCACTACGACATGACGCAGAAATCGAATATCAAAGTCATTTTACCAACACAAAATCCTTGTCGGGCTATCTTGAAGAGTCGAAGAAATCGGCATGATCCACGGCCACTGAAGAAGTCGGGATTCCCAAATGATTGAATAGCTGCACCATGAGGCGATGATCGTGGCTATGATTGCGACGAGCAGGACCACTCCTCCATCAACGGCGGCAGATCGGCCGTTGCTCGCCACTTCGGACCCGGCTGTCACGAGGACAAGTTCGTCGAGGCTTACGCTCGAACGGATGTTTCGCCCACATTTGTCGAGGATAAAAAGTACATCGGGCCGATTAGAAGAGCTCGTGTTTGTGGTCGTATCTCTTAGCCGAATTATCACAATCGACAAATATCGAGGCGCTGCCGAACTCGCCCGAAGCTCTCTCCATGACCGCCTCGAGCAACAAAGTGGAATGCCATCACGCCACGGGCGACCCAGCTTCGCAACCAGAGGAAACACAATTCGATGATTAGAGTCATGACCTGAGAAAACTGGGACAACATGACACGCAATCTGAAGGTACATAATATGTAATCTGATATATTACTTTAAACAATGATAACAGATCAACGTCGGGTTCGAGTCGACGATTCACTCTAAACAAGGCGCAAGCGAAAAATCCTATCCAACGAGCGATCTTTCATTCCTCTCGGGGAACAAACCGTCGAGTGAGGAGCATGTATCAAGAAACGAAGAAAAGTCCTCGGATGAGGCACGATCACCCGAAAGGGTGAAGAAAATCGCCGAACGGAAACGAAGAAAAGTCCTCGGATGAGGCACGATCACCCGAAAGGGTGAAGAAAATCGCCGAACGGAAACGAAGAAAAGTCCTCGGATGAGGCACGATCACCCGAAAGGGTGAAGAAAATCGCCGAACGGAAACGAAGAAAAGCCCTCGGATGAGGCACGATCACCCGAAAGGGTGAAGAAAATCGCCGAACGGAAACGAAGAAAAGCCCTCGGATGAGGCACGATCACCCGAGAGGGTGAAGAAAATCGCCGAACGGAAACGAAGAAAAGCCCTCGGATGAGGCACGATCACCCGAAAGGGTGAAGAAAATCGCCGAACGGAAACGAAGAAAAGTCCTCGGATGAGGCACGATCACCCGAAAGGGTGAAGAAAATCGCCGAACGGAAACGAAGAAAAGCCCTCGGATGAGGCACGATCACCCGAGAGGGTGAAGAAAATCGCCGAACGGAAACGAAGAAAAGCCCTCGGATGAGGCACGATCACCCGAAAGGGTGAAGAAAATCGCCGAACGGAAACGAAGAAAAGTCCTCGGATGAGGCACGATCACCCGAAAGGGTGAAGAAAATCGCCGAACGGAAACGAGGAAAAGTCCTCGGATGAGGCATGATCACCCGAGAGGGTGAATAAAATCGCCGAATGAAGATGAAGAAAAGTCCTCGGATGAGGCATGATCACCCGTAAGGGTGAATAAAATCTCCAAATAAAGCTCGAGGGAAGATGAAGAAAAGCCCTCGAGAATGAGGCATGAAAATTATTAAGTCCTCGATAAATGAGGCACGAAAAATTCCTAAGTCCTAGATGAATGAGGCACGAAAAATTCCTAAGTCCTCGATGAATGAGGCACGAAAATTCCTACGTCCTCGAGAATGAGGCATGAAAATTATTAAGTCCTCGATGAATGAGGCACGAAAATTCCTACGTCCTCGAGAATGAGGCATGAAAATTATTAAGTCCTCGATAAAAGAGGCGCGAAAATCTCTAAGTCCTCGATAAATGAGGCACGGAAAACTCCAAGTCCTCGACGAATGAGGCACGATAATTCCTAAGTCCTCGATGAATGAGGCACGATTCCTAAGTCCTCGATGAATGAGGCACGAAAATTCCTACGTCCTCGAGAATGAGGCATGAAAATTATTAAGTCCTCGATGAAAGAGGCGCGAAAATCTCCAAGTCCTCGAGGAATGAGGCACGAAAATTCCTAAGTCCTCGAGAATGAGGCACAAAAGTTCCTAAGTCCTCGATGAATGAGGCATGAAATTTCCTAAAGTCCTCTATGAATGAGGCAAATCTGCTCGATGAATGGGGCACGAAAAATTCCTAAGTCCTCGATGAATGAGGCACGAAAATTCCTAAGTCCTCGAGAATGAGGCACAAAAGTTCCTAAGTCCTCGATGAATGAGGCATGAAATTTCCTAAAGTCCTCTATGAATGAGGCAAATCTGCTCGATGAATAGGCATGAAATTTCCTAAAGTCCTCTATGAATGAGTCAAATCTGCTCGATGAATGAGGCGCTAAATATTCCCAAGTCCTCGATAAGCGAATGCAAAAAATTCTTAACTCCTCGACGAAGTGAGGCGTGAAAATCTCGAACCCTCGATGAATGATGTAACTCACTGATGATAACTACTCAAGTCCGCGCGGGGGAAAGCAGGGCATGCAATGAGGAAATGAATATCCACGAATGCGGCCCGACCAAATATCTTTGCACCCTTCTCTAAACTCGAATATTTTACCCACTACGTCCAAAACTCACTACACTCTTTTTGGACTATTTTTGGGGGGGACTATTGTTATCCCCGGATTTAACCGGTCAAATATTCGAGTTTGACCGAAAAGAGGTGGGAAATATTCCCCGCCAAATCACCTCCCGAGGAGGGAGACATCCCACCAAGGCGTAAAAGATCTCCCGAGGGCCCGCGAGAACATCCCGAGGCGATCAACGCCCAAAGAACGCCGCCCGAGGAACGATGCCTTGCCCGAACATATTCCCGAGGACGTCACATAAACGAGAGAGAGCAAAAGGAGCAGTTACACTCCGACGTGGCCATTATAAACCCCACCCATCACTAAGTATCATGGGCCAAGGAGTGGGTGGTTACCCAATCTCAACTACATGCCATTATCTCCCTTATACCTCAGTTATATAGAGAGGACGGCACAGATATTGAGGGGAAGTCTTTTTCCACCAAGAGAAGGGCAGATACGCACACAAGGCTCTCTCTCTCATCCTTTTACGCTGTATGACACAAAAGAGGTGAAGAGAACCGAGGAAAGAAGCGAGTAACCTCGAGGGCGACCCGAGAACGGAAGCAGCCCGCGGAGAATTCGACTCAAAGGAGAAATCAACCTCGAGAAGATGGCCCGAGAGACCTTGAAAAGAGAAGACCGAGATCAAGCCGAGCAGTCGACGAGAACGACCCGAGCACGTCGACGAGAACGACCCGAGCAACTCGATCCTAAGACGCGAAGTGGACACGTCGAGCCGGCCGCGCTTCGCAAGGAAAACGTGGGAAAGATCGTGGGGAAGACCACGTCGCCACGAGGAGTCCGCGAAAGAAGCAGGCTAGGGTGATGACCAGGTCAAGGAGGCTAGTATAAAAGGTAACGGTTGAATCATTTTCCCAGGTATGCCAAAAACGAACACTGAAACTGTATTTTGAGCCTAGCACCTGTAATTACCCGTTTTTTTATGACGAATATGATTATCTGACTTGAGCGTCGGAGGGGCGTCGCCGAAACGGCGCCTCCCTTAGTGTATTTTCTCTGATATTTCAGGCACTCTACGGCGACGACGAAGTTAAAAGGCATTCAATAGCGGCGACGGGAGCAAACGATCCATTTTACGCGCCAACTCGGGAACGTGATTTTTTGGGACGCATCAGGCTCTAACTCAACTTGTCCAATCTACAGATGAACACAGATTTTATAAACTTATCCGAATGCTAATAGAACAGATTATATGTATATACTATATACCATCATGCGTTCTCTTACCTTTGCGTTTTCGACGCAAACGAAATCTTTGTAACACGATTCCATCGTCAAATAAGGATTCCACAGAACAGCATCTGACCAGCTGCATTGTAAGAAAAAAGAAAATGGAGTTCGAAAAACGATGAGCAGAATGATGTGAGTTTAAACAGAGAAGATAAATCAATATACATCAGCTTGAACATTTTGGATTACTTTGTATTCTTGATGATGATCGTATCTCCCAATCCATTCTCCAGCTTTACTTCGCTTGGAGCATCGAGATAGATGCAGTCTACAAATCCAGGAAACGTCACCACGTCCCTAATTCAAGAAAATCGATAAATTAAAATCGTGACTTAAAAAAAATGATTTTGATAGAACTAAAATGGAAAAAAAAAAAAAGAACAACCTTTCCTCTTTTCCCTCGATTGGATTTTTAGGATCAGGGTCTTTGTTCAGCGTCTTACAACCTTTTAATCCGCTAACAGAAGCTCCAGTTACTGAAGCCTGCAAGCGAAATTGTAATATGGAAAATTCCAGGATTTGATAAGACGATAAGAACTTCACATGATGATGAAAAGAAACTTGCTTTAAAGTACGTATGCAGAGCAGAGGTAAACGAAAATGGCTTCTCATCGACATTTGTAACTTTCAGCTCGGTCGAGAGGGTATTTCCTTCCAAAACCACCTGGAAAGTATTGATTTGCCAATTAAATCGCTGCTTTTAAGGGTTATGTGAGACATGCAAACAAAAGAAAACAGCACAACTTAGCAACCTTGTACAGCGCTTGAAATCTATAGTCCCACATAGAACGGCTATATTCGTCGTCTTTCAACTCCAAAGTAACGGTGGGATTTCCATCGTTGTTCTCAGAACTAACGACAGACCAGTTCATATTCCTCGCAAATCCATGCTGTGTTGATTACGGTTGTTAAGCTTTCTAAGGACTAAGTTATTGCATTGTATCTTGTGTAACAAAATGATCAAGATTTCAGGCAGAATTAAGCAGTTTACCTGCTGTAAGACGCCCGGTCCAAACTGGGGAAAACAATGTGGTGCTCCTCCACTAAGAAAAACAAAGGGATTGTGCAAAAATACGAACTTTACGAATTCTGAGCATGAATTCGAGTGTTACAATGGCGAAATACACACTAAACCATTGTATACCTTATTGGCTTCTGCCCATTAAATACAGCATCGGGCCGAACAAAGAGAAGGTCTTTATCGGAGACTTTCCAAGACGTTAAACAACCTCCGAATAGGTATAGCTCGGCTTCACTGCATACCATGTTTAACATCTAATTATTACACAACTCTTATTTGAGAAGAGTATGTAACATAATTTTTTCAATTTCAATTTTATAACGGCCACGTCGGAGTGTAACTGCTCCTTTTGCTCTCTCTCGTTTATGTGACGTCCTCGGGAATATGTTCGGGCAAGGCATCGTTCCTCGGGCGGCGTTCTTTGGGCGTTGATCGCCTCGGGATGTTCTCGCGGGCCCTCGGGAGATCTTTTACGCCTTGGTGGGATGTCTCCCTCCTCGGGAGGTGATTTGGCGGGGAATATTTCCCACCTCTTTTCGGTCAAACTCGAATATTTGACCGGTTAAATCCGGGGATAACAATAGTCCCCCCCAAAAATAGTCCAAAAAGAGTGTAGTGAGTTTTGGACGTAGTGGGTAAAATATTCGAGTTTAGAGAAGGGTGCAAAGATATTTGGTCGGGCCGCATTCGTGGATATTCATTTCCTCATTGCATGCCCTGCTTTCCCCCGCGCGGACTTGAGTAGTTATCATCAGTGAGTTACATCATTCATCGAGGGTTCGAGATTTTCACGCCTCACTTCGTCGAGGAGTTAAGAATTTTTTGCATTCGCTTATCGAGGACTTGGGAATATTTAGCGCCTCATTCATCGAGCAGATTTGACTCATTCATAGAGGACTTTAGGAAATTTCATGCCTATTCATCGAGCAGATTTGCCTCATTCATAGAGGACTTTAGGAAATTTCATGCCTCATTCATCGAGGACTTAGGAACTTTTGTGCCTCATTCTCGAGGACTTAGGAATTTTCGTGCCTCATTCATCGAGGACTTAGGAATTTTTCGTGCCCCATTCATCGAGCAGATTTGCCTCATTCATAGAGGACTTTAGGAAATTTCATGCCTCATTCATCGAGGACTTAGGAACTTTTGTGCCTCATTCTCGAGGACTTAGGAATTTTCGTGCCTCATTCCTCGAGGACTTGGAGATTTTCGCGCCTCTTTCATCGAGGACTTAATAATTTTCATGCCTCATTCTCGAGGACGTAGGAATTTTCGTGCCTCATTCATCGAGGACTTAGGAATCGTGCCTCATTCATCGAGGACTTAGGAATTATCGTGCCTCATTCGTCGAGGACTTGGAGTTTTCCGTGCCTCATTTATCGAGGACTTAGAGATTTTCGCGCCTCTTTCATCGAGGACTTAATAATTTTCATGCCTCATTCTCGAGGACGTAGGAATTTTCGTGCCTCATTCATCGAGGACTTAATAATTTTCATGCCTCATTCTCGAGGACGTAGGAATTTTCGTGCCTCATTCATCGAGGACTTAGGAATTTTTCGTGCCTCATTCATCTAGGACTTAGGAATTTTTCGTGCCTCATTTATCGAGGACTTAATAATTTTCATGCCTCATTCTCGAGGGCTTTTCTTCATCTTCCCTCGAGCTTTATTTGGAGATTTTATTCACCCTTACGGGTGATCATGCCTCATCCGAGGACTTCTCTTCATCTTCATTCGGCGATTTTATTCACCCTCTCGGGTGATCATGCCTCATCCGAGGACTTTTCCTCGTTTCCGTTCGGCAATTTTCTTCACCCTTTCGGGTGATCGTGCCTCATCCGAGGACTTTTCTTCGTTTCCGTTCGGCGATTTTCTTCACCCTTTCGGGTGATCGTGCCTCATCCGAGGGCTTTTCTTCGTTTCCGTTCGGCGATTTTCTTCACCCTCTCGGGTGATCGTGCCTCATCCGAGGGCTTTTCTTCGTTTCCGTTCGGCGATTTTCTTCACCCTTTCGGGTGATCGTGCCTCATCCGAGGACTTTTCTTCGTTTCCGTTCGGCGATTTTCTTCACCCTTTCGGGTGATCGTGCCTCATCCGAGGGCTTTTCTTCGTTTCCGTTCGGCGATTTTCTTCACCCTCTCGGGTGATCGTGCCTCATCCGAGGGCTTTTCTTCGTTTCCGTTCGGCGATTTTCTTCACCCTTTCGGGTGATCGTGCCTCATCCGAGGGCTTTTCTTCGTTTCCGTTCGGCGATTTTCTTCACCCTTTCGGGTGATCGTGCCTCATCCGAGGACTTTTCTTCGTTTCCGTTCGGCGATTTTCTTCACCCTTTCGGGTGATCGTGCCTCATCCGAGGACTTTTCTTCGTTTCCGTTCGGCGATTTTCTTCACCCTTTCGGGTGATCGTGCCTCATCCGAGGACTTTTCTTCGTTTCTTGATACATGCTCCTCACTCGACGGTTTGTTCCCCGAGAGGAATGAAAGATCGCTCGTTGGATAGGATTTTTCGCTTGCGCCTTGTTTAGAGTGAATCGTCGACTCGAACCCGACGTTGATCTGTTATCATTGTTTAAAGTAATATATCAGATTACATATTATGTACCTTCAGATTGCGTGTCATGTTGTCCCAGTTTTCTCAGGTCATGACTCTAATCATCGAATTGTGTTTCCTCTGGTTGCGAAGCTGGGTCGCCCGTGGCGTGATGGCATTCCACTTTGTTGCTCGAGGCGGTCATGGAGAGAGCTTCGGGCGAGTTCGGCAGCGCCTCGATATTTGTCGATTGTGATAATTCGGCTAAGAGATACGACCACAAACACGAGCTCTTCTAATCGGCCCGATGTACTTTTTATCCTCGACAAATGTGGGCGAAACATCCGTTCGAGCGTAAGCCTCGACGAACTTGTCCTCGTGACAGCCGGGTCCGAAGTGGCGAGCAACGGCCGATCTGCCGCCGTTGATGGAGGAGTGGTCCTGCTCGTCGCAATCATAGCCACGATCATCGCCTCATGGTGCAGCTATTCAATCATTTGGGAATCCCGACTTCTTCAGTGGCCGTGGATCATGCCGATTTCTTCGACTCTTCAAGATAGCCCGACAAGGATTTTGTGTTGGTAACGTGACTTTGATATTCGATTTCTGCGTCATGTCGTAGTGAATTCTTCGTCATCGACGTGTATTGATCTTCGATGGTGGTCGCCTCGGCCCCGCGGTAAAAAGCTAGCCGAAGGGAGGTGGATCGGCCTGATCGCCTCGGGATTCTCAATAAGCAAGTCGTCTTGAGTTTGTCGACATAGACGAGCCTCACCAAACTGCCGAATGAGCTCCCTCCTGCGATCTTCATAGGCTGCTGCTCAAATAACTAATTATCATCGAGAGCAGCGGATGTCCCTCGCGGCGACATAGATGAGGCTGTCAATAATATTTTCATGGGCCAAAAGCGCCCGAAAATTCCTGCACTCAAATGGCTCCAAGAAAGCGATGGAGGTGATATTGAGTCCGTATATGTTGGCGTGAGTTTCGTCGAGCAGCCCAAATTAATTATCAAAGCATTAGTTTTCCCGTCAGACTCAGTCCATGCAAAGAATGTTAACAGCCCAAGTAACTTCTATAATTCCAGCGAAAAATAATTGAATAGGCCTGACAAAATTATTTCTAGCAGCCCAATCAGCATTCTGACGGAATTCTTAACAGCAGCCCAAAAACTAAAATGGCTCATTGATAATATGAACCTAAAAAACCTGGCGTCAGAAGTTTCTACATTTCCATTCTGGCCCGATTATATAATATTTATTCCTTCCAGAATCAATCTAAAAAGTCGCGAGTATTTTAAATCGCTATGTTTCGGAATATATTCAAATAATTCCTATCGAGTTAACAGACAAGCAAAAATGTTAGAGATATCAATGTAGTCCCCTCGTACTAGTTTTCGTATTATTCTGCTCCTCGTGCAAATAACAAAGGTTATCCCCATATTTCCTAAATATGCCAAATTGGCTCAAATACTCCGTAAAATTTATAACCGACTCAACGTTACCGTCACCAGGCGAGAGGCCGCCTCAGATCAGAGGGGAGGTCGCCGTGGTTGTAGCTTCCGATCCATCTAGCAGGGTGATGTGTGTGCTCTCCAATATCAAAAAATCTCATCCTCGATTTGCTCCTCTGTTTCCGTTTTCTTACGAATCGTCGTTGATTTGAGTTTGTTGACGAGGTTTTATTGACGACGAAGGGTAAGATTGAAGGCGCATGCCGTGAGCGTCGTCAACTTCGTAAAATTATCGTCGGTTCCCTCCGTTTCCTCGAGGTTGACGATTGGGGTCTGAAGTTGGCTGCCCGGTTTCGGCTTCGCTTGGGGGCTGCAACAGCTCGGGTCGGCTTTACATCTCCTTCGCCTGGTGTCGATGACGAAGGCGACTAGTCCGCTCGAGCCCCGACGGTGCGTTCTTCGTTGTGGTGCTCGGGGCTGCCGATACCTTCACAAGGATCATCCGTTCGCGGGGGTGATGCGAGCTTGCGACAACCTTGTCCGGGTCTGATTTGTAGCCATTCAGTGGTCTGAGTTTTCGTTTACAACGGCTGGTTTTTGACTCATTCATGGTGGTGGTCTTGGTCGACGGCGACGGGGAGGTCACGATGACTAACGGCTTCGGAGTGGGCAGATTTTCTCAGAACGCATCGTATTTTTTGAGAACAAAACGTTCCCACAGACGGCGCCAATTGATGCGTCCCAAAAAATCACGTTCCCGAGTTGGCGCGTAAAATGGATCGTTTGCTCCCGTCGCCGCTATTGAATGCCTTTTAACTTCGTCGTCGCCGTAGAGTGCCTGAAATATCAGAGAAAATACACTAAGGGAGGCGCCGTTTCGGCGACGCCCCTCCGACGCTCAAGTCAGATAATCATCTTCGTCATAAAAAAACGGGTAATTACAGGTGCTAGGCTCAAAATACAGTTTCAGTGTTCGTTTTTGGCATACCTGGGAAAATGATTCAACCGTTACCTTTTATACTAGCCTCCTTGACCTGGTCATCACCCTAGCCTGCTTCTTTCGCGGACTCCTCGTGGCGACGTGGTCTTCCCCACGATCTTTCCCACGTTTTCCTTGCGAAGCGCGGCCGGCTCGACGTGTCCACTTCGCGTCTTAGGATCGAGTTGCTCGGGTCGTTCTCGTCGACGTGCTCGGGTCGTTCTCGTCGACTGCTCGGCTTGATCTCGGTCTTCTCTTTTCAAGGTCTCTCGGGCCATCTTCTCGAGGTTGATTTCTCCTTTGAGTCGAATTCTCCGCGGGCTGCTTCCGTTCTCGGGGTCGCCCTCGAGGTTACTCGCTTCTTTCCTCGGTTCTCTTCACCTCTTTTGTGTCATACAGCGTAAAAGGATGAGAGAGAGAGCCTTGTGTGCGTATCTGCCCTTCTCTTGGTGGAAAAAGACTTCCCCTCAATATCTGTGCCGTCCTCTCTATATAACTGAGGTATAAGGGAGATAATGGCATGTAGTTGAGATTGGGTAACCACCCACTCCTTGGCCCATGATACTTAGTGATGGGTGGGGTTTATAACGGCCACGTCGGAGTGTAACTGCTCCTTTTGCTCTCTCTCGTTTATGTGACGTCCTCGGGAATATGTTCGGGCAAGGCATCGTTCCTCGGGCGGCGTTCTTTGGGCGTTGATCGCCTCGGGATGTTCTCGCGGGCCCTCGGGAGATCTTTTACGCCTTGGTGGGATGTCTCCCTCCTCGGGAGGTGATTTGGTGGGGAATATTTCCCACCTCTTTTCGGTCAAACTCGAATATTTGACCGGTTAAATCCGGGGATAACAATAGCCTTCTCAAATTTCTGTCCAGAAATTGAATCAAGAACTGCAAAATGCAATCACACAAATAGCACAGAAAAAGCATAAAAGACATTTCTTCAGTTAAATTACAAAATGGGGCACCTTCCACGAGCAGAAGTCAAGACAACCTTGGGCAGATCGCCCAACCCTTTACCGAGCTTAACATTCTCGACATTCAAGCTCGCTGACGCCATTTTAACACCACGAAACCTGGTAAAAAAATCCCAGATATTATTCGACCCTTTCTGTTTATAATTACTATCAAACTGATCCTTTTTTTTTTTTTTTTGCTGTCAATAAATCAGCAAAATTTCACCTATTTACTCGGCGAGTTCTGATGGGCGAGGTTACGGTCGACAAAGACGACGTCGTCATTGACATTGCCACCATGTTGAGCTGAGGTGTCTTTGTACCGATCACTGATTCTCTTTCTTGATTGAAGCTGAGATTGGCTGAAGAAAATAAACGGCTTTCTGTAATAAAAACTTATGACCTCTTAATTACTCTTAGTGGGCTTATATTTGGGATAAAGCCCAATATCAATATCGTATACAAGGGTATACGAGCGTGTACATTATCGTAGTCGTAAAACATATTAATATATGTTAATTAACAATTGTGTATAGGGGTGAAAACGAGCCGAGCTGCTCACGAGCTGCTCGCGAGCAGCTCGGTCAAAACTCGGCTCGAGCTCGATTTTGACCGAGCTCGAGCCGAGCTCGAGCCGAGCTCAATAATTATCGAGCTGAGCTCGAGCTCAATTTATATGGACTCGATAGCTCGTCGAGCTTATCGAGCCCATGTTTAATTTTTTTATACATTTTTTTTATATTATTATATCTTACCTACAAAGATCAAAATACCCAAGTGGAACCCTACATCATGAATTATATTTAATATTCTATTTTCACCTAACAACTCACGGCCGCATTACTGGTTTTTTCCTCACCCACCAGGAGTACAGTTCACCCACCACAAGTACAGCTCACATCTTCTCCTCGATTCACGCAGAAATGGTGGAGTGCGAACGATTTGCTCGAGCAGCCTGAGAACAAGCCCTTTGTGGTCGCTGTTCGAGCAAGAGCAGAGAACAAAAGGAGCAGTGGATTTCTGCAAATTGCGACGAAGCTTCTGAATGACGAGGACAACGATGGTGACAAAGCTTCTGCAAATTGGGATTTAAGCTGGCGAATTAGGGTTCAACAAGATCAGCAGCAGCGAAATCGTCGAAGAAGAAGTAGTAATTAATAGGAGCTAATTTGGGGATTCCGGGAAAACAACCTAGGAGATACGAGCTCGAGCTACAAGTTTGCAAATTCGAGCGTCTCGAGCCGAGCTCGAGCAGCTCGATACTTTCACGAGCCGAGCTCGAGCAGTGAGTATTGATGCTCGATCGAGCTCGAGCCGAGCTCGAGCTCGAATATATTGTTTCGAGCCGAGCTCGAGCTGGGCCATGTTCGGGCTCGGCTCGGCTCGTTTTCACCCCTAATTGTGTATATGGGAAAAAAGAGGCATGTAATAAGTAAAACGGGGGAAATCTAAACCTTAACCTTGTCGAAAGGGCACATGAGTCATACATAGACGAGACGATTGATAGTGTATTTTGATTGTACGAATGAGTGGGAATGGGTCGACAATTAATTTATTTTCCAGCTAATGATAGATTGTTGGAAATAGACGAAAAATGGAATGATTTCTTGGCATTGTTCGATGCAACAACGATTACTAAGAGTGTGTCACGCTTGTCCACTGTCATTTTTTAGTTTTTTATTTTGATAGAATAATTATCTTTTTACAGCTAAATTATCCAGAAAAGGAGTGTTGAGATGTGGTGTGGTGATATCCCCACATCGACAATAGCAAGAAAATTAAATGAGTTTATAAGCTTGATGGACAACTCCTCCTAATACCAATTGGTTTTAGGGAGGAACCCCATCGAGCTTATACGTGGATCCCTCGTGTGCGTGGGCCTCAATGATGGATAAATTATTGGAGGTCCGGCCCGAACTTCTACATGGTATCAGAGCGGGAAGATCCGACTCAATTAAAAAATATATATATGGCGGGTTCGAAAAGAATGTCGTTCATGTCCGATTAAAAGAAATGGGCTCACACGTGAGGGGGGAGTGTTGAGGATGTCACGTGTGTAGTGATATCTCACATCTAGTACTGTTAAAACGGGCCGGCGGGGCGGGCCGGCCCGTAGCCCGCCAATTTCAAAAAAAAATTAAATAAGAAAAAAATAAAAAATAATCAAAAGTAAGAGAAAATAATAAAAAAAATTGGAAAAATAATATAAAAATAGTAAAAAATAAACAAAAATAAATAATTTAAGTTGGAAAAAATATCTAATTTTATAAACTTTTTTAATATTAATTTATTTATGTTATTAATTACCAATTATAGCTAAAAATATAAAAATAATCATAATTTATTTATAAATCTTATATTTTAAAAAAATAATATAATATTTATTTTTTCGGCGGGCTAGCCCGCGGCCCGCCGGGCCCGCCCCGCCAAAGCCCGCGGCCCACGCGGGCATGCCCGCTCAGGGGCGGGCCTAAAAATTAGAGCCCGCCCCGCCACTTTGGCGGGGCGGGCCCGTATGACAGCTCTACTCACATCGACAATAGCAAGAAAATTAAATGTGTTTATAAGCTTGATGGGCAACACGAAACTAACGGATATAGTAATATTTACTTATTATAATTATATAAAAACAATTTAATGTAAAAAAGAAAGAAATTTCAACGGGGAGGGACCGCCGGTAGGGTGGGATCGGGTCGGGTTTTGCGGGTTTCGGGTTTTTCGGGTCGGGTACCCGATTTTTTCGGGTTTGTATTTTGATACCCGATCCCGACCCGACCAAATTCGGGTACCCGATGGTCGGGTACCCGAAACCTGATCGGGTACCCGCGGGTCGGGTTCGGGTTTTGTTTAATTTTTTTTATTTTTTACACTAAATTACTTAAAAAATGGATCGAGATGGATTCGAACCCAAGTCTGAACACTTGCACAACGATTTCCAACCACTAGGCCAAACAAGTCTTTGTTTATAAGCGAAAAAAAACCATAAATAAATATAACCTGGAAAAGGTAATTCCTTTACCCACGGAAATTCAAAACCCACACATTCCTCGAATTTTAATTCCCAATTAACACCCACGTAAACCTCAAGAGAAAACACAAGTAACCTGATCAGTAGTTCTTCAGATCCACTAACGCTGATCTTCATAACCACTTCAGCATCCTCGGAGTTTGAATTACTCACCTTTCCATTCGCCTTCTCCTCTGATTCATTGGGCAACCTCACCACCAATTTCACCTTCTTCTCCATCCTCTCATCGTCATCGTCGTTGAATTGGAATTCTTCCTCGCCGCGCAATTTCAACTGACTGGGGTTCCGGCGACCCGATCGGCGGTAGAATCGGGAATCAAAAGTTTCTCGCTCCCGCCTCTGAAATGAGGACCTTGTGCTTCGGCGGACGGCCCTTTCGTTTCTTCCCCCTATTCTTTCTTATATGAATAGTAATATAAGTAATATAATAAATTAAGTTTTTTTTTAAAATCGGGTCGGGTACCCGATAAACCCGATCGGGTAGCATATTGCTACCCGAAACCCGACCCGAGGTATTATATCGGGTATCGGGTTTAAACCCGATACCCGATTAAACCCGATTTTTCTCCCCCGATCGGGTAAAACCCGATCGGGTCGGGTCGGGTACCCGATACCCGACCCCGAATGCCCACCCCTAACCGCCGGTAATGGCTTCACTCTTCTAAGTTTGAAGTCCTTTGTTATATTTCAAAAATCCAATTTTTCTATCGCATGAATGTCATTTTTCTACTGATAATATTGAATTTATTGCAGAAAATTGTGAAGTTATAATAATTGTGCTCATTTTAAAAAGTTCTACTTTATTGGATGCCGTTGTATACGTAGATGATTAAACTCCTCACGCTCATGAAGAAAATGGCATGAACCTTGAGTAGTTTGTCTTTTCACTCGTCTTTGTGTATCATACATAAAATAAGCAATATAATATAATTGATTTACGACCATAGAATAGATAAAAAGTTGCACAACTATAAAACTTTTATTAGATCATTAGAAGATTTATTTATCAATGCAATGTTTGGTTTCTGTTGAGAAGCAAAAACCAAAACTATTACCAATTTTCTGTTTTTATGACAATACTATAAAATTCAGATTGGGAACATTTTTAGATGCGATTGATTATTACAACCGAACCCACCCACAGAGAGAGAGAGAGAGAGAGCATACAGTGTGGGGGAAAAAGAGCTGAAATTTTGTTCATAGCCGAGCGGTGGCTGTGCGGCGGTGTTAGTTCGTGCTAATGGCGACGGAGTGAAGAAGGAAAAGGAGTGATCTTTTAACAGTCTGACGATCTTGATAATACATTGCGTGTATACCGCTTCTGATCTGATTCAATTATCGCCCAAGATCTAAAATTTCGAGGGATTTGACTTACCGGTCGTTTGGGTTTCCTCTCTTATCTTCAAGGTTAGTGTTGAACTGTGATGAGTGGTTCTAATTTTTCTGTAAGATTGGGACTTTTGTAGAGATTTGGGTTTTCTTGTATGCTCGATTTTAGTCGATTTGAGCTATCTAGGGCTGCAATTGACGGAGATATTGGGTTTTTTCGGTGGAAATTGTTATGTTTTTTGGTTTGTTTTAGCTAAATTTAGGCTTCTATGTTAGTATTGTTCTTATTTGAACTTTTGGGGATCAGTGGCTTGTCAGGTATTAGCTAGATTTGTTTGTACAATAAACTTCGTGTTGCTTTCTCATTGGTAAATCTGGGCTCTCATTGTTCTCATTAATGATTAGTTATTATTAAAAAATAAGCTAAAAGTTCCATCTTTGATTCATTGATTCTTGTTCTTACCTTTGCTATGATCGAAGGCATTCAACTCCAAATTCATCGAATATTACAGTCAGGCGCTGTTTTTGATCTAAGATGTCATTCAAGAACATCGTAAAGGAACTCAAAGGTATGAAAGATGGAATAGGGAATATGTCAAGAAGACGAAGCGATTCCAAGCACTGGCGTAGCAGAACAAAATCCTTCATAGCGCCCGACCTAGCAGATCCTTCCCACCCAATCGAACAAGGCCAATGGGCTAATCTCCCGCCCGAGCTGCTCTTAGACATCATTAAAAGAGTCGAAGAGAGCGAAACTTCTTGGCCCGCTCGAAAAGTAGTCGTTTTTTGCGGATCTGTTTGCTGTTCTTGGAGGAGCATCACCAAAGAAATCGTCAAAACGCTCGAACAATGTGGGAGGCTCACCTTTCCCATTTCCTTGAAGCAGGTTAGCTTTCCATCTCTTCATGTTAGTGCCTACGAACGATTGCCTTTTTCTCTTACACTGCATCGTGTGATATCTGTAGCCTGGGCCAAGGGACGCTCCCATTCAATGCTATATTAAGAGGGACAGAGCAAGTTCGACCTTTCGTCTGTACTTTGGTCTCTCACCATGTGAGTCATTATTACTTCTTTTCTTAGAAATTTTCGTCGAAGTTCCCTAACTTTCGGCTCTAATGGGCAGCTGAAGATGAGAACGATAAACTACTCCTCGTGGCCAAGAAAATCAGGCGGGCAACTAGCACAGACTTCGTAATCTCATTGGTCGCCGACGATTTTTCTCGCGCTAGCAATGCCTACGTTGGAAAGCTAAGGTTAGTGAAATTTATTTCAAGAAAAACTAAACATCTTCGTCTTACTTACTAAGCCAAAATGTCTCCTCAAAATCAGGTCTAACTTCCTAGGAACTAAGTTCACAATATACGACAGCAGCCAAGCCCCAAACGAAGCAGCCCACATAAGCCATGGCCAAAGCCGAAGATTCAGCGCCAAACAAGTACCTCCCAAGCTTCCCGCCCATAACTATCCCATCGCCACGATTTCCTACGAAGTCAACGTCCTTAGGAGAAGGGGCCCACGTAGGATGAACTGCACAATGCACTCAATACCCATCTCTTCCATCCAAGAAGGGGGCACAGCCCCGACCCCTTTATCGTTCCCACAACAAATTCTCGACGAAGAAAGGCCTTCGAACTCCAAAGGAAAAGAGCCCATCATCTCTTTCAGTGCACCTATCCTTCCCGCCACGTCAGCAACCCATGAATTGTGCTGTAACGAGCCACTCGGTCTGAAGAACAAGGCGCCTAGGTGGCACGAGCAGCTGCAGTGCTGGTGCTTGAATTTAGGGGAAGGGTCACAGTTGCTTCGGTGAAGAATTTTCAGCTAGTGGCTTCGGTGGGCGAGTCGATCGAAGTGCCTGCTATGGAGCAAGAGAAGGTGATATTGCAGTTTGGGAAGATTGGTAAGGATATATTCACCATGGATTATAGGTATCCCATCTCTGCATTTCAGGCCTTTGCGATATGCTTGAGCAGCTTCGATACGAAGCCTGCTTGCGAGTGAGTGAGTAAGCGGGTTTTTTTGTAATGATTGGGCGTTCGATGATTTCGGTTCGATGTGTGATTTAAGGGTGATAAGTTTTATGTGTTAGACAGGTTAAGGTATGTTGTAATGGTGATATGGTATGTTTATGGGATAAACCATTGAATAAGTTCTGTGACCTCCTTTCATCATCTGCATATGGTGACTAGGAAATGGTTGTAATGACTTCACAATGGCGAGAAAATAGCAGATTTTGAACTAGAAAACGACGTAAATAAAGGGCTACCTTTTATAGCTGCAACTCCCTCCCTTCTTACACTCAAAGCCCTTCCATTTCTGGGCTCAAGCAAAAAGACCAGAGAATACAAAGGTTGAATATGGTAAGAAAAATATTGACACCATATACGTGTACGTCCGAAGGGTAGAATTATGTATATGTAAAAGATTGATTACAAATCTGTCACATCACAGTCTGAAAGTAAGATCCAAGACAACTTTCCAATCTCTGTTATTTGATCGTATCTTCTTCAGATTTGACAAAAGCCACAAAACAGCTATCATCTTTCTTTCTTTCTTGGCACCATATAACATATATGTGCTGTATGTATATATCTATCTAATCTGCTTATCTTCAGAACATTATCGAATTATGAATTCCTTGTTCAGTGTACGTACGACGACTTGTTCCTAACTCATTGGCCACTAGTGCTTGATCATCCTCTTATTACCAACAGTCAAATAATTCATAAAAATCCTCCAAGAAAATATGCTGTCACAATGATAGAAATATGAAAGGTTTTGTCTTCAAATCCTTGGATAATGCGAAATCTAACTAAGAAGCATCCCTATTGTCATATGATCACATGAGTTCAAAACTCGTAATACTGTCCAAAAGCTGAAGTTACAACGATGGTGACCTTAAGGCATGTAACACTCTACTACTTACAAATAAAATATTTATTTACTTCCCACATATATATATACCGATGCTTCATATGTGGTATTGAACGTAGAAGAGTCACCCCAATATTCCTACCCTTTCTCCTATATATAAGGGTATAGCCAATCTTCACTCGTCAAACACACTCGATAAAGAGTGATCTCTTTCCTTTCTCTTTACATATATAGTTAGACCTCTTGGCTCGTATTGTTTCTTTCTTTATTTTATTACACAAAAATAGCATCGAACTCAATGTCCTCATCGAGGAAGAACACCAACAGCTCCACGTGGACGCAGAAGCAGAACAAGCAGTTTGAGAAGGCCTTAGCTATCTACGATAGGGACACTCCTGACCGTTGGATGAACATAGCGAGGGCCGTCGATGGGAATAAATCTGCCGACGAAGTGAGGAAGCATTATGAAATCCTCGTCGAAGATCTCAACCACATTGAGTCGGGGAATTTCCCATTTCCCAAGTATCGAAAGAAGGGCAAAAGCTGCCTTCCGTGATATGATTTTATTGAAGGTTTCTTGTTTTAAAATTCTAGAGAAAATACAAAAATAGAAACTATGTAAGTCGAAAGGGAAAGAAAGCCTTCACTCTATATGGATAACATATTCCTATGGTGGTTCAACGTGAGTTGTGTACTGTCGACTTGCTTCTTGGATTCTTATGTACTTATGTTTATTTGGTTTAGTTTGAAGTTCGTTTTCTTGTATGTTTGTAATTAAAACATGGAAAATTATTGTGTAATGGTTGGTAGTGAACGTGAATGTCGGCCGGCTCGTGGGAAATTACAAAAGACGCCCTTGCTTTAACACGTGGCTCATTGTCACCCCATTGAGAAGTAAAAATAAATAAAAAAATCCCCAATTCCTTAGCCCTAGAATTTAACTTTTGCTACTTTAATACAATGACAATTCACGGCGACCCACATCGATCTTACAGTTAAGCAACAATGGCTGCTTCCAGGCGCTGCCTCCGAGCCGAAAGAAATCAAAAAGTCGTTTTTTTTCCTTCTTTTTTTTTGTGATTGAGATTCCAACTCTTGGTTTTATTTTATCTGCGTCCAGGTGAAACATTCGGCCTACGCTACTGAAATCAGTGTTCATTTAACTCGTATTGGGTAGTTGGGTTTTGACTTACGAATCATTAACATGTCATATAGGATGGGGTTACTCGTCATCGAGGCATGTTATATGATGTGAATTTGATTTGTCGAATCATGTATGGGACCACCCACCATCGCGGTTTATATGTAAAAATATGGACCTTTCATGCCATGCCATGCCATGACGATACATACTGGCTTTCTTGGAGGGGATTTGAGTTGTCTGATAGGACAGTGTTATGTGGTTTTGCTCACCGTTTCATTCTCCAGAGAGTCAAGTCTTGCACACCACCTCTTTGAACACAAATCGTCTCTTGAATTATGTACGCCCACGTTCTACTTTTTCTCTTTTTATGGGTCACAGAGTTGTGTTTCATGGGTCGCATTAATGGTTGATGTTCTTGACGATTTGATGCTTAACTGTTGAACATTCCTCTTTTAGCTATATAGTGATGGGGCGAGACTTGGAAAAACCATTGGCAAGTCTTGAATGTTTGCCAAGCACATGCTCTAAATGAATTGTTATTCTCCAAGATTCTTTCTGTCACCATGCTTTGAGGAGTTGGAGGAAAAGAATCTGTTTCCATTTGGACCACATGGGACTGTAATGGTTCCTCACCGATGATGTAGGTTTTGAATGATTTGGACGGGTATTTATTCACGGCGAGTGATGTAATAATCCTCTCTGCATGGCCAGTCCAATAGCGGGCCAACCTATTTTTCCAGGTGGTAATAATTTGTGGATCATCTTCTTGGAGAAGAAATGGAGGGAGCGATGAGAAGCAAGATGAAAACAGAGCCCGCCCGGCCGAAGCCATGGCTCTGCTCTGTTTCAGGTGTAGTTTTGTTTTTCCAAAGACTGGGCATTAGATTTAGTTTACTGGGCTTCAACTTGTTCAGACTCAGTAACAGATTAGTTGATACTTTTTAACCTTAAATGTCCAACCTCGTACAGTCCCCACGTTTGGGCTTGAAACATTTATAAGTTTTTTTTTTTTCCGATGCATGTATTTCTTTTTTAAACCCCGAGATATTCACCTTTGACATTACATCGAAAGAAATGAAAGAAATCTCGACTGATTCGAGGAGGAAGAGATCTCGGCTCAGATCATAGATTGATTCGTACGCATCATTGAGGCAAAGATTCAAAAGTTTCAACCTACGTACGAACACAAAATCGCAAAAATCGAAGTCCGAGCATCTTACAAAATACAAGAAGAAATCAACAACTTGGAACTAATTACTACCCGCCGACAGAGTTAGTTTGAAATCTCCCAACTAACCAAATCTTCCCTTTTCATCATCGGATGATCATAATCAAAGACATCCCGACATTAATGCTGGTATAGATAATAATGAACTAATAACTTCACTTCATCTAATCAAATCGAATACTAAAGAAAGCGTAGATTGCCAGCAAGCAAAATTAGGGAACGAGCTACTAACTCATATGATCAGGCGATGATTTCCTCTTCATAGCTTGCTTGTTGTTATGCATCCATACCTTAAACACTTGTCTCTTCACGCCAACGTCATTACAAAACCTCATAACTTCTTGATCGTCTTGCCTCTGTATACTCCAATTCAGCTTAGAAGCAAACTCTTGCATCTTATCCTTCTGTTCCTGGCTGAACTTTGTCCTAAACCTCTTCTTCGAGCCCGAGGCAAAAGCATTATTTAGATCCTCGCTGGAAGACTCGGCCCCACCCACCTTACCCCCGACGGCGAAATTCATCATCGTCGGAGGCACGACGAACCCTTGCGGCGGAGAGTCTCTGACGACGTGGTTATGATGGTGGACGGCCGCCTTTCTTTGGTGGTTGGAATTTCCAGCGCCGTAATCGTACTGAGGCCTTTGAAGTATTAGCTGGTGGGGAGAGCAGTTATACTCGCCTTCGATTTCTTTTCGGTGGAAGTTTCTATGGCAGTCGCAGGCCGCGCATCTCAGGTATTCCGGCAAGCCCTCTTCGCCGCCGGGCATGAACTCACCGCAGCCGTCTAAGACGTGGCCGCCGGCGTTTGCAGCGTGGTTCTTGAGGCATTCCTTGTACCTAATAACGGGTCTTTCGGCGCTTTTGACCGCTGCAGAAATAGTCGGCGGCGGCGGCGGCGGCGGCGGCTTGGCCGCTGGTTCTTGAGGAAGCTGGGCCGGCGGCGTTCTTGAGCTAGATGCAATAACGCCGGCACCTTGGGTAGGGTTTCTTTGAGAAGCTGGATCTGAATCTGAAGTGGGGTACTCCAAATTATTCGTAGGTGGATTCAATTTTGTAGGGTTGTGATTATTGTCGTAGGGCTGATGATGATGATGATGATCTAGGTTTGTGGAGTGGGGCTAAAGATCGAACTTCCACGGCGAGATGAAGATGAGTTTATTCTCCGAGGTGACGATTCTTGGTTGATGATTGGAGTGTGGTTGTAGCTGAGAGAATTGAAGATATTTGATCCTCTCTTGTCTTGATTTGTGCTGCCTTCCATTGTTTCTTGAAGAGAAAAAAAAAAAGATGGCTTCTTTCTAGCAAACTAAATCTTGTCTTACTACAATCGGAGGTTTAACTTAGAACAGTTCTGTCAAGAAAAAATCTCAGGTATTTTTCCCCTTTGAATGCGACTCCTTTGGGTGCTAAACGCACCACCCCATCAATCTTCACACACTAAATCTAAAGAAGACCCTAATAAATCCCTAGCTATAATAACGTTGTTAACCACAACATGGACCAAAGAAAAGAAAGCATTGACCTCACTCTTAATGGCTTATTAAACTTTCAACGCAACCTGAAAAGAAAGAAAGAAAAGAATGCAAATGGGACCCTTTCTCTTAATTAAGCACGAGCAAGATTTAACACTTAATAGCTAAACGACAGCAAAAATGGACAGTAAACCACCACCGCCGTAGTCAGCTAATCAAGTTTCAGACCGAGCATATGATGTAAGAAAAACAGTAGATGATGAACTTACCAAGAAAACAGCAGCTTTTACAAAATCACTGATTACGGTGAATCTTAAAGAGGAGTTAATCAAGAAAAGAGAGAAAATCCTGTGTGTGTATAGGTGTGTGTGCTATTATTATGAAGTCTGAAGGATAAGGTAATAATATCTGAAAACAAGTTATTGGTTTGATAGCTGTAAGGCTGCGAAGGGCACTTACTCTTCGGAACAACCGACAAACTCATGTTGGATTTCTTCCACACCCTGCAAAACGGTCCATTGTCTCATTATTACCTTACCCGCTTTTCCTTCTTTTGCACTAGCAACTTACATGTCTTTCAAAACCCTAAAACAAAAACGCGTCTTTTAGTGTTCTTATTGAGTGGAAATCTTGATTAAGGATGCTAAGATCGATCTTAGATTCGGTAATTGTAAAGGGTATTTCTTTAATGTTTGGAATCTTAAAAAATAAAAAGTGACAACGATGGTCCATGACATGAGAAGCTGTTACTGTGTGTTTTTGTGTGTGTGTGTGTCAGATCTTCTTGCATCGTTTTTAATAGGTTTGTACTGTTCATCTCTCTAATCAAACAACGGCTATTTAGGGAAGATTGAGTTGAAAAATATGGTCTTGAAATCTTAATCTATGACGACTCTAGGGAAGATTTAGGGTTTAGTTGTAAATAGATTTGATTAATTGATTGATAAACTTGTCGGCACGGCCCACATCTTGGTAATAGAGGGAACAAGTTCCAAGCCCTAAAGAATTATATTTAATGTTGTATTAAAGTAATATAAAACAGCATTTTGGCATCTCGTAATCTTCACGTAGTTGGATGTTTTTAGGTAATGATTTATACACGTGTTCCTTGCCCGACCACACATTCAATAGATACCAAAGTGATTAAGATAATAGGATATTGCATTTTATTCAATTCAATTATTGTTTCCCATGCTTTTCCATGAAAAAACGCATCTTTAGGACAACAGATTTAAATAATAAATAGACCATAGATCTATATTGTCTGGTAGAAAAATAAATAGTAATTAAACATTGGCCCCATTCGGTACAAGTTATTTGAATCATTCAAGAACCCATCATATATAATATATGTATTTTTTATCTCCACGAAACAATTGGGGATGATATTATGTTTATAAAGTCATTAATAGAACAATTAACTTGATAAAAATAAAAAGTTTTCAATAAAGAAGATAGCTTGTTCGTAAATCGTAAACATATTGATAAACGATGGATAATTATGGCAATTTTGAAAAAGAAATGCAGGTAAAAAAGCGATCAAATAGTCTCGTCATAATTCGCACGCTTGAAGGCGAACAAGAAAACAAAAGAAAAAGTGAATCAATCAGATTTCAGCTGGTGGATTCTAACTCAGAAGCTCCATTCAAAATTTTTTCTCAGCTTCTCATCATCAAAAAAAGAACTTGATGACCAACCAAAGCATATAATAGCTCCATAACATAGACAAAAAAAACCGCTCATTTAATTAAGCCCCTGGTACCATGATTCTTGGTTATTTCTGTCCTCGCCATGATTTTCTGAAGTCTATGAATCATTGACACCTACATACGACCCATCTATGTAATAAACAAGTCATCAATTATGAACGAGGAACAGAGATACAATGCCATAAAAGTCAATGTTATATCTCAAATGTGAAGAATCATCGAGCCTGAATGATGCAATGATTGGTCCCAATTCTGAAATCAACAGATAAATTACATAGAATGAAACGTATGCCTATAAAAGACTCAATACAAAGGCAAGAACCAGTAAGAAACACCAAGAATTGTCAAGAATTGGCTCCTTTGCATTTACCTCAATCCCCGAAGAAGTGATAAGTACAACTAACACAATCCCAAGAGTAGGTTTCTTAACGCAAAGTATGGTTGGCATGTTTGGATTGTCTGCAAAACATAAACAGCTTCAAGAATTCCCAAGAGAATAGAATGAATCAAGAACACAAACCATGTTAACTAACATCGACTGCCCACATATTCGCTATCTGCAATGGCTTCATTGCACTATCAAACCACCCCCAAAAACACAAACACTTACATTCCATAAACCACACATACCAAAAAGTCAATTGACATAAGGCCACCCTAAATCGCTCAAAGGCAAAAACGCCAGGCTTGATTGAGCGATCAAGGAAACCCAACATGTGAACGATCGTGACTCAGCTCCATTTCACAATCGATTGAATCGCAAGCAAACTCCTTTTCATCATCCATCTCCGTCTACTTCTTCGTCTGATAAAAAAAGCCTCGTTTTTAATTAATTCCCAAAATCGCGAGATTGAGACTCGAGACGCCCAATTCGCTTCGACTTTTAGCCGGAAAATCGGGCGACATGAAATGTACCGATTGCACACTAACATCCGAGCTGAGAGCCGTTGGTAGATTAGATGATAGTGATTCATTGAATTGAGGATGAGTCTGTTATCGAGTGGGGCAATGGGTCGGATAACTGTTTCGGGTCGGGTTTGAGCTAATGTAGGGGTGTAAGATGAGCCGAGCCGGCTCGACAAAAGCTCGGTTCAAGCTCGTGAAAATCGAGCTCGAGCTCATCACTATCGAGCTCGAGCTCGAGCTTTTCTTAACGAGCTCGAGCCCGAGCTCAATCACAGTTGTTCAAAAGCTCATGAACAGGCTCGCGAGCTTTTTTTTTTTAAATTTTTATATTTTAAAGTTAATACATTTTTAAATTATATTAATATTCTCACTTGAAAATCCTAGGTTTCTAGATCAGCCGACTTCATATTTCTTCCACTTTCATCTCCACCACTCATCTTTCTTCGATACAGCAGAACTTCACCCCCACCTTCCATTACACTCTGTAACACATAACCACCTTTTGTCTTCTTCTTTGTACTAATTGTACATGTACATCATCGATTTCCGAAGCCCCATAGTGACACCAACAACCGCTTCTACATCTACACCCTTCGCATAGACTTGCGAGAAGAAACTTAGTGGTAGTTCTATGCCCCTTCACTCTTGTAATTTCCCAGATCTGCTTCAGATAATATCCATTTACAGGTTCGACATTTCACAGAAATCAAATCATTCACAGACGCATCTTTATGATTTTTTCTGTTATTTTTTACCCATTTTTTTTTAACTTAGGCTCGAGCTCGGCTCGTAAGCTCGACGAGCAAATGAGCTTACGAGCTGAGCTCGAGCTCAATTATCTACTGTCGAGCTTGAGCTCGAGCTCGGAACTACGAAGCTCATCGAGCTCGAGCTCGAGCTCGAGCCTTATACAATAGAGTCGAGCTCGAGCTCGAGCCTGAAAAATGAGCCGAGCTCGGCTCGAGCTCGACTCATTTACACCCCTAGCAGCTAATGGGCTCGTTTTGGTTGTTTGGGTTAGCGGGTGGCTGGCGCGCCGGCGCGTCGATTGTTTGGTCGACGGAGAGCAAGGTAAAATAGCAGGATATCTATTTTTAATTTATAATTAATTAATAAAAAAAACTATATACAACGTGCTTTCTTCTTCTGCCCTTTCCCTATTATTTGTGAAGTGTAAAATATGCCTAAGAGGGGGGGGTGAATTAGGCTATAAAAAATTGGCTTGTTCTTCTTTGAAAAATACTTTTCTTTAAGAAGATATTGCAGAGTGTGTTATTTCCCTGAAATCAGTATGAGTATTGATGTTATCTCCCTAACCCTGTTTCAAAATATCACGTTAGTTTCAGAAATGGTTGCTACGATATCACCTAGATATTAGCGCGTGTTCCGGGTTTGTCTCACAGTAAAGTAAATAGCAGAAAGTAAAGTGAGACGAGATTTTTATACAGGTTATATCCCCAACTGGGGTTTAATCCTGTCCTTGGGGTGTTATCTCCCCAAGAGTTCCAATCAATCACTAGGTATTACCGGTTATGGTTACAAAATGATTGACCCTTACACAACCGAAGCGCTTTGGAAACTAGACCTCCACCTAGGCTATCGCACGCCAAGTTTCGATCCACGTCGTTAAGCCAGGAAACCTATTCCCCGACTGGATGCAGCTTGCTACCGAAGGGCCACCGAATCCACCAAATTCATCCCTCCACGTGCGAAAGACTCCAACCGCGCTCCTTTGTGCGTTCAACGTGCCCGCAGACACAACACGTCCGAAGACAAGGGTTTTAGGGTAGGGTGATACTAAAGATCGCTCAAAGAGTACAGATTCGCAAATTAAGCTCAACCACAAACTACGAATGAATCGCAAATTTCGCTCAAGAACTCTAAGGGATTCGTTTGCTTGTGTGTTCGTTGTGTGTACCCTTCAAAGTGAAGTGTTCTCTTCTATATAGTCCAATAATCGCTTCTACACTTCACAAGGAAAGTTAAGCACAGAATATGCAAGATAAAGCTCAATAATCACGTGCATTAACTCAACCAATCATGCCAAGAATAAACCAATTAAGCTCAACGGTCATGCATGATCACTTACCATAAGTACCACAGATTAACATTCATTCCACAGTAATCTCATCTATTCGTCAGCATATTCCATATATATTCCACTCAGCATATTTTCAACGGTAAGCTCAATCAACTGATTTCTTTCCCAAAATATGATAGCCAATTCGCACAGAGAAAGATTTGATCTACTGAGTATAATGCAAAGCATAACTTTCCATGTATGGTGATCTCATCCGATTTCAGCACATTCCATAAATAGACTCAATCAGCATCATACCACATATAAGCCCAATCAATTAATCACTTTCCATAATATAAATCCTAAGTCGCACAAGGAAAGCAAGATCATGATTCACTGATTTAAGAGTCACATAATATCGCACTCAACGGATATATCATTGATATTCTTTCCTAAAATAGATCAATCACGTTTCAGCTCAATCAGAATATCTTTTCCATATATACAGCATAGTCATTCGTATCCGGGTGATCACATCGATATTATTTCCTAAAATAACTCAATGTCGCAGACAGTTTGCATTTCACTTAACATGATATGTTTTCCATATATAGCACGCAACGAGATTCCATTCATACGAAAACGTTCATAACCAGGTGATCACATAGATATTCCGGTTAAGCTTAAGATCACACAAATTCGATTTTCTTATTAGTTCAATCATATTTAAGCGCTTAATCGAACATTTTCACATACTTAAACATCACATAACATGCATATCGAGTTTTCTAATTTGTACCCCCAATTTACATAATTACTTGGAATAATCAAAACTCTCATAACCATTTGGACCAAAAAGGTCTACAATCTCCCCCTTTTTGATGATGACAAGTAATTAATGCCTATCTTAAGCATGTGAGTACACTCGATATGAAGCCATTTAAGCACGTAGCATGTTTAAGTATCACAGCATGCGACATATGATCAGAGCAAATAATTTTATCAGATTTTATAGCATGCTCCCCCTGTCTAATTGCTAATATTCCTATGTAAAGCACAGAAGCAAAGATTTAGCAATTACCAGATCATATCACACGAAATGTCACAAGTCACCATGGAATGTCACAAATTTTCAGATCATATCATATGGAATGTCACAAGTTACCATGGAATGTCGCAAATTATCACACCGTATCAGTTTGCTCCCCCTGCCTACGTGCGGAATTCCTTAATCCTGAACAAATCACAAACTCAAGCACAGAGGATTAAGACATAAGCATATAAAAGCAAGCCAATAGTATTAATCGCATTCCAAGATGTCTAAGAGCCAAAAAAGTGAACGACCCGACACCAAATCAAAGCACCCAAAACATGGCATTAATTTCCCAAAATTCTCCCCCTTCAGCATCAAAAAGGAGGGATACATAACACCACTACCTTACCAAAAACGTGCAACTTACCACAATAAGCACAGACGGGAACTAGGCATACTAGGGCTAGGAAATCACTGGGGATCGAATTTCTAATGGCTGGAATCACTATCAGATGAGGCAGATGAGGATTCAGTGATATTTAGATCCGTGGAGATCTCCTTCATAAACTTTTTAACCCTTTTAAAGTGCTGTGAGATCTCAGCGAACTTCTTCCTGTTATCATCCTTGATGCCTTTGATACTCCGTCTCGAATCAGCTATGGTTCCCTGCTCGTCGTCGCTCTCTTGCTTTCGGAGAGATTGGGATTTGATCAGAGCAGCCTTTTGCTTCTTGTCGGAGACACATCCAGCGCCTTTGGTTTTCGTCACGATTGAGATCGAAGAATTGAGGAGCGAAATAACGAAGTGAAAGACTTAGGGTTTGAATAGATTCAAGAAAGAAGAGAGTGGGTGGTTACATAAAGGTCGAAAGCTTATTGGATGAGATCGGAAAGAAACTATGGAGGGATGTAATATCAACTAGACGTGAGGCAGATAAGGAAAAGATTTCACAGTTTGAAATTTCAAAGATCATGGCTAGATAAGGAAACTGCCCATTAGATGGAAGTAAAAGAAGATCAGAGGATATCTCGCGGGAATTAAGGAATGAAATAAGTAAAGATCAGAGTTCAAAGGAAATATTGGCTGTAAATAGATTTTGACATAAATGTCGAAGAAAAGTCTAAAAATAATCTCTTCATGAATGGAAATGATTTGAAAAGATAATGAAGAAATTCTTAATAGAATCAAGGAATAAAATCGCAGAGTTCCTAAAGGATAAGATCAAGGAAGTACTAAGCCTAACATATCTAGTTACCTTTCCTACTTGAGCTCAATAATTCCTAATCGGTCACGGATATCACAGAATCTACTCTCAATAAGGGGTTTCGTGAAGATATCAGCCAACTGATCATTAGTTCCCACGAAGTTCACGCTGATATTTCCTTTCTGAACATGATCTCGAATAAAATGATGTTTCACTTCTATATGCTTAGTTCGAGAGTGGTGTACGGGATTCTTAGTGATACTAATGGCACTAGTACTATCACAAAAAATGGGAATTTGGTCGTACCTTAAACCGTAATCACTCAAGGTCTGTTTCATCCAAAGGATTTGCTGAGAACAACTTCCTAAGGCCATATATTCGGCTTCGGTTGTGGATAGGGCCACGGCATTTTGTTTCCGACTGGACCAAGTTACAAGGGAATTCCCTAGTATTTAGCAAGTACCACCAGTGCTTTTCCTATCTTCCCTAGAACCGGCGTAATCCGCATCCGAGTATCCCATTAATGGGAATTCCTTGGAATTTGGATACCACATACCATGATTGATTGTTCCCTTCAAATATCTAAGTATCCGCTTGACTGCTGTCAAGTGAGATTCCCTAGGACTCGATTGATATCTAGAACATAGACCAGTAGCAAACATAATATCGGGTCTGCTTGCCGTAAGGTATAGCAAACTTCCGATCATACCTCTATACTTAGTTTGGTCAAAAGGCGTACCTTGTTCATCACTGTCAATTTTGGTGGTCTGATGCATAGGAGTGGGAAGTACCTTGGAATCAAGCATTTCGAATTTTTCAAGTAGTTCCTTCGTGTACTTCGTTTGAGATATGAATGTTCCCGTATCCAATTGGTTGATTTGCAATCCAAGGAAGTACGTGAGTTCTCCCATTAGGCTCATCTCAAATTCCTGTTGCATAGACTTAGAAAAATTCTCGCAAAGAGTGATGTCAGTGCTACCAAATATGATATCATCAACGTATATCTGCATAAGTAGTATGTGATTCCCTTCGCCCTTTATAAACAGAGTGTTATCTATTGTTCCTGTTGTAAAGCCCATGTCTAGCAAAAACCTACTCAATCTTTCATACCATGCCCTAGGGGTTTGTTTTAACCCATATAAAGCTTTGTTTAATTTAAAGACGTGATTAGAAAATTCTTCTTTTTCAAAACCGGGAGGTTGCTCGACATAAACTTCCTCATTTATAAAACCATTTAAAAATGCACTTTTCACGTCCATTTGAAAAAGCTTGAATCTTTTAAAAGATGCATATGCAAGTAAAATACGTATAGACTCGAGCCTAGCTACGGGTGCAAAGGTTTCTTGAAAATCTATACCTTCTTGTTGGGAATAACCTTTGGCAACTAACCTGGCCTTATTTCGTGTCACGTTACCGTTCTCGTCCAGTTTGTTGCGAAACACCCACTTCGTGCCTATTATGGATTTGTCGTTAGGTCTTTCCACAAGAGTCCACACTTGGCTCTTTTCAAATTGTGCCAGCTCTTTTTCCATGGCAATCACCCACGATTCATCGTCAAGCGCTTCATTCACTATCTTAGGTTCCATGGTTGACAACAGCACGTCATGTGATTCCTCAGCAATATCGTTTCCTGCAGTTGCTCTCGTTTTGATCCCTGAAGTGATATTTCCTATGACTTGTTCAGTGGGATGGCTGGAAGCATGTTTGAAATTTCTGCGCTGTTGTTCGTCTGAAGCCTCAGGTTCCTCTGACTTAGTATCTAGTTCCAACGGAATTGCGTTCACTTCTTTGTCAGTAACCTGTATATCTGCAGGAGACACAACTATACCTTCCTCAGTAGTATCTGCGTTAGGAAATTCATCAAATGTAACATGCACAGATTCTTGAACAGTCTTCTTCCTATTATTAAACACTCTAAAGGCTTTGGAATGAAGGCTGTAACCTAGGAATATCCCTTCATCTACCTTGGAATCGAATTTTCCTCTCTTATCCCTATCATTTAAAATGAAACATTTGCAGCCAAATACATGGAAATATCCTATGTTAGGGGTTTTATCGTTCCAAAGTTCATAGGGAGTTCTCTTAATAATCGGTCTAAGGAAAATCCTATTCGAGACATAACATGCCGTACTAACAGCTTCGGCCCAAAAGTGTTTTGGAGTATTATATTCTCTCAACATAGTCCTAGCCATTTCTTGTAATACTCTATTTTTCCTCTCGACCACTCCGTTCTGTTGAGGCGTAATAGGGGCTGAAAAATTATGACTATAACCATTTTCGTCACAAAAAGATGCAAAGGATTTACTATCAAATTCTAGACCGTTATCACTCCTAATCTTACGGACCTTCATCTCTTTCTCATTTTCTAGCTTCTTAATCAGTGGCGCAAGATTATCTAAAGCCTCACTTTTGTGTGCAAGAAATAAGACCCATGTGTACCTAGTATAGTCGTCTACAATAACAAAGGCATATCGTTTACCTTTCAATGACATAACCTGTACCAGACCAAAAGGTCAAGATGCAGCAGTTCCAGTGGTCTGGACGTAGAGATCACATTCTTCGGTTTAAAGGACGTCTTGGTCTGTCTCCCCATTTGGCACGCTTTACAGATTCTGTCCTTGTGGCTTTCATATCTGGAATACCTCTCACTAATTCATTGCATGATATGTGAGACATCAGTTCCATGTTAGCATGTCCCAGACGTCTATGCCATAACCATGTGATATCCTGCGTAACTGCTAGACACTTGACATTTTGGTTAGCAATATCATCAAGAGTGATGCAGTAAATGTTACCATGTCTAGCCGCACTAAACACAATCTCATCACCCTTTTTGACAAGGCACTTGTCTTTTGCGAAAGCTATGGTATGTCCATCATCACATAGTTGGCTAATGCTAATTAAATTATGTTCTAAGTTCCTAACAAACCGTACATTATCTATAGTGATATTTAAATTGTTACCAACAGTACCAACTCCAACGATTTTGGCTTTTGCGTCATTAGCGTACGAAACGTATCCTTCATCAACTGCCTTCAACGACACAAAATTACCTATATCACCTGTCATGTGGCGGGAGCACCCGCTGTCGAGATACCACCTGTTTTTCTTACTGGAATTCTTTCTTCGTACCTGTAGAAAGAAGTGCTCTTCTGAGGTACCCAATTTCTGTTGGGTCCTAACATGTTAGCGGGGAAATAACTTCTGTTAACATACGAGATATCATTCTGCATAGATGATGATCTCCTGCTAGAATCAGATACAACAGCGGTATTTACAGGTGACTTCTTAGGTCTCCAAACATACTTAGTTTTATCAACTTTCTTTAAAGGACAATTGTATGCATAGTGACCATTTCTACCACAACAGAAACATTTAAGTTTAGGCACAGAATGTTTAGCATGCTTTCCTTCAGTGGAATAACCTATCCCTGACCTACCAATGTTCCTAGGAGTACTTAACAGCATATCTAGGTTCTGCTTACCCTCAAGGAGTCTATCAACTTTCTGTTTTCTCTATCTAAGGAATTTCTGAGTTGTACGATATCTCTCGATAAGTCACTGTTTTTCTTTTCTATTTTCTCACAGTCACATGGAATTCCCTCTATCTTCGCAGTAACTAACTCTTCTTTCAGACGTGAGATCTCTAGATCAGCCTCATGTTTTTCCTTAGCTAGTTCATCTCGCTGCCTTATCAGTTCCTTATTCAAGGAATTTTGTGACTTAATCTTTCTTTCTGCTTTTTGAAGTAACCTACACAAATCTTCCTTACTTTCTTCTATATCAGAAACAGATGAGTCACTTTCATAACCATATAAACTGTTTAGGATATGAATTTTCTCAATGGAGGAAGAACGAGATACCTGATCCTCGTCAGCCATGTAAGCGTGATCCTCGTCCTCACTTTGTTCCAGTTCAGAGTCATTTGATTCCATCACCATAGCCTTCTGCTTCCCTGGTTTCTCATTGCTAGTTGCAGGGCATTCATGTGCATAGCGGCCTGGTTTGTTGCATCGGAAACACTTCTGAACTTTCTTCCCAGATGTGGATATTCCCTTGCTCTTGTTCTGGAATTTGTTGAAGTTCCCTTTGAATTTCTTTTTCTGCTGGAACCTTTCAATTCTTTTTGTAAGCATGGCCAGATCGTTCATCAAGTCCTCTTCTTCGTCGTCAGAATCAGATTCTTCTTGGTTGGATTTGAATGCAATGGACTTCTGATTTTTGTTCTGCGACTTCTCATTCATTGATGTTTGAATCATCTCATAGGATATAAGAGATCCAATCAGCTCGGAGATGCTAAGTGCTTCTAGATCCTTTGCTTCGTAGATGGCAGTAACCTTGGCATTCCATTCTCGTGGCAGTGATCTCAGTATTTTTCTCACTTGTTCACTGTCGGGAACCTTCTTGCCGAGAGAGAACATTTGGTTGATGATTCCCATGAATCTGGCGTACATCTGGCTTATATTCTCGTCAGATTCCATCGAGAATAGTTCGTACTGATGAGTGAGCAGAGCTAGTCTCTCTTGCACAACTTGTTGAGTTCCTTCATGAGTAACTTGGAGCATATCCCACGTGGCCTTTGCCGATGAGCAGGAACTAACCCGAATGTATTCTTCCCGTGTGAGTGCGCATGCGAGCATGTTTTTCGCCTTTGCGTTTCGCGTGATTCCCTTTTTGTCATCAGCAGTGTAATCTTTAGCATCCTTTGGAGTTCCATCGGATTTCGCAGCCGTATATGGTCCGTTGATGATTGTCTCCCAAAGCTCGTAGTCGACAGCGATTAGAAATTCGATCATGCGATTTTTCCATACTGCGTAGTTTGTTCCGTCGAAGAGAGGTGGCCTGGAGTGGGATTGACCCTCTGCAAAAATATCACTCGAAAAAGCCATTAGATCTTAACTCAGGCGTGTTAGGCCTTTCGTTGAGTAACCCGCTCTGATACCAAATGAAGTGTAAAATATGCCTAAGAGGGTGGGGGGTGAATTAGGCTATAAAAAATTGGCTTGTTCTTCTTTGAAAAATACTTTTCTTTAAGAAGATATTGCAGAGTGTGTTATTTCCCTGAAATCAGTATGAGTATTGATGTTATCTCCCTAACCCTGTTTCAAAATATCACGTTAGTTTCAGAAATGGTTGCTACGATATCACCTAGATATTAGCGCGTGTTCCGGGTTTGTCTCACAGTAAAGTAAATAGCAGAAAGTAAAGTGAGACGAGATTTTTATACAGGTTATATCCCCAACTGGGGTTTAATCCTGTCCTTGGGGTGTTATCTCCCCAAGAGTTCCAATCAATCACTAGGTATTACCGGTTATGGTTACAAAATGATTGACCCTTACACAACCGAAGCGCTTTGGAAACTAGACCTCCACCTAGGCTATCGCACGCCAAGTTTCGATCCACGTCGTTAAGCCAGGAAACCTATTCCCCGACTGGATGCAGCTTGCTACCGAAGGGCCACCGAATCCACCAAATTCATCCCTCCACGTGCGAAAGACTCCAACCGCGCTCCTTTGTGCGTTCAACGTGCCCGCAGACTAGGGTTGCAAATGAACCGAATATTTTCGGTTCGGTTCGAGATTCGATTCGAAATTTAAGATTCGAATTAGAAATAAACGAATACGAATACAAATACAAATACTTTTTCTGATTCGAATAATTTCGAATACGAATAAGAATACGTCTGTATTCGATTCGAAAATTTAACGAATATTCGATTCGTTTAATGTAATATATATTTAAATAATATAATATATTATATATTTACAAGCGTGATGATCGAAAGCAGGCTAAGAAAGAAATGTTGTGTATTAAGTAGTTCCCTCGTTAGTTTTTCTTCACAATGGAGTTGTTTCTCTGATTTTGTAATTTTTCGGAACTATTTTGTAGTTATTTTGTAATTCTAACAGATTTTATGGGGAAAACTGAAATTTTCTTTCGAATATTCGAATATTCGAGTATTCGCGAATATATTCGAATATCGTTATCGAATCGAATCGAATCGATTTTTAGTATTCGAATACGAATCGAATCGAATACGAATATTTTGAAAAATTAACGAATACAAATTGAATATTATGATATTCGATTCGATTCGGTTCGTTTGCAACCCTACCGCAGACACAACACGTCCGAAGACAAGGGTTTTAGGGTAGGGTGATACTAAAGATCGCTCAAAGAGTACAGATTCGCAAATTAAGCTCAACCACAAACTACGAATGAATCGCAAATTTCGCTCAAGAACTCTAAGGGATTCGTTTGCTTGTGTTCGTTGTGTGTACCCTTCAAAGTGAAGTGTTCTCTTCTATATAGTCCAATAATCGCTTCTACACTTCACAAGGAAAGTTAAGCACAGAATATGCAAGATAAAGCTCAATAATCACGTGCATTAACTCAACCAATCATGCCAAGAATAAACCAATTAAGCTCAACGGTCATGCATGATCACTTACCATAAGTACCACAGATTAACATTCATTCCACAGTAATCTCATCTATTCGTCAGCATATTCCATATATATTCCACTCAGCATATTTTCAACGGTAAGCTCAATCAACTGATTTCTTTCCCAAAATATGATAGCCAATTCGCACAGAGAAAGATTTGATCTACTGAGTATAATGCAAAGCATAACTTTCCATGTATGGTGATCTCATCCGATTTCAGCACATTCCATAAATAGACTCAATCAGCATCATACCACATATAAGCCCAATCAATTAATCACTTTCCATAATATAAATACTAAGTCGCACAAGGAAAGCAAGATCATGATTCACTGATTAAGAGTCACATAATATCGCACTCAACGGATATATCATTGATATTCTTTCCTAAAATAGATCAATCACGTTTCAGCTCAATCAGAATATCTTTTCCATATATACAGCATAGTCATTCGTATCCGGGTGATCACATCGATATTATTTCCTAAAATAACTCAATCACGTTTCAGCTCAATCAGAATATCTTTTCCATATATACAGCATAGTCATTCGTATCCAGGTGATCACATCGATATTATTTCCTAAAATAACTCAATCTCGCAGACAGTTTGCATTTCACTTAACATGATATGTTTTCCATATATAGCACGCAACGAGATTCCATTCATACGAAAACGTTCATAACCAGGTGATCACATAGATATTCCGGTTAAGCTTAAGATCACACAAATTCGATTTTCTTATTAGTTCAATCATATTTAAGCGCTTAATCGAACATTTTCACATACTTAAACATCACATAACATGCATATCGAGTTTTCTAATTTGTACCCCCAATTTACATAATTACTTGGAATAATCAAAACTCTCATAACCATTTGGACCAAAAAGGTCTACAATTTGCATTGCGAATTGAAATTTGGAAAGAAAAAAATATATATACAGTGCTCAACACAACATGAATTATAATAGTGGAACAGGTATTCTCTCTCTATTAGGGTTTTCTCTCATCTCTCTCTACACCAAGCCGCCGCACCAAAAAAGAACAGGTATTCTCCCCCATCCTCCATTAACGGAGGTGGGGGAGGTCTTTTCTTCTCTTTTTTTCTTGTTTTTCTTTCAATAAGGCACGTTCCGCTCCACCTCCGCTTGCCGGCGTCTCTGTCTCCGCCAGCCGCCGCCACGCTCCACCTTCACGCGCCGCCGTCTCCGCCTCCGCGCGGCTCGCTCGCCCGCTCGCCACCCTCTCTGCCTCCGCTTGCCGCGTCTTCCCCGCCAGACGCGCACCCCTCCGCCTCCCACCGTAGGTCACCCACCCCGACGCCGGCTTGCCTGGTGGCTGTCGCCATCATCACCACCCACCGCTCGGCCGCTTGTGCCGGGCGGGTTCTCCTCGGGGGAGACACTCCTTTTGGAGTTTTCTCCCCTTTGTAGGAGTTTTTTTCTTCCCTCGTGGGAGCTTTTCTCTCCCCTTGTGGGAGCCTTTTCTCTCCTTTCGTGGGAGTGACTTTGGGTTTCTCTTTTCCCCTTTTTCGGGGTTTGGAACGGACATTGTACTTTCATCCGCTTTTAAGCAATAGAAATAGTCAAATATGTTGTAATATTTTGAATATTGCTCTATTGTACCGTTGTGTCCATCTTGTTTGATGAATGAAATTCAGTTTCAAAAAAAAAAAAACACAACATGAATTAAATAGTAAACTTGGTTACAACACTTGAGAAATAAGATTAAGATCGATACAAAATCATCTCACACGTACGACATACATAAATAAATCAAATCTCAGCTGAAAATACCCATAAAAATAACTTCATTTCTTGACTTGTTCGGCACTATGAAGAGACGCAAGGAAATGGTTGAGACATCTATTGTACACACATGGCCTTTCTAGGTGAACCAAGTGACCTGCCTTCTCTATCCCTTGTAATGAAGCTTTATCTCCTAATTGCCTGCATTTAATTAAATATAATTACTTTTAATGCTTCATATTATATATCAAGGACTGTACTGTTGTGTAGTATCCATTGATGTAAAATGCCTACTCTTTCATTCCCTGAGCAAGCTGCATGTTGAAAATCTGATCGTTCTCTCCCCAAAGAAGATGTATTCTCTGTAAAAAATATATATATATATATATATATATATATATATATACGATCCTTGCATCTATTCTTTTATTGATCATTTATTACATAAATTTAAATATATCCACCTGAGGAAAGCTTGGTATGTTGGTGTCTTTGGTGCTGACGATTAGCCCTTCAAGCAGTTCGGCCCTTTCCTTTCTGTTGTTGAACATCACCTATATACTTATACGGTCAATTTTCGAAACCGTACTTCAATTTCCACAAATATGTATTCTAATATTATAGTATATCAAGACATTAATTACCTCAAGAAAATCTCTGTGTAGCCTATCAGGAAACCAAAGCTTCTTATAAGCAGCAACTTTGAGAAGAGCCTTACAACCTTTGACTGAGTCAGGGAGAAGAAGCTCCGAGGAAGAAGAAAACCCTAACTCATTCAAAGTCTTTGTGCTTATCGAGTCGGTCATGGCCAAGATGGAGCCCGACACCACCATGGCTCGGACCATCTCAGGGTAGAGCTCGGCCATCTTGAAGGCAACCATGCCGCCGTAGCTGAACCCAACCACCGTGCACTTCTGAATTCCGAGCTTCCTCAGGCAGCGTACGAGGTTATGTGCTTGGAACGCCGGCGACCTGTCTGTCTTGTCGGTGACCGAGCCGCCGAAGAAGAGGAGGTCGGGGACGTAGACGGAGTACTTCTTTGTCAGGGAACCCACCTGAAACTGCCACGTCACTATGCCCTCTGCGGCGAATCCGTGGACGAGCACCACGGCGGGCTTGGTGGGCGGCTCGGTGGTAGCGGCGGCGTTGTTGGGCGGGTCGGTTTTATTGGATGGTTTGTGTTTGGGCTTCACGACGGTCTCCGATGGGACCCACACGTTCATTACAGTGCCTGGCTCGACCTCCAATGAGTGTGGTACTACGCCTGCCATCTTCATTAGGCCGTGCAGTAATGGCTTCTGTGCTGCTACTAAGTTCACCATCTTTATCTCTCTCTCTCTCTCTCTCTCTCTCTCTCTCTCTCTCAGACACGCACACAGCACTGTAATGATATGAAGATGGAGAGGGAGATGAAGTCGATTTAAAAGAAGCGGGGAATGGGCGGTTGGCGTATGGTAGTTATTTAAGTTGCTTCCATGGATGCAATTGCAATGAACCATTGAGATTTTGACAGTTCCTCTACGGATGCAATATTATATAATTCATGTAGATTAGAGGGTTGGGTATAAATGGCTCAACTGCACTGCCTAATCCTAAATTTATGTATTCCAAGTTTGATTTCTTTACTTGATGTACTGGACTTATAATATAAGTTGAAATTTGTTAAAAGTGGCTCACCTAACGCTAGTAATTAAGTTTTAATTAAGTCCCATAGATATATTTTGTTTATGACAGAGACAGCAAATCATTTCGGTTTGCTTGTCTATCTTACATCATTATGCAGTTAGCTTCATGTCGCTCGAGCTTCGTCATAAGTACTCATAACTAATCGTGAATCTTTTTTCATTAATCTAAATTCACTAAATTTGAGCTCGACCTCTACCTAACCTACCTAACCTACACTATATACGAGGATGAATGAAGATTCTAGTAAATCTTACGGTCCATAACGTTTGGGCCACATATACATTTGGGCCTTTTGGGCCTGAAGTTCGGTCAAATGGTTTATTATCCATTGCGCTACTTAAGCAAGATGGTAGAAGGTGATGATGCAAGTTTAATCTATGAAATGTAAATTAGTACTATCAAACAAAATAAAAAATTAATAATAGGAAAAAAATTTCTTGAAAATTCGAAATATAAAATAGAAAAGATTACTGTCGCAACTAATTACAAGTCAGAGTTCTTCATTGTCATGTCCCGCTAAATACGTGACATGCTTTAATAAAAAAACTATTAAAAATGAAAATGACGTATGTAAGAAAATATATTTAAATAGAATATAGTTATGACCTAACGTCTCCATCCATCATTTCGTTTTGTCAGTGATCAATAATACATCAGCCGGGAAAAGGCAAAATAATCAATAACAAGACTTTGACCAAAGGGAGGCCCTTCTCCAATTGGGACTTGCCAAAATCCCCTTATCTAACTCAAATATAACAACAATCTCAAATGTTTTAGAAATTTCTTTACTAACGTTAGAGAGCATGGAATGAAAATCACAAAAGCAGAGAACGATGAAGAACGTAGATGGGAGGGAAGAGACAGTACGGATAATTTGTACATCGTTCGAGAAAAAAAAAAAGAAAAAGGTAGAATAGAACAAAATAAAATAAAGAGTTTCCTTTGGGCAGAAGATTTAGATTTAGACCTCCTTGTAGGAGACAATTGGAGGTTACAGTTCCTTCTTTACATGTATGTCCACTCTATTCATATTTGACCATGAGTCAAAATCTTTACACACAAGCATATATAATATTTGCATATTACATTATACGTTACATCCCTCGAGACGTGTATAAGAAGAGTTAGGGTTGTTACCATTATGACTATAGCCTACTTTATCTTTAATTATTCTGAAGATTCAAAAATCTTCATCTACTCATTGCATCTAAGACATAGTTCTTTCTTACATCCCATTCCCACACAATGTAGTTCAAACATTATGACTAAATGTGTACATATATATAAAAATTGAAAGAAAAACTATAATAATTGGAAAAAAAAAACTAGTTAATTGGGATTTAATGTACCGATTAGTTTGATGGTGGATTACGTCGTATATACAAGAAAACACCATTTATGCCACCGTATTAATTAAACAAGGTTCTTTACCTTTATATACTCCCAATTTTCATTATTTTCTTCAAATTGAAATATGTTTATTTTCTTGAAGTGGGAAAAAAGCGTATCTTGGCAATAACGACAAGTCTATTTTAATATCTAGACCAATGTCTTGAGTCGATAAAGAAACCTTCAAGAGAGTTACATAAGTTGTGCTCTTTGTTGCTTTTGAGGAATGTTTTCCTTTTGAAGACGTTCAAACATAGTTTTTTTTTTTAAAAAAAATAGTGTTCGTAACTCGTTAAGTAATCCAACAAAATATATTGTTCCTTTCCTACAACATAAGCTTTAATAATTGCGTGGCACGTACTTTACATAATTCTTATTGCATGGCATGCATGGTTGGAGTCGTCCTCAAAAGCGGTGACGTGGCGCGATGATTAATGACAATGATTAGGGCTTTTTTTAAAGAAGGAAGATCTGTTTTTGCGACATTCAATTGCAAATATGTTTAAAAAGATGGACCCACAAAATCCCATGAAAGTTTAAGGTTAAAGACTAAGCTTCTAACACATCATTACAGATGATGGATGGTCGCATGTGCTTTGCGACAGAGATTTTAATGAAGATTTTGTTTTTATTTATTTTCTTGGACGATGGTTTTTTCTTGGTATGATGTAATTAATGGCGCTCGTGGGGGAGAGTTGAATTGAATGATTAGGGAGATCCCATTATATATATTATCATGTAAAAAGATTGTATAGACAAATTGCATGTAATATCATCATCACAGTTTTTATTCTTATCGATATTTGTGATGGCAAACAAGATCTTCAACTTATGCTGGTCAAACTTGTAATTTAGTGGTCTTCTACAATCGTATTTCATATTTCGATTAATGAATAAAGTTTTTAACTTTGAGTACATTTAAAATTAATTATACAAATTATTCTTGCAGCAAAACAACACATGCAATGCAATAAATACGACAACATTAATAGGATTTATTAATATTTCTCTCTCTCTATATATAAATTATATAGATTAATTGGGACATTGTACGTTGTTTACAATGAGTAAGCATCTTTTGGAAAGCCAATATCTTCCCGTTTGTCGAACTGCACAACTCCAATCTCAAGACAAGTCTCTCTCTCTCTCTCTCTCTCTCTCTCTCTCTCTCTCTCTCTCTCTCTCTCTCTCTCTCTCTCTCTCTCTCTCTCTCTCATTTTATAAATTTTGGATCCTTTTGATCGAATCGATCGATGATGTTCCAGAGAAGTTTGTTTGTCTTGTTGGGCTTCACCATTATGAATATTTGTGGGGTCTTTCATCGTCGTGTCATTCAATTTAATTTTTTATTTCGAATAATACTTTTCTTTTTCCCAAGTTTCTATTCTATCTTTGGGTCAAAGATTTCTCTCTCTGTGCCTACTCGAACATCTTCAATTTGCTTTGAAACATTGCACTTTCCTTTTTTTTTTTTCTTTTAATTTTGTTTTTCCTCTTTACTATGTATCAAAAGACCAACAAAACGATCTTCTATCGCACTGTGGTCTCTTACATATTTTGAGTTAGCATGTTTCTTTTTCGTAGGTTAGCATAAATTTTTTTAGTTCTCTAGGATTACTAATAGGGGTAGTTCGGTACGGTATACCGTACCAAAACTGTGATACCGTATATCGTACCGAAATTTCGGTATCCAAAAAAAATCATACCAATACCATACCAAAATTTCGGTATACCTTAAATATCGATACGGTATCATACCGAAATTTCGGTATGGTATCGGTATCATACCTTCTATACCATTCACACGGAGAGTTTTTTACCATGCATGTCTCGTAACTCGTTAATTCGTGGTTTTGGAATTTTTAATCAATTCAAATTCCTTAGGTAATAAGATAGATTATTAATACCAAATTTTTCAAAAAAAAAATAGATTTTTTAACCTTAAATAATTTACATATTTTAGCCAGTCTCCTTACACTACAAAACAATTCTAAATTATCGACCGAGGTTTGCGTCATTATATAGTCGAAAAAAACAAAACTCAACGGAACTACCGTCGGTACAGTCCGTCGGTATTAACCTCGTCGAAATTGATTTTCCGTGGAAGTGTTCCGTCGATCTTTTATTTCAACGGATCTTCCCCTGGCAATTCCGTCGATATAAATGAATATTTTATTTAATAAATGAAATTATTATTTGACAATTCAACGGAACTTCCGTCGCATAAACAAAAAAAATTATAAAAAAAAAGAAAAAAACTTCCAGCATCCACACATCCGCCGACCTCGCAATTCGGAAGGGTCCTCTAAATCTGCAGAATCTCCGAAAGGCGACAGTTCAAATCTAAAAGGAAGCTGTCCGCTTCTTTCTAATGCTATGACTATCTCCTCAAAGCAGATATACACTACATAGGGATGAAACTGCCTGGTCGTCGAGCAAAGAGACGATTTCATTGTGCTTTTCTTCTTTGTTCATTGCGCACTCTTCTCTGTCGACGTGGAGTGGGCCTCACTGGGTTAACAGCTGGGATTCTTGCATCTTCGGAGAGTGACTTAATCGCGCTGCCTTCGAGCTCACAAAGCGTACCCTTTGGCCTTTCTGAATTAGCGGACGTTTGGCTAGCGAAAAATTAAAAAAACATACCATGTCCAATAAGCTTCCATCTTCTTCAAAGGATAGAAGCTCAAACTCCGACGGCTTTCTCCAGCCGAAGTTATCCTACCATCGCCATTAACAAAATCAATTATGCTACGTTTGGATTGGGGGATTTCGATTTGAAATCCGAATTTCATTCAAATAACCCGTTTGGCTAGGGGTGGTTCGGTACGGTATACCGTACCAAAACTGTGATATCATATACCGTACCGAAATGTCGGTATCCAAAAAAATCATACTAATACCATACCAAAATTTCGGTATACCTTAAATTTCGATACGGTATCATACCGAAATTTCGGTATGGTATCGGTATCATACCTTCTATACCATTCATACGGAGGGTTTTTTTATCATGCATGTCTCGTGACTCGTTAATTCGTTGTTTTGGAATTTTTAATCAATTCAAACTCCTTACGCCCTAATAAAGATAGATTATTAATACCAAATTTTTCAAAATAAAAAGATTTTTTTTAACCTTAAATAATTACATATTTTAGCTAGTCTCCTTAGTAAGACAAAAAACTTCACATAACCACAAAATACAACTTTATATACAGATTAATTAGAACGAAGCGGCTATATTTAGAAAATTAGATTAACAAAAAGTAATTGCATTGCATCTTCACTCTTTCAAAAATCATGAAAAAAACATTAAAAAGACAACGTTACTTGAGTTACATAAGTAAAATATGGAGGGCCTAATATTAGAAAGTTGTGTATAAGTTAATAATTTATTAGCTAAATAAGTTTATGAAGATCCTTAATTTTTCATTTTATATTTTATGAAATAATATAATATATATAGATGTGTATATATATATATATTTATATATAATATGTATAAAATATATTAAAAATTTTAGAATTTCGGTATTCGATATAATCGGTATACCTAATTTTAAAAACTTTCATACCATTACCGTACCGAAAATTTTCGGTACGGTATCATACCTTACCAAAAACTTCGGTATACCAAAATTTTCGATATTTTCGATACGATTCGATACGATAAGGACGATATTTCGGTATTTCGGTATTTTTCCCCAGCCCTACGTTTGGCAACCGCTCGGATTTGGATTTCGATTTCATCCAAATCCGAGAAGAATCCGAGCGCTTGTATTTTGATGGATTTGAAATTCGATCGGAAACGGTCCGTTTTCGAAATACCAAATCTTGCCGTGATTATTTTCTTAAATTATTATTATTATTATTTGATAAACGATGAGTCGAGCCGACCCGCGAGCTCGACGAACGACGAGTCGAGTCGGCCGACGAGCTCAACGACATGAGTCCTCGCGAGCTCGACGACCGATGAGTCGAGCCGGCTTGCGAACTCGACGACCGATAAGTCAAGTCGGCTCGAGGACATTTTGAAATTCGAATTTTCGAAATCCTAACGTTTGCCAAACGGTGGATTTGGATTTAAAATTTGGATTTCAGAATTCATAATTTCAAATCACGGATTTAAATTCAAATACATCAATCCAAACGCAACCTTTAAGTAATTTACTAACCTCGCTGAACTGCTTTCTCCAGCCGAAGTTATCCTACCCTCGCCGTCGCCGCTATCCGTTGCAGCACCGTGTCTGTCACCTGAATCTGTCGCTGCAAAGAGAGATGAGAAGGGTGAGATCAGAACAGACGAAAGAGAAAGACGAATTAGAATTGAGAGAAGAGAGTGATGAAAAATAAATATAATCTGCTGCAACGTGTCTATGGGACGTGTTTAGTTTCTAGTTTATAGGATAACGTGTAATAAACGATGCACTTCCACTTCTCAAAAAATTTGAAAAGTCCGCGTGAAGTTTTCAAAAAGGACATAAATTGTGAAAACGTAATAAATATCAATCAAATCAAACAACAGCTCTCGACGGAATTCACGTTCAATATCTAAAAATGAAAGAAATAACAAAAGAAAGATAATTAGGGATTGTTTTCGACGAACAAACCACCGTCGAACAATTTAAAGAAATTAAATAAAAAAGTGGAATACAATATTGCGACGGACCAGCCATCGAATAATTTTAAAATAATAAAAATAAGAATACCATTAAGATTGACGAATATTTTCGATCAACTTTCGGTTGAAATTGTTTTCGACATATTTGTGGTTGAATATTCCGTGGAAAATTAAGTCGACCAATATACCGTGTAAATTGGCGTCGATATTTTTTTTCTTTTTTGTAGTGTTAGTAAAACAAAAAATTTACATAACCACAAAATATAACTTTATATACAGATTAATTGGAACGAAGCGGCTATATTAAAAAAATTAGTGAAGATTAACAAAAAGTAATTGCATTGCATCTTCACGCTTTCAAAATCCTGAAAAAAAAAATATTAAAAAGGCAAAAATTAAACGTTACTTGAGTTACATAAGTAAAATATGGTGGGCCTAATCTTAAAAAGTTATGTATAAGTTAATAATTTATGGGCTAAATAAGTTTATGAAGATCCTTAATTTTTCATTTTATATTTTTTGAAATAATAAAATATATGTAGGTGTGTATATATATATATAATATTAAAAATTTTAGTATTTCGGTATTCGGTATAATGGGTATACCTAATTCTAAAAACTTTCATACCATTACCGTACCGAAAATTTTCGGTACGGTATCATACCTTACCAAAAACTTCAGTATACCAATATTTTCGATTAATTTTCGGTACGGTATCATACCTTACCAAAAACTTCAGTATACCAATATTTTCGATATTTTCGATACGATAAGGACGGTATTTCGGTATTTCGATATTTTTCCCCAGCCCTAATTACTAATCGAAGCTAATGATATATTCACAATGAGGTTTTTAGTTCAATAATATCATGACCGTATCCCTTAATATCAGACGATATCAAGCTTATAACTTTAAGGGCTCGTTTGATATCGATGTTTTTGGATTTGGTGGGTATAAGTTATTTGTGTATGGCTATACAAGGATTTTGTTGATATAAATAATTTTAAGTTTGATATGTGTGTATTAATTATTTGGGTAATAATATACAGAGTGTTTGATACGGTTGTTATAGATGGGTATGGGATTTCTTAAAAATGCTTAAATGACATTTTTGCCCATAATTATTTTTGCTTTCTACCCCATCGTTCCATTCCACTTCATTTGGGAAATAAGCACCCACCAGCAAGTTTGAAGACAGGGAGCAAACCCTAGTCTTCTCCACCAATAAATCTCTGGGGCAATTGAAACGAGAGAATGAGAAAAAAACAAGGAACCAGTGGTAATGAAGAAAATGATGAGAAAAAATCAAAGCGCTTATGGAGGCCAGACGAGGAGAAAATTCTTATTATCGCATTGAAGCAGGTAGTCGAAGAAGGATGGAGAATAGATAACGGATTTAGAGCAGGCTACCATAATGCTATCGAGTCAATTTTCAAGAAATGGAAACCAGAATCTGATATTCGAGCACAACCGCACATCCACTCAAAGGTTCACCATTGGAAAAGGGAGTATTATCAATTGGTTGATTTTTTGTCTAAATCTGGTACAGGATTTAACAACCTTACCAACATGTTAGATGCATCTGACGAGGTTTGGGATGAATTGCAGAAGGTAGTGGTTTCGCTTTTTAATTTTTCTGTTCTAATTTGAAATAATAATTATTCATGTCGTACGTGAAATTGTAGGCTTCACCAAGATTATATGCTTTGCGATACAAAACATGGCCTTTCTACTATGATTGGCAACAAATATTTGGAAAAGACAGAGCTACTGGAGTGGCTTCTATGAGTTTCACTGATGCATTACCTAAAAAGAGAAAAGTAGATGATCATTTGGTGGAGATAGAAGGGTCTGGGGGAACAGAAGGGTCTACGGCTGGATCTGATAAAAGGACATTAGGGATAGATGAGGCAACACTGTATTTAGAAGGAATTAAATCAATCCCAAACCAGTCCTACGAAGATTCTACTTTTTGTGGTGGTGATACTTCCGAAGGAAACTTTAATCGTGAAACAGAGTGTAACAAAGATCGATCGAAAGTACCTGAACCAGATTCTACGGGTATTAAATCAGGAAAGAGGCCAAGGAAGTTTGATGCTTCCATAGAGATGGTATTGAATCACATGACTGAGCTTAATGCAAAGACATGTGCTCGTCTGGAAGGCCTTAGTTCGAAGCTTGGAGTGGCTCGTGACATGGAGGAGAAACAGATTATGGCTACTGAAATTATTCGAACCATGCCGGTTAACTTGACCTCGTCACAACGTTTTTCAATAGCCGAAGCGATTGCATCTAATCCGGTGAGGCTTAATTATTTTCTAAGGTCAAACGATGCTGAGCGGGAGTCTATAGTCATGACACTTGTTAGAGACATGAAAGGTGAATGTTAACAGTGTCTTTGGCAAAACTTTTGTTCATTCATGTTCTATTTTGTTTGGATCTCGATCCTGTTGTGTTTTGGCAATGTATTATATGAAATACTGATCAATTTTTGTCACTTTAAGTTGTATTTTATTTGGTTGATTGGTCTCGGTTATGTAGCATTTTGGCATGTATTGCTTCAACTTTTGTCACTTCCAAATTGTATTTTTCTTGATGGATTGGTATTGATTATGTAGTTTGGGAATAGATTATGTGTTTTGAATTAATCAGTTAGTTTATGTTCTGTGTTAGTATACTGAAGAAAGTATAAATTCGCATGGATGTTACCTTGCCATCTGATAACCTTATTACCATCTGATTCCTGTTCATTCATGAAGAAAAAGAAACTGATAATAGCCCACTTACAAGAATGTCTAGAGAATAACAACAGTTCCCAAGAATGTCTAGAGAATAACAACAGTTCCCAAATTTAATTTCTAAAACTTGACTGAAATACAACAGAGATTAGCATGTTATCTAATACACATAAGCATAAAAGAAATGTATCACATGGAATCTAATTGAATGAAATGAAAATGTTATCAGACAACAATGTACAACTCATAGATATCCTCTAGATAGCCTCCACTCGTCGTACATGATTGTTGCATATTCATCACGCCACGCATTCCAAATTGTTGTGCTCTCGATTGTGCGAATGTCATCTTCTGCATAAGCATTATCAGCATTCTCGTTAACATAATCTTCCGGAACCAATTCTTCGAGTGGGTCAACCGGTATCTCCCTTCGTAGAAAGTTATGGAGAAGCGCACATGCCAACACTATACGATTTTGAGTCTTCACTGGATAGAAACATGCACTCTCCAAAATATTCCACCTCATTTTCATAAGACCCCATGCTCGCTCAATTACATTTCTAGCTGAAGCATGTCTCATATTAAAGTACTCCTTTGCATTTTGGGGAGTTCGACTCCCAGTTCCCCATTCTGACAAGTGGTATCGTACACCCCGATATGATGCTAAGAAAACTTTCAGAATTAGCATATCCGTTGTCACACAAATAATAGGTCCCTATAAGGATAAATACAAATAGCACTGTAATATACATATATAATTTGAAACACGGCATAACATTGTGCATTAACATCGGAATACATACCTGTACGAACACGGAATCCATCTTGGCGTGATAGAGCATCTTGCAATACTCTACTATCTGCTGCGGAGCCCTCCCATCCAGCCAATACGTATATGAAATTCATATTTTCATCACACCCCCCTAGCACATTGGTGGATATTTGGGATTTGCGATTTCTATACCTTGCCTTTTCGTCCGCACGTACTCTTATGCCAATGTATGTACCATCCAAAGCCCCTGCACAATTCTTTTAAAAAAAATACAAATAAATGAAATAAGATAAAAGCATGAAATTAATCTTCAAAAAATAATTGCTTTTACCTGAAAAAACCTGAATCTAGATGAAGATGTACCGCTGTTGTCGGAAATAGGCTTCACTAAAAGGATTTTATGAAGGGTTAAAACTGCATTGAGTACTTTATTAAAGTATCTAGACACCGTCTCGGTTGACCTTTTGAAAGAATGTTTTTGGACGCGGGCCTTTTTGTGATGAGACAAGATGCCAAGGAACATGGCCACCATCTCATGTACCCCCACATATCTGGACGGTTTCAAACCCGAATACATCTGAAGAATATTGCACAACCTCCCAAATGCATTCTTGTTAAACCTCAAGTTGTCTAGTGCAGCATAATTAACATCGGAAATAAGACTATTCAGATAGTCTATTTGTTTCGGAATCTTTTCTTTCATAGACCAATTACGTCTTCTCATATGTCGCTCATGAACATTCTTCCACAAAAGAAATACTAGTAAATTCATCCAAAGCCAATGCTCTGCTATCACACAAGCAATTGCACAAAGTACACCTTCATCATCTTCTATGGACATATCTCTGCAAGGCAATTAATAATAAAAAAAATCTCATAAGTTACGAGAGTTAATAGCCTTCAAGAGAGACGAAGAAACTAGGACATATACCAACAAAGCTGAGAGTAGAGAATTCACAACATCATCGGTCTATAGTTTATATTGATTTTAGCTTACACTTGAGAACACCTCCACAACTAGTGCAAATCAGTGAGAAAACAATAATGTTTTTTCATTAAATTATGTCAAGTATCTTACATTCATGCCTAAGTTCTACAATAAGAACAACACGCTCCCATCAAGTATTCTTCATCTTAATGCAAGAGGCTTTATCAGCAATTACATCTACCACTGCAATTCATCAACGAATTATTGCCAAGAACTGGATTTCTTGAAAAATCAAGCAAAGACAAACCTTTTTCCAATAACCTATTAATCTAGCACAAAGGAAAGCACAAGAACCCCAAAAAACCTCGTATGATTCTAACTTGTTTCAAAATTACGAGATAATAACAATCTTTTCAACGGTGACGGAGAAAATTATCAGATTGGGGTCTTGATAGAGAGGGAACTACGGTGAACCTCGAGATGGAAGCCGACGGAGATGGATGGAGAAAAAAATTGGCTGGAGAGATGGAAATGAAATGCGATAGAGATGAAGGGGTTAAAGCAGATAAGGGTAAAATTGGTATTAAGAATATATGTATTGACAAACCCACCTTTATAATGGGTATCTATATACAGGGCTGATAAACGATTTGCACGCAGTGGGCTTGTAAACCTATACAAGGTCTGTATAACTTTACCCATATAACAAACAGAATGTAATTTTATCATACACACCCATCACCCACCCTTACATTCTTATCAAACGAGCCGTAAGATGAGGTCGTCGTTTAACAATTTATGTAACAAAAAACCTCAAAATCATTTAAATTTAAGTGAACAAATGTAGCATTTACATAGAATTGAGAATTGACTAGGGTCTCAGAATTTGAAACGAGGTTAGATTAGATGATTGCCCAGTTGAATTACACATTTTAGCCATATTCACGTGATATCAGTAGTACGGCTACTCATTGCAATATGGAAAAAAGAATTATATAACAATTATTAAAATCTCACTATCGATATCAAATCTGTTTTTTCTTACGTCTCTTTAGATGGATTTGACGGTCTATGATAATATAATAATAATATTAATTTGTAATAATAATTGAAGCTTCATAATTATTCAATTTGTTTCTTGACAAAACAACCCATGCATATCCGGCGAGACTTTAATTTGAAAACAATATATAGTCTTGTAAAGTGCAAAATTCCCTGCAAATCGCATAGTTCCAACGAGCATGTCTAATAAACCAACATTCAAATAAAATTTCTAAGATCAAGAACTATATATTATTACACAGACAAATCTCAAGGTTTTTAGCCCCGTGAGTCTGATTATTAATCTTAACATATATGACAAGGCTTCATATTATTATTTTACGTGTAATCTAAAAACTAGTACTAATATAATATATTATGCCATACTGTTCACAAGACAGTAGTATAAAAGTCTGTATTATTACGTAGTAAGACATTTCTTTTTTTTTTTTTCCTTTTCTTCTTTAATTTATTTAAACCTCGTGATCGGAGACTACAGATTTTCCCGCTAGTCACGTGCCTTCTTTTGACTGCCCCAAACTCAATCTCTAACTTCACTTCCCAGAAAATCTGTATCTATTCATGTATCTATCTATCTACTCAAGGAGGGCCCACATCGTAACTCTTCGTCTATATATACGCAATCCCATTCCCAGCATCGACACACTCATAAAAATCCTTACACAGTAATTAATAATCTCTCCGTTTCATTTCATTACACTTCGTGTTAATTATTACAACGTGTGCCTCTCTGTGTGTGTAGCAGTGTCCCATTTTTACCTAAGTTTTCACTGCAAAACTTCTTTCGTTCAACGTGCGACTCTGCAGCAGTTGCTGTGCTGACTCTTTGTTTTTTCTTTCTTTTTTTTTTCCGACCCATTTTAATTAATTAGTCTCGCTTCTGATAATGATATAAAAAGACAAGAATTCTGATATCTCTTACTTCGTATCTCCCACAGCTGCTGTCTGCTGTTCTTTACTGTTTGTCTTGGCTCAGAGTCTGCAATAATAATTTCTTAGTACGCTTACGATAGAATATACTTCGTCATATATTTAAGGAGAGACGAGAATGATGCATAATATGTGCAGTACGAGCTCTCACGTTCACATGGCCGGCGGTGCATGCTCGTGTGGGATGTACAGCAGCGCCGGCGGTGCTCCGTTTTCGACGGTGTTGTTTTCGTCGTCGAACGGCAGTTACAGCAGTCACTACGGCAGAGGTGGCTACGATGAAGAGGGCGGCGGCGGCGGCGATGGTTATTATCACTACTCTTCGCCTTCCGTTGATTGTACGCTTTCTTTGGGAACGCCTTCGACACGTCTGAGCAGCGCCGGCGCCGGCGGTAATAACGGTGGTAGTAACGGTTACCATCATCACGAGAAGAAGGGGTCTTCTTACATGTCTGGTTTCGGATGGAACATCCTTCAGTCTAAGCACGCCGCCGCGACGGGGACGACGACGGCCACCAAGAACCACCGCAGCGGCGGCGGAGGAGACCCTTTGCTGGCTCGCCGGTGTGCTAACTGCGACACCACTTCCACGCCGCTTTGGAGGAATGGCCCGAGGGGTCCAAAGGTAATAACACATTACGGTTTAAAAAAATCATCTTTTAATAAATAAGCAAATCAACTGAGCATACAAATTATTACAGTCACTATGCAACGCCTGTGGGATTCGATTCAAGAAGGAGGAAAGGAGGGCCTCGGCGGCGGCCACCGTCCCCGACGTTCAGCCGCCGAAGATCCCTGGCTATGCTCCGGCGTACGGAAACGAGTACAGATTCATGGAAGAACTTGAAGATCATACCAACAACTATAATCCTTTCATGTCTTGGCGTTTCAACGTCACGGACAGCAGGCCTAGCCTTGTCCACGACTTCACAAGATGAACTGAAGCAAACCCTCGTCGGCAAAATTCAGTTTTAGATTCCACTGAAAAAGAAAACAAGAAAAGGGTTAAAGATTTGATGAAGCTCTTACGGCCCCCACAAATGAATCCAACATGATGGCGATTGAAAGCTTATGGTGGTTTATGTCATGCGAGATTCTTTACTTTCTAGCAATTGCTGTTTGTCATTACGTTTAGATGGAGTGAAGAATGACTTAGTTCTATGTTTGTGTTAGATTTGGTTCTTTCCCTTTTCAGCTTTTACTTTTATGTTTCTTGTTTTGTTGCTAATCGGCCAGTGCCCCTTATTACATCACATACTAGTAGATCTTATTCCTAGCCTAAACCTTTTATTTTGTTTTATGTACGTCACTTGTTTGTATTGTATTTTATTGTATCAACCTTTTATGAGATCACCCTGAACTATATTATATAATATTTATGATTTTTTTCTTCTTTCTCTAACAATTTAATTTGACGAAATAAATCGATATTTCTCTAGTGGTTTATTTATTCTTTAGAGAGAATGTGTTTCGGGTCAAAAGATCCGTTAATTTTGGGCCATTGGCTCCGAGAATGGCTGGCCCAACCCATCAGACTACTGCTTTGTTACAGAGCATACGACGACGTTTCAAGAGTTTGGAAGCGCGGCAATATAATCAACTTAAACGACGTCGTTCTAGAAGTCCCCCTCCCCTCTCATCGTGTTCATGTATGTTCATTCATCAATCAGTCACCCGCAAAAACACAGCAATAATAGTATAATAAAAAGTAAAATTAAAATAAAAAAGATAATGGTGCACAGCGCCTACGACTCGTTTGAGCTGATCAGTAATTCGCCGACGCGAATCGATGCAATTGAATCATATGATTCGAATCTTCTAGTTTCATGTTCCGATGGCTCTCTCAGAATCTACGGCCCGGGGTCTTCCACGTCGTCCGATCGATCGCCGCAATCGGATCATTACTCGCAAGCGCTCGAGCTGAAGAAGGAGCCGTACGTCTTGGGAAGGACGATCAATGGATTCTCGAGGAAGACGATGCTCGCGATGGAGGTCATCGAGTCTCGTGAGCTGTTGCTGTCGTTGTCCGAGTCGATTGCGTTCCACAGGCTTCCCAATTTGGAGACTCTGGCGGTTATTACGAAGGCGAAGGGCGCGAATGCGTACTCGTGGGATGAGAAGAGAGGGTTTCTGTGCTTCGCGAGGCACAAGAGGATCTACATTTTTAGACACGACGGTAGGTTCGTGTGCTGTTCTTGTGGGCGCTTGAGTTGTCTGAGCTGATTTATTGTTGTCGTAGACTGTCATTACTAGTTTGGTTGGTTACTAGTTATTGAATGTTTGACTTTGGAAGCTTTGATGGGTGCTGCACTCTGATTCCTATCATGCTATTATGATAAAAAATGTTATTTTTTGGGTGGTTTGTGATGGATTGTGTTACTGCTTTTCCAGGCGGGCGGGGGTTTGTGGAGGTCAAAGAATATGGTGTTCCGGATACGGTCAAATCAATTTCGTGGTGTGGTGAAAATATATGCTTGGGGCTTCGAAGAGAATACATGATATTGAATTCGACTAATGGTGCATTGACTGATGTCTTTCCATCTGGGAGGATTGCCCCGCCTTTGGCTGTGTCTCTCCCATCTGGGAATCTCCTTTTAGAAAAGGTACTGTTAATGGCCATGCGTCTTTTCACGATTGAAGATTCATCTTAACGGGGTATGATTGTTACCAATGTCGATGGCCAACCCTAAGCACGCACGACTTTGATGTGTCATTTTAAAGCTCAACTAAAAATCTTTGTCCTGATAAATTTATTTGTATATTCTCTATGTCCTATTTTCATCTAGTAACCCTCCTTTCGCTGAGTACTTTTTTACTGTTTGTGAATGATCAGAAACACCATACCCTTCCCAACTATCACAAAGTACACAGTAATTTTCTACCGATGGTTTTGATCATTGATCTGTAATTAATTTCATCATGGGAATCTTATCTTCAGGATAACATTGGAGTTTTCGTCGACCAAAATGGCAAACTCCTTCAGGAAGGAAGGCTTTGCTGGTCGGAGTCTCCTTCAGCAATTGTTGTTGAGACACCATATGCAATAGGTCTTTTACCCAGACATGTTGAGGTTTCATGGACAGAAATACAATAAAGTTTTTTTCATGATTTAAATTGTTTCCAAACGAACTGATATAGAAAGGTCTTTATCAGTTTTTCTTCTTTGGTTTTGCAGATACGGTCTCTTCGCGAGCCATACCCACTGATTCAAACTGTTGTCCTCCGCAATGTCCGTCGAATTCTTCGGAGCGCACATGTTATAATTGTGGCATTAGAGCATTCTGTTTATGGATTGTTTCCTGTGCCTCTTGGAGCTCAGGTGAACTTCTTTTTGTTGAACAAACACAGGTGTCTTTTTTAATCATTTAATTTCTTTGTAGCCGAATTAGATTCATTTAATGGGACTTATTGATTTCAGCAGTTATTATCTATACAATTTCATGTTTCTCTTGTATGGTCTCAAGAGTGGACAAGTGAAGATCATTTCCTTGTGTGGTAGCACGACTGAACACTTGTAGAATAAATATACTTAAACAATGAGGTCAGAAAATTTATGCTGTCGTATCTGGAGGGTGAGGAATATTAAGAATGGTTTACAGCTTGTTGGAAAAGCTCATCATATCATAACATTAATGGCTAGTTCAACCTAAGACATTACCATGATGTTTTTGAATTAGACCGTCTGTATTCCATTTACAGATTGTACAACTAACAGCTTCGGGCAACTTTGAGGAAGCATTGGCTTTGTGCAAGTTGCTTCCTCCTGAGGATTCTAACCTTCGAGCTGCAAAGGAGCAGTCCATTCATATTAGGTGAGAAATTTTATATGTTAAATTTTTAAGCTACTTCTCGTTGACTTAAATTCTCCGTTACACTATGACCAAGGGTGGACAAAGTATGAAAAACTATGTTTCAGTACCTATTATTTGATCCTAATTTATTGGTTGAATTTCAAGACTTCAAAACAATGCATGATTCGTACGAGTGTGTGATGTTTGCACCACTATCCCTATAGGTATGCTCACCACTTGTTTGAAAATGGAAACTATGAGGAGGCAATGGAACATTTTTTGGCATCTCAAGTTGAAATCAACTATGTGCTTTCGTTGTATCCATCTATTGTTCTTCCCAACTCATCAGTTATACCTGAACCTGAGAGATACGTGGATGCTGGTGATGCTCCAGAGCTCTCAAGAGGTTCCTCGGACCTGTCAGATGATACGGAATCTTCGTCTTATTCCCAAATATTTGCTTCGGGAGACAACACCGACCTAGAATCCAGGAAAATGAATCACAACACTCTGATGGCTCTCATCAAGTTCTTGCAGCGGAAACGATTTAGTATAGTTGAAAAAGCTGCCGCCGAGGGCACTGATGAGGCTGTTTCAGATGCTGTAGGGAACAACTTTGTTTATGGAAATAATCGAGGGAAGAAATCAATCAAGGTAAGTCATGCCTTGGGTGTGATTTGGTTGATTTATTAACTGAGTTTCTTCAATAGTATATCGTATGACTTTATCAGAGTTACTGCAGCAAGTCATTAAATATGCACTACGAGCATTTGACTTGTAGAATATCACAATATGAGGATAAATGACCTTAGGACTTCACCTGTGTTTTACTCAATTTTGTATGCAGAGACTCAAGTTGATTCTTTGTTGATGAATTAAGCAATCAGCCTTAACCCTCATTCCAGTTCAATCTGTTCCATACCCCAACACTGCCGTATTACAGAATATTGGATAGCTAGTACAACTGAGTTTGATAATGTTGTGATTTTAGGATGATTGGGGTCATCACGAATCCGTTCATGCACTTAACTTGAAATTATTACTTTGTTACTCTATCATAGTAATTTCTCTTTTGGTTTTCTAGGGCCGGGCTAATGTGTCTATTAGCTCAGTTGCCAGGGATATGGCAGCTATACTCGACACTGCGTTACTTCAGGCACTTATATTAACAGGACAACCTTCAGCTGCTTTGGAGCTACTAAAGGGTCTTAATTATTGTGATCTTAAAATATGCGAGGAGTTTTTGCGTGATAAGAATCAATTTGTTTGCTTGTTAGAATTGTATAAATGCAATTCAATGCATCGCGAAGCACTCAATCTTCTTCACAAGTTAGTTGAAGAGTCCAACTCGAGCAATCCACCTGCTGAGCTCGCCCAGAAGTTCAAGCCTGAGATGATCATTGAGTACCTTAAGGTAAGCTTTTCATTATCTATCTGCTCAACACATGGTGTTATATATATGAATAGAACTCGACCGTTGATAAAGTAAATTTTTACTGCTGTATATCTGAGCCTAAGTATATTGTGCATTGTGCAATATACTCACAAAACTTGCTGTCCTCCACTCACTGTGAAACTTCACTTGCGTCTCCTACTTTGTTTATGACATGTTGACTTCAAGAGAGTCTTTTGTGTGATGTCCTATTTTATCTAATGTTTGTATTTTATTACATGATTTCCATTTCTTTTGTAGCCTCTTTGCAGCACGGATCCAATGCTTGTCCTTGAGTTCTCAATGCTTGTTCTTGAGAGCTGTCCGAATGAGACTATTGAACTCTTCTTGTCAGGGAACATTCCCGCTGACCTTGTCAACTCTTATCTGAAGCAGCATGCTCCAAACATGCAGACTACATATTTGGAACTTATGCTTGAAATGAATGAGAGTAACATATCAGGACATCTCCAAAATGAAATGGTAAGGAAAGTTAAATTTCTGCAGTTTCAGTTGCCACTAAGTCGTAACTGACAATGGGATTCATTTATTCTCTAATAAACAAAATGGTCAGAAAGTTCCAGTTCTGTTTTGTACGCATGATCAGACTTGGTCAGACATGGTTATGTTTGATTAGTAACCTTAGAAAGGCCTATTCTTACTTTCTTGTTTAACATTGAATTTATATCCTGAAACATTAATTCATTCACTATATGTGTTAGGTACAAATATATCTATCGGAAGTGCTTGATTGGTATTCAGATCTTGCTTCTCAGCAGAAGTGGGATGAGAAAACTTACTCTCCCACGAGAAAGAAACTGTTGTCCACTTTAGAGAGCATATCTGGCTACAATCCTGAGGTTCTGTTGAAGCGTCTTCCACCAGATGCATTGTTTGAAGAACGAGCTATTTTATTGGGGAAGATGAACCAACACGAGCTTGCACTTTCAATATATATCCATAAGGTACCTTTTTAAAATGAACTGAAAGTGCTATATCATGACCTTTTTAAAATGTCATCACTGATTTGTCTCTTTGGATTTGTCCTAATCTGTTTCTCTCTCCAGCTTAATCTTCCTGAACTGGCATTATCCTATTGTGATCGTATCTACGAGGCTGGAGATCAACGTTCTGCAAAATCTTACGGCAACATATACCTCATTCTTATGCAAATATACTTAAATCCACGGAAGACGACGAAAAAATTTGAGAAAAGAATCCAAAATCTAATTTCTGCCCAGAGTCCCGGTATCCCAAAAGTTGTACCAGGAACTGCTAGGGGCAAAACTCGGAATGCTAAAAAAATTGCACTGATTGAAGGAGCTGAGGAGACTCACGTCAATACTGACAGTGGAAAGAGCGACGGAGACACTGATGATGCTGCTGAAGAAGAAAGTTCTAACATTATGCTGGAAAAGGTAATAGATTTGTTGAGCCAGAGATGGGACAGAATAAATGGAGCACAAGCCTTACGTCTGCTTCCTAAGGACACGAAGCTTAAGGTAACACTTCTCGGGACATATAACCAGCTGTGAGCTGCATGCTTTTTGTCAAATGTCTCCACTCGCCCTATCTTGCACTAAAAAATTTACATATTGCTGCTTGCAGAATCTGCTTCCTTTTCTCGGACCTCTATTGAGGAAATCAAGCGAAGCGTACCGAAACTTCTCAGTAATCAAGAGCCTGAGAGAAAGTGAAAATCTACAGGTAGTTTTGCCTGTGAATTAAACTTACAGAAAGTATACTGACTTTTATTTCTGGTTTGAGACCTTATTATTGCATACACTTAACTGTTAACAGTAGCTGGTTTCTCTTCCTCTTTCTCCAAACAGGTGAAAGATGAACTTTATAGCCAACGGAAAAACGCAGTGAAGATCACCGGCGAAAGCATCTGCTCTCTTTGCAACAAAAAGATAGGAACTAGCGTATTCGCCGTGTATCCCAACGGTAAGACGATAGTACACTTTGTGTGCTTCAAAGATTCCCAGAATATGAAGGCAGTGTCGAAAGGCTCGAATCATCGAAGGCGATGAGAGATTGCATGGATTTTTTCATCTTCCACTTCCATGCTGTGTGTATATTCCCCAACAACATCGTGCCTTCTTGGCTCGAATCATCGAAGGCGACAACCCGCTTGTGCTGTGTATTTACATATTTATACATTTCAAATGAGTGGTGTGATTTTTCTGTGTCGATTGGGTGTGTATTGAACTACTAGCGCATTTGTTGTGAAATTCAGAAGAAAATAAAGCATGTTATACAAGCGTCAAGGCCCAAGGGTACATGTGATTTTCTTCGCAGTTTCACTCCTAGACGATGATATGTTGGAATAATTGCTTTAAAAACAGGTATGATAGTAAAGGATTCTATTTTTAAAGAAAGGGTCCCATGGTCTAGCGGTTAGGACATTGGACTCTGAATCCAGTAACCCGAGTTCAAATCTCGGTGGGACCTATTTTTTCCTTCATATTTTCGCGCGGTTTATTATTATTTACTCTTTTCTTTTTCTTTTTTCCTTTTCGAGATTACAAATTAAAATAATAATAAGTTTGAGTGATCCCATTTGTTGACGCCCTTTTTAATATTCTTTGAACCCTTCACAATTTTCCATCAACTCAATTCGACACACACTCCATTCCATCACTTGCTTCTCTTCTAAGCTAACTGCAGCTTCGTCGTCGTCACGTCATGACTCCGAAGAACCAGAATTTTCAGGTTCTTTGACTGCTTTTGTGCTGTAGTCCGTGGTGCTATCATAGAAGAATGAAAATCTGGATTTTGTGATTTTTTTTCTTTTTTTTTATCGTAGATTATACTCGGCTCGTCTTCAACGGCTCGTCGCGAGATTCTATCCGGTATGGGCTACGAGTTTGCGATCATGGTACGCTACCTTCCGCCTCATGTTCGTTAATCTTAAATAGGCTGCTGCATCTAATTTAGTTTGAGCCCTAAGCAAATGGTCGTGGTCGGGAATATAATCGCGTGACTGCTTCTTGTCCATTTGTGGTAACCTTATGTGTAGTTACATTGTATATATGGTCATACAAGATCGTGGAATATGGATGTGTACAGTGAGACTGTTAATCGTCTTTGAGGCTTATGTGCGCTGATTGATTTTTTTTTCGTGCGTAGACAGCAGATATAGATGAGAAAAGTATCAGGAAGGAAAAACCAGAAGACCTTGTGATGGCCTTAGCCGAGGCGAAGGTATTTATGTTATTATGCCGCTCATTTGTCAAAGCCATGTTAGAATGATTGCATTTCAATCTTAAAATCGTATCTATGACGATGTTCAATCTTCTTTCACTTCTCAGGCTGACGCTATAATGGCAAAGCTCAAGAGCAGTAACCAGTTGGAGGATATATCACGTCCCACGTTGCTGATTACTGCAGATACAGTATATGCTTATTATTTTTTTCATTCGTTTATATTACGTGAGAGACGGAGACAGAACAGCATCAACTAACTGTCTCAAACTCAGCTGAAGCCTCTAACTTTTCTTCGCCTGATTGCCATTGTTATTAAGGTAGTTGTGTATAAAGGAGCTATTCGGGAAAAGCCGACGAGCGAGGAAGAAGCCAGGCAGTTTATCCGAGGTTATTGCTTCTTTTCTCGGCTTAAGTGATTATAATTTTCTCCTTATCGATTATACTCCATAATGGGAAAGTTCTTACACAGACTATTCTGGCGGTTCTGGTGAAGTTGTGGGATCGGTTTACGTAACTAACCTGTCGACCGGCATCAGCAAAGGAGGATGGGAGAGAGCTGAGGTACGCCGCAATAATCTACCGATGAAATTCGAATTCTCTTACGCTCTGTTTGGATGAATAGAAATTTGTGCAAGGAACAAGACATGAATAGTTTTTCGTCGGGAATTTGATAGAAACTTGTTGATGCAGGTTTATTTCCTGGACGTACCAGATGAAGTTGTTGATAGCCTGGTATGTCTTTTTTTTACTTAGGTTGCACCTTAGGAAAAAGGATAGAACTTCGACTTAATTACCATAAGATTATTAATCATAGTTAACTGAGCCTGGGGTTTTGATTAGATTGAGGAGGGCATAACTTTCAAAGTTGCCGGAGGTTTGATGCTTGAACATCCACTGGTGTGGCCTTTGGTAGATACCATGGTTAGTGATAACTTCTCCTTCTTTCAGCACTATGCAATATATAAATTTGTGTAAGAGATTATTACTTTTCATTGACTGTTGTTATATTTCTTCCATTAATTTTCTCAGATAGGGACTGTTGATTGTGTAATGGGACTTCCTAAAGCTCTCACGGACAAGCTCATTGAGGAATGCCTTTGAATCTGCCAACACAGCATTTCCCATTGTCTGGACTCGTACATCAAGTGGGCAATGGAAGACTTTGATCGTTTGTTTTTGTTTTTTGGGCAATACTGAATATAAATATGTTGAGATTAGTGACGAATTACAAAGATTGTAATTTATAAGGTTGTGTCTTCACTACAGAGCTAATAAATGGGTCCATTTTAATCAAGCCCAATAAGACTTATGAGGGCCCAAGGCCCAATATTTTATTCACGGATCGACGGAGGAGTGATCATCTACCTAGTGTAGTTCTTTGGAGCTCTTCTGAAGGAGTATCATCGGTCCGTACAATCTCTTTCTTATTAATCTGAAGTATCGTATATGCTGATTAGCTTCTCATCTGCCATGAATCATAGCTCGTACGATACATCTCTAGCTTGATTTTGCTGATGGTTGGTCTTTGAGCGTGATGAGACGACAACATCTAGATGCTGTTTGATAAAATGCCTGAATGAAAAGCCGTTGCATGTTCAATCAATGATGTTATGAATAGTAATAGGATATGATTTTCTTGTTCAAAATCCAGATATATATGCTGAACGCTGCCCTACTGTATGCTGTCAAAAGATTTCAATTGTGTGATATTCAATGCAACGCAATGCAATAATATTCTCCCATTGAGACTTTCCTTTTCTATCTGGCTTCTTTCAGGTCTCTCTTACAATGGAAGCCAAGTTGTTTCGGTTTCTCAAGATCGTGGGAGTCGGGTTCAAAGCCCGAGCAGAAGCAGAAGGACGCCTCTTGTACTTAAAACTCGGCTACAGTCACGAAATCGAACTCAGTGTCCCCCCCGCCGTCCGAGTTTTCTGCTTCAAGAACAACGTAGTTTGCTGTACAGGGATCGACAAAGACAGGGTTCATCAGTTCGCTGCCGCCGTTCGTAGCTGTAAGCCCCCCGAAGTTTACAAAGGCAAAGGCATTATGCACATCGACGAGGTCGTAAAGAAGAAGGAAGGCAAAAGGTCGAAATAAGAGCAACAATCACTTCCAGTTATAGCCCATATGAGGTATGCTTTGCAGTTCTTGAAACAAAGCTTGGTGATTCAGTAGTATCATCCTTCATATTTGACATTGGCATCAATTACCTCATGTGTGAAGGAAATATATCGACTGGTTCGGAAGTAATAATGTGATATTCGATTCGATTCACTTCGTTGATAACCCTACGTGCAACTATACAATGGGCAGAAAAAAATGCGACAATAATGATGCTACTAAAAAATTGCTCATCGTTCTTCTTGCTTTAGTGACAGCCTCTTTATCAGCTCGTAGGTGACAATCATCGTCGTCCCATAAAAGGACATGTTGAGGAACCTCGGGCCAAATCCCCTGTAGAACCCTCTCCACCCATCCTCCTCGACGAGCGCCTTTGCTGTCTTAATCACCGAAGGCCTCCCATAACCATAGTCGTCGATCACTTGCAGCCTCGTCTTGACCGTATCTATTGGAGTCGTAATAACCGAAGAACAAGCACCAGCCACCATCCCCGCGCTGGCCTGCACAGCCACCATCTCAGCCTGGAAAGGCCCACCGCCGTCCCCATAGCCCAAGCTCCTCCACATGAGGTGCTGGGCCGACCCGTATGCAGCCCACCAAAGAGCCGAGGCGGGCGACTGGGTCAAAGCGGTCAGCCCGAATCCGCGGTAAAGCCCGCGGATCCCTTCGGCCCTCACCACTTTTTTCGCAGCGTCGAAAGGCCCGTTGCAGACTGTGGTGCCGGGCAAGCCTTGGACCATAAGCCTTTGGCAGACGACGTCCAAGGGCACGAAGTAGACGCAGGAGATTAGGTTCGAGGCCATGCCCGCCGCCCCATGGGCCAGCCCGACTCGGGTAGCCTCGGGCAGGTTGAGGGCTTGGGCGTGCTTGAGGGCCATGTCCTTGGTTATTTCGAGGGAGGTCAGGGCGAGGACCCGCCCGGGTATTGACCCGATTGCTGAGGTGGCGAACCCTCGGAATATGCCGTGGAGGCCGTCTTTTGAGACGATGTGTCTGAAGACGGTGGAGCCCGGCAGGTGGGGCCCGGCGACTTGCATGCGTGTCTTGACGACGGCGGTTGGGTGGATTAGGGCGGACTGAGCCGTGAATAGGATGGCTCCAATGAGGTGGAATTTTGTCTTGTCGAGGCGGTCCCAGTTGATGTCTGTGTCGGCTAGGGCTAGCTCGGCGGTGGTGGCGGCTGCTGCTTCTATGGTTTCTACCGCCATTTTTTTGTGGGTTTGAGGTTTTTATGATCGATCGACTGCGAACTCTTTTAAGGCGATCCTATTCTTGTGAAGCGAATGAAGCCCTGGGAAGAGAATGGAACGGTGAGTTTATGGAGTTGCCTTGCTGTTGAGAAATAAAGAAAAGGGATAATACGACGTCGTTTTTCAAGGACACTTTCCCTTCCAATTCTCGGCAAGGACATCATCACTCGTAAATGAAGAAAAGTAAGGCGTAAGACAGCGCAGGCGCTGACGTGATCATGACGTACCTGGGTGAAAGGGTGGTCTTGGGACAGAACGCTGCGAGCCCAGGCAACAGCGTAAAGATCTCCGATCAAGATTGGATTTTTTTTTCCTTCCTTTCCTCGGAAATATGACAGAATCGAATTTGAGATTCGCCGTCGGTTGGAGAACTAAAAGGAGGGTTTTAGGGAGGGAAGGGACTACTCGAGAACACAGTAGCAAGACAGGTTTTGAGTGCTACGCAGTAGTTTCTAGACGAAAAAGAAAAAAAAGAATGGTATTTTTCTCAAAGTGTTGGCATGAAAGGTGTGTGCAGTGTTCAACAAAGATTGATGGTATGAATATGACGGCGGTGACAAAATTCTAGTTAAAACCCTTTTAGCCTGTCTGAGTCCGACAAGTGGACGGCCAACTCGGAGTAGAGGAAAGGTAGAAAATAACAATTAACAAATAACCCAAGTAAAAGGGCTTTTTTCTGGGCTGGAGATGCATCTGCAATGAGAAGGCCTTTGTTGTCCAATAATCCTAAAAAAGGAGATATGATGTGTCTCAAGTCTCAACCTTAGTCCTTAACTTCCAAAACTCCAATCTACCAAATCGTTTAACATCATATAATTATAAAAACACACACACACGAGACAACAACAAAGTCAGTCATTACATTACAGTACTCGGAAAGAAAGATGGGAAAATTTCAAAGGTACAGCAATCTCTTCGTCCGCATACCAAAAAGACGACTGGCAGGCAAACAAAACATATTCCAAATGCTTAAAAAAAACTAACGTCTGTCTTTTCAACTAAATTTTTTCAATAACCAAACTTCTCCAAACAGAGAGAAAAAAAATATATATTATCATCATCATAGTTTCCCCCAAACCACCATCGTCCCTCCTCCTCACATCTTTCTGCTTCCATCGATGCTCATCTCCTTCGAATCCTCGCCGCTCGACGAACACGAAGGGTTCAGACCGTACTCGCTCGTGTCCCCAAACTCGCTGCTGTCTTGGCCCGTAAGCACCATCTTCCTAAACTTTATCATGTCTGCGTTGTATGCCCCCGTGTCGTATAGGCTTTGCTGGCTACCCATCGCCGATTTCGACCCGCCCGACTTCGCCCCGCCCGCGCCGCCTTCGTTTAGGTCGTCCAATGATGCGTTTCCTTCCAATGCGCGAACGATCTGTTGCATTGAATTATTACGTACTGTTGAGACTTCTATCCCACATAGGATGATTCAGACGGTGTAACTTCACGTATTAATAGAAATCGAGGGTCCTTCCCAAAACCAATTGGTGATAGGAGGAGATAGCCTCTTGATTTATTAAGTGGATCGAGAGCTTGATTAATCAATGTGGGACAACCCACTTATTACCTATTGGGTTTAGGACGACGTCCTCGATTCTAATATGTACGAGGCTGGCTTAATGTTTTTTTTTTTCCGATGTGGGACAAATAATCTGATTGTAATATTAGTTCACCTGGCTCATGCGAGGGCGTCTACGACCGGAGTGGCGAATGCACGCCGCGGCGCAGGCTATCATTCGGCCCATTTCGTGGGCGGCGTAGTCGCCTTCTAGAAGCGGGTCCACCAATGCGCTGTAGTCCCCGTCTTCCAATGCTTTCGTCAGCAATGGCCTCGCCTGCTCACGAAATAAGCATTAAAAAAAGACGAAAACCAATTGGTGAAAGGCGAAGTTGCCTCTTTATTAATTGAGAGTTGAATAATCCTGTTGGGATTTAGTGACCCAAAACTCGGTTATTTGGTGCTAAGATCGATGGGAACAAGTCGGAGAACGATCGGGGATGATTTCGAGCGAAGAACGAATCGTAACGTGCTCGCTGTTACTGTTCACGGGCACGTGCACCAAGGGTCACGGCCGTGACCCTTGTCAGTGAGCAAAGAGCTGAAGACGCCCGACCCAGTCACGGCCGTGACTGGGCTGCTCCAGGCCGTGAACAGTTCCTGAAGTGAGTTGAAGGCGCGCGAAATGATCGTTTGAACGCGGGAAGTTGTCACGGCCGTGACTCTTGGAGCACGAGGCCGTGACAGAAGGCAGAATGGGCTCCCCGATGGCGTCACGGCCGTGACGAAGCGTGTACGAGGCCGTGACGCGTAGCAGTTTCTTGATAACTGCTGTAAACCGTTTCGATGACTGAGTAGGAACCTTCTAGGTCATTTCTCGTCTATAAATAGGAGAAATTAGCTCGATCTTTGTACTAGAAAAATAGAGAGAAAGTGTGAGGCTTGTAATCTCTGAGATTTGTTCGTAATAATACCGAAGTGTTGATCCGTGGACGTAGACCCAACTTGGGGTCGAACCACGTTAAAAACCCCTGTTTTTCCCTCGTTTTCTTTCTTTATTCTTCGAGTCGATACGTACACAAGTCGGCCTTTCCACCCGACACCGACTAATCGCTCGAAGCCTTTATCCAAAGGCGAACTCATAGGCGCCGATTTCCCAACAAGTGGTGCGGTGAGCGTGGAACGAACACGCGACCTTCAGATGGTGGCGCAAATTGGGTTCGAATTGCAGAAATTCAACGAAGGGGACGATCTTGGGCTATGGAAGCTCAAGATGAAGGCTGTACTCATCCAAGAAGGATTGGAGGAAGCCTTGAAGGCAGAGGCGCACATGAATCCGAAGGGTATGAGTGCGATTGCCAAGAAGACGATGCAAGCGAAGGCTCAAAGCTTGATGATTTTGAGTCTTGGAGATGGTGTTCTTTCAAAGGTGTTGAAGGAGACCACGCCGGGCGGGCTATGGAAGAGATTGGACGTTCTTTACACAAGGAATGCTCTGAAGTCGAAGAAAGCGCTCCCAAGGATCGCCTCGAAGCAGCCCAAAACCCTACCCGAGTCAAGAATTGGTACGTCGGGTGAGTCTTTGTGCGTGAGATCGAAATGGGTGATGAAGGAGGCCAAGAATTCGAGGAGGGCTGTGAAGAAGGAGTCCAAGAAGCCGATAAAGTGTTACAATTGCCATGAGGAAGGCCACATTCGGAGGTTGTGCCCACATCGAAGGAGAACATTGCAGCTCGGAGGTGAAAACCATGTTGGGGCTGTGATTTGCGATGATGGTGGCTTGGCGAAGGTGTCGATTGGGTCCAAGAATGGATCGATTACCTCAAGAAGGTCTGAAGGTGTGAATGCAGGTCGAAAAGCTGCTGAGAATCTTCAGCTTGAGGTGGAGAACGGTGCGAAGGACGCTTCGGTAAAGCCGGGAATTGCTCGTTCGAGTGAAAGCGAGGATAGCTTGAGGTGGAAGGGATTCTTGAGCGAAGAATCGAAGGCCACAAAAGCGCAGACCTGGGAATCGAAAGAGAGGTCTCAAAAGATTCGATTGAATAGCATGGAATGGTTCGAGTATGGGAGCCATGAAGCTAGGGTTACGATGGGCCAAACCGGGCGAGATACGGTTGTTAAGAAGGTACGTAATTTCCTTCTTGGTTTATCAAATTCTTTGATGAGGTGCTCGAAGGCCCTGAGGTGAGGGCGGCACGAGCAAAGGTCGAGCTACGAAGGAATGAAGGTTCAAGGTGGAGTTTGAGGGTCGAGAACAATCGTTTGCCTTGTTGAGAGAAGAACTTCTTGAAGTTGAGTCGAGTTCTTGGTTCAAGGTGGAGATTGTTGGGATTTAGTGACCCAAAACTCGGTTATTTGGTGCTAAGATCGATGGGAACAAGTCGGAGAACGATCGGGGATGATTTCGAGCGAAGAACGAATCGTAACGTGCTCGCTGTTACTGTTCACGGGCACGTGCACCAAGGGTCACGGCCGTGACCCTTGGCAGTGAGCAAAGAGCTGAAGACGCCCGACCCAGTCACGGCCGTGACTGGGCTGCTCCAGGCCGTGAACAGTTCCTGAAGTGAGTTGAAGGCGCGCGAAATGATCGTTTGAACGCGGGAAGTTGTCACGGCCGTGACTCTTGGAGCACGAGGCCGTGACAGAAGGCAGAATGGGCTCCCCGATGGCGTCACGGCCGTGACGAAGCGTGTACGAGGCCGTGACGCGTAGCAGTTTCTTGATAACTGCTGTAAACCGTTTCAATGACTGAGTAGGAACCTTCTAGGTCATTTCTCGTCTATAAATAGGAGAAATTAGCTCGATCTTTGTACTAGAAAAATAGAGAGAAAGTGTGAGGCTTGTAATCTCTGAGATTTGTTCGTAATAATACCGAAGTGTTGATCCGTGGACGTAGACCCAACTTGGGGTCGAACCACGTTAAAAACCCCTGTTTTTCCCTCGTTTTCTTTCTTTATTCTTCGAGTCGATACGTACACAAGTCGGCCTTTCCACCCGACACCGACTAATCGCTCGAAGCCTTTATCCAAAGGCGAACTCATAGGCGCCGATTTCCCAACAAATCCGAGGTGGGATAGAATAGAAATCGCAACAAAGACATACCCAATCCACCAAGCTGTCTTCCATGGTTACGTTCGTCGGGTCGATGGGTCGGCGACCCGTGATGATTTCCAAGAGCATGACGCCAAAGGAGAAGACGTCTGATTTTTCCGTCAACTTTCCGCTCGCCGCGTATTCAGGAGCTAGGTATCTGTAATCCATTCACGACGAGAGATTACATTAGTTATATTCGAGCGATTAATTTATTAGTCGTAAAAACAAAAAAAAAAAAAATGCTAGGATTTCGATAAAATAATCGTATGGACTCGCCCGAAGGTTCCCATAACGCGGGTAGAGACGTGAGTGTAGTTGTCGGTCGTGAGCTTCGCCAGTCCGAAATCTGCCACCTGAAACGCCGCAAGCGCTTATTACATACGTAACTTAGGCAGCGCTAAATAAGACGTCTTAAACGGTTGTATAGACTAACTAACCATGGCTTCAAAGTTGTTGTCGATTAGAATGTTCGCCGCCTTAATGTCGCGGTGGATGATTCTTGGATGGCCTGTCGTATATTTCGATACGATAAGAAACGTTCGTCGATTTCTTCAAAATCGAACAGAAAAAGAAAAGCGCACTTACAATCTTCGTGCAAGTAAGCCAAACCCTTGGCCGATCCCATGGCGATACGAAGCCTCGAACCCCAATCCATCACGGGCTGTCCTTTTCCTGACAATATATGCCCGTATTAGCGCATCGAGGCCATCGCAGACAGTGTAATAAAAAAGTCATCGAAGAATATACACGACGAAATACCGTGGAGATGGAATTCCAACGTATTGTTAGGTACGAACTCGTAAACGAGCATCCTCTTATCGCCAGCTATGCAATACCCCACGAGGGAAACGAGGTGGCGATGATGGACTCGGCTGATGATCTCAACCTCGGCCTGAAACTCGCGTTCGCCCTGCCCGCTGCCCGTCTTTAGGCTCTTCACCGCGACTTCTTTTCCGTTTCCCAAAACGCCCTTGTGGACGAACCCAAAGCCTCCCTGCCCTAATAGGTTGGCCTGGGAAAACCCGCCCGTGGCCGAGGCGAGCTCCTCGTAGGCGAACTGACTCTTGCCGCCGATGCCTCCCATCATCATGTTCGGGGAAAGCGGCTGCATATTGGGCACGTGCTGGAATTGTCCCGACCCGTTGCTGTATTCGTTGCTGTTGTTCGACATGGACGGCGGGCCCCAACTCCCCGAGGGCGGGATCTTTACGACGTGGTCCATGGGCGGCCGTTGGCCCGTCGCCCCATTGTTGTAGTTGCCTGAAAAAATCCCGAGGGATAATTGATTTAGGGAAAATGGAGGATTACAAGTGGAGGGAAGGATATACGGATCTGGATTTCCAGTCGGACATGGACGACGACCAGAAACCCAATCGTCTTACGTCTTCTGTTATAATCGTTGTGCCCGATATAATAATGAAACTGACTTCTTTCGTATCAAGATAACTTAGGGAAATGGACGATTAGAAGTGGAAGGAGGATATACTGATTCGAATTTCAAACAATGACACTTACTCCATCATATCGCGATGATCGCAACGTTTCTTATTCTTCGGAATGAGAAACGAACGAATATTCGTGTACCTTTATGAGGATCGACGTAGTATTGGGGTTTACGCTTTCGCTTGGAGCACATGAGGCTGCAGATGACGAGCAAGACGATGACGACTCCGCCGGCCATGACTCCCGAGATTATGGCGACGTTGGCCGACGAGCTCGACGACGACGAAGCATCGGAGATCGCCGGAGAAGCGCCGGCGGATGCGCCGCGCGGAGGAGTTGTTGGCGGTGGAAGCGCGAGCGACGGAGGCGTTATTTGCGGGCCCGTCGAAGGAGAGGCCGGAGGAGGAGGCGAGGCGGCAGGGATGGACGGGGATGAAGAATTGGCGGCGGTAGGCGGGCTTGGCGTGGTGGTGGACGACGGCGGCGGCGGAGACGAGGGTTGCTCCGGAGAAGGCGGCGGAGTTTGGGGAGGAGATTCGCCGCCCGAGGGCGGAGGAGGGGTGGTGGAGGAGTCTGAAGGTGGCGGTGGAGTGGAGGAGGACGGTGGAGAAGGTGGTGGTGAGGCTGGTGGGGAAGGAGGCGGAGATTCGGGCGGTGTTTGGGATTCCGGCGGCGGAGGTGTCACGGCTGCCGGAGGATCGTCGGCCGGAGGAGCGCCGGTGTTGTTACCGGGAGCATTTTCGGGAGGTGAAGCCATTTATTTATTTCTTTTTCTTTCCTTTTTGTTCAGACGACTTTTTTTTTCCGGCGATGGTATGCGCTCATGCACGCGCATACGCCGGAAAACAATCTTCTTTTTTTTTGCTCCTTGAGAAAACCGCTCTACGTAATGTGTGTTACCTGCACGATGGAACAATCATTACAATAATGATGTATCGATCGACCATATATTGTAAGATGAGAATTCAATTCAATCTCTGCTAATCTTCGTGGATAAATAAATAAATAAATATGCAATGGAAGAAAAGGAAAAAGAAAGGTACCCACAATGGACGACGAGAGGAGGAATGAATGCTATTCTATTGCATGCGTTGGGTATTCTTACAAAATGGGACAATTACGTGCTTGCCTTTGAGCTTCGCATCGCAGACCTCTCCTATATTGAAGGGCTTGCCTTTTTATCTCTCCTCCACCCAAAATAAGGCAATACTTGCTGGCTAGCAACCGTACGGTGATGATCTACTCCACCAATATCGTTGAAGCCCATCAATAAAGCCCAATAAAAGGCCCACTATTAAACTTCCCATAAGAGGTAAAGTAAAAGTGAATTAGTAAAGACATTATAAATCCTCTATAATGTCTACCATCTTCACTATATCAGAAGCAGAAGCAGAAATACAGAAGACCAAACCTGACAATTTCTACTTTCACATTACTTCGAAGATTAACTAACATAAAGAAGAGATTACAGGCAAACGAACACAGGAAACTCTAAGAATACTCAATCCAGTCAAGAAAATCTCTCCCATTAACATATCACTGAGGAGGAGGCGGCATAGACATGTGCATCATCCCACCGCCGAGATGCTGAGGTGGCGGCGGTGGCCTCCACACTGGAGGAGCACCGCCCATTCCGGCGGGAGGAGGAGGCGGCCTTATGATCTGCATAGCACCTTGTGCTGGCGGCGGCGGTGGCATTCCCCTGAACTGCTGCTGCATCTGTTGCGGCGGCGGTTGTGGTGGCTGGGCTTGCCAGGCGTGAGGTGGAGGAATCTGCATTTGCTGGTGGTACATGGGCTGAGGAGGAGGAGGAGGCTGCTGCTGTGGTGGTGGTGGTGGACGAAGGGCTGAGATGGGTGGTGGAGGAGCGGCGCCGTTAGAGAAGGGTCGTGGAGGAGGGATTGCTCCGTTGGGCTGAGGAGGGAGGCTGGGTGGCCCACTTGCGAACATTGTGTGGGGACGGTGTTTTTGGATAGTTGGATTGCTAGCGGCTAGAACTCTCTCTGATGTTATGGAAAGAGAAAAGGAAAAAGGTTAGATTTATAGCAGTAAGAGATCAAAGGTGTGTTTCGTGAAAGGGGGTTCCATCATCAAGAAAAGTTTACCTGCTGGAGTGCCATGGCGTTCTCCTTTGGTGTCTTTCTTGTATGCGTACGACACTGTGATCTGGCGATTGCAGAGGTACTGGCCGTTCATTGTCTGCAAGAAAAGCAAACGAGTGGAGTCACTTCGATCGTAGCCACGTCAGGACTGGAGATTAAGAAGAAAAGTCACCTCAATAGCAGCATCAGACGCTTCGAAGGAATCATAGCTGATGAAACCAAAACCACGTGAGTTTCCAGTCTCTGGATCTCTCATAATCTGTGGAGATGGAAAAGCAAAAAGAGAAGTAAACATCAGTTGCTCCTCAAGTATTGTCAGCGGAAACAGAATATTCAGTCTTATTCATATGTGACAATAATACCGAAAAGAAATGGAACACGGATCCTTGGATTATAAGAGCATTTTATCAGGAGACTAGCAAACAGAATTCCATATTAAGTAAAGTATAAAGCATCACAGGGTCATGACCTTTGGATTAGTAACAATGACCCCGAAAGCACTGAAAGTGTCATATAGAAGCTTCTCATCGACATCCTGCAAAATGTAAGGGCAGACAAGGTTAAATAATATTTTAGAGGCTTGCTGAAAAATAATAAACAAGCTAATCGGTAAAACAGATGGATGAAAAAAGAATTCGAAAATGTTAGATCAAAGGGAGAATAATTTTTACAGGATCAAGGTTCCCAATGAAAAGGTTAGCTCCAACGTCCACAGTTTTCTTATCCTGTGATGCCTGAAAATGACAAAATAGAATAGAATGTCAAAATAGACCACTTTTAAAAGTGAAAACAATGTGAACAGCATCTGAAGAGCACACATACCTTATTCACTCGAATTGGCTTCCCATATAGTTTAATCATATTTAATACCTTAATTGCCTGCAGGAGGCATGAATTCGAAGTCCAGGAATAAAAAGCAGAACAAAAAAAAACTTAGGATAATGAGCAAAACAAGTAACTATGAATTAATCAAAACAAACTCACATAGTCAGCATCTTCTTCACTTCTGAACTCCACAAATCCATAACCTTGATGAGAACTTGTAACACGGTCCTTGGGAACATAAACATTGACTGAAAGAGAAAAGATAGGGAAGATACCAATTGAATACGAGCGATGAATATGGAGAATGACATAACAAACTTATCTCCACAATAAGATAGCTCATAGCGTACCTACTGGACCGGCCTGCACAAAAAGCTCCCATAACAAATCTTCACCAACCTGAAAACCCAGCGACAGAGAAAATTAAGAATCTGAAACTAATATGAACAGGAACTCTAACCTTATTAGCACAAGTTCTCAATAACAATGAAACAGCTACCACGCAACAATATCAGCCTACTATCTTTCAACTTTAACTAAGAAGACAACAAATTAAGCATTTCGTCTAATGTCGCATAAGGAGTAAAAAAACCTAGAGCTTGAATTAGCGAAAACCCTAACTCAATCAACCAGCAAAATAAACAAACTGAATAACTGCAAGAAAAAAAACATACTTTTGTCTCAAGATTTCCAACGTAAACGGTGGCATCTTGGTTGCGCTCGGCGGAATGTTGGCCGAGAAGGTTGGCGCCGACACCTGGCGCTATTCGGGTCGTCATCTTCGAACCACGAGCTGAAAAACACGCACAGTTTAAGGCTCTACTACTCTAGGGGGTTTTAGTTCATTCTTCTTATAGGACAATGTTTAATTTCCCATAATTTTAGGGGCTTATTAAGAAATATATTGAAGTTCTAATATGAGATTTGTATTGGACCGAAATGGGCCTAATTGCTGCCTGACATGACATCTAAACCCAGTGGATTATAACCTAAACTGTGGGGCCCAATGATGTCTCTCTCTGTGCGTGTATATTGTTTTTCATACACAACTAAATTCAATTTAAATTCGAATGCATATATGGAATTATGTTATGGTTTTTAGGATTTGGAATTCGTAAAAAATGCATAGTTGGATCCAAAATCAAAAGCAAAACATATACAGATCTCAGAAGTGAGAAACATGTCATTTTCTGTAAAAACATACTTGAAAAAGTAAGAGTTCTGTAGTACAAGATGGGGTTATATATAACACGTGCGATATGATAGCATTTAAGCTCCTTGCAATAGCAACATTATTCATATTAAATTTCTGAATAGTAAAGATAACAGGCATTATTACATTCACTGAAATCTTTTCAAGTGCTTTTTTTCATTTATTTGCTATATTTTGTTTTGCCGGCTGTAAATATTGTTTGAAAGCAAAATAATGTCTTGAAACGGAGTAAATGGAAATTGCTATAAACAAACTAGATTATACAATCTAAATAGATCCAATAAGATTGTCCGATTATGCTAACTAAACAACGGAGTAATTAACTATTTATTAAAGTTTAAAATTTAGATCTTTTTCACTAAGATGATAGGATAAGTGGATTAGGAAGGTGACAAAGACATTAACGAGACTGAAATATAATAATAGTTTTTGACTTTTAACCAAAACACATGCTTGACAGCTTAGTCAGCTCTAATATTGGTTCCCAACACTGTTTATAAAAACATTGCATCTTATTCTAAGACATTAATTATGGTTTGATGCCTATTTACGATAAAAAGTAAATTATTTTTATTCTACATTTTCCTTTTGTTATTTATCGTTTCTCCCAACCCAAGTCCCACCCTCGAAATGAAAGTATGAACTAAAAGTTGAAGACCGATAAGACAAAGCACCGAAGACTTTTCCTCATCTCTCTCTCTGACGACCCATTACTCATTTTTCTGGCTGGTGATCGTACTTGACACGTCTGTTCTTCAAAGTTTCTAATGAACCCTTGCACCATTTTCTTCTCTTCACAGCTTCCATCTTCTTCGATCTTTTATTACAGAGCATCTTAAGTTTGGTATTGTAAAGAGGGTTAGTTGGGTGAGAAGACAATAATACAAGCACTGAGCAGTAGGCAGTACACTTTGAATGGTAATGATAGCTTCAGAAACACGATGCAATAATCTCTAGGAACCAAAGGAAAACCTTCTCAGCAGCTGTTTTCTTTAGATTTTCCCCCTTCCCCAACCATGAACGATTCCACTGCTTCCGGCGACTCCTCGCCGTCTCATCAGACAGCTCCGTCAAAGCCTGCCGCTAAGAAGAGGCGTAATCTTCCCGGCATGCCAGGTAATAAACAGAATCACAGCAAATAGTTGTAATAAAAAGTACAATTTTTACGGGTGGGAAATGTTGATTTAAGGCCTTACTCTACCAATTTTTTCAGAAAGATTCGATTTTTATTGCTGGGTTTTTTTTTTGTCTCAGATCCTGACGCAGAGGTGATTGCTCTGTCCCCAAAGACCCTATTAGCTACGAATAGATTTGTGTGTGAAATCTGCAATAAGGGTTTCCAAAGGGACCAAAACCTACAGCTCCATCGTAGGGGACACAACTTGCCATGGAAGCTCAGGCAAAGGTCGAGCAAGGATGTAAGGAAAAAGGTTTATGTCTGCCCAGAACAGAGCTGTGTTCACCACGACCCTTCGCGGGCCTTGGGCGATCTTACGGGGATAAAGAAGCACTTCTGCAGAAAGCACGGTGAGAAGAAGTGGAAGTGCGATAAGTGTTCGAAGAAGTACGCAGTTCAATCTGATTGGAAGGCCCATTCGAAGATTTGTGGCACTAAAGAGTATAAGTGCGATTGTGGTACTCTGTTTTCCAGGTTAGGACCGATTCATATGGGCTTTGTTTCGAATGGTTTTCTTTTCTTAGCTCTAAATGTAATGATTCTTGATTGTGTTTGTTATGCCAGGAAAGATAGTTTCATTACGCACAGGGCATTCTGCGATGCATTGGCTGAGGAAAGCGCTAAAGCACGGCCTGAAGTTGGGCCTCCTTTGGATCGAACCGTTGCTTCGTCACCACCGCCGGAGCCTTCTCCGCCGCCTGAGGAGGCGGCGGCACCACCACCGCCACCGCCGGCGGCGGTGGTTGCTTCTTCTACTGCTTCTGTGCCTGTTCAGATTCCAGGTGATTTGATTAAACTGAGATTTCGATACTTCGCATTATTCTTTCTTCCTTTGTGGTTCAAGAAAAGACAAAACCTTTGTTTTGTTGTTTACCTGTCTCTAATCTTTGTAGTTTAGCTGTGCTTTGGCTTTCCTATAAAATATTACATGAACTACCTTTCCTTCTTTTTTATTACCAAATTGAATCCAACTTGGGTGCAGAAAGCTCAAATGCAAGAAAGAATACAATAAATAGTCTTTGTAAGAAAAGAGAAGGCGTTACATTCCTCTTTCATATATCTTAACAAGATTATTCATTCCTTTCAATCCTAAAATCCACAGAATCCGCCGAGATTTGCGATTATAATATCACCGCCGAAGAAAATCTGCCTGCGCCAAACTTAGCGGCGAGTTGCTCCAGCGGTTCGAAGAGCTCGGTCTTCGCCAGCCTGTTCGCCTCGTCTGCAGACCGACCCGACCCGTTCCAAACCCTACCCGACCCGCCCCGACCAGATACCGTGCCCGAACCCGTGTCACTCTGCCTGGCGATGAGCCACGGCCCGTCGTTCTTCGGCCAAGAACGAAGCAACAGCAGCAGGCAATACGCATCGCCGTCGACTCCCGCCATGTCAGCGACCGCACTGCTGCAGAAGGCGGCTCAGATGGGCCCCACCGCCTCGAGCTCCTCGCTGTTGAGAGGCTTGGGAATAATCCCGTCGTCGGCCGCGCCCGCGGCTACCCTAGAATGGGACGCGGATCGGGTCGACCCGATCGGGCTCGGACTCGGGCTGACGGGCGGGGGCGGATCGGGCCTGAAGGAGCTGATGCTGGGCATGCCGTCGGTCTTCGGGCCGAAGCACCCGACCCTCGACCTGCTCGGGCTCGGCATGGCGGCTAGCAGCGGTTCGACCGATGGGCTTTCTGCTCTTATGAGTTCGATGAGCGGCGGGCTCGGGCCTGCGCCGCCGCCGCCACCTGGCGGTGGTGAGGATATCGGGCGGAGGTTGTGATGTGGATATATATATGTGTATTTTAAGTTTTGTTGTAGTGACTGGAGAATTATTAATTTATGTAGTTTCGTGCTCTATTTATTTTAAAGAGCAACTTGCTAGAGACGTCATTAAGATGTTTGGAATAGTCAATTAAGTAGCAAAGCGTATGTGTAAAAAAATCTGATATGGGTCCATTTATTTCATATATCAGTTGGTGAGATTCAGATCTGTTGTAAATAAATTGCTTATTCAACGTTTTTTGGCAGATGTCAGCATGTATGGTTGGTCGTATTTATATAATCGTTGTTCAGAATTAACTGGATGGACCTTTATTTTCTGTGATTTGATTAGGATTTTGCAAGAAAAATAATGAACTGAATCATGGAAAGCTGAAACAATATCCAAAAAAGAAGATCGAATCTCATATCTTGGACGTCAACTCAGTCCTCCTACTCTTACATTTTGAAGAAGTGAATATGAACCATCATATTGTTGGGACAACTACAACAGTTCAACGGAACTAATTATCAATTCTCAATTCCAACTTCGATAGGCAAGAAACTCAATTGAATTCGAATCCATAACAGCTTCTTGTAGATTTCACGACCAAAGAACACTTAAATAAATAGTACTTATATAAAAGCAATCGATACAGGGTTTTTTTTCCAGTTGTCCAACGTTGTACATATTAAGACAAGAACCAAAGAAGCAAACACCTTTTTACTTAACAGTAACCTGGAACCTAAGTTTATTGAATCTAATAAGCTTCAACCGACAAAACTAACAGCTTTCCTTCACTTGTACTAACACTTGTTGTTCAGCAATGTTCTGCTCTAACAGTTACCTTCATCGAGCTGTTGGGCCGCAGAAGGGTTTTTGCTCCTCTCTAGCCTGGACACAGCTTCTGACCCGCAAAGCTTCGTCAGTTCTTCCTGTCGAATAACCGTAAAATCAACTCAACGTTATCAAAAGTTTCATAAGAATGTAAAAAAATGAGATCGAAACGAAGATGAAGCTGTTGACGGTGCTGATGCCACACCTTAATGGAGTTATTCTCTGAAGTGAGTTTCTCGCATTCTTCGGACAGCCTTCGAAGCTCTTCTCTGAGGCTCTGATTCTCTTCGTTCAGCGTCTCAACCCTATGCTGCAGCTCCTCGCACTCAGCCTTCAAGAACATCCCACGTAAAAGGCTTCATTTTTCAGTTTTTCCTCATAGAAGATTTATATCAAGATCTGATCTTTTGTTTTCTTTTATTTTTCAGATTTCGACCTGTTTTCGCAATCTTGATTTCCGGGCAGACTCCCTATTCGACTGCTTCCTCTTCTGCTTCTTCAGTTCTCGTTCGTCCTGGGACAATATGTTCAATCAGCACAGCCGTTTTCATTACCCATTAGAGGAGAGAGAGAGAGAGAGAGAGAGAGAGAGAGAGAGAGAGAGATATGCACTTGAATCCACTGATCATTCATAGTCCCAGAAGAAGCTACAACGCCAGGACGATTTGGCCGTAGTTTCACAGCTGCAGAACCCGAGGGCCACAGATCCATGCCAATATTCAAATTAGTCGGAGGCACGGGATTACCAGGTACTAATGATGTCTGGAAATTAGAAGCATTGTTCTGCGTGCTTGCCCCTGACATAAAGGTGAGAATATTCATCGATTGAGAAAAATGAAAAAAAATCCACATTTAGAAGCAAAGCAAATATTTACCATCCGCAAGCATCTGGTTGAAGCTCCCTTTCTTGGCACCAGAAAGTTCCTGACGGATTATACGTTAAAAGCAAGCACTATTTGCCGAGGAAATGATAAGAACTGCTCACACGCTGATTTAATACCTGGTTGTTGTTGTTATCATCGCTATGATCAGACGAACCTTCACTGCCACTTTCGCCGCTGCCCGTAAGTATCATTTATGCAACCAGATTAATTGGCGATAGTTGATTATAAAGGGAATATTATAACATTTATTCCTCTCAATATATTATTACCTTTGAGTACCAACATCATTCCCAGAACCCGAAGTTGCCTTGGTTTTCTTGCTTGATCGATCTTTTACCTCGCTGGCTTTTCCATCTGATTCTGCAGTTCCCTGTAATGGAGCCTGAGGCTGAGCCTACGCAGAACAAACAAGTCATAAAGAAAGTATTCTAAATAGAGTTTGCATAGAAAAAAATGGAAGATTAGTAATCACCATGGACATATTAGGATGTGGATAGACCCCGTGATGATACATAGTTGGGTATGGAACTGGGGTTCCATAAGGTGGCATCATAGGATGCTGTGAAAAAAAAGAAAGAAAGAAAACATTGGCTTTTAAACACTCAACATGAGAGAGGAGCTAATCTAACACGAACCTAAGTGAAACTTCAAATTTTTTGTATGCTCGAAACAGTTACCTGCCCTCCCCATATGAAGGGATGAGGCGTCGGAGAAGTCGCAGACGGGGGAAAGAAAGGAGGAGCTCCGCCACCGCCATAAAAAGCCTGCAAAAATGTGTTAGATTAAAGTAATACGATAAGAGTACAGAAAGTATTAACCTGCATAGAGCTTGACCAATCAGGATATGAAGGTGTCACAGGCATACTTGGCATTTCCTGCTATCGAATGACAAGATTTGTTAGTTTTGGACACTCATGTACGGATTCTGACACGTCGAAATAGAGAAATAACGAAGAAGATCGCAAAAGCAGTACTTGTGTAGATGACGCAGCTTTGGATGGCTTTGGGGGCGTTATTTCTTCCCCGGTCCCCATTAGGACAGAAATATTCCCTACCTTGATTGATAATTAGAACAGACATTTAGTGTAAGGAATGCAAAAAACTTACTAGAAGTGTCAAACTAGAATGAAGATGAAACAATGATATCGATGGTGAAAAGCATGGCAGAGTATCTGGGTAAATGCGAAAACCAAGAAAATCAATTGCTTGAGAAAGAGCGATTAACGATGGGGAATTTCGATACAATAAATCGACCCTTTATCCAAAATAGCACGTTCCATGGGGAACACACTTGGTATCAGAGCAAGCTTCCGCTCACCGTCACCCGATAAGTGGGTTACGTCCCACATTGGATAATTCAAGCCGTTGAAGCTAGTATATATAAAAGAGACTTTCTCATCCTATTACCAATTGGTTTTAGGAAGGACCCTTGATTTCTAAAATGGTATCAGAGCTTGAATTATTCGATGTGGGACGAAACCCACCTTTTATAATCTCAACACGCCCCCTCATGTGTGGCATGACTGGCCTAACACGTGGAGATATGAATGGGGTGGCGGCGAGCAGAATCACTCGCTCTGATACCATACTAAAATTTGAGGGTCCTTCCTAAAACCAATTGGTGATAGGAGAAAACCTATTATATATAAAGCGACTCGAAGAACTTGAATTAGGACAAGAGGAGCTTCATTCTTCACTGCTAGCCACCAGGGACAAGCTGAACTCACACCTTTTTCGAATTCCTTCAAAAGTCTGCTTGAGACAACCTTCAAATGCTCCGCATAGAGCCCATTGGATAGTACCCATCTACAGAGAGCTTCGAATATTATGACGTAGAAATCGGGAAAGAAACCAGCCAAATCTCTCTCGATCTCCTCCTCTGTCAATTTCTTATTTCCTTGGCGATGAGACTTGTACTCCCTCTCGTTGATATGTGAATATACGGCACAAAAATATCTTCCTATATCAACTACTTGCTTATAGCGAGAAACCGTGGAGTTTTCTCGAGGTTTGCGATATACGCTATGATAAACACCTTTCAGTCTAGCATCCCACTTTTTAAAAGCTCCGTCATTTTTTAGAAGTTCTTGAATAGCTGTCTGTATCATATCATCTCCTTTTACAAGATTCTTGAACTTCGAAGCAAAGTCGATTCTCTCTCCAACGGGCCAAAAAAATGGATGATCGACAAGGAACGATGGTGAAACTTTCAAATTTTTAGGAACGAAATCAAAAAATTGGTGCATCGGAAGGAGATCGTTACTAATAGAATGTATGGCGCTCGTCTTTTTCTTTCTTCTTCGGCTCTAAATCGGTAGGATCCGTCCCCTACCATAAATTATAACAAAAGTGTTAAAGGATATATCCCCAACGACATAAGGGGTATTCTCGAATAGAAATAACAACCCTTTAGCGATATCCCTTAAGATAGTCAAAATTTTTTCGAAGATATGATGATCCTACCACATCCCCGCCGGCTCATCCTTAAGCTTTAACTCTTTAAACATCAAAATATTCCTCAACAGGGCGAACCGCTTCGTGACCAGAAAGTTCATCACGTCACCAGATGATGCTGAAACCAAGTGCTCCACAGTCAGTAGGCTATCGTGCTGGCGACACAGTGATATCAACCTTCGCATTCACTGATCTGATGTTGTGAAACCTGCACAAAGGACTTGTCTAACTTTGTCCCCCCGCATCAAGACCTACCACCGGTAATTTTGTCTGAGTCACACCATACATCCAACCGCCAGCCGACGAGCACGATCATCTATTAATTATCCTCTCTAACATCTATTAAATCCAAAAGAAGCTCTTCAAATGGGTGATCGTGATTCGGAGATGTTGGGAATAGCCAGATCAGTTATTGGGAAGTTTACTGATCGTCAAAAGTATGACAAAGCCCTTAAGTATATTGAAAATATAATGTCACAGTTGAAAGAGCAGGCTTGCATTTGTGAACTGTTAGAGCTAAAAGCTTGTCATAGTGCCGCCAACATCAATAAAGGGGCATTTTCATCTCTCATGGAGTGCTTCACGGGGGATGAGTACAATTTCATATATGCGAAATCTAGTTATATATTCGGGGCGGAGTTATACAAAATAGGGCTTCTCTACAGAGTGAAGTTCCCACAAATCGAAAGCTCAAAACTTTCGAGTCGATCAAGAAATTCACGTGACAAACTCAAATCGTTACTTCGATTTTCAGACTGACAGCCCATGTAAATCTTACTCACAATATAGGACGCAAGGATCTGTATGTAGATCGCACTCCGAAATACCACAACAAGCACAAAACCAGAAAGCAAGACATGAATAACGGAGATGAACAAACATCAGCTTTTTAAATACAGGAGGCAAATAAAGAGGAAAGAAAGGCTAGTGGACTGACCTGGTCTGAAAGAACGAGTGAGGTGTAACGAAACAAGTCCAACTCGGATAGGGACGAGAGAGATTTCAACAATATCCCCAGAAATAGATATTTCTCAGCAAACTTACTGTCTATACCTTTTTATATGTGTAGTAAAAATCGTCAAAAGGATAAAATAGGAAAAAAGGAAAAGGGACAAACACAACCCACACCACGATCTTCCCTCTCCTGAGATCTCAAAGTTACCAATTGGTCTTCCTTGTGCGTGAGTATGATCTATCAAGTAAGCAATTGGTGTGATACAGTGGGCGCGTGCGTATCGGCGCGTGGGTGTCCGAGATTGACACGCGAGTGAAAGATAGAAGGAATGGTAGAATGGAAAGTGAGTGGATATACATGACGAGGCAACCCTAGTATTCATACTCTAGTTTTTCAACGGATAACATTTTTTTATTCTCCTTTTTCTTTTGCGTCACCGACAACCTACTCTACAAATCGACCGTTTGGGCCTTATTGGTGGAATTCGGGCCGACCCGATTATCCTTCGGGCCCATCTATAGCAACCATGGAAATTGAAACCTTAATTCATTACAAAGTCGCTTCAATTCTGGGAGCAGAGAGAGATCAGCAAAAGCATGAGAAGGAACCTTTTCAAAACCCCAGCTTGGCTCATCGCTGCAATCTATGACAGAATCGCCGTCGATCGAACGCCGGCGCTCATCATCACCTGCAAACGCCACGTTCATATTCCCTCGCAGAATCCCACAGCCACTACTTACCTCCGTAAAGCCCTCGAATTGAGCAAGCCAACCGTTAGCTCGTCGCTTGATTACTCAACAATCGGCCGACATCAAAGCGACGTTGATGAAGAACACAGCGATCTCGATAACGAAGACTTCATGGGAGAAGCAGAGGACCCATGTTCGTCAGCCGACGCTAAGACCATTGAGGAAATTCTTCGAACACCTGGGCTGCAATTGCAGGAGCTCAGACAAAAGCTCGACGAGTGTACGGTGAAACCAACGAACGCGTTAGTCTCCCACGTCCTCTCCTCGACGCGCAACGATTGGGAGACGGCGTTCACGTTCTTCCTATGGGCCGGAAGGCAGCTCGATTACGGCCATTCACTGCGCGAGTACCACTCCGTGATTGCCATCCTCGGAAAATTCAGGAAATTCGACACTGCTTGGGGTGTAATAGACGAAATGAGACGAAAATCCCTCGTCGTCCCACACACGATTCTGATCATGATCAGAAAATTCTCGGCCGCGCACGACGTCTCAAGAGCCATCAGCTCCTTCTACGCCCTGCGCCGCTTTGGGCTCGACGCCGGCGTCCCAGAATTCCAAGGCCTGATCTCCGCCCTGTGCCGCTACAAGAACGTCGGAGACGCCGAGCACCTTCTCTTCTGTAACAAAACCGTGTACCCGCTCTGCACCAAGAGCTTCAACATGGTCCTGAACGGCTGGTGCAACGTGGTGGGCGACGCCCGCGAGGGGAAGAGAGTGTGGAGGGAGATGACGAACCGTGGGATAAAGCACGACGTCTACTCCTACGCCAGCATGATGTCATGCTGCTCTAAGGCCAACAATCTGAACATGGTGATGAGGTTGTACGAAAAGATGAAAGCTTTAGGCATAGAGCCAGACAGGAAAGTGTACAACGCCGTCGTCCATGCGCTGGCAAAGAGGAGGCTCGTGAAGGAAGCCCGCGGCGTAATGAAAACGATGGAAGAGAAAGGGATTCGTCCCGACGCAGCGACGTACAACTCATTGATCAAACCCCTCTGCAAGTCGAGGTTGTTCGAAGACGCCAGGGAAGTGTTCGATGAAATGACTGAGAGGGGATTGCGCCCCACTGTTCGAACGTACCATGCGTTCTTCCGTTACGTAAGGACTGCTGACGAGGTTTTCGAGCTTCTGAGGAGAATGCGAGAAACGGGCTGCTGCCCGAGCCATGAGACGTACGCAATGCTTATACGCAAATTCTGTCGATGGAGACAGCTGGACAAAATTTTCGAGCTTTGGGGCGAGATGGGCAGGGACGGGCTCTGCCCGGACAGAAGCTCTTACATTGTGTTGATTCATGGCTTATTCCTGAATGGGAGGTTAGAAGAGGCTCACAAGTACTATGAAGAAATGAAGGGGAAGGATTTGCTGCCCGAGCCTAAAGTAGACGAGATGATTCGGGCTTGGTTGGAGGGTAAGAACGAGGCGGGCTTGCAGGGCCCGACGTCAGACGGGCTTAGAGACGGCGGGCCAAAGAAGAACCGCCGGGAGAACGAACTTTGGCGACGGCCCGAATTGAGAATCGTTACTAAGGATCGAGGTTTTTCGTTTTGGGATCGTTGAGAAGCTAATTATAGGATGTTGTAATGAAAGGCATTTGATTACTTTTTTTAAGTGACATCACCACATACTAGGCATTACTTTCAATTCAAGAGTTCTTTTTCACAGTAAATTGCGTATATGTAATAGATTTAAAAGCAGATAATAAGGACAAGGAACATATTCACATTAGTCAATAAAGCAAAGCCACATTAGTCATTAGGTTTATTTAATTACCATGTAATAATTGCTAGATAGTCATAACTTGGATTAATTTACAACGGTGGTCATAACAATCACCACAATATCCACGCAAGTCACTCTGCTTTAGTCACAGATAATAAAGATGATTTTCCCATTCCATTCCATGAGCATAGCTGCTGCTGCTGCTAACATTCTCTTGCACGTTACAACGAAACAGCCCATCGTCCATCGCAAATCCTCCAAGAAAACGACGATGCTCAATGCCTTCCATGTTAGAGAAAGGCGAACACGAAGGACTATTGCTCGAAAATCCATCCGATGACGATAGCCTGTGGATTTCCCTCTCAGCATCGTTGAGTTGCTCGTTGACCTTCAAAAGCTGCAATAAATGGAGGAAGATGAGGACTATAACGTCTTTTCCTTCCGTGTAAATGGATTGTACGGACGACACTAAACGTACGAAATAATACCTCGGATTCAAGGCGACATTTTTCGACGACCGTACTTTCGTGTTCAGACTTGAGCCTTCCGTACTCTTCCTCGAGCCTCTTGCTCTTATAACGAGCTCGCCTGTTCTGAAACCAGACAGCAACCTGCCTTGGGTCTAACCCTAGTTCGTGGGCTAAACGGTCTTTTCTCTCCGATTCAAGCTTGTGCTCGTCGTCGAAGCTTTGCTCTAACATCTTCACTTGTTCGTCGCTGAGCTTTCTCTTATTCCTCATCATCGTCATATCGCCTTCTTCTTTCTTCCTTCGCCTCCTTCTCTGCTTCGATGAAGGTAATGTGTTGTTATTCGACCCATCTGCAAAAGTTTTGGATAAAACGATAATTATATTTACCAACGTTTATTACAAAAGTCGTCCATGCATGGAACTGATCTGAGAAACATGGTTACCGTTATTATAGACGATGACGACTCACCTTGTTGAGGGAGGAACTGAGAGTAAATATCAGGTGGTGGATAGTACTGGGAAATGAGTAGCATTTCATCGTCATCAACTTCAGTGTTCATCGTTTTGTCTCTTTCGTCGGATTATCTCTCTCTCTCAATGGTGATGGTTGAGTTAGAAAGTTTTTGCTTGCTGTCTTAAAGAACGAACAGTTTTGGGTAGACTTGATTTATAATGTTGGGAGTTTGATATTAACCCTTGTTATGTAGTTGAATTACAAATCTTGCCATTGGGTTGAATGATAGGCCATATCATCATTAAAATAAATTGGGATATAACTATAATGTGAATAAATCCATATAGAAAGGAAGAGAGATGGCTTGTTACGTTATAGTGTTCTTGATTTGGTGAAACGTGATACATTTAATAAGAGCACGAATTGTATCATATCTTGTGTGAACCAAACACTCCGTTTTTTAAAAAAAATATATATATTATGGATTAAATTACTATATATGTATGCTTGGATTCGATGTCCGAAGCATGTGATCGCCTGATTTTTATGACCCACGAGTTTGGATAAAGTTTTGTCGATGCAATTGATTTTTAATTCTTTGATATATAACGTAATTGATTTCTTTAAGGTTAATTATGGGAATCTCAACAATTGATAGAGTGAAATATATATCGAATATGAAACTAATTCCAAATTGCAAAAGGATCCCAGACTTCCAACTAAAAACTAATACAGTCTGTCCACGTAACGGTGTATATAAGTAGCCTTTAACTGGCTTTTTTACATTAAATTCTCATATACGATGATTTATTATAATAATCGTCATCCCTAAAGAAAAGAAAATACGAAAATATTGCAAGTATAGAGATAACCACAAATAAAATGGAATCTTACAGTCAAACCCTGACAACATATACAGCTATGTAACGAATCAAAAACTGCCTAAAGAAAGGCATAAGCCCACCCACATACATGCTACAATATAAAATTCACTTACTACAATCACTTATCATACGAAGAGTTCCAAAAAAACAAATATTTAAGATAATATGACAAGTTAAATACGTGATTTCATATTTATTACCATATATATTTATATATAGAAAAGGTGGTGGGAATTTGCTTTCCTCAAGTGAACACAATTAATAAATGACAAGACATCAATGTAATAAAATAGTTTGGTGCGCGTGCGTGTGTAATCCTACACACACGCATGAACGAACCTAGGTTAGGTTAGGTTAGGTTTCTAGGTTCGGATCCCAAGCCTGACCACATCGAAGTGCTTCTTCTATAGATTGGTTTGGGTACACAACACCTTTTTTTGCCTTGAAGCGTGGCTCGAGGAGATTAGGTTAAATATTCTTTTTCGTTTCTTGTAAGTCCACGATTTAAAGTTTAATCAAAGTAAATTACATGTAAATCTCGCATAGACAAAACATATATTACATTAACTGAAGCGTGCAGTAGAGGGGGGACCATAGTGAAATATCTTTTTGTCTTGATCTATTTTGATTGGATTGAAACGTAATTTCAGGCATTGATTTACATACAAAACAATATTATACCGAATAGTCATTATCGACAGTGCAGCAATGTAGTTGTGACACCATACGAAATAATGTTTAATAAATTAATATTGAATGGAGATAATTGAGACTACGTTGATAGATTTGTCTATCCACTCAGTTGATGAAGAAAGAACCCCTTTTTCGTCTGTCCTTTTGAAAGGTCCCATTTTTTCTTGAAGTGGAACTATCACGAAAAAGATGAATGGCTTTCCTTTACATATTATTTCTTTTTTCAACAATTTATTTTTCGTGGGACATCCTTCTTTTACGTAGTTAAAAAATTAAAATATGTATGATTTCATTAATTCTCTTCTATGAAATTTCGTATGCTAGTGAATGTTAAGTATATTATTGAAAGATTATCAAATTGATATATTCCTGGATTTAGCAACTCTATTAGTTTTGGAAACTTGTTAGGCAGTGTCGCTATTCTAAACATAGAAATGAAACTGCTTCTAATATTAGCTTGCCCTATCTTATAGCATTATTTTGTTCTTTTTTACCAAAATTAAATATCATGCATGGTTACATTCAATGGACCGTAAAAGTTGGTGGTGAAAATGTTTAATATTACTATAATTCGAAAACGACCCATTAACACTGCTAAATAATTATTGTCATTAGTATTCCAACTTTGCTTCTATACATTCGACTAATAATAAGTGAGATTTTGAAATTTCGTTTCCATGGGAAAAGATATGGGCAACTATCGACTTAATGATCATTCCTAGATAATTATGCCTAGATGATATCTTACAATAATGCTTATCGTCTAGCGATAGTTAATTTTCCGACTTATGATCAAATACAATAGGAAAATATTCATTAAAAAAACAGATAGGCCAAGGAAAAGAAAATCGCACGAAAAAGGTTATTACACGCGTCAATACCCCGTATGCCGTGAATTTGGGACACATTCCATTCACACACTTCTCCAAATGATATATATATATATAATAGTATTTTTCTATTATCTATATATGATATACATAATACTATTTACCTTTATTATATCATCACAATCAAACTCATAACCTTTTTCGCCATCGCCTCGTGAGCCCATCGGAGCCGTCGATTTTACAAGCGATCGGTGAAAAGACTAAAGAGTCCTATGAAAAAAAGAAAGAATCTTTCATGTAAACTTCTCTCATCATGGAAGAATAGGACATTTTCTAATGGAACCCACAATTTCTTTTGGTGCCCATATCTATATATCATCAGTGTTGTTATTAGAACATATATAAAATGAGAATATATATAGTTTTAGTATATGTTTGCAGGGTTCAGTTCATTAGCCCTACATACGTAATGTCAACAAAGAGGTTCCTATAAAAGAAATGTGATGGGGAATATATATTTTCTCTTTACTTATATAACGTGTGTGTGACATTTAACTATTATGATGAGTGTGGTGATTGAAAGCTAATATCGATCTATGTATGTATGTATATATATATATATATATATATATATTCCCCTATTATACACAACACTGAGTGACGCGCACTAACAGTAACAGTTCTATTTCGTGGTTGAATTGGAATCTCTCTTATGGTAGGGGTCTACTGCTTAACATATTTCTATTATTTCATATAATGTATATATTATGTATAATTAATGATAGCTATAGTATACGTCGAGTGCGTCTATAATAGTTTAAAGACAGAAATGTTGGTTTATATAGACTAGTAATTGGGGGCACACCAACGTGTGTGCAGCAAAAATTATCGGAGGAGCAGTTTCTTTACTATCTTCGAATGAGCAGTTTCTTTAGTATCGGATGAGCAATTTAATAGAATTGATTTTTTTAGTCAACAAATTAAAAATTGACAGACCAATTTCAATCACAAATTTGAGTAGTTTAAGCAAGCCCCTGACCATTAATAAAAGAGAAATAGATAATGGCTATTAAGACATATCGCGTCTGCACTATGACAATAATATATCAATTACACGAGCCCATTCATCGAATATATACGTGTCTAATTCCTACTATGACCAATTTCGATAGTCGATTGTCTTCATGATTTTAAATTTATGATTAGATTTTATTACGGTTCATGTCGTTTGTCTTCAAGTGAGGATCGCAAGTAATGGGCCTCAGAGTTATGGGCCGAATACACATCATTGTAAGCAGAAACCATATGTAGTAGTTCGGTTAGAGTCCAAACTTCTTGACAAAAGGCAGTTCTTCTATTGTTTGTAATAAAACGTAAGCAGTGGCTCGTTGCATGTCCGCCACGTGTCACTTTCTTGAATGTTAATTTTGATCTCATCGTCCTTTGATCTGACCCGAAACCGAGCGTTGCATCACCCTCTCACTGACTCGAACCACCATTACATCACACACATTACTAACCTTTGCTAATATTATCAATCATTGTTTCCTTCCTATAGTCCACAAATGATATATCCAATGATAATCATCATAATAGAACTGACGAGACGACCCTTCAAATCTACCCATCATTCGAATAATTAATCGCACATATATTTAAAAAGTACATAGATATGAGCGAGCCCACAGAAAAAGGCAGCAAAGAATAAGCGTGGCACTAACCACCGAATCAAACACTTTGAATTCACCTACAAGTAACCACGTCACAGTTAAAAACGTTAACGGCTATATATTCCTTAGTAATAATAAAATAAAATCGCCCACGCTGACAGAGAATTAGCAGCGAAGAAAGATATACTTGAGCTGTTCGAATTTAAAGAAAAAAATGGCGTCAAGTGGTGCAAGAAAGTTCATGGGACCAATCCTTGCTGTGAACTCAGTTGTCTTTCTCATTCTCCTTGGGCTCGCTGGTTGGTCGCTCGACAAGTACATCGACGGCCAGCAAAACCATCCACGTAATTCGTAGGGTACTTTATTTTGCCTTCCATGTATATATATTGGCTGCTAATCGGTTGATGTATGTATTTAAATAAAGCAGATCTGGGAGGCAATACTTCGACGATTTTCCTGCTCACATACTCATTAATCGCCGGTGTCATCGGCGCCTGCTCGGTCTTTCTAGGTTTCGCCCATCTTAGGGCGTGGGATGATGCTGCTAGCCTTGCTAGTGCTTCGACGTCTGCCGTGATATCATTGGCCTTCACTCTACTCGCCTTTGGGTCTCTCTCTCTCTCTCTCTCTCTCTGTATATATATGTATTGTCTGAGATTGACTTTGCTTCATTAACAGGCTTGTTTGCAAGCAGATAATAATGGGGGGACATCGTGGGAAACGCCTGGTAAGAAAGCAGCTTCATCCTTTGTGGTATATACGATTGTTTCTAATGCAAAAATTCTTAAAAAAAAAAAATTTACACAGCAAACGTTGGAAGCATTCATTGCTTTATCAGGGCTGAGCCAGCTTGTGTATCTGCTGCTGCTACACGCCGGCAGCTTATTCACCAGCAGCAGAAATGGAAGAAGCCAAATCAAACTTCTCTCTTTAGGAAGAAGATGCATACCAAGCGCTTCTTTTTTTTGTCTCATCGTAAGGAACATACGGTGGATTCTTAATACTCAAGTCAAGTAAGTAGTAAGTTCGAAGCTGTCTTAACGTTGTACAAGGAAAACTCAAATATGAAGTGCGTTTAAGACGGGGTTTTGGTTTGAATTAAGACGAACGCCGCTCGACTATGGCGAGCGTGTGCCTTCCCCCACAAGCAACGTAAGTCGCAAACCATCGGCCCTCGGAGGAATCATCGTCGGGCGGAGGAACGTTGACGGGCACTTGGGCGGGATGGCCCGTCGTTGACTTCTTCCCATAGCCAAGACGCCCATGGTCGCCCCGCCCAAACTGAAAATTATACATTTTTTCAAGATTTTATTTTTAGCCATCTTGAAAATTAGATTTGAAAGGAAAATCAAAAAATAAATGGATACTCACAGAATACATTCGGCCATCTCGGGTTAAGGCAACGGAGTGAGTGCCTCCGCAAGAAACCTGGTTGGAGATGCAAAATATCAAAAATATAAGAATCATAGGAAATCGTATCATACTGTTACCTGTACGATGTGTTCGCCTGAGAGAAGTTGAACCCTCTGGGGAACCATTTTGCTGCTCTTATCGTCCCCAAACCCGAGCCTTCCATGCTCTCCTCTGCCCCATCCGTACACCTGCAATAACAAAGGACGTGTAATGAAGATAGAATCACCATGAGATAAAAAGTTAGTATCACATAACGATTCGACCTCTCCATCGTCGGTTAGAGCAGTAGAATGCCAGCCTCCTGCAGCAATATCGACCTGCGAATCAACAGAGTTTTTCTATAAATTCCATGGCATTACAACATTCTCTGTTTTCCATCATCATGTTGCAAGAGACCCGACAAGAAATGATTCATTTCGGCGGTAATTAAGGAACAGGGAACTGCTATTGCGAACCAAATTCAAATCGGAGAGTCCCTGAACGGGGACGGGCTGTGATCTGGGCTGTGTATCGCCAGTTCCAAGCTGGCCATACTCGTTATTACCCCAAGACATTAAAGTCCCGTCGGTAAGAAGGGCTAAGTTGTGAAAAGCTCCGACGGTTATCACTCTCACGCTGTCGAGGCCTTGAACTCTAACCGGGGTGGAGATCTGCTTTCTGGCGAATGTAAGCAAACAAACTAACCACGGTCAAGAAAAACTCGATCCTAAACAGCGATTGACTAATGGCTTCTAAAAAATGAAGAAACAAACGTACATGTCTCCAGGCGGCCATGGTTGGCCCCAAGTCCAAACGTGCCCTTCGCGTGTGAGGACAACAGAGTGTGTGCCGCCAGCAGCTACCTGTAAATAATAGCAATGTCATATGCAATCGCCGTGTTTTCTTGACAATAAGGCATCGAAATTAGACGATTACCTGTCGAACTGAGAGTTTTGGGACACATCTCTGAGGTATGGCGATGTCTCTTCTTACGGGTCGACCTGTATCGCCTTTTCGCTCGGGTTCTTCCCCACACTGACCATATTCGTTGCCACCTAAGAAGCCAATACCAACAAATACCATACGATCTAATCTGTTGTTATCGCAGCACATTGCGTACGAACGACAATACGTAAGAGAAACATACCCCAAGCATACACTCGACCTTGATCATCAACAGCCAAACAGTGCCATCCACCTATAGCAGCCTGACTCAATAAAAACTCATCAAGATCTTAAAACAAAAAGGAAATAATGAGATTAATTAACGGCCATCTTCTAACACCATGGCTGCGCTTGAGATGGTGGATTTTGAGCTAGAAAGGAACTGAAAGACACAAGAAAGAACTAATAGAAGCACAAAAAAGGGAGCTTACTTGGACGATTTTGACATGAGAAAGTGCCTTAACTTGACTGGGAACATTCTCTGTTTTAGTCTCCGGCGGATGCCCTAATGTTCCTCTTTGGTTCCAGCCCCAAGTGAACAACTGCACATCCATCCCAATTGAAGGAAAGGAGAGAAAAAATCAACACAGAGCAAGTAGAAATAAATAATTCCATCCCAGTAAAAATGAAAACTTCGCAACTAATTTCTGTAAATACTAATTTCAAAAGTAGCAAAGCACCTTTCCATCGTCGCAAATCGCAAGTGAATTACGGCTCCCAGCAACCACAGAGGAGACGCTATAGTCACGAAGAGCAGAGACAGTGCAAACCCATTCTTTCTCCTCGCCGTTTCCTATGCCCAACTGCCCATCTTCCCCCGAACCCCTGCAAGAAAGAGAAAACACGCGCGCGCACGCGCCGACGCAAAAGAAAAATGCTTTGTTAAAGAGGAGAAGTTGCTCAGCTTGCGACGAATTCTTGTCCGTATGAGTTGGGAGGTACAAACCAAGCTACGACGGCGGATTTTGACGACATAGTAACAGTGAGCGAGCAGCTCGTAGCTGGGCTTGTCTTGTATGTACTGTACTGTGTTGGCGTTGTGTTCCTACTGGGATTTTTTAAGTAAATAGCCCTTGAGCTGGTCATCTTTTAAAAAATAGCACCCAAAATCGGACTTTACCTTTGTACCCTTACTAACTCTGCTCTAAAGACTATTTTACCCTTATTTAATGTCAATCAACAACCTCAACAACACTTAACGATAAAATTAATTAAAGGGTTTACATGTTACACTGTAGCGAATATGAAACATCAGACCCGTTATAGAAGAGTGGGGTAAAAGTAAAAAAAAGCAACCACTTTCACTTCCAGTAAAAAAAGCAAGCGTGTCTCCCGCCCCTGCACTGCAAATCGTCTCCACTTTCACTTCCAGTAAAAGAACAAGCGTGTGCTCTCCCGCCCCTGCACTGCAAATCGTCGTCTTCTCTGCAAATCGACTCATTCGACAATGGCATTCAACGCGAACGTGGAGGTATGTGTTCTACTCTTCGTCTTCTTCAATTTAACGCGAGAGGGGATCTGGGAACGACCCATCGAACCCTAATTTGGTGCGGACCCGTGCTTGCAAGCATAGGACAGAGCTTTGGTAGCATAGGACCTGTGCTTGCAAGCATAGGACCCGTGCTTGCAAGCATAGGACCCGTGCTTGCAAGCATAGGACATGGGTCACGCGCGCGCAAGTTCGGGGGACCCGCGCGTTATAAGCAGGGGACCCGCGCGCTATGCCCAGGGGACCCGCACTTATACGCAGGGGACCCGCTCTTATACGCACGGTTCCCCTGCTTAAACGCTCGGGTCCTCTTACCTTAACGGGCGGGTCCTGTGCCACTGCGCGTGCGCAAGCGGGGGACCCGCGCGTTATAAGAAGGGGACCCGCGCTTATACGCACGGTTCCCCTGCTTAAACGCACGGGTCCTCTTACCTTAACGGGCGGGTCCTGTGCCACTGCGCGTGCGCAAGTTCGGGGGACCCGCGCGTTATAAGCAGGGGACCCGCGCGCTATGACCAGGGGACCCGCGCTTATACGCAGGGGACCCTTGCTGGGACCGCGCCGATGCGCAGGGGTCTCATGCGCGTCCGTGCTTGAATCTCAGCATATGCGATGCGGTCCCCTGCGCATCTATGCATAAGGGTTTTCTGTTTTAATTATTTCATACCACGTAATTTAGCTAAAATGTGTTTTACGCATAAATTAGGTTGTGATGCAGAAGCAGTTCGACACAGTGGACGAAGTTCCCCATTTGAGTGTAAAAATGAGCTCGTTATACGCGGATGCCAGCGAGCTGATAAGACAGTGTCTGAACCACCACGAGTGGGAGATTTTTAGGAACGAGAGTCCGTTCGGCCGCCTTGTTATGGCTGAGCCTGATTTTAACCTCTCGGGACAGTTGGTGTGGTACCTCATGCAGAACCAGACGATGCTGCACAACCGGGAAGAGCTGTGGATGATTTTTGGCGGAAAACCACTCCGATTTTCAAAGTCGGATTATTGCCTAATCACCGGGCTGAAGTTCGCAGCCGAGCTACCGCCGGTAAACGACGGCTCACAATTCACCGCAAGACATTTTGGCAACAGCTCAAAAGTCCGCATGTCGGACGTCAAGCGTGTGTTGGAGGAGTTGTCTGGCGACGAGGACGATGTCGACTTCGAGAAGCTGAAGTTGGCGGACGTGTACTTCGCCACCGCCGTGTTGATGCCTCGACCGTCGAAGAAGGACACCGTCGTCAGTACGACGGTCCTTAGTCTCGTCGAAGATCGATTTGCATTCTCCCAGTACCCTTGGGGCACCGTGGCTTTCCGTGAGGTGATACGAAGTGTTAAGGTAAATCTACGGGAGAGGCCACGGGACTGGCTGATCAGTGGGTTCGTACAACCACTTCAGGTGAATTATAACTAAGCTTCTTGCATACCATGTTTTGAGGGACGTTTGTAAGATTTTTTGCGTTATTTGTATTCAGATATTAGCATACGAGTGCATGCCGGGGGTTGCAGACCAGTTTGCAGTTCGCAAGGAAGAAGATTTCACGCCACGCATGCTCAGGTGGGCGACGAAGAATTGGGGTCGCAAAGCATGCCCGACTCTTAGGACGGTCGCAGATGCCGTCAACCGCGATTTTGTACGAGGGTTGTTAGTGCCGTCAGCGGAAGAGTTGGAGGCGGCGTACTTTAGGGACATCGTTTTCGACGTTGGGGCGGCACACGACATATTCGACCGTGTGACGGGCCTACTCACGCGGGGAGTGGAGGTTAGGTGTTCCCCTGTCCACCTCGATCATGGCGACGACGATCATTTAGCGATCGTACCTGTTGAAGATTTTCCCACACCTGTGGAGGTGGTTGAGGCGGGAGACGTTGGTGCTTCGTCGAGTGCCCGAGGAGTTCGAAGAAGAGGCAAAGCGCCTGTAGATGTTGTTGATCTAAGTGATGAGGATTCTGGCTCAGATAGAAATGAGAAGTGGAGCAAGAAGTACCTCGGGCGATGGGACTTCTCCGGGCGTGAGCTGATTCATGAGCACGATCGCGTGCTCATTGACATGTACCTTCAAGCGGCAAGATTTAGGTAAATGTTTACTTTCGATGTCAATCTCAGTTATCGTACCTAAACACGTAATAATTTTTCTTTTTATGCAGTGATAACGTTTGGTCGTCTGACATGTGCGACGTGGATGCCCAAGGCTTCTACATGCTGCTCTTCCATGATATGCTCAAGTCCAATTGTCTTGACGCATATCTAGATTGCTTGAGGCGAATCTATGCGGACAATGCCAATTATCCTCGCGTCTTCGTCTTTCCAAGTTACATGCAAGACGAGCACTTTAGGAAGGCGCAGAAGTTGAATAGGAAGGCGAAAGTCGGGGTGGATGATATGGAGAGCTTCGTGAATGGATTGTCGAGAAGCAGTCGGAGCTGGTTGGAGCGTCTCACGGAGGATGAATTGCTACGATGCAAGTACATCATCTCTCCTGTTTGCGCACGGGCCCACTGGGCAGTGCTTATTTTTGACGCGTCAACGCAAACCTTCGTCCTTCACGATTCATTGGGCGCGCATGGTGTGCAGTTCGCCGGGAGAGTGTTCGTAAGTAGCTGAAATCCGTTTGTCTATCATTTTTATTTATTTAGTGACATGTTCGGTGTTTGCTATATTTTGCAGGCGGAGTTTCTTTCCGCATATTGGCGTTTCAAGTTCGACATCGTGACGAAGCCGAAGTTGAATAATAAAATGAATCGCCAGCAGAAGGCTGACAGCTTGGATTGCGGGGTTCATGCGGCGTTGACGGTGGAGACGATTATGGTTGACACGCCCGAGTTTGATGAATATCAACGGCAGATTGATATTTCAGCGTATCGAGCCACTATGGCTGCACGGATATTGCGTGACCCGCATAGCTGTACGAATTGATTTGTTTGGGGTAGTTTGGAAGTGTTAATTGTAAGTGGCTTTGTAGGTTTAATGGACTTGGTGTAGTTTGTAGGTTTATGGAACTAAAAGTTTTTGATATTATTGAATGAATTGATTCTCTGTATGAAACGAAAGTACGTGATGGGTGATTTGACTTGTTACTGACGAAATTATTTTGACCAAATACTCAGCAATATGCGCGGGTGATTTGATTCTCTGTATGAATAATTGATTCTCTGTATGAAACGAAACGTGATGGGTGATTTGACTTGTTACTGAGGAAAATATTTTAACCAAATAATCAGTAATTGTTCAATTATTGGTACGACTAAAGAGAAACCCTAAATTGGACAGCGACCCGTTCATATACATACCTATACGGGACGCGTCCCATCAGCGCCAACGCAATAAGCACGGGTCCCCTGAGAATGTTTTGGTCCCCTGATTTTATGTGCATTTCCCATGATTTTAAGTTATGGTCCCTTTAGCACGTTACCCACCATATGACTTGATAAACCTTTAAAATAATGCACGACCATTTTTTGGTACAGAAAGCATACATTCCATTCCACAGTCGTACGATCACTTTCGGTGATAATCATGACGATCACCAGCATTGTTTTTCAAGTCGATGGTAAGTGGGTAATTCGCGAGGACAATACGTCGAACTGGGTTCCGGATCCAACTTGCCGTTGGCAATCAATCTTGGTCGACGAGGAGTCATGCACGTTAGTGGATCTCACTAACGAGATATTGAATGCATTGTCGTTACGCAACGACAATACCAAACTACGGATAAGCTACATGCCTTGCATAGACTACAATTATGTGCGCCCCATCTACATCGAAAACGATTACGGCGTACGTGCGTACGTTGGAGGTGGTTGCCCACGATCAAGACCACCTCTTCACGTGGAACTTGAATTAGCCATCATTGCGTCACCGCCACATCAACCTCATGATAATGATTTCTCTGGTTTCGACGTCGGCCTTATAGCGCATTGCGATACAAACGCCGAAATCCAACCATTTGAGGGTTTTCCCAGCACATCTTACAACCCTCCTTACCAAAGTAATGAAAGCAGTGGCTATGTAGGCGATTACTCCGGAATGTGCGGCCAAGGATATGATAATGAGAACGAGCAAGTCGGACGGGACGACGAAAATGAGAACGAGGAAGGTGCCTTAATGCATGATGATGATGATGATGATGATGATGACGCACATGACGACGATTTTGACGTCGATGTGCACGACGACGCAACTGATGTGGCCGACGATGGTACCTATTCGTTTACGGATGGTTCGACCCTATATGTTGGACAAGAATTCCGTAGCAAGAAAGAATTGAAGGACGAAATCACTAAAATCGCTGTCGCTGCATGCTTCGAACTGCAAGTGGATAGGTCAAACAAAACCCTGTACGTAGTGAAATGTGCGAAGGAGAACTGCGAATGGCGCATACGAGGTGCACAGGATAAGGACTCCCCCTTTTTCTCAATCCGAAAGTACGTCAACACGCACACGTGCGGCGTGTCTCATCGACGCCGTAGACATCGCCAGGGAATTTCGTCGCTCGTATCGAGCACGTTGTTGGAAAATTTCAGGGCTCCTAAAGACATCCCCGCTCCCAGTTCCATACAGTCGATGATGCAGAGCAGGGGAGTAGAAGTTTCATACTACAAGGCTTGGAGAGGAAAACAAATTGCGACCGACGAACTAGTTGGTAACAGGGACGCTTGCTACGGTTTACTGCCGTCTTACTTAGATGCGGTGAGGCAAGCCAACGAGGGCAGTATCACTGATTGGGAGATGGACGAAGACAATCGGTTCAAGTACATGTTCTTGGCATACGGAGCATGCGTCAGCGGCTTTACGTTCATGAGGAAAGTCGTTTCTATCGACGCCACTTTTTTGAAGGGGAAGTATAAGGGACTCATGATGATTGCCACTGCGCAAGACGGCGATTTCCATCAATATCCTTTAGCATGGGGTATTGCCGACGGGTCGGAGGGAACCGACCCATGGACGTGGTTTCTCTCGAGATTAAGACGTTTTGTTGCGGATGGCGACGATCTCGTAATAATTTCCGATCGGAACCCTGGAATCAAGAATGCAGTTCCGGTCATTTTCCCAAACGCGTTTCATGGTTTCTGTGCGTGGCACCTTCAACAAAACGTGAAGACGAGAATGAAGAAGAAAGGTGCTTGTCCAATCTTTTGGCGTGCCGCTACTGCCTACACGAAGAGCGAGTCCGACCGTCATTTTAGGCAGCTTGACGGAAAATATGCGGACGTGCAGAGGTATCTTAACGAAGTCCCAAAGGAAACGTGGACGCGAGCATATTGCCCTAGATCAAGATACAACATAATGACGACCAACGGATCGGAGTCTATAAATGCAGCTCTACGTAAGGACAGAGAGCTTCCAATTATTGGACTGTTGGGCTCGATTCAGCGACTAACATCATCATGGTTCAGTAAGCATCGGCGCTCTGCGGAAGCTTCAATCGCCTCGAACATGACTAGGTTTACGCCGAAGGTAGAGTCGATCATACGAGAGAATTTCACCGAGTCGCAAAAATTTCATGTGTCGGAAGTCGGGCATCTAACATATAACGTATACGGGCAGCATGTGAACGAGGTGGTCGATTTGGGGCTGCGCACATGCACGTGCATGATGTTTGACATCGATCGTATCCCATGTCCACATGCGGTTGCAGCTTGTGGTTCTGCCCAAGTGCCGGTATATTCATTAGTGCACGATTATTATACCTTGGAGTTCTGGAAACTGGCATACGAAGGTACTATACGCCCGGTAACGGACCGCATTGAAAGTAGTATGGACATGTTGCCGCCTCGTGTTGGTTCACAACGTGGACGACCCCAGAAAAATAGGTTTCCTTCGACGGGTGAATTTGGTAGGAGATAACGTTGTAATATGTAGTTTTCGTATTCAGAGTGGCTTATACGTCGCCATTTGTGTTATGTTATGTAAGGTTGTGTTAGGCGAGCTTTTGCGTGAATATGGAAGTAGAAAACCCTTATGCACAAATGCGCAGGGGACCGCATCGCATATGCAGAGAATCCCGCACGGACGCGCATGAGACCCCTGCGCATGAATGTGGTTCCCGCCGGGTCCCCTGTCTTCAACGTTTGGGTCCCGTGAAAAAATCGCGCTGGTCCCATGTTCCTTGCGCGCAGGGAGGGGCGCGTTACTCCCATCGGACCCAAACGTTAAAGGGAGGGGACCTGCCGATTAGCACATGGTACCCCAAATCATTAGGGTTGGTCACGTTCGCTTACTAAGTTGGTCCAATAATTGTTCAATTATTGATGAAAAGTGACATGTAGCAGTGCTTCATTTATTGGTGAAGTGACATGTCAGAGCAGTGTCATTATACAGTTCATCAGAGACAGATGACTTGACATTTGATTCCCGATTCCACTTTTTTGTCCCCGGCGAAAATCTAATATTATTAAATTCGTTAATAAGATAATATTGTCCACTGCGAAAATCTAATATTATTAAATTCGTTAATAAGATAGTCATTAATAAAAAATTAAAAAATTCGTTAGTATGGGTTATATTTTTTTATATGAATTATATTTATTTATAAGATTAAAATCGTATTTTTTATTCAAGAGGGGGTGTGAATAGTAGCCCCCTTTAGAAAATTACGGTACGAATATGGAAATAAAAACCCTTATGCAAAGATGCGCAGGGGTCCGCATCGCATATGCAGCGAAGCGCGCACGGATTCGCATGAGACCCCGGCGCATCTTTGCGGTTCCCGCCGGGTCCCCTTCCCATAACGTGAAGGTCCCATGATATTAAGGTTTGGGTCCCGTGATAGTAATGCGGGGTCCCATGAGTCTTGCGCGCAGGGAGGGCGCGTTACGAGCATGGGACTCAAACCTTAAAGGCAAGGGACCTTCCGATTACCACACGGTACCCGCACATTAGGGTTAGTGATGTTCGCTTATTGAGTGGGACCAATAATTGCTCAATTATAGTCAAAACTGACATGTCAGAGCAGTGTCCCTATTTATTCGTCAAAAGTGACATGTCAGAGCAGTGTTACTATACAGTATGTACAGGACAGATGACTTGACATTTTATTCCCGATTTGCTTGTAATGTTGTGAAAATCTAATATATTATTAAATTCGTTAGTAAGATAAAAATTAATAAAAAATTAAGTGTGCGTAAAAAAAATAAATTTAAATAACCACTCGATTAACAATATCTAACTCCAAGTTTAGAAAAAAGAAAATATATTTTACAACATGTATTTAGAGTCGTACGATCATTGACGTGAATCTAGTAAGAGAGCACACCGATAAAACATACTCATGTTTGTGATTTATGTAGGCTGTAACAATCTTATAAAGTGAACGTAATTCTTTTGATTACCTCCATTTTTTTTGTTCTGTGCTATTTTATGATGACTTTATATTGTAGTCTACGATAAACAAAGTATAAATACGCTCAATTAATCGCTTACTTCCATGAATTAACATTGCAAAAATCGCACATGAACATAGGGGACCCACATTTTTTGAACAGCGGACCCACTCTTCAAAACAGGGGACCCGCGATGATTGCATAGTCCCCACACTGAGATGTCCGGGTCAGTCGTGGTCCCGTCAAAATTGTCCGCATGTCATTGCCGGGGCCCGACTGGTCCCTTCGAAATGTCACTTGATTTAAGCAGAAGACCCGCTCGTAAATGTCACACATCACTCTCACTGACAAAATCACCTCTCACAATTTCTAAACCCTAAATTGATATCAAACACACGTAAAGCAGATGACTTCTATCAAACAACTAAAATTAAAATTAAACAGAGATCACAAACAACACATAGAACATTTATTCAACAACAGAAGAAAACTAGAAAGATTTCAAATCACTTAAAATTCATTTCTTTTTATTTTTACGTCAATGCAGGAGTAGAAAGGTCACACGATCGAATAGGTCGTGTGCCGGCCCAACATCGAAGACGCTGTCCCTATAGTACGCCGCCTCCAGCTCGTCCGCTGACGGCACTATTAACCCTGCTAGTACATGTAACTTGCCAGCGGCCTCTGCGATGCTCTTCTGTTTCGGGCAATTCTTGCGACCCCAATCCTTCGTCCGCCACCTGCACATGCGTGGCGTGAAATCTTCTTCTTTGCGCAACGCATAGGTGTCTCCAATGCCCGAGATGCACTCATAAGCTAGTATCTGAATACAAATAACACAATAAATATTAGCAATTACTTATATGTAAAAACAAGGTATGCAAAGAAGCTTAATAGTAAATCACCTGAAGTGGCTGAACGAACCCACTTATCAGCCACTCCCGTGGGTTCTCCCGTAGATTTTTCCTCACAGCGCGCATGACCTCCTTGAAGCCTCGCTGCCCCAAGGATACTCTGAGAAAGCAAACCGGTCTTCAGCGAGGTGAAGGACCCAGGAAGACACGACGGTGTCCTTCTTGGACCTTCGAGGCAGCAACACCGCGGTGGCGAAGTAGACATCCGCCAACTTGAGCTTCTCTTCGTCCGCACGTTCCTCGTCGCCAGACATCGCCTCCAACGCCTGCTTGACGTTCGACAGGCGAATTGTTGAACTAGCGCCAAAATGCCTCCTCGTGAATGCTTCGACGCGGTCCACCGCCGGTATCGCGGCTGCGAACTTGAGGCGGTGATTAGGCAATACTCCGATTTTGAAAATCGAAGTGGTTTTTTGCCAACAACCATCCACAGCTCTTCGCGGGTGTGCAGCGCCGTCTGCCTTTGGATAAGGTACCACAGCAACTGAATCGAGAGGTTAAAGTCCGGCTCGGCCATGACAAGGCGGCCGAACGGACTGTGGGCATAATATAGGGCCAACTCCTCATCGTTAAGGCACTGTCTTATCAGCTGGCTGGCCTCGCCGTATAGCGAGGTCACTGTAGGACGACAATCAGGAACTTCTGTGCCCAACTGCGTCTTCATCACAACCTAATTTATACGTAAAACACAGTTTAGCCAATTACTTGGTATATGAATATTGAAAATTGAAAACCCTTATGCACATATGGCCAGGGGACCGCATCGTATATGCTGACAGTCAAGCACGGATGCGACTGAGACCCCTGCGCATGAGCAGGGGACCTGTGCGTATCTTCACGGGATCTGTGTCTACTTTCACGGGACCTTTGCGTATATTCACGGGACCCGCCCATAAGATGATGGACTAGGCAAGGGTCCCCTGGATATAAGCGCGGGTCCCTTGATTATACGTGCGGGTCCCCTGACCGTAGCGCGCGGGTCCCGTGTTGTTCTTCACAGGCGCAAGGTCACGAGACCCACGCGCTGCGACCAGGGAATCCGCTCGTTATAACCAGGGTACCACGCTTATACGCAGTGGACCCGTGCTGGGGCCATCATTTTATGGGCGGGTCCCGTGAAAACGGGCCTGTTCAGTTCAATTCTAAGCACGGTCCTATGCTTATCAGCATGGGTCCGCACCGAATTAGGGTTTGCTGCGTTAAATTGAAGAAGACGCAGAGTAGAGAAAATACCTTCTCGGTGTTCGCGTTGATTGCCATTGTCGATTTACGCTCTAGGACTGGGTTTTACTTGCAGAGAATAGTTGGACTTGCAGAGAAACGATTTGCAGGGCGTTTTGTGTGCAGGAGAAAACGATTGAAGTGAATTGAAAGTTAAAGTGGTGGTTCTGAAATGCTTTTTAACTTTTACTGTTCCATCACGGGTCAGTTACTTGCAGTTAAACCTGAAAACCCTTTAATGTAATACCCCTTTATGTTGATTACATAACTAACCTAATTAAATTAAATTAAATACCATAGCACTATCTATATTTTTTAACGGAACTAAATATTACATTATAAAACATAGTTAATTTAAAATACAGTATTAATTATATTGTCAAGGTCACGTACATCAATAATAATAGCATATCTTGATTGATAAAATTATTAAATAATTTATTCTACCCTTCTCGCCCTTCTCCACCAACCGGAGCTTGGTCGACATCCTTCTGCACAGCCTTGTTTCGGACAACCTCGATCCAACCTGGGCCTTGGATCACTTCGCTCTCAGCCTCGTCGTCGTCGTTTCGGACAGCCTTGGGTGCTTGTCCTTCGATAACTTCGCTCATAACATCGTCGTCGTCGACCTCGAGAGCATCGTCGTCGCCGTTTAGGAATCTGTCGATCTCGGCCACGATCCACGCCCTCCTTTGGGAGAGGTCGACACCGAGGTCGGCCTCCAGACGGCGGCGGACGGCGGCGGCCGTGGTAGTCCAGGGGTCCGAGTGACGGACGATTTCGTGGAGGCGGGCGACGATTTGGGCGTCCGTCACCATTCTTCCTGTTTTGTTTCTGGGATTATTTTTTAAAAATGTTAGATGCTGTGTGTTTGATAAATCCAAGCCTTATATAGCTTGCAAAACGCCGTAAGAGCTTCCCAAAACCATAACATATAACGCGGGACCAAGCTCTAGTACACGGGACCCAAGCTCTAGTGCGCGGGACCCAAGCTCTTGTGCACGGGACCCAAGCTCTACTGCATGAAGCATGCGCGGGTCCCCTGTGTTTACGCGCAGGTACCCTGCATTTATGCGCGGGTCCCATGATCTAATGGGCCTGCCCTAATGTGCGGGGACAATGCACTGATGCGCGGGGCCCGTGAATTTATGGGCGGGTCCCGTGAATTTATGTGCGGGTCCCGTGATTTACTCGCCGCACTAATGTGCGGGACTCCTGCTTTAATGTGGGGTCCCACGTTGTAACGCGCGGAACGCGCGGGTGGCCTGCTCTGCTTTCAAGCAGGGTCCCCGGATCAACTGGAAGTAAAAACAATGAACATGTTCGGCCTTCCAAACCGGAATTTCCGAAGCTTTGAGAACCCATTGGAAGGGTTTAGGACTGAGAGTTACAGATTTAGATGGTTATATTCAAAATACGACCCGGAAAAATACTTACACTGAAGCGTGAGGTTCGAATCTTTCGTTCGCCGAGGACTTTCCAGTTTCCTTCGACTGTGAAGAAGCGCGATATGAGGTCGGGGAATTTCTCTTAAGGACGAGGACGAAGAAGAAGAATAATTCGGTGAGGTGGAGTGGAATGAATGCTTTCTGCTGCAAAATGGACGTACAGCTTTTAATTCATTTCAGGCGTTGTATTTTATTTTTGTTTTTTTTTTTTTTTTATTAATAATAAGGGATTACGAAAAGATGATTAAGAGTTAATTAAAAAGAGTGCTATTGACCAAAAAAAAAAGTCAAGAGTGCTATTTTTTTAAACTTGACCGCGTCAAAGGCCATTTTTTAAAAGACCCTTCCTACTGAGGCTAATTTTTCCTTTTTATTTACGATTTTTTCCTTTTCAAAAAGCTCGCGAAAAAAAGGGCAAGTACGTAAATGTAATGCGTATCCGATTCATAATGCATTGGATTAGATTCTTTCACAATTTGGAACCGGGTCGGGTAGCTGTGACCCGTATACCGGTAGTTGGCGAAGAAGGAAGCATATTGAAAAACATTACTACATTTATTCATATGATACATGGAAAAGAAAGCAAGTACATCATCAATTTCAAAGCAATACAAATCATGACAACCTTAGCCTAGAAACAAAGAGGAACACACAAACGTACAAGAATATTACAACAACGTATTCGTGACCTGAGAAATAGCTCTTCAATTATAATAATCATATTCGTCATGGCCTTGATTTGAATGCTGTGATGGCTGTGGAGGCTCGTCGACGACCTTTGACTTTTCCTTGTGCTTCTTCACGGATTTAGAAACTGCCTCCGCAGCCTTCTTACTAGCCTTGACCATTGCCTTGCCCATTTGGGTCGAGACATGTTCCCTTTCTTTGGGCATAACACTTTCTTTACCTTTAGAACCCATCTCAACTCTATTATTGTATCTGCGACTTCTGCTTGTATTTTCTTTTTCTTTGTAACTGCTTGTATTTTCTTTTTCTTTGTAATTGCTCTGATATATCTTATGCTTCATTGCCCGTATTTATAGGCGCAAAGTACCAAACCTAAATGAGTTGTTGAATTAAATGTATCATTTTACATGTATTGTTACGGGCATTTCCAAGTCATTTGACAGAAGAAATTACGAAATTTGCTAATGGTGTTTTGTATCGCGTATTAGGCGTGTGTGTGTGTGTGTGTGCATGGAGGCCATCTTATGTTATTGTTGTTTTTTCAGATGAAATGTCTACGTGATTTCATGATTATTCATCTCACATAACACACATACACACACAGGGGCGGATCTAGCATAGGGCCCGAGGGGGCCACGGCCCCCCCGGAATTTTTCGAAAATATTAGCACTATATTTGTAATATAGTGCTCATACATAGAAATATGCCCGCGTTTTATAAGTGACTTGAAATGTCATGTAGCACGGTGGCGAGGGACCTCTCATTCATATAAGTGGTCGGGTGTTCGATTTCTAGAATCAGTTTTTATGCTTGTGTTTTATATTTTTTTTGCTTGGGTTTTCGTTTTTTTGGTCCTTAGCGATTTTTACTAGTTTTATTTTTAATTCGCAGTTTTATATTCTAAATTTATTTCTTAGACATTTTCTTTTTCTTTTTTAGTTTACTGTTTCTTTTAAATTCTTAGTATTTTTTCTTTTCATTTTTTGCTTTTAACCAAACAACAATACGAACTGATTTCATATTGGTTTTTTTTATTTAATATCTAATTTAATTCCTTTTTCACCTTTTTTAATTCCTTTCATGGTTTGACGTTTTATTTTCCACTTGCAATACAATACCTATTTAATATTAATAATATACTACGCTATATCAATATCATGACATGTTGTCAATATTCGAGCTCCATCAAGGTTATCATTTTATTTCGGTTCTTTTGTTTGCTAAATGTAGTAAATTTGTTTTTTATTGTAAGTTCATAAGTTCATATGAAAAAATCAAAATTGATAAATATTTTCAAAGAAAGATAGCAAATGAAATTTTGACGTTTGCCATTTACGGCCCCCCGATCAAAAGTTTCTGGATCCGCCCCTGTACACACACGGACACACATTTTGTTAGGGTTTGTGGTTTTTTTTTTTTTTTTTTTCTGTTCTGAAGTTAACTAGTGCTAAACTAAACTGCATAATTGGGCCACGTGGCTTGTGTATCTTTATTTTCGATTTCATGGAATGCAACATCCTTGGACTTACGTTAATAGAACAGAAAAAATCTCCCTTACTTGGAGATTGTAATTTAATTAATTTATAAGTTGTTATTTCACTTCTAAATTTTTTAGTTATTGTAAGTTTCACTTTATATATTTAAAAAATATACTTCATTTATTAAATATTAAATATTATAAATGTCAAAACTGAAGTAACACAAATATAATTATATTTTTAAGCACACGTGAGAGTGTGCGGAAATTAATAGTGCATATAAATCAACAAGGCTTGACTTGTATAAAGTTGATTTCCTAACCAACTACAAAGGTATCAAGACAAAATTACATGTAATGCAATCCAAACTTGTTCTATAAAACCCATATATTTAGAAGTGTTGTACATAATGAGACCGTTGAAGAATGAAAATTTGGAAGGGTAATTAAGCTCCTTTCATTTTAGAATTTTAGCGTCTTCTTGGTGTGTGATAAGTATTTCATTTTTAGTTGTAGAACTTCAAAATAAAAAGGAAGAAATAAAAAACCAATGTGTCCATCTTACTGGGCTTCAGTATACCTGTATGGGCTCACATATAACTTATTGGGCCTGAAAATAGGCTTGATAAGCTCAGCCCATTAGAAGAAATCAACCATCAGCTTAATATTTTCTGCAAAAGACTCATATGCCCACGATCCCAAACTTCCCAAAGTTCTATAACCCATTCACTTGGCATGGAGTTGCATTTTATTTTCTTTTTTCCTGTTTAAATCTTAGGCCCGTTCTTTTTTACGTAATGTCATTGTCATACACTTACCCCTATTAAAAATACTAAATATGTGTAATGCTAAAGGAAGGATGTTAAGAGATAAACATACACTCGAAGTATTTATTTAGCATTTACAATAATATTATAAACTCATTCAACTTTGATCGATCGACAACCTCTACTACTCCCCTAGAACCTCCAAGGACAAAACTGGAAACACAAATAGAAAAAGTATCATCATCCTACCTACTACTACAGTACAAAGTATATAGAGATAGAGTAAAAACAAATAACATATGTAAGAAAAAAAAAAAACAAATAAACGCAGATCCCCAAAACCGCATCATCTTCACACAATTGGCTTCGAACACTTCTTCAACGGCTCCAACCCGAGAGTCAAATCAAGCTCAATCTCTCCATCTACGGTTCGGATCGGATAGTCCGAACCATGATTCCTCGGGTCGGACTGGTGGCTCAGCGACGACTCGTGGCTCGGCGACGCCGCCTCGCCTTCTTCCGACTCGCGGCGGCGGCCCGACGATAATAACTCCTTAGTGTGATTGTTCGGCCTTACCTTGGACGGCCGCTTGAAACGCCCGCGCGTCCTGACCCGCTTCAGCCCGTCCGACCCGGTTTTCGTGCCCACGGTTTCTCCATCCTTGCTGACGTGTCTGATATCGTAGGCTTTGAGGGGCGGGCACTGAGAAGCCGGGTCGGATTCGATACGGGTCACGGGCAAGGGCGATCCTTTCAAAGCGGCTTCGACGGCGTCTTGACAGAGTTGCCACTTTCCGGACCATAATAACCCGACCGACCCGTAGATTGGGTTCACCATACGACCACAAGCTTCGTACAACAAAGACCTAAATATAGCTGCAAGTCAAAGCACAATTTGTGTCGAGATCCAAACATTCATTACACGCCATAGAGAAGAAAAAAAACCCAAGCTTTTCAATAATAATTTAGTTACCAGGTCGTAGGTGTTGAGGGCCGGTACTGATGAGGTTCATGAGCCCGGCCCGGCCGTAAAACTTGGCCAAAAACACAGTAGCGTTAGCTTGTGCGTCGGGGCTTTTGATCCAATCCAAACACGGCCTTATGCTACAGCTTTCGCTGCATCCTTTTCTCAGCACTCGGCATCCATTACAGCTCATCCTCATATTTGCTTTATATTTCAGCAGCAGAATATGTATAAATATATATATATGTATGTATGTCTAAATAATCTTTATTTCTATGTGTTATTGATGGTTTTCTCTATTGTTCTTGACGAGGAACTTGAAGTTTCTTGGAGTGCTGAATTATTAAGTAAATATATAGCGAGAGAGACAGAGAGACTATGGTTTATATGCGTAGCCAATTGGTTTTGAACTCTGGTATTGGGGAGCGATTTGGATATATTATCCTAAATATTTAAATGCGAAATTTAAATAAAAAAAATTCCAAAGACTTGCCACATTAATGGAATTGGGGGATGCATTGCTAGTGAAGTTGCATTAAACTATTAGTTTATTTTCGTACACCAGGACAGAAATGTCTGCATTATGACAAAGTTAAAGATAACCACTTACGTCCCCAAGCGCGTGCGTTCACGCCAAGGTTTGTTTGTTTGATTCCGCAGGCGCACTAGTGTTCAAAGATTTATTAAAGTTTTTCGGATATATATAAAGAAAACTGCATATATATAAGAACATTGCCCACGACATATGGGATTTATCCTTGAATTTAAAATTGAATGACGACAAATGAATGATTAGTAAGTCAAGAACCACGTGAGACCCATTGCTCATAGCACATCAATGGGGAATGGGATGGGCCGTGGAATCGTAGCAGCGCGTGAAGGCCACGTGAACGTGTCAGGGTTCGGTCGAATCGCCACATATCGTGGAGGCTCGCTGGGACCCACCTCCATATTTGATGGGGCAAAACTTGCTTTGAAACTGCTAATCTAAATATCCGTGGGCGTAATTACTGCTTTAGGAAAAAAAAAAAAAAAGGATAAAAGATGTCTATGGGCCTTAACAAGTTGTTTGCGCTTGTACTTATCCCATAAGATGGGATATTTCTAACACAATTTGTTTAAGGGGATTGCTATTCACCGCCCCTTTTTCCTAGTTACCGCCCCTAAAGGGCTTGAAAATGACCTTTTTGCCCTTATGATATATAAATTAATTTTAAAAGAAAAAACTAACTAAATATGTAATTCTGGTGCGAAATACTGAAAACTACATATACAAATAAATTCGAACTATCGATCGATACGGAAAAAAAATTTCGATTTAACATTTTAGTACAGACCGATCGATATTTTCGGCCCTGCAGTGCACGGGCCGAACGATATTTTCGGCCGGACTGTGCGCGGGCCGAACAGTATTTTCGGCCCGGACACTGCTTGGCCGAAATTTCAGTTCGGCCCGCACAGGCCCGGCCGAAATCTGATTTCGGCCCGCACAGGCCCGACCGAAATCCGATTTCGGCCCGCACAGGCCCGACCAAAATCTGATTTCGGCCCGCACAGGCCCGGCCGAAATCAGATTTCGGCCCGTACACTGCAGGGCCGAAATCAGATTTCGGCCCTGACACAGCACCCGAAGTTCATTTTTGGATACAATTTTGGGGTCGATACACTCCGAATCAGGCCAAACGTAAAACATAAAAGTTGTAGATAATCAACTTGGCTTTCCACAGCAATTTGAATCAGGGTCATCCAATTTGTAAATCGAAAGTTATTGTCAAAATCGTGTAGACTGCCAGTTTCGGCCGATTCCACTCGGACAGCAACCCTAAGTTAGAATCGGGCGAATTTTGGAGGTCAATAGACTTCGACTCAGGCCTCCATTAAAACACAAAAAGTTATATATAATTAAGTTGGCTTTTCATAGGAACTTGAATCAGAGTCGTCCGATTTGTGAATCAAAAGTTATGCTCAAAATCGTGCAATCTGCCAGTGGAATCGACCGAAACTGGCAGTTTGTACGATTTTGACAATAACTTCCGATTTACAAATCGGATGACCCTGATTCAAATTCCTGTGGAAAGCCAAGTTGATTATCTACAACTTTTATGTTTTACGTTTGGCCTGATTCGGAGTGTATCGACCCCAAAATTGTACCCGAAAATGAACTTCGGGTGCTGTGTCAGGGCCGAAATCTGATTTCGGCCCTGCAGTGTACGGGCCGAAATCTGATTTCGGCCGGGCCTGTGCGGGCCGAAATCGGATTTCGGTCGGGCCTGTGCGGGCCGAAATCAGATTTCGGCCGGGCCTGTGCGTGCCGAACTGAAATTTCGGTCAAGCAGTGTCCGGGCCGAAAATACTGTTCGGCCCGCGCACAGTCCGGCCGAAAATCTCGTTCGGCCCGTGCACTGCAGGGCCGAAAATATCGATCGGTCTGTACTAAAATGTTAAATCGAAATTTTTTTTTCCGTATCGATCGATCGTTCGAATTTATTTGTATTATGTAGTTTTCAGTATTTCGCACCAGAATTATATATTTAGTTAGTTTTTTCTTTTTAAATTAATTTAAATATCATAAGGGCAAAAATGTCATTTTCAAGCCCTTAAAGGGCGGTAACTAGGAAAAAGGGGGCGGTGAATAGCAATCCAGTTTGTTTAATCTATATAATAAAGGTTATTTTACTCTTTCTTTAATAATACTTTGGCTTAACCCTTCGAGATGGGAAGTGAGTTTACCTTTTTTAGGTGGTGAAACTAGTTGCCGCATCTAGTGTCGGCCAATTTCTGTATTTTTGTTGGCTAAAGCTGAAGTATTCAACTTAGATAATATATGGTTGTAATGAAATAAAAAATGTATTTATGTTGAAGATAAATAAATATGAAATTAAAAATAAGGTTACAACTTAAAACTTTGAGCTTCTATATTAAATAGTCTTAAATACCAAGCTATTTTCCAAACCCAAAACACTAATAAACAATAATTTCTAATCATAACCTAACCCTAACACTAAATATCCATTAAATCTGAACACAAACCCTAAACCCTAAATTGCACAAGCTAAACCACAAACCATAAACCCTAAACATACCCAAAACCCTTAACTTCAAACCCTAAACCCCTAAAACCTAAACCTTAAACCCTAAAACCCTTACCCTAAACCCCCTAAGTCCTAAACCCTCTTAACTCTAAACTCCTAAGCCCTAAACCCATATATCCTAAACCCAAACCCCAAAACTCTAAACCCTAAAACCTTACCCTAAACCCTCTTAACCCTAAACCCCCTAAGCCCTAAACCCATAAATCCTAAACCCTAACCCCAAAACTCTAAACCCTAAACCCCTTATCCTAACCCTAAACTCTTGACCCTAAACCTGAACCCTAAATCCACATCCTAAATCCTAAACTCTAAACCATAAACCCCTTACCTAATCCCTAAATCCTAAACCCTTAACCCTAAATCCTAATCCCCTGAACCCTAAACCCTTTACCCCCTAATCCCTGAACGTAAACCCGGATTTACATAGACATTGTTAATTTCTTAATTCTTCGTATTTTTCACTTAGATTAATCTTATTAGGTTTTTTTATGTAAAGAAGGCCGAATGGGATAGATTGTTCAATAAAGCCCATTAATTGTGGTCCAATAAAGACTATTGCAAAAGCCTCTAACGTGAATTCCTTGACCCAACAAATTATTAAATTATGATTAACACATAAAAATACCCTTGTTGAAAAGAAACCCAGATTTGCTTCTATATTTTGGATATGTTCTTACGTATATTTAACTGATGAATTCGTGACCAAAAGTACGAAATTAACGAAAATTACAGTGAGATTTTCTTGAATCGTTGTCAATTTCCCTTTACACGCTCGCAAGCTTTCAACAATTATTCTCGAGCTCTTTCTCCATCACAAAAACGTCGCCCGTTTTTCTCTATCTTTCGAAGAAAAAAGAAAAATACAAAAAAGAAAGAGAAGAAAAGCGCCTAGCTATAATTTCCTTCCACATGGCAGGCATTTTAGCGAATGATGAGCGGCCAATCTTTATCCTATGGTAAGCAAGAAAAGCTTCATTCCCTGCTATTATACGCAATCATTAAATTAATATACATACATCCAATGATTTTTGTTGATAATTGACTCCAGATTCCTTTTGCCATCTTCAATATTACAATAATTATTTGGGACTTGGTCTATTGCGTGAACAAAGAATAATAAAAAGCCCAGGATTATTATTCTTGGCTCGACGAAGGCGTGTGAGAGTCATGGCGGCGAGATTTGATGGCGTTAGTGAAGATGTACGGAAGATATTGGATGCTGACATGGACAACGTGGACAATAGGCGTAGAGCCCGCGAGGCCTTCAAGGACATTCAGCTCTCCATTGATCACATCTTGTTTAAGGTTGCATGTTTTTTTTTTCTCAGATTTTTTCTACGAGTTTATGTGTTTTTATGACTGCATTTGATTATATGTCGATTTTACTCAAGTCTTCGATTGTATATCGAGTCAAAATCAAATCTTTTGACATTGGAATATATCAAAAGTTCGTTGATAGTTGAGATAATTTGGTTAGTGCTTTACAAGGGTATTAAGCCTTGAGGTAAGGAAAGAAATTCCAAAATGTAAAAATGGAAGTTTGTGGCTAAGTATTTCGAGCTTCGTTTATGTTTGTTCGCAGATGCCATGCGACGAATTGAAGATGGCTGAGGTAACAAAGATTTTGTGTAATAATATCCTATACGATTGGAGCTTTTACGTCGTTCATATATAAATATCTCTTACGCCTCAGTCGTACGAAGTGAACTCGAGAGGATTAGAGATCTTCACGAAAAGCTGGATACCTCCAAACGGTTCCCCGAAAGCATTGATATGTTACTGCCATGGTTACGGCGATACATGCTCATTTTTCTTCGAAGGTTGTGTGGTTTTTGTATATATTACATCTTTCCGGGCCTAAAAATCGATCCCTTTGTAGGAATTGCGAGAAAATTAGCGTCTTGTGGTTATGGAGTCTTCGCCATGGACTACCCAGGATTCGGCCTATCTGAAGGCCTGCACGGCTATATTCCCAGCTTCGACGATTTAGTTAACGACGTCGTCGATCATTATATCAAAGTAAAAGGTAACGGTTAATTTAAGATTTATCATTGGCAAAAAAATCGTTTGTTACGCACGGCGTTACTTCGAGCGAAGAAAACCCAGATTTCAGTTCGTTGCCGAGCTTTCTCTTCGGACAGTCGATGGGAGGAGCGGTGGCTCTCAAGGCTCACCTTAGACAGCCCGACGCTTGGAGTGGGGCCGTCCTCGTAGCCCCTATGTGCAAGGTTTTTTTTTCTTTTTTGCGCATTTTTTTTTTATTACGGCGCTGGTTTAAAGTATTTTCGATGACGACGAACTTAATAAGAGAAGTATTATTATTATTATGTAATAGATTGCGGACGACATGGTTCCGCCGTACCTAGTGACCCAATTCTTGATCGGAATGGCAAAGTTATTACCGAGGCAGAAGCTCGTCCCTCAAAAGGACTTGGCCGAGCTGGCGTTCAAAGACGAAAATAAGAGAAAACAGGTCCGGTGCCACCTTATTAAAAAAAACCTAATCGTATGCGTTCCCTTTTCGATCCTATGTGTTTTTTTGTCGTTATTCAGGCGGCGTACAACGTCATTTCTTACAAGCACAAGCCGCGCCTGAGAACCGCCTTGGAGTTGCTAAGGACAACGCAAGAGATCGAACGTCAACTCGAAAAGGTCGAGTTCAACTCGACCTATTTATTACAGTCGAAGGTGGTACTGATCCTTTTTTCTGATCAAAATCGAGCGTTTTGCAGGTTTCTTTGCCGTTGCTCATATTGCACGGGAAAGAAGATAGAGTCACGGATCCATCCGTAAGCGAAGCGCTGTACGAAAAAGCGAGCAGTTCGGACAAAACGATCAAACTGTACGACGGTTCGTATCACTCTCTGCTCGAAGGAGAATCCGACGAGACCATTCTTCGGGTATTCGACGACGTCGTTTCTTGGCTCGACATGCATTGCTCCGAAAAAGAAAGAATAATGAAAGCTCAAGCTTGATAAATATATATATATATATATATATATATATACATATATCTATAGTTCCATTTATTTCTCTATAATTTGATTAATGAGTATACATACCAACTGGTAATTTGCATCTACATCAGAAAAACAAAACAACAAACAGTTATTTCAGAAGAGAAAAAAAGGGGGGCTTACAGCATTCAGATTGCTCTTGCACTTATTCAAGCTTAATAAAGCCGTCCGATTTATTCAAGAACCTGCTATTAACTCCAGCCCGGTACATATTCAGGCCCAAGCCAGCGCTTACTGTGATGTCAGCATTCGAAGGCACGAATAGCACATCACCTTCAGCGATCGCTACTTCATACGAAGGCATGCACATTTTCCCTTCTCCCTCGACAACCACGTATATCGAAGGCCCACGAACGCCTGGGAAAGCAGTCGACTTGCCCCGAGGAAGATTGCACCAATCCACCTCAAACTCATCGAACGGAGGCTGATACTTCACCGTGTAAGGACTCGAACACACTCCGCGAAGAATTTCTGGGAAACCCTGCGAAAAAAAAAGGAAGGCAAAATCCAGCCTAAAAGAAGAACAACAAAGGATCGAGATAACAACATGTGCAACAGTTGTATATTCACCTGTTTATATGTAAGCATGTGGCACAGAGTTTGGACATCTCTGTTCTTCGGGGTTAGGCCAGCACGAACGACGTTGTCTGAGGTTGCCATGCACTCTATGCATTCGCCGTGTATGTAAGCGTGGGGTTCGTTTGCGCCTAAGTATAGTGCTTCACCGGGCTTAAGCTTGACGTAGTTAAACAAAAAAGCAGCTATAACGCCAACATCCCCTGGGTATTGCTGTTCAAGATTCAATACTAGCTCTTCCTTCTCCGTGAGCTCTCTAACCTGTTTGAGATTAAAAGGATGAGAACTTTTTTATTTTAAGATTCGTATTAGAGATGTTCTTCTTTGCTTGCATACCTCGCGTTTGATACGTAGACGGCTGATCAATTTGGCAACGACTTCGGTTATTACAGCCTTGTTTGCTGACATTAGCTTGGTGAATAGGGACTGCAAGCTTGCTTTCGTTTTCTTCTCATCTTCCTCATTGCTTGCTAAGACTTGGTCCACGCACGCAGTGCCAACCACTTCGGCGATCTCGGGTACCGTGTATATTACCCTTTTCAGTTCCTAAACAGCGGGGAAAAGATTATTTTTTTCACATGAGATCGGTAACTTAACAAAAAATGTTTATGACATGAGATAAGTGAATTTCTGCTAGTAGAAGTCATCACAACACAAGAAATTGCTATTTTCAACCTTAAACCCTATTAGCGAAAGTAAATTTCCACCGCACCGAGTGCACGTGTTCTCATTTCCGTGTTATCGTCATCACAGGTCAGTTGTAACTATCGAGGATAAGAATGGCAGACAGAGACGTGAACGGTTATCTTACTGATGTCATAGAAATGGGTAAGAGCATTGATTGCATCGGTGGAGTCATACGTAAGAAAATTTGTCGGGCACGAACATAATGTATTGGTAAGTGTACGATATCAAAAGCATTTTAACGCCTCGTTTTTCACCTTCCAGCACCAAGAGATTTTCATGAGATTTCCTTCAAGTAAGACACCTTAACACGACTAAGGATCATATTTTTCACCCAAATCAAACACAAGAAAAATGCATATATAGTCGACAGATTCAAACATTAAACCACCAACTTCATAAAATCCGATCTTCATGTAATATGAATCAGAGCAAAAGAAAAAAGGTAAAAAAATCACAAATATTAAATCTGAAGGTGAACATAAAAGAACTCAAAACACATCTATGAAATGATTAAAAAAAAGATAAAAGGATAGTAATTGAGAATTGAAATACCTCAATATCAACAAACCCACACAATGCCTCAAACTCAGTGAGCGCCAAAGCCATCTCTGGCTTGTGATTGCCATCCTTGTACACACTCGGCTGCTGTTTGTGCAGCCTCGCAGCCAATTCTTTATCTGGATGAGCTTGAATTGAAAGGGCCTTCTCCACTGAAAGAACCTACGATCATATTTTTCCATTTCTCTTATCAATAATTCGAAATAAAATAAAAAAAAGACAAGAAAACATAATAATATGAATATATATGTTGTAGCTTCTTGATGATAAATATGGATCGATCCATTCTATCGATGACGGCGCCCTGCTTGGCCATTATAAAACCCAGCGAGCAAATCGCTGAGAAATAAAACTCCATTTTTAATCTGAGAATTATGCTTCACCTACCTAGGTATGTCGGCAGCCCAAATATAGCATAGCTGATTTTTTTAACATTTAACAAAATAAATTAAGCAGCTAATCTAAATATGTCAAAGGCACACGCTCTTCTAACTATTACTTTAATTCTACCTAATACGCATCCAACGATATGTTGAGAAAAAAAAGTCAATCATCAATAAAATATTATACCCAGAACACGAAAAGACGCAGATCACCGTTCGATTAATCGCACTTTTTACCTTGAAAAGAAAAGGCAGATTCTGACCCCACTTGTTCAGCACCTTATCCCCAAGCACTCGAGGGTTTTGCTCGATCCAATCTCCCAAGCTCACCGAATCGCACTTCCCATTAAGAACATTACCGTTAACTTCATACGGCGGGACAACGACGTACGACGGACCTGACTCGTGCGTCCCCATCCAAAACTCGGCGTACGGCTCCTCGCCGTCAACATCGACCCCGGCGTTATTACTGTACAACTGCGCCACGCCGGATTGCCTCCCAGGCTTGCCCCAGTCGTAGTTCTTAACGTTGCATTTCAGTTTGACGATCTGCGTGGTCTCGGCACCCATTGAAATTATTAGTAAGAGACGAGAGGAATTCGAAGGAACAGCAGGAATTTGAACTGTAGAGGTGATAGAGAAATGGATGTCGACTCCATTGGAAGGGAGAGTCGGCTATTTGAAGGCAACGATTTCGAGAGGGAAAATTACAATGGAGACAAAAAGAGATGACGGTGGAGGGGTTAATGCAAGTTACCGTTCGTTAAATCGAAGGAAACGAGAGAAAATTAACGGAGGTTTAACGGCGGTTAGACGGGCGGTGGGAGATAGGTGAATCGTCGTCAGCGAGTTGACAAACAAACGGTTGAGGGATGAGGATCTTCGTTCTTATAGATGATCCGATCAAAAAATAGAATAGCAATTAGACCCCTTGACTAATATATTTCTCGAATTAACCCCTATAAGAGAAAACTAACTGAAAGGTTTGTCCCTAAAGCGAGGGGCGTTGTGCAAATACGTAAGCTTGAATTTACTGTTGGGTCCGCATTTCGAGGTTATTTACAACTAGGGGCCCAAGGCCTTTTTCTGAAGATGTGGATCAACACCAATTTAATTCTTTTGGTTCAGCGGTGCACACATCAACTCTTTCACGCTTTTCTATTTCTTGAATTTCTAAACCATGGTATGGTGGACTAATATTTATATTATTTAACTGTATTTCTAGATTAAGTAAAACTTCGTGGATTAGGGTCAAATTATTTACAAGAAAAGTTGTTTAACGATGGCTAAAGAGTATTAAAGACTTCTCAATACTTCTAAGAAAATAGATTTTCATGTAGATGAGATTCGTGATCGTGAATGACTTGAATTTGAGAGGAATAGATTCTAGTGGTATATGCCTTGCTCGTTGTTCGAATATATACGCTTTTGTTAATTTATAAAATAAATATGCAATTCGTATCCAACCGCATATCTCATCCGTATTTATCATATCGAGGCGTACCCTATCTCCTATGGTGTATTCGTTTTACTAAAACACCCATCTCCTCGATATATTATTATTATAGTGTATATTGACTTTAATCTATTATATGGTTTAAGAACATGGGAAAACCTTAGGACTTGTTATTAACGAGGAAGCGGTCTCTACATTCTCGAAGGGACATATATATATATATATATATATATATATATATATATATAATAATAATAATATATGAATAAAGTGTTGGAATTATATCCGCATTGAAAGTGATCATGGCGGAGATATATCTATACTCTATATAAGTACCAATTGGCACGGTAATCCTCACCGGTAGCAGGTCATATATTAAAGTAGAAGTGTCAATTCACTTATATATCTAGCGGATATATACAACAGAAGACAATGGAAAAGTTAGAAGGTTTAAATTGTATTATTTTATTTCTAATTGAATTTAGTTTGTTGTTATAATTTACAACACAAAAATTACTCTTACTTTCTTAAATATATATATACTAGATAGTTCGGCACAGTCTACACATGTGCCCAGTTATTTTTTAAAAACTGTAGAACAGTTTTTTTATACGTCAAATAAAATAATCAAAATTCGCTACAGAGGTAGTGGGGTAATTTTTTCGATAGAGTCTTATTCTCTATTAGATAACGGTCAAATTGGCTAGGAAGTTTGGTGTAATTGATACACCAAATTAGAATTAAAAAGCAGTTTTTAAGTATCCCTGACAATTAATAAAAGAGTATAGATATTATAAAAGTGTCAATTCACTTATAAAGTTTCCTCAAATATAAGTATGGATTGCACGGTATCATTCAGGTTGACATTAAGCATATTTATTAGTTGAATTTTAATAAAAAATTTACTGTTATCGGGCATATTACCTGGATAGTTATTTCTAAAATTTTATATACTATGTAGGTTTACTGATGCCACTATTCACATTCATAGCTTGTACATGTGTTCTTTATTTTTTTATCCCAATAAATGTGTCTTGTCATAATCTTTATACATAAACAAACTAAAAGAGTTATTCTCTATCTGCACAACAATAAAATATCCAACCAGTTCATAATAATTATCGGCGATATCAGCTTCAAAATAGTAGGTCAGTATATCTGCTTTGGCAATATCTCTAAGTAAATAGGTTTGGCAAATGTGTACTGTAAATAAGTTTGATAAACTATGTACATAAGTTTGATTTGAATACTAAGTTAGTGCTGATATCTCTAAGAATAGACGGGTTACAATTAAGTCTGCCGCACATTGTGCGGCCATCTACACTAGTATATATATATATATATATATATAATATTATATGAATAAAGTGTTGGAATTATATCCGCATTGAAAGTGATCATGGCGGAGATGTTCGTTATACGGTTGTTTTAGCTGTCATTTCCTTGATAGAGACGAGATTTTATATCGAACATATAATAATATGTTAAAAAGCACATATATATCTACTGTAGAAATTGGCCATTTCTTGAAAGAGATGAAACTTGCTTTCGAATCACAAAATTCTAGTAATACAATTGGCATCGGATTCAGATGCCGCAAATTGCCCGTAGAAATTGTCATTGTGTGGTCACGGTATAAGAATGCTAAAAACAGTAAATTGTAAGTAATAAATCTATTCTATATATATATTTTATAAAGCCTAAAGAGCCCCGCCATCATAAAACCGTCAATTTCCAATTGTAAAACTTAGTTTGTCAATTTCAAGTTTCAAGCAATCATCTTTTATCTACTATTAAATTTTGATTAAAAAAAAGAATTAACTCATGTTGTAGATACGAAAAAACTGTCATTTAATTTCACTACATTTTTTTCAATAACTAATAATTACAAAAAATCCAAATCGTTCAATTGTAAAATCACCTGCTACCTTTTTAGTTAATTATAATTTATAATAAACAGTTTTTCTTTATAATTATTGATATTATAGCACGTGCAATGGGTGTGCAAAAGTACTAGTAAATATAATGACGCGTAAGCTTATGTCATCGGCTGCCTTTCTATGTAGGGGTGGGCAACCGGGTTCGGGTTTCGGGTACCCGATCCGATCGGGTTTTTACCCGAACTTTAAACCCGATACCCGATTCGGCCCAACAAAAAAAAATCAATTTATTAAAATTCGGCCCAATGTGAAGTCCAGCCCAATAAACAAATTAAATAAAAAAATAATAAGAACTCGAATAAAAGTAGAACTCACGTGAAATGAAAGCAGAAGACATAGCAGAATAGAAGCAGCTCGAGCTCGTCACCACCTCCCTCACGTCACTCTACTCGACTCGATCTCACCAACTCACCACCCACCGTCCGCCATCAACCAGACGACCACCATCATCGGCCCCAACCGTCCGTTAGCCACCAAATTCGTCCAAAAAATATGAAGCCTAATTTTCTAGTTTCGAAATTTTGTTGATATGTTTTCAATTTTTAGGTTTCAAAAGATGAATTTATGTATTTATTAACATTCTATACATGTCTAAATTCATGGGTGTCCAAATTTGAGTGTTGATTTTTCATTTAGTTTTCGAATTAATTTATGCGTATTGAAAAGTAATAAAACAAACTAAAACCCGACCCGACCCGCGGGTACCCGCAGTGTCGGGTTCGGTTTGATTTTCACTACCTGATTTCTTCGGGTATCTACCCCGATAAACCCCATATACCGGTAAGATTTCGTGGGCCGTACAAATTCTGGATTTATATCCAAATTAACTAAGCCCAGGTTTTATGCCGTGTAATAGTCGCCGGCTCACTCATCAGTCGACATGTCGGAGTGGATTTGCAGAGCACTGCGCGACGGTGGCCTTGAAGGGGAACACGCGCCGGCGCTCACCGTTAGTGACACGCTCACCACTCCCCTGGGATCCGCTGTGTTCGATCACGTACTCACGCAGCTGTCTTCGTTCATTTCGTCTCGGAAAGCGAGTTCGAAGTGAGTTCTGAGAGCCACGCTTTAGTGGGTTTTTGTTTTATAAGCTGTTCATGAGCTGCTCGTGTTCTTTTGCAGAGGTATTGTGTTGTTAGCTTTCTCTCGGAGTCCTTTATACTACGAACAGTTGCTGAAAAGCAAGGGATATGATGTTGTTTCTGCTGACGCCTGGTTCGGATTTTCTTAGTTACTTTACTATCTAAAATTTACTTGAATTTGAGATTTTATTGTCTTCCTCTGATTTCCTGAATTGGTTTGGTGGTTATTGCTTGAATTCGGGACAGGTTTAGGGTTCTAGATTGTTATACGGATCCTTTGGGATGGAAAAAGAAGCTTGTGGAGATTGGCAGTGTTGAGGATCACTGTACCAAGTCTTTGATTAAAGCTCTTGTGTGCAGAAATGTGAAGGACTTGGATGAAGTATTATCTTCCATATTTGATCTTGCGAAAGGTACTTATGGAAATGTAGACTGAGAATATCCAATTTTGTGTAGCTTCGATGGCTGTGACTGAGGCGTAATGTGGCTTTTGGTTTGTTGTTGTAGAACTGTGCGGAGATGAAAAGGGGCGTGTGGTGGTTGCGATAGACTCGGTAATGTTGATTTTTTTGTATCTTTTCTTGTCGTGTAAGGATACTTATTACATTAGGAATTTAGGTAAATGGTGATAACTTAGTTTCGAATAATTACCGGCTCTTTGACACTTTCTTATTCTTGAAAGTTGGAGCAAGAAAAGATGTCACCTGTCATCTCACAATAGGCATGTTGATCATTGTCCCTAAATTATGTGCGATGCTAATGCATTTGCTCTTATTTACAGGCCAGTGAAATGCTGAGACACACAACACTTCCACCGGTGGTTGCACTATTAAGCAACCTTCGGAGCCATGGTAAATTGTACTTAGCCAAAATTGGAATTCTTTTATAGTGAGACAGATGTTGTGGTGCAAATTCAGAGATTATATTGTTCTTTTTTAATTTCAGTAATTGTCTCCAGCATATTTTGGACATTGCATAAAGATCTCCACGACACGAGGTCCACAGCGGCTCTCGAATACATGTCTTCTATGAAGGCTAGTATTGAGCCAGTGGTTCAGCCAATAGATGGACCGAAAGCCAACTCTGTGGACCTTACTCTGATGGAACAGAATCTCAGAAGAGGAAAGTTTTGTGTTCGTGTTAAACGTAGAAATGGACGTGTTAGAGAGATGGTAATTTTTTCCTTCCCCTGTATTCTTTTAAGTTAGCAATGCCAAAGTATTTCCATATGGTTTAACACATTTCTATCCTAGTTTTCAAGTTTAATGTTGTTCATGGGTTGTATCTGAAAAATGCTACATTTTCATTCGATTAGTTTGAAGAGGTCAAGGTCGAGAATTCAGGCATCAAATTCCTGCCTTTATCGTCCGAAGATGAGATAATCAATCAAAGCTTGGTGTCTAAGGTACCATTTGGTTATCTTTTTTACTTCATTTCAAAGACTTTAGCTACTTGGTGTACTTTTTCTGTGTATATAACCATAATATTCTGCTCTGCTACAGCATCTTTATCAATCAAGATGCTAATCCATAAAGATAAAAAGTAGCATCTTGATCATGGATATGCTCGAAACAAAAATCGATTGTTTCTTTCTTTGACAGGTCCAGTTTAATTTACAGTTGTCGGAAAAGGAGCGAAACGACAGGGCAAACGTCGTTCTTCCATTTGAACACCAAGGTAGGTTATTAATGCATTGAAATTGAACCGCACAAGGCTATCCCTTTCAGACTCTTTCAAGTGATGTTTGTGGTCTTGGAAAATCGTTTATATCCAGGAAAAGGCAAGCCAATCCAAATCTACGATGGTCGAAAATCTCAAAATGCTGAGAAGACGACGGACTCGGGCAAGGGAGAAATCATTTATTTCAGGGATTCAGACGATGAAATGCCCGATTCAGACGAAGACCCTGACGATGATCTTGACATCTAACATTGTTGTTTCCTTAACCTAAATTACTGTCCTCGACCGCAGTTAAGTAGTATTCATTGGGTTCGAAAGAATGTGATCGTTAGACTATGTTTATCCATGACCTTCACAACCGGTCATGAGAATAAAATATTAATTTCTCTCTCCTCCACATTCACAACCTACACCTCGACAATTTTCATACTTTATCAACTACCCAACACAACCTATAATATTATTTTTTATAATTATTATTAGTAGTATTTGAATGTTTGAAAATAGATTACATTAAATGATATAAAATTTTAGATACTTTAGTTATTGGAGATAGAAAAATAATATGAAATATCATATATTATAGAATGTAATAGAGAAATAGATAGTTTGAGTTACTCAAACTGTAGCAATATTAGTCTCTATTTGTAGAGAAGAAAAAATCATACATTTTGGTAAAAAAATTAAAATAAAATTTTAATCGATAATTAAATGTATCATAAAAATCATTAAAAACCACAAAAATAATTTTGAAAACTGTGCACAACCGGTTGGTGAAACAGATTGGTCCACCAACCGGGTTTGTGGAAGGTTGTGGGGAATATTTACTTGTTTGATTTATTTTATTTAATTATATTGCACAACCGGTTGTCCGGGTCATCGATAAACATAGTCTTAGGTCTCCAATAATTATATCTCTAAGTCAAGACAGTATAATGACAAGTCCAAGCAGTGACGGAACCACAGGGGGGTCAGAGGGGTCGGCCGACCCCCCGGCGGCCGGCGTCAGAAGGGTATATATGGTATATACATAAACTGATATGGTGGAGCTCCATGGCAATGGTAGCTAGCGTGAGATTGAAGAAGATGAGCCAACCTAATTTTTGGGGATTTTCTTTTGGGCTTACTTGTATATTGGGCCTATTTTTTAAATAATTAAATTAACTAATGTGACTTACTTGACTTTGGGCCTCAATTTTATTGAAATAAAACCAATTTTAGTGAATATACACAAAACATCAATGGAATGGAGAGGGACGAAGACGAATTGAATTTCTTGAGTACAGACATTTGCAAGCATTGATCAACCGTCACATGATAAGAATACAATTGAAATCCGTTATAAAAGGGGAAGAGAAGAAATCGAATAATGTGAAGGTGAAATTGTTGGAGAACTTGGAAAGAAGATGGTTGAAATGGAGTATCACACTATCTATGATCTGATATACCGACTTCTAGAATTGACTTTGGTCTTGCCGGTTGCAACAGCTACTGTCGAAAGATCATTTTCTGCGATGAAAATTATCAAGCATGATCTACGTAATAAGATGGGTGATGCTTCCTCTCGGATTTGTTGGTGTGTTACATCGAAAAGGAAACATTTGCAAGTGTTGGAAATGAAACAGTTTTGCGAAGATTTCAGAATATGGGACCGCGACGGCTTCTTTTACCGAAGACTACTTTTACCTAACGTAGTGTAACCTTTTCTTTATGGATAAATGTATGATAGTGACACCAACATTTTTTAGTGTTCTATATTATAATTATTTTCGACCCCCACGTCATAAATCCTGGTTCCGTCACTGAGTCCAAGGTAAATAATAGTTCCCTCCAAGGAATAAAAGAGAGATCAAATCCCCTGAAAATAAAAATCCATACAAGTGAAACTTGGAAGTTTGTTGTAATATATAAGCTAATGAAACCGACTCTTGTCGTTTACTTGTCGGTCAATTATCATCGCTTTTTGTAGCAGAATGGGCTTTTTATGTAAGTATAAAAGCCCAATATCATGGCCCAAAGAACTCAGGCCCACTTATCACGCTTCGTCCACCTCATCATTGTCTCCTCCTCCAAAGACACCCCAGCTACTACAGCTAATGCTAGACAGTCGTAGAACAATCGATACCACCACCATCGCTCGCCGGGACAATCACCGTCTCCGTTCTCCGAGCGTCTCCTTGTTCCATCGCCTCCGCCGTCTCCTTGTATTATCTCATCTCTACCTCAGTGACCTCACCTCTCAGTTCTCACACGATCGCACTCGCAGCAACGAACTCTGCCCCAAATTGAAAATCTTATTTTCATGATCTCCGTCCAAGTTCGATCACAGTTTTCTCTCGCAGTGCAGCCATCTTCCTCGCCTTTATTGTGTTGATTCAAGCCTTCGGAGTTTTCTATTCGGGTGAGTGCGTTTTTACGAAATTTCTTGATTCGAATTTTGATACAACCATCCTATTTGACGGTCCCTTTGATGAATATCGTTAATGTACGAGAATTAAAGTGGTTTTGGGTCTTGTAGCATCGCTGCGTTTTTTGGAAATATGGCTCAATATTATGTGCTGATAGGTGATATCGTCTGAATTACTTTATTTTTTGAGCAACTAACGGTTTAGTAGGAATGAATGAGAATGAGAGGTTGGGGAGGCACAACTAATTGCAGATTTTCAGAAGCTCTTGACATAATATTATTGGAATAAGAGAATAGGCTAAGCTTATATTCTTCGCAGTTCAGACAAAACCACGCAGATCAGTCGAACTTCTCTTGAAGACAGAAAATTCTGAGAGGTAACGAGAAAATGTCCCAGATACCCAGTTTGGACAATGCGCCCGTCAATCTCGGCACCATAAGGTAATTTGTTGTTAGATCCATTCATACAAGGTAGAACACAATTCTATGTTGCATATTTTATGGGACTTCTCGTTTGTGGAATTATTGATATTCTATCTCCAAAACTACAGAGCTCGCGCTCTATCGGAGCTTCAAACCATCCTAAATAATGTGAGTTTATAACTAAGCGTGTGTCGGCGAATTACATATGTGTTTGTTTCCTTTTTTGTTTTCATAATCTGATGTTATTTTCAAGATTCGAGGAGACAAATGCTTAGTGGTTGATCCGAAGCTTAGTGGTTCACTCTCGCTTCTTGTTCAAAGCTCAGAACTTAAGGTTCTTTCTGGATAAAGTCATTCCCCTGCTTCATTGTCACTGCTTTGAATGGTAGAAGATAAATAACTGTCAATGCTTCCTATTTTCAGAAACTTGGTGCCGAGCTACGACATTTGACGCCTGATCCTATTCAAACTGATCGAACCAAAGTGGTATACCTTGTCCGAGCTGAGATTGAATTGATGAAATTCATTAGCTCACAAATTCAAAATGATACTTCAAAAGGGATTCATAAAGACTACCATCTTTACTTCGTTCCTCGGCGTTTGGTTGCATGTGAGAAGGTAAGTGCTAGGGGCCAGTAGAGCTGAAAGTTGATGGACTTAGAGAGCAGTTTTTTAATAGCTCTTCAACGTCAAATCTTTCTTTGTGCCTGTTATACTGCAGATACTTGAGGAGGATAAAGTACATGACCAGTTGACCATTGGGGAATTCTCGTTGTATATGATTCCCCTTGACGAGGATGTACTATCATTTGAACTTGACCTTGCTCAGAAAGTATGTTGAATCCTCATTTTGTTACCGAGATTCTTGTTCGGAAGAGTGAATAACTCTCTCGCTTGTGATTCTATGATTGACAGGAATATTCGGTTGATGGAGATTCCACCTCCCTCTGGCATATTGCAAAAGCCATCCATGACATGGAGGTGTAGTTTTGACATTTAGTATGTTGTCCGTCGCCATATATATTTTTGTTTTCATGGCTTTATTGAGCCACTTATCACATATTTGGGTTTTATGTTCAATAAAAATGCATATGTTCGTTCAGACATATTCATGTTGATTTATTTTCTCACCACGTTGGGCTTGCCGGGTTCTTTGTGTTGTAGTTCTCGTTTGGAGTAATACCAAATGTTAGGGCCAAAGGGAAAGCATCTACATGCATTGCGGACATATTGAACCGCATGCAGCTTGAAGAACCTGTTAATAGTTCTGATGTAATAGTTCTTGTCTTGAGGCGCGTATATTATTTCTCTAAGTTTTTGAATTATAATAGACTGTAATACTGCTTGAATGTGTTTTTGGAACTACAGATGGGCATTCCAGAAATAAAGACGCTTATACTTATTGACAGAGAGGTACATTTTCAAGCTGTTTTTATTTTATCTTTTTTACATTCCGAGATTTTCTGTTGCTGAGTGATAAGGAGGTGATAGGTCAATTTACCTTAAATCATTTTATCTTCCTATTAGCTTAAATGGGCTACATTTGGTGAAGGACCCATTGTTCTAATAACATTTAGGTTCTAATGGTATCATCATTTCCTCTTTTTTTTTTTTTTTTTTCTCGAATTTGACAAAGAAAGCTAGGTCTCGGAATTGTCTTATTTTCCACAACTTAAGTAGGAATCTCAGGAGGTAAACAATCAAGATCTGGGTCTATAGAATTTCTCAACGATTAGTCATATTAGAAACTCTCAACTAGGATATCAAAGGCAGGCTTATAACTGACAATTTTTTCCTGTTTCGATAAATGTTGGCGATTCTATGATACTCGTTCTTACTCTCCTGTAGGTGGACATGGTTACTCCTATGTGTACTCAGTTGACTTATGAGGGATTGTTGGATGAGGTAAATTTCTTTTAAAAAAATTCATGACAAATATTTCTTCATTTTATTGCCTGACGTGTCTACATTTGTGACGAACACTCTTCTGACTACGAATGACTCAATTAGAAAACTGACATCGATCCACAAGTTCAACTAAGATGGAGATTGTCACTCGTGTTTCGGTTCTAATAGATTTTGTGCAGTTTCTTGGTATTAATAATGGTGCAGTCGAGCTTGATTCATCAATAATGGGCGCTCAACAAGAAGGGAAGAAGATAAAGGTTCCTCTTAATTCGAGGTATTGTAAGTTTTGTTGCTTTATAATTTTGTGTCCTTGGTATACCTTATTAGTGAAGATTGCTGATCACTAGTTGTTATTTCTATTTTTCTCTTTTCTTTATTATTCTTCTTGGTTATATTTTCATGTTTTTTCATTAAGCATATCCTATCTTTCGTGTTGCAATTAAATATTAGAAAGAGGCATTTTTGTTTCCTTTATATTCCGTGGTTTTGTTGTTGAGCATTTCACCAGAGATGGTTAACTTTCTCCTACTCAGTGTCCTTTGCCACTATGACATCTGAAATATATTTGGTTCAGCTTTATACAGAATTAAGCTGCTAACCACTATTTTATTTTTTATTTTTCATAGTGACAAATTGTTCAAAGAGATTCGAGATCTGAATTTTGAAGTTGTTGTCCAGGTTGTGCCGCGGTACATACGTTGGATGTTTTGTACTTGGCGTATTTTGAATCTTTAATAACTTGCGTAGCATATTTCAGGTTCTTCGCCAGAAAGCAACATCCATGAAGCAAGACTATTCAGAAATTTCTACCACCGTAAGCTTTTTTAATTCGTATTTATTAAACGTTGTTCTCTGATTTTGGACATTTATTTCCATGCGTATTGGAAGTGGATGACAGAATTTGCATAACGTATGAAAATAAGGTCTTAGAAACATTCTATGCATCACATGGATAATGGGTATTGTTAGACTAGCGAACTGCATCATCGATAACTCTTACGCAGTTGTTTCAGCAATCTTATTGAAGTCTTCTTTATGGAACTTCTAAGGCTTCTTTAAACTGACTAACCACTCGGAAATTTCACACGAAGAGACTCGTGCTGTTGTCTTAAACATTTTATCTGCTCCTCATTTGCAGTCACAGACTGTGTCGGAATTGAAGGATTTTGTGAAGAAACTGAACTCATTGCCAGAAATGACTGTGAGTTTTCTGACTTTATACGTAGGTGCAAAAAGGTTTATGTGCCTCTCAGAACTAAAATGCCATCATTGATTTTTCAGAGGCACATAAACCTTGCTCAGCATTTGTCAACATTTACATCAAAACCGCCATTTCTCGCAAGGCTTGACATGGAGCAAACACTAGTGGAGGCTCAGAGCTATGACATGTGCGCCATTGGCATATTTTAATCATCTACTCTCCTGTATCTGAGTTTTAGATGGAGAATCCTAACGATCATGTTTTACAATGATGCAGATGCTTCGATTACATTGAAGAGTTGATTCATAAGCAAGAGCCTCTTTCAAATGTTTTACGCCTTCTAATCTTATTCTCAGTAACAAACTCTGGTTTGCCTAAAAAGAATTTTGATTATCTGAGGCAAGTTGAATTTTAAGAAGAGTCTTGTAAATTATCATGTGATAACCCTTTGTATCTTATAATTTAGCCTATTCATATTTCAGGAGAGAGCTTCTTCATAGCTATGGCTTTGAGCATATTTACACGTTGAATAACCTGGAAAAAGCTGGTTTGTTTAGGAAGCAGGTAAGTTCATACCTTGTTTTTTATCATATTTGGTCGACCGAATAATCTTTAATGAAATGTTCTGATTATACTGTTCGCTTATTTCAGGACTCGAAGAGCAACTGGATGACTGTCAAACGTGCTTTACAGCTTGTAGTTGAGGACACCGACACCGCTAAGTATACTTCATTCAATCCATTAAAAATTTTGTTTCTTGTAATTTCAATACTCAAATCTATCAGTTCTATAAGTTACAATTACAAAATGGTAAAATTCGTTGATATTGATCTCTTATGTCCACTGAGTAGACAGTTTCCTAGTGGGATGGGCTAAACCCACTGTAGAATTTCACCTCTCTTTTCTATATTATGGATTAGACTACAGAAACATATCTAAAACTGGCTTTTGTTTCCTGTGATTCGTAATACTAACTTTAAACGTTATCAGCCGTAATGACATCTCCTACACGTTCTCGGGTTATGCACCGCTCAGCATCCGACTAATACAGCATGCGATACGATCTGGCTGGTGAGATTTCTTTCTTTGAAAAAAAATCTCTTGGAATAGAATAAAGCAGATTGTACATATCGTTGAATGATATTGCAGGCGACCAATAGAAGAAATATTAAAGCTGCTTCCTGGGCCTCATTCAGAAACCAAGAGAGTCAGCACCTGCTATATTTATCTCTTTGATTTCTATATTTCAACAACCACTGATCAATATATATGATCGATCTTACAGGGAGGATTCTCTAGCATCCCATCGTCAAGTGACTTCTCGCCAGCATCTGAAAAGTATTAATTAATCTCCCCAGTTTTGAGCCACTATTTCGATGAAATCCTTTGGTAGAACATTTTTTTTTGTCTTCCTCTTGGTTTCCTCCAGGCTTGTAGATGGAGGGCGTGATTTGGTCCTCGTAGTTTTCGTCGGTGGAGTGACATTTGCTGAGATATCCGCCCTTCGTTTTCTCAGTTCCCAGGTATCATCCATCCATTGCAGCTGTAAAATCTTTCTAATTTCAAATCTTACAAAATAATCCTATGATATATCACACACTCGCGGTTTATCTACTAAAGTATTTTGTTAGGAATTTAGCGGGTTTTTTATCTGTATTTGTAGGAGGGAACGACATATGATGTGATCGATCATAGGAACAACGAAAGTGGTCAATGGCCAAGCTTTGGTAGAAACCTTTGTGGAGAAGCTGGTTTGAGAAACTATTATTTCTTTTATTTCCCAATTTGTTGCAGATTCGATTTGTCGAGAGCTTGTGATGAATTAGTTTGTATAATTGTGTCTGTAAACGCTCGAAGGACAACAAACGATGATTATAATGATGAGACATTGAAGTGGGAGATGTTGCAGTACGTTTTTGCGACGTCTAATAAATAATCTGATCGATCAAATTTATTGTCTCTAGTTAATGGTTCTGTTGTTAGTCATTTAACGAAACATGAAGTAATCCTTCTGAGACATAATAATACAACCCCATATTTTCCTTTTTATTTATTTTTTGTTTCGTTTTTTGTTTGTTAATTTTTTCAAAAGCATCAAGATTATCTGCCTTCTGCGTTACGTCCGACACAAACATAATTATGTTTCTCGAGTTATATGTCACGTGATGATGCTATTCTGCCAACTGCCAAGTAAACTAGTTCACATATATACATATTAGATAAAGGTCAGATTTTTATTAGATGACATACACTCTTTGCCACAGATATAATAAATCTAATTGATTTGTTTCACCACTTGATTGTCCGCAATATGTCCCATTTCTGCGTTACAAAAACAAAAACATTCCTTTTCTTGTTCTTTACCAACAACCCCATCCCAGTCTAAAATCCGTTCTAATCCATCAAATTATATAAAATAAAATAATTATCTCAATATTAAATGCATTCCTCTATCTTCTCATGCCTTCTTGTGAACATAACCATGCACACACGCACACATAAAAATTAAAAACACGTATATACAGATATATTACATATACATGAACATGAATATACGTCTCTTCACATATCAGCATGTAAATATATTCAAACCTATAAAAAGTCTCCACAATCTCTCATTTTCTCCAGTATCTACCAAAGCCCACCTCTCCATTTCACCTTAATCAATATCGACACAGATATATTTCAGAAAAAAAAAAAAAATGACTATCTTTACAACAAGGAAAAATGGCAACGACAATTGAAGTTCATCAAGATCCAACGATAAGCAGCCCTGGTTTGAGCCCTCCCTCGTATATCATTCTCCTACAACATAATATCCCAAAACGACAACAACGTAGTCCCTGCTGTAATAGAACACTACATCAAATCATCATCGAGCAGCAGCAATCGACGACTTTGACTTCTGCATTTTCCGGGGGAGATTCGACGACCAAGACTCCTCCTTTTCCCCCGCCGACGAACTATTCTTGGACGGAAAAATCCTCCCTTTAGAGATGAGGAAACGCCTATCTCCTCCGCCGCCGACTCCTTCAAGACCACCACCTCCGGGAAGAGAAGAAGAAGAAGCCTGAACTGAAGAAAAGAGCCGAAGCCGACGATCATCTGAAACCTTCGTCGTTTTGGCGGTTCAAACGAAGCAAAAGCTTGACCTGTGTAAACGTATATGCGAGGAGTTTGTGCCCTCTGCCTCTTTTGTCTCGAACCAACTCATCCGCTAATAATCATAAGCATTGTAATCGTAATGACCAGAAGAAGCTCGCCGTGAAAAGGTGGAAACAGCCGACGGTCGGTGGGCCGCCGCCGCCGCGCGGCGTTAAGGCAAATCCAGCTTTGAATGTGAGCTTGTTTGGGTTATTGAGCTCCATGTTTTCTGGTGTCAAAGACAAGAAGAAGTGGGCTTGAAATTGGGCCACAAATGGAGATTAAATTTGATTAGATTGGGAATTTTAAGGCCCAATTAGAATAAATATGCCTTAACGATCTACACCGTTGTCCGATTTTGACCAGTCGTAGGTCATCAAGATAAAATTTGTAGGGAATTCAAATGTTTGACTTTCACGTGCATATATATACATATATATTACATGTATTCTCTTCTAGAAGCGCACTTGTCACGCATATACACATGTACATTTTTTATTATGATGTAATTTGCAAGCAATCATTTATTGCAACGTGCTACATTTTTGGGAATATCATAGCATAGCGTCGTCCCCATAAAATATTAATATTTTTTTATCATCAAGAAAACTAATGAAGTGTCTTTCTCAGCACTGCAGCCTTTATTTGACTCGAATTCTCACATTCCTCGCTATAAAATCCAACAAAAACGCAACCATGTATCACCATAGCATACTCTCTCTCTCTCTCTCTCATTAAAATGGACATTATCATACCATTCGCAAGAAGCATAAAACAGCACTACTACAGGAGAAAGAGAGGGTACAACAGATTATCATCGCCGAAAAGAAGCATCAAAGTTGTGAGATTTGGAGCCAAAGCAAAGCGTTCATGGCGTCTCAGGCTCGTCCCAAGGCTGCGTTTGATTAGATTAGCTTCGCCATTAAAGCTTTGGTACAGCTTCAAGAATGCTTACGTCAGCATGATGCTCAAGCTCGCCGCAACTTCGAACAGCAGCAACGTGTTTGGTAGTAAGAGAATTCCCGATAAGGCGCCACGTGGCGGCGATTCTCATCATGCGAGGAGCGAGTTTGAGAATAGGTTGATCTTTGAGATTTATAAGAACATGGTGGCTTCTTATGAGCTGGGCTACAATAAATAAAATTATGTTGTTTCTTTTTTTAATAATCCATTAGGGTTTTGTTGTTTCTTTTTTATTTTGTTCCATCTTCTGATGTGATTTGCTTATCGATTCCAAGTTGTAAATGTTACTCTGGGCAAGACTTGAGAGATGAGAGGGATCTCCAAGTCCAATGGAAGAATCATATTATATATAGATATATATATATTTTCTTTATAGTGGAAATTATTTTTTTTATTCAAGATTATTACACTAAACCGTAATGCAAGTCAAGTCTGTGTTTCTTCAATGGCGTGCTGCGTTTCTTCGTCGAGTTTGCCAAGAAAAGTCAAATTCATCGTCCTTTACCATTATCAGTACTAGTACTTTCTTTTTTATCGCACACCACATAAATTAAAGAAAGCCCTTTTATATATGTCCTACTCATTAGGGTGTTTTGAACGTGATTTATTCAGTCATATATGACATTGCAATCGAAACTTTTATTTCATGGTAATGACAATGATATCAGACAAAAAACACAGCATAAACCCGAAATATATCCACACCCACCCCCAACTTTATTCACCATTTTTTTATACTCTTTTGTTTGTCGAGTTTCTTCGTTCTTGATCCCTTTTCAGTTTTTGTTTGTTTTCTTTTGAAGAGACGTTTTCTTCCCTCTGAAGTCGATTAAAATCTTATCGGCTCTTTCATCTTTCGTTTATATATACACATAGACAGAGAGAGAGAGAGAGAGAGAGAGAGAGAGAGAGATGTTACCTTGTATAAAAAAAAAGGAATTGAACTATCATGTTTAGAACAAAGAGAAGGATTTCAACTGCAATCCAATTACACTATTCACCTTTCACTGCTTTGTACGAATGAGTATCTTCTAACCGTTGGAAAAGTGGAGTGTAAGCATGGTTTTGAATCACATTCACAACTACATAAACATTAGCAGCTAAGAACACTAAGATCGCCAACCAAAGCTGAAAGAAAACGTTCTTGCCTCGAAACTCAAGCAGATAAGCCCACATCAGCCAATGCGTTTGAGCACCGACCCACAAAGCCACGCTAGCCACGCCTTTGCCTTTAAGCTTCGCACTGGTCCAAGGTAAGATCAAAGGCAGCAAGCAGAAGAACCACACAAAGTACTGCGCCGTAATTACCTATCACAACAAAGAAAGTACCATTCAACTGCACGTATTACATAGGGAATAAAACCTAGTCAAGATTGGACAGAAGAAAAGAGGAAAGAATCAGTTCAACCTTGTTGAAAGCTACGAACGCCACTGTCTGAAGAAACATACAAAAAGGCAGGTCCAAGGAGAAGCGGGAGATTAGAGCCATCTGCACCGTGAACTGAGGGAGGAAGGAGACGAGCTTTTCGAGGACCGAAAACTCGCGTGCGTAGTTGAGGTATATGTGGTAGAAGTATATCGAGAAGTTGTGGCGTGGATCCGTGCGTGTGAGGTGATACAGCAGCGCCTCGTTCAAGAAATCCCATCTGTATAGATAGAAGGAGATTCCTGTGAATAAGAAGAAAGTAGATGCTGAGGCTACTGCGAAGGCGACTCTTCTCCAAGTGAAGATGCTTTTCAAGAAGTTCCATACGAGCAGCGGGGATGTGATTTTGGAGTCGCTTGGTACATGGGATGATTTTGATGACTGCGAAGTCCATTGAACAAGGGCCAGTTTGTTCTTTCCAGGTGGATAGTGTCCCGGGTCGAGAAGCAACATAATGGGAACTGCATAGATTATGGGATAAATACGCAGGTGAACTACTAGCCCGTACCAGAATGAAGCTTGCAATGTATGGTCTGCAGTCAAAAAGATCATATCAAGGTTACTAACTGAACATCTTTATCGACAAGTAAAGTCAAACGCAATCGATGCTTAACCATTAATGAGGCAGACTAAGATCCATAGAATCATGGAGCAGACGACGGGCTCGCAGTTTCCTCGCGTTCCGATGGTGAAGGTGAAAGGGTTGAAGAGCCACACCATTGTACAATAGACAGATAGTTTCTTGGGCACCCCACGTAACTTCAGGATTCTGTGGATGAGCAATCCCACAAGTAGATCTGTCATTAAGGCGATTTCTATGATTCATCAGCGAGTTATTACTACAGAGGATCTAAGTGCCACAAACTGCATATGCCAGTGATTATTGAAAGGGAATCTATCAATTACGATTCAACAAACCACAATTTCAGATCAGTAAGAACTTGCCTATAAAGGAGTAGAAATTTACCATTTGGAAACTCAATACAGAAGGAAAAATTGAACAGTCAAAGAATCACTAATTCAAGTAGCAATTGACCATGTTATTCCACTAGATTACGAAGGTAAGATCTTTGTATCCACAATCAACTTGTCAACTTTGAGAAAATATAATTACTGTGTAAAAGAATTTGCACAATTTACCCGATGCAGAGAACAAAAATTTCCCCCACGACTGGTGAAGAAGAGAATTAGGGATCAGAAGAAAAGCCACAAGCGGTGAATACCGATAGGTCGATCTTTCGTAAGGCGACTTTCCAGAAGCCATTAGCTTGGCAGCATCAGAGAAGACGAGATAGTCCACGTCGGTGTACCTAACCTCCATGTGAGCGTCCTGCCACTCGCCATAGAAGATTAGAAAGACGCGAAGCACGGCAGAGAACACAAACACAGATCTGAAACTTATTTCCGCCATGACTGATCTGTTTTCGAGCACCAACACCCTCCAATCTTGAACTGCGCAGCCAATTCAAGAGCTTCTGCATCAAGGACGGCACCACCGCGGATGATTTTAACACTTTGAGCTACTGATCGCTTTTCATTCAGGCCCACGCCTTTCAGTTTCTCAATTTCGCTCGAACTTTAAAAACAAAGCACCGTGATCGGATTCCCAAGCTAAAGAACACGCGCAACGGAGAAATCACTGCTCAGACGACAAAAATCCGAGACAATTTCTTCCCTGAGTGCGTCAGCGGAGCTCGAAGATCTGTACCTTGCTCAGTCGTGGAGTTGCTATACCTTAACCTTCGTCGCCGGCGATGGCAGCTAATGTATTGGGCCTACAACAGATATGGGTTAAGGTAGATATTAATGGGCCGAGCTTATAACATTATGCGCACTTCAATTGACAAATGGGACCATATAAATGGATATATACTCCCTCCGTCCCAAAAGTTTTTGTACATTTTACTAAATCGGGCGTCTCACATCTTTTGTACATTTACTTTTTTAGCAAAAAAACTATCACAAACAATCAATATAATAATATTAAATATCATCAAAAGACGTGCCAAAAATAACTTTTTTACCTTTCCAATACACTATATTATTAAAATATTCAGTTTCTTAATTTGCGTGCCACACCCCAAATGTCCAAAAAGAATTGGGACAGAGGGAGTACTACATTTAAACACTACAAAAAATCATAATTAGTAAAGCAGGTGAAACTTCACTTAAATCCCTATTAGGCAAACTTTCTATACATAACTCTCTTGTCAGAAAAATATATCACTTAACTCCCCGGTTTACTGTTTGTACCAATTTCTTCAGTGATGATGTACCTTTCTAGTTTGTATTGTGTACCACAATATGTTGATGTAGTGTACCTAAATGTGTTTGTATGATGTACCTGCGGCGGATCAGGTACATATCTGGAAAAAAAATAGGTACGCTGTAACAACACATTTAGGTACACTATATCAACGTATTGTGGTACACAATACAAACATAGAAAGGTACAGCGTGACTTAAGAATGTAGTGCAAACAGTAAATAGGGAGTTAAGTGATATATTTCTCTAACTAGGGAGTTAAGTGATAGAAAGTTTGCAAATAGGGATTCAAGTGAGAGTAGAGTGTCCCTAAAAATAATAATGATAATGTATTTTATTGAACCTTATGCACTTTAATTGTCCGGTCAATATTCCGACAAATAACCAAGTCCTTTTTATCTCCTCAGTGTGCACAGCCTATAGACTGTTCATACTCGAGTACAAATATATATTGTCCTTTCAATTCATTATAGGAATGAAGATAAGGATTTAAATAGACCAATAAGGCCCTTGAGTTGATTAGGGCTGGGAAAAAATACCGAAATATCGAAATACCGTCCTTATCGTATCGAATCGTATCGAAAATATCGAAAATTTTGGTATACCGAAGTTTCTGGTAAGGTATGATACCGTACCGAAAATTTTCGGTACGGTAATGGTATGAAAGTTTTTAAAATTAGGTATACCGATTATACCGAATACCGAAATTCTAAAATTTTTAATATATTATATATATAAATATACACACATATATATATTATATTATTTCAAAATATAAAATGAAAAATTAAGGATCTTCATAAACTTATTTAGCCCATAAATTATTAACTTATACACAACTTTCTAATATTAGGTCCACCATATTTTACTTATGTAACTCAAGAAACGTTTAATTTTTGCCTTTTTAATGTTTTTTTTCATGATTTTTGAAAGCGTGAAGATGCAATGCAATTACTTTTTGTTAATCTTCACTAATTTTTTAAATATAGCCGCTTCGCTCTAATTAATATGTATATAAAGTTGTATTTTGTGGTTATGTAAAGTTTTTTGTCTTACTAAGGAGACTAGCTAAAATATGTATATTATTTAAGGTTAAAAAATCTTTTTATTTTGAAAATTTTGGTATTAATAATCTATCTTATTGGGGCCTAAGGAGTTTGAATTGATTAAAAATTCCAAAACAGCGAATTAACGAGTCACGAGACATGAATGGTGAAAAGCCCTCCGTATGAATAGTATAGAAGGTATGATACCGATACCATACCGAAATTTCGGTATGATACCGTATCGAAAGTTAAGGTATACCGAAATTTTGGTATGGTAGTAGTATGATTTTTTTGGATATCGAAATTTCGGTACGGTATACGGTATAACAGTTTTGGTACGGTATACCGTACCGAACCACCCCTAGAGTTGATACAATAGAACATAAACCTATACTGAGAGAAACCATAAAGCAAAAAATTAAAGAAAAACAAGAAGCCAAGATTAATGTTCGAACAAGAAAAAAACCTTAATCTTTTAATAGGTTAAATTATTTGATGAGTTTTTTCAAGGTTTGGGTGAGAAGGATGAACATGTTGAATTCAGTAAGACAGTTTGCAGAGGTTTCTGTGAGGTCAGGAATGAACAATTACAAAACCTACTTCTTTCTTTTTTTTTTTCTCTTTAATTTTTCCCTCTAGATTAATCCATTATTTATTTATTTACTTTATTTAGGACCCATGAAAAGTTATGGTGTCACATCCAAAACTGCGCCGGAAAATGATTGCCCTTTTTGAATATCTCCTCCTATATCAATTCTCACTGTCAATTTCTGTAATTCTATTCTCTCTAGTCCGCAACTGTGTTTTTTATTTCCTATATAATTATAATATTCTCTTTTGTTCTTGGCTCTTCGTTTGTTTGCTTGTGGAGGTAATTTCACGATAATACATCGCTATTTATTATTTGGGACGTACGTTGGTTCATAGCTTACGAGCGATGATATCATCTTAAACAAAAATTTGGCAATACTACCTTAAATAGACTTTTATTTATCTTTTTTTATAAACAAATATAGAACTATAAAATCAATAAATTATGTCTTCCTATAAGTGGAAATGCAGTACGATATCTCATTTTCGAGCAGGATTAAAAGAAATTTGGGAAAAATAAAAAGAAACTTAATACATCAGAAACGTGAAAGCAACGCATCTCTTTGCAATTTCTTGAAAACAAAAGGTATTAAGTCAGCAGCTTCCCTTTGATTCCTTTGTCCCATATTGCACAGTGATATTTCTGCTCATCACAACATAAAGATTTCAGAATTTTTCAGAATCTCAGCAATAATATATACATATATTAATCCCAGAAATAATTAGATTTCAATGCAAAATATTCATATCATTTCCTTATAAATGTCAAATATCTGAAGCTCTTCATATTACAAATCAGATCTCATCATTCATTCTTCATGCTCCCTTGTATCGCTCTCTTTCCCCAGTAAAAAAAAAAAAAAACGCATAAGATGTTCTCAGTCCCAAGCATGTATGAACTAGCTAAGTCCTCAGACTCTTACGACAACATAGTTCAAAGTTTCTTCAATACATTCCAAGATGTCGAAAATCAAAACCTTAGCCCAACATCCATGGCCGAAGCTAAAGCAGTTGCAGCGAATAACAGCCACAAAGAAGCTGAACGAAGAAGAAGAAAGCGTATCAATGGACACTTCGCCACTCTCAAGTCGATTCTTCCCAATAATACCAAGGTAATAAGCCTAACTCTAAATGGACAAACCCTAGTTCGTTTTCTGAATATCTCATTTTCTTGCAACACCATTTTCAGACAGATAAAGCATCGTTACTAACCGAAGCCGTCCGAAGAGTAAGAGACCTGAGGAGAACAGCGGCGGAAACAACAGGCGGCGATGATCAGAGCAGCGCCGCCGCCGTGCTGAAGCTCGTTCTCCCCGGCGAAGCAGACGAGCTCAAACTAAGCCGCTGCGACGACGACAGCGAACATTCCGGCGTGACGATCAAGGCCACGCTTTGCTGCGAAGATCGACCAAATATCATCATGGAATTGACCCAAGCGCTCAGATCAGTTCAAGCCAAGGCTGTAAGGGCGGAAATGTCGACGATTGGAGGAAGAACGAAGGCCGTTTTGTGGGTCAAGATAAACAGAATCAGCAGCAATAATAACTTCGACGGTGAAAGTGACGCGTGTTTTGGGACGTTGAGGAGAACTCTGAAGATGGTAATGGATGACAAGCATCGGCAGGGCTTGCCGGGGAATAAACGCCCACGTTACTATCACTTGTGTTAATTAAATTAGACAAGTCCCTTTTTTCCTAAAATATTTTAGGGTTTTACCATTTAAAATGGGATGCATGTGATGTGAGAGTTTGAATAGGACAACCTTTGTTGGCGAAATGGTAGTAGATTTGAAGGACTTGTAGTTTTCATTACACTATGTGTACTTTCTCATGATGATATGGAGATGTGTGTTCGTATAGTATGTACATATATATGGGACTTAACCAGGGTCAGTTACCTTTATCGCAAGTGTATTATCGACTTATCGTTATATGTATAATTTGTTATGTGTGACAACAGAGATAATCGGTAATAAGATATATCACCATCTCGAATATATATTATATCCGGAGAAGGGGTTTAATCATTAGCGAACTAATTTTCAAATTCAATTCAGTATATTTATTTCCTAAAAGGAGATAACAAAACATGAAATATATATAACACATGTCCGCCATAAATCCACCGTACAATATATATAATATGCAAACAAACCAATCAATGTGAAATAGAAAAACGATTAGTTCACGAATAAATTCATACGTTGGATTTCATAAAGCAAGTCATATGTTAACTAATAAATTCATACTCCGTAGCTCAATAAAATAAATATGAAATGATACGTTCACGAATCTGCGAAAATAATACAAGGACAAACTCGAACCCCATGCAAAACATGGGGTGAAACAAATACAGATACAAGAAGGCACATTACAATGTATATCATATAACAACATAGAATAGACAAAAAAAAAAAAAAAGACACACATGAGCAAATATATATGAAACTGGGAAAATTCAAACACCCATTCAAAATCTCTAGTTCGAGGGCGGTGGTGTGAGCGAGGGAATCGAAGGCAGGTTGAAGGGTATATAAAAAGGGATTTGAGGCAAAGATGGGAGAGGTGGTAAGGCCATGTTTGGCACGCTTGGCAGTGTGGGAATAGGGTTGTTATTACCAATGCTTGGAATTGGAGGCAAAATTGTGGTCATTGGCTTAGGTGAGGGCAATGGCGGTAATGTGGCTGCTGTAATAGGTATGTTTGGAAGTCCCGCTGGAATTTGAGGAATCGTCGTCGCCTGTAACAAGCTCCGTGCTGCCAAAGATGAATGGGATAAGCTTGAGATTGAGATCATTGACATGATGATTAAGGATGCAAGAAATTTGTTAAAAGATGCCATTTTGATTAGTTTTCTTCGAATTCGAAGGATATGTTTTTTCGATTTATGGGTTTTTGTGTTGTGGTGCTTCGAAACAATGTTGGGGGTTACTATATATAATGGTGTAATGTGATGCAAAGTCTTTAGATTTGATGTGATGTAGTTAGCGAGTTAGGTGCAGAAGCACCTTATTAGGTCAACTATGGCTTCAAACTAATGACAGTTCTTGACAAAGGAACATACATATATTTGGCGTAGTTGTGTGTGCATATAGTTGAGCTTCATTCAACTAACTAGGTTTCATCTCAAACCTAACCCTAACCAACAAAACAAAATCCAACGTATAAGGGAAACTTATATCATATAAGTAAGCAATTTAGTCGCTTTGGCCGAGTGGTTAAGGCGTGTGCCTGCTAAGTACATGGGGTTTCCCCGCGAGAGTTCGAATCTCTCAGGCGACGATTAATTTTCCTTTTTCAATTTTGTAACAGTTATTTTTTATTCTACTAATATTTCATTCTTTGTTCTTGCTCGAAAACGGGTCCGGGCTTAGGCCCATGAAGGCTATCCAAAACCACAACAGCTTACCAATTTTAAGGGCAAAAGATGATATTTATTACACGATATAATCATAATTAATTCCGACGTTTCATTAATGTAGACATATAAGCAATTTCATGAGTATTCCATATATATGTTGACGTCGAGGAAGTTGACTTGATTCTAAGCTATCACCGTTCTTTTAATACTGTAATAATAAGAATCGAGAGTCTTTTGGTATATATATGAAATCAGATTGCAAAGAAGTAAATACTTTGTCGAGAGGTTTTCTGAATAATTGACTTTTGAAAATCATTATGGTTTGACTCTTTTTGTTACTACGAAACGATTTTATTTTGGTGCAATAACACATATTTGTCTTGGGCATTCTTTCATTTCCTGAAGTACCCTTTTGCTTTCAATGTATTGTATTTCTGACCCTTCAATGTTTAATGGAAAGCAAGGGAGAGGTCCCTAAAGAACAAAATTTGAGTTTCGCATAAAATTTGAATAAAAACACATGAAAACACACCTAAGTTAGTCACATGTTGCTTGAAATATTTATGACTGAAAAATAAATCTTCAAAAAGTTGTCAATTTGTAATCATTAATGTAACATTCATTTATCGTTTTGAATTCCACGCGAAAAATACGGGACGAGGATTACTAGCGTGAACTTAAGGGGTAAGTTCGCGCGTCAGCAACGTGAACAGTTAGTGGCAAGGTTTACTCTATCTGACACGTGTGATGGCAAAAAAAATTATTACGTAGCTCGAATAAGCTAACCATACGCAGTATATTCTTGGTTATTGTAACTAACAACTTCCTATATATCATAAATTTAGTTCGAGCTTGGATTCGGATAAAATTATAAATGAACTTACGTCGTTAAATTTTGTTACATTAAAGCGTTTCTTATGTTTCGTCAATAATTCGATTCGTTCTGTGAGACGTGACAATCCGTGACAATAACCTTATTACCCATTGCCAAGGACAACAAAAATACTCTCAATTACACCCAAACAATACTATCACAATCATGGTCTGAAGGGATGGAAGTTAACAAGCCATGGGGGATAAGAAATGATACTCTTAGGGGTTCATCAATGAACCTTCGAATTATTTGGGGTCAAATTAATATTATACGTAAATTTCATAGCCGTCCCTTCATCACTCCCACCTATATAAACCCATTTGTCCCATTCCCTACACAGTGCTTTAGGACTGACTCTTACCACCTGGTACGCTCTCTCTCTCCCTCTCTCTCTCTCTCTCTCTCTCTCGTATATATAATGGCAATTTTCAGCATGCAAGTAATAAACTGAGCACACACAAACTATCTAGAAAGAGAGGAAAAAAAACCCCATTCTTTATTAAACGTCGCTAACTTCCAAATCGCAGGAAAAAAAACATTCAATTGAGGGCTATTTCCCAATGGCTGGTCACAAAAACGACAACTTTGACCTATACTGCAGAGAAGGAACCAAAGACTTGTTTTCCTCCGAAAACGACGGCGGCCATGAGACGGCGGCGAGCATCACCAATGGCGGCCGTGGGCCTATGCTCGCCGTTCCTCCGCCGTGCCTGGACGAAGAATGCGTCGGACTTATGGTTCAGCGTGAGAAAGAGCTCATGCCCAGAGATGGCTATGCAAGGAGGCTGACCAATGTTGGGCTCGATGTAATAATCCTGAGAAAAGATTCTCTTAGTTGGATTGCAAGAGTGAGCAAACCTTCCGCCACCTTTCTCTTTTTACCCTTCGCTGCTATTTAATTTGGTTATATTTAATGACCCAATCGCTTTACTTTGTTAATGGCAAAGAAAAAATAAAAAAACACTTCTTTTTTGTGTTTTCTTGATTTCATTACAGGCTTGTGCCCACTACAATTTCGGAGAGCTATGCCTTTACTCAGCCATAAGCTACTTCGATCGCTTCCTATCGATCCACGAATTCCCCGTGCACGAAAAGGTTCGATCTTCGCTCTTTCTTACAATGATATAACCACCTTGATTATTCTTGAATTTTTTGCCTTTGTCTTAAACCTCTTGATATAATAATAGGATCGTATGATATGGGGTATGCAATTGGCTGCTGTGGGCTGCTTCTCTCTTGCTGCCAAAATGCATGAGACCTATGTTCCTTGCTTGGTCGATTTCCAGGTGAAATTAAAACTATATATAAACACTATGTTGATATACAATATAATATATATGTATGTATGTATTCTGAAATTATGTATGTGTATACAATGTAAATGTATGATCAAAAGGTAGGGCAGCCCAAGTGCATATTCGAAGGAATATCAATACACAGAATGGAAATGAAGGTCTCAAAGGCGTTGGAATGGAGGCTGAAATCTATTTCCCCATACGATTTCATCGACTTTTACCTCATAAAATTGAACAAAGGCCAACTCCCATTTAATCAAGTGACCGGCGCGTCGATTGACATCATCACAGCTACCATAGGAGGTTCGCACGACGACGAATTTCAAATTATTTGATTTTTTTTCTATATTTTAACGAATTTCCAACGCAGAGATCATTTTCTTGGAATACAAGCCATCTGAGATTGCTGCTGCTGTGGCATTGTTCGCTTTAGGGCAACTAACTGAAAAAAGGGTCGACGAAGCGCTGTCGGGCATTTTGACCGTGGAGAAGGTTAGTTAGCATATTTTAAGTTTTGTTGAAACATATAAATTGGAAGCAATATGGTTAGTGAGACTTAATTTCTTTTTCTTATTATTATAGGGTAAGGTGGTCAAGTGTCATGAGCTGCTATGTGGGTTCGCCCCGGCGAACCGAGTGGCTCATTATATGGCTACTAACGGCTCGGGCGTGGGTCCCGCCGAAGGTGATAGCCCGAGTGGGTCGCCGGTGAAGAAGAAGAGGAAACTGAGCAACTCTTTGATTAAGGAGGAGTGATTTTATTGGGTTGTTGGAATTGTTTTTTCTTTATATAGATTTACTTGGAAATGGAACTATGGTGTGGTATTTTTTTTTTCTTTTTCGTTTTTGTTTGCTTGCTTGCGTTTTCAGTCGATAAGGGGTCGTCCGATGTTTTTCTAGTAGATGTTGATGGATGTTAAAGTATTTGGTTTGATGAAGTTTGTTATTATGCTTATTTTGGTGTTTTTATTTTGCATGTAGATCCTCAAGGAAATAAACAAAGAGAAAGGGATAATCTATTGATGAACTGAAACGACGAGGTTTCGAGTTCGTTGTCCGAATTAATGACAACATGTCGTGGGATTTTGTAACATGCTGAGGTGGCAGTCTCCTATATTATTTTTGGTCTATCAACATACTATTCTTACTAAATAAGGACATGGCAGTGTCGGAAATTGGAACTAACGAAAATAACGTGACCTTTGTTTTTTTTTTTTAATATTCACATCTTTGACCCCTACTTTTTTTTTCTTCTATTTTCAGTAGTTACATGGACTACAATCGTTGTCTAGGCTTTACAGTAAACATCATCTTCTAAATATAAATACATAAATACCATGTACGACACGAAATAGGTTGAGGATGAATAATTCCCAACGACGTATGACGACGCAAACAGTGCTCATTCTCTTCTTCTACCAATATTTATTGTCACCATGCAAATAATATTCACAAGGACAGCTAACACGCAGAAGATAGCAAGAAAGAATGAATGAATCCAAGAGAACATGGAAGTAATGTCATGAAAAAATTTATACATAATATCATGAGAATTTAAAGTTCCCATCTACACGAACAAGTTATAGGGCCACGACATGACTAGTAACTCTGCTAAGATAGTACTACGCCATTATCAATCATCTCACAAAAGAGTTAATGCTTCGTGTCCAAAAACTAGCAGCAGACGACTGAGACGAGAACCAATTATTCAAATGTTTTTTTTTTTCAAGAATCTCATATTCCCTTTTTTTATTCTATTACAACTTTTGACAAGTGCCCAATCCCAGAAATGGATGGCACACTTCAATGACTTTAGACCCACAAGGAGGAGAGAAATAGGTCTTTCCTCTTGAGTTTCTGAAACTTATGGTACGCAAGAATAAATTCGTAAATGAATCATCACATGATAAAATTGATACCTTTTTCTTTTCTTCAAATTTTTGTGCTTCAGAAATCGGGTTGGCCCGTCGACGTTAGGCAACGGTGCCACATTCTGCTATTAGGGTCGATGACCCGAGGCTGAGAAATGACTTCAGGTATGGGAAAATAGACATAATGCGTATTGCATATTCCAACTGTGATACCACTGTACCCTGCAAATGCACCATGGACCTATCCAAGAAACATCTTTGTGTTGGCTTGTTTACTTTCGCGGAGTTGAAATCGAAAAAACAAAAAGGGAATAAATAAGTAAATACCGCGTTTTGGCCAAGAACAGTGCATAGGATTCCATCCGACGCATTTGCTCGGCAGGCACGAATCATGTACGTTGGGTCGATGTACTTCACATCCGCTGGAAGCCCAATCCCTTTGAAGTACTTCTTCGTCTGAAATTAAAGCGCAAAGTAATCGAAAATCCATCCCAAAAAAAAAAGATGATCATTTTTGGATGAAAGATTTTAGTAGAGGCAGAATGTAACCTCTTGTTGTATGTAGACGCCGATATCTCCTAACACGACGTTCCCAGATGCATCTGTGGCATTGGTTTTCTCAAGAAGATCCTGCGAAGAAAAAATACGCCGAAAATCTTATAGCGTCATCATTTTATTACATTGATTTATGAGAATTATCTACGGAGGAAATGATTTATTAGCTGACCTGTCCAGCTCCTTCGGCTATACAGACGACGGCAGATCCCTTTGTCTCGAGAAGGTACTTTAAATGATTCAATACACCGTGAGGACCGTGCAGTTTAAATTGCACCTATTTGGTTAATGAGGAAAGAAGATGATCAGGCGATTATTTCAAAATAGCGAGTGTACTTTTCTTTAAGTTTTACATTGTATAATATGATAACCTCGGGTATTAGGCATATGTCGATTTGTCCGCTGGCGAGTGAAGCTTGCATGGCTATAAATCCACTGTGGCGACCCATCAATTTCACTATCCCAATGCCACGATATGCGCTGTGCGCCTGTTTGTTGGTTTGTCGAATGCTCAGAATGGAACGTTTCGTAAGCGTAAAATGCAGAAAATTTAATGGAAATGCCGTCGTTTTTATTTACCTCGATATACGCGGAGTTAATGGCTCTTTGCGCCTCTTCAACAGCAGTGTCGAAACCGAATGTTTTGTCCATAAGGAGAATATCATTATCGATGGTTTTTGGCACTCCAACTACAGCTACCTTCAGTCGCCTTCTTCGACACTAGTTAGCAAAGATTAAAAGATGTTAAGATTCAAAAGACAAAACCTTGCAGTAAAAATTAAGATGAAAAGATATGCATGAGAGTTTCATTGTCTTAAAACCTCTTCATGTATGGCATTGGCACCAGCATGCGTGCCATTTCCACCAAGAACGAAGAGCATGTTTATTCCTCTTTCCTGCAAGTTATCAGTTCTGTAACTTGTAAGAAAATAACACAAACATAGTGATCTGTAGAAGCATGAAGAATTCAAAAAAACTTAGAAGCAAAGCTTCAAATCATACCTCCATACTATCCACGATCTCACTCACTGTGGGTCCACCACGAGAAACACCGAGCAAGCTTCCTCCAGATAAGTGTACATTTTGAACCACTTTCCTCGAGAGCTGTGTGATATAGAATCATAATGCATTATATTCAAAGCCATGTTTCTGATGAATCTTGTACGAACCGTGAGAAAGAAACGATTATCCAAATATATTTTCATGATAACAGAGTAACTCACAGGCATTTCAGATAAGCCGACGTCAGAAAATCCTCGATAGCCAAAAGGGATTCCGACAATTTTCTTCACCCCATATATCTCAAGAGTGATGACTATCTGCAACAACAGCAAAGAACGGATGACGAAAGTTATATGAAAAGAACCATTGCCCAAGTAGTCTTTCTTTAGCTAGTGATTAGGGGCTTCAAAGGTTCTAAGCTTTAAAACCGAGAAACTTTTCCAAGACCAGAAACTATTCTTAGGGATAAATACAAATTTGTATTATTCATTTGAATCAAATTACCTGTCTTATAACATCATTGAGGCCGGGACAAAGGCCTCCACATGTTATAATTGCAGCTTTCACTTCTTCTGGCTTGAAGTATATCTTTTCTCGAGGCCCAGCTCGATGAACCCTGCAATTTAAGGGGGCATTATCAATCATCCTCACGGACTTATAAAAGTTCAAAAATGATATTTAAAGTAGGATGATCAGAACTAAGATAGATAAACCTGCAAAATACAAAAAGAAAATGATTATTAAGAAAAGTGTGTGTTTTTGTGTGTGTGTGTATCCATTCAAATGATTTCTCTGGTTTGGCATCATTTTAATGATTGTGAACGTCGTAATGATATTGAGTGACAGATAAGTACCATTGCTCAACCCAAGTACAATCTGGATCAAGACATTCAGCACCGGCTGATGTAGGAGACGAGTAATTTATCACCTGAAAATCATTACCACTATGTTCTCAGAGGCAGTCAGCAAAAGGGTGCAACGATCTAAAGGAAAAAAAATGAATTTCTGACATCACTTATATACAAAACGATGAATACAAAACTCAGCAGGTCTAAATGATTATCGATAACTGAAAGAACAAAGGATTAAATACATAGAATTGCTAAGAAAGAATTCCACACAACAGTTTAAACAGAAAGGAAAAAGTCGGCCAATAGAGTGATGTTGCGATAATGAAACAGTTAAGGACAACATGAAACTGAAGAAGACGAATTCCGACATTCACCTTTAATAGAACTCTGTCATTGTTGTTAATATAACCATGCCATTCCTCATCTGATGGATAGCCTTCAGCGAATTCCACACTGACTGGAGTCCTGTAAAAAAATCTAGAATTTAAAACCTTCCATAAATGGTACAAAACATATTTCAAATGAAAAGGAAAGTCGGAAACTTTTATAACACGTTCCAGAATACACATACAAATAACAAAACAACAACATGATCTCTGTTTGTTGATCCAAGCAGAGCAATTTATACCTTCGTACTAACTATGAACCAAAGCTTAACAATACCAAGAAAAAGTTGAGATTGAAAGATTTTTCCACCACAGTAACGTCGAGCTTTTCGTAGCTTAATTTCCAAGCATAATAAATCTAAAAATACCAAGAATACAAACCACCCAAGTAAGAGAAGAAAGCATGACATTCCAAACAAACTCGAGATCATAGTAATCAAACAAAAAAGCCGTGCACAGTTTCTTTTAAACAAGAGGGTCCTTCTAATTCCATTGAGTTAAACATCTAAAGAAACGAAAAACACTATCCCACGACCCATACCTCATTTTAAGGCAAAAAGTAGAAGGATACGAAACGGCTTCCGGCAACACATCAGTGATGTGAGGTATACGAAATCGCGCTTCAAAGTCCTTCTGGTACTTCGACTTCCACTCAGGATCGGTGAAATCAATATCCGACGCAGGAGTCGCCGTAGTAGAATCGCGGCTCTCCGTTTGAGCTTTCACTCTAATCCCACCAAGATTTTTCGAGCTCGGGCGCCTAGTCAACGATCCGAGCTTCACGCGGCCATAGCTAACGGCTTTGCTCTTCGCAGGAACGATGAAGCTGGGTTTGATCGCCGGCGAGAGAGCTTCCATATACGAAATCGCCGGCTGAAAACAATATTATCGCAGAAGAATGTATCGACGATTTGTCTGTGTGTGTGTTTCTCCAGCTCGTTTACAAAGCCTTGATCGCACTCGCAGCGACGGAGAAAGAGAGGTTTGGCAACAATGAAATCAACGGACGATTTATTTAATTGGCCGAATTACCCCTACATGGGCCCCACCGCCTAAGGTTTCTTTAATTAAAGGTTAATTTATTACAAATACATAAAAAAAAATAAAATTTGACGAAAGGGGAAATAGAAAAAGGTGTCTTTTAAGACTGTCATGGAACGAATTAGGGTAAATGGTGCAATTGGATTGTTATTATTTATTTTATTTAACAGATTAATTTCTACTAGTAGCATGTGGTGGTGGTTCTTGGTGTAAATGATTCTCAAGTAAATTACCTCTCTCGTAAAGCTACAATTTTATTCTATTGTTTATCGAATAGTTAAATAAAGTCAAATTGATTGATGATAAATGCAATTGATGAACTCATACATCACATGCACATGCTTACGGAATATTATTGGTTGGTAGTAGAAGCCTATTTTCAAGATTTTGGATATTGGGCTTAGCTAACTTGGCCCATTTAGATTATTGGGCTCACTGAGGGCCCAAATGGCCCAGTGGTGGGACTTACATACTCGATAGTATAGTGATTTACCAGATATACCCTTCTCGCTATGGTGGACCACAGCAATCATCTTGGTGATGTAGAGGGCAACAGCTTTTTCCTGATACCACTGGCAAATATCAACAATAAGGAAATATATCTTTGCAATTGTATATTTTGAGCCAGAAATATTTTTATTATTACAAAAAAAAAGTTCACTTTATATAAACTTTAGATTTATAACATGGCAAGCGCCCTTAATTGCATGTATTTTGTGTGTGATATGTTGGGTGAATATAAGCGCGTTTGTTGTGTCTGCGTAGGATTTAACAGTTCGCCCAGAAGTCGTTAGATGTCTCATTTAGTGCCCACATGTTTCCTTTGGAGCATCAAGAAAGTGAGGATGTCTGGAAATAGTTGTAAGAATGATGGAAACACATACAACAGCTGTTTTCTTGATACATATGTGTAAATTAAACTGCTTGACGACAGTTTTATAAATAAGTAAAACCTGGAGTAATTAATGGGTTTTCATAAATTAACATAATATGGGTACAACTACAACCGAGTTTATAAGTTATGGATATTACTAAATAATGTATTTAATTAACTGCATCAAAGGATCATTTTAAAGTTGAAACTCAACCCCGTGAAGAGATGAGAATGAAAAACCAACATATACATTTTAAATGCACAAATATAAAAAGGTCGAGTCTTTACTTATTAGTTATATGTATGCGTATTGTGTGTGTGATTACTGCTCGAAAAGAATAATGACGATGACCACAAAAATGGAGACGGTGATGCAGAAAAAATAGAAAGTAGCAGTTATGGTTCTACATATGTGGAATGGAACAAATACCATATGAGAAGTAGTCCAAAATTCAATTAATTTTCATTGAATGGCCCTTCAGTGAAACGACCCTCGGGAAAGCAAAAACAAATAAAATAATAAAAATAATATTAATTGCCAAGTAACATATTAATGGCATCGGTGTGCAGAAGCAATTCAGGTTTTCTTCTTGACAGTGAAGGCAGAAAAAGGGCAGCTTCACTCGGGAGAAGTGAAGCGTGCAATGGAATTGGAGTTGTTGCTACTACTACACAACATCTTGTATTTTCATTATCCACAGAGATAAACATAAGTTTTTATGCAAGAAATTCTTAGAAAAATAACACAATTTTTATCCTTCTTCATGCTCGATAGATTGATTGGCTTTTATTTTTTAGTTTTGTTACATACAAACCCTGAAGTCTCTAATATGATATATCTTCTTAATTATCTTAACAAATCATGAGGACCTAACAATGCTTCAATGATATATAGTGAATATAGCTTATATATCCCATAAAGAGTTATAAGTGGAAAAACTAACAATATATAGGGAGGAAGGAAAACCCTAATTTGAAAGCAAATGTAATGTTCAGACAGATCGATCTCCACGGCAAGAACTAAATTTAGCATGTCTTCGTTCTCTCTAGTTCCAAAGCTCACACGATAACAACAATGATAATACCAAGAAATAAAGAAAAAAAAAACCCACATGAAATAACTACATGAAATACTAAAACAACCTTGCAATTAATACCTCCATCTTCCTCAGAGTCCTCAATAAGATCGATCTCTCTCGGGAATATAAAGGAACTTTGCGCTAGCTTAGCTTAGGTTTTCTTACCAAGAGTTTGCTTGTTGTTGTGCATCCACACCTTTAAGACGCGCCTCTTTATCCCAACCTCGTCGCAAAACCTCTGCACTGTCTCATCGTCTTCCTTCTGAATCTTCCAATCCAATCGCATAGCCAATTGCAGCATCTTATCCTTTTGATCCTGCGTGAATTTCGTCCTATACCTCTTCTTCCCACCGCCGGCGCTAGACCCTCCAGGGGTAGAATAGTAAATTTCATCACCAGGGTCGTCCCCGCCGCCGCCGGAGCTCATGGGAAGCGCAAGAGGCGCCGGCGTCCTCTGAGGAGGTGCGGCCACGAGGTATCCGCTGGGGCTTCTGTAAGCGTGGTGGTGAGGGTGGTGCGTTAGAAGGAGATGGTGGTGGGGCGGCGGCGCGTGGAGGTAACCGCCTCCTTGTGAGCCGGGTATCTCCTTGCGGTGGAAGTTACGGTGGCAGCCGCAGGCGGCGCATCGGAGGGACTCTAGAGTGCCGTCTTCTCCGGCCGGCATGAACTCTCCGCAGCCGTCGACCGTGTGGCCGCCGATGCCCACGGCGTGGTTCTTCAGGCATTCTTTGAATCTTGGGCGGAGGTGGGGCGGCGCGTGGGCGTCGAAGGCGGCGGAGGTTCGGTGGATGCTCGCGGTGTCTACGGCGTGGTGGTTGATGAAGTTGGCGGGTTCGGAGGAAACGGATATGGGTTCGGGTTCTTCTGGCTCGTCGGGTTCTTGATCATCGAAGTCCATTCTTTAGCTTTAATTTTTAGTCTCTCCTTTTTTGCTCTTTTTTCTTTAAGGTTAAGTTTGGAGTGAAGAGTTAATTATGATGAAGCTGATGTTATATATAGTTATATGAAAATATATAACATTTATTCACTTGGGTATATGGATTTGGTGTTGCAAGTTAGGTTTAGCTTTAGCCCTATAAGGATAAGAGTTCACCGGCAACTTGAAGCCTAGGTTTTTTGTTTATTTATGTGTAATATTGCATCTCATGATTGCGTATTTATTTATTATTTTTTTGATAATTTGTAGATCTTGAAGTTAGTAGTAGAATTTAGGGAGAAGATAAGATGATGTAAAGTGATAAAAGAGTGGCCAAAAGATATTCTTATCCCACTGTAAGAGGATTCTTGTAATATATCTTCGTCTTAATTAATAATAATATTCTCTTGTCATTTAGCCTGTCAAAATTGAAAAGAAAAAGGTAATCGTGTAAAGAGTATTTTGCTTTAATATTGATTCGAATAATTACATTACAATGCAAGAACGGTAAATCTTGTAATAGGATTTTCTACAGTTACAACGAGAACGAGTCACAGCTTGATGATGATCAACTGCTAGCCACATGTATTAGGGTTTTCGATATGTTATACGCATACGATAAGTTGAGTCTTACATTTACCTTTTTTAGTTATTTAATCCTATCTTTTTTGTGAGTTTCTTATGTTATTCAACATGTCAAACTTAGGGAATATCAACATATATATGTATTCTCTATTTTATTATTCACAACAATACATATACACTCTTGATTTACGGTTTTCAATACTATTCTTACACATAATCTCATCCAAAAAATAAGAAGACAAAGAAGCTTACTCAAATATATCATCCACATATCAAATGCACGCCTTCTTAACTTTTAGCAACGGAGAATATTGTTCTTTTAACTATCAAACTTTATCTTTTTACTTTCTGTAATACTTCATAAACGTGTCGTAACACGTCAAAACCTATGAAGACCATATTCGTTGGAAATTAGCAGTTAATGTCTATATAGATATACACATAGATGTTATTCCGTTAAAAAGGAATCAGAAAAAAAAAATAAAGATAATTTTCCCTACATGTTCTTCCCAAAAGTAGCCATTTAGAGATTAAATGTTAGACAGAATGTTATAGTTAAGTGAATAATAGGCATAAAAAATTCTGTGAATGAAGTAAAATGTACTTTGTATCGCTATTATTATTTGTTACAACACGAGAAAGTATAGGGCGTGGCACTTACACTTGAGATCAACAGATATACGAGTTATAATTAGTAACTATCGAATTAGGTTTACGAGTTATTCTAACAATCAGTTAAAGTAGGAAAATTGATTAATGACGTTACTTCTCGTACGTTTTCAAACATCGATAGACAAGTTTGAGGATTTCTATATCGAGTAACAATATAATCACATCGTTTAATTGTCATTACAGTAATCATTGTCCGGCACTAAAGATACAAATCTCGAGATTCTTATTTAGATATGATCCATTCATTGTCCTCTACAAACAATTAAGTAAAATAATTAAATTGGAATATTTGAGAGGGGTCCCTAACACTGACGGGGTTCATGTGATATCTCTTAAAACTGACTCGATGTGCCCTTACACACTATTGTCAGCTTGAGAAAATCGCTGTAATTCATATATATAATTCTGTAACTTGATTGTGTCTCGTTATTACATAGTTAATATATTATGATTTCTGAATGTCTAACTAAAGTAGAGATATTCTTATTTAACTATCTAAAATGTAACTACACAGGGATTTACGAGTACAAAGAAGGGTTTCTTCTATTCAGGGTAAATCATCCCAAAACTATATAAAATCTTTCGTTGTTTCCAACCAACGTCTAATGGATCTATTGTGGTGGTTATTATTTCCAATGTAAGAAAGGTATCTCATCACAATATTGTATGATTACACTATTATCTATCTTAATTGATATACGATAAGAGATCTATATGGCATATAATTCATACCCAAAAAGTAAATGATTCACCATTTAGATCCCCATTAAGCTTCCGTAGTTTACATTAAAATTTGTATCAAAAAATACATTCGTAGCAAATATACGATGGGAAAAAAGAAGCGGACAAAAAACTGAACGTACGAAACTCCAAATGCCTTCACATGTTATCTTCTAAACTACGCAATGATGATCGCAGTAGCAAGCAGGTACTGTTTGGCCAATTACACTCTTTTATATATTTTTCAGTTTTTTTATCTTACATTTCTGTCAACTAATTTACAGAAGATGTCCAATCGCCATCAGAAAATTGCCAGCATGAAATTGCTGAAAATTTTCCCCCTTTTTCTTTTTTTTTTCCTTCAAAATTTCATGCTAGAGTAGAGATGGATGACATCACCTTCTTAAAAAAAAAAATGGTTCGTATCAACCCGGCCCGTGCCCATTGCCGACCCGTTAGATATGCCTTTAGTACACGATGATCAAGACATTACCTTTTCTGTGATAATGTGTAATAACTAAAAAAAGGGCTAAGTGTGCGTTGTTTAAAAAAGTGAGAAAATTGCGGGCAAAAGGGAACAAAGATTGTGACAAGACGATGAAACATGTAGTGTAGTGGGCTCTCCCTCCCATCTCTATTCTCCCACTGTAATGTATTTAATTAAATAAAATTCTCATAAAATCAAATTAATTCCCTCTTCCCCAAAAACCCAGTAACAATGCAAACTTAATTAATTAATTAAAAAAAATAGAATTTCCTTGGTTCTGTTACCTCATGGTTGTCTCATATTTTGTATCTGTCTCCTACTTCTGATACTGATGCTCCATCCATCATCTTTTTCCTTGATCATATCATTACAGCTAATGCATTGACAAGACATCAACTCATATTAAACTGTGACATAATATAATATCCCACCCATGATTTTATCCAATGGCCCCCATAATTAGTTCAATTTCGATTAAGTAACTCAGATTACTGCCAAGAAAATAAAAATTGAATCTTTAGTTCCATTGAAATGGAGTTGGAGGATTATTCAGTTTAGGTTTTTAACTTATAGGAAGAAAAGAGAAGACCCCTCTTTTTCAGACATATAAACAGCAATTTGTGAGAAGAGAAGTCATGTGAATTGCTTTGCAAAGGAAACAGAAGTAAAGAGTTGCTCCCAATAATCGGAGAAGAAGGAATTTAAATGAAATTAAAACAGTCACAAGCCATGTTTTTTGGTCTGACAATAAAAAGGGACAATCTTGTCCAGCTTGCAAACTAAATGGAGGAACTATATTTGCTCATTGGCGTTGATGGTAGTAACTGAGTTCATATCATAAATATGGAAACAAGCCCCATGTGATGGAATGATGCATTCTTATTTCTTTCTTTTGCTATTATATCATGTGTATGTGATGTAATAAACACAGCTATTTTGATTCTGTACAGGTACACACAAATATGATGCAGCAAAGGGTCAGAAATAGCTTTACGTAAACCGTGATGTATTATTTTATTATACAAATACAAAGATCCCAATATAAGTATATGAATCAATAGAAATGACAATGTATTACCTACTTGTAGTAATGATTCTTGCAGGCAGTTTACTACTGCTCCTTTCCTTTGTAATTCAAAAAAGCCCATTTACCGTTGGGAGCGAGCGATTGGGCTTATTTTGGGCCCAAATGCATTGTGCAATGACCCGTTATCGGCCCAATGATAGACCCAATACAATCTATCGGGTCAAAACCCCGAACTAATTACGAGGATCTGCTTGATTAAATCTAAATTAGTAAAATAAGATAATATTAAGTCAAACACGATTAATAGAATATATAATTTCAATTATATTGATGATCATTGACTCGATAGTTTTTATTGCACAAGCACGTTCAATCATATGCCATGATAGAAGAATGTATCAATTGTATTATTAAATTATTGGTATTATTGTTTTCTCCGACCAATTAAGGCTGGACTTTCCCAGTTATAACGGCTCTCTAGTCTCTATTCCAGCCAATCGAGCTCTAAATTATTACAAAATATTATTCTTGATTTCAATAATTGACACAGCTAACTACAAGCTAGTTTGGATCGTTTGATAAAGTCATTGGCCGCCAATTAATTAATAGTTATGTCTAAGCACTTATTTATACATCTTAATTTATAGTAAACCTCCAACGGTTATACATCATCTCCAATAATATATATTTTAATCATTATATGTAGTACAAGATAATCATAGCTTTCTTGCAAGAAAGGCCTGCATGCCTGTCCATGTTCTGAGAAGTAATAATTTAAAAGATATTCAAGTACTGGTGTTTAATAACAAAATCAAATCCCTTTTCTATACCATGTTAATATTATACAACATCAATTATTAACTAATGTTAATTGCATTTGTATATAAACAGACATTGTTATATCAGCCACTTTCGTCTTAAACTAAATTCTCTCTTCTAACATTTCGTCTCTCTCTCTCTCTCTCTCTACTCTGAAAACTACCAAAATGGCCTCATCAGCAACTCTGAAGCTATTCGTCCTACTCTCTCTCATAGCCACCTCATGCATGGCTCAGTCCCCCGCCGGAGCTCCACGAGTCTCCCCCTCCGCCGCTCCCACGGTGTCTCCGCCGTCAACCTCCCCATCTAAGTCGCCGGCGGTAGCCCCCTCCCCCAGAGCCGCCGCACCTGCACCAGAGAGCACCAAAGCATCATCACCATCGCCTTCTAAAGCGGCGCCAGTTGCGCCGGCCTCCTCCGCGCACCCTGGTCCGGCCGGCGGTCCACCCGCCGACCAGACCCCCGCCGGCGGTTCGAACCATGGGTTCGTGAGCAAAGCAGCAGTTGGTGGGACTTTCGCCGCGGTGGCCCTCGTTTCATTTGCATTGATCATCTAATACTTTTTTTTCAAGACCTTTAATTAAATTTGGTATAATGGGTTGTGTTTGTTCGTTTATTTCTCCTTTTTTTTTAATACGTTAGTGTTTTTCTGTTATATTATTTTCGTTTTGATTCGAGTATGAAGTGGTGCATGGTGTATGTACATTGCATCGAATTAAGCGAAACATTTTTCTCATTCTTTTAGTGCACATGTTTGATTTGCAGTTTAATGAGGTAGTCGTTAACAAAATTAATTAATGAGGTGCAAATATGCAGACTACGTATCCACTGTTTGTTCCAATAAAAGAAAATCGTTATTAATATATGTTTTGGTATTAAATTTGCTGGCTTTAGTTTAAAGGAATAATCTATGCACATGATAGCACACGACAGTGTCGCGGCTCAAGAATTTAACAAATTGGATTTATAGATTGATATAAATATCGTATATTTTAAATATAATAATGACATAAATTAGTATAAATGCGAAGAATACAAGGAGGAAGTTTGGTAATGCCGATAATTACGGGCTTGAGCCGAGAGCAAACGCCTAGCTATTAATTCGGCTCGACTTATTTCTTTACCCTAGGCCAATATAGATTTATTCTTTAGTTTAATAGTTCTAATTTTAATAAAAAGTCAAACTATTTTCAATATATTATAATCTTCACCAAAACAAATGACTTCATAGATCCAACTTGAGATACATCTAAATCTTACAGGAATACTTGATTGATGGACGAAATATTTTCTAATTTAGGTGTTGTTTGGAGCAATTTACGTACGCCATCGCCATTCTCAATTGGAAAAAAAAAAAAGAAATCCTCAATAATATTTTCAAGGGAGCTTCGATTTTCAAGGGAGCTTTGATTTCAGGCCCTAGTCATATAAAACATAGTTTTAAGGACCTATTTTTCATAAACTTCAAAGTAAAAGGACATAAACAGTGATTTGACGAAAATGCCCTTGTAGGTATTTATTATCTTTTGGTATACATTTTAGACGATGTGGTACGAAAAAGGAGTAAAGTGGTATAATTACCATTGTCGTTAACAAAACTGGTACTAGAAAGGAGTAAATTAATATAATTACCATATGAATTGTTATCAACTGGTACGAGATATTAATTATTCTCATGTGGTATTTATTTCAAATGATTCGGTAAGCGGTATAATTAGCACATAAATTGGTAATCAACTAACGAGATATTACTTACCTCATGCGGTATTGATTTCAAATGATTTGGTATGAGAAAGGCATAAAGTGGTATAATTACCATATGAATTGTTACTCAGGTAGTACGAGATATTACTTATTCTCATGTGGTATTTATTTCAAATGATTCGGTACCAGAAAAGCATAAAGTGGTATAATTACCATATGAATTGTTACCAAAAAACTGGTACGGGATATTACTTATTATCATTTGGTATTCGTTTTAGAAGATGTGATACTAAGTGGAGAAAAGTGGTATAATTAGCAGATTTGGTACCAGATTGCAATAAAGTGGTACATTTGGTACATTTGAAAATAATGTGGTACCAGATTGCGATAAAGTGATACATTTGGTATTTAATATTAGCGGATGCGCTACTAAAAATGAGTAAAGTGGTATAATTATCATAAGAAGCGTTATCCAAATCGGAATAATAAAATATACCATTTGGTACCAGATTGCGATGAAGTGGTATCGAATAAGCAGGTCCGTGTTTTGGGCTGAAAAGCTGAATAAACAAGGGTAAAAAAGTCTTTTTGCAGCATTTGGGGCCTGAACTCTAATAAAACCTTAAATTGGGTCCTTCTCTTTAGCCCAAACATTAATGGGGCCTGATTTCTAACCAAACTTGCTAATGGGGTCTGGAATTTAAATAGCCCTATTTTCAATAGTATGTTAGCCATGATCGTCAAAAACTTCATCATCGTCATCGAGCTACAGCTTAATCTATCATCGAACAGTATGCAAAAAGTCAACGATCGTTCTCAAGATCAAAATCACATACCTTCCTAAGAAAATTCTTGAAATTCGACGCAACTTATGGGATTTCCACGTTGATATTCGATTAATAAACCTCGAGTCTCGGCCTGGGTGTTCAAAAGTCGGGTTAACCGAGTTACCGAACCGAAAATCGAAAATTCGGTCTCGGTTCTTAAAAATAGAAAACCGAAATTTTCGATTTTTCGTTTCGGTAATTCGGTTAACCGAATAAAAACCGAAAAATCGAATTTTAATAAATTAATTAATATATATTTAATAAATTAATATTTATATATATATTTAATAAATTACTTAATATATATAAATTAATTCGATTTTGGTATTATTTTTTCCCCAAAATTTAATTATTTTAATTTCGGTTTTTTGGTCGGTAACCGAAACCGAACCGAAAAAAAATTCGGTTTTAACCGAAACCGAACCGATTCTTCAAATAAAAAACCGAATTTTTGGTAACCGAATTTTCGGTTCGGTTTGGCCAAAAAATAAAATCGGCTACTTAAGGCTGAATTTAGTGGGGCGATTTAATTCGAACCCATTAAAACCGAATTCCTAACAATTTCTCTCTCTTTCTCAAAAAACGAATTCGTACATAACATCTTATTTAAAAATGGAAAAGAAAGTAATTGGATAAATACCTATCAAAAAGTCAGATAATCAAAGGCACATCATCTGGAAGCTAAAGACTTTTGAGTGGAAGCATAACGGCATCACATTGAAATCTCATTTAATATATAATAATATATTTACATAAGGTTAATCAATGACTCATAAATACTTCAAAGAAAAAAAAAAACATTTCTCTAATACGACTAGGTCACGCCCGCCGGCTTCACTTCAGGTCAAGCCACAAATCTTCTACTAAATATATTAAACTCTTAAAAAAAGTCCAAATTACCAAAATCAACGCATGCACACATTTTCCCTACCGTAATAAATAATAGGAAGGCTTATTAAAAATCAAATATCATCTCTCTGTATTTCGGACAAAAAATCTCTCCCCGTCTGCATATCACCATGTTCCGTTCAAGATCGAGGTACTTGCTTGCTCATGATGTCTTAAAAGTTAAAACCCATATATTCATTGCAAAACAAGACTTTTTCAGTGGTCTATATTTTTTTATATGTAAAATTTCTTCGAATAGGGTTTTCAGATCGGGCTCTTCGTCTTCGTCGATATCGAGGAGCTTCTCTGCAAGAATATTCTGTGGAGGCGACGCTGTTATGCCCAAGTCTTCAAGCGAAGAAAATTTCAAGGTATTATTATTACATGTGTTTCTCTTTATCATAGCCCACGAAAGAAATAATTTAGAGTTACTAAATTCGAATACAGAATGATAATCTTTCGCCCACTCGCAAGCTCAAGGAGGACTTAAAGTCGACCAAACGAAAGCTAAGCATCGCCGAGTTGGAAAAAAAGCGAGCCCTCGACGAAGCTTACCTGGCGAACATTAGGGCGAAAGAGGCGTCGTCCTTGGAAAAAGACGGCGGCGCCCTCAACAAGGAGATCGAAAGTTTGAAGCTATGGCTATTAGATACGAGGGAAGAATTGAAGTTCAAGGATCGAAAGATCGAATCTTTAGAAGCTGAACTTGTGAAGGCGAGGAAAATCGAGGGCTTGATGGCGGAGAAGGAAAGAGATATGATGGCTATGATTTACGGAAATAATACGAGGATTCAAGAATTGGAAGCTGAAGTAGAAAGGATGAAATCGTCGGAGTCTGAAATTCTAGGGTTTTTAGCTGCCCAGGGCGAAGAACTCGACGCAAGAATCTCTGAGCTCGAAGAATCGAAGATCGAATCCATCTTATTCCTTAGCACGATTAGGTCTATGCAAGAATCGTTAGAAAGCGAGAGAAAAACCCTAGAAAAGTCAGAGAATTTGAGAGACGAACTTAGGGCGTCGGTCGAAGCTGAGAAGAAAAGCTCGAAGGCTTTGGAAGACGTAAAGCTGGCGATGAGCAAAGCAGCAGAAGAGTCGAACTTAGCCCAGAAAACGCTCAGCGAGGCGAAAGATGGATTCTTGCGAGAAAAGGCAAGAGCTGAGAAGTACGAAGATCTCTTGCATGAAGCTAAGCAGAAGGTAGAATTGTACAAAAATATGTCGGATAGATTGAGCGTCGAAGGTGAGGACGCTTTTCTCGCATGGAACGAGAAAGAGAAAGTTTTCGTGGGATACATCAAAAGAGCCGAAGACGAAAGAGATGGCGCACGGCGAGAGAAGGAGAAGTTCGCCGAAATGTTAAAATCGGCGGAGATAATGGTAAGAACTACGAGGGAAGAAGCAGATATACTGAGGCGTTTACTGAGGAAGGCCGTCAACGAAGGAACCGCCGCGAAGGAGCTTATTTCATGATCGGAAAACATTATTATCTCTTTTTTCTTTAATTTTTTTTTTCAAGACTGAAAAGATGGATCAATCAGAAAAAAAAAACCCAGACACACATATGTTCCTCACAATCTCAAAAAAATGAAAAGAAAAATTAAACCCCCTCGATTATTGCGAACAAATCAGGTCCTACAGCACATCCTATTCTTCTCGGGGATTACCTGCGCGGGGCCCGGGACGAGGATCTTCTTGCCCGTCAACTGCCCCGGAATTCCATTTCCCTGCCCGTCCTCCGCAATTAGGCTCTTTTTGTTGACGATGTTGAAGATCTCGGTCAGCACGGTGGAGAACGCCTCTTCGACGTTGGTCGCATTCAATGCGGATGTTTCTAGAAAGAAGAGACCTTCCTTTTCGGCGAATTCCCTGGCGTCCTCGGTGGGGACCGCCCGCTGGTCTTCTAAGTCGGTTTTATTGCCGACGAGGATTATTACAATGTTCTTGTCAGCGTGCGCCCGCAGTTCTTCGAGCCATCGAGGGATGTGTTCGAACGTCTGGCGTTTCGTTAAGTCGTAGACCAACATGGCTCCTACGGCTCCACGGTAGTATGCGCTCGTCACTGCTCTGTATCTGTTTTTCACGGAAGAAACAAATGGGATTCTTATAAATATTGAATATTTTTTTGTCGCATTTAAAATGAAGAACGATATGGGATTCTTAAAAATCGAATCTTTTTATTGCATTTAAGACCAAGATCAGGGGTGCATATATCCCTATTTCCTACGAAGATACCACAAAAATGCTCCACAAACTTGATCGAATCGGCAAGAATTAGCTATGTAATAAACGTTATAAACTCCTCCTCTGTGTGTACGTTCATACTTCTTCATAGTAAAAGACTAAGCAAAGCATGAGATAAATGCAATTTCTCAGCTTTACATGGTCTTCTCTCTTAGGACATTTATGCTAACGAAAGGGCCTCAAATCAACTTCATTAGTAAGAATTAAAAGCTAATTATAAGCCAAGATCGAACATAAAAAGCTCAATTCAACTCATTAGTCTCTGCAAACAGAATGCAATCGGCTCCCAATTGTAAATCCTTACAGCTACTTCCATCGCAAAATCAGATTCAATATAAGCAAAAGATCAAATCAGCAATAAGACAGGCATCCCATTACCACTTCATAAGTTCAAAAGAAAATAAGAAAAGATTGAAAGATAAGAAAAAAGAGTAACCTTTCTTGGCCAGCAGTGTCCCAGATCTGAGCTTTGACGGACTTGTGCTGAATGACCATGGTTCGCGTCTGAAATTCGACGCCGATGGTGGCTTTTGAATCCAAGCTAAACTCATTACGAGCAAATCTTGAGAGTATCTGAGACTTGCCAACTGCTGAGTCGCCGATTAGGACAACCTTGAACACGTAATCTATCTTGGAGCTCGAATCGCCATAGCCTCCACCACTCGTCATTTCTCGCGAAGCAAGCAAGAAAAGGCCTTTCTTTCTTGTAAAGAACAAGAAATGTGAAAAAAGAGAATTTTGGGAATTTGAGACGGAAAAGGCGGAGGAGATTTAGATAGAGAGAGATAGAAAGTTCAAAAAGATTGGGTTTCTTTTTTTTTTTTTTTGTCTTCCCGTGTATTCAATTGCTATTCTTGAAAACATTGAAATTGAGTTTTCATTTCTTGTTAATATCTATTCTATTATATTTCATTTTACCTTTTATTAAGCGTGAGGGTGTTTATAACTTGCTTTTTTTTTTCTGTTAATTAAAAAAAAAATTGATTTTGAAAAAAAAAAATAAATTAAATTGATAAAAAAAATTAAAAAATCACACACTATTTTCTAATTAATTTATATTACTATTTTTAGTTAATTCTTATACCTTTAATTTTATAATTTATATATATTTACATAATTAAATTGAAATTATAATTTCACTTAATTATTTTAAATTAAAACAAGTTTAATATTATATATTTATATATAGGTTCACAAGAATAATAGTCTTTTAATAACATTCTCATATCCATACACATTCACACATTTCAAACGAAATTATGAATACGCTGAGACTCGAATTGTAAAAATCATATATTATTATTTATCCATAACATAATACATAATATATGATTATGCGATCGATTTTCTAGCTTTTTTTGCATCCATTTCCAGTTCTCTCAAGCTTGGAATTATTATTACCAGCAGCAGGTACTTGGAGGAGGATGGACTTCAATAATCTGTAAAACTCTTTAGATTTCTCCATATTTATCGCATGCCCTGCTTTTTTCAAGATCACCAGCTCCGCCGTGTCTCCCAAGTGCCTGAGTTCGCATTGTAATAACACAAATTGCAAGAAAATTGAGGGCGAAAAAATCATGGCAAGCAAAATCGCCAAGAAATAAAAAAAGGTATTACCTTTTTAATCTGTGGGCCAATTCTATTGGGAAGATCTGATCATGCTCTCCCCAGATTATCATGGTAGGCTGAAAGAAACAGACATGAGATCGCAGGGACAAGATTATGCTCAATAGCGAGGAAAATCATGACCAAAAGAGGGATTCATTAGATTCGCTTCACCTGAGTTATTACAGGGAGATCTGAAAGCTTTCTGCCATTGTGTAGAGCATAGATCAACTCTTTTCTTTCTTGGAAATTCTCTGTATTCATTACCTGCCCAGAAAACAGAGAGAAAACCTTCTCAAGAACCCCAAATCACGACACGACTATAGGAATTAGATCTCAAAACAAAACGACAGACAAACTCAACACATACGTCGATGAAATCAGAAAGAAAGCAAGAAGGCACATTCTTGAACGGCTTGTAAAAAGCCAATCTCATCAGCTCCCTAAGCTTCTTAGGCGTCCTAGCCAACAATATATCCACAGCTTCTTCCAAGCTGTTAACTCTAAACATCCCTTTTTCAAGATCAATCTCCTCCATACAAACGCCTGAACACGCAATCACAACCCTATCGATCCTTTCTCCGTACATCGACGCCATACTATAGGCCACAAATCCGCCGTAGCTCAGCCCCACGACACTCAGCTTAAAGCCGGCGCCGTTCGTCAGTAAAGCCTCCATGGCCCTCATCACGCACTGGGCTTGGAAGGATTCGGTTCTTTCGGGTCGGGTCGTGTAAGATTTTCCGAAGAATAGCAGGTCGGGCACGTAAAGGTTGAATCTTGAGGATAGTGACGAGATGAAGAAGCTCCACTGCCACATTGCGTTGGCGCCGATGCCGTGGATTAGGAGGAGATTGGGTTTTGTGGGCTTTGGGGATTTTGGAGCCCAGCAGTGGATCGCCGTGCCGTCGCCGAGGTCGGTGGTGGTGGATTTTAGGCCGGAGGAGGAGAAGGTGCGCTTGAACCATGAGTTACTTGTGGAGGTGAAGCTGAAGCACGACGGCGAGGGAGATGAGTTGGGCGGCGGCGGCGGCATGGTGGTGGTGGGATCTCTTTTGACCAGTCTTTGATAACGAGGATGGTTGTAAGAGAGAGGTCAAAGATCATGTGATTTCGCAAGTTGGTTCTTTTCAGACCATAAAATAATATCAAGAAAATGAAAAGAAATTATAGGATTTCGTAGAGGACAAAAGAAGATTACACACACCACAATCAATGTCATTTTTGTAGCCGTCTTTCTTGTCTTTTATTGAGTATGGGGCTCATACTTTCCTAGTGCGTTTTGAGCTAATAATAATGCTTCCTTTGGTCCTTTCGGACCTTTCCCTTTCGTTTTGACAAATATATGATTAAATAACATACAAAATGCTTGTTTGAACAAGAATCCGTTGTAGTCTAGTTGGTTAGGATACTCGGCTCTCACCCGAGAGACCCGGGTTCAAGTCCCGGCAACGGAATATATTTTTGTTTTACCTTTTATTTTTTATTATTTTGTATCGATATTCAGAACAAGAATAAAGCTGTGCTCCTCCCAGGGGCGGATCCAGGAATTTTTAATTGGGGGGGCCGTAAATATTTTTTTTTTTGCTTTCCCGAGTCTTTTTTAAGTAAACGACTATGGTATTCCGCCGCACACTCGAGATGAGCTTAATTATGTGAGAATATTTCGCTTGAGATATATCTATGCTCTTATATTAATTTTAGGGGGCTTAAAAACCATTTTTGGTGTATCTATTAACCACTAATAAATTGGCAAGTGTTATTTCATTATACTATTAATAAGGAAAAAGTCACGTTCATCGAGAAACTGTAATTCGGTTTCATATCTTATTTATCTACGATAAAAATTATTATAAAAACAAAATAAAAGAAAATCCCGCGTTAATATGTATGGCACACACATAGTGTGCCAAATTACTAGTCTCATTGTTGACTAGCTCAATTTGGAAGATCAAGATACTATTAATTGACTATCATAAGGTATTGGAAAATATAGAAAATTACATATTAAATCGAATATATTAACGAATATGTATTAATGTATTAACAAAAAATAATCTTAAAAAAAAGAATTAACACGAAAAGACAAAGTGTCAGAATAACTAAAAAGTAACTCAATAAGAATGAAAAAACAAAAATGAAAAGAACTAAAAAGAATAATAATAGAAAACTGAAATGCATAAAATAACAGAAAGCACTAAGATAACTTAAAAAAGGAAGAAAGGAACTAAAAGCATAATAAAAAACAAACAATTAAACTAATAAAAACAAAAAGAAAGGAACTAAAAGCATAATAAAAAAACAAACAATTAAACTAATAAAAACAAAAGAACGGGAAAACTTCAAATGGGTTTGAACCCATGACCTTGTAGATAAAACCTCACGTTACTAACCACTGTGCTGCTCGCCATTTTGTTTATATTTTATATTCGATACTTATATATACATATTTTTCAACATAACATATATATAGCACTAAAAACTTCGAAAATTTTCGCGGGGGCCGTGGCCCCCTCGGGCCACAACGTAGATCCGCCCCTGGCTCCTCCTCTTTTCAAAGTAGGCGCCACACTGTTCAATATTCTAAAACAAGAAAGACCCTTCCTTTGATTATTGTTACTTACAGGTATGTTCTCTTCGCTGGACGTTCACTTATTATATCTCTAGTAATAATAAGGCAGATGCTGTACAAAATTAACTATAAGAAACTGACTTTGCCTAGCCTGTCGAATATTTCCGATTAGTCAAGATTCTTGTTCTTTGTGTTTTACTTTGATTAACTGTGTTCTCTGTCGTTAAGTTTGTGACATTCCATTTTCTCTTGTTTGGTTTCAGAGTAATAAAAGATTGGAGCTTTATGCGAAGGGTTTCCTATGCTAATTGCTAGATTTCGCTATTTATGCAAAACTGTATATTTTAGGGCTTGCAGTTAATTCTTTATTCATCAGAGTAGGAGGGAAATATATGATGTCCCATTTTCTTATATAGTTCCTACGAGCAAGTTAGTTGATGTTAACAAACACGTAAGAGCAAGTTATACGAGGCACGATGGGCTACATAGACGAGATAGTAATTGTTCTAAAATTTTACAAGATACACTTTTACCATTAAATTACCAAAAAAAAAAAGGCTCAATTAAGACATTTTTTTGTCACCCGTGGACTGCATGACCTAGTGGTTTCGGTCGAGACATTTTCAGTACACGAGTTCCGGGATTTAAGAGTTAAGACAAAGACTTATTCGTAAAATACTCGAAAATGATACAACAAATCAAAGGGGTGGATTAGGTTTGTATTCTTGCTAATATTCCCTTAATTATACTAAATCATGTATTTTATAATCCCACATTAAGATACCACAGCAATTTTTATAAGATATGTGTTAATGTTGAGCCTTCAACACTGGCAATGTTGGGGTAACATTCTAGTCAACATCTGTTGACTGAGAGTGTTCCCTTTCTCAGTTTTATCTTTCATGCCCAAAACTTGTTTAATCCGTATCTTGGCTATTTTTAGTGATGTGCAGGACTTATATAAGGATAGGGAATGGATCAAACCGTGTGGAAAACGTGTGGAGCTGCTTGAACGAATTTAGGAAGTGCACTTACCTTAAATAGAAGATTTGAAGATCAAAAGAGAATTGGTTAAGTGACTACCAAGATTAGAAGATCTGAATATCAAAGAGAATCATTCAACCAGCTACCATAAATAGGAGATAAGAGATCGGCCGATTAGATGAGAAGAATCGAACTAAATATATACTATATTTAGAGAGATCTTCGAAGAGATATTCAAGGGATCTTTTATCAATTCAAGATGGAGCCAAGACCTTTAAATAAGAGTTATTTTCGAGCTGCAAAGTACGACTTTCGAGAGAGCTTTCATGGAGTAACTTTGAGCGACATATCGAGCGAAAACGATGAGCGAAACACATATCGAGTTTGAGCGAGTTTTACACATTGCGAGAGTTGTCTTTTTAGTCTAGCTTTTCAAAGGTCGAAAGATCTTGTAGTTTGCAGAATCCTTTTTGATTCGTAGGTTTTGCTAGACGAGTTTTTGACTATCCTTTTTGATAGTTTGTAATCCATCTTTATAGTGGATTTTTGCGCCTTGAGGCACGCAGCTAGTTATTTGACTTGCTGCATAAAATCACTTCTCGTGTTCGTTTAAGTTTCGTCACTAAGTACTTATTATTTCCGCTGTGCGCTTTGAGTGATAGTGAATGTTAGCCTAACATTTCGTCCAACATCAGTACAGTACTTAGTGTGTTTTACATCCATTAGTACGGGACCACTTCAAAGTGGTATCAGAGCCTCCGCTTGACGTGACTAAGCGTTTTTGATCCTTTATAATGGATGTTTCAAGTTCAAATTACATCGGCAAAGTCCCTGTGTTAGACGGCTCCAACTACGCCTATTGGAAGGTTCGTGTTCGACAGTGCATCAAATCCATAGATTTGCGAGCATGGGAGTCTGTGCTCCACGGTTACTCTACACCAAAAACTGCCCAGGATGTTGATGGTGAAGTCGTTGAGAAACCAGTCAATCAGTGGACACTCCAAGAGAAGAGCGCCACCGAGTTCAATGATAAAGCCCTTAATGCCATCTTCTCTTCGGTGGACATCTTCATGTTCAAAATCATACAAAATAGTACTACGGCAAAGGATGCGTGGGATCTACTTCAGAGGTACTGTGAAGGCGATGCGAGTGTGAAGCAGACACGTTTTCGGCTACTCCTCAACCAATTCGAAAACCTCAGAATGAAGGATGATGAGGATGTTACCACATACTTCGGCAAAATTCTGTCGATCTCGAGCGAGTGCGCCAGTCTCGGGGAGCCGATCGCGAATAAGGTATTAATATCTAAAGCAATTCGAACACTAAATGCGAAGTTTAATGTAAAGGTAGCTGCGGTCGAGGAAGCCCACAATTTGTCGACGATGGATCTCAACACGTTGATGAACATCATGAAGAACTTTGAGACCAATCTCGAAGTACAAGACAGGGCCTCCCGCGGAAAAAGTCTCGCACTGATCAGTCAGCCATCCAAAGATCTAACTGAGGTTGATCCCAATTGCGATGAGGATATGGCTATGTTCGTGAAGAAATTCACAAAGTTTCTTCAAAAGAATAATGTCGAGCAGAATGTTGGCCCAACATTCAGGAAGGGCCAGAATGCCAAGGCAGAACCTTCGTCTGCGCCTCCGTTCGTTAAACGCAAACCTGATGGAAAGAAGAAGAACATCAACTATGATTCTGTGAGATGCTATGAATGTCAAGGTTGGGGTCATTTCACCAACGAATGTGCCAACACACTTCGCAAGCATGGAAAATCACTTTGGGTTGATCTTTCCGACGATGAAGATGAGGAACAGTACCCTAAGGAGTCCAGGCATTCATCAGTAACCATACACTGCTTCTCAGACAACGAAGAAGAAGATCATCAAATTGGCTTTACGGCGGTAACTGATGTTGAGCCAATATTTGACTCAACATCTGGGAAACAAATCATTTTTGATTATGATGACTCAAACTGTTTTGATGGGTTTTTGAGTTCTGATGACTTAGGTACAGAATGTTGCGAAGAAGTTCAGCTGAGCGAAGCCCTTGAGTTGATGTCCGCACAATACGAAATTGAGAAGGCGAAAAATTTGCAACTCAAAGCCGCTGTTGAAGTACTGTCCGAGGAGAATGAGAAGAATGAAAAACTGATCGAAAGCTTGGTGGATGGTATGAACAAAATGGAGGCCGTGCTGACACGTAAGGACACAGAAATTGACAAGCTACAGAAGCGGGTTTACGAGGCTGACCAGACCTTCTTGAAATTGAACAAGGGTAAATCGACCCTTGATGAGGTATTGTCCCTAGGTGTTTTTGATAAGCAAGGTCTAGGATTTAGTTCTCAGCCCATTACTGATCCAAAACCCGTAACCCATGTTCAGCCTAAAATAGTTTTTGTGAAACCTCGTGCCACGAATGATGTTAGTGAAAATGTGAGAGTAAACCCGAGTCCGAAGCATGCTACCCCTGAGAATAAGGATAGCTCATATATTTGCCATCATTGTAAGCAAACTGGTCACTTAAAACCATTTTGCTGGAAATTGAAGAGGGAGATTTCTGCAAAGAAGTCGATGTCGGCTGAAATGTCACCCAACATTCTGCTCAACATTGAGAAATCAGTGTTGAAAGGAGTGGATGGAGAAAACTCAGCTGGCTCATCTTCGAATTCTAGTAAACAGAATGCTGTTATATCTACTAAGAAAGTTTGGCTCGAGAAATCTGGTCCTAAATGCCATGTAGTGTATACCTCCTTGCGAGCTAACGTGACAGGTTCTTGGTACTTCGATAGCGGGTGTTCCCGACATATGACGGGTACCAAGGCGTATCTTAGCGATTATATACCATTAAGAAGTGGATCTGTGACGTTCGGAGGAGGTGCTAAAGGGCGAATTCTCGGCCGAGGTAGACTCAACGTGCCCGATTTTCCCAAGTTGAGCAATGTGCTCCATGTCGACGGGCTCGTTGCGAATCTAATCAGCATAAGCCAACTCTGTGATGATGACCTTGAGGTAAGGTTTAATAAAGAATGTTGTGAAGTGTTTAACAGCAATTCTGTGCGAGTGATGGCAGGTAAAAGATCGAGCGATAACTGCTACCTAGTCGGCGACAAATCCGGTGTGAAGGACGTATGCCAACTATCAAAAGCCGAGGACGATGTGGTACTTTGGCATTTCAAATTGGGCCACGTTAACTACCGAACCTTGGAGCAGCTTATCAAACACGGAGCCATCAGAGGTATCCCAAAGCTCAAGGAGTTTGGTAAGGTTGTTTGTGAGTCATGTTTGAAGGGTAAGCAAGTGCATGCTAGCCATAATGTTGACCAACATGCTGCCCAACATTTTAAAACTGCTCATTGTTTTCAGCTTATTCACATGGATTTGATGGGTCCGATGGAAGTAGATAGCATTGGTGGTAGGAAATATGCATATGTGCTCGTGGATGACTTTTCTAGATATGCATGGATATTCTTTCTTAGGGAAAAATCTGAATCTTTCGATTTCTTTAAAAAATTTTGTGCCATGATTAAGAACAATTTTAGTGCTACTATTTTTCGTATTAGGTCTGATCATGGTAGAGAATTTGAAAATCAATCATTTGATGAATTTTGTGATAAGAAAGGTATTATGCATGAGTATTCATCTCCTAAGACGCCCCAACAAAATGGGGTGGCCGAAAGGAAGAATAGGACTTTACAAGAAATGGCACGTGTTATGTTGCATTCTAAGAATCTTTCGAAGAGGTTTTGGGCTGAAGCGTTGCATACGGCATGTCATATATCTAATCGTGTGTTCTTTCGTCATGGTACTAAAATGACTTCGTATGAATTGTTGAATGGGAAAAAGCCTACTGTCAAGTACTTTCATGTTTTTGGATGCTACTGCTATATGTTGAATGATCATGAGTACTTGACTAAGTTCGATTCGAAAAGTGATAAGTGCATTTTCTTAGGATACTCGTCTAATAGCCGCGCATATCGTGTGTATAACTTGCGCTTGAAGTCCGTTCAGGAATCAGTGAATATTGTGTTTGATGATACTACTGATCTTAGCAGAATGTCCCCTCAAGTTGATATTTCAGATGTTATACAAGCTGTCAGTGAAACAGAGGATGAAAATGTTGAGCCAACATCTGACTCAACATCTGTGCCAGAACAGAACACTGAGGCTGAACCCAGTGAAGTGCGACGAGATCCGCCAGCTAAGATTCAGAAAGATCATCCCTCTGACCTTATTATTGGAGACGTGAACGAAGGAAGGAGAACCAGAGACAAACCACGCAAGGATTATAAGTATATGGTAAGAAACGTATGCATGAACACAGTATACGCTGAGGTACGTTTTAATTGTTTTGTGTCTGAAATAGAACCTAAGAATGTCCTTGAAGCTCTCAAGGATAATTTCTGGATAAATGCGATGCAAGAGGAACTCTTGCAGTTTGAGAAAAACCAAGTATGGACCTTAGTCCCACGGCCGAAGGACATTAATGTCATAGGCACGAAGTGGATCTTTAAGAATAAATTTGATGAACTTGGTAGAGTTGTTAGAAACAAAGCACGTTTAGTAGCTCAGGGTTATACGCAAGTTGAGGGCATAGACTTTGATGAGACTTTCGCTCCCGTGGCTAGGTTAGAATCAATTAGGTTGTTATTAGCTATTGCATGTTGGCTTAACATCACGTTACACCAAATGGATGTTAAGGGTGCGTTTTTATATGGGTATATTGATAAAGATATCTATGTTGAACAGCCTAAGGGATTCGAGGATCCACATTTTCCTAACCATGTTTTTAAGCTGCAGAAAGCTTTGTATGGACTAAAGCAAGCGCCTCGAGCCTGGTATGGTAGGTTAGCTACATTTTTACTTGAATTTGGATTCACTCGAGGTGAGGCAGACCGTACGCTGTTTGTTAAAAGAGTCGGTTCTGATCTTTTAATTGCTCAAGTTTACGTAGATGATATTGTTTTTGGATCGAGCTCACAGTCCATGTTAGATCAGTTTGTGCAGACGATGAACTCCACGTTCGAAATGAGCATGATTGGAGAGCTAACTTATTTTTTAGGCTTGCAGATTAAGCAGAGCGGCGACGGGATCTTTATGTCCCAAGAGAAGTACGCGAAGAACACTGTCAAGAAGTTCGGGTTGGACACAGCAAAGGTAATGAAAATGCCTATGGGGTCTACGCAAAAGGTAAGTAAGGACAATGTTGGACAGAATGTTGACCCAACATTGTATCGATCTATGATAGGCAGTTTATTGTACCTATCTGCTAGTAGACCTGACATCATGTATAGCGTATGCGTATGTGCTAGATATCAGTCTGAACCTAAGGTTTCTCATCTTAATGCCGTTAAGCGTATTCTTCGTTATGTGAGTGGAACATGTAGCCTAGGATTGTGGTTCTCCAAAGATACTAATATGAGTCTTGTAGGCTATAGCGATGCTGATTGGGCAGGTGACGAGGATGATCGCAAGAGCACAAGTGGCGGCTGTTTCTTCTTAGGTAATAATCTTGTTGCATGGTATAGTAAGAAGTAAAATTGTGTGTCTTTATCTACTGCTGAGTCTGAGTATGTTGCGGCGGGTAGTTGCTGTACGCAATTAATATGGTTGAATAGCATGTTGTGTGACTATGGGTTAGAGTGCGAATCTGTCCTCATGTATTGTGATAACCTTAGTGCCATCAACATATCTAAGAACCCTATCCAGCATTCACGCACGAAGCATATAGATATAAGGCATCATTTTCTGAGAGATATGGTCGAAAAAGAGTTAGTCCGCATTGAGCATATAGACACTAAACATCAGTTAGCAGACATTTTCACGAAAGCATTGGATTTTGAAAGGTTCTCGGACCTGAAGAAATCCATAGGATTGCACATGTCAGGTTAAATGTTGGTCCAACATTTGGATCAACATAGCATATGTCAAATGTGATGGTTACTGCTTAAATGTTTGATTAAATATTCTGTTCTGTTTTCTTGTGAAATGACTTGATTCTATTCGACTGGTCCCTAAATGAACTCAATCCCTCTTTAAAGGCTCTTGGTAATACGTCCCTAGGTACACGGCATTCGCTGTGACGATGTACTTATTGCGACAAAAAGCCAATCCTTGTTGTGTATAAGCATGCTCATAAACTCTCGGCTATCTTTAGGTATTTGGTAATAAGTTTCCTTAGGTACACGACATTCGCGGTGACGATGTATACTATGCGACAAAAAAACCGAACCACGAAGCTGAGGGTATAAGGGCAGTGAAAAAAAAAATTTGGTTAGTTATATGAGGTGAAAGGGTAATAAAGGGAACTGGTCTTGAAAAGGATTAAGCAGAAAAGTCTAGGATTACGGATTCAGGATGTTGAGTCAAATGTTAGGGCAACATGTGTGACTGTCAGTTTGATATTGCTACGTTTTATGCTTTCGTTTTATTTGTGTCTGTCTTTAGTACTGCATTAGTTAGTCATATGTGTCTAGTTTAGAAATCTCTCAGAATTGCATTAGAACTCTCGAAGAACAGCTTGTTACATTTCTCTCAAGTGCTCATCATCGTCGCTCAAACGGTTAGTCTTGCTTGATTCTACCTTGACTTTTGACTTTGTGTCTTTTGGGTTGAATCATGATCTGATGTGCTCCTATTTGCTCGCATGACTAATACGTCCACATAATATATTTTAGCTCCATGTTTACTTAGACAGTTGTGACCTAATTCGACCTTATCCTCTAAACTGTCTAAATTCTATTTGAGTCCAATGGTTAATTTTTTTTTGGCCTTATTCACGATGAAATTATTGCTGAGTGATCGTTTACCGTTGGAGTTGCTCGCTGATATTACTCACTCTGTTCTTGATTGTGGTTGATATAATAGAGGGTTACTCATTCTGTTCTCACTTATTTTTTGGATTTATCTTTGATTTCTTTATGGCGAACTAACTTGTTTCTGAGTCTCAGAATGTTGGCCCAGATGTTAGCCCCACATTTACCTCGACATCTGCAAGTTGGCTAACAGAGAAGTTCTCTGCGTTTTTTTTTCTTTCTTCCCAAAAAGGGGGAGAAAGTTGTGCAGATAAAAAGGGGGAGATAAAGAATTTCAGGGGGAGCAGAATAAGGAGCCGAACAAACAGGGGGAGCTGACCAAGAAGGAGAAGCAGCCGAGAAAGCATCAGAAGGAAACTCCATACTCCATTGAGAGTGAAGATCTGATCCTTTCTATTTTTACATGCATAATTGATTTTTGTTTGCATGCTAAGTTACCACCTTTGCATGCGTGATTGAATTGTCTTTACTACGTGCATGCTGATTTGCTTCTCTGATATGTTTACATGTTTTGCCTGCTTACTTGCCGAAAATATTTATTTTGCAGATGTTTAACTTAATAAGACCTTGTTATGGCTATGTACTAGTTTCGTAGTACTTTGAATAGTTTAATCGCTATTCTGTTTGCGTTTATTATAACCATCTTTTGATGTTTTGTGGTTGGGTAGATTTTGCCTTCAGGGGGAGTTTCACTATGTCTAACGTCTGCTTTAGTTTTGGGAAGAAAGATAAAAAAGGGGAGAATATGTAGTCAGTACATTTTAGTTTGCATGTAGGTTTGACTATGAAACGTGTTTGACTTTAAGTTCATTAGCACTTTTAATTTTTTTTTTCCACAGCTCGTTGAAATGTAGCTTACTTGTAAGAACCAACTCGATTTACTCGAACACGCTTCTTCTTCTTCCTTTCTCCATGCGTCACTGCAAGAAAGCGTTTTTTATATGTTCTAGAAAAGTTACTTAAAAGTGATAACTAGGGTTTGGTAATTAATTAAGTTGAAGTTCTGTAGTCAATCTCTTGCAAGAAAAGGAACAAACCCCAACTACTCACTGAGGAAAATATGGATACTGTGAGTCTTTACAGGTTTCTTCTTTTAACTGTAAGGAAGTTTCTTGGATAAGCTAAGTCGTTATATGTTCAAACTTCTTAACCTCCTCACGTAATCGCATACCTATAATACGGTCTTTCTTTTCTCCATAATTGTCATTATAGTAGCTTTTATTGCATTGACATTTTGTCTACCGTAAAGATAATATAGTCACGATCGTATTTATTATACGAATATCGATCGATATAATCTATTATAAGAGAGTGTATACTATTACAGGATAACAAAAGTAGGAAATAATCTCGTCTATATATGGTGACAGATTAATTAAAATATAATTATATATGTATTAGTGATTCAATTGGGGCTGCCATGATGAACTATCAACTTCATGGTCGTTGTTGCTACAAAGACATAAATGAATACTTCAAACTCTGTGTTTCCTAACTGCTTGGCCCCTTCGATCGATTGAGAATCCTTTGTCACGTCACCTTTTTGACATTTGTTTTTTAAGTCAATCGATTCCGAACCAATAGTTTAATTATTAAATGTTTCATACGAGAAAATAAAATAATATTCGTTCTTTCTTTTTTCCAAATGTCCAATGCTTATAAGTCATGTATCCATATTATTTGATGTGGACCTGTAGTAGTTAGCTAAGATATATGTCCATGGGTTCGGTGAACTATTATAATCAAATCGGTTTTCTTATCCTCAAATCTATGGAAACTTTCTTGACGTTTCCATGCATATGTATATATGAAATATATATGTATACATTGTCTGAAGAAGATTATACAAAAAACAAGAACATATGCATATATTATATACCATTCAACTACAGATATCGATACAGGGACAATATGCTTTTCTAATGAACGGTAGAAACGAGCTTTAAAAAATCACATCACAATCTACTAAAAAAGAACTAACTTTTCATCAAGCAATCTCATGGAAGGAAGGATCGTCCAAAAGTTCAGACCATAACTGGGCCCCACCATAGCTCGAAGTGCTATTACAAGCATCACCACCACTGCTGTTATTAGTCATCGAATTCATCGCCGGCGGAGAAGAAGAAGAAGAAGCCATAGCCTGCCACGTCATCAAGCTCTCCCCTTGACCAGCACTACCATGATCATCGGACAATGAATGCATTCCCTTCATACTTAAATCACAGAAAATCAGATCATCGTTAACATCCCCGCCATTATTCATGTTTTCATTGCAAGTCACCGCCTGTAAATCAGGCAAGTGGGAGAACTGCGAGTTGAGATCTTGAAGATCGTAGCCAATAAGAGGAGCATTTTGAGCTTCGATTTGTCTCAAGATCGACGAAGTGTCGTCTTTGATGGAGGAGTTTAGGAGATCGAAAGTATCGATACTTTGGAAGGCGTTGTTGTTTTTGGTAAAGGGATGATTATTATTACTGTTAGTGTTCATCTGCGGTTGGAGAATGTTCTGAAGGTATTGGTTGAGCCGAGCCATATTCATAGCCTCGGTTTGCAGACGAATGGCTTGTTCTTCCCATGAATTAGGGTTTTCTATGAGCTCTTTGAGGTTGGCTAAAGCTATGAGGTGTGGGAGGCTCGAGAATATGTCGGTTCGTGGGCGATGAGTCATGGGATCGAATCCCATTTGGATGAGCTTCTTCTTTAGGTGAGTGTTCCAAAAATTCTTGATCTCATTGTCTGTTCTTCCTGGCAAATGAGTTGCTATTGCAGACCACCTGGGAAAAAAAGATGCATTGTTGTAAGAACGATTATGTGGCAATTCTATTACCATGATTTTTATGGTTTTTGGAAAAGGATTGAGAAATAGTACTTGTTTCCAAGGATGGCATGGAGATTGAGGATGGTTTGCTCTTCTTCTTGGGAGAATTTGCCTCGCTTTATATCGGGTCGAAGGTAGTTCGTCCAACGTAGTCTGCAACTCTTACCACATCGGTTCAGACCTAAAGTAATGATCAAAATAAGTGTAAGATCGTATTACGTCGATATAGGTTCGATGAAAATTATTCAAAGATAATCATGATGAAATGAAGACTTTTACCTGCTAGTTTAGGGAGCGCTCGCCAGCTTCCATGGCCATGTTTTTGTATGTATTTGATGAGCTTTTCATCTTCTTCAGAAGTCCATGGACCTTTCTTCAGACCACTCTCATCACAGCAAGGTGATCTTCCCATTTCTTGTTCTTACAACAAGAAAAGATGGTTTAAAAGGTGAACTAATTGCGGAGGAAACTGTTATATTTCTTGTCTGAAAACTAATCTTATGAGTTCGAGTTTGCCTCCTCGAATCCTACCAAATATGTGGAACCACGCTTATTATATATAGGGGATTTATTTTGTCTTCATCTTGTAACGTTTGCGTGGAGACCCACACAATTAATTATTTAAACAAATGATGCTGAATTCACTAATATGACATTTAATTTCCTTAATTTGACTTTCTGACAATAGTCTTGGTTCTTTTATATGATCAATTGAACAGTGATATTTTTATATGATCAAATTGAACAATGACATTTTTATGAGTGGATGATCATAACTGAGCTAGGTAATATAGTTACTCTTTAATCCTATGAACCAGTGATTATTAATCTTTTGCATGATCAAATAACCAAATATTTGACTGATTATGTTACCCTAGCGATGGGAAATAATTCGATTTGACGTAACTAAACGAAGAAAATTAACAAGTAAGAACCAAAATAGTAAATTTACGGGGGACTAATGCCACAAAGGATATTTTGGTTATATACATATTTAGTGACCTAATTTTGTAACTAGTGACCCAATTTTGTAACTATATACATACTTAGTGACCTAGTTTTGTAAGTGGCAAACATAGTGACCCAAAATAAAAAAATGTTATACTCAGTGTCCCATTTTTATAATTTTACCTGATATTTTGGAGAATCAAGTTCTTTCAATAACGTCAATCATTTAATATTAAGGAAGTAATTAAAAGAAGAGATTAATGATTATGAAAGTCGTCATATTAGGAACAGGTGGCGACTAATCTCTGGTCAGAAGGACACACACCATGCACGCAATATAGGGGCACCATGTTCGTCATTTATTTCATACTTATGTAGATATATATTGCATGGAAATTCTTTATAATTCGTAAACTGAAAAGTGTTTCACGTCTCAAATTATTTGTTTGATATGGGTCGCCACCTGCGCCTAATATAATAACATATAATACAGTGCAGTTTGTAGATACGTCATACCTATTAAATTTAAAGATTTGTATCTTACAACCATTATTGGAAATAACATAAATGCTTATTATTTGTTGATCCAATCTCTACCCTATAAAACTAAGGGTAATTCTTCTATTCACACCCCCTAATTACTAAATACACCCCCACATTAATTATCAGTATTAAGTAATGTATTTTTCCAAATTTAACTAGTTCTTTATTAGTTATATTCTCTCACATATTAATTACATACAAACTAAAAAAGAATTTTAAAATTATGTACTAGCTTTTTATTTTGTAATGATTTTAACATTATTACATGTTTAAATTTATATTTTAATTCCTCGAAAAAATAAATATAATAATATTTGTATGTCAAGTTACTTATGTTTAGAATATTTATATTTTAGCATTATTATATTATTTATATCATTGATTCTGCAAAAAATATATGATTGTGTATTTCATTAAATCAAATATAAATTTTTCAATAATATTTTAAGTTAAATAAATATAGTGTGTTATATGGTCATTTTATTAAGTTAATTAGTAATGTTTATAAATTTAAAAATATGCACACTTTTTATAATAGAATGTAAAAACTAGCGAGTATTTATATATAGTATTATTAAATGCAAAATGTTATAATAATTAAATTAATAAAATTATTATTGTTGAATTCAAGAGGGAAAGAAATTAGAGAAAATAACTGTAACAAATTTCATGTTATTTTAAAAAAATTAAAATGGAAAGTATTAAATTACTAGGGGGTGCGGATAGCATTTTTCATCCAAGGGAGTGTGAATAGTAGGACCCTAAAACTAATCATTTTGCATAGAAGTATTAGAAGAATGCATTTCTTTTCGATAATTAGATATTTTTAGGCTCCAATCTTTACTAACCTCTTCGAAAGATAATGTTTTTTAAGGAATACCTAAAATGAAAGACCGTCGTGTATATATATGTACATATCAGCATATTACAAAAGATTTCCTTTTGAATTTTTTTATGAATAACAAAACATCTTGAATAGTCATCTTCAATTTTCTAACAACCAGCATATACACCAACTATAAGAAAATAATAGCTACTAGGCTTCTATCTAATTTACTTTGAAGCATATGATTCGTGGTTGCAAAATATAATGACAAAATGTTGCAATATGTGTGGCTATAGATTGCGTCTAGTCCTAAATAAGTTGGTCACGAATTACTTTAGAAATAACCTAATGCCCCGTTTGGATTCCGGATTTCGATTTGAAATCTGAATTTCGCCCAAATCGTTCGTTTGGCAATCACACCGATTTGGATTTCGATTTCACCCAAATCCGAGTGGAAATCCAAACTCTTATTTCGTCGGATTTGAAATTCCGTGTCAAATGGTCCGTTTTCGAAATCCAAAGCTGAGCACATAACGGGTTTTTCGTAACTGATAATAATAATAATAGTATAACCATAATAGTAGTATAATAATAAATAATAATGAAAAAATATAATAATAATAATAACAATAATAATAATAGTAGTAATAATTAGAATGTGGACGGTGTCTCGAGCCGCAAGCTCGATCAGCCGACTCGAGTTCGTCATGGATTCGCAAATGAGCCGGCTAGAGCTCGACGAGCTCTTGTCGAGGTCGAGCTCGTCACGGGTTCGCGGCCGGCTCGAGCTCGAGCTCACTCGTGGGCACTCGAAAGCTCGCAAGCCGACTCACGAGTTTGTTTTTTTATATATATTATTCATGATTTTTATTTTATTTTATTTTGTACTTTTTAAAATTTTATTTTAGAAAAAAGTTAAAAATCGAGTTCGACGAGCTCCACGAGCTCGTCGAGCTCTATTTTGAAATCCGAAATCGAAATCCTAGTGTTTGCCAAACGGTGAATTTGGATTTAAATTATGATTTTGAAATTCATAATTTAAAATCAAGCGATTTCGTTCAAATACGCGAATCCAAACGCACTCTAAAATATTTTACGTATTGAAGATTATTTGCACTATTAAGTTCTCTCCTCTATATATTTATATATGTGTACTTTTGTTGTTATTAATACAAAGGTTAAATATAAATTATTAAACACCCAGCAATAAATATAAGTTTGTATTCCACGAATAAGGGGATATTGTTTCGTATGTAGACGATCCGAATAAAAAAAAATAAAAATGACGCAATTATTTAGTTACTTTTTTTTTGTCCCTATTTCTTCACCAAATTGTTACCTATATATTTTCGAATTCAACCTTGCTGATCATATATATCCCAACTGACACGCTATCATGATCTCCTAGCTTTCGATACAATCCTTGAAAAAAGACAAATAATAATTTAAAGACTAAGTTTCCATGCATAGAATAAGGAATTAATTTTTCTTGCTGTGATCTGGGAATGAGAAAAGGAGACAGCTAACGAACAAAATTCGCTTTTGGTGTGCGGCTCATCTGATGTTTGAACAATTATTCAGACTAAAATTTAATTTCAATTGTTAAAAAAAAATACAATATATAACAATAATAGATGTTGAATAGTGACATTCATCGTGTTTGGCTTTAAACTATGTTACGTGTACGAATCCCAGCTTGTAAAGTTCGAACCATTTTAGTTTAAAGGTTTAGAATGTGGTCTTGATTACATACTCACATGGATATCCTTACAATTGGAGAAATCACGCTCCATTATTTAGAGTTCAATGCTTCGTCAAATTTTCAGTATGAAGTGTTGTATTTTCTTCTATATTCAAATTTCAGGCAATATTATATAAAGCAACTGAACTTTAAAATGAAAGCATATCTACTAACATATTTTCTCCCCTTTTTGATCAAAGAACCATTTTTATTATCACAAAAAAGGGGGAGAAATATGTTAGTAGATATGTGCTTTCGTTTTAAAGTTTTTGTGTTCATAAAAAAGGAATAGATTGTTGAATTATGATATCTACTATCTAGCAACAAAGGAGGATTTTATGGTTTAATCTTGTCTAGCAATAATTTATATTCACTTGGATGACATGCCTCCTTGAATGGCCTTCCGTATTTTCCGAATTTTTTTTTATTTAAATTGAAGATAATTGCTTCCTTAATAAAAGGTTGCTTGTCGGAAAAATGCCTTCTCTTGTCTTTTTCAAATACAATATATATATATATATATATATATATATATATGTTTAATCAGGGTGACGATACTGCAATTTGACTGTGGTGATAATAAACAGAAAGGTGATGTCATGACCTACGGAAAAAAAAAAAATTTAGGGTTTGATTTGGTGAAGGGAACACTAAATTTTAATAATTAATTTTGTGTCAGCTAAACTACTGATGATTTGCTTGCTATGATGGGTTTCCATTTCCATCCAATGAAATCTAAACTTACACTTAATCAATCTCTTTTAGTGCCACGTACGTACGTATGTCTCTTCATGGATTCATCACTCGTTGCCATGCAAATTCATCTTAGAGAGTTGGTCATTTGTTTTTTTTTTTTTTGTAATTAAATTAATATATAATTTAATAAAAATTAAGCATATAATGACATTTTCTTCTAATCTAAACCTTTATCAAAATATGTTTTCCTTTTTCCTATTTTTTTAAAAGATAAGATTCGTATAAATGAAGACTAGATGAACCAACTTAGAATGGGGACATTTCTCTGTCTCTACGTGTGATGTTGACACTTACCTTCTGAGCGCAGTGCGATTAGGGCAGTTATTATCGAAATTAAAATCCGAACCGATGTATTGCGATTTTTTAAAATATATCCCAAACCCGATCGATTGCGGTTTGCTTGAATGCGGTTGGGTTGGGGCGGTTTTTGCAGTTTTAATATATTTTTTTATCGTAACGAAAATTAAGTGTAATATTTTTAAGTATAGATAGAGCAAAAAGATATATCATAAACCTATTTACAAATATAAAATTTTATATACAAAAATATTATTATCATGGTAATAAATAATAGTAACAAATAATAAAAAGTCCGATAAGAAGCTTGATTAGAGGCTCATATTCCTTGTTCACGATCAGCTTTTGGTAAACCAACTAAAGCAAGGGGCTCATTTTAATTTAATAACATCCCTTAGAAGAAATAGATTTTTTGATTTTAAAATTTAACTCGCCTTCGATAACATCAAGTGGTATAGTTGTTGATCTCAAGTCCGAATAAAGGAGGAGGGTTGCATTGGATATGCACATTACTTTTTTTTTTCACTACATAATATTTATTTTTTAAAAAAATCACCATTTAGAACTTAGCTTGACGCAATGTGTTATGATTAGGCTCTGTCCTTGTATCTAATTTTCCTTTAGAAGAAGAAATTTTTTTATGTCAAAATTTTAACTCGCCTTCTATAAACTTTAAGAGTTATAGTTGTTGATTCCAAGTCCGAATAAAGGAGGGTTGCATTGGATAAACACATAAAAATTTGTTCACTATATAACCTTTTTTTTATAAAAAAAAAATAATTTAGAACTTAGCTTTACACAAAGTGTTACGATGAGTCGATGTCCTGGTATCAATAGTAATTAATATTTTTTGCCATTCACTCCTATTACGAGTTATATCTATTCTTTATGAACTATTCAATAAAATATAGTAATATTTTATTATATTTTTAAATGTGGTTGGTTGCGGTTTTAAAAATACAAAACCAAATCCGATTGCAAAATAAGCAGTTGTATATTTTAAAACCCAAATCAACCTATCAAATCGTTAACCCGATACTTGCGGTCCGGGCTGGGTTGGACCGATTGGGTGGGGCGGTCCGACGGGTTAAATGCTCACCCCTACTAATCACATATCATTATGTGTCTGATTAATTTCTAAACCAATAATTAAAGAAATCATGCAACCTAAATCAGGACAAATAATAGCATTTATTAAAGATAGTAATGATAGTTACTGCGTATAGTGTATAGTGTCACTGTTTGTAGTATAAGACCAATAGTTTTGCAGAAAATCATACAATGTCATGTTTTTAAATTAAAGATATCTCTCATACAGAAGTCAAGGTCCTCGAAATCTCAATTTCTTTTTAAAATTAAAATAAATCTATAGTTCCATTACAATTTTATATCAAAGATCGTATCTTTTGCCATGTCAAAGTTCCTAGCGTGTGCAGGTACACAACCATATGAATCGAAAAAACCCGGAATCACGAGTAGAAAAATACAATATGACAAATTATTAAATTGGTTTCCATTTTCTATTTTCATAATAAACTCGGACGGCCTAACAATGCTTGAAGTCTTCTATAAGCCTCCACGTTTTTTAATATTCGTCACATTTCGTTTTTTCCCAACTGTTATATCCACTGCTAGGGGAATAAAGAAAATCTATTAGAGTCTTCTATATATTATAAAATATATAATTATTCAAACCATGATGTGTACTCGTTAGGCACTGTTTATATATCAATTTTTTTTTTTTTTTGTCGTAATCGATAATAATATACAATATAATTCTCAACTGCTTCATTTTGTTGTGCCTTGCCTTGTGTTCCTTTTGCAGTGACATCACAATTATACAGCTATAATGGAAGTTGATAGATGATTAGAGGGTGAGTGATATCGATAGTGGGGCAACGCTTTTTAGGCGACAACTCAACTCCTAGTTAAACGACAAACTTAGCCTTAAAATTAAGGAAAGTCAACCTATTATCAAGGTAAAATTTCCTTGTATGAGCTCCACGAAATATTCTTAATATAATAATCAAGGCTGGTAGAGAACTAGAGATATATCGATACTATTATTTTACGAATTACAATTCTAACGAACGGTTTACAATGATGGGCCAATGTACAAAATTCAATTGGGTCTGATTATTACAGAAAAGAGAGTTTATGTTGGGGTTCAATTTCTTAATATAATATCCCTTTTTTTATACTGTCATTAGATTTTATCACAACTGTAAAAAAAAGCTCTACTTATATCGCAACTGAACTAAGTTTCCTGAGATCTTGGTCGCATTATAGGGTTTGATATACATGTACTCATAACAATGTGATAAATAGAGAAAAGGATTACTAAACTGAGAAGGACGTTAAAACAATAATCACGTGAAACGACTGAAATGAGTATTTTGAGCGTTGTTTTTCGTTGTTTGTACATCATTATAGGACGCACTGAGCATTCAACCTCGATGGGGTAATTAAACTACTTCCAAACTAAATGAAGAAAACAAGTCTTTCAGTAAGTATCCGATGCTTCACTTTAGATTAGGTTATTACTTTGTCGTCCTCTTATATCGTATAATAATAAAACAATCATTAACTAAACTGTTAAGCAAACTCATGGAACAAAGGATCATACAGCATTTCAGACCACAACTTGGCATCACCGCCGCCACTGTTGTTGTTATAAGTCATTGAATTCTCAGGCAGCGAAGAAGAAGAAGCTGTTAAAGTCCTAATTTGCAACTATTAATACATGTGAACAAGACCACAATTAGACAAGCCACAAAACATTGTCAAGACAACTTTATTAGACAAGAAAACAATAATCTAAAGCTACCAAACATGTTTACCAAACATGTTTTATTATAGTAAAAAATAATGAGCTATCATGTCTCTTAGAAAACCCTATATATGCATGCATGTTTGTAATCTTTGAAGTATTCAGAAAAGCAAATCAATATAACTAAGAAGTGCCGTAGCACTCATTTCATCTACTTATCTCTTTTACCTCCAACAAATTATGGTATCAGAGCTAAGGAAAAAAAATTGATAGCATCGACTTAATCCCTCACCTCACATATTCATATACAAAACTATACACCTCTTCATACACGTGAATTCTATTGCCAAGCAAGCACCTTACACTTCAACTACACATAATCATTTTTTCCATACACGTGCTCTTTCTCAAGCAACCACCTCATATTACCTCCCAAAGTCACGCATCAAGTTATTGGTGAATAACCCAACATAGAGCACGCATACGTGAGATGGCAAATCAAGTTACGACTATGTTTTCTTACACTCCGAATCAAGTTCCGATCTTTGACGGAGAAAATTTCGTCTATTGGTGTAGTCAAATGGAAACGTTATTTATCTCACAAGATCTATGGGAGGTTGTTGAAGAAACGTATGCCGAGCCACCACCCAAAGTAGATGAAGGCGAGTCCTCCGATGAAGAAAAATGGACAGACGCACATCAAAAAGAGTACAACAAAAATCGGAAAAAGGATGCTAGTGCTCTAAGGTTCATCCAACAAGGTCTAAGCAAAACCATCTATCCCAGAATTCATGGTATTAAAAAGTCCAAAGAAGCATGGGATATTCTCAAGGAAGGTTTTCAAGGAAACGAAAAAAAGTAACGTCAATCAAACTCCAATATCTTTGGAGAGAATTCGATAACTTGGCGAAAAAAGACAACGAAGCCATGCAAGTCTATCTCACTCGAGTTGCTGAGATCGTTAATCAAATCAGAAGCCTTGGAGATACTATTGAAGAGAAGAAAATTATCCAAAAAGTTCTAAGGAGTCTTCCCTCTAAATACGATTATATCGTCGCCGCAATCGAAGAGTCGAAGGACCTGACCAAATTCACTTTTCGTGAATTAACAAGCTCATTACAAGTTCATGAAGAGCGCATCAACAAATCCTCAAATCAATCTCTGGAGCAAGCATTTGACTCCAAGATGAACATGCAAGGAACTAAAAATACTACATGGCATCATAAGGGAAGAGGCGGTTCAAATCATATGAGAGGAAGAGGACGAGGCCATCCGAGTCAATTTAGGCCTAATGGTGGAAATTCAAACCAACAAGCCGGCTGCCGAATTTGCAAGAAAACGAATCACGACACAAAAGATTGCCGATTCAAGTGCAAGAAGTGCCAAAACGCCAACCATTCTCAAAGAGATTGTTGGTATCAACAAAAGTCGGAGAAAAATGAAGCAAATTTCATCAAAGAAGCCGGGGAGCAATTATTTCTTGCATGATGGATCAACATCAACCATCATGTATGTGGTATTTGGATAGCGGATGTAGCAGCCATATGACCGGAGAAAGGACGTTGTTCGTTGAGCTTGATCAAAACTTTTCGTCGGAGGTGAAACTCGGCGATGGTAAGCTACACAAGGCTGAAGGAAAGGGAACTATTGCAGTCCAAACTAAAGAAGGTAACAAATAACTCATTCAAGGAGTTCTTTATGTGCCAAATCTTACGAGTAATCTTCTTACTGTCGGGCAATGATTGGAGAAGGGATATTCGGTATTTTTTGACGATGGAAAATGCAGAATTTTTTATAAGAGAAGCTATTGCTTATGTTCCTATGAGTCCAAACAAGGTGTTTCCAATGATCATCCCTCTTCAAGAGAAAGTGGCGGAGAAAATCTAGAACAATCTCAACTATGGCATTTGAGATACGGACATCTCAACGGCAAGGGGCTGATACTGCTCAAGCAAAAAATTATGGTGATAGGCCTACCAAATATTGATCAACAAACAGAAATTTGTGAAGGATGCGTATATGGCAAAATGCATCGACTTCCCCAAAACAACTTGGCGAGCGAAGGAACCGTTGGAACTTGTTCATGCGGATATATGGGGACGGACGAGAACTCCATCTCTCGGTAACAAAAAATACTTTATTCTGTTTGTTGATGATTTTACAAGGATGATGTGGGTTTATTTTCTAAATAAAAAATCCGAAGCGTTTGCTACTTTTTTGAAGTTTAAGGCTCTTGTCGAGAAGCAGAGTCATTATAAAATTCAGACACTCAGAACGGATCGAGGAGGAGAATTTATATATCATCCGTTCATGGAATATTGTAAGGAAAATGGTATTCAGAGGCAACTCACGGTTCGAAGAAGTCCTCAACAGAACGGAGTCGCCGAAAGAAAAAATCGCACAATCGCGGAAATGTCAAGGAGCATGATGATCGGCAAAGGATTACCTAAAAATTTCTGGGCTGAGGCTGTTCATACTTCTATTTATATTTTGAACAGGTGTCCGACGAAAGCTGTACGGAACAAAACGCCATTCGAAGCTTGGCACAAGAGGAAACCCGTGGTTGATCATTTGAAGATTTTTGGTAGCATTGCGTATTCACATATCTCAGCTCCAAATCGAGACAAGCTCGACACAAAAGGTGAAAAACTCATATTTATTGGCTACAGCGATGAGTCCAAAGGCTATCGTCTTTATAATCCTCTAAATTGCAAGCTCGTTATTTCAAGAGATGTAATATTTGATGAAATGGCTCAATGGAGTTGGGGAGAAAATTCCTCACAACAATTTTCTCCAAATGAATTCTTTGAACCAACCAATGGCGAAGAAGAAAATATAGTAGCAACTCCACCTCAAAGTCCCGGACCTTCTTTGTCAAATTCCGGAGGAGAAAACTCAGATTCGCCGGTAAGAAAAACTCGCTCTTTAAAAAATATTTATCAAACTTGCGAAGTTGCTTTCTCCACAGTTGAGCCCAGTAGTTTTGCAGTTGCGGCAAAACAAGACGTGTGGATAAAGGCTATGGAAGAAGAAATCGCAATGATCGAAAAGAACAAAACTTGGGAATTGGTGGACCTGCCAGAGCATAAAGATATAATTGGTCTCAAATAGATTTTCAAAACGAAACTGCTCGAAGATGGAAGCATACAGAAACATAAGGCTCGGCTCGTTGCAAAGGGTTTCGCTCAACAACCAGGAGTGGACTTCAACGAGACTTTTGCGCCTGTTGTACGAATGGAAACTATTCGGCTAGTACTTGCTCTTGCGGCACAACTAGAACTTCAAGTATTTCAACTGGATGTCAAATCAGCCTTTCTAAATGGTGAGCTAGACGAGGAAATCTACGTGCAACAACCTCAAGGGTTCGAAATATAAGGAAAAGAAGATAAAGTATATCGACTTAAAAAAGCGCTATACGGATTGAAGCAAGCTCCTCGAGCATGGAACAAGAAAATTGACGGATATTTTCAAAGAAATGGATTTTCTCAAAGTCCAAACGACCATTCTCTATATGTGAAGAAAAATGGTGAGAATTTTATGATTGTCTGCATATATGTTGATGATCTTATCTATTTAGAAACCAAAGAATCGGAGGTCGAAGCATTCAAAACAAATATGATGAACGAGTTCGAGATGACAGATTTAGGAGCGATGAAGTACTTTCTCGGAATCCAGGTCAAACAATCTAAAGGTGAAATCTTTATCTCTCAAGAGAAATATATAGAAGATCTTTTGAAATCTGATGGAGCTGCGAAGGTTGATGGTAAAATTTTTCGAAGTCTTGTTGGCTCTCTGCTCTATCTCACAAACACAAGGCCAGACATTGTGCATGCAGTTAGTTTGATCTCCAGATTCATGAACGAGCCAAGTCAAATTCATTTTTCAGCGGCTAAAAGAGTTCTTCGTTATCTTCAAGGAAGCACAAATCAGGGCATCAGGTATGTAAAAGAGAGCAAAAATAATCTGATCGGATTTACTGACAGTGATTGGGCAGGTTCTTTAGATGGTCGAAAGAGTACTTCGTGATACTTATTTTGCATGGGCACTAATATAATTACCTGGAGTTCGAAAAAGCAAAAGACAGTCGCACTCTCTACAGCTGAAGCTGAATATATCGCTGCTACAGACGCTACTTGCGAGGCGATATGGTTGCGCAGACTTCTAGCAGATTTACAGCAAGTTCAGGAACAACCTACAATAATCTATTGTGACAATATGTCGACCATTGCTATGACTAAAAACCCGGTGTTCCATTCAAGGGCAAAACACATTGAGATGAGACATCATTTCATAAGAGATATGGTGAGCAAAGGAGAGATCAGTTTGGAGTTCATCGGCACAAATGATCAAGCTGCAGATTTTCTTACAAAAGCTATTCCTACGGAGAAATTTCAGAAGATCAAAGATGAGCTGAAGATTGCAAATTAAGAGGGAGTGTTAAAGTCCTAATTTGCAACTATTAATACATGTGAACAAGACCACAATTAGACAGGCCACAAAACATTGTCAAGACAACTTTTTTAGACAAGAAAACAATAATCTAAAGCTACCAAACATGTTTACCAAACATGTTTTATTATAGTATAAAATAATGAGCTATCATGTCTCTTAGAAAACCCTATATATGCATGTATGTTTGTAATCTTTGAAGTATTCAGAAAAGCAGATCAATATAACTAAGAAGTGCCGTAGCACTCATTTCATCTACTTATCTCTTTTACCTCCAACAGAAGCCACAGATTGCCACGTCATCAAGCTCTCACCTTGACCCTTCAACAAAACCCCACCAACATGATCATCGTTATTACCAGCAGCAGTACTAATAATATTTACATTATTGTTACCATTCATATTGCCACCATCGAAAATCACCGATTTTTTAAAATCAGGTAAGTAAGAAAACTGAGTGCTAATAAGATCGTGAAGAACAAAGGAAGGGGGAGCATTTTGTGCTTCGAGTTGTCCTAAATCATCTGATGAACTTGTCAGGATATTAATAGTTTGGACAACATTATCGCTTTTAGTAGTGAGGTGATTATTAATGTTCGTATGTGGTGGTCGGAGAATGCACTGTAGGTATTGGTTGAGGCTAGCCATTTGCATAGCCTCGGTTTGCAGACGCATCATGGTTTGTTCTTCCCATGAATTAGGGTTTTCTATGTGTTCTTTGAGGTTGGCCATGGCTATGAGACGAGGAAGAAGGCTAGAGAAGATTTCGGTTCGAGGAAGATGAGTCGTGGGATCGAAGCACATTTGGGTCAGTTTCTTCTTTAGGTGTGTGTTCCAAAAATTCTTGATTTCGTTGTCAGTTCGTCCTGGTAATTGAGCAGCTATCGCTGACCACCTACGTTAGAACAAAAAAAATAGTTGTAAGAAACACACACAATAGACGATTTTTTGCGAGTTTTGAAATGATCGAAATAGTAATATATTACTTGTTTCCTAGGGTAGCATGGAGATTAAGAACGGTTGTTTCCTCTTCTTGAGAGAATTTGCCTCGCTTGATATCTGGTCTAAGATAGTTTATCCAACGTAGTCTGCAACTCTTACCACATCGTCTCAGACCTTCATTACATTGATCAATATTAGACACATCAACATTACTCAATAGAGAATTAACGGGAATGATCGAGATAGATTTTATATATATAGTTATAATAATGAAATTGACCTGCAAGTTTAGGAAGTGTGATCTCCAGCCTCCAATGCCATGTTTTTCAATGTATTTGATGAGTTTTGCATCTTCTTCGGAACTCCAAGGACCTTTATTCAAACCACTCTTTTCACAGCATGGTGATCTTCCCATTTTTATTTTAATAGAAAAATGGTTATGAGGAAACTACGATTATATTATTGTCTTAAAATTAACTGCTTCATGTTTTGGAGTTTGGATCCTCGAATGTAGCAAAATATTTGGAGAGCCATATTTATTTATATAGGAATCTGGTTAAAGCCCAGCCCCCTTTGTATATTCATTTTGTAAGTTTACATATTAATATTAGGGTAAATTCCGCCATCCCTCCTCGTGTTTTAGTTTATATGCATAAAAATACCCCGTGGTTTATTTATTCCGTGGTACCCTCTGATGGTTATGAAAACTTAGCACGAAACCCCCCCTCAGCGGTTCCTGCCCGAGAGTGCGGTACACGCACCGATACTGCGTATGGGTTAGGCTTGCTCCAACCTGTACAATATGAAATGACCAAAATGTCCTTAAACAACCATCATCTTCCTTACCCTACGACGACCCCTTTACTATTTAACATCATTTGGGGAAAAATTAGGGTTGTGACAACATGGTCGATGCTGAGCCGAACGTTGAAGGTTTACAGCAAAAGAAGACCATTTAACAGCATATCGCGAGTTGGGTAGTGGCCGTCATCTCACAATTTCTGCATCAGAGCAAAAGGAGCTCGAACCTGCATAAGGTTCGAATCTGCACAAATTCAAAGCTTGACATTGTAATTCGAGTGAGATATGGGATGATGATGAACTCAGCAATTAGGGTTCGAGACACTGTAAGGGATTGGAATTTCACTGAACTACGAAGGATAAGCGCTACTTCGCATAATTTAGGTTTACATTAAGGGGTAAGATGGGAATTAAATTTATTATCTGACACTTAGACTATAATTAACCTGAGTGGGAGAGTGTGCTGATTTAAATATACTACGATGGTTTTATTTGCTATTTCAATACCATAGGGGTTTTCGTGCTAATTTTGTAAACCACGGGTGGTTTATACGCTATTTACCCTTAATATTATAGACAACCCACGCAACTAATTATTAGATTAATGACGTTCAGTTTACCAAAATGATATTGTATTTCCTTAATTGACTTTTCGAAGGCTCTATCTTGTTTTTTATATTGCACAAGGTAAGTATAATCATTAACTCATGAACTATAGCTACACGTTTTGTACGAGGTACATGCGTATACCTATGTGAGAGAGAGAGAGAGAGAGAGAGAGAGAGAGAGAGAGAGAGTTTATTTCAAGTTATATACGATCCGTATGGGGACACAATACATACAACAACCATACCGTGATTCATCGTCATTTGCGGTATGGTTAAAAGCTTATTCGTGGAATTAACTGAGCCCAAATGAAACATATGATAATATTGAAGAAAATATAACATTGATATTGGCAATATTTGAAGTAGTTATGTATAACAATAAAATTAACAAAGATCACTTTCATATAGCGACATAATTAGTGTTTCTATCATGCGTTTATCAAAATTTATTCCAATTGTTAAAGAGCGCGAAAATGCCTAAATAAACTCCGTAACTTCAGTCAACATGTTAAATTCTTGACGGGTTTTAATTTCGTTCTATCACGTGCCAATAAAAAATATTGCAAGAGAAATATATTAAACAAATCTTATCTTATCATGGTGGACGACCATATTATTTATTACTATGATTTTTCCCATATTATAAACTTTTGGTAGGTGAAGTTTAATTATGATTAGTTGAAGTAGTTGTAATTGTTTCCCATAAATAGGTGTTTAGATTTCGTTTCGAAGGTATACAGTAATATCGTTTCGAATAAAATACTTTTGCTCCCTTACTCTTTTTTTACAATCATATTTAATCTCACTATTCTTATCTGTATTATAACTAATCCCCGATAATTTAACTGTCCGTGTTGAGATTATAAAAGTGGGTTTCGTCCCACATCGAAGGCGTGTTGAGATTCTAAGTGGACTTTGTCCCACATCGGATAATGCAAGCTCTTCGAGCCAGTATATATATTAGAAGCTTTCTCCTCCTATTACCAATTGATTTTAGGAAGGACCCCTCGATTTCTAATAGCCCGAGAAATGACGATAATAAATAAAAGAGACGAAAAAGAAATTTGGACAGTGAACACGAGATTCACGTGGTTCGGTCAGAATGTCCTACATCCACCGGCCGGAGGGTAGAACTTCTTTATTATGTGGAGTGATTACAGACATGAACACCAGACGGTATACAAAAATCAGCTACAACAATATTAGGAGTATGCTACAAAAAGAATTAATCGGAGTAGAAGATCAGTATTGTGGTGGTGTGTTTCTCCCTTCATCGAATAATGGCTATTTATAGCCATTGCTTCTTATGTTTCCGTATGAACAGAAGAAGAAATAATGCAGCAGCCCACAAAGCAACTTCGTTTTGCTTTCGTGGTCTTCTTATTCAAAGTCAGCACCCACATTGAAAAATAAGCCACGTGAAGTTCTTTCTTTCCCACATATATTCAAGGTCACATCAACAATAACTAATACAATAGACATTATTAGTTGTAATTATATGAGTTAGCGAGACTTTGTTTGCAATTAAGTTTCTGTTGCTCTTAGCCCAAATCTGGCACCAACAATATATACATTTCAATGCCAACCAAGGCTTTGCAAATGAGACCACTTAAACTAAAAGCGCTAATAACTTCCTATTCTACTATACTAAAAGCGCTACTTCATCGTCATCGCATGGGAAGCCCATCAACTACTGTGTGTAAAATAATGTATATAGGCTGGTCATTCGCTGCTCGCTTCAAAGGCCCAGGGCCATTTCGTCATACTAAAAGGATATTCGATCTCTTTTGTGTGTAAATAATGTATATTTCTGCCACACTATAAAATCATTTCATACGTATAGAATATTCATGGTATTATATTGTTCTGTGTTCTCTTTGGTTGCAAACTTGCAATTGCCGAGATGAGCCACTTGAATAACTAATTAATGTTGATTCATGTTTTGGGTTTGGGAACTTTCAATTAAGTCTTAACTAGTAATTACACGTGCAATACACGGAGTTAATTATGTATAAATATTAACTATTTATAATAGTTTATTTACTAACAATTAAGCTAAGATAAATGGGTATTTTAATTAGTAAGCTAACATAATTGGTACTTTTTTTTAATATTATATTTTTATTGTAATTATTATTGTGGGACACGTGTCAACACCACAACAAAACTACATTTATACGTATAGAATATTCATGGTATTATATTGTTCTGTGTTCTCTTTGGTTGCAAACTTGCAATTGCCGAGATGAGCCACTTGAATAACTAATTAATGTTGATTCATGTTTTGGGTTTGGGAACTTTCAATTAAGTCTTAACTAGTAATTACACGTGCAATACACGGAGTTAATTATGTATAAATATTAACTATTTATAATAGTTTATTTACTAACAATTAAGCTAAGATAAATGGGTATTTTAATTAGTAAGCTAACATAATTGGTACTTTTTTTTAATATTATATTTTTATTGTAATTATTATTGTGGGACACGTGTCAACACCACAACAAAACTACATTTATACGTATAGAATATTCATGGTATTATATTGTTCTGTGTTCTCTTTGGTTGCAAACTTGCAATTGCCGAGATGAGCCACTTGAATAACTAATTAATGTTGATTCATGTTTTGGGTTTGGGAACTTTCAATTAAGTCTTAACTAGTAATTACACGTGCAATGCACGGAGTTAATTATGTATAAATATTAACTATTTATAATAGTTTATTTACTAACAATTAAGCTAAGATAAATGGGTATTTTAATTAGTAAGCTAACATAATTGGTACTTTTTTAATATTATATTTTTATTGTAATTATTATTGTGGGACACGTGTCAACACTACAACAAAACTACATTTATACGTATAGAATATTCATGGTATTATATTGTTCTGTGTTCTCTTTGGTTGCAAACTTGCAATTGCCGAGATGAGCCACTTGAATAACTAATTAATGTTGATTCATGTTTTGGGTTTGGGAACTTTCAATTAAGTCTTAACTAGTAATTACACGTGCAATGCACCGAGTTAATTATGTATAAATATTAACTATTTATAATAGTTTATTTACTAATAATTAAGCTAAGATAAATGGGTATTTTAATTAGTAAGCTAACATAATTGGTACTTTTTTTAATATTATATTTTTATTATAATTATTATTGTGGGTCACGTGTCAACACCACAACAAAACTACATTTATATATATAATATATATATATATATATATAGAGAGAGAGAGAGGATAGTGGCCCCCCATTTGATCTGCTCGTCCGATATATTCAGATTAATAAAGACTAATAAATGTAGGTTAATAAAAATCAATATATGGTTCACCCAACCCCACTATGACTAGTAAGGGAGTTACTTCCGACGAACGTTTTACTTAAAATAAGAGATTAAATAAGAGACTAATAATAAATAACAGAGCAAATTAATCAAAGTACAGAAACCAATATGAAAGCCTAACTATGGCTGCGCCGCCTAACAAATTCCAAAATCTCGCCACAAATTCCGTATTACCACAAAATTGTAGAAATAAAAAAAAATAGTGAAAACGATAGGTAAAACGAAGTATCTCCTTGCAAAATTGCAAAGATCACATTTTGATTAGAAAGAGTTCAAAAACCTTAATGTATAATAAAAAAAAGGCAAAAATATAATTTTAGGTCACTAAGTTCACATGTTTTCGTTTTTTTGGGTCACTATGTTTGATAATTGTAAAAATAGGTCACTAACTATGTATGTTAAAACAAATTCGGGTCACCCTCTCATTTTTTGGTCACTAAGTATACGAGTTTTCAATTTTGGGTCACTAAGTATACGTGTTTTAAGTTTTTGGGTCGCTATATTAAATTCATTTTCGCATTCATAAAAACATAGTGACCCATTTTCGAAAACATGTATACTTAGTGACCCAAAAATGAGAAGGTGGCCCAAATTTATTTTGACATATATAGTTAGTGACCTAGTTTTGCAATTATCAAACATGATGACCCAAAAACGAAAACATGTATACTTAGTTACCTAAAATAATAATTTGGCCTAAAAAAAAGTAGATATTCACCAACCACTACCAAACAAACAATTTGATAATTCAACTTTCTACCAAACTCGCATTTAAAATGATGAATATAGTCCATACCAAATGTGACCTCCTTTTTCAATATACTTTCATCATTATAACCCTCATTAACTTTTTCCCACCTTCGTATAGCAATAATAATTAATGGATTCCTACTCTGACGAACTGCAAATCCATGTCTCCACCATACCTTCTCTTCCACTGTTTTCATGTCTTTTGTCGACGTTTGAATTCTCTTGCAAATTTATGACGTCATTGGTCGGTGTTGATACGAGGTTTGCCAGCCCACCGTCAAACGCCGTAATAACATTATCTGTACCGAAATAACGACGATGATCATTCGCCGGAGAATTTGGCCCCAAACCAAATAGATTATTACCCTTCTGATGATTCTCTAGCAAGTTTTCAGACCGTAGAAAGAAACCCCGATCGAAATTACTGAAGATATCCGAGCTCTGTGAAGCAGTTGACAATGGGCTATTATTAGTAGTATTATTAACTGCAAGAAATGGAAAAATTGGAGCTTGAAACTTCTGGGCAAAGGGCCGTCGAAGATACGAAGGCATAGCATCGAGCGACGGCGATGCAAAGAGATCGAATCTGCTCCTCGCAAAAGGTGAGCTGCCGCCGACGAAGGGCGGCGATGGTATCCCAGTGAATTCTTGAACCATGGCACGGAAATTGGTGGCGTCCGTGGTCAGCACGATGGTCGGCGCGCGTCGCGAGGCTCTTGGCCGTTTCTTTGGGTTGCGCGCGGCGGTCTGAGGCGGCGGAGCAGCTGCCGCCGGTAGGTGGAAGGCGGTGGTGGCGGAAGTCGAGGTTTTATTATCATTAATGGTTTTTGTATGTGGGCTGATGATGAAGTTGTTGAGCGCCGGCGTGTAGTTGGAGACAAACGGGTCGAATAACGGCGTCGGCGGTGGTAGCGGGTCGGGGTTGGTCGAGCCACTGCAGTTCATGAAGGTGGCGCGTGAGTCGTACTCTTCTTCTTCGCCGCCGCTTGATGAGTGCAGGCTATCATCACTGTTGCAAGATTCCATTCTTTCTTCTTACTCACTCTTAGGTTCCTTTTCTCTGTCTTTATAGCAACCAATTAACTATAGATTCTGTATATAAATGAAATTGAAGTACCGATCATTGATGATGATGTTCGAAATATATATATAATCAATTAATAGAACTGCTAAGAGTAGATACTTTTCAACTTCAGAAAGCATATAAACACGTTACCCATGAATTTAATGATCTGATTTGCAGAAGAAATGGATGAAAAGACATGAGTTGAGGAGATAAGAAGCTTCGTTCATCGCTTGTCTCTCGAGAGATAAGGTTGTGTGTCATCAGTGAATTAGGGTTTTCATCGAGAGAAATGATGTATAAAGTTAAATAAGAGATAAAAAAGGAAGCAGCTTATATATTATTGAAGTCTTACACACTCACCTTCTGTGTTTTTCTTTTTTCTTTTCAGAGAGAGATGCTTTTCTCTTTGCTTCTTTCTGAATTCTGGGTATTTTACCGGTGTGAACGGTTGGAAAAGAAAAGAGGTGAAAAAAGTTGATGACAGGTTGAACCATGTCATTAATATACTCCCTCCGTCCCATAAGTTTATGGACATTTGGGTATTGGCACGGGAATTAAGAAACTGAATATTTTAATAATATAGTGTGTTGGAAAGGTAAAAAAGTGTATGTTTTGGCACGTCTTTTGATGATATATAATATTATTATATTGATTGTTTGTGGTAGTTTTTTGCTATAAAAGGAAATGTCCAAAATGGTTTGGGACGCCCGATATAGTAAAATGTCCAAAACGGTTTGGGACGGAGGTAGTAATACACATAAACTACTCACTGATCTTTTTTAATAACACGATTAATTGTTGGGGATAATATTTTCATTTGAAATATTGAGTTGGATGAATCTGTTCAAAGAACATACAATGCTAGCTTAATTTTTTAATATGTCACGTTCTTTGTTTATCATTGTTGAGTGCCAAACCCAAATTCCACTTTGGATAAATTGAAAAAGTTTGAATATGATATAAGCTTTTAGGCTAATCCCTTCTTCTATTGTCAGGAAGGAACCCCACAATTTTACTATTATTATTTTTATTTTTGTGGGCACAACACAAACTAGTTGGCCTTGTGATATCTAATGTAGATTGATTGGACATGGCCATCATTTTCTGTACCTTAGCCAAGATTCATCATTATTTTGGCAGTTGAGATTAAATAAACTCAACTATATTGCAACAGTACTATTCGTTCTAAACTCGAATTCAAAAATCGGACTTCGAATTCAAAGTAAGAAAAATGATGACCCCATGAATTGACTAAATCTGAAGTAGACTAATCTACCTTTTGAAATCACAAGTTTAATAACCTATGACAATTGCTTGGGGTAATGTTTCATAATATTCGATAATCTTCTGCAAGGCAATGTAAGAATGTCAGTCTCTTCTATCCGAATTTGTAATACCAGTATATATTAACTTTATAATTATATACTATAAAAAATATTTACTTGCACCAGGTCGATTTTTTTATATTATTTTTTAACAAAACATATGATTTCCAAAAAGAATCCAAATATTATTCCTGGTGAATTATAGCTTCGAAAATCCAAACCATGGTCCACGGCGAAGACCTAAAAAAGGTCACACGCTTATTACGCAACATACACAAAGCAAACACGACGAAAAGCGAAAAGACAGAAATACCCATCAAACAAACAAACAAACAAACAAACCCATGTTAGGAAACCCTAGAAAATCGGCCCGAACCCGACCCACGGCGAACGCACACAACTTCAGAATAGCTAAGCTCGTACGGCGGCTGGTCCTTAGCCAACCATTGGTTAACCTCAAACTTACGCTGCGAGCAATCGCCGTCGTCGGCTAACCCAACCACGCCCACCTGAACATAATCGCAGAACCAAGCGTGGTACGGGCCCGACCCGTCCGAGGTCAGGTTAAGCCCGCATATCGGGCCGTTAGGGCACGGGCCCTTTCCGCCGAAGATGTCCAAGCTGCCCGTTTCGAAGTAGTTGTGGCCCGAGCCCATGAGTCCCCAGTCCTCGAGGTTCGATACGGCTAGCTGGGTGGTCCCAGTCGGGCTCGTTAGGGTCAGGCCGATGGTCGAGTGGGTCCCAGCCCTTTGGACCGAGCCCGTCTTCACGTATATGGCGTAGACACACTCAGCACCTTCTTCATCGGCGGCCTGCGCGCAGTTTTTATTTTATTACACACGAACGAAATAACAGCCAAATTGTCTGAAAAAGAGAGATTCATAAACTTACAGTTATGCAGATGGAGAAGAGGGTGAATGCGACGAGGAAGTGAAGTAGTAGTAGTATCTTTAGTTTCATCTTGAATTATTGAAGAGCATATAATATCTCATTGTGTATACATTTATCTATATACTGATATATAAGGTATGAGGACCAACACGTGGCGTAATACCATATCGACGTATACTTGTTACTAGATTTTTTGTTCTGCAATGAATGGTAGTGATATGGTACGGACATAATAAATAATAGAGCATGTGCGCTTTTGTTAAATAAGAAATACTAAAAACAATGGTTAACTAAAAATTGTCGTGACCTACACAATTGATGATTTTGAGTGAAATGAGCATACATGGGCCTTTTCGATATGAACTAAGGGGATTTACTCACAACCCACGTGGTAGTGACACGTGGGCCTTTTCTTTTCAATTAATTTTAGAACGGATTTTCAAATCTAGACATAAATGCATTGGGCTTACATGGAGCAGCATTCAAGATTTTATGATAAATGTGTATCATCAAATTAAATATGGGAACTTACTTGTCCACATTGTTTCAGAACCCATTCAACGCAACTATTGAACCTAAAGTATGGGGCCCAAAATAAAAGTGACAGGCTGGCGATAAACCCATAGTTGTCGTTTATTTCTTGGTCGACGGGCTTGCCGACAAAATCCAAGTTGAAATAATAGACTATAAATAATTTCAAAATATAAAAGTGAATGATTAGGTAATAAAAATCACATGGTTTAACAATTGCCGATAGGGAAATCAGTTTATTTATACTTCTCAACGACACAAATCATTGTTTTTCTATCGAGGAAAACAAAAGTAACACATCGTTGTTATTCAAACAAAGCAAACATACGGCATCACACACTCCAAAAAAAAAAAAAAGCAATATTGGGCCCAACTCCTCGGCCCAAATACAACAACAAAGGCCCAACAACGCAATCCTCCCCTCAAATAACAGAAACCACGCCGCCGTCCGCCGCCTTCTTCTTGCAGTAATTCCTAATCGCCGTCAGCTCGTACGGCGAAGTATCGGTGGCGAGCCACTGCTCCACCGTGAACTGAACCTGGGAACACTGGGAGTGGACCCCAGTCGACGTCACCTCCACGTAATTGCAGTACCACCCGTGACCCGACCCGGTTCCGTCCGACGTGAGGTTCATGGAGCAGACCGGCCCGTTAAGGCACGGCGCTCGGGCGCTGAAGATGTCGAGGTTACCCCTCTCGAAGTAGTTGTAGTCGGGGCCCATTAACCCGCCCCACGTCTCGAGGTTGTTGACCCGAAACCCGTACCCGTCGGCGTCGTATAGGGTCAGGCTTATGTTGGAGTCGGTTCCGCCCTTTATGATCGACCCGGTCCGAACGTAGACCGTGTAAACGCAAGTGAGATCCTCCTATGATATTATAAGAGAAAGGGCTTAGTTAGCTTAGTGATTGATTGTTAATATATAAACGTTGTAAGAGAAGGATTTTGTAATAATAACTGAAACTTACGGCGGATCTGCTGACGGCGAGGATGGAGAGGAGTATGAAGAGGTTGAAGAAGAAGATGGAATTTGTGGCCATGGCGATGGAGTTTTTTTTTTATTATCTACTGTTTTTTCTTTCTTTGGCCTACAGATGAATGAGTTTATAGGGTGTGATGATGGCGACTAATTGATAATTGATAATAGCAAAATAAATATTATTAGGTTCCATTGCATTGAAGGTAGACGTGGAGCACATGTTTAGATTGGGGTGGGCCATGTGAGTTGTGACCAAGGCATTTTATTTTTCGGATATTCCTTGGAAATAAATATGTATGATGCCACCGAAAGTTGATGTACCGCACGTATCGGCCAACGAGTTCCTTCCCGCCTTAACTTCGAATTCTGCGTGAAGATTACGAAAACAGGGTTGGGGTGGGGGTCGTTTGCCCTCTTGCCTAGGTCAAGAGTGTATTCCATGTTCTAGGCATAAAATGACATTGAAGGTGATAGAAAAATGGTGTTAAGTGTTAAGAAGTGAAAAGGGCTGAGTAACGGTGAGGATACGTGAGATTCGATACTTGTTTTGAGCGTACCTTGTGGTATTTATAGAGTCCTTGCCTTGGGCGGTTTTCGGGCGGTTTTGTCCACATCTCGTGTTTCTCAGCCTCGAGTTTCCTTATTCCTCACGATCGCACGTCCCCCTGGCCCGCTCAGCCCTAGACGGTTACCCCCCGCACGTTCTGCTGGCACCGTCGAGGGGAGATCGTGGCGGTTTCCAATCTGGGAGGCCAAATTCCCAAAGGATGTTGGTTCGGGCATCGGGGGAAGCTCCCGAGGGGGTCATGCTCCCTCTCAGCCAGGGGCGCTCCTGCGAGGTGGCTCGGAGGTATGTCCTTGAGAAACCTACCCTAGGGCTTTACAGTGCCGTTCAGGGGCAAGGCCTCGGGAAGCTTTGTCTCGGCGTGCTCTTTAGTGGGCTCGAGGCTTTTACCTTGGGGTGATCTAGTGGGCCCGGATCCATGCTGAAGGTAGGATCGTTAGGTTAGTTGGGGCGAGTCGGCTATTTCGCCGCATGATCAGTAGAACCCGAGGGTAACAATGTATATACCTATTTGGACTAAATTCAATTATTTATGAGACAAACTCTCAAACATCGAGCATTGTTAAACAAATTCAGTTTTAGTGTATTAGTTTTGACTTTTTCTCCTCTCTCTTTAATCTCTCAATCCACAAGAAGGGGTACGTGCTTAAACGACGAATTAAAAATGCAATAAGAAGTGATTAAGTTTGGACCACATCGGTAAGAGGTTTCTAGTTGTTATATTAAAGTATATCAAGTCGATTAAGAACTATACAAAATGATGGATACACGAAATAATTAAATTTTATACACTTGTTCAATTTATAAAGTGACTCGTTCGGACATTAATTGTCAGCCAACTACTCGCTTGGGACGACCCCGATGGTTAGGTGAGATCTAATAACTTCGATCACACAAACTATATACAGTATACAATCATCGAATTATATCCCATATCAGAACCCACCACTTCATATTATATATATTATATTACATCCATGTATATGGCATACATCATCTTGTCTTGTTGCCTAATCTGAAACTCAGACAACTAATGTTAGCAAAATACAAGAAAGAAACTAAAGCTATTGCTATGTTCAAGAATCAAGATTTATATAGATACACATAAATAGTCAGCAACTGTAAGAATATTGGGCTATTTGACTTTAAGAACTGAACAAGTTTTCAAAAGACTTGGGCCTTACAATAGGGCTTGGAGTAATAGGAGAGGCAAAAGTCAAAACCCTTATGTTTTCAAGTAACTTGCTAGAAATAGAAAAATCAAATTAAATGACATGGGGTTTTTACAAACAACTATGCAATTCTATTTTACATTCCTCTTCAACTTCACCGCTGGTAGATACGTAATACCATTTGTCTTTGACCAAAAAAAATAAATAGATATGAATGTCAAGCAAAAATGTCCAAATATAGTAACACGACTATCTATCTACTAGACCACAAAAAAAAAACTTACATTATGACTAAAATAACATGACACGAATCCTATAATCGCATAACTCCTATTCCCATGCAATCCTATCATCTACCAAGCAAAAAACTCTCTCCCATGCAAAAAAAGAACTAAAAAACAACCAAAAAACAATCACAACAACCTATAATCATATATCCCTAATAACAAAACCTATCTCCTCTTAAATTAAATATATTAATCACAACCTTCTTCTCCTCCTCCTCCACCACCGCTCCCCATCACATGGAGGAGCGGCCTCCAGGACCACCACCGCCGCCGCCGCCACCAACCACCACCGCCGCCGCCGCCATCGAACCACCGCCGCCGTTAGAAACCTACGTCGTCCAATTCCCCGAGACCAAATCTACCGCGTTCCACCGCCCGAGCACGCGCAAATCGTTGATCACCATGCGCGCAATTTATCCCAACAAACGAATAATTATTGCAATTCCCAACGATTCGTTCGGTGGTCTCTGATAATAATCGTCATCTTAATATCCATAGGTGCTATTACGATATTCGCCCTGCGTTCGACCCCTTACAATCCAAAATCGCCCCACGTTTCCGTTACGAACGTACAACAAGGGAAGCAGACATCGTCTACTAAGTCGGAGTATGACGTCATGTTGAGGGCTGAAAACCCCAATACGATGTTGTCTGTATCGTATGACCTTGGACATGGAAAATCGATGCTGCTTTTCAAGAATCAGAGGATTGGGATTGGAAAAGCGATGAGAGAGATTGATGGAGAAAACCCTAATGGGAATAGCGTTGATGTTTCGGTGATTATATCTGGAGATGGGTTCAATTCTTTGCCTGGAGAGTTTAAGAAGAGTTTGAACGATACGAAGGGACAAATAGCTCTCGTTTTGAGAATGGATTTGACGATGGATTTTAAGAGTTGGGCGAGGATTGAGAAGAGGAACGTCGAGGTTGTATGTTATTTCAATGTGCAGAATCTTTCGGTGTCGAAGAAAACTAGGGTTTCGTCGCAAGAATGCCAAGCGCAATTTTAATAAGTATGTAAACGTGAATGCTAAATTTCTTTCGCTTAATTTAATCGATTGTTATTGGTTTGTTTGCTTTTTATTCTTTTTCTAGTTCTTATATATATATATATGTATATATGTATGTATATGTCTCCCAAAGAAAGGAATTTTTTTTTTCGTGATTGTTCATACGATTAGTTTATAGGCTTTAGATGTGGGCTCTTGCTAACATTTGATTCATTGTGTTCTTTCGTCTAGAATTTGCTTTGCTATGTCTGTCATAGATAGCTTCGACACAATGTTCCTGCGATAAATGAATAGGTGCAGACTGCGATAAATGTTGTTAAATTGTTAAGCGATTCATGTAAGAAATCTATTATCGCATCTTATCATCTATATTTCTGGACAATGAATATGGGTGGGAGTTATTGGATTTTATGGTCCAATATATTAACTTGATATTAATTCTTTTATTAATTGAGTAGTGGCACGTCTGTGTTGAGCAGTTTCCATATCCCACTTTTGGGTAACTGCCATAGCAGTTTCTGATGGAGAAACTTCCTTTAGTTTTTATTATAAATATGGAGGTCCCCGTGTCTTCTTACGTACGCTGAAAATCCCATCAATAATAGCAGTAAGATAGACTTGGAAAACACCTCTGTTTCTTTCAACGTGACTGTTCTTCTCATCAATGGCTGGAGGTAATCCTGTTTCACTCTTCCGCATAAAATTCATGTTCTAAACTGCTGTAATTGTATGATACATGCATACTTAGAACGTATTTAGATTAATTATTTCTTACACATTGGTATCAGAGCATCTTATGCCTTCAGCCTTGATATCATGCTTCAGTATTGTTAGAGAAAATCGCTGTGTTAAGAAATTTCATGGTGACTGCGCCGTTGTGTAGCACCACTTGAGTTCGCACGTTAGGATCTATTTCTCTGCAGTAAGTCTCAATTAGGGTTTGTGTTCTTAGTGGGCCAATTCTCAGCCCAATACATTTAAGTGTATGCATCATTGTTATAATTTAGTTCAGACCCATTTTGCCTTATTTATCCTTGCGTGTATATTTGATAACCAATTTCATGCTTATTATTTTGGATACTAAATAATGATTATTTTCCATTAAATGCATACTGTGAGCATGCGTGTATGAATATTCTGAATTTTTCCGCTATGAATATGCGTGAACTTGGTGAACAATTTATTTGTATGTCGGATTTAATGTTAATATTCGGTGATCTATATAATATTTTTCTTTGAGGATATTGCCACAACAGTCCTCTTTATAAAATATTATATATTAAGTTTACGATCACATATAGTTTACGAATATTGATTGTGATCCAATTGACTGAATGATAATTCTATCCCACAGGAGTTTTATTATTTTTTGTTAATTTGATTAGGATTACATGTTAGATTTTCTGATTGGCCCACAGGCATCGGATATTTGGAGTTTAACAGTGTTATCAATTTTAGTCTTTGAATCTTATTGAATTGATACTTAGCCCACAGGCAGCATCATGTCTATAGATTCACATGTTATATGTTTTATAATTGTATAAAGCATTTTATCATTGTAGTCTTATATTTTATTTCCTTTTATTTTTTATGATGTGGTTTGCAGTTCCTGTTATTGTACCTACATCTTTTGAGGCTCCCGAGTTAAGGGGAGATAACTATAAAGTTTGGAAAGAAAAAGTGCTTTTGTACTTGGCATGGCATGACCTTGATTTTGCTATAAGGAAAGATGAACCACCTGCATTGACCTCTGCTAGTTCCCCATTTGAGATTGTAGAATACAATTCTTGGGAGAAGTCGAATCGGGTTGGTGTGGCATACATTAAGTCTAAAGTATCGCCAAGCATCCGTGGTTCTATCGATAAGCATGACAAGGTGAAAGAGTTCATGAAGGCTATTGATGAGCAATTTGAGTCTTCTGACAAAGCCTTAGCCAGTACCCTCATCATGAAGTTCACATCTATGAAGTTTAAGGGTGTTAGAGGGGTTCGGGAATACATCATGACTATGAGAGACATTGCGGCTCAGCTCAATGAGTTGAAGGTTGATTTTTCTGATTCTTTTCTTGTGCACTTTATTCTGAATTCACTTCCCGCACAGTATGATCCTTTCAAAATCTCTTATAACACACATAAGGAAAAGTGGTCTATTAATGAATTTATGACCATGTGTGTGCAAGAGGAGGAGAGACTACTGATGGAGAAAGGGAATGCTGAAACTGCATATATGGCAATGCACGGAAAGAAGAAGAAAGATTATAAAGGTAAAGGGAAAGCACCGCTTGGTCCTACTGCGAAGATTAAGAAAGAACCTAGTTGCTTTTTCTGTAAGAAGAAAGGGCACGTGAAGAAGGAATGCCTAAAGTTCAAGCAGTGGATGGAGAAGAAAGGTATTTTTTCTCTAGTATGTTATGAATCCAATATGACTGAAGTTGCACACAATACATGGTGGGTTGATTGTGGTAGTACAACTCACATTTCGAATGTGATGCAGGGTATGGTCAACCTAAGGAAGCCGAACAGAAGTGAAGAAGTCGTCTTTTCAGGAAACAAGTTGACGTCAGTCGTTCGTGCAGTTGGCGATGTTTTTATTACGTTAAGTAGTGAACATATTATGAAGTTAGAAAAGACCTTTTATGTTCCCGGTTTTTCTAGAAATTTAGTTTCGCTTTCTAGACTTGCACCTTTTGGTTATTCCTTTTATTTTTCAGATTGTGGCAGAATCGATGTTTATCACAATTCTGAAGTTGTTGGAAATGGTGTTATGTATAACGGTCTTTATCAACTTAACTTAAGTGAAAACGTCTGCTTTAATATTGAACACAATAAAGTAAATAACAAATCTTCTAAGTTGTGGCATCGGAGATTGGGACATATCTCCATTAATAGGGTTAAGAAGTTAGTTTCTGAAGGAGTACTTGATGCTCTGGATTTTACGGATTTCGATACCTGTATTGGTTGTATAAAGGGTAAACAAACCAATATCTCAAATAAAGGCTCAGCTAAAAGAAGCTCAAGCATATTGGAAATAATACATACAGACATTTGCAGCCCGAGTTTTGACAGTCAAAATCAACGATATTTCATCACATTTATCGACGACTATTCGCGATTCATGTATCTCTATCTGCTCGATCACAAAAGTGAAGCTTTAGATGTCTTCAAAATATTCAAGGCAGAAGTAGAGAAACAATGTGGAAAACAAATCAAAATAGTTCGTTCGGATCGGGGTGGTGAATATTACGGTAAATACACAGAAAGTGGACAAGCTAAAGGTCCATTTGCAAGGTTCCTACAGGAACATGGGATTGTTGCCCAATACACTACACCAGGATCACCAAATCAGAACGGTGTGGCTGAAAGAAGGAATAGGACCTTGCAGGACATGGTTAGAAGCATGATAGCGGGTTCTAAGCTTTCATCTTCATTGTGGCCTGAAGCTCTTAAGACGGCAGTGTACATATTGAATCGGGTTCCAACCAAGGCTGTCTCAAAGACGCCATTTGAGTTATGGAAAGGTTGGAAACCAAGTTTAAAACACGTACGCATTTGGGGATGCCCAGCCGAAGTCAGGATTTATAACCCACATGAGAAGAAGCTCGACCCTAGGACCATCAGTGGCTATTTTGTTGGTTACTGTGAACGGTCCAAAGGCTATCGATTTTATTGTCCTTTTCATAGCACAAAATTTGTGGAGTCAAGAAACGCAAAGTTTCTAGAGGAAGGATTGATTTGTGGGAGCGATTCTGTTTTAGACCCTAAGAATCGTGAGATCGAGATTCCAACGGAGACTACTACATTAGATTCACAGTATACAGTGGCAGTTTTACCTGATTTGTCATTTCCCAGCCGAGTCGTACCTGATTTAGGCTATACAGTGGGAGAACCTTCTAGCTCAGGACAACAAAACGACATATCTGTAGAACCACCTACTGTGAACACAGGTATAGAGACTCCACAACAAGAGGTTGATGTTCACGTAGACACTGTTGCTCAGGATCTGCCTGAATTTCCGCAACATGAAGTTGTACCGAATTCTCATCAGGAGAATGTCGAAACAGCATTAAGAAGGTCTAGTAGAGCAAAAAGATCAGCCATTTCGAACGATTATGTTGTGTATTTACAAGAAACCGATTGCAATGAAGGAGCCGAAAATGATCCCGAAACGTTTTCACAAGCAATGAGTTCTGAAAAGTGTGACTTATGGATGAATGCCATGAAAGATGAGATGAATTCTATGAAGGATAACGATGTATGGGAACTTGTTGAGTTATCAAGCGACCATAAAGCTATAGGTTGCAAGTGGGTCTTTAAAACTACGATAGACTCATCGGGTAATATTGAGCGATACAAGGCCCCACTTGTGGCTAAAGGATTCACTCAGGTAGAAGGGGTTGATTACAGGGAAACATTTTCTCATGTATCAAAGAAAGACTCACTTCGTATTATCTTGGCTTTAGTTGCACATTTTAATATGGAACTCCATCAGATGGACGTGAAGACGGCCTTCTTAAATGGGCACCTAGAAGAAGAGGTTTATATGAAACAACCTGAATGATTCCTTTCAAAGGATCGTGAACATTTGGTCTGCAAGTTGAAGAGGTCAATCTACGGCTTGAAACAAGCCTCCCGTCAATGGTATCTTAAGTTCCACGAAGTTATTTCTTCATGTGGATTTGAAGAAAATATAATGGATAATTGTATATACCATAAGATCAGTGGGAGCAAAATATGTTTCTTAATATTATATGTTGACGATATTCTACTTGCCACTAAGGATTTGAGTATGTTACATGACGTGAAACAATTTCTCTCGAAGAATTTTGATATGAAGGATATGGGAGAAGCCTCCTGTGTCATTGGGATTAAAATTCATAGAGATAGACATCAAGGTCTACTAGGTTTATCTCAAGAAGCATATATTAACAAAATTCTGGAGAGATTCAGGATGAAAAATTGTTCACCAAGTATAGCACCTATATTGAAAGGAGACAAACTCCATTTGGATCAATGCCCTCAAAATGAACTCGAAAATGAGCAAATGCGCAACATCCCATATGCGTCTGCAGTCGGTAGCTTAATGTACCTTCAGGTCTGCACTAGGCCAGACATAGCTTTTGCCGTAGGGATGTTGGGTAGGTACCAAAGTAACCCTGGAATGGAACACTGGCGAGCTGCGAAGAAAGTTATGCGCTATCTTCAAGGGACCAAGAACCACATGCTCATATATAAACCAGCTCAAACACTTGAAGTGGTTGGATATTCCGATGCAGACCTCGCAGGCTGCACTGACACACGGAAATCCACATCAGGTTACATATTTATGTTAGCTGGCGGAGCTGTATCTTGGAAAAGCGCTAAACAGTCAATGATTGCCACGTCCACTACGGAGGCAGAGTTCATAGCCCTCTACGAGACTACAATTGACGGGATATGGATAAGAAGTTTCGTTACTGGTCTGAGAGTCATGGATTCTATATCAAGACCACTGAAGCTCTTCTGCGACAACACTGCAGCAGTGCATTTAGCCAAAAACAACAAAAGAAGTCGAAAAACGTATATCGACATCAAATTCTTGGCTGTTAGAGATCGTGTTAAAGAAGGTCAAGTTTCGATTGAGCACATAAGCACTGATTTAATGTTGGCAGATCCCTTGACTAAAGGTTTGGCGCCATCAAGATTCAAGGGTCATGTTGAAAACATGGGAATTAGTCCTACTTTGGATGTATATTGAAACTTTTATCGAAGTTGTGATATTTTCTTCTTTAGTTGTATACATTAAGTTTTTCATTATTAGTATCACATTTAGAGGACCTCGAATAAACGTATGGTTTATTCATTAAGAGCGCGTGTCACGATTAAGGGAGAGATATAATATATTGTGGTACATGGAAGAAAGGTTTTTGATAGATAAGAGCCGATCGCTTTGACCCGTAGATTATGTTTCTCAATGCGTATTGGACCAGTGGGAGAATATTGGATTTTATGGTCCAATATATTAACTTGATATTAATTCTTTTATTAATTGAGTAGTGGCACGTCTGTGTTGAGCAGTTTCCATATCCCACTTGTGGGTAACTGCCATAGCAGCCTCTGATGGAGAAACTTCCTTTAGTTTTTATTATAAATATGGAGGTCCCCGTGTCTTCTTACGTACGCTGAAAATCCCATCAATAATAGCAGTAAGATAGACTTGGAAAACACCTCTGTTTCTTTCAACGTGACTGTTCTTCTCATCAATGGCTGGAGGTAATCCTGTTTCACTCTTCCGCATAAAATTCATGTCCTAAACTGCTGTAATTGTATGATACATGCATACTTAGAACGTATTTAGATTATTTATTTCTTACAGGAGTTGCCATTTGCCTCTCCATACGAACAAAATGTTTCTGGGCTGTAAAATATTCAAACATGGGCCAATTGGACGACAAAACATCGTGTAAGAAAACTAATAATATGAATCAGAATAAGATTCAGCAATGAAAGCCCTCCCATGATTTATTACTAGAAGATGCAGATCGTATTTTTTGCTTTTTGCTAACGATCTGCATCTGCTTTGTTCTAATAAATATTCCTTTCTTTTATGGTTGGTATATATTCTACTAAATTCAAAGCAATATGTACGAAGCTAGTTCCTCGAGCAAAGTTTGATCGCTTTACACAGCGACACATGGCTAGCTAGTAAGCTTAGGTTCATCCTTTCCACAAATTAGATTTCTTTAGAGATCTTCCTACCGAATTTAAATCTCCCATATACCCTATAAATGAGTGGAGATCAACAACACCCAAAGGCGATTTCTCAAGCCTTAAATGTAGATATGAAATCGACATATATAATATAGATATTATGTTCGACATACAATTATATGTTTCCCATAGCAATAGCATGTCATCACATGCTTGCTCCATGTGACGCCCATCTTTCTTTTGAATTGAATATGAATACATGAACTCGTACTACATTATCGCATTGATTATGGATACATACAAAACGAATATATATATGTATGTATATATATAGATAGATTGATAGATAGATACAAGTCAGTCAAAGACAAACCGCCAGTTTTTGCAGATGCTCACAACCCTCAAGGCAGGGACAGATTCTTGCAGCAGAAACATAAGTGCTTGTGTCAATAATGCTCTTCTCCATCAGTTGTGTGTGTGTGTGTGTATTTTTTAATATATTTATTTTCTATTTCATAATTTTATTCTCCATGAATATGATAGAAGAATAGTGGGGATTGTAATCGAAACAGATATATCTATCGCACTTGAGCTTTAAAGTGGCCGTCCTTTTCTGCATCAAAGCTACTTTCATGTAATAATTCCAACTAGCCTATAATGCTAATTTTCTTTATAAGCTCTTTAACTTCTAGTTCTATACAACAAAGGCTACACGTCTCCTTTTCTTCCTCTTGTTAAATTATATATTTATATTCCACTATAATATTAATTAGTGGGAAATCTTGATTATGATGAAGGTGCCCCATAATTGACCAGTAACTGCCTCCAATCCCAAGCCAGACCGGTCAAATATACATGATTAAATAAAGATAAATCTTCACAAAAAATCTCATTTTGTTAATATGGGTTCCAATAATTGAAGCCTAAAAGTGACTTAGTTTATGTTTCGGTTAAGATACCAATTATGAGGTTCAACAACCTAGTGGACTCCATCTTTGCACGTCTTAAAGCAGACTTAGCTTGTCAAGCCCACAGTATCTAATATATACATATAACATATATATATATAATATATATATATATTAACAAGTAACCTTAGGTGGATTCCAACTCTTCATTCGACTATTTTATATTAGATTAATGTTCTTCATTGAGTTCCTTTTTGGCAGGTTTTGATCCTTTTTGCACAACCTGACCAGAATAAACTAAAAGTCTTGTGTAGAATAATTAGCTAAGAAATATGTAATTTTTTAAATATAAATGGAGATCATAATTAAGCTTTAATCATGGCGGGTATCGATTCAATGCTTGTTATGATGCTCGGTGGCATTGGTTGTGCATGTTCCCATCCGTATGGACTTGAATTAATTATAGTTACTTTAATCCAATGTTTTTTTTCTTATTATTAATATTATAAGCTCGCAAATAATGACTTTATTCTAGATCGTATCAGTAGTTTAGTTGCCTCGTAGTTCGTGTCTGCACCAATAATGTAGTGTAGCATGCATACTATATTAATAATTTATTACATATAATAAGTATTTGCTCAAGGCCGTAGTTAAATTAAAGACTCCATATTATTGCCCCCAAGGGCCAAAAGCCAATTAAGTACGAGTTGTCTCACATGTAAGAAGCCTACCTATGTAGTAATAAAGGACGGATCTAGAAGTTGCCCGAAAGGATAATAAATATAAATATTTATAGCAAAAGTATGTTCTTGGTAACTCTTTTTCTTTTAATATATAGAATCTTTAAATTGGGTAAGAAAATCTTTGCGCTGACTGATATTTTACCAAGTACATCGTAACGGAACGTTGGTATGTGTTAAGAAGACTCCCCCATGCAAGTTGTGTTGTAGTTGTTTGTACAGACATTATTTATACACCGTTGTAATATTTTCTTTTTTGTGATTTGTAAATTGCAAGTGACGATTATGTAATGAGTTCTTCTATAAGCTTAAATAGACAAGAAGAATTTCTATATGTGAAGAACCTTAGGATATTTTTTCCCTGGAATCAAATGTCACGGTCTTGAGAGTCATCACGCTCGCTTTGTGACTCAGCTTAAATTGATTTTTTGCATTTTATTAATATGTAAGCTACGAATTACGATACTCTATTATTTTTATTATTACTATTATTATTATTATTATTATTATTATTATGTAGTTGCACCAAAATATTTTTATGATATTTAACTAAATGTCACGGAAAATAACAAAAAGATAAATAAGAAAGAGATTATTAGATTACTTGGTTAACATTTTGTACAGTTGCAATTTCTTGCTCGTGCCCAAAATTTCGTACAAGTGCTTCATAGCAATAGTAACAGAAGAAAACATTTCCCTCCATTTTGATTAACTACTACTATATATGTATATATATATATTATATTTAACAAGACTGATGTTGTACTAACAAAGAAATACACTATTATATATGATACTCCTCAATTTGGCAATTTAATTTCTTCAAGACGTCTTCTCATTCTAATCTGCCGTTTCAACGACGATCTTTTCCAATCGACCAACCGCCTCAAGAATTCCATCACCTATAACAAATAAATATAAAAAAACCATACTATACACTAAAAATATAGAAACTTAAATACACATATTTAATTTAAATAAAAAGCTACCTCAGACGGCTCTTGCAAAGAATATGATGCGTTGGTCTCTTTTGGAGTCTTGGAGACGAGAACCCCAAATCCTTGTCCTCTCTCCCTCAATACCTATATATATAATATAATTATTAAGCCAAATTAATTTAAATTAAATTAATTGCAGGATAGTTTCTAATTTCTATGTGTCGTTACCTTGAATGCATCTTCATCGGTTCGATCATCTCCGATATAAACAGGAAACACGTCAGTACAATTAGCGTAACCTGTCAATTATATTAAATCATTACCTACGTTGGTACTATAATCAATAAAAAGTAATAAAAACAATAATTAAAAAATACGATGCGAGATGTAACTCAACTCACCAAGTGATTCCAGGAGAAATTCAAGAGCCTTCCCTTTGTCCCATTTGATAGTCGGGCGTATCTCTAAAACCTGCATTTAATAATAATTACTATTATTCTTAATTCTAAATTATAAATTAGTTTATTATCATAAGATATGATCTGCATATATACATACCTTCCTTCCTTGTGTCAATCTAAGGCTTGGATATCCTTCTAATACTGATCCAACTCGCTTCGCAAGTTCATCCCATTCCTTAGATTATATACACGTAACAATACGTATTATTACATGATTCAAAACTTGCATGAAAATTAAAATCTTCATTTCCAAGCATAATAATAAAATACCTTCTCATCAACGCAGCGGAAATGCACAGAGATACAAAATTTATTATTCTCAACCCTAGCACCTGGCGTAGACTTTATTACATCCACCAGTTCTTTATAAACCTATCAAATGAATATACATATATATATATATATGTAAATATACTATATTCAAATATAATTTGATTGAGTAAATGAAGTAAATCATAAAAAGACCAAAAAAGTACCTCATCAATTACTGGAAGAAACTCACTGGCTGCTTGGAAAAGTACTGGTTGAGCACCCTTTATACAAACATTTCATAATAAGAAAATATAGATCAAACCTTATATTATCGAAACAAATAAAAAAAAAATCAAATGTGTCACTCACTTTCGCATATTTGGGACCTTTCGATGGTCCTTTGATGTCCATTCCATGGCTTCCAGCGTAATAAAGCTCAGCCAAGCGCACGAAATTATACACCTTATCTCTGCATCTTCCACTAACTATGGCGGTCGGAAAATACCTCGCTAGATTCCTCACCGTCGATCTCATCTATTTACACACAAACGTTGACGACGATGATCGACTTAACGGTCACATTTACATGTAAGAAGAAGATAAGTACATATATATATATGTATATGTATATATATATATATATATATATGTATATGTACTGACCGCGTCGGACATGAAAGCTCGTTCAGGGTCATCGACGATGGGAGAAAGCGTGCCGTCATAATCCAAAAACATGACGACTTTCTTCCCCTTTGAAGCGACTGTTATCTGCTCGAACATCTCCAAAGCCGATGGATGATGGGCCTTCAATAAATCACATATATCTGTAAATAAGTGTGTGTTTTGAGAGTGTGTGTGAAGAAGACAGGAGGAATAAGCGCACTTACGATCCAAGAACTATGGTCAGCAGTAAGAGATTTGTGGGATCGAATAAGGCGAGTTGGAGAAGAAGCCCTCATGGAGTCAATCCATGAGCTGATTCTTTCGTTGATGTTGTTTGTGCTGTTGTTGTTATTACGGTTAGTGTTGTCGTTAATATGGTTAACTTCTTGTAAGAAGTTCTTCTTGGAAACTGCCATTTTTACTGCTACTTCGACCATTGAAGGCTGCTCATGTGCTATCACCACATTTTGCTTCGTCATGTTTACGGTGAAGAAGAAGAAGAAGAAAAAAAAAACAGAGGTCAAAGAGCGAAGAAACGACACGGACTTTCCCTTGAAACGACCGACAGAAATCAAGTGAAAAAGCGAGAGAGAGAGAGAGAGAGAGAGAGAGAGAGAGAGAGAGAGAGAGAGATGAGTTTGTGTGGAGATTTGAGGTAGTTTGGCTGTTTTTTTATAGTTGTAAGGAAGAGGGAGGCCACTTATGGGTTCAACTCGTTGTCTCAATCTGGGGCCCACATTCCTCAAAGAGTGCTTTTATTTAAAAAATATAAACTGTTTTAATTTCTTTCGTGGTGGGGCCTACGTTCAATATCTTTGAGGTGGCTCCACCACCAACCACCGCCGTGTTTCAAGTCGGCACACCGTCGCCTCTTTTTCCAAATATGTAGAGAGAAACTCATCGATGTTATTTCGAAATATATAATGCAAAATGGGAATGAACACTAAATATGTACGTAAAAATAAATACTTCCCAAAAATATATGCTTTGTAAGTGGTACAAGTAGTTTACAATAAAAAGATCTTGACAATATTAATAGTATAATAATAATTCGATATTCATAGTAGTACACATGTAACGAGCTCGAAGTGGTGGTACGATACGAAGGCAATTGCTACGAGGGTTGTTAAGCCGCCACCTGGCAAAACCTCGTAATGAAAATTGTCTTATAGTAGCTTTGTACAATATGTATAAACATATACATACCTGTTAGGCCGATTTATCCAACCTTGTACTGATTCAAAGGATTAGTATTACCTGATATGATGAATTACGGAAGCAATAACGAAGTAATACCGATAGACGAATTGTAGAGTTGGAACGAGAGCGCGCGAGTTCTTCAGAAAAGTCGTCAACTCTATTAATGAATCAGCAACCCTAAACGATGTAGCGTTTAGGGTATTTATACATAAGCCCTAATGGGCTATTGGGCCCAAGTTAACTAATATACCCACAAGTTAGGTATATTTACAATTAAGTCCTAGGGCAGAATAAAACTACAAGATTAAGATAACCTGATTTAATTGAACACAATAAAATATTCCTAACAATCTCCCCCTTTGTGTTCAATTTGCAATTTAGCGCTGGTTATCTTCGTCTTGTGATCGTACTGAGTCCTCAAAGAACACGTATCGGAGTTGTGTACGCGAAAGCATTTGCATGCATGTTCTTCTTCGTTCACCTCCTCCTTTATCTTGTCTTATGACCTCCCTTTAGGAGTTCCAAGCTCACCGTGTTCTAATCTTCTCTTCTTGTGTTCCAGCTCTCCCTTCGATAGTCGCGACTCCCCCTACATTTGTTCAACCTTGTGTTGGGAAGGGAGTTTTCTTTAAACTCGAAACTAAATAACTTCGAGACAAAGAAACATAAAGCTGTTTCCAGACATCCCCCAAAACACACATTATTTTTAAATAAACAAATATATAAATATCAATAGTCTACGACGACTCAAACATAGCAAAGCAGTGACTCAAAAGAGCAAGAGATAATGTTGTACATTGTCTTTTTATTAAATTATAAATGTATTCATCGTTAAATGGTATCCAGCGAAGTCTCATACCCGCATTCATTTTATTTGCTTTCCCTTCGATTTGTCCCATTATTTTATGACGGGATTATATTTTATTGAATATAATTTACTTTTACTGATATGGCATGAGATATCTTGCGAAGTTATTTATTGGTTTTTGCACATCGTATCGTATCGTATGGCAAGAACATGAACTGATCATTGAACTACGCTAGCTTTAAATTAGCAATAGAATTATTACACTAAGCACTTGGCTAGACTGAAAATTCCATGAAAATAATTTTGAGAGAACAAAGGTATGCGGCTAGTTTCAATATAACCAACACCACACGTGCGATGTCCTATGTTAAATGAAATGTCCATATTTTCCCACGTGGCTTGTCCAAAGTGATCATCTTTTTTTTTCTTCAAGTTCTCAGTGTTTATCTTCTTCCTATTTCCAAACATAGGTTGATCATTTATGGTTATAAAAATGTCCAAGTGCCGTTCAGTCCTTGACTCCCTATTAGTGTAAGATTTTGCAAAATATAAAAAAAAAATACTTTTTTTTTCCTTTTCTCAAGAAGTATCATTATACAATGTCAATGTAGTCATCACACTAGATTCAATCTTCACATATGACTTATTTGAAAATGTTCGATCGTTTGACCTATCGTTTTGGACTAAACTATTCTTGCAATGTAACTTTCCAAATGATGTAGATAGTTCTCCTCCAAACAAATACGTGTTTGCCCAACCAAAATATTGTCAAGAATTAGAATAAAGAGAATGATTGATGGTCATAAATAATCTTTTAACGCACCAATAAAAGGTTAATCACATGCGCTCTATGCAGTTGCTTCACATGGCTTGCTATATAACACTTTGCTTAACATAAATCTAAATATAGTATTATTACAACCGATGAAATCATTGCCGTTAGTGATGACAAGAAAGAAACTAGGGTTTCGATCATTGTCGGCCCACAACTTCGATTTGACCCGATTCGAGCCCACTTGTACGTGTGTACATACAAAGCTACACTAATACCTCAAATAATTAATTTAAGTATTTTCTCCAATAATAGCTTGACAACTGATGACATGAAATCACAAACACAAATCAAAAAGTAACTTGGTGACAACTAACTGCCAGGATCTATTAGTTTATGGTGGTCAGTGGGATTCATAATTGAGGGCGATTTATTAAAACTTTTGGACATATACACATTATTATGATTTTTGCATCAGTGTAGTATGAAGTTTTGTCATTTTCCGAATATGATTGTTGGTTAACTAATGTTTTATTTAATTTCCACGTCAAGGTCGTCTGATATAATATATATTGATGCGACTATCCACTAGGCGAACCTCAATTATTTCTGAGGACAAAAATAAAAAAGAGGAAAATAAAAGGAAGAATAAGAATCTTGCAACGCAATTTATTTTTCCATTTTTTATAGAGAAATCTACACATAACTCCCTAATCCCAAACTATTAATCAACTAACTTCCCCCTTCCCATTCATTTATCATCAAACTCCCCATTTCAAACTTTTATATCACATAGCTACCTAACGGACGATTTTAGCCTTATAAAAACAACAATATTACCAAAAAACCTGTCAACACCCACGGACCAACCTTACCCAAAATTGTAGTACCAATATACGTATGTTTGTAGTACCAATATATAGATGTTCGCCGTACCATCCCGTGAGCCCATGAACGATTTTTTAGTACCAATATACAGATGTTCGTGGTACCAAAAAACCTGTCAACACCCACGGACCACCCCTTACCCAAAATTGTAGTACCAATATACGTATGTTTGTAATACCAATATATAATGTTCGCCGTACCATCCCGTGAGCCCATGGACGATTTTTGTAGTACCAATATACAGATGTTCGTAGTACCGTATTGTAAGCTAGTGTGGTACCATGAGTCACCTTACCATCCCGTGAGCCCATGGACGATTTTTGTAGTACCAATATATAGATATTCGTGGTACCGTATTGTAAACTAGTGTGGTACCATGAGTAGGTTACTTGTAGTACCAATATCTATGGTAACGGTCACGCAGAAAACATAATTCAGATGGCGCCGAAAATTTCTTACCAAACTTGAAGTACCAATATACGTATGTTTGTAGTACCGGTGTATAGATGTTTGTGGTACCATAACGTGAGCTAGTGTGGTACCATAAGTAGGCTGCTTGTGGTGAACACATGGTACGGAAAAAGATACCACAATTAACCTACGTATGGTACCACACCAGCTCACGGTATGGTACCACGAACATCTATACATTGGTACTACAACCATACGTATATTGGTACTTCAAGTTTGGTAAGGAATTTTCGACGCCATCTGAATTATGTTTTCTACGTGACCGTTACCATAGATATTGGTACTACAAGTAACCTACTCATGGTACCACACTAGCTTACAATACGGTACCACGAACATCTATATATTGGTACTACAAAAATCATCCATGGGCTCACGGGATGGTACGACGAACATCTATATATTGGTACTACAAACATACGTATATTGGTACTACAATTTTGGGTAAGGGGCGGTCTGTGGGTGTTGACAGGTTTTTTGGTACCACGAACATTTGTATATTGGTACTACAAAAATCGTCCATGGGCTCACGGGATGGTACGGCGAACATCTATATATTGGTACTACAAATATACGTATATTGGTACTACAAGTTTGGGTAAGGGTGTGAAAATTAATAGAGGGGGAAAAATCATTCATGAGGTACTACAAACATACGTATATTGATACTACAATAATAGAAGGGCAAAATCGTCCATGGGGAGTTATGTGTAAGATTGTTTTGATTTAGGGAGTTTGTTAATAAATAAGATGGAATGGGGAGTTGTGTAAGAAAATAGGGGTAGGGGGATTTAATTGAAGTTACCCCTTGTTTTTATCTATGGTTGGAAAAATAATTTGTAATATATAACCGACATAACTGGCCATCTCAACCTTGAAACTTTCGGCCTTTGTGCGTATCTGTGGCCCTCGAGATAGTGATATCAAGACCTTATTATTACATATACATATATATGTATATGTGTGAGTGTGATTAAGAATAACATATATTATTACAATAAATTTTTAGAACTTTGCAAATGATACTATTAAATGTCATTGTTATGTAACTAACACCCGTTTCATTTAACGCCTCCAACCGTGGTATATGGTAATCATGTTTTAACTATTTATTTCAATTTGTAGAAAAGGATTCGTTGGAATGATTAAAAGTGAGTGCGTGGCGTAATTCAGGATATATACCTATATATATAATGCATCGAATTTATTCTTTGACATTCTCTAATGAATATTCATGCACTGCCTTTCCACCGTGAGAATTTCTTTATATTGCTACCTAAGCGAGCACGTATTCGTTGCCTTTCTGTTAAATGTAGTGTACAACCATGTAAATATTCGAATTTAATTATAGCGTTAGAAATATGGTAGCGTTAATGAGATACCCGTAACTCGCAAAAAATAGAGACTGATGATTTCTTTTGCCTTCCCTTTTATGACATTTGCCTCATCATAATGTGACGGATATGATCACACTTTCCAAAATCATTAAATCTGATCAATATATCTCCTTATCCCAATAGTTTTTCTGGGATCGGATAAATTATTGCATGTAATATCAACAAATTAAATATTTGGACACGTAGTGAATAGAACAAATGGAAATTAGATCTCCCTTTAAAGCTCAAGTTGTCCAATGAAATGTTCCTTATCTCGTTATCTTCACTTGTCTTTAAAACCAGATAATGTTCGAATTTTTTACTTATCTTTAATGAATAATAAGGCAGATCACTGGCACAAAAGAGAAATATGTGTATCTGCAGTTAATAAATAATGCAAGTACACAATCTTTCAAGCAAGGTCTCAAGAAATAATATGTGCAAAAGGGTCGCTTTTTTAAAGTTTTAGTCGATTGAACTATAAAGCTATATCTATTTAGCTCTGAAAAAGTAAATATTTAAATAATGAAAAAAAAAAGATAGAAAAGAAACATCATAATCATATGCAAACGCTTTCAATGGGGTTCCACGTCGTTATTGCGGCCCTCCACGTCGATGCCATCAATAACATAATCACACATGCACACTCACATAATATATATATTTATATATATATATATATATGAGGAATTTTATGGTGATCAACTTATTTGAGCACCTGTTGATTTGGTACTGATTCATGCCATTTCAACATCCCACATCGACGTCTAAGAATATGTCGTCTTAATTAACACCTTCTAGGTGCCATTAATCGACTTTTCGGATGCTGATGTGGCATATTGGCGCCTTACATAACATTTTTACGTGTTAATGAAATATATTGCAATAATATGCCACATCAACATCCGAAAAGTCGATTAATGACAACTAGAGGTGTTAATTAAAACGACATAAACTTAGATGTTGAGATGTTGAAATGGTACGAATCGGTGCCAAATCAACAGGTGCTCATATAAGGTGCTCACGTAAGGTGAGCACCATAAAATTCCTCATGTATATATTACTTTAAGTGAAGTTGGTTAATGTTAATTCCGTCAACGATTAACTTTCTTCATATCTGTCATATTATAAAATGAAAACCTTAGTTGCCCGTTTGTATATAATGAAAGCATTACTAAAAGAAAAAGATATATAATGAATATTAGATGATTTTAGAGTTTTCTGGAAAACAATCAATTCTTTGATTCCTAATTTGTTAGTATACACACAATCTCATGCGTGTGTCTGTGTATCGAGATATGTCTTTTGTACGAATGTAAATGGCAAACTTTAAATCTGTCCCATTTTTTGCAGATAACCAAACATAACTAATTATAGTTCTAAAGTGGATCTCTTACCAAATGGAATCAAGGAACGCTGCAATGATGATCAATGCGTAGCCATGTAAGATAGAGAACGATTAAACTACAAAACCCTAATTTTGCATTATTCGATTTAACAAGCATTAATAATTGAGTTATTAATTCATATATATATATATATATATATATACATACACATATATAGATTGGTCCCCTACTACGAGAAAACAACATATAATTAAAAACACACATCTGCTATGTTCAATCTAATCCTAATCAGAACACATCTGTCCAGACACAGCTTTATCTGAGATGCTTGTATGTTTCTATACTCTACTGTTCAAAGCTTGACCACCATATTACATTCTCCTTTCGTATACAATTATTGTTATTATTGCTAGTAGTGTTACTATTATTGTTATATTTACACTACAAAAAAAGTCATCTTATGCGACGATTTTTTTCCTCACAAGAGAGTAAATTTTCGTCACATAAATTTAATGTGAGGAAAAATTTTCGTCACCGGCTCGTCACCGAAGGCCCGCGGCATAAGATCAAATCGCGTCTAATGTGACGATATTTTATTTCCTCACATTTGGCATATGTGAGGAATGCAATTTCCTCGCATAAAATTCTTATTGTGACGAAATATTTCTCACAGTAGATATACTATTTTGTCACACATTTTGAACTTCCTCACATTTAAACGTATAAATGCAACAAAAAATTCGTCACTTTAAATATATTTTTCCTCATAATTACCATGATATATACTATGAAAATATGCCTCACATTAAAATAATTTTCCTCACAATAACCATGATATATAATACGAAAATATTCCTCACATTAACAATATTTTATTCACAAATGATCTATTAATGGATGGCAACGGGCCGGGTATGGGTCGGGTTTGGCCGGACCCGGGACCCGACCCGATTATTTTTTAGCGGACCCTGGACCAGCTCCGCCCCGGGTTTGGACCCGCCGCGCGCGGGCTATACCCGAGCGAACCGGGTCTGCCCCGCCAGACCCGAATATATTGATTTCTCTGTTTTTTAAATTTTTTAAAGATAAACTAGATAAATGCATTGCTTGAGACTCGAACCCATGACCTTACCTTTGTAATACCCAACCTCTACCATTAGACCATCAGATCTTTTATTCATAATATTAACAATAACACTATATAACTTTAATTAGAAAATGAATTATAATACGAAAATATTCCTCACATTAAAAAATTATTTATTATTAGGAAATTTATTAACTATATGTTATCTATCACATTAATGTTTAGCTTTTGTGAGGAAATATATTACTATTATGTGATAAAAAAAATCCTCACATATTATATATTCACTTATGAGGAAAAAATTTTCATCACATTATATAATAGTTATTGTGAGAAAATATTATTTCCTCATATAATCTAATTTTATGTGATGATTTTTAATGTTATCACAAAAACATGGTCACATAAAATAACATTTTTTGTAGTGTTATTTCAACCTAGAGTTAAGTGTCCTCGTTTCAACTGAAATGTATTTTTCAACAAGACCAACTTGAAACGCAAGCAATAATGTTGCTATAAATTTGGGTCCAATGCACGTTGACGAATATATAGATACATATTATATTATATTATATTAGGCAAAGAAAAATATCTACGTGATCCATACATAGTTCCTACTTAGCTCGAGCATAAATGGCAAAACAATTTTAATATCTTCAAAACTGTGGGCATGCAATTCGATTGGGAACAAGAAACTTACATAAATAAAATGCTACGGAGTTGTTTGTCAATGATTTGTATTCTATATATATGCATATCTATACTATTGATAATGTGTCCTCCTTTTCATTAATTGGTCTCATTATTTCTACTGAAATAAATATTTGAGCGAGGATTTGATTTTATCAATATTTCGGACCAAAACAAAAACTGTCCAAGAAAAGCCCATTTGATCTGCCCAGAACATCATAATGCTGAAGTGGACCAGAAATTGAATTTTTGTAAGAGAAATCTACACATAACTCCCTAATACCAAACTATTAATCAACTAACTCCCCCCTTCCCATTCACTTATCATCAAACTGCCCATTTCAAACTTTTATATCACATAGCTACCTAATGGACGATTTTAGCCTTATAAAAACAACAATATTACCAAAAACCTGTCAACACCCACGAACCCCCTACCCAAAATTTGTAGTACCAATATACGTATTCTTGTAGTACCAATGTATAGATGTCCGTGGTACCATACCATGGTACCATTCCGTGAGATAATGTAGTACCATACGTAGGTTATATATAGTACCTTTTCCGTACCATTTGCTTAACTATCGCAACTCCTACCCTAAAATTGTACCCACGGACCCCTACCCAAAACTTGTAGTACCAATATACGTATTCTTGTAGTACCAATGTATAGATGTTCGTGGTATCATACCGTGGTACCATTCCGTGAGATAATGTAGTACCATACGTAGGTTATTTGTAGTACCTTTTCCGTACCATTTGCTTAACTATCGCAACTCCTACCCTAAAATTGTAGGACAAATATACATATATTTGTAGTACCAATATACAGATATCCGTGGTACCGTATCGTAAGCTAGTGTGGTACCATTAGTAGGTTACTTGTAGTACCAATATCTATGGCAACCGTCACCGACCAAAAATAATTCAGATGACCGGAAATTCCTTACCCAAACTTGAAGTACCAATATACGTATGGTTGTAGTATCAATGTATAGATGTTCGTGGTACCATAACGTGATATAGTGTAGTACCATACGTAGGTTACTTGTGGTATCTTTTTTTCGGTACCATGTGCTCAGTACAAGTAACCTACGTATGGTACCACACTAGCTCACGGTATGGTACCACGAACATCGATACACAGGTACTACTAACATACGTATATTGGTACTTCAAGTTTTGGTAACGAATTTTTCGACGCCATCCGAATTTTTTTTGTCGTGACGGTTACCGTAGATATTGGTACTACGAGTAACCTAATCTTGGTACCACACTAGCATATAATACGGTACCACGAACATCTATATATTGGTACTACAAAAATCGTCCATGGGCTCACGGGATGGTACGGCGAACATCTATATATTGGTACTACAAACATACGTATATTGGTACTACAATTTTGGGTAAGGGTGGCCGTGGGTGTTGACATGTTTTTTGGTACTACGAACATTTGTATATTGGTACTACAAAAATCGTCCATGGGCTCACGGGATGGTACGGTGAACATCTATATATTGGTACTACAAACATGCGTATATTGGTACTACAAGTTGGGGTGAGGGCGTCGAAATTAATAAAGGGGGCAAAATCGTCCATGAGGTACTACAAACATACGTATATTGGTACTACAAAAATATAGGGGTAAAATCGTCCATGGGAAGTTATGTGTAAGATTGTTTTGATTTAGGGAGTTTGTTAATAAATAATATGGAATGGGGAGTTATGTGTAAGAAAATAGGGGGAGGGGGATTTAACGGAAGTTACCCCTTTTTGTAATGTAGTTGATCATGAAAATAAAATAATTAAAAACGATGGGTATATCGTATATGCTCAAAAGAATATAACGGGATAAAAGAAAAAGATCTTAATATTCTCATCTTCGAAGGATTTAAGACGAAGTGGCTATTTTAAGAATTTATTCGATATTTGTCTCTATGATCTTTGTCTTTTACATGAGAAAATAACTCGAGAATATTATAGGAAAGTTGATTGGATTCTTGAAATTGACCCCATTAGAGTATATAGTTTCAAACATAAATCAAAACACTTACATTAAAATTCAAGAAACACAATATACACAAAACTAATTTTCAACACACGGCTAATTCTTACACATTGAGCGCACATCTGCAAATGTAATAAAATCCCATTGCAGAGAGGCCCAAAATTAACTGATTATTACAGAAGACCAAGAAACTTAAAAAAGTCCAGCATAAGCAAGCTACAGAGCATCCCAATCTATCTCCACAGAAGGATATTTCTGCAGCATTAAGGCATCACAATCATCGAACAATAGATCCGAACCCGTTGTAACGGATCGGGGCGAACCCGACCCGGTTGATAAGGTCTCTTCGGACATCGAAGGCTCGATCTTTACATGTTCATTCGATGCGTCCTCTGTTTTATCAGCATGGTTCAAGAAACAGGGCTCCCCCGAATTCCCCTGTTTTTCAGCTTGGCTGGCCGCCAATTCCTGACAAATGGCCTCAAGCTTGGCGTCGACGGACGAAGGAAGAGGCTTGAAAGCGTTCAAATGATGCCTTAGGTGTGGGAAATTCAGCCTAGCGTACTCTCCCCTGAGCTTATTCGCAGCTTTATCGTAGGCAATAGCTGCATCTTCTGCTGTGTCGAAGGTTCCCAGCCATAGCCTTGTTCTGTTTTTGGGGAGTCTTATCTCGGCGACCCATTTGCCCCAATGGCGCTGCCTCACGCCTCTGTATAGTTTCGTTGCGAGCTTCTGAGGGATTTGCCTTTTCATTGGGATTGGTTTCTGGGCTAGAAATCCTGTGAAAGATTTCAGATGATGATTCGATTTGTCGAGCGTCTGAGATGGGCTGAGATGGTTCAGATCGATTGAGCAGAGCGATTGATCGTATGCATATGGGATTGAGCCAAATGTGTTGTACTCGGAAGGGAATGAAGAGGCGTGGAAAGGGTAGTAATTGGCTTCATAAAAGCAAGGAAATGATAAAGAAGGTAACGATGGAAAGGCGTTTGAAGAAGCACTTTTCATAAAAGGTTGAAGTGCTTTCATGAGTTCTTCACTCAAAGGATCTACCGATAAAACTTGACTGTTGTTAGAGTGCATAGTTGCCGCCATAACAGAGAGAAGGTTATTTGCAGCAGCAAAATCACAAGCGAAATCAAGAAAACAGAGCTGAGTTGTTTCTTTACACAGAAACACAAAGAATCGAAAAGAGGTTCTGAATCAATCAGCTGGTAAAGAAATCAAAGAGATTCAATTGAACCCAACAAATTATTTTTTAAAAGGAGAGCAATGGATCCAAGAAACGGGGAGGAAAAGATGATTATGGGGCTACACTGTATATCATTCCTTAGTTGACTCTAATTGCAAAGATGGGGTAAACAGAGCACTCTGCTTATAAAGGCGTTGGAAGGAATCGATTACTAGGAGGACTAGATAGACACTCCTCGCCTGAAAGCTTATCCAATCAGTCAATGCCACGTATTATCTTGTGACATGTGGTGTTTCTTGATCAGTTGTATTGTAGGCTGCTAAAAACAATTCAATTTACTTTACAAATGCGAACTTCCCCTGTTTTTGGCCTAACATGGAATTCCACTTTCTTTATTACCATCCTTATCACTACCAATCCCCTAATCCATTTTTCTTGGTTGCCTTGTCTTATTAATCACCAAGTCCAAATAGATTAATAGCTAATGACGCTTATAGAATTAATAAATTAGACCATTATTGGGTAATCAACAACGAAAGATAAAATTGCATCCAACATTTGTCATCCACTCGAGTAGTTGGATCAGTTAAAATACTCTTACATGGTTTGACTATTGCATTGTCAACTTCAAGTGAAAATTAAAATACAATAAGTCCAACAAACCACTTCAAGCACGCCAAATAAACTTACATATTAAATTAAGCAATCATTTGCGTGAGCATATGGCTATGCCAATAAGACCATAATCGAAGATAACAATCATATAATGGGTCGTCAAACATGTCACCATCCACCCCAAAAAAAAAGTCAAAAACTGAAACCATGAGTGGATTCATTGCATTGTCAACTAAAGAGCCACAAACAAAAAGTCAACGGCTGGGGCTGACCAACGATAGCAAAAACTCAAATCAAATGCTAAAGGCCCTCGGCGGCTGCCTGTAGTTATCGTAAGCATTCTTGGCAGAGTCACACTTTTGCCTTACATCCTCGTACATCTTCACAGAAGCCTCGGAAAACTTGGTCAACCTATCAAGAACCTTAGTCAAGCTTCCCTTCACGCAATCGCCCTCCTCGCCGACAGCACTTAGCTCTTCGGTGGACTCATCTGCCGTAATATTTCTTACAGCAGAATGCTGTCTGAGATCAGACAAGAATTCCCTTATCGAATCGCTGACTTCTTGGGAAGGAAGGGACTTAATCCCCAGCGACCAATCCCTCAAGAGTACGAAGATGGGCGGGGCGAGGTATCTCCTTGGAGAAAATGCCCTCCTCCCTTTCTGCCTCTCTTTAGGATGCAAAATGCAGTTTTGGAGCCAACCGTTGATCGATTCGACGTACTTTGTGTAGCTGTTTATCCAATCGGCGAAGCTCAGCCCAAAGTATTCGACTTCGTCTTGGAGCTGGCTTATGATTTGCCTCTGCGTTTCCCCAAATGGGGCTATCGAAGAGGCCTTCGAATGGTAGGCCAACGATATGGTTATGTACTGTGTGTGGTGGCATTCGAGCATGGCTTTCCACATCCTAGTTAGCCTGCAATAATCAAGAATATTGCCCATGGAGGTCAGAAAACGAGCTAGAAATGGCTAAAGATTGGATTTTTATTGATACCCGTGAATGAGTTCGAGGATTTGGGGAAGCATTTCGTCGTCCCTCATTTTTTCGATGCGTTTGGAGATCGAATCGACGGCGTGTAGGGCGACCCTCATCCTCGAGTGGAGATCTTTGGCTATGGCTCGGGTTTTGTCGATGGTCTGAGGGCTCATGTCCTTTGCGAACTGATGCCTGAGCTGCTCGCACTTGCGATCGTAATGCTTTTGTATGGATTCGCTGGCCTGTGTTAATAATGATCAAACGTTGATAAAGATGGAATCTTTCTTTAAAGGGTTTATTAGGGTTTACCTTGACTTCGTCGTGTAGCTTTCTTTCCCAGGCGTAGAGCCTATCGAGCGTCGAAGAGTGGCTCCCAGAAATCATGCTGAACTCTTCGACGAAATCGCTGCCTCCGTCGTCGTTTTCGTCATTTGCTGTAAGAGGGTTCTTGGATGAGGACGACCTCGATGATGTCGTCCTTTTCCATGTTATCACTTTCGTGACGTGTTGGTCTGAAGAAAATATGTTATTGCATCAATAAAGTTTCCATTTTTTAATGATTCGAAGAGTAATTTCGAAGCAGAATCGTATACCTACCATCGGCTATATTAGTGGCCCCACCTTGGCAGCAAGCTCCTCCAAAGGAGGATAGATAAACCGAGGCAGACGAGGAACCTAAGACATAATTGAAGCTCGCCAACGATTATAGGTGTGTAATAACAAAGGGATTCTCAATAGGGTTTCAAAAGAGGGGACAATTTACCGCTGGCATTTGCATAGCCGACGTGAATCTTGTTCGATTCGAGCATCCTAGCAACTTCTTTACCAGATTCAGACGCCCTGAAGAATCTCCCATCGATGTCCTTCATGCTAGAAAGAAAATCTTTAGCCCTGTGCGTTATGAACTCAGAAGGATCCTCTCTTAAGGCGGGCACTTCTTTAGCATCTCCATTCTTGGGAGACTTCGGTTTTTTCGAGGTAGACTGCGAATTCGAAGGCTCCTCCTCAGCTTTAATCTCATCTTCGCCTCTTTGAAAAGAGCCATTCTTTCTACTGTTTTCGACCGACGTAGGATCAGTGTTGTCTCTCCCATTTCTTGAATGATCTAACCTTGGAGTCATGAACTCTCCTCCTTCTTCATCCCCATCATCTTCATTGCTACGAACGAACCCTTCGTTGCCATTTTCTAAACTAGGGCTCGAAGCACTTTTCCCCATAAACCTAAAGCTCTCATCGGCAGGGTCGAAGTAATCCCAGGAAGATCCCATTTCGGGCAAAGGGGGCGGCGGGGGAGGCATAGAGAATTTCCCTTCTTCGACGTACAAATTTCTTGGAGGTGGGATGACCCTAACGGTCAACGCACTGGCGCCGCTTGACTTCATGTAGCTGACCCTAGCTTTCGAAGGCGAAAGTGGGCTGCCGTTGAGCACCGGAGAATCTTGAACACCGACGCCAGCGCCGCCTAGGTGAGGCTGAGACGGAGAGGGCAGTGAGGAGTGAGAAGGGGTTTTGTCTACCTCGGTGGCTGAAGCTGATAGGGAGTTTTCGACTAAAACCTCAGCCTCGGCGTACCTCCTAAGGGCAATGCCTACGTTTCTTAAGGACTGAATGTAAGAAACGTGGGCAGCTGCTAAGGCGTACCTCGAATCCATGGCTTGCTTTATGAATCTTCTTCTTTCTTTGCAGAGCTTCAGTGCAGTGCTGTTGCTGCCGCTGTTATTGTTAGGTTTTGAATTTGATGTCCCCATTGAAGATGGCTGATTCTTGACAAGCAAATGAAAAAAAGCTACGAACTTTAGCTGGAAAATTTTAAGGGATTGAAGAAAGTAACCCTATTTGATGAAACCCAGCTGATAAAATCAAGCAATGGGTCTGAGTTGAAGAAAGGAGAGGCAAAAAAACTGTCCCTTTTGTACTTCTTGATGTCTCTGTTTTCACCTAAAACAGAGCAAAACAAAAACCCTTTTCAAGCCCAAGCACCATAAAGACGGAGAAAGCTTAAGCACAGTAATGAATCTTCAACGTAGATCAGAAAAAAGGGGGTAATGAAAAAAGCTTAAATAAAAGAATGTTAAGCTCAAAAATCGTTTCTTTAGATGAAAAGATGCACAAGAGAAGGAAGACAAAAGCTTTGAATAGATAAGCAAAGAACAGAGGAAGTAAAACGTACCGGCGCTTAGACAACGCTAGGAAATGAAAAACGACGCCGTTTTGTTGGTTTGTTCAGTCACAGAACAGAGGTGAGGAGAAGACAGCATTGGAATGCGTGTCCATGTATTCTTGACATTCATTCTCAGCTCAGTAACAATATGATTAATTTAAGATATACATTAAGAGATATTAGCTTAGCCCATCATGAGTTTAGTTTAGTGTAGCGTCATAAACAAATAAAGGCATGAACTTGGTTTCTTTCTTGTTCATTACCTTTTCTGATAGTGGAAATAATCTCCTTTCTTTCGTTCTTTTGCTTTTTCACATTACTTTTTCTTTCATATGGTTATCAGGGAATCGAAAGAATTTATACGTTACATGAAACTACATAAAGATGAGATCTTTTGAAACTAATATAACCCACAACCATTAAACAGCATAATTGTTATAATTAACAAACCTACGTAGAAGGCACTAGCTAAGGGTTTCTCATCATTAATGTCATCATAACGGCTACTTTTCTATTTAGTTTGCCGCTAATGTAAGATCGGCAAACTCACATGAAATGTCTTTTATGCCCAAATCAGCCCACATCAATCTATAGGGGAAAAAATTGTTTTCTCTTTCAATTTTAAGCCAATGAAGTTATTTATTCGATTTCATTTGGATTCCTTTTGCAGTCGTGTCTTTGCATGAAGTTAGGACGAGACATATGAACCATATATATATTTCAAATAATTAGTGCATCTTCCTCCTAATAGCTAAATACCTATCTCATGTATTCACAATGTAAGGCTATAAATGACTTTGCCTTATAAAGTAGTAAACAAATAGACCGAATGAATATTCTCTTTAATATTGTCCAACTTTTTTTTCAAGTCGTGCAAGCACATGAAATGAATATTCAAGTATATACATCTAGCTCGAATTTTGCAATAATCCGTATATTCTTGAACATGTGGTATTGCAACATATCTCTTTCTAAGATTCTTTATTATTTTATAAATGCCAAAACTATGCTTCCCTGCTTTTCGTTTTTGTTTGTTTCCTATTTTATTTTTCCACCCTTTGGAAAATATATATATAAAAAAAAAACAAATCATAGCATAAACTGTATCATCCAATATTATCCTTAACGACGAAGATTTTAGACAGTGTGCCTTGGCGGTAAGCAGCAATCTTCGTACTCCAACTTCGTTTCAGTGCAAGAGAATCCCTTCCTAAATCTTCGAAGAATAATATCACCATTATTATTATATTCTGTAATCCTCATTCAGTGCAAGAGAATCCCTTGCTAAATCTTCATTGTTAATGTCGAGATCTTCGAAAATTTGAAAAAAGATTTTGTCTTCCTTCCCCAAAATAAGTGGTACACCTACATGCCAAAAATAGGAGATTGCAACTACCAAAATGGAAGATATGAGATCAACCAATAAAAAGAGAAGATCGAATCAAATATTTACTATATTTGGAGAGATCTTCAAGGAGATATTTTAGAAGATATTCAACGGATCTTTTACCAATTCAAGGATGAGCCAATGCCTATAAAAGAAGGAATTTCGAGCTGCCATAGGTGTGCTTCCGGACGAGAAATTTGAGAGCTTTCATGGAGTGCTTTTGAGCGACATATTGAGCGAAAATCATGAGCGAAACACATATCGAATTTGAGCGAGTTTTACTTGTCACGAGAGCATCTTTTTAGCCTAGTATTCGTTTGCAAAAGTCTTCTTAGGACTTTGTAGGTTTGCAGAATCGTTAGATTCGTAGTTTGCAGAATCGTTTAGATTCGTAGTTTTTCTAGGCTTGAATTTTACTATCGCTTGATAGTTGTTTTTATAATCCATCGTTATAGTGGAATTTAGCCATGAGGCACGCAGCAAGTTTCTAACTTGCTGCACAGAATTCATATCTCGTGTCTTTACGTTTTCATCGCTGAGTAGTCTGTTTATTCCGCTGTGCGTTCATATGTTGAGAGTAATGTTGAGTCAACATTAGGTTCAACATATCAGTCACCAGTTTACTACTTAGCGTTTACATCCATATCATATCGGGACCACTTCAAAGTGGTATCAGAGCCTCCGCTTGACGTGACTAAGCGTTTTTGATCCTTTATAATGGATGTTACAAGCTCGAACTATCTCGGCAAAGTCCCTGTGTTAGACGGTTCCAATTATGCCTATTGGAAGGTTCGTGTTCGGCAGTGTATCAAATCCATAGACGTGCGAGCATGGGAATCTGTTCTCAACGGATATACCCCACCTCGAACAGCTCCTGACGCTGATGGGGAAGTCGTCGACCAGCCGGTCGAACAATGGACGGCAGCCGAGCGGAGCTTAGCAGAGTTCAATGACAAGGCACTCAACGCCATCTTCTCATCAGTGGACATCTTCATGTTCAAGATCATCCAAAATTGTACTGTAGCGAAGAACGCATGGGACCTACTTCAGAGGTACTGCGAAGGCGATGCGAGCGTGAGGGAAACCAAACTACGATATCTCCTCAATCAGTTTGAAAACCTCAGAATGAAGGAAGACGAGGATATCACCACATACTTTGGGAAGATTTTGACGATTTCAAGCGAGTGTGCTAGCCTCGGAGATCCGATTGCAAATAAGGTACTTGTTTCTAAAGCTTTACGTACTTTAACTGAAAAGTTTAATGTGAAGGTAGCGGCGATCGAGGAAGCACACAACCTATCCACTATGGAGTTCAACACGTTGATGAACATCATGAAGAATTACGAGACCAACCTTGACGTTCAAAAGAGGGCATCACGCGGCAAAAGCCTTGCGTTAGTCAGTCAACCATCCAAGGTTCAAACCGAGGATGACTCTGACAATGATGATGATACTGCTATGCTGGTGAAGAACTTTGCGAAGTTTCTCAGAAAAAACAAGAGAGTTGAGCAGAATGTTGGCCAGAATGCCGGACCAACATTCAGGAATGGGCAGAATGTCAAAGATGAACCATCGACGGCTCCTCCCTTCTTCAAACGCAAACCAGATGGAAAGAAGAAGAACATCAACTACGAGTCTGTAAAATGCTACGAATGCCAAGGATGGGGCCATTTTGCCAACGAGTGTGCAAATACCCTCCGCAAGCACAGAAAAGCTATGTGGATCGATCTTTCTGACGATGAAGATGAAGAACCATGTTCCAAGGAGACCAAGCAATCATCAGTTACTATTCAGTCCTTTTCGGATGAAGATGATGATCAAATCGGCTTCACTGCGGTAACTGATTTGAGCCAACATTGGACTCAACATCTGATAAACAGATTATTTTTTATTACGATGACTCAAACTGTTTTGATGGGTTTTCAAGTTCTGATGATGCAGATTTAGAAACAGATGTTTGTGCAGATATGAAGCTATTGTCCACACAATTGGAAATGGAAAAGGCGAAAAATGCGCAACTTAAAGCCGCCGTGAAAGTGCTGACCGAAGAGAATGAGAAGAGCGAAAAGATTATTGAAGGCCTACTCGATGGAATGAACAAATTGGAAGCTGTGTTGACTCGTAAGGACCAGGAGATCGCTAAGCTACAAAAGCGAGTCGACGAGGTGGATCAGACACTCGCAAAGATGAATAAGGGTAAATCGACCCTTGATGAGGTATTATCTCTCGGCATTTTTGACAAGCAAGGACTAGGTTTCAATTCTGAGCCCATTAATGAAGTCCCTAACCCTGTGACACATGTTCAGCCTAAGATAGTCTTTGTTAAAGAAAAGTCGCATGCTTCGAGTGATCCTATTATAACTGCGAGTGTTAAGAAGAATCCTAAGCATGCTGCGGTTAAGTCTAAGGATAGATCATTTAAATGTCATCACTGCATGCAATCTAGTCATATCAAACCGTTTTGTTGGAAGTTGAAGGGGGAGATTTCTGCAAAGAAATCGATGTCGGCTGAAATGTCGTCCAATATTTCGCTCAACATTGAGAATCAGTGTTGGAAGGAATGGATGGAGAGATTTCGGCTGGCTCACCTTCAGATTCTGAAAGTTCAAATGCTGCTTTATCATCTAAGAAAGTTTGGGTACAGAAATCTGTTCATAAATGCAACGTTGTGTATACCTCCTTGCGAGCTAACGTGACAGGTTCTTGGTACTTCGATAGCGGGTGTTCCCGACATATGACGGGTACCAAGGAATTTCTAAGCGATTACACGCCTTTAAGCAGCGGATCTGTGACGTTTGGAGGGGGAGCTAAGGGACGGATTCTAGGCCGCGGCAGATTAAATGTGTCCGACTTTCCTAGGCTAAGCAATGTTCTACATGTCGAAGGTCTTGTGGCGAATTTAATCAGCATAAGCCAGCTGTGCGACGATGACCTTGAGGTACGTTTTAATAAAGAATGTTGTGAGGTATTTAACAGCGATTGTGTTCGAGTGATGGCAGGGAAAAGGTCAAGTGATAATTGCTACTTAGTCGGCGACAAATCCAACTCGAAGGACGTATGCCAACTGTCCAAGGCCGAAGATGATGTGATTCTTTGGCATCACAAATTGGGGCACGTCAATTACCGGACTTTGGAGCAGCTTATCAAACACGAAGCAATCAGAGGCATTCCAAAGCTGAAGGAGTTTGGTAAGGTTGTATGTGAGTCGTGCTTGAAGGGTAAGCAAGTGCATGCCAGTCATAAAGTTGACCCACATTCTGCTCAACATTTTAAAACTGCCCACTGTTTTCAGTTGATACATATGGATTTGATGGGTCCGATGGAAGTAGATAGCATTGGTGGTAGGAAATATGCTTATGTGCTCGTTGATGATTACTCTAGATATGCATGGATTTTCTTTCTTAAGGAAAAATCTGAGACGTTCGATTTCTTCAAAAAGTTTTGTGCTATGATTAAGAATAATTTCAGTGCTTCGATTTTTCGTGTTAGGTCTGATCATTGTAGGGAATTTGAGAATCAATTGTTCGATGAATTCTGTGATAGGAAAGGCATTATTCATGAGTATTCGTCTCCTAAGACGCCCCAACAAAATGGGGTGGCCGAAAGGAAGAATAGGACTTTGCAAGAAATGGCTCGTGTTATGTTGCATTCTAAGAGTCTTTCTAAGAGGTTTTGGGCTGAAGCGTTGCATACGGCATGTCATATAGCTAATCGTGTATTCTTTCGTCATGGTACTAAAATGACTTCGTATGAATTGTTGAATGGGAAAAAGCCTACTGTCAAGTACTTTCATGTTTTTGGATGCTACTGTTATATGCTTAATGATCGTGAGTACTTGACCAAATTTGATTCGAAGAGTGATAAATGTATCTTCCTAGGTTATTCCTCGAATAGTCGTGCTTATCGAGTGTACAATTTGCGATTGAAATCTGTTCAGGAATCTATGAATATAGTTTTTGATGATGCTACTGACCTAAGCAGAAATGCTCCACAAGTTGATATTTCAGATGTCATTCAAGCTGCCAGTGAGACAGAGGTTAATGTGGAGGAAAATGTTGAGCCGACATCTGACTCAACATCTGCACCTGAACAGACTGATGAGGCTGGACCTAGTGAAGTTCGAAGGGATCCCCCACCTAAGATACAGAAGGACTTTCCCACTGACCTAATCATCGGAGACCTGAACGAAGGAAGGAAAACCAGAGACAAGCCACGAAAGGACTACAAGTCAATGGTAAGAAATGTATGCATGAAATCCGTATACAACGAGGTACGTTTTAACTATTTTGTGTCTGAAATTGAGCCAAAAAACGTTCTTGAAGCTCTCAAGGACAGTTTTTGGATCAATGCCATGCAAGAAGAATTGTTGCAATTCGAGAAAAATCAAGTATGGATCTTAGTTCCAAGGCCGAAAGACACTAATGTCATAGGTACTAAGTGGATTTTTAAGAATAAGTCTGATGAGCATGGTAGAGTAGTTAGGAATAAAGCGCGTCTAGTTGCCCAAGGCTATACACAAGTCGAGGGAATTGATTTCGATGAGACATTTGCCCCCGTTGCTAGACTTGAATCAATTAGATTATTGCTCGCTATTGCATGTTGGCTCAACATTACCTTACATCAAATGGATGTTAAGGGTGCGTTCTTGAATGGTTATATTGATAAAGAAATTTATGTTGAGCAGCCTAAAGGATTTGAAGATCCACATTTTCCTACTCATGTTTGTAAGTTGCAGAAAGCGCTTTATGGACTTAAGCAGGCGCCTAGAGCTTGGTATGGTAGGTTGACGACGTTCCTACTTGAGTTTGGGTTCGTGCGAGGTGAAGCTGATCGCACACTTTTTGTAAAAAGAGTTGATGCAGATATTTTGATAGCCCAAATTTATGTAGATGATATTGTTTTTGGCTCTAGTTCTCAAATCATGTTAGACCAATTCGTACATGCTATGACATCTACTTTCGAAATGAGTATGATTGGTGAGCTAACATTTTTCTTAGGTCTGCAGATTAAGCAAAGCAACGAAGGTATTTTTATGTCCCAGGAGAAGTATGCAAAGAACACAGTGAAGAAATTCGGGCTAGATACTGCCAAGGTAATGAAAACACCAATGGGATCAACACAAAGAGTAAGTAAAGATAATGTTGGACAGAATGTTGACCCCACATTGTATCGTTCCATGATTGGCAGTCTTTTATATCTTTCAGCGAGTAGACCTGATATTATGTTTAGTGTTTGTGTTTGCGCTAGATATCAGGCTGAGCCAAAAATTTCCCATTTAAATGCTGTGAAGAGAATATTAAGATATGTGAGTGGTTCGTGTAGTTTAGGGTTATGGTTCTCGAAAGATACTAACACGAATCTTGTAGGATATAGCGATGCAGATTGGGCAGGTGACGAAGATGACCGCAAGAGCACAAGTGGCGGCTGTTTCTTCTTAGGTAATAATCTTGTGTCTTGGTATAGTAAGAAACAAAATTGCGTGTCACTTTCTACGGCTGAGTATGAATATGTAGCTGCAGGTAGTTGCTGTACTCAGCTTATTTGGTTGAATAGCATGTTAAGTGATTATGGCTTAGAGATTCAATCCGTGCTCATGTATTGTGATAATCTAAGTGCCATTAATATTTCTAAGAATCCTATTCAGCATTCACGTACCAAGCATATAGATATTAGGCATCATTTTCTGAGAGATATGGTAGAGAAAGAATTAGTGCGCATTGAGCATATAGACACGAAACATCAGTTAGCTGACATTTTCACGAAAGCATTGGATTTTGAAAGGTTTTCGGACCTGAAAAAGTCCATAGGTTTGCATCAGTCTGTCTGAATGTTGGTCCAACATTTGGATCAACATAGCATATGTCGAACTTGATTGTCACTGTTTTGATGTTTGATTTAATGTTCTCTCTGTTATTCTGTGAAATGATTTGACTCATCTAGACCGTTCCCTGAAATGACCCTCTTCCCAAAAAAAAAAATAAAAAAAAATAAAAAAAATATTGCTCTGATTCTTTTATAGGTTCAGGTAATAAGTTCCCTAGGTGCACGGCATTCGCGGTGACGATGCACTCTTTGCGACAAAAATCCTAACCTTGATGATAAGGATCTTATAAGGGCTGTGCATAATATTACTAGTTTATAATGAGGTAAGTAGGGCAGAAAATGAAAGGGAATTGAGTTTAGGGTGTTGAACAGAAAAGTCTCGAATTTCAGAGTAGAATGTTGAGTCTTATGTTGGGGCAACATATGTGACAGTCAGTTTGATCATGCTATATTTTTGTGCTTTCGTTTATGTGCATTAGTTTTTAGGTCAGCATTTGTTGGTTTCATGTGTCTAGTTTAGATATCTCTCAGAATTGCATTAGTTTCTCTTGAAGAACAGCCTGCTATGCTTGTCTCGTGTGCTCATCAACGTTGCTAAATCGGTTAATATCGCTCGCTCCTATTTTGATTTTTGACTTGGTATGTTTCGCTGAAGCATGACTTACTCCTGATTGTTTCGTATGCGTGAATTCTCTTGGACTGTTAAGAATTTTTTGGCTTGGCTCGATAACTTCCACATTCGCAAATCCTATTTCATAATATAGGCAATCTCTGCATATTCGATAAGTTACTTTTATAGACTTCAAGACTTATACTGCTCTGCTTCGATACTTCTAATCTTGAATGTCTATTGTGCACTCACCCAATTTCGAGTCTGAGAATGTTGAACCAGATGTTGGATCCACATCTTCCTCAACGTTTCACTTGGAGAGATTCTCTGAGGTTTACCTTTTCCAATAAGGGGGGAGTAGATGGTGCTAATCAAGGTGGTGCAACTTTTGCTGGTAGTGCTAAGGGAACTTCGACAGGGGGAGCTAGAACTGAAACAGAAAGAAGCTAAAGACACCATTGAGAGTTTGAATTTCTTATCCTTATCAACTTTTTGCTTGCCTGATTAAGTTTTATACTTTTGTGCATGCTGATTTAGTTCTCTAATATGATTGCCTATCGAAAGTTTGTATTTGCAGATTTCCCTAAAGAACCTTGGACGGCTTTGCACTAATTTCTAGTACTTTGTTATTTTTACTCTAACCATATTTGCTTTGTTTTTTGGTTGAGTATATTTCGCCTTCAGGGGGAGTAATGGAGCGTCAAATTAAGGGGGAGATTTCTTCCTTCCCAAAAAGGGGGAGATGATGCAGAAGAAGCCGGCAGACTAAGTGGATATGCATGGGTTTTGGGAAGAAAGACAAAAAGGGGGAGATTGTTAATGTCGAGATCTTCGAAAATTTGGAAAAAGATTTTGTCTTCCTTCCCCAAAATAAGTGGTGCACCTACATGCCAAAAATAGGAGATTGCAACAACCAAAATGGAAGATATGAGATCAACCAATAAGAAGAGAAGATCGAATCAAATATTTACTATATTTGGAGAGATCTTCAAGGAGATATTTTAGAAGATATTCAACGGATCTTTTACCAATTCAAGGATGAGCCAATGCCTATAAAAGAAGGAATTTCGAGCTGCCATAGGTGTGCTTCCGGACGAGAAATTTGAGAGCTTTCATGGAGTGCTTTTGAGCGACATATTGAGCGAAAATCATGAGCGAAGCACATATCGAATTTGAGCGAGTTTTACTTGTCACGAGAGCATCTTTTTAGCCTAGTATTCGTTTGCAAAAGTCTTCTTAGGACTTTGTAGGTTTGCAGAATCGTTAGATTCGTAGTTTGCAGAATCGTTTAGATTCGTAGTTTTTCTAGGCTTGAATTTTACTATCGCTTGATAGTTGTTTTTATAATCCATCGTTATAGTGGAATTTCGCCATGAGGCACGCAGCAAGTTTCTAACTTGCTGCACAGAATTCATATCTCGTGTCTTTACGTTTTCATCGCTGAGTAGTCTGTTTATTCCGTTGTGCGTTCATATGTTGAGAGTAATGTTGAGTCAACATTAGGTTCAACATATCAGTCACCAGTTTACTACTTAGCGTTTACATCCATATCATATCGGGACCACTTCATTCATTATTCGTTACATTCCCACATAAAAGACGAAAGAACGCATTGTATGAAATGAAATCAAGAAAATGATAATTTTGTATCACCTTCTTTTTCTCTTCACTTTTAAATGATAAGGCGATAATCGAGCTGCTCCTTATGTGTTTGTTCATAATCACCATCGGCTATTATAGGCTTAGGTCTTAATGTGGGAGAAGAAGATGATGACATTCAAATCATATAACTTTTCATTGAATACAATATTGGCAAAATTATAAAAATGGGTCACTAAGTATACTATTTTTTTTTTATTTTGGGTCACTATGTTTGCCAGTTACGAAACTAGGTCACTAAGTGTATATAGTAACAAAATTGGGTCACTGGTTACAAAACTAGGTCACTAAGTATGTATATAGTAACAACACTAGGTGACTAAGTATGTATATAATTATAAATTTGGGTCACTAAGTATGTATATAATAAAAAAAAGAGGTCAGTGACCCAAGTTTGTTACTATATACATACTTAGTGACCTAGTTCTGTAACTGGTAAACAGGGGCGGACCCAGCTTCGTGGGCCGGGGGTCAACGATTATTAGCCCAATCCAGTTATTTCCATTATATGTATTTATTTTCAAAATTGAAATAGGAAAGGCAAGAATAGATTCGAACCTGGTCAAATGATGACCTTGACCTTTACTATTAGTATAAAAACCACTGGGCTAGAGACAATTTTATGAATTTGTAGACATATATAATAGTTATTATTGTTGCAGGGGGGACTGATCCCAAGGCTATACGTGGGTCAGCCCCTGCTGGTAAACATAGTGATCAAAAATCGAAAATTGGTATATTTAGTGACCAATTTTTATAATTTTCCCTACAATATTTTAATATAAGCCCAGTCGATGCCTGATTAAGTTTTTAGTAATTTAGGATTTGATTTCCAAGGTAAGATTTTTGGTAGATTGATTCACCATATTTGAAGAAAGTCAACCATGCATTAAAAAAAGTTAAAAAAAGGATGGATTTTGTTATGTTCCATTAAGAATGAGAAGGCGATATGAAAATTTAACGCGATTTTCTGTGTGCTTTGACTTTCCCGTTTCAAAGAATTTGACTTATTAAGCACGTATTTTATTTTTTGTTAATAAAGTACTTTCTGTATTGCGTACCTATATTAATCTTTAAGGACGTGGAAAATACATGTGGAAAACTCGGGTGTTAAACGCGAGATACTTGTGGATTCGTACTCATATCGTCTTAATAGTAGCCTATCATAAACTTCGACATAATTCAATACAAACACTTGGCTTCGTCTCATGACTAACTAACGATGGAAATTTTTAATTTAGAACAATCAACATAACTTTTTTCCAGCTCCAAATTGAATAAAAAAAAAATAGAAACATGCATTCGACTTATCATATCATCATCATCATTATAACTACATTCATCACATTCCATAACAAACAAGCCATAACATAAACATAATGCTAATCACATACATAAAACATTAATCTCTCACTCTCACTTATATTCTAAAATCATATTATTCTCAGGAGCCAAACCAACGCAAGCCCTCATTATATTCTCAAGCATAGCCCTCTGCTTCGAAAGCGCATTCACCACCGGCGTGCCAGGTGGCACCTGAGTTTCATTACATAACCAGAAAAAAATGTCAGCTTTTGCAAGTATTTATTACACACACACACACACCCATGCGTCTATGTGTGTGAGTTGCAGCAATGTTCTTACAAGAGGGGCTTTAGTAAGGTAGCTGAGAATGGTAGCCACAGGGTGAAAAGAGTGGAACTTGGCCTGCAAAGATTGAATTTTCACAACATATTAAACAATATTCCAATGTATATATTCGATTTTCAATCCAAGAAAGTTCAAAAAAAGAACCTCAGATTCAGCCTTGAGCTGTATACGATCGCTTAGCTCGGCCAAAAGGACCAAATCCAAGATAATCGGTGCAGCCAAGAGCGAGTCTTCGCAAGTGTTGTGAAGCACTATGGTGTTCGTTCCTCCCATGAATATCTCCGAGGTGTACTCATCCATGGCCCGCTTGCTGTCTCCCACATATGGAACATACTGTAAAAAAAGAAAGAGATTATTACATACTGTTGAGCTGTAAGAAAGAAAAAGGGGGCTGTCTAACTAATCAGTTAAAAATTCAATAGTTGAGCCAAACCTTAATGACCACAACATGGTCGGGATGCTCGCCGGGCTCGAAAAGTATGCCATTGCTCGCCACCATGTCGTCGACTACATTGCTCTTCGAAATCTCCTTCGATCGAAACGTCTGAGGAGCAGATAAGTTCATCCCATCGTTGTTTCCCAGGTGGTTGTAGCTCACAATAGATGTCGGCTGTTTTCAGACAGAATCAAGAATCAGTTAAAGGAAACAAAACAGAGGACGTAATAACAAGAACAAAAACAGGGGAAAGCTACCTTAATCCCAGCCCCGACTAGGAAATCGACGAGCACAGACTTCATCTTCGTCTGCCCACTCTTGAAATCGTCGCCGCCTATCAAGCTGTTCCTCTGCACTGCGAGCTCGATGAGCCCGGGAACGAAGGTGTTCTGAGGGCTTCCATTGATGAAGGGCACGTTTTCGAGGATGCACGCGATTGCGTACAGAGTCGAGGGCGAAATCTCAGCCTCATTTCTTTCAACTGAGGCCATGAGGCTCTCTATGGTGTCGTTCAGCCCCACGACAACGTTGCTGTATCTCTCAGTGTTTGCCGTCCATAGGACAACAACCTTATCCACCTTGTTCTTCTCCTTAAACTCACTGTAGTAGTTCAAAAAAAAAATCAAGAACTGCTATCTCTCAAGGGAAAGAATAAAAGGAGGGGTTTTTTTTAGACATGATTACTTGATGTCCTTGATGATTTGCTGGACTTGTTCTTTCTTGGAACCTTTGACGACGTTGTTGGCCCGCGAGCCTTGGTTGGCTGCGATGAAATCTGGGTCGTAGATTCCAGGCAATGGGATCATATGTTCCATGTAAGGCCTTAGCTGTTTTTGGAGATCAATGTCCAAAACTCTTGCCCTTCCCATGGAATCTGCCAAGTTCATATTGCTTATGTCCCACCCACCGAAGACTATGTCGTCAGGGTTGACCTTAAACAATCAAATCATTCATCACATGAGCACAATCCAAGAATTAGAAAGAGAGCCCACCAAGAATCATACAAGAGTATGATTGATCATAGTACTAGGCGCGTGGCAAATTAGTATACCATGGGAAGCAAGCTCTTGAATGGTGCGTAGATCTCCTCGCCGTTGAAAGACCCAACTCTGATTGACGACGCCTGAGTCAGCGAGCCAAAGTAATTCGCCCTCTGCACTTTGTCCTTCGTCGCCCACGATATCCCTCTGTTATTACACAAAGATTTCGGTATTATTACAGCAAATTTTCGACAGCCCAGATCAAGAAACACACGTATTAAATATCTTCTGCAATAAAAATCGAATCTTTTTCGACTCACTCTCGATTCGCAATGACGCCGGCGGTGAGGGTTGAGCCATTGTTGCCTCCCCATCCAACGAGCATAACCCTAGAGATTAAAAACAAAATTACATCGAATAACTTTCCTATTACCTCGAGCGAATCTTTGCACGTAAAATGGCGTGTAAACGTACCCTAATTTGGGAACGTGGGCATCAGTCTTGAACTCGTATTTAACAGTCTTGGGCTTGACGATCCACTGATAGGTTCCATTTCTGTTCTCATGGACGAGCTCAGTGGTCTCATAGTTGTACACTGAGTGAATCTCATCGTCAGTGTACTTAACATTTGGGCTATCAACCTTAAAGCTGTCGATGAACATGGTTGTTTATTGCTTCTGTTTCTTCCCAAACCTAGAGACGCAGAGAGATCGAGAGAGAGAAAGAGACTATAAATCGATCTATGGTACAGCGCAAGACTCGGTTTCTGTGAACGACTGGTAAAATCTCTCCCCTTAATCTCTCCGATGAGTTCGTGTGAGTGTGAATTGAGTGAGGCAACGAAGGTCTCGGATATATAGGCGAAGATTAGCGTACACGTGGCAAGCTGCCTATGAACTGAGGTCCCATAACGTGGCTCATACATGGTTGGCTGCTTCAATTGAAGCTTAGCCATGCAAAAAAAAGAAAACTTTGTCTCAAGGGTTCGCTTCATTTCTATTTCTTGGCAAAGAATTTAGACAAAAAAAAAAGCCCGAAAGAACGTAAAGATATGTACCTTTTTCTAATTGAATTAAGAAGATAAATATGGAATTCTTATCTACTTATCTTACGTTCATGCAAAACCGACGAGATCAATTAATATATATGGACAAGAATACTGATTGTAGTAATTTGGGATTCTATAACATGCTCGGGATGTTTATCTACCTTTTCTGTTTTCCTATAATAGGAAAAGTACGGATTTTTATTCGATTGTTTTGATCTAAAAAGTCCATATGATTGATAATATTAATGATTTACATATGATGCATCTTTGCCTTTTTTAATCCTTTTTCTTTATCTTATCCTTTAGGAAGTGTGTGTTCGAATCTATGAATGAATTAAATGTGACGATAATGTCGTGTGTAACGTTCAACGATGCGTTGTTTTCGCCTGCCCATATAATTTAATTGACAGCTTAAATTCCCTAGGCCGTTAGATAGGGCTGAATTAACATTTTTTGGGATTTATGTCCTCCATGCAAGAAAAAAAGTAAAAGGAAGTCCTCAATTTGAAATAAAACTCTACTTTGTCCTTGTCGTGACGTTTTGGCTTGGTGTACTTTTTCTTTTTTTCTTTTTTCTTTTTTTATTACGATCACAATATAGATCAAGATAAATGTATCGACCTGTTATAACAATAATAAAAACCTCAAGATTTAAACAAAATAAATAAACAAATAATTAGCTACCACTAATATCATATGTGGTCATGTGCCTCGTTTAGCACTTGTGGCGTTGATTGCCCAATTACAGAAAAAGCGAAAATCACCATGCGGATGCATTTTCCGGTCCACAGAAATACCAAATATTTATTTTTCCTATTTAAAATTGTATAATCACTTTCCTATAGAAGTGGACCCATATGTATTTATTTAATACAAGTAACCCACATTTAAAAGGAGGAGGAGGACCATAAACACCTTCACATGAAATGAGAGGTTTTTTCAACTTCCCATTCTTTGATGTGTTCTTGGAGCTTCATTCAACTGCATGCATGCATGCCTATGTTTGGTAACAAATACATTCAATAATTAAAAAAATTCATCCTATTCCTAATATTCATTCAATCGCTCCTGCGTCGGGGGTGAATCATTCCCGAAAGCATTAAAAAGTATGATAATTAATTAGACGAATTAACATATAGATGTTTCCAAGAACAATGCGGAAAAATATATTTCTTCAACATTTGCACAAAAGCATGTCATGAGGATTATCGTTTTGAATTAGGATTTAGGACGGTCGTTTTGCATTACTTCGTCATAGATAAGGATTGTCGTTTTTAAGAATTTGAATTCAATATTTATATCTATATATGTTGTTTCTACTCGATGACGTCATCATAATCAATTCTAAAGACCTCCCAAAAAAAACAAGGGTAAATGCCACTTTTCCCCCTCGTAGTTACATCGAATTTCACAAATATACCTCATAGTTTTTTTATTATATGCGTGTCCCTTATACTTTCATAAACATTGCACGAAATCCCCCGGGCAGCTTATACTGCCCGAGATTGTTGTACACGCGCTCTTACTGCGACTTAAACATGATTTAACCAAATTTTATGCCGTAAAATGACTAAAATAACCCTCAGTCATCTTCTTCCTCCCAACATCTTTTTTTTTCCCCGACTTCTTCGAGCTGAAAAGAAACGCTCAGATTCACCACGCGGTGCATAGGAAAGATAACCTAGTGAGGGAAAAGAAAAAACGATAACAGCTTTTATTGCGATCTCAACTAAGCTCAGCTCAAGGTCTACATTTCTCGTTATTTTCCTTGTTTTTTTTTTATTTTCGCAATTCTTGGGTCGTCGGTGTTATTACTTCTGTGGTAATCAGATCTGACGGACCCATCGATAATTTCTTCTTAGATCGAATTTCGAGATTTCGAGATCTCGGTTTAGAAGAAGTGATCAATCTTTCTGCAAATTTCATGGCCTATTGGAAAAGCAAACTTTTTTGTTTTTCCTTCCGTCCACGCGTCGCCGTCAGTCTTTTCCCATTTGGGATTTTTTTCCTTCAATTTAATAGATCGATCTGCCGATTATGGCTCCGAGCACTATACGCAAGGCGATCGGCCCCGTCAAGGACCAAACTAGCATTGGAATCGCCAAAGTCGCGAGCAACATGGCGCCGGAGCTCGGAGTTCACGCCGATGGATCTCACGGTGGTGGTAGTGAGGAAAAAGGAGGATGAAGACGATGAAGAAAGGCGACATGGGAATTTTCTTTTTCTGGGTCACTTGAAGAAGAAGAACGCTGATGAATCTCCACCTTGTAATCACTCATCATCTTGCAAAGAGAAGAAAGTACAAGAAAAACTGAGAAAACCCATAAAAAAAAACCAGAGAAAACCCATAAAGAAGAGGGAGAGAAATCGAAGAACACTATAGCAGTTCAAAACACCATTGACGAGGGTATAATGGGAATTCCGCTTTTTTTCTGACAGGTCAGACTAAATTTGACCGGATAGGGAGCGTGTGCAAAATTATTCAAACTACGAGGGCGTTTTAGCCTATTTCTAAACTGCAGGGGTTTTTGCGCTTTCTTTTTAAACCATAGGTAGGTTATATGCTATTTACTCAAAAAACAATGATAACTCCGAGAATCCACTTCAAAGACATCATCAATAAGTCACCAAAATAACAGAAAGAAAGAAAACTAAAACCGTCGCCAGCACCGACGACATCACAACCCACCCAACAAAACAACCACAGACGACATCACGGCGGCACCTCCCAACCACCACCCACCGCCACCACCCCTCCTCCCCATCACCGCCCAAGCACCACCGTAGTAGGGCTTAATCATAACCCCAAACCTACACGTCCCCAGCGAAGGATCCTCCCTCGTCGTCGTCCCGAGCCCCGAAAACTTGCACGCGACGTCCAACTGATTATTCTTCTGATAATAACTGTTGAAAGCGTACGAAATATTCCCCCTCGCATCGAGCCCTCCGCATGACGTCCCATACCCCAAACTCGTGCAGTCCCCCAAAGCGCACGCATAGCTCACGCTCGGCGCCACCTGCCCGTCCTCGAGCCTCGCCCCGGGCCTAAATATGCACCACTGCCTGCCCAAGTACTCCACCCCCCTGACCGGGGCGAGCGCGCCCGAGTTCGTCGTCCCCAAATTCAGCTCGTACTTGGGCTGCCCGTCGTACCAAAAAATCCCCCAGTGCCTCTCGAAATTCCCGGGCTGTATGCTCTTCTCGTCCTCGTCTATGAGGCTGAACAAGTACGCGTCTATCGGGCCGGGCCTCATGGGCGTGCCCCGCCCGCCCGAGATGTGCTGCATGAACCCCTGGTTGAAGCGCTGGGCGTACTGGGAATTCGCGTTTCGGTCGCCGTCGGTGGGCCACCCGATTTCCCCGATGACGATGGGCAAATTTGGGAACCCGTTCTTCTGTAGGGCCCACACGAGGGTGTCGTGGTTGGCGTCGAACATGTTGGCGTAGGTCGTCCCGCCATCGACGAGGGGCGTTCCTCGGCCGTCGAAGAAGGCGTACTCGACGGGGAAGTTGGCGTCGGCGTAGAGGCTTATGAATGGGTATATGTTTACGGTGAAGGGAGCGCCGGCGTCGCTCAGGAGCTTGACGATGGGGAGGACGTAGTCGTGGATGTCAGGGCGGAAGTCGCCGCCCGAGGGGACGCCGGTCGAGGACGAGTAGACGTCCGCGTTCAGCGGGCAGGTCACCTTCACCTGCCCAGCGTGCCCGGCTTTAGTCAGTGCGTTTTGGACGTTTCGGAGGGCGGGGTAGGTCGTCTGGAGGAAGCTACCGTTGTAGGTTTCTAGGAAGGGCTCGTTCCCGACCGCGACGTACCTGCGCACGAGGACGAAGCCGACGTTTTGAAATATATTTATATATACATATAATTTAAGCAGCAGGCTGTGAGGTATCTCCACTCAATCGACTATGGGCCTGCACCACACTTCGAGGATGTAACTGATCCTCGGGGCCAGGTGTTCAGCCAGCAACGACGATTAGGATGCGTTTGGTATGCGGAATTCGATGCAGAAAAAAGGAAAAATGTAATAGTGCGCGCCGAACCGTCGCACGTTACGTTCCGGACGTCGTGCCATTAAACTTTTATTTTATCTTTTCCGCACTGAATTCAACATACCATGCACGCCCGTGCGGAATTCGTGCGTGGAAAATGGCGAAGGAAAACTAAATTAGCGTATCGAATAGTAGTAAGTTACGCTTCAAGTGTCGTACTGTTATACTTTTTCCTTTATTTTTTCGCATCAAAATCCTTATATCAAACGCACCCTTAAGGTCCCTCCGAGTATTTGGATCCGAGACCCTCCTGCAAGGCAAGTCTCGACCCAACCCAACCGCCTTTTAAAGCCATCATTTTAACAACTAGGCTTCAAATTTCATTCGAACAATCGACCACGGGAGTTAAATTGAGGGTTCCATCATAAAACCAATTGGCAATAGGAGGACAATCAGACCTCTCTCAACAAACAGTGCAACAAATAAAATCGACGGGCTCGTACGTACCTAATGATGACATTGCTTGACGTAAGGTGATGGGTGACGTTCTCGGAGACCCATTTCTCGGCGGCCTTGGTGCTGTGCGAGAGGGAATAGAGCATGTCGTTGGGAATCCCGACCATGACTTCGATCCCGGAATTCCCGAGGGCCCTTAGCGTGTCGTAGTCAGCGTCGAAGAGCTTCACTTTCTGAATCCCGTTCTCCCTCAGCATCCTCACCACCGAATCGGGCGGAAGTCTGTGGGACGACTGCGACCCCCAATTCGCGCCTATCGAGCTCGCCGGGCGTATAAACACCGAGGCGAACATCATCACCATCATCGTTAGAGTAAGCGCATTAGGAGCAGATTCCGTACGCCGCCTTGTCGAAAGTATTAGCCAACAAACTGAGACACCAAAAACAATGAAAAAATGAAAAGAGAAGAAGGCGAGTAACTAAACCAACTAAAAATTTGCCGCTGCTTTGGCGGCGCGGATTCGTAAAAAAAAAAAAAGAAAGAAGTTCGATCGGTTATTACCTACTAAAGCATGAGCAGCTGCGCTCGGCTTAACCAATGCGTAGAGCTTCCCGAGATCTGAGGACCAACCAAAGTAGAATCCAAAACGCTATTCGACGATGAAAATACGATGCAAGAAAATGAAGGGATTATTATGGGATGGAGGTAAGAAAAGAGGGGGTTAAATACCTGCCTTGAAGGGGTTCGAAGGGTTCGAATCGTAATCGAACGCAGGCGCCCTATTGCCGACATCTGAATGTTTGAATAAATATGTAATGTATATATATCAATGGAAATTAACAGTAGCTGAGATTATATGTATGGAATACATTCTGCTATGGAATATATTATCATTACGACGGCGTATACTTTTTTCGATGACAATGTGACTCAAGAATTGGGCGAAAGATGGAAATATGGCCAGTATTTGCTCAGCTGCCGCCGACCCATTATTCGAACAAGCCCCTAAAACCTGAGTATTCGTAGAAATGGCTCAGATTTGATTCAGAAATAGCATCTAAAAGAGCAATCTTTAGGTTTAAGGAATATCTATGAAGCTCAGATTGGTAATAAAGGGGTTATTTATGAAGTATCCATGAAAAGAAATTACTAAAAAGAAAAGGTTCGGGGCAAACAAATATCAAGAACCACCACCGCCCAAATGTTGTCCTAAGTTCCAAAACAGTTTCTGCACTTATCAGAGAATCGACGCGAAGCTAAGCTCATAAACACATACGGAGTGGAGTTAAGCTTCAGACAACCTATTCTACGCCTCCAAGGAACAAATCCAAGTTGAAATTTTTTTAAAAAAGAAGCGAAAAAAGGAAAGAAGAGAAGGTAGTAAAGCGTTTACCAAGAAGATGAGCACGAAAAGCACGAAGCGAAACATTTTTAGTGGATCTCTGCGTGTCCCCTCTAAGCCTTGGTGGAACAAAGGAGAGATAAGGAGCTCAAAAAGTTCAAAGAAAAAAAAGTAAATAAAAAGGAGGAAAAGGAGAAAGATTCGTCGAGTACGAGCTCAAAATTTCACTTCCTTCACTGGTTATTACAGTAGGTTATTAACCAGTGTAGTACAACTGGTCAAGAATCTAAAGATAAATGAGAAAAAAAGTGAAATAGTAAAGACAGGCGATTGCTGCCCCCCAAGCCAAGTGTTCTGTCTTTAAGCCTATCAGATTCTTTCGAGGACCATTTTAAAATTTTCCTTTTCTTTCTCAGTGTTATTTGGGCGGTGTTTGTTAAATATATACTATATAATATTAGATGCTTCATATCGTAAATTTCCAGATAAAGGCATGGTTTGTTTTTAATAACTGGATTACTATTCAACCTTCCCCTTTTTCTTATTCACCGCCCTTAGAGGATTGTAAAAAGACGATTTTGCCCTTATGATGTTTAAATTAATTTAAAAAGAAAAAACTAACTAAATACATAATTTCGGTACGAAATACTGAAAACTACATGCACAAAATAAATTCGAACGATCGATCGATACGGAAAAAAAATTCGATTTAACATTTTAGGACCGGTCGATCGAGATTTTAGGCCCTGCAGTGCACGGGCCAAACGAAAATTTCGGCCGGGCTGTGTGCGGGCCGATCGATATTTTTGGCCCGTACACATCCCGGCCGAAAATGTCGTTCGGCCCTGCAGTGTACGGGCCGAACGATTTTTCGGCCCTGACAGGTATGGCCGAAAATTTCGTTCGGCCGGTACACTGCAATGCAAAAATTTCGTTCGATCGATTTTTTTCTAAGTTTTTCGGGAATAATTATTTATATTAGTAATTTTTTTGTGTTATAATTTGTGACTATCTATTGTATTAGTAATTCGAAACGGAATAAATATGCAAAAAAATATTCCAAACATAAACAGTACGCGTCGGACGATACAAATTATAACACAAAAAAAATTACTAATACAAATAATTATTCCCGAAAAACTTAGAAAAAAAATCGGTTGAACGAAATTTTCGGTGTACCGGCCGAACGAAATTTTCGGCCATACCTGTCAGGGCCGAAAAATCGTTCGGCCCGTCCACTGCAGGGCCAAACGACATTTTCGGCCGGGCTGTGTCCAGGCCGAAAATATCGATCGGCCCGCACACAGCCCGGCCGAAAACGCTCCCGACGTGAGGGTTTTCAACGCCCAAGAACTAAAGAACCTATAACAGAAAAAGTGATTAAGCTAAATCTATGATACTCTTCACTTTAACTTGGCCTTCAACATCAGGGTTTTATCTTCATCGGACTGGAGGCTCCACAAGGGAGAAAACGCTCCCGACACTCAGATCGAGAGAAACGAGGGAGGCGGCGGGGGAGTGGACGAGGCGACAGGGCGGGGAGGCAGCGGGGTGTGATGGTGGTGGTTACGGCAGCAGCAGACGGCGTCAGAGAGCCCTCACGACCCGGCTGAAGCTCGGCTGTGGCCACGGCACCCCTCGGCCGACCTCACGGGTGCGACAGGCGAGTCGGCCTGGCATCGGGGCGGCTGGCGAGGCGGGCGGCGAGGTAGCGATGGGCGGCGATGGAGGCGCGTCGTCTGCAACCGGAGGCGGAGGCATGTGGACGGCAACGGTGGCAGCAGGCGGTGGTGGCGGGGGTCCTTTTTTTTAAAGACGAACAGTAAGAGAACTTACAAACTAAAACAAACAAAGAAGATCTCCCCATACCTCCATTAGTGGAGGAGGGGGAGAGGGGAAGACTGTCGCGGCGGTTTTTTGGGTTGGGGAGGAATTAGGGTTTTTTGAGAGAGGGATGCTGGGTTTCTATTTTTATGGATCTAGTGATTGATATCCATTTTTCGAACCGAACTCATCTGCACACTTAGTAAATAAGTTAGTAATACAATCACTAAGTTTTGTGTTTATCAAACCGGATTGATGAGATATTTAAATCCAACACCATAAAATATGCATTGTGTATATAATAAAAATACAAAACGGCATTTACGAGTGTAAAACTTCAAGCAGAAAAGAAGCCATTTCTAGCTTCGACACTAATCTGGGATTTTGGCTCTAAACCAAATCACCAATTGCTGATGATGATCCATTGCAGTAATAATCTTTTCTCCGATTTTTTCCTTAATCCATGAAATCTCGTTCAAATCCAAACGAGACATAAACTCGATCTCTTTCTCACCTCTTCTTCTCGAAATCTTGAGCCTCCTTTCGTACTCTTCGGCCACCAATATTGCAATATCCGCGATAGCTTAATATATATTGAAATGTGTGTTTTCTTGATGATCGATGAAGGTGAGTTTTTATTCAATCTTAGACTTGTGGGATTATTTATAAATAGGGTGTTCCAAATTGAGTTGAATAGGGATAAGCTTGCCTTTAAGGTAAAGGGTCGGCACGAGGTTTTCTACATAGTCGTAGCCCGTAGGCGTGATTGAAATATTATAATATTCTATTATTATGGATATTTAACTTAGACTAGTGGGCATTAAGTCATACAATAATTTTGTAAGCTCATAAGCATGTGCTACATATACACTAAAATAGAGGGAAAATTGGAATACACAATAAAAAATGTAGTGGTGAGTTTTATATTAATTTTGATAATATTTTTTTAATTGATTTAAATTTATAGTCCAAACTTTTACAGATTATCTGAGCCATGAGGCTTAATAGAATATAATAGATATTAATATTTGGTTTAGATAGAATAAAAAAGGTGAATATATAGAAAAATGCCCACTTATATAAAAAATTTGCAAGTCAGTACCCATGTCAAAAATTTTTTATATACGTACCCGTTCGACTGTGCGTACCATTTTTCCGATCTTGACGTACCTTTTTATATGTGTATTGCGTACCACATCACGCATTTATATTGTCCCCATATATGGTATCTATATACGTTCCATAAGGTACCTTGCAGCTGACTATATGATGCTACCATTTTCTAGCTGTATTATGTACCACAATACGTTTCTTTATGGTACCTAAATGTGTGATATGATGTACCTTGCGGCGGGCAGGTACCAATGTACAAAAAATTTATTCTGACAGGTACCTGCATATAAAAAAATACTGACAGGGCACTGACTTGCTAAATTTTTATATTAATTGGTATTTTTATGTAAAATCCCCTAAAAAAAATTGGTGATTGATCAAGAAAGTTCATGTTGGAGTTAATGAGCTTGAATGGGAATGAGCTTAATACTTGAGGAAATAAAATGGGACAAATATGGTGTACCACATTGTTGTTAGAACACAATGTTTTTATCTCCTTATATATGGTTGTGTGTTTGATTTGAAATAAATAGGCAATATTACCACACATGTGCCACGCGCACAGGGGGTGCAAATCCAGTTGAGTCGTGTGTGGGCGCAACGCGCGCACATGAATGCCGGACAAAGATTGACGGGCCTGATCAACCCGCCCTTTTGTGACCGGAATTTTATTTTGATTATTTATTTTAAAGCCTAACGGACACTCATTTGTTCGAAAGAGAATGACACAAAACAGGAGCCAAAGTTAAGTTCTCAACATATACATAGTTTATTTTGTTTGGAAAATTCCTTTACTCGATTGAGAATGAGAAACAACGAATGAGGAGTAATCTTTCCAGAGAAAATTGGTATTATATCAATAATAAGAATATATAAATAAATGAAGTAAATTAATTTTTTGTGCGTAAAATACTATAGGTTTGGACAAATCTAGCTGCGCGCGCGGCCTTTGAGAAACTTTGCTGTCCCTATTTTCTGAGTGCGAGAGAAAAAAAACCATTTGACGAGTCAACAAGGGTTTGTCTTTCTACGTGCTGGTGATTTTATTTTCTCATTGTTTTCTTTTTTTTATTCATTTCATTAGAAGATACAAGATTTTGAAATGCTCGATATTTTCCCCCTCTCCTCTATTGATGCTCTTTGTCTTTTGATTATGTAAATAAGTCTTGAATGCGTAAAGAAATATGGAAATAATTTACACGAGACTAATTAGTAGCGTGTAAATTGGGCCAAGCCTAGCGCTTAATTGGGCCGGATCGCCTCTTCGGAGTTGAGATTTGTTATTCCTCATGGAATAATAATTAAATTAACTTAGTTAGGTATTGGAATTCAATCATACTAAGATTAACTTTGGAATAATTTAAAATATCCCATTTTCAGCGGGTTGGTATATATATGCATGTATGTATTACAACAACTTCATACAAATAGTTTAGGCGAAATTATATATCCTTTTAGTAGGATTTTATTTTAAAATCTTTGAGAAAGCAAAATAATTGAAACTGCTTCAGTGTTTATGTGACGACACGTTAGACATTCAAAGTTGGGGGAGAAAGCAATATAGAATTTGCATATTCGAATAATACGCGCATTTAATAATTTTAAAAGGGAAGTCATTGCGTGACGCATCTTTTTTTCTATGTCTATCATCAATATAATTACATAAATATATAAAAAGATATGTGTAACAAAAAGGAAGATCTCGCCATCAAGAATACAACAAATCATTTATATAATATATGTTCCACAGCCATTATTATATGGAAATGCTTTGCATAAAGTAATATTTATTAAGGTGTATTGTTTTGTAGATTTCAATTATCTTCCTTTTCCTAGTGGATAAACATGTGGATTAAGCAATCTTAGATTAAAAAAAAATAATCGAAAAAGCGATATGTGAATCTGATTGTTTTTATAATATATATTAGCTTTCATACATGCGTAAGATCTTAGGTGTTAATTAACGCTTTTTTCATGCATGCAACTTTTGGTTCCTTAATAGAGATTACTTTGAAATTTAACATACGATGACTCTTTTTCTTCTTTTCATTGCAGTACATGTAGATATATAACATGAATTTTCAATTATCATGACTGTGTTTTTCTCTGCCATTATTTTTTTTAGGGGAACCACAAAGGAGATGGATTTGATTAGTAAGGCAAAGATGCAATTTATAAGTTGACATGTTGCGATGTTACAAACATGGCATCACAATCATTTTATTCTGATCTATTGGCATCTTACAATATTTTAACGAAATAGAATAATAGTTATAATAAATTAATAACAAGGAACAATGCTTCTTTTTCTTTGTGCACCTGACCCACCAATTAATTACTAGCAAAGATGTCGAGCACTTTGTGAAGTAGAAGTCATATCTCGAGTATATAATGGCGGGTCAGTGTATATATGTTTGTTTTCTCATGTGGTTTTTTTCGTAAATTTCGGTTTTGATAATTAAAATTTTTCGGCTCGTATATTTCCAATATTGGTCTTGATATCTCAAATCGAACTTAGTACCGAATGGATCATGCTGATGGCAATTGCATGCATACGCAAAAAGATAATAAAATTCGACAAAAAATTGATTTTGTAATGTGACTCATCATCAACGACCAAATAAAACGTCTTTCGCTGACGAACAATCATTTTTCTTTATACATCATTATCCATATAGGGATTTCGCATTTGGATAGTAACAATTAATATATCTCATACTATTGGTGCTATGCCAAAAGCTTTATCCATAACATGTAATAAAATAAGACTACGGTAAAGTAAAGCTAGGATCAACAACTTTCCAAATTATAACAAAAATAATAATAACAATAATAATAGTATACAATTTGCAAATGGAAGCAAGAGTCTCGACACCTCGATAAAGGATAGTTAAATGTTAATCATGCCCCTAAACGATGTTGAAGGGTTATTACAATCTGCAATTAAGAATAGAAAATAGTTATTTTCGAATATAAAAAAGATCTTAAGATCTGCAGCACCATAATTTAATACAAATAGTAGTGAGAATGACCTGGTGCGCATATTCAAAGCAGGCATAATCACTAGCTTAACAAATTTCAATACTCTATCTAGTCACTATTTTATTTTATTCTTTGATGATCAATGGAAGAAGTGACTAAATCAACTGTAGCTTATGATATAAACACGCACTAACTCGCAGTGAAACTCATTGTCAACTACGTGTGGATGATTCCTATTGTTCTACAAAAACCACAGATACATTTAATATATATATATATATACATATATATATGTGATGTGACCTCGACCATGTGAAATGGTTTCTAACACGTGAACTTTGAAAAGTCATAAAGCATGTGAAATGCTTTTGTCAAAAGCTGTGGGCAAATGCTTTTGCATTTGGTTTCTCTCCAGACAAGCCGTATTAAGTTTTCTTCAGTACACACGACGGATCAACGCATGGCTTCCTCTATAAATAGCATGGTACAAGGCAGAAGGAAAACACCACAAACACATCAGATCTTCTCGTCTCTGATCATTTTCTGTAGTCTACTCCTTATATTGTTGTAGCTGCTTTTATATCACGTCAGTGTACGTGTTTGTAATCACTCCACATAATAAAGAAGTTCTACCCTCCGGCCCGTGGACGTAGGTCATTCTGACCGAACCACGTAAATCTCGTGTCACTGTCCAAATTTATTTTTCGTCTCTATTATTATTATCGTCATTTTTCGGGCAAATAATTATCGGGAATTTCCGCATATCCTAACAAATTGGTATCAGAGCCAACCCGATATATTTTTTAGCCACCATGACGATAACAAAAATGTCAATTGAAAAGTTCGACAGAAACGTCAACTTTGCAATGTGGAGTCTCAAGATGGAGGCTATACTCATTCAAGACGGTTGCGAGGTGGCGCTTGAAGGCGCAAAGAAGAAACCAACCGACATGAAGGACGATCAATTTAATGAATTGGACAAGAAAGCCAGATCGGCTATTATCTTAAATCTCTCTTACGAGGTTTTACAAGAAGTTGCCACGGAGACGACGGCCATGGGTATGTGGGATGCGCTAAAAGCTATCTACATGAAGAAGACAAAGGAGAACCGGCTTTATTTAAAGCAGAAGCTATACAGTATGAAAATGACGGAAGGTACTTCTATACTCTCGCATCTCGATAAATTTGATTCTATCATTATTGATTTGGCGAACGTAGAAGTCAAAGTGACGGACGAAGATCAGGCCATAATATTGTTGTGTTCCCTTCCCGCATCTTTAAAGCATTTTCGTGACACCATAATCTATGGGAAAGATACGATATCGTATGCTAGTGTCAAATCTGCTTTACAATCGAAAGAGCAGATAGACAGGGATATTACGGGAGAAACAAGTGGTAGCCAGGCAGAAGGTCTGTTTGCACGGGGAAGACCAGAACGTGGAGACGCTGAAAATAGCAGATCTAAAGAAAGGTCAAAATCCAGGTACAGAAATAAAGTCTGTAATTTTTGCAAGAAAAAGGGTCACATTAAAGCTGATTGTTTTAAATTAAAAAATAAGGAGAAAAATAATCAGCAATTTAATAAACCCGCCGAAGCTAGTGTAGCTGCTGATGAGAGTGATGGAACTATTTTTGTAGCAACTGCAAATATTGTTAGGTCTGATAATGAGTGGATCTTAGATTCGGGTTGTTCTTACCACATAAGTCGGAGTCGGGACTGTTTTTCCACATATGAAAATTTTGATGGTGGATATGTCTTAATGGGAAATGATGCTCCGTGTAAAGTTGTTGGTAAAGGCACAGTGAGGATCAAGATGTTCGACGGAATCATCCGAACGCTCACAGAAGTCAGACATGTTCCAGATATGAAGAGAAATCTTATCTCTTTAGGCACACTTGAATCTCAAGGGTGCAGGTTCTCAGGTGAAGGTGGAGTTTTAAAGATTGCCAGAGGTGCCCTAGTCGTGATGAAAGCTTGCAGGTCTGGAAATTTATATATTTTGCAGGGAACTACTGTTACAGGTTCCGCTGCAGTTTCGACATTCCCGGAGGTTGATACCACGAGATTATGGCATATGCGACTTGGACACATGGGAGAAAAAGGCTTGACGATTTTAAGCAAGCGGGGCCTACTTTGCGGTCAAAGTACTGGTAAGATGGACTTTTGCGAACACTGTATTTTTGGGAAGCAGAAACGAGTCAGCTTCAATTCGCCAGCAGTCCACAGGACGAAAGGTACTTTGGACTATATTCATTCTGATGTATGGGGTCCTTCTCGTGTTCCGTCCAAAGGTGGTGCAAGATATATGTTGACTTTCATCGATGATTTTTCGAGGAAAGTTTGGGTCTATTTTCTTAAGCAGAAAAGTGATGTTTTCCTAACATTTAAACAATGGAAAGCTTTGATTGAAAAGCAGACAGGAAAACAGATCAAGCGGTTGCGGACAGATAATGGCTTAGAATTTTGTGGAAGCGAGTTCAACGAATTTTGCAAGAATGAGGGTATTGCTCGACATCACACTGTTCGAATGACGCCTCAACAAAATGGTGTTGCCGAGCGCATGAACCGGACGCTTTTAGAGAGAGCTCGATGTATGATCTCTAACGCTGGGTTGACAAATGATTTTTGGGCTGAAGCTATCGCCGCAGCATGCTATATTGTCAACCGCTCACCGTGTTCACCGATCAATTTCAAGACTCCTGAAGAAGTATGGTCAGGTACTCCTGCTGATTACTCAAACTTAAGAATATTTGGGTGCCCAGCTTATATGCACGTAAACGAGGGAAAGTTAGAGCCTAGAGCTAAAAAGTGTATTTTTCTCGGTTACGCTTCAGGGGTGAAAGGATATAGACTATATAATCCTGATCCCAAGTCACCCAAATTCATAATTAGCAGAGATGTTACATTTGACGAGTCTTCTATGTTACATCCTTCGAAAGAGTCTACTAATTCTTCTAATGAAGAAAAGAAGGATAGTGTACACAGCGAGGTGGAGCTCGAGATCAACAAAGATTTTTCAGATGACACTGCTACGAGTTCAACAAATCAGGATGAGCCAGAACCTGATTCAGATTCTGTTGAAGATGAAAGCGTCGAGCAGGAATATTCTATAGCCAGAGATAGGGAGAGACGGGAGATTCGACTACCACAGCGGTACGTAAATTTAGTTTCGTATGCTTTATCAGTGGCGCAAGAAACAGGTGGAGGCGGCGAACCTTCTACCTATTCGGAGGCAATAAGCGATGATAATTCTGATAAGTGGCTGGTAGCGATGAATGAAGAAATGGAGTCTCTGCACAAGAATGGTACTTGGATTCTTGTGCCGCCGCCAAAGAAAAAGAAAATAGTCGGATGTAAGTGGGTCTTCAAGAAGAAAGAAGGTTTATCTGGTTTTGACGATGCAAGGTATAAGGCACGATTAGTCGCGAAAGGCTATAGTCAGGTACAAGGTGTTGATTTTAATGATGTATTCTCACCTGTTGTTAGACATAGCTCTATTCGTGTATTACTTGCATTCGTTGCCATGTATGATTTGGAGTTAGAACAGCTTGACGTCAAGACAGCGTTCTTACATGGCGATTTAGATGAACAGATTTATATGAAGCAACCTGAAGGCTTCATAGTTGAAGGAAAAGAAGACCAAGTTTGTTTGTTGAAGAAATCCTTATACGGATTAAAGCAGTCTCCAAGACAGTGGTACAAACGGTTTGATTCTTTCATGTTGGGTCATGGTTTCTCCAGGAGCAAGTATGATAGTTGTGTTTACTTCCGGAAGTTAAATGACAGTTCGTTCATTTATCTATTGTTATATGTTGATGACATGCTCATTGCGGCTAAGAATCTTGCAGAAATTCACCAGTTGAAGGCCTTATTGAATGGTGAATTTGAGATGAAAGATTTGGGAGCAGCTAAGAAGATTCTTGGTATGGAGATAAGACGTGATAGAGGAGTTGGTAAGTTATACCTGACCCAGGAAAGTTACCTCAGAAAGGTTTTGGAGAGATTTGGCATGAGCGATGCCAAACCAGTCAGCACTCCTCTTGCTAGTCATTTTAGGCTATGCGCTGCTCAGTCACCATCATCAGATGAGGAAGAGGCGTACATGGCACGAGTTCCTTACTCGAGTGCAGTCGGCAGTATTATGTATGCAATGGTATGTACACGTCCTGATATTTCACAGGCTGTTAGTGTTGTTAGCAGGTATATGGCTAATCCAGGGAAAGAACACTGGCAAGCAGTGAAGTGGATTCTCAGATACTTGAAGGGTACTCTAAACTTTTGTTTGGAGTTTGGCAGAAACAGTGATACTCTCTTTGGCTTCGTTGATTCAGACTACGCAGGTGATCTCGATAAACGACGATCTCTTACTGGTTATGTATTTTGTATTGGAGGTTGTGCAGTTAGCTGGAAAGCTACTCTACAGCATGTAGTGGCGTTGTCTACTACTGAAGCAGAATACATGGCGATTACTGATGCGATCAAGGAAGCATTATGGTTGACAGGGTTATTCAGCGAATTAACTCAGAGTCAGGGAGTCATTACTATTTTCTGTGATAGTCAAAGTGCGATTCATTTGACCAAGGATCAGATGTATCACGAAAGGACTAAGCATATTGATGTCAAGTATCATTTTATCCGTGATATCATTGCAGATAAGAAGGTGTTTATCAAGAAGATTAACACGAAGGATAATCCTGCAGATTTGTTTACGAAGGCTCTTCCAGTTTCCAAGTTCAAGCATTGCTTGGACTTGATTGGTGTTTTAAAATGGTGAACTAGCCCGCCGGGGCTATGGACGGAGGGAGACAGAGATAGTGACTAAATGTGTTACTAATTAAGGTGGAGTAATTTGGAAATCTCGGTCAAGGTGGAGATTTGTGATGTGACCTCGACCATGTGAAATGGTTTCTAACACGTGAACTTTGAAAAGTCATAAAGCATGTGAAATGCTTTTGTCAAAAGCTGTGGGCAAATGCTTTTGCATTTGGTTTCTCTCCAGACAAGCCGTATTAAGTTTTCTTCAGTACACACGACGGATCAACGCATGGCTTCCTCTATAAATAGCATGGTACAAGGCAGAAGGAAAACACCACAAACACATCAGATCTTCTCGTCTCTGATCATTTTCTGTAGTCTACTCCTTATATTGTTGTAGCTGCTTTTATATCACGTCAGTGTACGTGTTTGTAATCACTCCACATAATAAAGAAGTTCTACCCTCCGGCCCGTGGACGTAGGTCATTCTGACCGAACCACGTAAATCTCGTGTCACTGTCCAAATTTATTTTTCGTCTCTATTATTATTATCGTCATTTTTCGGGCAAATAATTATCGGGAATTTCCGCATATCCTAACAATATATATTCCTTGCAGTGACATAATAATCATCATATAGAACAGTAACATTGAGCTTTACCTTCTTATTACCCTCTTGGTACAAATATAATCTGGGAAAGATAACTAATCTTGCGTTCACCCTACAAAAATCAAGCATATGATTAGTAAGTTAGGTACGCAGCAGTTTCTGATATTCTCGTCACAGACAGATAGATAGCTTCTGTTCCTTTTGAAATAAAAAGGTTTGTCTGATCTGATCTCATGTTATTCTTCAACTGATGATATTTCTTGAAATGAATGTAAAAGGACTTCGCTTCACTTCACCTTTTCGTACTGAAGCTTTGTCTATGCTCTATTTAGATAATTCATTCTCCTTGCAATGGCACCATACTTTTTTACTGTTTTTGGGCAGTTTTTTTCTGTGTTAGAATCATAATCATAAGCTACAGCTATCTAGAAACTAGGGTCAAAGCTTATTTCTATCTAGATTCTGCAATGAACTCCTAAGCTGCTATTTCTAATAAGCTTTTTGGGACGTGAGTATGTTTTCTAAACCTTAATAAGTTGACTATCAGGTAGGCGAGAGAGCTACCAGGCAAGGAAAAATAAAATAGAAAGAAAAATTGAAGAAAATGAATTCTGCTACAACTCAATTCGTACCTTCAAGAAGGATGGGTATATGCGAGCCGATCCATCAAATGGAGATGTGGGCTGATGAATTTCTGGCCGATTCTTCGCCCATGTTGTTAGAAGTCGATGCCAATAAGCTAGAAAATCAGGTTTCTATCATAGTTTATCATAGTTAACCGTATAAAAGATCGATGCTTTATCACAGTACCTGACTGCTTTTTCCCTTGTCTATGTTCTGTGGTATTTAGTCCTCCGACGCCTCACATGCAACAGCTGGGCCTCTGAATACATATGACCAAGAAGCAAGCAAGCCGAATGAAAAGGTTTATCTAATCAATGAGGCAAAAAGTTTAAATTTTGTACTTTGAGACTTGCATTGTTTACAGGGTTAACTTCTCATCCATATAAGCAGTTCTATGTTTCCGAAAAAAAAAGTTGTAAGAACTGGATACATGTTACAGATATTGAGACGCCAAGCACAGAACCGTGTAGCTGCTCGTAAGAGTCGTCTGCGGAAAAAGGTAGAAAATATCAGCCGAATAAACAAAGTTACATGCTCTATTAAATAGCAAACCGAGAAGAGCAAAAGCCCAAGCATTAACTTCTTATTGCAATATATGTATGGACCTGATGTCGGTTGTTTTTGTAGGCTTATGTCCAGCAACTAGAAAACAGTAGGTTGAAGCTTCTTCAGTTAGAACAAGAGCTCGGGCGGATAAGGCAACAGGTAAAAGGGAAAACGACCAAGTACCTCTTTCGAACCCGATTATTATTCTGTATCCTCTTTAGATTACAAGAATTTATTTGTGCAGGGCCTTCACACAGGCAAAGCTACGGATGATTGTGGTCTGTTAGGAAGCTCTACAACTTTAAACCCAGGTATGTATGTCAAAGGCATCCATGGCTTGAAATCTTTCAAGGCTGCAGTAATACCCAAATAGCAAGATATTTGTTAACAACCCTTGCAATTACGGAATTCATGATGAATATTTATAGATAGCTGACCTGTAAATCATTCATCATGCTATGCAGGTATTGAAACATTCGAAATGGAGTACGCACGCTGGATCGAGATTCACGATAGACAAATATCCAAGCTAAGGGACTCTCTGCAAACCCATACAGAAGACACGGAGCTGAAAGAATTGGTTCAAAATGCAATGAAGCATTACCTCGAACTCTTCGCCATGAAAGCTAAGGCTGCAAAGGCTGATGTATTCTATATAATCTCCGGCATGTGGAGAACGCCGGCTGAACGTTTCTTCTTGTGGATCGGAGGATTTCGACCTTCAGAACTTCTAAAGGTAGAATCACCTGCATGAACTCTCAAATGAGTTAGTCCTTAATTACTGTCTTTTTCAATTATGCGTTTCAGAGCATCTGTGTACACGTTAAAATAACAGATCCTTAACCTTTTTCAAGAATGGTAATGATGAGTGAAATGTTCTATTTACTCCATGTTTGAACAGGTTCTCTTGCCATATCTAGATACGTTATCAGAAAGCCAGTGTCAAAATGTGGGTAATCTCACACAGTCATGTCAGCAGCTAGAAGATGCTTTATCGCAGGGAATGGACAAACTTCACTACATCTTAGCCGAAGCTGTAGCCGATGGCAAGCTCGGTGAAGGAAACTATCTTCCACAGCTTGGTTCAGCCATGGAGAAGTTCGAAGCTCTTGTAAGATTTGTGGTGCAGGTGACATTTTGTGGTATTACTTATCCATTATTGGGACAGAAGCTGCAAAGCTGCCCTCAAATCATACGATTGCAGACTTACTCATTAGACATGCTTCCCTTTACAGGCAGATCATCTCAGACAAGTAACCCTTACACAGATGTCGGAAATCCTTACCACTAGACAAACAGCTCGAGCCCTCCTTGCTTTGGGAGAGTATATGAAGCGCCTTCGGGTTTTAAGTTCATGTTGTTCGTCACATCCACGCCAACAAACCTAGCAAAAATGGATTGGGACTTTGAGTATATCATTAATTTAGTTAACATGCCATGCTAGTAGGAGCGAACACATTTTTGAGTTGCTTCCTTTGACAGAGAATCATGTGTATTACCAGGTTGTGTATCACGAGGAGGTTTGCTGATATTGATGCCGTCAACTTTTGGAATTGCTGTCAAGCCTCCTTAATACCCCTAATCCAACTCAAATGCCATTATCCATAGCTCACCAATAGTCTCGGCACGAACACAAACCATTTTCAAAATGGTGAAAACGTGTAGCATCTCTTACGACAATCTCTCTACAGACCAGTTTGGATATATATTTGATGGCAGAGTGACAGTCGTTGCAAACTCTAAGGTTCTTCATGATCCTGAGAGTTGAATTCTCAGGAGTGTTCATCAATGCAAAAGCAATGGCAAGCTTTTCGCTATGATGCTTGAGAATCTGCTCTTTCAATTCTTGATCGAGATCGTGTAATACAGAAGCAGTGTCTGGAACAAATCCCATCTTCTTAATATCTTCCCAGATTTTCCCCATTGTACGATAGATTGCATCTCTCTGCGGATGTGAAGAATCCTCTGCACCGAAAACATGGACTCGGTTCTTTATCTGCACCCAGCTAAGCCCTTGTTCTTTCTTCACCTTTCTCTCCTTCATCATTTTTCTTACCTTAGCAGCTCGGTCCCATTTTCCACTGTTTGAATATAAATTTGCAAGAGCTGAATAGGCTCCACTATTCCCGGGATCGATCAAAAGCATCTTATCGGCTGCAATTTCTGCAATCTCCACATTTTTGTGAAGTCTACAAGCGGCTAAAAGAGAACCCCAAGCTATAACATCGGGTTCAAATGGCATGACCTTGATAAAATCTTGCGCATCACCTAACAAACCAGCACGACCAAGCAAGTCAATCATGCATGCAAAGTGGCTAGACGTAGGCTCAATTCCATGCACATCTTTCATCATTTTAAAATACTCACGCCCTTTTTCTACCAACCCCACATGCGTGCACGCCGATAAAACACCAACGTAAGTTATATGGTCGGGTTTAATATCTAAAGCCAGCATGTCATCGAACAATTTTAAGGCCTCTTCTCCAAGACCGTGCTGTGCTAAGGCCATTATCGTCGAAGTCCAAGAAATCGAATCTTTACTCCACTGTATTAGAGTAAATGCTTTTCTTGCGCACTTGATATTGCCAGCTTTTGCATACATGTTAATCAGAGCGTTGCTTACTGATACAGATGATGCTTCCCTTAACTTCACAGCAGTTGCATGAATTTGCCTTCCGTGGTTTGAAGATGCCAGATTTGAGCTGACACTTAACATAGCTGCAAGGGTGTAACTGTTTGGCATCGAACCTTCTCCGATCATAGATTTGAAAAGCTCCATTGCTTCATCATTATGTCCGTTCTGTGCATACCCAACAATCATAGCAGTCCATGTAACCACGTCACGCTCTTCCAACGAGTTGAAGATCTCTCTTGCTGAGTTAATATCTCCGAGCTTGATATAACCATCTAACAGAGCAGTAAATGCTATAAGATTCGCTTTCTTGGGTCCAAATTCGTGCAAGATCTTTCGAGCTGTTTCAACCCCACCACATTTTGAGTACATTGAAATCAAAGCATTTCCAACTGCTCCGTAGGTATCGAATTCAGCTCTGATTATATAACCATGAACTTGCTTCCCAAGCATCAACTCCTCAAGATTAGCACAAGCAGACAATACACTCGCCAAAGTGAACTTATCTGGCTTGAGATTAGACTCCTCAATCATTCTCTTGAACAGATTCATAGCTTCGTTATCCAAACCACACTGATTATGCCCAGCAATCATCGAATTCCACGAAATAACGTCACGCTCCTTCATTTCCTCAAACACAGCCAAAGCACGATCTAACTCTCCTATCTGCATATACAGCGATATGCTAGCGTTCCAAGTCGATACGTTCTTCATCTTACTCCTATCGAGCACAGCCATAGCTTTCGTAAAGTCTCCAGACTTTGCATACATATTAACCATCGAGTTAGCCACTGATACATAACCCGACAGCCCAAGCTTAACCACAATGGAATGCACCTTCTTCCCCAAGTCCAACGACTTGAGCGAAGCACACGAAGCAAGAATGTTAGTAACCGTGTATTCCGTAGGCATGACCTGACACTTCAGCATGTCCAGAAACATCTTTAAGACAACGTCAAAACGGCCAATCATATTATACCCCACGAGCATCGAAGTCCAAGAAACGGAATCAGGTTCAGGAACTCGACTGAAAACGGAATGTGCCTCTTTTAGCATGCCCTGCTTGGCGTAAGCCGATAGAAGGGTATTGTACGAGGATACGTTCTTGACGGGCATTTCGTCGAACAGCTTCTGGGCATCGGTCATAAACCCGTTTTTGGCGTAAGCATTCATGAGGGCATTCGAAATGATCACGTTAAGGTGAAGCCCAGATTTCACGACACGGCCATGGATTTGCTTTACTGCGAAAGGGCTTCGCGTTTTGATGGAGTTTAGGAGAATGGATGCATAAAACTCGATTTGAGAAGACATATAAGGTGCTGGGATTGACTTCGTACCTTGAATCAGTTGAACATTGAGTTGAGGTGTCTTTTAAATTGCTACGATATTTTGAAGTTACGTACGTAAAAAGTGAACGGCGGGAAAATAAAAAACGGGAAATTTGAACCCGACGTGAATCGAACACGCAACCTTCTGATCTGGAGTCAGACGCGCTACCATTGCGCCACGGATCCACTTATTTGACATATATTCGTGTTGATCTTTTACTCTTAGTTTAGTGATTTTATCAAAAGGAAATCGGAGTAAAATTGATGGTTTTAGAAACTAACGAAAAGCATATCTATTTTATTATTATATTAAGGGTGAGGGGCTAGAATAAACCATCAAATTTTGAGGCAGAATTAGACGTCCATACACTATCGAAAATGGTACCTTTCATATAAACAATTTTTTTTATATTCAAAATCGGACTAAATTCCTTTTGAAGCAAATGTGAACTGTCACTATCAATTACGAACGACCCTAGAGTAACTGATGATCTATGCACCAATATATTACACGATCATCTAATTATCTATTGTTCTATAATAAAATAAAGTACTATAGATTACATTTAATTATAAGGAAAGTTTAATAGCAATCCAAGTGGAAGGTGGGTGGGTCCACCGTACATTTTAACTTTACATGCAACATGTTAATTGTTACATATATTTATATAAATGCAATAAATGAAAAAAAACCATCATATAAAGAACACACTATCGACTTGTACCAAAACCATCGCCTTGGTGACCGAGCTAGTTGTAGGGGAATCGCAAGACATGTCAAAATAACCTAATTAAATATAATAATTATGAATATTGCATCCAAGATCGATGTCACACAGCTATTTATTTAATTGGATACCACACCATATAAGCTTTCTCCTTCCCCATGATATGCATATACAAGCAAGAAAGTGCAGTAGTGATCTTAAAAGAGTCTTTTAATAATGAGATATCCAAGCCTATTAAATCTTCTATTTCTCCTTCTGCTTATTATGATTCTTATGTTATCTAATTGTCAAGGAGGAGATCACGTCAATGAGGTGACAAACCAGTTCGTGGCTTGTCATAAGTCCACGTATCATGTGAGGATATACAATATATTTCACTCTGTGCATATATATTTTTGGTTCTTGCTATGTTGACTAAAATATATATAATATCACAGATGAAAGGCGAGCTGAAGAAGAAGGAGAAGAAGAAGAACGTTGTATGCAAAGAGGGCTCCGAGGAAGCAGCTAATAGCTTTGTGAATGAAGACTACATCTACACACAGTCACTGCCCTAATTATAGTACAACTGATGAAGAAGATGAGAGATTTTATGCTACCTTACGTCATTATTACATGTTGCTTGTTTCAAATTTTGTTCGACAGTCATTTCTTGTGTTTCGATATGTAATATATATTCTTCCGTTTTCTTATTGCATCGCATAATTATGACATATATATATATATATGTGTGTGTGTGTATGTGTGTAAATAATTACAAAAATATGCACAACCATGAGCTAGCTTAGCTAGCTTTGTAGGTGTATTTCTCATACTGCTATCATATTCACATATATAGATATACACATATATATATAAATATAAGTCTAGCAACTTCATTAGTAAAGGGGGAAATTATTATAAATTACATCTCTAACATTTAATAATCACTTCTCCGACATACCTCTGACATATTTCGATGGGAGGTGATTATTTTAAGGGAGAATTTCATGTCAGGCCCTGATAATCTTTGAACTTTCTGTTCAGGCCCTTTCAGAAAAGGAGTTAGTTTAGAGGACCTATTTTCTGTCAAATTCGAGTATAAGACCAAAAAATGTTATTTGACGAAAATACCCTTACTAAAATGTTTTTTATTTTTTATTTTTTTCCAGCGAAAGTCTATACGTGTTGCTCGTGGTCTTATATGGAGCGGTACTTTCACTTCATTTTATGTTACTAAGTTACAGCATATTGTTACTGTGTAACAACGAAACGTTACTCTCCAATGATATTGTGTTACGTTTCTATATCAAAATGTTATCAACAGAACCTTTTTTTATTTAATGATCGAACTAATTTTTCTTGCACTGAATCGGCACAAAATAATTCGACTGCGCCATCCAACCGATTTCGACATGTCATGTTGGATTCATTATGATATTGACGACGCACGAGGTAGATTTTGCTTGTCTAATTAGGGTGCAAATTCGAGAACATGATTGTAAATCGAATTTAGAATTCGACATAAATTGCAAGTAATCGGTATAAATTCGAGGTACCCATGAGAAATCGAGGTCTATTTTACCTTATTGAGTTAATAACGCCGAGATTTATGCACTTTTCATCCGTTTTTAGTGTCGTTTGTGATTTTCGTTATATTCCCTCCGATCCATTGCTTATATACAGAATGTGTTATTTAGGACAGATAATGCGTTATTACCTTTCAACGACGTGTTACTACTAAGTCAACATTTGTTATTAACCATAAGACATTTGTTATTTTTTGCTATGTTATAAGTATTTCTTTTTGACACGATTTAGGGAAAATATAATATCCGTTTCTTGCAACTAATCGGTATAAATTCGAGGTACCCATGAGAAATTGAGGTCTATTTTACCTTATTGAGTTAATAACGCCGAGATTTATGCACTTCTCATTCGTTTTTAGTGTCGTTTGTGATTATTGTTATATTCCTCCCGATCCATTGCTTGTATACAGAATGTGTTATTTACGACAGATAATGCGTTATTACCTTTCAGCGACGTGTTACTACTAAGTCAACATTTGTTATTAACCATAAGACATTTGTTATTTTTGCTATGTTATAAGTATTTCATTTTTACACGATTTAGGAAAAATATAATATCTATTTCTTGCAACTAATCGGTATAAATTCAAGGTACCCATGAGAAATTGAGGTCTATTTTACCTTATTGAGTTAATAACGCCGAGATTTATGCACTTTTCATCCGTTTTTAGTGTCGTTTGTGATTTTCGTTATATTCCTCTCGATTCATTGCTTGTATACAGAATGTGTTATTTACGACAGATAATGCGTTATTACCTTTCAGCAACGTGTTACTACTAAGTGAACATTTGTCATCAACCATAAGATATTTGTTATTTTTTGCTATGTTATAAGTATTTCGTTTTTACACGATTTAGGGAAAATATAATATCCGTTTCTTGCAACTAATCGGTATAAATTCGAGGTACCCATGAGAAATTGAGGTCTATTTTACCTTGCTGAGTCAATAACGCGGAGATTTATGCAGTTTTCATCTGTTTTTTAGTGTCGTTTGTGATTTTCGTTTTATTCCTTTCGACGTTACTTGTATACAGAATGTGTTATCTACGATAAACAAGGTGTTATTACCTTTCAACGATGTGTTACTTCTAAGTCAACATTTGTTATTATCTATAAGGCATTTGTTTTTTTTTTTCTATATTCGTTATTTCTGACGATTAAAGCTGCAAATTAAATATCAAAATCATAAAGTGATACCCGTAAGTTTGTATCTGTTATTAGAAGGAACACTTGTGTTTATAGTTTAGGCGGGAATCTTAATTTTTCAGCGTACTGTTGGGAGGGAATTTCAGGGGACTATTGGCGGGAATATCAATTTTTTGCTTAAATGGTCCATAAAATAATGTGTTACAGTTACGAAGTAAAGCGTTACCAATTTGAGTTTTCAGAATAGGGTTTCTATGTTTAGTGTTTATAGTTTTAAATTAGGGTTTGAGGTTTGGGGTTAGGGGTTTGGGGTTTGGGGGTTCGAGGTTTCGGGTTTTGGGGTTCGGGTTTTGAGTTTAGGGTTTAGGGTTATGTTTTATAAATGTTGCTTGTGATGTAATGTCGAACTTAGAGCTGTTTCGTGATATAATTTTTAATGTTAAATTTCACATTATGAAGTATACTCTATGTTTGCAACGAAGGGGACCTTGGTTACATGACAAACAACCACAACATTGGACCATTAACCTCAACGTCAATAAAATTTGATTTGTTAGTGAGTTCTTTGGTTTAAATTCATCAAATTATATATTTTCCTTTATGAAAATCTTACACCTTCTGGAATAAGTGCATCAACGATCGAAATTATCGAACTGGTGAAGTGTTATTGACAACAATATAATCCGTTATCAGTCCACTATTTTGTGTTATAACGTAAGTTTTTCTTGATTTCGCTAACATAAGGAAGAGGTATTTTATTCTGAAAATGTGTTAATACATAACGGGTCAATCATGGTGGTATTCACTGACCACACAGAACCATCCAGATGCATCACGAAGCTTCTAGAAAATTCCGAACTATGTGTTATCAGCATAGATCAATCCGTCATGACAATATGTCCATATGTTATCAGTTACATCTTTGTGTTATGACGTAAGTTTTGTTTGCTTAATTATAGTTTTCACTAATAAAACACAAACCTTAACACTGGCATTAAATTGACATTTACACTAATAATTATGTACTGCTAAGATGCACGACAAATTGACTTTGTTTACACCACGGTTCAACATTAACATCGGGATTTTTAGTCGATTGGCCAATATCACCGACATTTATGCGGTTTTTAGCGTATTGAGAATATAATGGTAAATCGAATCTAGATTTCGACATAAATTGCAAGTAATTGGTATAAATACGACGTACCCATGAGAAATGGAGGTCTATTTTACCTTATTGAGTCAATAACGATGAGATTTATGCAGTTTTCATCTGTTTTTTAGTGTCGTTTGGGATTTTCGTTCTTTTTGCCCCGATCCATTAGTCGTATACAGAATGTGTTATTTACGACAAACAAGACGTTATTACCTTTCAGCGACGTGTTACTTCTAAGTCAATATTTGTTATTAACCATCAGACATTTGTTATTTTTTGCTATGTTATAAGTATTTTTTTTTACACGATTTAGGGAAAATTTGTTATCGTCTATGCGCTAGGATTTTTGGGTAATTTGTTATTGTCTATTCCACGTAATTTGAAATCGTTATCCGGTGTTGCTTAGTTGTTACTTATTGAAATGTTTGTGTTATTGGTCGTCTATTACGTGGTACGCAGTTATCAATAAGTGTTACCTGACAAGCTAGTTAATTTGAGACGTTTCATTCTTCGATCCCGTCAAGTCGATATTGACTAATAGACATTACAGTAATAAACATATGAAATACGATAAATCAGCCGCTTTCACCTTGTTCGGCCATTGAAGTCGATATTGAATCGATTCTGAATGAAATTTTCGATTTGGGGGTGGAAGCACGAATTCATTCGATGCGTAAAAAAATCATCTTTATTAGTAAGACCCATCTGAAATTGAGGACGGAAAAACTTTATTCAGTCACAAACGTCGACATTTTCACGGATTTCAGCTGATTTTTTGTGTCGTCGGTGGTTGTCGATCAATCGACTGCCCCTTGCTTGTATGTTGAATTTGTTATTAGAGAGAAATGTCTCGTTATATGGTTTTGCTTATTTGTTATTTTTTGACATATTTATGTTATTTCCTGTCTATTAAGTGGTACGGGTTAGTCAGTTTGTGTTACCTAACATAGTAGTTCATTCGCAGACGTTTCTCGATCCCGTCAAAATTCTTCGACATCCCATGATTAACATCATAACATGGAAGATGTGGTATTTTTACGATTTTACTCGCTGTTTTATGCGATTTACTCACGGTTGGTATTAGCAATAACGTTTTTTATGCGATTTTACTCACGGTCCCTTGCTTGTGTACAGGTTGTGTTATTAACAATATATTAATCGTTATGTCTAATGGAACATGTGGTACTGTTGGTTAACGATTTGTTACTAACTGAAAGTGATATGTCATATTATTTGTAGAATGTGTTACCCAGGAATCGTGTTAATTGGCTTGTGTCAAAATTCTTAATTTTCCATGATTAACATCACTAACTCGCATCAGTGATTAAGATCCGTGATGAAATTGAGTCCAATTACATCATTCGACTATTAAAATCCGAAATTTCGTCGTTATTCAAAGAGATTATTAGATTGTGTTTGAAGCATAAAATCTTTATAATTATTCTTAATTACTACGACCCATGAGAAATTGAGATCGATTTAATTGTCGTCTGTTCACTAAGGTCGAGATTTTAGAGGAAAATCGAGCTTGAAAATTAGATCGGTCATGAATCTTGAAGATTTTAGGCATTTCGATCGGTTGTTGAAGACGATGGCATTTCAGCGTAATTGTGGCGTACTTAGGAGGGTGAAAATGTCATTTTGCGTCTAAATGACTTTTTTCTCTAACATTTTCAAACAGTTGGTCCTTATCAGCGAACCAAGCCTATATAGGGCCTGAACCCAAGCTAAAACTATAAATAGGGTCTGACATGTAATTAACCCTTATTTAAATGAGATTCTTCTTGAATATCGGCTCATGCATGAACTGGGCTCGTGTATTTATATTAGTGTAAAACTTCTGGTCAACAACACTCATGTGGTCCTCCCACCAAGTTATCTTCATCATAATAATCAATTCTAATTATGTATAATAATAAACTTCCAATTTCAATCTCAGATTATTCATTTTAAATTATTGCATAATAATCTTTTCTAATGAGGCTTATCGAGTTTGTGGGCTGGCATCACAGCAGATTATGATGCACACTGCACACACAAGCAAGTCTCGAATGTCTTCTCTAATCATATATACATAAATATATTACATTACACTATATAAAAACTCCAAGTTGTAATATTATCTTATCAACCACAATGCAAGGAAAGACTTTTCTCAATGGCCACTAAGGATTATCGACTAAAATTGCCTCGTGAAGTTGATAATTAATACATAGATGCCTCGCCTTAACCTCGTACTTTCTCGCAAGACACAACTTAATAAAGCCGGAAAAAAAAAAATACTTTGTCAAGAACTTATTGGTAACATTCCGAAACGATACTATTATATATGATCATATGCCTTTTCTTAGCTATATCCATATAGCCTTAGCCTTGATGAGAATGGGCTTGAGCTTCCCTCTAATATTAAGCGATATAATCTCGTCGGACCCACCGATGAATTTGTGACCTATGAACACGGCTGGAACGCTCGGTTCCAACCCTAGTTCGTCGATCAAAGCCCTCTCAATTTCCCGAGCGTTTCGAAGATCGCCGAGTTCGTAAATCGTAGGGTTTGCGCCGAAATTTCGTATGAGTTTTTCTACGGAGTAAGTCATGCAGCAATCTGTTTTGCTGAATATAACCACTGGGCTTTCTTTGCTAAGCTTTGTAATGTCATCCATGTCTTCGTCTCTTTCTTACAGTAGGAGTTGAGCTTTTAGCTTTGATGTGATAATAATGGCATGAACTCATCTTATATATATAGGTTGATATCTTTAAGCATGAGTCACATCAAGAGATTTGTTTGATATATATGTGCATAGTTGTATATATGCTTTGGATAAGGGTTTTGGGGAATAAAAGGTTGACGTGTCTTTTGTTTGGTGAACAGTCGCGGGAATATCGTACTAAAACCGGTAATAAACGAGGAGATAATGAAAAAATTAAAGTGGGAATATGGTTTGTTTGTTATTGCTATTTGAGAATGTATTCTTTTCTATTGGTGATCACATTTTTTGCAATGTCGTCGTGTCTATACTATACTTATAGATTATCGATATTAGTTAATGTGTGTCGTCTTACCTTCGGTAGTTTCATACTTAAAATTCCCGATGTAACTGTTGACCTTTTTGGTATATGTATGTTAGTGAGTTTTGATGGACAATGTAATTGTAATGACATTAGGTCTATAAAATAAGCAATTCGATTTGGGACAAATAAAATGTCTAAGTTCATGATAATATTCAACCATACATTGTTTATGAGCTATAAAATCGATTAAGTGTTGAATATTTTAATTGCGTGTGATTCTGTGATGATTTGATGGAACTAAGTGATCGCATGTTATAGACAGTCCATGAGATAGGATATATCGTACTGTGCTATATATGGAAATAATGCATGAGATGTCCTACTGAGCTATATATGGAAAATATGCTGTTTATATATGGAAAGTGATATATCCGTTGATACTAGTTTATTCCTGGACGAAAATCACTTATGCGATTCTTTGCATGCTTTACACTGAATTTAATGTGCAATATTAAATTGATATCTTTCCTTATGTTGATTGGAATATTATATTTAGGAAAGATGTGATTTGATTTGATTGATTTTCTGGATAAGATGTTATATGCTATAAACGGATGTGATCTCTGAAATAAGGAAAGTTTGAGCCATGATTGATAAATCGTTTTAAGTATTCTCGGATCTGACTTCTGTGCTAAACATGGTAATTATACTATGAATTATACATAGAAAACGTGCTGATGTGATGCTATCTTATGTGCTACACTTGGAAAGAAAATCTGGATTGACTTAGTCTAGAAACAGATAGCAGGGAATCTCTTGTGGAAAATCCTGATATGGTAATTATATGCGAAATGCGTGAATATGCTTGAGAACGAAATTGACCTTTCTATATGGAATATAATCATGCGTAAATATGCTATATGATCGTTGTGATGATTTATTAAGAGCATGATTTATATGGTATGATTGCATGGAAACTATGCTTGATTAGGTAATTATTGTTTGATATGATTTTCCATGAGAAGTGCTATTTGAAAAGTATTATATATGAGCTGCACTTCAGACTCTCGAAGTACTTAGAATTTGCGAATATAAGCCTACGAAAGATTCTTGAGCAGAAACATACTGAAAGATTCCTGAGTTCCCACTTGAGATAGCTTTCTGCCCACCTGAGCGTTAACCGGCATATCCATCACTGAGCGAGTGATTTATCCTGATATCCATTATCCCTGCCATATATTCTGTCTACGGACGTGTTGTCTTCGGACGTGAGCAATACCAAGGAGGCAAGGTCAACGTTTACGCACACGTGAAGGGAAGGACAAGTCCGGGGGCCCTTCGGTAGCGAGCTGTGTCTGTCGGGATCAAGGAGATTCCGAGGAACGAAACTCGGCGTGTGGTAACCTAGTTGTAGCTAGTGTTTGACTTGTTTCGGTTGTGTATTGGGCTAACCAATCAGTTTTGTATCCAGCTACGGTGCATTATAGTAATTGGTTAAACTCTTGGGAAGAAAATCCCAAGGAGAGGATTAAACCCCAGTTGGGGATATAACCTCTATAAAAATCCTGTCTCGCATTTACTTTTCAGTTATTCCTTTATCGCTGTGAGACAGACCCGACGCACATCCGACGTTACTAGGATATATCAGGCATACTCGTCACAAACACTAGTAGGCATATCTAAGTCATCACACTTAGTATTTGTGAAAAGAAGCTAAAATTTCTATAGGCCTAATTCACCCCCCCCCCTCTTAGGCACATTTATATCTTCATTTGGTATCAGAGCCAGGTTACTCAAACGACGGGCCTAACAAGCCTGAGTTAAAGATCTAATGGCTTCTTCGAGTTTTGATGTTTTTGCAGAGGGACAATCCCATTCCAGGCCACCACTCTTCGACGGGACAAACTACGCCATATGGAAAAATCGCATGAAGGAATTCCTGATCGCTACAGACTACGACCTGTGGGATATCATCGCAACAGGACCTTACATTCCCAAAAACGAAGATGGAACTCCAAAGAAAGGCCCTGATTACAATATAGCAGACAAGCGAGGAATCTCTCTAAATGCCAAAGCTAAGAACATGATAGCTTGCGCACTCACAAGAGAAGAGTACAATCGTGTGAGCTCATGCGAATCTGCCAAAAATATGTGGGACATGCTTCAAGTCACACATGAAGGAACCACTCGAGTTGTGCAAGAAAGGATAGCCCTCTTGACTCACCAATACGAGCTGTTCAAGATGGAGGACAACGAGACCATAAGCCACATGTATGCCAGATTCATGAACATCATTAATCAAATGTTCTCGTTGGGAAAGAAAATAGAAGACGGTGAGAAGGTGCGAAAAATCCTGAGATCTCTTCCTAGAGAATGGAATCCCAAAGTGACCGCCATCTACGAAGCAAAGGACTTGGACGAACTTTCAGTGTCAGAACTGATCGGATCTCTGACCACCTACGAGATGACTCAGATCTCTATCAAGGAAAAACCACCAGCCCGAAATCAACCAAATATTGCCTTTAATACCGAACAAGAACACGACTCTGAAGGCGAAGAAGAATCTGAGGAGGACCTAATGGAGCAGATCGCCATGCTGACCAGAAAGTTTGATAAATTTCGGATGAGAAGAAAGTTCAAGGAAAATTCCAAATTCCAACCTAGGAACAAGGGAATATCGTCATCCGGAAACAATGTACAGAAATGCTTCAAGTGCAACAAGCCAGGCCACTTTGCCTCAAACTGCCCGATGGAAAATGGTGACAAAAAGATAAAGAAGCAGAAGGCCATGGTCACAAACTGGGAAGAGGCCGGGAGCGAAGAAGAGGAAGATCTCGCCTACATGGCCGCGGATGATGATCAGGTATCGGATTCATCCACTATTAAGAAAATATTATTTCTGAATGAATTATATGCTAGGCAAGATGAATCTCATGATAACGCTTCCTCGGCCTTTGAAGTAGATGAAAAAGAAGAGATGTTTGAAATAATTCAAAATGCAGAAAGAAGGATTAAGTCACTTAACTCACAAGTGAAGGGTCTAATTAGGCAACGGGATGAAGTAGCTAGAGAGAAACATCAAACGGATCTAGAAAATGAGCGCCTGAGAACCGAGCTAGAGACTCTTAAGAAAGAAAAAGGCTTGTGTAATTGCGAGAAAACTAGGGAGCAAAAGAATATATCTAGAGACATGTCCGCTCTTAAGGATTTCTTAGAAGAAAAATCTCGTACCAATGTTAGATTTCTTGAAGGACAACAAAATCTTGATATGTTACTTAGTATTCCCGCACAAATCGGGAAAACAGGATTAGGATATTCCACAACACATGAACATGCTGCACCTCCACAAAACGTTAGGAAACCTAAATGTTTTTCATGTGGTCGTCTTGGTCATTATGCTAACCACTGTTTCTTGAAGAAAGCTGATAAATCTAGATATGTCTGGAGACCTAAGGAAGTTCCTGAAGTTTCTAACTCTGGCCAGCCTGTGACTGAGAGATCACAGCCTGTGATACATGATATACCACGTGTTAACAGGAATTACTTTGCTGCTAACCATCTAGGACCCAATCAAAATTGGGCACCTCAGAAAAGAACTGATTCATGCAGGTACAAAGAAGAAAATCCAGTAGGAAGAACAAGTGGTACCTCGACAGTGGGTGTTCCCACCATATGACAGGTGATATCAGTAAGTTTGTGTCGGTGAAAGCGTATGATGGAGGATATGTCTCCTACGCCGACAACACAAAAGCTAAGGTTATAGGAGTTGGAACTGTCGGTAACACTTTACATACTACTATAGATGACGTATGGTTAGTTAAGAATCTAGAACATAATCTCATTAGTATTAGTCAACTATGTGACAAAGGTCATACGGTCACGTTTGAAAACGATAAGTGCGTTGTTAGAAATGAAAATAAAGTATTGTTTAGTGCATCTAGGGATAGAAATATTTACTGTATTACTCTGGATGATATTACTGACCAGAATGTCAAGTGTTTAGCAGTGACACAGGATAACACCTGGTTATGGCACAGACGCTTAGGACATGCCAATATGGAACTACTGTCTCACCTGACGAGTAATGCACTGGTACGAGGTATTCCCGACATAAAGTTCGTCAAGGACAAAACATGCAAGGCGTGCCAAATGGGCAAGCAGACCAAGACATCGTTCAAAGCAAAGAATGTGATATCCACATCCAGACCTCTGGAACTGCTACATCTCGACCTTTTTGGTCCTGTTCAGACGATGTCTCTGCGAGGTAAAAGATATGCCTTTGTCATCGTTGATGATTACTCCAGGTATACATGGGTGATATTCCTTGCACATAAGAATGAGGCATTAGATAACTTTGCATCGCTAGTAAAGAGACTTGAAAATGAAAAAGAAACGAACTTATGTAGGATACGAAGTGATAACGGGCTGGAATTTGATAGTAAGTCGTTTGCATCATTCTGTGATCAGTATGGATATAGTCATAACTTCTCTGCCCCTATAACTCCCCAACAGAATGGCGTAGTTGAACGTAAAAACAGGGTACTACAGGAAATGGCTAGATCTATGTTACATGAGTATGATATTCCTAAACAGTTCTGGGCGGAAGCTGTTAGCACAGCCTGTTATGTGTCAAATCGCGTGTTCCTTAGGCCGATATTAAAGAAAACATCTTATGAAATTTGGCATGGTAGAACTCCAAATATAGGTTATTTTCGTGTGTTCGGATGTAAATGTTTTATCTTGAACGATAGAGATAAGAGAGGAAAATTTGACTCTAAGGTTGATGAAGGGATATTCCTTGGTTACAGTCTTACGTCTAAGGCATATCGTGTTTACAATAAAAGAAAGCTGACTGTTCAGGAATCCATACATGTTACTTTTGATGAGATGCCTAACGCAGATGCTACTGATGAGGAAGGTATAGATTTGCCTTGTGCAGAATTGCAGGATATCAAAGACAGTGAGGAAGATATTCCTAAAAATGAAAATGCTGAAACAGTGGAACCAGAAGCTGGAGAGCTGCAACCTAGAAAATGGAAACATGCTTCCAGTCATCCAACAGATCAAGTGATAGGAAATATCAGATCTGGAATCAAAACTCGAGCAACTGTACGAAATTAAGATACGGAGAAATCTCATGATGTACTGCTCTCAATGATGGAACCAAAGACATTCCATGAAGCTCTAGATGATATATCTTGGGTCTCAGCCATGGAAGATGAGTTATCTCAGTTCGAAAAGAGCGAAGTGTGGACACTCGTAAAAAGACCAGACGATAAATCCATCATAGGAACCAAATGGGTCTTCCGCAACAAACTCGACGAACACGGTAATGTCACAAGAAACAAAGCGAGGTTAGTTGCAAAAGGTTATTCCCAGGAGGAAGGTATTGATTTCGATGAAACTTTTGCTCCGGTAGCTAGATTAGAATCTATACGTGTCTTACTTGCATATGCATGCTTTAAACGTTTTAAACTTTTTCAAATGGACGTAAAAAGTGCTTTTTTAAATGGTTTTATAAATGAGGAAGTCTATGTAGAACAACCTCCGGGTTTTGCTAGGGAAGATTTTCCAAATCATGTTTTTAAATTAAATAAAGCATTATATGGCTTAAAGCAGGCTCCTAGGGCATGGTATGAAAGGCTAAGTAAGTTTCTGATTGACATAGGATTTTCGACTGGAACTATTGATAACACGCTGTTTATTAAGTATGAAGGTGATCACATGATACTGGTCCAAATTTACGTTGATGATATCATATTTGGAAGTACTAATATCCTTCTCTGCGAGGAATTTTCTAAGTCTATGCAGAAGGAATTTGAGATGAGCTTAATGGGTGAGCTGAACTACTTCCTCGGTTTGCAAATAAAGCAGCTTGACAATGGAACTTTCGTATCCCAGACGAAATACAGCAGGGAATTACTGACTAAATTCGGGATGAGTGATTCCAAAGCAGTTTCCACCCCTATGCATCAGACCACCAAAATAGACACTGATGAATCAGGTACACCTGTTGATCAAACCCAATATCGAGGTATGATCGGAAGCCTTCTTTACTTAACTGCTAGTCGCCCTGATATCATGTTTGCTGTTGGTATGTGTTCGAGATATCAGTCTGACCCTAAGGAATCTCACTTGACCGCAGTCAAGCGGATACTTAGATATATCAAGGGTACTGTCAATTTTGGTCTGAGGTACTCCTATACGGATGACTTCCCATTAATGGGATATTCCGACGCCGACTATGCCGGCTGTAGGGAAGATAGGAAAAGTACCAGTGGAACTTGCCAATTACTTGGGAATTCCATGGTAACTTGGTCTAGTAGAAAGCAAAATGCTGTCGCCCTCTCCACAACCGAAGCTGAATATATGGCCTTAGGAAATTGTTGTCAACAAGTTCTTTGGATGAAACAAACCCTTAGTGATTTCGGGTTAAGTTATGACAAAATTCCTATTCTGTGTGATAGCACTAGTGCCATTAGTATTACTAAGAATCCCGTGCATCATTCTCGTACTAAGCATATTGAGGTTAAACATCATTTTATACGAGACCATGTTCAGAAGGGGAATATCAGTGTGGAATTCGTAGGAACAAATGATCAGCTTGCTGATATCTTCACGAAACCCCTAATTGAGGCAAGATTCTGCGACATCCGTGATCGATTGGGAATCATCGAGCTAAATAAGGTTAGTAAATCTGCCTAATTATGCTATTTGCTCTAGATCATCCTATTTTAGGTAGAAATTCGTAGTTATCTTAATCTAGGACATTCTTTCGGCCGTCGACTATTTTCGGATCTTATTGTCCTTATCATAAAGTGTCACCTTAGTATTTTAGGAAAAGATTCATAGTGAATTCCAGCATAAGGTTGTTTTCTTAGTCAACAATGCTATTTTAGGAATTTTGAATCTCCAAATCTCACCTTAGGATGTGACTGCGACATTTTAGGAAGAACTTCATAGAGATATCATTCCAGCCGCACAGTTATTTTAGGAATCTCGGATCCTTTAGATCTTATCTTAAAGTGTGATTATATTAAGAAGAAATTCGTAATTATCCTACCTTGAGATTTCTTTTTCAGCCGATAAATTATTTTAGGAATGTCTGATTTTCTGGATCTATTCTTAAAATGTGATTAAGTTATTTTAGGAAGATATTCGTAGATCTCTTTTCAGCCGCTAAGTTATTTCAGGAAATTTGGATCCTTCTTATTCAGCCCTAATCAATCTTTTCCTTATTTATGAGATCTCGTCCATTCACTCTGAGATCCCTGGCGGCACTGATTGACAGTTTTCACTTTCTTTTTGAAATCCAAAATTCGGTTTGAAAATCATATCTTCTTTATTCTATTTACGCCAAGTTTATCCTATCTCATCTTTGGAAAACTATATCTCTTGGATAATTGCCCATTTTTTAAATGAGATCACTCGATACTTCTTCCTTCCTTACCTCAAAATTCGAACTTCACGGTTTCTCTTCTTGAAAATCATCTAAGTTATACTCCAGCTTTTAAGAGTTCTGATCAGATCACAGGGAGCTGAACAAGTCTGTTATATCTGCCTGATCAAATGTGATTCCAGCCTTGAGAACGTTTTCTGATAAGTTATTCCATCATTCCTTCTCATTCTTCTTAGTTATTTTACGCTAAGTTTTCAGCCTTGCCTTAGTATATCCCTTTTTTATGCTGAAGGGGGAGAAATCTGAGTAATTAATGATATAAGGGGTCTAAGAAATGTTCTTGATATTCGAAATGATTTGTGTGCGATATTCCTTTATCTTAGTGCTTGTATGTGAATTCTGACTTTTGCCTATATGATTTCTATCTATGCTCTAAGTGGAAATTTGAATTTATGCTGTGGACATTTGGAATAACCTCATATAGACAGGGGGAGCAAACCGATGTAGCTTGGTAGAATTTCTGAACATCAATAATATGTTTACTCTGGTGCTTAAACGCCTTACATGGAATATCTGCATATGTGATATGGAATATGTTCACTCACGAATGGAATAGCTGCACTTTTGATATATCTGTGATGCCTTTATACTGCGATGCGTGATCTTATGCTCTGTTACAGTGATGCTCTGATACTTATCTGCGCTAATGTTTGTGAGATTTCTTGATAAGTGATAAGTGCTTGCTGCGATGATTATCTGCTGCTTGAATCATGTTTGGAAATTGCGCACTTAGGCAGGGGGAGCACACTTACGGGTAACTTAAAATTTTGCATCCAGGATATATCGTTAAGTATGACATGAGATATCTGCACTTAGACAGCAGGAGCAAATTCATTCATGATATATCTTTGCATGTCATATAGATAACTGCACTTAGGCAGGGGGAGCAAATATGTATCATATGCGATTAGGAAATATCGTATGCTCTGCTTTGTGATTATGGAACACTTAGACATATGCGCTAGGACTTGCATGATCGAATATGCTTATATGCTTCCGTGCTGTGTCAATTACATGTCATCATCAAAAAGGGGGAGAATGTTGACCTTTTTGGTATATGTATGTTAGTGAGTTTTGATGGACAATGTAATTGTAATGACATTAGGTCTATAAAATAAGCAATTCGATTTGGGACAAATAAAATGTCTAAGTTCATGATAATATTCAACCATACATTGTTTATGAGCTATAAAATCGATTAAGTGTTGAATATTTTAATTGCGTGTGATTCTGTGATGATTTGATGGAACTAAGTGATCGCATGTTATAGACAGTCCATGAGATAGGATATATCGTACTGTGCTATATATGGAAATAATGCATGAGATATCCTACTGAGCTATATATGGAAAATATGCTGTTTATATATGGAAAGTGATATATCCGTTGATACTAGTTTATTCCTGGACGAAAATCACTTATGCGATTCTTTGCATGCTTTACACTGAATTTAATGTGCAATATTAAATTGATATCTTTCCTTATGTTGATTGGAATATTATATTTAGGAAAGATGTGATTTGATTTGATTGATTTTCTGGATAAGATGTTATATGCTATAAACGGATGTGATCTCTGAAATAAGGAAAGTTTGAGCCATGATTGATAAATCGTTTTAAGTATTCTCGGATCTGACTTCTGTGCTAAACATGGTAATTATACTATGAATTATACATAGAAAACGTGCTGATGTGATGCTATCTTATGTGCTACACTTGGAAAGAAAATCTGGATTGACTTAGTCTAGAAACAGATAGCAGGGAATCTCTTGTGGAAAATCCTGATATGGTAATTATATGCGAAATGCGTGAATATGCTTGAGAACGAAATTGACCTTTCTATATGGAATATAATCATGCGTAAATATGCTATATGACCGTTGTGATGATTTATTAAGAGCATGATTTATATGGTATGATTGCATGGAAACTATGCTTGATTAGGTAATTATTGTTTGATATGATTTTCCATGAGAAGTGCTATTTGAAAAGTATTATATATGAGCTGCACTTCAGACTCTCGAAGTACTTAGAATTTGCGAATATAAGCCTACGAAAGATTCTTGAGCAGAAACATACTGAAAGATTCCTGAGTTCCCACTTGAGATAGCTTTCTGCCCACCTGAGCGTTAACCGGCATATCCATCACTGAGCGAGTGATTTATCCTGATATTCCATTATCCCTGCCATATATTCTGTCTACGGACGTGTTGTCTTCGGACGTGAGCAATACCAAGGAGGCAAGGTCAACGTTTACGCACACGTGAAGGGAAGGACAAGTCCGGGGGCCCTTCGGTAGCGAGCTGTGTCTGTCGGGATCAAGGAGATTCCGAGGAACGAAACTCGGCGTGTGGTAACCTAGTTGTAGCTAGTGTTTGACTTGTTTCGGTTGTGTATTGGGCTAACCAATCAGTTTTGTATCCAACTACGGTGCATTATAGTGATTGGTTAAACTCTTGGGAAGAAAATCCCAAGGAGAGGAGTAAACCCCAGTTGGGGATATAACCTCTATAAAAATCCTGTCTCGCATTTACTTTTCAGTTATTCCTTTATCGCTGTGAGACAGACCCGACGCACATCCGACGTTACTAGGATATATCAGGCATACTCGTCACAAACACTAGTAGGCATATCTAAGTCATCACACTTAGTATTTGTGAAAAGAAGCTAAAATTTCTATAGGCCTAATTCACCCCCCCCCCTCTTAGGCACATTTATATCTTCAGTAACGTTTAAGAATGTGGAGATATTAAAAGTATATCTACTTTTATTTTCTTAGCTTTTATGTATAGGAGACAAATATCTTCCGTCTCTTTATATTCCTTATTTTCCATAGGTGTCTTTTGAGAACACAAGAGCCACAATCCCTACATGAATGGAGAAATTCATGATTTCCGCGGCAAGAAAGAACTCAAATATGTGCAAATCCAATAATCTGAAAATCTTGGGAGAATTTCACGTGTTGCAATGATGTTTTAGTACGTTATATTATAGCCTATAATTATTTATTGATTCTCTAATCGATCTAATTCTCTCATTCGTGTAAGATATACGAAGAGATGAACTCGTGTATCGAGAACATATAACGTGCTTAATCACACGCATGTAGATTGTAGATTCTATTCATCCCACAAATAGTGTTAGGATATGCGGAAATCCCCGATAATTATTTTGCCCGAAAATGACGATAATAAATAAAAGAGACGAAAAATAAATTTGGACAGTGACACGAGATTTACGTGGTTCGGTCAGAATGACCTACGTCCACGGGCCGGAGGGTAGAACTTCTTTATTATGTGGAGAGATTACAAACACGTACACTGACGTGATATAAAAGCAGCTACAACAATATAAGGAGTAGGCTACAGAAAATAACCAGAGAGGAGAAGATTTTATCTGTTGTGGTCTGTGGTGTGTTCCATCCTCGTTGAGTGAAGCCTATTTATAGGCGAGCCTTTGTACTGATTGCGTATGTGAACGCTTGTATGAACTGAAGAAAATAAAACTGCTCAAACTCTTTGACCACGTGAATAAAGCAAGCCAGATGAAAATTCTTCTTAGCATGCCAGCCGTATTTTTCCTTTGAATATTCAACACTCACGTTTCCTTCTCAGCCACATTTGTGGAATGGCCGACCACTTTAGCCAAAAGTCACATCAACAAATCTCCACCTTGACCTTTGGTTCCGTAAATAACTCCACAATATCTTTATCTCCCTCCGACCTTAGCCCCTGACGGGCTACTTCACCATTTCTGAAACACCAATCAAGTCCAAGCAATGCTTGAACTTGGAAACTGGAAGAGCCTTCGTAAACAAATCTGCAGGATTATCCTTTGTGTTAATCTTCTTGATAAACACATTCTTATCTGCAATGATATCACGAATAAAATGATACTTAACATCAATATGCTTAGTCCTTTCGAGATACATTTGATCCTTAGTCAAATGAATCGCACTTTGACTATCACAGAAAATAGTAATAACTCTCTGATTCTGAGTTAATTCACTGAATAACCCTGTCAACCATAATGCTTCCTTGATCGCATCAGTAATCGCCATGTATTCTGCTTCAGTAGTAGATAACGTCACTACATGCTGTAGAGTAGCTTTCCAGCTAACTGCACAACCTCCAATAGAAAATACATAACCAGTAAGAGATCGTCGTTTATCGAGATCACCTGCGTAGTCTGAATCGACGAAGCCAACGAGAGTATCACTGTTTCTGCCAAACTCCAAACAAAAGCTTAGAGTACCCTTCAAGTATCTGAGAATCCACTTCATTGCTTGCCAGTGTTCTTTCCCTGGATTAGCCATATACCTGCTAACAACACTAACAGCCTGTGAAATATCAGGACGTGTACATACCATTGCATACATAATACTGCCGACTGCACTCGAGTAGGGAACTCGTGCCATGTACGCTTCTTCCTCATCTGATGATGGTGACTGAGCAGCGCTTAACCTAAAATGGCTAGCAAGAGGAGTGCTGACTGGTTTGGCATCGCTCATGCCAAATCTCTCCAAAACCTTCTTGAGGTAACTTTCGTGGGTCAGGTATAACTTATCAACTCCTCTATCACGTCTAATCTCCATACCAAGAATCTTCTTAGCTGCTCCCAAATCCTTCATCTCAAATTCACCATTCAATAAGGCCTTCAACTGGTGAATTTCTGCAAGATTCTTAGCCGCAATGAGCATGTCATCAACATATAACAATAGATAAATGAACGAACTGTCATTTAACTTCCGGAAGTAAACACAACTATCATACTTGCTCCTGGAGAAACCATGACCCAACATGAAAGAATCAAACCGTTTATACCACTGTCTTGGAGACTGCTTTAATCCGTATAAGGATTTCTTCAACAAACAAATTTGGTATTCTTTTCCTTCAACTATGAAGCCTTCAGGTTGCTTCATATAAATCTGTTCATCTAAATCGCCATGTAAGAACGCCGTCTTGACGTCGAGCTGTTCTAACTCCAAATCATACATGGCAACGAATGCAAGTAATACACGAATAGAGCTATGTCTAACAACAGGTGAGAATACATCATTAAAATCAACACCTTGTACCTGACTATAGTCTTTCGCGACTAGTCGTGCCTTATACCTTGCATCGTCAGAACCAGATAAACCTTCTTTCTTCTTGAAGACCCACTTACATCCGACTATTTTCTTTTTCTTCGGCGGCGGAACAAGAATCCAAGTACCATTCTTGTGCAGAGACTCCATTTCTTCATTCATCGCTACCAGCCACTTATCAGAATTATCATCGCTTATTGCCTCCGAATAGGTAGAAGGTTCGCCGCCTCCACCTGTTTCTTGCGCCACTTAAAGCATACGAAACTAAATTCACGTACCGCTTTGGTAGTCGAATCTACCGTCTCTCCCTATCTCTGGCTATAGAATATTCCTGCTCGATACTTTCATCTTCAACAGGATCTGAATCAGGTTCTGGCTCATCCTCTTGATCTGTTGAACTCGTAGCAGGATCATCTGAAAAACCTTTGCTGATCTCGAGCTCCACCTCGCTGTGTACACTATCCTTCTTTTCTTGATTAGAGGGATTAGTAGACTCTTTTGAAGGATGTAACATAGAAGACTCGTCAAAAGTAACATCTCTGCTAATTATAAATTTGGGTGACTTGGGATCAGGATTATATAGTCTATATCCTTTCACCCCTGAAGCGTAACCGAGAAAAATACTGTTAATGTCGAAGATTTCGAGAAGATTTTGTCTTCCTTCCCCTAAATAAGTGGAGCACCTACATGCCAAAAATAGAAGATTGCAACTACCAAATATGGAAGATATGAGATCAACCAATAAGGAGAGAAGATCGAATCAAATGTTTACTATATTTGGAGAGATCTTCAAGGAGATATTTTAGAAGATATTCAAGGGATCTTTTACCAATTCAATGAGGAGCCAAGGCCTATAAAAGAAGGATTTTCGAGCTGCCATAAGGTGTGGTTTTGGACGAGAAATTCGAGAGCTTTTATGGAGTCTCTTTTGAGCGACATATTGAGCGAAAATCATGAGCAAAGCACATATCGAGTTTGAGCGATTTTACGTGTCACGAGAGTGTCTTTTTAGCCTAGTATTTCGTTTGCAAAAGTCTTAGGACTTTGTAGGTTTGCAGAATCGTTAGATTCGTAGTTTGCAGAATCGTTTAGATTCGTAGTTTTTCTAGGCTTGTTTTTACTGTCTTCGGATAGTTATTTTGCCATCCATTGCTGTTAGTGGAATTTCGCCTTGAGGCACGCAACAAGTTTTTATAACTTGCTGCACAATTTACGTCTCGTGTTCACCATCTTTCTTTACTAAGTTTGTTAAATATACCGCTGTGCGTTCTGTGTTGGCGTCAGTGTCGACCCAACATTTGGTCCAACATTTAGTCACCAGTTTTAGAACTTAGTATTTTACATCCATATCGTATCGGGACCACTTCAAATACATTTCTTAGCTCTAGGCTCTAACTTTCCCTCGTTTACGTGCATATAAGCTGGGCACCCAAATATTCTTAAGTTGGAATAATCAGCAGGAGTACCTGACCATACTTCCTCGGGAGTCTTGAAATTGATGGGTGAACACGGTGAGCGGTTGACAATATAACATGCTGCAGCTATAGCTTCAGCCCAAAAATCATTTGTCAACCCAACGTTAGAGATCATACATCGGGCTCTCTCTAAAAGCGTCCGGTTCATGCGCTCGGCAACACCATTTTGTTGAGGCGTCATTCGAACAGTGTGATGTCGAGCAATACCTTCATTCTTGCAAAATTCGTTGAACTCGCTTCCACAAAATTCTAAGCCATTATCTGTCCGCAACCGCTTGATCTGTTTTCCTGTCTGCTTTTCAATCAAAGCTTTCCATTGTTTAAATGTTAGGAAAACATCACTTTTCTGTTTAAGAAATAGACCCAGACTTTCCTCGAAAAATCATCGATGAAAGTCAACATATATCTTGCACCACCCTTGGACGGAACACGAGAAGGACCCCATACATCAAAATGAATATAGTCCAAAGTACCTTTCGTCCTGTGGACTGCTGGCGAATTGAAGCTGACTCGTTTCTGCTTCCCAAAAATACAATGTTCGCAAAAGTCCATCTTACCAGTACTTTGACCGCAAAGTAGGCCCCGCTTGCTTAAAATCGTCAAGCCTTTTTCTCCCATGTGTCCAAGTCGCATATGCCATAATCTCGTGGTATCAACCTCCGGGGATGTCGAAACTGCAGCGGAACCTGTAACTGTAGTTCCCTGCAAAATATATAAATTTCCAAACCTGCAAGCTTTCATCACGACAAGGGCACCTCTGGCAATCTTCAAAACTCCACCTTCACCTGAGAACCTGCACCCTTGAGATTCAAGTGTGCCTAAAGAGATCAGATTTCTCTTCATATCTGGAACATGTCTGACTTCTGTGAGCGTTCGGATGATTCCGTCGAACATCTTGATCCTAACTGTGCCTTTACCAATAACTTTACACGGAGCATCATTTCCCATTAAGACATATCCAACATCAAAATTTTCATATGTGGAAAAACAGTCCCGACTCCGACTTATGTGGTAAGAACAACCCGAATCTAAGATCCACTCATTATCAGACCTAACAATATTTGCAGTTGCTACAAAAATAGTTCCATCACTCTCATCAGCAGCTACACTAGCTTCGGCGGGTTTATTAAATTGCTGATTATTTTTCTCCTTATTTTTTAATTTAAAACAATCAGCTTTAATGTGACCCTTTTTCTTGCAAAAATTACAGACTTTATTTCTGTACCTGGATTTTGACCTTTCTTTAGATCTGCTATTTTCAGCGTCTCTACGTTCTGGTCTTCCCCGTGCAAACAGGCCTTCTGCCTGGCTACCACTTGTTTCTCCCGTAATATCCCTGTCTATCTGCTCTTTCGATTGCAACGCAGATTTGACACTAGCATATGATATCGTATCTTTTCCATATATTATAGTGTCACGAAAATGCTTTAAAGACGAGGGAAGGGAACACAACAATATTATGGCCTGATCTCCGTCCATCACTTTGACTTCTACGTTCGCCAAATCAATAATGATAGAATCGAACTTATCGAGATGCGATAGTATAGAAGTACCTTCCGTCATTTTCATACTGTAAAGCTTCTGCTTTAAATAAAGCCGATTCTCCTTAGTCTTCTTCATGTAGATAGCTTTTAATGCATCCCACATACCCATGGCCGTCGTCTCCGTGGCAACTTCCTGTAAAACCTCGTAAGAGAGATTTAATATAATAGCCGATCTGGCTTTCTTGTCCAATTCATTAAACTAATCGTCCTTCATTTCGGTTGGTTTCTTCTTTATGCCTTCAAGCGCCACCTCGCAACCGTCTTGAATGAGTATGGCCTCCATCTTGAGACTCCACATTGCAAAGTTGACATTTCTGTCAAACTTTTCAATTGACATTTTTGTTATCGTCATGGTGGCTAAAAAAAAATAAATCGGGTTCGCTCTGATACCAATTTGTTAGGATATGCGGAAATCCCCGATAATTATTTTGCCCGAAAATGACGATAATAAATAAAAGAGACGAAAAATAAATTTGGACAGTGACACGAGATTTACGTGGTTCGGTCAGAATGACCTACGTCCACGGGCCGGAGGGTAGAACTTCTTTATTATGTGGAGAGATTACAAACACGTACACTGACGTGATATAAAAGCAGCTACAACAATATAAGGAGTAGGCTACAGAAAATAACCAGAGAGGAGAAGATTTTATCTGTTGTGGTCTGTGGTGTGTTCCATCCTCGTTGAGTGAAGCCTATTTATAGGCGAGCCTTTGTACTGATTGCGTATGTGAACGCTTGTATGAACTGAAGAAAATAAAACTGCTCAAACTCTTTGACCACGTGAATAAAGCAAGCCAGATGAAAATTCTTCTTAGCATGCCAGCCGTATTTTTCCTTTGAATATTCAACACTCACGTTTCCTTCTCAGCCACATTTGTGGAATGGCCGACCACTTTAGCCAAAAGTCACATCAACAAATAGTAAGATGGAGATGAATGACAAAGGTTAATAATTTAAATATCTTGCCCAAGTTTTTCGTTATTTTTATACCATCTGCTGAACCAGCAAGAAAAATCACATTATGAGTTATTTTTGTTCCATCTCTTAAACCAGCAAAAAAGGGGCGAATGCTATGTTTGAGGCATGGGCGTTTCTGATCTCCATATTTCGAGGTGCCACTTTTAGTCGTTACTGATTTTGGACGATTTTGGTCCCTCAATTAATTTACTCGATAATTTAGATTAAATTTAACACGTGATAGCTCTTTTTACTCGACGTAAAACCTCATAACACATCTTATTATTCGATTTAAACGCACATGAACACCATTATACATCACATTTAGGAAAGGATCGACAACCTCGTAATTGAATTAAATGTGATACGTAATGATGCTGAAGAAGATGATGAGTCATGAGGTGTTAAGTCAAGTTAAAGGAGATCATGTGCTCGCATGTGTTAAACTTCATTTAAATTAGTGATTACGTTAATCGGAGGACCAAAGCGGCACAAGATTGAGGATTAAAAGTGGCACATCGGAACACGGGGGCCGAAAACGCTCATGCCCACATAGAGGACTAAAAATGACTTGGATTATTTCAGTTCAGACAAGAAAGCGAAAGAAGGCATAAAAATGTCTGAAAATGAGAACAATCAATAATAATAAAACTGTCGACTGAATTTGCTATACATCTACATAGATCGATCGATCGATCATCAAGAATCTTTTAGGCCTTGGCGCAGCAGTTGAAATAGCTGAAAATGTTCCTCCTTCCCTGCAAACAATCGAAACACTCAACGAACGAAGACTGTGGGATTTTTTATCAAGAACTTCATATCAAATTTTCGAGCAGTCTACTATTCTCAATAATCGAAATGCTACAAGCTCACGATACGAACATAATTAAATCGACGGTACATACACATGTTTGCTTCATGACATGGAATGGTTATTAATGAACATATGTAGGAAAGATGACAAAGGGAATCATACTGATGATGTAGGAGAATGGCTTTGAAGATGATGATGATCGTCGTGGGCCAAAGCATTCGAGCTTTTGTTCACGGTGGTCGGCGGGGCAACGAGCTCTTCCTCGTTTCCAAGGCTAGCCCTCGACTTATTCTGCTTTCTGTTTTCTCGAATCTTCGAGAAATCCATAGAGTAGTCGGGAAACTCGCCTTTTTGATCCCAGTCCCCAAATTGTGGTACGGATAACCACGGAGCGTTTTTCTGACAAACAAAAAAAAAAACAGAAAACTTTGTGCAAAGACATGTTCTTGAATCGAATAGAATCCCATCACATGGCTCGGACAAATGAAATATACAGTGCATTCATTGTTCGAGCAATCAAACTTTATATAGTCGATATTTGTAATGAAACAGCAACCCATACAACACAAGAAACTACGGGCATCATCGCCCAATAACAATAACATAGTGGGAAAAGTCTGATTGATTGAGAACTGAGCGAAACATCAATAATTAAAGAGTTTCTTAAAGAACAGGTCTTTAATAGAAAAAAACACGAAGACCAAAGAGATTCAATAACTACGGAAAACAAAGAAGTAATTCTAGGAAAGCCCAGTTACCTCTTTGCGTTCATCCATAAGCCTACTATGATAAAGTTTTGATCTTTACAGAAAAGAACGAATACGCTTTTTATTCTTCGTCTTCTCGAGCAAATAAGCAGAGATGTATGGGGAAAAATTGAATCTTTGTGACTGATTAGTAAAGCCCAGCTCCTTGTTCGGACAAAATAACTCGATAAACTGTATCAATAGGATTGTAATAGGAAAGACGCGGTTATGACTTTACCCTTGTTTACTCGTGTGCCACTCAATTTTGACATGGTTGCTTTGCTTAGCTGTGCGGGGAACGTTCTTCAAAAGACAGCGACGAGTCGACGCGTAATGTCCACAATTGCTCTAACATTGCTTTAAGGGCAACACTGTCATTTACCGGACATAAACGCAACCCATGAATTCTTCCGCATTAATACTTGTATAAGAACATTGTTTGGTCCCATCAAGAATGCCAACCAACTAGGCAAATTTTTTACAACAATAAAAAAACACACTCACACTCACACTCACAACAGTTTGAATCTATCCCAGAAATTAAAGGGACTGTTTCATTATCATTATCTACTTATGTTGTAAATAACTTCAGAAACCAGACAATGATTTCGTGTTACTACCGTCTTGTGCACCCGTCACCGTGAATCTTGGGATGCTGTAATAGTTATCATGCGTAGGAAGAGTATTGTATCTATGCGAATCACCGATTAGACTGAAATAACAATGGAAAGAACATCAGATTCAGAAGCCTGGAGAAAAGCTCAAGAAACAGCATTCCTACTACTTTTTTGTACAATAGTTATGACCATGTTTCTGTATTCTAGTAGTTGATACCTTGAAGTATTAGAGAGGTGGTCGTGGTTCTCATCACTTATGATTCCATTTGAAATGGACCGTGGTGTTGAATCGGGCAATTCATCAGAGAAGTACCTTCTTATGATCAGCTGAAATATGATTTTATGCATCAGAAATTGAAGCCAAGAGATGGATTAAAGCATCAACAAGGGATATGAACTACTCAAAATTACCATTCGAAAAAATTTCATCAGCGCTTCCTTGTCGTATCTAGCTTCCTTTGCAGCCTATAAGCAGAGGTTTAATGTAGATAGAAAGAATGCAGGCCTTAGGGACAGTCGCCATTTAAGGCATTAATTTGTTACTGATATAACTCAAGTTAACAGACTTACTGATATTAGGCCTCCACTGCTTGGGAAGCTCTCGGTTAAAGGGAGTTCTTCGGTCGAAGGAAGCAAGCCTTGTTTCTCGACCCATTGACGAGCCACATCTACGAGATTTCCACTGCTACCTCGACATTTGTCTTTCGAAGCAATGTCTGCCTTATTACCAATGACGATGCAAGGGACGGGAAGCCCGCCGGGCCCACTAGATGCTAGAGGAGCCAAGAATGTCCCGGTCGACGCGATTTCAGCAGCCCACTTGTACAAACTAGTCTTCGTCCTTCTTTGGGAAAGATCGTGGACAAAAATGACGCCTAAGAGCATCAAATTTCAAGCCAAGTAAGAAACTAAGAGAAGTTATGGCATAAATGATTGCAACTTTTGTCTGACTGCATCAGTTAGATGGGGCTTCTCATCAGTGCTCAGGGAAGGAAGGATCACAAGAATCTCTGAGGGCGAGCAACGAGTAGATGCATTTCTAACCGTTGATTTGAGAGTAGAACAGCGGTCGACAATCTTTGTAACGCTCATGGCCCGATATTTCCCAGAGTTCGATGAAAAAATCTCCATCGATATCACTCCTTGTTATGTTAGATGAGCTGCCATGACCTCCCCAGGTTGTATGCTGGAAAGAAGAACAAAAGGAACTCACATACGCATTCATTCATCCACTAGGAGAGGAGATAATTAGTTAACTAATTTATACGATGAAAATCTTGCCTTCACACTGACAGCGCAGCCAACGGTTTGAGAAGGTCGAGCTATGGAAGAACCCTTCATGATGAGATGAACAAGGGAAGTTTTTCCCACGCCTGAATTTTGACATTGGCAATAAGTTAGAGCTTAGAGACTATGTTAGCGCATGAAGAAGCCAATAACGGTGACAAGAAGGAACATCATTATAGAAAGTGAGAAAATTCATAGCAACATTGGCAGACCGAAGCTTTACCTGAGTCACCGACGACAAGCACTCTGATCTGCCCCGAAGGAGAATCGTCGTTGAGATCCTTTTGATCTCTTTCCCTTTCCCTCCAAAACATCTTTGCTGAGCTCAAACAATAAAAAAAAAAGAATCAAATAAGTACGATGATCCCTGCAAAGCAACCCAAATTTCAAGCAGCTAACGTATTGGAATGCGCTCTCGTCTACGATCAAATAAAGCGATCTGAAATGGAAATGCTAGAGCAACGAATAGATGGAGACGAACGATCCAATCGATCTTGTAATGATGGCATGGCTTGGCTAAGAGTTGCCAATTTATTTTTTTTCTTCTTTTTGGGAGCTAAAAGATATACCTGAAAGTTTAGCGGTAAATAGGGAAATATTTATAATTCAGGGTGCAAAGAAAAGAACCAAAAAAATCCCTACTTGTATTTGGGTAGGCTTCAATTGGGCCTTTCTCCATCTTTTATTATTGGGCCTACTAAATTGGCCCAACAAACCCTTGATGATTATAATTATAACAGTAATTTATCTTTCATTTCATCGTAAACGTCTCTTGTGCGAAAACAGAAGAGACATGACCGTTCTAGAGAACTGCCACGCATCGCCTTCTGCCGCCGTACTCACGACGGCCAAGACGGTTAATCCCCGCCAGCAACGACGCCGTTTCACCCGTGTTCGGTTCCATAGCTCGGCCGTATTCAGCAGCTCCATTATACTGAAAACAGCTCGCCCGTGGTCAGTTCGCAGCCACGTCTCGCCATATCTTCGCAGGGCCATAGCGAGCGACCGCGAAGATGCAGCGAATGCGGAGAGTTTATGCGACGTCGAGGCGTTGGAGAGCTCAGCTCCGTCGCCTACGACGGTGAGGATGGTCGCAATCGTCGGAGAAGGTAGCGTCAGCAAGATCAAGTCCACGCCATGGTCCGAAGTTTTGCTTCACACCGTAAGACGCTAAAACCCTACTATCTCTTCGATTTGGGCGATTTCCCATAATTCAAGAGATTTTAGATAGAATTTCAATGTGAATTGGTCGTTGATTGAGCTGCTACGATTACTTATGATGGAAGATAACGTCTGTAAATCGTTCATGATTGTTTATCTCGTCTAAAATTAGGCAAAAAAGCTGAAGTGGGTCGATGAAGGTTTCGAAATGCTTGTATTCAGCGACAATCTGTGCCGAGGTAACGATGACGGCCTCAGAAACGCCACGAATCGCGCCGACATCGTAATGATCGTCGCCGTCCAGAATCAAGAATCGATCGAATGGATAGAAGCCAACACTCAAAACACACAGAACGTCGTATGCTTCGAATCGTCTCCATCCCTAACAAGCAAATTGGGAGGATCGATCATCAAAACCGAAGCAAACCCAAGCATTCCATTGTTCCAGCCAAAGCCCTCCAAGGAAACAGAGGAAACTGTCAAGTCCGTGACCGAGGCTTGGGACAGAAACAACTCCGACGACATAAAGTTCTGCCTATTGGTAATAATAAACGCCTACATCAAGCCAGTCCCAACTCTCAAGAACCTCAGAGCAAAGGGCCTATCCACATTAACATGCATGGTCAAGAACTGCGGTCCTCAAATCCTAAGCTGCCTCTTAGACCCAAATTGCAGAAAAGCCCTTCAGTGCCTCAACAACTGCAGCCCAGTAGACCAAGTCTGCAGCTATAGGTGCATAGCCTCCTACGAAACCCCACAGCTCGAAGCCTTCTCACTCTGCGTCCTACAGAAGAACAACTGCCTCGAGCTCGACGCTGAGATCCCAGACAAGCCACGTGTCGAGCCCATGGCTCGGTTCAGAGGTGAGCCCTTGGACCACGAGACAGCCGAGGACCTCTTCGTGGGCTGGCTGGGCCGGTCGGAGTGGAGCTGGCGGGTGGTCTCCGGCCAGAACCCAGCCTACGATCAGTTCCCTTGCCAGTACCAGCTCTTCTACAGGGGCCGAGCCAAGGGCTCGTTTTGGTACGAGCCAGTTTTTCAGGTGAAAACCCTAGACGGCGCCGGGCTGGTGTGGAGGAGGAGGAAGTATAGGGTTAAGAGGGGTAAAGTCGCCGGAACTTTTAGGTTCAGCGTATTGGACAATGGGGTTGTGTCGAACGAGTCTTGGACCATCGTTGACGTGGCCGACGATTTGAGTTGGGGTTTGTTTTATTACCAGGGAGCGGCGAGGGTCGCCGGCCAGGCTTACACGGGGGCGGTTCTGGTCAGCCGCGACGGCGAGTATCCTGACCGGGGCAGGTACGGGCAGAGGCTGGGCAGGGCGTTGGAGAGTTGCTGTATTAAGGAGTGGGAGCTTTTTGATGTTGATAATGGCTGCTGTGTAGATCCGCCCTTGGGTTTGCCTGAGGGTTCGAGGTTACATCATAGGATACAAGTTTGAGGATGACGTCATCTGTATGATGGTTATTAGTTTTTGTTGTATTAAGAAAAAATAAAATGGTTTATTATAGTGAAGAAGAAGATGGATGTCTATTTCAGTTAGCGACGTGTACAATGGAAATCTTAATGTGATCATGGTGACGTCATTTAGACGCAATCATGGCCAAAGATTAGTTGATTTTGACATTGCAATTAACGTTTATATTAGGGTTAAATATGCACATCAATTAATATTAAGATTTATGTTTCAATGGACAAACAAGAAGACTAACGTGATGTATATATTACTAACCAATAAACATTTGAGGACGTAGTACAATAATAAAAGTTGAGAGTGAAGACAAGAAAGATATAACTAAAGAGTAAAGGAAAAAGAAAAGGAGAAAACATTGCTTGATCAAAGGCTATTGTGAGGGGATCACAAGAATGATAGCGAAGCCCCACCACACTTTAGCTCAATTATCATTTTTTAGCAAATACATTAGATATTATTAATATGTACGATTGAAGAGATCATGACAGCATTATAGGGTGGGTTTGGAGAAATGGTGGGGACAAGTGGAGATTTGGGTTTAAAAAAAAGAGATATATATTACGTATAAAGTGAAATATATTTAATTAAAAAGTGAAGTGGAAAGGTGGCAAGCTTTTTTCTTGGGAAAAAGTCAAATAGGCACACTGTTTTCATCAATTGTCTTAATAGGGCGAGATTTGCAACATGGATTCACTATCATTGCAGCTTGAATAGTATTTACTTTTCCTTTTGGTTGAGGACAAAAAGAAAATTCATCCTTTTTATTTCCACGATTTTTTTAATTGATTAAGAACACGATGTATTCGTTAAATATTTCCTCAATTAATAAGAGGTAGTCCATTAATTATTGTTGGATTTTACCACTCACTTCACATATACATATGCTAGAAAAATTCCGAATGAAAGAACAGAACTGAGTGCTTCTACATAACGTCATTTAGCCCACCTCATAAAGTTCTTCTATGTTGAGAAAAAACAAAAACAAACGAAAACAAAAAGACTACGTCGCTATAACATTTTTATTTAAGAAGATCAATATATATATATATATATATATTATATGCACACACAACACATACACAAACACACAGTGAGAGAAATGAAGTAATCCTTATAAACTTAACCTTAAACTCTTCTCCTCCCTACAAACTTTTATAACATTATTCTTGGATCTCATCTCAACGGTGTCCTAATATTCAAATCAGCTATGTCTTCAACAGCCCAACAACAACACATGCTCATCAATAATCACAACTTGTTCGAAGAGGAACAAGATACGATGTCGCTTTTTCTGAACAATCTCCATGCTAATTTCTTACAAACAGCATCTTCAGTTTCATTGATGGGCAGCTACGATGACGACGTTCAACTTCCCCTGAGAATTCTCAACTCCATGAACGATTCTACTTCACCATCACAAGATCATTCTTCTTCCCTCGTTGTTCTTCCTTCTGTTGATCGTCCTCTTCAGACAAGTATGGCAGCTACGAATAGTAATTATAATCAAAGAGCAGTTCGTGGCTTCGATAATCAATTTCCAGGTTCTGTGGTTCGACCAACTACAAAGTACAGGTTAACCTTCTTGTTAAATCCTCATCTTCTCTTATGTATGTAACATAATAAGAAGAATACCTTAGTATTCAGTAAAGCTCAGAACTAGGGTTTTGTATTTTCTGTCTTTTTCTGTTATCACAGTCACAGTTTTTACTCAAAGTCAAAAACCCCTCTTTTAATATCGTATATAAAGTATAAACCAAGAAATATTATCTTCTTTTTAGGGCACAAGGAGAGTTGACTGACTGCAACAATACGAAGAGAAATGAGCATATAGGGGTTAGAATGAAGAAGATCATTAAGGCAAGAAGAAAGGTGAGAGATCCTAGGTTTTGCTTCAAGACCATGAGCGATGTCGATGTTCTTGATGATGGCTACAAATGGAGAAAATATGGGCAAAAGATCGTTAAGGATACCCTGCATCCCAGGTATTAAACGGATAAAATCCCAATCACTCTTCTTGGTACTTTTTAATTTTGTGTCTACGCCTCTACGGTAATAATATCAAAATAGTGATGTAAGTACTAAATTGAATCCCATGTTTCAAGAGCGGATTGAGTATTTGTTGTTGTTCTTTCATAGAACGTGACAATCTATGTGGGAATTGCGTGCATATAGTAGAGACTACAATGTAACATCGACTTTAGAGGATAAAACGAAAAAAGCAGATCTACTTTTCATAGTTAGAATGATTACCATATTTAAATCCAAAATTTCTCATCTTTTCAAGGTAGATTCAGACCCTCCATTACAAGAAGACATCATCAGTAAAATGACACCCCATAAAGATCCCACTTTACCTGATATCGGAAAAAGCTCTACTCCTTTAATTCTATTATGAAAATCCAGCAATAATCCAGTTTGGAACACTATATGAAAGAACAATAACTATTATTTCAATTGTCCTTTATATTATCTTCATCATTAGTCATTAATCTTTAATTCATGGTATGCTCGTCGCGCAGGAGTTATTACAGGTGCACGCAAGACAACTGTCGTGTAAAGAAGCGCATCGAACGTTTAGCCGAGGATCCAAGAATGGTCATAACTACGTACGAAGGAAGGCACGTGCATTCTCCATCTCATGAAGAGGAAGATAATGATCATCAAGCTTCTTCTTCTTCTTCTCAGCTCAATAAATTCTTTTGGTAGCTACTGTGTGTTTTGTGTGTGTGTGTTCTTCAATGGACTCAAAAAAACATGCCCTAGCTTAGCTATCATTTGCTATTATAGCAACTAGTAATTTCTGCATACTTCATGCGTTAAAACATATAATATATTTATGTTATTTCAATTTTGACATTTATAACATTTACTATTTAATAATGAAATACAGTTTTTAGAAATAGAGGGACTAACTGCAAATAAAATGATATACCAAATTGGCAGTTTTTATCACCGTAGCCCTTTTATCTATTCTATTGTATTAAAGGTGGTGGGCTAGGATAAAACGTCAAAGGGTATTGGTATGTCAATTGAGATTGAAAAAGATTAATTTAAAAAGCTAAAAAAATTACTAACTACCATTAATTACTTTTTAGTTGATTACTATTTTTAGTTAATTACTATTCTACCTTAAATTATAATAAATCATTTTTTCCTTTTTATATATTTAAAACATACAAATTAAATTTAAATTATGATTTTTACGAAATATTTCAAATTAAAATAAATTTAATAAAAATACTTATATAAATAGCACACGCGTTTGAATGTGCAAGGTTACTAGTATAATATAATCTATACTCTTATATAATTGGTATAGGGTGGCTATAAACAGCCAAATTTGGTCTGTCAACTTATTTACCACTCAGTCGTTCTATTTGTAATTTAATTAATTGAATACTTTCATATAACTTCTAAGTTTTCTATTTATTGTACTTATACCCTTATACATTATTTTTCTACTTTTATATTTAAAAATTATGTTTCATCTTAAACACTAAAAATTAGTAATCTCAAAATTATAAATAATACTCCCTCCGTCCCAAACCATTTTATACATTTTACTAAATCGTGCATCCCACATCTTTTGTACATTTCCTTACTTAGCAAAAAAAAACCATCTCAAATATAATAATATTAAATATTCTTAAAAGACGAGTCAAAATATACACTTTTTTACCTTTTAATTGTACTATATTATTAAATTATTCAATTTCTTAATTCCCGTGCCAATTTCCAAATGTCTAAAAATATTTGGGACAAAGGGAGTATTAAGTACATAAGCACAAGCATAGAGCGTGCGAAAATGTACTAGATGATAATGATATTATGATGAGGTGATTGTCGTCTAATAATTCGTGCGCCGTTGAGCCCATTTATGGCCATATCGTATTGGGCCTTAAATTCAGTGAAGGCCCATTAAATTTGGACATGCCTAGACTAGCAAAGCGCAAAATCGTCGTGGGAAACCGCGATTTTTAAGAATAATTAGCGATTTCTGACGTGTACATCGTCATTTTCCTAGTAAAATTGCCAGCAAAATTTTCTTACTCGTATATCGTCGTCTGCCTCTTTTTATAAAGAAATGCGAAGCACGCCTCCGCCGTATATCTGTCTTGCTATTAGGGTTTCCTCGATTTTGAATACAATTCGCGTCTCCCACCCAATCGGATCGAACTGAAGATGGGGAAGAAGAGGAAATCCGATTCGAGCCGCTTAGACGAGGTGGATCGGAGCATGTACACGTCGTTCTGCACGGCGGCCAATTCGCTTTCGCAGCTGTACACGCAGGCTATGAACCAGCAGCGCCTCGCCTTCCAAGCCGGCGAACGGAGCTCCATGGTCGTGATTTCTTTCTATTGAATGGTCTTTCGAGAAATAATCGACAATTTTTCTTTTGCTGTTTAATTACTTGTATGTGGTTATTAGCTGGAATTGTGTTAATTTGGGCTTCCTTCTATCGTTTTATGAGGCCGATTGATTGGTCTCTGCTGGGAATTCTAAGTCTTTCTTGCTGTTCTTTCTGGGTAAAGAGAATAACTTAGGTTCGAATGGAAGATTGATCGAGTGTCATAACAAACTGCTTTGGATGTAAAATCCTTGAAGTCAGGACCAGAAATTGTTGCATCGCGGTGTAATCAATGGCTAATTTTTCATCCCTTGATATCAATGGCAGGAGAAGCTCTACAGTTGGATTTCAAGGCAGCAAGAAGGCGGCATTAGATTAACATCAGCCGACATAGCAGCGTATTTGCAGGTCGAGTTCGAAACCTTTCTTACAATGAAAAAGGATCTTCTTTTGTACTTAAAATGGGTCACTGTGATTCTTCTGTTCTGAAATTTACAGCATGAGCTCGACTACTTGCCCGAGGAACCTCCAGCTTCCCCTCACGTGCCATTCTTACAACAACAGTCGCAAAACGCAACACTACACTCGGGAATCTCAGTCACTCCTAACGCGTTTGGGTCAGCAGCACGGTCTGGGAATTTGGACCAAATCAAGAATTTGGTCTTCTCCAATGCTCTTTCGAGCCCCGTGCGCAGAAGTCTGCAGCACTATCAGTCGTCGCAGAATGGCTCGAGGAGCGTCGAAAATGGCGTAAATCAGTTTAGCAGAGATCCTACTAATAATCTGCCGAGCTCTAACGATACTTCGATGGATATGCATCCCGACAGCCCAGGCCACGATTCTCCTCCTTACTGAAACTAAGGAAAAGCGCGAAGCATAGACGGTAATGGTTCGAGCTTTCTATGGCTGTGTAAGTGTGCAAGAAACATATTTATCTGATCTTTATTCCCTTGTTGTTTTTTGATATTGCTTGATGTATAATAAAACCATTCTAAGTCATGATGCATTTGATTTTTACTCAAGGTCGCTGATAGCTCATACAAAGTACATCAAGCTCATACATATGTCGGCGGCACTGAAATGCAAACAATAATGTCTTAGTGCTCTGTTTGTGTTTTCGAGCCCATCGGGCTTTGGTCCACTTTTTGCTAGGGCTTTACATACATATCGGGCTTAGGCACATCATGAGATTCTTACTAAACCTCTTTAATTGCTTGTTAGAAAATTACCCCAACAAGTAATCCATACATAAAGAAACAAAAGAAGAAAGAAAACCATAACCCACACAAGAGACGGAAAGAAAGAGATGTTAACATCGTATAGGAGTGTACGTATCTTAAACAGTTTACAACGACTAGCTAGACACTTGGAAAACCATCACCAAAAGAATAATCAATGAAACCATCTCCCAACACAAAACAATCACATTACACATTCCATATCTACACACGCAAACAACGAAACAGAGGCCATCTTATTTCTACCCAGAGCTTCTCCACTCCACCACCAAAAAAATATTCAAACAGAAGAAAGAAAAAATAGAATCCCAATCATTCGTAAAGAAACCCGCCCCATCAATCGTCGCAGTTAAGCCCGCAAATCTCCAAAACCGGCCCGTCCCTCGAAACGAACGGGTTAATCCTCACCCACACGAGCGTAAGAATCGAAGCCAAAAGCACCGACCAAATCACGATCACCGTGGGAACCTTCTCCTGCTTCCCCGTCAAACCCTTTAGGAACGGATACAGATGCATGATGACCCATATCGCGAAGAACAGCCTCCCGAACAGCGGGCCCCACGAGTCGTACCCGTTGTTCACCGCGTCGGCCACGCCCACCACGACGCCGATGATGTTTATGATCAATAGGGTCGTGGGAGGTATCAGAAGGGACGTCCACTTGAAAAGGTAGAGCTCGGCGAATTCCCCGTCCTCGTTTCCTCCCTTCGAGGTGACGGTGAAGTTCGTGCTCACACCCGCGAGCACTTTCAGAAGGCCCTGGAGGAGGGCGAAGAAGTGGGACGAGACGCCTCCGATGACCCAAAACTGCTCGTTCCTCCACCAGTCGTCGAGCCCGACCCCGCCCCACTGCATCTCGAGGATTCCCGTCACGGCGATCGAGATGAACATTAGCATGAACAGGACGCTCGCGTAGTTGCTGATCTGTACGTACGAAAGTTAGTTTAGTTAGTTAGAAAGGGTTGGGGGACGCTGGTGGTGTTTGCTGGTCTGTAATCAAGGGGGATGGCATTATAGGAACAACGATGGCATTATACGGACAATAACTTTTAAAATTAAGCTATTTAGGGACGTTATACACTGGAACCCTTGATTTTACCCTAAACTCTCGGATTTCGGCGTGTGGTTTAGGGTTCTGGTGAATTTACGGAGTAACGTTATGCGGACGATAGCTTTCAAAAGTAAGCAATTTTGGGATAAAATCTAGAGTTTCGACGTAGTAATTGTGCCTAAGTTGCTTAATTCTGAAAGTTAGTCACGCCCTTAATTTTCTGTCCCTAGAATGCCAACCTCCTTAAATTACAAACAATGACTTCTAGATTAAGCAATTTAGGGCAATTATACGTCGAAACCCTTGATTTTGCTTCAAACTCTAGGGTTTCGGCGTAAAATTTAGGGTTTTAGACCTTCCAAAGTAACCAATTTTGGGACAAAGTCTAGGATTCTAACATATACTGAGCGTAAGTTGCTTAATTTTAAAGTTATTGTCTGCATAATGACACCCCTAAGTTTTCTATCCCCAGAATGCCAACCTCCTCAAACCACAGTACGAAAAAAATAAACCAACCCCTTTTACTTTTATGTATTATTATATTTCCAACCGAGGGACAAACGAATTTACCTCGGGGACGATGAATTTCCCGGTGAGGAGGCAAATGGCAGGGAGGGTGCAGTAGACGATGAGGGGGAGAGAAGTCCATGGATACACAACTGAGTTTATGTAAGAGAATCTCTCGAGCCAGTTGAGCCCACCGCCGTAGCCATACCATATAGGACAGTGCTTGCTAAGGAAGATCTCGACTGACCCGAGGGCCCACCGAAGGACTTGGTGGAGACGGTCCGAGAGGTTTATTGGGGCCGAGCCCTTAAAGGCCGGCCTTTTAGGTATGCAATATACCGATCGCCAGCCGTGGCAGTGCATTTTGAAGCCCGTTAGGATATCTTCCGTGACCGAACCGTAAATCCATCCGACCTATAACAAGCTCGTTCTTCGTAAGAAAACGAAAGAAAACAAAAACACGACGATTGTAATGAGATGATTGGTGTGTAATAATAGATCGTTATTATTACCTCTTTTCCCCAGTCGGTCTTGTCTTCGTAGCCACAGCTTATGACGTGAATGGCTTCTTTCAGCAGAGAAGGGGAGCTGATAGAGCTGTTAATGCCTCCGTTTTCGACTAAGGTCGAAGCGACAAAAACGGGCGACTGCCCGAATTTCTTCTCGAGCTTCTCTTGGGAGAGAGCGGGCCGGGCGATGAGTTCTTTATCTGTTGAAAAATTCAGACAAAAGTTTGGAACTTGGGACGTGAAAAATAGGAAGAGAATTGCATTACACGCGTACCTTCGATTCCCTCCTCGATGGTTTCGAGGGCATGTATTTGCTTCGAAGCTTCTCTGTTCTTCGACTTCTTTTTGTTGTCGTTCTTTCTCTTTCCACCTTTCTTCTTCCTCGAACCGAAGCAGCAGCAGAACCAATTTGGCCAGCAGTTACAAGTCTTGCTCGGCGGCTTCTTCTTCTTCGGCGCATCGTATCCATACAAAGCTTGCCTTCTGAATACACACCCAGTTCCTACGTATATTGGCCCTTGCAAACCGTCCAAGCCTTTCATGTTAATCTGTGTCAGAGAGAAACAGGGGAATGAAGGATAAAGGCGAGAGAACGAAGGACCAAGAAAGAAAGAGATTTCTTTTTTTCTCACGTCGAAGAAGACGACGTTACGATTGGAGTATCTGTCGTGCCTATCGATCCCATCGAACCTCTGTGGGAACTGAACGTAGCAAACTTTCTTCCCCGAGGTGGGGTCCATCATGAAGCACATGGCTTCTCTAAGAGCCTTGCTGTTGTTTATGTAGTGATCGCAGTCCACGTTCAGAAGGTAAGGAGCGTTCGAGAGGACCGCGGAAACCCTAATCTGAAAAAAAATAAAAAGAAAAAAAATTCGATCGTATAAACGTAGGTCTCCTAAAGAGAAATGATTATCAAGTGGGGGGCCCACGGCTCGAGCTCTTACCAATGCGTTCATGGCTCCAGCCTTCTTATGATGCTCGAACCCAGGCCTCTTTTCACGGGAAACGTACACAAGGTGGGGAAGCACATTTCCCTCGATATCTCGGAAGCCATCGTGGCCGAGGAATACCTTGGAAGAAAGAAGAAGACGACGAATGATGCTATGTTATAATCAAAACAACTTTTCTTTTTTGGTGCTAAAAGAAAACGGAGGAAATTTAGGAGGAGAATATACTAACCTGTATCATGCCAGGATGGTCTCGGACGTTATTACCAGGCCATGGAGTTCCGTCTTGCATCGTCCAACCATCCTCGGGAACCTTCTCGGCGGTGGCCACCAAGCTGTTTATTCGAACTTTGAATTCTTCGTATTCTCTCTGCATTAGAGTAGATAAACAAATGTCATCGATCTACCTCTTGTGTGATGTGTTATATCACAACTTTACGTATATTATAGGCTTGACTATCGTTCTAGTCCTGCAATTTAAGGGGAGTGGCATTATAGGGACATCGAATTTAGGGAAGTGGTATTATAAGGACAGTAGCTTTCAAATTAAGCAATTTGGGAACATAATACGCCGAAACCCTAGATTTTGTCCCAAAATTGCTCAATTCCGAAAGTTATTGTTCACATAACATCACTCCCTAAATTACTGAAAAAACCCTGTGATTCCACCCTCCCTAAATTACATGACCGAAAAAATAAATAACTATTTTTATATATGGACCTTCATGGCGCGCCTCTCCCTGACAAAGGCGGGGTGGACTTTGTTCTTCAGATAGTCGATCTTCTGAGAGAAGTACCACTCCGGGGCCCGCGGCTCGATGTTGAACTTCTTGCAGAAGGGGACCCACTTTCGAGCGAACTCAGACGTCTCGGAGAGCGCCTCGAACGTGAGCATTGCCGCGCCGTCGTCCGAGACGTAGCACGACACTTTCTCGACGGGATAATCGACCGCGAGGATCGAGAGAACCGTATTCGCCGTAATGAGAGGAGGTTCCTTCATGGGGTCCACCGTACTTACGAACACGTCTATATCCGCCAGCTCAGATGGCTTTCCTTCTTTCTCATACCTATGCATGCATGGTTACGATGTTAAAAATCATTGTGTCTGAGAGAGAGAGAGAGAGATAGAGAGAGAGGTGTATTACCTAAGTGAGAGTCGGTCGAGATAAGTCTCGCGTTCTATTGGATGCCATTTGGGGAACTGATCGAAAATCCACGAGACGGCGAACCAAATTTCGCAAATGACCGAAGTTAACCAAAGGCCGAAGGCGTCTGGGACGGAGTGAAGGATCCTATAGTGGAAGAATAGGCCGAGGATGACGAGGCGAACGATGATTATTAGTCTGTAAGGGCTTATCTTGCTCGAAGGTATGGGCAGTTTCCTAGACAATGGCTGTCTCCCTTCATCCATCCTTCAGAAAAAAAAAAGAAAAACTCGATAACTCAGACATGTAATATATGAGAGAAGGGCGCTGCGAGAAAACGAAATATTTATATCCTTACATTGGTAAATCTGGGTCCATATCGCCCCCATCGAAGATCCCGCCATCGTGGTTTCCTTGGTGTTTGATGATCTGAAGCTTTTCGTTCTGCCTTTTCTTCCAATCCTCCATTCGATCTTTCCATGCGACGCTTCCGTAACCGTACAGCGCGATATCTTTCTGAGGAACCATCGCTCGAGGGTGCGCTGTTACAACAGCAATTTTAGTAATTCGCAAATCGAAAAAAAAAAAGAAAGAAAAGAAAAGAAAAAATAAACAAAGCCGAAAGAAGAATTATGTTCAACATATCAAAGACTTACGAGTAGCAGAATTCCCAGGCGGCGGAGATTGAACTCCATCGGCTTGATTCCCATAAGGCGGTACTATGATAGCGTTTTCGTTATACGACAACTGAGCATCAGTGTAGTAAATCAGAAATCGAATATCAAGGAATTGCACAATCAGAGAGAGAGAGAGAGAGAGAGAGAGAGAGAGAATGCACCTCTTCCCCGTAGGTCAAAAGAGGGATGTCCACGCCCTGAGAAGATGGGTCGCCTTTTGCGCCGCCGGGAAGAGAAGAAGCAACGCTTGCGCTTTTTGCAAGGCCAGAGGCCATCAAATCTCCGTAGTCGAACTCATGTTCTAAGTCGTCGATGTCGTCTTCGTCCTCGTCGCCCTCGACTCTAGGGCAACCTGCGAATCCCCGAAGCACATTTTCAGACACAATAACTTCCATGGTTGTAATGATAAAAGAAAAAAAGAACACGAAAAAAGGGCTAACCTTTAATTCTCTTGTATCTTGTTTTACACTGTGGGCAAGCCTGGCTTCCTTCTTTTCGCTCGTATTCGTAGCAGGTTTTGCAGACGGGGAAAGCGCATTCATTACACGCAACAAATAGTTCGCCGTCTGCGTTTATCTCAACTTCGTCTCCACAGATTTGGCATTTTTGCCCACTTAGTTCGTGAACTGCTTTGATCTGCAGACAATAATTTAAGCTTGAGACGAAGACTTGAGAAGATCTACGCAGAGAATTTATAAAGCAAATGAAAGGAGACATAATATCCAAAATGGAGAGTTGCAAGAACAATTCATTAGGTTCCCAGATTGTGGACAAAAATATCCAAGAAAGGAAAATCAAGCAATCTAAATCTCGAATCTAGAAAGAAAAAATTCACCAGTAAGATAAGAAGAAAGAAAGCTAGCTGCTGTCAAACTATTAGTAAGTCCCCTTCAATCACTAAGCAATAGATAGATCAACAATTCCATAGTAAGCTAAAGCAAGCAAGCAAGCAACATAGGAAACAAAATTTAAAAAAGAAAGAATCTATGGGATCTATACTTACCCTTCCAATTTCATCAGCATTAATGAGAACAAACTCATTTCGATTGTGTGAACCAGCAATGAGCCTTCCACCAGTATTCATAGCCATTCCTCACTGAAAACCTCAGCTAAATATCCCAGAAATAATATCGAAAACACCCCTCAATGCGGAAAACAGAGATGGGCTACCTTTTTAAGGCAAAAGTCAACTCTTCGGACAACAAACGAACAGCACACGAACACAAGTCAAGATTCAAACCTAGCAGTGGACATGGTGGTTGAAAGAAAGGCCCTTCAGATCCAAACGGCTCAAATGCGCATCAAAAGCTGGACAATGAATGCCCAGCTTTCCTTACTACGTAAATCTCGAATCAAGCGCAGCACCTCAGCCCTCAATCTTTACAATGGCTTACTTACGATGAAAGAAAAAGCTCCAACCTTTTTCGACAGAGGAATAAATTAGCCACGCCCAATCTCCGAGCTCAAACTCCAAACAAATGCGGGGACTCCAATTCCAGAAAAATGTAGATCGACAGAAGTATATGTTATTATTACAGTGTACTGCAGATGAGTAAGAAACCTCCCAGAAAAAAAAAAAGATTTTGTTGGATTGAAGTGGCGTATTACATGAGAAAATTGATAGAGATGGGATGTAAATATTAACTAAAAATGAATATACTCATAATGCTTCACTGTATTTTAGCTGGATGGACTTTTCTTCATTGACAGATAGAGAGATGTGTCGAATTGAGTTTTATGAATTTGTTTGCTATCTCTCTCTCTCTCTCTCTCTCTCTCTCTCTCTCTCTCCACAATAATAATACTGAGAAAACACACTACAGTATGTGTATCTGCGTGCAAATAATGAATGGGTCCAAAAATATATTGTGGTGGAGGCAGCTTTGAGCTGTCCCCACTGAGAGTTGGCGTAGTAATAATGAAACCTTCGAGCTTGTATTCTATTGTATTGTATCATCTTATAATACATACACCTATATATATATATGTATAATAGAGAAAAATCCTCTTATGTTAGAGAGAGGACAAAGCCAAAGGAACGGTTCTTAGTATCCTATCTTATACATGGATCTAAATTTTCTTAATATTTTCTTTATTCCAACTATTCTCCCACATAAACATATTATTAAAAGAGTTAGGTGATAAGAAGGTAATTATTATTACCATTGATCTTTGCATTCCAGCTAACGTTTTATTTGTTTTATTATTATTATATAGGATAGGGTAAAAGGAAACCGCGTCGTGAATTGTACTTTTTGTTGTGTGTGTGTTTTGATGTGTGTATTAATTTCACTTTTTTTTTCAGTTAGTTATTACATCCTTTCATTATACGCCACCACGCCTTAACCTTTTTTCATTTAGGTCTTTTTCCTAGCTACGCAATTCATTTCATGTCACACGCATATAATAATCCCATATATTTTCTTTCATATCAATGGCTTTGTATTTACGATCAAAATAAATCATCGTCTTTATTATAAGAAGTATAAGAAAAAGTCAGACATCAAAATCTGCAACCACGTGTACTATTGTCCCAATTTAATTTTGAAAACGACACAGCACCATCTTATTGTGTCATGTATTGTATCTCCTCCATCGAAGTACTAAAACAATTTTACAAATGTTGGATACATTGCCATCTTACCATAAAATATAGGTAGATACAATTTATTTTAGGAAAATTTGTTAAAAATAATCCATCCTATTGAGTTTCTTCCAAAAATAAACCAACCTTTAGATTATTTCAGAATAAACCAACCTATACTAATTCTCTTCTCAATTAAACTCAGGTGACTTGTAACCTATTCAACTGGTTAAATATCATTTCTTGTAGTTTCATTTATTAACATTTATTTATTTCTTATGGTGCCAATCCAAGTGGCGCTGCTCTTTTTCTTTTTGAAAACATTCTTTTTGTATTTTCTTCTTGTTCCCTTTATTCTATTCCATTTTCTTTTATTATTTCTTTTAATTGTTTTGTCGTTTTGCTGTTTCTACGTAACCGGTGTTCGAACAGATTTTTTGTTACGCATTAACTTCTTTCTTCGGACGTACTAAAATCTAGGGGGAGCAAAATATCCGGAAACCGGATTCCGATCCGGTATCCGATTTTTAAAACCCGAGAAAACGGATATCCGATTTTAAAAATCGGATCGGATAGTGATAGTGAAGAAAAATGAAAAATTATTTAAAAAGTCATATATCCAGTATTCGGTTTTATATTTAAACAAATAATAAAAAACTAAAAACATAGCCAAAAAAGAAAAATGAAGGTCTACAAGGAAAAATAAATTCTCATACGAGAATATTTAAATTTATTTTGTTTTATTATTGCAAAAAACTTGTTATAGAATTGAAATAAAAAAAATGAAAAAATCGAGATGCAAGTTAAAAACTAATTTTTTTTGGTATTGTGTTTATTATTTATTATGTAATTTTGAATCATAAAATTTACACATATGGAAAATATATATAAAAAAATAATTTTGAAAAGAAAATAATTATAATAATAAAAAAAGAAAAATTAAGTTTAAAAAATGGATGCAGGTATCTGTTTAACATATCTGAATAAAGCGGATATTCGATTAAACCCGGACCGGATACGGATACCATTTTTTATATCCGAAAACTTATTTTTAATCACTCGACATGCACTAATATATAAAGTTATTAATATTCCTCAATATTTTTATAGTAATTTTTTGTTTAAAATTATTATAGTAAGTTAGACGTAATAATTTTGTTTAAATTTTCGCTTAACATTGTTTAATTTTCATCATTTGTTAATTTAACTATGTGTAAAAATATTTATAAGTTACACGTAGTTATCGGTATGTGTAAGTTAATTAAAAAAGAAAATAGAAAAAATGAAATAAAAAAAGGAAGGAGAAGAATAAAAAAAGATAAAAGTTTAACCCGTTGGATAGGTTGTGTGAGTTTAAGGTTCAATTTGAGAAGATAATAAGTATAGGTTGGTTTATTCTGAAATAATCTAAAGGTTGGTTTATTTTTGGAAGAAACTCAATAGGATGGATTATTTTATCATGTATAATATAGTGCCATAATATTTACTATAGATATGAATTATTGTTGCTACGGATTTGTGATGAAATATCAGGTTTATGATCAATGTATGGAGTGGTTGAAGTAGGTAGGGTTTAATAAATAGAATGTTGTGTATATGAATTGTAAAGTTGGTGGCCATTTATTACTTGAGAAACGCGACAGGTAAACAGTTACTAAACACGAATATATTATTATATCAATGTGATAATCCGTGCGTGTTTAATCATATAACTTAACAACCAACTATAATAAGGAATGGAGATTTCTTCAAGTAATTAATTAATTTAATCATTTTTACCAACTCTCACGTCACCCTACATGGCCCCACCACCATTTTACTAAAGGAAAGAAGGAAAAAAAAAAAAAAAAAAAAACGAAAGTGTCGGTCGGTATATTATAATACTAAAATAATACCATGACAGTCAATATAATATAATAAAGATTCATCATATTAGTTAGTGTTGATGTGCCATGTGCAATTAGGCTAAATCAAAGTATAGCCACATAATGTACATATATATAGCTATTATAATATATATATTCTAATCCAATGAATGTATTTGCAATATTTTTCTCCCAATATGTGTAGATAGGAAATACACATCTCAATTACTGTCGGTGCAGCAGTTATTAGCCACAATTTCGATGGGGCGTTGGAGCGTTATTTTATCGAGAGCCGTTCATCTCGTTTTAATCTAAATATTAATGCCTGAAGTGACAAAAACTTTATTGTAAGTATAGAATAATACGATCAAAACAATAATGATACAAAATTCACGAAGATTAACTAGAAAACTCCCGCATTTTGACCGTTACTTCAATAAAAGCACGACGATCGATAACGGTCCTTTTTTATTATGTCTCACCGTCAACTTGTCCTTAGGGTTTCCATGTGACTAATCGACTGAACACACATGACAAAATGCCCCCACCACACCACTTGTGTTAGCTACACAATGCTCTACGTAAAATGGGCTTTAACAATGGGCCTATGACTAGTTATATGAGCTATTGGGCTATATGTTCAGTGAACTATTTCTTTTCTCTCATATTTCTTTCGACCGTATCAGAATATGACGAACAAGCTACTGCATGGGCTGCGAAAGATCAAGCAAAGAACACCACGACACAGAGAAATATACTCTCAGCTGAAAGAAGAGAAGAAAGCGCTGAGCTGATTGAAAATCGCGTTTTCACTTATAACTAAGCCAACTTATTAAAACGCCACATGGAGTGACGGCTTCAGGGATATAACCGTTTTTTTTTATTCCTTTTCTTTCATATATATATATATATTGCTGTACAGAGCTGAGAGTTCATCGAGTTTTCTCTGTAATCAATCACTTATTAGATCAATAAAGATTTCTTCTTGGTTCGTGGATGTAGGATTCATAAAGAATCTGAACCACGTTAAACTCTTGCGTTCAATTTCCAGTTTTCTTCCAAATTTGTTATGGTATCAGAGAGATATAGCTGCGCAGTAATCATCAAGAATCCATTTTCAAGCAATCAAGAAAATTATCTTCTACCAATCCATTAATGGCGGACACAACGCAACCACCTTCCATGAGTTCGGCGGCCACTGTGCTGATCAATGATCCATTCTTCCTCAACAACAACGACACATCGAGCCAACTCCTCGTACACGAACAACTCAATGGTGATAACTATGCAACATGGAGTAGATCGATGATGATTGCTCTTATAGGGCGAAATAAGGAGGGATTCATCGACGGAACCCTCAAAGCGCCTGTAGCAGATTCACAGAATTCAATCAATTCACAGAATCAGATCACGGCATGGCGGAGGAACAACAATGTGATCATCTCTTGGATCATTAACTCAGTCTCAAAGGATATATCTGCGAGCATTCTCTATAGCACCTCAGCTAGGGAAGTTTGGTTAGATCTTCGAGAGAGGTTTGGCCAGACAAATAAGCCGAGGATCTTTCAGCTGAAGAGGGAGTTAATCAACTTGTCTCAGGGATCAAATAGCATCTCAGTATACTTTACCAGATTAAAGACATTGTGGGACGAGTTGATCAACTATAGGCCAAGTTGCAGCTGTACTTGTGGAGGAACCAAGGAGCTTAAAGCCTTTTTAGATGAAGATTATCTCCTCACTTTCTTGATGGGACTTAATGATTCATTCTCACAAATCAGGGGTCAGATACTCCTAATGGATCCCTTGCCATCTATCAATAAGGCATTTGCACTTCTAATTCAAGAAGAAAAACAGAGAGAGATGGGATCAGGTTTGGCTCGAGCTGTGGAGGAACAGACCACAACCATGGCCATGTTAGCCGTTAAGAATGATCAAGATTGGGCTAGGAAAGGTTCCTATACACAGAAGAAGGAGGGAACAAGACCAGTTTGCACTCATTGCCACAAAAGAGGACACACCATCGAAACCTGTTATCAGGTTCATGGCTATCCTCCAGGAATCAGGGCAACTCAGAGGTACAAGGGGCCACGAGTGAATCATTTTTCCTTGGAGTCAGTTGGAAAGTCGAGCTCCATCACAGCAAAGGATGCAATCCTGCAATTACAAGTGACCCCTTCACAGCTAGAGAGCTTGAAACTGTTGATCAATCAATCAGTAGCAACCCTTCCTCAGGACAATGGGGAGACAACTCAGCCTGGAGACAAGAACACTGGTATGTGTCTCTCTTTCAATTTACCTGCGATAACAGAGTCAAAGATATGGTTAATTGACTCGGGAGCAACAAGGCATGTCTGTGGTATTAAAAATCTGCTTACTGACTTGCATCTCATAGAGGAATCAAACATCATATTGCCAGATAATACAGTCATAAAAGTGGACAAAGCAGGTTCTGTTGTTTTGAATGAGCATATCACTTTAACTGATGTGTTGTTTGTTCCTCAGTTCAAGTTCAATCTCCTCTCTGTCAGCATGCTAACAGACCAATTGAGTTGCAGGTTTTTCTTTGATTCTAATGGTTTTAAGATGCAGGATCATTCCCTGAAGGAGATTGGCAGGGGTGAGAGAGTCGCTGGGCTGTACCTTATTCTGGCAGAACCTGTTAAACAAATCTTAGCTGATAGAAATGTGCCTGTCCTCACCTCTAGAGTGTCCTTAGATCTTTGGCATAAAAGGCTAGGTCACCCCTCAAATAAGGTCTTGAATATACTTAGAAATTCTTTTCAGTATGATGCAAATCAGTCGAGTACCTTCTGCAAGGTTTGTCCTATAGCAAAGCAGAAGAGATTGATGTTCCCAAATGATAATAAAGTGACATGTTCACCTTTTGATCTTGTACATTGTGCGTGTGGGGGCCTTTTAATGTTGTTTCTCACTTGGGTCATCAATACTTCATGACCATTGTTGATGATCATACTAGGTTCACTTGGCTTTTCATGCTCAAACACAAATCAGAAGTTAGAGAAGCACTCACCTACTTTCTTGCTTTAGTGGAAAATCAGTTCAGCAGTAGAGTTAAAATAATCAGAACAGATAATGCCAAAGAGCTTAACCTCACTGATGTGTTTAGAAACAAAGGCATCATACATCACCTTGCATGTGTACAAACCCCCCAACAAAATTCCATAGTGGAAAGAAAACATCAGCATTTACTCAACGTGGCTCGATCACTGCTTTTTCAGTCTGCTGTTCCTACTATTTACTGGTCTGAGTGTGTACTATCTGCTGCTTTCCTGATAAATAGAACTCCCTCCCCAGTATTAGCAAATAAAAGTCCTTATGACCTGTTATACCAGAGACCCTTTAACTATAGCATGCTTCGAGTTTTTGGTGCTTTGTGCTTTTGCTCTACTTTAGCTGCAGGTCGAAAGAAATTCGATGCCAGAGCTCGAGAATGTGCTTTTCTGGGGTATCCAAATGGAGTGAAAGGGTATAAAGTGGTCGACCTGAAGACAAGAGAAGTCTTCATTACACGAGATGTGGAGTTTAAGGAGGATGTCTTTCCCTTCCAAGATCAATCCACATCTCAGGCAGAGGACCCTTTTTCCACTTGTGTTCTGCCCAGGGCCTGTGCTTTGCATCCCACGGCAACAGAGGAATTCAATCCCACAAATGCCAATGAAACAGTGCACTCGGAACAAGAACAGGAAACAGAGGCTACTCCAGCACCAGCAGATGAAGCTACTGATCAGCCACAGCCTAGCCTTACTCAAACAGCTCCGAGAAGATCACTGAGACAGCCTAGGAAGCCAGGTTATCTGCAGGATTACCTTTGTAATAAGCTGACAGAAAGGACAGAGTTGTATCCCATTACAGGAGTTCTTTCCTACCATCAATTCTCATCACAGTATCAACACTTCATCAACAGCATTTCTTTGTCAGCAGAACCAAAGAACTTCCATCAAGCTTCAAATTCACCACAGTGGCAGCGAGCCATGAATGAGGAATTTGAGGCCCTTCAATGCAATAACACATGGACAATAGTCCCACTACCAGAAGGAAAAACATCTATTGGGAGCCGTTGGGTCTACAAACTAAAATTTAACTCCGAGGGGAAGATAGAAAAACACAAAGCGAGATTAGTGGCTAAAGGATATGATCAACGGGAAGGTGTCGACTACATTGATACCTTTGCTCCAGTGGCCAAACCCAACACGATCAAGATCATCCTCTCTTTGGCCGCCAAGCTGCAATGGCACTTGATACAATTGGACGTCAACAATGCTTTTTTAAATGGCGATCTATTAGAAGAAGTTTATATGGATTTGCCACAGGGTTATTACCTGAATTATGACAGAAAAGGGCCCCAGAAGATGGTATGTAAGCTGCACAAGTCGATCTATGGCCTCAAGCAAGCGAGCAGACAATGGAATAAAAAATTCACTGAAGCAGTCAAGGCCTTTGGTTTCTCTCAGACACAGTCCGATCATACTCTCTTCATCAAGGGCAGAGGTGACAGTTTAGTGGTTCTACTTGTATATGTGGATGACATCATCCTAGGAGGTTCATCCGTGGCAGCAATAGAGGCAGTGAAGACCTTTTTGCAGAACTGCTTTAGGATCAAAAACCTGGGAGACTTGAAGTATTTCTTAGGAGTTGAAGTGGCTCGCAGCTCGGCAGGAATCTACATGTCCCAGCGGCAATATACACTCCAGCTTCTCGAAGACACAGGCTATCTCGGTTCCAAACCTTTAACCACTCCAATGAACCCCTCAGGTAAACTCTCAGCAACAGATGGCGAGGTATTATCTGATCCTTTCAAGTATAGGAGGTTGATTGGGCGGCTCCTTTATCTGACTTTTACCAGACCAGACATAGCTTTTTCGGTCCATAAACTAAGTCAGTTCATTTCCGCTCCAAGGACAGCCCATATGATGGCCGCCCATCATCTGCTACGTTATCTGAAAGGTTCTCCTGGTCAAGGACTACTTCTCAGCTCAGCACCCATTATGGAGCTCAAGGGATTCTCTGATTCTGATTGGGGGACTTGTTTGGATACCAGAAAGTCTGTCACAGGGTATTGTACCTTCCTTGGAGACTCCCTACTAACTTGGAAAGCTAAAAGACAGCCCACAGTTGCAAGATCATCCACTGAAGCAGAATATAGAGCTCTTGGGTCTGCTGTGGCTGAAGTTCTGTGGATTAAAACTCTACTGACAGAATTGGGCGTCCAATTGTCTCATGCGCCTGTTCTTTATTGTGACAATGCGTCTACCCTAAAGCTTGCTTCCAACCCCAAGTTCCACGAGAGGTCAAAGCATATAGAGATTGACTGCCACTTTATTAGAGATCATATGGCTAAAGGCGACATCAAACTTCTCCCTGTCAGAACTGAAAATCAGCTCGCTGATCTCTTTACCAAGCCGCTCACGGGTCCTGTCTTACAGCACTTCTTAGTCAAGATGGCTGTTATCAATCTATACCATCCATCTTGCGGGGGGCTATCAGAATATGACGAACAAGCTACTGCATGGGCTGCGAAAGATCAAGCAAAGAACACCACGACACAGAGAAATATACTCTCAGCTGAAAGAAAAGAAAGAAGAGAAGAAAGCGCTGAGCTGATTGAAAATCGCGTTTTCACTTATAACTAAGCCAACTTATTAAAACGCCACATGGAGTGACGGCTTCAGGGATATAACCGTTTTTTTTGATTCCTTTTCTTTCATATATATATATTGCTGTACAGAGCTGAGAGTTCATCGAGTTTTCTCTGTAATCAATCACTTATTAGATCAATAAAGATTTCTTCTTGGTTCGTGGATGTAGGATTCATAAAGAATCTGAACCACGTTAAACTCTTGCGTTCAATTTCCAGTTTTCTTCCAAATTTGTTAGACCGAACATTTCAATCCAAGAATATCGTAGTGTCCTAGTGCTCAGACTAAGTTCGGACTGAATGGAAATTGAACATCATTATCAGCTATTAAACTAACCACAAAGATTGCACTAGGACTAAGTTCAATCCAAGAATATCTTAGTGTTCTCGACCAAGTTCAGCCTGAATAGAAATTCTCGTATTTTGACTAAGTTAGAAATTGAACATCATTATCAGCTATTAAACACAGATTGCACTAGGACTAATTAATCATGGTTAATGAGTCCTCTCGCCCCACTATGCGTGTGGTGTGTGTGGAAAGTCAAATTGACAAAAGTATTGATTTGATACAAGACAATGTCGTAAGTAATCCACTGAAAATAGCGCACGTGTAAATTAGAGATGTGTAAGAATATATACTCTTCTTTCATCGATTAATTAGTGAATACGTAGTTGTACGTCTACTACAAGGTTTATAGTACACAGCACTAAGGGAAAAAAAAACCTGGAAAATATAGCAGGAGCAGCAATCAGCGATGCCTTCCTTGGAAGCCGCCGCCGCCACCTTTGTTCTTGGCGAAGAATGTCTTCTTCGATTTCGGTATTTCGTGAATATCCATCACCTGAACGGTCCTCTGCTTTTTCGCTTCGAAAGGCGAAAAATTTTCGAAGTGATATGTAAGCAGCTCTGGGCTTACGATATGTAAGAAAAAAAATCGGCGAAGCAATTACCATTTTCAACTTCTTGGTAGTTTTCCAAAAGTCGCCTTCTTGCGGAGTTTAGCCTTTCGTCGTCAACGACAGATTCTCTTGGGGCTCTCTGTGCATATGAGACGAATTGGCGAAATAGAAAAATTTGAGGATCTAAAAATATGTGAAAAAACAACGTAATTATGCACGTTAGGTGGGGCGGTCGCAGGTTTAGGAGCTGATGGGGGCGGCCTCGAGGGAGCATCTCTACGAGGCGCATTTTGGATTGGCTTAGGCTTTGCTTCATATTCGACGTGATTCTGCTCAGAGCTTGAACTGGCGTCTTTAAAAAAGGTAAACCGTATAAGAAACAAGGTTAGTTTTAAGCTTCAAACGGAAGATTCCCAGACATGAAAGGATTTAGAAATAGTCTGATTTGTCGACTCACAGCGTGGATTGGGGGAATCTCTGAAATCCGAAAACTGGAAATGACAAAAAAAAAGATCAGTAAATGCAGCACAATTCCTTCCCTTTTCCTTTCTCATTCTGTTTTTGCACAAAACATAAATTCACCTGGTGATGACCATTGTGCTGATTTTTCGGAATGATCTGCTGAGGAGAGTCCTCGTCAACTGCCAAAAACAACATCAACAGAATTAGAAAAAAATAAAATAAAATATTCAATCTCTTTTCCTTTAACTTTGTTCTATCGATTCTCATTCCCATTATACTACATTAAGCTGCTGCCGCATATTAGTAAACTAAACTAGCAGTTTCTAAGCATAGGGCGATTTGTGTTACCTATAAGGTCCGAACTTTCATGAGGTTGGTTCACCTTAACCCATTCGTCCACTTTTTCCTTCCATTTTCTGCGCAGAGTTTAAAAAAACAGAGACTTCAATGAAAAGTAGAATGAGAATGAATATACTAACAATCTTTCAGTTCCTCGAGAGAACCTGACAAGTTGCTTCACCAGCCGACGGACTTCATTCGAAGGATGTTTCCTCAGACGATTCACAGGCCGCCCGATATCAGTCTCCTACGTAATAACAAATTCAATTTCTCCATCATAAAAGACCGTAAACTAGAATATGTAGATGCATATCCGTCGATCAAACGATCGATTGAACTTTTTCCCACCTTCAAAGATTGGAAAGTGATTTCCATATCTGCCAAGCTTTGCATCAATTCCACCAGAGAATCTTCACTCTAAACACCACGAACAATAACGAAATTTGAAACAGAACACGAGAACAGTAAAGCAGAGCCGGCAAAGAACAAACAAGTGGAGGAATGGAAACCTGATTTGGATCTTCGAGCTGCTCTTTGATGCTCAGAATCGTAGTCTGTTCGTCGTCGAACAGACCTCCGAAGGGATCCAATTCATCGTCTCCTCCGACGCTTGAATCCCTATGGTTTGACTCGGGAGTTAGAGGACTCTTACTTGAATCCTCATCTGGCTTTCTACCAATAATATTACGGTTGTTTTTCTTTCTCAAATCATCATTTTCAGCTTTTTCCTCGCGTTCCTTACCCTTATTACGATTGCAATTGTCATCAGCACAATCTTCGTCGCCGCTCAGCTTCCCCAGGCATCTAGAGCACGTCGTCGGAGCATAGAGCGACTCGACGATCCTATCCCTCCGGCGAACGAGCTCGTCTCCGTGCTCCGCGCCGGCAACCTTGATCGCCGTTTCGATAAGAGTCCATATTCCAACTTTCGATCTCGACAGAATCGTACGGAGCTCCTCATCCGAATCCATCTTAGAGGAAGATCGGCGCGTGGTGGACAAAAGGTGCGCGAGCTACGACAGTTGCATCATCGGAATCGTGTAAACGACGACGTCTCGGAGGCGTCTACAGTTCTGCTTTCGCTTTCAATCCATTGGATACGACGGATCAGATCTGGCCGTATGTGATCAGAACAGAAGCTGAGCTAAGGCTTGCTTGCGGGTATTTTTGCTAAATGACCTCGTCTCAGATCCATTTTAGGTGAATGACCTCCATTTTTTGAATATACAATTGTACCCTTACTAACTAAGGCCAAATTACTATAATACCCTTACTTAAAGGGTAGTTGTGCGCACTAAATACAATTAAAGGATAAGAACAGTTAAAAAAAGAAAAATACTAAAAAGGAACCCAGACAGACGCGTGAGACCCAGACGAAAAAAAGAACACATCGAGTCTTCCAAAAAAGAAAACAACGAGATCGTGAGAACCCTGTGAAGATTTTCAGCATTACAACGAAGCTCAAGCAATGGCCTCTAAAACTGTTAGTTATTTTACTTCTTCAGTTGTTTCGAGACATGATCGAGTAGTTTTCTCGGTTATTTGGGTGTTTGACGAGTGTTGATTTCGTGGGTACTCACACAGCGAAACAGGTTCACACAACCGACCATTATATGATTGTTGATTTCGTGGGTGTTTGATGGTTGTTGGGTTGTCTGAGTTTAAATCGTAAAAAAGGGTTTTCAGAATTCGTTCGATTAGAAGAGAAAGGGTTCTCCTATGTTAGACTGGTTCTCTGATTTGAGTCCAGAGGACCCGTGTATGTTCTGAGAACCCGTTCGTGGTCTGAACCTATCTGAGAAAAGGTTCTCAGACATTAAACCGGTTCTCTGATTTGAGTCCATGTCTGAGGACCCGTGTAAGATCTGAGAACCCGATGGTTTGAGAACCTACCCTCGCGATGTGATGGGTTCACACATTTCTTATGAGTCCTCAGATTGGTGCTCAATTCTGAGGACATGTATAAAGTCTGAGAACAAAACACACACCATATGTAAGCAACATGTCAAAACGTTTACTCGACTAAATATGATTTTCTTCTGAATATACATAAGTTTTATTGAAACTATAACTTTCTCAGGATGACGACTTCGCCATCAAAGTCGTCATCACCGCGGATTACGTACAGGCCTGTGAGCGTATAATCCATTTCCTGAACCGAGCTGAGCTTCATGAAGTACTGTAAACGCAATTTGGCCACGTAATTTGTTGCTAATTTCAGCTTCAGCAAACCCTAACTAGTATATTGTAAATTTTCAACAAACCCTAAAGAATAATATTGCTAATTTTGGTCAGATTCTAGCGTACGAATGCCTACCTGGGATCGTGCCTCGAGTTTATGTTTTTTGTTGAACGATTCATATTGCAAATTTTAACGACATGTGAAATGTAAGCGTTTGACTAGGTACGGGTCCTCAGACGCTAGACGGGTTCTCACAAAATGATTCATCTCCGAGTACCCATTCTTTGCGTAAGTACCCAATAATAACCATGTTAGAGCAACCTATATATTTTAAAGACATAATTATTACACAATCATTCACGAGTGAGTTAAAAGTCACTTTCGGAACAGTTAGACATGTCATAACTGTCGCTGTCGCTGTCACTGTCACTGTCAGGAATCATTCACGAGTGGGTTACCTATTCGGCGGGTACTCAGATTCTTTACAGGTTCTCTGATAAGAAACAAATACAAGGACTCTGTTGATTACCTGATGACCCAAGGCAAATCGTAGTCAAAGTTCGTTTGACTGAAAGGATCCTCACAGGTTGCACAAGTTCTCACAACATAATTTCAAAGCCGAGTACCTTTTCTTTTCCTGAGTGCCCAATAATAACCCTTTATCATATATATTTTAAAGATGTCAGAACTAACACTTTCTCTGCCAAAAACAATCAGACATGTCATATCACTGTCAGGAATCATTCACGAGTGAGTTAAAGTTCCCTGGCGGGTACTCAAAGTCTTTACGGGTTCTCTGATATGAAACAAATACTAAGGACCCTGTTGATTACCTGAGGACCCTAGGCAAATCAAGTTGATTTTCTTACGATTTGGCGTGTCTAAAGACGGTTTTGTGTTCAATCTTTGGTGGTATAGTAGTTTGCATCGAGGAGATAATATATGTTGGGGAAACCTCAACTTATTTAAAATTTTGAGTTAGCACGTTGTGTTGAGTGATGATGAGGTATGATTGTTTGAATAATGTTCTACAACTTCCGTATAATTATCGATGTTCCTCTTTTTTTTATTAACGACGCAATTGACTTCTCATTAGTGGTGGAATATTATTCATGACGAGCGGTTCCTTCACTTAAATTGTTTCGGGGTTCAAAATCGCAGTCAAAGTTCGTTTGACTGAAAGGGTCCTCACAGGTTGCACAGGTTCTCACAACAAAATGTCAAAGTTGAGAACCTTTTTTTTTTCTGAGTACCCAATAATAATCCTTTTAACATATATATTTTAAAGATGTCAGAACTAACGCTTTCTCTGTCATAGAATTAAAGGTCGCTTTCAAAAACAGTCAGACATGTCATATCACTGTCAGGAATCATTCACGAGTGATAACAGTCAATGGCGGGTACTCAATGTTATTACGGGTTCTTTGATATGAAACAAATACAGAGGACCCTGTCGATTACCTGAGGACCCTAGGCAAATCACGTTTGATTTTCTTACGATTTGGCGTGTCTAAGGAAGGTTTTGATTCAATCTTCGGTGGTTTAGTAGTTCGCATCGGGGAGATAATATATGTTGGGAAAACCTCAGCTTATTTAAAATTTTGAGTTAAGACGTTGTGTTGAGTGATAATGAGGTATGGTTGTATGAGTAATGTTCTACAACTTTCGTATTATTATCGATGTTCCTCGTTTTTTTTTTATAACGACGCAACTGACTTCTCATTAGTGGTGGAATATTATTCATGACGAGCGGTTCCTTCAATTAAACTGTTTCGGGGTTCAAAATCGTAGTCAAAATTCGTTTGATCGAAAGGGTCCTCACAAGTTGCACAGGTTCTCACAACAAAATATCAAATCTGAGTACCTTTTCTTTTCTTGAGTACCCAAAACCCTGAAACTATGCAAACTCTAAAACCTTATAAATTAAAAATTAACACCCTGGAACATTACAAAACGTAAATTACAAAAAAAACCATAAAACCCTAAACACCTTGGAAACCAAAAAACACATTAAGCCACAAAAACCTATAAATTATACAGCTGAGAACCTAGAGGTTCTCAGATAAATAACGGGTACTCGGGAATAATTTCATATCTGAGAACCTATGTTCTCAGATATATAACGGGTACTCGGTATCATTTCATAGTTGAGAACCTATAGGTTCTCAGATATATAACGGGTACTCAGTAATCATTTCATAGCTGGGTATTCGTTATAAAACTGAGAACCCGTATTGAAGAAGACGATATTGTATCCCTACCACGAGATTCACTACGATTTTGGTTCACCGATTGATATCAGATGGTGAAGAAAGGTTTATCTACTCTTAAAACCCGCGAAAGAGAACCCAACACTCTAGTTCTCAGTGAAAGTAACAGCAAAGAACCCAAAACTAACCGGAATTTGATTATGAAATTCATCAAGACGGCAATGACTTCGTTTAAATTAACTCAACAAACATCAAACCCACTCAAATTATAGTTGACGGAACCCAGAAAAAATGAGTTACTCTCGAGAACGATGAGACAAATTTCTTGGTTGAACCACTCAACTTCAGCAAACCGGAAGCTTTCTGAATTTTGTTTCCCAATCGATGGTTGTTGAGGCCATAAATGATCGTTCTTGCATCATTAGTACTGATTAGTGCTGGAGGTGGTTGTAGCGTCGTAAATGTCGTTGGGTTTTCTTTTTTTTTTTCCAATTTTTTATTTTTTTTACCCCTGAATGTCGTGGGTTGAGTTTTCTTTTTCTTTTTTTATTTCTTTTTTGTTTATATATATTAATCAATGATTAGAGTTCAGCTAACTAAGTGATTTAAACGGAGGTCATTTGACCAAAAACTTATAGTCAACGAGGTCATTTTGCAAAAACTTATTCAGTCAAAGGTCATTTAGCTAAAATACCCCTTGCTGAAGGGGTGGGGGAGGAAGGAAAGAAGAAGATAATTGGTCTATTTCTCTTTTAATTTCTTTTAATCAATTCCTTTGCTATTATAGCGTTTTTATATGTGGGTATTTATACATAAATACCCATTTGGAAAAAAAATTTGTAATTTAGTACGCTGTCAGATTTTTTTTATGTAGGTACCTAGTAGAATAATTTTTTTGTAGATAAGTACCCGATCAGCCGCAGATACGCCATACAATACATTTAGGTACCCTATATCAACGTATTGTGGTACGTCATATACGTTGAGAAAATGGTACCGCGTTTGGATACGCCATACAAACACATTTAGGTACCCTATATCAACGTAATATGGTACGCCATACACACACAAGAATGTACGGCGTGACTGAAGAAACTGGTAAACATTAAATCGGGTACCTATCTGTAAAAATTTCAGACATTTGTACCTATCTATAAAATTTTAGTCAAGTAGGTATTTATGCGCAGATTTCACTTTTTTTATCACACATGCATATATATATATATATATATAATGATGATTTGACTAAAAAGGGCATAGTTTGGAATGGAATGCGCATAGCATGAACGGAGGGCATATTCTGCAGCTTTCTTTTTTTTTTTTTTTAAGTAAAATATTATAGTGCATGCTAGTCGTTACTTCCACTTTAAAGATAAAGATCAAAAATAAAACGTGTTGCAAACAAAACATAAATAATGAGGTCCAAGCCCGCTTTATGAGTTCCGGACTCACATGTCTCGAAATCCCGGGTAAATAATAATGGGGATTCGTTTGGGATTAATAATGAAGGGCCAACCTAACATGTGCGGGCTTCCTAATCTAATGACATGATTCACTAATGAAACCAAACGATATATAATAGGTTACTAATAATATTGTAACACATTATCTAGGCTTATCTTGGAAACCAAACGCAGCCTTATATTAAATGCTTGTACGCTCAATTTGGTGTATCAATCGACCAATCAGAGTTTTCTTAAATTAATAATTATCATAAAATAAATAATAAGAAACCACGCATTTATATATTGTCACATTTACCCTTCTATTTTTAATAAATGTTATCTAATATTTAATAAATGATTCATATATTATGATGTAGCACACGCATATGATTGTGCAATTTGGACTAGTAACGATTAACGGTCAAATATAGTTTCGTTCATGGATACTTCTCTCAAACACTTTTAATCTCGTAATTATGAGGACAAGTTCTAATAATCCTTTTTTTAGTGCCGTGAGGCGACATAATATTTTTAAAAATTATTCAAAATGGTTATCTATTATTTTTTGGTCAAAATAGTTCGTACTGAAAATATGCTATTTTAAATTGAGAATTGCTTTACACGAAATATATGTTTTAAGGATAAATTATGAAAAAGAAAACAACCTTTCACCAATAAAATCCCAATTCATCGTCCTCGTAAGCACAGTTGCAGACGAACAAAACCAGCAAACGTAGCAAGCCACCTTAGGATTGGTCGACAGGGTTACTGCAAAGTCTATTTGAATCCGTTAGTTGTTCGCTGATTTTCAATTCGCTGCTATTCCCAATTGTTTTTATTATCATTTGCGACGGTTGCGTTGATTTTTCCTGCTCGAAGCTGAGATTTGTTTTGGTCGGCGAAGAATAGTTCGGCATATTTATATTTTTTTTAAAAGAGAAGTAATCGATGGCGGCGCGTTCGGCGGCTTTCAAGCGGGCAGTACAGCTTCTAGGTCCCAGCCGGCGGCCCATATCCGAGCTCATCAAGTCGAACGGCAATCGCCTCTTCCTCGTCGACACATTGGCCCTCGTAATTTGCCAATCGATTTGTTATTGGTCAGTTAATTTCGTCCCATTTGATAGGTTTGATTGATTTGATCTATCAATTTTAGGTTCGGAGATTGGAGGCACAGGGTGTTCCTTCGACGCAAGCGGAGGCGATAACTTCCGCCCTGACTGAGGTGTTGAATGACAGCTTGGAAACTGTTTCTTATTCGTTTGTTTCCAAAGCAGAAATGGAAAAGGTAAGGACTTTGTTATGACTTTGTTTTTTCTTTCTTAAATTCTTCGACTCTCTGCTTATTTTTGGGCTGTGTGGTGTTTCACATTGTTGTAAAATTTTGTGCTTCGTTTGTGTAGAATGAGATGACACATGAGTCGATTCTGGCTAAGTTCAAAACTGAAGTGAAGAGTTCTCAGGTATTATTGCAGAGACTTATTGTTGCTTCTTTTTTCACATCACCATGCCTTGCTTGATCTTTTATCTCATTCTGTTGTAGAAATTCGGTGTAAGTAATGTAGAGAAACTGTAGCCTCTGTCCGCTTGATGAATGTAGCTGATTCTTGATTAAGTCATAGTATGTCTATTTCATGTCTGTTTTGATGAAAAGAGTTTTATCCATTCCATGGACAAGATGAGGATTAAACTGAGAATATTTGTCCATGTATAGACATGCCTTTTGCCTTAAGTTGCTACCATGGCCTGAAATGAGTTTACGGACACATAGTGACAAAATAGTTTCTTTGCTTGTTCTGTTGCTAAACAGCTATTTCAAAGCCATGTGTCCATTACTATTATGTGTGTTATGCTATTTGCAGGATCACCATTTTTCGTTGTTGCAACACGAGTCAGAAAAGCTCAAGAACGATATTGAGAAGATGCGTACTGAGCTTAGGTATTCATAGACATGATCTTTCATTTCGCCGTTCTAGTTTATTCTCAGAGACAGAGAAAAACCCTTACGTTTTCCAGATATGAAATCGACAAAGTCACGGCTGGGCAGCGTTTGGACCTTAATCTTGAGAAAGGGTAAGTTGCTCTCATACGCGTATTGTTATATTTTTAGCACATTGTCACCAGTCCTATGCTATGCCTCCATTCTTTCTACTCGATCCATTCTTTCTATCTACTACGCACGCAGGAGAATTCGAGACGACCTGAATAATCAAAATCAAGAAACCACCAACCTCACTACAAAACTTGATCGAGTGAGAATCAAATGGCTACTTTAGCTATCTATCATCATTGGTTGATCTACTTGTAAGATTTAGCAATCCTAAGACTGTTGTTACCTTCGTATTCTTTCTCAGGAAATCCATGCGCTGAGAGCCCAGCTAGAAGCTGCAAAATACGAAGTGATCAAATATTGCATAGGTACTCTTGCTTCAGTAAGCGCCGTGGGTTTAGCAGTCATACGTATTCTGATGTAAACCTATTTATTACCATGGGATTTTATCCTTGACTTGTTAGAAGAAACAAATATTTCAGAACATATTCGATGGTTCAATGGACTTTGTAATCGATTGACCAAACAAAGCCCACTAGTTTCATATTATTTCTTGTGTAATTGATGATTTGTGTTGTGATTTGATCGCTGGATGCACATGAGCTATGTATGTAGCATCAAAATCATCACGATATTCAACAGTTGAAGAATATTCATACAAAGCAGCGTAATATATATAGATATATATAATATATCTGAAGCCATCACAGACAAAATCACGCAAAAAAACAGACAAAATCACAATTCACACGTACATAAAGAGAGGAGCGATTCGTACACGCGCCGCCGCGTCATCAGATATCGATCGCCAGCCTCTTCTTTGGAACCGCCACGAGCCTCTCGGCGCGTGGAGCGGTGAGTCCAAACACGTCACCCATGTCCATCTCGCTCGCCTTGACGCCGCTCGGAAGCTCCCACTCGAAGCAGTGCAGGAGATTCCCCACCGCCAGCTCCAGCGCGTGAAGCCCCAGCGACATTCCCGGGCACGACCTCCGACCCGACCCGAAAGGTATGAACTCGAAGCAGCTCCCCTTGAAATCAGGCACGTAGCCATCGCCGCCGCCGTCGCCCTCCTTCAAGAACCTCTCCGGCACGAAACGGTCGGGATCCTCCCACGCGCTCGGGTCGCGTCCGATGGCCCACGCGTTGATGATGACCTGAGACTTGGCCGGAATGTGGTACCCCGAAACGACGGCGTTTTCGGCGGTTTCGTGGAGGAGGAGCGGAATCGGCGGGTGTAGGCGTAGGGTTTCCTTGAGGCAAGCTTTGAGGAAAGTGAGCTTTTCGAAATGGGCCTCATCGAGTTTTTGGGCCAGGCCCACTACGTTTGCCAGTTCTTCTTGGGCCCATTTAAGGTGTTTTGGGCTGTGGAGGAGCTCAGCCATGGCCCACTCTATGGCTGAGGCCACCGTCTCGGTCCCACCGAACATGACGTCCTGCAAACGTCATGGTGACGTCATTCTCACCATCATCGTCATAAAGCAAGCTTTCAACGTCTTACCAGAAACATCACTTTTTTTTTTTTTACCCAAATAGATTGCGACGAAAGTTGATATCCACCAACTCCCTCGAAGATATAATTAACAAGTTGATTTATGTCACAGAAGAAGGTATGGTTAATTTACACGCATGCTAAAGTAAATATTATAGAAAATAATACACTATGCATGGTTTGATTGCACTCTAGCAAGAACCTAATCTAAGCCGTGTAAGAAATTCTTAGCTGGAACCATTGTTGATAAACAGATTATATTATCACTTAGATTTTCTTATAATAATAAAGGCCTTTTTCGGGTGTTATGTCATTGCTATGATACGATTTATGGAAATAATATATTTTTTGATTTCCTGTATAGTATGCACCATGATATTTCAGCGTGCTCCGCAATATATAAGTGGAAAAGAGTGAGGTAACTTATAGTGGCCATTAATTTCTTCTAGTGCGAGTGCGCATAACCATAAAAAAATAGTAGTAATAAAACCAACAAAAACTATATTAAAATAATAAGAATAATACTTACTCTTATACTTTCGATTTTATCAGTCACTAATCCTAAAACTTACACACTAAGCAAAAAATAACTACATATAACCTTCCATTTTTCCTATTGTTTTCCGTTTATATATTGTTTCTATATATTTCAAGATTTAGATAATAGGGTTTTGTTTCATAGCGCTAGCTCATGCAATGCACGTGATAGCACACACTGGTTAAACTATATCGAGTAGATCTCTAATATATCTATTCCTATCACAAACATGAACTTTAATGAGAAATTGCTCCACGAAATTCAGTTATAAGAATAGTATATGTGTAAGAACTAGGCGTACCATAATGATAGCTTTAATGTTGTCCCTCGTAAGCTTGATCGAATTCTGCAAATCTTGATCAGATTCATTCTCCAGCTTATTATTAGCTTCATCATCGCTATAAAAAGCCAACAGCTCATCAACCATATCACTATCATCGATCTCCATCTTCTTCTTCTTCTTCTCCATATGTTCATCGATAATACTATCGATGAACCCATCGAGCGAAGCCCTAGCCCTAACCAACCTCCTATTCAAACCCTGAGGATCCAACCATCCCAAAAACGGCACAAAATCAGCAACATTAAACGCCCCGAAAAGCTTCGAAAATTCCTGCAAAATTCCTACGAACTCATCTTGCCCCTCGTGGGAACTCGAACCGAACGCAGCCCTATATATGATATTCCTAGTGAGCCCAAACACGAGCTCGCCCACGTCCACCTTCGAGCCCATGCCTCGAGCCACGGTTCGAACCATCCCATGGACCTCGTCCCTAACCGAGTCCCAAGACTCGGCTCGCCTGCGACTGAACAACTTCATCACACATATCTTTCTCATCTGGCGCCAGAAAGGTCCGTAATGTGCGAACGCCATGTCAGCCCTATCGTAGGTTAAGTAGCTTATCGCAATGGTCGCAGGGCGGTTAGAGAATATGTTGTCTTGGACTTGAAGGACTTGTCGGGCTATTTCTGGGCTCGAAACTGCTACCATGTGTCGGAAACCTATCCTTAGGTGGATTAACCCGCCGTAGGTTTTGGCTAAGTGGGCTAACCCGCGGTGGGTTAGTTGGTCAACCATGGTTATGTTTCCGATCAAGGGTAGGCCTTTTGGGCCGGGCGGGTAGGGTTTTCTTCTTCGAAGAGTCGATTTTGCGAGGATGAATAGGAAGAGGAGAGGGAATATGACGAAGAGGGTTATTAGTGAGGGTTTTGATTCTAGGGTTTTGTAAAGATTGGAGAGGGTTTGCTTGTTTTGTTCCATTTTTTTTTTCTCGTTCTTTAGATGCAAGAGGTGTTTTATGTTTTGTTGATAGGTATTTTTTGATGACTGGTTTGTTTGTTTATATAGATGTAGGTAAGGGGATAAGGTGGTTTCAATTATTAGTAGGATGTTAATATTTAATCTCGGAGAAAGTTTGACGTGTTATCGATTGATTTATTTACGTCAAGGTTATGACGGAGATCAGTTTGTTTATATACCTATAGATGTATATACAAATGGGAAAATAATTTGAAGTACTTGTATACGACGAACAGGAGAAAGATTTCCCATTCCTTAGCCGGAAAGATATGTGGCTATGAAAGAGGGATTAAGTGGGACAGAATTGACTGGGTGGTAGAGTGGTGAAATGGGGTTTTCGTATATTTTTCAATATATTAATTACGATATAAGACCATCTCCACCGAAAAACGCATTCTCAAACTAAAACGCAATCTCAAACTCAAAATGCAGGAATTCTTCTCCAATCGATAAACCAATTCGCAAACTTAATAGACCATTATTGTAGTATTCTCTCATATCCGATTTTTTAATATTACCCATGAAATTTACAACTTTACAAATCAGACCATACTATTATTTTAAGTTCGATTGAAAAAAATAATTTCACAAAATTAATAATAAACTCAATATTTTTTCATATAAAAAACGTAGAAAAAATAATTATTGATAACAGGAGTCCTTTTTTTATATATTTTTATTTATTTTTTATTTTTTATATGTGTATTTTAATAATTAAAATAATAAAGGGTATGTAATGTAATTTTTAAAGTAGGTACCGATTGGAGAACTTTTAGTATATATTTTGGGTTTTTGAGTATCGATTGGAGATGCTCTAAAATACACAGTGGTTTTGCGTACGCTTCGTATATGTAAGTGTGAATTGAGGACGAATGGCAATAATATATCGCTTTTGCGTGTCAAGACACCAAACTTGAGAAATCGACATTTGGCATTATTTAATTAACATGTGTTATTTTTAAATTTCCATAGGTTTGAACGATGTTATGTATATAGACCTTTTTTTAGACGCAATTATCAAATCACTTTCTCGCTTATAATTCATGAGGAGGAAATCTACAAAATTCTATCAAGGGTGAAAAGAAGATATTTACACGAGTTGTTATACCTACTCTTAAGAGGTATTCGCGAGGTAATAAATATCTAATCAAGAAATATATAGTTTGAGGACACAAAATATCAAAACTAACATCAGGAAAAGCCATATACAACTCAACTAACACTGGCTATGCTTATAGATAGAATCACTTAATTAGACCGAAGAATTGAAAAAAGTTGCGAAAAACAAAATAACAATAATAAAACACCAATCTCATTTTTTGGAGTCTTTTCTTGGTATAGACTTCGTAACAATCTGAACATTTGATCTCACTCACCTGATGTTTTACCTGAGTTTTCCGCCACCAGAATTAATCCAAGAAAAATAATTTTAAACGGTTTAAGCTATTGAAACTTAAAATTATTGAACTTTTTAGTTGAAAGAAGAAGAACGCATACATACATATTTACCTTTAAACAGTTACATGCCGACAAAAAAAACTGTCTGGCTTTTAAAAGGAAGATTTGAATGTGCTTAGGTCCAATAAAGAACCCAGTCGATGACTAACTACCAATAAAGATTAGCTAGTCATTAATTAATAGACTTATCAACCAAAGATAAGCATGAAAATAGCGGAAAGCCGAACGAAATTAATGTGAAAAGCAAACAAACATAATGACACCACAAATTAATAACTTAAACAGATGAAAGGGTGTTTGGTCTAGTGGTATGATTCTCGCTTCGGGTGCGAGAGGTCCCGAGTTCGATTCTCAGAACACCCCTTTTTATTTAATTTATGTTTAATAAAATATATATATAAAATAATAATTATTCAAAATAATAAATATATGCACCAGCCGGGAATCGAACCCGGGTCTGTACCGTGGCAGGGTACTATTCTACCACTAGACCACTGGTGCTATTTTGCAGTCTCACATACATAACTTCTAATATTAACGGATCCTCCAAAGTCTCTGACTGCTTTGCTTTTACTACGATATAGCTGTAGTAAGTGAATGAAATTTTGATTCAATTGGGTTTCGATTAAATCACACTTCATGAAGGCAAAATTATAAAAATGGGTCACTATGTGTACCATTTTTTGATTTTGGGTCACTATGTTTGCGGGTGTGCGTAATTTGGTATACCGACCGAATTTACCGATTTACCGAAAATTTGGTGCAAAACCGAAATTCGGTTCCTCAAAAATGGAAATTCAGTAATTCGGTAAATTCGGTATAGATTTTGAATTTCGGTAAATTCGGTAGACCGAATTACAAAATTTTAAAATTAAAATAAATTATATTATATTAATATTAAAAATAAAATTATAATTATAATAAATTATAAGTATTAACTTAAATATTACTGAAATTTTTATTATTATTTAAATTTCGGTTTTTACCGATTTTACAAAAATAAATTCGATAAAAACCGAATCGGTTAATTCGGTTCGGTATTCGGTATGAACAATTTTAGTACCGAAAATTCGGTCCGGTACGGTTCGTGCCGAACGAACATGCCTATTACAAGGTACAAAATTAGGTCTAAGTATGTATATAGTAACAAAATTGGATCACTAGTTACAAAACTAGGTCACTAAGTATATATATAGTAACAAAACTAGGTCAGTAAGTATGCATATAATAAGAAAAAAGAGGTCAGTGACCTAGTTTTGTTACTATATACATACTTAGTGACCTAGTTTTTAACTGGCAAATATAGTGACCCGAAATCGAAAATTGGCATACTTAGTAACCAATTTTTATAATTTTCCCCACCTATGAAGTATACGTTTAAATCCCTCCCCATTCAGTCCAAGCACACATTGAATGTAGAATGAAAGATGCTATATTTGTTAGTGCATGCCCAAGTTGTGTCTTTTGTTTTTAGCTAGTATAAGAAATTGTACTGAGTTCCTCCCCATAAAGAAAGGGTTTTTAAAAGTTGAATCTTTATGTTTATTCCTTTTTTTTTCCTTTCCGATGCACATATGATGTCTAGGGCCAGTAAGACTACTATTGGATCAAACAGCAGAAGATATTATATATGTAATAACGTAAACAGAGAGCAAACATATAGCTTAACACGCAGCAAACGACTCGCCGTCGCAGTACAAACAAGCAAAAAAGAAAAGGAAAGGACAAACGATACACACACACACACATATTATGATGAACATATCATATCACCGCAAATATCAGAAGCTCAAAAGCTTTTTATTTTCATCATCGACCATACACTCTCTCCCATTATATCATTACTAAGTTTAGTGCTGGCCGGGGAGCTTCTCCTTGATCTTCTCCATCACCCCTTTCTTTTCCTCATGTCCCCCGGCGGCCGTCGTCGTAGGCCCACACTCTCCGGCGCCAGCTGTCTGCTTTCCTCCGGCGCCACCTGGAAGCTTCTCCTTTACCTTCTCCTTGATCGGCTTCTTTCTCCTCCCACCTTGTCCATCGTCCTCAGAAGACTGTTACAGTACGAAGGGAAAAAAAAAACCCTCTTTAATCTTTGTCACAAATAAGAAAAATCTGATATTAAAAACCTGTTTTTTAATTTACAGCAAACTACTTACGGAGCTGCTAGAGCTGTTCGAGCGAGTGAGCTGACTGGTTTTCTGTCCGGCGCCGAGTTCTCCGCCGGCGTGTGGTGCCTGATGAGTTGGCGGGTGGGTTTCGTGGTGCTCTTCGGTTGGCTTTCCGAGGTCGTATTGCTCGCCCAAGCTGTGTGCCATTTTTTTCGATGAGATGTTTTGAGAAAATTTGACGATATTAATTCAAAGAATGTATGAATGTTTCTGATGAGGTTGTGAATTTCGAGGGAGTTTGAGGTGGTTTATATAGCGGTGAGTTGAGATTCATAGTAGGGTTTGATTTGAATCGTGTAAGATGAAGACACCTGTTATTTTATTACAAGCTGTATCTGCCCCATATTGAATATTCTGATATTAGTTGGACACAGTTTGGGAAACTATACGTTGCGGATACGTATGGGGTAATATTTGTTTATTTTATTTAGGGTTTTTCTTTACAGGTGTCCCTCGATGAGATATTTAATTGTGATATTGATTCTTGATTAATTCAGAAACGCCAGGATTTAATCAATTAGCATCGTCCCACTATGATCATGATGGGTTGGTTTATTTGATGATCGAAAAAAACATATTACATTGGGGTCGTGTAGGATGGTTCTCGATAACACGTAGGTTGTTTTTAGGTCGAAAATTATGTTACATAAATATTGTCCAAATCACACACGAAAGAGCAACTCCAACGATTTGCACACGTCAAAGAAAGACTATGTTTCCGAAATCGGCAACCTCAAAAAAATCTTCCTTCCTAAACTTTCTATCAAACTAACTTCCCATTCCCATTTATTTTTGGGTAAATTCCTTATCAGTCCCACTTGAAGTTTAAACTTCCTCTTAAATACCCCTCGAATTATTTCTTCCTGTTCAGTACCATTCTGTTAAAAGTTTCCTGTTTAATACCCCAAACGCTTGAAAAGACGAAAATAACCCTTCTTAAGGATTTAAAAAACTTTCAGATTATTACATCACATGTAGCAAGTATTATACCATGAAAACAACTAATTATACCCAAAATCGAACATATAATTCTACCAATAAAAATAGATATTATACCAATTGTTTCAATTTTTATACCAAGTCAAATTTAAAATTATTATACCAATTGTTATTACTATTATACCAACAAATAGTGTTATTATAATTTTTATATATGAAATAATCTTTGCACATCATACCACGAACGGCAGATATTATACCAATAAAAGAGAATATTATACCAACAAATATTCAAATAATTATACCAATAAATTCAATTATTATACCAATAAACTCATTTTTATATTATTATTTTTCCATTCAATTTCTGACTATTATACCAACAAAAGATCGCATTATACCAACTATTTTAGCTATTCTACCCGAACTACATTGTATAACATCGTACCAAAAAAACTTGTTTATTATACCACCATATATTTGACTAAATGTGCATATAAATATACCAACACATGATACGATTATACTAACAGTTTTGGTTATTATACCAACAATTACTGAATGATTTTAACAATTATTATACCAATAAAAGATCTAATTATACTAATACAATTGGTTATCCTACCCATACACAAGATTATTTTACAATTAGAGGACCCAATTGATATAGTGTACAATTCTGTTGGTATAATTACGACAACAGTTGGTATAATTTTTACAATTTCTGGTATAATTTCAAAATCAGTTGGTATAACACCAATTTCACTGTATAAAATTAAAATAACTAGTATAATAACGAAAATAGATGGTATAATTTCTACAATTTGTGGTATAATTTCAAAATCAGTTGGTATAACGTCCAATTTCACTGTATAAAATTAAAATAACTGGTATAATAACGAAAAGATGGTATAATTTCAACAATTTTTGGTATAATTTCAAAATCAGTTGGTATAACACCAATTTCACTGTATTAAATTAAAATAACTAGTATAATAACGAAAATAGATGGTATAATTTCTACAATTTGTGGTATAATTTCAAAATCAGTTGGTATAACGTCCAATTTCACTGTATAAAATTAAAATAACTGGTATAATAACGAAAAGAGATGGTATAATTTCAATAATTTTTGGTATAATTTCAAAATCAGTTGGTATAACACCAATTTCACTGTATAAAATTAAAATAACTAGTATAATAACGAAAATAGATGGTATAATTTCTACAATTTGTGGTATAATTTCAAAATCAGTTTGTATAACGTCCAATTTCACTGTATAAAATTAAAATAACTGGTATAATAACGAAAAGAGATGGTATAATTTCAACAATTTCTGGTATAATTTCAAAATCAGTTGGTATAACACCAATTTCACTGTATAAAATTAAAATAACTAGTATAATAACAAAAATAGATTGTATAATTTCTACAATTTGTGGTATAATTTCAAAATCAGTTGGTATAACGTCCAATTTCACTGTATAAAATTAAAATAACTGGTATAATAACGAAAAGAGATGGTATAATTTCAACAATTTCTGGTATAATTACAAAATCAGTTGGTATAACGTCCAATTTCACTGTATAAAATTAATATAATTGGTATAATAACGAAAAGAGATGGTATAATTTCAACAATTTCTGGTATAATTTCAAAATCAGTTGGTATAACACCAATTTCACTGTATAAAATTAAAATAACTAGTATAATAACGAAAATAGATGGTATAATTTCTACAATTTGTGTTACAACATACCTATAAAAAGATAATAAACAAATTATTAGTTCGATCGAAAATAATATGAATGTATCTCAATGATTTATTATTTGATTCTTTGTATGTTGAGCATTGCATTGGTCATGTTAGTGTGATTTCATACTCATCATCATATGAATATAAAAACATGCTACACATTCTATGATGGAAAAATCTAAATCGAGAGAGTTGAAACAACACATTTGAAATATGAGAATATTAATTCCTTGTGTAACGAATACGCGACATAGTCACAAGGTAATTGGTTAACGGTTACGTCTTGATGATTCACAAATGAGAATATAATATAATTGGTTATATATTAGCCTCGTATAAGTGTTAAGACAATAAATGTTCTCTTATAAGGTTGTATATAGTTGATTACATAAAAACTGGTAAAATAGCTCATGTAATTGGTATCATGATTGATTAATGAATAACAAAATTATAATTGAATTTGTTGGTATAGTAATAAAAAATACTTGTATTATTGTTAGGATGAATTGGTATAAAACTGTAAAAAACCAACAGTATTATTTGGTATAATCTGCGCATCTGTTAGTATAATCGAATCGTCTACTGGTAAAATCATGAGCAAATTTTAATTGGTGTATAATAAACATCTCAGTTGGTACAATTCTGTTGCTAAAATATTGGTACGAGTCTGAAAATATTTGGTGCAATTAAGCACTTTATTGGTACAAAATTGTAAACTAATCATTCAATATTTCTTGGTATAATGTGCCAAACTGTTAGTATAATCGGATCGGTTATTGGTATAATCGGATCGGTTATTTGTTGGTGAAATAATCAATCATTTGTTGGTATAATAGTCGATATTGTTGGTATAATATAATGGTCAAGAATTGGTTCGAAAAATGATAAAATTATAGTTGAGTTGGTTGGTATAATAATCACAATTACAAGTATAATTTTTTGAACAAGTTTGGTATAATTTCTAATTTCATTGGTATATAGAAAACTATCGAATATCATAATTTTTTCAAAAATGTATTGTTGGTATGATAAATAATGAGATTAGTATAATTGGTTTCTTTGTTGGTACAATAATAGCCAAACAATCATTTAGTCTTTGTTGGTATAATATCGCGTGTTGATGGTATAATAATCACAATCCTTGGTATAATAAGGACTTGGTTGGAAAATAATAAAATTATAATTGAGTTTGTTGGCGTAATGTGGTAACGAAATTAAAATTACGTTATTTACTGGTATAATATTGATAAGATGTGGTATAATTCTATTGAGGTTTTCAGGGTATAATTAGTTGGTATTTCGGTACAATTTCCACATATAATGGTAAAATTCTGTAATTCTTTTTCGGTATAATTAGTTGATTTGTTGGTATAATGTTGATGTCTGTGAGTATAATTCCATATATAGTGTTTTTAAGTACAATAACTGAAACAGTTGGTATAATATCAACTTCTGTTAGTATAATTGTCAGAAATTGGATTGAAAAATCATAATGTAATAAATTGGTTTGTTGGTATAATATTACGCTCTACTGGTATAATTTTCAGAATATTTTTATGGTTAAATTTTCGTGTTTGTTGGTATAATTGTCGGTCTTTGTGGTATAATTTGAGTATTTTAGATTTAACAATAATTTAAAATTACATTATTTACTGGTATAATGTTTGTATCATATGGTATAATTAACTATTTTTGGGTACAATTTTTTGAATATTTTGTTGGTGAAATTTTGGATTTTGATGGTATAATTTTCGTCTTTCTGGCTATAATGTAGAAAGATCAATTCGTATGATAACTCTTATTTCTTAGTATAATTTTGACATCTATTGGTATAATACTCTTAAATTTAACTAGATATGATAATGTCCACTGTTGGTATAATAACTATGTCTATTAGTAAAATAGTATATTTCTTCTGTGGTATAATAACATCTTTTGTTGGTAGAATAATCGCGTCTCATGGTATAATATTCTGAAAATTGTTTTGCAATTGTAAAGAAAGGTTATATCCGTCATTTCAATGTTTGGGGTATTAAATAGGAAACTTTTCACAGATGGGTACTGATCAGGAATAAATAATTCGAGGGGTATTTAAGAGGAAGTTTAAACTTCAAGTGGGACTGATAGGGAATTTACCCTTTATTTTTTATCAAACTCCCAATTTCAAAACATTCTTACACCTCACTACCTAATGACCATTCTACCCCTAATTTATTATTATTTTTTAACTCTTTTCTTCTTTAAACCATCTATTGAAAACGATCCTTTCTTCCCAAACCCTAAATCATCTTCGACAATTCCAACAAATTACGGATTTGAGGACGCGGCTTATTATTTGGCCAAGGAAAAGCTCGAATTAGAGCAACGGTCAAAGCGAAAATATGGGGAAATCGACGACAAAGAACTGGTGAATTTTGTGACTGTTGTCCGAAATTGGGGTCACCTTCGCTGAGCAACAATGGTGAATTCTTGTTAGGGGCTTAAATTGGGACAAAGGAATCAGCTAAAGCAAGGTAAGAGTCAAGATTTATGCAGTACAATCGCCGTCTCGTCACCGCCGGTAATACTTCTAAACCGACTTCACCCCGTTTGATTTTCGATTGCGAGGTTTTTTACCCTCAATTTCGTGATTTGATGATGCGATGTGCTTTGATTTGCAGTAGGCTTTGGAAAGAAGAGAGGGCCGAACTCGTCGGAGAAGTAGATTGCTTTTTAATCTTTTTTTTCTCTCTGTTTTGGATTCATTGCTATGCTGTAGTTTCTATCTGTTAGTTGGTAGTTGAACTTCTACTAGCTAATTTCGTTTTTGGATTCATCAATGTTTTGAGCATAATGAATCATCGTTATGATTATAATCGTTAAATGTTGGATTCTTATCGTGAATTTAGAATTATTTTACTTGGTCAAGTGTGATCTGTGTAAGTGTTTATTGCATCCTTGTTTTGGAATAAAGTTGTTGACATTTTCTTTTCGTAGTTCAATATTTCTTCCTTTTAGTGTATAATTGGTTTTAATTGGCTTCGATTTTTATAGAAGCTGCTTTAGTGCTGTTAATTGGTTTGCTCATCTGCATCACTGATTTCATTATTTGGTGGATGTTATCTGTACTCTTCTTTGTTGAATTCTCAAAACTCAAGAACTTACATTCCCAACTTTATTTTATTTGTGGTTTACTTTGTGGGAAAGAATCTCATGTTCCTACTTCTACGAAAGTTGTCGTAACTTCCGATGGTTTGATGTGTTCATAACTGAGCAAAAAAGTATGGCTGCTAGCTTTGTGAAATCATATAGTTTTGTTTGTCTTATGTTAGCCCCTTTAAGGTACTATTGTCATCTGAAATGTTCTTTTATTGACAGAAAATGCATAGTGAAACAGGTAGCTCGTTGTCACGAGGATTCGATCTTACGGTTGCTTCTGCTCCGGTAACTGCTCCCACCAATGTAAGCATAGTCCATGATTATTACTAGAGATCATATTATTACAGCTTAGATTTAATTTATGCTGATTAGAAGTAAAATTTGGATGCATTTTCTGGTAATAAGAGCCAAAAGTCAAGCAACTTCGATGTTATCTATAAACCCGAGAAGAGCGGTGTATACAAAATCAAGGCGTTCTGCGGGAATATTCCGTTGAACGGCGGTGTTCGTTCGAGAAAGAAGTAATCCCAGGTGTAGTTATATAACTTCAAGCTCGTTCCTGTGAGGATCTAACACAACTTTTTCACTTGGGGCCTTTCTTGTAATAATTTGATGCAGGAGCCGTCAACGTATCCCTCTCTGGGATAGCAAAATACGAACTAAAAGTGGCAAAGCTGATTAAGAACGAAGTTCTCGTCCATCTCGTGGATTGGTACAACAATCCCGTGGCTTCGCACCAATCGAATTTGCATAGAGATCGCTTCGGTCAATAAATCAGGATTTTCGACGTGGCCGTTCGTGGACAACAACGACGGAAGCTACACGGCTGGCTACGTGCGAACGAGGTTGGGTTCTATGAGATGTGTGCTTCTTGCAATGGACAACGCTTCTTGCCTTGTCCCGTGGGCGTTAATGTCTACAACGGTAAGTTGTCCTTAACTTTGCATGCTCATCTCTTGCATTGTTGGATAATATCTTTCAAAATTAAGCAATTTAGGGACATTATAAGCCGGAAACCTAGATTTTGTCCCAAAATTGCTTAATTTGAAAGTTATTGTCCATATAAGGGCAAAATTATAAAATTAGGTCACTAAGTATACAAGTTTTCGTTTTTGGGTCACTATATTTGATAATTGCAAAAATAGGCCACTAACTTTGTATGTGAAAATAATTTTGGTTCATGTTTTCAATTTTAGGTAACTAAGTATATATTTTTTCGACTTTGGGTCACTAAGTTTACATTTTTTCAATTTTGGGTAACTATGTTTATAACGTTAGTACCAAATGATTGACACAAAATTGAAAAAAATGTAAACTAAGTGACCCAAAATCGAAAAAATGTGTTCTTAGTGACCTAAAATTGAAAACATGACCCAAAATTGTTTTCACATAAAAAGTTAGTTACCTACTTTTGCAATTACCAAATATAGTGACCCAAAAAATGAAAACAGTATACTTAATGACCTAATTTTATAATTTTCCCTCCATATAAGGACATCCTCTCAATTCGTCGAAACCCTACATTCTACGCAGGAATCCTAGAATTTGGGGCAAAATGTAGGGTTCGGCTTATAATGTCCCCAAATTGCTTAATCTTGAAAGTTATTGTACGTATCGTGCCACTTCTAAATTCGTTGTCCTTATAAAGCCACTCCTAGATTCGCCGTCCTAACAATGCCACCCGTGTTAAATTAGAGGACTAAAAAAGAACTATTTCTAAAATCAAAATAAGTTGTTTTCCTTTCAAGCATCAACTTTTAGGTAAAGTTGTCATTTAACATGGAATTAGAGTCAAGTCAAGTCATGAGAGGTCATGGCCACCTTTTTAAGAAAACGACACGGTTGAGGCTAGATAAGAGAGGTGAAGCCATGAGACGTGACGGGACGTACTGGAAATAAATTATATAAAATTAAAATATGATATACTCCATGCTCATTTCATCTCACCATATGCGATCGTTACGTTGTGTTCTTACAGGCGAATATTTTCCTAAAGCATGCAACGCACGATTTTGGTGTGGGAAGACGAGTCGGTCTCCTTCAACTTCCTCGAAAACGATTACTTCGCCCGCGGAAACGCAGTGGTTCTCGAGTACTCAAACGTAAGATCAACTTCAAACTCCGTCATTACAAGGAAACTTATCATGCAGTTTTTTCTGTTAAACCTGAGACAATCTAATAATATTTTTGACAGCCCGGACAAGGCTCGATACTACAGTATGCAAAAAACATTCTTAGATACACGCCTTACAAAGGGTATTATGGGAATGATACTTTCACGTACACGATAGTCGATGAAAACGGGAACCGAGCTTACGGGACCATTGATGTACTCTTCCTTTGCACGCCTCCTCGGGTCGTTTCTGTCCCGAGGAACTTGCAGGCTACAGAAGATTTAGTTAGTCCCACTTTTCTGTAAGAGTTTTTTTTATCCTAAAATCTCGTCCGAAATCGGAGAAATATGCTCAAATATATCTTTTTTAACGGCACTGTTTCGTGTTTGCAGCGGTTTCTCCAGGTTCGAAATCGTATCCTCCGATCCCGAGGAATGTGAGCGTTACCCTCAGCTCGAAATATGGGACCGTTTTGCTGTCTCCGATGCAAATGCAGTACTGGGAGACAGCATGAGATGCATTTTCTGTCCAAAGAGAGGCATATGGAATAACATAGTTTGGCTCCACTGATGCTATAAACTTTGTCCTCCAGTATATCCAGGTACTTCGGGTAATCTTTTCTGTTTGTTTTTTTCAACCGATTTCGTTGTGGATTACTTTTTCTTGATTTTGAGTTCGTTTTTGCAATCTCGCGATAGAAATGAGAATTTCTACGGAACGGATGCAATTCGAGTCTCCGCCGAGAACAAGAACGGAAGGAACAATATCGATGTGCCTCTCTACGTGGAGCCCATCAACGATGCCCCGATTTTAACCCTCCCCTCGCTCGTGATCCTCCATGAGAGGAGCAACGGAGCCCTCATCTTCGGGAAAACTCGAGACGGTTCAAACTTCATCAAAGATCCCGATCTCCTATATTTCCCCGGTAATCCCGCCAAGAAAAAAAGAGTTATCAAAATATCCCTAAAAAAACTACGAAGTTAATGGAGTCCGATTTTCATTTTTATTTTTTTTCCAGGGAATCGCTCTCGTTTTCTGGTGATCTTCTCGGTAGAAGTGAGCTCCGGGATCTTATCGACGAATCTCCCAGCAGAGCTCATCGGTTCGACCGAAGTGAAGCTCAAGGGCAGCTACCACTGGCACCCCGTGGAGCATTTCTCGGTGATAGCAAAGGGCATAAGGCTCCGTGGCACGATCGATGAGTGCAACACAATCTTGGAACAACTAACCTAATCACGTGAGTTTTTCTACTAAAAAAAACCTACTTTTCTAACACCAATCATCGAAATTTTTACTCATTTTCGTTACAATTTCTTTCCTCGCGGGATTTATTATAATCAAGGAAGGTGAACACGGCGGAGCTGTGCTGACCGTGACGGTGAACGATCTCGGGAACCACGGGTGCTACCCCGACTGTAACGAGATGATGTCGGTTTCTTTGTACACCGAGTGTACCGTGAATCTGATGTGGCACAGGCAAATGAGTTCCCTTGCAGATCATAGTAAGACAAAGGCACTTCCTTTTTTTTTTTTTTTTTTCCTATAAACATTCTTACAAGAAATGACACTTAAGCAATCTATGAATGGTTATATGCAGCTTTAGGATCGGCGGTCATAGTGGTGTCGGTGGGGGTGTTTTTTCTTGGCTTGGTGCTGCTGTTTTACGTGTGCAGATGTGCGGTGCTTCTTGTTCGAGAGAAGAAGCAGCAAAAGGCAGCTAAAGACATCGAACTCTCTAACATTCAAGGCTCGTCGACTACTATATAGTACCAGTAAATTTTTTGGTTTTTTTTTTTTTAAAACTCATTGGATTTCATGTCGGTAAACTGATTGCGATTTTCGTTTGTATCTTCTGCAGTTAACTTCAAGAAATGAAGATTGTTCTTGTTGCCAAGTACCGTTCCTACGGAGATCAAACTCCAAGAGGCATTAATCGGTGGTCGTTGAAATAGGTCTACTACTCAGTGCTTATAGCAAAGGGGCATTGCAATGCTCACTTTGTAGAGAGCGTATCAGAGAGTTTCAAGGACGGTGAATTAACACAAGCAGCAGCTTTGTGTTATTACAAGAGACTTTGTATTCTACAACCAGAAATGACAAACGAACATATCATTTCTCGATGCTTAATTATTATTATATGTGAGGAGTGTCGTTTTCGCAATTTTAGGACAATAGGTTTCTAAATCGTAAGGATACATAATTTAAATTTGAGGACGTTAAATTTTTAATTTAAACAATTTAAGGATAGTAAATTTCAAAATTAAAGTAATTTGAAGACAATAAATTTCAAAACTATAGTTTTAATTGTCATAAAATTGCATAAATTTTAAAATTTAATGTCCTTTGAAACAGTTTACTTTAGGTTCCTTATGCTATCTTTAATCCACAATACAAAAGTATGGTTAAGTTTTACACCAAAATACAGTTGCTATAACGTTTTTACTTCAGTTCAATAACTCTATTGACTACATTGTTTTTTACTCCAACACATTAACTTTATTTTCTTCACTATATATTCCGTAAATATTTTTTACTATTGTTATTATAGTTTACTTATAAAAACAACAATATCGTATAAGTTTAAATTAAGCCTAAAAATTTATTACTTATTTATATGTTAGAAAAGTAAATGATAATTTGTATTTATATATAAAACGTAGTAAAGAATATAAATGACATGTGAATTTAAGGGTGTGTGATCAAATATTGTGGACCTATAAGACCATCTCCAACCGAAAAACTCATTCTCAAACTCAAAATGCAGCAATTCTTCTCCAACCATTAAACTCATTCTCAAACTCAAAATACTATTTTGTAATATTCACTTCTACATCAACTTTTACAACTTTCAATACTACCCACATATTTTGCAACTTTACAGAAATAAAATACAAAAATAAATAAATTTGAGGAATAATGAAATTTATATTTACATATTTAATATTTATTTTTTTATAATACATTTAAATTCAGAAAATATATAATAAATTTCTGTAGGTGTTGTCGAAATATTATTTAACTATTATGTAACATATAAATAAAATATTAAAAAATAATGATATATAAAAAATTATTGCTAAAAATAAAATGTTAGTTTATTTTGACAATTTATAATCATAGTTATTAATTAAGTACGTATGTTTTCTTTTTATATATTTATAGTTTTTTTATTTGGGTGATTTAGCAATTAAAAATAATAAAGGGCCTTTATTGAAATTTGCAAAGTACACACTCATTTTTTGGGTACAAACGCATATTTGAGTTTATATTAAGACAGAGAAAGTGAAAATCCATTTTGGGTTGGAGATGGTTTAAAGCCCAAAAGTTTAAAAGTATAATTTGTGATAACGGCTACGATTTTGAAATTCTCTGTCTAAAATTCAGATAGCGTAGCGTATCAAAGAGGAAATTACAGTAAAACAGTATTCTTTTTCCCTATTTTACAAACCTCACGGTTCACGCTCACACCTTTTCCCTCTTCTCTTTCGTCAATCACGGCACGCGATCGACCTTTCAACGGTAATTATCAAAGAACGCGCGCGCACCAAAAGCATAGTTGCACAGTCGAATCACGGTCCTGGAGGGCCCTAATTTCCGATGCCGATGCAAGAGTTCATCGGTTCCGTCCGACAATCACTCGTTTCAAGCCATCGACCGACGATTTGAGCGGCATCGTGGAGAAAATCGGATCGCGAATCGGATTCTTCACTAGGACTCCAGTAAACGCGCTGCCTTTGCCTCCGATGGAGGATAAGTCAGAGAACGAACCGAGGGTGACGTCGTCGTCGAAGGTTAGGGAAGAAGTGGCACCATTGCCGCCGAAGATTCGCTGGAAAAAGGGGGAACTAATTGGGTGTGGAGCATTTGGCAGAGTTTATATGGGAATGAATTTCGATTCGGGAGAGTTGCTAGCGGTCAAAGAGGTTATCTATTTTTGGATTTTGTAGTGGGTCTTTGTTTATTAGTTTGAATTTTTCATAATTGATTTGTTTGTGAAATTGAAGGTTGCAATTCAGACCAAAGCATCATCAAAGAAAACGCAGGTAACTGGTCATTTTCTTTTTTTCTGGGCTGTCTTTGGTTGCTCACAGTCACTGTGTAGATAAGAAATTTTAGCGATTTAGTGTTTTTGATTTGTAAATTATAAAATGTTTTAATTATTTGCATAGTCAATTTCTTTAATTGATTCTTGAACAAGGTTATTACTCATGGAATAGGTTAATGATTTTATCCCTTTAGTTGCTTGCAAATTTTTCTTTTTCCTTTTTTGCAGAAGTAATTAATTTATTGTTCTGACATTGAAGAGTGTTATATGCATCTCCATGTTTGCAAGTTGGGGGATCGGCTATGATGAAGATGTCTCTTATTTGTCTTCTATTTTTCAGGAATATATTCAGGAAGTTGAGAAAGAAGTGAACTTATTGAAGAACTTGTCCCATCCAAACATAGTGGTAATAATTAATAACTTCATGTACTCCTGTAGAATCAGTTAGTGTCATCTGACCTTTGATAAGATTTTGTTTTGGATATTTGGCAGAGATATTTGGGAACTGTTAGGGAGGATGATTCATTCAACATATTGCTCGAATTTGTGTCAGGCGGATCGATTGCATCTCTACTGGGAAATTTTGGATCTTTTCCGGAATCTGTGAGCAAAATTACACGATCTACATAGAATCATATGTTTTTGTTTCCCGGGTTTTAGGCTTTATTAAGACATGACCTACATTGGAATGTATCTCGATGTCATACATAACCGATGATGGAATTTTGTAATCTGGTAACTCTTTATGGTGTGGACCTCTTTGACTTTTCTTTGAATGTGAATGACAGGTAATTAGAATGTACACGAAACAGTTGCTGTTGGGACTGGAATACCTTCACAAGAATAAAATTATCCATCGTGACATCAAGGTTTATTAGCTTTACTCTCTTGTTTGTGCAGAATCTTTGAAAGAACTTTATTTGCTAAAATCCAATTGTTATAATTTGGATACATCTTAGGGAGCCAATATCCTTGTTGACGATAAAGGCTGCATAAAACTTGCTGATTTTGGAGCGTCCAAGAAAGTCGAAGCATTGGTATTTTTCCTCTCTTTTTTCGGTTGTAACATTTCCAGAGACATGGTTGTATAAAAGTTGGATGCTGCTGCAGGCCACCGCAACTGGTGCAAAATCGATGAAGGGTACTCCATATTGGATGGCTCCTGAAGTTATTGTTCAGAGTGGACATAGCTAGTGAGTAATAATAATTCAGGTTTTTTCATTATAATTGATGAAATTCTCCTTCTCACTTGCTGATCCCAAATCCAGATATTCCATTTATTTTTGAAGTAATTTGTGCAGTCAATTTAGACTTCTTGAATTTCGATATACACGTTTTCTAAATCTACAGCCCAGCTGATATATGGAGTGTTGGATGCACGGTTATTGAAATGGCTACAGGAAAGGCTCCTTGGAGCCAACAATATCAGGAGGTTTGACAGAATATAGTTAAATATATGCAAAGTATTGGTCTATTAGTTGAATGGTTTAAAATTTTGTTGCGATCGAATTTGATTTTGTCTTAGGTTGCTGCTGCTCTATTTCACGTAGGAACAACAAAAGCTCATCCACCGATCCCTGATCATCTTTCTGCTGAGGCAAAAGATTTCCTGCTGAAATGCTTACAAAAGTACGTCTTAGAATGCATTATCATTTCCTCGTCCTCTGTATTCACTTTCCAATGCATAACTAATATTTTGTAGCATCTCTTTTGACATTACATTTTAAACTGTGCGATGTGTTCCTGCATTTGTTGTTTTACATTATTCTGAGTATCATTTCCTTTGCAGGGAGCCTGACCTCAGGCCTACTGCATCGGAACTGCTAGAGGTAGAATTTTGATGTCTCTATTCAGAGAGGCCGTCATATATACGACGTCATTTGTTCCATGCACAACCTATTTTATTTTTTTTTTTGCCACTAAAGTTTTTTGCTTATTTTTCAGCACTCATTTGTAACTGGAGAATGTCGGAAATCCTCCCATGTTTTACGTACTTCACCTATGGTTAGCGTATTTTTTCATGTTGACTTTGTATTTTTTAGATTGGTAGCTAATAAATTACTAAAAATAAAACTTTCTCAATCAGCTACTAGGCATATCTGGAAAATTGCTGGCAACAGGCACTACTGGCTCTGGCACCAAGAAGTCGTAAGGGCTTTTGAATTATTGTGTTTTGACAAATCACTATAATATTTTTCTCGGGTTTGTAACCTTAAGGGTATATTGGTGATGATGTAGAATGAAAATGGATGCCCGGATGTCCTCCCGCAATGGTCCTAAGGACTCGACCACCAACCACCCCCATCAGTTGTCGGAATATGAATCGTTATGGAATTTTGATGATGATCTTGTGCGGGGTGCATCAATGAAATCTGCACGTTTTGTACTTAATAAACCTTCCATTAAGGTTGAGTAGGCTTCTATCTCTGTTAATAATCCAAAATTGGTTATCCAAGTATGATCATGTGGAAGCCTAGCGTAGGCTGATTAGGTTCAATGATTGTGCAGAATTTTAATATTACATCTGAGCCTAAAGGTGATAGCATCTCATGCAAGTTTGTTGGAAGCCCAGAGTTGAATAGGAGGAGTGGTTTTTCGGATATTTTCCGAGGTGGAAGTACATCTATTGATTATAGAGAGTTGGATGCCGACTTCACATTTCCAAGAGAGCAATCAGGAGCTGAGAATGATGACGAAGTTACCGAATCGAAGATATTGGCTTTCATTTTGGAAAAGGTACGTGTGTCCTCTGAATTGGGAATGTTTTCCGGGTTTTTGTTGAGTTCGATTAACTTTCCCATATATTGCCCAGGAAAATGATACGCATGACCGGTGTTTGTTAATGGTAAAAATGGAAATTGGTCAGCGTTCATAATTTTTCCTGAGTCGTTTTATGTTAATTAACACATCCATTCACCAGATGATAAAATTAACAACTTTTTAAGTTTTGTTTGCCTCCTTTTCTCCTGTTACTCCATTAAAAATAGGACCAATTCTAATTTCAAAATTTGCTCTGTTGCTGCTTCTCATGCAAGGCCTTAGAATTGAAGAAGCTGCAAACGCCTCTTTACGAATTCGACCACTCGTTGAACCTTGCTGTTACTCCTAGCCCTGTTGTTTCAGCGAACAAGGAAAACGTTGCAAGTAATTGCAACTTATCGGGTAATAGGGGAGTCAGTAGAAGGCTTTCTTCTACTTCCACTGATGATCCCGAGCCTGGAAGACGCATGTTGTCGTCGTCGAGTATTGGTGGTGTAAACTTCAACAACTCTTCTCAGGATGATGTTAGGGAGATTCTTCTCCATTCACCTAGAGATTCACTTACTCTTCTTCAACCAGGGTATGTGTGTATGTATGTATGTTATCCATTCTGTCTTTGGCACATATCTACATATATATATAATATATAATATATATACTTGAAAACATCACATATTTTCCTGAAATGATTGATGCCAGAAACAACAACTTATTCTTTGCATTTTTTTCTAGGTTCTCTGAGTCTGAGATACAGCAACAGAAGAAATGGAAAGAACAACTTGACAAAGAACTTCAAAGAGAACGAGGTAATTCGCTTCTTTTATTAAACATTTATTCAAGTTACCGTAAAACAACATTGATGTACATGGTCTTTAATGATCTAAGTCTTGTCGGCCTGATTTTGTTTCAGAGGAAAAGCCTCAATCGGGAGCCGTGAAAACATCATCTCGCAAGGATCTGCTCATGAATAAGCATAAAGAGCGATTTAGGTAAATAAATAAACGTAAGCTATCGATGATTTTGCATTCATCAAAATTTATCATGAGATGAGTATATATATCATGTTCTCTCAATAGATCGCTTGTATATTAACTACTTGTCTCTTGGATTGGTTGGTTGCCTTGAGTTCTTTTCTGCTGCTGGTTACCAAGTTTACAATGGCAATGGAAGTTAACAGATAAATATGCTTTTTTTTTTTATTCTTCTTACCGTGTCGAGAGAATCAGCACCAAGAAGCAAGTTGCTTTCTCACAAGCCGGTGGTGATCTCACTTTCGAAAGAGAGTCTCGATGCGGCGGTGTACATATAGCTCTATCGCATGTAGCCGATTTCGAAGACAACTATAGAAAGTGTGCAGTGAGGTCCACTACTGTCTCGGGCTTGGCATGTTCGATAAAATGATCTCAGATACGGTGGTATAATAATCTAACAACATCGGTTGCTGAATGACGCAATATGCATGGCAGTAAAAGATCCCATTAAACATGAAGAATACCCAAGATTGTGTATCACTTCCAAATATTTAGCTCACAAAACTGTTAACTGTAGGAAAAGTTTTCAAGGATGTCGATGATGAACATTGGAACTAAGATGTCTCAAAATTTATTTCGACAATATAAGAGAGTTGCCTGAGATTTCACATACAGAGTCTCAAAAGAAGCAAAAGCAGACCATATAGTAAAAAACAATAAAAATTGTGAATGTGGAAAACACTTACTGAGGCAGGCAACTCGGAAACCAAGTGCTAGAAGCTTATCAGATGGGATGCAGAAAGACATTTTAACAAACATAACCAAAATATGGAGAGCCCCAGACCAAGAAAGTTCCGTCATTTCAATCGAAGAGATTCATCACAGACCAATTAATTATCCAGATTTCGCAATGAAAAGATTGAAATGTAGCTTAATATGATAGAAAAGTTTCACCGTCTTCCGCAGAAAAGGCAATATGTAAGGGGCTTTTGACTTGAAAGAATCGCCTTAATAATAATGCTCAAGGAAACTTTAAGACAACATCAAGATTATTGCATTGCATGCATAAGAAGCCTTCCCTTGTCATAAGTCAAAATGAATGGTGGTGGAAATATGTCGAATAACATAGGCAAAAGAATGAGATAAACCAGCACTTTGAACGCAAGGATTAGTGTCACACAACGTGAAACATGAAATTCTTGGGCTGCCTGAAAGTGTTTTTACTGTTCTCCCCGTAGGTACACGAAATGAAATACAAGTAGGAGATGATGGTTCTCTACAAAAGAAATACTACAAAAGAGACTATTATATACAATTCCTGTGCCCAGAATCACTTCTTTCAATATCTGAGAAGGTCTGGTTCATCGCTGTCTCTTGCTAGGCGCTTCGTAGCTATCAGACCTTCTATTCTTGCCCTGATTGTGCCTGATCGATCTAAAGAATGAAAGCAATCCCTTAGAGCAATCGTGTTAAGGTTATGCTTGCGTATGATCTATAGTCAAAAGTAGTACCAAAACCTTCATTACTCTCAGATGCCAATAACACCAAAAGACGAATTTGTCGTAGCTCACGACTTCATGACTCTTCATTATACGTAAAATGATTGAATCGATCTTACAATGTCTGTCCCTGATAACTCCCTCCATGATCTCCCATTTCTCGACCACGTGAGGGAAAGGAATCTGCCCATTTACATTAACAAAATCTTTTTTGTAAGGTTTATTTCTTTTACGCACGCACAAATATGAATAGTAGGAATTAGGAATAAAACCTTGATGCTCCTCTTTCTATCAGTAAATTTCGAATTACACTCGAAACTGTCACTTGGAGAAACCGTTTTATTGTTCGGCTCGTTTTAAGTATCTTATATTTGGCACACGAAAGCGAATGAAGCAGCCCCACAAGATCATCATCATCATCAGATAGGTTGAACCGAGATTTAATACCCTGATAACTCAGTTGATGTGAACAAACGCTATCTTGCGGTTGTTCAACGAGTCATCAGATCGATTGAGTTATCAGGATATTAAATCTCGGTTGAACCTATCTGATGATGATGATGATGATGATATTGTGAGGCTACTTTATTCGCTTTCGTGCGCCAAATATAAGATATTTAAAAAGGAGCCAAACAATAAAACGGTTTCTCCAAGTGACAGTTTCGAGTGTAATTCGAAATTTACTGATAGAAAGAGGAGCATCAAGGTTTTATTCCTAATTCCTACTATTCATATTTGTGCGTGTAAAAGAAATAAACCTTACAAAAAATTTTTGTTAATGTAAATGGGCAGATTCCTTTCCCTCACGTGGTCGAGAAATGGGAGATCATGGAGGGAGTTATCAGGGACAAACATTGTAAGATCGATTCAATCATTTTACGTATAATGAAGAGTCTTGAAGTCGTGAGCTACGACAAATTCGTTTTTTTGGTGTTATTGGCATCTGAGAGCAAGTTTTGGTACTACTTTTGGCTATAGATCATACGCAAGCATAACCTTAACACGATTGCTCTAAGGGATTGCTTTCATTCTTTAGATCGATCAGGCAACAATCAGGGCAAGGATTGAAGGTTTGATAGCTACCAAGCGCCTAGCAAGAGACAGCGATGACCAGACCTTCTCAGATCTTTCTGGGCACAGGAATTGTATATTATAGTCTCTTTTGTAGTAATTCTTTTGTAGAGAACCACCATCTCCTACTTGTATTTCATTTCGTGTATCTACGGGGAAAACAGTAAAAACACTTTCAGGCAGCCCAAGAATTTAATGTTTCACGTTGTGTGATACTGATCCTTATTATTAAGGCGATTCTTTCAAGTCAAAAGCCCCTTACATATTGCCTTTTCTGCGGAAGACAGTGAAACTTTTCTATCATATTAAGCTTGTTACATTTCAATCTTTTCATTGCAAAATCTGGATAATTAATTTGTCTCTGATGAATCTCTTCAATTGAAATGACAGAACTTTCTTGGTTTGGGGCTCCCCATATTTTGGTTAGGTTTGTTAAAATGTCTTTCTGCAGAGGTGAAACTTGCTCTGTCTCTCTCTCTCGTTCAACAGAGGTGTTGGAAAACGAAAGCTTATATTCGCTCGTTCTCTGTCTCGAAACCCTAATTAGAATGATATCAAAACACCAAATCGAACACCGAAAAATAAAACTCTAATTTTTACCTTAAACCCCAAATTCAAGCACTAACCAAAGAAATTAACATTGCCCGGCATGGAATCCTTGAAGAAATGCCCCTTACGAAGCCCTAAGCTCTACATTAACCCCAAATGCCAAAAAAATCGAAAAATATAAAAAAAAAATGAAGCTTACAGTAGCTCGTTCGTTCCTTCTGATGCGTTCAACAATGGTGGAAGCTTGCTCGTGAAAGCTTGCTCGTGGAAGCTTGCTCGTTCGCTCTCGGTACACTGATGTTTTAAAGTGAAAGCTTGCTCGTTCGTTCGTCATCTCTCTCTTGTTCTCTGATTTGAAAGTGAAATGGTAAAAGTTGGGGTGTTGATTAATTCAATAGGTTTTTTGGTAAATATTTATGTTTTACAAGGCTAAAAATGTCCATTAGGTAGGTATTTGATATAAATGTTTGAAATGGGGAGTTTGATGATAATAAAGTGGGGGGTGGGGAGTTAGTTGATTGGTAGTTTGGAGAGGAGGGATTTAAGTGTAGATTTGCCTTCCAAATTTGAGAAAAATCTACATTTTGTATGGGAATTTATAGATATTTTAGCTTTAATCACACAAGATTAAATTTAAAAAATTAGGAAATTTTTTTTTTAATACCATTAGAAGCATACCATGTAAAGGCTCTTGCGCTAGGTATATCATATTAGGGAAACTCTATTCACGCCCCCTAGAATTCTATTTAGACTCCCTTATTTATTATCACCCACTATTTATTACAAAAGTTATTTATTATCACACACAATTTATTACAAAAAGTGATTTCTTCAACTTTCGAAACCATCAACCAGCCTTCGATCCCATCTCCACTATTATTTAGATAATATTGACAGTGATGATATGATAACTATTATTTATTTTAAATCTTTCTACACGTTTATTATCAAATGTGTAAAATTAAAACTCAGGCCATTATTGGCTTGGTCACGGGATACAATCATACATTATATTATTTATAACTTAAAAAATATAAAGAAAAGTTATATTACAAATTACAAGTCAATGTTTAAAATATATATTAATCATTACTTATACAATGGTTCTATTTTGTATTTTAATCTATTAGTTTGTTTTTTTTACTAAAATATTTTGTATTAGCTATATTTTTTGACAAATTCTTTATTAAGCAGTTTGTCTCAGACGTAATGTATAAATTTAGAAAAAAAAACAAAAAGATCGTCAACAATATCACAACTATATTATATTTTATTTAATGTTTTAATAATTCGAAAAAGGTAAAGACGAGAACCTGTCATATTACTGTATGAAAATCTAATTTCATGAAGGGGTATTTCCTACCAACTATCATGCCTAACCGTTTAGATATCAATATTAATCTTTACCTAATAGCTACTATTTCTGTATTTATTCAAGTTCATTTGTTTATGGTGATAAGAAATATTATATGACATTTTTATTTTTATAAAATAAATTTATTAATACATATTAGATATTAATATTTTTATAGTTAATGTAAAAGTGTAGATTAATTTAACATGGTAGTATTGGAACGAGTGGGTCCCACCGGAAGCATTAAATATTAGCACAATTAATATGCATTCAACGAGTTAATAAAAAATTTACTAAATTTATTATTGTTGAATAAAATGTAAGAAAAAGAATTCATATAAATAACTTTTACAAATTCCAAAGTTATTTCACCCCCCTAAGGGGTGCCAATAGTAGCACCCCATCATATTATTGCATGCACCTCCTGAATTTATTTTTTCAAGAGTAAGTTATTTAACTTTTAACTAAATAATAAATGTGATGATCATCACAATACTTGAGAGAAGTTAAGAGTAAAGGTGACCAGTCAAGTGATCCTTGGCTAGCAAACACGAAATTTTTGCATCCATGTAAGACCTAATCTTCTCATACTACGGACATGATGCAGTATTAATTGCCTAATGCTTCTACGGCTTTGAATGCTCCTCCTCACTCCTCAGTGATGAGTTCAAGGGTTTTTTCCTATTTATAGAGCCATTGAGATTCCAAGGGAAAATGAGATCCATAATCTATGTTTTGACAAAAAATTACTCTTCTTTGCAGTTCTTACCATCTATCTGACTTTCTAACGCTTAAGAGAGAATATGTTCTTCAACAGAGAATACCTAAATCATCACATCATCGACATAGAATTTCAAATTTTGATCGCTAGGCTTGCTACAAACGTGTTCCCTGACCTTTGGACAAGAAATTATCATAGACCAACCACATTCAATGGTCACATATTGGAAATAAGGACCACGATCAAAATGTCAATTGTGTTCTTCTTTCACTTATTTCAATTGGATTGGGCTGTTTTTAATACCGAAGTACATTGGACCTAGCAGTCGTTTGGGCCATTTCCCCCCTAAAATTAACTATTCAAAGTATTATTGATTTCAGATATTTAAATGTTGTAATAATTTGCAATATTACGGGGGCCTTTGTGTTATTTTGCTCAAATTATCTAATTTATAATATGCATGCATTATTGCACGGTGACCAACTGTCTCTATTCTAACATAATAACATATGATCAAAATACGCCAAGGACAAAGACCGAGGCCACAATCAAAGATTGGAATAGTGTTATTAAATAAGTTAGCTTATTGTTTTGTTCTTGCACAACTTGTCAATTCATTATTGCCAATAATTCGAATCTTGACGTCACCATTATTTATGTGCTTTCGGAAAGTCCAAAAGTCACTTGTGCCCTCAGATAATTCAAAGAAACATGGGTAAATTCCTTATCAGTCCCACTTGAAGTTTAAACTTCCTCTTAAATACCCCTCGAATTATTTCTTCCTGTTCAGTACCCTTCTGTTAAAAGTTTCCTATTTAATACCCAAAATGCTTGAAAAGACGAAAATAACCCTTCCTTAAGGATTTAAAAAACTTTCAGATTATTACATCACATGTAGAAGGTATTATACCATGAAAACAACTAATTATACCCAAAATCGAACATATAATTCTACCAATAAAAATAGATATTATACCAATTGTTTCAATTTTTATACCAAGTCAAATTTAAAATTATTATACCAATTGTTATTATTATTATACCAACAAATAGTGTTATTATAATTTTATATATGAAATAATCTTTGTACATCATACCACGAACGGCGGATATTATACCAACAAAAGGGAATATTATACCAACAAATATTCAAATAATTATACCAATAAATTCAATTATTATACCAATAAACTCATTTTTATATTATTATTTTTCCATTCAATTTTTTACTATTATACCAACAAAAGATCGCATTATACAAACTGTTTTAGCTATTCTACCCGAATTACATTGTATAATATCGTACCAAAAAACTTGTTTGTTATACCACCATATATTTGACTAAATGTGCATATAAATATACCAACACATGATACGATTATACCAACAGTTTTGGTTATTATACCAACAAATACTGAATGATTTTAACAATTATTATACCAATAAAAGATCTAATTATACTAATACAATTGGTTATCCTACCATTATTTTACAATTAGAGGACCTAATTATATGGTATAATTTACTCAGTTTCTGGTATAATAGTAAAATTAGTTGGTATAATCTCCAATTTTGCTCTATAAAATTAATATAACTATATTTATTGGTATAATAACGAAGAAAGGTGGTATAATAACGAAAATATATGGTATAATTTTCACAACTTCTGGTATAATTGCAAAAATTAGTTGGTATATAATTCAATTTTGCTGTATAAAATTAAAATAACAATATTTATTGGTATAATAGCGAAAATAGATGATATAATCTCCTCAATTTCTGGTATAATAGCAAAATTAGTTGGTATAATCTGCAATTTTTCTGTATAAAATTAATATAACTATATTTATTGGTATAATAACGAAGAAAGATGGTATAATAACGAAAATATATGGTATAATTTTCACAATTTCTGTTATAATTGAAAAAAATAGTTGGTATATAATTCAATTTCGCTGTATAAAATTAAAATAACAATATTTATTGGTATAATAGCAAAAATAGATGGTATAATCTCCTCAATTTCTGGTATAATAGCAAAATTAGTTGGTATAATCACCAATTTTTCTATATAAAATTAATATAACTATATTTATTGGTATAATAACGAAGAAAGGTGGTATAATAACGAAAAATATATGGTATAATTTTCTCAATTTCTGGTATAATTGCAAAAATTAGTTGGTATATAATTCAATTTCGCTGTATAAAATTAAAATAACAATATTTATTGGTATAATAGCGAAAATAGATGGTATAATCTCCTCAATTTCTGGTATAATAGCAAAATTAGTTGGTATAATCTGCAAATTTTCTGTATAAAATTAATATAACTATATTTATTTGTATAATAACGAAGAAAGGTGGTATAATAACGAAAATATATGGTATAATTTTCACAATTTCTGGTGTAATTGCAAAAATTAGTTGGTATATAATTCAATTTCGCTGTATAAAATTAAAATAACAATATTTATTGGTATAATAACGAAAATAGATGGTATAATCTCCTCAATTTCTGGTATAATAGCAAAATTAGTTGGTATAATCTCCAATTTTCCTGTATAAAATTAATATAACTATATTTATTGGTATAATAACGAAGAAATGTGGTATAATAACGAAAATATATGGTATAATTTTCACAATTTCTGGTATAATTGCAAAAGTTAGTTGGTATATAATTCAATTTCGCTGTAAAATTAAAATAACAATATTTATTGGTATAATAACGAAAATAGATGGTATAATCTCCTCATTTCTGGAATAATAGCAAAATTAGTTGGTATAATCTCCAATTTTCCTGTATAAAATTAATATAACTATATTTATTTGTATAATAACGAAGAAAGGTGGTATAATAACGAAAATATATGGTATAATTTTCACAACTTCTGGTATAATTGCAAAAATTAGTTGGTATATAATTCAATTTCGCTGTATAAAATTAAAATAACAATATTTATTGGTATAATAGCGAAAATAGATGGTATAATCTCCTCAATTTCTGGTATAATAGCAAAATTATTTGGTATAATCTGCAATTTTTCTGTATAAAATTAATATAACTATATTTATTGGTATAATAACGAAGAAAGATGGTATAATAACGAAAATATATGGTATAATTTTCACAATTTCTGGTATAATTGCAAAAATAGTTGGTATATAATTCAATTTTGGTGTATAAAATTAAAATAACAATATTTATTGGTATAATAATGAAAATAGATGGTATTGTGTTGAACTTATCATTAAGGAATTATAACTATATTCTTTTCAAGTTGGTTCGATGTTATTATGTTGAACTTATCATTAAGGAGTAATAACTATCTTTTTTTGGGACAATTGTTGAACTTGTTTGTTATACCAACATCAATGATTGTAGTGTTGAACGATTGGCATCAGTGTTGAACTATATTTCTAGTAGAATTGCAGTGTTTATAATGTTTCTTCGAGGGCATCTGTGTTGAACTTGACTGTTATACCAACATCAAGTAATTATAACTATATTCTTTAGCAAATAAACTTGATTGTTATACATAGTCTTTCACTCTTGCTATAAAACAATCGTTACAACTATTATATTCGATCGAACTAATAATTTGGTAGAACTAATGCAAAGATTATACCAATTGTAAATTTGGATCAAGTAGAAAATGCAGAATCGTTAGTATCTTTCATTCACTGTCAATATGCTTTTTGTCAATGATTGATTCACTGTAAATTGGTCGAAATGCAGAATCGTTTCTATCATTTGATTTGTATATCAGTCGAATCATATCACATATGGTCAACATCTTACTCTGAAACTAGTTGACTCAACATATGAAATACGTTCATCAATCAATCAATCAATCAATTTATGATGTTACTTTCACGACGTGTTTTAATTATAAATTGGTACTAGTATAATTCGTTAGACCAGAAATTGAATTATATACCAACTAATTATTGCAATTATACCAGAAATTGTGAAAATTATACCATATATTTTCGTCATTATACCATCTTTTTCGTTACTATACCAATAAATATAGTTATATTAATTTTATACAGAAAAATTGGAGATTATACTAACTAATTTTGCTATTATACCAGAAATTGAGGAGATTATACCATCTATTTTCGTAATTATACCAATAAAAATTGTTATTTTAATTTTATACAGCGAAATTGAATTATATACCAACTATTTTTTGCAATTATACCAGAAATTGTGAAAATATTACCATATATTTTCGTTATTATACCACATTTCTTCGTAATTATACCAATAAATATAGTTATACAGAAAAATTGCAGATTATACCAACTAATTTTGCTATTATACCAGAAATTGAGGAGATTATACCATCTATTTTTGCTATTATACCAATAAATATTGTTATTTTAATTTTATACAGGGAAATTGAATTATATACCAACTAATTTATGCAATTATACCAGAAATTGTGAAAATTATACCATATATTTTCGTTATTATACCACCTTTCTTCGTTATTATACCAATAAATATAGTTATATTAATTTTATACAGAAAAATTGCAGATTATACAAACTAATTTTGCTATTATACCAGAAATTGAGGAAATTATACCATCTATTTTCGCTATTATACAAATAAATATTGTTATTTTAATTTTATACAGCGAAATTGAATTATATACCAACTAATTTTTGCAATTATACCAGAAATTGTGAAAATTATACAATATATTTTCGTTATTATACCACATTTCTTCCTTATTATACCAGTAAATATAGTTATATTAATTTTATACAAAAAAATTGGAGATTATACCAACTAATTTTGCAATTATACCAGAAATTGAGGAGATTATACCATCTATTTTCGTTATTATACCAATAAATATTGTTATTTTAATTTTATACAGCGAAATTGAATTATATACCAACTAATTTTTGCAATTATACCAGAAATTGTGAAAATTATACAATATATTTTCGTTATTATACCACATTTCTTCCTTATTATACCAGTAAATATAGTTATATTAATTTTATACAAAAAAATTGGAGATTATACCAACTAATTTTGCTATTATACCAGAAATTGAGGAGATTATACCATCTATTTTCGTTATTATACCAATAAATATTGTTATTTTAATTTTATACAGCGAAATTGAATTATATACCAACTAATTTTTGGAATTATACCAGAAATTGAGAAAATTATACCATATATTTTCGTTATTATACCACCTTTCTTCGTTATTATACCAATAAATATAGTTATATTAATTTTATACAGAAAAATTGGTGATTATACGAACTAATTTTGCTATTATACCAGAAATTGAGGAGATTATACCATCTATTTTCGCTATTATACCAATAAATATTGTTATTTTAATTTTATACAGCGAAATTGAATTATATACCAACTAATTTTTACAATTATACCAGAAGTTGTGAAAATTATACCATATATTTTCGTTATTATATCACCTTTCTTCGTTATTATACCAATAAATATAGTTATATTAATTTTATACAGGAAAATTTTTAGATTATACCAACTAATTTTGCTATTATACCATAAATTGAAGAGATTATACCATCTATTTTCGTTATTATACCAATAAATATTGTTATTTTAATTTTATACAGCGAAATTGAAACCAACTAATTTTTGCAATTATGCCAGAAATTGTGAAAATTATACTATATATTTTCGTTATTATACCACATTTCTTCGTTATTATACCAATAAATATAGTTATATTAATTTTATACAGGAAAATTGGAGATTATACCAACTAATTTTGCTATTATACCAGAAATTGAGGAGATTATACCATCTATTTTCGTTATTATACCAATAAATATTTTTATTTTAATTTTATACAGCGAAATTGAATTATATACCAACTAATTTTTGCAATTATACCAGAAATTGAGAAAATTATACCATATATTTTCGTTATTATACCACCTTTCTTCGTTATTATACCAATAAATATAGTTATATTAATTTTATACAGAAAAATTGGTGATTATACCAACTAATTTTGCTATTATACCAGAAATTGAGGAGATTATACCATTTATTTTCGTTATTATACCAATAAATATTGTTATTTTAATTTTATACAGCGAAATTGAATTATATACCAACTATTTTTTTTCAATTATAACAGAAATTGTGAAAATTATACCATATATTTTCGTTATTATACAATCTTTCTTCGTTATTATACCAATAAATATAGTTATATTAATTTTATACGGAAAAATTGCAGATTATACCAACTAATTTTGCTATTATACCAGAAATTGAGGAGATTATACCATCTATTCTCGTTATTATACTAATAAATATTGTTATTAATTTTATACAGCGAAATTGAATTATATACCAACTATTTTTTGCAATTATAACAGAAATTGTGAAAATTATACCATATATTTTCGTTATTATACCATCTTTCTTCGTTATTATACCAATAAATATAGTTATATTAATTTTATACAGAAAAATTGGAGATTATACCAACTAATTTTGCTATTATACCAGATGAGGAGATTATACCATCTATTTTCGTTATTATACCAATAAATTGTTATTTTTATTTTATACAGCGAAATTAAATTAGTTGACTTGTTGGTATAATGTTGATGTCTGTGAGTATAATTTCATATATAGTGTTTTTAAGTACAATAACTGAAACAGTTGGTATAATATCAACTTCTGTTAGTATAATTGTCAGAAATTGGATTGAAACATCATAATGTAATAAATTGGTTTGTTGGTATAATATTATGCTCTACTGGTATAATTTTCAGAATACTTTTATGGTTAAATTTTCGTATTTGTTGGTATAATTGTCGGTCTTTGTGGTATAATTTGAGTATTTCAGATTTAACAATAACTTAAAATTACATTATTTACTGGTATAATGTTGATATCATATGGTATAATTAACCATTTTTAGGTACAATTATTTGAATATTTTGTTGGTGAAATTTTGGATTTTGATGGTATAATTTTCGTCTTTGTGGGTATAATGTAGAAAGATCAATTCGTATGATAACTCTTATTTCTTAGTATAATTTTGACATCTATTGGTATAATACTCTTAAATTTAACTAGATATGATAATGTCCACTGTTGGTATAATAACTATGTCTATTAGTAAAATAGTATATTTCTTGTCTGGCATAATAACATCTTTTGTTGGTGGAATAATCGCGTCTCATGGTATAATATTCTGAAAATTGTTTTGCAATTGTAAAGAAAGGTTATTTCCGTCATTTCAATGTTTGGGGTATTAAATAGGAAACTTTTCACAGATGGGTACTGATCAGGAAGAAAAAATTCGTAGGGTATTTAAGAGGAAGTTTAAACTTGAAAGGGGACTGATAGGGAATTTACCCAAGAAACATTTACATCATGGCCATACGTTTATTCGAACGATTTAATAATGACCATTAATTACGTTTTCTTTCGAAATTGCATGGAGGAAAAAGTAAGCGTGATATTTACTTGCTAATCGCAATAGCCTATCTCTAATAATTCGTGTCGTTTTATGAGAATGTTTCGTATATTCAAAGAGTAATACGCATGCTAATTGCTATACCTTACACATGTAGTAGGGTTAATTAGCAACTCGAATTTTATCAAACACTATCCATTTACTTTCTATCTATATATAATATAGAAAAACACAAACACGATGAATTGCAATTTATTACAACCATGGCTTTGTACATAAATCGAAATATCATAAAATAAAGCCACGAGTAGCTTATTCATCAATCAACATGGATAGAAAATCTCTAACAACAAAGCCACACACAAACAATCATCAACACATGAATAACGCATCGCTAGAAGCCGCCATAGCCAACGACGACTGTTGATGATTATTATTACCACCGCCGCCGCCGTACATCATCCAATCCCAAGATGGGCCCATCAAGAAATCATCACTCTCCTTACAATAATCACGACGGTGATCGAAGGAGAAAGAAGCATCAGAAACATTATTATTATTATTACATGCCGACGTTGACCCCATGAAGAAGTCAACGATTTCATGGAGAGCCTCGAGCCTCTGCTTCAGTTCTGACATCTGAGCCCTAAGGATCGAATTCTCAGACTCGACGTCCAAACACGCCCTAACTGCGTAGTCGATCTTTGAGAAAATCAATCGATTCTCAGCCGTCAGATTCATCGCCCGCCCCATAAGATCGTCGGCGAGCTTCTTCTTCCTCATCCTCGATCGCCGAGCAGATTCTCTGTTCGATAGCATTCGTTTGCGCTTTCTCTCGTCGAGAATCGGAGAAACCCTTTGTTGTTCTTCGCCGCCCAAAAGCGAGCTTGTCGATGACGTCGAGTTAGTTGTTGCAGTGCTAGGAGAAGAAGCAGCCATGTTGTAATAAAACTGAACTATATGTATATATATGTGTGTGTGTAATAATGTTATTAATAATTGTAATAAAAGGCAATAAATAAGACTTAGCTCAAATGGATGTTGTAATAATGGATTTTATGAGAAAACATAGAACCAATAGAGGAAGACGACGGAGAAAGATTGAACGAGGTGGGAACGGCGAAAGAGTGAAGAGTTTATGATGAATCCGCCGAGGAGAATTTCGATCAGTGCATTCGACATGAGTTATTTTTGTTCTTGGATTTGTTTAGCAGAAGAAGATGATTACACATGAAATATATGAAAGAGGGTTCTTATGATATAGGGAAGATGATAAATATTTATTGTATGAAGATGATAATATTTAGTTTAGTAAAGAAGGAAGAAGAAGAATAGGGAGAAGGGGACTTTGGAATGCGTTGGAGGTGGAATTTATGCACTTGGGAAAAGGAGGCCTTTATGAAAAAAGGGAATAAAGTCGAGGGTATGCATATATAAGCAATCATCTATATTGTTTAAAATAATTTCGCAAAATGGTGAGCCACTATAATATGTTTATCGTCACGGGGAAACATGGTGGCTTGCTTAAAATTAAAAAAAAAATGAAAGGAAAAGGAAAATATACGTTTAAAAAGCACCACCTCTCTTTTTTCCAAAAAGTAAGAGAAATAATGTGATGGAATTTTTAGCCTAGTGGTTGCGGAGAGTTATTAAATTTTTTGGTCACGAATTTAAATTACATCGCTGACGATGCTCATGTGATTTGGGACGAAAAGCATGAACTACGAGGATTAATAATTCCGTTGGATTTCACATATGAAATTTAACTTTTCAGACCGAATTTAATCGAAGTGCAGTGATAAAAAAGAAAGAACCAACCTCTCTGTTCTCCCGGGCAGATATTTGTATAGGGATAAAAGGTTGTAATATTTTGTGTGGTATCACTTACAAGAAAAAAAATATATTGTATATATAGATACGGAACCATATTTTTTCGGACCACACATTGATCAATCTTGCTGTCGGATCTGAAATTGTTCCTTTCACGAAGATAATTTTTTTTTGGGAAAAATTATAAAACTGGGTCACTCACTAAGTATGCCAACGATTTTGGGTCACTATGTTTGCCAGTTATAAAACTAGATCACTAAGTATGTATATAGTAACAAAATTGGGTCGCTGACCTCTTTTTTCTTATTATATACCTACTTAGTGATCCAAATTTGTAACTACATACATACTTAGTGACCTAGTTTTGTTACTAAATATATACTTAGTGACCTAGTTTTATAAGTAGTGACCCAATTTTGTTACTATATACATACTTGGTGACCTAGTTTTGTAACTGACAAACATAGTGAACCAAAATCAGAAAATGGTATACTTAATGACCCATTTTAAAAATTTTGCCCTTTTTTTTTCTTAAAAGAAATATTACCTACCCTTCTTCACTAGATGCTTATAGCACAACATCATTATCTTAAGCAGTTTGTGTCTTAAAACATTGAACTAGTAGTGAGTGGTCAATAATCCACGATTGAATATCTATGATAATATGAGATCTCAAAATGCTTCGCTCGTTCAATCAGAATCAGAATCTTGATTCGCCGACGATCTCACCGATCTCCGTCGACCCTCTAAATAATCATCATCTTCGTCGCCTTCTACGCGTTTGTTCGCCTCGATCATTCCTGAGAATACAACCACGAGTTCGTTAATACAAAAAAAGATGAAGCGTTTCGCATTTACGTGCTCGAATTACACACCTTTCTTCAGCAGAAGATTCTCCAAAGTCTTTGTTGGGAAATCGTCATTTCCTCCCAAAGCTTCGAACCCCACAATCCTAGCCATCGCAACTCCTTTACTGGGTCGATCCAAAGAGAACGGTGAATTTAGAAATGGGCATAAAATGTAAGAAATTTACACAACAGTAATAATATAAAAAGGGACGGACCCAAAAAGGACGACGCAGGGCAAAGTTTTGATTTTTAGCTTAGCGATGAAGAAAGGAGCATTCTGCCAAAAAAGAGGACGAACGGTTTTAAAAGAATGGAACTTTATTAGCTTCTTTACATACTTTTTTCCACTGAATAAAGCATTAGAAATGCAGATATGAAAAGTATAAGTTCGTACACTGACCTCAGCATCCACCTTGATGAATTTGGTGCTAAAGTGTCTTGGCGCGAGGGCCTTCAGATGCTTATCCGTAATTCTACAAAGATCCACCATAATGATATAAGAATAGGAAGATGCTAAACTAAATCTATCGTTGAATTTCAACAAATCTCTCAAACGATTCTTCCATGTCAGTTATCCAATATAATCCCCTTAGAAAGATCAAATCAGAACTTAAAACCCAATCCCTGCTATCACATAATAGAATACGAAGTCCACTTGTCAGATTCCTACGTAGCGTTTGAACTGAAAATCTTCTATGATATTATAAACTACATCCCTTACTTCAATAGATTGTGAAAAGGGAAAGTGTCCTTACTTGCAGCGGTAGAACTCTCGATGGTAGAAATGACAAACAACCTTTTCACTTGCGGTTACTTCGCCCAAAAAGTCTGCCTCGGCGATCTCCGTATACTCTCCGTGCCCTTTGGTCGTCAACGCTTGCCGCTTTTCGGCTTCTTTCTGCAAAAAAAAAATGCAAAAACCAAAATTACAGACTGCAAAAGAGGATCATCCGTATACCCATTAGCTTAAATGTAGTTTTGTAAAGTCAAGTAATGGACCTTAAGTGCTGCGATTCTGTCAGCATGAAGCTTTTCCAGCTCAGGATCCTGAAAGAAACTGGGACATGAAAAAAGGGAGGACGATTTTCGACGTAAAAGGCGTGAAAAAGAGAAATGTGTACTACTTACGTCCATCAATTCGTCCAAATCTACTTCATCGTTGGCCGAGGAAGATGTATTGGCCTTTTCTTGAGCAAGAATTTCCTGCCATGAAAGGCACAGCTATGATATCTACAAGATTTCAATTTATTCCCAAAGATTGGAAGAACAACCCATAATTCAGGCAGAATTTGATTAATTTGGGGTCAAATATGATACTTAAGGAGTTTGAATCTGAACTCCAAGCAGTATATAGAGTAAAGCTGTCAAAAATCCTAATTAAAATCATGAAACTCATATTGCATTTAGGAAATGGCAGTAACAGTTGATCAAATCGATTGCGGACAAACCACCAACATTTTGTTTCCAAACAGCATCAGAATCATCAATTTCAGCAGCAAAGTCATCGAGCCACAATTTTTTTTTTGGAAGAATTGGAAAAAAAAAAAGATATATAATTAACGACACCAAGATCAGACCTTTTGGTAATCGCGAGCAGCAGCAGCCATTACATTGCCGAAAGCCAAATTAGAAAGCGTCGATTTCACTGAATCTGGATCCATTCTCTCTTTTCCGCAGCTGAAACTAAAAAAATCTAATACGAATACAAATTAGATATAACTTGCAATGAGATCAAACCAATCCTTAGAGAACTTGATCAGTACGAGGAAGCTACAAACAAAGATCGCGCTCGAGCGTCGAGCTGAATTCAATCTCCTGGGAGTACTCTTGTTCTTACTATCTTATGAGGGCTGTTGTGCAATAAACCTAATGTTTGGGCCTTACTGCGCAATTTTCAAAAATTATTCATGGGCTTCGGCCTTTCTTTACAAGGCCCACCAATGTAGGAAAAAATCGGCTTTATATGGATGAGATGTGATTTTAACTTTTAAGAACAAAAAAAAAACACATCTTTCTGCATGTAATAACGTTGGTTCAAGCAAAACACCAACGTATATTTAGTTCTTGAAAAAAATTTGTATAATTTAAATAAAACACTTGGATAATCTTTTATTTAAGAAGGAAAAATAAGCACGCCAAGCATCTCCTAATACATTCACTTATCCAAAGCAGCGCCAACAGACAACAAAACGGAAAGATTATTCGAAGCATTCTTCAAAGCCTGGGCAAGCTTCGCCGGAGCTTTCCCGTCGAAGGCGTCGTCGCAGTCCGTCACGTCGGTGAGGGCCGCCGACGCGTACGTCCTAAAGCTGCCGACGTCACCGCTCTTCAAAACGTCCCTGCACTGATTTATGAAGTCGAGGGCGTCGTTGAAGCTGCTGACGCAGTCGTCGACGGCCCCTTTGTTGCCTTTGTTCTCGACGGATTTCGCCGCCGGTATGGCGGCTTTGGTGGCCGCCGCCGACTGGTCGATGGAGATCTGACCCAGAACGTTGAGGTTCGCCCCCCGGGACCTCGGGTCGGATCTCAGTGCCTTGTTGCAGCCAGACGGGTCGGGCACGACGGTGCAGACTTGGGTTATGAGGTCGGCGTCGGCGAGGTAAGATGAATGGGCGAGGAAGATGGCGGCGACGAGGAAGATGAGAGGAGAGTGTTTTGAGATCGTCGTCATTGTTTCTTTCTTAATTCTTTATTTTTTTTTTAATGTCTAAGCCCTAATAAACATGTCTGTGTGTGTGTATATATATTTATATACGTAGTGTTTTGAAGTTATTATGGAAGGTTTTTATGTGTGCTATGTCAAAAAGTTATACATGGTATGAAGTATATTTTCTTGAAGAAAAGAGTCGTAATATTACTGCTATTACTTATTTTTATTGTAAGATTGTTGACTAATTTATGATACTCCGAATTATTACGTACTCTTTGTTTTCCAATATGGATAAGTACGTGAACAGCATATAAGTATTAATTTGTACAACTGTTATTACCATTGTCAATTATCACATCTCTTTTTATTGGCATGAAGATCCCACGAAATTAGTGAAAATTAATTGCAATATTAAGTATCGTAGTTAACATTGTAAGGAAGGGCCAAATCTTCAGTTATCCTCTTTATTACTAGTCCAATATATACATCCCTGTTATCAGACTGAAAATCCATTGAAATTAGTCAAAATTAATTGTAATAATCATCGCGTAACATTCTAAGGATATACTCTCAGTATGAGAAATGCAGTTTAATATTGGCATGATACTTTTAATTATTATTTAAGTTTATTGTTAACATGAAGCATCAAACCTTGATCATAATCTTGACGAAAAAGATCGAAGAGATGAAGAGAATTTCAGAACTCGAACGTGTATATTGGATTGCGAGAGCTGCAACTTTTTCTGATTAAAAGAAATTTTTATTTGAGTCATGATTAATTCGTACACAATAAATTGAAAAATGGTGTCGTTGTGCATCTCCAAGATTGAGCTGCTACACAGCTTTGACTCAAAAACGAATGAATAAGCACAAATAGTAATAATACGAATAAAGAGCTGTATATTTCTGACCGTTCCTTTCTTTGTCTCTTACTCTCTTCACCTAACCTCGGAAGCCCTTTTTAGCTTCAGTTCTAAACGATAAGCTGGGCTAACACTCGACTCAATTTAAATATGTTATCCGTTTTTATCAGACCAAACGCATCTGTTAACCTCAATACACTCTGCCAATCAAGAAATTGTCAGAAGCCCAGCTATATTCTGACCAAAAGATTGGATTTTTCGAGGGAATTCGATCGTAGAAGGACTTTTCCTGCGATGAAGAATCTGAATTTGATCGAGGGTTTCGACATGGCCAGGCACGCGGGCATCAGCGATGAGGGGTTCCAATCATTCGATCAAGAATCTTTAGTGCCTGGGCCTTTAAATGTTCAAGCTGGTGGGTTCGAATCTACTCTCAATAATCTGGTAAAAAGTCTTCGATTTTTTTTCCCCAATAGTATTATGCTTTAATTTTTCGAAGCTAGGACAGCATAGTCTAAGCTTGTTGGGGGCTCTTACATTGTTTCTGATGACCCTCTTACTTGCCCTAAAATTTGGTATAGAGCAAGTGGATCATAGCAGCAACGTTTGTTTCAGTAGTCCTATTGAGGCATGACCCTGAATCTTTATGGGCATGCATTGGCTCCGTGCTAAATGCGACTCTTTCCGTCGCATTAAAGAAGGTATTTAACCAAGAACGACCCGTTTCCGCTTCGAAACCCGACCCGGGAATGCCTTCTTCTCACGCCCAGTCCATTTTTTACACGTTCGTCTACCTCACTTGGTCTTGTAAGCTTCAACCATCTTGACCTTTTTAATGATTTCCCATGTCAAAGTTGACTTTAGCTTTCTGATTCACTTGAAAAAAGACCGCTGATTTGTTGCCCGTCGAATGCATTTTTACGTCGCTGCAGTGGCTGAGAGATACGGCGTGAATGGATTTACAGTTACGCTAAGTGGGCTGCTCTTCGTCGTCAGTTCTTACTTTGTAAGTGAACAGAACTGAACTGTCTGAACCAAACTATATCAGTTGAGGTTATAGAGAGAATATAGCTGATGATTTATTTGTGCGTGTGTGTGCAGTCATGGCTAAGAGTTTCTCAGCAGTTTCATACCGTAAGCCAGATTGTAGTTGGGGCAGTTTTAGGATCGATTTTCTCGATCTTTTGGTTCTTGGCTTGGGATAATATCGTATTCGATTTATATACTTCGACCGTGTGGATGAGAGCAGTGGTAGTTCTTGGAGCAGCTTCGTTCTCTTTGGCTTTTCTTCGTCATGTCTACGAATCATGGATTAAGCACGAAAGATGATTCTGTAAAATGTAGGGGATTTCTGAGTCTTGTTCTGTACATTGTAGAAACAGTTCTCTGTTAACAAATTCAAGAAACTGTTTCTTCATTCTTCTTTCTGGTATAATATAGGGAACAATTCAACAGCACAAATTTCATATTGGCCTACGAGATTTAACAATCTCTCTGACGCATTTCGTCGAACAGTTGGCTTTCCTGCAAGGGCAATATTGGTAATTCGATGTTCTCTTCTATTCGAAAGCCCAATGGGCTTTTCATAATAAAGGCCCAATAGATATAACTGTGTCCCCTCACACAAGAAAAGAACAACACAGCTCATCGTTTTATAATTCATATTCGCTGATTTGAAGGAAGGGAAGACGAAGAAAATCTTTCGGCGAAGCTGCGGATTTGGTTCTTGCGGTGTGCTCCCATCTTCAGCTGGTACCAATCTTGAACAATTAGAGTGGTGAGTTATCCTCTATACCTTTTAGCTTAATCTTTATCCTTGCTGATGCTAGAACTAGGTTTTTCGAGACTGAGACGAGTTCTCAGATCTAGAAGTTGAAATTGAAGATGAATTGTCGTCTTTTGGCATGAAATCTTTGTTCGATCGACTTATACCTACTTCTTTTGATCCTAATATCCCGTTGCTGCTTGTTCGTCATCGTAATTGAAGGAATAATGGGCTGATATTGCTGTTACATCCTAGCTTCTTGCTGCTATATCGTCTTAGTATAACCATTCGATATTGGCTTAAACAGAAAGGTCCTAAAAAGAGCCTAAAAGCTGTGAAAGCAGATGCTTTTTTGTTGATCCTACGGTAAATTTTGCAGCGTAAGCAACTGTGAAAGCTACAAAGAAATGTCTGCTTCGAACGTCCCAGCCACCACCGACTCTCTGTTCAAAGCTTCCGAAGCTAAAACCCCATCAGAAGCAATACCCATCCTCTATGGAATCCTCGAGGACCCTTCATCTTCCTCAGAAGCTCTTCGTATCAAAGAACAAGCCATCACCAACCTCGCCGACCTCCTCAGGCAAGAAGGCCGAGCAGAAGACCTCAAGAACCTACTGACCAAGCTCCGCCCTTACTTCTCCCTCATCCCAAAGGCCAAGACTGCAAAAATCGTCCGTGGAATCGTCGACGCCGTGGCCAAGATTCCCAACACCTCCGACCTACAAGTCACACTATGCAAGGAGATCGTTCAGTGGACTCGAGCTGAGAAGCGCACCTTCCTTCGCCAGAGGATCGAAGCCCGCCTTGCCGCCCTTTTGATGGAGAACAAGGAATACTCCGAGGCCCTAAACCTCCTCTCTGGCCTCATCAAGGAGGTTCGAAGGCTGGACGACAAGCTTCTGCTCGTCGAAATCGACTTGCTCGAGAGCAAGCTACACTTCTCCTTACGAAACCTTCCCAAGGCAAAGGCTTCACTCACCGCCGCAAGAACTGCAGCCAACGCCATCTACGTCCCGCCAGCTCAGCAGGGCCTAATCGATCTTCAGAGCGGGATTCTCCACGCTGAGGAGAAGGACTACAAAACCGCCTACAGCTACTTCTACGAGGCATTCGAAGCCTTCAACGCTTTGGCCGACCCTCAGGCCATTTACAGCCTAAAGTACATGCTTCTGTGCAAGATCATGGTGGGCCAGGCTGATGACGTGGCGGGGATCATCTCCTCCCCTAAGGTGGGCCTTCAGTACCAAGGGCCAGAGCTCGACGCCATGAAAGCTGTCGCCGACGCTCACTCTAAGCGATCGCTGAACCTCTTCGAAACTGCTCTGAAGAACTTCAAGACGCAGCTCGACGAAGACCCTATTGTCCACAGGCACCTTTCGTCCCTCTACGATACGCTGATGGAGCAGAACCTGTGCAGGCTTATCGAGCCGTTTTCGAAGGTGGAGATCGCCCACGTGGCAGAGCTGATTGAGCTGCCAGCTCAGCACGTCGAGAAGAAGCTTTCTCAGATGATTTTGGACAAGAAGTTCGAAGGGACGCTCGACCAGGGCGCTGGGTGCTTGATCATATTCGACGATTTTAAGACCGATGCTATATATCCAGCGACGTTAGAGACGATTTCGAGCATGGAGAAGGTCGTGGACAGCCTCTACGCTAGGTCGGCGAAGATCATGGCTTGAGTGTTCATCTTAAATGTCTTTTTTGGGTCATCTGTTTTGTTTCTTTCTTCTCTATCAGCAGAGATTGGATTCTGATTATAACTTACTTGCTCTGTGTTGTGTTTGTTACTTTCTGGTCATTACTTGTTTTCTATGGATCTTTTGAAACCCTTTTGGTACCTAAGTTGAGGTTTTACCATCTCTGGCAAACCTACCGTTAAAATGGCAGAAACTATACTTTTTTTTTCCAAACGATAGCTCGAAATGGCAGAAACTATACATTGAAACAAAATCTAGGATAAATGGTGAATGGTGTAATCTTTGCTGGTAGCTTGAATGAATAAGCTGCAAATCACCATATTAAAGCACTACGTGCGAAATATTGTAGAATAATCTCCTGCTCTGTAAGAAGCAGGTTTTATGAATATAATTCATACGTTTATAAGCGTGTAAGTTCGCCGAGATGGGCGATTTTATATAACCGGTACACGTCCCAGAATCGAAATGAAAGATGAGATATTAACAATCATATAGTTGAGGTAAGATAAGCTTATGAATACACGACATTCGTCGATTTACTGCCTCAAGCCCTCCACAATGTAAGAAGCATACAAATCCCTGCAATGAAAAACAAGTGTTACTCCAAGCTTTTGGCACCTTTAAATAGATTTAGTTAAAGGCCCTAAAATGGGAAGAATTTTCCTATATGGCTCACTCACATTGAGTACTTGATGGCATTGATGGCCGATTCGGCGGGAAGAAAGTCTTCAACTGCGACCGACTTGTTCTCATTCTTCTTGTCTGTTTCCAGTAATTTCAAGTCATGGAAACAGAGGAATGACAACACACAGTATTAGCTTGGTTAACTTTTGTAATATTTCAGGTAGGATACAGTCCTCAAAGAATCGGCGAATCTCAGCGAGTCGATGAGGTGGAAGGTCCTTAATGTCAGTGTAGTGACGAAATTCAGGGTCATCAGCGCACACAGCAATTATCTTGTCATCTCTTTCGCCCTGCGAGGATAATGACTCGGTCAGAAAAACCAATGAGAGGTACGCTATAATAAAACTGGGCAAAAACGACGTTCTTCCAAGGTTTTCTTAGGTGAAACATATGCTAGAGTGAATCAAGAATCTAAAGTACCGCTTCCATTACGATAGTACAATGTGTGATCTAACGAGGTAATAATATATAGAGATTTTGACCTGGTCGATCATGGGCATTAACCCGATTGCACGAGCACGAAGGAAAGTGCCAGGTAGGACAGGTTCCTTTGCAAGAGCAGAGTAAGTTAAGGATCACAACCTCGAAACTTCAAATTAAAACACTGATGGAGTATAATCATTTCTGGAAATAGAGAAGAAGAAAAAAAACCTGCATGAGGACCAGAACATCCATTGGATCGTTGTCCTCGCAGAGAGTTCTAGGAATGAAACCATAGTTATGTGGGTAAACAACAGAGGAGTAGAGAACTCTATCAACCTGGGAACATTAAGTTAATAAGCTGGTCAGACATTTTCTTGCCAATTAGAAGGACTGGAACACAAGAAAACCAGTGGAAGGGTAAGTGTTCGATAGTTCTATGGCTGCACTTTGCTTCTAACTGAGTTCTTAACTTCTGAAACAGTTTGAAGGGGAAAAAAATGCTCACTTTGATGAGTCCACTGGTTTTGTCAAGCTCATACTTAACCTTGCTGCCTTTTCCGATTTCCACCACCTGCCAAGCAATATCATTCTTTAAATCGTTACATATATCAATCTTGATTGGGAAATTCTCCAGCTATCATTGGAACTTATGGCATCCCAAAAACATAAAACAATCAAATGGGCTTGATAACAGAATAATGTGCCCTGAAATCATCGAAGCTATTTCCAATATCAAGACAGCAAAAGGCAAAGAACTCCTTACAGTGTTAAAAACAGCCGGCGCACCAGGTCCTGCATAAACATCACGTCCAAATAATGTCAAATAACGTAACACAAATCAGGCCTGGGCCGAAAAAAGATGCTCGAAAACACAGAAGCAATGAACACAATTGCCTAAAGTTTTATGCTTTCATGCAAACATGGTCTATTATTTTGAAGAATAGTTGTAAATCGGACTACAAACGGTGGCTTTTATTGAAAGATCGTACCGATTTCCAGGTCATGCCATGGATGTGCAGCTACGGATCTTCGGGACATCGAAGAAAGAATCCTTTCGTTCAAGGCAACACGGGTTGGTGCCTTGCTTTTCTCACTCCCTTGTCCACCTCCATTATCATCAGCCATAGGAAACTAAGAGAGAAAGAAAAGGAAAAAGGATCAAGTCAGCTAATCATTACAACAAACACAAGCTGTTCATTGTCCATGAAATATCAACCAGGGCACTGAAACAAGTGGACAAATCACTACTTCGCAGTAATAACGTAGTTTCATCAAGATTGTGATATAACATCCATCCATCATTCCCATGTACTTCTTAAGATAATAAGATACAGAAACTGGTTAAGAAACTGAACATACAATATAGGAAAGAAAAAAAACAAACACAGTAGACGAAACAGCTAGTAACACTCCAATTCTTTCTCAAACTTGATGACCCTATGCTTATCAATATCAAATATGTCTGAAGAACAAACAACTTCCCATAAAACAAAGAAAGCAGAGAATTCATGGAAGGCCATCAACAGTGAAGCGACTTACAGAGAGAACAAATGTGTGAATGGTAATGAACTGCTGGCAAAGCAGGAATAGGAAGAAGAAGTTGGCCTTACCTAAACAACTAGTAATATAATACTGTAATAGGAACAAGAGTTTCCTTCCTTCCCACTATGCCTTGTGGTCCGTGGTCAACGGTGGTCGTCGGATGTTTCATTCGATTGAGATCCAACGGACGAGAGACACGCCACGTGGAAAAGATGATACAAGAGGAGCTTCTAGTCTAGTGAACTGAAGCTCGTGGAAAGCATAAGCTCGAGGGTCAGTTGAATTTTATTATCTTTTCAATAATCATATTCATATCCGTGATAATATGATATTGGTATATTCGGGTAACAATTCAATGATTACAAGTATTCATTCAGTAATAGTTTGTTGCTTATAGATTATTTTCACATTAATTTAACAAATTTTAGAGAATCGAGTTGGGGCCATGAACCATGATATTGATAATGCACTTTCCGTATGGGCCATTCAAAAGAATCCCTGAAAAAGGAGAACGAATATCTCCTTCAATTTTATTCTCCTAAAAAAGGAAAACTCCAAACTCCTTTGAACTATACCCTATCCTATCCATGTTATGTAATTTCCACAGAGATCCCAATACTTTCTGCTGTAAGAAAATATATTTCTTACGTATGGAATCACAAGTGCAACCATTTTTCATTGCGAATATTAAGAACGATTAATTCGTCCCGCTTGGGTCCGACCCGAATAAGATTTTCAATGGCGATTAATATCGAAAAGGGTTTCGATTTTATCTGCCATATTAGTAAGAATGGACGTCGTTTGCATGATTTCTACGACGTATTCAACCCGACTAGGTTTGTTTATATACGGCTTAGCCAAATCAAGAATCCAAGAATCAACGATAATCACATCAGAAACTCGACCTCATCTGAAAGCATAATCAACAAGAATCGAGTTTCTGACAAGAAACTCGATAGCATTCTTTCACACACATATATATTGAGACGTTCAAATCTTACTATGGCCGGCGACCAAATACGAAGAATGGCGCCCTTGTGCGATAGCCTTCCCCGTCGTCCTGCTCCTGAAATCTACGCAGACAGTGGCGAAAGAGTTTCCGACTTGCAATGCCCTCCATTCGATCTCGATCTCCTCCTGATCAAGAAAAACACGGTAGAGTCATTTCGTCGAGCACTTTCCAAGCGCCAAGTTTCCTTTCATTTTGTTAAGATACCCCGAGATAAGCTCTGTTCAAGTAAGAAACGTTGATCTCCACGGCGGCGCCGGTGGTCGGAGATGAAAGCCGGGTTAAGATTGGCGGCGGAGTGAGCATATCCACCATGATCGCCAGAGCTCCAGGATGAAGCGATTCGTCTTCCCCCTTTAAAATACGGATGAAAGATCGCAACGTAGAGAGAGAGAGAGAGAGAGTAATGATGAGAAACAGAAGTAAACAATGGGCGGCGGACCACTAATCGGTCGGAGACGGTGAAGGAGCATATTACACGGCCGTGCTCGATGCGATCGATTCTGAGGCCTCGCATTACTGTGTGCTCGACGAAGCCACGTGGCATCGGAGCCGCCGTTGACCCTTCTCTACTTCTCTCCAAAAGCTTCTTCACCGACTCCAAATCCATCTTTCTCCGGCGTATAGTTGATTGACCGAAGTGCGATTTCAATCTTTAATTTTAATTTTTCTCACGTTTTGACTTTTGACTACGACAATTTGAAGAAGACGACCACCGAAGATAACAATCAAGATTGGTCGGAATTTATAGTATCATGGAATGAGACACGTCAAACACTGAGAAATATGGGAATATGATTTGTCTATAAATAATTGTCACTAGAAAGTCATAAATTATTATGCAAAAACAAGATTTAGATTCAACTAAACAAATACGACGACTGCTGGAAGAAAGAAAGAAAGAAGAAAGCAAACCAAGAAAAAAACAAACCAAAACCGATTCTTTCATATAACAATATGATCCCAAAAGAAAGAAGATCAGTTAGTTTTCTTCTCTTCCTCAGTCTGCTCGGCGGAGGCAGCGATGGCGCCTTCGCTGGTCGAGGGCTGTTCGTCTTCTCCGCCGAAACCAAATTCGTTGACTCGTTTCTTGTCGACGGGATACTTCCATCTTTGGTAGAGATATATGAAGAATATAACGTCTGCACGCCCGAGAAGGAAACACAGTTACGATTATTGCAGTGATTTTGAGATGGAGAAGTTAAATGGGATGGGTAGAGTAGACTGACCATCACGGAATACGGAAAGTCGATGAAGAGTTGGCATCTTAATGACAAATGCAAAGAGATCGTCGATGATTGTGTTCAAGAATTTGTAAGTCATCTGCCTCCAAGGAAGATGTGCGACGGATTGGAGCTTATAGTTGATGAAAAGCTGAGGGCACATCATGATAAAACCTGTACCAAAGGAGGAAGTCAAAAAGGGAAAAGATTGTTGTGTGTCTAAAGCTCAAATATTCTTGGGGGTGACAACAGATAGAATCACTTCAGGTAACAGTGAAAAGACACGACGACGATCATAAAAAATGAAGCAAGAATAAGCTGAGGAAAAGAAATCGACAAGACTTACCAAACATGTAGACGCAGCTTGTGAGGGATGAAAGGATCCAAGAGTACCAACTCTTGTGTCGCTCGTATTTCAAGGAGTAGATTGAGAAACATGCAACGAGGAGAAAGAGAACATAGGACAAGTACTTCATCGCAAGATCATCGTATTCCTTGGTTTTGTTTTTAGCATACGACTCGCGGTCTCGGAATTTCAACATTGGTATCTTTCCAGATCTGTCGACCTGATGAGAAAAGAGAGAACGTACAAGCATTGTGTTAAAACAGCATGGAACTTCAGGGTTAACTATTTGAAAGCATACCTCAATGCGCATTGCTTTCCCAATTTTCCAGAACTCAATAAGCACACCAATGCCAGAACTTCCAAGTATCATCCATGAAGTTTCATTATCAAGCAAATAGAGGAAGACAACCAACTGACAGAAGAAGTTTACGACAACTGATTTTGCAGATAAACCTTCCATGGACTTGTTTTTATTCCAGAACTGAATATCTGCAAGCAATGTAATAGCAAACAGCATGATAAAAGATTCGGTGCGATGGGACGAGAAAGGAGGAATACGAGAATGCTAACGCACATAATATCATGACTAGAATACATACCGTTCTTAAAAGCCAAGAAGTCAAAAAGGGAGTGAAGTAGTGAAACCACCATGGTGACTCCCAATAGGTAAGGATTCCCTTCCAGAAAAACTCTCTGTTTGAAAATGATCAGAAAATCAAAAGAAATAGCTACCATAATGAAATGAACCACTATTCAATTTACAAACAAATTTGTTGCTGATGCATTTCAGGTGCACCGTGAAAAATATAAATAAAATACCTTGAGTTCATCAGCTTCGCCATCAACCATGCTTCCATAACTCCTATGGATCTGGAATGATTGATCAATCTGTAGGAACATTTGCCATTTGGTCATGCTAATGGGGCCAACCTCCAGATTTAGTGGCAGTTCCTTCACTGTCTCATTTATCTCTATTAACTTATCCCTGAGCAACCAAAACTCGTTGAAGTAAACTGTTGGGTAGTAGTTTCCGGTGCTTGGTTCAATGTTCATGTCTTAGGACTTGAGTAAAGAGATAAACAAAAAATTAATTTTTTTCGCCCTACATCGTGGACTCAACACAGAAGGTGAACCAACTTTCCAACCCAATTAAGTGCACACTAACGACACAAACAGAGCTTTTTTATATAGAACTAATGATGAGACGAAGGCCCACATACTAAAAAGAACAAGCAGGCAGCAAATAAAAGCATAAAAGAGGAAACTATTAAAGGATACAAGGAGCTATGTTTGGAGGAACTGCATTTTCAGGATATCTGCATAAAAACCGAAATCAGAAAGTTAATAACAAGATTGCATAACAAGAAAACAGGAATGGAAAGTAACCTCAACCATTCCTATAGAGAAAGAAATACATTACACCGTCAAATTTGAAATAAATAATCCCACACATGATCGTCAATGCCAGGTATACCTTGAGAAATCATCGACAAGATTTATCGTAACATTAGGTTTCCAGTAAGATTTCCACTCTACTGGCACATCCTCTTTGCCATCAACGTGAGCATCGCTACTTACCTGAGGAAAAAAGATAATTATTTCTTTTACCTGTCATTTCATATCAGCTTGTAAAAAGGTGAAACTAGCACAGAAAGATACCATCAGCGGATTCGTTGTGATTTCAAAAGGATAATACAACTAACACCCAACAAGAACTGTTATAAATGAATATTATAACCAAAGTCATCTTAAATACGATGTAAAGATTGGTCTAACCGCTAATTGTGTTATTAGGTCGCAGGTTGCATACGCAATAGTTACGATTTTGTGGTTCTTTTATTATTAATTTTCTTTTTATAACTTGCCGCCCGGTTTGTTCAATTGTCATCCCAATAACAAACAAATAGGATACTTCCCTAACATCATGACCAAAGGCCCATCATAAATATAAATCGCTCTGGGATAATTTTTAAAAAAATTGCTTAGGTTAAATAGGTTAGGACAAAAACAACTCAAACCTCAGATGCTTTGCCATCATCAATGAGGTCTTTCGAATCCCCGAGCAGGCTCTTTTTCTTGTCAGCCTTCGACTTGGGCAAATACTTCACCACAGCTAAGAAAAACAAGAAAATCTTATATGATCATAGACGAAGTAATAAACAGAAGCCACAGATGTGGAATTGAGATAATCTCACGGTGAGTCCGTCCAAATGCAGCTAATGGATCGTACTCGGGATCTCTTGGATCTACTGGATAACCAGATCTCGCAAAGAAGACGTGGGCATAGAGACTCCCATTCTTCATTAAAGCCTACAGAATCAAAGAGTACACCCAGTTACAATACAACAAATTGGATGGGCATTCTTCTGAAACGAGGAGGAAAGAATACATGGTACAGAAAAGGAAACAACTAGCACACCTCAGATGGGTAGTACTTCAGAAACTGAACTCTGGAACTATACGGAGTCCAAACTGCATAAGGTATATTTGCTTCATGCCATACAAGGGCCCTTTCGTTGCTAAAGTCGTTGAATTTTTCCTGGTCTGAGAGGTATAGCCACATATCCTGGGTGAAAAAAGATAAGATTAGCGTCATTGCCATATTTTAGCGATGACGTTAATCCAGAGTGGATTGTCATCTCCACATATAAAGCAAACTACACGTGTCAAATAGAGTTCAACTCAGTTGTCGATTCTCCATTAAACGCAAGCAAACCACACGTGTCAAATATGATCTGATCCATCAAAGGATATGTTGAACATAATACTAATTCTAACACTTCAGGCTCTACAGTCTACAGACGAATTGATTTCCAAATTTGAAGACAGAGTTAATCCTACATGGAAAAGTTGCAACCATATCAATCATCAACTCATGTTCCATCCTCGCCGCTGATAAAAAACAATTTACGTCCATTTCATCAACACGTTACTTAGAAATAAAAACCCACAAGAAGAGAAGTCAGTCCCCGTTCAGCTAAAACATAGAAAACCACACATACGCAACCACAAACACGTTTACTCTGAAACAAAAAAAAAACGAATCACAGAAAACAAAAAAGCTTTGGAAAACACACCAAGATTTCTCCTTTGTGAAAGAGATTGGAGATCTGACTGGTGGATGTAGTTGGAGCCTTCTTAGGCCCGAAGAATTTGGAGGCGAAGTACCAAAAAACTAAAACCCTAATTATCCCCGAAAACATCCCTCCTCCGCCACCTTGCTGCTGTCTGCGTCCACCGGCAGCTCCTCCGCCGCCCTCGACCGCAGGCTGATCCATCACTCTTTCGTATCAACTGCCAAACACCAACTCACACAGAGACGGTGATGAGGAGCCTCAGATATTCGTATTCGCGATCGAAGATAAAGACTGCGCTGCGATCACTATCGGATATTTTCCTTTGATTATACTGTTTTTCTATTTGCCCTTTTGCAGTCTCGTTCAGGTTAATCGTGCTTGCCAAATAGCGTTCTCTTGATTGATTGGTTATTGCGATTTTGTCCCGTTGAGTTGAAAGTTTTTATTTCACCACCTCAAATTCTCAATCTCAAAGTGTAATTCGAGATTAAACCATCAACACTGACGTACATTATTATAGCATTTCCAGCTCGCAACATAAAAATACTACAGGTAATTTTACACAATACTACAGTTGTGTTATGTGTTGGCTTTCTCCTCTTATCATCAATTGGCTTTAAGAAGACCATTCGATTTCTAATAGTAGCTAAGCGCAGCTTTGGAAACGAATATTTTTGCATCAGGAAATTCGAAGCTTGGGACTGCGCAAGTTTATCTTAACAGAAATCGCTCCGCTCGGCTGCGCGCCGGCGGTTAGGTTGATCAAAAACACTCCTAAGGGAAAGTGCGACGTTAGAGCAAATAAATACGTTCAGATGTTTAACGCGCAGCTCAAACTGCTAGTCGATCGCCTGAATTCGGAAAATCCTGGGTGTATATTCACGATGGGTCCAGCGTCTGAACCGTTTTTCAAACTATGGGACAACGTAGAGGCGTACGGTAAGAAGGGGAGTTAAAAACGAGGAATATAAGTTTTGCCTTAGGGTGTGTGTTTGGATCGAGGAAAACGGTGAGAAAAAGAAAACTAGGGAGAAAACGATCCACTAGCTTTTCCTTCATTGTTCTCACCATTTGGTGACGAAAATGATTTCCATAGTTTTTGCTTTAAAACTTATGTTTTCTTTCTTTTCTTTTTCTCACTATTTCTCTAATTAATCAAACACAAAACTGATTTTCTTTTTCCATTTCTTTTCCTTTCCTCACTTGTTTCTCTGAACCAAACACACCCTTAATATTCGACGCTCGGCGATTCGTTTTCTTTTTTTTTTTTGTGATAGGGATAAAGGAGAAGTACGTACCTTGTTGTACGATCGCATACAATACGACGAGCAAAGTTAAGTGCGCTAGAAACTCGGCGCCGTGTTCGAACAGAGACGAGTACTTCTATTGGGACACGGCTCATCCTACTCAGGCCGCCAATGAGATTCTCGCGCATATTTTTTACAATGACACGAACACAAGGAAGATGTCTGAAATGTGAACTTTTTAGGGAGATTTGGCTTTGATTAAACCTCGTGTAATGTGTTGGCTTGTCTTGTTCGGAATTCATCTGTGAATTTTTTTTTCTTCCTACGAATAAACGCAAGGATTCGACGTTCGACTTGTAATAAGGACGTAACACTTCACATTTTCATTCGATTTTCGCCGTGCTGAATTGAATCAACGCGTCCCCGATAAAAAAACTATGCATTCGTAAATTAAAAAAAAAAAAAAGTTTGTTGAAACTTCCATGAAAAAAAGGGAATAAAGCTGCTGCAACAAACACAGAGAAAACAAGTTTAATGCATGGGAAGAAGCAGGTTTTAGCTTCACATGTTATGACAAATGCTTCACATGATACATCATTAGGTTTAGTTTCAGACAACAACTGTGCAGCTTGAGATATACTACCACTTAGAACCTCTTTATTACACTCTACAACACACAGAAAAAATAGAGAGAAAGAAAAAAATGGAAGAACTCAAATGGATCGTTTTCACGTTATCCGTCGTTTATTTAGTGGCGTCTTTACCTTCGCTAAGAGCCGAAGAAGATGAGTCAGCAGCTTCGCCAGCGCAGTTCTCAGCGGTGTTTGCCTTCGGCGACTCGCTAACTGATCCCGGCAACAACAACTACTTGAACTCTTTGGCGAAGGCGAACTACGTCCCTTATGGGATCGACTTCGAACAAGGACCTTCCGGAAGGTTCTCGAACGGAAGAACTTTCATCGACCACCTCGGTAAGTGTAGTATGGCGAACAATTCAGAAATTTCTTTTTTTAGTAATTTCTCGATGATCAAACTCGAATAAAAACGTTAATAAATTACAGGCGAATTGTTGGGAATTCCTCTCCTGCCGGCGTACGCCAGCCCTTTCACGACGGGAAATAATATCGTACGAGGCGTAAATTACGCTTCGGCCGCCGGGGGAATCCTCGAAGAAACGGGACAAAATCTCGTACGCAACGCTTTACGATTTACTATTTTATTTCTCTCGGATTTATATGTTTTCTATTATTTAATGCGCGAATTATTACAAGGGCGAAAGAATGAGTTTGTCCCGACAAGTTCAAAACTTCGAAAATACGCTGAGTCAGCTACGAAGTGGGCAGAGTGAAGAAGCGAAAGAAATGAGCGGTTATTTGTCGAAGGCGCTTGCGATTTTGACCCTCGGAAGCAACGACTACATCAACAACTACCTACAGCCTTCGTTCTACGCCACGAGCAACGTATATACTCCCAAAGACTACGCCGATCTTCTTATAAATCGCTACGCCAGGCAAATCTTGGTACGTAATAAGGGAAAAGCTCGATTTAGCGTCATTTAACTCGACTTTATGCTTTGTTCGAAATACAATATTATAAAATTAAAAAAATGATACGTTCCCTATAAACTTATCCTTTTAGGTGAAGTAGTCATTCAGTATCGACGAAGAGCGATCTTTTAAGAAAATTATATGCATAAGGCTAGATGATATAGAAATCAGCCTAGACGTGATGAAGCGTACTGGAAATATAATACATACTTATAAAATTGAAAAAAAAAAATTAGGTGAGAAGTTGTCGTTCAACAATGCTCAATCGGTTCAGATTACATTTTCATGATAATTTTTTCGCAGGCGCTTCAGAATTTAGGGCTTCGAAAATTCTTTCTAGGAGGGATCGGACCGCTCGGATGCATACCTAACCAACTCGCCAACAATTCGCCCCAACAAGGGAAGTGCGTGGAGGAGACGAACAACATGGTTCGAATGTTCAACGATCGATTAGTATCCCTCGTCGATCAGCTCAATAGCAGGTTTAACGGGTCGGTTTTCTCCTATGGAAACACCTTCGAGGCGTTCGACGACATACTCAGGAACGCAAACAACTACGGTAAGACTAAACTTTTTCCTGCAAAGATTCGTCGTCTTTTTCGACTATTATGCTATTTTCTTGCAGGGTTTAAGGTGGCAGATAAAGGGTGTTGTGGGATAGGGAAGAACAATGCTCAGATAACTTGTGTGCCATTGTATGTGCCTTGCGATGACAGAAGTCAATATGTGTTTTGGGATGCTTTTCATCCTACGGAAGCTGCGAATCAAATCTTGGCTCAGAGGGCTTTTTCAGGAACAACATCGTACTGTTATCCACTTAACATACAACAGATGGGACAGATTTAAAAATGCTTCCTTTGTTTTCTTTTTTCGTTGTAATAATAATAATTGTCGTGGATTCGATTCAATCAGTGGAACGAACCATGTGTCATGTATTGGCCCGAAATGTTTACCAAATCGTTGGTTCTAATGCCAAATCATCGATGTTATATCGTTGTTAACAATAATTCTCTTTTCTCCTGCTTTTAAATTATCAGCATATTATTAAATTGCAATCAAAGCTCAAAGAAAGCAAACTCAAATATTGCACGAAAACGTGTTGAGAGCACTCGAAACACTTCTCATTGCACGCTGACAGCGATCGTCGTTCCATGTGATCTCACGATGCAAGCAAAAACGAGTGCTAAGCACTTTGCATTGTCTTCAAAAAAAAAAAAAAAAAACTAAATAATGCGAGAATGGGGCTGCTTTATTTTTAACGATTAATGGAAACCAGCTTTGCATATTGCATGTGTATGTTTTAATTTCTTTAATTATGATATATGTTTCCACTATCTATTAATTTTGACTTCTGCCACAAACGTCCAATTTACTTTAAGGTTAGGCTTTTCTCTTTGTCGACTGGGTGAAAGCATTGTTACATAATTGGTTTGACTTGTGTTGTTTCGCCACATCAGATTAGTTAGTGCTGTCCATAAAACACATCAAAACTTCTTTTTTTTTTTTTTTCAAAACGATAGCTTGTATTGATAAACAAAATTACATGGACTAAATAGCCCAAAGGGTCTCTCCGGTGACATCATAGTCCGGTAGAGAACAAAGGCTCACTCAGGAGCACACAAACACCAAGCAAAAGTGATAAAAGCCGACAGAAAACCAGAAAACATCAAACTTGGCTCAAAGATCTATAGAACCTATCACAAAAAAGGCTAAGCCAAATTCACAATATTCTACACTTTCTTTGTCCAACGATCGAGGCACTCGTCTTCATCGGAAGAAGCTCCCACATGGGAAGAAAATGCTCCACAGCGGGAGAAAAGAACTCCTCACCATTGGTCAGGAGAAAATGAGCTCCACAAGGGAGACTCGTGAGTGGCCGGTGGCGAGAATTGAAGGGAAGTGGTGGTGGGTGATGCGGCAGAAGGTGGCAATGGCAAGGCGGCGGGGCGGAAGTGGCGGCATCCGGTGGAGGTGGACGGCATGGAGCTGGCGGCACCGGTGGAGGTGGGCGGCGTAGAGCTGGCGGAGGTGGAGTCACCGGTGGAGGTGGGCATGGAGCTGGTGGTGGTGGCGCACCAGTGGAGGTGGGCGACGTGGAGCTGGCGGAGGTGGCGGCACCGGTGGCAGCGGGCGGTGGCATCAGGCGTTGGTGGTCGAGTTTTTTTTTTTTTTTTTTTAAGAACAGACAAAAAAATAAAAAAGACAGCAAACAAAAGAGTAAAAGAGTGGAGCTCCCCCTACCTCCATTAATGGAGGAGGGGGAGAAGGAGAAGAGAGCGGCGGTTTTCTGGGCTGGGGCGGCTAGGGTTTTGCTGAGTGGGTAAGTGGGTACATCAAAACTTCTTCGTGTGACCATTTAATGGAGAGCTTGTTCTTTATTATATTGTATCATAAGACCACTTATTTATTAATCTTTTATCTAATACAGTCATGCAACTTCTTCACGTCCTTGCACCAATAATATCATGGTGGAGTATTTTGGACCACTAATCTCCCCCATTCATGCTCCAGTTGAATTGTTTAATTACTCGTAATAGACCCTATAATGGTGGTCAAAATTTCGGGTTATAAATTTGGATCTTGGCTGAATTCTCTGTTTACTTTCTCGGAAAAAAAAGGATAAAAAAAATCCAAATTCGTTTGGACATATAAAGTTAGTGACCTATTTTGTCAGTTATCAAACACACTGAACCCGAGTACTCAGCTATCGAAATCTATAATTCTGTCATTATCCGAGCTCATATAATTATATCTCCCATGCATGAGAATAAATATTAGTTACTGCGTGCCAACTATCAACAACTTCATCTATATATATACACCCATATAATTCACAAAAGCTTCAATTAAAACTTAAACCCATCTCATACATATAGTGCTTAGGCCATCACCACATAGTAATTGGAAAAAAATAAAGAGGGTTGCAAATGGCTCCTTACAATGGCTTAAACATTCTACTTGTGATGAATCTGTTGGCCTGTGTCTCTATATACAGTTCAGTTGATGCCCTAAGCATGACCTACTATGTGATGACGTGTCCATTCGCCGAAGGCATAATTAAGAACACCGTCAACCGCGCTTTGCAGTCCGACCCCACTTTAGCCGCCGGCCTCTTGAGGATGCATTTCCACGACTGCTTCGTCGAGGTCCAATTTTTTTTCGATAACTTCTTCGCTCGTCGACCGATATATTAGCTTATATATGCTTATTACATGTATATACGCCGACTATCTTGATTTTTTCGTGTGTGTATATACGTCGATAAGTGGATTTCGTCTGTTGAGGTAGTGCAGATAGTTGCAATAATTTTCAAAATTAAGCAATTTAAGGGCAGGGTTAGGTTTTCGACGAATTCTGTCTTTAAATTGCTTGACAACTTAATATACATACGTCCGTAAGTTGGATTTCTTATGTTGATGTAGCAATGGATTGTTGCAGTATGAGGATAATAACTTTCAAAATTAAGCAACAAGGACTGAATTAGGTTTTTCGACGAACTCTGTCTTTAAACTGCTCAAAACAGCTTAATATATACATATATATTTATATATATATATGTAGGGATGCGATGGATCGGTGTTGATCGACTCGACGAAGGACAACACGGCGGAGAAGGATTCTCCGGCGAATTTGAGCTTAAGAGGCTACGAAGTGATCGACGCCGCAAAGGAGCAGTTGGAGAAGCAGTGCCCTGGCGTTGTTTCTTGCGCCGACGTATTGGCCATGGCCGCTAGGGACGCCGTGTTCTTCGTAAGTGCGCTTTTTTATTATTTAGTTCGAAGAATTTTGCGAGGAGTCTTACGACGTCTTAGTTGTTATAAGTTGAAGTGATTCGTGTTGCTATGTAGGCGGGCGGCCCGATCTACGACATACCGAAAGGAAGGAAGGACGGGAGAAGGTCGAAGATTGAGGACACGTTCAATTTGCCTCCGCCGACGTTGAATAGCTCCGAGCTTGTCAGTATGTTTGGCAGGCGCGGGTTCACCGCCCAAGAAATGGTCGCCTTATCAGGTGATGAATCGGCTCTATATATACGTTCATTATTTTAATACTTATTTGCGAAGATAAGGTCGATACATGAAAAGACTTTACTTATTTTTTCGTCCAATAAGTTTGGGGGTTGGCAGTTTCAGACATTCAAAGTCAAAGGGGTTGTATGACACTAAGTTTCAAAATTGAAGCAATTTGAGGACATAATAAGTCGGAAACCTAATTGTCTCCTTAAATTGCTTTAATCTTGAAACTTATTGTCCTTAAATTGATATCCCGTTAAATTGTGTGTCATGAAACTACCAGTAAGATTCATCGCAAAATAAGCAACTCCAACGCCACGTAGAGTTTTTCTCCACATATGCGCACGATCAATGGTCGAAGTACCAGTCAGTGATTAGATTTCTGACGCATGGCATCGTGCCCTTAAATTGCTTCGATTTTGAAAGTTAGCATCCTTAAATTGCTTACCCTCTAAGTTGAGCGTCTTGAAAACGCAGTTAACGCGTAAACGAAAAACGATGAATTTACGGTTTTTTTTTTTGCAGGAGGGCACACGCTGGGAGCGGCGAGGTGCTCGTCGTTCAAGCACCGCCTGAGCAACTTCGACTCGACGCACGACTTAGACCCGAACATGGACGCGCAGTTCGCAAAGACGCTTTCCAGGGCGTGCGGCGCGGGCGACAACGGGGAGCAACCGTTCGACTCGTCGAGGAACACGTTCGACGGCGCGTACTTCGGCGCGCTTCAGAGGAGGGCCGGCGTGCTCTTCTCCGACCAGGCGCTCTTCGCCGGCGACTCGACGACTCGCGGGATAGTGAATGGCTATGCTTTGAATCAGGCAATGTTCTTCTTCGATTTTCAGAGGGCTATGGTGAAGATGGGATTGATGGATGTAAAAGAGGGTTCCAAGGGAGAAGTGAGAACTAGCTGCAGAAAGATCAATTGATATATACTTACATAAGCTATATATATATATATATATTATGTAAGCATGTTGAGATGTTATGATTATTACAGCTCACGGCAAATGTGTTCAAAGCCATGCATGCAATAGGTTTGATTTGCTTGTAAAATAATCCTCAAAATAATGAATCTGCTTGTTGATGTACCGAAAAGAGGTTCGTTTTCGGTGCAGATGGAAATTAGTTGGAGTGCGAGGACCACAATGTAAAAAGAAAAAAAGAATAGGTAGCCCTCCCTCCCTCCTATGATTAACAACAGTATAAAACTGCAGTGATGATTCTACTATTTCTCATGGCAAGTTGAAACTACATGAGCAAGCAACTGACAAATCAATATATGTTGAAGAAAGGAAACAACAATCTCAGTAATATACAAGATCGCACGTTGTAAATGTTCACTGGGGTGTTTGGAATTAAAACCTATTCCAAGGTTTTAAGAAGCCTAAATAAACCAGCAGCTTCTCTAATCCTGGAGAATTCGATGCAGAACGCTTGCACTTCTATGAATATGTCATGAACTGCAACAGAAATACAATAGAGATAGATTTTCACGGTCTGAGGAAAGTAGATTGAACTTTGCAAGAAAACATCATACCGTTAATAATCTTGTTACGGATCAAACTTTGCAAGAAAACGCAAACCAATCGCACGAGTCTGTTTTGCATGTATTTGTCCTGTAATCGAGGATGATATGGACAGAGAAACGTTGCCGAAGTTTTGGATGGGGAGAATATAATACAACACAAATAAAGTTAAAGACGAAATAAAAGACATACGAACAAACCTTAATGCCCTGGCAAGCGCTTATGCAGTTCGAAATGTAAGTGTGCAAGAACTCGGTGGGAAGCTCAATTGTCGTTGTCAGCCTGTTCACAACTTCCATGGAATGGAGGCTCATCTCCATATTTACAAGCACCGTAAAATATCTGTCATTTTACGTTGTAAGTCGCAATAACAAAAAACGACTGCAGTCAAAACATAAGCCAAGATGGAACAGAAGAGTATCATACTCTGATATTTCAGGTGAATTCACTAATTTAATGAGAACTTCAACTGCAATCATAGGATTGTTTTCCACTAAATCCTGATCAGAACATATATATAGATTAGAAAAAGATTAGGAACCACTTTTTCATTCTCAAAGCAGAGCATAACTTACTGGAAGCTTTTTAGGTGTCAACCCGCAATGATATACAAGCTTTGGGTCTTTTGCCAACTCCACCAATACCTCCTGAAGAAAATGTAACGTGTTTATCAAATTAATACCAATGCAGTAAAGTTAGATACGTAACAAAAAAAAAAGAAGATAATCATGCACATAAAAGACCCATAAAAACATGCAAGCGATGGTTACAACAATAAACGTTCGATTTACCTTTTAGTCCTCTAAACCAAAGCTCTTATCGATCCACTTATTTATTGAGAATGTTTACCTGATTATCCTAGGAAACAGTAGTTTGATTTGTGACAACAAAAGAATTCATTACCTCTTGCTGAGTTGGAGCAAGGGAACCTTTCAAAGCTTTTCCAATCAATTCTCTGACAGCTGCTCCCCGACTGGTGTCGGCACACATTCCATGGTCCCATAAAAGCTCATGGTTGACATCAGGGTTAAGCCACAACAGCTGTTCAAAACCAATACAAAGGTTGTCAGAAATACATCCATCAATCTGCCAAATCCCAGCTCATGGTTCATGCACATGTTACCTCTCCATCCATTACTGGGAGCCTTGGTGGGAAAGGCCGGATCCATTGTGGACTTAGTCCCTCCATCGAAGATGTTAGTAGCCCAACTATAGACTCATCTCTATTTCCCGATCCAATTTTAGAGGTGACTCCAGGTTGTGCATCAAACCTGAGATAAAACACAAAACGGAGGACTCTACGGTTATAATATATAAAAACCACGATTGTAGAGCACATATGAAAGTGTGATGAAGCTATCACAGAAGTTACATCAGTCTCAAACACAAACACAATTCTTACTCGAGCGAATTACTATCACATTTTTGCGGCACATCAGGATCAGGTATTACATTTTTCAGTGAGATGTCCTTGAACGAGCATCTGAATGGTTCTGACTGATTTTGGCTGCAATATTGTTGCTGCAATTGCTCACGTTGAGGAAATGTCTGCAAGTTGAAAACAGTTCAGAGATTAAAAAAATAAATAAAAATACTAATATTAAGACGACGACACGGAGATTTTACAAACTAATGAGAAAAGCAGTAGCAGCAAAGGTTCAGATAAGAAACTATTTTAACTTACATATGATGAAGGGTCAAAGTTTTTTATGTAAGATCCCCCAGACTGTTTGTAGAACTGCATAAAAGAATGCTTTGCTGAAGATGGATAGTAGATGATAATAACTATATGGAAAAGTTAAAGAAGAAAATGTAAGAGGAATGTTGAAAAGTACCTCTGTGATATCTGTCGTATTGGAAGAGGCTAATAATTGGAGGACAAATGCCCTTTCATACTTATCAGCTCCTTCATCAGACGCCACCTGCATTTGGCAAATCAGTGAAATAAAACTCCGCTCAAGTGTGTGCATGAAATTAACTAACTCATAGAGCTATCATAGGAATTCTTTAATTGATGAACTTACATCTACAAGTTTCAAGATGAAAGGGTTTGAAGAAGGCTGTTGTGATGAATAAACCTGATGCATTATTGCAAAAGCAATCAAACGCTGTGTCGGCGTTAGAGTTTTTTCCTGCGGAAACAAGAAAGGAAACATCGGGAAAAATCCTAGCGAACTTAATTTCACTGCCATGTTTGGGAAACAACAAATACACGTGTCGGCTAACTGCATGCATAAAATTACAAATTAGAAAGTATTTTTCATAGATTTCAAAGCATTAATCAAATAGTTCTGATTTACGGTCATTAAACAAAAGCGGAAATCAGATTTAGCGATCAAGAATTTGAGATGATTATCCCATTAAGACTCTACAACGCCTAATCATTATTGCAAGGGCATACAAATTTCCAGGTGAACTATATGAGGTAAAGAAAAAGTAAAACCAGAAACTGTAATACAGAGAAAGCCATCTCAATTCAGTAGCTAAAGCAAGGAAGATAAATCTCAATCTTCCAAAATCAAAATGGAACTTAGACCGATCCAAATCTTTGAAGGTAAAACGACTTATCAAGACTCTTCGCTAGCTCAATTCACCACAACTACAACACAATCGACGGCAATCTGAAATCACCTACGAAAGGAGGCAACTTTCGATGGCTAAAATCCTCTCAAACCGCAAAAGAAAGGATCAAAACAGAAAAAGAACCAGTAACTAAACCCTCGCCTGCGTGTCCGATGTAAGAAAATCGAGCGCTGAGCAGACATGGAAATGAAGCGAACGGGGAAACGTCGAACTAAATTCCGATAGGATCTCATCGATCGTTCTCTCCTCTCCGCCATTAAGCAATCTCAAGAGCTTCCCCGACTCCTCGAACCCTAACATTTTTTACGACGTCACGAAGAAGAAAAACACAGCTCGGTGAAGTCTTCGAGCTAGTAGTAATAGTAATCCCAACAAAGTGATAATACGGCGCCGCTTCGAATGTAAGATAAGAATATAGTTTCCCAAATTCAAATTTATATGTAATAAATCGAGTTAAAATTTATTAGAGATCTTGACTTTCGAAATTGAGTAGACAGTGAGACATTCTCAGTTAGTGTCGTCACAGTGTGTGGTGTTAAGTTAGTTGATTGAATATAGATAGCTCGTGAAAGAAAAAAAAAATTGTATGAATCGTTAACCATAACCTTCTAAATACCGGCTGTGTTTAGTTTGAAGCTCTAGAAAAGGCAACATAAAAAGCCCAATATAAGTATCTTATCAGCCTTTCAAGCTTTTAACTTCCTTTTAAATACCCATCGAACTATTTCTTCCTTATAAGTACCCATTTGAAATTTTTTTCATGTTTAATACCTACAATGGTCTTTTCAGCGTTAAAAGGACGAAAATACCCATGTCTCGCATATCAAAAAAGCTGAATAATTGTTTTCAAATGAATTATACCAAAAAAATTCGTTATTATACCAACAAAATTGGACAGTATACCAGAAAATGTTGAAATTATACCATCTGTTTTCGTTATTGTACCAGTAAATAGCGTTATTATAATTTACAGTGAAATTGGACATAATTATACCAACTGATTTTGCAATTATACCACAAATTGTAGAAATTATACCGTCTGTTGTCGTAATTATACCAACATAATTGTACACTATACCAGTTGGTATAATAATTATAACAGTTCGTATAATTAGAATAACAGTTGGTATGATGTCCAATTTAAATAGCGTTATTATAATTTACATTGGACGTTATACCAACTGATTTTGATATTATACCAGAAATTATAGAAATTATACCATTTGTTTTCGTTATTATACCAGTAAATAACATTACAGCGAAATTGGACGTAATTATACCAACTGATTTTGTAATTATACCACAAATTGTAGAAATTATACCATCTGTTGTCATAATTATACCAACAGAATTGTAAACTATGCCAGTTGGTATAATAATTATAACAATTGGTATAATTAGAATAACAGTTGGTATAATAATCTAAACAGTTGGTATGATGTCCAATTTAAATAGCGTTATTATAATTTACAGCGAAATTGGACGTTATACAAACTGATTTCGATATTATACCAGAAATTGTAGAAATTATACCATTTGTAGAAATTGGACGTATACCAACTGATTTTACTATTATACCACAGATTGTAGAAATTATATCATCTGTTGTCGTAATTATACCAATAGAATCGTACATTATATCATTTGGTATAATAATGATAAGAGCATCTCCAACGGAATGCCAAACTGGCGTCCCACTGGAGGTTTCGAGTTTGGGGTTCTCCAACCCAGCGCTAAACACCACGCCAACCATCGCGGGGACTACAGTAACTCGCTATGACTGTTCACTCCGCGATCCCTCTTAATTTTTTTTTTGTTTTGTTCTTTAATTTTTGTAAACGCTATTGATGATAAATTAAAAAAACAAAAAAGAAGAGAAATGTTTGTTTCAGAGAATTGGGGGAGGAAGGCTCTGGGAAGAAGACGATGTCAGCCCCTCTATTTTTTTATTTTCCTTTTCTATTTTCGTTTAGTTTTTCCTTTAAAAACTGTTAGTATTATATATTTAACCCAATTAGCAAAATTAATTTGCCTCCATTATTTAATGTATATGTCAGTTTTAAATTTTAAACATAAATTATTAATAAATGAATAAATAAAATTTTATTGTTATAATTAAATAAAAACTTTAAAATTTTCTAAAGAAAGTGAGCATTATTCAAAAAAATTAAATAACAGAACTTCTTAAACCATATTGTTATAAAAAATCCATGATAATTTTATTCAGCTTTAAATAAATTAATCTTATTTTTAACAATTTACTTAAGTTAGGAATAAGAAATATTATATATAGAGGAAAATATAGAGGATATGGTTGGAGTTTAACGACACTGTTTAAACGGTAAATCTGGAGGAAGTGTACTGTTTCAACTCTATATATAGAGGAATGGTTGGAGATGGCCTAACAGTTGGTATAATTAGAATAACAGTTGGTATAATAATCAAAACAGTTGGTAGGATGTCCAATTTAATTTCAGAAAAGGGTATTTTCGTCCGTTCACTGTTTTGGGTATTAAACACACAACTTTTTTGCAGATGAGTACTGAGTAAGATTTTTTACTAGGGGTACTGACAAGGAAGTTCGAAGCCTGAGAAGGAATTTACCCTATAAAGAATGTGAAAACAATCTCATCCAAGTCATCCTACAATGACGTTTAGTTTGTACTTTTCAAGCAGAGATAGTGAAGAACTATCATGTCCACCTGCCATGATTAATTAATTGTTATTCATTTTGTATGTGTGCTTTGACAAATTTAGCCCTCATATTTGCACTTCTCGCACAAGATCACCTTACTCTGCATTGCTCTATCACTAGAGAATTTCAACAACTTAAAATACATCAAGTTCGCAGACAAATCTCTTTTGTCTTGAAGAGAGGATGACGATCTCGTTTAGAACCTCAACATCCAGTCTTTCACGAGCCCAAATCTGTTACGAGTCATGAGAAGAATTGTTGAGAATTTTAGCTGCAATCGACTCGCCACTGACCTGTGACTACACGCACACAAGTCGATCGAACCAATTCAAGCTATCGCAGCTCGAATTGATCGAAATCAGAACCGAAAAACTGCAGAAAAATGACAGACGAATTAACGTAGTTCGGCAAACTTTGCCTACGTCCACGGACCAACAGAGCGTTCCTCTCGATTATCCACCAACTAGAGTTTTACAGAGCTCCAAGTCTACTACCAAACCCTAGTTAACAACTCTCTCTAATTCGCGCTCTAGAGAAAGTTACAAGCGCTCAAAGTCAACTCGTCGAACTCTGAAATCTGATATTTTTAACAGATTTCTTCAGGTGTTTATTTCGCTCGATCACTGCCATCCGTCCGATCTGATCTGCTTCGCATCCAACGGTCCGTGCTTGATAAGAGCTAATACTGAAAAACGCTACTTCACTTATAGAGTAGCTAAAGCACTCTTCTAGTCGCGAATCTCATCCGTCCGATCTTCAGTGCGCCAGATCCGACAGCCACCATTTAATCTTCTCAGTTTAAATCATCACCATTAGATAAGGCGCCAAGGCAGATCGACGGCTCACCTTAATTCGCAGCTTAAAACATCAGTTCTTCAGTTCTTCAGCTCTTCCTCAACAGTGATCGTTCGTCCATGTTTCCGGCGACATTCCGGCCACCTCCGGCGAGATTAGGCGCACTAATTCCCTACAAGAATAATAAGGAACACGAAAATAGATAACAAATATCGAAAGAAGACCAACAATGCTTACTGACGAGTAAAGTCTCCCACATACTGGAGGGTTGATAAAACAACAATGTTCAATTTCACCAACGTTATAGCTACTATTGGTTCACCATTGTTGCGACTACGTATAAATTCCAGTTTCTAAGTCTAAGAACCATAATTCCTTCATCATTGATGATAACATCACATCATTGTTTCGGACCAAACTAGGAATAATTGCAATTTTCGTCCTCGAGTTATACCCCAAAATCACTTTTGGTCCCCCGAAAACAAAACCCATAACTGTTAGTCCCTCAGTTATCATCCGTTAATCAGTAATCGTCCTTCCCGTCAGTTGACCGTCAAAAACTAACGGATTGACCAACTCACACCGTTAAAACGGTTTAGCGACGGAATTAGCGATGGATAGTCCGTCGCTAACACAGAAAAATTAAATAAATAAATAAAAACAAATTAGCGATGGAAATTCCGTCGCAAAAAAGGGAAATAAAAAAAAATTCCGTCGCTAAAAGGAAAAAAATAAATACAGTTTAAAGCAGAATTCGCCGCTTAAAGAGCAAAAAAAATACATCGATGGAAATAAATATAGAGTCGAAATATTTTTTAAAAAAAATATATATAATATACAGCGATGGAAATAAATATAGAGACGAAATTTTTTTTTAAAAAAATAAATACACTTGGATCGGTGATTTAGGATTTTCAGTATGTGACAAGATGATCAGATCTCTCTCTCTTACAAAAGGCTTTTTCGATCTGATGTTGAGCTTGTCGCCGTTAACGATCTATTCATCAGCACTGTATTTATTTTTTTAAAAAAAAAATTTCGTCTCTATATTTATTTCCATCGATGTATTACTTTTTTTGATTTTTGCTCTTTAAGCGGCGAATTCTGCTTTAAACTGTATTAATATATTTTATTTTTTCGAATTTTCTGATTTAGCGACGGAATTTCTGTCGCTAACACGTAGTTATTTATTTTTTATTTTTTTCCTTTTAGCGACGGAATATCCGTCGCTAAATTCCGTCGCTAAACCGTTTTAACGGTGTGAGTTGGTCAATCCGTTAGTTTTTGACGGTCAACTGACGGGAAGGACGATTACTGATTAACGGATGATAACTGCGGGACTAACAGTGATGACGTGTATTTTCGGGGGACCAAAAGTGATTTTGGGGTATAAGTCGAGGACGAAAATTGCAATTATCCCGACCAAACTACATAATATGTAATATAACTCGACTGGTGTTACTCAAATGTTCGGCTGAAATCGTAAATCTGAAACGAAAAAGAAAAGCTTAATCTTTAGCTGAAGCCGTCGACGCAGCAGCTGTGAACATCTCAGCAATAGCATCTTTCGTACCTTTATTTCATTACTTGCTTGCACAGAGCCTCTTTTGCTTATGGCCCCGTTTACTTCACCGCATAAGAAAACGAAAGATAAAAGGTCCGAGTTAAAAAAAATGGAATAATAATCTTAACATGAAGCATTTGTATTTTGTTCACTTTCCAAGATTACTTAATTGATAGATCATCTTTATTATGTAATTTGACAAATGTTCCCCTTTTCTAATCGGACAAATGTGCCCTTTTTGATATCTCATTTTTATACAACACCTCTTTCATCCTATATCTCGAGCTCGACGGAATGTTTCACGCTTGGTGGAGATGAAAAATTAGGTTAATCTATCTACTTCAATTGGGTTACATCTTGAAGACCCAAAAGAAAAGGTTAAAACAGCACCAACCATTCAACAGCATAAATCGGAGCAAGATCAGATTTCTAGAAGATTCTTGCTGAACCCATCAAAGCTTTTGCAAAATATGATAGGAATGGAAAGAAGGAAAATATTGCCCATGCCAAACCCCGTCGGACCTTCCTGATCGGCTGTTCGACCCTGCCGACCGACCTGTCCGACACCGCCCGGCTGGTCGACCGACCAGACTAGTGCGATAATCAAATTTGCATTTCCCCAACGAACACAGTTTGACGATGGAATTTAATTTGGACTCTTGCTGTTTTATTTTAAGGGTATTCTGGTAATTTTACCATTAGCAAGGGGTGTTGAGTTTATAATCTTGGCCCATTCCATTGGTTACATAGTCTCGGGCATCTGCTATTATCATATCGGGCCAGCTTCAATAGCGGGCTTGCAATGACTGAAAATGTGGAAACTGAACATGATATAGTGGTATAAGATGGGCTTTATCTTGATATAACTATCAAACTAAACGCAGCCATAAGGATTCACGCAGCGTTCTTTAATGTACGAAAGGGGAATTAGGGTTCTAACATGATGTTTGAAATTAAGGGGTATTGTGGTAATTTATTTTTTTTATCTTGGCCCATTATAATCTTGGGTTTATTATCTCGCTTCCTTCCCCTGGATAAGTTATATTGATATTGTTCTACCGGGCCTCCTTTTAGAGTCGGGCTACAAAGCAAACAAGATTAGATGCTATAAATGGACTTAATGTGATATCCAGTCAACTAAACACAGCCGACTAAGGGGCACATTAGACACGTGAATTCCTTGGTTGTATCACATAAAGAAGCCAAAATCTTGGAAAGCCACTCGCAACTGAATAATAGACCAGAAATCAAAGATAAAAATTCAAGAAAAATTAGAGGCCAAGAAAGATTCTGGTCGACGTTTGTTCGAAGTAGTATTATACTCACTGCCTCAAAAAACAAAAATTACGAAACGAAGGAAAGGAAACAATGAGCACTTCTCCTCATCCTAATATGGCTCAGAAGCGAAACCTTAAGAAGATTGCTTCAAACGGCCCATTCGCCGAAAATGGCAGTCCCCGGCCTTTCTCCCCGAGCTCGTAACGCAATCTCCGTTCATTTACGCCATTTATGTTTAATTATTTTCCCGTATTTAAATGTCGAGCGGGCGAAAGAGAGAAGCTTTGCGTAAGAAGTTACTTCGTCTTGTGTGTTATATTGCAGCGGTGCTCTTGGTAGGACGGTGAAGAAGCTGAGGTTGTCTAAGGCGCTTACTATCCCCGAGGCCACGACCGTTTTGGACGCATGCAAGAGAATGTCGGCCAGGCGCGTCGACGCCGTTCTTTTGACGGATTCTAACGCCCTTCTCTCTGGGATCGTCACCGATAAGGTAGTAATAAATAGCGAATTATTGACGCTCAAAATTTTAAACGTGTCGTTTTGATTTCTGAACTTTGCAACCGTCTCATTTTCCGTCGAAATGGCGCTTTCAAAAGTTTGAACACCAACAATGAGACTTTGCCATGGTTTAAGCATCAAATTTATCGTCTGCGCTTATAAAATGAGTGTGTCGTTTCGAATGGAAAAATGGAAGTTTTTGTTGGGGAGGAAAATCCCCCTTAAAGCCCAATCTTAGAAGCCAAGATTCATAAGCCCATGGGATTCCAGTCTAAAACCAATTGACAATAAGGATATACAAAGCTTATAAACTGGTCACAACTTATCTAATTATCTGATGTGGGACTTGAGTTTTCTACCCAACAGTTTTTAGGTGCATCAAGAGGCAACTTTGCGTATATCACTCCTTGGTTTTAGGATGGAAACCCTCGATTTCTAATAAGTTCGTCTTACAACGTTCACCTGCTCGTAATTTATTTAGGACATAGCCACCCGGGTCGTCGCAGAAGAGCTGAGGCCCGACCAGACTCTAATCTCGAAGGTGATGACGAGGAATCCGATTTTCGTGAACTCGGATTCTCTGGCGATCGAGGCTCTTCAGAAGATGGTCCAAGGTTGTTCATTTCGTTCGCTTTTTTTCTTTCTTTTTTTCGTTCTCTATATTTCTTCCCTGGGTTTCAAATAATTTGCGGCGATCGACCAAAATAGGGAAGTTTCGCCACCTTCCAGTCGTTGAGAACGGCGAAGTCGTGGCTATGTTAGACATCACGAAATGCCTCTACGATGCGATTTCGAGGATGGAAAAGGCCGCCGAGCAAGGGAGCGCCATCGCCGCGGCCGTCGAAGGGGTCGAACGCCAATTTAGAACCAATTTCTCGGGTAAGAAAGAAGTCCATCATCAATTCGTTCTTACGCTCGACATCTCTTTGTAAGATTTTCATATTACATTTGCGTCGTAAACTTTATATCAGCGTCGACGGCCTTGGTGGAGATGCTTAGGGAGAAGATGTTCAAGCCTTCGTTGTCCACCATTATATCCGAAAATTCGAGGTATATCCTCGACGCACTTAAAAGCTCTCCCCCTTCTTATTTTATCGACGTTAACAAAGATTTTAATAATATCGCCTCAGCGTGGCCACGGTTTCCCCTTCAGACCCAATTCACCTCGCCGCGAAAAAGATGCGCGATTTAAAGGTTAATTCGGTCATTATCACGGCGGGAAACGATATTCAAGGGATACTCACGTACGATCTTCGTCGTATTCTTTTTTAGTCGTCGTTGATACGAATATCATTTTATTTCGATTGCATTTCATTACGAGCTGCGTTTGATCGAGGGAAATGGTGAGGAAAAGAAAACTACAGAGAAAACGATTTCCACTAGATTTTCCTTAATTTTCCTCACCATGATTTTGCTTTAAGATTAACGTAAGTTATGTTTTCTTCCTCACATAATTCTCTAATCAACCAAACAAAACAAAATAATTTTCCAATTTTTTTCTTTTCCTCACTAAATTTCTTAAACCAAACACACCCTACAGTTCGAAGGATATCATGATTCAAGTCGTGGCTCAAGACCTCTCCCCCGAGCTGACTCTCGCCGAAAAGGTCTTAACATTTTTAACGCTAATTGTCGTATCATCTTCGTCATTACCGTCCGAGATTATGCGTATCTAATACGCATATGATCCTTCGCTTTTTGTTCGTCAAGATAATGACTTCGAACCCCGACCCTGTCTCGCTCGAGACGACTATCCTCGACGCATTGCATCTGATGCGTGATCAGAAGGTATTGCACCTCCCCGTCGTCGACAAAGGTATACGAGCGTATATTGAATTTTTCGTCGCCGTATGCAAAAGGATTGAATATTTTCCTTTTTCTTTTTTGAGCAGACGAATGCCCCGTGGCCTGCGTAGATGTTTTGCAGATCACTCATGCAGCCATTGCAATGGTAATACGAAGATGACTCATGCAAGTTCATAATTCAGAATATGAACTCTCTCTCTCTCTCTCTCTCTCTCTCTCTCTCAGGTCGAAAACGGCTCTGGGACGGTCAATGACGTGGCGAACTCAGTGATGCGGAATTTCTGGGATTCGGCGCTTAACTCGGAGAACGCCGACAACTATGACACTCAAAGGTACAAAATCGTCATCGCACGTTATTAGTTAAATTAGTTTTCCTGACGGTCTTAATTCGAATTATATTCCGACGATTTATTTGCTCGTTCTTACAGCGAGATGTCGATGTCCCAATCCCAGTCGATCGTTGCATCGGAATCTCCCGTCGTGTTTCCCGGGAATTCGTTTTCTTTCAAGTTCCACGACCAAAAAGGACGCCTACAGCGCTTCAAATTCGGTAAGTTTCGCGCGACTTAGTTCATAGTAAAAAATTCTGTTCTTCTTTTATTATTTAAAAAAAATCTAATTCGTACAATTTCGTTCCTCGGGAAAAAAATAGGCACGGAGAACTTGTCCGAGCTAATCTCCGCAGTTATGAAGCGCATCGATGCGCCCGACGATCTGAGTCGCACTCAGCTTTTGGTACTAAATCTCCATTATACATTTATACGATCTTCGCGGAGATTTAACCTTTGCGATATTCGATCGTTTTTTTTTCATTTAGTACGAAGACGACGAAGGCGACAGAGTTCTGCTAGCCTCGGACGGCGATCTTTCAGGCGCCGTTAGGCATGCGAAGTCATCGGGGCTTAAGGTGCGTCGAAGAACTAATTTTTTAGAGTGTGTTTGATTTAAAGAATTTGGTGAGGAAAAGAAAAGAAAATGGAAAAGAAAGTTACTTTTTGTGTTTGGTTGATTGGAGAAATACACGAGGAAAAGGAAAAAGAAAAAAGAAAACTTAAATTAATTTTGAAGCTAAAACCTTGGAATATCAATGAAAAAGAAATGAAAACCACTTTCTCTGTGATCCAAACATGGCCTTAATATTTTCGATCATTGTTCGCCCAAAAGCGCTCCATTTTCATTGCATCTATTATTCGGCAACTACTAATTTCTTCTTAAGTCGAGACTTTTCATATGAAAAAAAAATACTATCGCTGCTATAATTCGACCGATATATCGTACAGTCTTCCATTACTTCGAAGAAAGAGAAGAAAACGAACCCGAAATTTTGTAGCGCAGGCCGTCGTTCGGGGAACAATGGTATTATATGATTGCTTCTATTTCTTTATCAATTTATTTATCTTTCTTTTTCTAGGTATTGAGGTTACATGTTGAGTTCACGGATCCAAGTTCTGACTCGAAGGCAGTAATGGAAGTTGATTCTGAGACGAAGACCGCAAAGAAATCATCAACTGTCTATGTACGGACAGGGTTGCTAGTTGGAGCTGCTGTTATTACAGGCGTTGGAGTTATGGTCTACTTGAAACGGTCACATATGTGATCTTCTTTAAGCTTCGTAAGTTCTTGCATAAAGCGGAAAATTTCAGAGAAATTTGGGTGTGACGTTAAATAGTGTGATGATTGTGGATTTCTCTAGTGGTTGATTGCTATGTATTGAAACTATTATATATACCCTTGTGCTCAAAACATCCATTTTTCACGATGGACTAGAAGTCTAGAAGAATGGTTTTTGATACGTTTCCTGGGTTTTTTTAGTTCTACAAACCTCCCTTGAGAACAACAACTCATGGCTCGTATGAGACTAAAAGATTAAATTTTTAAGAGGCCCATCAATACATACATATATATATGTATATATATAATTCAACAAGGATAAAAAGATAGAGAAGAAGCAGCCAAGATCTGATTATGACGATGATGATGATGGTGGCTATCTGCTATCTTAGACTTGAGATGAATGAAATCTTGGACAGAACATGGAAGAACTAAAGGGCCTGTCGTGTGATAACCATACAACTCACGAGATTTGTCGAGGAGCTCTTGAAATAAAGGATGGTGCAAGTAAGATATGGGTATCGAAACTCTTTGAAATCCATCTTCTTGTGAACCTATCTGTACTGTTAGCCAACCCTTCTTCACCTTCATCATCTTCTTCTTATTATCCTCTTATTCGAGTATGTGTGCTAGTTGTGTGTGTATGTGTGTTTGAGGAAGGTGATTATTTATAGAGTGATCAATTTTTTATTTAATAAATATATCTATATTTCTTTTTTGATGTGGTGGTGCTTAGAGTGGTGTGTCGACCGTACAAATACGGAATCTAAAATGAAAGTCCAAAGATGGCCGTGGATATCTATTATCTACGCGTGTGTGGTCACCTAGCTTGGTATTGTCTTTTTCTGTAGGAGAAAAATGGAATATCTAAATGGAAAGATTTGATCGGGGGGTCACATAGGCATAGTTGACGACGAATTTAATGATATAAAAATGAAAGAAATTGTATGGAAATTACGATCTGTACCATTTTACAACAACTCCTAAGCGAATTGATGATTTCTATGAGAACGTCGTTTCGAGGAAATGTTACCTACTATTTAGTGAATCGTACGTTCTGATGAAATTAAACAAGATGCCACGTGTCCGAAGCAGAAGACTTGTGTACTTCTGATATCTATCATTATACTATAGTTGCCCTAATCTTCATCTCGAACTTGGCTGTCTTTTTAGCTTGAAGATAAAAATAGACGCACACTTAAAAAGTAAACGGTTCACTTCATGATTTGAGATTGAACAAAAAAGAACGACGTTGACTGCCACTTCAATGCAAATCCAAACATCATGCGCCATTTGCTCAAAAATCGATTTTATGGTCCATGCAAATATTCTTCTTCTACATACATCACATTGATGTGATATCAAATATATATACACATCCCCTCGTTGAAGAGATAAAGCGGTCGGTGGAAGAAACGAGTCAACTTCACTTTATGTGGCCGTTCTTGCTCTATAATCTTGGTGCGTTTGTTACAATTAAATGTAAGTATGATATTATTATTACCGCCGCCATTGTCGGACAATATAATATGCTTTGTTTACTTCCTAAAATTACACACATATATATGTTGAAAAAGGTTCGTGAAGGATCATAGCATGCCTTTAAATTTTCTCAAAGGGACCCAAAAGATAGTGGGGTGGGCATAAATCAAGGGATATTATGCATCATGAACATGGCATTAGTGGTGTGGTCGGTTTGGCACAAAATTTATACCTACAACGCACTTTAAGAAACTCGAGATCTTGTAATATCTATGTAAGATCATCTATTCCACCGTTCTATTACACTAAACATTCCACCAATTAATAATTAATATTATATGATTTTTTTTATCCTATTCATCCACAATCTTTCTTCCACACTACATCACACGTAACATCTTTTACCTCATATCAAATCTTATATCATCTCTCATCCTTCCCAATTTTAGATTCTCCCTTTGTGAACTATTTTTCTCTCTCATACCACACCCTTCTTTCTCTTTTCTCCAAAAATATCTTACATTTTTATCTTATTTATATTTTTTTGGGGTTGAAGGTTCATGATTTAGGGTTTAGGTTTGAGGGTTTAGAGTTCAAGGTTCAAGGTTCAGGGTTCATGGTTCAGGGTTCAAGGTTTAGGGTTTAGGGTTAGGTTTAAGATTTAGGGTTTAGAATTTAGGATTTAGGGTTTAGGATTTAGAATTTATGGTTTAGGGTTTTTTTTGTCCAAGGTTTAGGGTTTATTACAATTAGTTTAAGCGTGAACAACTTTGTTCTCTTTTATCGTCATTTTATTATTTATTTTTGAAATATTGGTTCGACTTTCTTTTTAAATTTATCAATTTATATGTTTCTTAGAGTTACACTATTTTATGTTGAACTCCCATCTTTAATACATAATATTATTTTTCTATTATTTTCTTGTCTAATTAAAATTTCAATTGCAGGAAATAATTATTAAATATTTGATCGGCAAAATAGAAATTAATTATTATTGATTGATATATATATGCAACAGTTTATCCTATTTTATATATTTTTTGAAGTTTTCCAAATTTGGGAAGAGGGGGGGGGGGGGGGGGGAGAGCATTTGATATGAATGAGAAAAAAATGTGATATGAAAGAGAAAAGATGTTATGTGGTGTGGGAGAGAAACTGTGATGAGTAGGATAAGAAATCATATAATACTATTTATTAGTTGGTGAAATATTTAGTGGAATAGAAAGGTGGAATAGAGGATCACAACCGATTTAATCCCACAAAGAGAGAATTAACAAAGAAGAAAAACTCGAGGCTTTGTAAAATATATAATCCACAAAAAAAGTGTCAAACTTGGGTTGAGTTTCTAAATTCTAATGAAGTGGGCCTAGGCCTAATATTGCTGGTTATTTGGGCTTAAGACAAACCATAGCATATCAAAGAAAATTAAAAAAAATATTGATTTTGAGATGGTCAATGGTCATTTTATCTCTCATACCAATACACAAAGTTTTATTGGGGAACAGAGATAAGTTTAGTTGTAAGGTGAATCTACGAAAAATACTCATTTATATAAAAAATTTACAAGTCAGTACCTCTGCTCTGTCAGAAATTTTTTATATGAGTAATTGTTCGATTGTGTGTACCATTTTCTCAGTCTTGACGTACCTTTTTATATGTGTATTACGTACCACGTCTGGTACCCACATATCGTACCTATATACGTTCTATATGGTACGGTTGGTACCTTAATGTGTTTTATGATATACCGTTTTCTCACTGTATTATGTACCACAGTATGTTTCTTTATGATACATAAATGTGTTCTATGATGTACTTGCAGCGGAAGAGGTACCATGTGCAAAGAATTTATTCTAATAGGTACCTACATATAAAAACAGTCCGACAGATACTCATTTGCGAAATTTTTATATAAATGCTTATTGTTCCGTAGATAACCCTAGTTGTAATTACATTATTCTATGATTCGTAGTTAAAATAAGACATGCATCGAACCAATGTCTTCGCTTAGGTATATATCTAAAGTGGCGGGAATTCGCAGTATAATACTCCCCGCAAAGTAAAAAAGCCCTCTCTTACAGTAGCATCACCACCGTTCCCGCCATGACTTCAGCCAACGCCCGCGAACGGCCGCTTCCGACGCCGTCACCGGCGGCGTCTACTCCTTCTCCGCAATTGAAGCACCAAGCGTCCAGGGAAGACGAGGAATTGGACGAGGACGTGTTTCTCGAGGAACCCTAATGGCGCAGTACGAGGAAGAAGATTCCCAGCGACGCGCGATCGCGGAGCGCCTCACCAAGTGGAAGCGTCCCCAGCTTTCAACTGCGTACCTCACGGACTCTCAGACCATAGGTGAGGGGATTTTAGAATTTTAAATTTCTGAACTCGTGCTTGTCTCTGTAAGTGCTGCACTTGATTCATCATTTTCCTTTGTTGCGGAGCCTTTGTTTCTCGGCTTCTCTTTGGTCTTGAGACTAACTTTTTTCCTTTATTTCCTTTTCCTGCCGGTTTTGGTACTATGAATAATGTTTTTGTCGCTTGCTGTTCTATAGCAGTGGAGACTTGGGGTTGAATTTCTCGTAACTTATTGCATTTTTTTGCTTGAAGTATTTCAACAGTTGGAGATCGATTATGTTATTGGGGAGAGCCATAAGGAACTACTTCCTAATTGTTCTGGGCAAGCTGCAATTATCAGAATTTTCGGGGTTACTAGAGAAGGTTAGCTTCTTTCCATTTTTGCGTGTGTAAGAGAGAGACCGACACTTCTGTTATAACGCAGCCTTCTTCCATTTTGACTAGGACATAGTGTTTGCTGTCTTGTACACGGATTTGAACCATATTTCTTCATCAGCTGCCCTCCAGGAATGGGACCTGATGATATCTCCCATTTCCATCATGTTCTTGAGGTAGTTTATCTTTCATCTACACTCATCACTCGCAATTGTTCTCCAATTCAATTGTTTCTTTTGAACATGACCGTTTCCCGACTTTTTCGTTGTTGCTACAGGGTAGGATGAGAGAAGCAAATCGAAACAGTAAGGTCCCCAAGTTTGTTCGCCGTATTGAATTGGTTCAGAGAAGAAGCATCATGTATTACCAGCAGCAAAGCTCCCAGCCTTTTCTCAAAATTGTGGTTACTTTGCCCACTATGGTTACAACTTGTCGTGGTATAAATCATTTCCTTTACTCATCATGTTGAACTTTGTGTTCTTTTAGTTTTTTTGTATAATAAAGTATTCTTAGTTATATTGTGGCTTCTGCATCACTGAAGGTTAGTAGTATACGTGGAGCATAAGATTGTACACTGTTGCTTTGTCATAGATTCTGTATGTTTTTCCTGATTTGGCTCATTAAATGAATATGTGGCAGGTATCCTTGACAGAGGAATACAGATTGATGGACTTGGTGTAAAGAGTTTTATGACTTATGAAAGTAATATTCTCTTTGCTCTTCGTTTCATGATCGATTGCAATATTGTTGGAGGGAACTGGATTGAAGTTCCTGCTGGAAAGTATAAGAAAGCAGTGAGAAGTATTTCCCATTGCCAGTTAGAGTTAGATTGCCTGTATCCTCGTGCTTTGAGATTTTGAACCTCCTAAAATAGCAGCTTCCGTTGTATCCGCATTGGTTCAGTCGTGTTAAAAATAGTGTTTCCGTAACAAACATTATCAGTTTTTCAGACATGATCAGTCATGCCCCTGAAGGAGAGTTCTCAAAGATGGCTCCTTTTCGCATATTAAGTTTCGACATTGAATGCGCAGGAAGAAAGGGGCATTTTCCGGAACCGAATCATGATCCTGTCATCCAGGTTCTTCTATGGCTCATATTTAATGCTGATTTAGCAACTGATTTTCGTAGTATTTATAATTAAGCTTTTTTAACGACTATTTTTTTAGGTGGCCAATCTAGTAACATTACAGGGAGAAGATCAGCCATTTGTTCGTAATGTGATGACCTTAAAGTCCTGCTCACCCATTGTTGGGTTTTGATGTTATGGCTTTTGACACCGAAAAGGAAGTTCTCTTAGCTTGGAGGGTAATACGCCATTTCAATTTATTAATTAAAAAATAGTACTTTGTGTGTCTAAGGTATGGACGATTTTCTATCATTACATAAGCTATACCCTCCTTGCGAAAAAAATCTATATGAGCAGGTTGTATCATTTGTTTGAGATTGGACTCATTGAGAACAACTATATTTTCTATCTCATCATTTCAGCTATTTATTTGCATGAAAATGTAGGTGGTACAAGATATATTGGTGGAACAAAAACAGTTATAAGGAAGGGAAAATGATGTTATCTGATTGGATTTGATTTACTTTTATCATGGTGTTTGATTGCCTTGTCTCAATATTACATCCTAACAAGTTTCTAAGTTGTGTAGTAATGTATATTAAATGCTGCTCAGTTGGAAAAAGCCGCCCACTTTCGTCCTGCTAAATTGTCACTTCACTCTTTCTATGCAGGATTTTATTCGAGAAGTTGACCCAGATATTATAATTGGTTACAATATCTGCAAGTTTGATTTGCCATATCTCATTCAGGTGGATAACAGTTTACTTTTTCCTTCACTTATCATTGGTGTCATTTCAGTCACTATGTAGATCTACTTTAGATTCCAAAATAACCAAGAAAAATTCTGTGATTGATTCTATGTTTTTCATGGACAGAGGGCTGATGTACTGAAGATAGCTGAATTTCCTGTACTTGGCCGTATTAGAAATAGCAGAGTCCGTATAAAAGATACAACATTTTCGTCCAGGTCAAGAATAATTTTGCCTTTGTTCAACATGCTTAAACTCACAAAACATTGAGTCATTATTGTGCTGTATCACATTTTGCGCCATGGAACTTTACTTTTTTCTAATAGATCCTTTGTAAACGTATTTTTAAGTAGAATTTATCACTACTATTTCCCCTCTACCTTGATTGCTAATTGGCTTACCCTTGGGATACATGTCTATATGGCCGCTACATATGTTGATGTTTGGGACATCGAAAATTTTGTTGAAGTGGATTTTGTCAACTTTGAAATATATATTAACTAACTTAGTGTGTTTGGAAATTCAGGCAATATGGGATCAGGGAAAGTAAAGAAGTTACAGTCGAAGGAAGAGTGCAATTTGATCTGTTACAGGTCCTTCTGTATATACATGAACTGCATCGTGTTATGTTCGCTCCTAATAAAAATGGCCCTTGTGATCCTGTTATGGAAGTCTCAATAGTACATATGTGATCTCATTCTTGTTTATGGTTTTGCAGGCCATGCAAAGGGATTACAAGTTGAGCTCTTACTCACTCAATTCTGTTTCTGCGCATTTTCTTAATGAGCAGGTGAACATTCTTCTGTACATAATTACCACTATATCTCAATTGTATGTTTCATAAGTTTTGCTAATGTTGTTAGCATTTACTGGAAATAAACCTTCTGATATACCAAATTATGCCTTCACAATACATTGTTTAGGATATGATGCATTGTATCTTTTGTTGATCCACGTTTCTTTATTAACTTCATCTGGTTTCTTTATTAACTTCATCTGGTCGATTTAGTATCTGGATTTAAGCATTTTACTGACCTTAAAGGGGTGCGTTATTTGATCGACATCTTTTCTTATACCCCATCAGAAATTTGGATTTGCACATTTTTGTAGATCCTGTTCACGTTTTTTAAGGGCTTTATCGAACCTTCTTTCTTAGTAAATTTTCTTATCTCGTTCAATGTGCTTTGATCTTCCCTTTCGTTTCCTGAATGTGATTCGTCAACAAGTACTGTTATATTTTGTTAATTAGCATATTCAGCAGCATTCTCATCATGGTTATTAATTTTTTTATTGCTGTAGTATTGAGTTGGTAATTCATTTTCTAAATGTTTCATAAATTATGCAGAAGGAGGATGTTCATCATTCTATTATATCTGACCTTCAGAATGGGAATTCAGAAACTAGAAGGCGTCTTGCTGTCTATTGTTTGAAGGTTGAAATATTTATTTTACCTTTTTCTTCAGATCTGTTATTTGTTTGAAAAAGAAAATTTATGCGATATCAAAAAATCGTGTGGAGTCAGCTGAGATGTTTGAAACTGTAGGATGCTTACCTCCCCCAACGTCTTTTAGACAAGTTGATGTTTATTTATAACTATGTGGAGATGGCTCGAGTAACTGGTGTCCCGATTTCATTTCTGCTATCCCGGGGTCAGAGTATCAAGGTTTTCTTTGTGATCCTTGCAATAGTTTGAATCATGTCTTTCTAATGTTGATTTGTTGCAAGAATACCTTATATATTTGTAAAGCTTTATCTTTAGGTGTTGTCTCAGCTTCTAAGGAAAGCTAAACAAAAGAATCTCGTTATTCCAAATGCAAAACAGGCTGGATCTGAACAGGGAACATACGAGGGTGCAACAGTATGTTTATTTTATGCATCGGCACTCAAACTCGTAAAATTGCATGCATTTAGCAAATATGTTTTTGCTACATTCAAATTCATATGAGGGTGACAAATAACGGATTGTAAATTCCAATAGTTCCCGCCACTTGATTTTATTTCCCAAGTTAATCATCAGTTGTTTACTCTAATTTGGTGTGATCAGTTAGAATGATTTCTCTTAGTCGAAGATGGCTCTTATATGCAGGTTCTGGAGGCCAGAGCTGGATTTTATGAGAAGCCAATTGCAACTCTGGATTTTGCATCTTTATATCCATCAATTATGATGGCATATAATTTGTGTTATTGCACATTGGTATGATTTTTTCATGCTCTTCCTTATCCTGTAGTTCGAGTGAATTTTCTTTTCTAAATGAATCAAGGGTGTATGATTATGTTGTTGCCATTTCACAATCATTTCTTAGGTTAATCCAGAAGATGCCCGGAAACTTAACTTGCCTCCTGAATGTGTCAACAAAACTCCATCTGGTGACACATTTATCAAGCCAGACCTGCAGAAGGTTTTTTTTTCTACATTTTCCTTTTCATCATCATTTTGATGCTGCTGATAAGAGTAATGGTACTGTTAGCTTCATCTCTGAAAGATGTATGTTTATTTTTAATGCTAGGGAATACTGCCAGAAATTCTTGAAGAACTCTTGGCTGCTCGTAGAAGAGCTAAAGCAGACCTGAAGGTTTTTGAACTGATTTTGTTATCTTTTCCCTTTTGTTTTCTGTTCACGTAATATGCTTCCACTGGCACTTTAGGATGCAGCTGGCATGCTTGATGATGTATAAAATAATTGTCTAGCTGTAAACTATAATGCGGCACTTCAGGCAATTGCATCAAGGGGAAAATTTCCCTAACATGGCTGCCCTCTCAAGCCGAGCAATATGCTTACTGGGATTAATTCAGTTCAAGAAAATATTATTGGTTTAGCGTCCTCTTTTATTTCTTCCATCATGTTTTCTTCATGCGCAGTTTTACATTGAAGCTGTGTAATATAATCGAAAAGTCGAAGCCAAAAAAACTGTCGATAGTTTTATCGTCAATGATGGGTGATGTTTCTGATATGTTGAAGGAAAGGGATACATAACAATAGCAGTCAACCCATATGTGCTGTTGAACTGCAACTTTTCTGATCATCGAGTTACCGTATAATTTGGATTTCAGGAAGCCAAGGATCCTCTTGAGAGAGCTGTCTTAGATGGTCGGCAGCTGGCTTTGAAGGTTAATTTCTGTAATAATTAATGCTCTTTTCAGGTTTAAAAACAACTTTTCACAATTCACATCCACTTTGGTGTTATGATATTAGATATGCCTTTGTCAACAACTTGATATAGCTCGATATTCCAGATTAGTGCAAATTCTGTGTACGGATTTACTGGAGCTACAATTGGCCAATTACCTTGCTTAGAGATATCTTCCAGTGTTACCAGCTATGGTAATAAACATAATTGTAATTTGTGGCTGTTTCAAAAATTGTTTCTCCATACTGATGCAACAACATATATCTGTTGAAATTTCATTTGATTCGACCGTTCTACTATCATTCGAAGGTCGACAGATGATTGAACATACTAAGAAACTGGTGGAAGATAAGTTCACTGTGCTTGGGGGCTACGAGCACAATGCTGAGGTCTGTGATCTTGAACCATGGATGAGTTATGTTTTATCATGTGCATCCCTTAGTTTCATTGTGTATATATAAGGAACTTGCTTCGTTATGGTTTCTTCATATCATAATTTATTTCACTGTTCTCTATATCATACTTCTGTTGAATTTTGACATCAGGTCATATATGGCGATACAGATTCTGTTATGGTGCAATTTGGTGTATCCTCTGTGGAAGAAGCCATGAAATTAGGCAGGGAAGCTGCTGAGCACATTAGTGGCACTTTTAGCAAGGTAGCTGAGCATTTTTTTTGTTTTCTTTCCCCCCCAATTTTAAGACAGTTCATTTTAGATTTTTGTTTTTCAACAATCCAGAGCTTTTTGCTGAGCGTGAACACTATAAACTTGAGTCTTTTGTACTTCCATTTATTTACACTACTGTTTCTGCTTACATTATTGGAAACTTTGTAATCGCCAGCCTATAAAGCTAGAGTTTGAGAAGGTTTACTACCCATACTTACTAATTAGTAAGAAGAGATACGCTGGACTCTATTGGACAAACCCTAGTAAATTCGACAAGATGGATACAAAAGGTGACATGCTTCTACTTTTTCTGAATTTTTTAGTTCGTAATAACTTCTTATACCACTATCATACAGTGTAGTTCGTTCATTTTCTCTTTCCCAGGAATTGAAACCGTTCGAAGGGACAATTGTTTGCTGGTAAAAAATGTTGTGAGCGAATGCCTTAATAAAATACTCATAGACAGAGACATTCCAGGTGCAGTTCAATTCGTAAAGAACACCATCTCAGATCTTCTTATGAATAGAATGGACCTATCACTTCTCGTTATTACCAAAGTAAGATCGTAGGCGATTCTTTGCAATTTTTTTGTAGCATGAAGTGTTCGAACAATTTAATTATTCTATTATTTCCTATTTGATAGGGTCTAACAAAAACAGGAGATGACTATGAAGTTAAAGCAGCACATGTTGAGCTTGCTGAACGGATGCGTAAGGTTAGAAATTGTTGTGATAACTCTGCATTTTGACAACGCAGATATAATTTGGCAATAATGCTGAACTACTCAAACGATGAATCAGAGAGATGCTGCTACTGCTCCAAATGTTGGGGATCGAGTACCGTACGTCATTATCAAAGCAGCTAAAGGTGCCAAGGTTAGATGATTATAACCGACATCCCAGTTTTTGCTAGAATGAGCAAAGAAAAGTGAATTTACCTGATTTTTCGACATTCAACAGGCTTATGAAAGATCAGAGGATCCCATTTTTGTGCTAGAAAACAACATTCCCATAGACTCTCACTACTACCTCGAAAATCAACTTAGCAAGGTTTTAGCAACTTGTTGCTTTGTCTCTATCACTTCGTGAATGAAGAGTAACCGCTATTAACAGTATCTATTTTGCAGCCGCTTCTTCGAATATTTGAACCCATCTTGAAGAATGCTAGTAAAGAACTTCTTCAAGGAAGTCATACCAGATCTATTTCCATTTCTACCCCTTCCAACAGCGGCATAATGAAATTTGCTAAAAAACAACTGACATGCATTGGATGCAAGGCACTGATTAGGTAACCTTTGAAGCTCTTTCATTTATAAATCACCAAAACAATTAAGCATGAATAAATCAAGGACCTTTGAAGTGTCGTACTAGGAAATGAAGGAGAAGTCCCCGATATTTTTGGCCTGGAAAGACTTGAGATTCCTCGCATCGTTCTGTTTATACACCCTGTTAGATTTACACGCTCTTAACTCGTGTCAACTTCTTTTCTTGGAATAGCAATTCAGATCATGCTTTATGTTCCCACTGCAAAGGAAGAGAAGCTGAACTGTATTGCAAGTCAGTAGCGAATGGTATGAGCAACCTTCTTTTGACATCTCCACGTTTCATGCATTAATTAAGTTCATCAGAAAATATTTTTTGGGTGTCAAGATTTCCGCATATTTAAACCGAATTATGTTTCTCGTCTCAGTTGCTGATCTAGAGGAACTATTCGGGAAGCTATGGACGCAATGTCAGGATTGCCAAGGCTCTCTTCATCAGGACGTCCTTTGTACTAGGTTAGATCATCTGATCTCTGTCACTTTTGTGTCTGCTGACATTTCGAATGCCACCATATTTATTACAACATGGTATGTTTTTCGCTCAGTCGAGATTGCCCAATATTTTACCGGCGGAAGAAAGTACAGAAGGACATGGCGGAAGCCAAGCTACAATTAGATCGGTGGACGTTCTAATGATCTCAGATAAACAACATGTACGAAAAAAGATTCCTTTCCCACTTTCTTCTGCCTGTTTATATCCTCTGAGCAGTTGATCGTAGAAGCTTGTTATGATTCATCCTATGCTGCCTTTGCATTGAGAAGTATATGTTTGAGAGGAAACTGCATATGCCTTTTGCCTTATAAAGTAACTATCTTCCACTTTAGCACTAATAACACAAGGTTACAGGCAGCACATCTCTACAAGCATTAATCTTGCTTGGCGGAGATTCACCGAGACATAATATGTAATTTTTCCTTATCCATCGTTTCGAGCTATTTTTGATACAAAAATAGATAAAAATAAGAATTGATCCGTTGAAATTCAGCAGGGCGACGAATTCAAGAATCGACTTTGTCTGAATTCTTGCGTACCTTATCAAGCAATTGCATATCCGAGCGTTTCCTTCTCCTTAGGACGCCAAATCGATTTCTGGGCACAGAGCAGGCCTTCCTTGTCCTTTGAATAAGTCATGCGAATCTCCCATTTCATAGCCTTAAACCTTCCTTCGAGCTCATTAATGGCTTCAACACTGTCGCGGACGATAATATTGCCTTCGGGCCTCAATATTCGATCAGCCTCAGCAACCAATGCAGTTAAGTTACACCTATTGCCCGCAAAACCGAAAAGATTCAACGAAAACTAATAAAAAAGACGCCCCTTTTCTAGCGACAAGAATGATAGACATCAAACTCACTTCTTTCCAATCGTGGAGAAAAGATGGTCGGCGTGAAGAAGATCGTAAGACCTCGGGTAAGTACTGAACGACTCACACCAATCATGATAAATGCCAAACAGCCCTCGTTCGTATATAATAGGCAGCGTATCGGGCGCATCGATTGAAACGACATTCATGACCCACAAATTCAAGTCCTTTAGAGCAGCTGCAAACCTATAAAGAAAAAAAAAAGGAAGTCCCTTCAGATTAGAATACACTGCTATTTTCCTTTCTCTACTGTGTGTGTGTGTGTGTTTAAGATAAGGCTAGCGCTTACCCTCCGTAAACAGCTCGCATGTCCATGACGTTCCTCACATTAGACCAGTTAATCCCAAGTCCCTTGAGGTAAGAATTGGACACCACCCTTTTCCAATGTTGGTAATCTGTAGTAAAATCTTCAGTCGCTGATTTACCGTAAACTCCTACTTCAGTGCTAGACAGCCAATAGGGCACACTTTTAGCCCTCAAAGGCCATTCTTCGGGCCATTGAGAGCCTCTTTCGGTCGAAGCTTCTGGCACTTTGTGTATGCATGCTTGCAATGGAACGTTCCTAAGAGTTGAAAAACCAAAGATTAGTTGTTGATTTGGCGTTTTATTTCTTCGCAAAAAAAAAGGGTGAAAGTCGAACCAGGCAGCGTTTGGATCATCAGAGTTTTGGCACAATGGAGGGCCGTTTTGCGTCCTCTGTTCGTAGCACTCGTTTGTAGTGGGCTTGCGGTAAATGGCGATTCCTACTCCATTTACTTCGTCTTTTGTGATTGAAACGACTTCCCAGCAAATTGCCTTCGTCAGCTTCTTCATGGCTGTTCAATATCATAGGCAGATGCAATTCTCAGAGATGAAGAAGTGTTTACAAAAGATAGACAGCTCACACACACATATGATATGTAAAATATGTTTGTAGTTACATACATTTACTTACCCTCCCAAATCTCGACATCTGCAGGGATTGTTTGGTAGACGGGAGTTGCCGACCAGACAAAGAAACCTCCCGGGCGTAGTAAACGATTCAGCTCAAGGAGAAGTTTGCCGCCTAGATTATGTAATAAGTCATCAAATTGCGTGATTTTCAATGAAAAGAATCATTACACATGTTGTTCCTACATGTAAGTAGAATAATTTAACTAAGCTTTGACATTGAGACAAATAAATTTATACCTTCGATGTGCCAGGGAACCCTACAACGAGCACAGTGAACGATATCGAAAACTCTCCCAGGATATGGAAGCCTCTTTGTGCCCATAACAGCAGATATTGCAGGGATACCCCTTTCTAATGCGAACTGAACTTGAGCTTCATGCTCGTCTTTTGGGGCTAATGACATTGTAAGAGCGTCTCTGTCGAAGAGAAAACCTCCAAAGCTAGCAACGCCACAGCCCACGTCTAGAATAACCCGAGAACGTCTTCCCCAAGCAACGGTAGGCACAGACTATATCAAACAAGCAAATCAAATCCATTCGATTAGTTGCACAACAAGAAAAACCACATTATAAATGCATTGACTTTGTCATGAGCAGAAAATGTAGCATGCCTGTTGAATGAAATCGATGTAATGAAGAGCACCATGCTGAAATTGGGTCCCACCACCAGGAAAGGTGAGATATTCGCCTGTAACTTTGACCCAGTTTTGGTGTCCTTTATACTCAGCTAGCTTGGTGTGAGGAACATTGTGGTACCAAATCTGCCACAGTCAAAAGAAAACCGAGTAAGAACTAAGAAGTAAAGAAACATGTCAATAAGTAGTTCTCTTTGTTTCTAAGTTTTATACCTTTTCCCGACTTGTGGGCCATCCAATCGGGCGTTGATATTTATCAGGCAAAGGGACAAGGCACGTAGGAGGACTTTCTGGGCAATGCCTCTCTCTGTGCTCGTAATGCTTAGTTGACTCGAGTCTCCTTATTGCCTGTAAATTGTCAAGACACGGTATATAATCTGGCCCAGCTATGGTATCACAGAGTTTCCAACTGACATCATTGCGAATATTCGAGTCAGAAGATTTCTGTGCTTCTTTCTCACGCTTGGACTCAGTCGCCTGAGTCGAGAATGCACCATTTTGAGTCGTTGTTTCGCTAGAAAGCTCAGACTGAGCGCCTGAAGGAAATACGTCGTCCTTCTTAGCAGTGGAAAGTTGATCTGATCCTTCATCTTTCTTGCTATCGTCTCTTTCTTCTGCTTTTTCTTCTCCACTTTCTGAGTCGCCTTTCTTTTCATCCTCGGAATCATCAGACTTATCATTTTCCTCCTCCTTATTTGACGAATTCACATCACTATCTCCTTTGGTGGCATCTTCGGGCAAATCACCTTGACTATCTTCAAACTGCTTTGGCTTATCTTTTTCATCAGTTGGACCATTATCTTCGCTAGTATTATCATCACCGTTACTCTCCGCAACAGTTTCAGTGATGGGCGTTTTGACGCCGTTCTTCTCCACATTAGAAACATCAGAGTTCTGCGCTGGGATGACTGAGGATGACATCATCATCCACACCCCAACTAGGCATAAGGCTACGAAAACAACGATTGTGATCATCGAACAGTAACCTGACGACGATTTCCTACCGTCGATTCTTGAGATTTTACCTTGAGCCATGCTTCGAGCCCTCTTTTTGTTCTAAACTTCTACTCAGTTCTCTGAAATTAAGTTGTGAGAATCAAGATTAGTACATACAATCCATGAAATCAGTAAAGATCTTAGATTTCACCTTAGCAGAGTATAATTTGCACGAAAGTAGCATAAAACAACTTCTTCGACTGACCCATTACCAATAAGCAGGATATACATAAAAGTAACATAAGCTTCAACTTCAATCAGAACAATTTAGCTACAAAAGAAAAAAAAAAACATCAGCTTCAAAGAGCCCATGTCTACATTATACATGAAATCCCACCCAAATCATGTATCAGCTTCATTCCCACCTTAACAATCAAGAAACCGAACCCAGTCTCATAAGTCAAAGGAAAAGACCCGAAATTGAAAAACTAAAAAAAAGGGCAACATAAAGAAAGCAAAGAATCAGATATAGCAGCTGAGTTTCACAACAAAGCACCTTTCTTTAAATGCTTCGAAAATGCTGAGATCTGACAAGGAAACAAAGCTGATTCTTCACCGATCACTAAGCGTCGGTGTGTAAGATTGATAATGTGTATAATCTTACGGCAAACTTCAGATATTTATCCATTTAATTCTATTGCTCACTTCACTGTCTGAAGCAGCAGCTGTCAACAGCTTCCGTCGGTGGGAAAGAAGGTTTCTTTTCAAATTACAAAAAATAACGTAATTATATTATAATCTCATAACTAACGAAAATGGTAATGAAATAATGTCACGAACATGGGCCCCACCACGATCCAGCAGAATGTGATTGTCACGTTAAATTGATAGCTGCGCGGATGTTGTAATACCTCAAACTATGAGGGTTTATTTTATATTAGTTGAAGTTGAGGGACTGCATTGCAATTTATATCGATAGGCATGTGCTGTTGCTGCTTTTCAGGGAGCTTAAAGATCGTCACGGATGACGCAGCCAAAAGCAAAATTTGTACAGAGACAAGCCAACCAATGTGTGAGTTTATACGTAGAAATCACGATGATGATCGCTTAAAAAAGGTTGTAAGATCTATTTCGTTTATGTTTTCACCGTAAAGTCTGTGTATTGGCCGAGATAGTTGCAGATCTGCCCACGTTGCGGGAAGCAGAAGGTGCATTTGTTTGTCCTCCCTCAATGTCTTTGTTTTACATCATTTTAGTGTTTATTTTGATTCTCTGCTCTTGTTCTTGGAAAGATTGTTGCTGTTTGCAATTCGTTTGGGGTGTCCTCGTGTTGCATTATCATCTGTTTGTGATAGCTGGATTTTGCTATTTGCTGAACCAATTTGTTGTCTGTAAAGGTGATGTAGCTGGATTTTGTTCGTGTGAAGAAACATTCCATTCTTGCCGTAGTGATTATGCTTGTGTTTGGATTATATCTTTACCGCCTAGCTCCACCTTGATAGTGACGTTTTTGCTCCGCATTTATTTTTGTGGAGAAGGTAATGGAAAGGAAGAAAATCCAAAAGAAGAAAGAAAGAAAATGAGATGATGACTCTGAAATTGGCAAAGAGCTTTTGTCAAGTAGGATAACAATGAATTCGAAGAAAATCTTTTGTCTAATTCGGAACTTAAATTGGGAGCTTAGAATTTGAATCCTTGGTTGTGTGTTGTCATTGGTAGAGGAAATGGGGGGAATTTGATGTTGGAATCAAAATTTTCTGTGCTTCATAAATCATAACATCCCAAGTTGGAGAGTTTCCATTTGATTTGATTTGGTTGACCTTCATTTTGATTAGTATATTCAACGTATCGCGAATGTGGTCGAAATGTTGAATTACGTGTCGTTTTGTCCATACAGTAGTTGTCGGATGTCTTGTTGCTTCAACTCAAGCGTATTGATCTTTTTTTTTTCTTTTATTTCAGCTTCGGGGAGACATTTCTATGCCCATTTGTCACGTGAGATGCCCAAGTTTGATGCGAAAATTTCGGTAGCTGGTAATTGAGATGAAGGGTGGTCAGATTAGTAGAATATGGGGAAGGCAGTTCTCTTTCTCTTTGGCTGCTATTTTTTTCACTACTGTATTCTTTTGGTCGTGGGAGAACAATCCAATCCTCATGAGCCTATTATCCCCACAAGAGCAATTTGTAATGCATACTCCAGGTACATCTCAATGGAACTCCTTTCTTCGTTTTTTCTCTTTCTGTTTCTTCATCGGCATGGGGCTCTTCTAACATGACGTGATGTATATGGTGTGTTAAACATTCTTCTGAGAAACTGCAATCTCGAAAAGTAGACATTACACAGAAAATTTACGTCTTCTAATCTAACTTTATGGTTTGTTGCAGCCTTCATTGATTAATCCAAGTTTTCTTTAGTTTCTGATCAATGACATCGTATTCACAGATCTCTACATGGATGATTCTGCTGACTCATCTGTGCTGTTAAATCCTAAGAACCGTGTAACCGAAAAAAATTCAGAAGCACAAAACCACGTGATAGAACACTCTGATCATGATGTAAACCACAAAATCTCGTTTTCTCGTAAAAGAGAAGAGCAGGGCCAGATTCCAGCCTTGTCTTCTGAGAAGCAAGGTTATTACTTTTTTTTCCATCAATTTCTGTTCTCATACTCATCTGTTATTCTCTTACAGCTAGCTAGATAAACTTCATTCAAGTACTTATGGCGGGCAAATTCACATTTGACCTCATTTGTTGGTATCATGTATTTACAGGGACTTGCAACTATGCTAAAGGAAAATGGGTAAAAGATAGTCGAAGGCCCTTATATTCAGGGTTCGGATGTAAGCAGTGGCTGTCTGATATGTGGGCTTGTCGACTAACACAGCGCCCCGATTTTTCTTACGAAAGCTACCGTTGGCAGCCAAACAACTGCAAAATGCCTGAATTTCATCCTCAAGAATTTCTGACAAGGTATGGCCCACCCTTGTAAACAGAAAATAACAGTCTTTAAATCTATTACACGCGGAATTCGAACAGTAACACGCCCCAATCAACCTCAGAATGCAGGACAAAACCATCGCCTTCATCGGCGATTCGCTGGGCAGACAACAGTTCCAATCCCTCATGTGCATGGCCACGGGCGGGGAAGAAAACACAGAAGAAGAAAACACAGAAGTCGAAAACATAGGATGGAAGTTCGGCCTAGTCAAGCCAAAAGGGGCGGTTCGCCCCGACGGCTGGGCCTATCGATTCCCCAAGACGAACACAACCATACTATACTATTGGTCGGCGAGCCTCTGCAACATCGAGCCCATAAACTCAACCGACCCAAACACAGACTTCGCCATGCACTTAGACCGTCCCCCCTTTTTCTTAGCCCATCACCTCCCCAAATTCGACGTGGTGGTCCTCAACACTGGCCATCATTGGAACAGAGGGAAGATCAACGGTAATAAGTGGGTGATGTACGCAAATGGAAGGCAAGTGACCGATCGAAAACTCGCCCAGATTGCCAACGCCAAGAACCTCACGGTACACAGCATTTCTAGGTGGCTCGATTCGAAGGTGTCGACGAACCCTAATCTGAGGGCGTTTTTTCGCACGATTTCTCCGAGGCACTTTTCGAACGGAGACTGGAATAGTGGGGGAAGCTGCGATAACTTGACGCCTTTGATAAGAGGTGGAGAAGTCTCGAAAGACGAGTCGAGCGACCCCGACGTTGAAAGTGCTGTTAGGGGGACGAAAGTGAAGATTTTGGACATAACTGCGTTGTCTGAACTGAGGGACGAATGCCATATATCGAGGTATAGTATCAAAGCTTCGGAGGGTATAAACGATTGCTTGCATTGGTGCCTTCCTGGGATTCCTGATACTTGGAATGAGCTTCTATATGCACAGTTATGACCAAGGAAGAAGAAGACAACTTGGTACAGTTATGAGGATGGAAGTTGAAGGAAGAGACACGTGTCGGTTTCTGACATGGGGATATACTGTTCATAGTTAAGATTATATGCAAGCTTGAAAGTAGGTAGCAAGCAACGTAGTAGATGATTATTATGTGCATCATCTTGCACCATTAGTTATAAAATCTCATAATATATATCATATATTATTATTTTCGTATTACTTGCTTTAATATAATTCGTTTTCTGAATTTTCTATGACTAGTTGTTGCCCCGTGCGATGCACGGGTCTACTTTCTCTTCCGTTCATTTATTTAACAGGAAGTAATATTTGGAGTTTTAAAAATATGTTATGATAATAAGGTTGTCTATCAGATAATTGAAGTGAGCTACCCGCCCGAGCGCCCCAAAAGAGATCCAATTTTGCACACTTCATGCAGTTCACCCTGTGAATGACCTAAGAAAGTTGTCTAAAGGCGTAATCTTCTGGTCGAATCATTCATCTTCAACATTTATGAACTTTACTGCCTCCATTTAGTGAGCCTTCGTTCAATTCGGGAAAAAATCATATCCACTCGCCCATTCATGCACAACACCACTAATCTTATTGCATACATATAATCTTAAACCGTAACAAAAGGTGGCATCGGTACTCAAGAAGGACTGAGTTGAACAAAAGCAGAAATATTAGCAGGTGGCAAATTGCTAAGGGGATATCTAGTGAATCGTATCTTGGTTTGGTTGGCCTGTTGACCGAGACAACATTCATCAACGCTATGTTAATTCTACATATCTACAATTTTTCTTATTTTTTAACATTCATTACACATTATCGTATGATCTAAATGAGGCCGAGACTACATATCCAAGCCACGACAATTCCGACCAAAGTGCCGCCGAAGACTTGCAACGGCGTGTGGCCGAGGAGCTCTTTTAGCTTCCTTTGGCTTAATGGGTGTCCTTCGAATAAAACCCCAACAATCAGATTCAAAACCCAACGGAAGTTCAAAATCCTAATAAATCAGTCGAAGAAGAAGATGAATGAGTAATGAAGAAAAAAACAAAACCACGTTTTTCCCCCTACCTCGGGCTGCATACCTGTGTGCCGCCTCACGCCGGCGGCGTCGTACATAACGATCAGAGTGAACGCCAGGCAGACGAAAAAAAGCGAGTCGGCGACGCCGTGGCAGAGGGCCACCGACGTTGTGAGGCCGGCTTTTTGCCGGAGGCAAACATATCTTGAAGTACCATTTTTTGAACTTACTTCAAAAGTTCTTGATACCAGTTTTTCTACAATCGAAATACAAAATTGAGCTCGAGGTCTTTAAGTGTAGTGGTTTCGTCGATTTCTCCCTCGGGTTTATCTGTAGTGAGACCGTGGGACGATCCTTTGAGGTCGAATCTCATACGTATTCGATACTCCGAGCAAAATAAATTTCCCATCACTATAAATCGTGTCTGAATTTACAAAGACAAACATATTTCAGCGATCAAACATAGATTTCGTTTCTGTAATAAATATAAACACTAATAAATGTAAAACCTAGACTCCACCAACTGGTTTGACGCAATGTACGCCGAAGAACATTGTCACTAACGATGGAAGTTCCCTCAGAGTCTCATTTCCACAAACGGCCAAATGTAATCGGCGGGATCTACTTGAAACAGCTCCCTTAGATGTCTGCTTTTTTATTTTAAACAATATTTTTGTAATAAGCAACAACTCAAGAATTATCCAAGTAGCCTGGTAATTGATTTATCAAGAAAGCAAAGGATCAAATTTCACCTAAACACCACAGGGCAGTAATCTTTCCATCGAAAGTCTTGGGGTTGGTGGGGAGGAGTGAACTTTGATCTTTTGGGTGGAAACCGAGTCCAAAACTTCTCTTTTAGAAATCGCCGAGCTTAAGATCTCTTACTACTGAAGCATGTTTCTCGACAGAGTACCTACAAAACATTAAACATAACAACTTTGTAATGACGTGAAAAGGAATAAACGATCAAACTGTAATAAATATACTCTAAACTGGAAATTACCTTATCCCAAGCTGAAGATTAAGCATCAGATCATAGTTCTTATGCCCTTTAGAAATCGTCAGCCCTGTTTTTTTTTCACCTCTCCACCGCTAAAACATGGATTCTTCCTAAAACTGCTTAATCCCATCTCTGTCCAAGACAAAGCCATCCCTATACGGCATTGAAGCCTCTAAGTCATCCGTTATATCACATGTAATATCACCAGCTTCACCTTCAGATTCCCAAATACATATCCTAGGAAACGATCTCTCACCACCACCATCTACAGAAGAGGACCTTTTCTTCCCCACACCACTACCACTTTCCTCTTCAGCAACCATCAAAGGAGTTGCTAATCTATGAACTAAGTAGCCTTTAAAGCCCTCTCTCCTACTAACCCCACCTTTCCCAGGATAGAACGTACCGTTTAACACCTGATTCTTACAAGAAGAATTCTTACTATCGCTCGACCAAGAACCTATGTAACAGCTCCCATCTGGCCAAGTAAACACGCCATGACCTTTGGTACGCCGGCGGCATCGATCAGAGTGAACCCCAGGCAGACGGAAAAAAGCGAGTCGGCGACGCTGTGGCAGAGGGCCACCGACGTCGTGAGGGCGGTGCACAGCGTCGAGTGGGAGGCTCGCTTTCTGCCAGAGGCAAACATATCTTGAAGTACCATTTTTTTCCATGACGAAGTGCAGGAAAACCTTTATCGATTTGGCGTCGGCCCAAGCGCACAACCCAAGACGAACGTTGGGTTCGCCGACAATATGGCGACGAAGGGAGAAATCTTAACCTTCACCGTCGCAGTAACGCTCATCAGAGCAACGCCGACGGCACCGTTGTGCAGTAAATCGGATTCTAGGAGAGGAGAATCATGAACGGCCGAAAACCCTTTTGCGTATGTGGATTTCAACAGGAAATCTTGAAGATTGGGATTAGATATGAAAAGGGTTTGGACTAACTAACACCACTGGAATTTTACGTGACTCTTCGTTTACGTGCTAGGAATTGGCCTTTCATCTCCCAAAAAAATCGGATCATTGGTAGGAAGATGAAAATGAACAGTCACTTGGGAATAATGATAGGTGGCAAACTGGTAAATGCAATTTCTTATGAGGGCAAGATGGTAATTGTCACCTGTGTCGCTGACGTGTCAAGCAAGGAAGAGACTTCTCTTGATGACGTGGCGGCGCAGGACAGTCCGGATCCTACTTTTATATATTATAGATTATAGATTACACACCATAATCACGTGGCAAGCAAATCCACTAATTGGGTTGGCAGCAACGTAAGAGATCCATAAGTTCCAATCTTCGATGCCAACAAGGAAGAGAGTTATCCATAATTTTGACCAAACTATATGTAGTATATACAACTGCAAGTTTCGAGCTTCTGAAATTTTTGCTGTATTATCTCGTTTTTTTGGAAACGAATATTCACGGAATCAGTATTATGGCTCTGTTCTTCTTGGGAGGTAGGAAGCTTTTGCCCTATTTACGCCCAATGGGATTTCTCGGATTGATAGAGGAAAGCCGTCGGAGATGTTTCTCAGCAGAAATTAGATCGACGCTTTTCAATTCGCGGCGTTTTGAGTCGGTTAAAGCCGGTGAACAGTATGATTCCATGCATGATGTTGATAATACACAGGTATGGTTTGATTGTGATTTGAATATTGAGCTATCATCGCTCTTATTTGTGAAAAAAAAAAGTAATTCTTGATTGGGGGAAGTACTATGAACTTGTGTTTACTGGTCGTTTGAGCTCTTCTCTTACATTATCTTACGCTTAATGTCAAGGTTCTTGATTTTCCTGGGGGTACTGTTAAGTTCACACCAGAACTGAGATTTCAAGCTGATTATCATGAAGAAAGGGTTCGTTGCTACCGTGTTCTTGACGACAAGGGCCAGATAATAAGCAGCAGCAATGTGCAGGTTAAATTATATTTTTCCTTACCTCGTGAATTTTTCACGTTACATCTTGTTTGGTTCGGACAAAAAGTACCCGTCCTTTTGTTTTACGGATTATTGTTTAATGTCAGTGTTGTGAATGAAAATTAGATAGACGAAGAGAATGCTGTGAAGATGTACGAGAAAATGGTCACACTTCAAACCATGGACACCATTTTCTACGAAGCCCAGAGACAAGGGAGGATATCCTTTTACGTCGCAGCAAACGGAGAAGAAGCCATTAATATTGCATCTGCTGCTGCACTTACCATGGATGACCTTGTATTTCCTCAGGTTTGATAAATCTAATGCAAAGTGTTTTCTATGTGTTAGCATACGAAAAGAAAAAAATTGGAACTGATACAGCTTGAAATGTCAGTATAGGGAGGCTGGTGTGTTGTTATGGAGAGGCTTTACGGTTCAAGAATTTGCAAACCAGTGTTTTGGAAACAAACTCGACACGGGCAAAGGCAGGCAAATGCCTGCCCATTATGGGTCCAACAAACATAATTACTTCACGGTTGCTTCGACAGTTGCGTAAGACTCTACCTATGTTTTCTTGTCCAAAGACTTCCTCTATATCAGTTTTGGCTCATAGTTTTTTGCGATATCTCTATCATTTAGGACTCAAATTCCACATGCTGTTGGCGCTGCTTACTCTTTGAAAATGGAAGGAAGCGATGCATGCACGATTACTTACTTTGGAGATGGCGGCACTAGTACCGTAAGTCAAATACCTACTCCTTTTTGTAGCTCGAATCTGTTGAACGACACATTATTGAGCGTTGTCAATATTATCAGAGAGTTTGAATGTAATTTCATGTACATTTGTAATCATCCTTAGGGAGATTTTCACGCTGCGATAAATTTTGCTGCTGTGCTTGAGGCACCAGTCATACTCTTTTGCCGAAATAACGGATGGGCGATAAGCACCCCAGTTAGTGATCAGTTCAGAAGTACACATTTATATACTTCGGTTGTTTCTTGAAATGAAGTGCCCATGAGCTAATAATTTCCAGGTTTTCATTTACTGCTACTAATTCATACCTTACACTGCCCTTTAGGTGATGGAATTGTAGTTCGAGGCCAGGCTTATGGAGTTCATAGCATCCGAGTAGATGGAAACGATGCTCTAGCTGTGTTTAGTGCAGTTAGAGCAGCACGCGAGATTGCGATTTCAAAGCGTAAACCCGTTCTTATTGAGGTGGCACAGATCGATATAAGCATCTTTTCGCATACTTTTTTACGATTACATGCGTTCTTTAGAGCTTAGAATTTCGTCGACAGGCCCTCACATATAGGGCAGGGCACCATACCACATCAGATGATTCTTCAAAGTATCGTCCCATTGAAGAGATAGAATGGTGGAAACAAGCTCAAAATCCTATCTCAAGGTTTAGGAAATGGCTCGAAAACGAAGGTTGGTGGAGTGATGAAGACGAAGCGGAGCTCAGGGACAGTGCTCGTAAGGAGGTAAGTAAATAGATTGCTCGACGTAAAGAGTACTGTAATAAGATGTCTGTTACATTCCATGGTGATGTTAAGATGATTTAAGACTCTTTCTCTACTTGTGCAGATACTGCATGCTATTCAAGTTGCAGAGAATATCGAGAAACCAAGCTTAAGGGAAATTTTTACGGATGTGTACGATGTTCCACCTTCAAACCTAATCGAGCAGGAGAAATCGCTTAGAGAGACGGTCGAAAGGCATCGACAAGACTATAATCATAATTTTGCTCATTAGAATTCGATAATCTTCGCTTTATCATGTGGGCAAGAACTGGATTTATTGATTCAATAAAGTTGTATTCAGAATGAAAGCTTTTCTTGCGAAATGAAAATCTTATCCCCAGAATCACAGCCAGGAACCGTGAGCTAAAACATGTTCAATTTATGGATACCACTCGATGAGAGGAAGCACTCTCCTTAATGGAATCTTGGACAGCCTTCAATAGCTTAGGCATCAATTCTTGATTAGTGACAATGATTCCTCTGTCCAAATCGAGAAATCGCCCTTTGGAGAAGTCAAGAGGATTCCCAGCAGCGTCCGAAGCAACACCTCCAGCTTCTGCAGACATAAACCTCGGTGAAAAAGTTCATGGTATGTCTGGTAAAAAAAATCACTGCACTAAATGGAAGTTCAATTATCGTTTTACGGGTTATATGATTAACCTGCGACAACAATGTACCCAGCAGCATGATCCCATATCTTCTCTCTGTAACCCTTGCGAGGGAACCTAAGATAGATGGCTCCGTCTCCTCTAGACAAAGCACCGTACTTTGCTTGGCTATCGATTCTAACAGGTGGTGCCTTAACACCGAGTTTCTGAAGGGGAAAACAGAAGGATGTAATAAACAATATGGGCAGCAATAGGAAGATCCCCAAGAAATTAAAGGTGGTATACCTTTGCTATCAAGCTAGATAAGTCATGCGAAGAATGAGCAGCTTCGAAAGATTCGAAGAAGGATGCTTCTTCAGAGTTTTCAACTGAACTGACATGTACCTTGATTGGCCATAGAACATGATAAAGAAGCAAGAATCGAAAGAGCGGCTTTTGAGTTAACAGCTGAGAAGAAGAAAAAATTCGAACCTTGATTGGCTCCCCTCCATCTAAACTCTGCATGTAGGTTCCACCGCCGATTTGAGCATAAAAAAGACAGCCGATTTTATCTGAAGGCGCGCTGCTGCTCTTATCGCAGCTTGCAATAGATGTTAAGGGAAGATTCGGGCAAGCTAAGACTCCTAACACGACCTTTCCTTCGTCTAGCAATGCTAATGCAATGGCATACTGACCTCCTCGCAAGAATCTGAGTTGTTTGAAAGAAAACGAGCGTCAGTAGTCTTCAGCTCAGGGAAGGAATGACAAACTAGTCTGAGGTGTGTACCCTTTCGTTCGATCGATTGGGTCTAAAACCCAGTGCTTGCCCGACGAACCACCTTCTGATAGCCCTTTATCAATGGCTTTAAGCACTTCTTCATTAGAGAGAGGAGATATGTAGGTCGATCCATCGTTAGCAAGGGTTTCATTGACAAGCTCTGTTATTCGACGAAGTGTTTCCATGGATTCTTCTTTGCGAAGGTCTTCAGAATCCTGGAAAAAGAAAACAGTCAATAGGAAAAAAAAAGGTTCTTTATCTCTAATGCAGTAGAAGTTAAAGAGTTAGAAACCAGCGAAAACAAAACTAACCTCTTCTGCCACCATTGAAAATGGCATCGATGGCAAGCTTTTCTCCAAGATGATGCTAACAATGGCCTGCGAACCTACGGATAAATGCAAACAATGGTAATAAAGGAGGGTCTTTTGTAATGGCATGAAGTCTACATACAACTGAGCATTGGCATACCATAATCAGCCACTGTTACAGGGCTTTTATCAGATTTCGATTGGACATCTGATTGCAGCAGAGCCTTTTGCACCTTCTGTTGAAAGACAGCAGACATAAAACATATTTCTTAACACTGAGTTTGGAAAGAACGATGTTGTTCGATCTTCAAAACAATTGCAGGTCAACGCATTCAGTCTCTCTCTGGTTTCTACCCAACAAAGAAACCACACAATTTCAGCAACCAAATAAGTTAAATCGCAGGCTTGTTCATAAGATCACCGACACAATTCCTGACAGTATCAAAAATCCCTAGTCAGTCTGTTTTGAATCAGCAGATTTGCTCAAAATCAACAAAGAAGATATCCTCGCATGAGGGTCTCGGCGAAATCCATCAAAAGAAGCATCTTTTTTCATCAAGATTCCGTCTTTCGCAGCACATCAGCTCATAATTCCGAAAAGGAAAAAAGGGTTAGCGAGAAAGAGTAAATTCGTGATGATAAAACCTGACACAGCATAGCAGCTGTAGACGCAGCCTTCTTAGCAGCTTCAAGTTCTTCGTCGTAAGCCATTGACACAACAGACCTCAATTTCACAGCTTCAATCTGATGATTTACGGTAACAATAGATCTACCTCGTTTTATAGGTTTTATAGTGAAAGCATTAAAGTTTGGGAGTTCCAATTTAGTGAAATTATTGCAGTGGTAGTAAGATTCTGATCTAAAACCGCCCTTTGGGTGGTAAAGTAATCGTAGCCTTACCAATGGATTAAGAATACAATTCCTCATTGATCGCCTACTCGAAAAGCTTTCTTATTTACTCATTTATTAAAATCCACATACATGACATGGAACTATGAAAGTCTCTTTATTATTACAGCGATCACTGATCATCTAATCAACTGCATGCCTTAGCTAATACATAGACGAAGGCCCAATATTCTCACAAGATCTTGGTGAGATACGACATAACCCAGGCAAGCTCTTTGCTGTCTGAAGCATCTCTTGCATCTCTCTACCTTGAACCCTTCCTTCTCGTCTTTGTTGATCCACTACCTATTACACCATCATACATTATTTCTAATATATTATTCAAATTACTAGTCAAGAAATCTATCTATCTATCTATCTATCTATCTATCTATCTATCTATCTATCTATCTATCTATCTATATGCATATATGTATATATATTGTATACCTGCTTAACAGCTTCACACCTACAGTTCTGATTGATCTGCTCAAGCTCGTCGCAGCAGCTTGGAAACGCCTCCCTCCACCGTCCGCCGGCAGTTGAGAAGCGGCTGCTGTCCAACAAATACTGCTTGCAAGAATTCAAGCTTTGGCCTTGGCCGGCGCTGCACTCGCCGCCTGGGTTCACCACCGTGGTTATGGTGGTGGTTGTGGTGGAGTAGGCGGCGGAGGTTGTTAACGCGGCGGCGAAGAGAGCTACTGCGAGAGTGAGGGTGCAAGCATTCAGTATTATTACCATGTTGGTGGCCATTATTTCTTTTGTAATGATGAATTAAGATTGTGCTAAGGGATGACATATATTATATACAAATATAGCGGTGGATTTCGATATACGAATCATTTGCATGTTTGTTACGTGTCTTAAGGTGTAGTAAAAAGCCAGGGCAGGTGGATGATCAGAGATGTGCATGCTATGCTACGTTCTTCCTAATGTGTATTACTTACTAGTGTTTTACACGTATGCAAATATATTTTGAAGTTAATAATCTAATTTAATTTGTTTATTGGACTGGGCATTCATTTATTGAGCCTAATAGTTTTATGAGAGTGGTTGAAATAGCAATGTGGGCCTAACTCGATCTCTACGTGAAATATCAAAGACCTATTCAACAAACTCAGATTTTCTTGATCTCTGTGAGTAATTATTAAGCGAGGTTATGTAAGTATATATGAGGACATAGCTATGGAGTCATCGTCTTCTTCTTTGTTGTCTGTTTTGACGGTGATTTATATACATATATATATTTATATATTCTGATATTCACTTCACACACACATAGACATACATGGACTTGTTGATAGAGTTGGGAGAATCAAAGGACAAGAAAGAGTAATAAATACAGTATTATCACTACGAATCATAACATCCAAATTCTGGACAAATGATGTAAGAAGAACACACGCAAAAAAGAGCTCGAAATTCTCAGGCACATTTTCACCATTTCCAAAACACGTTAGAGCCGCACTTGTACTTGTCCTTCCCTTGGCACTCAAGCTGCAAATCGTCGGAGAGGAACGGCACTTTCTGCAGAGAATCAAAGAAACCGCCGGCGAGTTTAATCAAAGCACAATACAATACATCAAACCATTCAAAAGCCCACAACAGTTATCTACGCATGATAACACAGCAAATCAACAACCTTTTGCCTGGCAAGATCTTGGCAGCCAGTGAAATTCTCCGGGAACTTGCAAGTGCCGAACTGAACTGTGTAAGCTCTGGCGAAGTTGGCGCCGCTCGTCGCCAGCCTCTTCTTGTCATTCAATTCCTGCGCCGAATAAAGAACACACTCTGTAAATAGCTTCGCAAAGAAACGATTGTTCTCTTTTTAATTTTCTTTACGAGAGAAAGAAATGAAGACCCACCTTGTTAACCTTGCTCTTTTCCAAGTAATCCTCGATGATCCCCGCGTTGGCCGACGGCGCCGACGAGGAAACGACGGAGATGAAAAGGGCAGCGCCGAGCCCGAAGAGAGCAGCTCTTCGGCCGGCGTCGTTGGAATCAGAAGAAACCGTAGCCTTTTGCTGGGCCCTGATCACTGGGAATTTCTGGGCCTGAGTGCCCATCATAGGCGCGGCGGCGAAGGGCAAAGAGCTGACCTTTGAACTTAGTTCGGAGCCAGAAATAGCGAACTTGCATGTTAGAACGCTGGAGCTTACGCTTGCCATTTTTCTTGCGTTTGATGAGGGGGAAAAAAGACTGCTATTTGTTAAGGTTTTGATTTGGTCTGAAACAGAGCTTGTCCAAGAATAGAGATGGGGAGTTTGATGGTGACTGTAATCTAAGCAGGCTTGTGGTTTGAGTAGTGGATAGGGTTAGATTTTCTTCATTTCTTATTGGCAGAACTGTGTTACCCTTCGAGCGTTTGATGCCATATTATGTGGATGTTGATAGCCTTGGGCCCACCTTGCAATCTGAGTAGAAACTGCTTAGGATATGCTTTAAGATAGCTTCTGAAATCTGATAAAGGATTTGTAATAATACTACACTGTGTGAAAATAGCAGCAAATTTGACGATGGATGAATGGCCTTAAATCTTAGTAACATTTAACATCAGAGGATAAGAGACTAATGAAACAACTGCATTACTTCAACCTTCTGCATTTTGTTGGCCTAAGCAGAATCCGAGAGAAAGGAAACACAAAGCTAAAACAACAGAGAAAACATAAGAGATATCCTCTTTAACAAGCAAGGATATTTTCTCACGCAACAAACTGCATCTGTTGTGCAGACTGCATTCCTCCAATAGATTATTGCGGGTCATAATCGAATCGACGCTTATTCTGAGTTGTAAACCCTGTCGAAATCCTTGGATTTCCAGGCAAGCACATTTGAGCGAAATCTCCCAATTCTTGGGGCTGAATGCATTCGTTCGATCATTCAAGAATAGCTTCTGACACGAGGAACGAACGACTATCTGAAACGCGAGTATCTCTTTCTTTTCCTACTCCTTCGATGAGCTGCAGAATTGATCGAGCCATTCTTGGAACTAGAAGGCAAATCACGAGCCAAAGAACACCTTTCAGACGATGTTCTAACCTTCTTAACCCCCCATTGGAGAGCCATTTTGTTCACAACAACTCCTATATCGTCTGCACCGTTCAACTCGACGAGCTGCTTTACCTGCTCGAGCATTCGGTGAGCCAAAGCGTTTGCAATGTCCAAATCGACCGAATCATCGATGGGCTTAGTCCAAAGATCCATCAAAACATTCTTGAACGACTGTAACGACATGGAAGATTTGTGAGACTTCATCTTTTCACAGATCATATTCGCCTTCACAACATGCTTGCATATATTCCCTTGAAGGGACCATTCACAATCACAGTGGGCAAATTCAGAGCCGGGATTCCATACCACCCTTGTCTTGCTGCTATCTTTCTTGCTTACAACCTTAGCAAAGAGGTTGTCCTTTTCGTCTAAAGTGACAGAACTGTCAGGGATTTGAAGTGCTCGGTGCCATGAACTAGAGGCGATGTATTCTTCCTTCACATTTTGGAATGAATCGTTTTCATCAGCAAATCTGTCCAGCCAATAGCTCGAGTGAAGCTCAGTCGTCAGCTTGTGAACCAGCCAATCAACTCGCTGGAGGGAACCGAGGTGTGAATCATCGATGAGCTTAGTTTTCAGCTTCAAGTGATATGCTTCGATCGCACTTGAAGCTTCTTGGCTTGCAAGGGGCAAAGATTTCATCGATGTGAGCCACATTTCTGCACGGCGAAAGGAATGAAATGACCATTCCGAAATAAACTAAACATAAGTCGAATGATGTCTTACCAAGCTTAGGCACCCACGTGTCCTTAAAGTATTGCATAAACGACGTTTGATCAGCAAAGTCCAACATAAATTCTTGTAAAGCAAGGCGAAGGTCAACTCCACCCCATATACCGTAAACAATTTGGCCAAGACACTTAAACATCTCCCTCTGAACTTCAACGCTTGAGCATTGCTCGACGATGTGCCTTAGCCATGACCTGCGAACCCGCCAAAGGGAAAACAATACTGGGCAAGATAATATCTCCCTGAAACAATTCAAGAAAAGATCACAATGAGCTCTAACTTCCATCTAATAACACATACAAGAAAAAAGATCGAAATCTATGCCTTATAGGCTCAATTTCAGCTGCTGCATCATCGATTATGAATCCACTTGCTTTCCATCCAGGATCCACCGAATGAACTCTATCAAGAAGAGATTTCATCCATGATGAAACGTCTGGCTTTGCAATACTACGTGTAATAATCCAAGCAACTGGGAGTGCATGCTGTCTCGAGTCAAACACCAATACTGTGTATAGTGGGTACTGCAGTTGTAATAAGACATAATATCAGAATCAAGACATGGTTCTCTACAATAACTTGAATCTCCCCTTTTTACCTTAAGCTTTTTTATGCCAAATCTTGAATCAGCAGCAATAATATTTCGATGGCCAAACCTAATCATCTGCTGCAACTGCCATTCGGTCTGAATCCCCAATATAAACGGGTCAGTTTCTGGCGCATCACGAAAGAAGAACACCGATTTCTTATTCTTCTCGACCCACAATCGAACGCTGGCATGATCGTCTAAATCTAACTCATGGGTCGATCGTTTGATTATCATCCCAAGTTTCTGAACATACTGAGAAGCAAGGGTACTAACTTTGTCATCAGAGCCACAGTAACGTTGAATTCCCTCTATGTGTTTCTCCAATATATTCTCCTCAGGGAGGCCAAGGTATATCATGGACATGGTTTGCTGTTGAATCTCATTACAAACGTATGGAATTTTCTTGGCGCCCGGGCCAATTGCATCTCTGTCCAAAGGGCCGTGGCAGACAAAGCCAGCTTTATTCACATGGCGCCTCTCGATATATGTAATGAGTGCGAGGGAAGGGCGAGCGTAAAGACGCTTCACAGCGAAATGGCAAGTACAACCTCTCATAGATTGAGGCCTAGCAGCTCTGTTTCGTGTGTTTAACCTATACTTTCTACTTGGGAGTATACTTCCACCTTCTCCGTAATTTTCGGGCCCAAAAGAACACCAATACCTTCATCATAAGGAGATTCGTTTAAGCAGTAAAGAACAGGGAAAGATTACAAAGGAACATACAAACAACATATTATCTTGTCATTACTCACAGCCTATACTCCAAATGCTCATCATTCTTGTACTCCTTCAAGCTTCCTTTAGTTCGTTTTCGTCCCCTCTCAATGTGGAACCTAGTGGGGAACTCGGGGTTAGAACATTCACCGATAATGAAAGCATCCACTCGATTGTAAGGAATTAGGGCAACATCATCGCATCGGTCTGAGCTTTTAAGCTTAACCCAGCTTAAATCAGCAGCAGAGAAGTCTTCTTCGGGGGGATCTTGCACTTGAAGGGCATCAATCGATTCGACTATATCCGTCTCCATAATAAATTCCAAATCTAAATGATAACAATTTACGCGATGACCGAAACCATCAAAGGTATATCACATCCCTGCAAATAAAGAGCAAGCAGTAGAATCAGAAAACGACAAAACAATTCGGAAAAAACAGAAGATATGATACGCATATATGGAGAGACCAAAAGACGCTCTTTTTACACTGCGACTGACAATAGCTAGAACACAGTAGGCAAAACGAATTAAGGAAATAAAATAGAAAAACGTAACATAGAGCTTGTGCAGCAAAAGGGTTGAGCTGAAATCGATTAAAGAATGCTTCTTTTACCCAGGAAAAGATAAAGAAAAACGAAACAAGGTAGACATGGAAAACACTGTAAAGAAGCTAAAATCACATACGAAATACTCAACGCATACCCTGTAGAAAACGAAAATTTCTGTAGGCATCTTTAAACGTTGAACGTGAAATTAAAACAAAAACAACTGGAAAAGCTTACAGTTAGAATGGCTCCTCTAAGATAAACAAGGGTTTAGACCGCAGATTTAATAGAGGTGGTGGTGTGTTTAAAAGGGTAGACAGAGAGCTCTCTCTACTCTAGTGAAGCTAATGTTAAAACTGTAATTATTAAAAAAATTGTTTTATTACTTTGGGATAATGATGGCGAATTTATGAAAATTGTAAACAATAATAGTTCTTGAATCAAACAGGTGAGAAAAATTGCGTTATTGCTCGACTACTTTCTTCTCTACTCGTACTCGGGACTAAAAATATACGGCAAAAGGGGCAAACTCGTCAAACCATTCATCTAAAGATAAAGAACTCTCCTTTGTTTTTGTACCGTAGCTATATGTTACATGTAAATAAGCAATTCAATAGAAATGATCATGAATGGATGAATGAAAATTTATAAACAAGTCTTATTCAAACTCAATCCTTTTCTTGAATGATCTATTGGCCTCCATGAGCTTTGCTAGAGAAGGGAGAGGCTGAGGTACAGGGACATTCTTACACCTGTAAACCCATCTCAGATTCTCATTATAACTCCTCGAAAACCTCGTTTTCGAAAACTCTGTAACCTCAGACTCACAAGTCACCGTAACCACGTCAACTTTCGAGCAATCTGCTTCTACAAAAGCAGCTGCAGTAACCTCTTCGACTTTAACGTCTTCTCTATAACGATCTTCATCTTCAGTTGATTCTCTCTGCGGAGAAACACTACAAATAGGATCGTTCTCACTCCGCACGTTGCAGAAATTGGAATCATAAAACCCTAATCTCGCCCTTCCAAATAATGTAATCGTGGGCCTTTTGCTTGGAGGGGATGGAGTTAACCGTTTTCTTTGGAGGGGGTTTGTGGGTATGATAGTTGGCTCAGATTGAGTTTCTGAGCAGCTATCATCCCGAGAATCTTCCACTTGAGTCGAGCAGCTGTAACATTCTATCGTTTCATCAGAACCTAAAGATGTCACAACATCAATCTCCCAAAGCTTCTGAACCAAAGAAAGAGCTTGTATATTGCCAAAGCAGTGCTGCTTGAAGTAATCCAAGTCTATAGCCCTGCATGGAGGCGTGGTGGACACGACCCACTTAGGTGCAAGGAGTTGTAGGGCCCACTCGAGTTCGTCCTTCGACGAGTGTATGGAGTAACAGACGTGCCAAACGCCGAACATGTCTCTAACAGCTTCGTCGAATCGTTCCTTCTTGCTGTTTAGGATGTCCGAGATTCCATTTTTGTGGGCATACCATTGTGTGGAAGGACGAATGATGAGAGGTTCGTGCTGAAAATTAGCACGGGCCTTGTCTATCATTGCCTCAGCTCTTTCAGGTAAATTGGGGAATGAAGCTAATAGATGGAAGCGGGAAGATGGGTCTTGAGATATGATCTCTGGGGCTATAAGTTCAAGATTCTTGAAGCTCTTCGAATTGCTTGACTTATCAATGTATATCTTTTCAGCAAATGTTTGTGAAACCTCTATGAGTATCTGCTCTTGGCCTAGCATATCACAAGTCAAATACACTGTTGGAGCGTCTGGGTGTTTCCATATACAGTTGATAATTTGCTGCACTGCCGAGCGCCTGCTGGGCAACTCTGAAGGAAATTGACCGAATGTGCAATCTAAGAAGACAAAATCAAGAGGTGAAATAGGTTTTTTGCCCTTTTTGCCAATGTACTTCTCGGGCAAGCTTTGCAAGCATTCGATGGTTAATCTGCAATCTCCAGTGTGTAAGATATTGCCAAAATTACCTTCGTACAAGAACATCACAGCTCCTAAAAAGTTATAAGTTGAGTTCTGTGAGAAAAGCAACTGCAAAGCAAGCACATAATTAGGCTGCCAGCAACACATTTTGCAACAGGACTGCAAAGCTATGACCAAACATTTCAAAAGTCCAATTCTAATCATAGGTAAAACGCCAATTGACAAAAAACTTCTTCGATTAAAACCTCAGAATACGAATGAACGCAAATTACACAACACTAGAACCATTTCCAACAAGATATATCTGAAAGAAAAAAATTATTGAATTATCAAAAGATAGCAACAATCTTAGAATCCACTGCTTATAAAAGCAGAATTTAGGCAAGATTTTATTTTTGGATAAAAAAAATTGAAGGATCAAACCTGGACAGTGATTGGCATCGAAAGCAGATACGACGAAATTACCATCAGGATCTTCAATGTTCAGCGACTGTCCAACTTCGATACAAACAAAGCCCGACTCATCAAGCTGCAACCTCAATTCAACCCCACACAGATAAATAACAATTAAAACAGCAAAGATGACAAACCCAATGAAATCGAAGTTAAAAAACGAAAGGTATCATCAATCACCAGAGGATAGTATTGGAGGACGATCGATCTGGTTATAGAAGTGCAGTAAATCGGATACGAAGCGCGCGCAACTATCCCCTGAGTGTGGTCCATGTGCGCGTGGGTCAAAAAATGGTGCCGCTTCCCGCCGGAAGCAGGCGTCCACGTGTCCACCGAGAAAGGCAACCCCTTTGGCATCTCTATCGGCATTTTGTCCTTCACAATGAAGGAAGAACGACATGAACTTCCCGCGCCAAATCGTAGTAAAGGACGGGAGGAATTCGATTAGGGTTCGTCCTGAATCCTAAAAATTGAGGGCGGAAAGAAAACCGATGAAAGGTGCTGCGTCATCTCATTTTATACATTGAGAGGGAAAATTGCAACGTACGCTAGGGAATTATCCGCCGTGGCAAGATCCATGCGATACGGTGTTCGTCGAGATTCCATAAATGGGCCTCTTTTTATCTACTATTGGCCCAATAAACTTGGACTTCAGCCCAAGTTCCTTGGTCATCGTCATCGACCATCAATTTAAAAACATGAACATGGTTTACATTACAGGATACGTACTTACCATAGTTTTTTAAGTTTGTAACTATGATAAAAAGAACTACTTCCTCCGTCCCACTTATTTCTTCTCATCTTTCTATTTCGGGTATCCCACATAATTCTTCCCGTTTCTATATTTGGTAAAAAATTATTCAAATAAGTAAACTAAATGACTATTAAATGAGGAGAGAGAGAAAGTTTAAAATTTGAATTGTGTTTAAAATTATTAATGAGGAGGGAGAGAAGTTTTGATGGAATAATTAGTGAATTAATTAGATACTTTTTAATTTGCATAGCCACTAATTTTTTTGGAAGTAATAAGTGGGACAGTTATTTGTCTGAAAACTTTCTGGTCAGACATTATTTATCTAAACTATCTTGTCTGTTAATTACTAATCATGCCTAGAAAGTTTCCACGTTGACTCGGTCAACTCTGTCATCGTAGTTGGTCAACGATGGCTGACCACATCTTTGAACTTGACTCAGTCAGTCAGTCAGTCAGTCACCAATGGCGCCTGCGTACGACTTTTGTTTATAGCCCAAAAAGATAATAATATCCACAGAAATCGCATTAAGATATGCATTAGTACATCGTCTCATCTATTATCGTCGTCATCCTAGATCGATCATTATTACATCATCCTCGTCGGAGCTCTAACACTATGATGAGCTTGAGCTCCATTAAACCTCGGCCTCTCAAGATCCAACGAAATCCTCGACGATGGCCTCGACTGATTCCCATAATGATCGTAGTCTCCGTAGTTTCGACTGCTTTGCCCAGTCGCATTAGAAGCATTGTAAGAAGGATGAGGTGGAGAAAGAAAGAAGTTCCTATACAGCGCTCCTTCGCCTTGCCTCAATGGGCTCGAGGAGGGCGATACTGGCAATGACGTGGCAATCGTTCTTGCAAAAAAAATAAAAATTAATAATCGCAAGCAAAAAAAAAAACAAACGTAAATCGACAGCTCCATTTTAATTCCAAGAATTGAGTTCTACCTTGGGCTCGTTAGGATCCTAGGTATGTCGAAAGAACTGTTGTTCGGCCTGTTCGAGTGCATCTCCGAAGCAGTCTGCGTCACCATTTCTTTTAAAAAAAAAGAGCGACGGAATAACACATTATTGGGATTGAATTCTTGAAAAAAAAAAAATTAAAAATTTACCGGCGTTCGACTGCCGTCGAAGGTGCGAGGGAAAGCCTCGCGCGTTAGGTTGACATTGGCAGCTCTCAAAGTCGTCTGATTTCTTACGAAAGGATGAGTCAGCAGCTGATTAGCAGTTGGCCTTAAAGAAGGCTCTCTCTGCAAACACAAGTGTATGAAGTTCTTTGCCTCGGGGGATAAGTGCTCGGGCACCTCGGGCGTGTCTTTGCTGTTACCGATTTTAAATATAGCAGCAACCTATGCAATAAAAAATCAGCTAAAAAAGATCAATATTTCTATTACATCATATATACATGTGTATATTTTCGAGATTTCGTTTTACCCCTTCGTATTGACTCCATGGAGGCTTAGAAGTTGCCATTTCTAAGACGGTGCAACCTAAGCTCCATATATCGACGGGGAGGCCGTACCCATTTGTGTTCATGACGACCTATGTAATAATATTACTTGAATATAATTCAAATATTACGAAAAATTGATTTAATTGAAAATAAAATAGGTAAAAAGATGAACTGACTGACCTCGGGTGCCATCCAGTAAGGGCTTCCTTTGAAGGACAGCATTGATGACACCGAAGCTATCTGTGTCGAAAAGAAAGAAAATTTCTTGTTATAAAATATGAAAAAAAACAAAAGAAAAATAGATGAATAAATGCTTACATGTTTGGCCATGCCGAAGTCAGCAAGTTTAATCTCGCCGTTGGGATCGACTAATATATTAGCTCCTTTGATATCTCTGAAGAAAAAAAAACAGGGTTTTTACTATCGATTTCTACGGTTCAAATTATGGTCGGAAAAAAAAGAGAAATTTTGAAACCTGTGAGCTGTGTTTCGTCCGTGTAAGTAAGAAAGGCCCAAAAGGATCTGCCTTGTGTAGTTTTGTATGACGGGCTCTTCGAAGGCTCCGTATTCTTGCAGCAATTTGTGTATGGAACCGCCCGACACGTATTCTAAATAAACTGACAACCTTTCGTCGTTCTGCCCAGAAATTCAAAAAAAAAAAAAAAAGGGACAGCTCGTTAACGATGTAATGAGACGATAAAATAAGGGTTTTTTTCTTTTTAAGACAAGCCCGCGAAAAAAAGACAAACTCTTACCAAATCGCTTCCATAGTATTGAACAATGTTTGCGTGCGATAGCTGGCTCAGCAAGTTTATTTCCTGCACAAAAACACGAAAGAAAAACAAGGTAAAGCGTAACAGTTGAGAACATTATCCAACATGGTAAGAACCCGAAAAAAAATTACCTGGTTAAGCTGTCTGAGGCTCTCTTTCGAAGAACGATCGTCAGAAACGACCTTCACTTCTTTTATCGCGCACATCTGACCATTCTCACTGCCATTCAAGACCAGCGCATAGTTAACAAAGAAAGCATTCGTCACAGCAAACGCTTTCTTGCAAACATAACCTCAGAAATAACCCACCTATTAAATCCAAGGTAGACATGTCCAAAAGTGCCTCGACCGAGCAACCTTCCTTTCCTCCACTTTGAAGAAACAGATACGCCAACGCTCGAGCTTTCGATGCTAGAATTGGGGCTTCTTGGGGTTGGTAATGAAGTGGGAGAACTTGGCGGCAGAGGCAAAGGGTGGCTCGTTCGATCGTCGGGCTTTGAAGATGGGGAATCTGAATTAGAGCCGTAACCGCCCATTCTCGCGTGGAGAGGCGACGAGGCGCTCGTGTTTGCAGCCCGGGATTGCGGGCCCGGGCTTCTTACCAATGGGCTCAATCTGTTCTCTCCATGTGCCCTGGTAAAAGGATGAGGAGGAAAATCATTACAGTAGTTGTTATTGCATAGGACTCAACTGTAATCATCATCATTCAACTGCTTTGGAAAGAGGATAACTAAGCTAATCAGCCAAATCAAGTTCCAGGCTCTACGCACGCCCTAAAAGGGGCCTTGAAATAAAGTCAAATCAGAGGGTAATTCTTCTATTACCACACTATAGAGATTAAATTGAAGTCGAGCCCAACCTCAAGGCGGCGTGATCCGCCGCGCCGCCGCCGCCGACATGCTCGTCGGAAGACGACGAGCCGACGCTTGAGAACGAGCCCGACCCACCTTGGCCCTGATGATGCTCATCTGACGGCCTGGGCAAAGGGTGAGCCTTATCCAGCGAGGAAGCTGAATCGAACCCTGAAAACCCAGATAAATTATTGCCGGCGGGGGAAAATTCGTCTCTACTCCTCGGAGAGTTTCTTGACAAGACATCATCGGAGCTCCTCGATTTGTCGATGTGGCTAGAAGCTTCCTTGCCTCTGTGATTCTCGTACTTGGATGAGATCGAAACTTTCCCTGATTTCTCCGAATCTGACTTTGTACGGCCTGAGATTTTACTCCACCAAGCTGGCATCTTTGGTTGACTTCTTCAACGGTAAGAAGTGGGATGGAAAGATTCAATCTATGTACTCTCACGTGCGATTGTGTGTCTCCTTTTGTGGGCTGAGTCGAGAGAGAGTGATTGCCTTGGCTATCTATTGTCTGAACGGATTGGAATGAAAGGAAAGAGATGAGAAGGGACGAAGAAGGCGAGTTGAAGCATGGATGTAAAGACTCCTTATTTTAATTTTTTTTCTCGAGTATCATTAAATAAAATATAGTGTGTCTTATCTTATGTAAATTTTACGTACTCATTTTTATACTACGTATTGGACATTTCGTCAATTTGATTCATTTGAAAGAAGAAAAAAAATAACGAAAAAAAAAAACGGGAGATTCGAGTTTATATTTTCTTTCACCTATTTTCTAATTTAATGCAAGCGGCGATTTTTTTTGTCTTATATACCTGATTTTATTCAATTCATGATTCCTAACAGTTTTTGCTATCATGACATACTTAAAAATTGTAATATGTGCTTAAAAAGTGGTCGTTTTTAAAGTGCCCAAGCAATTGTCACATGCTTAAATAAAATCTTAAAATTAGTTGTAATATCAGTATACAAAACGTATAGAGACGCTAAAAGCCAACAAGCTGATTCCAAGGATTACCTACTTCAGAGTATAAAATAATAATGTAAGCAGATATTTTCTTGGTAAATAACACCAAAGCGAACGCCAATTATGCTAAAAAGAAAAAGAACCTCAAATGCTCTGATTTCATTGATAAAGACGACAACACAAGCTTCTTTCAGTTATGATGATGACCAAGGCAGAGATTGTTTAAAACAGAAGTAGAAACGAAGGATTCTCAGCAACACTTAGTTAGATGATAGGCAGGCAAAGACATATATAAATTGAGAAAGAAAAAGACCACACTTAGGAAGTAGCATTTGTGGTGTCTTTGTTTCCCTCCTCAGCAGTAGATTCAAAAGTCTCACCTGCTACGAGCTCAGGGACCTCATCGTCGTCTTCCTCTTGTGCCCCAGATGCTGCACTAGTTCCAGCCCCTGGTGCTTGCTTCTGAAATTCTTCGGCAAGCTTCTTCAAATTCTCGAGATTATCTGGCCCTGCAATTTTATTATGTTTTTCGTTTGATTAAGTTTTTGTAAGAAGATTCGATTAGAAAATGTAAAGAAGGTAAGAAGTAAGTGCTTGCTTACCCAACTGCTGAATGATTTGTGGGAGGATGTCCTGTAATTCTGAAACAAGACACAAAAGCTGAATCAACTATCACCGAAAGCAGAGCAAAACAAGAGATATAGGTGTTAAAAACCAGTTTAGACGCTATTTCGAGAAGGGAGACGTACTCTTGGTCTGAGGAGTGCCACTGACAACCCAAGTGTTGGCAGCAATAGATGCCTGAACTGAAACTCGCAAAGGCAAACAGCACTGAATTAAGATTAAGAAAAGCTGGGGAAGTACAACGTCCATATTGTTCAAACTAAGTTTCCAGGCATGTGATTTTTCTTTAAACCTTTTGGGTTGGCAAACTGTATGACGACGTCCTCCTTGAAGATATTGACCTCTTCGATCCCGGGTATGGCATTCACTCCAATTCTCTTCAGTGTGCTCTGTAGCCTCTTGTCGTCTGTGGTGGTTGTCTTGTGAACAGCCTTCTTCTTCCTGAGAGGTCAGCAAAAAGAAGTTCAATTAGGGAAACATTAATAAGTTCTTTGGGAAGAAAAAGAATTATAGATTGGATACGATCATTGAGTCATTCTGCAAGAATACAATGGATGTGAAGTGAAGCACAAAGAAAACAAACCTTCTCATTGTACCCTTCCCACCGGTGCGGACTACACCAGCCATCTTCTGTAGTTTTTCCACATTCATCTGTAATTTAAAGAACACAAAATTTTCAAAACACAAAACATGGTAAAGAACATCCCAGAATGGATAGACCACAAGCGAAAAAGGCATTAGTTCCTTGAAAAAATCTCTAACCACGTTTACAATCAGTGGACACAGAAGCATGAACAGAAAACGCATGTCACATAAAGTATACGAAAATAGGAGAAACTCAGCTCTAAAGAGTGTATATCGCTGAAATACAAAATAAGGGGTCCTCATGCATCCAGATTAGCAAAGTCTAATAAGTTATCTACCTAATTAACTGATGAATTGGAAAGAAGGAACCGCAGCAATAAACCTAGATATACTCAAGCAGCTTTAATACAGAAATCCTCCAAGAATTAGTTTTTCTCCCAAACAACAAATGAATTGATAGAAACACGAATGCCTAAAAACAAATATTCGGAAACAACTCAAGCTTTTCACTCAAACCCACATGTCTTACAGCAAATCCCCAACCTGGTAAGAAATTCACAAAAACACCCAAAGTCCACATGATATAAAAGGAACAACGACAGCTAATCGAGCATATAAGGGTTATCGAGTAATTACTTTTACGAACTGAAGTGAGCTTAGGAGGCCGACTCCAAGAGGAGATGACGTGACGCTGAATAATGTGAAGTGCTGTCAAGGATGGGATAACGAATGAAAACCCTAGATGTAAGAGCGTGATGGATATACACGCGTAAAATACAATCACACCCCTTGTTTTCTGTTAAATATTATCTGGACCGCGTTATAAATATAGTAAAATGGGTCATTACAAATATTTCATACAATTAATTGAACGCTCATAAGTTTTTTCATCATACTGTTATATAAGAAATCATTTGAAAAACACTTGTTTTGGAAATTATTATCATGATTAGTATTTCACGGAAAATTCTCCAATTTTTTCTCGTCACTTGCACAGCACAATGTCCAGGAAGTAACATATAAGCGAATATTCAGAAATACTACACAGATTACATTACACCCACCATTGACTCAGCATTAATCAACCACCATAGGTGTAATTCGCCTCTTCACTGGCTTACTCTGTTTCGAAGGCACTGATGAGCTCGGAGAAGCTCCACTTTCGTCCTTATCTTCATCATTCTTGCTTTTGGGATTTTCAAGCTTCACATTAGCACTATTCACAGCTTCACTGCTATCTCCACCGTTCTTCGTAGATCCCTTAACTCGATTCTCATCTGCTTCATCGGTGGCTTGCTTTTCCTCCACTGAATCTGTGAGGAAATTGTTGAGAGTTGGCAAGTTTAAATCTAAGAGCAGCTCTGGGAATATATATATATATATATATATATATCTGGGAATATGAACGAACCTGATAAAGAAATAGGCGATCCAAGTTCCCTACTTTCGAATTCAAGGAGTGTGCAGTAACCATCTTGAGAAGACAGCACTAAATGATTGCCAGAAGGCGACCTATATATGAAATTGATTTTAAGATATTAATTGGTACGGTCGACATTAGAGAAACCTTTTTCCCGAGAGTATAAAATTACTTACCATGTAATGTCTGTTATTGCTGCATAGTGAACGCCAGCTACGATTAGTATTGGTTGTATGCTCTCCGTGTCGTAGACGTACAATGAATTCAGAGTGGCCACTGCAAAGATAAGGCGATAAGGTAGCTTGAAATATGGAACTGCATTGAGAAGAGAAACAAAATATAGTCAGAAAGAAAGAATGTAGAAGCCATGTATTGTAAGAAATGAATGAAAAAGGAGAAAGGTTACATGTGTTAGATCCGCGCAGACTGAATGTTTTAGGGCAAAAGCGCACAGCCACAACAGGCTTGCTGGCACCAGGGAGCATAAGAGCAGGCCTACTTAAAAACACAATCAGCATTTTAAACTTATACCATAAAAACTAATTTTTGGTGAGTAAATACAGTACCGCTTTATACAAGTAATAGCCACTTAACAATCTCGTTTGACTAAGAAAAAGTGATGTCTTGCCTGGAAAGATCTTTCCTTGAGAAGACATAAGCAGTATGGACCGTCTCTGAAGCAGGTGCACTTTTGTGAGAACCTGAATATGAATAAGAGTACGAATCATTCGAACCTTATGATGGATAAAGAACATATCATAAATAAGGTTAAGGGTATCATGGGCCATTAAATTTGTCTGTACCTGCAGGGACAAGCAAGAAAGAGCCATCTGGCGACCAAGCTAGTCTCCGAAAGAAGGATGGAAGTGTCTCGTCGAGAAAAAGATGGGTTCTATTGGACTGAAACATAAAATACAGTCAACTGTTAATGTGTGTATGTCTGTGCCTCTTTTGCTCAGCACATATGAAATGACCAAATAAAAAATAATAAAAAGTAGCGTCCTTGACAACACCTTAGATTCATCACTCCTCTGAGATTCTGCCTTGGAGATGACATGCTGACAAGCAAAATTCATCTTCTCCACACCTTTTGATTTCAATGGCTTGTTGACATAAATCCGGCAGGTTCTATCCGAACTGAGCGATGCGGCATATTTCCTCAATGGATCCCATGCAACGCCTTGAACATAATGAAGATGTGCATCGAAAATTTGGTGCACAGAACCTGAAACATGAATGAACTAATAAACGAAAGCTACTAAAACAAGCAACTGTTTCAATCACGTTAAATCTCCACACCTTTCATGACATCCCATATGATGCATGAATTATCGACAGACCCTGATATGAGATAGGCGCTATCGCTAGACCACTCCAGGTCTAAAACATCCTTGCGATGGAAACTGCACGAAACTCACATGAAAGAAAGAAGAAAACAAATTGGTTATTTAAATCATCAAAACCATTTTCAGCAACACAGGCAATAGTGTAAATGTTATGCTCGAAATATTTAAATGCCCAAAGTAAAGTTAAATAAAAATCTTACGATAATAACTTCAAAACTTTCCAAGTCTCACCAGCATCAGTTACATGCTGCTTCCATAAAATTAACTCACCACCTATGAGACAAGGAGAAACCTAAGAACAAAGATTCTCTTAAATTAAGAAAAAGATGATCCGAAGAATAATAGCTTACCGTCAGCTCCAGAGGCTAGCTGCTCGCCTACAAAATTGAAAAGAACACAATACAATTTATACCACAGAGACATGACAGTGCGATACCACTTCAACAACACTTACACACTCCCATAGAACAGACGTTCACTTAGAAAACCAAACAGCTTACCCGACGGAGAGAAGCGAAGAACATTTACTGCGGAGCTATGGTAGGAAAGACTGCTTTGATAAGTAACTCCAGGAGCAGATGTCTTCTGATCCATGCAAGAAACAACCGCCCAAAGCTGCATCTTTTACAATAACCAGTTAACCAAAAAAACCACAAATCGCCCTCAACACTTAGACATTTTAACCCCATGAATTCTGCGAAAGCCTAAATCTAAGATATAGGAGAAAAAAGGATCCGGTAAGACGCGGGCCGGTAGAGGCAAAATAGTAAAAATTCACCTTGATGTCGTAATCGGCACCGCCCGTGGCGAGAACGCCGGAATTCGGATGAAAATCGCAGGTCAGTACGGGCTTCGTGTCGTGCCAATTTATCTGAACCGTTCCACCCTTCATTTTCCCCGCCCTTTTGTTCCTTACGAAAACCTTGCTTCAGCTCTTCCGTGTTTCGTCAATCGCGTTGAGATTCACCTCTAGGAAAGCTCCTCCCTTCTTAGATTTCCAGATACGATGATGCAGATTAGGTTTTGAGGAGAGAGGGACAAGCCAGCAAGTGTTTTTGGCGGGAAAGAGGAGGGAAGCTAGCAAACGAGGGCGTGATAATACCTTTGTGAATAGAAAAAGAAAAAAGAAATTACTAGTATAAAATCCAAATGGTCAACTCTAACGCGTATATACATTGCAAGGACTTTGTTGACCATTGACTAATCTGCAGCATACTCTGTACAAACTATAAAGTACTATAAACAACTCTCTCCATCTCTACCTCTCTCTTTGGTGTTCTCTGACAAAGAAGAAAGATGAGTGGAGATATACAAAACGGCCGCCGCCACGCGCACAGCCCATGGTCAGTGATGAACACGCCGGCAGACCACTTCACCGGAGGAAACGCAGCCGAGACGAGCTCGCGGCCGTCTCCGAGGAAAGTGGACCTTCAAGGTCCGCGCCCCACCGCCCTCAAAGTCAACAAAGACTCTTATAAGATCCGTAAACCGCCGATCCATCCGCCGCAGAATCAAAAGGAGGGCGGCGATGATAGGGAGAAGCAAGGGAACAACCATCAAGAACGCAAGCCAGTCATAATTTACGCGGTTTCCCCCAAGGTTATACACACCACCGTCGGCGACTTCATGTCCGTCGTCCAGCGGCTCACCGGGCCCGACGCCGCCACGCCTTCGTACGCCGGCGGAGGAGGAGGAGATGTTTCGCCGGCTGCCAGGCTGGCGTCTATAGAGAGGACGACGATCAACAGCCCGCCAGGTAATAGAAACCCCAACAACGATCAGCTCTCGCTGATGGCGAGCGGCGGCGGCGCCCTTCAATTCGACGGTAGTAATTGCACGAATTCGGGTCTATTGGATGATATCCTCAGAGATTACAGCCGTATTCCCTCCTCCGACGCCGACGGAGCTGGTATCGGGACAAGAGGGATTCTCTCCCCCGCGCCGGGGAGTATGCCGCCGCCGATTTCGCCCGGGTTCTTCACGTCGGCGGCGATGGACCCGTTTTCGACCGGAAATGGAATCAATCCGTTCGGATTCAGCCCTTCCGCGGCGGGATTATGCTGGAGTCCGGCGATGGTGTCGCCGTCTCCGACGTCGGCTTCTTTTGATATTTTCAACCCATTCTTTGACTTTTAGGGCTCTTCCTTTTGGCTGTGTTCTCCACCAGCCAGCCAATATCCCAAGGACAACGCAAAGGGATGAAAATGTAATTTTCAACTTTTTTCCAACAATTATTTTTTAAATTAAAATTAAATTGCATTTTTCTGCACACACACACATCTCCTTTCTCCGCCTGAGATATCCATCATTTACACTGAAGAAGCTCTCATCAGCTGGGAAACAAAGGATCCCTAACCTAACCTAAAAAAAACTAAAAAAATCGAAACCATCGAAAATCTCGGCCCGACCACGTAATAATTCCCGCGTTTTTCTTACAACCCAACGGGCAATCCGTAGTTACGAAACGTCCTAATCGTACCGTCGAAATTCCCCGTCACAAAAACGAGGCCCCACGTCGACGGGCCCACGCCTCTAAGCAGTTGCCCCTCGTCCTCCTCCTCCTCGGCACATGTAATAACATCGCATATAGGCAGTTTCTCTTCGGGCCACGTTAGGGCACCCGCTCGAGAAATCACGTCCATCGAAAACCAACTGGCGAGCGAAAAACGGGCCGAATCTCGGGCCTTGGTCGAGCATTCCCGATAATTGCACGCTGACGTGGCGGCGTCCGAATGTGACCATGGAAGTGCGACCGTTACGCCTCCCTCGGGAAAAAAATGCTCGCAAGAGCGCACTGACTTTGGCTTTTTCGAAGGTTGGACTTTGATAAGCAAGTCGTCGTGGTTCCATAAATAGAGCCGAGAATCTTCCCCAAGGGATAAGATATGCTTTCCGCCCGGCGCCAAAGAAGCTGAGATTTGACCGCCCGACTTAGCCATGCCTGACGTAATGTTTAAGCGTTTATTAGAAATCTCATTACGCAGATTGATCTTATTTTATCGCTTGAAATAAAGCCGAGAACGGTTTAAGCACACCTTTATATTTGCGGACGACTTCGACGCCGTCGAGGATACGAATCTTGGAATCGTCTGACGTAATCATAACTCTCTGAGAGTCGCTTTCGACGAACTGCGCAAAAGGGAAAAAAAAAAAAGAACATAAGCTTACGAGGAAAGGGAAGCTCGTAAGAAATGTAAAGAAATTATATTATTATTACCTGAATACTGGTGATTCTGTTGAGAGACGACTTGTTCTTCCCCTTAATGCTTATCTCGGCGTTTAGGATGATTCCTTCACCGGACGATTCGAAGAAACGACAGTTTCCCGAGACAGAACCGACTATAAATCCCTGTAAATTCAAACAATGTGTTAGAATTTATTACTAAGATTCTCGGGAATTTCTGTCGACAAAAAAAAAATTACGGTTTTTTCGTACTTTTCCATTCGGCCTGTAGCACACTGATGTTACTATTTCTTTCACGTCGGCCCAATCCTCGACTCTTTCGTTCACAATTCCCCATATTCGAACTTTGCCGTCGATGGAGCCGCTGATGAAGTAGTTATCATCCATGGGATTGAACTGAACGCACGTTACTGTAATAATGGAAAAGCATGAATGAATACTTTTTTCTTGGCAGAAAGAAATAAAAAACAAAGAGGCGATCTGAAAAAAAGGTGGTTATCTTACCGTAATTGACATGGCGAAAGACGCCTAAGCATTCATCGGATCCCACTTGCCATAACCGAACGGTGCTGTCCATGGAGGAAGATAGCAGATGCTGCAATAAGAAACTGTTCTTGGTAAGAATATACGAAGAAAACATAATAGCATCGATGATTTAAGATTAAAATGGGAGGTGGCTTACGTTAGATCTCGACCATGAAAGATCAAGAACGTCGCTGGTATGACCATAAAACTTATGTAAAGGTTCTTCCTCGATGTGTAAGGTCTTTTCTGGGATGACAACTGAGGCACGGCTCGCCTTCTTCTTTCGAGGGGCGTACGAGTTTCTGTTAAAACTGCATTTATCTTCTGACACGCCGACGCGCCATATACAAACTACGCCGTCTTCGCCTGCGCTGGCAAGGTACTTCCCGTCGGGACTAAACTTCATGGTCAGAATCAGACCGTCGTGGGCTTTGATTCGTTGCCCAGAATATACAGCGGTGAGCTCCATGCACCTTTTACTGTTCTGTTCTACGCTCATCATTTTCTGGGATAGATTATTCGCTCGGCTTTTCTTCGTTTTTCTTCGAGCGAAATGCCTCAACCATTTGATTGTTGTTTTACTCCTCTTTTCTGCCCTTGGGCTGCTCTCTCTTACACAAGCTGCCCATGTTTGATTGCCAGAACCAAGGTTTTCGCCGATTTCCCCCTCTACATCGTCCAACCAATCTACATCGGAGTAATTGACTGAACAATCAGCTTCACTATTCGATTCCCTTCTTTCGAATAGCATATTATCGCAAGAACTACTCGAAGCTGATTGGTTGAAGTGTCCTAAATGGGCTTCGAAGGACTCGAACAGATCTGAATGCTCGACGAATCCCATTCTAGATGAGAATATTTCCCTTCTTTCCTTAACACTTTGGGGCTCACTTAACCAAACGCCATGCAAGAAATCGATGGTTTCATCTCTGCCAATGTCTGAATCCGCCATGGTCAAGTGATCTTGGGAATCGAAGAAAACCTCCTCTTCCTCGCAAGTACTCAACATCTCTCAAAAAATACACTTTGTTTCAAAATTTCAACATTGATTCCACCTTTATATACGAGCTGTTGCAACCCCACAATCACGGGCCAGGTTCTACTCTCTCTAAGGAAAATAAACAAACAGATAAAGTGCAATGCTGCTCCTTCTAGAACTTGGACATACTTAGAGAGGCAATGTCTACATACCAAGTACAATTCCACAGAATCCCAAGAAGATACTATATCTAGAAAACGTGTTGTCCCAATACAAAGGGGGAAACGCTATATAATAATGCAAAACCAGCAACAGTGTAGAAACAGGGGAAGCTCAGAGCTTGGTATGTATACCTTGAATTGCTTGCAAATCAAACTAAAAATCTCAAGGGAATCACCGGCCCTCCTTTGATTGAGGCTCCTTTTAATTAACTAACACCAATCAGTAGCTGGCAAATCACGCATACATACTAAAATAATAAAATATGAACGCAGGTTCTTTGTATACTGATTCAGGGTTATGTTTGGAGCTGAAGGAAAGGTTTAGGAAGCCAATCCTCTGTATAAATAAGTGCCAAAAATCCAATCTTTTGACGATCGTTTCAACAAATATATAAAATAGAAACAGCAACGCATTGAGATCTGTGAACTTGGATGGTGGCATTTCGGGAATTTTTGCAGCACACGAGCGGCGTAGTACAGCACAACATAATGACAGTTGGCGTACAAATATACATAAACACTGTCTATGTACGTATATGCCTACTCATGGTGCGTTTATTGCTCCCAACTACTAAATTCCAAGTCAATTTTCCCCACTTGAGAAACGAACTACTATAAAAATTGAATCTTTGAGTTGAACCTATAAAATAAATCAAGAAATCAAGTGAATCTGAAATCGAATCGAAAATGAAATATATATCTATCTATATATATATATATATATATATATATATGTAAGGTGGGTTTGATTTTGCATCGACTAGCGACTAGCGACAAGCTGGATTTCATTTTGCATCACCTTAGCAATTGAAGTAAAAAAAAATTTTCAATTCAATTAGAGTAATAAAGATCGCATTTTTCGTTTTCTTTAAATGATCAATTTGATATTTATGTCGAGTCTTGATTTGGATATGCACATTTTCCTTATACTTCCCAACCACTATCGTAGATCCTCAGCTATCTTATCTGATTGTCTCTTTCATTATTTTATTTCATGGCAACTTGACATCGATCCTTTTTCTATCTATTTATTGCAAAAATGGTTGTCGAGGGGTATTTAGTTATAGTTTATGAGATACCTCGTCTCTAAAATCCACTCAAAAAGGTCGTAATTATTGTTACAAGATTAAGGAGAGGTTGGACTAAATCTCGAAACCATGTGATCATATGATATTATTTACTACATAAATATACAAGAAATCTCCATTTTCAGGAATTCTTTTAAGGAATAAAGAACCTAAATTAATCATGATCACTCAAACAATGATATTATAGTAACGTGGCTCATGCTCGATCGCATTATATAGAATCATCGATAATTAGAAAGGAATTTTACGACAGCTCATTTTGCCTACCAAATCTATAGGAAGTGTTCTATCGAGTTCATAAAAATGAGATTTGACTCAAATAGGTAATTGCAAATGGGACCAAGATGAAGCATCACCACTCGCCCCAATTAAAAATATCGAAAGTTCTTACGTAGCATTCTTCTAAATCACCAAATGGATGGCAAATATATACACATATATTAAAGCAAGCGCATGAATGATAATGGATAAGATTTTAAAATATTAGTAGTTTCATTCCAAGGCGTGAATAAGGCAATACATGTATATCAACCACATACACGCATAACGTTGGCATCAATTTGTTTATCGAAAGCCCATGTCTCCTTTGTTTGTCTAATTTCCAACTCGTTTTTTAAGCCCAACTGCCCAAGAATGTAACAAATTATATGAATATTAAAATGGATAATCAATATTCAATACTCAACAGTATTATTTAATCGTCTCGAACTATAGAGAGGGGCCTCACTTTGACCCTTCTCCATCTAAAGCTAGTTTTGATGATGTAATGAAATTAAATGCCCATCAAGAAAAAAAAATACTAGGCATAGTTTTGTAGCATCGATATTGACATATATTTTGGCATGTTCCACATTAACTATAGTACGGCGTTACTTTTACATTGACAAAATGATGAGTTGGTTTCTATAAGCTATAGTTCTACATCAGAATGACAATATGAATAAATATTGGGTAAAAAATATTAAGCTATTACACCTAGTTTAATCTGTCTTATCATTAAATAATGTATCACAAACCTTAACGTGCTTAATCAAAGTTAACTGTTCACCTTTTCTTCAACAAAAAATTTTCCAGATAATTCAATTTTATTTTGTATTTTTTATCTATGAATAATAATTCGAAAAGGTTGAAACAGTGGGAAACAAGAAAGACGAAAAGAGAGACAAGTGTCTTACTGTTTTGAGGGTCTATAGCTACTATAAGCTATAAGCTGGGGCCAAACCGGTCTCGTTTGATATCTGGATTACATAGATATAAGTTATTTGGGTATGGGTATACAAGGAATTTGTTGATATTGTATTTTAACATGTTTGATATGTGTGTATTAATTATTTATATAATGATATAAATTGTGTTTGATAGATGTTTTTGAGGAGTGGTATAGGTATGTATGGATTAGTGATACACACCTCATATCCATCCATGTAGGTATGCATATACAAGCCCTATAACCAAAATCCTTGTAACAGACGTGTATAGTCATACTATACACAAATAACAAATACGAGGTAATTTATTCATACACGCTCCATAACTACCTATACGCACTCAATGCCCACGTATGAAACGATATGACATAAACCCTAACCCAACAACTACATGTATAATTTACAAGAGATTTCAGAATTATCGTAAGCACCCTAGCTTCCACATCTGATTTTGGGACGATCTCTTTTACTTTTTTAATATCTCCTTTTGTAATCTTTTATTTTTCGATTACGTTTAACCATTCAACCTCATGCACGTTCTCTTTGACTTTCTCCTGTCTAGTCCAAACAGTACCTGCCCATTAGGAGTAGTTCGATGTAGCAATATCAAGATTTGATTTGTTTTTCTTACTTTTCCAACTGTCACTGATTCTTACCATAACTAAGACTTTACTCTCTCTCTCTCTCTCTCTCTCTCTCTCTCTCTCCGTATTTTCCTAGTTCATTCTTGAAAAACACACGAGACTGAGGTTTCACTCAGTGATTCTTAACGTGAGAAAAGGCATCTCCTTCGAAGAGTTCAAAACTACTTATAATAGCTTGCCACTGATCTTATTACAGTGAGCGATCTTTCTCTGAGCTTCATCGTCTTTGGTGATTGGATATGAGACGTATTATTAGGTGCAGAAGAAGGGCAATAACAGTGGTTTTGATTGTCTTCATCATCGTGGTTCTTGATCGTATTCATCAATGCAGTTGTTCGTCAAGAACCCTAAATCCATTCAAGCCAAGAACATCAAGCGATAGCTTTTCAGGCCATTTCACCAATTTCATGCCTAAGAGATGGATACCAACTTCATCTCCTTCGAGAAAACACAATGATCTTGGACTGCAAAGCTTGAGACTGCCATGAGATTAATAAGAAAAATTAGGGTTTTACGTCTCTTAAAGTGTATGTATGTATATATGGGTTTGAATTATTTTGTCTTTTGAGCAGATGGTCGATGTGAATGATCTCATCCCATTGCTAACTTTTATTTTTCTGGGATTATTTTGTTACTTAAGTACGAGGTTTGTGCTCTGGTGTCATGATCTGGTATTTTGTGAGTATAAATATATATTTTCGATTTAACATTGGATGAATGCTTACATAGTTAGAAAAATATACATATACACATGTATATGGTGATCAAGAAGGTATAAAAATTAATGCAAAATCACTACTTTTTTTCAATACTTGATTTACCATGAGTTGCTAATTGGCAAGTTCTATGATTGCTTTCTAATGATAATGATAGTTCTTCTAGATTATTAAATCGCCTATAATTTGCAAAATAAAGTCGTATTTTTTCGGCGTTTCGGTGATTTTAATTATACCTGATGTTATAATTACAATCACGTATCCAATGATATCCCGCACAAAATTAGATACGTTAATTATGTTTAATCATGGTACACCGCACCGTTTATCATCACAATTATACGTTTTTGAAAAGCAACTTATTACTCCTAAGAATCATCCTTCTTTTTTTCGATAACTTAAAATTTGCGATCCTATATGTTTTAGTATCTCAACTCATATATACATTTTTAAAAGGAAATGATAAAACAAAGTACATTACATAATCAAAATTCAACGAGAGACATTTCCATGGATCAATTATAGGTAATGGCCAAATTATTCAAATATTAGATATGCTAAAAACATTAGAACGTACATAATCGGCTATGAAAACCTGAAATTATTACCATCCGAAAAACGAAAGGGAGCCTTGAAGTTGGGCCAATGTGGTTCATTTTATAACACATGCGTAATGATGATGTTTTTCTCTTCCTCAGTAAATTTCCAGCTTTTGTCCTTCAATCATTGAACTTAAGAAATAAGAAGTATAGTGTAATTAATTAACTTGTAAGTTGTAACTGTATCATGAATCTCCGATGTAATGGCACATTTTCATTGAATCTGTCAACTTGATATTGGGCCTATGAAATCGGAGAGCCCAATTACGGGCTTTTATCATGGGTTAATATGATTTGTTGTCTTCAGCTGCTACACTACAAGTATATTTCCATGTTTTTCATTTTTTAAAACTTGATTTCAATGAAAAAAGTGCTTTGTGCAATGATAGTTGTGTGAAATTAATATATATATATATATATATATATTGAGAAGGGCTATATAGTACCATGGACCATGGTCCAGCTCCTCCCACGTATTGTTGTTTATCATAGTTTTAGCGTACGGACAAGTACATTGCAAACCTAGGATGGCCTAACAATGATGAACCTATCTGTATTATATTCCTTAGATCGCAATTTGAGTTTGAAGCTTCTTCAAATAGGATTTATGCGGCCATCCGTATGGGTCAAGAAATGTAATTTCATTTTTATAAAAAAAAAAATGAGACCTTTTTCCCCATTATTACCATTATCACCTTCGATTTTAATATTTGCAAATACAGTAAAACCTCTATAAATTAATACTCTATAAATTAATAAACTCTCTAACGTAATAAAATCGTCTTGTTGTCAAATGGGCCTTTGTTAAAATCATCAAATTCAATAAGAATAATATAATAATCTTGAAAAATCCCTTTATAAATATTAGGTTCCATTAAAACTTTAAATTAATAAATCATAAATATTACGAATTTATGTGTATGATGATTTGCTAAAATATTATAATTACGATTCATGAGCTTTGCTATTAACACCATGTCGCATATATATATATATAAAATATATATATTCATTCCTGCTCTAATTTGATTCAGTCCGCCAATTGGCATGGACTAAGAGATAGCTGAATTTAAAAAGTTTTGTTTTAATTAATAAAATATTAATTTATCGGTATATTAATATCTCTAAATTAATAAACTTAATGGTTCCAAATTTATATAATTTAATGAGGTTTTATTGTAGATGTTTTCAAGGGGTAGTGAGTGGACGTGGGACATACCACCTGAGATAGATAAATACTATATATATCAATTCTCATCCCATATGTTGATCAACCAACCAACCAGCGGTAATAATAAAGATATGGATTTGTACGGACCAATACAAGCGATTGTATATGCTTGAGCAGTAAAGCTAAAGATAGATTGAGAAACTATATGGAATATCCATCCACACCCTTAGATTGTGCTCTTTATGATTGATTGATCGATAGAAGTGCTCAAAAGCTTTTCTTATATCCCACCATTCACTAAACCTTTCACCATGTATGTATTTATGTATGTCAAGAAAAGAAATGAGTTAATCTTATACAACATGGCGAAATAATATGTACTTATGTAGTTATAAATATGGCACATGAGATATAAATATCAAAATCGTGACACGAAGATGAAATTAACTTGTGATTTCTGAAAATCTTTATTACACAAATAGGAGGGTATGATTGGAGTTATCATTATATAACTTTCCCAGCTCGTGAAGATATTTATAGATCTTTTTTCTTCGATGATAATGCAGAACATATGAAATCACAAAGTGGGGTAGTGAAATCTCAGTTGATATAAATCTTGCCATTTATAACGGAGCACGTGCATCATATATATAATAATCACTCACGGAGGTGCTTTAGCAAAGAAAAAGGAAAAAGAAAAACATCAAGATAAGAGCATTATTAATACTATACCATTTATTTTTAAGTTCATTGTAGTGTAGTCCAGCCCACCAAAGGCAAGAAAGTATCATGTTATAATGTTGACATGCACTAACACATAACACACCTATCGAATTCGAAAATGGTATAATTAGATAATAATGAAGCATGAGTGAAGCGTCCAATAGGAAGATAAAGATATGCATAATCTCTCACCGATCCGCAGACATTAGCAAGTTGATTTACATACTTCCGATCATATATATATGGGCGAACGACATTTTTAATCCCGATGTTTGGGGCATGGGCGTTTCTGGTCCCCATGTTACGAGATGACACTTTTAGTCCCCAATGTTACCGATTTTGGACGATTTTGATCCCTCGATTAATTTAATCGCTAATTTAGACGAAATATAACACGTGAGAGCCTATGATCTCCTTTTAATTGACGTAAAACCTCATAGCACATCTTCTTCTTCGAATTAAAACGCACGTGAGCATCATTACGTATCACATTTAACTCATTTTCAAGGTTGTCAATCATTTCCTAAATGTGATATATAATGATGTTCATGCGCGTTTAAGTCGAAGAAGAAGATGTGTTATGAGGTTTTACGTCGTGTAAAAGGAGATCATGGGCTCTCACGTGTTAAATTTAGCGATTAAATTAATCGAGGGACCAAAACCGTCCAAAATCGAAAACATTGGAGACTAAAAGTGTCACCTCGAACATGGGGGACCAGAAACGCTCATGCCCCAAATATCGGCGACTAAGAATGTCGTTCTCCTTATATATGTATATAATATATATAGTGATTGTGATATAAATTCGGCGGCAACTTGTACGTACAGTTAGTTGCAGTGGGACAACATCGTACCCTGCAACTAATCACCTGCATGGCTAATTTCATAATATATGATAGTGAAACAATTTGAATCTGTTAAGTTTATGGAGAGCATATTACAATATATAACAAATGCTCTATTATAGGGTTTCAAATTTTCGCAATAAATTATAATAAAATCGAATATCATGCTTCAAAAGAAGTGCTTTTCGGAGACAAGGGATTACTCGACGATTGGTAAAGAAAAAAAAATGAATTAAAATGAATTTGCGACATCCATAATGCAAAAAAGATTATGCCAACGTGGCTAACTCGGACTGCCCATTATAAATAAAACCTAAAAGTTAGTGAAGCTAAAAGCAACGAATAATATAATAGAGAGGAAGTTTCCTCCACATTTAAAATGAGTTGGTATAAGATTCAAGAAATCCTACATATCTTTTCAGAATCTTGTGACGAATTCTTTCATTCTTCAATTTGCAATATTCCTTCATCTTGAAATATTAGTTAGATTAGATGTCTCAATGGACAGTTCAAGAGGCATGCACATGATATCTTCTCGTAAAAGTCATGAATTCGATCTCACATTAAACTCACTGCCTTTCATTGTCTGTTTTGAGCACGAGACAAATACACACTTGCCATGATAATTAGTCTTATTAAAAGTCAGAGTTAGTCGAAAATGAAAAAAATTGTTAGGTGAGTACAAATCGTAGAAGGACTAATAGGAATTCTTGAATGATTTTGCAAAGACTTGGCTTGAATAGTGAAACTCCACTTCCTATGACCATAGACAGTAACTATACGAACGATATTAATTTTCCAAAATATTAAAACAATATATAATACTAGTTGAAACTTGATAGTAGTCGTATGGGGCCCGCTCAAAAGCCTTTTTTTTCTCTCTATAAATTCACTTCATATTCAACGAAAGAGTGAAAGAAAAAAAGACAATAAAATGATTACGATCTCTCCTCTCTCACTTCCATCCACCATGACAACTCAACAACTCACAGTCACACACACACTCACTTCAAGAAAACTACTCCTCCACGCCGCCGCCGCCGCCGCCCCTCTGCTCACTTCTCCGCCGTCAGCCTCTCCGCTGCCGTCGCTACAGCCGGCCAAGCCCAACGGCGGTTTCGACGCCAACGTCGTCATGGTCCTATCAGTCCTCATCTGCGCCCTAATCTGTTCCCTAGGCCTAAACTCCATCATAAGGTGCGCCATGAGATGCTCGGCCTTCGTCTCCGCCGACTCGAGCCACGTGGGCGGCCCGCCTTCGGCCAGGCTGGCCAACACCGGCGTGAAGAAGAAGGCTTTAAAGGGTTTTCCGACGGTGACGTACGAGGCTGGTCTGAAGCTCCCAGGCTTGTACGGCGCAGAGTGTGCCATCTGTTTGTCAGAGTACGTCGAAGGGGAGAGAGTCAAGGTATTGCCCAAGTGCAGCCATGGCTTTCACGTTCATTGCATAGATAAGTGGCTCAATTCGCACTCTTCTTGTCCGACGTGTAGGCACTGCCTCGTCGACGCGTGCCGTAATAAGGCAGTCAAGTCATGCAATGATAATAATAATAGTCGACAAGTTGTTGTAAGGATCGAACCTTTGCAGCCCGAAAGCTTGGTAAGAAACTACGAAACTTGAATCATCTTCTGAAAGATTCATCACTCTATACGACATTTAGATAAGCCCTTCTTTTTCTTTTTCTTTTCGGTCTTTTTTTGTTTTATCTCTTTTTCTTTCTCTTGCGGGTATTTTAATAGTAAGTTGTACATAACTTTTTTTTGCACAATATGAATTTACTTATGTCAAACAAGTTTAGAATTTAGCTGCATAGGTGATAGTAATTTAGGCACATCATAAGTCGCATCAACTGTATTAGAATGAGAAAGATAACCTGTGAAAGTGGAGTATGAGAAGGAAAGCACAGCATCTATTTACCAAATTTGATCAAGATTTATACGACACATAAAAGATGAATATTAGGAAAAAAAAAGAGCTAAGCAGTTCCCTCAGAGAAGATATTAGCAAGGCTTTCTCAACCATTTCGACATAAAGCTCGATCACAGCATAAATAAACATCACATTCGGAAAATTGACGTAGCTCTTCGCCACATACATTGTTGTCCAAACGCAGAAAAGAAGCGTAAAATTCAGCATCATCGACTATCGAAGAATAAAACCCCCAACGTTAAATAACTTATCGATCTTCTCAAACATAGGTGTCAATCATTGATTTTCTCAACTCGCCGGCAAGAGCGCCAGGCTGAGCTTCTCTGAGCTTGAAAACATTCTCAACGACACTAACCTCGGTGGCTGTTGTGTCTGAACCGCAAAAGGCGGTCCAATCGTTAACTACCAAGCCAGCACCTATGACTTCGCTCCCGCGGTTCACGGTGCCAGCCACTAAAGGGACTTGAAGGAGAGTCGATAGTTCGTCTAGATCCTCAATGGAGGTGTGAGGATGGACCTGCGTTGGTTGGATCCGTTAATAAAAGGATTGACAAGCAAATTTTTTTTTGAAACTGTTTAACAATAGAAAGAAATCTTACCAATCCACCTCTGTTGGAGAATGAGCAGAAGCTTCCCACCAGTATGTTGCCAGCAATGGTTTGCCTGAATACTTCAACACCGAGGACATCACTGATCATCTCCTCTGTTTCCTGGGTGGAACAGATAAACAAACTGTAGACGTGTCCACTTTGTGATATGTATATTTTCTTAAATATGTACATTTTCTTAAATTTCAGTCAGTCACAGCAAATTAAAACCTCCATCAGAAAATTATCAGATTAATACTACCAATGCTTGTTTACCTTGTCAAGATCAGGATGTGTAAGGGCAACATGGTCATTGCATGCAATGCAGTTCCCTAGAGCGGACAATCGCTCGTCGACACGTTGAACAACAACTGCATCTGGTAGACTGTTCCTTAAGTGCTGCAGCTCTATAAAATCCAACGCAATGACAGTTTAAGGAACATAACTCGGCAAGAATTTTGAATACAACTCTTATATTTAGGAAGAAGACTTCCAATTATGAGGTGATAAGTTCTCCAAACTCCACAAATATATGTGATCATAAATTCAAAATGCAATCAAGAAATACAATGAAGAACAGAATTACCTTGATCAGTTGTGGTGTGAGGCAATAGCAACCCGTTCTTATTTCCTGCCATACAAAAAAAAAGTGATCATTTAGCTCCATTCAATTCAACAGATAGAACAATTGAAAGTAGCATAAAACAATACCATAACTTAAGACGACTCACCAGCACAGAGGCGACCAACGATTCTCGTGCCGCCAATTGACGTCTTAACCACAGGAATTACGTCACCTAAATCATCCTCAAAAGTGCTGGTCCAAAAAGTATAAACATTAGCTAATTAACGAATAGAAGAACGCAAAACTATCCATAAAAACTAAGATTTTACGAAAGCAGAGGATATGAGCAATAAAACCTACCTGTAGAAGTTCTCGGAACCACCAACCGCTACCAGACAATACGCGTTGGTAAGCTTGGAAAAAACCCCAATATCGCAATTGTTCTCGTACTGCAATCCTGTTTCCCATAAATACCAATTAATAAAAAACGAATACTACATGGTATGAAATTGAATCGAATGGCCCGGCCGCACTTACTTGTCGCCATGGTGAGGTGAGATGATTATCGAACAAAGAGCAGTGAAGAATGCTGCGAACGTGAAGTAAGACAGAGATCGATTGATTGCCGGTCAGCGTTCTTTAATTTGAAGCCGTGATGGTTATATATTAGGTTTTCTTCTGGCGGTGTTAAAAGGAACCACCTTTGACTGAGATATTAAAGATATATCTCCTATTCATATATATAAAAAAGAACATATGGTGTCTACCTACTTGCACTTGCACAAGAGGGTTGAAAACTTGCAGCCCAAGCACGCGCGAAAATTTTATTTTTTATAATTATAATTGTGAAATAAATTCAACAATACGATAACGTTCTTGTCCTACGTAATATGATAGATAACATTTTACATATCACCTATACAATGCATAGATTTATTTGGTGTGAATTATGCCATTTTGTAGCTGGGTTTGGCAATGAGTTGGAGCTAAAGCCCATCTTCAACGAAAACACTAAGAAATTCGAAAATTTCAATGATAGCTCCAAAGTCATACACAACTCTGTACACACAGCACATAGCATAGAAGCAGACTTAAACCAATACAACAATTTACTCATGCACTAAATAAGTAAAGATGCCCATGGCTCGAAATAACACAGATTAGCATTAAAAACACAGCACATTACCATTACATCACCTCACCTCAGCAGCTATTTGAGGGTGCTGTAACGGTTCGTGCCATGCTTAGCCCAATGGCTCTTGAGATCCAGGGGAGACGAAAAGTCGAACCCCTCCGAGCCAAGTCGGTTGATCAGCTTCCTAAAAGCCCCACCGCTCATTTTCCTCCCACCGACCCGAGAATAACGCTTGTTAGCCACCTGTGGAAGGGGATACATCGAAATAGTCGTCGTACAGCAAGCAGATTGCCAGCCACCGCTGCCCCACCTATAGCATGGCTGAGGCGAGCCAGTGCAAGAACAGACAGGGACGGGCATGGAAGACTCGTCGAAGTTAATCTGATTCAAGCCCATGTTGTCGTCTTTCCAAGAAATCTCCCTTTCTAAGTCATCTTCGATGCCCAATAATTCTTGGGAATCAGACCGATTGGCATTGCTTACCTGCTTGCTGTTCAGCCCGTCGGCGATTCTTTTATTCCCACGTGGAGATTTGGTGGAGGGTTTAGCACGCTTTCCTTCTTTCGACTGCCTCACTTTTCTGGGCTTAAAGGTCTCAGAGGCCTCGGTGATACCATACTCTGTGTTTCTAAGGTCTCCCCTTGGACCATACGAAGCTTCAGACACGTGAATCTGATGCTGGTAATGGGTGTTTTTTGTCTCGATTTCGAGCTCGCTCACGAGGGAGTCGGGGAGGGTGATGTTGTCGTCGTCGTCAGAGTTGTCTCTAAGGCGTAAAGATGCGATCGCCTCGTCTCTTTCTTGAAGAGCAGCGTTGCGTTCGGCGATAGCGGCGTCTCTTTGGAGCATGGCCATGTCTCTCTCGGCGAAGGCCCTCTTTCTCTCCTCCAATGCCATGTTCCTTTCTCTGATTGCTGCGTCTCTCTCGGCCGTGATGGCCATGAAGGTCTTTATGGTCAGATGATTGTGGTCCTTGAGCAGAGCATGTTAACACGTTAATATGAATCTTTCCCCAGGTGCTTGCAACATTCAGTTAATGCATGTAATTTCGAAAGGAAAAACATGGGATATACAGAAGAAAATGGACTAATAGTAGGGGTTTTTACCATCACTGGTGATAGAAGTTAATCTAGAAATCCATGGCGATTCCTGCACAAGAGAAAGCAAATGCATAGACAATGGAGCAGAAGAGGAATCAAAATCACATTCAGCCATTGCAGTTAGAGCATCTTGCACATAAGAAAACGATCCTAACTAATGCAGCTTCTTTTTTTTTGGTAAAGACTAATGCAGCTTCTTTAGGACAGCTGAATCAACCCAAATTCGATCAGCTGGCGTGAGATACTTCACAGCAATAAAATGGGAAACACTCGAAAATATGAATAGGAGTATGAGGCAATCGAAGAACCCAGGTGGGTAAAAGCCTAAAACATATAATTGAATCGAAATTCAATCAGATCGGCAAAATGCAAGGTACATTCCAACAACAAAACCAAAGAAGAACATAGTTGAAACAAATCGACGAAGAAACCTACAAAAAAAAAAGGGAAAGCGTACCAAAGCGAAGAGTTCACAAACTACAACGCGCGCCCTCTTTCTCCCCTGAGTCGTCGGAGAGAAGAGAGCTTACCGTGCGTGCGATGACGAGCTTTCAGCTGACGGTGAGTCCTTTTCCGCCAGATTGACGTTGCTACGACGAATTCATCACGTTGGATTCCAAAATGTGGTTCTTGAATGTTGAGAAGAAAGTGGTTGGAGATCCAAAAACGACAGCGTCTTGTTAGATCCTTTCAGCTCGTCTTTGGCTTTGGGTTGACTGTTGACCCTCGACTCTTTTCATGGTCAAAGATAGTAATATGAGTTGTTTTATCGCTTGGAAAAAAAAAAACGATTAAAGAAAAGAATTTTATTAATAAACAAAATCACTGCTGAAAGTGTAAACACATTAATCCAACTCAAGTTTGTCGCTGGAGCAGATATTGGGGATATTTCCCAATCGGAGAAGAAATTAGGAAGATTTCAGTTTCACCGATCGCATCTATGTGACTGTCCATGGGCGCTTCAGAGTCTTCTCTCATCAGCTCCCGCGTAAGCCCTAGATTCGTAATGAAATCGAAGAGATTAGCTCAATATCGTTGTTATCTTTGCTGATTTTCGTTCGATTGCTTCATGTTCGTCGTTTTGTGTCTGTGTGTGTGTGTGTGTGTTTTCCGGTTCGAATAGAGTGCGGACGAAGGAATCACGACGGTGTCGGAGCGGGCGCAGATCGTGGATCCAATTTTAGAGAAGATACAGTCTCTCAAGATCGTGAGCTTCTTCCTCTTCTTCTAATCTGCAAATTTGATCGATTTACGTTTGTGCTGCTGCTATGGTTGTAATGTTGATTTCTGTCTGATGATAGACGCAACCGATACTTACATCAGCCCCAGCAGAGAGTAGCTTGACGGATATTCTTGTACGGAAGCCCTTTTCTTCCTCTTCAGAAACTGGTAGTGCCAACTTGAGTCAATTGATTGATTTCATTACTGTTTGGTCGTTTCGTCGATGGTTTGTGCATTAAGATAAGCCTTTTTCCCCTTTTGCTGTGGCTGATTTGCTATCTCTGTGATGTTTGGATTAAGGAACCGTGAACCCTAATGTGCTGCTCGAGCTTTTCTCGATGTACCGTGACTGGCAAGAGCAGAAATCGCAGACGATAATCAAAAGACAGGTTTGCCTATGTCTGCTTCGTCGAGAAATTATGGTTGTCAGTTTGAATAATGTCAATCAGGAAAACTTAAAAAATTATGGAAGTTCTATCAGATTCCTTGTTCTTTCTGCTAAAATGTAATCGTTCCCTTGTATGGGATTGGATTGTCTTTTTTCAGGGGGATATCGAAAACAAAATAGAAGTTGTCGATGCTTTGGCCGTGAAGCTCCTCCAGCGTTACAATTACTCCGTTTCGGCGATGAAGACAACTGCTAATCATCTATCCGAAGGTATAATTGTTTGTTTAATCTTGGACTGGCGATGCTTTTCTACTAAGATTACGATTGTTTGATCATCATTTTACAGTCCATGACTTGCAAGTTGAACTTGGAGAACTTAAAGGAAGATTGACAGAGGTGATTAGCAACTGTGATGCATTGTGCAAAAGAATTACCGCCGAAGGGCCCGAGTCGTTAAAATCGTCCGTGGAGCCATTTACAGCTAGTTGTTCCAGCCGTGATAGTTCTAACATCTCCGAGCCCACATTATTACCACCTTCAGCTCAAGAAGAAGAAGAAGGCTCGAAGAACGACAACGAATCCATGCCTTTACCTTCGACAGAAGATGAGGATCAAACACCACGAAATGAAACTTTATAGTTTTCGCCGTTTTTTTTGTATTCGTTTTTACTTTGGATATGGAAGGACGAGGCGGTCGAAAAGCAACTGGGGATTTCCATCTTACCAACAACACAAATCATTACATCATTCAGTAAAAGACTCACAGCGAAACATATGAAAGAAAACAGACGTAAAAGATCCTCCAATCCAACGATGCAAGAACTTATTTTTCTTTCGATCAGAACTATAATTCTTGTCACTACTACATCCCTAATCGATCTTCATATGCGAAAAAGACCCAGAAGCAATAACAATTCGACGAAAAAAGAAAGGAAGAAGCCATACTTGTAAAGACCATCCACATGGTTCTCTCAAGGCTGCTGTTGAGCATCCATGTAGCCAGCATCGACAAGCACCTTCTCTCTCTTAGCCAATTCGACGTCCTCGTCAATCATCATCCTCACCAACTCCTCGAACCCCACCTTAGGCTTCCAATTCAAGACCCTCCTCGCCTTGCTCGAGTCTCCCTTCAGATTATCGACCTCCGCGGGCCTAAAATACCTCTTATCTATAACCACATGGTCCTGCCATTTCAACCCCACGTAACCAAAGGCCACGTTCAAGAACTCTTCCACTGTGTGCGACTCCTCAGTAGCAACCACATAATCGTCGGGCTTTTCTTGTTGGAGCATCAGCCACATTGCCTCAACGTAGTCCCCTGCAAATCCCCAATCCCTCGACGCCTGAAGATTGCCCAAGAACAGCTTGGACTGAAGGCCCATCTTAATTCGACCCACGGCCCTTGTGATTTTTCGGGTCACAAAGTTCTCTCCCCTTCGGGGGGATTCGTGGTTGAAGAGTATGCCGTTACAGGCGAAGATCCCATAAGCTTCACGGTAGTTCACGGTGTACCAGTGAGCTGCACATTTGGACACGGCGTATGGGGATCGTGGGTGGAATGGGGATGTCTCAGATTGAGGCGGCGGGCGTTGCTCCAAACATTTCAGATGAGCCTGCTTGGTAGTATCTGTAGGAAACAATGAATGACCACAGATGGACACTGCCTTCATAGGTAAGTTCACATGTTTTGAGGGAAAGAATCTTAAATTCATTACCACAGATTCATCAAAAGAGTTTCTCAAGTTAGAATTTGATTACATTAAGTTTTTCTCTACTTTCCATTGACAGCTTACCTAAGCCAGATTCTCATAATTTGGAGTGATATGAAATCGAAAGCCAAAAAAAAAGACAATCAAGAATTCCATTGTCGATTTGGCCGTATTATCTAAAATTCTGATCCTCTACCATGGATCAGAAGCATAAACAGCGTATGAGATCTATATTGCTTACTATAGGCTACTAAGCACATTCAAACCCTAGCTTGTCATATTATATCACATAGCAAAATAGCCATGGATTAGCAATCAATCAGTTACACCCACTGGATACTCAGAGTAAAGATCGCGTGCTCAATTTCCATCATAAAGCTCCAAAAATTTGTTACCTGACATGCTGTCGTCCAGTGGCGGTGATGTGCGACCGCAGAGCCTCGAGGAGCCTCAGCGCCCCCGTGGCCACTACATCGGCGGTGTAGTCCGGGATCTCAAAGGACACGGCCACGTGGCTCTGTGCAGCCAAGTTGTACACCTCGTCCGGCGAGATCGTGTCCATCCACCGCCTCAGAGACGAGGCGTCGGACATGTCCGCGTAATGGAGCTTCATCCGCGCCTTGTGCGCGTTGTGAGGGTCGATGTAGATGTGGTTGATCCGCTGCGTGTTGAAGTTGGAGGATCGCCGTATGAGGCCGTGGACTTCGTACCCCTTGTTCAGTAGGAACTCGGTGAGGTACGAACCGTCCTGGCCGGTGATTCCGGTGATGAGAGCGGTCTTGTTCGGCGGCGGATGAAGCGCCGGCGGGATCGATCCACTTTGGCCGTTGGATTGGGCTGATCCGTCGCCGGATCGGACGGCGGCGGTTGAATCTCCCGCATTCTCGGTGGCCGTGGCGGACATTGTCGGCTAGCTGGGTTTTAGGAGGAGCTTGAAACTGTGTCGTGTTTAGTGGGATTTGCTCAACTCTGTCGAAGTAATTAGAGACAAAAGTCGCAGCAAAATAATAATAAATAAATAATAATTACATGAGGTCGGGTCGGGTCGGGCGGAGTGCGAGATAAATAGCCAATACTAATAATTACATGAGGAGTATAGTTCATTCTGGACCCATATTTATATGGGTAGATCGACCGACCCGTTTTTGATTTGTTAGTAGGCCAGGCCCTATCAAATTTAAATCAGTTCGATAAATCATAGAAAAGTCCAATTAATGTAATATATGTGATTCAAAAATGTTCAATAAATAGAGTTACGACAAAGAATAACCCAAGAATGGCTAGTTTTGATCTACTGCCCTTCATCAGATGGGACCAATTCAATAGTAATAGAGGATGATGAAGATTATCTCTAAATATCCCTCAGAACAGGCCAGCCTTTCCTGATTATGTCGTTGATCTTAGCATCAATGTGGCTCTGACTCTTAGGCGGACAAAGCTCAGCGGCATAGCCATTGAGTCTTGACGCCAACGTAGATCTCTCGAGCTCTTCTTCTGGCAAATTTCCGATCAGATGAAGAAGAAATGGGTTCCGTTTCAGCTCAAATTTCTACAAAAGGGATCGTCAAAGTAAATCGAAAGCATTTGATGTTATTAAAGCCCAGTTAAACATCCTCAAGGTATAAGCTAAGAGACTATGTCAAGTAAAAGGGCGACACCCGACAATCAAGCAACAATGTATTAACATTCGATGAGCAAACCTCCTTTGTTGTAGTATTTTATGCAAGAAATCTGCTGGGGCAAGAATAATTACACACCTGATGCTCGGGCTCTGCGGGATGAAATGTTTCTAGCTGTCTGATTTGAGTGGTAACGATGCTGTCTGTTGACCTCGTTTGCTCCCTTTCTTTACTGATAGCAGCCAATCTTGATTCTTCGGTACCATTCGTGAAGATTATGGATCTGTTAGGGGAAGAGCGATGCACCATATCAGAAGCCTTTCGCATTCTTTTTCGATATATTTTCAGGGTCTTTGGTTAGCAAAAGATGTTTACCTGTATTGGTTGCCAACATCAGGACCTTGCCCAAAGACTTGCCTAGAATCGTGACTTGTCCAAAAGACGTCGAGTAGTTGTCTGAAGCTAATCACCCTTGGGTCGTATTCGATCTACGAGCAGTGCAAAACATATCAGAAATTCACATCGACGCCATGGAAGACTCTATGATGAATACAATCGAACAAATTGCGTAGTTGAAGTTATAAAACGTAGGCATTACAATCGAAGGTACTGTGTAGTTGGAAGTCATCATCGGTTTGTCACCACTCAAAATCATATTTGCAAGACAAAGTTTCAGAAGTAGCATACACATTGAAAAGATCAAATTCCATAAGCAAGTCCTTTCACATATGCGGCTGTGATGATTCTTATAAGAAACTCTTAATCTAAAGCCAGCGGCAAAAGATCTCTCAACCCTATCGATTCACAAATCTAGTTCAATATGAAAATTCGAAAGGTAAAGGAGCATTCATTACAATCAATTTATCGACTAACCTGTACGGATTCAGCATGATCCCCAGGGGTTCTGTACTCTGGATTAGGCCTGGATCCACCTGCGTAGCCCGCGGTGGTTCGTACGACGCCGTTCAAGCAGCCGAACGCCGCCTCGCTTCTCCAAAAGCTGCCCAAGGCAAACACGGCGGTCCTCATCGGCGGGTCGGATCCTCCATTCGGGTTGACCCGGACCTCTCGATCCGGAAATCTGATGCCCGATACTGAGATCGATGACAGGGAAATTACCGCCAGCAGTACGACGGAAGCAGCCGCGTTCATCCTTTCTTATTGCATTTAATCTCCGACGAGTTAAACGGAATAAAGACGCAAAACATGGTTTTCGAGAGAAAATTGTGCCTATATCCTCTGCATTATATAATTTTCATTTCGGCTCACAAACTTCGCAATTATATGATTTTGGTACTTACATTTTAAAATACATTTTTTTTTTTTGGTTATGATATTATTAACAACCACCCGCCATTTCTTTAAGAATTTTCCTATTTTGACCCATTTATTTGACATTTAGCGAAGAAAGAGACGATCACAATCACAGCGTCGACATTTGCCGTTGCATTTCATCGGGAAGACTGAGTCTTTCGTTTCGATTTTGGTCTTCCCAAAGTGTCCGAGAACTGCATAAAGGTAAACTTGAATTTGGTAACTGCTGATCTGTCGAGTGTTGGGGACAAGATTGTGAGATCGTTGTCCCGTTAAAATTGTGGATGGATCTGATAGATGTCGATGGCTGTTGTGTTTTTAGGGTTCATTTGGTTATGGGTTCGTTTGATGTTTGTGAATTTGATGCGTTGGGTTACTCCTAATTCTTGAATCATCAGTTGTGTTCGTCAATGTAAAGAGCTCGTATTTCGCTTTACATGAACTCGTTAGTCTTTACTTTACTGGAGCGAAATAGCTTATCAAAGCTCGAAACTAGTTTACGAAGAACGCTGATAGGTCGATTCTGTGCGTGTTCTGTTGAATTCCTTTTCTGTTGATGTAAATCTCAGTTGCATAGCTTCTTGGATTATACATTTTTATTGTCAATGGATTCTCTATACGTAATTGGTATTAGTATCTGCATATTTGAGTTATTATGCACCTCTGATATTCATAATATGCACTAGTGGTCAGACAAAGGCAATGGCAGCAAAGGAAAAAGTTGATGTCCCAAATTTCGAGTCCACATCACGTCTAGTGGACGCCTTGCAAGATAAGCTTGATGAGGTGAAAGCCTCCGTACAAAAATCAGATACAAGGATAGAACTCAGTGTTCTATGGCGTAGAGTCAAATCTTCTGCATCGGCCTTGACATACTTGAAATCCAAAGCTAGAATCATGGCTGTTCCTCATTTGGCCCACGCATATTGTGGAATTAGTCAATTAGATGGTGTAGGCATTGTGGATAAAGAAGGTATACCCTCATCACGCTGGTCAAGCCATGTAGATATTCCATCTTTCGACAGCAAAGATGATGATGAAACATGGATGGCACTCGCCAACCATGAAGGTCATATCGACGAACAAGACATCGTTTACACTAGCGAACTACTCAACAGCGTCCACATGGTTGCTGACGTAATGGAAAGCCTTGTAAAGAGGGCTGTAATGGCAGAGTCTGAAGCAGCTGCCGAGAAAGAAAGAGCAACGATGGGACAAGAAGAGAATAGGAAGAAAGTTGTTCAGATCGAAAGCATGTCTGCAAAGTTGGATGAAATGGAACAGTTTGCATTGGGCACGAACAACGTTCTGAATGAGATGAGGCAAAGAGTCGATGGGCTTGTGGAAGAAACATCCCGACAGAGACAGAGAGCAGCAGAGAATGAGATGGAGCTTTCCCGCGTCAAGCAAGACTTTGAGAACCTCAAGTCTTACGTTAGCACTCTGATCAGTGTAAGGGAGACGCTTGTTTCCTCTGAGAAGCAGTTTCATACGATTGAGAAGCATTTTGAACGGTCAGTTTCTTTCGTTGGCTTTTAATATATATTCAATTGGTTATATATAGATACATATATATGTATATTCGTGATCTAGGCTCGTAGAGAAGACTTCGCAGCTGGAAAATGAGAAAATGCAGAAGGAAGCTGAAGTGCAGAAACTGATGGAAGAGAATGTTCGTCTGAGCTCTCAGCTCGACGATAAAGAGGCACAATTGGTCGCCATGAGTGAGCAGTGTAAAGTAATGGCATTGAGTGCTTCCGACGATTAGTGTCTTCGTTTGCAGATCGAATCTTTACTTACCTCTCTTGACCATTATCCTCATGATTTAGAGCTGTGATCATGTGTATTTGGACCATAATTCCCAGATCATTCTCTTAATCTTTTGGCTTGCTATTCTTGTCTTTTATTATACCATTAGTTACTGTTTAATCCATTGAATGATAATCTTAATTAGCTTATGCCTTGAGGAGACCATTACTTGCCTCATCCATATAATCTCATAGTTGTGTATATTTAGATAGTAAGTAAATAAATGATTTCTGCAGTGGTCCCTTGTAAGGAAGAACATTCAACAAGAAATGCAAGGAAAGGGGCAACCTTTGAACGAAATATGATTCAACCTATATTGTAATATTAGGAAATAACCAGAACCCATAACGTTTTTAGGTCCAAATATTGAAAAATGTGGTCCAAACGATGGTCTCTATGGAGTTTCTCCAAACCAAGACTAGTCTCTTTCAAACATCAAAATATATTATTCTGATAAATATGTATATTTATATATTTATACACACATCAAGGCCAGATATCATTGATGGGGGTAGCTCAGAGTTTCCTCATATAGTTTGCATGTTACTTTCTTGAAAATAAATTGCCCTAAAGCAAGCACTTAAACTATATACAGAGACAGATGTATTTAAATTCAAGGATAATGAGGAAGAAAATAAGATGATTATTATTACACTCGAGAAAAGAACTGATGAGCTATTTCTTATTGAGATGGACTAGACGGTGTAGGGTGGTGCAAATTTGTAGGTAGGCGGAGCTACCTATCATGTGATGTCATTTAGATTTCATATATTATATTATATCTTACTGCCAAATCATGGAAAAAAACCAGCCTTTGCTGCTGCGTGATGGATGCATAATTAGACTCGTGTGAAAGAATGACAACTTATGATATAACGAGAGAGAGAGAGAGAGAGGATAAGAATACAATGGAAAGTTAAGATATACATGCTGTTGGGAATGGTGGTGGGCCCCGCGGTGGTCAGTGGGCCCCGCAGCGGAACAGGTCCCGGTTTGGCTCGTTACGACGATCGGGAGAAGTGGGACCCACGTGGTAAATTTGGTGGGACCCGCACAGTAACTACCACGGTAAAAATAAAATTACCGTAAGGTAAGAAAGAACACCAGAATTTTAACGTGGAAAACCCTCTGTTAACGAAGAGGGAAAAACCACGTTAAAGTTCTGGTGTTCTTTCTTACCTTACGGTAAATTTTATTTTTACCGTGGTAGTTACTGTGCGGGTCCCACCAAATTTACCCCGTGGGTCCCACTTCTCCCGATCGTCGTACCGAGCCAAATCGGGACCTGTTCCGCTGCGGGGCCCACCGACCACTGCGGGGCCCACCACCATTCCCAACAAGTGGTATCAGAGCCTGATAGTATTCTGAGTATGCTCTGTGGTTGCAGCTTTGACTGATCTTCCACATCAGAAAAGGTACTAGTAGGTTGCTGGTAATTTTGACGGCCATGGAGAACGACGGAGGAATGATCAAACTGACAGTAACGAATTACTCCATATGGAAATCAAGGATGGAGGATTATCTTTATTGCAAAGACCTCCATGAACCAATAGAAAATGAAGGCAAGATGCCCGAAGGCGGGAAGGCTGACCAATGGAAGAAATTGCAAAGAAAGACGCTAGCTGTGATCCGCCAATGGGTGGATATTAGCCTCTACAACCACGTCCGAAATGAGACAGACCCCTACAAACTCTGGACGAAATTGGAGGGTATGTACGAGGTGACAAATGCGCTGAGCAAGGTATTCATGATGCGGAAACTCATGAATGTGAAGCTGAACGAGGGACGATCAGTTGCTGAACATCTGAATGACTTTGAAGGGCTGGTAACTCAACTCACGAGTGCCGGTCTAATCCTTGATGATGAGCTACAAGCATGTCTACTACTGGGATCTCTACCTGATAGCTGGGATACGTTGGTGGTATCGCTCACTAATTCGGCACCAAGCGGTAAAGTCACGATGGAGATGGTGAAAAACAGACTCTACAATGAAGAGCTGCGACGGAAGGATGCTGCCAGTACCAGTACGGGAAATCAGGCCCTTGTTACGGAGAATAGGGGTCGGAGCAAGAGTAGAGGACCAAAAGGATACGACAAGTCAAAAGATAGATCCAAGTCCAGGGAGATGAGGAAGTGCTACCATTGTGGAAAAATTGGCCACTTACAAAGAAACTGTAGGCTTCTCAACAGAAAGCAGAAACAAGATGACGACAAGAACACGTCTGCAATCGCCTCCAACGATGGTGGAGAGGTTACTCTGATGAATGAAGCAGACTGTTGTCATGTTGCGGATGCAAGCACCGAATGGGTAGTGGACTCTGGTGCCTCCTACCATTGTGTACCAAGGCGTGAATACTTCTCCACATACAAGGCGGGAAACTTTGGTACTACCAAGATGGGTAACCAAAGTGTTTCTAAAATAGTGGGGATCGGTGATATTTGTATCCAGACGAGCGTAGGGTGCACATTACGGCTGAAAGATGTGCGACACATTCCAGACCTGCGTCTCAACCTGATTTCTGTGAAGGTGCTGGACAACGAAGGATACTATAATGAGATGGCAAATAGCAACTGGAAACTCACCAAGGGATCATTGGTGATAGCGAGAGGAAAGCTATGCTGCTCGCTATACAAGATGCACGCGACGATATGTGCTAACCAACTAAACGCAGTTGAAGATGATGCTTCTCCAAATTTGTGGCACAGACGCCTGGCGCACGTAGGAGAGAAGGGGTTGAATGTCTTGGCTAGAAAGTCCCTCATACCAGTAGCCAAGGAGAAAGCGCTGAACCCCTGCGATCACTGTTTATTTGGGAAGCAACATAGAGTTTCATTTGCGAAGAACTTAACCAGGCGAATGAAGAAGTTGGAGTTGGTACACTCTGACGTATGCGGACCCATGGAAGTCGAATCTCTGGGAGGCAGTAAATATTTTCTAACCTTCATTGATGATGCGTCTCGCAAGACCTGGGTATATTTGTTGCGGACGAAGGACCAGGTGTTCTATTATTTTAAGAAGTTCCATGCGATGGTGGAAAGAGAAACAGGAATGCCGCTAAAGTGTCTACGCACAGATAACGGTGGTGAATACATCTCTCGGGAGTTCAGAGATTATTCCACGAAGCATGGCATTAGGCATGAGAAGACAGTTCCTGGCACTCCTCAGCAGAATGGTGTCGCAGAGAGAATGAATCGAACCATTATGGAGAGAGTCCGAGCGATGCTCAAAATGGCTAATCTATCTAAGTCATTTTGGGGGGAAGCTGTCAACACTGCAGTCTATCTTATCAACCGGCTACCTTCATCGGCGTTGAATTTGATATACCAGAGAAGGTGTGGACCGGTAAAGACATCTCATATTCACATTTGAGAGTGTTTGGCTGCAAGGCGTTCATGCATGTGCCGAAGGAACAAAGATCGAAGCTCGATGACAAATCGAATCCTTGCATCTTTGTTGGGTATGGAGACGAGGAGTTCGGCTACAGACTTTGGGATCCAAAGAAGAAGAAGACTGTTCGAAGTCGCGACATAGTATTCCATGAGCATGAGGTCATGGGCGACTTAGACGTGGATGTAACAAAACCCACAGGTGGCGGTGTAGACGATACACCAGTCAGCATTCCATATGATGGTGCCACGGAGGAAGGAATGCAACAATCAGAACCTGAACCAGAAGAGCCAGCCATTGATGATGATGATGAACCTGTCGTAGATGAACACACTGAAGGTACTGAGCAGGGGGAGCCTTCAGATGTGCAAGAAGCAGTTGAACCTCAGCTGAGAAGGTCAACTAGGGAACGCCAACCATCTACAAGGTATCCGAGTTCTGATTATATTTTGATTACTGACGAGGGGGAGCCAGAGAGCTTCCAGGAAGTACAATCTTGTAGGGACAAAGATTGTTGGACAAAGGCCATGCAAGAGGAGATGGATTCTCTGAAGAAGAACGATACGTACGAGTTAGTTCGATTGCCGAAAGGAAAGAAGACACTCAAGAACAAATGGGTGTACAAATTGAAGAAGGATGATGGCAAGTTGGTCAGATACAAGGCTCGATTAGTGGTCAAAGGTTTCACTCAGAGGAAGGGGATCGACTTTGACGAGATATTTTCACCGGTCGTGAAGATGAGTTCAATCAGAGTCATTTTGGGACTAGCTGCTACCATGGATCTTCAATTGGAGCAACTCGACGTGAAGACCGCATTCTTGCATGGTGATCTTGATGAGGAGATATATATGGAACAACCAGAAGGGTTCGAGGTTAGAGGTAAAGAGGACATGGTCTGCCGGCTGAAGAAAAGCTTGTACGGTCTGAAACAAGCTCCACGGCAGTGGTACAAGAAATTTGATTCTTTCATGGTGCATCAGGGGTTCAAGAGAACAGATGCAGATCCATGTGTTTACGTCCGGAGATACTCTAACGGTAAATTTATCGTTCTTCTCCTGTATGTTGATGATATGCTAATTGTCGGACAAGATGCAGCGATGATTAGCGGGTTAAAGAAAGATTTGTCAAAGACGTTTGACATGAAGGATTTGGGTTCGGCAAAGCGGATTCTCGGAATGGAGATTACCCGAGATCGGAAAGCTGGGAAACTGTGGTTATCCCAGGAGCGCTATATTGAACGAGTTCTAGAGAGGTTCAATATGAAAGATGCTAAGCCAGTTAGCACGCCACTTGCCGCTCACTTTCAGTTGCGAAAGAAATCCGGTTCATCAACAAGCGAAGACGGAGAAGATATCTCAGATGTTCCATATTCATCGGCGGTCGGAAGTTTGATGTACGCCATGGTGTGTACGAGGCCAGATATCGCTCACGCAGTTGGCGTTGTGAGTCGATTTCTATCGAATCCCGGGAAGTCACATTGGGAAGCAGTGAAGTGGATCTTGAGGTACCTGAGAGGAACTTCCAAATTATGCCTAACATTTGGAAGTGGTAAATGTTTTCTTACAGGCTATACGGATGCTGATATGGCCGGTGATCTCGACAGCAGAAAGTCGACGTCGGGATACATATTTACATTCTCAGGGGGAGCTATCTCATGGCAGTCGAGGTTACAAAAATGTGTTTCTTTATCAACTACTGAAGCAGAGTATGTTGCAGCAACGGAAGCTGGCAAGGAGATGCTCTGGTTGAAGAGATTTCTTCAGGAGTTGGGAATTCAACAGGAGGAGTACATAATATTTTGCGATAGTCAAAGTGCTTTGGACTTGAGCAAGAATACTATGTATCATTCGAGGACGAAACACATCGACGTTCGTTATCATTGGCTCAGACTGGCTATAGAGGAGAAAGCGTTCAAGCTGGAGAAGATCCACACGGACAAGAATGTTGCGGACATCCTGACGAAGGTTATTCCCAAGGAGAAGACAGAGTTTTGCGCCGGGCACACCGGCATGGGCTATCGCTGAGGCGGTAGGAGATCTTCCCCGCAAATAATGAATGAGGCTGGAGGGGGAGAATTGTTGGTCCAGCCACTTGTAGCCAGCCAAAGAAGAACGCCCGCCATGGTTGAAAAAAAAAAAAAATAAAATAAATAAATAATAAAATATTATTTTAATATTTTATTATTTTAATGAATGGCTGATATTGAATGGCGACGCGGCGCATTCCTGGCCGTCCATTTCGAGTGGTCCAGAAGAGCTGAAGACATCTATAAATAGGCTGAGGATTCTTCAGTTATTATCATCACAAACTCATTCGAGTTTTACTATATAGAGAGAAGTAGTTCGAGTGAATTGTGAGGTTATCAGTTCAGGCAGAAACTGATAGGGTTCCACATCCACAGAGAGGTGTGAGGTATACACGAGTGGTAAAAGTGAGATAGTAAAAATTCGAGGGTTGTAATTTTTACTATAGTGAAGATTTTGCCGACTCGGCCGTGGTTTTTCCCTCTTCGTTAACAGAGGGTTTTCCACGTTAAAGTTCTGGTGTTCTTTCTTACCTTACGGTAAATTTTATTTTTACCGTGGTAGTTACTGTGCGGGTCCCACCAAATTTACCCCGTGGGTCCCACTTCTCCCGATCGTCGTACCGAGCCAAATCGGGACCTGTTCCGCTGCGGGGCCCACCGACCACTGCGGGGCCCACCACCATTCCCAACACATGCATGAAAGATAGATGGTGTTGTCAAAATCAAAGAATTACAGGTAAAATCTCAATCTCAGAAATTACAGCCTTCACTGGTGATCAGAAATTTGAGCAAAGAAATTACATAATTTGAGGTGGGATTTACTTTAGGAGACTGAATTATGCATATAATACACAAACAAAAAGGTTTAATCTTTTTTTTTTTTATGTAGGATGTATATGGACGGCCATGATTACATGTTCATATTTGTACATGTAACACAGCAGTAGATTAAATGAAAAGATGCATTTATTCTAGGGCCGCGTGCCACAATTTTTGCAGATATATCCTTCCTATGCATACGGAAATCACGTCATCAACCCATATATATTCACCATGGCAATAAATATTTAGTCACATGTTAATCATATAGCTAACCCTCTGCAATAAAATCTTGAGTTCATTGACTGTACTTTAAGGAAATCAGAGACTTCAAGAACCCATAATGGGGATTTAACGAGTTGATTAGCGTATGATGACTAAACCCCAGTTAGTAATTTGTAATAAAATCTTGATAGAAAAGCTAAAGCTAGAACCTTTATGCAAGTACACACATTAAAACATCTGTTTCTGTGTCTTTTGTATACATCTATAGCCTAAAGCTAGAACCTTTATGCAAGTACAAAGCATATACCTAACTCAAAAAGCTAAGAAGCTATCTTGGGTCGGTATCATTAACATAAGAACTAACATGTAGTGTGTATCTGATCAGTGTGTGATCATCTCCACGCATTAAAAGGTGAACCCTAGTTCATCTCAAAACTCTAACTTGTTGGTACACATTCATTCATTCCCTCTAGCGCCTCTCTCTCCATGGTTGTGTGTGTATAGTGTATCTATCTATGCATTGTAGCATCATATCGGATCACATTGAGAGCGAGAGAGAGATGATGATGGAGTATATGCTCAATAATGAGAGGAAGATCTTTGTGATGTGGATGCATGGCTTTTGATCAAAGCAATTTGTTTTGTCTGAATATATGATCTCCTTTTTTCTAGTCCCTCTTTTGTCCCTTCACTTTTCCTTTTGCCTTTGGTCTGTCAACTTCAGTCCTTCTCTCTCAGATATCTCTCTGATATCCTCTCTCTCTCATACCCATGTGCCCTCTCTCTCTCTCTCACTATTTATTACTCACACTTGGGCCGCATTAGTTTCTCAACATCCCACAACTTCCCTTAATTCATGAATCCTCATTACACTCTTTGACGTAACAATATCTTGCTTTTGATTAAGCTTTTCGGCAATGGAATCTCAGCAAGTTCAGCAGCAGGAACAACAAGGAGGAAATGAAGAAAGTGGGAAGAACAGCGCTGGTAATAATTTCATGTGCAGGCAAAGCAGTACGAGGTGGACGCCGACGACCGATCAGATAAGAATTCTAAAGGATCTTTACTACAACAACGGCGTTAGGTCTCCCACCGCCGAGCAGATTCAGAGGATCTCAGCCAAGTTAAGGCAGTACGGTAAGATCGAAGGCAAGAACGTCTTCTACTGGTTTCAGAATCACAAGGCTAGGGAGAGGCAGAAGAAGAGATTCACCACTCCATCCGATCACCACCACCACGTGGCGGCGGCGCCGCCTCCGCCCTTTCACGGCGGCACCGTCAGGCCAAGCGCAGGAGTTTGGAAGAACGATAATAATGATGTATATGCCAGCAGCAAGTTTCCCAACGTTATCAGCCCAGCAGGTGATTCTTTAATTATATCGGCTTTAGTACATTATTCTTTTTTCTATTACAGCGAAAAATTTTTGACGTGCCTAATAAAATAGGTGGATTTCCTTCTTCATCAACATGTCCTTCGCCAGGTTTTGTCCCCATGGGAAACTACGGCTATGGATCATCTGTGGCCATGGAGAAAAGCTTTCGCGTGAGTTTTACTTGCTCAAAATCTTCTAATACACAGCATAGTCTTATAATGTCATTTGGTAATATTCTGACAAAACTCTTCTCCTTCTAAAGGAATGTTCCATAACACAAGGCGGCGGAGCTAATTACAGTTCAAGTGGATCAATGGGGCCCACGTTTGCTTGGATTGGAACAATGGATAATCATCATCTTCCCTACTCTTCACAAGCCTATCCTTTTCTTGAAAAGGCTCGAACATACGCCAATGGCCATCAAACCCTAGATTCAATCGACCACGAAGAAGAAGAAGATCAAGAAATGGAAACCCTCCCTCTCTTCCCAATGCATGGCGGCGGAGACAGCAATGTCAAGAATGATCGAGCTTATGGAGGTTATTTCAACGCATTTCCCGGCGAATATACAGTTTCTTCGGGGGCTAGGGCTTCCCTTGAGCTCACACTCAACACCTATGCTTCTAGATACCCTAATTCTCCTTAAACCTTAACTCTTTTTAGACAAAGATTATCCCTAACCTTGTTAGTTAGTGGTTATCTTACGTTATCCCTTAATGTATTTATGAACTTGTTTACTACGTTAGCCTGTGCTAGTTTAAGGAATGATATATGCCCATGTTAGCTTCTTGTTTAATGATTGTGTTTAAGTGTGTTTGCTATAAGTTGGAAAGTTTCGTGCTGATTCGGGCTCTTTATGAAGAATATCTTTTTCCTTACGTAAAGATAAAAATATCCTTTTTTTAAATTGTTGGTTTGAATTTGATTAATATTGGTCGAATATGGGAAGTTTAGGGTTGGTAAAGATATTATTTAATGCTGTGGAGTGGGCTTCTTGAAATGGGAAAGGAAGTAGTTGTAGTTGCCATTTGTGGGGTTGTCTGTTAATTAACCCAATCTCAGTGTCTTTTACCAAGATTTAGAAGCTATGCCTTTATTCTTCTCAATGTAATAATTAATATTGGAAGTATCTTTCAGATGGGAAACTCGTTCGTTTTCTGTCCATCTCAAGGAGCAAAATCAGACCTTGAGATATACAGATATTACATGTATATCGCACAATGTTACAATAGTAACCATTCTCTGGTTAAAATAGATTTGAATTTTGTATCTGAAGACCATGCGAAACTCAGATTTTCAAGAACTAATATCCCTAGTTGATGTGTAGTATAGTGGCATACAGTTAAACTATATAAATTAGGGTCTCACAAGTAGATCAAGGCCTTTAGTTTTACATGATCGAGGCAAAAAGTGGTCGTAACTGATGATTTTTTTCTGAGACAAGAATGATGAATGGTGTTGAAAATTAGGCTTCTGTGAGGAAATAAAGTAGACTTGAAAAGTGAAGTGATGAGAAAAAAAGTTGATGACTGACTGTCCACAACGCAGCCGTTATTTTGAAGGAATGATACACACACCCATTCCATACACATTCCACCTATGATAAAATAATACAAAGTTTGTATAAAAAATTTAAACTTCGCCTCGTAAATAGAGCCCTAAATCCTTTTTCAATTTTAGCTAACGTAGCCCTTATACCACACTTCCATGGCGACTGACCAAGATTCCTTCTACCTCATAGTCCTACAGCCTCATAACATGACCCGACCCGCACCCATAACCCGAATCATAAAACCAGAACCGACCTATTACGGTCCTTACCCGATCCGAAGACATGATCATCATACCCAAGTCTAAACTATTACCACTTTGAAGTTACAAAGCTTTCGAAAGTGGGGTGGGTGCAATGACGTGGATGGGTTATGTTTGTATCTGTCCTATCGACCAAAGTGATGTAAGAGGCGCACATGTGAGAAATAATTGTAATGGGACAAAAATGCTTCTCTGCTCAGACCCATTGAATCGATTCATGGTTGAGTATCTTTGTAGCTTTCTGAGACTCATGACCGTAAGGGCTTCAACTTAAGTAAGAATAAGGCAAAGTTTGCTATTGTTCTTCCTTCACGCTTTCTCTAATTTATCCTTCAGTTCAGTTTCTATAAATGAAAATAAGTACATAACAAGGGCTTACGCAGGAAACAAACAATTCCAACTCGAAAGGGCAAAAAGGACCAAAGTGATGATGCTGAACTTCACAAGAATAAAAAGCAACCAACCATACAGGAAAACCGTCTGAGTCTTGTGGGTACACAAATGTACATCTTCCTCAACAACCATGTCCAACCTAAACAGTGCTCAAAATATTGAATGTCTGAATAAAGATTACACTAACAATTCAATTGTACGGGTGATTGCAGTAAATCTGTTAACTACGATTGGAAATAATCACCATTCAGAGATTAAGATGGTTGGGCAACTTTCATCTAAGGAACTCTTAGTGGGGAAAAATTACCATTAGTTCTAATCTGTGATTAGTTGTTCAAGAAAACGGGACAAGGGAATGTGTTCTTGAACATGTAATTATTGGTTTGCGGCCTATTTTGGCTCGGTTTAGTTTTCTTACTTGCTATTTTCTTCCAACATAAGCGCCTATCTTTGATAAGTCTGGTATCCAAAAGGACAGCTCGGAAGAACCAGTAGCAAACATCAAGCTTCCTGGAGCCCATTTGATTACGGGTGGTTCAGATTCTGTACTCATCCAACTAGCAACCTAACAGACATCAGATATGGGAAATGGCGTGTCAGAATGATGGCATTTACGCAAGAGATTAGACTTTCTACTACAATGTTTTGCGGTTTTAGCATGTCCTATACTATAAACTAGCCAAAGATCTTATAAAGTAAGTCGTACTTCTTTACCGCTCCTAGCATTCCAAGCATAGACACTTCCATCACCGGAACCTGCCAAGGAGTAGATCAAATTTCACGAATAACTGATGAAGAATCGAAGGAATAGCCAAAAATTGCATTTGTACGACGCTGATACCTGATATGACAAACATGCCTTCAGGGCTGAAAGAGGCCTCCAACGTGGAATGACTTGAGACAGGCTTGACTTTATACGTAGACAACTGCAGCAAAAGATTATGGAGATTAGATAAGAGGGTGCAACCAAAACAAGGCTAAAAGGACCATCACTTGTTCCTATAAGAATGTTCAGGAGAACTCACAAGGTTTCCACGAAGGGAATCAAGCACGTGAATATGACCATTGGATGTAGTCAGAAGCATAAGTCTTCCATCATTACTGAACTTTACGACGTTGGCTTCCGACGTATCTCTCCCAACAGAAAATATGTCAAAAGGTCCCTTTTTCAGCATAATAAGAGAAATCAAATTTCAATTTTATTGAATTCTCGGACTAGTGCTTTTGAATAGGTTAACATACCTTCTCGTATTTTCTAACGTCAAACATTCTGATGTATCCTCCAAATGCGATGGCAAAAACAAGTCCTTGGTCATCATATGCAGAAGCTGGTCTACCTTGGACGCGTAGAAGACCCTAATCACAAAACTAAGAAGGTAAAGAGAAATTTAACTGATAATATGTGAATTATATTACAAAGTCTTCACCTGACATTTGTCTGCTCTTTGGTCCCAAAGAAGAACTGTTCTATCTAGAGAACCAGAAATAAATAAATCTGTTCTTGAGCAAAGGCTAAGAGAAACAACCCTACAATAAAGAAAGCATCATGCCAATACATTGTAAATCAACAGTTCTCTAATGCCAGGAAAGAAAACCTGATAATTAGGTTCAAAATACATGCCTGTCGCGGTGACCCCTGAAGTACCTCAGGTACTTGTTATCATGCAATGAGAGAAGCCGCAATGATTCTGTTTCAGCAAAGACATTCCTTTAAGACTTTCATGCATTACTTTGAACATAAGAATGTATAGTGGGTGATATGCATACCATCCCAACCATTCTTTGAAGAGTAGATCACAGTCGTTGGATGCGAGGTGAAGCTAACAAGTTCAACCCCATACTTTTTGCTGTTTATTGTCTTCAGACAGCTGAATGCAAAATACAAACATAATTAGTATCTCGTGCAATCCTCGACGAGTATGATGCTGTATTCAAAGGAGAGGATTCTTATCTTACGTAGCACTGGCAACATCATACAGACGGATAGATTCATCATCACTGGCAGTGACCAAGTAGCTTGAATTCTTATGGAAATCCATCGAACTAATCCTACCACTCTGCATCATGGAACAACAATTCCAATGGTAGATGCTTAAACTTAAAACTCTGTAGTCATGATTACGGGATAAAGGACTGCTGAAATCATAAAGAAGGTTGAAATAACATCATTTAAATCACGAAGCAGCTGCGATATACATGTCCTCCCAAGAAGCTAAGAGCATAGACTCAAGCACTTGCTGAGAACTAATTACTACATTATCAGCATTTAAGATGCAGAACTAAACGAAAAAAGAAAAAGCAACGTACGTAATCGCGAAAGACAGTTCCGACTTCCATGCTTCGGATTATCTCATCCGTCAAATCCAACGATACTCTATCTTCTCGGTCTGACTGCCCACCTTTCATCGAAAACACACAAGTCGAAAGCACCAAATCAGTCCTCCAACATGGTCAGCTAAATCGAGTCTATGCTTCAAATTCGTCAACCCCCATCTTAGTAGTAGAGCTCAGCATGTCATCACTGTGAACGAATTTATTCCCTCGAAGCAACGATGGAAAAAGAATCCTTCCTCCTCGATGTTAAAACCTCACTTCTCCTTTTTTGGTTTGATGTATATAAGTTATTGGGCCTAATGTTGGGCCACCACAAAAGCCCATACAGAACTCTTGGTCAGTATGGCCCATCATCTATACTTTATATTAATTGCGAGGGATTAAGATAAACCGTCAAATGGTCCGTCAATTGAAATTGAAAATTAATTAATAAAATTAAAATAAAATCACTAACTATCTTTAGTTACTATATTTAGTATATTTTAGGTAACTACTATTTTTAATTAGTTACTATCCTACTTTAAATTTATAATAAATCAAATTTCCTTTTTACATATTTATAACATACAAATTAAATTTAAATTATGACTTCTATGAAATATTTCACACGGAAATAAATTTAATAAAAAATATTTATATAAATAGCACACGCATCTGAGTGTGCATAAGTTACTAGTATTATATATTGAATGACTGACATATTAGACCATCTCAAATCTGAAAAATAAAAAAATATCTTAAATCACTCCAACCGACTCCAAAAACCAATTTCAAAATGGGCTTTGTGTTTTCTCTATTCTCACTAAACGTATAGATACCTTTGAACGCATAATATTAGTTCTATATTTAGTAATTGCATTTTAAGTCCTTTATTTGTATCATTATTATAAAAATAAAAAGTAAATAGAAAGTTTTTAGATGTAATTACAATATTAAAATATTATTTTTTTAATGTATGAAATATGTAGGCACTATTGAAATTTCGTAAAAGTTGGTGTAGAAGTAAAGATTTCGAAAATAGTCTTTTGAGTTTGAGAATGAACTTAACGATTGAAGAAGAATTAATGCATTTTGAGTTTGAGAATAAGTTTGAATTTTGGTAATGTGTTTCTCGGTTGCAGATGCTCTTATATAGATTGATTTACATATTGAAGTATGTCGATTGTCGATTTAATTTTCACTTGAGAATCTATCGGAGCCAATTCATCAAATATGTGAGCTGATTCGACTCAATTTTCACCCATAAATTGAGTGACCGACGTACTATAGACGTTATAATTGAAGTAGATTGATTAATATTCGTGAAACTCATGCTTTATGGATACGAATTTATGAATTGAAGTATGTTAATTTAATCTTAGTGAAACTCAAGCTTTGACTGTCGTTGTGGTTGTAGAATGTGGGTTTAGCGCAGTGGCTGTGAGCGTGGGTGTCGTTGTTGGTCAGTCTCGTATTTGTTTTTTATTTTGTCTTTTTGTATGTGTTCGTGTTATGTAATGTTGTATGTCCTTGTTGTGATTGCTTTTTTCTTGTGTTAGGCGAGTGTGTGGTCTATGTTGTTTTTTGTTCGGGTTTGTTTTTCGTTTTTTTGTTGCGTTGTTTTGTTCGTGGTTTATGCATTTTCCTCGCTGGGAGTTTAGTCTCCTCATGTAGGTTACCTTCCTCCTTTATTGGGGCCCTTTATGAAGAAGACATTTTTCCAAAGTGAAGAAGGGAAAGCGGCGAAAAGAAATGATAGGGGAAAGTGATGACTACTTGAAATTGGAGTTTAATAGCCATTAATATGGAGTTTTAAGCTTTATTTTATAGTAGGTTCTTTAGTTCTTCTTGTCGTAGTTTTGGAAAGTTGTTTTCTTTCAGCTTCGTTTTCCCCAAGTGGGAATTTAGTCTCTTCGCATAAGAGTATATTTTCCTCTTGATGAGGTGTCTTTCTCCTTTTTAGGAGTGTTTTGTCCTCTTTATGAGGTGTCTTTCCCTACTGGCATTAGCGATGTGACCAGAGGGCTCTGTGGGCTAGCTCGTTGTACTTATTTCTATAAGTTATGGTAAGCTATCGTTTGAAAAAAAAAAACTAAAGCTTTGACTGAGCCGATTGATCGAATTTATGAGTTGATTCGATTTATCATCCACCCCTAAATTGGGATGACCGATGTAAGTGCCGTTTTTTTTTAAATTTTTGGAGGCCCTGTTATGTTGGCCCGAAATATTAAGGTTCATGTAAGATATTTTGTTTTCTTTATGTGGTTTTATTGAGAAAAATTGGGCTTATTTTGTTATTTTATATTTTTAAAAAATACAGGCCATTTTAAATTAATAAATTATGTTGCCATATTACTAAATTTATATGAGGGTGTGACCCTCTATTACACTGGTCGGATTTGTGGCCCTGTGCAGTAGGGATGCACATATCCAAATCCGGCCCTGCCGACTGACGTAGTAGGTATACGTTGATTCATATATTAACGTTAATTTGTCTGACTCGAGCTTCGGTCAAGCCGACACATCCAATTTGCGATCCATCCTAGTAGACTTTCGTCCATAAATTAAATGGGTTGCATGTTACAATGTTAATTTAATTACTTGAGTTTTCACGTAATCGTATTTGTTATGTTAAATAAAACTATATATTAAGAAAAATAATAGGACTAAGAATTGCGTTATAATTGAGTGAGTCCACTCGTGCAAGTCGTGAGGGTGGTAAACGGGAATTTTCTTCGGGGTTTCTTTTCTCTGGGGGACGTCGTCTTCGTAGCTTACTTACATCCTTCGAAACTTAGCTCCTCTCTTAAAAATTACGAACCCTAGTAGGAAAATTGACTCGACGAATACCATAGTTTTTTCATGCAATTAATCACTTGGAAAGGATGCGACTCGAGAATCGGCGTGCTCTGTGGCCGATTTATGTTGTAAACACCACTGTCAGCTAAACCCTAAGGCCTGTGTTCATCGTGTCTTGCTGTAAGTTTGGTTGATTTGTGTAAAATTCGACGCTGGAAGCATGAGTCCAATTCAGAATTTCGAGCAGCACTCTCGGCAGTTGATCGAGCCCGACCTGCGTAAGTGAATTGAGCTGTCGTCGCCTCTGATTTTTTAGGGCGGCTTTCTTGTAATCTCTGTTTTTTTTTCTCGTGGACCCCTTGTTTATGTACTCGTGTCATGGATGCAGCGATACAGACACGGCTGCAAATGGTGATGGAGGTTCGTGACAGCCTCGAGATATGCCACACAGGAGAGTATTTAAACTTCTTAAAATGCTATTTTCATGCATTTTCTGCCATCTTGTATCATGTGACGAAGCCCCAGTTCGTCGACAACCCCGAACACAAGCTCCGCAACATTGTCATTGAGATTCTTAATCGGTTGCCTCACACCGAGGTTCTTCGGCCATTTGTTCAGCAGCTTCTAAAAGTGGCGATGCATGTACTCACTACGGATAATGAGGAGAACGGATTGATCTGCATTAGGATTATTTTTGACTTGCTTAGGAACTTTAGGCCTAGTCTAGAGACGGAAGTTCAGCCCTTCCTGGATTTTGTGTGCAAGATTTATCAGAATTTTAGGGCGACTGTTAGTTATTTCTTTGAAAGTGGAGCAATGGTCGCTCCACCACCAGTTCCAGCTTCGACATCAGGGTCCATTGGGTCTTCCTTGAGCGGCGATGATGTGAAAGCAACAGAAATATCCGACCAAGTGGGTCCAGCAAGCAGTTATGCTGGTGCAACAGGGCAATTAAATCCTAGTACTAGGTCCTTTAAGGTTATCACAGAGAGTCCGTTGGTGGTTATGTTTCTATTTCAGCTGTATAGTCGACTTGTGCAGTCTAATATACCCAATCTGTTGCCTTTAATGGTGTTGGCCATATCAATCCCTGGTCCGGAGAAGGTTCCACCACATCTAAAGGCTCATTTCATGGATCTTAAGGGGGCACAAGTTAAGGTAAACCTCACAATGCTTGAGCATGTATTCTGAATTTCCTATTATCTTTTGTTGGTATTCTAAGAGATTCAGAAGTTACAATCTATTGCTTGAGATGATTTTTTTGGGTGGGGTTGATTGGAATCATTTGATCAAACAAATCGTCGTGATTGATATATTATTTTGGGGTGGAACTTTAATTAAGCATGGTTCATTTGAGACAAGCAAATCACCTTTTTTTTTTGGTTAGTGAGTGTTAAATTTGAATTCCATTGTTAAACCATTCTTTTTAATAAATGAAAACACTTTAGTGTCAGCGTGTCTGAAAGATTGGGCCTGTAAAGAATCTTGACATTTCCATTTTGTAATTTTTTTTTGTTATTTCTTAATCTTCAACATAGGCACGCACACTGACTGCTTTGGCATCTTTATTTAACGTCTTCTTTCTTTTTGCAGACCGTTTCATTCTTAACATACCTCTTAAAGGGTTTTGCTGATTATATCAGACAACATGAAGAGAATATTTGCAAAAGCATTGTGAATCTGCTTGTTACATGTTCTGACTCGGTAACAATTAGGAAGGTTGGTTTTTTCCCATGAAAATTACATAATTCTGTTCCATCTTTCATCTGTTTTGAAGTTAACTTCTTTTTTTACTTCCAGGAACTATTGGTGGCACTGAAACATGTTCTCTCAACAGATTTTAAAAGAGGTTTATATCCTCTGATAGACACACTTCTGGATGAAAGGTATACATTTTAGGTCTCTGGCTATCTTGTGACATTTAATTAAAATGAAATTTTTACTTTGGAAAGAATGCAGCTTCTTCCTTTATTGGTATTTATTGAGTACGGTGTCAGTTGATATTTTCGTCATAACTGTTAAGTGTCATTTATGACGTGGTTTCTACCTCGAAAGGAGCATTCTGTTGTGCCTTCTGAGGCTGCTTTAGATTATCTCTATTTAAAATTTCCATTTATAGGACTATTTATGTGCAATTTCTTTCTATATTAATGCGAAGCCAACTAATGACTGGAGTGAATCAGCAGGGTCCTTGTTGGTACTGGACGAGCGTGCTTTGATACTCTACGGCCTTTGGCCTATAGTCTTTTGGCAGAGATTGTTCACCATGTCAGAGGAGATCTTTCATTATCTCAGGTAAATGTTACCTTGATAGTTTCTGTTCCTCCATTCCTGGAGCTTAGGCCTTAGTTACTTCACAATAAAGTGTTTTAATCTCTCTTTTTTTTTTTTTTTAAAATTCTTATTACATGTTTTCCTATTCGGATTTTTTTCTTGCTAAGTATGTTTATTGATGTGGATTCTTCTGTTGCAGCTCTCTCGAATAATATACCTGTTTTCGAGCAACATGCATGATGCCACATTGTCCTTGAGCATTCATACAACCTGTGCGCGCTTGATGCTGAATCTGGTAAATGCTTATAATAAATTTGCAAATATTAAATGTTATACTTCATATCTGATCATTGGGTCTTCTTATCTTTCATTCTATGTATATCCATGTACATCCCAGGTGGAACCAATATTTGACAAAGGCGTTGATCAGGCATCAATGGATGAAGCACGGGTTTTATTGGTATATGCTGTTTCGTTAATGTCTCTTGATTTAGTGCACTAACCTGTTGAATCTGATTGGCTATGTTCTTTGTTGTCCAGGGCCGGATATTGGATGCTTTTGTTGGAAAATTTAACACTTCTAAGCACATGATTCCACAGGTATTCAGTCTTGCTATTCTTCTTCCTTAGGCCAGACTATTATTTTTTCAATTGGATTAGCACTTATATTGTATTTATGGCAATCCATTGCATAAGTTTCTTCGAGAACAGATATGCTAGATCGTGAGTCAAACCACTGGCCTATTTTAAGTGCATAACTCACCACCAACTCAAATGATATGGAACAAGGAATATCACTTATTTCTGTCTTAGTTTTTCAAATAATTGTGAATCCATCAGTTCTCAGTTTATGCCTTTTTGCGATTGATGATGAAATGACTTGACATATTTTTTGGGGGTGGGGGCAGAAATCATATAAAACTAGATCAACATTAAGTCATGTAACTGGTGAAGGTAAAGGAAATTGAAAATGTTGTCATGCTGATTCATCAGAGGCTATACCTCTTTAAATGTTACAAGATGTAGCAAATCTGTTGTTCTACTTGCATCTACTTTTTACTTCAATCTCTTTAATGCAGTGAGTTGAGATTGCTTGACACGCATTAGCGTTGCGGGTTGCTTTTTGTATATTTTTGTATTTAGCCTTGCTGGTTGTATTTGTTTCTTAAGTTTTTGGGCAAGAGATGCTAGTTTTCTCTTATTGTTCTGTTGATAGCAACTGTTGGTTGTTGGTGTATTGATCTAGCATTTGATTAATTATGTAAAGCCCTTTTGGTTTGTTTATATGATAGCTGTTGGAAGAAGGAGATGAAGGTAAAAACAGGTCCGTGTTAAGGTCAAAACTTGAAGCGCCGGTGCAGGTAATTTTGGAAGTATTGTGTTGTAGATGTTTCTTTTTATTTTTTTTTTCTGGATGCATTGTTGGCTTGCAGGTTTAGAATATGCATGCCAATTGCCACAGTCCTTATAATTGTTTTTTCTTTCAATGTGAATTTAATATTTTGTTTGGGTGTTTGTATACAAGCAGTTGTTTCATGTGAACTTGTTTTACGTTTGGATGAGCTTAAAACATTTTTAATATTTCCTAGTAAATGAAGCTTTGCGCATGTAAGTCATGAATGTCGTGCAAAGATTGCCATTTGCCACCCCTATTTGATTCTGAGTTGCTCAGTTTTCCTGACCTGCAATAAATTCGTGATCGAACTTTATGTTGTTCGTGCCTTGGTAAAAAGTAACACGTAATTATGCAAAAAATTACGATATACAATATATATAGATATATATTATGTGGATTTCAGTACCTTTGTGCTGTGTTTATGTTTTTCCTTTGCTCTATGGTTGTCGTCGCGTCGTTGTCCTCAGAAATTATACTCGACATATCTTTTCTTAATTTTTCGCCAATTGGATTAATTTCTCTGTCATCTTATTCTAACCGTTATGTTATTCTGTCTTTTCAATAACGAGATGGGTTTGTTTCAGGCAGTGCTGAATTTGCCAACATCTGTTGATCTTCCTAAAGAAGTCGGTGACTGCAAGCAATTGATAAGGACTTTAGTCCTGGGTAAGTTTGCTTCTCATTTGAATAATTTTTCATCGATTGAACTAATATTATATTTCAAGACAGAAAAAACTTAAATTTCCTTTTGTCGAAGAAACCTTTTAAATCCCTGTCGAAGAAACTTTTTAAATCCATGTTATTTCATGTTCACAGGAATGAAGACCATAATCTGGAGCATTACTCATGCACACATACCTCGTTCTCAGGTTTGTTTCTTTACTGATTGGCTGATTGCTTGCTTTCGCTGACAAATAATGTTTTGCCGTAGCCTTATATTCTTCATACTGCTGTTGTAGGTTTCACCTTCCACTCATGGAAACGCCCAACAAATTCTTGCATCTCCATCATCTGGTTCTTCACCACAACATTTTAAAGGGATGAGAGAAGAGGAGGTATTATTTACATAATATGCCTTTTTATATATGCCTAACTTGATGGCTGGCTTAATTTCATTTTCCCAATCTTGATAGGTCTGCAAAGCCTCAGGCCTCTTGAAGAGTGGTGTTTATTGCTTGGCATTGTTCAAGGATAAGGATGAGGAGAGAGAGATGGTTCATCTTTTTTCGCAAATTGTGGCTATAATGGAGCCCCGAGACTTGATGGACATATTCTCTTTGTGCATGCCAGAGCTTTTTGAATGCATGATCTCGAACAGTCAGCTGGTTCACATTTTTTCTACTCTTTTGCAAGCCCCCAAAGTCTTCAAGCCTTTCTCAGATGTTCTAGTTAATTTTCTTGTGAGCAGCAAACTGGATGTCCTAAAGCATCCTGATTCCCCTGCCGCAAAATTGGTTTTGCATCTCTTCCGATTTCTTTTCACTGCAGTATCAAAAGCTGCAACAGAATGTGAACGCATTCTCCAACCTCATGTCCCTGTGATTATGGAGACTTGTATGAAAAATTCCACCGAGGTTGAGAGGCCGATTGGTTATTTGCAACTTCTTCGTACGATGTTTCGTTCACTAGCTGGGGGTAAATTTGAACTTCTGCTTCGTGATTTGATTCCTATGCTACAGCCATGTCTAAATATGCTACTTGCTATGCTCGAGGGACCTACTGGTGAAGATATGAAGGAACTAATTTTGGAGCTTTGTTTGACATTACCCACACGGTTAAGCTCGCTGTTACCTCATCTTCCTCGCCTTATGAAGCCTCTTGTTATGTGCCTTAAAGGAAGTGATGACCTCATCAATCTTGGTGTGCGAACACTGGAGTTTTGGATAGATAGTTTGAACCCTGATTTTTTGGAACCAAGTATGGCAAATGTCATTTCTGATGTCATTTTGGCACTATGGTCTCATTTAAGACCAGCTCCGTATCCTTGGGGTGGGAAGTCTCTGCAGCTTCTTGGGAAGTTAGGTGGTCGTAATAGACGTTTTCTCAAAGAGCCACTTGCACTTGAATGCAAGGAAAATCCAGAACATGGGCTCCGTCTTATTCTTACATTTGAGCCTAACACGCCTTTTTTGGTGCCACTGGATCGCTGTATCAACCTTGCTGTGGCCGCTGTCATGGACAAGAAAAACTGCATGGATATTTTTTACCGAAAACAAGCGCTTAAACTTCTTCATATATGCTTGTCTTCCCAGCTAAACTTGCCTGAACTTGTAAAGGACGATGGATCAACATTTAGGCTTTTGTCAAGTTCTATAGGTTCTTCAGCTGATTCATTATCAAGAAGATCTGAAACGTCGGATATAAAGGTCGTTAAGCTTTCTAGCTTAAGTTTCTTTCTCTTCTAGCACAATTTTATATTAATTAATATAATGTTCTTCCCTTTATTGCATAATTTTATTTTAAATTATTCGTGATATATTTCTTCGCCATATCTTGCAGGATAAGTTTTCCATAACTCTGATTAATTTATTCCTCTGAATTCAACATTTGCTGATTTATTAAGTGTACTTCCTCATGAGCTTATTGTTCTCCGTTGTGTCCCAAGTGACCCTTTGTTTGTTAAGATGATGCTGGTCCAAATTTACAATGACCTTTTGGAATCTACATTCGCAGGCAGATTTAGGCGTCAAGACAAAGACGCAACTTATGGCTGAGAAATCTGTGTTCAAGACACTCTTAATGACAATAATTTCTGCGAGTGCAGAAACGGAATTAACTGACCCCGATGATGAATATGTTAACCATGTGTGCCGCCATTTTGCAATTATGCTTCATGTTGAGGATGCAGCTGCCCAAATGCCATCAGTCGGTGGCCACACATTTGCCTCCAGTTCCAATATGAATTCAAAGACACGGCAGAACTCTTTGAAGGAATTGGATCCTTTGATATTTTTGGATGCTTTAGTGGAAGTGTTGGGCAATCAAAATAGGCTGCGTGCTAAATCTGCACTGACTGCCATGAATGTGTTCACTGAAACACTTCTACTTCTAGCTAATGCAAAACATTCGGACCCCCTGATGTCTAGAGGAGGCCCTGGTACACCGATGGCTGTCTCCAGTCCCTCAATGAGTCCTGTATATTCGCCTCCTCCGAGCGTTCGGGTTCCATGTTTTGAACAGCTTTTACACCGTCTTTTGCACTCTTGTTATAGTACTACATGGCAAGCACAAATTGGGGGAGTCATGGGACTTGGTTCTCTTATTGGGAAGGTCACAGTTGATGTTTTATGTCTCTTTCAAGTACAGATTGCCAGGGCACTATTGTTCGTTCTTAAAAGGCTTCCCGCATATGCTACTAGAGAACAAGAAGAAACGAGTCAGGTGCTTATGCAAGTTCTACGTGTCGTAAATAATGTCGATGAGGCGAACAATGAAGCACGGAAACAGAGTTTTTCTGGGGTTGTTGAGTATCTTGCCTCAGAATTGTTGAATATCAACTCATCCATAAATGTCAGAAAGATTGTCCAATCTTCTTTGGCACTTCTGGCCAGTCGTACAGGGAGTGAGGTTTCTGAATTGCTTGAACCTTTGCATCATTCGCAGCTTCAGCCTCTCATTATGAGGCCATTGCGTTCTAAGACTGTTGATCAACAGGTAAACTTGGATTCTTGATAACCTTGATGTCATGTTATGTGGTTGCTAATCATATTTTTGCATTCTCAGGTTGGCACGGTGACTGCAATGAATTTTTGCTTAGCGTTGAGGCCGCCTTTACTGAAGTTAACTCCTGAACTGATTAACTTTTTGCAAGAAGCTCTGCAAATAGCAGAGGCTGATGAAACTGTATGGGTTGTGAAATTTATGAATCCAAGAGTTGCTACATCTTTGAATAAACTCCGAACTGCCTGCATTGAACTCCTGTGCACTGCCATGGCATGGACAGATTTTAAAACTCAAAATCATGTGGATTTGCGATCAAAAATTATATCTATGTTTTTCAAGTCCCTGACAAGCAAGAGTCCTGAAATCGTTGCTGTTGCCAAGGAAGGGCTTCGTCAGGTTTGATGAGATCTATCTACCTCATCTCTTCCTATAATTGTTTAAGATTTTTTTAAGTTCTTACTTTCTTAGGTCTTTCGGGCTCCTTTTTTCATATTTATGATGCAGATGTGTATGTTTCTTCCATTTCTTCCATGATAGGCTAAATCAAATTGTTTTATAGTTCATATTATACATTTTTCTACTTTCAGTCAATTCTCTGCTAGATTTGTGAGTATCATCCCCAATTTAGGACTGATGTTTTGAATGTTACAATCTGTTCTTTTCGTATGTTGTTTTAGGTTATCCTGCAGCAGAGGATGCCAAAAGAGCTTCTGCAGACCAGCTTGAGACCTATACTAGTTAACTTGGCTCATACCAAAAATCTCAGCATGCCCCTTTTACAGGGACTTGCACGGCTTCTTGAGCTTCTATCAAATTGGTTCAATGTTACCTTAGGTGGTAAGTTGTTGGAGCATCTTAGGAAATGGTTAGAACCCGAGAAACTTGCACAGTGCCAGAAATCTTGGAAGGCTGGTGAAGAACCGAAAATTGCTGCTGGTAAGTGGTATTTTTGCTGTTTAGTTCACCTCTTTGATATCCAGTGGTGTGTGTTGATTTGGCTGCAATTTTGCAGCTATCATTGAGCTGTTCCACCTGCTTCCTACCGCAGCGGGAAAATTCCTTGACGAACTTGTGACTTTGACTATTGATTTGGAAGCGGCCCTTCAACCGGGGCAGTATTATAGTGAGATCAACAGTCCATATCGGCTACCACTTACAAAATTTCTCAATCGCTACCCCACAGCAGCTGTTGATTATTTCCTTGCTCGTTTGTCCCAGCCGAAATACTTTAGGAGGTAAACTGAACCCATAAAGTTGTTTTGATTTGTGTAACCAGTTGTAATGGTACTTATGTTATTGGTATTTATGATTGTCTGTCCAGGTTTATGTATATAATACGATCAGATGCAGGCCAACCTTTAAGAGAAGAACTTGCCAAGTCACCGGAGAAAATTATAGCTTGTGCATTCCCAGGTTTCTTACCAAAGTATGGTGCAGCTCAGGGATCTTCTGTTAGTGGTTCTTTAACTGGTGAAAACAATGTTGTTGCTTCTAAATCGGATGACTCTGCTCAATTGGTTACCTCGAGTGCAACATCAGATGCTTATTTCCAGGGGCTTGCCTTGGTCAAGTCTCTTGTTAAATTGATGCCTGGTTGGTTACAAAGTAACCGTGTCATCTTTGATAATTTGGTTTTATTGTGGAAGTCTCCTGCTGGAATTTCCTGTTTACAGAATGAACAAGAATTGAACCTGACACAAGTAAGAACATCTAGTTTATTTAGAGTGATGAATAGACTCATGTTTTGGACCTTTTGGTTATGAAATTCTTGAATCCCTTGCTTCGTTCATTTGATGTAGTTTTTATTCTATAGATTTCCAACAAATACAGGTGTAGTGTCATGTTTATAGAATGGGTAATAACGTTACTCGATGAGACATAGTAATTGTTTTAATTCATATTCATGCAGATAAAGGAAACCAAATGGCTTGTCAAGTGTTTTTTGAATTATCTGCGGCATGATAAAATGGAGGTCAACATACTGTTTGACATGCTCGCCATCTTCCTGTACCGGACTCGCATAAACTTCTCTTTCTTGAAGGAGTTCTATATTATTGAGGTAAATGATTATATTGTCTTGTTATTGTTGTTCCCATTCTTCTGGAATGACAAGTGCTTTTTGTCTTGTAGGTTGCTGAGGGGTACCCACCCAACTTGAAGAAAAATCTGCTACACCATTTTCTGAATCTATTTCAGCTAAAACAACTAAGCCATGAGCACATGGTGATTGTAATGCAAATGCTCATCCTTCCAATGCTAGCTCATGCTTTTCAGAATGATCAAACATGGGAGGTCATTGATGCAGCTACTATCAAAACGATCGTTGACAAGCTGCTTGATCCTCCTGAGGAGGTATATTAACTTCTCTTATTTGTTTTCCCAAAGTTTTCTTGTAAGTGGAAGGATCGTCCTTGTGGTGGCTGTAGTACAATTATCCCATCTTTATGCATCTTGCGTCTGTCCTTTGCCCTCAGCTCTGATGAACTACTAGCCTGCTATCCCTTGGCATTTTGCGGTCCCTTGGCATTTTGCTGCCGCAATGATGCTATAGGTGTATTCTGCATATGGTGATTTACTTTTTTCAGAATTTTATGTTTGATTTTGATGTCACTTTTGTAGGTATCTTCTGATTATGATGAGCCCTTGAGGATTGAACTTCTGCAGCTTGCGACTTTACTTCTCAAGTATCTTCAGAATGACCTTGTTCATCACCGAAAGGAGCTTATTAAATTTGGTTGGAATCATCTTAAGCGCGAGGATGGTGCGAGTAAGCAGTGGGCTTTTGTCAATGTTTGTCATTTCTTGGAGGCATATCAAGCTCCGGAGAAGATAATTCTTCAGGTGCTTATTTGAACACAGTTGCATTTTGTCTTATATTTCATCCTGAGCGCTTTGATGTTGTCGGTTGCTCGATTTAACATTTTAGCTGAGACTTCCGTAACCAAAATGACTTCCGAAAGATATAGAAGGTCTTAATTTATTCTGTTGTGCTTGCTTAACCAATTTATTTTGGTGCGAATTTGCAAATGATTTTGGATCTTAGGATATTTGATGTTCTTTCCTACTTTAGCATATTTGTAATATCTCCTCTAAAATAAGTGGAATTATTTTGACACGATATGTTTGAAAGGATAATGACTATCGCATCTCTTATAATCTCATTTTCTTACTACATGGAATTAATATTTCGAAAATCCAGTTCTTGTCTAATTGGTTTTGTGCTTTTAATCATTTCTGAAACTTTTTTCCCTTGGTTATCTCCGTATTCTGCCTATTTAAGGTTTTTGTTGCACTGCTAAGGACTTGCCAAACCGAAAATAAAATGCTGGTGAAACAAGCGCTTGACATATTAATGCCAGCACTTCCAAAGAGGTTGCCTCTTGGTGATTCACGGATGCCAATATGGATACGCTACACTAGGAAGATTTTAGTCGAGGAAGGACATTCTGTTCCCAATCTCATTCACATTTTTCAGCTCATTGTCCGCCACTCAGATCTTTTCTACAGTTCCAGGGCGCAATTTGTCCCACAGATGGTTAACTCTCTCAGTCGTCTTGGCCTTCCATACAACACTACTACTGAAAATAGGCGCCTCGCTATTGAGCTTGCTGGTTTAGTTGTCAACTGGGAAAAGCAAAGACAAAGTGATCTGAAGAAAGGGATCACAAATGATACCGCCAGTCAGGGAACAGAAGTGTCAAACCATAGCATTACTGTAAATGATTCCAAGCTTTCAGTTGATGGATCTACATTTTCTGAGGATCCAAGTAAGAGAATAAAGGTTGAACCTGGTTTGCAATCTCTCTGTGTAATGTCACCTGGAGGTGCATCTTCCATCCCCAACATTGAAACTCCTGGGCCAGCTGGGCAACCTGATGAAGAGTTTAAGCCTAATGCAGCGATGGAAGAGATGATAATCAACTTTCTTATAAGGGTATGTCTTATTCTTTGCCCGATTTACAATTATATTGCATTACATCATACACGTGCTTCTTAGTGCTTTCTTTGAGATGATGACTTTGAGTCTATTTTGGTCACCTCCCCATAGATCTTGTTAACCAACCTTGCGTAGTATATTATAAATACGTCCGTCACTCCGTATGTGTATGTTCGCATGAACTATAGTATATCTTTGTCATGATATTGCATTTGCATGAAATGACATAGAATCTAGTTATCATGTCAGCATATATGTCTTTGTTTCTGAGGTGAATGATCTGTAGTGGTGGATAGAAATTATCTGAGCTTAGCCATTAAAAAAATAAAATAGCGAAAATTGATCATAATGTTTCTTAGTAACATTAGAAAGTCGTAATCTTTCTGCTAATCAATCATAACCTGTGCATGCATGACCCATGGTCCTGGACTACAGCGTTATATTTTAGTTTATTAGAAGTTACTCTAGCTCCTCTATTTAAAAAAAATTGTGTCGGTCTGCTTTCACCATATATATTTTGTTTTCTCTTACTCATTGCCTGTATTACATGACAACTTCTTTCAGTTAATGTGCATTTCTGCTGGTATTACATGGTAAATATATGTGCTATGGTTTCCGTGTTTCAAAGCTTTAATTGCCATGCTTTTATAAGTTCTCGGTACCAAGCTTAACTGAAGACCATGCAATCTTCACAAACAAATTTGGTTTTCACTGAATTTGGTAAGGCCAGCATCGGTCCTTTCTATAGTCTCACCTCACCTGGCTTGGCCTTTTTTAATCATTTGCCTGGATCTTAGTTAATATGTCTTATATAGGTAGCCCTAGTAATAGAACCTAAAGATAAGGAGGCTAGTCTGATGTACAATCAAGCTTTGGAGCTTCTATCTCAAGCTTTGGAGGTGTGGCCAAATGCGAATGTCAAATTTAATTATTTAGAGAAGCTGCTTAGTAGTACTCCCTCGTCTCAATCCAAGGACCCATCAACTGCGCTATCTCAGGGTCTGGATGTGATGAACAAGGTTTTGGAAAAGCAGCCACATTTGTTTGTGAGAAACAATATCAGTCAGATTTCACAGGTATGAGTTTCTTTGAAAAAATTGTTACATTTGTCCAGACATGTGAGCATCTGATTACTATATATTATTGATGTATTCTTTATATGCAGATTCTCGAACCTTGTTTCAAGTTCAAAATGCTAGATGCGGGAAACTCTCTATGTTCCTTATTGAGGATGGTTTCTGATGCTTTCCCTCCAGAATCTGTCAGCACACCACAAGATGTAAAGATGTTATATCAAAAAGTGGAGGAGCTTGTACAAAAGCATCTTGCTATGGTTGCCGCCCCTCAGACTTCTGGAGAAGATCACTCTGCCAGCATGCTTAGCTTTGTGCTCTATCTTATTAAATCCTTAGCAGATGTGCATAAGAACCTCATCGATCCCTCCAGCTTAGTTCGTGTGCTTCAGCGCCTTGCACGGGATCTTGGGTCGTCTAGTGGCACTCAAGCAAGACAAGTACGCTTCTTTTCTCACTGTGAACGTTCCTTGCTTCGATGTTTATGAGATTAAATTATCATGTATTATGCATTCGACTTGGTCTTTCCGATTAAGGTGCACAAGATTGCTAAGTTTTATTACATTTGATTTTCATTATCTTTCTGCTCTCTGAAATATTATCTACATTTTACAATCTATTTTGGAACCAATATTTCTCTCATCTAGGGTCCGAGACCAGATCCAGACTCAGCAGCCACTTCATCACGTCAGGGTGCTGATGTAGGAGCTGTTGTTGGGAATTTAAAATCTGTTTTGAAACTTATCAGTGATAGAGTCATGACGGTGCCCGACTTCAAAAGATCCGTGATACAAAACCTCAACTCTTTGCTGTCTGAAAATGGCATGGATCCTTCTGTTCTTCTCTGTATGTTAGAATTAATAAAGAGTTGGGTTGAGTTTGACCTTATTAAACCCGGGGGCGCAGTTTCGTCGAGTACTTTTCTCACTCCAAAGGAAGTGGTTTCTTTGCTTGAGAAGCTATCTCAAGTTGATAGGCAGAACTTTTCGCCTAGCACAGCTGAAGAATGGGATGCGAAGTATCTCCAACTTCTTCACGGCTTATGTTCTGACTCTAATAAGTAGGGCACATTCTTGGTAGCTACTTTTTATTGATGAACAGATATTTGGCTATATGTTAATTTATCTTACTTGCAGGCATCCTCTGTCATTACGCCAGGAAGTATTTCAGAAAGTTGAGAGGCGGTTTTTACTTGGTTTACGAGCGAATGATCCTGACATGCGAATGAAGTTTTTGGCTCTTTATCACGAATCCCTTGCAAAGACTTTGTTTACGAGGCTGCAGTATATCATTCAAATACAGGATTGGGAGGCTTTGAGTGATGTGTTCTGGCTTAAGCAAGGGCTTGATCTAATTTTGGCTTTATTAGTTGAGGAGAAATCTATTACACTTGCTCCAAATTCTGGTAAGGTGCTACCTGTTTTCGCGCCAGGTTTAGTTCCTGATTCTATGGGCGTACAACCAATGGCTGTTGACATTCCTGAAGTCTCTGAAGAATCTCCAATGACACTTGATACGCTTCTTTTGAAGCACGCTCATTTTCTAAATGAAATGAGCAAACTTAAGGTATATTTATTAAGTTTGATTACTTAGTTATGAATTATTGTTTAGCACAACATAACGCAAAAAGTCACACTGAGTGCTAGTGCTACTGAGTACCATATTACAAATTTTTTACCCCGTAGTGTTGTTTAACTTTCTGTCCGTGCCTGAAAATCCATGTAGTTATTCACGTTGTCCCCAATCCTCTCGTTGTCTTCACGACAAGTTATTCTTTGGAGAAATTTCTCTCCTACCTGCTTCTTAACATTTTATTACAAACTATTCTGATTATGATTACTTATTTCCCTTTTTATCCGTCTCTCAAATACTTTCTGCTAAACTTATTTTTATGTTGATATGTGCCAATTAGTTGGTTATCCATAAAATATGCCGCTGTTCATTGGCTTCTAGTTTCTTTAACCTGGAGCATTCACTGAACCGAGTTTTTTTTGAACAAAATCGTCTACACGTGGAGATGAATCTTTAAGACAAATGGACAACTGAGTATTCGTTTGTTTACGTTGGAGAAATATTTTCTGTGTGTACAGTATTCTTCGATGGTATGTCAGTTGAACTAATTCTGCAAAACTATGGAACAAATTCTAGTTCCCCAAAATTTTAGATGCTAATCTGTATCAAAGCATTAGTGCCTCGTTCTTCTGTCTCTCATTTTTGAGTTTGGATTTTACTCATCAATTAGGCATTTACCTGCAAGTGCTTTATGTCCTCAGTTCTCACTGCCTTTTTGGTGTTTTATACTGTCTGAAGTGCACTGCTGATCTTCACGCTAGCATATATAGCAACGTATTGATTCAGAACTGCTTCGTGTTGTAGGTAGCAGATCTTATTGTCCCACTTAGAGAGCTGGCCCATGTTGATTCATATGTTGCCTATCACTTATGGGTTTTGATCTTTCCTATTGTTTGGGTAACACTACATAAGGAAGAACAGATGGCACTCGCTAAGCCTATGATTGCTCTCTTATCAAAGGATTATCACAAGAGACAGCAAGGACATCGACCAAATGTTGTGCAGGCCCTTTTAGAAGGACTTCAACTAAGTCACCCTCAGCCCCGGATGCCCAGCGAACTAATCAAATACATAGGAAAGACGTATAATGCATGGCACATTTCTTTAGCATTGCTTGAGAGTCACGTTATGCTATTTCAGAATGATACTAAGTGTTCTGAGTCGCTGGCCGAGCTTTATCGTTTGCTCAATGAAGAAGATATGAGGTGTGGTCTATGGATAAAACGTTTTGTTACCTCAGAAACCAGATCTGCTCTTTCACTCGTTCAGCATGGATTTTGGCAACAAGCACAGAGCCTTCTCTACCAGGCCATGATGAAGGCAACTCAAGGGACTTACAATAACGCCGTAGCAAAACCTGAAATGTGTCTTTGGGAGGAGCAGTGGCTCCATTGTGCAAACCAACTTGGCCAATGGGATGCGCTTTCTGAGTTTGGGAAAGCTGTCGAAAATTATGACATTCTGCTTGATAGTCTCTGGAAACAGCCTGATTGGGCGTACTTGAAAGATCAAGTTATTCCTAAAGCTCAACTAGAAGAAACTCCAAAACTTCGTATCATTCAGTCTTATTTTGCACTGCACGAAAAGCAAACAAATGGAGTTCCTGAAGCTGAAAATATCATTGGGAAAGCTGTTAGCCTAGCTTTAGAGCAGTGGTGGCAATTGCCTGAAATGTCTATTCATTCCAGAATACCTCTGCTGCAACAGTTCCAACAGCTAGTTGAAGTTCAGGAGTCAGCAAAGATCATAGTTGATATTTCTAACGGGAATAAACCCTCTGGAAATCCCGTCGGTGCTGTGCAGAGTGGGTTGTATGCAGATCTTAAAGACATCCTTGAAACGTGGAGATTGAGAACTCCAAATGAATGGGACAATACGTCTGTCTGGTATGATCTGCTTCAATGGAGAAATGAGATGTATAATGTAGTCATAGAAGCGTTTAAAGATTTTGGTAATACAAATCCACAACTGCATCATCTTGGTTTCCGTGACAAGGCATGGAATGTCAATAAGCTGGCACACATTGCTAGAAAGCATGGTTTATATGATGTTTGTGTCTCTATTCTGGAAAAGATGTATGGGCACTCTACTATGGAAGTGCAGGTACCATGAATCGTGAACTTACGGCATCTGTTTAACAACCTTTCCGTGCCATGTGTCTATGCTCTATGTTGCTTATCTTTGTTATTTTGTGGGCCATTTTCTATTTATTCTTTGCAGGAGGCGTTCATTAAAATAAGAGAACAAGCAAAGTCATACTTGGAAATGAAGGGAGAGTTGCCTAGTGGTTTTAATTTGATAAACAGCACTAACCTTGACTATTTTCCTGTAAAAAATAAGGCTGAAATATTACGCCTTAAAGGTGATTTCCTGTTGAAGCTCAATGACTGTGAAGGTGCCAATCTTTCATACTCCAATGCTATCAGCCTTTTCAAAAATTTGCCTAAAGGGTGGATTAGTTGGGGAAATTATTGTGACATGGTATGGACCAGTTGTCCTTGAATTTAATAATGATCTATTGCCTTTCCACGTTACTTCGAGCAACTTTTATTTTATTTTTGCTTTTTTTCCCTACAGGCCTTTAAAGAAACACATGACGATATCTGGTTAGAATATGCAGTGAGCTGCTTCCTTCAGGGCATTAAGTTTGGCATTCCTAATTCTAGAAGCCACATGGCTCGTGTTTTATATCTCCTTAGCTTTGATGCTCCGAGTGAACCTGCGGGGAGGTCATTCGATAAGTACCTGGACCAAGTCCCTCACTGGGTTTGGCTTTCTTGGATTCCCCAGTTATTATTATCCCTTCAGAGGACTGAAGCACCTCACTGCAAACTTGTGCTGCTCAAAGTTGCCACTGTCTACCCTCAGGTAGGTCTTATCAACGAAGCATTGTTCGTTCAACACTGAACTTCTTGTATGCATTTTCAGTTCAGTAATCCTTAAGCTTCAAATCTCAGGCACTGTATTACTGGCTCCGCACATATTTGCTTGAACGACGTGATGTTGCAAACAAAACTGATTTTAGTAGAATGGCGATGGCGCAACAAAGAATGCAGCAAAATGTTGCTGGTGTTGGACCGGGTGCTGTACGGGGTGGAGGCACATCAGTATCTGAAAATCAACCCGATGGAAGTGGCTCCCAGGTGCAAGAGACTGAAAGGCCAGTTGCTGGTGAGAGTAGCATAACCGCAGGGAATGACCAATCATTACAACAAAATTCATCAAATTCCGAGGGAGGCCAGAATTCGCTAAGACGCAGTGGTGCCATGGGGTTGGTTGCCAGTGCAGCAAGTGCGTTTGAGGCGGCGAAGGATATAATGGAGACTCTTCGAAGTAAACACACAAATTTGGCTAGCGAACTTGAGGTATTAATTTCTTTCTTATTTTTTGCTCAAGTCCTGTTTACCCGTTGTTTTATTGCAAACCCATTGACTAACTCCAGAAGCAGGATTGCAAATGCTTTATGTCTCATTATGAGTTATGACGTCTTTAGTTAAAAGTGATTTCAATGATCTTCAAGAATTTATATTACATGGGCGTGAAAATTGTCAAATCTTTAATACCTTTTGCAGGTCCTACTTACGGAAATAGGTTCACGGTTTGTCACGCTGCCTGAGGAGAGACTGCTGGCTGTTGTTAACGCTCTCCTCCATCGCTGTTACAAGTACCCAACTGCGACTACAGCCGAAGTTCCTCAATCTCTCAAAAAGGAACTTTCTGGTGTTTGCAGAGCTTGTTTCTCAGCCGACGCTGTGAACAAGCACGTTGAATTTGTGAGAGAATACAAGCAGGATTTCGAGCGCGACCTTGATCCTGAAAGCACTGCCACATTTCCAGCCACGTTAGCCGATCTAACTGAAAGATTGAAACACTGGAAAAACATACTTCAAAGCAACGTTGAAGATCGGTTTCCGGCTGTGTTGAAATTGGAGGATGAAAGTAGGGTCTTGCGTGACTTTCATGTTGTTGATGTGGAAGTCCCTGGACAATATTTTACTGATCAGGTAGGAGTAGTAATAATGTTACTTTTGCGGCAATATTTTAGTGGTTAGGTATGACAATATCGAATTACATGATGCTATTCTTTTCACTCGCAGGAAGTTGCACCTGATCATACTATTAAGTTGGACAGAGTTGGGCCTGATGTTCCAATTGTTAGAAGGCATGGTAGCAGTTTCAGGCGTCTGACTCTTATGGGTTCTGATGGCTCCCAGCGCCATTTTATAGTCCAGACATCTCTGACTCCCAACGCTAGGAGTGATGAAAGGATCTTGCAGCTTTTCCGTGTAATGAACCGAATGTTTGATAAGCACAAGGAGTCAAGGCGTCGCCACATTTCTATTCACACTCCAATTATAATACCAGTGTGGTCTCAGGTAATTCCGCTTCCACATTTCTTGTAAATATACATGGCCGTTATTGCTGTAACACATTGCTTTACTAGATAGTGGCTTTTGATGTTGGAAACAAACCTCCGTTTACAGTTTACACTTGACATTTTAATGTTTCTCTTCTGATAGAGGCTTGTGTACTGTTTTCTTTGTTTTGTTCCTTTAAATCCATTGTATCCACTGAGATTCTTGTCCCCCTTCCCCTCTTCCTCCCATTTGTACGTAGGTACGCATGGTTGAAGACGATCTGATGTACAGCACTTTCCTTGAGGTATATGAGAACCATTGTGCTAGGAATGATAGAGAGCCAGATTTGCCTGTTACGTATTTCAAAGAACAGTTGAACCAAGCAATAAATGGCCAGATATCACCCGAAGCTGTCGTGGATCTTCGACTGCAGACGTACAACGACATAACGAAAACAATGGTGACAGACAGCATATTCTCACAGTTCATGTACAAAACTCTGTCCAACGGAAACCATACGTGGGTATTTAAGAAGCAATTTGCCGTTCAGTTGGCCCTCTCCAGCTTCATGTCATATATGCTACAAATCGGAGGAAGATCTCCAAACAAGATTCTCTTCGCAAAGAATACTGGAAAAATATTCCAGACAGATTTCCATCCTGCGTACGATTCAAATGGAATGATTGAGTTCAACGAAACGGTGCCTTTTCGATTGACTAGAAATCTCCAGGCGTTTTTCTCTCATTTTGGCGTCGAAGGCCTTATCGTCTCTGCTATGTGTGCGGCTTCTCAGGCTGTGGTTTCACCCAAAGTACGTTGCTTTTCCTTATAATCAATACTACCGTATATATTTTTATTCGTTCTCACTATTCTCTCCCTTGCGCAGCAAAATCAACATTTATGGCATCACTTGGCCATGTTTTTCCGAGATGAGTTGATATCTTGGTCGTGGAGGAGACCGCTTGGGCTGCCTCTTCCTCCACTTGGCGGAGGGGGAAATCTGAGTAGCGCAGATCTCAAGGAGAAAGTCAACTTAAATGTCGGCCACGTGATAAACCGAATCAATGTAATAGCCCCGCAGTTCGTATCTGAAGAGGTATGTACTCGTATACTATCAGTGGAAGTGTTAAATATTGTTGCCTGCTTGGAATCTTGACCTTATAACAAGAAGTAATATTCTTAACATTTAATGCGACGACTTTTGAACTATTTCCTCGCAATCGAAAAACGTTTGCTCGTAAATTTATTCGTCGGGCCGTTTGATTTTCTTACATGGATCTCTGTCCCTTGTATTCTTTACAGGAGGAAAATGGTATGGATCCACCACAATCAGTGCAGAGGTGTGTTGCGGAGTTAGTTGAAGCTGCTTTAACTCCCAGGAATTTGTGCATAATGGATCCTACGTGGCATCCTTGGTTTTGACGTAGTTGTAGTATGATGTAAGAAGATGAAAAAGGAGGGAGGGGGAGGCACACTAAAAGAGGTTTGCAATGTTTTTATTAGGATTCCTTCACATTTTATTATGTTGGAATATGCTTTTCAAATTCAGGCTCTAGTTGGTGTTAAGACGTTCTTAGTTCTTACTACTTGGTTGACGTTATTACATTATTCAGTTATCTATTCTATTTTATAAAGAGCTTTGCTATCATAAAAACTGTCAGTTTTTTAATTTTAATTTGGTCTTTCAATTTTATCCATAATGTTTTACCTACAATTAATAATTGATTACAAAAAGAATTATCCCACATCGTAGATAAGAAAACTGAATTTCACTCCATTTTATCTACAATTATCAATAAAAAATTCAAACCGCCCAATTATAAAATCACTATCTTTACTTATAATTTTTAGTTAATTTACTTATTATTTTTAGTTAATTATAATGTTATCTTTAATTTAATAATAAATCAATTTTCCTTTTTAAATTATACTATAATATATATACACGTTGCAAGAATAGTCGTTCATGTTATAAGTCCTTCGATTAAATGTGAGGTCGATCGCTTTCTAGTTCTAAAAATTGTAGAGAAATAAGTCAATATTCATATATATATATATATATATATATTATATTTATTCTTTAAATTTTGTTGAAAAGGTTTTGTAAATATTCTGGCCAATGAGTCATGAAGGGCCCAAACTGAGAAGATATTTTCTTGGGCTGAATTGGATTTATAAAACACAAAAGTCGGGGGGTGCAACGCAACGAAATTGGTGTTAAAATTTTGGGAATTTCGAGAAGCTTTTCGGAAATGCAAGCTTCACTATTCGTAACAACATCAGCGCCGACATCGTCATCGTTGGTATCGGTTCCGAAGCAGATACCATCACAGTTTGGTCCCATCATCAGCCGATTTGGCTGTAACAATTTCTGTAATAGAACTGTTTTCGAGAATCATCGTAGTCGTCTTCAGCGAATTATGGCTTCATCGGCTTCGCCTGTTGTGACTGCTCCCAAATGGGCTCAGAAGACGGTAACAATCCCTGCCCTGAAACGAGGCTGCCACCTCATCACCTCCAAGGTTTGTATTGCTTGACTTCGTTAAATCTAGATTTTTGTTGGATTTTATGATCGTTTATTGTGATTCGTCTATCTCGAAAGTAGGCCGACAATCCTTATATTGGGCAAGGCTCTTGCTCGATGTAGAAATGCCACTTTTATCTTTGATTAGAGTTTCTTTTTAGAAATTCGAGATATTTCTTTGATCAGATAGGTAAAAATCGGGAAGCAAAGCAAAAGGGTATAGGTTTTTGCTGCTTATTGGTTTTTTGACTTGTTTCAGATTCTTAAGGAGATTGGGCAGGATTTATCGGGGTTTAAGTGTGGCTTAGCCCATTTCTTCTGTAAGTTCATGAATATAAAGATTCGAAAATTTCGTGCAAGTTCTTCACTTAGATTTTTCTTTCCTCCTCCTCAAACTCCGCCGCATATATTGGTAACAGTACAGCTACAGCACACTAGTGCTTCGTTGACAGTAAATGAGAACTATGACTCAGATGTCAGATATGATACGGAGACATTTTTAAACAAAGTCGTTCCCGAGGTAAATTGTCTTGAGTCATGCACCTTCGTAGACGATGTTTAGTTAACGGTGTTCATGGTTTCAGGGATCATCCGCACCATGGAGACATACCCTTGAAGGTAAGTTTGCATACCACCCCCAATATTAAACAAAGGGCTTTAGATCTTGATAACATGACTTTTTCCCAAGATATGACCTTAATTAGTTATATGCATGTTTAGTCTGTTTAACCAGTCGGTTTGGCCAGCCGAACAATTAGCTGAGTTTGTTGAAGGGTGTATCTGTATTATTTCCTTGAGCTGTTGTCTCATTGAATATACATATTCAATTCAAGCATTCAATTGCAAATCGTTCTTCATTTTCTCATGTGGAATGTTAATTACAGGTCCAGATGACATGCCTGCACACATTAAGTCATCCATGTTCGGCTGCTCCTTAACGTGAGATCAGATTCTGAAAACCCTTTAGTAATAACGTTGCTTTAGTTCTATCGGTTCATTGAATTTTCATTCATGAGAAGCCTTCCTTGTGTAGGCTGCCTATCACTGATGGAAGACTAAACATGGGAACTTGGCAGGTATTGAACAAAGTTACCAAATCGATTCTTTTTCTCGGACAAGATTATGTTACCGTTTCTTTTTCTTGATTTAAGGGTATATGGCTGTGCGAACACCGCGATGCTGCAACCCCACGTAAAATCGTCATCACTCTTAATGGGATATAAGTATTTGAAATAAATCGTCGGTAGTTTTAATGTGATGAGCTATTTCATCCCATTTGGTTACATAGTTCCTCTGCCCCTCGTCTATTTGTGCTGTGTATATGATGTTTTAGTCTTTCCCAAATGCTTCGAAGTTAGAATATGACACGTTTGTTGAACAAATTTTACATTGCACTATATGGGCCACAATAGCCAATGGGCTGGCTCAGATTTAAAATAGCGTACATGGGTCCAAATATCGGTCCTTTAGGCCCGTGAGGTGAGGCCCGACCTAAACACTGTCGGCCCAAATTCTGACAGGCCCTTTAGGCCCGTCGTGTAGGGCCCAGCCTAATTTTGCAGGCTCATATCACTGACCTGAGGCCCATCAAGATAAACCCAGCCGAATACTCCAAGCCCAAAATATGACTGAGCCCGTAAGTTAAGGCCCATCCTAAATACTCGAGGCCCAATACAGACTCCTTTAGGCCCGAAACGAGATTGGCCCATATGGCCCGTCAAGTTGGCCCGTCTTTACTACAGGCCGATGGCCCAATAGCTGCGTTGACAATTTTACCATTTGGGCCACAGAACATTTTTCATCATGGAGAAGGCCCAGTATAATGGGCCCTGTAGCCCAATATCTGCGTTGAAAAATTTACTATTTGGCCCACATCACATTTTCATCACGGAAAGGGCCCATTTCCTGTGGCCCAATATCTGCGTCGAAATACTGTCGCAGGCCCATCGCGGTGGGCCTCGTGGCCCATATACTGCAATGTAAAATTTGCTATTGGGCCGTATCACTTTCTCATCACTGACAGGCCCACTATAATGGGCCTAAGGGCCCAGTTTCTTCGATGAAAATTTGCTATTTGTCTGGGCCTTCAGGCCGGTCATCTGAGGCCCACTGTAAACACTACAGGCCCAATATTTTGACTGGGCCTGCGGCCCATAAATCGAGGCCTTTTATTCTCCTGACCCATATCGTCGGTGGGCGGTAAGCCCATCATTTAAGGCCAAGCCTTTTATTTTCCAGGCCCTAAATACTCGAGGCCGAAGCCGAGATGGCCTTCGTAAGGCCCAACGTACTCATTCCAGGTTCAAATTGCGATCGACCGCGGACAAAAATTTTCCTACCTCGCCGTTTGCTTTATTGTTTTTCAGAAATATACCAATTTAAAAGTATTTTAATAATCACATATTTGGCCCACGACAACTAGGCCGTACCAGTTTATAATTACAAGCGCAAAACAAGAACAATACATGCCAAGGATCTCATAATCTTATGTAGGAAAAGAAGAACCAATAAAATACCTGCTAAGAATTTCATCTTCTCATATGTAAAAGATACCATAGTGCAACCAGCGATCATAGTCGCTAATACAATCATAGGAAAGCTATCCACAAAGCTCAGCGTCGCTGGTAAGCACCTTGAGGTGCACTTGGCATAGGAAAGCTGAATGGAACATCTACATTCTGTGGAGACTCGACGTATGGGCTCTGAATATCATGACAAGGATAACAAATGGTCCAGTTACTTCAACGAGTGATCGAACGTAAACTTCGAATATTAAAGGGGCCAACCCTTCCAAGAAGAGATATGTTCTAGTATAACGCCTCTTTCGAATGGAGTTATTATTGTACCTGGGAAGTGGATGTACCGCTCTCGTCTGCATTCTTCGAAGATGGGCCAGAGGGCTCCACATTTGTTGGTTCTCTTTGACTAAAATTCTCAAAAGGGTCCCTCGGCGTATTCTTGGCTTCACTTCCATTGGCTGTTTTCACCCTCTGAAGTATGACAGATTTTAATATGAAAAGAGAACTATTTAGAAGAGGCTCCTAGTTGGAATTCATGCGAGGATTTTATTAACCAAATAGTCTTAACCTGGAAAATCTTTCCCAGGGTTTTCAAGCCCTTTGCACGCAGACGAAGTTCTTCTTTCTTTACACTGGGATCTTGTAAAATCTAAGTGAGAAAGACGATGCATGAGCAAAAATAACAGATAAGATGACTAAAGATGAAAAATCATCAAGGCTGTTAACAACCGTTTGACAAACATGGGAGAGGGTCGCCTCGATGTCAGCCACATTGAGCTTCCACAGGGAATCAGTCATCAACTTCTTGTGCGACTGCATGTATTCCTCAATCTCTTGTTCTGTGCGATTTCCTTCAGCACTGAGCTGTCTCTTCATGTCTTGCTGTAACTGAATCAAGGAGACCGCACCTAAACAGAAAGTGGATGGTTATTATCTGATATTTTCTGAATTGTTTGTCCGCTATTGTCAATCTCCTGGTTTAATATGAAGAATCCTAATTTACCTTCTCTAGCAAAAAATAAAGGAAAATATATTGGACAACCAAAAAAATTGCAGATGGTACAAAACCAAGGTTAATCTCACATAGTTAGATAAAAATAATAATTATAATAACAAAGAATAAATAATAAATAACTGTATCGCGATTGTCATATAAGCACAAGAAAGGGAAAGAACCTGTTGCAGCAGTTACATGAGATTTGATGGTGTGTCCTTTATCTCGAAACCATTCAGCAACAAATGGCACACCCAAGAGCATCACCTTCTTCCCAAGCTCTTTGGCTGCCTGCCTTTCATATATATAGCCAATGGTACTAAGCATATCCACGCCATAAGCTGCCATTGGAGATATAATAATATGTCGATAGGGCATGAGCTAGTAAACATGGAACACACATTAACGGATATGATTGCGTATTACTATAAGATTGCAAGTAATATCTTACCAGCACTGGAGAGTCTTGCCACTTCAGCTTCAGCATGGCGAACGAATTCTTCTTTGTTTCCTTGGACATACGTGTTAAGTATGTTTATAAGTATAAGCGCGAGTTTTTCTTCTCTTTCCTTTTGAACAATCTACAAAGTATAAGGACAGAATATTAACTTACCATATAGATAAATGTAACCAAGGAAAACATTTTCACTGGGAAATGTATTGAAAGTTGAAACTTCCTGTGACTCTTTTGAAAATAATGTACGTTTCAGTATATTTTTGTTTAATTATGTTTATTCAAATAAAGAAAAGTATTACACAAGATACTAGATTAAACAAACACGTAGAAGTTACTTTATTCAACCAAACATGGGCACGTGGATAACGTTACCCGCATCTTTTCTGTCAACTGTCTTGGATCGAACTCTCCATTTTCTGCTGTAACATCTAAGGAAGCCACTGATGCCATGGCTAGCTGGCCTATGTAATCCTCAAAAAGCTCGCTTCCAAAGAGCATCGCAAAGATTGCAGCAGGATCAATAATAGAGTCTCTGAAAGAGATATGACGATTTAAAGAAAGGTAAGCGTCAAATATGAATATATATCACCAGCACACAAATTTTATGAAAATGAAGCAGTATATCTGAAGCACTTTACGTTGAAACTCCAGACTTCCCATGTGCATCGTAAGCTTGTCTTTGTGTAGGATCACTAAGCACTTGATAGGCCTCACCAAGAATCTGATCAGAAACAAAACATTAGGCCTACATAAACGTACCTAGTACTTAACCAACACTTCAATCCTCTATAATGGTTCTGAATAATGATTTCTCTAAAATCAATCCCTGCTCGGTGTCTTCTGAATGAACAAATCTTCGCACAAAATAATTAACTTTTACTCTAAGAAGATTATTCACCTGAAAGTTCTGGGCTGCTTGGGGATCGTTGGGGTTTTTGTCCGGGTGAACCTTCCTAGCCTGCAGCATCGAAAACCCAAACTCAGGAAAGGACAAAAAAAGAAAGATCCCAGAAAAAAAATCATTTGAGAACATAACACCACAGCAAAAACATGAACAAATATATTCTGCATCCCGCGATGAAAAAGTTACGTTGACAAAAAAAAAGTTGCAAACGGAATTTTAAACGCCAATCATCGAATGAAGAAGCTCGAGTATGAACAGAATAACGATATCCATACCTTCACATAATAAGCTTTCTTAATCTCGGCCTCTGTGGCCGTCGGACTCACACCCAGTACATCGTAGTATCCAGTCTCCTTCACCATCGGATGCAAACAAAATCTCCTAAAACCCTAATCTTCACAAAATCGATAGCGCGCAATAAATCGAATCGAATCCGATCCCAGGCTAGATAAAGATATATAACAACGAAATTACCATGAAATAACAACCAACCTTACTACAAATAGAGGACAAGTCGGACGCAGAGCAGAAATTCTAGATCGATGCGTACGCGATTCAAACGCGGGTAAGCAATGTTTAATAATATGAAAGTATCTCTCAGAAAATTCCAACATAATCAAGAGACGATCGCCATGTGCAGTTTACCATTGATTTCCACGTCACTTTGACGCTTCAGTCCACGCGCTTCTTCACCAAGTGTAACCTATCATTCGATACCATTTATCAGAAAGAAACGTTTGTTAAACAAAACAATAGAAGCGCTAACGTTTATCTTTCTTCCTTTTCGTTTTCCTTTTTTCCAAAAGTAACGTTTATCTTTCGCGGTGTCTTCGATATCTCTTGCTATATATCAAATGATATTTTAATTAAATAAATCTACACATAAACATCCTTTAATTGAGAATCACACCCCTTTTGCGAACATAGAACTACAAATAGATCCCCGACCCCCATAGATTAGAACATATCAATTTCAAAGATGCAGAATATATATATATATATAAATCTTATATAATATAAAGTACACACATTTTCCAACACACCTTAGTCTCTCTATATCTTCTATTCTCCAGCTTCCTTTTGCTCCCCTCTTATGGAAACCCAAGTTCAGAATTAACTTAAATCAAAACAAATCGGATAAACACTCTATAAAGACCGAATACAACAAACTCTTGATTTCTTTGCAGCATTTCATCAATCACTTTGACTCCCCAAGCTCGACGTCCTTGGCGGGAATCGCCTCCTTGAGCAATCTGATTTCCTCCTCGGTCATACTGTTCTTCGCTGCCTTCAAATGAGCTGCCTCCTTCTTTTCGATCTCAACTGCCCAGCTGTAGATCACCATTCCCAAGACAGCAACAGCCATGCCCGATATGTTCTTGAAGGTGAGCTCAGAGTCGAACAGAGCCCAACCCAGTGTAAGGACGCAGACAGTCTTCATATGTCCCAAGACTTGGAAAGAGACCGCCGAGAATCGTCCTATGCATAGGTATTGGCTCACGTTGCAGAAGACGGCGAGTGAACATGACAAGAGAACGAAAAACTGCAGATATGTGTTGAAGGTCGAGTTTTAGATGTAAGAAGGGAGTTAAGTAATCATATGATGTTAAGTGAAGGTTAAATGGTGCTTACGATGACTCCATAAGTGAAGCTGTACTTGGATATTAGTTTCCCAGAAAGGTAATAGTCGACTATAGGGCCTAAAACGAGGAGGGAAGCAGCTTGTATAGGAGCTGTTTTGCTCAGTAATTCAAATGATCCTATCGAGTACTTCTTCTGCAATGAGCCTATGGACTGAAACAAACCAAGAATGCCATGTAAACGTAAAAGTGGGCGAGTATTGTATTTCTTCAATGGCATCAATTTACTCCCAATTTGCTGCAGAGACGTAGAGAGGATTGCCACGGAAGCACAGATGAACCCTTTAGCGTTCACTTTCACATCAGTCACAGTGCAAACTCCCACGCCTATAACGACAACAACGACAGCCATCTTAACTTCTTTGGAGTACTTTTTGCCGTGCATTATCCACTCCATTACGCAGACGACGGGAATCATGCTCAGCTTTGAGATCTGTGGGACATCAAGGGCTGCACTGTAAGAGGACTCAATGTTCGAACGAAAAGTAGGCAGAAAAAAGAAGCATGTTCGAAGAATGACCTGGTAAAATCCGACTGAATTCAGCATTAGACTGAAATTCATCCCTGCGATCGACATGTTTGCTACGATTGAGAACCATAGAAGCTCCCAAAAGGGGACGTGCTTCGAAGCAGAAAGGCCAGTAGCATTCGATATCATGCCAATAAGAGCCGTTACAGCGAAGTGAAACCCAGTCAACGTTGTAGCTGAGACGATGAAATCAATAACAACCTCAAAATCCAACAGAAGTATCAATCAATCGGAAAGAATATAGGCAAAACTAGAAGCTCAATCAACATAAGCTCAAAAAACACGTACCGAAGCTGAAAGCATATCCATTGGCGGACATGAGCTGCTTATTCGCCATGATAATCCCCACAGAACTGACGACATTCATCGCCCACGCGCCGACATCGGAGACAGGCGACTTCTTCTCTGCCTCCATTCCGACAATCAAAGCAATTGCCCAAATCAAACAGATCCGCCGCACGCAAAATTGTTTCCTTCAGCTTCTGAATTCTGCTCCTCACCAAAAAAAAAATGCGAGAAGGAAATCAGAGGGCGGGCAGATCTGGGTTTAGTTTAGCTTATGGGGAAAAGCATACATAATGCGTGAGTTACACATATTACTGTTCCCTATCGTCCCCTTTTTGTACATTACTCCAACCAAAAGGTTGGATTTTTCACGCTGGGCTTACCCTTTTCCCATTAAACAAATCCATATTTTGGGATAAACGACAAACTGACATCAATCTCAATTACAATTAGTTTACGTTGCTGGCGATGAATCCAATTCAAATAATCCATCATTACACAGCATCATAGCCGAGCTGACTTGTAGTTGACTGATTTTGAAAAGTTAAATTAAAGGCAGCTCCGTCGTTGCAAGTTGGGCCTACTTTATTGGGCTTTGATAAGGGGCCAGGCCCAGTAACTCTATTGTTGCAGTGTAGTACAACACCAACAGTACGGAATCGTCAATGGATGGTAAGTGTAAGAACACTTTACATCATCGTTCCAACTGTGCCCTACGGACGCGTGGGGGTGGTAGCTATCATCTTTTGACATGACAATGCAGTGGTACAATGACGAAAATACCCGTCCCATGCTTGACCCTTTTTCACATTTTTACTCTTCCGAGTTCAGTTTACTATGGGTAGATTTTCTACTACTTTTTCGAGCTCTCAGCAATGGAAGAAGTGTGGAAAGACATAAGCTTGAATATTTCCGACGAGGTAGACTTGCCTCGCCGTCATCATCAGAACCACCACCACCACCACCCCATGATCCTCAAAGACTTCTTCGCCGGAAAGGACCCGACGGCCTCCTCCGTACCTCCGTCGCCTCCGCCGACGATGCTGACCTTGAGCTCGGCGGCTCGCGGCGGTCACCATCATCATCAGTACCTCGGCTCCTCGATGTTTCTCCATGGTGATAATGCTTATCAGCAGCAGCAGCAGCACATTATTACACATGCTGGGGAAGACGGCGACCATGCTTGTAATAATAATGCTGGGAAGAAGAGGGTTTCTCGCGACGGTGATGGAAAGAATAATACTGCCGATAGACGCCACGAGCGTATGGTGAAGAACCGTGAATCTGCCGCTCGTTCTAGGGCTAGAAAACAGGCAAAGTAGCAGCCTTTTTCTTTTTTCTTTTTTACCCTATAAATTTTCCATTGTTTTAAGAGGTTTTTGGTATCTGTGTTTTCTCTTGATCATTGACAGGCTTACACGAAAGAGTTGGAGCTCGAAGTAGCTCACTTGATGGAAGAGAATGCTAAGCTCAAAGAACAACAGCAGGTGTTATTTACTTCTTATTTCAGCAACCATAAAAAAACACATTAATGACTTTGCTCGAATTAGAGAAAAACCCTTAGCTTGAAGGGTTTTTTTTTTCGTAAACATCTTAGCTTTAGTTCATGTATGTATGTATGTATGTATGTATGTCTTTGTCTTTCTTTTTTTCCATAGATGGCAATGGCTGCTGCAGCGGTGGCAGGTTCGTCGAGTCAACGTGCGAAAAAGGAGTCTCTACGTCGATCTGCAACGGCTCCATTCTGAAAATAGACACATTAGGGTTTTTTTTTTGGGTAGATTGCTACTTATGTAATAGTATTCTCACACTTAGACATTATTATTGGTCGTATCTTGACGACATTGATAATAGCTATCTTTGTAGTCCCTACATATGGGAATGTCTTTAATATATGGTCTACTACTCCTTACTCTCGGGGGAAACGGGGACCATCTTTCTATGATGTAATGGAGACGTACTCGCACGTGCTTAGCTCACCACCATTATTTCTTTTCGATACTTTTTTTCTCTTGTAGTAAAAGCAATCTTATCATTACTGATCGATCCACGAACATTATTTTTACGGTAAGAACTAGAACTCAATGCAAGAACCTTTTAACTTCAACGAAATCAGGATTTCTTAGCACTGTAAAAACGACGAAACAACAGCGTATTACGTCAAAAGCACTACGAAGAGATTCCAAAGCCCCTTAGGTGACCTCAGATATTAAAAAAAAAAAATGACGACCATTTGAAGAAAACAACAGTATAGAGAGGCGAAGAGCTAGGAGTTCATCAAATTACTGCTTAGCCGACATATCATATATATATCCCTTACATTCTACAATATGGAACATCCCTTCTGAGATTTCCCCTTCTTTTTCTTTTGCTTCGGCGGCTGGAGTACCACTTTAATGGCCGCGTCGAATACTCCTTTCACATTCTGCCCGTAAAAAAAAAAAAACAGCTAAAAAATTAAAACAAGAAATGGAAAGGAAAATGCGCTGATTTTCCTGTACAAACCTGCTGTGTCTTCGAACTGCACTCAATGTATGAAGGAGCGTCGATCAGCTTTCTTAGCTCCTCGCCCTAGAGGATATTATCAAAGAATGCGTAAGAATCGAATAATAAACTCGAAAGAGAAGCGCATAAATGCGAGGAGTTGATAGTAGGCCCTGATAATAATTCCTCCTCACCTGCGTTTCAGTGATTGGGACAGCGCCTGGATGGTCGACGAAGAATTGCTGGTCATCCCGAAGATCTGTATCCAATGACACGTCATGAAAAAGATATAAAATTTCGACAAACTTCTCAAATGCCATATAAGCTCACAATTGGAATATGGGTTATTACAAGGAAAACAGTACTGAAAGCACAAACACTCAGTTCCAACTTTCTAGTGTAATTTAACAATGGTCAATGAAGGAAGCATAGAGCGGAGATGTCCAAATGCGGAACGATAATTTTTTCCCTAGTTTAGAAAATAAAGGCGCCAAATTTTGTCTTCACTATTACATTTACAAAGGTAAAATGTCGTCAGAAGATCTACCGAGTTTCGTTCCAACTAGAACGATAGGTACACCAGGGGCGTAATGCTTCAGCTCTGGAATCCACTGCAAAGAGTCAAAAAAATGAACTTGGTCAAGAAAAAAAAAGGATAAAACTGTTTTACGCAAACGAAAACTTGTAAAAACTGCGCTGATATTTCTCACCTTTTTCGAAACGTTTTCATAGCTGGCTTTGCTAATGAGGGAAAATGCTAAGATGAAAACATCAGCACCGCGATAACTCAAAGGTCTTAATCTGTTATAATCCTCCTGCCCTGTTTTTTTTTTAATTGAAAATGGAAAGTGCCCGTTAGAGAACACAGCAGAAATCTAGGAGGGAGATTCGTAAAGATGTGAATGCTTGCGCTAAATATTTCTAAAGGATGCATAGCATAGATTAAGACAATTCAAGTTTATTACCAGCAGTATCCCACAGGCCTAGATTGACCGTGCTCCCATTTACAACGACGTTTGCGCTGAAATTGTCAAATACCGTAGGCACGTAATCCTGTCGTTTTAAAGGGAGGCATCAATAGATCAAAGTCAAAAAATAATGTCAGAACCTCTTTACGCGCCCCTTATTTACACACGTAAATTGCAGGAAATTTCAGACGGAATCGTATGAATCTTGGGAAAGGCAAAATGACCGTATTCTCATATATAAAATACTAAAGCATATCCAAATGGGCACAAAGGGAACAACGAAAGATGAGTGCAATCCTTGCATTCCATCTTGGTATTTGGCAATATAATGACCCTTAAACGTTAACGTAGAAAGAAAATGACATGTCTCCAGCTTATTCCTCAATAACCTTCCAATCGTCATGAAAATGAACCGAAAAAGAAGAGGAATCAGCTATTTAAAGAAAGAAATCAAGGATCAGAGAAAACTCAAGAAATCATGGCAAGCAAACAATTGCATACCGTGGGGAATGTGTTGCTCGTGTAGGAAATCAAGAGGCATGTCTTCCCCACAGCACCATCGCCAACTGTCACGCACTTGATGAATCTTGAAGCACTCATCTTCAAATTCAGATCTTCTTCAGAAGACCTGATTCAATTAGCAAAGTTGTAACCTACGATCCTCAATGCCAATGCCCAAGAGCAAATAACACAGCATAATCAAGAAGCTTCAAAACGAAAATTTCTGCCAATTTTCAGCTCTTTCGTTCGAGCAAAAAAGGTATCTCACACACAGAAAAACTCGGAGTTGTAATAAGCAAACGGAGGAAATTGGGGATCAAGATCGAGAGAGGGGGAGAAAAATAATAACGAAAGGAGCTGAAATTCGGACAAAACGACGCATGAATTGAAATGAAGGTGTAAGAAAAAAAAAGAATATATACCAACGCTGTGAAATGCTGCCGCCGAAACACCGCTCAATGCCGACTCTGTCGCTCGTTCTTACAAATATCGTATAATTAGGAGTGTCAGACACGTAATTTGCTTATTTATGTATACTCTCAGTGAGGTGAAAGTGAGGTGAATTAAAAACTGATTTTGTTGTATCTATTAACCGATCAGAATTTTTCTCAAACTAATAATTCGCATAAAATAAATTAAAAGAAATTATCCACTACCTTGCATTTATATATTGTCACGTTTACCCTTCAATTTTCAGTAATTATTAATTAATATTTAATAAATAATTTATATATTATATAGCACACGCACGTGAGTGATTATACGTTATTATTGTAATGCAAAAATTGAATTTGCCTACTTTTATAATTAACTCCAATGAGAAAGGGGTCAAAGTCCAAGCGGGGAGCTGACCGCACGATATGTAATCGGACCGAGCCAATATAGGTCAAAGTCCAAGCCTGCTATCTCACATAATTTGTGTGGTAGGAAATTGAAGATTTTTGGAAATTAAGGAATGAAACATTTCGAACAAAATCATATATTCATGGGCTATGTTTAGTTGTGCACGTAAGAAAATGATAAGTAATTTTATCATTATCTTTTCATTTGTTTAAGATTTATCACTTTGTAATTTTAACAAAATGCGGTTATAATTATCTTGTTCGATTTCCAACGTAATAAAAATATTATCTCATGTATTATTTGGAAAATTACAAAAGTGACCTTATTATATCAATATGTAGTTTACAAAAATAATTATTCTTTTGAATATCGAAAAATAAAAGATATGCATATCATTTTAAGCACCATAAAATAAGGAATAAATTAGTGTTGTTTATTTAATTTTATCATATAAATCATATGAAATAACAACGATTTTATAATTTGGAGGAATGGGGTATTTTTGTCATATTATCTTAATTGTCTTGGTTGGACAAATAACCTCAGTCCAAACCCACTGTTTATTTATCTTGCTCTATATTGTTATATCGGGCTTATAATTGCAGCGGGCTTAGAAGAAAACACATGTTATTAACTGAACAAGATTAAATCGGATAATATCAATATCATCTTGGCTTATCCTAGTAACTAACCGCAGCCATGGTGAATTACAAACTTAATCTTTTTATTCTATCCCAGAAAATCAATTTATTCTTTATAGCGCATCATTGTCTTAAGACAAACAAAGGTTTAAGCAAGATTCTTCTTCCCTTTTCTTTTTTCTCCGTCAAAAACTAAAATTTGAGGCGGCGAAAGACACGATCATAAACTCTCCCCCCGCCATAGACGAAACCCTAAACACCGACTATTATCCCCTCCCCACCGTTTCACCTTTTTTGGTGAGGATGGGGGAGAAACCATCCCATCTTTACATTATCTGTTCTAGGTGTTTGATATCTTTCTTTTTCTTCCTTTTGTCAGTTGGTTTTCGTTTTTTTCCCTTCTGCTCTATATCTGTTTTGGTTTACATTGATGTGCTGTAGGAGCTTGTATTTTCCTCCGTTTTCGTGTTTTTCGTTTTCTTTGTGCGGCTGCATTTTTGTTTGGGTCTAAAGCTCAAGTCCTTCATTGTATGGTTTGTTTCTTGTTGTTTTTCGGTTTTGGTTTAGTTTCGTTAGTTATTATGTTGTTGTTCTTGCTCGTATATGAGCTTCTTTCTCTCCGAATCTCGATGTTATCGGGGAGAGACGATTGGGCTATTTATAGCCTATGTATTTTTTCTTTATGAAATGAAAACTCGCTACCGTTTGAAAAAGAAAAAGAGAAAAACAAGATCATAAAGCGGTGTGAAAGTCTTGAGGGCCATTGTCGAGTCTAGAGCTCGACGATTCTCCCGCCGAGTCTTTAGGTGTCAGCGCCTTCTCCAACGACGTAGGCAAACCCGAAATTTCATTAACAACTCAAAAAAAGCACAATCAGTTATTAACTTGATAGATAGGTATCTCCTTCTTCTAAACAGAATGAGTTAGTCCCTTGATATTTTCGGCCCACCAACAAGAAATGCTAAGAAGCATCGTTAATGCTAGTATTAAGCGATTGGCTCGAAAACGCAATGAATCTTTCAACAGATAGCTAAGAAGCATCGTTAACTCAAAACACGCACACACACAGCACAGAGTGATTATACCTTCATCAAATGCAACCTGAAGTCGCACGGGCGAGCTTGATTTCCCAGACAAGCGAGGACGAATTTTGAATACTGAAAGGAGACATCAGCAGCTGCTTGCTTCCTTTCTTCAACCTATGGCACTGGCATAGCCCATGAAAAGTGTGAGAAGATGAACATAGAGCCCCTAACAAACAAGTGTGCTGAATGACTGAATTTATTTATTTATTTTTTCTAATGAATGTTACGCAAATTGAGGAAGAAAATTCAAATCAACGCAATGTATGAATCAATTCGTTTTTAGCACAAATTCTGAAGTACATTCAGACGGCAAACAGAATATCTCCCTTCAGTATTCAAAATTATTGGCTGTTCAACAGAAAATTGAAAATTCTTCATCTTAAAGGAAATATTCATAGAAACTCGGTAGATGGATCAGAAATTCGATTGGAATTGAGGAAACCCATCACAGAATATCAACAACAACAACAACAACAAAAGGAAACACAGATCAAGGATTTAGAGAAGACGCAAAAGTGATTGCTTCTACGTAAGCAATTAGCTTATATCAACAATCATATACGAAAGCATCTACCTCGTACTCTTTCATGGTAGCAATCATCTGCTGCAGTTCGCCAGCGATCTGTTGGCACTTCTCAGCTTCCGCAGCTGTTCGACGATATTTATTCTTCATATATATTACCTTAATCGGTTATCTAGAAATATATACGTAATATCCTCATATGAGGCCTATTAGCTCAGTTGGTTAGAGCGTCGTGCTAATAACGCGAAGGTCACAGGTTCGAGACCTGTATGGGCCAAAACTTATTTTATATATATTATTTTACTTTTAACGATTTTCGATTATTTTAAGAGACACTTTCACTTAAATCCCTATTTGCAAACTTTCTATCTCTTAACTCCCTAGTCAGAGAAATATGTCACTTAACTCCCTATTTAGTATTTGTACTACATTCTTAAGTCACGCTGTACCTTTCTATTTTTGTATTTTGTACCACAATACGTTGATATAGTGTACCTAAATGTGTTGTTACAGCGTACCTATTTTTTTTCCAGAAATGTACCCGATCCGCCGCAGGTACACCATACAAACACATTTAGGTACACTGTATCAACAAATTGTTGTACACAATACAAACATAAAAAGGTACAAGAAATTGGTAAAAACAGTAAATTGGGGAGTTAAGTAATATATTTTTCTGACAAGGGAGTTATGTCTGTGATAGAAATTTTGCTTAATAGGGATTTAAGTGAAGTGTACCCTTATTTTAATTCATCTTTCAGTCACCTCTGTAAGTGTAACGTGTTAATTTTTCATTTTAACACTTCAATAAAATACATATATCGAATAAAAAAACACAGGAAAACATAAGTACATTTGCATTAATAACCATAAACGAGAGAGGGAGATCACATCTCCTCATAGCCAAGCCCATTGATGAACACACTAATTGAAGCTCGATGATCTCTTATGACTACTACTACTAGCTAGAGCAGACTGAGCGGCCGATTTGGCCAATGAAGAGGGCTTCAGCACGCTCTTAGGGTTAAGCGCCTTTCTGATCTTAAACACAGCCCACGCCGTCCCCATCGCATGGCCAGCAGCGTCTAGTCCCTCACGAGTCGCCTTCCCAGCTTCATCTCCATACCTTACAAAGAGAAGAGGAGGACTCAAAGCTGATACAATTCAGACACGAAAATACTTACCGTAATAAAATCAAGATTGGGCAAAGCAAAGGGGTGACTTTTACTTGTGCGTTACAAGGCCCGTAGTGACGGTGGAAGAGGTCGACATAACGTTCTTCCCAGCGACTTCAACTGCGTCACAAACTTTACCTGCCGCAAAAAAAAACGTAAGGTTCAGTTTTAAAGGAGATGGGCAGTTGTTCGTCGAGTCACTGGCAAATGGCAACCTTAAACTAGCACATGAAAGAATACCACAGATCTAAGATGTTTTGGTTGGGTTGGGATGGCATATAAAGATTGTTTGGCATGGGCAATTCTGCGTTAAAGCATACTAGAGAATTATAGATATAAGAGGGCATTTGCGTACTAAATCCATCGAGAGAGGCAAGCACGATTTCTCCAGGCAGCATGCCGAAGAACTTCTTGCCCAGTTTCGAGTTTGCAACAGAGCCCGTGAAAAATCCCGAGACCTTCACTGCGCCTGAGAGCATCCCATTCGCAACTTTCTCGGTCATTTTAGTCACCCTCTTCGCCCTGAGAAACAAGAATCCTAACAACTAAAGCCAACAGAACTGTCTTGAAATGGATTTATTATTATCTGCGACAGAATAGAGGAGAAGCTTTTCACTTGCCTCTTAATCCTATTCAACGTCTTGGGATCAATCTCTGCATCGTCCTTCTTAACCATCCTCTTCTTCAAGACATCGTTTCCCCACTTTAGCCTCTCCATAGTAACATCTCCGCACCATAAGATCCCCTTGACCATCTGGCCCGAGCCCGAGGCTATCAATCTTGCCGCCGTCCCACTGTATTCTTCCACATTAGGAGCCAACGCCGTCCAATAAGCAGCGCATTGACCCTCCTTCGTTTCTGTCTCCCCCACTTTAATCTCCCCAGACTTAGACTCCGACCCAACGTCCTTAAAACTGCTGTACTTGTCAAGAACACCGTCGAGCTCCTTGTGTAGCTGCAACCCATCTACGGAGGGCAAAATCGTCAAACCATAGCTCAGCACCTCGGCGCCATCGTCTTGTTCGTTCTCCCTGGGGGGGCTGAAGGAGAAGAAGTAGTGCGACGAATCGACCTTGACGGCGGCCAGGTCTTTCGTCAGCGGCCACTGGACGTCGTCGCCGACGCAAGCCACCGCGGCGACGGCGTTATCCCCTTGTTTGAGGCGGTGGATCTGGAGATCGCCGGATGACAGCTCGACGGAGTAGTGCTTGTCGATTAGGTTGAGGACGGTGTTGGAAACCTTGACCAGGAGCTCCGACGACGCCGGACACTCTTCCGGCGGGGCGGAAGGGGAATAAGGATCCGGCCTGAGGGCAGTTTGGGGAATTGAGACGTGGGCGGCGACGGGTTCTGGGTGGGGAAAGAGGTTGGTGGTGAGGTCGGACATGTCGACGGTGGGGTACAGAGTAGAAGAAGCGGAGAAATTGGGATTTGCAGCGTCCAATTGGGGGTACATTGTGGATCGATCGGAGTTTTGCGACGCCATTGTTATCTTCTTTGCGACGAATCTCAGCCGTCTTCTTCCTAATCAAGCTTAGCGTGAGAAGATTGGAATACGGAAACCGTGGGCTGCTTGGAAAATAGATCGCGTGGAAAGGACGTTTGTTTCGTTGTGGGGATTAATGAACTTCCCGCGTCAAACACTCGGTAATAATTATTTTTTCCCTTTTAGCTCTTACTAGTTTTCTTCTTTGTTTTATGATATGTTAATTTTTTTTTGGGGAGAACGACATTTTTAGTCCGATGTTTGGGGCATGGGTGTTTTCGGCCCCATGTTCTGAGATGTCACTTTTTATCCCCAATCTTATCGATTTTGCGCTGTTTTGGTTCTCCGATTAACGTAATCACTAATTTAAATGAAATTTAACACATGAGAGCACAACATCTCCTTTAACTTACTTAGCACCTCATAACTCATCATCTTCTTCAATTAAAATGCACGTGAAGATCATTACGTATCACATTTAACTCGTTTCAAGGTTGCCGATCATTTCATAGATGTGATGTATAATGATGTTCATGTGCGATTAAATTGAAAAAGAAGATGTGTTATGAGGTTTTACGTCGAATAAAATAAAATCATAGGCTCTCAATTCTCATATGTTGAATTTCATCTAAATTAGTAATTAAATTAATTGAGGGACTCCAAAATCGATAACATTGAGGACTAAAAGTGGCAACTCGAAACATAGAGAACCAAAAACGCCCATACTTCAAGCATTGAAAACTAAAATTATCGTTCACCAATCTTTTTTTAGGTTAATAAGTAGGCCTCAAATTGATAAATATTTATCTGATTATAATGTCTCGATCCTACCAATCTGGGTTCAAAAAGAAATATTACATTTGACGTTCGTATGGTTCAAAACGATCTTTTTTAAAGACATAACAAGAATTTTAGTAAATGCCATACATACATTCAAACGCAGCAAATCAAGTCCCGACTTAATAAGATAAATCAGTCCATGACAAACGTTCATCGATTCATGGTCTGGAAAACAAAGGTAGTAGGAGCCAAACTAAAGGATATTGCAGAGATAATGCATAGCAGAAGGACGGATGTGTGTGCTTCACCTGTCAGAAAAGATCTCTTAGCTTAATAACTTTCAATACAACACCACTTTACCTACGGCAGAAAAGAATCGATAAAGCGCAACTCTTACCTGAAGCAAACACATTCACTTCTTCTCCTATTCTTTCTGTGTCTTGTCCTCTTCCTTGTTCTGCTGAAGTCATATTAAGCAGGTGAATATTGGATGGATATTGGAGCTAAGTATCTATATAGACACATAGGCATGGGGGAGGGGATACAATGAGAGAGAGAGAGAGAGAAAGAAAAATAAAGCAATTCTCACCTCAGACTGAGTCTGCATGGAAGCAAGTAAATCTCTAACTTGCGGGTCATTTGGATCAACTCCAGGAAGCTGAGAGAATAAAAAAGATGATGCGAATTTAGTGATGAGCGTCTAGCAAATGTTTACTCACAGTAGGCATTCTAAGATGCTAGACAAAGGTTGGGCGCAACATGATAAACTAAAACGGAAAGAAGATGTCTTGCCGAGGAAAGGATGGAGGACATGAATGACTGATCTGTCAATATCCTATTCACATCTGTCTCGTTTGATTGCTCAGTCGCATTGTCTTGGACAGAAAGCTGGAGAGCTGCAAAAACCATGATTTATATAAGTTAGTGGCTCAAGATTTTGCTAATCAAAGATGGACGTACTAAGTGGAAAAAGGACCGCGGAACAACTCATAAAATGGTGCACAATAGCATACAAGAAATAATCTTAATCATCTAAAAAAACGGAGCACAATAGCATTCAACAACAAACATGAGTTCTCACCAAGCTGCAAATCCTGATCATCTGCAGATGCATCCGACATGTCAGTGTCCTTCACAGCAACAGTAGACGAAGAATCATCCATGGACATTGCCAGAGCCTGCTGTAATAATGCATTTTCATCATCCTACAAGAGGAACATACTATGTCTTAATGTTGTAAAAGTCAAATTTATCGTATAAAATTCCAAGAAGCGAACAAACAATATGAGAAACTATGAGTTCTGTAAGGAGATGCGGAACAAAAGCCAACCATTAGATCTTGAGTTTTCTTTTCAGGTTCAGAAGATCCAGCATTCTCAGCCATAGCAACATCCTTCGAGGTCGTTTGCTGCTCTCCCTTTTCCTGATTTGCATTTTCTTCAGCAGCTTTTTTAGCAGCTGCTTCTTGTCTAGCCCTCTCCTCTTCCATCGATACACGCAGCGCAAGAGCAAGTTCGGGATCGATATTTGGATCCACACCGAAATCAAACCCAGACGCTCCACCAGCTGCTGCAGCGGCAGCAGCTGCAGCAAAATCACTACCTCCCTCCCCATCGCTGGTAAAGATAGGGGAGCTGCAAAATGGAGTAAAGAGATATATCAGAAAAATCACCCGAGTTGAACTTACACTAACCGAGTATAATTGTTAATAACCTGATAAGAACATCGGAGAGAGCACTAGAGCTAGCAGGAACATGGACGATGTGGCTGTTATCATTGTTATTTACTGCAGCAAGCAATGCCTCAAGCTTCTCAGCCTTCTCAGCATCTTCCTCGCCAAAATTCACAATGTCAAGTGCTACACTGTTCTTCTTCAGCTTTTTTCCAATCATCTCCAACACCTTCTTGTCATATTTAACAGGGCTAGAAACCCACAAAAGAAAGAATCGTGCACATTAACATAAAAAACAATGGAAAACGCTTATGCTCCACGTAAATACGTCATACAGGTTATACCTTCCAGCGAAGACAATTATCCTTTGCTGTTGCTTCTTGTTTTGCCTATGCTTGAGAGCTAACTGTGCAACTTGAATTCCAGCTGCCATGTTCGTCTCGCCTCCTATTTCTAGACCTATATATTAATAGGACAGAATGTGAGTTCGCGTGGAACAACAATGGATATAGAAACAGGCCAATGCACTGTTAAAGAATAAGAAGAAAGGACGACATTAATTTTCGGCACATAAGGTGGCGGCTTTGTGGAAAAAAGGTCTTAGGGGCTACTGCAATTAGCCAGAAAAAACACAATCTTGCATGGAATGAGGAAACTACGAGAAAACAGAACTAAATTCCCCATTACCCGTCTCCATCCAGTACAAAAATTCAATCAGTTTAAACCACATACTCCAGAGACAAAGTTTTGTGTTTAAAGCAAAATGAAGTCAAAGGCACTTTAGCAAGTGTAATTCCTCACCGTGCATGCAAGCTAAGATCTTTCCAAGATCACTGGTAGGAGTGACCAACACGCGAACCCCTTTTCCAGCCATTGTCAAGACTCCCACTGTATTTTCCGGATTCGACTACAAACATCATAGCAAAAAAGTTAAAATCAGAGATCTGACCAAAATACAAAACATTCTGCAAATTAACCTAGGAAAAAAAACTAATCAAAACACTAAAACTAATTACCTGAGTTTTAGCACCACAGATTAGATTAACGGCGTCCGCTTGGGCCTGGAATCGATTAGGGGCGTAATCTCCATTCCTCATCCATTCCGAGTTATCGATGCAGATCATTGTCGCCTGTTCCGAAAAAAGTTAGGAAAAAGTATTAGCACGAAATCGGTGAAAAAAAATAAAACCCTGAGTTTCAAAGAAAGACAATTGCAATCAGAAGCAAACCTCGAGCACCATGACTGCTAGATCTAACCAAACTGTATTCGTACGAGGATTATACGGTTTCGTCAATTGAATTTGGGTTTCTTGGAGGAGGAGCAAGCGATATCGAACTGCTATTTGGGGGGCGAAGGGCTAGGCTAGGTATATATCGTCCGTAATAATATTTAGTTTTTTATATAATTTTAAAATAATATCACTTTCTTTCGCATTTTTCTTTTGGGTCCATTCCATTCCATGGTCATCCTATTTGTTTTCACATTTCTAAAATATCAAAATATTAATATGTTACTTACAAGATCGGCCTTCCTACACGAACTTTCAAGATAAATCCTATTATTTATATGTATATTCATCTTCCAAATTTCCTGTGCTAAACCCCGATAGCAACGTCAATAGTTTTAGTAGCGTATGACATTTTACACATAAGAGCGTTTAATGTTTGGGAAATACGTACGAAATAAATCCAGGCAATGAAATGTTTGCCTTAGTTAAAGCATCGATCGTTTCGTATTTCCTCCGTCGCTAAGCAACGGCCTCTTGTTTGTTAACGTTCCTCTCAAACCGTCGGATTGACAGAAGATTCTTGGATTTTCTCTTACAATTACCACAATTCATGATGTGAGGTAATACCGTCGTCTCTATGTTAGTACATTTTTCCAACTACTCCCTCTTTCCACGTGAGTTACGTATATTTGGGGTGTGCCGCGGTTTTTAAGAAATTGAATATTTTAATAATATAATACAATTAAAAGGTAAAGAAGTGTATATTTTGATCATGGTTCTGAAATCGAGTTTTCGAACCGGACCGGAATTTTTAGTGGTTTAACCGGTATAAAACCGGAATCAAACCGGTATCTTTAAATATTATTAGTACATATTTTGTGATTGAATCAACTAAAATAACATAGATTATATAGATGTTTATTTACTTACTTTTTTATATATTAGATTTTATAAAATTAAGGGTCAAAATTAAATAAATAAATTGTGTTGGTAGTTGAAATTAATTATACCAAGGGCTCCAGAAATTAAATATATAAAATTTGGGGTCAAATCTAAATAAAAATAACAAATTGGTCCATTAGTTAATTGTAAAACAAAAGATAAATGTGGTTAAGAGGACGAACGCAAGCCCACTATATGAAAGTCCACAATTTCACCACTGCACCCCATTAACAAATCGACATCTCCATTCTATTTTTATATTTATCTAAGTTTCGTTTTTTTTTCCTTTTTTTTTTTAAATTAAAACTTAGACCGGACCGAAATCGGACCGGATTTCCGGCCAATTCATTGGTTTCCGGTCGGAATCGGCCGGTCCGGTCCGGTTTTCAAAACCTTGATTTTGACACGTCTTTTAAGAATATTTAATATCATTATATTGATTGTTTGTGATGATTTTTTTAAATAAGAAAACGTACAAAAGATAATGGAATGATTTAGTAAAATGTACAAAAGTTTGGAATAAGGAGTTATTTAGTTAGTAGCTCATTACCGCTATATTATACTCTTCTTAAAATTTAAATGCGTAGTTCTTGATTGTTGTGGGTGAGTTGTGATTGTTATTTGTTATATGTATGATAGCATTTGATTGCTATTATTTATTTCGTATACATTGAAATGTGTGCCGATAATAAATAAGAAGATAGAGATAAGTGAGTAGATTCGACTTGTACATATTGGCCAAGGGCGGCAATGAAAGCTACTTGACGACGTTGATCCATTTTCAACTCCTAATTTTGAAATATGATATGGATTAAGACAAAAAAAAAAGGCAGTCTGTCGTCCCAATATGAACTAGTGGACTTCTATCCTTGAGTAGAGAAAACTTGCTGAATGTTTCATCATAGACATGGATGAAGTTAAGTTAAAAAAAATTGCACGAATGGAATTATGGAAGTCCTAAAAGAAATCTCAACTAATTCAAGCAAGTAATGACATGAAGCACAATCGAAATATTGCTGAGTTCTTCGAATACTTAAAGCCTTTTGTTCCCTTTTGGTTTTTGGAAATGGTCCCTTTTGCCTAATTAGGCAAAACAAACATCAATAAAGTTGGTAGCATGGGTTAACCTTTCTCTTACACGAAGGAGAGGCAACACTCAAGACTCCACCTAATTAGACAATGCTCATTCAAAGTTCTTTCTTGATTACATACAGAAAAGCTAAGCTAGCTAGTGAAAAATTACAATTCAAGATGTGCCATCCATAACAATAACCCTAACTGCAATAAAAACAAAAATAAAAAACTGCAGTAAATTTACTGACCCGACCCTACCCGTTTGTATGACCCAGCAATCCAGCGTCAAAAACCTGTCCTCGTTGAACTCCCACCGCCGCCGCCGCCACCTTCATACCCAAATAAATCGCCGGAAAATGGGTAGCTATTTCCTCCCACGCCTGCCTCGCCGGTAACGTCATCATTACTGTTATTATCACTCCCACCCTCGCCGGCGGCGGCGCCTGCTCCGCCATCTTCCTCCAACGGCAACCTCTCAAACACAGCATTAGCGAAGGAAGCGGCCATCAGAACCACAGGCCCAGAAGCCATCAGCTGCCCCACCACCGACCCACCCACCACCTGCCCCTGCCCGCCGCCGAGGAATATCGAGAGCCCTCCGGCGCCAGGCGGAGCCGGCGGCGGAAGAACCGTCCCCATCAGCGAGAGAACCTCGAAACGACCATTGAGAGTCACCACGCTGCCCGCCGGCTGCCTCAGGGTAACGTTCGCCACCGTGCCGCTGCCGCTCAGCACGCAAATTCCCCTTCCCCTCCGCCGCGCGTAGACGTTCACGCTCTCGACGACGTCGTTCCCCGACGCCACCTCGAGGATGTGGGACCTCAGTGCGTTGGGCGTGTCGCTTGTTACGACGACGGGCGGCTTGGGCTTGTTCTTGGACCCAGCCGGCCTGCCACGTGGACGACGGCGAGAGCCACCGGCGGCTGGGGTACCAGTTCCTCCCGAGCTTGTTGTGGCGGCTGCGTCGGAATCTTTCTCAGACGCCGGCGGCTGCGGGGAACCCCTCGAATCCGGCGGCGTCCTAGGGTTCACCAAATCGGCCGGCGGCGCCACCGCCATGAGCCCTAGCTGATGATGAACGTAGGGAGATGAGCTCGACCCTTTTTGCTGCTGCTGAAGATGGTCGTAGCCACTAGCCATGATCGATTTCAAGAACATGTAAGAAGGATTTCAAATCAAAAGCCCAACTGTTTATCGGACAAGAATGAGATGACTTTCGAGGGTTGGTTGATTATTCAGGATAAAGGCGACGATTTTAGTGGTGATTTTGCTGGCGGTGATTGGACATATGCGTCAACTTGCAGGAAAAAAATATCTTACAATGCGTTGAAAGTTGAAGCACTGTAATGAAGAAAAAGTAAAAAGAGAAAAAAAAAATCAAATCTTTCTGCTCAGCTGACGCGATGACGACGGTGAGGAAGACGGTGATGTTTTGAAGCTTTTTACCTAATCTCTGTAATGGATAAAGATGAGATTTTCAGAGCAGCGAAGCGAAGGAGAAGAAGATGAGAACTGCTATGACGGTGTTTATCACAGGAGTGAATTGCCTTCGCTTTGTCCTAGAGATATGCGAAAGAAAATGATAAAGAAAGGCAAAAAAAAGTTGGGATTGTTTTTCATATTTGTATTCTTCTCTATACTGTACTGTAACTACGTATAGGGCTGTTATGGTAATTACTCGCTGGCCTGTAATTAATATTTTTATCAGTTCGAGGTGTGAAACCCCAGCTTTGTTGCTTCGGAAAGTCCGACCCGTTTTGACCCGAAACGTCCGAAGGCAAACCGTCTACGTTTCATTTCAAGCCCATTACACTAAAGCCAATTGACGATGGGCCGTAGTTCCTTAATTGAAATTGAAATATTCACCAAGCAAAATTAAAGTTAAAATACATTTAAATTCAAGTGGTATTGGCAATAAGTAAGTTGAAAAGTCGATCATTTTTATTTCTTTATTTTCTTTTCCTGTTTCTTTTTTGGTGTAATCTATAGATAAATACATACTTAATAAAAAAGTTACAAATCATCAGAAAATTTTACAGATAAGTACCCGATTTACTGTTTGTACCAGTTTATGTGTAAAGACGTACCTTTCTATGTGTGCATAACGTACTGTGTCACGCCTTTATACGGTACCCTATACGGTTGCTATAGGGTACCTAAATGTGCTAATACGTCGTACCATTTTCTCAACGTATTACGTACCACAATACGATGTTATATGTACCTAAATGTGCTAATACGGCGTACCTGCAGCGGATCGGAAATACCCCTCTTTTTTGTTATGTTGTTAAAGTTAATTATCACAATAATTCGAGCCTGTCGTGTCCCTATTTTTCTTAAAAGATTATAATGACGATGAGCTCGCAGTAATTACCTACCAAACTTTCACAATCACAAGTAGTAGAATATAAAAAATGTAAATAAATACTCCCTCCGTCCCACTAATTTTATCACATTTTGCCATTTCGGGCGTCCCACTAATTTTATCACATTTCCTTATTTAGCAAAAAAACTATCACAAACAATCAATATAATAATATTAAATACTCTTAAAAGACGTGTCAAAATATACACTTTATTACCTTTTTATTGTACAGTATTATTATAATAATACCACCTTAATTTACGTGCCCAGTAACTTATGTGATAAAGTTATCGGGACGGAGGGAGTAATAAATAATATTAGCAAATATATCGTGAGCCTTTCTCCGTAAAACACTTTTTTTTTTCACCTATCTATTACAGAAACCCTAAAAAAATCCATTCCTTCTCGCCTTCGCGTATTTTAAATCCTCAGCTGCTGCGGAAAAATTTGCTTACTTCTCGGTAAGATTTTCCTGAATTTTCTCAATTTTTCGCCATTTTCTTTGTTTTTTCTCTGTGTGTGAGCTTCGTGGGTATTTATTATTTCACTGTAAATTCTTCGAAAATAAGGAAAATTCCCATTTTTCGCTTTTTCTGAAATTCGAAGTTAATAAAGCTCGAACCGTCTTGTTCCTTTTCACTCGATCTCGTCAATGGTGAATTCTGCTGAATTTCGAAGGATTTCGCTGCAATAATGCAAAAGGGCTTTACTATTAACAACTATATCATTGACATATGCATTCCAAAGCTCGGTAGCCTTTTGAGTTTCATTTCTGACTCCTCACAATTTCGAAAATTAAGTGCTTTCAGAAATGTAGTAGTAAATTACTAAGAAAGGTACCGCACTAACTTCTTCAGCTGAAGAAGAAGATCTGCATATGGCCTTTTTCACTGTTCTAACTTTTCCCAACTTTGTGAACGGTCAGGGGTAGATCGGGGAAACCCATAAAATGTCAGAAGCAACAGCCGTGATGTCAGCATCACATGAGCCTTTCAGAGTCGATCAGCAGCAGCAAATGCACGTGAACTACGCCGGAGACGGCGGACCGTACGCATCTCCGGCGCCGTTCCCGTTGGTCTCCACCAACCCGCACGCCTCAGCGATGAATCTCAACTCCGGCGACCAGAAAAGAAAGAGGGGCCGTCCGAGAAAGTATGCAGTGGAAGGGAACATCTCCGCGGACATACCCTTGCAGCAGCATAGCTTCTCAGCTTCTCCGGCGGTGCCTCAGCCACCACCTCCGCCGTCGTCCGGTGGATTTGCTTCGTCGGGGATGAAGAAAAGGGGAAGGCCGAGAGGGTCCATGAACAAGAAGAAACTGATGCAAGTTATAGGTAATGTGGTGGTCTACTGTGTTTTTCTTGATTGGGGGAAAAGTAAAGATCTTTGGCCTCTTAAGCCTTATAAAAAGATTTTTTCTTTTATGGGGTACTGTGCCGCGTGGCAGGGACTATTTCTACTCTATACATGTGTTTGTTTACGAGTTTGGCGATGAATGGAGGAATATAGTAATCGAAAACGCTTTTCTTTGAAGGGGTAACAAGACCGCTATTAAATTATGCATTTTTTTTCCCATTTAACCATATGTAGCTGAATACTAAGAATGGTGTTTTCTGTTCTTGCAACTGTTTGACTGAGACATGTCCAACATTACATCTTTAGTCCCTGGTCTGAAATCCCTGTAAAATCCCATTTTTTCTTCTATTTTTCTGCTCGAATTATCCTTCTCAAATAAGCGATTAAGGCTCATGCTGATACATTCTTGAATTGATTTTGTGATTACAGGCTCAACTGGCATGGGATTTATACCTCATGTCATCCACGTCCATGCTGGCGAGGTTTTACAATCTCATATCAGTCTCCATTTACTTCATTTGTCTTAAGCCTCAAAGCATATTAGATAGATTGATTTACGCTTCTTCGATTAACCATAGGACGTATCTTCAAAGATAATGGCGTTCTCCCAGAACGGTCCAAGGGCTGTATGCATCCTCTCGTCCCATGGCGCCATATCGAATGTGACCCTTCGTGCTGCAACCTCGGGCGGAACTGCTACCTATGAGGTTCCTTTTTTCTCCTTTATTTTTTCTATATGTTATTTCAAGTTCTACGATCATATTACATTCTTTCCCTTCTTCTTTGTGTTGGTGTAGGGGCGGTTCGATATATTGTCCCTTGCGGGCTCGTTCATGCTAGCAGAATTTGGCGGTCAGAAGGGCCGAACTGGCGGACTGAGCGTCACGTTGGCCGGGCCGGACGGTCGGGTCTTTGGCGGTAGTGTCGCCGGGCTGCTCATCGCTGCATCGCCAGTGCAAGTTAGTCTCCTTCCTTTCTCTATGAAGGGTTGATTATTTTTTTCATTCCTGCAATTTAGGGGGTTGCATACATTACAGGTAGGGGTGAGCATTTAACCCGTCGGACCGCCCCACCCAATCGACCCAACCCAACCCAGACCGCAAGTGTCGGGTTAACGGTTTGATGGGTTGGTTTGGGTTTTAAAAAGTAAAACCGCATATTTTGCGATCGGGTTTGGTTTTGTATTTTTAAAACCGCATAAAACCGCACCCAACCGCATTTAAAAATATACTAAAATTTTACTATATTTTATTCAATATTTCATAAAATAATAGATATAACTCATACTAGTAGCGAGGCAAAAATATTAATTACTATTAATACAAGAACATCGACTCATCGTAACACGTTGCGTAAAGCTAAGCTATAAATGAGTTTTTCATAAAAAAAAATATATATTATGTAGTGAAATTTTTTTTATATGTTTATCCAATGCAACTCTTCTCCTTTATTCGGACTTGGATCAACAACTATACACTTTAAGTTTATAGAAGGCGAGTTAAAATTTTGAAATAAATAATTTCTTCTTCGAAAGGGGAATTGGATACAAGGACATGGCCTAATCATAATATATTGCGTAAAGCTAAGTTCTAAATGATGATTTTTAAAAGAAATTAAATATTATGTAGTAAAAAATTACGTGTCTATCAAATGCAATCCTCCTTTATTCGGACTTGAGATCAAGAACTATAACACTTTATGTTTATAGAAGGCAAGTTAAAATTTTAAAATAAAAAATTTATTTCTTGTAGGGGAAATTTTAAAATAAAAATGAGGCACCTGCTTTAGTTGCTTTACCAAAAGCCGACTGTGCACAAGGAATATGAGCTTCTGATCAAGCTTCTTATCGGACTTTTATTATCTGTTGCTATTATTTATTAATATGATCATAACATTTCTGTATATAAACTTTTATGTTTGTAAATAGGTTAATGATTACCTTTTTGCTCTATCTATACTTTAGAATATTACTTTAATTTTCGTTATGATAAAAATAAATATTATAACCGCAAAAACCGCCCCAACCCAACCGCACATAAGCAAACCGCAATCTATCGGGTTAAGATTTTTATGATCGGGTTTGGGGTATATTTTAAAAAACCACAATACATGGGTCGGGTTAAATTTTCGTTAAAAACCGCCCAAACCGCACCGCGCTCACCCCTAATTACAGGGACAACCAATTTAGGGGGTGGCATTATACGGACAGTAACTTAAAAATTTAGCACTTTAGGGTTATCATACGCCGGAACCTTAGATTTTGCCCCGAATCTACGGTTCCAGCAAAGTTAGGCGTGTGGACAACAACATTTAAAGTTAAGCCATTTTAGGCCAAAATCGAGAGTTCCGTCGTATAAAATCCCTTCCCTAAATTGCTTAATATTATAAGTTATTTGTCTGTATGTCACCCCTAAATTCTTCGTCCCTATGCCACTCCCTAAACTACAAGACTGCAAAATAATTAACCTAACCCCTTCACTTTTCGTGCTTTCGCGGGCTAACGCTATCCACTGAAACCCGTGGCCCAACCAAAGCGCGCAATTGTTGCAGCAACCCGACCCGACCCGGCCTATCTATTTTCTTGGCGGTCCGATGGGCTTTTTAATCGAGAGACAAATTGTTCTAACAAATTGTTATTAGCAGGTTATAGTGGGGAGTTTTCTCGCAGATGATCGAAAGGAGAAGAAATCAGCGAGCTACATGGAGCCATTGTCCGCACAGCCCAAGATGGCCTTGGGTGCGAGCAGCTCGCCGTCGAGGGTCAGCGAGTCCTCGGGCGGGCCCGCAAGTCCCCTCAATCTTAGCTCGGGCAACAACCACGCTCAGGTCATGTCTGCAATGCCATGGAAATGAATTAATTGCGTGAAGAACTTCCCATGTAAGATAATAGACTGTGATGTGTGACTCTTAGGGTTCTGATCTTCACTTATCTGTCTGTTTTTAGGATGTGCTCGGTTAATTTTATGGTTTTAGATTCAACTGCTGCGATGTATATGTAGCTCTTCTATTAATCGAGCAATCAACGCCAACTCATTTATCCTTAATATCGACATACAAAACACAAATTCTAAAGCACACATTGTAATAATTCATTTGTTCAAGTGTTGAGCTACATTTCTTGATCTGAGCCCGATTTCATGTTCGAATTACTCGGATTCTCTGGCTTCGAAGAAGGCGACTTCGTTGGCCTCTCCAACTCTCTAACAGTAGCAGGATCTATCACCAGTTTGTTGAGTTTCTGCTCCTAAAATTACGAGAGAGAAAAAAACACAAACCCAAAAAATCGATCTTTGAGAATCTTAACAACAGACGATAAAAGAGGGCAAAACGATACGAGTACAAATCTCACATACGTTCTGTAGAGCTTCGAGCTTCTTCTGCAATGCATCATGTTCTGCTTTTATACGAAATGGAACACCATGCTTCTGATAAACGTTGTTCTGAGCTAAACCTTCGTCGATTTCGCTCGAGGTAGTTGCAAAGGGATGATTTGCAGGTATCCAACGAACCTCATCGGGGTCCACGTCGGGAGGTATCAATTCTCCTTCCTTGAGAAAGGTCGTGGGCCTTTTCCACTGATAAGCGCGGGACCTTCTTTTTTGGTGCACGGTTTGTATCTCGTCGGTGAGAGTCACTGGTGCTAGACGGTATACTTTTCCACACATCTCTACGGTTGAGTTGTTTTTGCTGACCTTGACCATGGGATTGTTGAATGGATCTTCGTACTTGAGAGGCGAGGAGCTGAGGAACAAAGGAGGGTGGAAGATTCAGCAGATGGGGATTCTAAGTTTGCAATAATCAGATGGATGTAACAGTGTTTACGATCATATATAGAGCAGAGGAAGAAATGGTTAGAATCGTACATGCCTCTTCTATCCGATCTGAGCTGCCCCCGGCGAACAAGATCTGCCACGGATCCTTGGTGATTGTGTCTAGCCTTCTTCGCTGTGTGGGCTCTCACAAGAACGATGAGCACGGTGGCTATAACGCATAGGCCAACTACGACATTTGTGCCAGATATTCTTTTGTTAATCTGCCAAAGGTTGAGATATATGTAATGTGAGGAATCATCAAGGATTCAATTCTATTTGAGATCATAACAGCCAAGAAGTATACGATAAATAAATCTCAGATGCTCAAATTGAGACCCTTTCATCAACTAACTGAAGCAGATATCTATCACAGAGAAGAATCGAAGAATCATCGCGGTTTTCACATATTCATATTGTCGAACACTTTGAAGCCAAATCAGATGAAGACTATTCTGCAGAAAAGAATCGTAGCTCAACACTGTAATGGAAGCGCGAAGATTACCGAGAGGATAAAGACAGGCGGGGATTGAACCGATTCTTGCAATTTAGCAAGTATCTTCAGATGGGGTTTGCTAGCTCGCCGATTCTCCGACTTCTCACTCGAAATAACGTCGTTCTGAATACTTCCGTCATCATTCGAGCTTAAAGCTCTCACTACGAGCTTTCTGTAACCAACCCTTCGGTTCCAATTAGTGCAATTACAGCAAAGTTGGGATTGAATATCTTCGGAAAGATTACGAACCTACAATTAAACAATGCACGGCATAAGAATACTCATCTGAAGACAGGCATTCGATAAAACGCGTAAGATTAACGAAGCTCGGGTGACCTACAGGTGACGAAACATGGGGATGAGTCATCCATACCGACGCCATTTTCGTTCGCTGTTCACAGATAAGAAATTGAAAATCATATTCTGCAAAATATGATCCAAGATAGGAATTAATTGGTATATGGGGCCTCACTTGGGCCGAGTCGGTGCATGAAATAAAAACCGGAATTTATTATGACATTAAAATTTTAAAATTCCAGCCCAACGTTGAGATTGCTTTTCTCAAAATAAAACATCATTAACATTAAAATTAAAAAAATTGATTCTTTTTCTCTTAAAATGAATTTTGATGTATCTACACTTAAACCCAACAGATATAAAAATTAGCAGTTCAGTACCATGTCAGAAAAGTTTTATTTGTAGATACCTAGTAGAACAAAACTTTTACACATTGCTACCCGTTTGATTGAACGTACCATTTTATCATCGTTTACGTATCATTTTTATATGTATATTACGTATCATATCGCGTGTGATACCTAATTCCCACATTCATTGTGTGATATCCCTATAAGCATGACGTACCTTTTTTCAATGTTGTACCAAAATAGATTTCTATGGTATCCAAATTTCTAGTATGATGTATCTTCAACCAAATGAATACATGCGTAAACATTGTATCCTATTATATACCTACACATAAAAAAATACAAACATGAGACTGATTTTATTTTATTTTTTGTAACAATCTTGTGTACTCAAGTGTCCCCGTGAATTTTAGTTATAATTTTTCAAAATGAAAGAATGAACGTTTTTATTCCATGGTATTGGACGGGATGTATATTGGTGTTATTATTATTGCAAATTACAAGTCAGGCCCCAATTCATATTTTCAATTAGAAATAAGGACCCATATAAGTTTTATTTATAGATAAGGACCCAATGTAAATTTCATTTAGAGAAAAGGACTCATGTGTTACCACAGACCCATGAAGTGTTATCATAGACCCATAAAGTGTTACTACAGACCCATAAAGTGGTACCACGGACCCGTGAAGTGTCACCACAGACCCATGAAGCGTTACCACATACCCATGAAGTCGTATTGGAGAACCACGAAGTGTTTCTGAAAAAACTGAGTACTTAAAACTATGAATTTTCTGACAGGGGTCTGAACGCCAATTGAAACTTAAATTGGGGGCCTGAAACGTAAATGCCCCTTATTATTGTTTAATGCTCCTCGTAGTATTTTATTTTATTGTAAATAATATAGGTGAATTTACAAGAAACACTAATATATCTTATATAAATCAATCATATAAATGTGAATGTATGTTTACACAGTTAAAAAGGTGAAATAATTTAAGCTTCGTAAACTCTGCATTCCTCATCGGCAGGGCTCGTCTTGCAGAAATCCTCCAGCGGATCGATCTCCGCTTCCTTGTGCGGCGGCGCCCGGCCACTTCGCCGCCACTAGATGAGCCAAATCCACCACTCTTTGGCTGCAAAAAAAAAAAAAAAAAATACCCAAAAAAAAACCCAATCAACGATCTTTCTCAGCAAATGATGTGTATATACATATGAGTTTAGCTTCAGCTTCTTCAATTTCATTACCTATATCCCCATTCATTATCGTACCAAGCCACGACCTTCACCATATCATCGCCCATGACCATGGTCAACGACGAGTCGATGGTCGAAGACACGTCGCTGCACCTGAAATCCACCGACACGAGGGGGACATCGCAAACCGCCAGGACGCCGTCCAATGGCCCCTCCGCCGCCTTCCTGAAGGCGGCATTCACGTCCTCCGCCGTGATTCCCTTCTTTTCCACGTTGACGACGAGGTCGACCACCGAGACGTTGGGCGTCGGCACCCTCAGGGCTATGCCGTTGAGCTTGCCCTTGAGCTGCGGCAGCACCAGGGACACAGCCTTGGCCGCGCCGGTGCTCGTCGGAACTATGTTCAGCGCCGCCGCCCTGGCCCTTCTCAGGTCACGGTGAGATGCGTCGAGGAGCCTCTGAGAGGAGACAAGAAATTGATTATCCTTAAAATAAACATCTGCTTTTAGGGCAAGACGAATCTGTATATTGAGATATTTTTGTATTAGTGAAGGTTTTTCACCTGGTCGCCGGTGTAAGAATGAGTAGTAGTCATCGTTCCCTTCACAATGCCTGAGAAAAAGAAACGAATCGAAGTCAGCCCAAGTGGGCTAAAGATTCGATTTTTATTTCTGGGATCTTACCGAATTCTTCATCCATGACCTTAACGAACGGAGCCAAGCAGTTTGTGGTGCAAGAGGCATTGCTGCAAATAGATTAATCAAATCGACTACACTGTATGTGTTTCCTTAACTTTTGAAAGAACAAACCTTATGATGTCAGAAACATCGTGAGAGTAGCCTTGCTCATTCACACCGACGACATAGGTTGGGATATCAGCACCTTTTGCTGGGGCTGTAATGATAACCTTCTTGGCTCCTGCCTGAAGGTGCTTTCCAGCTCCTGGGCCATCGACAAAAACGCCTGTCCCCTGTTTTATTTAAGGTGATTTACTTCAATCCATTCTATACGAATATTAAGTACGTTATCTATCCCCTGTTTTAAAATTCCTACACAGTCGTATATATGTGTGTGCAGTGTGTACCTCAATTACAATGTCAATGCCAAGCTCGGCCCATGGGAGCTTAAGAGGATCCCTGCTTGAGACAACCTTAATGGGCTTTCCATCGACGCTGATCGTCTCCTTGTCGACGATCTTTACGTCAGCTTTGAAGGTCCCAAGCATGGAGTCGTACTTTAGCAAGTGAGAGGCCTGCCAATTACAAAAGCAATCAATAATTGCAGATTAGTAGAACGACCAAGAACTTAGAAGTAGTTACAGATGAGGTAAAAAAAGGAAAAAAAAGATTACATTTTTAACACCACCACTGTCATTGACGACTACGACTTCGAGGGGAGAGTCTTTTCGCCCGTGCCAGCACCTGAGGAAGTTTCTGCCTATACGGCCGAAACCATTAATGGCTACTTTCAGTTTGGCGACGGTGGGCCCCTTAACTGGGGAAGATCCTTCTGTCTGAGGTTAGACAGACAAGGAGAAGATGTTAAGAGTGAGTTTGTCCCGTAATCAAGAAAGCAAAGTGAAGAAAAAGGACAAACCTTTGCAGTGAGCTGAGCAGAGACTACGTCGAAGAATGAAGATTCCTTAGCATTCCTTGCGAAGGTCGCGCATCCATTGGATCTAAGGCCTGAGAATTCTGCTACTTCAAGCTTCTGCACAGAGATCATGGGATAAGAAGGTGTAAATTTACTACAAGCGATGATCTTAGACTACTGAAAGAAAGAGAGTGAGTGACCTTAGAGAAGCGTTGCTGGGCAGGGAAAGAGTGAGAGTTCTTAGAGGGAAGCCTTGTGCTTGCTGGGATTCTTGAAGAGGCCAAAGCTGCATTGGACGCCATTGGTGATGTAGCTTGGGAAGCCATTGAAGGCATTGTAAGATAATATATATAATTTCAATCACAAATTTGTCATCTTTGTTCTTTTTTTCTCGTTTGAAATATCAGACTGAAGCCCTATGAGCCACAAGATGAGTTCATGGGTTGAGTGGTATGGATGAAAGGTGAGGATCGGTCCGTGATAAGGTTGTGTTTTTATTTCCCTCTCTTAAATATGAGCCACACAATCTTCACCCATTCATGACCTTTTTTTCTTGTAATTCTTTGATTCTTGCGAGACTTTTCTTGCGACTACTTATGAAAAATACCTGGAATTTTGAACTGGACAGAGGGATTTAATTTTAGTGTTAAAATGCAATACGTTTTTCTGGCTGAAAGGAAGTCATAGACTCATTGTACATGGCAGACAAAACAAGGAGAAATATATTCATAACACAATAGAAAGAGTTAAGATCATTGTACTATTGCCATCATCTCTCAGATTCAACATTAGCCAAGTAACAACAGAGACAAACACAGACAATGTAATGTAATTTGACTGCATTAGAACAGAGCTTCTACGTCTTCGGTGTTAACCTCTGCTGATCCATTAAGTGAATCTTCTGATCGCAATTGATTGGAGACGTTATCGATAGCAGTATTTAGCTGCTCGATCTTCTCAGCTAGTTTCTTGCGTTGCTTCTGCAGATGAGATAAAGCCCATTTAATGAGAGGACGTCAGCTATTATTAAACCCAAAATGAGACAGATTTTCAGTTTATCGATAAACATTACGACAGTTAATTGTGATTTCAGTCACGGGACAAAGAAACTTAGGAATCTGAGACAACTTTGTTAACCGAAACAACAAAGGAGGAGTTATCTTCCAGTACAGCAAAATGTTCCCAACAGTTATGATATGTGTAGCGGTAAGCATAGTTGTTAGTGGCGCACGGCGCATTGCGGCGCGAAGCCTCGCTGGAGCCATTGCGTACGGCGCATGGCGTGGCGCGCGCAATATCGAAGTACGGCGCATATTTAAAATATATAAAATATATATAAGAGATACATGTAATAACCAAAATATATCATTCAGTATATTTGTAAGAGCTACAAATAATAACCAAAATACATCATTCATTAAAAGGCTAATATATTTTTCTTTCTTCCCAAAGATGAGACCACGTTTGGTACCAAAGAAAACCCTAATATATTATTTTTATTTTTGACATAATAGGTTTGCTCATTATTTCTAATAAAATAAGACCATCCAAGAATTTCTATTAGAATATAAGGCCTCTATGACAGGCCCATCTACCAAAATCTGTCTAAAATAGAAAAGGTCCACTATAGAAGAGTCCATACAAATTTGACTTCACAGTTAAAAGCCCATGGAAGACCAAAAATGGTCAATTAATGGGCCTTCACGCATCGGGCAATAAATCTCATGCGGCGCGGCGCTGTGGCGCTCGCCATGGCGTCGCCATACTGAAGCCGATGGCAACAGTTTTAAAATGGCGCGGAGGCCTCGCAATTCTCGCCATGAGCCATGGCGCGCGCAATGGCGCGCCATAAACTACTATGGCGGTAAGATACCAAAAGCAGACAAGAATCCAAGCATTCTCATGCATATAATGTTTTAAAGTGTAAATGTTTTATATGTATCTACCATGAGGATCCAAAAGAAATGCTATATGAAGCTTTGTTTACCTCCAAAGCCTTCTCTTCATCATAGATGAACTTGGGCAGTTTTTTCATTAGATCCTTCTTGTCAGCACCAGTTAAAGCTTTGCTAATCTGTGATGTAAAGTAAGTGAGATCATTTGTTTAACTTTAAAACACCACATACACGCAACCACTGAAAGTTGAAACCAAAGAAACAGAAAATACAGAATATGGGTGTCGCATAAACAAATGCGTAATTTCTACTGCTAGATAGTTACCTGAGGTGCAAACGCACATCCAAGTGCCCCAACAATAAGCCCCCCCAACACAAATCCACCAACAAAGATGCTTGCACTGCTTGGTCGTCCACCATCACTGTGATTTCATCAAACAAACGAAGCGATCAAACATTTTAACAATCCACTTACGACATTTACTGGATCGGACAGCTTGAAAAAGACTTAACAGCGAATTTTTGGAATACGCAGGGGCTATAAAAGTTGCCATAGAAAGTGAAGGAAAATACCTATAATTAGCTTGAACAATGAGAGACCTACTTTGGTTGGACGATCTCCTCGTGCCCCTCGTGCTGAAAACCAAGTTAGTGGGCACCACACATTGATTCGACTTCAACGAACCTAACATACAGATATACGCAGGCGAAGAAATGTAAGCTGCGTCGGTACAGTTAGATCAAACTTTAAGATTCCTCAGCATTTCAATTGAAGATTGCACAATCAATATCACGTAGAAGTAAGCAACAGCTATAATCTCGAAGTACGTCCAACTAAAACACTTGTAGGTTTCCAATTAGAATTTCTCCGTAAATTCTCACACTCAAACCCCCCATAATCAATTCTCCAACAGAAATTAGAACTCGAGCTACAACGAATTTACAGCCGAACAAATAAACAACACAGAGGCAACGATATTTAAATACGGTCCCACTTCAACCGGCGGATGCGCGATAGCAACAAATTTCTCTGCAGGATAGCAGAGAAAAGCAACAAATATCCAAACTGAGAGAGTGCGACGATTTACCAGCTGAGAAGGAGATTGCACAACTCTTAGAGATCACAAGGGAATTGGAAAAAGCCGTCGCCATTCTTCTAAGATATCAGAGAAAAACAATACGACTGTAGTGTAATGTCGTATGTAAAAAAGAAATCGGGTGAAGTCGTCTTTGTGGCCGACGAGATTTGTACAACGACTTCGGACTCATCTTACGCGCCAGTTTGTACCGCTCACTTAATCCAACGGTTGAGAATCATTAGCAGTCCAACCACGTACGGCCAATCAATACTCTCCGCGTGTTCGTTGAGTGCATTGTTCAACCTCTAAGTCGGAGAAAGGAAAATCACGCCATCGACATCTGACAAAAATAGGAAGCAATACATCCGTTTTCCCCTACGTTTCTCAGGTTCATTTGTTGTTTTCCTAAACTGTTTCTAATTTTAAGGATCTGTGCCTCGTATTTGACAGGAATTATTCTTTCATGCGCTTGAAATCAATTTGCTTTCGCCAGCGAGATTCGATTTGCTCGCTTGAGATCAAATCGCTTTTTTCCATCGAGATTCTGTTTGTTTCTTCCTTTCCCTTGCGCAAATTTCACCAGTTTATCACTTAGGGCCTATAGATTCGTGGATTCTGGCAATTGTGATCTAGGATTAGGATCGGAGTTGGGAAGGTGGGATCTTTGAGTTGATTTAGAATTTTCTTCTTCTTGTAGGAAATAGCGGTAGCATATTGATCTGTATTTTAGGACTTTCTAGCGACTTGTTATTTATAGTTTCTTACAATTATCAATCAAGGTTGCATACACATATTTTTAGCTCTCCCTTTTGTGGGTTGTATGTGGGGATTGTTTCGGGCTTCTGTGAGATAGAAGTTGGATCGTCTTGTTTTATCTTGTCGAAGAATCATATAAGTTGATGATTTTTGGAAAACTATGGCCGCGGGTGCTGATTTTTCGCCGGTGTTCACTAACATGGAAAGCGGTTATAGTAATAAGGATAAAAGCAGAGAATGCATCGTGAAAGATGAAGCGTCAGAAAACTCCGAGGAATCCAAGCGAAATGCTAATCGTCGGCCGCCGAGGCATCTTTCAGTTGTGCGCCACTCGATCAGCACGCTTACGTTACTCTCACCATCAGATACTGTGAGTAGAAGAAGTTATCAATGTCCTTGATTGATCATGTTCCATTACCAACTTGCCTTTTCCATTGTATAGAAGCTTTAGTTACCTTATTCTGTCCAGAGATTTGTTCATTCGATCCTTGACTGTTTAGATATTTGAACTTTGCAATCGTTTTATTTCTCGTTCTTGGAACATAGAATGAATACAAACTAACAATTTTCTTGTTAATATTTTTGTAGGAATCTGAATATGGAGCTGTTGGAATCGAATCACCATCCGATGTAATATCTAACTTTCTCCCAGTCTTCAGATCTGGGAGCTGGGTTGAGAAAGGACCTAAACAGTACATGGAGGATGAGCATATCTGCATAGATAACCTCATCCAACATTTCGGCGATAAAGCTACGAGTTTATCTTCACCTGGCGCATTCTATGGGGTGTGTGAACTTATAAATGTCTTGATCTCATTGGACATATTACTTTTTTTTCTGATATAACCCATCAAGAAAATGATCTTATTGGCAGGTTTTCGATGGTCATGGGGGCACAGATGCAGCATCGTTCGTCAAGAACAACATTCTCAAGTTCATAATCGAAGATACCCTTTTCCCTAATAGTCCAGAAAAGGCAATCAAGAACGCATTTCTCAAATCTGATTACGCCTTCGCCGATGATTCCTCGCTCGACATATCCTCAGGCACCACAGCCTTGACTGCATTCATATCTGGCCGGTAAGATGTTCAGGAAATCTCCTTCATTCCTCGCTTCACAATCCCTTTAAATATTTTCTTGCTGAACAAAATTTTGTCTTCCCTCAGATCAATGATAATCGCTAACGCCGGAGACTGCAGAGCTGTACTAGGAAAGCGTGGAAGAGCCATCGAAATGTCCAAAGACCACAAACCCAACTACACCTCAGAAAGGCTCAGAATCGAAAAGCTGGGAGGAGTGATATACGACGGTTACCTCAACGGTCAGCTCTCTGTGTCACGTGCCTTGGGAGATTGGCACATGAAGGGCTCAAAAGGGTCGGCCTGCCCATTGAGCGCTGAGCCCGAATTGCAAGAAACGCTGCTGACGGAAGAAGACGAGTTCTTAATCATGGGATGCGATGGATTATGGGATGTAATGAGCAGCCAATGCGCAGTCACACTTGCGAGGAAAGAGCTGATGCTGCACAACGATCCCGAGAGGTGCTCGAGGGAGTTAGTTAGGGAAGCTTTGAAGCGAAACACTTGCGATAACTTAACCGTGGTTGTGATATGCTTCTCTTCGGAGCCTCCGCCGCGCATCGAAGTTGCTCCTAGTCGGGTTCGGAGGAGCATTTCGGCGGAAGGGTTGAATCTTCTGAAAGGTGCTTTGGATGGTAATTGAAGTGGTTTTATTTAAGTGAAAAGGTGTCTTGCATTTCGTTTCTTCCCACGATTCTGTGTTTTTTTTTTGTTCTTAGTCTTGTATGTCTTTGAGAGATAGTGCTGGTGTTGTATTACTTTGATGTAAGGGTAAGTTTTGTTTGTCCCATTCCTTATGTATGTATATATAGAGGCTAGAGCTCTGATTAATCTTTCATTTCAGTTCATTTTAGAGTATCGTTTATGGTTCGGTTGAATATGGAGTTGAACGGTTCGATATTGCAATTTTCTAAGAAAATGTTGTTTCTCGATCGAGTCCCTAACTTTTTCATATATTTTACAATCGGTCCCTGGTTATTTTTTCCGTACGGGCCGATATCGATCGTATGGCCCAAAAACCCATCCAAAAGCTTTTCCATATCCCGCCTATATCCGCCAAAAACCCTCTCTACATTTTCACGATTTGAAAGAGAGCCACTTTCAGTTCTCCAAGCAAGGGTATTTAAAACGTATCTTCTCCTTCAAATCGAGGAGTATCGCGAAGGCGTTTTTGGAGAAAGGAGGCAAACTAACCCTAAATCTACCGTGCGACGCTGCTAGATGTGAGTGTTACTGTTAATATATGTATCGCCTCTCGTCCGTTTGATCGTCTCGCTTGTTTTATGCGTTTATTTCTTATCGAATTCAACTATTCAGATTGTGTTTCTTTTATTTTGTGCTCATATTAGTTGTTTCAGATATGCGAGGAGGAAAAACGAAAACCGACAATAGGTGAGTGATGTTTCTCTATCTCTGTTCTCGGTGATTTTTGTGCTTGCGTGATTGCTGTTTCGTTGTTTGAAGCTGCTTCGGTTAAATTTTCTGCATCTGATTTTTTGTATGAATGTAATAATTGAGCAGTACCTAAAAACTCATATCTGAATGTTTACGCTCGTTTTACCGCTGTATCTTTTGTTTGTGAATTTTTTAGTTCCAGCTATTTATTCTCCTTGTTATTCTGCAGAAATTTTATTAATCGCTAATTCATTATCAGTAGGATAGAAGCAAGGAGCTATCTTTCACTATCTGTTATCTCAATCTAGAAGATGTCCGTTCTTTAAAAATTGTCAATGGTTAGTTTGTAGTTATTGCTCTGTGAATGAGAAACTTGATTATCTGCATGAATTTCATTTGTACCTGTTCCTTCTGTTCCTTTTTTCAAAATTTCTGGATTGGTACGTACTATTTGCTTTCTGGATTTTTGTTTATATTGCCGTCTATTCAATATTTGTAAGCCCAAGAGTCATTTGTCATTGCAAATAGGCTTGCTCCTAAAGGAAAGGTGGGAAAGAAGGAGAAGAAAGCAAAGGACCCAAACAAACCGAAGAGGCCTCCTAGTGCTTTCTTTGTTTTCATGTATGTAGCTCTCTTGCTATTCCACTAAGTCCATTAATCTTTTCGGTCAACTCTCATACCCCATTCATCACTACAGGGAGGGCTTCAGAAAACAATTCAAGGAGGAGAATCCCGCGAACAAATCCGTCGCTGCAGTACTACTCTCTTTCTTCAAATCATATCCCTTTTCATAACAGTATGATTGCTCTTTTCTATTTTCAATGCTGTCATCTGCAATGAACATAGGTTGGTAAAGCTGGTGGCGAGAAGTGGAAGTCCATGAGTGATGAGGTATACCAAGTTTCATTACCTGACATTGCAATTGCTATAGGCTAACTAACTAACTGCACAATACCGTAAAATGTCAGGAGAAAGCGCCTTTTGTAGCTACTGCTGAGAAGAGGAAGGACGAATACGGACGGAAAATGGAAGCATACAACAGAAAATTGGTAATGCAGGACTCTTTTACATACTACATACTAGTTATTCCTAGCCTTATCATTATTCTTCTATCTTTGACTTTAATGCATCTGAGAACTTGTTATAGGCTGGAGATGGTGATGATGAGTCCGACAAGTCGAAGTCGGAGATCAACGACGAGGATGGCAGTGGAGAGGTGTGTTTCCCTTTGTTATGCGTACTTGTGTAATAATTACTATCAATTACACTAACCCATTGGAACCTTGGTGACGAGGGTTTTTGTCCAATTTCTTGCAGGAGGATGATGATTGAGTAATCGCTATTCCCATTGGAGGAGGCTTTGGTTTCTTGACATCGATATTTGTTACTGTTCCTAAGTCCACATGTAGGATTTAATCATTTCAGTTTCTTGCAGCTGTTTCGGCGAATTATGATCTTTACTATAATATGGGATTCTAGGGTCTACTTTGTTCTTGAGATTTGATCCCTTTGCTTTAATCGATTATATTAGCATTTTCTATAATATAATGCGATACATTTTCAATTAACCATACTTTCCCTCGATAATTATGAACTTGAACTCAATAATCACCAACTTAAGTCAAGCTGCTGGGTCGAATTGGTGAACCGCTCGACTCGTCTTTTACGCTACATTTATTTGTAAGGTTGTTTTGTTTCATCAAAAGTAACTTTAATAAATAGGGATAGATAAAGAAAAAGAAAAGGAAAGAGACGACGTCGTTTTATGTTCTCACCTAATAGAAGACATATCTATCGACACAAACTCACACGCCTCTTCACAGAACTCTCACCGAAACCAAACGGCGGACACAAGCAACGTATTTACTTTATATTTTAGCCACCGAGGAAAAAAACAAAAATATCGATACAAAACTGAGAAAGAAACACACTACTACCAATAATTTTTTATTGTTAATTTATAAATAAGATAGAAGGAGGAGAACGGAGACCAGGCGGTGGGGGCATAGAAGATGAACAGAGGGAAGAAACGAAAGGGCCGTCCTCCGAAGAACAAGGTCCTGATTTCAGAGGACGCCCCTGATAAACCCTCGATCGCCGATTCGACCCCCTTGAACCGTCGATCTGGTCGTCGGAACCCTAGTCAGTCTCAATTGCACAGCGAAGACGATTATGAATTCGAGGATGACGACGATGAGAGGATGGAGAAGAAGGTGAAATTGGTGGTGCGGTTGCCCAATGAATCGGAGGAGAAGGCGAATGAAAAGGTGAGGAATTTGGGTTCCGAGGATGCGGGAGTGATTAAGAAGATGAGGATTAGTGGATCTGAAGAAGACTTTCTGGATCAGGTTTGTTCTTTTGCTTTCTGAGGTTTTTTTTGTGAGTGCTAATTAGATGGAAAATTCAAGGGATGTTGTGGGTTTTGAATTACTCGTGAAAAGAAATGAGCTTTTGCAATTTTTTTTGCCTTGTTAGTTAGGTGTGATTTGATGATTTCAGGCGGGTTTGGTCCGTTTATTTTTGTTTTGCTGCGCGAAGTTTGATTTTTGTTTGCTGAAGATTTATGGTATTTGTTGCATGGTTGAGTTTTAGATTGAAATATCCTGGTTTAGATTGTGGGTTCCTATTTTAGCACTGAAACATGAATAATTTGAAAAAGTTTTGTGATTTTGGAAGGGCCTTTTGTTTTGGATTTCGAGCGAAAAAGAATAGTAGATTAACGTCTCTTTTTGGTTTTATTTTCTCTTTTTACTGACTTGGGAATATTAGATAAGGCTGTGCTTGGTGGAGTGTGTTTTGACTTAGTCTAGAGTATATTGGAACAATAACTAATATAAACATTTTTGGTTTAAATGATCTTATTTTCAATCTTTTGTTCTTGTTAATTATGTCTAAATTGGCTGCATGCTCTTGTATATATTTTCTTTCTATGTATTCTGTTCTAAAAAATTTACTTTTCCTTGTAGATTGGTCGAAATTCAGTACAAGAGTATGATGTTTGAATTGATAAAACTGGAAAATAGATCATTTATGACGAAAGGCGTTGAAGTAGTTTGTTGTTCCGATATGGTCTTGACTTGGTCGAAACACGCAAGCCACTTGCATGCTTACCTTGGAACTCATTTCTGCTTTCTGTCAGTAATTGCTGAGTCAAGAAAAGAGTTAATCATTTTTCGTTACTTGAATCGGTTATTTGTTATGTGAGGTTGCTGGCACTGTTGTCATATTCAACCGTACATCTTGCTTTTGTTTGTGTTGGTTAATTAATTCGCTGTTATTCTTGATAAGGTTTGTTTGAATCTTATATAAATTATGGTATTTTTAGGAAACAAAGTTTGCAGAAGCTGCTGCCGATGCTTCTCTACGTGGTTTGCATCATTGCCTTTGTTGAAGACAGATTACATTTCAAACATTATCTCTCATATATATTTTGCATGTTTCTTGAGCTGATATGATTATTTTTTGTGGATAGGGTCACGTTTGGAGTCCAATTCTACAACTCCTTTGCCAGATAGGAAGTTGTTGATATTTATTCTTGACAGGCTTCAAAAGTACGCATTTTTCCTTCTACGTTCCCCATAGCTTCCAAATCTAATTTCATTTGTGTCTCGTGCATTTATTTTCATTGTTAAGACTTCCTCTATTTGTGAGATTGAGCTTTTCGAATATAAATGCAGGAAAGACACTTATGGAGTATTTGCCAAGCCTGTGGATCCTGAGGAGGTGACGACATCTTCATAGATTATGACATTAAATTCTGCATTCTCACAAGCTGATACAGTTTTTGTCTTGCAGCTCCCTGATTATTTCGAGGTTATTGAAAAACCAATGGATTTCGAAACTGTGAGGAAGAAGCTGAGCAGTGGAGCTTATAGTAACTTGGAAGAGCTTGAGGTTAGCATTCAATTTGTGTTTCTTCCAGTAAGATTGATTGTCATCTATATGTTGGAGCTAACCATTATTTCTATGCACCTAATTTCAGGCCGATGTATTTTTGATCTGCTCAAACGCCATGCAGTATAATTCTCCAGATACTATCTACTATCGGCAGGTTTGCCTGGTTCTTCTATGCTTTTATTTCCTTGTATTTTACCGTTTTTGTACTAACATTAGGCGCTCCATCTCAGGCCCGAACGATACAAGACCTTGCGAAGCGGGACTTTGAAAATCTGAAGCACGAAGGCGAAGATGGCGAACCACAGCCCAAGGTCGTGAGGAGAGGCAGACCGCCGAGCAACAAAAACAAGAACAAAATCGTCGAAGAGAATCCAATCGAATCTTCATCAGTAGCAGCAGCAGATCGTGTGGGCCCCGAGCTTTCCTCTGGTGCAGCAGATGATAAAGCAACCGAGGCTGGCGCTTACAATCTAAGAAAGGCATCCACACCATACAAATTTCAGCTCGCCGACCCTTTCACATCTTCTTCACGGTCGAGATTTGGCGAGAATCACACTGAGTGGACTTCTGACTGGAGCGATTTTCCAGGTCTGTTTTATGTTGATTATCAAAGTATTGTTTGTGTGTTTTCTTGCAAGAGTATTCAACTATTATTACTGTTTGACATCTCAGCACATATTCTGAGAGCTGATATGAAGTATGGTAAGAAGAATTTCACAGTAGATGAGAATCGGCGTGATACCTACAGACCATTGAATCCACCTTCTTCGGGCAGCAACTCAACTGTTCCCTCTAATAATGTTGGAGATTTAAGGCGATTGGTGCCGGTACGTATAGTTATTATTATTATTATAAGAAGACGCACTATTCCTATTCGTTAATCCTTCGATCTTAAATGAGTTTGATTTGATGTCTTAACATGTTAAAATTAGAGGAGACAAATTAGTTGGCCATTAACAAACACCTCTTTATGAACTAACAGATAGGTCTTCAAGATCCCCTTGCTTACGCCAGAAGCTTGGCTCGATTTGCAGCAAATCTTGGGCCCACAGCTTGGAAAATCGCATCGAAGAAAATCGAGTGCGTTTTACCTCCTGGGATGAAATATGGCCCGGGCTGGGTGGGTGAGAGCCCCACTGCAGACGCCCAACCATATCCCTTCTCAGCCGAGAAGAAAATATCGCCGTCAAATATTATTGCGACTCCACCAACTTGCGATTCAATTTCTGCCAAAACCCACGACAAAATGGTTGGAGGCGTGAGAGAAATGAACCATCGAATAGACGGGGTAGGAAAAGGCAGAGATCCATCTTCTTGGAGAAGTCAGCTATTGGCTCACCAGCAAAATCTCACGAACCAAAGCCATCCGTATAATAACGGTTTTAGTCCAATGCTTGGGCATAACAGCAGCGGTTTATCTATACCGAGCAACCCAAGAATGCCCTTTCAGGGACGTTCAGCTTCAGGACTCTGTGTTCCTCAGATGGTAGGAAATAAATCCGTGAAAGAAGAAGCTGAGGATGCTCCCATGTTGCAAGAAGATACACCACTTGCAAGTCAAGCAGGTGAAGGTAGTACTACTACTGTTGATATTGCTGATTCTCATGGTGGAGCAAGAAATTTAGGCAACGCTGTGTGGAAATCATCCCCGACTCAGCTGCGCAATGACAATGTTGCCCCTCCGCCAGACCTAAATGTTAGAATCCCCGCAAGTTCACCGAGTTCGTCCAGTCTGCAAATTGGTTCCCCTCCTCAACAACCCGATTTGGCACTACAGCTTTGAGGTTCGATTTCGAATAATGATGACGGTGAATTTTCGATTTTTTTTCTTTTCTTTTTGATGCAGCTTGTGACGAATTATCGGTTCTTTTGGGGTCCTTAACTAACAATAGAGAAGGCACATGGTGAAATAGGAGCTCTCTTCTGGTAACTTTTGAGCTTAGGGAAGTTTGTATACTTCACTTGTATTTAATTCTTAGGTTAAAGATCGAAATGAAGTTTAGTATTTTTAATGTTTATGGTGACAGAAAAATATGATGTAACCCTGTTGTTTTTCTTTTCTTGTTTTTTTTCGAAACGATGATTCTTGGTTATGCATTGGTTAATATAATAATCGTATGATAAATACGATGACAGTACTTTGGATCCACTAAGGATATAGATTTGCAGATTAACTAAATATATAAACATATGATTTCATGTGGGATCATACTTCTGCTGGCAATTTCTCATCATCCATTATCAGTTCTCAATAATTTGGTCTCGTCCTTGTCTTTATAATGATTTTCTTTTCTTTTTTTTCTCTTGTATGTTGTCACGGTTGATCACAAGGGCAACTAATTCTTTTGTTTGCTAGCTTGACTTCTTATTGAATCTTTTATGACATATGTGGTTCCATTGTAATAACATGTATGAGGGCCCAAGTTTAATCAAATCATCCTTTATCAAGACACTAATTTAAATATTCCCTATATTGTGGTGAATAATGATAGGACAATTACGATTTTTAGCGATTTATACTTGTCACATCTAATGAAATGGAATGAACAATAATTATTTCGAAATGGATGGATGAGACTTACAGCTGGTGCTTTCCATTATATTAAAATAATGTAATTTGATATAACTCATCATAATGGTTCTTTTTTTATATATAAGGATGCAATAGATCCCAACATTCTCCATGTGAACATGCCCAAATCTAGCTCCACCTCTTTTTTTCTTACCCTATGTCCGAAATAATCTGATATGAATAAGGAAATTAAAATACTAATAATAGTAATTGTTATAATAATAATATAATCTTAAATATAGCTAAACCCCACTAATAGTTATTACATAAATCTTCTGATGACTGCTTTAATAGCATTTACTGGCCAATAAAAAACTCACCTTTACTTTACACACATTAGGCAAAAAACAACCAAAGATACAAAACTTTTTAACTTTTGATAAATAGTAATTGCAATACAACACATTATTACCGTTGAGGATGGCGATGAAAGAGGTAATGGGCCAAGGCAAGTAAAGAGATGAGATAAAATCGGCTTAATTAATTACTACTGTTGAAATGAAAATAGAAAAAGAAAAAAATATATATTCCGATTATTTATCACAATTCATGGTCTAAAGAAAGAAGACCCATAAAATTCTGTGCTCGTCTTTATGTTGATAATTTACAGCCTCTGACGTATCAAGTCTTAATCTTTTTTCTCTTTCCTTCTATTAATTTCTCATGATTATAAAATTTTGTACCTGCGTATGCATTCTTTGTCATCTGTGGTTGTAGAAACATTGAATGCGTACATGTTTCTAATCTCCTGGGATTAGGGTTCAAGAATAAGAAGAGGGAACGTCTCTCTGTTCTCTCTTTTACATTATTATTCTATGGTGAATTTGTCTCCGATTTTTTTCTGGCGTTTCTCTGTTTTCGCGACGAGTTGCTTACAGATAATGGGTTCTGATTTGAATGGCTGGATTTTGAGTTCTCTCAGCTGTGATTTTTAGCTCAGAGAAAAGAAAAGACGATTCTTGAAAGAGTAACTTCGTGGGAGGAAGGAAAGCCTTCTCCTTTTCCCCATTTTTCTTTTCAATTCGAAAAAAGAAAAGAAAAGAAAAGAAAGGTGAGGGGGTTGCATGATAGCTATGAGCTGCTTTTCTTGCATGAGCTCTCGGAACTGCGATGAAGCTGCGGTCCCAAAACCGCTCGATTCATCAGGTAAGAGATACATCTTTAGCTTTTGCTCTGTTTTTTTTTCGATATTTGTTTGTATATTTGTTGAGACGTTGGTACTTCTCTGCATTTAACATTCATCTACTCTGTTTTTCTTTTCCGTGTTTGCAGACGTTAAGAAGGCGAAAAACCCAGAAATAACGAACGCCAACGAACGCCACTCAGCAAAGGAAAATCCAGCGGTGGCAAAGAGCTTCGCCTTCAAAGAACTCGCCGTTGCCACACAGAATTTCAGAGAGGCGAATTTGATCGGCAAAGGTGGCTTTGGAAGCGTTTACAGAGGATTTTTACCCAATGGAATGGTGAGCTTTAAGCTTTTTTGTTTTCCTCCTCTTAACATTTTAAGCTTTTGTGGGTCTTTAACCATTCGAAAAACTCAATCCAAGAATGTAATAAAGCTGCAATCTTTATCCCTTACATCATCACGTCACATTACATTCCATCTTCTTACAGTTTGTAGCAGTGAAGCAGCTCAACCTCGAAGGCCTCCAAGGAAACCAAGAATTCATCATCGAAGTCCTAATCTTAAGCCTTTTTCGCCACCCAAACCTCGTCAACTTAATCGGTTATTGCACAGATGGCGATCAGAGGCTACTCGTCTACGAATTCATGCCCTTGGGCAGCCTTGAAATCCATCTTTTCGGTAAAAATCAAAGGCCAATGTTCTTCAACCTCTTTCGACTCTAATCCTATTACACGTTTTCTTGTTACACAGATTTGGAGCCTGACAGAAAGCCACTGAGCTGGCGAACGAGGATGAAGATAGCCCTCGGTGCAGCACGCGGGCTCGAATACCTCCACTGCACCGCCGACCCGCCCGTCATATACAGAGACCTGAAATCGTCCAACATATTGCTCGACGAAGAATTCAACGTAAAGCTCTCCGATTTCGGGCTTGCCAAGCTTGGGCCCGTGGGCGATAAGACCCATGTTTCGACCCGAGTCATGGGCACATACGGCTACTGTGCGCCTGAGTATGCAATGAGTGGAAAGCTAACCTTAAAGTCAGACATTTACAGCTTGGGCGTCGTTCTATTGGAGCTAATCAGTGGCCGAAAGGCCATAGATGCTTCCAAGAAACCTGGCGAGCAGAATTTAGTCGTATGGGTCGGTTAAATTTCTTGGGCTTTTTTTATGTGTATGTATAATCAATCTTGGGATCGGCTTTTGGTGAATCTGATTTTAGGGTTTTTGTTGGGTGGGCAGGCTCGGCCTTTTCTTGGGGAGAGGGCTAAGTATGCTGAGATGGTGGACCCACGGCTGGAGCGGCGGTTCACGGCGAAGAGTTTGAACCAAGTGGTGGCGATCACGGCGATGTGCTTGCAAGAGCAGGCGGCGTTTCGGCCGCTGATTAAGGATATTGTGATGGCGCTAGAGTACATTGTTTCTCAGTTGGATGGGTCACGCGCCGGCAGCAGAAATCATAGTCGGGCGCCGTCTTCGCCGAGTCAGGTGGAGGTTAACGTCGCCGATCATAGGAGGCGTTCTTGATTGGAAAAACTTTTTTTTTTTTTATCAAAGGAAAAAAGGAAAGTGGATATATCATTTTTTTTTCGGATAAAAAAGTGGATATATCATTGTTTTAAGTAAGAACTCGTTTTTTGGAAAAAAAAAAGTAAGAACTTTGGACTTTTTTGTATGTAGGTTAAGTTTTATTGTAAATGGTTGTAGTTTTAGTTGGGCTTTGTTGCTTATATTTATCTTTCGGTTTTATTCATTGTGTTACGAACAACACAATAGATTGCGAGATCGCTGCGTAAGCACAGTCAACAGGGTTGGGATCCTCTATTCCACTTTCTGTATTTCACTCCGTATTCCAACGAACGAAAATCGTTACACCTCCCCCGACAAGTGTTAAAACACACATAAACATCATTATACATATGAATTTCATTACAACAAGTGTTTAAACAAAAAAACCTCATTATTATGTATTTTTCTAATATCAAAAGCTTTCGTAAATTAAGTAAGAACTCGTTTTTTGGAAAAAAAAAAAAAAGTAAGAACTTTGGACTTTTTTGTATGTAGAGTTTTATTGTAAATGGTTGTAGTTTTAGTTGGGCTTTGTTGCTTATATTTATCCTTCGGTTTTATGCATTTTGTGTTATGAAACAACAAGCTAAAAGATTTCGGGAGTTATTTTTTTCCTTAAAATTGTTATTGATTAATCTTTGTGAAGTTATTAGTATTACTAAGGTGGACTTCAGTTGGGTTGATGTGAAAAGTCAATGTTTGTACTGTACTAAATCATTGAAGAGGTCAAAAGAAAGTGCCGGCCAATGCTTCGTCACGAATTGGCTTCTACTGAAATATATAGACAAATCTATATGTATTATATATATTAGTAACGAAGCTTGTCGATGAAGTGAAAGAGACCAATAACAAATAATGCCTACAAAAGACAAGCTGCTCTTTTGAACGGTAGATATGTTATGCTATTTGCAAATTCCTATATAAAAAATTAATTTGCATCATAGATTTATGCTCCGTAACTAAATATATAAACACACATCTGTTTCCTCATTTCTTCTCCCCACTTTTCCCAGAAACTCTCAGCTGCTCAAATCCGATATATGGTAATAAGAAGATATAATCTGTTAAGAAAATTATTCGAGAACAAAGAATGGGCTGCTGCTGGGCTAAGCCAATTGATCACGTTCCTACGACGAATAGCATAAACCAAAGCTCGACGGCGGAGTAGGCTTTTCTAGTCACGGGCACTTCTCCGGCGGCTGTAGACGGCGGTGGTTCGACGGCGGAGGAGGGAAGGATCATCACACCAAAATTGAAGATGTTCACCTTGCGAGAGCTGAGAAGGGCCACCAGAAATTTCAGACAGGATTCTGTGCTCGGCCGAGGTGGGTTCGGCACCGTGTACAAAGGCTGGGTCTCCGAGGAAACCCTAGCGCCGTCGAGGGCCGCCGGCGTCGGAATGGCCGTCGCCGTCAAGAAGTCTATCCCGGGCGGCGAACAGGGTTTCAGAGAATGGCAGGTAATAAGCCTACGTTTTTATATTCATGTATTTTTATTTCTATTTTTATTTATCTTTTGTATATATATTTGTGATTTTGCAGGCGGAGATAAAGTTCTTGGGGAAGTTCAGTCATCCCAACCTTGTTAAGTTATTGAGCTATTGCTGGGGAGAAAATGAATACTACCTTGTCTACGAGTACATGCAGAAGGGAAGCTTGGAAACTCATCTTTTCTCAAGTGAATCACTAAATAAACATTATGCACAAACAATACATTTAAAATATTTTTCAATCTTATATTTCCTCTAATAATATTCCATGTAGAGTGTGAAGCCGAAGCAATTCGATGGGATGAAAGGATTAAAATAGCCATTGGAGCAGCTCGTGGACTCTCTTTCTTGCACACAACTGAGAAAAATGTCATCTTTAGGGACTTCAAAGCATCCAACATTTTGCTTGACGCCGTCAGTTACATTATACCAAATATATTCTTAATAAAATGATGATCTATTGATCGTATTATTATCATAATCTGTTATTGTGCTTAATTTTTATATAGAATTTCAATGCAAAGTTGTCCGATTTTGGACTAGCCAAGTTAGGCCCCGTTGACGGCAAATCGCACGTAACGACTATGGCCATGGGTACTTACGGATATGCTGCCCTGAATACATGGCTACAGGTAATAATAATACTCTAATTCAAAATGTAATATTAGCTTAAATAAAAAACGAGAGAAATACATAATTTAAAAAAAAAAATAAAAAATAGGCCATTTATACGTGAAGAGCGACGTGTATGGGTTTTGGAGTGGTGTTGCTGGAGCTGTTAACGGGTCTGCCCGTGCTGGATCTGACCCGACCCAGCGAGCAAGTAAATTTAGTGGATTGGGTCAAGCCCTATTTACCAGACAAGAAGAAACTGAGAAAGATAATTGATCAAGAAGTTAATGGGTCGGTACCCACCGAAGGCTTCGTGGGCCGTGGCTCAACTCGTATTGGAATGTACCGACCGGAATCGAAAGAACAGGCCGGATATGGAGCGGGTACTGGAGACTCTGACCCGTATCCGTACGATGAAGCGCTGAAAGCAAGCAGCCTTTGGTTAAAATTGCACATGTAATAATATAGTATATAGCTTCTTCATCATGTAAAAATACTTGTAGACAAAATATTGATATCATAAGAGGGCATGCAAGAGTAAAACATATTATTATAAGACAAATCATCATTATTTTAACAACGGAAATATAACAGTAACCACACACCTTAATTTATTATTAGTTATTAACACCAAAAAAGTTATTAAAAGCGACAACAAAGACTTTTTTTTTGTCTCCCCCAGCAATTTGCCAAACTCTCTCTCTTTGTCTTACAGCTGTGGCCTAACGTTAAGGCGCGAGGCAAGCTTCTGGCCCAGAGACTTGTCGGCCTAAAACACAAACAGTCGAAACTCGAAACAGTTGATGAAGATAGAAAGAGAACACAAATTACTACTAATATGAAATTTCTAAGGAGTAACAATATAGCTGTTGTTCGTACCTGAGTCCAGTATGAAACCCATATACCGCGAATTTCGTGGGTGAGTCGTGGGTCGGATAAAGCCTCGACCCATCTGCGAATAAACCTCTCTTGCCTATGCATTACAAGCACGAATTAGTTACGAAGAAAGGAGTTCAGTTAGATTATAGATCCATTCTTGTTATAACGTTAATGGTGAGAAAGAAAGGCGGCGTGGTGGTACCTGTCCGACGCCCAGGAACGGTAGCGTTCGCCGGGCTGCTTGAAGTTATTCTCCTTCTCAATGCAGATCTAAGTTCACATGAATCAAGACAGTTGCGTTCATTACCAAAATCATAAGCCAAACGTATCTCAAGATTCAAGTTTTCAATAGAGGAAATATTGGGCTTTCTTGTCATTGCATGAAATGAGTGAAACTAAATCGACATACCTTGTCACGCTTCCCTGTCAAGTTAACAGGTGGAATCGGGTACCTCTCAGCATGGCGACATGGATCATACCTCGAAGGGAAGTAGTTCACCTAAGGAGATATGTAAGAAAATAGGATCATGTAAAATCTGAATAGATAACTACACAATGAGCTGGTCTGAGACGTGTTCGACATGTTGTTTACCTCCTCATCCCTGTGCATGAAGTTCATGAAACCCTCATGGTGATTGTTGTGGTGGGCACATTTGGGAGCATTAACAGGGAGCTGCAAATAGTTCGGTCCCAAACGGTGCCTCTGAGTATCAGAGTAAGAAAAGATCCTAGTTTGGAGCAGCTTATCATCAGAGTAGTAAATCCCAGGAACCACAATCGCAGGGCAGAATGCCAGCTGCTCATTCTCAGCAAAGAAGTTATCGATGTTCTTGTTAAGCACCAAACGACCCACGGGCTGAAGGGGCAGAACGTCCTCGGGCCAAGTCTTGGTCACGTCGAGCGGGTCAAAGTCAAACCTATCCTCGTGGAGGGGATCCATGACCTGAATGAACAGCTTCCACTCGGGGTAATTCCCAGCTGCTATCGAATCGTAGAGATCTTGAGTGGCGTGGCTATGGTTGGCTCCGCCGACCTTTACACAGTCATCTTCCAAGAGGCACTTGACTTCGCAAGTGGGCTTCCAATGGAACTTCACATAGTGAACTTTCCCTGCTTTGTTGATGAGCGTGTATGTGTTCACGCCAGAGCCCTCCATGTGCCTGTAGTCCTGAGGAACGCCGAGATCGTCGAACAGAAACGTGAACATGTGTAGGCTCTCGGGATGGTGGGAGAAGAAGTCGACGATTCTCCAGTTTTCTTGGATGTGTGACTTTGGGTTCGGCTTCAAGGCGTGGACCATGTCTGGGAACTTCATCCCATCGCGGATGAAGAAGACGGGGAAGTTGTTTCCAACCAAATCAAAGTTACCCTGGCGATGACCCATTGCAAGAATCATTACAAACAACCCAAGAAACCATTACAAAAACTCAAGATGCATCATACAAGAGAAGATAAGACAAAGAGTTACCTCTCTTGTGTAGAACTTGACAGCGAAACCTCTGGGGTCTCTGAGAGTCTCGGGGCTTCCACGTTCATGGATGACAGTGGAGAACCGGACAATAACAGGCGTCTGAACGCCAGGCGAGCGAAGGAAATCAGCGCAGGTGAGGTTGGAAACGTCATGAGTGACTTCGAAGAACCCCTTAGCGCTAGCTCCCCTAGCATGGACGACACGTTCTGGGATCCTCTCGCGGTCAAAATTTGCTAGCTTCTCTACCAAATGGTAATCCTCGAGAAGGATCGGGCCTGCATAATGTTGGATTTTACGGTGAAATATTGAGATAAAAGATCGCAAAGTAACATACAATCGTATAGGCTATATAAAGGCATGGTGATACCTCTTGTTCCTACAGTCAATGAGTTGTTGTTATTCCACACTGGAGCTCCAGTGTTTGTTGTCATAAAAGGTGAATTGAAAGCACTCGATGGACGGTACTGCAAACATCATCATGTACCCAAATTAGAATCCAGGCAATTGAAAGAACACAAAATACAAGAATTTTCTAGCATGATTAGGAGCGGAGGAAACGGCGTGCGGCCAAAAACAAATCAACCTCCAAGAAAATCATACATATCATATCATTTGATAGATAGTAACGATCTTCGGAGATTCAGAGGCTTAGCATCTAAAATATTTTCCGCACAACCATACCACAACCATCGAATACCGATATTCTTCCACCACGGTGCATTCGATAATAATCATTAAGTTCATAGCTTAACCAGCTTAATAACTTGAAGCGACAACAATAATCAGTAATCACCAACATAAACGACACAAAATATCATAATACGAAGCAATAGGAATCGAACACATCTTCTAAGTTCAATCATCAAAGAAGAAGCGAATAGAATATCGATGGAAAGAAGTCCACCTTGTAAGGATCCATTGCTAAGAGATTACAGAGAGATTTTCGCCGGGAAGAAGAGGGGGGACGTGTGGAGATGAGCTTCGGAGGGTATAAATAATAAGCTTAGAAATACTTATTAAGTTGGGCCCACACTGCTAGGAACAAAATATTATCCACAATAATTCGCGAAATTCATTGAGTTGAGATAAGCATTCTTAAGTTTTTCTTTTCCTTTTCTTTTTTCTACTAAAGCTTTTCATTTCAATAAAATGTAAATCAAGTATCATTTTATTTGATCTCGTGATTAATGAGAATTTCCATAACTAGGAATTTCAATAGCCTTTCGTTCTCTCTTTTGTGCGTATGATTTTTTTTCCAGAACGAATTAGGTAATTATCATCGGGTCTTTACACATAAATATCCCTCTGTAAAAAAACTTGTAATTTAGTACCATGTCAGCATTTTTTATACGTAGGTACCTAACAGAATAAATTTTTTGCAGATAGGTACCCGATCCGCCGTAGGTACGCCATACAACACATTTGAGTACCCTATATCAACGTATTGTGGTACGCAATACGTTTAGAAAATGGTACGTCGTATTAGCAATTTAGGTACGCCCTATTTACACATTAGGTACGCCGTACAAAAGCATTTAGGTACTCTATACCAACGTGTTATGGTACGCAGTGCACACACAGGAAGGTACGGCATGACCGAAGAGACTGGTACAAGTTAAATCGGGTACCTGTCTGTAAAAATCTCTGATATGGGTACTAATTTGTAAGTTTTTATTCAAATAGGTATTTATGTGTAGATACCCGATTATCAAATCATATCTTGTCTGCATAAATAAAAAAAAGTTTTATGTGGTTATCAATATCTGTATATAAAAGATAATAAATGAGGTTAAGGTTCCTTATCCAGTAATTTGGAGTTTACTAGGAATGGGCTTCGTCGCTTCGTGGCGGTAATGATCAGAACCGATAAGATAGTGCCACGTGTACACTAGCCTTGAGCCTTGCGATTCAGATGGAAATTGTGTTAAAGCTATTTTTGGACAGACTCTGAAGACAAGTGTGAACGCAGATTTACAATAAAAGATGCTTATTGATTAGCATCGAACATAGAGATAATTAATTATATTTTTTTATATATATACTAGGAAGGTAATAAATGATCCCAATTCCCAACTACGGATTAGTAAAGTATGCTCCAATGAATGATCAATAAGCCTAGTGATAGTGAATGACCTTCACTCTTCAGTGAATGTGGATCAATGTCTCCTTTGTAATCTTTAATTAACAAAAAAAAATAGAAAAACGAATTAACCGGGAAAAAAGAACAATCTTAGGATAGAATATGCACAATTAATATCAGTTAAATCTTAAAAGGAAAAAAGAAAAGAAGGCGTCGTGGCAGAACAAACTGTTCATCGCATAGGTTGACGATGCTCACTAGGTTGGACATGCAAGGGAAAGAGAAAGAGATTTGTTAAAATAAAAACGCAGCCTTTGCTCGGTTTCATATTTAGAACTAGAAGCATTGACCATTGCCATGATTCAACTCAACTGAGTGCGAGAGAAAAGAGGGAGGAGAGAGGAAGAGCCGTAATTTCTTTAAATGATCCCCATACCACCTACCAATCTCTCTTCACAGCTTGGAAGGTGAGTGCTCGTCGAGCTCAAGATTTGATTCCACATACTGGGCTATCGTTCTTGAATCTTGAATTTCTTTTTACCGTCGTGCATTCGGTAAAAGGTTTGTCTTTGTGTTTATATTCCCAGCCCTGCGATTTAATGACAAAAGGTTGGGTGGGTCATGGGTCACACGAGAATATCACGGTAGGTAATCGTCTGGAAATTTGAATGAAGTGAAGGTGTTTGTGAATACGAATCTAAAGCTACTATCATCCCACAAAAACTCTGATGAATTTACAGTACAATCCTAAGTTTGAGTGATAGCAACGCTGGTGTTTGAAACCAATTGGAGGGCCTGAAGTGTCGTAGACGAAAACATTATAGGAGAAGACCAAAGAGAAGTCTTGAAAGAGTAAGGCTTTTCTGAATCTTGGACTCTTACATTACTTGAAAGATCCATTCTTGAGTAGGAAAAATGTGGGCTGCCATCAGATTATTGGTCTTCAAGTTCATAGCCCCATCACAATGTTCTTCGATCGTTCTAATCCATTCTCGATTTTCTCAGTTCCTTGCGACGCCGAGCCTCTTGTTTCATCATCTCCTTCATATGATATACTTTAAAGGTCTTGCTTGAAGTGGCTTATAGCTTACATCGTCTGTGATCTTAACGCATCTTATTACAGGAAAATCGGCGCAGAATTGGCTACAAAAGAGCTGCAGACACCATCCCACAAAGTAACGTTTTATATCCATTCATTCGTTCGAAACTTTCCATCGATCGTTTCCATATCTTTACCTCTCCCTTGAAAAAACCGAGTGACACAACTGCTTGATAGGATCACAACAAAAGGCAAATCAATCACTATTATAACGAGCCAACGAAAAAAATAAAGCCACCATGGACGAAAACGACCTACACGCATTCTACAAAGAGATTGAATCGCTGAGCTGCGTACCACCAAACTACATGGAAACGCAGACGAACATCAATGCAAGGATGAGAAGGGTCCTCGTCGATTGGCTGATTAAGGTCCACTACACATACGAACTCGTGGAGGAGACGCTGTATCTGACCGTCCATGTCATCGATCGATTCCTAGCCGTACGATCGGTCACAAGGGATAAGCTTCAGCTCGTGGGGGCCACCGCCTTCCTCCTAGCATGCAAGTACAAGTACAAGGAGGTTTCTGCGCCCGCCGTGGGGAACTTCGTATGGGTCGCCGGCTCGATGGAAAAATCGCTTGAAATGGAGAGAGCGATGGCAAATGCGCTGAGCTTCAGCTTTTCCTTGCCGACGACTTATGTGTTCTTGCGACGATTCCTCGGAGATGCTCCGGCGGAAGAAAGCGTGAGTCTTTTGTCTTAAACTTGGGAACGTGTAAATGAATGAGAAAAAAGGAGGAACTTACTGATTTTTTAATGTGAAATGTGTAATAGCTGAAGATGGTTGCTTTCTTCATGGTAAGACCTCAGCCTAGTCGAGTACGAAATGCTGAGATTTGCGCCTTCTCTGTGGCGGCGGCTGCGCTTTTTACGGCTCGGTGTACTCTGAGCGGGCGTAGGCAGTGGGGTTGGGCGAGCAAGGAAAGCACGAGCTATAAAGAAGACCAGCTAATGTGCGTATAGTATGAGAAAGAATTTGAGTTGTATAAGTTGGATTTATAGCATGGCTAGTAAATGTCTTTTCTGGGCAGAGAATGTGCGAAGCACATGGTGGGCTTTCATCAGAAATTGGGGACGGGGAAACTTACGGGCGTGCAGACGAAGCACAGCACTTCGAAATATGGAAATGCTGCTAGAGTTCAGCCTGCTCATTTTCTCATGGATTGAATTGATTTTCTTCTACTTTTTTTTTTTTTTGCGTCGTTAAGCTTTGCAGTGATTTTGCTGCTTTGCTTGTACATTGTACATTCTTGGCCTTCTACATTCGTTCGTCTTTACTGTAATGAAATCCACGCTTTGGTGGAGTAATGGAGGAATAAAAAGGTGCAACTTTTTTTGTCAGATGGGACTCTGCTATTCTCCTTCCCAGGAAGATCCTATGTTCTTTATTTGATATATGCACTGCAGTGATGTTACAATGGTGCTATTTTACAAGACTGTTGTTACACAGCTAAAGCATATGTTTACGGTCTCAGTTAGCAAGAAGGCGAAAAACTTGCACGAGGTCAAGGAGTCCAATAAGATGGGTCCTGTAAAATAAGATTAGTGTATAAGTATTAACTACTGATGATAATACACGCTTTGCGATTGTTTCTGGTAAAAAAACCGCCGAGTAACCTCTTCGGAGGGTAATAGGACCATTTCGGTAGGGAATTCAATATCCGTGACAATGTCTTGATCTTCGACCTCTGCGTCTGTGAAAGTGAGCGCTCGCTGCAGCTTTCTAGGACAGAATACTTCGACCTCGACCATGTAAGAGGCGGTCACGGGCCTGTGGTCAGATAGTTTGAGCTCAGATCTCTTGTAGTTGACCAGCTTCATTCCCGGCCCGTAAGAGAGAATACGATCGCACCTGACGAACGGTGTAAGATTATCAAATATGAGGCAAACTTCTCAGAAACTGTAAATGGAGAGTAATAAGATACCATGCAGGCCTTCTCCTCCCAGCCTTAGGATCCTCTCCGTAATAAGATTCAGAGCTTATCTCGTATTTATACGTTGGGGCAAAGCGCAAGGTACCCTCACACCATCCATCGAATGCACGGCCTTTCTTAAGTTCCTTGATTAGCTGCCAGAGAAAGGGGTACCAAGGAACAGAGATTTAATATAACCTTTGCAGATAAGGACAGTAGCTAAGAATGAATAAACAATGGTTGTGGAGTCGAGAGAAGCTTAAAGCTTCCTACCTGATCTCGCTCAATTAGGTTGGACCAATCCTTTCTGGAAATTAGCTCTTTTGTTCGATCGTAAGGCATGTTTATCCGATAGTTCAGGTCGCCTAGCCATATAATTCTCCTGCACCACATGTGAGTTGCCACACCATTATATGAATGGAAACTGATGGAGACACGGATACGTTGTCTATCATTTCAAACTTAGGGGAAAAATAATGAAGCTCGTTGTATGATTAGATAGTGAACGATGTTGTAGTCTATCATATCATTTAAGTGATGGACTTGCCCACATGACAAGCCTTCTCATCTCATGTCCTAAAGCCACTTGTCGAAGAAGAAAAGAAGATTAGAGGTGCACTTACTCATGGTCATGAATTCTTCTAGGGAGCCCCAAAGAAGAGGAAGAGTGAAAACGAGTTCGTCGATGAATTTCTTGAACGTCGGCATTTCTCTTGATGGCATCTTGATCCTTTTCACCAGATGATAGATGGGTGCAAATGACACAGAAGAGCGTCTGATGTACAGACATGCTAACCGCTATCGATCCCTGTAAACCGAAAAAAAAAAGGATGATAGAAACCACCTTTTAGCCCACATGTTATACTTCATCAAAGATAGCAACCACCATTTTTGGTTTTTATAGAGCATATGAAGAACAAACCTTGTTGCCTATGTAGCCCATCACCCCAACTCCAACAGTAGACACGCTCAAGTTCTGTATGTGCTTACGCAAGCTCCTGCGGACCCATATGGTAAGAAGAATACCAACCATCTGCTTGCTTATTATCCTAACATATGCTGGCCTTCGCTTCCTGTTAATCAACGAGTCGAGGTTGACTTCTGCAAGTGCAGCAATGTCAGATCTCATCTGATGCGGACTATTCGTTGACGATTTGAAAGAATTGTAGGTCCTGAAAGATTTGGATGCTTTTGAAGATTTACACGAATCAAACGAATTGGACTTCTCAAATCCATGCTGAGGCAAAAGATTCAGCGCTGGTTCGGGCCAGCCTAAGCCTATCCTCTCCGTTCCGCTAAATGTTCTATTAAACTTCTTGAGCACATAGCTATTAGTTTTTACAGATTCCGGACTTGAGTCCTCAGTCCTCAAACAGTTCAGCCTATCCAGTTTATTGGGAGAAGAAGATTGCCTCGCGATCTGCTGATCCACTCCTAAATTTCCCAACTTGTCATCATCATAATAAACCGAATTATCATCACCGAGAGAACTCCGTCCTACATCAGTATCATCAGATTCAGTTATCGGGAAGATCTCATCCTCGAATTCACTGTCAGATTCGAGCACGACTTCATCTGCTATGTCCAGTGTATCTTCAGAAGGCTTGAACCTCGAAGGGGAAGGTGGATTACTGAAGCTTATGAATTTAGTTGCAGGGACCCGGTTTAGAGTTTCCCTGATGAGGTTTTCCCATTTAGACACTGGACGATTGTCTTCAGCGCCGAATATATTGCCTGCATTTAGTGGTATGATCTCCTGAAGCCTATAGACATGAATAAAACAAGTGTCAGAGACCGTTGAAAATTTTGTATAAGCAGAAAATTGATAGTTTCGCTAACCCGATAACATAAAGATCAGCTGGATCATCAGTATCGATCCAATCGCCTAGATCGAGTTCATCAGGTGGAGTCTTTCCTCCAACATTCCATGTGGCAGCACATATCCTGTAAAAAGCCAAAAAATATATGATGTAACGTATAGGACACATAATCAGATAACTCTGTCCTTAGGTGCATCAATAGCCTCACCTAATATCCTTGTTGTTGATATAATGAGCTCTAAATGTTTCCGACTTCCGTCTTCTTATCCTCGGAAGGGTGCCTGCGTCTGAACAGGTAAATATTTCACTGTTATATCATCATTCTTGAAATAGAAAATAGTAACATAGACCGGAGCAGCACAGACAAGCGATAACTGGCTATAGATTTCGAAAAAAGCTGAAAAAAAGCATTCGCTTGTTATGCTATGAAGCATGAATTCATGCATGCATAAACGCCAAGGAAACTGCAGTATCGCATCTATATAACCGGTGCCAAAACACCACCAAACTATTCATTGAAACCCTTAGGAAACTAAACAGTTCCTTATTTTTCCCTAAAAAACAATACTGTTTCAAGTCAAGAAGTATAATAAATTACAGCAATAAATGAGATTACCGTTCACATCATCATAATGAGGCTGACCGATCTCATCATTCTTAAACCTCGATTCTCTTGGCCATTCACAAAATTCTGTCAATTCAGGGACAAAACCATGGGGATTTTTTAAGAATAAAAAGCAGAACGACTCAAATTAATCGACGGCACACCTTCTTCGGAGTTGGAGTCAGAGTCAGACGCACTATCCGCCGAGTAATCATTGTCGCGCGTCGGAATGTTGAGAAGCTTCCTCACCAACAAGCGCCGCCACGAAACCTACAGGCGCGCGAAAAAAGAAATCATCAGCGAATCTCAAAGAAACATTACGAAGAATCCGAGCATTAAAAAAAAAGACGATTACGAAGAAAATTACAATAACAACTAAATTAATTTACCCGAGGCTTCTGATCTTGTTTTCTGCTTCTCGAATCGCGCTCCTTCATCATTGCTCAGCTACAGACAAACAAAGCGACGAACAGATAATCAGAAGATGATAAATCAAAGGAGATGATGACTTCGATTCTTCGCCGTTGTAGTTTGTACGCAGTCAGTCTATGTAGTTGGCGGAGGTATATAAAGCAACGCTACTGTTTTGCCGCGTTGACTGAAAGTATTTATTGATATATTTATTTTATTTAGATAAATTCATGGATTATGTGTATATTTCGAGATGAGCTGTGTACATCCTTATTCAATGTTTTATGACGTACAGTTGTATTTTTAATGAAGCCAAATCTTAGAGTATCGCTGTCGTCATAATTGCTTTTTTGACATTAGGATATATATACATTTGATGAATTAACATTTTTCAATTTTGTACGGTTCTGTTTCTTGGTATGTAATGGCCCAATCATGTAATGACTTGTTTGATCAAGCACTAAACTAAGATTTAATTGGCGATTGTGGCTGAGAGATGTCGGATGATGATTAATAGATGAGATATACATTTGCGAGGTTCCTTAATTTTTAAGAAGTTATATACTATTTTATTACCCCTTTTTGCATGAGAGGAAAAACGAGGCTGGAAAAGGTGAGAATTAGTTTTCAATATTATTTTATGTGGTTGGAGAAAGTTCTATTCTACATTTTGCCAAACGTTATCCTTTTTAATTTATTTTATTTTTAATTAGAGAAACATATCCTCTGGACTTATCTAATGCGACCCTTTTTATCTACTAATATTGTATATTTATAGCTATGATTTAAGTTTAATTTTTCCCCTAACTTGATCCTTCATTTTCTGGGCAATTTATTTTTTCTTGCAATAATCAATGAATGCCAGATGTACGGTTAGGCGTCGTGTTCCACAATTAATGCCAATTTAATTTTTACAATTATTAAAAAATCAACCTTTATCATTACTCATTTTCATCCTCTCTCGGGGTAAATTTGTAATTTAAACTTAGGCACAATAGAATATTTAATGCAGTATTAATCATGGTGGTTAGGGAACTGATAAACAATGGAGTTATTACCTATATTCGTCATGTCACTTTGTCATGCATGATGCATCATCTTACATTTCTTTAATTGGAATATATATACGGACACAAACTATTGGATGGGACGCAATAATTCCTCTAATGTTAAGATATGATTATTTACGAATATACGGTCAACGATTTCGCAGGCTATATCGTATATGTTTGAAAATTGAAAGAGGACAAAATTTAAATCATCTAAAAAATAAATGCCTAAATAAACAATATTATATACGAATTACAAGAGCCTCACATGGAGTTAGTTAGACGTATAGCAGACAAAAATGATTTTCGTAGCCATACGTGGCGAAGAAGGTGGTCTTGGGCCTCTTGGCGAATACACTACACACACTATTTCATGTATGGCATGCAAGAAACACAAACCTATAATAGATGGCGTAGAGTAGAACAATTATTTTATGGGCCACAAGTTAGAATTTCAAGTCGGTGGAAATTATATTTTTATTATTCTTTTCTATCGCCACAAAATAATCTAGTATTAAATGCAAGTAGGCTTCGTAAAAGAAAAAATCTCTCTCTCTCTCTCTCTTCCTCTAGTATTGGCTTTGCTTACCATACCACTCGTTGTCACTTATATCTTATTACTAGTAGTCTCCTTCGTAATATATAAATGTATTTATTATTTATCAAATAATAATTACTAAAAATAGAATGATAAATATTACAATATACAAATGCAATGAGTGGGTGATTTTTTTATTTACGATTATTATAATTAATTCGTTTGAATTGACAGACCAAACTTGCGGTTTATACCAGCCCTTACACTCAGTAAAAGAGTATAGATACTATGTGTAATAATTTTTGTGTTGATGTCTAAATATGAATGAGCCAAGTGTCAAATAAGTGAAAACACTAATTATTTTCATTCTCATGATAATAACTTGCTTGTTATCTATGCACTCTTCATACAAAAGTGAAAAATGAATCATACATTCAAAAAATAGGTACGTCGAGATGGACGGGACAAGTGGCAGGGGCCCACCTTTGGCCATTGCCAAACTTACATGTATGGAAGAACTAGATGTTACTGTTGAAACGTACAAGTAAAGAAAAAGAGTATTAAATTGCATGCATGCATGCCTACGTATTTTGGGTGAAAATTCACCGTATCAACCAACCTCATCTAAGGAGTAGTAGCATTAGTTTATTAATTGTTCAGTTATTGCGAAAAGATCAGTTACGTTCAAACAAAATTCGTCTTGGATCACTATTATTTGTCCATATAAAAAGTACTGAAACGCGTGGTTGGTCGGAAAATGACCATATATAAACGAGAACAACATATTTTTATGCAATAACGTCGTCCTCGAGGCACACCAAGGAGCACAAAGTCAATGTTAATCATAACATAAAATATATTATACATTCGTGTACCGATTCTCATCTAAAGAAAATCAAAAATTAATATTTCGTGAACCGTCTAGAAGAACCTCCGTATCTGTTATAGACTTATTAGTCATCTTAATTTGTAGGATGTGATATACTTTTTCATTTTATCGGAATCGATGGAGACTTGCATTGATTTTCCATTTGAACATATACATGTCAATCTGGGCCAATCCAACAAATGTACTAAAAGGTGATGCTTAGTCACAAACCGCGACGAAAGCAAAAAGCTTGAAACATGTCCTAAAGCAAAAGTCTCCAAATTTCAGAGAGGATATTATTGAGACAATCATTATGCAATTCATACTATTGTCTGATCTTTTGGTGTCTGCTAGGAAATCACCAAAGATCCATAGTGTTTGAACGACGAAAGAGGTTATAAACGAAAAAACGATCGAACCGAAGAGATGAGTAGATTGGACTCTTCTTAGATGAAGTTTCTGATATCCAATGACTTGACATCAGGCATTTCTTCGTCCTTGAATTCTTCCCTGCGAAAAAGTAACGGAAACACGAAAACATAAATCCAAGGCCCTCAGAATACGTAGACTGTTGTTTTCATTAGTATTTATGACCTGTAATAGATATAAGGTAATAGTCAATGTTGTCTGTTACGGGGACTTAACTTTTCTTCTGAGTATCCATAGCTTCGATAGCGTCCTTTTTCAGTTCCTCGAGCTGAGCTTTGGCAATTTTCTGCTCCAGCTGTTCCTCGTATTTGGGTATATCTTCTCTACGAATACCAAGCCTATATGACAAAGAATTTTTTCGAATATCATGCATTTGGGTAGTATTTTATTGGCATATTACTGTGATATAAACTGAAGTTCACAGCTCACTTTTGGTTGACTTTATCGAATTCAGTTTTCAGGAGGGCCATTCCCTTTTTGTCATTTCTCAGTAGTGGTTTCTTCAGTTCATTCTCAACCTTGTCCAGCGCTTCAAACATCATCTTCTCTGCACCTAGTTCGTCAACAAGGCCCCTCCTGCGATAACAATAATTACCAATTTATTATAACAGACTGGAGATTGATGCGGACTAAAATAGCAGAACTCAATCGAACTCTAGAATATTAAAGAGTATGCGACGAAGAACTTTGAGCCAGTAGATTATGGAATTAATGACGCGTGACCTCATTTGAAAAACTTAGAGTCGGGAGTATTACGCATGTCAATTCAGCTCAAGAGAAGATAAGAGTGTAAAATTGAAGAAACTGGTTTAGACTTTGAGAGAGTATACACAGAACGTATCATTAAAGCGAATAATTTCCTACAAAAACTGCAACAATGTCCATGATCGTACTTGGTCCTTATGTCCTGAAGTGCTAGTAAGTAGGATCGAGCATCAGGAATATCATGTGTCCTTGTTTCAATTGTGTACTTGATCCTCTGTGACTCGGTGAAAAGATCAGCCCTGCAGATGCAGTCCACAAAAGAGAACCAAAAGATTGTAAGGAAGGCCAACCAAACAAAAGGATAACTAATATCAGCACCCCGAGCACGAAAAATCACATAATAGTGTATTCTGACTAAACTGCATTTCAGATTAAGACGCGTAGAAAATAGATATTCACCGAGAATTTGCAGCAAGTGAAAGGGATTCTAATGAACGACCTGTAGCATAAATAAGTAAAAGATTCTCACTAGAAAGAAGAGTTGGAGCTCACTTTTCTCTCACAGTTTTCATAACTCTTGCGTACTCAGCCACAGCAGCAGGATCCTCAGGGTCGATGGTAATCTTCTCTTTCTTGAGAATTCCTATTGCTGTCTCGAATTTCTTCTTCACCTCAAGAAAAATACCCTTCAACATCTCTGAAAAAGATGCAGTACAGTCAGAAGCCCACATTCATCGAATGGAAAAGAGACAACGCTTGGACAGCATTACGACTCACCATCACCCTTCAGCGCTGACGGAGGGCCTCCAGCTTCTTTCGCGAATGAACGACATGGAATAGCATACTCCGATCGCAACGCCTGTATAAAATTTAGATCAGATGCAATTCGACCACGGATAATCCGCAACAGACTAAACAACAATCAATTTACTCCTAGAAAACCTTCGTATCATCGCAAAAGGATCTGCTGAGTGACAGCTAACACAAAAAGAAACACATTGAAAAGAAGGAACATTCAATACCTGGAGATTAGATCGGGAGAGGAAGCGAGTGGAGCGTGCCATTTCAGACTTTGCGAGATGAACTGTTCTCTTCTTCAGCTGACCTGAATCGAGCTTCTTTGTGTGTGTTTTGGGAACTTCGGATCAGAGGACAGAAACACAGTAGCACAACGACGTCGCTTAGTGGCGTCGTGAAAGAGTTTGGGCTTGAGCATGGGCCTCTTTCTATATGGGCCCAAATAGCAGTTTGGGCTATTGTTTCGAAAAAAAATATAAAAAATTTGTAAGTCGACTCATGTCGGAAAAAATTTATATAAGTTGACTGTGTACCATTTTTCCAGTCTTGACTTACCTTTTTATATGTGAATTACGTACCACGTCACGCGTTTATATGCTATCTATATCGTTTCTATACGCCATCTTAATGTGTTATATGTGTACCATTTCTCAATGTATTATGTACCACAATACGTTTCTCTATGGTACCTAAATGTGTTACATGACGTACCTTGCGGCGGGACGAGTACCAATGTGCAAAAAATTTATTCTAATAAGTATCTGCATATATACTGACAGGGTACTGACTTGCAACTTTTTATATAATTAAATACTTTTATGTAAATTCCCTGTGCTGTGGTCTTCAAAATTAAATTCATATCAAGCAAATCTGTCTGAATCTTCCTAACACTATGAAATGACCCAACTTTGAGAAGTTAATAAATTAATTCAGAAAAAAAAAAACAAAAACAAAACTATGACAAGTGGAAATCGTCTTCAGCAGTAACGCCTAGTTATCAAAGACACCAAAGAGCCCAGATCTTTCTTCATTCAGTAAAGCATGAGAGCAAAGCCCTCCATGCAATTGATTATTACCTCAACTGCTCTCCATTGAATTGTTACATAGACAAGCATGACCCAAAATCTTGATGATTCGCCACACGGTGACCTGACCCGACCCAAGTGAACGTTCATCGGACAAATCTTTAGCATGTGATTGGTTCGTCTTGCGCAATCTTTTCATTACACGTGGATAACGGACGAAGCTCTTAGGGAATCTTGAAAAGGTTTTTCAGTTTAAATAGAAGCCTCTTCTCTTCAACTGACAAGTCGTCCTGTAGTTTTTTCGGGGAAAGAATGCGTCCCAAATTAGTCGAGTACTGATAAATGGGATAATTTTTGCATATTTTACGTACCCTATAGTGTTCTTTGAGCGCATCGAGTGAGTTCCTCGAAATTTTGCTAACAAGTTCGTCTTGGATTTCAAAGTGTCGGCCAAACATCTTCTGCTGCTCTTCAGGGTTGCTGCCGATTATCTGAGGGGCGAAAAAGGATTTGTATTAAGGATAAAAAATGCCCATGATACAGTCAGATCGTGATCACTGTTAGTAGATAATGGTAAGAAGCGAATCCCAATTTCTCATACCTTAATAGCAACATTCTGGCCTTTCTTAGCATAATCAACAGGCTTGTGATTATTCTCAATCGAAGCAATCCGACCAATGTCGATGAAATCCCTTTGAGGGACACAGATCGGAGTTCCAACCTGCAAAAAGAGGAATATTTTGTAAGAACTCGATAGAATTCAAGCATTTAAAAGTGTAGGAATATATTGTTGCAGACAAAAAATAAACCGACGTTTGCAAAAAAAAAATATCACCTTTGCAATCCCTTCAAGGACGTCGACCCCCAAAACAATGGGATCTTTCGTATTGAAAACACAGTTTGGCATGATCTTCAGAACACAGGGAAAAACTGCTTCCTCAGAAGCTTGCTTCTTCTTTTCCTCCTTGAGATTATCTATGTATGCTTTGAATTGATCGAATAGGTGGTAAATGATGTCAGCAATAAATATCTTAACACCAACTTCCTCTGCAAGGTCTCTTGCCTCTTGTGTTACTTTAACGTCAAAAGCCAATATTGTCCCATATTCCTTTTTCTTCTCAAGCATAACACTCGCTTTCATCACGTCCTTTTTATGCACTGGGCCTATGCTAATACCACTAACAGGTATGCTCACGGCAGGGCTCTTTAGGAACTCCAACAATGCTTCTAGTGACCCGAGAGTAGATGCTTGGACGTAGACTCCTTCACCACTTTTGTCGATTCTATTCATGACTGATTTCATGTCTTCCATGGCAGACTCCTTGATTTCTTCCAAATCATCACCAGGTTTCACAACATAAAGACTAGTGCCAGCAATGGCATGCTCAAGGCCCTAGAACAAAGACAAGAAAACAAAGTAAGGATTATCAAGTAAGAGTAAGATTCTAATCTAACAGAAAATACCAGCAAAACCTTTTCGAAAAATTTAGCATGCAAGTTATAACATAGAGGAGGAACATGGTTACCTGGGCAGTTATCTTGATACCCTGTGCAGCTTTGATTTCTTTATGATGCAAGAAAGATCCCTGGAACAACATATGGATTGAACAGTGAGATTGAACTCCATTGTGCTTTCAATTAGGTTCATGTAATTGAAACAGAAGTCCATAGAGATTTTTGGGAAATTGAAGAATGTACTCAAAGACCAAACATCAACACGAAACACATCTGATCACAGTTAATCCAGATTGAAAAACCTTCCCTGCTTATAGCTTTCGTCTAAATTGCTGCATATAGGAACTTATCCAGATAAAGGAGAAAGAGCACTAGATGGATAATTTACTCAATTACCTTCACTCGAAGCTCCTTCATAGGATGAGGTGTCAATAATGCCCTGATGTTGGTGACAATGGGCCCCTGTTAGACAGGCAAGACTCAAGAGGGTTAACATCTATTAGCCACAATAGCAATTTCAATTATCATAATAGATACAAACCTGCAAGCCACACACAATTATTTGGTCTCCTTCATGAAGTACACCATTCACTAACACAACATCAATTGTCGTCCCATGACCTTCAACGACTTTGACCTCCAAAACAGTACACTGCAGCAGAGGTTAAAAAGTTAAATAGTTGTGACATGAAAAACTGAACCAAATATGCAGTGCCACAAGAAAAAATTGGAACAGAAGTAAACCTGCACTTCGTCGCTATAAGTAAGTCGGCTAATCATAGTTTTTTGTGCCCACTGTACCAGCAAAAGCAATAAATCCGGGATGCCTTCACCACTTTAGCCAAAAACACAGAAACAATACCATTCAATTCAATGGAATATTTAACGCAGCTTAAAATCTGATGAAAGCTTCGGCAACAAGAACCTTATAGCACTCGTGGGTACAATGCTAAAAGTTTCACCCATTTCTTTATTCTTGTAATACAATTCAGTGTTAAGCCCTTGCTCCTTGAATTGAGTGATAACCTACAGTGATAAAACATCCACTTCAGGCTAAAATCTCCTTCGATTTAACAACTAAATGCTGAATGTTACAATAGCCATGTTTAAAGCTGACCTGAGTGAGCCTCATGTTGAATTCAATTTGAACATCTTTTGACTGCTGCTTCATCGCCTTTGTTATTGGTGCATTACGACAGGTTTTCCAACTATACAGTCTGTCAACCTGCAGAAACAAAAGATGTAAAACAAAGTTCATGCTCAAGACGACTAAAGAGTACGAAATAGGTAACTCACTTTGTTCAATGCAACAATAAACTCTGTATTCCTCATCTTCAAAAGATTGAGAGACTCGATTGTCTGTGGTTCCAGGCCATGCATTATATCAACCACCAAGATTGCAATATCACACAGCCCCGATCCTCGAGAACGCAAATTAGTAAACGATTCATGTCCTGGAGTGTCAATGACTAGCAGACCTGGGACATTAAGTTTTGCATCGGCTTTAAGCTCGTTAGTTCTATCTCGTATATTTTCCGCTGGAAAATATGTCGCTCCAATTTGCTGTGTGATCCCACCTGCCTCGCCTTCTTGGACATTAGTACCTCTAATACAGTCAAGCAATTTTGTCTTACCAGTATCCACATGGCCCATAATACAGCAAATCGGGGATCGCAGATTTTGTCCATTTTGAGAATTACTAACTTTATTGTCTGGAACAATTGGGGCTTTATCATTGTTCTTCCTAGCAACCTCAGGCTCAATATCTTTACCTTTACGTTCCTTAATCTTCTCAGGTACATGAGGAACATTTGAGACAAGTTTTTCATTTAATGGCTTTGGTGCCTCGGAAGGTGGCTCAACATCTTTTGTTGTTGAAGGCCGTGCAACATTTAACTCTTTCTTGGGCAAAGGTTCAGGCTTCGAGTCAACTTCTTCATCAGAAAATGAACCTTTACCAGGAAGCTTCAGATCAGCAGCATCCCAACTTTTTGCATCCCAATCTCCATCGTCATCATCATCATCTTCTACTTCAGCAACTCCATTCTCTTCAGCCACATCAATGGTATTTAATAATTCCTTCTCGCTCGATGGAGATGTTTGCTGAACATTCTCAGGTTCAACTAAGCTTATCTCCGATGCAGCTTCTTCCGTTGTTTGGATTGAACTCGAATTTTCAACATCATCAGGTGAGGCATCTACAGCTGTCGACCCGTTAGGCTTAGGCTTTTTCTTCTGGTACACTGGTCGTTTGGAAGCAGATTCACCGCTGAGTATTTGCAAGCCGCCGGCAGCCAATATTTGGTTTCTCATCGCCTCCAACCTGCGAGCTTCCTCCTTCTGCTTGCCCGTTAGAAGCCTCCCTTCTTGTTTTTTCTTCAGAAGTTTCTCCTTTTCTTTTTCCTTCTTTAAGCGTTTTTTCTCTTCAGCTAGCCGCTCGAGTTCTTCAAGTCGCCTCCTTTCCTCCTCTTCTTTCCTCAACCGCTCCTCTTCTTCTCTCTTCTTCTTCTCTTCAGCTTCCTTAAGTTTGGCAAGTCTCTCTTGCATCTCCCTGACGTGTTTCGGAACTTTCTTATCTGATATTTTACTGCTTACTTCCGCTTTCGTTTCTTCCTGCTTTTCTTCAACAGCTGCCTTTTTATCTTTCCCCTTCTTCTTTTTCTTCTTTTTTGCACCAGCAGACTCGGCCAGACCGTCATCCTCGGCTTCCTTATCACCAACAGTCTCTTGCAACTCAGTTGGAGCTTCAGCCGAAGATGGAACAGGTACAGGTTCTGATAAAGGAGCAGCTCCATCAATTTCATTAAGAACTTTGTCCAAGTCTTCTTCATCTTGAGCAGTTTTTCCACCCTTCTTTTTCTTCTTTTTGTTCTTAACGGCATCTTTCGCAGACTCCAACGGTTCTTCTTTGTCTTCCTTGTCACCAACAGCCTCCTGTACCTCAGGTTTTGAAACAGAAGGTGCTTCGCCAAGCTCAGCAAGAATTTTGTCCAAGTCTTCCTCATCTTCCCGAGCGCCCTTTCCACCTTTCTTTTTACTCTTTTTGTTCTTTGAAGATTCTGCATTATCAGTTATCTGTTTTTCGGTAGATTCGACAGGAGGTTGATCTGAGTCCATAAAAGTCGAGGAGGCATGGGCATTGCCAACCTCTGATGCAGTGTTGGCGCTGGCATTTTTCTTTTTAGATGACTTCTTCTTACCGGAGAAGTTGAGTGATGACAGATCATCTGCAAGCTCTGAAATGGGAGCATCATCACCTTCATCATTTTCTTCATCAAGAAGAGCTGCACTGAATGAATTTTCTGATGTCTTTGATGGCTTTTTCTTCTTCTTTTTACCAGTAAAACTAACGGCAAAATCCTTGTCATCATGCTCCTTGGGACTTTCAACTTTCTCCTCCTCATCTTCTTCTTCTTCTCCTTCCTGAACCAAGTCAAAAGCAGATGACACATTGCCACCATTTTTTTCGCTCTTTGACGCCTTCTTCTTCCCAGAAAATGCAAACACTGGGTAGATTACTTCATCTTCTTCCTCCTTCTCACTTTCTTCCTCTTCCTGAAGCAAGTCGAAAGCAGATGACACTTTGCCGCCAGTTTTCTTATTCTTGGAATTCTTTTTCTTATCAGAAACTGCAATCGCCGTCTGTTTTACTTCTTCTTCCTCGTCACCATCGCTATTCTTACCATCTTCTCCATCTTCTTCATCCTCTCCCAACAACCCAAAAGCTGAAGAGCTGAATGAATTATTGTTTCCACTCTTTTTCCCCTTCGACTTCTTCTTACCAGAAAATTTCATCACTGGCTCGTCCTCATCTTCATCAACTTCCCCAAATTTGATACAGTCCACTTCTTCATCCTCCTCTTTCTTGGAACCTCCATTTCTTCCCTTATTATTAACTGGTGGTACCACCTTCTCTTCGAGGGGATCCCCCGATAAATCAGTCCCAACAGAATATTCATCATCATTGATCACAAAAGCCTTCTTCTTCGATTTACCACCTACCATTGGAGCACTCTCCTCATCACGCCCACCTGTCTTCTTCCTCCCCATCTGATCGCAAAAATGTATCCGCAATTTCGACTAATAACTTAGTTTCAACTGTATCAACTCCGTCAATTAAGCAATATCCCTACAAAACCCAAACGAATCAACATCGCATCAAGTGCTAACCCATTCAGAAAAGACAAAAAAAAAAAAAGCAATAGTTTAGCACAGAAAAAAGCTCTCACGATTAACCCTCACACGTTCAAATCCAATGACCAATACCAGGAAAACAACAAATACCAGTAAACGCCGGCTACGCCTTTGCCAATTGATTCTTTGATCTCTCGAATTTCGATTACTCTAAAATTAAATTCCAAAGAAGAAATTTTCTGCGAACTCCCAATCGCCTGGTTTCTGATTGAAGATTGTCGACACGAGAATTTCAGGACGTGACTGTACGATTCAGATAAATTCGAGAATAAACAAAGCAGGAACGAAAGTGAAGACAACTTCGACAGCTAACCTACGATAAAACGAATCAAACACTTAATCGTTTGGACTCTTTGTCCGAAATGGGCCCAACCAATGTCACAGCCCAACCCACCCCTCTTAAAACAGGTCCGCCCAAATTCTGATTTAAATTACAAAATACCTCCTAATTTTAACAGGTCAACCTTTTTATACTTAAAAGTAGGGGCAATTTTCATTTCGGTCCATGTCAGGCTTGAATATAAAATTCAGGCATTGTCAGAAAAAAAAATTAGAGTTAAGGACCCGATTTTGCAGTACCACTTCATTGTTATGCAGTACCACTTCATTGTTCTGAAGTACCACTTCATTATTCTGCAGTACCAAATGAAGTAGTACTGTAGAACAATGAAGTGGTACTGCAGAAGTCGGGTCCTTAAACAAGGCTTACTCCGATATAAAAACCTAAAGGGGGCCTGAAACGTAATATACCTTAAAAATATTTGTCCTTCATCTTCTCATAGACTGCAGTTTAACATCAAAATATAAATATTTAGTAAAAGTGGTCAAGTTTGGAATCGGAACCGCTGATGTCTCATGGTATTCGAAAGCTCACAAGATGAATTCGCACCTGCGATCCCAAAATTACGAGTTGAGTCGATAAATCTGTCTTCGTGTGAATTACGTTATTAGCGTAATTTGCAAACTAGTGCATCAAGTCACAGTTTACTTGGTCCCAAATGTTATATTTTCTCGAGAAAAACATATATCACGTTAATCTAGGAAAAACAAAGAAAAAAAAAGTTGAAGGAAGATAAGATAGAAAGAAAATAAAAAACTAAAGACATACATTTTATTCATTACACAACTACAAGAGAAATCACATAGTAAATAATATTCTACTTCGACAGTTTACATATTATTCTCCGAAGCACGCTCGGACCCACCGAGCCCATTAAACGAACCATCGAGCCACCCTTCTTCCTTAGCCTTCTCCACCCACCCTTCGAACTGCCTCTTAGCATCGGGCACGTCCAAGGCCAAGTCGTCGAGCGTCTCAGCCACCCTAGCGAACCCTTTACTCATCTGCGCCGCCGTAATCAGCTGAATCTCAAAGCACTCCGTCAAAAATCTCCAAACCCTAACATCCTTCTTCTCCATTAGCATCACCATCGACTTCTTCACCACCTCATGGTGGAAGAAAGGCATATTCAGCTCCTTCACGCACCTACGCGCCTCCCTAACATCGCCGCCCGTCCCAAGCTCTTCTAGAAGCTTCCCCACCTTCTCCTTCATATCCTCCACGCTGTTGCTGCACCCATTCCCCCCGCCCCAGCACCTCAGTATCCTCTCGCCGGAGAGCTTCGCCCTGAGGAGTGACGCCGCCGTCCTGACAACCCTTCCCCCGACGGATCCGTCGCCGGAGAACTGTCCGGCGATCTCCTGCAGGTCCTGGGGCGTCAGCACCTCGTCCACCTCGGCTCTTGCGAGGAACATCGCCAGGTCGTCCACCGCGGCGGGGATGTCGAGGGCGGTGTCCTCCGCCGACTCGATTAGCATCGTAAATCCGGCGATGACGTCGTCGGAGGGTAGGCACAGGGAAGACAGCAGTACGGAGGCCATTTCCTTCTCTCTGTTTTTTCTGTCCATGGCTATGGAGATGAGCTTCTTGACGAAGACGGCGGTCAGCTCCGGCGAGGGGCCGCCTAGGCGGCGGAGGACCTCAGAGAAGTCGCCGGTAAGGAAGTATTCCTTGACGATCGACTCGCACCTCGCCTTGACGGCGGCGTTTGGCGGGTTCGTCTTCTCCGATGGCGGCGGCGGAGGTCCGGCGAGGGACGAGGCACAGAGCCACCCCTCAGAGGCGGCCTTGGAGATCATCCCCTGGAGAAGGAGCTTCGCTCGAGGGATGTCTAGGGAGAGGTCGTCGATCGACTCGATGATCCGCCCGAACCCCTTCGACACCTATGTTGCATAATAGAATATTAGGGGCTAGTCATTTCTGTCGGGAGAGTGGAGCCATAGGGACGAATTTAGAGGGTGATATTATACTTAAAAAAAACTTTCAAAATTAATCAATTTAGGGACATTATACGTCGGAATCTTTTACTTTGAAAGTTAATGTTCGTATAATGCATTCCCTAAATTTGCCACAACCCTAAAGTTGTACGTCTGAATTCTAGAATTTGGGGTAAAATCAAGGTTTCCGGCGTATAATATCCCTACATTAGTATAATTTTAAAAGTTAATGTCCCTGTAATGCTACATACATAAATTACGTCACTAAAAAGAATATTTAAGTCGCTAAAAATTGATACAAACCTGGCTCGAGTTGATCAGGCCCTCTTCTGAGGCGCGCCTCAACAGGTCGAGTAGTCGGCCCTCCGCCGACTGCCTCTCCATGGCCATGACCACAGCCCGCTTGACCACCTCGTGGTGGAAGTGGGGGACGCTGAGTCCCTTAACGCACCGAAACGCCTCCTCGACGTCCCCGCTCGAGACGTACTCCACCAAGAGGTCGTTGATCTTCCTCTTCAGGTCCTCGACCGAGTAACGGCTCCCTCCCCAACAGCGTTCGATCCCCTCCGAGTGCAGAGGGGCCGAAAGGTACCCCTTCTCCGCCCGCCTCACCGCCTCGACCCCCTTCGAGTCGGTCCCAAGGTTAGCAGTCGCCCTCGACAAGAACGAGGGCGGGAGGATGTCGTCCATGATCGCTCGGGCGACGAAGAGCGCCAGTACGTCGACGGCGTGGGGAATGTCCACTATGAGGTCGTCGGCGGATTCCACTAGCTTTTCGAAGCCCTTGTAGAGTTGTTGCGGGGCGATTACGTCTCCATAGAGCGAGGATAGTAGGACGGCGGCCATCTCCTTTTCCTTGTCGCGCCTGTCCATGGCGGTGGAGACGAGCTTCTTGACGAAGTAGTAGTGGTAGTTGGGCGTCGAGAGTTCCTTCAGCTCGTTGGCCGTCGAGGTGACGTCGTCGTTGTCGAAGTACTCCTCGACGATCACCGTCGCCTTCTTCTTGAATTCCTCGAGCTTCTCGTTCCTCTTCGGGACGTTGGGTTCGTCCGATTCCTCCTGAAACGTTTTTCGGAGATTTGCCGTTGTTAGCAACAGCGGATCTCATGCGCGTATGTTTAGGGTGTGTTTGTTGTGGAAATTATTAGGGAGGAGAAAGTGAAAGAGAAAAGGAAAACTCGTTTTCATGTCTGATTGATCGAAGAAATAGATGAAGAAAAAAAAAGAAACGAAAATCTAGTTTAAATTTGACTCAAAAATAAGATTTTCTGAAATCATTTCCTCTTTCATTTTATTTCCATCCTACATTCCTCAAACCAAACAGTGCTAAGGGCACGTTTGGCATACGGAATTCGATTATGAAAAGAAAAGGAAAGGCGGGGAGGTACGACGGCCGGCGCAGCGTGTCATTGTTCGTTGCGCTTCCAACATAGCTTTCCGTCGTGTTTTCCACACGTGAATTCCGCGTACCAAACGCAGGCTAAATTCCGCACCTTATCGCTAATGTAGTTGGGATCTTTGGGGTCGTTGGAGAAGTCGTCGTCATCGTCTTCCACGTCGAGGAGTCCGCCCCACGTTCCTTTCCCTCCACGCCCGCCTGCACAAATTTATTTTTTAAAATAATCGTAACGTTAAATCGATGATATGCGCTTTTTTTTTAAAAAAAATTTCGGGACCTTTTTTGGGGTGGCCGTCTCTTTGGGAATGGGACTGGCGCCGATTCTTGAGAGGGCTTCCGTGGTTTGCGCTTTGCTTGGGGGACGACGATTGGCCTTTGGGAGATCGCGGAGACAACCTCGGAGATTTGGGAGATTTCGGCGAGGAAGTGTTGTTGGTGGTGGAAATGCGCGGCGGAGACATGGAATAAGAAGGGTCGATGCTCTCCGACGCCGATCGAAACTGCTCGCGGTGCTCCTCCGAGATGTACTTGCAAGAGAAGTCCATGATTTCTCAGATCATGAATATCTCCGAACGACAAACTCTCATTGGGAGATCGAAGAGTTCTTCGAATTAATTAAGGAAAGAAAAAGAAGTAATTTTTAGCAAGAAGAGAGAGAGAGAGCTCTTGCTTGATCAATGATTTATGGAGTGTTTGGGTTCTTTTTTGAGCAGTTTTTTTTTTTATGGTAAGTTGAAAGATAAACAAGCAGTTTGCTAAGCTTTAGCGAGGGAAGAGGGTCTCAGATCCAACGGTCAAGAGGACGACTGGTCTTAAAAGTGAGAAAGGCACTGGAAAATCGATGGTCTAACTAATGGGGAACAAAACAAAGCGCTTACCTCGTAAATATTATTCGGTTGCCATTTTTCGCTAATGTTAGATGGGCTGGAACATGGGCTTTATTTCGGACAAGAAGGGATACTTTACTAACGAAGCTGAAACGGTAATAACGAAAGTATATTAAGAAGAAGAGAAGATCCAAGAACCTTCCTTCCTTACACATCAATCAGTGGAGTGGACAGTCTTTATCAAGACTTTTCCTTGTCTTTGACCGAGGTGAAGTTACGTGGTCACCACGACTCTTCACACTTTCTTTCTCTGCTGAGTTTCTTTTTTCTTTTTTCCTCTTCACATGCGAAGGATTTTAAACTCTTCATCTTCTTTCAATTTTGTACTTGTTCTTTTTTTCTTTTCTATTTTCTCTTTCACATAGAGAATCTTGGCCGGGGGAGAGTCGGAAAATCGATGAAGGTGGATTCAGATTCCATTCTGGGCAGTGGTAAGATTTTTCCGCCTGGTTTCAGATTTCATCCCACCGATGAGGAGCTGATTCTTTACTACCTGAAGAAGAAGATCAGCTGCAAACGGCACCGTATGGATGTCATCGCCGAGGTCGACGTCTACAAGTGGGACCCCGAGGACTTGCCTGGTATTCCTCTCTTACCTTTTTTCTCTTCCAATTTTTTTGGGCTTGAATATGTTCTCGCGATTCCTTTGTTTTTCTGTTCTATCTTTTTTGTGGGCTTTGCTTATTATTAGTTGATCCATCTCTGTGCTTGTCGTGGTCTCTCATTGCCTTGAATCTGTTTGTCTAAATGTCAAGCCGAGTCTTTCCTTGATCACTTTCATTCTTAGTAAACTCTGTAATCGAATGAAAGTTTGCTTCTTTTATGCTATATGTTCCTTATGAGTAAGGGATCTCCTCGACGATTGCCCCGTAGTAATTTCCAAGCTTTTGGTACATTCTTCACTAACTTCTCCTCAACCATTGTTATTACAGAGATGTCGAAGCTGAAAACCGGCGATAGGCAATGGTTCTTCTTCAGTCCAAGAGATCGCAAGTACCCTAACGGCGCAAGATCCAATCGAGGAACAAAGCACGGCTATTGGAAAGCCACTGGAAAAGACCGTAAAATCCCGAGCGGGCCCCGCGACGTCGGGCTGAAGAAGACCCTCGTCTTCTACCGAGGCCGCCCGCCCGCCGGCGAACGAACAGATTGGGTTATGCACGAGTATACCCTCGACGAAGAGGAGCTCAAAAGATGCGATAACGTCCATGATTACTACGCCCTCTACAAGGTATACAAGAAGAGCGGGCCCGGCCCGAAGAACGGCGAGCAGTACGGCGCCCCTTTCAGGGAGGAGGATTGGGCCGACGAAGAAAGCCCGGCCCTCAACGCCGCCCTGGTTGCTGACGAGCCCGTCCCTCCTCAGCCATTTGTCGGCGATTCGGGCTTTTTCTTGGAGGAGTTTCCTGGCCAAGCGGAAAACCCAGTTCTTACATCGAACGATCGGCTGTCTGATTTCCAGGCTGGCTTTGATCTCTTGCAGTCGAATGATGAAGCTCAGTTACAGTTACGGGAGACATCTGAGGTTACATCTGACCATGTTGTGAATGAAAAAGAGCGTACTGAGATTGAAGAAGATTTCCTCAAAGATTATCTTGAAATGGACGATCTAATCACCGCCCAAGGGCCAAACGTGAACGATGCTGCTGAACCGTTGGATGATTTGGCGGAAGGCTTCTTCGATGAGATCGATGGTTTAAGTGAGTTCGATCTCTACCAAGAAACGCCCAGTTTCTTCACCGAGGCGGGCCCAGCTGAGGCCGAGCAGATTTCTAGGGCATACTTCGACGACGATCCAAGCTTGTACTTGCAAAATTATGAGCATGTAATGGAAAATAACGAGCTTCAGCAGCTACTCAGCAGCTCCAATCTGATCGATGGACAGGCGTGGGATGATGCTTTGGCTCAACAAGGTAATAAACATATTCACGGTTCCATCTCTTACACACGACTTAGGGGCATCCTTTGAACGATGGTATGAAAAAAAGACCATGTCATCTCCTCAAGAAGGCAAAAACTCTGATACCCAAAGTTGAAACTGGTGGAGTTTGAGCCTATGCAGAAGAGACGAGACGACTAGCTTTCTAATGTATTTTTTTTTTGAACTTTATGCTACGAATAATAGGTACTGTGCAACAAAGTCAGGATTTTGTAAACGGGGCGAACGAAAATGGAGGCAAAAAAGACGAAGGTGCTTACTCGTCGTGGTTTTCGTCGGCCCTATGGTCGTTCGTTGAGTCAATACCTACTAATCCCGCCTCGGCCTCAGAGATTGCATTGGTGAATAAGGCGTTTGTGCGAATGTCTAGCTTGGGTCGGGTCGGGTCGAATGCGACAAGGTTTGATGTTATGGCTTGTAATAAGGCTTCTTCGGCGGTTTCGAAAAGTTCGGGCAAATCTAGGCGTAATGTTATATGCTTTTCTGTAGTTGGACTTGTTTGTGCTGTGTTATGGATGGTGATGATAAGGTGACTCTTCGAGTTTTTTTCAAGGTGGAAGTTTTGACTTCGTGTGTATATTGTCTTGCTTGGCCAAGAATAGTAATGACATCTTTGGCTGCTGAGTTGCATGCTACATATATGAGAAATGACATCTTTGGCCAAGAATAGTAATGACATCGATTAATAAATGCGTTATTGAATAAAACCCACCTTTCATAGGATTTTGCTTATTCAAGAATTATGTGAAAAAGTGACGTATCTATTTAAGACATGGCATTAAAAATCTTCTAATTTGAGGGTGGAGTCTATTGTAGGTTTAATTTCACTTGAAGTGATTGTATTAGGATGGAACACATGGCCTACATATAACGGACCCAGATCTCCTGTCCCACATTTTTGTGCCACTTTTCAAAAACATCATTAAATATTGTTCCGATTAGTATTAAAACACCCGTAAATGACATAGTATCATAAATTATATTTTACCAAATGCTAAAACACAAAAAAATAATTATATCTACATATAAGGTCCAAAAAAGTACTCCAAACACAGTGTATGGTCTACATATTATTTTCAATAAATCTCAATAAATAATGTATATAGCAATCATCATATAAATTTAATACAAACGTAATCCACGTGCGTATAGGTGCATTATTTTTGCCAACTATTCTTAGTTAGCCTCCACATTTTAACTAAGCCAAAGCTACATATATCAACATATATTATATATAATCCTCAACATTTGGGCACATCGGGCGGCGGAGGTAACATCCTCGACTCCCTCGTCTTTCCATTCTTCGTAATAAACACCGTTTCCATCCCCCAACTTATGTGCCTCTCTAAATGGCAATGCATCAGCCAAACTCCTAAAAAAAACACACAATTGAATAATCAAATTGAATCATTTAATATAGAAACATAATTTGAGGGAAAAAAATAATTCAAAATCAAACCTATACCTGGATTATTCGCCGTGAATCGAATCGCCGTCCACCCATTTATCGGCACGGCAATCGTATTCTGCAAGGGCGGGTCGACCAAATTATAGTTCAAAGGATCCCTTTCCCTGTCGAAGTTCCCAAAACCCCAACCAACTACGTAAAAGCTATGCCCATGCAAGTGCATGGGATGGTCGACCCCTCCGAGCAACGCCGTCCCCTGAAAGACTAACTCGACCGTCGAATTATACTCTAGGACCACCACGCGGGTCCCGTTCATGGGCAACCTATAGTCCTGAAAATCCCCGCCCGTGAAGTTAAAACGCACTGGTGGGTCGTTGGGAAAATTCTTTCCAAAAACCCCGCGAATCCTACGGTAGTACGCCCCGAGGATGTCGACCTTGTTCAAAAATAGATAAACACTAATAAGTCACATGTGATGCCCCACGTCGGGATATTTGAAAAGAGATTGAGCAGCTTATAAGTCATGGGCTACTCTCCCTCTTAAGTGGGCCTATGTTAGGTCCAATAATAAAATTTCACTTACCTTAGGCTGAACGAAGGTAATGTTGTTGATGCTCGCCCTCAGCCTTCCCCCGAACGGCCCCTGCGCGCAGTTGGTGAAGTTCGGGTCGTTGCACGGGAATAGGTTTATCGAAAGCGTGAAGAACAAAATGCGGGAAATGTTGGTCGGGACGTCGACGGGCCCCGGGCTTCGTAGTTTTCCCGTGAAGTTGACCGAGGATGACGTGTCATTGATTTCGGGCAGGACGGGCAGGATCGGGGGGGCGGTTGAGCTGGAGTTGGAGTAGTTGATGATGGCGGTTGTGGTGGTGTTGTCCCAGCTGCCCGCCCGGGCGTAGACTCGGGCGGCCATGTAGTAGCTGTTGTTGGGCGGCTGGTCGGCGGTTACTAAGAAGTCGATCGTCTGGCCCGGGGAAATGGCTACGTAGTCGGACTCAAGGGGCTTTGTGTAGGCCCCGTCGGTGCCGACCACGGTTACGTTGTGGTTTGCGATCTTGAAAAACAGTATGTTGTTCATCACTGCGTTGACCATTCGGAATAGGTATGTCTTTCCGAACTCGAACGTTACCTTGTACGTGTCTGCATTTCGGACCGAACTTGTGTCAGAAAGTCGAGGGGTTTGTTGTTGTAATAGTAGACTTTGAAATTAAAATTAAAAAACGAATTGAATAATGTATTTTTTGTGGACTTTTGAAATAAAAAGGTGTGTTGCGGAAATTATTGAAAGGGAGGGAGCCTATTTTTTCTTACCTTGTGTGAAACTTTGAAAAAACTGTTAACGGGACCTAAATGCGACTCCAATTGGTATTGGACTAAAATAATTGATTTTTTTGAGTTTCAATTTCAGTAGGTGACCTATTACTATTAGTTTAAAAAGGGCTGAATTATCCCATCCATGATATTCAAACCTACGACTGACTATCAATAGGGTTGAATTTTGAACATGCTCACACCTTGATAGTTCCATTTTTAGGAGTTATTTTTGTTTTGGCATAAACCCAATAGCCCGACAGTTCATAAAAAACTCAGACAAAAAATAAAAGTTGATTTTTAAACTGTAATTATTACCAGATCTTGAACATGGGTATAAATCACCAGGTTGTCCGTTGATCAAAAACGCATCAGAGATATTAGGGTCACCTCCACTCTGCAGAAACTGAGAAAGAACTGCTCTTATGTCACTCTTCCACCATTCTCCTGTTTTATCATTACATAGAAAATCAACCTTTTAAATCATGTCAATAACTGGGCATAATTAAAATCTTCACTGCATGGACATGTATTAATTTGGAGACTTTATATATTATACCTAGTACTATGGGAACTTCGGCATGAGGCTTAGGAAAAGGATAGCTTCCATTGTTCTTAGGGTAAACTACGAGCAAACCATGCACGGTGGCGCGTGACCAATCGCTGTGCGCGTGCCACCACATGGTCCCCACCTCGTCGGAAAGTGCGATCTTCTGACTGAACCTCTGACCGGGTCGGATCGGGCACTGGGTTATGTATTCGGGTCCATCCGACCATGGATACCTCGGCTGCTTCACTCCATGCCTATATATACACATATGTCGAACCATGATTTAATGAAGAAATTAAAGGGTTGTTAATGGCGAGAGATTACTGTTATTATTACCAGTGAATAGTTACGTTCTCAGTGGAGTTGTTGATGACGTCGACGACTAGTGTGTCTCCTTCGTTGAGGTATAACGTTGGCCCTGGAAATTGACCGTTGACCGTTAGTATGGTTTTGTTGCTGCATAGCCTTGAGTATGGAGCTTCCTTCACCTGCAAACAAAAATGGAGGTTTTCTCTCTGTTAGAAATTTACGAGGATCTACGTACGATCGTGGTTAATGGGTTGACCCGACCCGTACCACGAATCTGTGTCGATGGGTCATGGACTCGGATCCTGGTAAGAAGCTGGTGCATAGGAGGAGAAAGCCCGCGAGATGTAAGAAGAAGGCATTATTCTTCTTCATTGTTAACATTAAATTACAGCTATGGTGCGCTATTTTCTGTTATTGCTATGAAGTGGTTTGATGCATATATAGTGAGGGAAAGAGCCGAAGAAAAGTATTTTCTCAAGGGACGGCTTTTTATTACGAAGAATATTAAGAGGACAAGCAATGCCACACAAGCTTGTAAAGAGTTAATAATAATTCATTTTCATGTAATATAATATGGTATGAATTCTTCAATCACATCATTTGACTTGGTCCAAGATATCTTCTTACTGTGTAGGCCTTCTTTGTCTTTTGTTTTCCTTTCGCTTGCTTTATTTTATTGACAGGATAGCTAGCGACAAGATCACATTTTCAATGGGGGAAAACAGAAAATTTAGATTCTACCTTGTCAATATGTAAATGACGCGTGGTATTGCATTAATAATTACTGCTCATGAACAAGAAAAAAAATGTGAATATATTTTAGATGTTTCTACGGATGATTAGGACTAAAATGTTAGATTTGTTTTTTTATAGTGTTTTTTGTTTTCCTTGGTGAATTTTTCTTTGTTGATAGTCGTGAAAATTTGTATGAACGACGACCTATTGCTCTGAACTACCATATCGTGTATATCAATTCATGTAGACGTTTTAACTTGCACGCATCATATTTCATTTTACATATGTATTTATTCGACATAGGGTCAACATATATTTCTCAAACTTGCCAAATCTAAGGTGACATTTATCATCAAAAGGCTGTTGACTTGTAAAAAAAAAAGGCTTCTTTTTTTAGTGCTCAACTTTTGATATACGATGTTGAAATTCAGCTTTTGCTCTAAGGATAAAAAGTATAAAATTTTATATAAATATACACGAATATTCAAATTATGATTTGTGGTCTCGTACCTAACTCCACAAAGCTTATTATCAACAATTTGAACTCTGCCATTGCATAGCTTCAAATATATTTTGGATTTATTCATACATACTCGTGTCGTGACCAAGAAGGAAACTCCCGAAAAAATTGAGATAATTATGCGTGCATGTCCTTCCAGAAAATATTTGAATTTATATATGCATTATAACTATATTAAATTGTAAAAGTCTTTAGCAGCCTCTAATCACGAGAAAACGAATGAAAACAATGCCAGCCAACCAAACAAACTATAGATAGTGAGGATATAAGGACTTTTTTTTTTGGTAAAATGATAAAAGGACTTTCGTACGTGTCGGTATTTGAATATTTTGCATCATCAATCTTAAACGGATTTTGGTAAAGATTATTTGTTCGGAAAACTCAAATCAACTGAGTCTGCTAAATTAACGAAACCATAGAGACGCAAGTGTCAAAGCATCTCAAGTCATTAGGAAATATTTTACGTCATTAGCAATTAAGATCGAAAATTTAAACTACATATGACAAGTTATCGACATATTTTGGGATCGAAATTGAAAATATATAACTGTAGATGCTCCAAAATTCCGACAACGTAAAAAAAGACAGACCACTCAACAAAGACAGAGAATGCTCCAATTGTCCAGTTTTGTACACTCAAAAATTCGATGACTAAACCACAAGATAAAATTACACTTCAATTCGAATGAAAAAACAAAACCAAAACACACAAAAGAAAATGATTTTTTTCTCTCCAAGAAAAAAAAAAGGCAGATAATATATGACGTCTTCAACGCGTACATAGACAGCTTTGTATGAACTTCTAACCCCATGAAATTACGACGCTTCATCGTCTTCTTCCTCATCATCTTCTTCATCAGTAAGCTGCTGCAATCCCTTCTTCACATCTGCAAAAAACAGCTCAACATTATATTCAAGTCAGCAAACCAATGGAGTTTTCACATACATTTGTCTAGACTAGAACATCCTCTGCAACTATATCGTCAGAAGAACGCCTCCTCTACTCCTAGCATATATCCATCAATTCGAGCTTCAATTTTCTCGGGACACATCAAAGTTTCAAACTTTAACGCAAAAAAAAACAGTAGAGCTTTTCGAAAGAAAAAAAGGCTACCTTTCCTCGAACCTCTTCCGCGCCTTTCTTCCTCACCAGCGTCGCTCTCGCTAGCAGTTTCCCACTCCGAGCCATCGTCGCTCTCTTGGCTTTCGCCATCGTCCCCTTCTAAGCATCGAACGCCTCCATGCTTAGCAGACGCCTCTCTAAAGAGCCAAGCAGCCCTCATCTGCTTCTTCACAAACCTCTCAGCATACTCAGGGACCTTTCTGTCATTCGACTGTGAGCACTCGTTCACATAAAGAATAGCGTCGAGCAAGCTCTCCTTGGCCAGCCCAACCATGTCGTACGCCTGGGCCCGCCTCCACAGGCTCTTTGCATGGCGGTTCGCCGGGCTGTGTAGGCAAAGGGCTCGAGTCGAATCCCTTATAGCAGCCATGGGCTGCTGCAATAGTAGGTAGCACTGAGCTCTGTTGCTGTAAAGCACCACCCTTTCCTTCTTCGACCTAACTGGGCAGAGAGCCAACGCCTCGGTGTACTTAGAAGCCGCCCCAGAAATATCGCCCGAGGAAAACAGAGAGTTCCCTTCTAACTTGACGACTAAAGCAGCTGCCTGCTTTATGTGAAGGTCCTCCCTCGGCACGTTTTTCTCCATTTTCAGCCTCTCCCTAGAATTAAGCAGCTCTTCGATCTCTTCCATTGCGTGGCTTGACTGAGTGCATTCTTGAAGAACGCTGACTATCGAGTCTCCTAGCTTCTTCCGATCGCCTAATGTGGTTATCTCAGCTAAGTCGATCAACGTAGGGGCAGCTTTTTCGATCACCTTAGGGCAGCAGTTAGGGTCTTGGAGCAGCCAAAGGAGGCAGTCGACGGCCATGTATTGCCAGTCGTCAGACGAGCGAGCTATGTTGCAGAGCCCGTCTACAGCCTCAGGCGAGCTAGCCACTGGGCCCCGCCCGAGCTTGTGGTGGCAGATGGTACGTAGAAGCCCTACGCCAGCTGGCGAGCTCTCGTTAGCCAGCCCGCCCCACATACTGGCAGCCTTGGCCAAGAATTCCTGCCTGCAAATGGTGGGCAGAAACTCGGGCTTAAAGGCGAAGCAGTTGATGAGCTGCAACGCCCAGCACTGCAATTGGCTGGCCCATTCCTCGGCCTTCTTCGACTCCATTTCCACCCCGCCCATGCCTCGGGTTAGAAGATCGCAGTGGTAGCTCAGCCTTCGATCGACGAACTGATAGAAATGGGAGTATACGATTTCGAGGGAGCTTACGGCTAACTGCATTGCAAGCTCCAAGATTTCGCCATGGTTAGCCACAGATGAGAAAGTGCTGGCGTAGGTGGCTAAGTGACCCAAGGCTCGAACTGCGACCCTCTGCTCGACCCATGTCAGCCTTCCCCTTAAGAGCTCGACCAACGGCGGGATAACGCCAGCATGGACCGCCGCCACGGCGAATTCCTCCACGTTCATGGTGTAAGAGCCTATGATGTGGGCTGCGTAGTAAGGTATGTATATGTTCTGATCGTGGGCCAGCCATCGACGGTTCTTTAGGCCCTTCCATATTAGGGCAGCCATGCACTCGAAGATGCCTAGCTCGATGAACTCGGGGTCGTTCGGGTGGGCCATGGCCGTGTTCCATAGGCCGCTGATGGGGAGGACTTGGCCTTCGTCGTCTTGGGAAGGGAGTTCGCGGAAGAATTTCGAAACGCTTGTTCTCCGTTTGTTAGGGTTTGCTTCTTTCATTACGCAGAAGAAGCAGCCTGGGTATGGGCATTCTGAAGATGCTTTGTCCATGCTCATTATTTTGGATCGAATTGGGCTTCAGTGCTACGATCTGATGATGGTAATAGCATCAAAGTTACTGAGATGCATCACTTAATAGAGCTTTGATGGGGCCTAAGAGTTCAACTACTTGGTATGATGTGACTTTTTAAACTAAAGATTCACTGTTTGGACAACAATAAACGTAAGGGAATTCTGGGAAAAAAGCACAGTTTTGGCCTGGAAATTACGAACTAATCACCAAAAAGTGGAAGAAGAGATCGATGTGTGCATATATACAAATTTGTTTTCCAAGTTAGAACCTATCGTTTAAGCAACACAAAGAACAAACACCACTGCTCATACAGATCTAGACAATCATGAACAAAGAACAACCTATCAAAGAACCGAACTTTTTCAGCAAGTGCTTTCCCAACGCCAATTTACACCGTTAAGCACTAGAAATCGAATCGAAGCAGTGAAAAACTAAAGAAATAGATAAATCGATAAACGACCCACATTGGAAAATCGACTTGGAAAGAAAAGGAAGAGCTAGAAAGCGGCTCAAAGGTACCTGGAAATCAGCTATAGATGCTACACGGGAAAAAGACAAATAACCATCAATCTCTTTTTTCTTCTTTCTTTTCCGCAACTAGCACGAGAAAGCAACTTCCTTTCACACTCCACGGATTTGTGGGAGTTGTTGCTATTACGAAATTCTTTATATGGTTTTAGCGAAGAAAGTGAGAGGTTTTGGTCCAAGACAAGGAAACAAGAATCGGGGTAATGAAATTTTCCTCTGATTTTCTGAATTTGTTCCTGTAATTTTCTGAATGTTAAAAGAGTGAATGAAGTAAATCGGAGTAAAATCAGATAATTGAAAACAATGTGGGGTCTCCAGAGAATTATTGCTATTTATTCCGCTTTGGGTGCAAATAACTCTTTTTCCTTTGTTTGTTTTCCCCTAAATGGGTCCCACATCGCATTAATCAGACCTTTACCGTTGAAGCACAAGCCTTAGCTATCAGGAGATATGGGCCTTTGCTGGGCCCATATTATTATTAGCGGGCCTTTTCTGGGCCGATATTTAAGCACAAGGTTAAAATAGGACACTAACTATAGCTTTTATTGTTTTAGGTCATTAAGTTTCGTATTTGCAAAATTAGGTCGCTAAGTATCATAACTGAGTTATTTCGCGACACTTTTCGAATTTTCCGACCAAAGTGATCGGATTCCATACATCATCAGCTGATTGTGGAGGAAAACTTCTAATCAGCAGGTGATTGTGTAAGAAAAGCCTAATTGGCAGGTAAATGTGTAAATAAGCTCTGAAATTCATTTTTCATGTTAGAAAAAAAGGTCTTTAAATAAAAAAGAAAAAAATATTTTTACCCAAGATTACAGTTCTTAATACAATGCAACATCTGTTACTTTTTAGAATCCTAATTCTATCAAGCCATGAATACCAAACAAAATTCTCTTGGTGACACAACAATGTCTTCGTCATCATCTTCCTCTTATATGATGTGCGGCTGCAAGAAACACACGTTATGACTTGCTGGAAAGATGACAATCCTGGTAAGTGATTTCATGGTTGCCCCGATTGGAAGGTAAAACATGCTGGTTTTTGTTCTAACTTTTCAAAATTTAACATAATTAATGATCGATATTATACGGCCTTTATTAGGAGTTTTACACATTCACCCGCTGATTAGGAGTTTTGTTACACAATCAGCTCATGATTTATGAAATCCGATCACTTTGGTCGGAAAATTCGAAAAGTATCCCGAAATAACTCAGTTATGATACTTAACGACCTAAATTTTGCAAATATGAAACTTAATGACCTAAAAAAAGAAAACTATAGTTAGTGCCCTATTTTAATAATTTGGCCGATTATGTGATGTTCAGATTGAGGATTTACACAAAAAAAAGGAGGAAAGTAAAGTAGCTCTCATATCATTCATTCTATGCACTTTATATTATTTCAAAAGGAATGGTTTCATCATTGAGTTTGAAGGGTTAAGTCAATCATGTTAATCTTTAGTAAACGGAAGGGATATATCTTCTATGGAATCGAAGATGTAGCAATATTATATCTAATCATTAGTGTTAGATATGCAAGTGTTGATTATGAGAATATGAATGTTTTCTCTCTATATATACCAGTCCATGTATAAATCGAAGAACGAGGGATGAATAGGAAGAAATAACATTCCCTAAATTAGATTCACAACATTAGATGGAGATATATCGGAGATAGAAAGTGCTAGAGCCAAACGAGGACCAAATCTTTATTTTTATTGATTCGTTCGTCTTGTAACGACGTAAAGTGAATAAATTCTTGTTGACCAATTACCAAAACGTCACAACATGCCCATTGAAAACGGCGTTTCTTCAAAGACTCGTCCTAAATCGCTTTCCCATGCTTCATCCCTTATAATTATATTCATTTATTTTGTGGCATTTATTATTGTGATCGAAGGGTCACTTTCCAAAAGAGTTTGGTGAAATTAATTTTGTCCGAAACACCGTTTCCCCACACGCAAACGATTATATCTCTCTCCCTTTTTCTTTCTATATATATGATTAAATAAATTTATGTACAAGCGCGAAGCCGTTTTTAGTTTGAGGTTTCAAGAAAACGGGCAGCCCAAAGCACCGTTCGGGCAGTTATCGAGAACAGCACTGTGAAAGAAGTGATGAGCTAAAAGAACTCTCAACTCACTCACGCACGCCCATAAAGGAAAATAAAAAAGAAAGGAGAAAGAAAAATATGATTATCTGTAATAATTACCCACACACTCTGCACACACACACAGTCTGTGAGTAAGGCTAGAGCGAAGGAGGGGAAAAAGGTGAAGTACATTGTTGAGGTTAAAAAAGTGTTTGCTTGCAGTGTAGCCATTAACCGTTAAGAACACCGAAAAGTTCGAATCTTTGCACCACAATCAAGAGAAAAACAGCTAGAAAGCTCGCATAGGATATTCTTGATTCTTCGTCAACGGAGGGGTTAGATGAGGGGCCATCGGCTTCCGTTTGGATCTGAGGTTTCTTCTTGATGAGCTGTGAAAAAATTTCAGACCATTTGCTTTGTGTTGGATGGAGAAGCTGATGGGAAGAGAATTTATGGTCCGAGTGGTGGCGTGTTTGATCTTTCTGGTTGTTCCTCTGAGATGCATTTTTGCTAATATGGAAGGTTTATCTTCTTAGCCCGTTCTCCATTTTTTTTGTTTTTCCTCAAATGGGAAGCTATCTTTGTTGCTTTCTTTTCGATTTAGTTCTACTTTAGCTTAATTTAAGGACTTTTTTGGTTTGATAAGTTGGGAGTTCTCGTGTCTGAAATCCACTTCTGGAGAGGAAATTTAAACTTGCATTTTCTGTTTATGTATGGTGGTTGGGAAAATGAGGGTTTTATAGAAATTCTTGAAATCTTAATGACAAAAGCCTTAAAGGGATTGCTGTTCTTGCCTTATTAGCCCTTCCTAATCTTCGAAGACAATTGCTTTGCTATAAATCAACTTGTAAACAAAAACTATGCAACTCGTGGTAAGAAAATGCCTAGATTGATGATGAAGTTGTTCTTTCTATCTCAATGCATTCTTAGTATTACCAGTCTGAGAATCAATATCTTCTTAGTATATCTATTAGTTTTCGATTTAAGAACCAAACTGTTTACTTTCGGAGTTTGCTGCTACCCACAGGCGATGCACTGCACACCCTTCGGACAAACTTGGAAGACCCTTACAACGTTTTACAGAGCTGGGATCCTACGCTTGTCAACCCTTGCACATGGTTCCACGTTACTTGTAATAACGACAACAGCGTCATAAGAGTGTAAGAACAATTCCCCGTCTTTCCCCTCCTTCACTTTTCGGTTTCTACGATCGTTCTAATCTCTTGCCTATCGACTTTTATCTTTCAGTGACCTCGGAAACGCCGCCTTGTCTGGACAATTGGTGCCTCAGCTCGGCCTTCTGAAGAACTTGCAGTACTTGTACGCTCGCCCGTGTTCTTGCACCTCATCGTATTCTTTTTTTTTTTGGTCGGGATTTTGAACAAACGTTTTCTCGACGGTTGTGATTAGGGAGCTGTACAGCAACAACATCACTGGGCCAATCCCTGGCGATCTTGGAAACCTTACTAGCTTGGTGAGCTTGGATCTATACTTGAACTCCTTCGCGGGTCCCATCCCAGAATCCTTGGGCAGGCTCACAAAGCTCCGATTTTTGTGCGTAAAAAAGTTATTCTCTCGCTTGTGGTTATTACCTTTCTTGGCTGTTAGTTTTTTCTGAGGTTGCCAAGGCTTGTAATCGTCATCAGATATGGTAAAAGAGGACCCTTTATTCCGAACGAAAAATCTTGCAATCTTTTTAATTTGTTTCCTGTTATCGAATCTCCGCAAGGGCAGGCGTCTGAACAACAACAGCTTGACGGGCCCCATCCCAATGTCGCTGACGAATATCACGTCCCTCCAAGTTCTGTAAGTTGACGGGCGAATTTCTCTTCCCAAGTTATTACGACAAAACTTCATACTTACACATTATTACGTCTTCGTTCAGGGATTTGTCGAACAACCGTCTCTCCGGCGCAGTCCCCGACAACGGCTCCTTCTCGTTGTTTACGCCTATAAGGTCCTTTTACTACCTGACTTCGAAATTTTCGACGTACCCAACAAAAAAAAAGACGATCTATTATTTTTGTTTGGCAGTTTTGCGAACAACTTGGACCTCTGTGGCCCAGTGACCGGCCGGCCATGCCCAGGCTCCCCGCCCTTCTCTCCGCCGCCGCCCTTCGTCCCTCCGCCGCCGCTCTCCACCACCGGCGGGAGCGGCGCCACTGGGGCCATCGCCGGCGGAGTCGCCGCCGGCGCCGCCCTACTCTTCGCCGCTCCGGCGATCGCCTTCGCATGGTGGCGTAGGAGGAAGCCCCGAGACCACTTCTTCGACGTCCCAGGTATTGAAGCATACTATTTCCACCCTATTCGTTGTTAAGATGGAAAGCAAATTTCGTTAAGATTTCCATTACGCTTTTCCTTTTCTTTTCCGCATCGAATCCTTATACCAAACGCACGCTAAGATTTACGTTAAAAAAAATCGAATTTATCTTTCTTTACAGCCGAGGAGGACCCTGAGGTTCACCTAGGGCAGCTCAAGAGGTTCTCCCTCCGTGAGCTGCAAGTAGCCACGGATAGCTTCAGCAACAAGAACATATTGGGCAGGGGCGGGTTCGGCAAGGTGTACAAAGGGCGGCTCGCCGACGGCTCTTTGGTGGCCGTCAAGAGGCTCAAGGAGGAGCGTACGCCAGGCGGCGAGCTGCAGTTTCAGACCGAGGTGGAGATGATTAGCATGGCGGTCCACCGCAACCTCCTTAGGCTCCGCGGGTTCTGCATGACTCCCACCGAGCGGTTGCTCGTCTACCCCTACATGGCCAACGGAAGCGTCGCCTCGTGCCTCAGAGGTAATATACTATAGTCGTCGAATTGGGCCGAGCTTGCCTGTCTGGTTAGCCCGCCACCGCTTGTTGAATGGTTATTCCACCAAAAAGCTTAAGCTTGTAGGGAGTGTAATCATTTTTTCTAAGTTTTTATGTTATATTTCCAACGCGTTGCTCATGTCTAGGCTGATTTCTTTAATTATTTGCCTTAGACGTGTACTCAAGTCATCTGTTGTCCTTGAGCTCTGATACCACGTTCCCTCACGTTCCAAGCTGATTTATCTATCATATAACCTTAGACTTGTAAAATTTCCTTCTTAAATGGATGGTCGTGAGGATTCGTACTCAAGACCTCTTTGGTCCCTGAGCTCTGATAGCATACATGTTGAATGATAAAAAATTCTCCTCTGCAGAGCGTCCGCCGAATGAGCCGCCGCTGAGCTGGCCGGCGAGGAGGCGCATCGCACTCGGGTCGGCTCGGGGGCTGTCGTACCTCCACGACCACTGCGACCCGAAGATCATCCACAGGGACGTGAAGGCGGCCAACATACTCCTCGACGAGGAGTTCGAGGCGGTGGTTGGGGACTTCGGGCTGGCGAAGCTCATGGACTACAAGGACACGCACGTCACCACCGCCGTCCGTGGGACCATCGGGCACATAGCGCCGGAGTACCTCTCCACGGGAAAGTCCTCCGAGAAGACCGACGTCTTCGGCTACGGAATCATGCTCTTAGAGCTCATCACCGGACAGAGGGCCTTCGACCTCGCCCGCCTCGCCAACGACGACGACGTCATGCTCCTCGACTGGGTCGGTACTTTTTGCAAATCCTACACAGTAATTAAAGGATATGGTAAAAATTGCCCATTGAAGACCATTGGATCAGTCTAGCTAGCTATCCCTACTTAGAGCCAGACGTCCTACATTCAGAGCTATTGGAAGATCTAACGGGTCTTTAACGGGCAGTTTTGCCATCCTGTAGTAACTTTTTCGTTTACGACGGGATTTTCGAATTCGTCTTTTCTTTTTCGTTCGTTTTTTTGTCGGCCTATTTTAAGGTGTGAAGGGATGATAAAAAATACAACTAAAGACCCGTTGGATCTATCAATAAGTCTGAGTCTATACCCACTTAGTCCCAAACCTTCTGCATGGGTGCGTTCGGCATTAGCTGTGCCTACTCATTGGGTGATCTAAGTGGGTCCAGACTCAATACTCATTGGAAAGATCTTATAGGTCTTTAATGGGCGTTTTTGTCATGCTTATACTGTAATAACTCTATCGTTTACGACGGTTTTTGGTCGGCCCATTGAATCTCAATAAGTGGTGAGTCTCAGACTCGTTGGAAGATCTAATTGGGTTTTGAGTTTTTTTGTTGTTGTTATTCAGGTGAAGGGTTTGTTGAAGGAGAAGAAGGTGGAGATGCTGGTGGACCCCGACTTGAGGAGGGAGTACGTGGGGGCGGAGGTGGAGCAGCTCATACAGGTGGCACTGCTGTGCACACAGGGCTCGCCGGGGGACAGGCCGAAGATGGCTGAGGTGGTTAGGATGTTGGAAGGGGACGGCTTGGCCGAGAAGTGGGACGAGTGGCAGAAGGTCGAGGTCATGAGAAGGGACGAGGCTGACGAGCTCGTCGCTCGCCACGCCTCAGATTGGATCGTAGATTCCACCGAGAATCTACACGCCGTCGAGTTGTCCGGCCCGAGGTGAGTGAGGATTATTTCCTTTTCTTTTCTTTTCCTTTTTTTTTTTAAATTTTGGAGTAGGGATGGATGAAGATGTTAAGAATGTTTTCGTGTTGTTTGATTTTGAAGAAAGAAAGAAAGAAAGAAAGGACTGTTGATGATGATGATACTGTGTTTGGTTTTCTTATGCAAGTTAGCAAGTGTAATTCAACAATGTTTTCTGATATCGATCTCTAAGTTTGTTTTCCCTTGGTCCACGTCCAACTCAGAAATCCAACATATATATTATATAAGTCTCTCACTTGGAAATCCAACATAAATGAGAAAATTATCGTTGCAAGATTATAATAGAGTACGGACATATTTTATTATATTTAAATAAAGGCAATTATAATAGTAATATATAGAAATTTGATTTTTAGTGTAAAAATAGAGTTAATGGATTGGAGTGAAAACTAGTGTAGAAAATAGAGTTTATGGGTTGGAATAAAAGCACTATAACAACTGTATTATTGTGTAATATTACCTGTATTTTTATGCGTTGCGTTAGAGATGCTCTAATCGAACGTACAAACACATAAAATGTATTTTGAGAGAAAGCGAAATTCCCTCTGCTTTCTTCTTCTATCACAAAAAAGATCACATTCATATGTTCTTCTACAACATCAATCACCCAAACTACAGAAGAACCCAAAATCAGCAACATCTTGCAAGAATTTAAAGGGGCGAAAAAACCGAAATAGATAGATAGATAGATATCGCCAGCATTCACACTAAGCAACGCAGCCGCCACAGACGATCCCTCTGCTGCACGGAAAAAAAAAACGAAAGAAAAACGAAAAAATTAATACGGCGCTTTTTATATTACAAATAGACGATATCCACTCACACGATCGACGAGCAACCGCTGCTCCTTTGCCTTCTCTTCCTCGCAACCTCGGCCCTTCGCGGGGGCTGAAGGACGACCTTAATCGCAGTGTCGAAGACGGCCTTCACGTTCTGCATTGATGTAATAATAAACCATATTCAAACAACCATCGAAAAGGGAAAGAAGAGAAAAACAAAAAACTGAATTGAGTTAATGAAATCTCCCCCCTCACTTGTTGTGTCTTTGAGCTGCATTCTATGTAAGCCGCCGCGCCTATCTGCTTCCTCAGCTCCTCGCCCTAGCGAAAAAAATAAAAAAATTTCGATACATCGATACAAAAAAAAAAAACGAAAACGAAGGATTAGCGAAAGAAATTCGCACTTGCGCGGTAGTGATGATGTTAGCTCCCATATGATCGGCGCCAAGATATCCTCTGTCCTCTCGGAGATCTACATAGCAAACAGTACATGTAAAATGACGTGGACAATGATGTAATAAGAAGCCAATCGCATCTGAATCTAGAAGTAAATATCGTACCTAACTTAGTTCCGACGAGTATGATGGGCACATTGGGGGCAAACCGACGAAGTTCAGGCATCCACTGTATGCGAAACATGATGATGATTGGGTCCAAATTAAAGCACATTTAGGATAATTGGTGCAAAACAGAGGCGAGAAAAAGATCGTTCCTTTCTTTTTTTTTTTACCTTCTTGAGGACATTTTCGTAGCTGGGCCTACTGATTAGGGAGAAAGCCAAGACGAATATGTCAGCTCCTCTGTAACTGAGTGGCCTCAACCTGCTATAATCTTCTTGGCCTTCGGACCACCATAGAAAGAAACATATAAGATGTAAAATTAGGGAAAATTGAAGAGATCCCACTTGATAAAAAATAGATCTTTTTGGACAAGAACGACAAGTACATACCTGCAGTGTCCCAAAGTCCCAAGTTCACCATGTTCCCATCAACGGCTACGTTGGCGCTGAAGTTGTCGAAAACCGTCGGGATATAATCCTGCCATGAAATGGCATGATAATTGAGTTGATGAGCTGAGAGAATCATCATGGGATAGCGTATGTAATAAACTCTAACCGTTGGGAATTTGTTGCTTGTGTAGCAGATGAGCATGCATGTCTTACCCACGGCGCCATCTCCTACGGTAACGCACTTAATGAACTTGGAAGCACTCATTTTGCTACTCTACTGATGATTTTTCTTTTCTTGGAAGAGATGGGAAAGAAAAAGGAGAAAAGAGAGTTGGGTTTTGCTTTCTTGGATATAGAAAGAGAGGTCCCTATTTCAAAAGCTTTTTTAGGGAGTGGAGAGTTTCAAGAAGTGAACTGACATTATTAAAAGACAAAGCTAAGGACAACACACACAGTGAGAAAGAGAGAGAGAGAGTCAAAAACAAAATCTACTTTCGTCCCTCTCAATAAATTTCAAAATCAAAACAGACGTATTTTGAAATGTCGGAGAGAAAAAAAAAGGCCTTGTGCCTTTGGTGGGGTGGGGTGGGGCAGGGACCCACTTTGGCAAACGGCTCTAATCTAACGCACGAGTTTCATTTTCATTACATTTCTCCTCACCAACGAGCACGAATTTACTGTAGTTTGTTGGTAGAGGGTTGCGTATTTATTACAGTAGCTGCCTAACTAACGTCTGTGGATTCTTCTTCATTCACCATAATAACTCTGTTTTCACGGATGTAATAAATGTTGAAAACAGAGCAGCACATTATGCCTGTGTCTGTCTCAATTAGGGCAACAAGTTGAAACAATTCCAATCCAACTAACGTACTTCTCTTTCAACGGTTATTTCCACCGTTAATTAACTTCTCTCTGTTCCAACTAGATTCAACTCCACGGCCCAAACGTTAGTAGGCCCTACTTTCCTTGTGGACCATTAAAATCGACCGTAAGAAAAAGCCCAATTCTCAATCAGTTCAGGTCCTTTTATTTTATTCTCTATTTTCATATAATACAATAATATATATATTAGTATATATTTTTATAGTATTTGTGAGTGAAGAGACGCAATGGTTGATACTTGATGCGCATACTTGGTACTAACCTTTTCACCTTGTACATATTTATCTCTTATCAAAATACATGCATTCAAATTAGTGCAAGGAAGGATTTCGATTGCTTACTCAGAATGTTAATTTGCTAAAGAATATGATGCGGACCGAAAAATCGACCCTAGCATCAATAGTGCGCTGGAAGGTATCGGTCCGTCGCCGCTTCGAGTTCGTCGTCTTCGTCTTCGGCGGATCCCTGAAACGTCACGAAAAAGCGGGCTAAAGGGCGCCGTTTCGGCGACGCCCCTCCGACGCTCAAGTCAGATAATCGTTCGTCGAATTTAAAGCGTAACAGAAAATGAGATAAAGCAATAATTAGATAGGATCGACGAGACGTTCTGCTATGAGATTAATTATACGGATCCTTGGTCAGCGTGTTAGGAGGAGATGCCATGTCGAGTGTTAAAAGAGAGTGTCATATGTGAGACGAGATTTTTTGGTAGTGTAGAAGGTGGGAGATGAGATGATAAACAGTTGTATGCTGTAGTAATGTGTCGAGAATGAACCTCCCCTTCTTTCTCTTTCCTTCTTCTATATAAAAGACCATGCATTAATGGAGATAATGCCACACGATTAGGATAGTGGGCTTTAGTAACCACCCATGATTAGTAGATCATGGTGACTTGGCTTGTCCACGTTGAGAGCCATGATTAGGCACAGGGTATGTGGCCTTGTGGACGCGCACCTTTCCTTTGCTCAGTCCAACGCTGCTCTCATGCAAGCCTCTGATCGGGTAGGGCGCCCTCGGACCTCGATCGCCTTGGGAGGTATTTTTGCGGGCTTGTTGCCTCGGGAGATTTGTCCCATCGGGGAATGTTTTCCTCCTCAGGAGGTGTTTTCGCGGGGAATATTTCCCGCCCTTTCGATTAGACTCGAATATTTTACCGGTTAAATACGAGGATAACAATAGTCCCCCTCACAAATAGTCCAAAAGAGTGTAGTGAATTTTGGACGTAGTAAAATATTCGAGTATTGAGAAAAGGGGTACTCACCTCGCGAAGATTCTTCGAGCGTGGATTCTAATTATTCTGTCTTGTCTCGTCCTTCGGGTTGCGATTTTTGTTTTTGCCTTGAAAGTCTTCTTTATCCAATGTACTCGGGCGGTATTCGTGAGAGGTCTCTTGCTTTCAACTTGTTCGCTTGGTGTCCAATGCTCTTGTCCTCGTTAAGTGCCTCGGGCATGGCGATGGCGTAATGAACGTGAGGTCTCTTGCCTCAGGTCGGGGGCGTCCCCCCCGAGTCCAAGGAGAGCCTCGGCGCTTGGAGACATTTCTTCTTTGCCTCTAGCTTAAATAGAGGTGGCGCTGCCTCGCGTAGAGGGATAACAGTGTGCGCAAAATCTCCTCTCCCCCTAGGGGGGGAATGTCTCAGCCTCTCATAGAGGGAATTCAATGTGCGCAAAATAGTATTACCCGAGGGGAGTAGTCCCGAGGGGTCTTCTTTGCTTCTAACTTAAATAGAGGTGGCGCTGCCTCGCGTAGAGGGGTAACAGTGTGCGCAAATATTCTCTCCCCCTTAGGGGGGGATGTCTCAACCTCTCGTAGAGGGAATTCAGTGTGAGAAAAATAGTATTACCCGAGGGGAGTAGTCCCGAGGGGAATTCTTTGCCTCTAGCTTATATAGAGGTGGCGCTGCCTCACGTAGAGGGATAACAGTGTGCGCAAAAATATTCTCCCCATAGGGGATGTCTCAGCCTCTCGTAGAGGGAATTCAATGTGCGCAAAATAGTATTACCCGAGGGGAGTAGTCTCGAGGGGTCTTCTTTGCCTCTAGCTTGAGTAGAGGTGGCGCTGCCTCGCGTAGAGGGAATTTTTAGGAGAACGATCTTCAGCCTTGGCCAAGGTCTTTGAGTTTGTTTATCATGCGAACTTTTTATCGGTGCTTTCATTTCACAAATAGGCGTCCTCGGCGTATGTAGCTTAAATTCCCAAGTATCATAAGGTCGGGTTTTTGTAGATAGGCGTTGAACGGGTTTAGGGCCGGAGCAGGTCGGGTCTTTGAGGCAAAATCTGTGAATATCTAGGCCGGCAACATATATGCAGAACTTCCACCACTATAAATTAATTACCTAACAGCTTAACAAATCGATCAGCAAGGTAAACATCCTAGCATATTCCCTCCTCGAGCATGTAAATAGTCAACGATAAAGAGAATTTCATGATTTCATAATTTTAAGATAACCCCAAGCCATCGAAAAACTTACAACCAAGTCGTGAACGTAACCTTCAGTCAGGGAGAACTCGTAGAAGAATAGAGGATGGAGCTCGATGGTCGTCCTCATAACCGGGGGCATTGCGGGGGATTTCGCGTTTCCTCGAGTAGTAAATTTGCGAGTCTTGTGCGATTATTTTTTTTCTTACGGCTCACCGTCGATTTACTCGGAAATGATCTGCGAAGGAAGGTAAAAATTTCGAAATATCATAATAAAATAAGGGGTACCTCCTATTTTGAGTCGAGTCGACGCATTTTATTTGCGTGACGCCTCATGTTAAGTTCTTCGGCACATGCGGTTTTTTGGTCTTCGAGGGCGGTGATTATGATTCTCGACAACGGGGGATGGCCTCTGTGAGCAGAGGGCAGATGGCGCCTTCGGATCCATTAGCTAAGCTGCACGGGCGAATTCGAGGGCTGAAGTGAGAGCGTATAATCTCGCGAACCCGAGCAGAATTCCAGCAAGGGTTGCTTTCGAAGGTTGTCCCCGAGGGCGGTTGTGATCCCGCTATGGTGGAACAGGGTTCCAGCCAAGTTCTGACGTCTGGCTGTTGGCCGGCGGGCGGAGAAATGTGGCGAGTACATCAGCGCGCGACTGATTTCTTGGGAATTTTCCGGCTAATCTTGTGGGCTAGTTCGAAGGCTGTTTTCACGAGGATGGTAGTCGGGCTGCCGCGAGAATGCTGCCAACGGGAGCCCCTTACTCATATAACTCGCCGACAACCATGAATGTTAAATATATCCGCTCTTCATTACTCCAACTTTTAAGTTAGCCCCTCATAATTATGGTCCAAAGTAGGCAAAGTTGATACATAAATATTCACAGCTAAATTAGTCTCTATAGTTCCACTAGAATATAAATCCTAGGAATTTCAAAGCCAGCAAGTATGTAGCTCTCGCTATGAATCCAAATAGTTCTGCAATACCTAACCCAACGTGTTTCTAAAGCCCGCTAGTAAGCATCCTAACCCGATGAAAAATCCAGCATCGAGATTTTTTATACCTTTCGAATTCATCTCCCCTAAATTCGACTTATGCAACAATCCCTCAACCGATCCGAGTGTCACCATCGGGGGGGAAAAGGTCGCCGGAGACCGAAGAGAATGCTATGTTGGTTGTCGTTGTTGGCGGATACGCGAGGCTGATGATTTATGCTCCCAATTTCAGCTTCAATCGAGTTTTATGTTTCCCTCTTTTCACAAGCCGTGACCGATTCGGCTTCGTCGACGATGGATTATTGGCGGTAAAGGAGCGAGACAGAGGACACATATTGTGGGAGTCGTCGATTTTGCAGAATTGTTTCTGATTCACAAGATTTCCTCAAGACTGATATGGCTTTGGCCTTTTGTTTCTGTGGCATCGTGGTTATTTCGAGCCTACGACATCATCGCTTGGGCTGATTTTCTGTTTCCTGGCGGAGTGGCTGGTCCCGAGGCATTGACAGCAGTATCGTTGCCCCGTTTTATGCCGTAGCGCTGTCGGAGGATTTCAGCCTCGGTAAAAGGCTGCCTGCTGTCGCACTTATGGAGGTTGGCGATGGTCTATTTCGGGCGGCTAAGGGAGCTTATGGCGCGGATATCCTCGAGCGTCTTTCCTGCACTCAAATACCTCAAGAGAAGACATACCTCTCTCGCTCACACATGTCGTCGAGCACTTGTTTTGTCAGAAAGCATACATGAAAGCTCAAGAAAGAAGCGACCCTTGAAGAGGATATAACTAACCCCATGTAATTTATATACTTTCAGCAATTAGTAGCCCAATAATTTAAGAAGCCCATCGTATTTAAATGCAGTAAAATTAATTTCAGCAATTCTACGCAATAAGTCTAGCTGTCCAAGAAAATTCCAGCAACCCAAGTAAAATCAGAAAGCAGGCCCAAGTAAAGGAAAAATAATATGCTGGAGAAATAAATACTAGTCGCCCCAGGTGCCTAATCGGCCACGAATAGTTCTAGAGGCCCATGAATAGTATAATAGCAGGCACATGCAATTTATTCTAATAGTCCATACAAACAATAGGCTAGAGAAAATAGATTCTAACAGCCCAATGTGAATGATAAGCCCGACGAATAGCACAACATAGCCCTAAGAAACTTACACCAATAGCCACATGTTTTCATAATTCGCAGAATGACCAAATATTTTCAGATTTCATCATGTATAGTCCCTAGAAAAATAATAGAATCTACCCACCAATTTAAGATATTTGCCTACGAACCCCAAAACGTTGAAAAACTTACAACCGACTTTTATCGGCGGTAGATCGATCCACAGAATGGGTGCCGCCGGCAATCTCCGACGTGACCTTTCTCGTCGTATTGGAGGTACAATGGTTCCGATGATGGTGGTTTTCGCCGATAGATCCTATAACTCGCGAGATTGTGTGAATATTTTCCTTTCGCACCTTTCTCGGTCTAACTCAGCGCCGGCTCGGCTCCGGCGAGGGTCGGGTATTGGAGGCGAATGAACAGAATGGAAGGCGTATGTCTCGGGTATCCTCAATTTCAAGAGATCGATCCGTGTTGATTGGCCATAAACTTGCGATGTCATGTTAATGAGTATTTGATTTTGGTGCCGTGGCTTTGTCCATTGCTGGCGATCACTGTGCTTGGTTCTTGGTTGATCATCTGTTGTGCCTGACCTGCGAACAAGGCCTGCGAAATCAGGCAGAAAGCTTATTGAGTTTGGTGGTTTTCTGTTCAATGGCTGATGGGTTTGCGGATTGCGCTTCAAGTGGTTGTAGGATCTGCTTCAGTAGATGCCGGCGAGTAAACCATTGAGGGTCAATGATGTTCGCTTAGGTAGAAGATGGTGAATCAGGCCTCGACAGGGCATTGTTCGCCGTCGTGCTCGGGGCTGCCGATACCGACTTAAGCGTCGTCCGCACGCTGGGTTATGCGAGCGCGGTTTTGCTGATGTCGAGTTCGCAATGGGCTAACGGTGTAGATGGTGACGAACCCAAAACAGCTTCAGATTTCTCGATTTTCTTCCAAGTGCACTGTATTTATTTATCTGATTCCCACAGACGGCGCCAATTGATGCGGACCGAAAAATCGACCCTAGCATCAATAGTGCGCTGGAAGGTATCGGTCCGTCGCCGCTTCGAGTTCGTCGTCTTCGTCTTCGGCGAATCCCTGAAACGTCACGAAAAAGCGGGCTAAAGGGCGCCGTTTCGGCGACGCCCCTCCGACGCTCAAGTCAGATAATCGTTCGTCGAATTTAAAGCGTAACAGAAAATGAGATAAAGCAATAATTAGATAGGATCGACGAGACGTTCTGCTATGAGATTAATTATACGGATCCTTGGTCAGCGTGTTAGGAGGAGATGCCATGTCGAGTGTTAAAAGAGAGTGTCATATGTGAGACGAGATTTTTTGGTAGTGTAGAAGGTGGGAGATGAGATGATAAACAGTTGTATGCTGTAGTAATGTGTCGAGAATGAACCTCCCCTTCTTTCTCTTTCCTTCTTCTATATAAAAGACCATGCATTAATGGAGATAATGCCACACGATTAGGATAGTGGGCTTTAGTAACCACCCATGATTAGTAGATCATGGTGACTTGGCTTGTCCACGTTGAGAGCCATGATTAGGCACAGGGTATGTGGCCTTGTGGACGCGCACCTTTCCTTTGCTCAGTCCAACGCTGCTCTCATGCAAGCCTCTGATCGGGTAGGGCGCCCTCGGACCTCGATCGCCTTGGGAGGTATTTTTGCGGGCTTGTTGCCTCGGGAGATTTGTCCCATCGGGGAATGTTTTCCTCCTCAGGAGGTGTTTTCGCGGGGAATATTTCCCGCCCTTTCGATTAGACTCGAATATTTTACCGGTTAAATACGAGGATAACAGAATAGAACCTTAAAAAATCCTCAGAAAATCTCAAAATTCATGTCCTATTCTTCTTTCCTTCGTTCTGAAAGTTTATTTTCGATAATATATGAAATAAATATATATAGGAGGACGTAGCAGGTAATTTAATTACCCAACAAGGGCCAAAGGAACATAATAACGTAATCACATCATTAATGTAGTGCATGGGATAGCACAGCGCTCCTTTAGCTGTTAGTTAAACAATTTACTTGAACGGAAAAATTGAACTAATTATCCATTAGCTGTCAAACAATGTTCAGTCAAATCTCCAACTTAATTCACTAATTAGTTCAACTTTTATATTCATTGCTCATTAATGGTGAAAATTAACAAAGGTTCGCCATGCGATGGCATCTGTTTAATCGCGGCCAGAATAACCCATTAAAAATGACAGGGAAAAAGGATAAGTGTGTCTTTTTTAATTATCTGTAAATTATTTAACAATTAAAAAATATTAGGGTTTTGTCCTCCATCAAATAATAAATCTTTTTTTTTTGTTCTTTTTTTTTTCTGAAGAGAAGCTACAATGGAAAAGAAACCCATTTTAAAGAATATGAAATATTGAAACGAAAAACGCATTAAAACACAAAACCAAACAGAATCCGTTCTTAAAGGCGAGAACTTCGTCAAGATTTTGAAATCTTTTTCTTTCCTTTTTTTTTTCTCAAGTACGAATAATCCACTGGGACGGCGTCGCCAAGCCGCCGACGATCCACCACTGCTTGCTGCAGCCATCCGCCGCGTTTACCATCCCCACCACCGTCGGATCTTTCTCACCATCATCGCCGCCGCCGTCGATAATATTCCGATCGCCCTCTTCCTCGCCGAGTGGGACGAGGTTGAGAACGAGCCGCCCATTAGATCGGTGCTTCTCAAAGCAAACGTGCCGCTTAACCCTCTCACGATTTATCACCAGCCTACCGTCGCCGGTCTTGTACCTCGTCATCACCCACGGCACATAAGAAGAAGTTATCGGCGGCGGTAACACCCTCTCCGCCGCTTCCCTCCGCCGCGCCAGGCGAGGGATGGGATTTGCACCGCCGTTCTTCGCCGTGGTTGGTGTGTAGCAGTCCTCAAGATTTGGCCTTAGGTCTACGCAGCTTTCTGCTCCGATGTAGTCATGCATGTATTATATTTGTAGAGAATATCTTTTCTCTCTTTTTGTTAGGGCTTTGGCCTTGGTCTTTTGGGGGCTACATATATATATTGTGTGTGTATATATATATAAATATTTAAGGTATATATTTTGAAAGAAAGGCTGATATAAATGAGAGGTGACGATTGACAGCTATCTAACACTCATACACGTTAAAAGAGGAGTTTTAATTAGTGGGTAAGGTTTTGGACTTTTTCTTATCTAAGGCGATACTTCATTCGTAATTAATGGATTTACATGTATGCATTTTTATGTATTTATATTGATTACTTTTATTTACTCTGGGATTTCGATACGTGCATTTGACAAATTAGGGAATCCGGGAAATGGAAACATAATATTTCAAGTTTGAATATATTGATTTTGTTCTTGGGTTAGTTTCTTTGAACTTAACTAAAATATAATATGTTTTCTTTTTCTCCCAATATCCCAACGCAACTTCTGATTTAGTTGTTTAGTGAATGTGAAACCTCAAATACCCACATAAGACAAGCATTAATAGATGATATAGATTTACTTATTTAGTAGTATAGGTCAATCAAAATTCAGGATTATGATTTATTCTCTTTTAGGTCTCGATTAAGCATGCATAGTCGATCTAATTAGCTTGCTAATTTTCTACAGATAAATATATAACTACACAATATATAATTCTTGGAAGCATTCACATAAATAAGTTGAATCCAAAAACACTTAAATTAAATGAAACCAGCTAACTAATCAGAGAATAAATTGGAAACTAGCAATTTCTTGCTTTTGCTCGACAGCTCATCTCAATATCAACTCTCAAGATTTTAAATAATAACAATAATAATAATATAATAATAAATGGGCTTTCTTTTATAATCGCTGAGACCCAGACAATTATAATGGGCTTTAATTTATAGTTGGGCCCATCCAATAATCAGAATGGGTAATATCGTAATTGTCGTTTACAAAGTTCACACTTGCATTGCATTGGAGCGAAACGAAACGATCCACATATTTTAACGGAAATTAAAAAGGAAAAAGAAAAATGAAAAAAGATACCACAGAGATTCACTGGGAAAACTTCCGAAGATTCTTCAAAGGCTGTGTTTTCTTCATTTGGGTCTTCGATCAGCTCAACTCATTCACGCAACAGCTGTTTGCAAAGGCTTTAGCTGCGTGTTTTCATAAAATTAATCATCACAAGCTATTTATTTGCCGATGAGCAATCTGAGGAGCATATGCAGGCCCCAGGCCGTATTCTCTGCAACGGCCTGGTGTTGCAGATCGACGATTAGGATTTCAATGATTGAAAAGGCTTCGCGGGAGAGTTCTAAGAATTTTCAAAACTCGTCGGCTTTTCCACTTTGGTTCGATAAGTTGCGCTTGCAGCGGAGGGCGTATGAACCGCGGGTGAGATTGAATCGGCAGAGGCGGATGGTTGCTACTAAGGCTTCGAATTGGACCGACTCTAAATCTCCGTACGAAACTCTTGGTACGATGATCAACCTTTGAAAATTATTTCTGATTTGTTAGATAGCTGGACTAAAGGAGCTGAATTTGAGTGCCTTGCTTTGTGTTTCTGCCCTACGACTATGTAGATAGCTTGAATGAAAGCCTTTTTAGATGAATTGCTTCTACCCATACGGATATGGTTGATGATTAGAGCCCAATTTGACGTGTTTATGAATGGGTGCTTGGATTTCAAATACCCTTCATTTCATGTAGTATTAAATTAACTTCTACATCTGGCCTGTGATTCAACTCTCAGAGATGTTTATTGCTGTGTTCATTTGTACACTCTTTGAGACTTACAAGCATCGCTGTCAACTTCTGAGAATGCAGAGTTGGAAAAAGATGCAGACGAAGATCAAATTAAGCTAGCCTATCGGCGACTAGCTAAGTTCTATCATCCTGATGGTATGACCCATCTATTTAAGGTTGACCTTTATTTAATATCACAGTGGTAAATGAAAGAAAGACTGAAAAAGAAGCCTCAGAACTTCACTTACTTTATGTAACCCATCTCTTACTATTTTATGCTCTGCGTTGTGGCTAATGACTATATGTTCTTCCATTGCCTAAGTTTATGATGGTAGAGGAGCCTTAGATGAAGGTGAAACAGCTGAAGCTCGATTTATAAAGATTCAAGCAGCGTACGAGCTGCTGGTAGATGAAGAGAAGAGGAGACAATATGATAAAGATAATCGGGTCAATCCCATGAAGGTAACCTTTATTACCACTAGCAGTTGGGAGGTTTTTCTTCTTTGTTAATCTGGGGCTTAGTACTATGCTGTTGAATGAACTGTTCCGACCTTAATATCAGGCATCTCAAGCATGGATGGAATGGCTAATGAAGAAGCGACAAGCTTTCTACCAAAGAGGCGACATGGCTATTGCAGCGTGGGCTGAACAGCAACAGCGTGAACTGAACCTTCGTGCACGCCGACTCGCTCGGTCAAAGGTTCTCTTTATTTTCCCCCTTTTAGACACGTGCTATTCCACTAGCACTCTCAATTCATATTGAAACAAATCTCATATAATTGGATTGGCACGGTACGTTGTGTGATGTCACTCAATCTCTTTACTTAATTTTTTAGATTGATCCTGAAGAGGAAAGGAAGATACTGGTAAAAGAGAAGAAAGCATCCGTGGAGAATTTCAACAACACTTTGAGGAGACACACTCTTGTCCTGAAAAAAAGGGATTTAATGCGGAAAAAAGCCGAAGAAGAGAGGAAGAAGACCATTGCCCAACTTCTTGCAGCAGAAGGTTTCGAACTCGAGAAGGACGAAGATGAATTATAAACCAAGGCCCAGCAGTCCATCTTCGAATGGTTGGTATATATCTGCCTTTCCTCAACTGCTTGTTTATCAATTAATCGTTCTAGCCTTGTGAAACAATTGTGTATGCTGTTTATTGTAGATCCTATAGTGACATTCGAAACATGTATAGAAAGCATTTAACTAATAGCAGCAGCAAAACTGGATCATTTCCAATATTTACATACATATTACCGCATATTCTCTCTAGCTAGTCCTAACAATCTCTGCTCAGCCACACTCTAAAGCAGACATTGTGATAGGCATTCACCAAGAACTTGGCCAACCCCTTTCTCCCAGATGTTCTCTTTAGTTAATTGGATGGAACATGGTAGTATTTTCCCTTACACATGCAGCGATAGACGACTGGGCAAGACTCCACCGCGCACTTCATGTAGAAACTGATCATCACTCTCCTACAAGGCGCACACGAACCGCAGGCATACGAGCAATCGGGCAAGCTCGACCCAGTCGGGTATAGCTCCATTCCCAGCCCTCCTTCCTATATTTCGTTCGCCAGTTAACCACGGTTAGTTAAGCTACTCTGTTTACTTCTACACATAAATGCTACGTTCTATCTGCTTCCCTACCTTAGTATGAGTTACGCTTTTCTCACCCTTGTGGTGGGCTCCTTTGCCATTGCTGGAAACTGTGATAGAAAGCAGTTAGTATTCTTACATTAGCAGAAAAGATTTCGACTTTAGACATGGGGTTTCTTACAGTGATATGGCCTGAGGCATTTGGTACTAACGGAAAGTAGCAGGAAAAGAATCGCGACAAATAGACATGTCGTGTGCGATGTATTGCTTCGTTTCATCTTCGTTTTATGCGTACGGAAGCTCGAATTCTGTGAAAATCGAAGTGAACTTTAGGTTAAGTGCTTGATAGTGAGTGTGCTTGCAAGGGGTAGACGAGGTTTATATATATATGGGCATTTGATATAGGAAGGTAGTTTTTATTAATGCAAGAACGTACGTATTCTGATACACCTCACATGAAGCACGTCTACCATTTAAACGACTGTAAGTAAGAAGGGTTTTTGAAAAGTTTGTTCACGAGTTTTGTATTTGCTCCATAAAATGATGATAGATGTCATAAAATATATCGTAGAGATGTAATGATGATATGATATGAATAGTTAGTTCTTCAAACAAAGCTTTGAACATATAGTAGTAATAATGCGTGCCGTCGTATTCGCATTAATTATGTCTCCCTTATTTATGTGATCACTCGTTTCTACAATCGGAAATAGGGACGACTTCGTATGTAGTTTGATTTATGATAAATGACCGAAAAATTACTATTCAATATACTGAATTCTATTTAAACATATGATGAATTGGAAAATTGAATTTCGCGAAAGTTATAGAACTAATAAGTTTAAGCCTTGCATGGAAAGGTAGAGGGCACTATACTAAAATTGCAGTTACTCGTGCGAATGCCATTTGCAATATATTTCAGAATTAGTGTTAGAAATTGAATGCGTGCTGCCATGAACGTGAATGTGGTGGGGATTTTGAATGATTAAATGAACGTTCATTTATTATTTTACTGTGAACATGCGGATACGATACCTATGGTTTTTCGTGATTCAAAATTTTGAATCTTTTTATAATTTTGACTTGTCAAACCCTAAAAAGGTTGACCGCATTAGTTTCCAAGTATTTAATGTTAAACTGACCTTTGTGAGTTATGTGTGGGATCTTCATTTCAACTTGCTTGCTTCTGATGAATGTGTTGAGGGTGCAATTTGTAAAATTAGAATATTCGTCATATAAAGAAGTTGGAGTAGCACTTTGATGAAAGAAAATATTTGTGTCCACCCAAATCCAAGTAACGTGAAAGTGAAAGAAAGGTACAATGAATTTAATATATATATATATATATATATATAAACACGTATAAACAAAGGAGCCCCACAAAGTCGAATCAATACTTTGAGAAAATTAAAACTTTAATTGATTATAACAATGAGAGTAGGTGACGCATTAATTTGGGGAAATAGTCCATCCCACAAGTGGCCAATAAACGACGAGCAATGGCCAAACAAGTGGGAACCCTCGCTTTTTCTTTCATGATGATATAATTTTAATTATATTGTATACGTTATTGTTTAACAACAAAAACCAAATTAGTGACAATCTTGATTCGCACACTGCATTTCGAATCAAGAATTCATCGTGTATATAAATTGATGTTATTTATATAAAATAATGTGAAGGCAAAGACAAGAGGCATTTAAATATTTTTGTAGGACCAACTCAATAATTCACAACATGCCATCATATATCACTGTCCATGGCTGGCAAAATTTTCCACTACACTAACACTCACAACCATTGAACTTCGGATTGAAAAAAACACCTACTTTAATATTTAAAGAAAAAGGCAATCATTGGTTGGTATACTACACTCTACATGCGATTAAATGAAAGCGCTTCTTTGTGTAACGTTTGTAGTAATTCAACAACACGATTTATTAATCAACCACACGATTCTGATAATCCGAGTATTCGTTGCGCTCTTTATTTCCATGGCGCAGCAAATAAACAAAAGCTGAATGATTGATTGCTTCATATTCACATAAAAGCTCGCCATTAGTTTTCATTAATCACGCCTTTAAGTATATATAACATATATATGTCAATCCGTAATAGAGGTACATATACACACAAGGACACTCATAGATTCTTGATTAACTCTACACGGCGGCGGTGACTGTTTCGCCGGTGGCGGCGGAGACTTGTGGCACGGAGGCGACGACTACTGCGTTGGCCGTAGCCTCCATTAACTTCTTCTCTTTCCTCTCATCTTGAGCCATCTTATGTTGTCTGCACTCTGAGCTGCAGAAAGCATTATCACCTCTGCAATAAACACATACAAAACATAATTAAAAACCCTAAAAGACAATTTCTTATATATATATATATATATATAACATACCTATACATGTATATATCGTGGCCAGGGACGAGCCGGCGATTGCAAAGAGCGCAAAGCCTCAAGAACTGAGCCGTTTCAGCGAAGTCCGCCGAGCTACGGCGCTGGGGCGCCGCCGCCGACCTGAGATACGACGCCGTGTTAATATTATCATCGTCGCACCGTTGGCCGTCGCCGCCGGGGTTCTGAGGATGGGCGTTGAAAAGGGAAGCCTTGTCTTGAGGAGTACTGTTGTTCCTGCTATTAGTCGGCGACGACGCCGTTAGATCGAAGGCGAACTCCGTCATGCTCGTCGTCCTCTTCATCGGCGGACGGCGTCCCCTCTTTCCGAGCATCCTTTTATTCTTACACCGACGTCACTATTCCCACGTTTTTGTGTGTGTATGTGTGTTTTATGGCTTGAAAAGTGATAGCAGTAGCTTGTGAGAATGGGAAAGATAAAGAGCGACTCCTAAAAGGAGGAGGGAATCCGAGCCGTTCATTTTATTTTATATTTCATCGAATTATTATTATTATTATTGATAGTAATGTTTGTTATTTGGAGATAGATAGACTTAGTCAGCAGTTTGTATTATTATATTACCCTTATTGTCATTTTCCATTAGTTAATTAATTGTTTTGGATTCTTTAATGCGGGGTCGCTTGCTTTGTTAGGAATCTTATTATTGCATTTTTTTCCCATTTTTTCTCTGTAATAAAATTGTATGTAATGTTTGAGATAGGAATTATTATCATTTCAAATGATTCTCAGGTGTCCAGATAACATAATCTTGTTTAAAATATCATTAAGTCAAAATGGTTTGAGAAACTCTAAACAAACCCCAACTAAATGGGCCCATAAACCTCGGTATATCACTAAAATGGGCCGACACAGTTATTGGACCCATTTACATAAAATTGGGCCGCATTTATTTATCATCCAAGAAGCCCAAAAACATCACCCGCGAATTTACTCATCGTAGGTAGTACAGTCCCTCCTCTCCTCCCCCCAAGACATGTAATAGAATTAAATGCCTCATTATTCACGTCAGCGATTCATCGGCCAACGAACCACCGTCTTCCTCCCTGTGCGGCGGCGATTTCCCCTCCTCCTTCGCCTCCGATGCATCGGAATTCGATACCAAGTTAAGACCATCCAAGCTCGCCGGAGCTCTCCTCTCGCCGGAAATCTCCTCCACCGTCGCCGTAATAATTTCCCGAGGCCGATGAATGATCTTCTTCCCGTCGTCGTCGTCCCTCATCCTCTCCGCGTACTTTGCAAAGTCGAACTCCGCCATATCCTTCCCGCCGAACGCAGACTCCACGAATTCCATGTCGAAAAGTTCGTCCATGATCTTCGTCGTGCTCGGGTTCGTAGGGTAGACGAACTTTACCTTGTTCGCCGTCTTCGGCTCCAAAAATGGCTTCGCAAGCTGAAAAAAAAAACGTCATTTCCCGAGATTATTACGCAGAAATGCATACAGAAAAACGCATACGTACCGTTAAACGACCAAATCATATAAGAGTTTAAGCTTGTAGGAAGTGTATCGTTTGTTATTTTATGTATATATTTTTTCCAATTGCCTCAAGTCTAAATTGATTTCTTTATTATCTAGCCTTGGATTAAAAATTTTCGTGAGGATTCATATCAAGACCTCTTTTTTCCATGAACTCTGATACCGGTTGAAATCATCTGTACCACAATTCCTGTCTCATTTCGTGTTCCACTTAATTAAAAATGATTCTTATGATTATCGAAAAATATATAATATGAATATCAAATTGATCATCATAAAACAAGCAATAAATTGGATGTATTTATTTATTTTTATCATATAAATTACATGAAATAACGACGATTTTATGATTTGGTGGAATATACGATTAGAAGAATTAATAAATAAAAATGAAAAATTATGAACCACATGATTTAAAATTCAACGGATCTGATCTTTTGGAACATAGAGAGAGACGTAATTTGTGGGACATATGATTTCCCGCGCTCTGATACATAGTTGAAAATTAACCATTTTACCTAAAAGATTAAGCTTGTGGGAGTGAATCATTTTTTAATTTTTATATATTTTATTTCAAGCACACACACAACACACACACACACACACATATATATATATATATATATATCTACGTAAATTACCTTATAGAATGGTTCAAAAAACTTGGGAGGATCGTAAAGAATGGCAACCCCGAGCCTCTCGGGATACTGATCTTGGAGGACGTGGGCCGTCTCCTGCGTAACTTTGATGGATATATGGGACATGTTGAACCCGTGGAAATCGATCAGCCAAACCATTTGCTCCTCGCCTTGCGAAAGGTTCCGAATTGCATTCTCCATGCAGTACACCAAATACTTTATCTGCCCTTTGATGGATTTTGTGTTCTGAAGAGACAGAAAGGGCATCGTAATGTTGAATGATCACTTCACCGAAAAGCTTAGTCTCGAAGGGACTGTATCGTAATTTTTTTAAATTTATATATTTTATTTCCAACAGAAAAGAAAACGCAACCTGGCGGCTAGGCCTCATGATGAGGACTGGCCTCCCATGTTTGTCCTTGAAATTCGCCCGATAAATCTTTCCAGTTTCTGCTTCCAAAGCTACGTCGTCCTGCGGTAAAAAATGATTTCGTATTCGACGGTGAGGATGATTTTTTTTTTTTAAATTAGGCGGGAATTACCCAGCGAATGTCCTCGGGCTTGTACTCCGATCGCCATTTGAGGCTCGCCCTGAGCATCTTAGCTGCGTTCTTGACGTTCCAATTTCTTGCCCTAAGGTACCTCGAAATCGACTCCTCGGAGCAGTACATTGCGTTCTTACCAGTTTGCGGCCCGATTAGCTTTCTTACCTCCTTAATCTGTATGTATGCACATCAATAGGAGCAGGAGAAAGAAGTATCGAAAAATATCGAAGTACCTTCGATAGCTGCAGTTCCAAAGGCAAAGAATCTTCGAAGCCATCGTCAGTTGATTTCTTCGACCCGCTGCTCATATTACCTTCGATCGACGAAGCATATAAATGAGGAGAGAACAGTCAATTCACGGAAGTCTAAGGAGGAAAATGCTCCAAGGATGCTTATGCATGTATATAAAAGGATCAATCTTTCGATATAACCGATGGCAATGGCATAACAAGGCCTAATCTTACCACCTTTGATTCATCAAAGATCTATGCTATGCTATTGCAGTCCTTATTACAGAAGGTAGGTAGGTAGGTAGATAGATAGTAGAGTCTAAGCATCACATTGATTCATCAGAGCCATAATCTATATGTGTTGGAGAATGGGTCAACTCAGCTACGATAGTTTGGAATATCACGCAACGCATTTATTGGTATAGCAAAATGTAGTAGTAGTAGTATACACCTTTGAAGCAGAGAGGTAAAGACAATAAATTTCTGCAATCTATGAGAAATTACGACAACATAGGCAACGACATAACTGTAATAATCCCTTGCTGATCGGATTCATAGATAAGGCTAAGATTCAACAAGACTTAGACTTGTCGCCAAAGGGGATTGAGCAATTCAATTCACCTTGAATGCAAAAGCGTCAAGCTCATGAAATCAATCAAAGAAATAACTAAGTTGAATGGTTAAAGATTCATGAAATTGAACAGTTCAAGGTCAACGGCAGTTTAGATTTTTCAAAAACCCACCTGAAGAAAAACGTGGAGGACTGAAAAACAGGGAACGAAAAGCGAAAAGGAAGAAGAAATTACCTGATTAAGCGGATTTATGGAAGTGGGCTGAAGAACTCGAGTTGGGTAAAATCTAGAGATGTCTGAACCAAATCGTTAAAACAAAGAGAAGCGGCAGATGTGCTCAAAGGTCAACTATCAAACATGGTATGTCTAATGTTAGAAAAGAAACACGTTTGAGAGAGAAAGAAAGGTCAGCATCGTATTCATCGGCTTTTACCTGAAAATTATCAGAAGAAAAAAGTCTTTCCTTTTTGTACAGTGGCTATTATGCTCATATTAAAATTGAGAAGACAAGAACATTTACGTGGTTCGGATCTAAATCCTACATCCACGGGCAAGAGCCAATAATCTTGATCTTTTGAGAGTACAGCAGAATTACAAGTTATCTGACGAAATGACTAAATGAAGAAGATACATATTTAAAGGAGAGCAAAGCGCGCCAAAAACAGTTAAACTCCGTTCTTCTCTTCTGTATAGTAATCGTCATTGCTGTGAACGTTTTTATAAGTTGGGTAAAACGTTTCTTTTATTCTTTCACTTTTATCTGCCCGCGCTTTTATGCTTCTTCTTTCAATTCCTGAACCTGAGGAAGCAGAATGAACTCCATGCCATGTTTGCTGCTTCTTTCCTTCTTGTTTCAACACGCCCCCACAAGATGGACGGAATAAATTCATTACCTCCATCTTGAGCATCAGTTGTTGCAACCTGGGACCAGTGAGGGGTTTAGTAAACATGTCTGCTAGTTGTTTTTCAGAACTGATTGGAAGCACCTTCACATTTCCCTTGAGCACATGATCTCTTATGAAGTGGGCGTCGATTTCGATATGTTTCGATCTCTCATGGAATCTAGGATTCGATGATAGCTTTAAAGCTGAATGGTTGTCGCAGAAGATAACTGGTGGCTGCCTTATGTCAATTCCAAGCTCTTTCAACAGATTTTTGATCCACAGAATTTCAGCCACTACAGAGCCCAATGCCCTGTATTCTGCTTCGGTGGACGACCTGGACACAGTGAGTTGTTTCTTAGACTTCCAAGTTATGAGGGAATCTCCCATGAAAGTACAGAATCCTGTTACGGACTTTCTGGTATCTTTGCAAGATGCCCAGTCCGCATCTGAGAAACCTTTCAAGTCGAAGTTTGAAGATGAGCCGAGGAGGATGCCTTGCCCAGGTGCTGATTTGATGTACCTCAATAGGTGATGCGCCGCCATCAGATGAGGTGTCCTAGGAGCCGAAATGTACTGGCTCAATTTATGAACTGCGAAGGTTATATCGGGTCTTGTAAAGGTGAGGTAGAGGAGTCTCCCAATCAACCTCCTATAGCTGAAAGGATCCTTTAGCAGTTCCCCTTCGTCTTTGGTTAAATTGCCTCCTGGGTTCATGGGTGTTGTCAGACCTTTGGCTCCTAAATACCCCGTGTCTTCGAGTAATTGAAGAGCATATTGCCTTTGAGATATATAGATTCCTCTTTCTCCTCGGGCCACTTCTATTCCAAGGAAAAGCTTTAAATCCCCCATGTCCTTGATCTTGAAGCAAGTCCTCAGAAACTCCTTTACTTCTTGAATGGCAGTGAGGGAAGGCCCTCCCAATATGATGTCATCAACATACACGAGTAAGATGACTAAGTTGTCTCCTTTTCCCTTCAGGAATAAGGTGTGATCCGACTGCGTTTGCCTAAACCCGAACTTCTTCACATCATCTGTGAACTTCCTATTCCATTGCCGTGAGGCTTGCTTGAGCCCATACAAGGATCTGTGGAGTCTGCACACCCTCTTTGCTGGACCAGAGACTTCATTATTGGTGTGAAGTCCTTCGGGTAATTCCATATAAACTTCCTCGTTTAATTCTCCGTTGAGGAAGGCATTGTTTACATCGAGTTGAGCCAAATTCCAGCTTAGTTTGGCAGCGAGAGAGAGGATTATTTTTATAGTGCTTGGCTTTGCCACGGGAGCGAATGTGTCTATGTAGTCGACACCTTCTCTTTGGTCATACCCTTTAGCCACGAGTCGGGCCTTGTACTTCTCAACATGCCCCAAAGAATTCAGCTTGGTTTTATACACCCACTTGCATCCTATAGCCTTTTTTCCCACGGGCAATGGTACCACTGTCCAGGTTTTGTTTGCTTCAAGAGCCTCAAATTCCTCCTTCATGGCATCCCTCCATTCCTTGGAGCAAGCAGCTTGGGTAAATGTCTTGGGGTCACGAGCTGTTGAGGCACTACAAATGAAGTCTTGATAGCTGCTTGAAAGGTTCTCGTAAGATACCACCTGTGAGATAGGGTACAGAACTTTTATCTTGTTGCAGTGGTAGTCTTTCAGGTATGGAGGCCTTGTGGTGTGCCTGCTAGATCTCCTTGGTTCATTCTGTATTCCAGGTGCTTGCCCATGCACTACCTCAACATTGTCTTCAACTGCTGCAGCTGCGTCAGGGTCCTCATATATGGAGTCATGGGGTAAAGCCTCAGAATCAGATTCAAACTCACTCAGAAAATCCTGAAGCTGAGGCTCAGATTCAGCTTCTAAATCTGAAAGGTCTTGCCCAGTTGTGTGAGCTGCCTCTGCATCTGAACCTGGAAAACTTTGGTAAGCTGCCTCCCCTTCAGGTGAATGATCTGGAGGTACAGAGACCCTTGGCAAGACATGGCTAGGAAAAGGATCTACTAGTGGAGCAGATTCTTGCAGGTTGTGGAAGGGAAAAACAGTTTCCCTAAAGACAACATCTCTTGATATGAACACTTGTCTGGTTTGTAAATCCAGCAACTTGTAGCCCTTCATTCCAGTAGGGTAACCCAGTAGAGCACATTCTCGAGCCCTTGCATCAAATTTTTTCCTACCTGCAGCTAAAGTGGAAGAAAAAGCAAGGCAACCAAATACTCGAAATATGCTATAATCCACAGGTTTTCTAAAGAGCAGTTCGTATGGACTTTTATTCCCTAACATTGTTGAAGGTGTCCTATTTATCAGATAGGTAGCTGTTAGTATGCACTCAGACCAGTACTGAATTGGTATCTTAGACTGAAAAAGTAAGGAGCGAGCTACATTAAGTAGGTGTTGGTGTTTTCTTTCCACCACCGAATTTTGTTGCGGTGTTTGTACGCATGACAAATGATGTAAAATTCCCTTGCTTCTAAACAGTTCTGTCAGTTCAAATTCTTTGGCATTGTCGGACCTAACAGTCTTGATATTACACTTAAAAAGATTTTCAGCTAGAGCTAGGAAGTAACTAACTACAGACCTCACTTCAGATTTTGCTTTGATCATGAATACCCAAGTGAATCTCGTGTGGTCATCAACAATCGTGACAAAATATTGGTGTCCAAGATGTGAGGCAACATTAAAAGGTCCCCACACATCAAAATGCACAAGATCAAAGGCAGAATGCAACATTATTTTCATTAGGAAAGGGTAATCTCCTTTGCTTGGCAACCGGGCAGATTTTGCAAAAAGTGTGTTTATCAGTGTGATCATGCTTAAGAGTGCCTCTAAGTACATCTAGAACCCTATGAGAGGGGTGACCCAATCTACTATGCCACAGATCCATGGAAGCATTATTCAGAAAAGCAACATTATTTTCAGGAATAGATGCAGTGAAAAATTCAGCCTCGAGGATGTAGAGCCCTGCCATCTCATCACCCTTGCCAATCGTATGGTGAGAATTGTCCTGTATCATGAACCCATCAGACTTAAAATTGAACCTGCAATTCAGGCTCCTAGACAGTTCACTCACAGAAACCAGATTAAAGTGAAACTCAGGCACAAGCAACACATCATTAAGGGTGATAAACCTGTTTATATGGACTGATCCTGCTTCTCTAACCTTAACTACTGACCTATCTGGCAGAATCACGTTGGATTCATGTATCTTATGTAGATTATGCAACAGGCTTTTGTCACCACAAACGTGTCTACTTGCACCAGAGTCAATAATCCAAATCCTAGAACCTGATAAATCTGGCATGTTAAATGATAAGGTAATACCTGGAGCACTACCTGTTCCCTTCTCAGGCTGAGGAGCAGAATCCATACCATCATGAGGTGGAAGCCCAGTTGACTGATTGATCAGTGCCTTGAGGCTTTGTAGCTGAAAATGTGTGACTGCCAGCTGCACCATGGTGTCCTCTGCAAGTGAGGTTTCTCCCCCTGGTCCAAGATCTTGCTGCCCATTTTTCTTGGCCATTTCCACAAATGCCTGATTAACTCTAGTGCTTCTGGACCTCTGATTCTGTTTGAACCCCGGTGGGTATCCATGGATTTGGTAACAAGCATCAATCGTGTGACCCCTTTTATTACAGTGAGTGCATATTGGCTTAGTCACATCCTTTCTTTGACTGTAGCCCACCTTTCTTGTTAGATGCACCTCATTCCTAGAAGCCATCATTGCCATGTTGCCAACTTGTTCATCAGTACCACGGGTCTGTCCTATAGACTGAGTCCTCTGTCTTTCTTCTTGAACTAGGAGAGCAAAGGCCTTGTTAATGCTCGGCAAGGGATCCATGAGTAAAATCTGTCCCCGTGTTTGAGAGAAGGTGTCGCTCAGGCCCATCAAGAAAGCTAAGACGTACTCCTCATCATAATAAGCCTTCAGCTGCCCAATACCACCACAAGAACACCTACAGTTAGGCCTGAAGCTGGCCAGCTCGTCCCACAGCGTTTTGAGCTTTGTAAAGTACACACTCACACTACTCGTGCCCTGTGTGAGATTGCTCAACTCTCTCTTGAGCTGAAAGATCCTAGGCCTATTAGTCTGGCCAAAACGCTCTTCAAGATCCAACCAAGTTTCTCTCGCTGAGGCAGTATAGAGGATGCTCGCCGATATATCCTTCGTGACAGAATTGATCAACCAAGATAGAACCACATTATTGTTTCTTTTCCAGCTCGCTACTTGGTTCTTGGTGGCTTCTTTGTTGTTCGGATCAACGACAGGTGGCTCGAGCTCCCCGTTCACGAAGCCTTCCTTATTCCTCCCTGTGAGTGCAATCATCATCGCACGGCTCCAAGTCGCGTAATTATCACCATTGAGGGGTTCATGAACAAGGATTTGCCCCGAATTATCATTATTCCCCAAGAAGTATGGATCATTGAGAAAAGCCGCTGAAGAATTCGCAGGGTTCGAATAACTTGAAGGGTTTGGTGGTGGAACATTCTCAGTCATCGTAATCGCTACAGCTTAAACAGAATAGAATTCACAATCGGCGCAGCTTGATGTTAGCGCTCTGATACCATATTAAAATTGAGAAGACAAGAACATTTACGTGGTTCGGATCTAAATCCTACATCCACGGGCAAGAGCCAATAATCTTGATCTTTTGAGAGTACAGCAGAATTACAAGTTATCTGATGAAATGACTAAATGAAGAAGATACATATTTAAAGGAGAGCAAAGCGCGCCAAAAACAGTTAAACTCCGTTCTTCTCTTCTGTATAGTAATCGTCATTGCTGTGAACGTTTTTATAAGTTGGGTAAAACGTTTCTTTTATTCTTTCACTTTTATCTGCCCGCGCTTTTATGCTTCTTCTTTCAATTCCTGAACCTGAGGAAGCAGAATGAACTCCATGCCATGTTTGCTGCTTCTTTCCTTCTTGTTTCAACAGCTCAAGCGTAAACACCCATGCCCGAAAAAAATACTCAATAGACATATGGACAACGTGGGTTCGTCCAACGAGGTAAAGATGCTCTTTGGCTCGCAAACGATGAACGAGTCAAAACAAAAGACTCACATGGGAAATCAACAGCGCAGCGTAACTCGTGGCGTGGGCCACTAGCTTAGCATCACTTGGCCGAATCTTATTCATTATTTTATCTGGTTTTTTCATATACATCAACCTATCGTGCATCGTCTTGTCTTGACCTCAGTCGAGGGTTCCTCCAAGAATTTACAAACAAAGAACAACGATTAACTTCCATGGATTTACTTCAAGATTGTCGGCTCTAGCTCACGGTAATGAAAATCAAGACTTGTTTGAAAGTGTGGAATGCCCTGGACGCTGGAAATTGAATTCCTTGAGTTTTGCCGATGAATTCTTGATTCAGCCCACATTAAAGACGGGTGGCCCATCAATGGCCCAAATATTCGCTCCATGTTTCGATTCGAATGGACTAATACATGTAGAATTTCCTATTTTATTTACGAGAAAAATGATTGGAAAAAAACCCAAATTTTTAATATTGCATTTACGAGTCTTTGCATGAAAAATATCTCAAAACGAAAAGGTATATATATATATATTAATCAAGTATGATTAATGATTTGATTTGATGGGCATTATGTAGAAAGGTGAACATTATATTAAAGAGAACGCGTTATTAGTGGAAAAAATATCGCATATGATGATATCATGGCATATTATCCGACAAAAGAATTGTAGTAATCGGAATATAATATTAATGGCGTAGTGGAAAATTTTTGTATATATCAACACAAACACCTATTATTAATAAATATATTTTATATATTGGTTGAAACATGGAGCATTAACATTTCCCGTTGGATGTCTATTTCATGGAGCTCGTGACGTTTGTCGCAATAGAATAAAGAAAGACTTGTGTATATGCAAAAAATTACTAAATGATATTTTCTAGACAATATATATTATTGTATGTGTGTTTTTAAAGATATTGACTAGCTTTAATGTGAAACATTGATAGCAACGCGGATGATAGCAACACGAAACCTAATTGAAATAATTTACCTTATTCTATTTCTATTTTATATAACATTTTTTTTCTTAAATAAACTTTCGACTTGGCACAATAACTTAACTTGAAATACTATAAAAGGAGTTGGAAAAATGCAAAAAAGCTCACGTTTATGGTTGCTCATTTTTAACCATACGTAAGTGGAAGAATTTAATACGTATATGGTATATACGTACTCCACTCCACTCCACTCCACCGAAAGCATATATACCCAGTTCGGACTTCAGTAGAATCTATGTAAATATAATAAATTATTTTAATTAACTTGGGCATGTCTAAAATTTAATGAAGGTTTCAACCAAATTAAATGAATAATTGGGTTGAATACGATTTCCTACGATTTTTTTTTCTTACTTGTATTGTATTATCATTTACCAATGTTGAATAAGTGTGTCCCTGTTTTTATTGGTGAAGAGATATTCCGATGAATGAGAATTTTGGAATAAAGATGTGAAGATGAAATGAAGTGATTGAAAGTTAGGGAACGATGCAAAAGAATCATAACAATCAATGGGAATTCGAATAAAGATATGAATATGAAATAAAGTGACTACAATCAGCCTCCTTATCCTTTAATATTTTAAATATCATGATCTCAATCTCGGAATGTATTTAGGATTTAATTTATTACACATATTCATGTACGTGACCACACTCATTTGTCATTTAGGTTTGTGCCTAGAGGGTTCCATTATTACAACCCTTATCATGAATATATTGACATATGTGTACATATATATAACACTTGTATAGATCTATATATACATATATATTATATATTATACTATACGTGCCGCAATCAAAATGATATATCTATATATATAGAGCAAACCCTTAATCACCATTGCAATAATGAACCCATCTACTTATGACAATATTAATGTAATAAATGCTGATGGTATTATTTTAATTAGGTAAAGCTGCATCAACTGCCCACAAAGGTGCACAGGTAGACACAATTAAAATAAGAAAAAGTATTTCATATGTCACAGACACTAATAAAAGAAAAACATGGTCTAAAGAATATGCTAAAAGGAACCGAACACCTTGCTTTTCCAATGTTTACATTACTTTACTACACATACGTTGTGTTGTATTAGACCTTCTCCAACAGTCAAACGCAAACGCAAACGCATTTTGCAGTAACAGCCATATTTTGCAGTAACTGTTCTCCAACAGTCAACTGCAAACGCAAACGCAAAATAATATTCCTGTAATATTCTCTTTCCTACCAACTTTTATAACTTTTCAATATCACCCCTATATTTTACTACTTTAGAAACTAACCACCATATTCTTTTAATTTTGATTTAGATAAAAACATATTAAAAACATATAACAAAATATTTATTAAAAATATCGAAATTTCCGTAGTTGTGCGTTATTTTTATAATTTATGATTTTTTTTATTTCAGTACTTGTGTTATTTTGAGTGGTAATTTTGATGTTTCTATTGTGATATTATGTAAAATATTTTAAATCTATATTTGTGGTCAAAACAATATTTAATTATATTACATATAAATAAAATATAAAAAATTAATAATAAGATATAAAAAATTATTACTAAAATAAAAAGGTTAAAAAATTATGTATGATATCAATATAATCGTAGGATACACTTTAATTTATTTTATTTATTAAATAGTTTTTATATGTTTGATTTAATAATTCAATACAAGTAAAGGGCTTATTTGCAATTTTAAAACATCAAACGCATTTTTGCGTTCAGACGCAAATTTGCGTTCGAAACAAGAGAGAGAATGCAAAAAACGCATTTTGCGTTTGCGTTTGCAGTACTGTTGGAGCAGTTTTACTGCATATTTGCGTTTGCGTTTGCGTTTTGCAGCACTATTGGACATGGTCTTAGTATATCGTAATTAATAAATCTCAAGTGAAGGCCCAGTATAATTTTTTAAATATATTTATAATGGGGAACTCAATAATCGTTGTATGTGACGATATACTTGGAATAAGATCTACTAATATTTTGTAATAAAAAGGACAAGGCCATGTGCACTGTATGATTTCATTGAAAGATACTTCCATGATCTGATTAATAATATTTTACTGCAATACGATCAAGAATATAAATATTGAGAATGGATCTTTTCTATATTAGGCGTGCCTATGATTAAATAAATGCGAAAAGCTATCAATATTAAATAACTGGGATGCTTTCGTATATTTGTCCTAATTTACAATATAATTAATTCTTTCATGAACACATCTTGGAGTACTTGAAAGAAGTTTCTAGCAGTAAATGTTTGAATATAATGATATTAACCACAAAGATCTGTATTTACAGAAACTCTTACCTAACGCCGTGACTAACGCCGTTTCCTTAAAATATTGACTCGTCCTCTGTCGCAAAGCCACGTGGTCGAATCACACACACCAACGATGACACGTGGCATACGAAATTACTATTACCTCAAGAATTCATTTGGTGGGTCCCGCCCAACCTAGATTACTACACGCAACTCGCAAGTACTCCCTCTGTTCTAAAAAGAAAGTCGTTTAAGAATTTTTCACGCATATTAAGACATGAGTTAAAATGTCTTCTATACCCCTCATTAATTATCTGCCATGTAGTTATTATTTTTTGTATTGAACCTTGTGTTGTTATTTAATATGGGGGCAATTTTGGAAATGTGCACATATATATTTTTTGAAAATACCCAAACGACTTCCTTTTGAGAACAAAAATAGATATGTAGGACGACTTTCTTTTTAGAACAGAGGAAGTATGTTTTATTTTATTTTTCGGTAGTAATACTCCCTCCAGCGACGGATCTAGGACGACGGGCTTGGGGGTCAGCCCACAGAGGCCACATATAGCACTTGGAGGGGCAGCCCATCATAGACCAGCCCAATAACTCTTTTATTAAAAGGAAAAATAAATAAAGCACATTTGGGATCGAACCCACGTCTGTGGGAGGGCAATAACTTACGCCAAGTCAGCGAACCACTGGAGCAGAACTATCATTCCATTACATTTATATCTACATATACTAATAGAATTGTTGGGGCTGGGGGGCAGCTGACCCCCCATGCCCCAACGTAGATCCGTCCCTGACTCCCTCGTTCCCATCAACTTTATCACATAGAAGTTGTTGGATACGTAAATTAAGATGACATTATTATAATAATATAGTACAATGAAAGGTAAAAATATATATTTTAACGCGTCTTTTAAAAATATTTAATATTATTATATTGATTGTTTGTGATAATTTTTTTGCTAAATAAGGAAAGGTGATAAAATTATTGGGACGTCCGAAATGGAAAATGTGATAAAATTAGCGAACGGAGTAGGTCTACGTTCGACAATGCCAGCTGGCCGTTATCGTCCGTTTCCGTTAAGTGGGCCGGTCAGTTATAGTTATTTGGCCGGTCGGCTCTAACTACAAAGACTTTGTGGCCATATTATTATAATATTTTTTCTTTCCATCTATCTCTCATTTAGTACTATTACAATATCCAATTATTAAAAGTTATTGAATTTCTTTATATGGAGATCGCTTTTAATTACTTATCAATAATAACGAAGATTCATACAACTGGCAAATTATAATTAATTAATCTCCAATTGATATTGAATTAATGCTAGAATGACTTGTTCGTAAAGGCCGAATATCAATTTATGAGACAACGACGTTGAAGTCTAGCCGTGTAACAATGAAAGATCGTCGTATGTCCCAGTGAAAGCTACCATTTTGAATAATTAAATTGGATAATAAAATGAAATAAAATAAATAGGGAGATATTTTCGTGATGGTGAAGAAATCAATTCTCTTTTTCCCACTTGGCCGTTGGCCCTAACTATTTTTGTCACCGTTATTTAATTCATTGCAGATAAATGAATCCATCCATTTACCATCACCCAGAAGAAATAGACGTTTCTATTTGTTCCATTAGCTGTCCCTTATCTCTTTAAATAAATATCTATTAAATATCTCGATAACATTTTTTTAATCAAGGTTTTCATTTCAGAAAAAGAATAACATTTCTAATTAACTGGGATTAACGGCGGTGTGAAACGTTAATGAACAACGCCGTTAGTAAGCGGGCCCCAAATGCTCGCAGCACACGGATTTTAATTTTAATTTTTGCTTTTTTTTCTTTGTAATAAAGGAGGTTGGGACCCACAGTATTGTATTTGTACTGAGTGGGCTTCCTTTGCTCTTCCTCTATAAAGGTCGAGCCAATCCTCGCACTCTCTCGCTTGTTCTGCAAATACCTACAGGCGATAATCATCGGTTTCTCTTAGCTTTTTCTTTCTTTCTTTGTTTCTAATCGCTCCTATTTAGCCAAAAGAGAAAGAAATCAAGCAAAAATACCTAAGATAAAGATATAATCTTGCCTTCTCCGTTGTTCCTTAACGACACTCCCCAAAGTTTCTCTAGCTAAGGTCGGCTATTAATTCTGTTTTTGTTGAGGTGGGGTTAGGATTATTTGTTGTCTCTTTATCGGTATTGGTTCGATTGTTTGTTCTGTTTTTTAGCAGACAACGAATTTCGTCCGAATTCGTGTTTATTTTCACCGTTACGTTAGTTAATTGTCGGAAACGTGTTATTTTGTGTTATTTTAGCTTATGGGTTTACTTCTTTAGGATCTTTTAACTTTGGCTTGCCATTATACGTTTATTGGAAATAATTTTATGGGAAAGCTGTTAAGCTGTAATTTTTACTTGCCAAGATAGTACTGTTCTTGATTCAATTGTATGGATTGGGGGATTATTTTTGAAATTTTCGTTTTTAATTATTGTTTTTCCTTTTCCATTGTTAACGTTAAAGAAAATATCTGATTTTGCTTGTTTCTTGCAGTATTTCTGAGAAATGGAGCAATTTCAGAATCACGACCTAGAATACGTGGACGACTTTGACGTCACTGATTTCGAAGATGACGTTTCACCTCGTAGCCAAACTACTGCTACCTTCGACGATGACAGCGACTCCATGGACTCTGATTTTGAGGAAGACTTTGAATTGGTAATTTATATTGTTCTTTAGTTCCTTCTCGAAAGACTATGAGAAGAATAACAGTGGGTAATATTGACTTTACTGTAATTTCAGAGCAATCCTAAAACTGATACATCAGCTTTTGAAGCAAGGAATGGTAAAGACATTCAGGGAATCCCATGGGAGAGGCTTAGTTTCACTCGAGAGGATTACCGTGAGTCCCGATTGAAGCAGTACAAGAATTACGAGAATCTCCCCAGTTCCCATGAAAATCTTGAGAAGGTATTCTATTTTGCTTCTAATCTTTCGCTTTTTGTTGTGATCTTTTCATTGTCTTAGATATGCAGCCCTTGGTATATTTCGTTGCTGAATTTCGCTGAGGTGTTCTGTTTATCGCAGGAATGCAAACAAGTGGAAAAAGGCCACAGCTTCTATGATTTCCAGTTCAACACAAGGCTCGTCAAATCGACGATAGTGCATTTTCAGGTATAGACAAATTCTGCTAGTCATTCACCTCTTTATATGGCTGTTTTGTAGTTGGTTAATTTTCTATCAAGACCGCATAAACCGATTTCCCAGTGGTTGTCGAGCCTCGTTTGTTAGTCATCTCTTTCTTGTATTTTACTATCAAGAATGGAGTGTGTTGTGGGAATTTCCCTAGTTCATTCTTCAAGTTCCATTTTAAGGCCTTAATGGGTGTAGTTGTTTGATGGTCGGAGTCCCATTTGGATTTTTTTTTTTTGCATCACGAATCCATACATCGCAGTAGGCGATTTGGTTTATGCATTTGCACTTTAACTTTTCAATTCATGTAGTTTTTCTTTTCCGCTGTTGGGTATGAGGATGTAGTTTTGCAGATAGCATTCTTGTGTATCGATGTTTGATCGCTTAGTAAACTTCTATTTGGTCTTTCGCTGAGTGCCTCTATCATTCTATAGAGGTAAGGATTTCCATGGATGTTTCTTAGTTTCAGGGGCTTGCTTGTGAGTTTAATATTTGTAGTGATCTAACTTAGTGAATCTATATTTTCATGGCATAAGCCATTTGCATGGTACTTGTACATAATATGCACTATCAGCTTTCGAATCATTCATTACATATACTAACATTTTTATCAATCATCATTATTGTTCTTGCATTCGACTCATTCATTACATATGCTAACATGACTGTTAGCTACCATCTATCGAGCACTGTATTTCAACCAAGAGTTATTAACTTATATTAGTCTATAGACAGGTAAGACTCTTGGTTGGAATTGTAATCTTAGCTTTGCTACATATTTTAACTTGCTAGTTAGTAATGGTAGAGAATCTCTTTTTCTGAAGCATATATTGTGTGTATTATCTCCTGCAACTTAACCCGTCGAATGGGACTGCAATTTTATCTTCTATTTCAGCCTTCCATATAAGCAGGAATGCAGAGCAGCCGGCGCATAAGGGGTCGTTTATCTATATGGTATGAAAGGGGATACTCCGAGCATTACAAGGCATCAAAGTTTTGAGTTATTGATTTTTAGGACTAACTGACTTCTCCGTGCTGCTATTTACTAGTAGTTCAGCTCATTCACACCATCTCTTGTGATGATTTTCTGCATATGCATAGCATAATTCTGCGGTCTCTGCATGGATCATTGCATACCATTTTGTGATTGTCCTTTTACATCTCTTTGTCAAAGTTGTTCGTGTTGAATGGACTCTGCGCTGTTATCATTGCAACTTCCTTGAAAATGTGTGTGGCAGTGGTCTTTTTTTTTTAAATTCTTTTTCGATGTTGGTTTACGCTCTACTCTAGGTGCTTCTGCAATTATATCTCAGTGATTTGATGGATGGGTTATAGTTGGTATGGTCGTTACTAACCTTATTACATGGTTGTGGATTTTACTTTCCAATTAGTGCCGCGGTTAGTGAGCGTATGCCTTGGGCACGAAACTAACACTAGTGTAGCACTTTGTCAGCGAGCAATCCCATTCCATCATACTTTGTGCTGTGATTTGCTGTTGCATTTATGGATTTCTTGCACATCATTCATACACTGAGAATTCCACATATTCTTTTGCAGTAGCCTTAGCTTGTTTGCTACTCTGTTGATTCATTCTTCTCACTTATGGTGTAGTAGCCGTCGTTAGTGTTTTTGTTCTGATTCTGATGCATTGTTTTAGTTTTTTTTGTTCCCTTTCTTTTCTTGGAACTTATTTCCCCTCTCCACGGCGATGTGTCTTTTTGGAATGCTTTCGAGTCTTCGTTTAAACATATTTAGAGCCTTATAACGACAACCCATAACTGTGAACGTTTTCCACTTGTTGTTTCCTCAGCTGCGAAACCTTCTGTGGGCTACATCAAAGCACGACGTATATCTCATGCAAAACTACTCTGTGATCCATTGGTCCTCTCATCTCAGAAGGGCTAAAGAAGTCCTCAACGTCGCCAAGCCCATCTCCCCGACGATGGTGAGCTTAAAATTTCCTCACAAATAATTCAAACTTTCTCCACCTTAAGTCCCACTTATACCTAACAAACCCTGATAAAAAAAAATCCCGTCTTTCGCCAGGTGCAGAAAAATCGTGGATGTTTAGCACAGCCATTGTCTAGGGTTCAAATTAGTACCATGACCGTCAAAGATAACCTAATGGTCGCCGGCGGCTTCCATGGAGAACTCATCTGCAAGGTACTTTAGTTCGCCGACTAAATTCAGAAAATCGAATTTTCTATTCCTAAACTTCGAACTTATCGCCTTTACTTTTCTTACAGTACCTCGACCAGCCCGGCGTGGCCTTCTCCACAAAACTAACAGCTGACGAAAGCGCAATCACAAACGCAGTCGACATATACCGTAATCCCAGGTAAGCAAAATCCAAAAGTCCCTACTCATATACTATATCATACGAGCATCGTGCTTAGTGCTTGTTTGGTAGTCAGGTATAAATTAGTAAGGTTTATATAAAATGGTGCTTGGTTGGTGGGTTTAGATAAACACATACGAGTAGGTGTGTTTATCTAAATCCGCCTACATGGGTTTAAATCTTTGATAGATAAACACAAACACGCTGACGTGGTCTAAACTAACATTAAAAAGCCAAACCTATGAACCAAATAAGCACTTATTCTTCTTCGTAACCCTTTTTGTGCAGCGGCGCAATGCATGTCATGGCGGCCAACAACGACGCCCAAGTCAGAGTCATGGACGCAACTAATTTCGCCTGTCTTAACCGTTTCGCTTTCCCATGGTCTGTAAACGTAAGTCTCTAACAACCTCTAACTTCCCTCCCATCCCATTTCGAAACGAAAAAAAAAGGCCTAATTTTTTTTCTGGGCGATCCTCAGAACACATCGGTGAGCCCCGACGGGAAAATGCTCGCAGTTCTCGGGGACAATCCCGAGTGCCTTCTCGCCGACGCCCGCTCGGGAAAAATTACGGCCAATCTGAAGGGACACCTCGACTACTCGTTTGCGTCCGCGTGGCACCCAAACGGCCTAATTCTTGCGACTGGGAACCAAGACACGACGTGTAGGCTTTGGGACGTAAGAAAAACGTCCGAGTCGTTTGCAGTTCTCAAGGGAAGGATGGGTGCGATTAGGACCGTTAGGTTCACCTCGGACGGGCGGTTCATGGCAATGGCTGAGCCCGCCGACTTTGTGCACGTCTTCGATGCTTCGACTGGCTATTCGAAGGCTCAGGAAATTGATATTTTCGGTGAAATTGCTGGGATTTCGTTCAGCCCAGACACGGAGGCGCTGTTCGTTGGCGTGGCGGATAGGGTTTATGGGAGCTTGATTGAGTTTAATAGGCGGCGTTATGATCATTACTTGTGGAACGGCGTCGTTTAGGTGGTGGTGTTATTACATATGCTATGTTTGATTTGAAGTGTGGTTTTTGTGTTTGGACATTTTTTCTTTTCTAATGTCAGCAGCAGTGTTTTTTAGAGCTGTTTTTATGGTATATATAATTTGAAGCGGAAATGTGTAGTGGTGGTTTTTTTTTTTTTTGGGAAGTAAAATGTACGAGGGTTTTTTCGTCTTGTACATTTATGTATAGTATGTACTAGATTTTTAGCCTGTGTAATAAACGGTATTTACCTATGTGTAATTGTTATGATAAAATTAAATTTATGTTGATAATGGATAGGTATTGTGGAATTAACATGTGATGGTTGGATTTTTCTGTATGGCTATGAGTACAACCTACCTATATTTCTATAAATATAATAAGATGAATAGTATTTGAGTTGTTTGGAAATATTTATGTCATGTATTAGTTCGATTTTTCATTTCTATTGCATTTACTTGCCAAATTACGCATGGGTGATAGTGTTAAGAATCGGTTACGTGTGTTTAGAGGGGGAGAATAAACACTCGTTGTTTTTCGCTCTTTTTCGGTTCTTAACCGGTTAAGGTTAGATATCGGTGCTTGATACTCGTAAGTGTATGTGCAGAAGCGTACCGGTCAGTTGTTGAACTGAGACCGGATATGCATTATGAGTGTGTGTTTGTATGTGAAGAACACAGCGATTTGTTATGGAAGTTCGGAGCAAAGTCTTCTACGTCTCCCCCTTTTCCCGCAAGAAAGGCTATTTTTAGAAGATTTGTTTTCGATACAACCCCCGTCGTATAACCTTCTTAACTAGACTCGCACATCATAACCCCTCCGATATACTCAGCTAACTAAACTCCTAGACACCACTAGACAGCTTTTTACAGTCCGTCAGAGCTTTTTACAGTTCCTTGAAAAAAGCTCACTTACTAAGCAGTACAATGAGAACAACACCTAAGATATTTCTCTTCGTACCTGCATGAATCAGTTCTTTTCTGAGGTGCTCAATTTTGATTGGGTCCTAAATGGTTAGCAGCAAAGTAATTCCTGTTAACACGTGGCATATCATGTATCACAGGCTGTGATCTCTCAGTCACAGGCTGACCAGAATTAGAAACTTCAGGAACTTTCTTAGGTCTCCAGACATATCTGGATTTATCAGCTTTCTTCAAGAAACAGTGGTTAGCATAATGACCAAGACGACCACATGAAAAACATTTAGGTTTCCTAACGTTTTGTGGAGGTGCAGCATGTTCATGTGTTGTGGAATATCCTAATCCTGTTTTCCCGATTTGTGCAGGAACACTAAGTAACATATCAAGATTTTGTTGTCCCTCAAGAAATCTAACATTAGTACGAGAATTTCTTCTAAGAAATCCTTAAGAGCGGACATGTCCCTAGATATATTCTTTTGCTTCCTAAGTTTCTTGCCATTACACAAGGCCTTTTCTTTCTTAAGAGTCTCTAGCTCGGCTTTCAGGCGCTCATTTTCTAGATCCGTTTGATGCTTCTCTCTAGCTACTTCATCTCGTTGCCTAATTAGACCCTTCACTTGTGAGTTGAGTGACTTAATCCTTCTTTCTGCATTTTGAATTATCTCAAACATCTCTTCTTTTTCATCTACTTCAAAGGCTGAGGAAGCGTTATCATGAGATTCATCTTGCCTAGCATATAGTTCATTCAGAAATAATATTTTCTTAATAGTAGATGAGTCCGATACCTGATCATCATCCGCGGCCATGTAGGCGAGATCTTCCTCTTCTTCGCTCCCGGCCTCTTCCCAGTTTGTGACCATGGCCTTCTGTTTCTTTATCTTTTTGTCACCGTTTCCATCGGGCAGTTTGAGGCAAAGTGGCCTGGCTTGTTGCACTTGAAGCATTTCTGTACATTGTTTCCAGATGACGATATTCCCTTGTTCCTAGGTTGGAACTTTGAATTTCCCTTGAACTTTCTTCTCATCCGAAATTTGTCAAACTTTCTGGTCAGCATGGCGATCTGCTCCATTAGGTCCTCCTCAGATTCTTCTTCGCCTTCAGAGTCGTGTTCTTGTTCGGTATTAAAGGCAATGTTTGGTTGATTTCGGACTGGTGGTTTTTCTTGATGGAGATCTGAGTCATCTCGTAGGTGGTCAGAGATCCGATCAGTTCTGACACTGAAAGTTCATCCAAGTCCTTTGCTTCATAGATGGCGGTCACTTTGGGATTCCATTCTCTAGGAAGAGATCTCAGGATTTTTCGCACTTTCTCACCATCTTCTATTTTCTTTCCCAACGAGAACATTTGATTAATGATGTTCATGAATCTGGCATACATGTGGCTTATGGTCTCGTTGTCCTCCATCTTGAACAGCTCGTATTGGTGGGTCAAGAGGGCTATCCTTTCTTGCACAACTCGAGTGGTTCCTTCATGTGTGACTTGAAGCATGTCCCACATATTTTTGGCAGATTCACATGAGCTCACACGATTGTACTCTTCTCTTGTGAGTGCGCAAGCTATCATGTTCTTAGCTTTGGCATTTTGAGAGATTCCCCGCTTGTCTGTTACATTGTAATCAGGGCCTTTCTTTGGAGTTCCATCTTCGTTTTTGGGAATGTAAGGTCCTGTTGCGATGATATCCCACAGGTCGTAGTCTGTAGCGATCAGGAATTCCTTCATGCGATTTTTCCATATGGCGTAGTTTGTTCCGTCGAAGAGTGGTGGCCTGGAATGGGATTGTCCCTCTGCAAAAACATCAAAACTCGAAGAAGCCATTAGATCTTTAACTCAGGCTTGTTAGGCCCGTCGTTTGAGTAACCCGCTCTGATACCAAATGAAGATATAAATGTGCCTAAGAGGGGGGGTGAATTAGGCCTATAGAAATTTTTGCTTCTTTTCACAAATACTAAGTGTGGTGACTTAGATATGCCTACTGATGTTTGTGACGAGTGCCTGATATATCCTAGTAATGTCTGATGTGCGTCGGGTCTGTCTCACAGCGATAAAGAAATAACTGAAAAGTAAATGCGAGACAGGATTTTTATAGAGGTTATATCCCCAACTGGGGTTTACTCCTCTCCTTGGGATTTTCTTCCCAAGAGTTTAACCAATCACTATAATGCACCGTAGCTGGATACAAAACTGATTGGTTAGCCCAATACACAACCGAAACAAGTCGAAACACTAGTCACTACTAGGTTACCACACGCCGAGTTTCGTTCCTCGGAATCTCCTTGATCCCGACAGACACAGCTCGCTACCGAAGGGCCCCCGGACTTGTCCTTCCCTTCACGTGTGCGTAAGCGTCGACCTTGCCTCCTTGGTATCGCTCACGTCCGAAGACAACACGTCCGAAGACAGAATGTATGGCAGGAGGTTGGAATATCAAGATGAATCACTCTCTCAGTGATGGATATGCCGGTTAACGCTCAGGTGGGCAGAAAGCTATCTCAAGTGGGAACTCAGGAATCTTTCAGTATGTTTCTGCTCAAGAATCTTTCGTAGGCTTATATTCGCAAATTCTAAGTTCTTCGAGAGTCTGAAGTGCAGCTCATATATAATACTTTTCAAATAGCACTTCTCATGGAAAATCATATCAAACAATAATTACCTAATCAAGCATAGTTTCCATGCAATCATACCATATAAATCATGCTCTTAATAAATCATCACAACGGTCATATAGCATATTTACGCATGATTATATTCCATATAGAAAGGTCAATTTCGTTCTCAAGCATATTCACGCATTTCGCATATAATTACCATATCAGGATTTTCCACAAGAGATTCCCTGCTATCTGTTTCTAGACTAAGTCAATCCAGATTTTCTTTCCAAGTGTAGCACATAAGATAGCATCACATCAGCACGTTTTCTATGTATAATTCATAGTATAATTACCATGTTTAGCACAGAAGTCAGATCCGAGAATACTTAAAACGATTTATCAATCATGGCTCAAACTTTCCTTATTTCAGAGATCACATCCGTTTATAGCATATAACATCTTATCCAGAAAATCAATCAAATCAAATCACATCTTTCCTAAATATAATATTCCAATCAACATAAGGAAAGATATACATTAAATTCAGTGTAAAGCATGCAAAGAATCGCATAAGTGATTTTCGTCCAGGAATAAACTAGTATCAACGGATATATCACTTTCCATATATAAACAGCATATTTTCCATATATAGCTCAGTAGGATATCTCATGCATTATTTCCATATATATAGCACAGTACGATATATCCTATCTCATGGACTGTCTATAACATGCGATCACTTAGTTCCATCAAATCATCACAGAATCACACGCAATTAAAATATTCAACACTTAATCGATTTTATAGCTCACAAACAATGCATGGTTGAATATTTCATGAACTTAGACATTTTATTTGTTCCAAATCGAATTGCTTATTTTATAGACCTAATGTCATTACAATTACATTGTCCATCAAAACTCACTAATATACATAGACCAAAAAGGTCAACAAAAACTATTCATCTGAATATTTAAATTCACAATTCCTAGCAGATAGATAGAAATAGGCGTGTTTACCGAATATCATATTATATTCTTGTTTCAAATATTATCTCTATATTAATTCAACCACTTTATTTGAAGTCAACTCTCAACCCTGAAAAAGATTATTTAATCGCTGAATTAACTCGAATAATTTTGATATATTTCATATATCTAATTATAGACGTGCTGCTGAACGCCAAATTTTTTATTAAATTTTAGTCACTATTTCTTTTTACAAGATAAATGGCTGGTTTGGCTGTGACTGCACAGTGCACACTTACTTTTGTAATAATGAATTGACGCAATACATACAAACCACTGGACAATAATATAATCATTTTCTCTTGGTATAGTCGGCAGTCGGCACCACAGAACAGAAGATAATGTTTTCTAAATGCGGAACTTTATAAAAATATCAGTCTTTAATTTGTGGTTCTAAATATACATCAAAATGTAATGTTTATTTTGTTGTTGTTGTTAATCATATGCGCCCTCAAGCAGATGGATAAGTACAACTAATGTGGCCAAGATAGTTAGATTTAATCATATATAGTTGTCATTATTGTCCTTTTTTTTAAAGTAGTTGAAACGTGAAAAACCTAAATGATTGATTAGTAAATAATAAATATTCAGATAAAACCCTACTTATTATAATGTCAATAGACACTAAGCCATTAGGCGAACAAACAAATTGTATTTGAAAGCATAAGAAGATATAGAAATGGTTACTCATTACTACATCAAATATATTTTTATGACGTAATAAAGCACGCTTATTCCACGAAAAAAAAAAATCTTGGGAAGACGTAGTCAAAGGTCGTATATCAAATTCAAGACCCACAGTCCACACGCAGAGATAACAATCAATGCAAGATTTTGAAAATCTTATTACACAGATTTCTAACCTTCGATTTCACTCCATTTTTCTTCACTTTTTTCTTGGATGTTAGTAAACTCGAAAAAGAAGTGTGAAAGCGATAAAGGGAAGCTGAGCTTCGTAGACATAGTGGTGTGAACGCTGATGGGCTCAAAGGTCAACAAAAGAATCATTCCTTGGCCCGAGAATTTACGGACACCTGCCTTTCTCTGCAACCGACAATTGTCGGTTCGAAGGACACGTGGTGGTCTATCGTTGGTTGTGAGTTAGCATCTGACATGTGCTGACGTAAGCCGAAACAGGGGCAGCGTGGATTACTAGGTGGGTTAGAGAATTCAATGGGAGGGTATTATGGCACTATATAATGGTGCAACGTAGCTTCACTTGAAGCACGAATTAAAGAAGAGAGAAAAAAAATTTATCAGTAGAGTACAGTTCTTCGTTCATCTCACCTGCACACACTTTCACAGTTTCTCGAGTGGAAAAAACAGAGCAATTTGAAGATTTTTCTTTTTGAATTAGTTGTTAATATTTGGTGTTCCCCCTTCTGATTAACCCCCGCTTCTTTTGATCCCTTTCTGTGAATCATCTGATTTTTGTGTTTGATCTTCTTTTATATGTATAGAAAGCACAAAGATGGCCTGCATAGAACAAGCTTAGGAGAAGCAGGTTTTCGTTTCAACAGGTGTTTTCACAGCTGAGATCTCAGAAGTTCTTCTTCTTCTTCTTCTTCTTCCTTCTCTCTCTCTCTCTCTCTCTCGATCTCGATCTCGATCTTTTTTGACTTTTGAGGGCTTATTTGTCGTTCCCTCAGAAGAAGGATTCAAGGGGTTGTCTAGTTGTATACCTCTTTCGCAATCCAAGAAAGTAAAAGATCGATCAATCTTTCTTACCTGTTCCTTCATATTTTCAGGAGACGGGTTCTTCGTTCTTCTTGTAATAGATCGACCCGTTATAATATTTACTGTTATAATCGTCACTTTCACTAGAATATATGGCAGCTGCTATGAATTTTTGGAATAGCATGCTCAACGAAAGTTCAGCCATGGCTGTAGATAGTAGTCCTTCTTTTTCTTCTTCTTCTTACTATTCTTCCTTCGCCGGCGGCGGTGAATTGATGGAAGCACTCGAACCTTTTATGAAGAGTGCTTCCTCCCCACCCCAGTTTCCTTCTTCCAATCCCCCTTACTATTACAATACTTCTGCTGCCCACTCCTCCTATCCCGGCGGTGCCGCCTCCGCCCTATCCCAGCCGTCGTTCGAAGCTTACCCTCAAAGCTATTACTATCCTTCATCTTCGCCGTTAGATCCTTATTATGGCCATTCATCAGCATCTCAGGCCGGCGCCCAGCACCACTACTCCCTGGGACTGGGTGTCGGGCCAATCCCCGTGAAGCACGCGACGGCGCTCGCCGCCGCGACGAAGCTGTACAGGGGCGTTCGCCAGCGCCACTGGGGCAAGTGGGTCGCCGAAATCCGCCTTCCGAGGAACCGCACGCGGCTGTGGCTCGGCACTTTCGACACCGCGGAGGAGGCTGCCCTGGCCTACGACGCGGCGGCGTACAAGCTCAGGGGAGACTCGGCGAGGCTCAACTTCCCCAACCTCAAGCACAGCGGGTCGGAGGTCGGCGACGACGGGTACCGCCCTCTGCCCGCCGGTGTGGACGCCAAGCTGGAGGAGATCTGCGCCACCCTGGCGGAGGGAAAGAGCATCGACAAGGAGAAGATCGGCGCCAAGAAGAAGGCTAGCAAGAAAACAGCAGAAGAGTCGAAGGTGTTAGCAGCTGTGTCTGAGGAAGATTCGTGCGGGTCGGGCTCGGGCTCGGGCTCGGATCTTGTCTTCCCGGAGTTTGGGGAAGACGACGAAGCTAGTGGTTGGGGGATGATGGCCGGCGGCGGCGGCGATTTCTCGCTGGATAAGTACCCTTCTTACGAGATCGATTGGGATGCTCTGTAATGAATGTTAAAGTCAGCTTTTGTTTTTTTTTTTTTTCTGTAATTTTGAAGAAGGCCCTGCACTGCAATGGAGTTTTTGACATTGCAGGAAGGAATGCCTTTGGAGTCTTCTTCTCTTCTGATTTCGTTTTGTCTGTGGTAGATTTTGTCCATAGATTTAAGGTGGGATTTGTGTTAAAGTGGGATTCAAGCTTGGTTTTTGACATGGGCTTGATTGACCTCCACAACCACCTCTGTTGTGTACCGTAATTTGTTCCCTAGTATTCTAATCTAAACTTTATTCTGAAAACCCAAGGATTTATCATATCATCCATTTGGATTTCTTCTTCCTTCTGTCAATAAGAAAATTAAGAGGGAACCTTTGTCGTTCTCCCGTCCGTTTTGGGATCAAGAAAAACCACAGGCAAGGGAAGAAGAGGATCACCGTAAATTTTCAATATTAGTGTGTGAATATTTGTTTTATGACAAGATTTGAGCAAATATAATAATAATAGACAACCGAAAGTAGTCTTTAGAGAGGGGATGCGCAGCGCACACATATGGTGCAATCATTTCGTATCTCTTCGAGTGCGAAGTGATCTTTTTCTCTTCACTCCACCTAATCAATCAGTTTAGTTTACCAGAATCAATCCCATGTAATCAGAATAAACATCAATAGTAATTGTCTGCAATTCTTGATAATTCAATGTAATAACACCCCTGTAAATGACCAGTTAGAACCCGACGCACAAAAGTAAGAAGAATCAAGATTGAATAATCAGAGTGTTCATCTGTGACGAATCCTTCTTCGAAAGCGAGCACCGCTTTTCCCGGCATCTCCTCTGTGTGTTTGTTTTCAGGGAAACACCATCTCTATACCGTTCGTTCTACGTAATTCATCAGCTAAATTTGCCGATCTCCATTTTCTTCCTTATTGCCTTCTGTCCGTGATACACAAAAGCGTCGATTATGCCAGAAACCGTGAAAACACCTCCAACAATGGCGCAGACATTTGTAAGGAAATGCAAGAATGAGACATGTTCCTCTGTAAAAGTCACCTACAAAATGAAATGTATGACAGAGTCACCAGCAACATACAATTTTCATGATGATGAATCGTATAATGCACTTGCACTGCACCTTTATTGGTGACAGATCGTAAAAGAAGAACACCCCTGGAAGAGATTGGAGTTGACCTAATCCTAATCCTCTAATATGTTCGGTCACGGAGAACTGCAGATGGGGCACATCAAACGGATTGATATATCAAAATTTTGAATCTTTCATAGTGATAATTTACAAATATATTGCTATTGTTAATGCATCTTCCCGTTTCCTAATTTTTGACATGAAGCATATACAATGTGATTATGGGCCAGTTGAACCTGATTTGACTGAATTGTGTGCCCGTTGACATCAGTGAATAGAGTTGGTACCACCTGGAATGTGAGCAAACACGAAAAGCATTTCACAAATGCCCAAACATTGAATGTGACTTGTAAAATACAATTCATATATATATATATATATATATATATATATATATATATATAGAGAGAGAGAGAGAGAGAGACGAGCAGATGTAATCTGAAATCTACTAACCTTGAGAAAATATTGATACATTGCATTTGGTGATTGTTGCATCCATTGCACACTGCAGTTTACGATGGTGTAGAGTATTTTTTCACAGTAGTACATGTTGGACTTGAAAAAAAAAATATTATAGCACAACGAAATGGCGAATTAGAGAAAGTTACCCATCAAGAGGATTGAAGACACCCGGAAAATATTCTCCATATGCCAATTTGTTGATCTTGTGACTTAACTGTAACAAATTGAAAACTAATCGCTGTTTACAAAGTTATATGGAATATTTCCTCGTCAGGTGTAAGTTATATGTAATGTAGCAAGTACAGTATCTTACATTAAAACTGTCCTTCTGAAAGGCTAAGAGATCATGAACGTGCCCATTTGACTGATGGAAGCTCTTCCCAGGGGCAAAATGAAAATTACCAGCTACCCTATTGACATCCAGAAACCCATAAATATTGCATCCTTCACCTTCTTCATCTTTGATTCTTTGAAGAAAGCCTTCCCTTTTACACTGGTTTCCAATTCAGAAGAACAATTGTGTATTTTAGTTAGCCATGACAAAATATAAAAGGCATGTAGTTAAAACTTTTGCCAATTTAATCCCTATTCTAATATTGGAGGAATGTTTTAAAAATGAGATATAGATTTTAATATAATCAGCGTAGAATTATTTTAATGCTTTTGATGGAAATTTCAGCTAGAGAGGAAAATTTTAGTGGTATCTGTCAATAGCATCTGTCTAGGGAAGATACCATATACGGTAAAACGTGCTTGAGAACAAGTAAAGCTCAATAGCAAGAAAAGAAAAATGAGAGGTTCCAGACCTGATCAATTGCATCTGGATCGGATAATGCCCAGCCTTTTTTCCTATATGCATCACGAACATCTTCACAAGAGTTACAGCACTCAGCATCACTCTGAAATATAAAGTGAAGAGTATCATGGACAATAGAAAACAGTAAGATCAAATGGATAACTCATAAGTCCATTTATTAGTACGCAGAACAAGGATACACAATGTATCCAAAAGTGTCCAGCTCTTTTCATATTCATAGATCCATTCAACACAGTACGGAAAGATAAACTATTAGACAAATAATCTCATAAACAAATGAAATCACGATTACCGTTTCAGCACCATAACACGAACCACAATAGGTCTCATTGTGTTCCAGCAGTCCACCATGCTTCTGTAAAGGTCGGCCAATCTATGCCATTTGAGAAAATAAGAGGAAAACAATTTACAGTCAAGAACCCATTCAATAAACAGAAAACATCAAAATAAGTTTATAATGAATGCCAACGGGATATCAGAATAAATCCAAAGGAATCGAACCCCTGGAGCAAAAATAAAATAATATGTGCACATAGCATTTTCTACCTGTTAATTTGTCTAATAACTAACCTTGGGTGCACCTATTGTATCTGACTTGGTTTCAATGACGTTGCCATGAATATCTAACCTCCTCTTGGTGATATCGTGTCTCTGCAAGGGGTCAGAATTGAATATCGAGAATAATGTTCATTCATTATTGCCAAGACAATGGTCTTATAACATTCCTGGTTAACATACGTCATTAGCCGGAGTCCAAAAATCTTTCACACAATCAGTAAGCATTTTACAATAGGAATCATAAATAACTCAGAACTCAGAAGTTAATTGGTGGCATCAGGATCACTGCTATATCAAGGCATGTCTATCCGTGGATGAAAACGGGATAGAAACTTGAAGTGGAGACCAAAGGGACTTATCCAGAAGATAATTCTGAAAGTCTTTGCTTAAATAGTTCAATATTCACAAATCAAAAGTCCATATCAAGAAGCCGGATTACAGAGACAATCTACTAGATAAAATTTCAGAAGTTCTTACAACATCCAAATGTTGCTCTCCACTAATATCCATGGCGTCAACACTGATGATAGAGCATGCAATTGCCGGGAAAGTCACATCAAACTGCAATTTTAGATTCAACAGAGTGACAATTAATAGTTGTCTGATTAGCAAGCACAAAGATACATTAGATTAACATATTCCTACAAAACAGTAAAAACGATTAAATAAATATAATCTAAAACTTCAGCAAGGTAGAAGTGTACAAAAATTTCAAGTAGATTTATCGATTTAGCTAACAGATCACAAAATCGAAACATGAAGCAACTTATGTTACACTGTTCAGGCATGTATATGAATGACAATGATTGTAAGATATATTATACGTTAATGCGGAGCCTTTCTCCTCTTGACGTATCTACTGCTAACTGAGTCTCTGTAACAGCATGGAGGTATAATCCTGTAGACGAGACAAAGAAAAACGGAAAATGCGAATCCTTAGATCTTCGCAACGGGCAATTATTCCACATTTCACTAATAGAATCCATTTCATCCATTATGACAATCCAAACAACTATTAGCATCGCTGAACCACCAGTAATGTGTATACTGTGTCATCTAAGCAGTCTTGTCTCAGCTCCAAGCACAATATTCATTATTAATTATTTGACAAAACGACAATCAATTATAACGCTTCCACAATCACGCATGAGCTGAAATTCACAAACAGAGCATCAGAGAACTGCAATAAACACGCGCCACCACACATACCGCAAACTGATCTATGAATTAAGATAAATCAACAGACAAGAGATGGATAATCGGTACGGACTTAGCTCAGAGACGAAGAGCAGAAGCATAACGATCGACGATACTAGAGTTATGACGCCTCCAGATAGCGTTCTACTGTAGAAATCCTCATTGATCTTTGGATACGCATCCAAGTTCCTCAATCTCCCAATTAGACTTTCCATCACCAACGCAGTGTTCAGCGAAGATCAGATTCTTTTCATGGGCTTTTTCTGTTTCTTACAGATAGATATTCGCCTGTATATATACGTTCTCTTAGGCCCAATTGTTTGGTCTTAGTGGGCTACCGTTCATGGACTTCACATTTCTGTAAATTAAGCTCAAATGATTAAACATTTAAGGGAAAATTGAACCCAAGAAAATATTGAAGATGAAGATATTTTTATTACATTGAAAGAAGAGTTAGCGAGTTGAATCTTTGATCGATCTTGTCCCTAAGTAAGGACCCTATTGAAAGACAAGCACTAATTAAGCAGAGGGGACCATTGTATAGTTGCCAACACCATCAAGTGCTTCAAACTCCATTATTCCAAGCGATTACTCCTTTACAACTTTTTTTATTACTACTTTATATATGATTTCATCAATTCTTGAGTAGCTTCTAATATAAATGTTGTGCTCCACACTTCGGCCTTTTCCCACTTGCTTTCGGTGTAGTTTGCCTTTTAAGTAATTAGTAACCCATATTTTATTATCGGCTAAGATAATATAAAGTTTTCGTTTTGAAAAGAGCCACCTACCGCCTAAACTAAAACATCCATTAATATAATCATCGATTAGGGTCTTTACGTAAGCTAAGCTCATTGCCAAGCATTCAAATACTCATATAAGGAAAAGCAATAATCAAGGAATGATGACTTGATTCGTTAGGTACAATCAAACTTTATGCTGCGAATTAGGATATATACTACATTGCATTTCATCGTGAGACCTATCTGTCGCGCTTCGGATCCTCTGTGCCCACATATGCTCCCATCGTCTGTTCCAACTCTAGGATTATGACACGTGTATTTATTTTAGATGATACTAACGGAGGTTTAATTTCTGTCATCCTAAGAAATAAGGAAAGAGAAATTTCTTTCCAAATATCTGAAGAACACGCAACGAAGATCGTGGGTGAAAAATGGAAACCGCTATCAATTCCGAAAATCAAAGAAATTGCAGCTCCAACATTCATCTTCACTCAAAATCGATTCTTATAGTCTGGGTTTTGATTTTTTTTTTTCAGATTTTACATTCCCAATTTCTCAAACACATCAAGGTCGACATTTCAAAGACCATATTTTCAGTCGATCGAATCGTTTTGGGTGAGTTCTAAACTCTATTGCGGTGCCAAAGAATTAAACTAGTTTATTTTTATTGTGTAATATTTCCAAGGCTGCTACAAAACGCAGACTTGACTTGAGCACAGTTAGTTTGAGTAAACAACATTCTTCTTTCAATGATTTTCCGGTGCAAGATCTGACAATCACAATTAAGTCGAAGGTCCACTTATATGGTTCATTCAAAGAGCTGAAGATATATTTTGATTGCGCTGAGTTTAAGGGAAGCTAAGGGATATATATTGTAAAGCCTCTGGCAGAAAGAGGCAAGAGCCATCAGATGTGCTTTCTTGTGGAAACTTCTCGTCATGTTAAGTTATTGGGTATAGTAATTGAGTACATTTTGAATATAGATGCATTATGTTTCTCATTGTGCATTGTAATTGCTTAGTTGTTGGTCAATCATATCATTGTTTAGTGTGTGAGGGAAGCAGAAACCATTTTTACTGATGCAAAGCTCTGTTTGATATTTTCATCCAATCTTTTAGCAGATGTCAAAAAACTTACAAAATCCCGTTTGACATTGTAAAGTATATTGAAGAAGCAGACTTTTTTTTTCAGTTTGAATGAAGAGAAGAGCTTATATAAATTAAAATTCAAACAAATGTTTAGAATAGCTCATAGAATGAGAAAACAATCACTCACCCTCAATAAAGTGACAGAACCACTAGAATGGAAAAAATAATTACTCTTGGGATTAACAGTTATGAAGACATACCCCAAAGCTAAAAATGACTTGCAAATTTCTGCTATTATTTCTATGCCATTTTACAATATGAGCACTTGAGCAAGTCATTTAGTGGTGTTGTCATGTTGGCTATGAGGCATTGACGGCTGAACTGAAGCCGCTACAATTCTTGACTTCAACAATTGTTGCTGCAAACATGATATAAAAGATTGAAAAGCTACTATGCATGTAAATAACACAAATAAAATCAGCAGATGCCAATGTATCACCACCTGTAGTAGTTGTGTTAAGCTCGGTCTACATTCTTGCTCATTTCTTGAATGGAAAGAATCAATGTTAAGTTGCTGATGAACAATTGGATTGAGAACCTACAACATAAAAGCACATTATACTTACGTAAAAGCTTGTTGAAATGCCAAATAATTACAAGATTGTACCTGTGAAAATTGAAATGGTTCCATGTGTGACAATGAAGAGCTTTCCACATGATGAATCAAACTTATATCTGATCTACCATATTCACATATCTGGCCACTCCAAAAAAAATACAAAGAAAAGTTGTGATTAGATAGGAGTTTGCTCGGATGGAAAAACATATATACTAAAGCCGAATAAAAAGACTGTAATGCCAATGGAAAAACAAACCTGAATATTACTGCCATGCGTACTTGCAACATCAGCTCCATATGTATCATTATTTTCCTTCTTTTGTTTCTTTCTTCGCGTGCTAATTTCCAATCCACTTCTTGGTCTTTTTCCAGAGCGCAAAGGTCTCTTCTCTTTAGTTTTAATCCCTTTTATCCCTATCTCCTTTGATGTATTCTCATTCTCGTCCAGCGTAATAAATTGTTTTTGGACACTTCACAAGTAGACGTTTGTTCTTCTACTAGTCTTGATAGAAGATTTTTCGAGCGCTAGACTTATCTTGAAGAGTTAGTGTAGAAACTCCATTTTCGAGGCTTGCGTCAATTTCTTCAATTAGCCGAAGAATACCAACTTTTGCAATTCTGAATGTTTCTTGGGTTAAAGCAGATCTCGTCGCTAATTGATTACTTAAGCCACACAACTCTTTGTATTGAACTCCAATCATCTTTTTTTCTTCCATTTCATCCATAGATTCAGCAAATTCCACAGTAGCTATATGAGATTGTCCTTCAATGGAACGTTTCTTTGCCTTCTTGGTCCACCTTTTTTTATATAAAGTTCAGGAATCTTGACAATATTTCTGACTGAAAATACTTTCAGAGCATGTGAACAAAGAATCCCAGCAAACTCAAACTTTTTGCAGCTACACATAACTTTGCCCTGAGATGAGTCATACATTACCTTGTGTCGAGAATTCTTTCTAAAAGGCATAACTTCATACTCGAAAAAACCTTCATATTCACCACGGAGTTCTGCTATTGAATCATAAGCCTTGCTCAATTCATTTTGAAATAACTCAAACACTTCATGTGTGTATACGCTCGCAGCGTGCTTCAGAATTTCAACCGGAAAAGAAATCACAGGTCTACTCTGGCTTGTTCTTAAATCTGCTTTCAACTCCTTATAGCGACGGTCTTCAATCAATCGATCAAAGTGTTGGAAAAATTGTAACAAACTATGCTTGTAGCTCACATACCTTTTAAGCACACTATTCATACTTTCACTACGCTGAGTAGTCGTCAAGTCCGCACAAAATGAATGCCGACCATATACTAGTACCCACTTCTCTTTGATCTTGAACATTCTCTCGAGCCACTCATTAGTTTGAAGCTCATATTTTTCCAACATTTCCTGCCATGCATTTAAAAAATCTCCCTCATCCTCGTAATCGTATACACAAGAGCTAAAGTCTTTTGAAAAATTCGCGAAGCGTGCGAAGACACTGCTCAAATGTGTTGCTGCATTTTGATAGATGTGCCAAATGCACAAGCGGTGATATGTTTCCGGCCATGTGGTTGTCAAAGCCTTAGCCATTGCTGCATCTTGATCAGTGAGAATGGTTTGAGGCTTTCTATCGTTCATCGCTCTAGCAAACGTATCAAATAACCAAATAAACGTAGAAGCTGTTTCATCATACAATAATGCGGCACCAAAGATGATAGTCTGCTTGTGGTGGTTTACTCCAACAAAGAGAGCAAACGGTCGACCCTCCTTATTTTTCCGGTATGTTGTGTCGAAAGAAACTACATCACCAAAATAAGCATAATCAACCCTCATCTGCGCATCAATCCAAAGTATATTAGCTATCAAATCATCTTCATCAACTTGAATGGCGTAGAAGAAATTGGGATCATCTAATTGCCTCTGTTGCAAGTATTCAAGTATGCCACCAGTGTCCCCATTCTTCACTTCAAGAGTTCGCTTTGATCTCAAGTAGTTTTTTAAATCTTCATAAATAAATCCGACATTTTCACGCCCACCCACTTGCTTCGTCATCAACGTAAACCCTGCTCTAGGTGCAATTCCTGATTTATCTATAGCATCCGCTTGTGTTGCTTGTGCAGCAGTTACTTTTCTATGAGAGTTCAACAAAAATGCTTTTTTTGGGCTCACTAGATCATGACCACTATGATCAGCAATAAAATCAACAACTTTATACTTACCGGAGCGGCCATTGACCGTCAGCAGTGCACGACAACCGGTTCTTGTTTCCGGGCGATGAGACTTAACATTGACATCTCTTTTATCCTTTTGCCTATAACCTTCATATGAACAACAAAATCTCCTACTGACAATTATCCCATTCTTTTTGTGAAAACTGCTTTTTCGAACACTAAATCCAGTCAGACGAGCATATTCATTGTAGAAGTTAAACGCATCTTCTATAGTATCAAACTCCATACCAATTCTTGGAATTGTTTTTTCCGAAATGTTTGACTGATTACCAGTTATGAGCTTGCCCTGGTCTGAAATAGCCCCATTGTTCTTATCTTTCTCTATCACACACACTTCCTGTGTGTTTTGTTGAGTAAAAGTAGGAGAGTGATCTCCATCCATCACCTGTGACAAATATGCAGGGAAATCAACGAAACATAATATGCGCAATATAATTAACTAAAAGACAGTTAAAATAAACTAGTTTAATTCTTTGGCACCGCAATAGAGTTTAGAACTCACCCAAAACGATTCGATCGACTGAAAATATGGTCTTTGAAATGTCGACCTTGATGTGTTTGAGAAATTGGAATGTAAAATCTGAAAAAAAAAAAAATCAAAACCCAGACTATAAGAATCGATTTTGAGTGAAGATGAATGTTGGAGCTGCAATTTCTTTGATTTTCGGAATTGATAGCGGTTTCCATTTTTCACCCACGATCGATCTTCGTTGCGTGTTCTTCAGATATTTGGAAAGAAATTTCTCTTTCCTTATTTCTTAGGATGACAGAAATTAAACCTCCGTTAGTATCATCTAAAATAAATACACGTGTCATAATCCTAGAGTTGGAACAGACGATGGGAGCATATGTGGGCACAGAGGATCCGAAGCGTATCTGTCGTGGGCTCACCCAAAAAGTCGATAGATGTAAGAACTCAATGAACACTTCAACGAAATATACAAAAAAGGCTCATGTATCTCTCTTCCCTCTCTCTCTCCCTCATCCATATACTTTTTTGGCATAAAAGTAAACTAAAAGGCAAAGAGTTTTAAAGAAAGTCACGCACAATCTCTACATACACATGCTAGCTAATGAGTTGTGTGGCTTGTGAGATGACCCCATGTCCAAAGTTAGACATGTCCCAAAGCCCACCAATATATGTGTTGTATTCCAACGCAAAAGCACCAAAAAAAAATAAAAGAAAGCTTTCCCTTTATAATATATACACAGAACAGCGAGCAAGGCCAAGAAGAAAGCTCACAACTGTACATTTTTACGCCCTTCGAATCAAATCGCCAAGCAAAGAATACATCTTTTATCTGACACAAAACAGTAGTCGACAAAAAGATCAGAGAAAGAACTGCAGAAGCATATTACAGCATGCTGAGATCAAGTAAAGGAAACAAAGGGCCAGCGTCGACAGATTTGCTAGTGTGCTTTCCTCCGAGAAAGCACTTAGCTTTAATGCCGAAGCCCATCTACAGCCCGGCCCGGCCCGACAAGGGGCCACGCCGCCGCCACACAAGGCGGCCGAGCAACAGAGGGATCTTCGCCCGCGGCATAGGCCACGCGAGTCCGCTGATTAGGGCTGGAACAAACAACAGTCGCAGTCGCAGGCATGATATTGGTAATAATTCGGACAGTATTTCTGAGCCCACTTCTCCGAAAGTTACGTGCGCAGGTCAGATTAAGATCAAGAACAGCAAGCCGTCGTCGTCGTGCAGAAATTGGCAGTCGGTGATGGAAGAGATCGAGCGGATGCACAACAAGCAGAAGAAGAGGAGCGCCGGCGCCGGCGCCGGAGCGCTGTTTGGGTTCAAGAAAGACGTGATGCAGTTTCTGACTTGCCTGAGGAACATACGCTTCGATTTCAGATGCTTTGGGTCGTTTCCTTCTTCAGTGGGCGACGACGACGACGACGAGTATGAAGACGTCGACGAGTCCGACGAAGATGAAGAAAATACCAGCACCAGCAGATCGGCGGCGCAGATGACGAAAGAAGAGGCTGACGTCGACGGTGGAGACGGCGACGGCGACGAGGGTGGTTCTAAAACTGTATTCTCAAAATGGTTCGTGGTGTTAGAAGACGACCATCAGCTGGGCAACAAAAGTAGGGGCACGGCACATAATAATGTCGTCATCGACGATTTCGATGAAGAAGAAGGAGAAGAAGAAGGTCGTGGGCCGCCATGTGCTCCGCCGGCAAACGCCCTTCTGCTGATGCGCTGCCGTTCGGCGCCGCTGAACAAATGGCTGAAAGAGGAGAGAGAAGAAGAGAGGAAAGAGAGAAGAAGGAGAAGGAGAGGTTGCTAGTGATGACGTGTGGGGAGATCACTTTTCCAAGCTATCGACCGATGTGGCGAAAGAGACATGGGTCGTCGGAGCTGGGATCGGCGGTGGTGGAATAACGCTTTCTAGAAGTCGGAGTTGCAGAAGATGATCGAATATTCTCATGTAAACAACATGATATACACTAGTGACTAGTTTTTTTTCTTTATGGGTTTTCTTCAAGCTATATATTATGCTTGTTATTTCCATTGATTTTCTTGTGAATAAACCGTGCTGATGGAGAAAGTTATATGCGATGATCAAACTTTCTTATTGTAATGTGATCTGTACACCGCTATAACAGTGCTTGTTAGCTTGATCAATGCAGGTCTTACTCGTTTTCCATCTCCTTTATATAGAATCATATTTTGTACCATGCTTTGTGTTGCGAATCATAGCCATTGTACGATACGCAGAAAAATCCAATCTCGTAAAACCCAACAGTGAAGATTTTTACTATCTCTCTACAACGAGAATGTATATCTACCAATGGGTGTTCATTCGGTTATAACCGAACCGAACCAACCGAAAGTTGGGTTCGAGAATTTCATTAACCGAAAACCGAACCGAAACATTTCGGTTCGGTTTCGGTTTAACCGAATTTTTTTCGGTTCGTTTCGGTTAACCGACCAAAAAACCGACTTTAATAAAAAAAATAAAAATTATACTATTAATATGATTTAAATTATAAATATATATTATCATATATTATTTGCATGAAATTTTTATTACCTCATTTTTTCCATATTTTATTGAATATATTTATTTGAGTTATATTATAAATTATAATTATAATCTCATATATATATATTTGTATAAAATTTCAATTACCTAGTATTTTTCATATTTTATTACATATAGTGGACATATTATTAAATACGAAATATAACAGTAGATCATTATATATTTTATATAATAATATATTTGTATATAAGAAATATAAAGAAATAGTAATTCGGTTTTCGGTTCGGTTTATTAATAAACCGAAACCGAGCCGAATTAATTTCGGTTATCAAAATACAAACCGAAAACCGAACCGAAATTTTTCGATTCGGTATTCGGTACGATTCGGTCGGTTAACCGACATTTGAACACCCCTATCTACCATCCTAATCCAAACGCTAAGAGTTAGTTTCGTGTCAATTCCGTTGTCTACTTTATAAAATATGATCAGAGAATTGGGCTTACATTAATATCACGTTGTCGGGGGAAAGCTAACATGAAGTAATCATTACAAATTCCAACTTTTATAAGTCTGGATATAGTACTAAAGATTTTCGAGCATTACAAATCCTCAAACAAATGGAAAGCTTATTATGCTCTCAGTCCCAATCCATTGCACCTATAAAATGGGACACCTATATTATTCGATCACCTACAATTTCAGCCCATCAAATCCAACTATCACAGTTGGAAATAAAAAATGCATTGAGCTACTAGCCAGGAATGCATTTTCCCATCTAAAAATAAAAATTCTAGTCAAGTAAACTCACATTGAATCAACGAAAACAACAATCGATCAATCGACATGCTGACCACTTCAACAAGCTACAGCAGCAGTAATGCCTTTAAAATATCAGCTTCTTGCAGGAAATCTCTAGGACATCTCTTAAATGACCCAAACAGATCAATGGAGCACATCATTTTATACCTCAAAAAGAGGAACAGCTGCAGCAGCAGCTACTGTACGACGACCAGGCAACCGAGACATATAAGACCGAGAAGCATAGGGAGCGAAAAATCAGGATTCAGGACTGAGTAATTTCGACAATTTGAATAATTTAATGAAAACGCAACCTTACCGATCGTGAAATAAACAAAAAGCATCAGCAGCATACTGACCGCTACGGCAGATGGTCAGCCACAGGAATATTATAATATCAATTCACGAACATAAACAACGACCAAACAGAAAAAGCACCACCAACAGCTACTGCATCATCATCTACAAACAGCATCATATAAGCTGCTGCATCATCTTGTCATTCACCAACTACTCCTCACGTACAGAAACTATTGGGCAAGCAAAGAAGAGCATATCATCAAAACTGATAATATCATACGGTCATATTTAAAATTAAGGAAAAAAGCAACTTAAAAACAAGAAGACCATAAGTCCAAATACTGGAAATAGAGCAAAATACAGAGACAACACAACTAATAGTTTAAGTAACGGTCCCAGATCACTTCAGACAAAGCGCACAACACCACTGTGACATTGCAAAACAACACACGGAAAACAAAGACAGCTTCAAGTTCAACCTTTGAAAGGAACTCAGCAGAGACATCATTCGAATCAGCAGTACACGTCCAACATAGGGCACAACCCCAGAAGGCAAATGCAGAAGTAGAGCCCCGCCAAAAGTTTGATCAATCAAGTCTATTCCTGTAAAAAACTTCAAGAGTAAGACTCCAATAAATAAATTATCAAAGTAAATAACTCAGGGGGCACAACACCTACATTGCCCTCCGAACGGGGAGAAGGACTTCGAGAATCAGCACGGCGACCACGAGGAGAAACACTCTTGGGAGTCATTGAACGTTCTTTCCTACCACGAACATCTGGACTTTCACTCCTACGAGGGCTTTTCAGTGGAGATAGGCTCCTCCGAGGACTAGGGCTTCTTCGAGCAGGGGAAGCACTGTTTTAGAACGTATCAGCAATCAACCAAAGACCATTATTACGACACGAAGTTAAAGAATAGTAAAAGCTTAATATGGATAGAAGTCTCAATTTCAGACATCATATGGCAGGCACTGTTGTAATTAATACTCGAATAATGAGATTAAGTTTTCCGAAATACCTCACAGAAGATTTCAAAAATTAACTGTACATTCGCATCCCAGGGAATGTCAAAAATTGAACAAAACGATGAGAGACAAATATCTAGGAAACTAAGACTTCATTGCAAATAGATTCGATTCCATGAAACTGAAAATAATTAAAAAATTGAACATTTATCCAAACCACAATCCAAACACAGATTTGCCTACGAGCTGATGAACATCCACTTCATATTGAAACCATACCTTCCATAAGAGCGGCTTCTGCTACGTTTATCATCACGGTATTTGCCCCTGCCACGATCTCTGCGATAACCAGGACTTCCACTGCGGCTTCTGCTCGTTGTCCTGCTCCTGCTACGGTGACGATAATCCCTGTCCCTGCCTCGAGGGCGCTCACGTTCATATCTTTCGCTGCTTCTGTCACGGCTTCTCCTTCTGTAATCTCTATCTCTATCATCATCCCTGTACCTGAATATATGGGAGAGTAATAAATCTCATCAGCATAAGTGTAGCTAGCGAAGACAGCAAGATAACAGAGAGAAGCATATAATATCGTTAATATTCAAAGTGATAATTTGGAATGAAATCTTCATCGCCACAGCTATATTTCCACAGCCCAAGTCCTCACAGTTGATTTTAGTACAAAATTAGGTCACCTTGTCCGAGGACTGCGGCTTCTAGACCTTCCCCTTTTGGATCGTGAAACAGGTTCTTCAATTCTTCCTCTTTGACTGAAAAAGAAAACATTGATTCTTAGAATGCTACTATATGACATCATATGCACAGCAGAGGCCATATGTTCATCGTAACAACATATGAGACAATTATCTCGCATACTGTTATAAAATTTAAAATCAGCAATAACACTGCCGTGAGGATCCACAAGTCAAGAGACAAGTAAATCATGCAGGAACAACTTACATTTTCTCAGCATTGGGGCCATATTTAGCAAACTGAACCATAATCTCTCTTCCATCAACGACCCTTCCTGCATATTACGGAATCATCATTGGTCTGCCGAGATACTAAACATACTCTAGAGTTTCAACCCTTCAAAAAGCAAAAACCAACCATCTAGCTTGTCAACGGCCTTTTGTGCTTCATCTTGATACTTATAGCGCACAAAGGCAAATCCCCTCGAGTCCCCAGTCCTAGTCAACCAAACACATGCACAATACTACATGAGATAGAAAGCAAGAGGCACCAGCATAAATGACAAAAAGTACAAAACCAAAAAAGGCTTGAACTCACTGTAAGACACATTTCTCCAATATATTTTATGTGTTCCTTATCCGGTACAGTAATAGTTAAAACATACGGAGAGATTGGCATATGAAAAAATCGAAATCGCGCAATGATACTTTCGGTTCTGTGATGTGACCTCGATGCTGCAAAATGAATAGTAATTCCACGCGTTATTTGAGAAGTCCAAATGTGCATATGAAAAGAAGAAAGGCAGTTTTATTTTTTATCAGGCGCACACACTTGAGGACTGATTGGTCATCAAACTACTGCTGCGTATTTCATTTGGTTTTCTCTTCTAAGGAGCTCACGCGATGGTGATGCCTTGTCCATTTCCTCAGCCTTTATCTATAAATAGATATCATTCGACGAAGGATAAAATACACCACCACCACAACAGATAAAATCTTCTCCTCTCCGTTTATTCTGTAGCTTACTCCTAATATTGTAGTAGCTGTTTTTGTACCACGTCAGTGTACGTGTCTGTAATATCTCCACATAATAAAGAAGTTCTACCCTCCGGCCCGTGGACGTAGGTCATTCTGACCGAACCACGTAAATCTCGTGTCACTGTCCAAATTTATTTTTCGTCTCAATATTTATTATCGTCATTTTTGGGCAAAATAATTATCGGGAATTTCCGCATATCCTAACAAATTGGTATCAGAGCCAACCCGATATACTTTTTAGCCACCATGACGATAGCAAAAATGTCAATCGAAAAGTTTGACAGAAATGTCAACTTTGCGATGTGGAGTCTCAAGATGGAGGCCATACTTATTCAAGACGGTTGCGAGGTGGCGCTTGAAGGCGCAAAGAAGAAACCAACCGAAATGAAGGACGATCAATTTAATGAATTGGACAAGAAAGCCAGATCGGCTATTATATTAAATCTCTCTTACGAGGTTTTACAAGAAGTTGCCACGGAGACGACGGCCATGGGTATGTGGGATGCGTTAAAAGCTATCTACATGAAGAAGACAAAGGAGAACCGGCTTTATTTAAAGCAGAAGCTATACAGTATGAAAATGACGGAAGATAGACAGGGATATTACGGGAGAAACAAGTGGTAGCCAGACAGAAGGCCTGTTTGCACGGGGAAGACCAGAGCATAGAGACGCTGAAAGTAGCAGATCTAAAGAAAGGTCGAAATCCAGGTACAGAAATAAAATCTGTAATTTTTGCAAGAAAAAGGGTCACATTAAAGCTGATTGTTTTAAATTAAAAAATAAGGAGAAAAATAATCAGCAATTTAATAAACCCGCCGAAGCTAGTTTAGCTGCTGATGAGAGCGATGGAACTATATTGTAGCAACTGCAAATATTATTAGGTCTGATAATGAGTGGATCTTAGATTCGGGTTGTTCTTACCACATAAGTCGGAGTCGGAATTGTTTTTGCACATATGAAAATTTTGATGGTGGATATGTGTTGATGGGAAATGATGCTCCGTGTAAAGTTGTTGGTAAAGGCACAGTTAGGATCAAGATGTTCGACGGAATCATCCGAACGCTCACAGAAGTCAGACATGTTCCAGATATGAAGAGAAATCTGATCTCTTTAGGCACACTTGAATCACAAGGGTGCAGGTTCTCAGGTGAAGTTGGAGTTTTGAAAATTGCCAGAGGTGCCCTTGTCGTGATGAAAGCTTGCAGGTCTGGAAATTTATATATTTTGCAGGGAACTACTGTTACAGGTTCCGCTGCAGTTTCGACATCCCTGGAGGTTGATATCACGAGATTATGGCATATGCGACTTGGACACATGGGAGAAAAAGGCTTGACGATTTTAAGCAAGCGGGGCCTACTTTGCGGTCAAAGTACTGGTAAGATGGACTTTTGCGAACACTGTATTTTTGGGAAGCAGAAACGAGTCAGCTTCAATTCGCCAGCAGTCCACAGGACGAAAGGTACATTGGACTATATTCATTCTGATGTATGGGGTCCTTCTCGTGTTCCGTCCAAAGGTGGTGCAAGATATATGTTGACTTTCATCGATGATTTTTCGAGGAAAGTTTGGGTCTATTTTCTTAAGCAGAAAAGTGATGTTTTCCTAACGTTTAAACAATGGAAAGCTTTGATTGAAAAGCAGACAGGAAAACAGATCAAGCGGTTGCGGACAGATAATGGCTTAGAATCTTGTGGAAGCGAGTTCAACGAATTTTGCAAGAATGAAGGTATTGCTCGACATCACACTGTTCGAATGACGCCTCAACAAAATGGTGTTGCCGAGCGCATGAACCGGACGCTTTTAGAGAGAGCTCGATGTATGATCTCCAACGCTGGGTTGACAAATGATTTTTGGGCTGAGGCTATCGCTGCAGCATGTTATATTGTCAACCGCTCACCGTGTTCACCGATCAATTTCAAGACTCCTGAGGAAGTATGGTCAGGTACTCCTGCTGATTACTCCAACTTAAGAATATTTGGGTGCCCAGCTTATATGCACGTAAACGAGGGAAAGTTAGAGCCTAGAGCTAAGAAGTGTATTTTCCTCGGTCACGCTTCAGGGGTGAAATGATAGAGACTATATAATCCTGATCCCAAGTCATCCAAATTCATAATTAGCAGAGATGTTACATTTGACGAGTCTTCTATGTTACATTCTTTAAAAGAGTCAACTAATTCTTCTAATCAAGAAAAGGAGGATAGTATACACAGCGAGGTGGAGCTCGAGATCAATAAAGATCCTTCAGATGATCCTGCTACGAGTTCAACAGATCAAGAGGATGAGCCAGAACCTAATTCAGATCGTGTTGAAGATGACAGCACCGAGCAGGAATATTCTATAGCCAGAGATAGGGAGAGACGAGAGATTCGACTACCACAGCGGTACGTAAATTTAGTTTCGTACGCTTTATCAGTAGCGCAAGAAACAGGTGGAGGCGGCGAACCTTCTACCTATTAGAAGGCAATAAGCGATGTTAATTCTGATAAGTGGCTGGTAGCGATGAATGAAGAAATGGAGTCTCTGCACAAGAACGGTACGTGGATTCTTGTGCCGCCGCCGAAGAAAAAGAAAATAGTCGGATGTAAGTGGGTCTTCAAGAAGAAAGAAGGTATATCTGGTTCAGACGATGCAAGGTATAAGGCACGATTAGTCGCGAAAGGCTATAGTCAGGTACAAGGTGTTGATTTTAATGATATTTTCTCACCTGTCGTTAGACATAGCTCTATTCGTGTATTACTTGCATTCGTTGCCATGTATGATTTGGAGTTAGAACAGCTTGACGTCAAGACAGCGTTCTTACATGGCGATTTAGATGAACAGATTTATATGAAGCAACATGAAGGCTTCATAGTTGAAGGCAAGGAAGACCAAGTTTGTCTACTGAAGAAATCCTTATACGGATTAAAGCAGTCTCCAAGACAGTGGTATAAACGGTTTGATTCTTTCATGTTGGGTCATGGTTTCTTCAGGAGCAAGTATGATAGTTGTGTTTACTTCCGGAAGTTAAATGACAGTTCGTTCATTTATCTATTGTTATACGTTGATGACATGCTCATTGCGGCTAAGAATCTTGCAGAAATTCACCAGTTGAAGGCCTTATTGAACGGTGAATTTGAGATGAAAGATTTGGGAGCAGCTAAGAAGATTCTTGGTATGGAGATTAGACGTGATAGAGGAGCTGGTAAGTTATACCTGACCCAGGAAAGTTACCTCAGAAAGGTTTTGGAGAGATTTGGCATGAACGATGCCAAACCAGTCAGCACTCCTCTTGCTAGCCATTTTAGGCTAAGCGCTGCTCAGTCACCATCATCGGATGTGGAAGAAGCGTACATGGCACGAGTGCCTTACTCGAGTGCAGTCGGCAGTATTATGTATGCAATGGTATGTACACGCCCTGATATTTCACAGGCTGTTAGTGTTGTTAGCAGGTATATGGCTAATCCAGGGAAAGAACACTGGCAAGCAGTGAAGTGGATTCTCAGATACTTGAAGGGTACTCTAAGCACTTGTTTGGAGTTTGGCAGAAACAGTGATACTCTCATTGGCTTCGTCGATTCAGACTACGCAGGTGATCTCGATACGACGATCTCTTACTGGTTATGTGTTTTGTATTGGAGGTTGTGCAGTTAGCTGGAAAGCTACTCTACAGCATGTAGTGACGTTATCTACTACTGAAGCAGAATACATGGCGATTACTGATGCGATCAAGGAAGCATTATGGTTGACAGGGTTATTCGGTGAATTAACCCAGAATCAGGGAGTCATTACTATTTTCTGTGATAGTCAAAGTGCGATTCATTTGACTAAGGATCAAATGTATCACGAAAGAACTAAGCATATTGATGTTAAGTATCATTTTATTCGTGATATCATTGCAGATAAGAAGGTGTTTATCAAGAAGATCAACACGAAGGATAATCCTGCAGATTTGTTTACGAAAGCTCTTCCAGTTTCAAAGTTCAAGCATTGCTTGGACTTGATTGGTGTTTCAGAAATGGTGAAGTAGCCCGTGGGGGCTAAGGTCGGAGGGAGATAAATGTGTTACTAATTAAGGTGGAGTAATTTCGAATCTCGGTCAAGGTGGAGATTTGTGATGTGACCTCGATGCTGCAAAATGAATAGTAATTCCACGCGTTATTTGAGAAGTCCAAATGTGCATATGAAAAGAAGAAAGGCAGTTTTATTTTTTATCAGGCGCACACACTTGAGGACTGATTGGTCATCAAACTACTGCTGCGTATTTCATTTGGTTTTCTCTTCTAAGGAGCTCACGCGATGGTGATGCCTTGTCCATTTCCTCAGCCTTTTATCTATAAATAGATATCATTCGACGAAGGATAAAATACACCACCACCACAACAGATAAAATCTTCTCCTCTCCGTTTATTCTGTAGCTTACTCCTAATATTGTAGTAGCTGTTTTTGTACCACGTCAGTGTACGTGTCTGTAATATCTCCACATAATAAAGAAGTTCTACCCTCCGGCCCGTGGACGTAGGTCATTCTGACCGAACCACGTAAATCTCGTGTCACTGTCCAAATTTATTTTTCGTCTCAATATTTATTATCGTCATTTTTTGGGCAAAATAATTATCGGGAATTTCCGCATATCCTAACAGGTTCTTATAAGCTTACCTTCGATCCCTGGGAATGAAGACATCAACAACTTTCCCGTACTTATCGAACAAAGGGAACAAGTCATCTGCCGTCGTACCTGAGACGTGACGTTCATAGACGAAATTCGTCGACGAAAAAGTAAAACTAAATCAGAAAGTAACGATTAGGTTAAAAAAAACAATAAAACCAGTGAACGGATATATACGAAAAGTAATGTTGAGGACGAGGAGAGAGTATGTGTCTTTGATGTCCGGCGGCCCCGTTCTTCCAAAATGCGACATATCCGTCGTTTTGCTCTGATTCCTGCGGCGGCGAGTCGAAGCGAGCGAGCGGAAAAAAAGAAATCCCAAACGGAGATGCAATTTAGGGCTTCTTCAACCAAGTATTACCAGCACAGTCTTTTGCTTTGACGATTTTACCCCTCGTGACTATGAATAAGCCATGGGCTAGTATTGGGCCTGAAGCCCAATAACACCTTGCTAGGCTAGGGCTTGTGCATGATAACATTTTTCTAACATTATCTTTGTCTCACTCAAAATCAAAGGCTTTTGTTCTTTTCTCCTTTTCCATGCACGTGAAACGCATGTGTCTTGGTCATTTTCGCTTCTTTCCACTTCCAAGGTACAAATAATTGAATGAATTATAAATGTTATGTATGTACCATAAAACCGTTGATGGTTTCCAGTTTATCATTACAACTAGGGTTGCAAACGAATCGAATCGAGTCGAATACCACCATATTCTATTTGTATTCTTTTATTTTTCGAATATTCATATTCATATTCTTTTATTATTCGAATACTAAAATTATTTCATATTCTATTTGATAATATATTCGAATATAATTGCGAATATTCGAATATTCTGATACAAATAATTTTTTTTCAGGAAACCTATTTTTACAAAACATACAAAGCAAAAAAAATGTAGTGGATGAAATATGCAGTTACGACATAAAAAGAAAAATGTACCATTAGTTATCCAACCATCATACGGAAGCACAAAAAAATCTTTCATCGATAAATTCCAACAATAATTGTTTTCTTTAGCTTGCTTCATATTAATATGTTAGTTTAACTACAAGTATTTATAAATATATATTATATTATTCGAATCGAATATTCTAAAAAGATTCGAATCGAATATTGTCATATTGTATTCGTATTCTAAAATTATTCGAATCGAAAAAAATATTCTTATTCGGATTTGATATTCTAATATTTCGAATCCGAATCTTAAATTTCGAATCGAATTTCGAATCGAACAAAAAGATTCTATTCATTTGCAACCCTAATTACAACCATAAATATTAATTCAAACCTAACATGCATTGGTTACTATTTTGTCGGTCCCTAGTATTTATACTATATATAATTGGTTTGGGTGGATATAAACTGCCACAATTTGGTGTGTAACTTATTCGCAATTTAGTTCCTGATTTGTAATTTAGTTAATAATTAAGTATTTTCATATCACTCCTAATTTTTTATTTACTGTACTTATGCCTCTACAACTAAGTTTCTTTTTATATATTTAAAAATTATATTTCATCTTAAACACTAAAATTATAATTTCAAAATTTAAAATAATTTCAATATAATTATTTTTAAGGGCACACATGGGGTGTGCAAAATAGTACTAGTTCCATGAAAGCCATCATAGTTTTCACATTTTGATTGGTTTAGTTTTAGTCGATTTGAACCTTTTTGTCGGTTATGGCCTATTTTGCTGGTCACTTGCATCACACAATATTTATTAAAAACTAAGCATGCAAAATATACATCTTATATACTTATAGAAATGTAGGTATTTCTGATATGCTGGCACGCCACATGTCCCTTAACTTGAAAAATAAATCAAATACTAAAAATCTGAAGAAAAAAAAACTCACTACCACGTATTAATTCCACGATAACAAACCCACTATTAACATAAATTTACTAATTTTATTAAGATATAATTAAGTTGATACTGTGCATTGCACGGGTAAGAGAAAAAAAAATGTATTGGATTAAAATTAAATCATCTATGATTCATGGGGTTAGTTTGCAAGAATCGATAATAAAAGGACTAAAATCTTGCGAGATTTCTACTACAATCTCGTACATTACTATCAGAGCATAGCTATTGAAAAAATACAGAATCTTTTGCCCATTCTACTAACGCCACGTCAGCCTAGCTAGTCACTCAATCTCTCATCCTCCCTCACTGGAATCTCTCTCCGGCGAATTGTCTGTAAATCTGCCGCCGTGCAATGGCGTCGTCGGAGAAGTCGTCGTCCTCCTCCAAGTCCAAAATCTTCAGCTTGATGGCCTCTCGCGACCGTTGCCTCCGCCGCCGCTTCAAAAGCTCCGGCCTCCGACAGACCACCTTCGACCTCGGCGACGGCACCACCGTGCACGGCTGGGTCCCCTCCAAGCGCGACCCAAAAAAGCCCGACGTCATCCTCATCCACGGCTTCGGCGCCACCGCCAGCTGGCAGTTCAGCGACACCGTCCCCGCCCTAACCCCACGCTTCAACGTCTACGTCCCCGACCTCATCTTCTTCGGAAAATCCACCACCACCCAGCCCGACCGGTCCGACAAGTTCCAGGCCTGGTGCGTGCGGCGGATGGCGGAGGCGCCGGCGTCTCCATCCCCGTCGCCGCGGTGGTGGGCCTCAGCTACGGCGGCTTCGTGGCGTACTCCATGGCTGCCATGTTCGGCGAAGAGTGGGTGGAAAAGGTTGTCCTTTGCTGCGCCGGCGTGTGCTTGGAGGAAAAGGACATCCGCGAAGGGATGTTCCCTGTCGCCGACGTGGAGGCCGCGGCGGAGATATTGCTGGCTCAGACGCCGGCGAAGCTCAGAGAGTTATTGCAGCTCACCTTCGTGAGAGCGCCAAAGTGGATACCTTCATTTCTGCTCAACGACTTCATCCATGTAAGAAATTAGGTTAGCAGTTAACTTCCTTTCTTTCTTTCTTCACCGTGGGACACGTGGCGGCAGGTGATGTGTAATAACTACGTTGAGGAGAAGAAGGATTTGCTTCGAGCCATTCCTCAGAACAGAACAATGGCTAACCTTCCCAAGATTTCTCAGGTAGTTATGCCAAAAACTATGACTGTTAGTTAAAAGTCTCCTTTGTCCTAATATATTCTGTCTGAATGGTTCAATATCTGAGAATTGAGAACTGATTACAGCCTACTTTCATAATCTGGGGAGATAAAGATCGAATCTTTCCTCTAGAACTCGCCTACAGATTGAAAAGGTAAAGGTGATTCTTTTGCTTCGAACTTTTCGGTTTTTCGAAATTAGAGCAATGAGAATCTACGACGGGCAAAATGTGCGCAGTCATTTAGGAGACAACGCCGATCTGATCGTGATAAAGGACTCGGGCCATGGCTTCGTTTACGAGAAATCGAAGGAGTTCCACAAACACTTGAAGAAGATCCTCCTCAACAAGGGTCGAACGCCAGCACAGCCCAAGAAAATCGATTGCAAAATCACAAACGATCAGTCCGTATGAGGCCTTTGTTCGTTTTTTCTTGGCAAAAATTCAAGCTTTTTTCCTGTTTTTTTCTGAGAACCCTATTGAGGATCCTTGTATTACAAACAGGTTAATCGACATGTCTGTTTTTTTTTTTCTGGTAATAAAACGGCCCAAGAAGTTATGACCGATGATCCGTTTCATTACTTTTATCATCCCGACCATAGATCTGAGGCTTGGAATTATAGCCAAATATAATTCTCAGACAATCATTCAAAGAGCATATAGGCAAGAACAAGAAATTGAGGGAACGATCATCAATCTTTGTCTTCATCGTTGCCCTCGAGCTGGCTCAAGTTGCCCTTCTCCTTTATGAGTTGGATGTGGTGATGCTTGCAATAAAGACGTCCTTCGTGGGCTATGTAGTTCGAAGGGCTAATCACACACCCGCCATGGCTGCACTTGAAGCAGCTCTTGTGGTACGCAGTTCCGTTCACAGTCACCTGTCGGGAAAGAACTCAGATCGATTTTTTTTTTCCCATCATTAGCTGCGTTCTTGAAATTTTTTCGTCTAAGAAAAGAAATGCTTTTGCTCACCTTCTCGGTGGGGTAGACTGTGTTCTTACAGGCCAAGCACTTGTCTCTTGTCCCCACGAACATGCTCGAAACCTTATTCGCCTGAGGTTTCTGCATTAAAAAGATTGAGAAAGTTGAGTCGGCCGTCTGCAATGGGGATGAAGAACGGCTCGAACTAGGTAAGGAATTCTTACGAGAACATCTGCAGGTTTTTCGGGCTTGGCGACTTTCGGCGTCCCTGATATTAGAATCAAGTTTCAAGGTTTGTCCCAAAAACTCGAATGTTCAGAACTAAAAGATCGAATCTTTGATACTGGCTTCTCATGTACATTATTACCTTCGAAGCTCTTATCGAGGCTCCCAGTTCTCTTGAAGATCTGATCAAAGTGTGGCCTGCAATACAGAACTCCCTCGAAAGAGTTGTAGTTTCCCAGCTACAGTTTTTAAGTTAAACATTACACTGAATCAATTCGCATTCTAACAACGTATGATTGATTCCCTATGAACAACAAAGTAACAGAAAAAAAGGTCGAACCTTGAGAGTGCCCTTGCAGTGATGGCATCTGAAGCAAGCCTTGTGATAAACTCTGTTGTCTGCGGTGAGCTTATCGACGAGGTAAACGGTCTTATCGCAAGCCATGCATTTCTGAGTCGTCCCTGCAAACGCCATGGCTAAAGCTCAACGGACAAGAAACAGAGCCCAGTTGAAGATAAGGTGAGTGAGTTAATGGTAGACCATCTGACAGAAAAAAACAAATTAAGTAATAAATTCAAGATTGAGACTTTATATATTGGTTGGTCCCTCACCGTGTCCCCCAAGGTCATGACTGGCGACAGCCCACCTACATTTTGCTGGATATTTTATTAAAGGCGAAGGAAAAGAAAAAAAGTGAAGCATATATTCAATTGTGAATCATATTCTAGAATACTTTAATAATGGGTGTTTGCTGCCATCTAATGGTTCATGATTATTCCTTGCGAGATGCACATGCTTTGGGGCCTTGTTGGTGCGGTTTTTTCGTAACTTGAAAGCGAAAGTGGTATTGATTTGTGTACAGATATGAATACAAAGCAGAGAAATGATTTTTTCCTCTCTTTTTGTTTTTTTTCTTAAGAAAAAAGATAATCTAAATACGCGATTTGGGTTTTATCATACAAGAATTTGCTGCTTATTCAGTCTAAAAGAATCACATCGTCGGCCCACCCCATTGCCATTCAGGTACAAGGAATTATTAATTAATTGGAAAAAATTTTGAATGACTTTCAACCACCTTCTCTACCTAATTTGTTTCTTTTTTTTCTCCGTTGCCAATAATTCCTAGTACCACCATAACGATAATGTCTTTCTATAGCATAGAAGAAGAAGAAGAAAGAGAGACGAATGTCCTACCTACTCCAATCGACTTAATTTAAGACAAACGGTTTCATCGACGAAGCATGTTTATTACATCTGATAAGCATATGTAAGATCAGAGGGTTAAAGAGCCAACTGAAAGCTAAAAGTTCAAAGTTATTCAATACCTTTTACTGCACGTCAATGTTACTCGACTTTAGCGAACGATTACAAAGCAGAATAATGAAAATTCCATGCGTAAGAAACCTTCAAGAGAAAATAGTTCGCAAAACACATACTTTCTTCACAAGACGGGTGCATGTCCGATGTTTGCACTTCTGCTCAGTCCTGCAATTTGTAGCAACCATTAAAGATCCTTAGAAAGTTGTGAAAGTCAATTAGGTTGAACTTAATCGTTTATTGTCACTTGGATTGATGGTGGTTTAAGTCATTATAGTGTTGTGCTAAATTACCTTGAAACGCTCGCGGCGGGTGGTTTGAGCCTGGCGTTCATGAGCTCTGCTACTGTAATGTCCCGCTCCACTTTCCGGTACCCATCTCTTATTCCCTTGTTCTTCACGGCGTCTGCCATTTCGAAAATATCCATCCCTGTCCCAAGTTACTTCGTAATCAGCCCTCAAACTAGATCCTTGCTGCATTAGTGGTGACACTTCTATCAGACGAAACAATTTTCGTCGGAAATAAGTTAAGAGACTATCCCAAAGGATTGAAAGTCGACAACCTCCATCGATGCATACATACTATCACATAAGTGGAGGATAAAAAGACCGGCCATGATAGAGATTTTCTTGAAACACATGCTTCATATGGCAGTGTATGGTCTACCTTATTCAAGGAGCGGCCACATAGAATCCTCAAAGCTTTGCAAAATTCCTGGTGACTTTCGAACTGGACCACGATTCTACAATGCAGGCCAGAAACTAGGTCTCCACTGTCTTCACCATCACTCTCATTATCCTCACCAACATCGAGATTCCTGCAGAAAAGGATATTGTTTTAACAAAGCACTGCAGCAAAAGCAAACGTTTCATTCCATCGAAAATGCTGTTTGGTCGTTCAACTGGCCATGCGAAACGTGTATAAAGTGCTTAACTAGGTCTAACTGGCAACTGACTGCATTCTCCAGATGTCCGCTCACACTTTCGTCATGTTTGGAGTGAACACTCCTCCATTGAAATGCTGCCATGCCGCCGAAAAATCAGTATGACGTGGCAACATCCCAACAGATGAAGTTTTGTCGCCGCCAACTTATGTACGAAACCCGAAAGCAACACAGCATTCAAAAATCCAAACATACAGTTAAGTACGAAGAGGAAATAAGAACATTGACCAAGCAAGCAATCCTATGACTCAGACCCAGTTAGTCAGCACAGCAACTAAGCAAAGCAATCACAACCTTATCTTTCCCAATGCAGAAATAATGGTATGAGTAACCAACATCGAAGGCTTCGACGAAACTCGTGGCTCCGCAAACCACCTCGATGGCACGCGTCTCAGTATTACTGTATCTGGCTGATGCTGCTGCCTCGAATACCCTATTATGGAGAAGAGTGCATTAGATAACAACAAAATGTTAGTTTAAGCGTAATCAGAGCGGGGAAAATCGTCACCTCTGTTCCCAAATGCAGCCAATTCCTCCCATTCTTTCCTCATGGCGTGAAAATCATCCCCTTTGGGCAGCTCGACGGTCAAGGTAAACTTCACCCCCTCGAGGCTCAGCTCCATTCCATTCATGTCGCTCACGATACCCTTCCTCCACTCCACGAACGCTCTCTCCGCCCCATCATCCTCTCCGACCAGCTTCTTCTCGAGGAAACCTAATTCAGTCACTACCAAAGTCCCACGCGCCACCGCGTCCTCGCGCTTGCGCTTCTTCACGTCTCTGTGCTTGACGATCGCGATATCGTGTTCGGGGACGGAGATTGCGCGATTCTTCTTGAGGTAGTCGATGAGGGAGCGCTTGAGCTTCCATTCGTCGACTGGCGACACGGATTTGTCCGCTCGGTGTACGGTGAGGTTCAGCTTCAGGCGTGGAGTGAGTGAGAGGCCGGAATCTAGGGAGAATACGCCGGTCGGAAGCAGCTCTTTCTCAATCTCGCTCATCTCGCCGCCGCCCTGCCAAATTCTCTGTCGGACGACGTTTGACAACGGGGACGGACGGACGGACGACTATTTAATTATTAATTGGAATAATTTCTATTTAATTGCCGAAGTTACAAAACTGCCCCCATGTAAATAGCAAATAAGCTTTGCGAACACTGTAACGCAAGTAGCATGGCGCATTCTTCCCGCGAAATCAGAGATCTTTTCGACAGATTTTCACTGATCCCATGGATCAAGGTGAAGATACACAATCTCAGTCGCTATGTGAAATGAAGATTGGGCAACAATTCAGATCTTTTGCAATTTTAGGTTTGAGGATTTGATTTGGAAAAGAGCTTATGTGTATGGTTTAAAATTCTGAAGTCGTCATATCAGAATGATTGATTGGTCAGCAATCTTTGCAAATTGCAGACGAGTTGTGAAGGTTAATCCAGATTATCAGATACGTTCGTCAGAGAGCTGACATATACATCCATTAATGGCGTCGTCCTTGCTCTGTTCGTCCCAGCCAAGAATGAGCTACGGCAGAGACGAAGTGTACGTCGCATCGACGCCGTTGATAGCCCCAAAAGGACCGGCCCGGCTCTTATTGTCCACCGCCTACTCACTCAATCTCTGGGATTTGCGACATTTCATGGTCATCGTCAAACCTAATTCCCCTCTCCCCCGCCCCCATCAGGTACTGCTTTGTTCTTAGTGATTCTTGCCAAATGTTATGAAAATTGATTCCCATTTTCTGTAATTTGTTTGTATTGGCAGGCGATGGTCTATGATTTTCAGCCGAAAGAACCTGAGAATATCTCTGTTGCTATCGCAGCATTATCCGGCCAAAGATTGCCTGGTTAACCTCTGAGTCCCCCTATTCTGCTAACTAACAGCTTCTTCATCAATCTGCTTCTATACTACTCTCCCTTCTATATAAGCAACTATTTTTAGGCATGAATTAGATGGTGTGATAAAGCTAGCTAGCTCATTAATAATTCTTGTGCAAGGACTGATTCTGCATTACCCTTTCTCGTATAAGAATGTTTCCACTTGTCGGGATAATTCTTTCTTCGATTTAAGAACAAAAACTTTGCGTCCGCAGGGGTTACCCTTTCGAGAAAGCTGATGAAGCTCCCCGGCAAAAAATGCTGGTTCGTCGGCTACTCAAAAGGGAACACAATGGATATGGCGATCGAATTTAACAAAGATTGGGAAACCGACCTCAGAATTGGTTATCATGATTGTCGGCATTATTCCGAAGGTAAACCCTTAAAAACTCTCATTATCTGCCTCGTCTTCACTCAGACGAATGTTTTTCACGTCTCATACGTTGTGTTAATCTTCCTCTTGTGAAGGCTTGGTGGAGCACCTAACTGGCAACAAGGCCGTGCTGAAACAACTCACACAACAGCTCAAATAGAGGCCCGTCATAATTTTTCATTCATATCTCATCATTATATGGAGAAGAAAGCCTGCATTTTTCAAACACGAGGGCAAAAGAAAAAAACTATCTTTATTACAACACCACTTGTTTCCCACACTTCCAAGCACTGGAAGAAACCAAATCCTTGTCCAACCACCCAAGGAACAGAGCCCCATCCCTCTCCTCGAGCCTATACTTACCGCAGTACCCCCTAAGCAGCCCCTCGATTGCCCCGTTGACCCGCGGGCTCAACGGGCTCGGTCCGAACCCGGCCGTCTCGAGCCTCGACCTCCACTTTTCGAAAGGCTCGTGCCTCTCCACCCTCTCCGCCCCCTCGCAGGCCACCACGTTGACCACCTCCCTAGCCAGGCAGTGCTGCTCCACGTCGACCCTCTCCCTCCCCCGCCCGGGCAGGGTCGCCTCCATCGACTCGAACATGGCCCCGTAGTATCCCACCGCCTCCACGAACCGTTCGTAGAACGGCGGCTCGTTTGCATCGAGCTCCTGCCCGACCACCGTCACCACCCTCGGGCCCAGCCGCCTGACCGCCCTCATCAGCCCGTCCCGAGCGGGCCCTGGCACGCGGTGCAGCGCGAACGCGAAGTTCACCGCCAGGGCTTCTCCGGGCCGGGCCTCGACGTTCCCGAGTAAGCCCGGGACCGTCGCAGCGTCGGCGGAGGTGAACTCAAACGGAACGTTGAAGATCTCGGCGATCTTGGACAGCCTTCGGGCCACGTTGGCTCGTGGACAGGCGGTTATACGAATATGGGGCGGGCCGCCGGGGCGGGCGGCGAAGGCTTGGATGAGCGGGACCCACTGGCTGCCCTGGCCGATTTGGAAGTCGACGATGTGCACTTTGGCTTCGTTCTTCATGGCCTCGGCGATCGCCCCGTTGGCCGACATGTAGGCGAACTTGAAGTAAGGGCAGGCCTCGTGGAGGACGACGTGCGTGTAGGGAGAGCTGCTGCCCGAGGATCCGTAGTACGTCACGGAGCTGCCCGAGGAGGAAAGCCTGGCGACGAGCCCTTCGAGGACGTACGCACCGAGCCGCTGCAACGGCTCGCCGTGGACGGAGACGAGCTGGCGGAGCTCGGACATGAGCCATCGGGCCATTATGGAGTCGCGGTTGGAGACTGCCCTGGCGCAGGTGGTCAGGAGGTGGGTCAGGTCCGCGCCGCCCGGGGCGGAGGCCTCCATGGCAGGCGCCAGCTGTCGACGTCAGCGGTGGCTGGGGCACCTTGGTAGGCGGGCTCCGCTTCGAGGTCGGGGTCGGGCCCGAGCATTGCTGACTCGAGCTCTTTGAGCTTGGTCTTTAGGTCGTTGGGTTCTTCGGTTAGGCACGACGAGCTCAAGGCTGGGCTGGTGGTGCTGCTGGGGTTTGGCTCGGGCGAGGGTTCGTATAGTAGTGTGGTTTTAAAGCTCAGGGAAGATGACTCTAGTGTGCAGTATGGGCTGAGAGAGACGTGGACGGTGTAGCCATTGCAGTGGCTCGATCGCGGCTGGCGGCTCGGCGGCTCGGCGGGTCCCATTGAGGGTGAGTACAACAGCTGAGGTTTTTCGATTCTGCAGCGTTTTTTCACGTCGGGGAAATCTGCGAAGGAATCGGCAGCAGCTATCGAAGAATCAGAAAAAAATAAATTAATGACTTAATTCTCGGACAACTATGCTATTGCTATGCATGTTGATTGATAGCCAGTGGAGGGAGAGATTCAAACAACATGTTGAGTCAGGTAATAATAAATAGCTGTGAGACCTGATAGATTTTTCTTACAACAAGAAAGTATGCAAGGAAAAGAAAAAAGAAAATAAAATCAAAACAAGAAATGATCTTGAGGGCTACTACATCCCCATGGAAGAACTGGAAAATACCTCAAAATTCAATTGAAGTGTCAAAGAAGGCAAGCATTTTCGCTCAAGGGAAAGAACGATTCTTTCCTACTTAGATGGAACGCACTTATTCAACCCGAGTTCACTTTTAACGCAGTATTTCAGAAGAAAAAAAGCATTCAATTTTCTAATTCTTTTACAGCATCCAAAGCGAAAGAAAGACACTGTCTTGCTGAAGAGGGAGGGCGGAATGCTGCCGAGAAAAGCTAAAGAAAATGAATCGATCAATTCTTCAAAGGAGAGGGGGACTAACCTTGTAAATTGTTCAGTCCCATGTTCTTTACTTCAGTCCGAGCAGATGTAAGAAAGAAAGACTACTCAAACTCGAAGAAAAACAGCTGACAGATTTAGTGAGAGGAAGGAAGACACAGAAGAGACCCAAGCAGAAGGCAAAGACTCGTTTTTTTTTTTTTTCCTTCGCGATTGGGTCATGGGAGGGGTGGGTGCCCAATTCTTTTCTTTACTAAATACGAAAAATCAAATCTTTTGTCCCTTATTGGCAAATAACAAAGCAAAACCCTCACTCATCACTTCATCAGATAATGACGTGACGATCATGCCACTGAGTTAATGGAATTATGATACTTTATTAGCACACAAGTTAAATGCTTTTGGCTAGTGATTAGATATGTAATGACGATTAACATCGTACCCTACTTTTATATGCTTCTATTTTCTGACCTGCTTGGACGAGCTTCGACCGTTCACCAGTGGACATCATCATACGAATCGAACTGCTTGTGGGTTGAGCGTCTCAAGGATGTACTTGAATAATCATTGATACGCAAATCAACGGCGGAGAATGAAGGAAGGGAAAAGAAAGACGAAGATGGGACCCACACGGCTACTGAGACTGAGACTCTGAACAACTGCTTTCCAATTACTAATTATGATAAACTATTCCATTTCGTGTAAAATGATAATTAACTATTTCGTTTGTCCTTTTTCTATTTGCCTCGAAACTGAGCGTGCGTTAGCTGATGAAGCATTGGAATGAGATATGATCATATCATATAGTTTATTTTATTTTTCTTTTCAACTTTGGAATGGGGATATAGTATTATATTTGTTTCGTTTTTCCAACTTTATTTTTTTGTTCGACCGACTTTATTGAGTTAGCAGCAACTTGTTCTTTTGCTTTGCCGATGAACTAAAACGTAGGCCATCTCCTGTCTGTCTCATCCCATCAAGCACTCAGATTTTAAATCATATACTATAAGAAAATATAATATAATATAAACGGTACCATTTTTAAAGGAAAAATTAGAGCCTGCCTAATCCTAATCCTCTAATCTAATGGTTTTAGACTCTTCTTATGCCTCATTATCCTACGATAGCTACGGAATCCAATACAAAATGGAAGCTAATAACTTTGAGATACTAGTCCCTTCACTTGAACAAATATCACTACTAAATATCATGTAATATGAATTATTAATTCATCAAGAAACTCATCTTTGTATCGGGAGCTTTTTTCATTTATGCGACAAGGCCGACAAGAAGTATAAAAAATATTAATTTATTACATAAATTGAATCAAATTAATCGCACGATTTCAACCATTGGAATCTCAAAGCAATGTCTTGTCTCTAATTTACAAGTCACTTTGTTCCCCTTGTCTTTTCCTCTCGATTATACATACCTTTTTTTACTTCACAATCTGCCTCGTGATTTTCCTAGGTGGACTTTACTGTGGCCCAATAAGACATGTGTGGCCCATATTACAGGCCCAAATTCTGGTGATATTTCCATAACTATAATTTTGATTTTTTTTTTTCCAATATAACTATAATTTTGATTAACAGACTAAATTTGGGACATTCTTTTTTTACCCCTCTCGCCAATTATAAAATAGATGATAGATATTTTTTACTGTGCCAATTGATTAAGGAGCTGAAGAAAGAGATCGTATCAGCACTACACACAAGTTCAGAACATTCGAAGGTCATCGCATATGTTTGGATCTCCGTAATCGCTAAAGAGAAACCGATTAGTAGGATCGATTCAGCTTCCACGGCGCACAGGCGCATGCTGCTATCGGAGCATCGAGCAATAAAGTCGTAGGTAATGTATCAGTGGAGGAAATTCGATTTCTTCGAGGAGAAGAAGAGCAGAATCGGCGAAGAAATTGATGGTGAAATCGGTTGCTGCTCCAGCGGCAGAGGTAGGCTTGTGTTGGGATCGCCGGGAGGCACCGTTTCGCTGCTGGATCGTTCTCTACAGCTCCAATACTCCTTTTCTGCTCATTCCTCTTCGGTTCTCTTCCTCCAACAGCTCAAGGTATTGTCTTTACGGTTTTATTATTCGTTGGTACAATCTAGGTTTGCAAATGGCATTTTTATTCACTTACCTAGCTAAATTACTGCGTTCACATTTTAAGCTGGTTCGGATTGTACGCCCCACTGTTCTGTAGCAGTGTTGACGGTTGGTGGCATCTGGGGGGAAAAAAGCTATTTTTTGTTTCTTCTGCGTTTTGGTTCTTGGTTTTGCTTTTCTTGGCCTTTCTGATGATTTCCTTACATACTTTGCTGGCGAATTAGCAACGGAATATCTTGGTGACGGTAGGAGAGGAAGAGACGATATCACCGCAGCAATCAGCAGTGTGCTTGAAGGTATTTGACCTTGATAAGAGGCAAGATGAGGGTTCCAGTTCTTCGAGCCCAGAATGTGTTCAGATTCTGCGGATCTTCACCAAACACTTTCCTGAGGCAAAGGTTAGTAATGTTCCACTTAACTTTTGGGAAAATGTTATCCGTTTAGGCTTTTTTTCTTCTGAAGTTGACGAACGAAGTGTTGGTTATTGATTCTCTGGATAGTCATGTTCCAGTGTTGGCTTAAGTTTTTGAATTCTTGTGATGCAGATTACATCATTTTTGGTCTTTGAGGAAGCTCCACCAATCATATTTATAGCCCTTGGACTGGAGAACGGGTGTATATACTGCATTCACGGTGACTTTGCCCGTGAACGGATCAAGCGCTTCAAAATTGAGGTTGATGTTGCTCAATCGGATAAAACCCATTCAGCTATTACAGGCCTTGGGTTCCGAGTTGATGGCCAAACCCGTCAACTTTTTGTCGTGACGCCAGGTTTGGTAAGCTTGTTCAACTTGCAGACTCAAACACCTACCAGGTATACTCTCGATTACATTGGCTCAGAAACTGTAGCAATGAGCGACCGTTCGGTATGTTTGTCTTTCCTTCTTCTATATTCTGATCTGATATGTTACCTGAGAATTTTCCTTCTTAAGCAACATTCATATATTTGACTAATATCGAAATCAGGAACTGATCATTGGCCGACGAGAAGCTGTCTATTTCTATGAAATTGATGGCCGGGGTCCATGTTGGGCCTTTGATGGAGAGAAGAAGTTCGTCGGCTGGTTTCGTGGTTACCTCTTATGTGTTATTGCCGATGAAAGAACTGGAAAGAATACTTTCAACATTTATGATCTCAAAAACCATCTGATAGCATATAGTATAGCAGTTAAAGAAGTGTCTCAGATGGTTTCTGAATGGGGTAATATAGTTCTCATAATGGAGGACAAAACTGCTCTAGTTGTTGTGGAGAAAGATATGGAAAGTAAGTTGGACATGCTTTTCAAGAAGAACCTATATACAGTAGCAATCAATCTTGTCCAGAGCCAGCAAGCTGATGCAGTGGCAACTGCCGAGGTGCTTAGGAAATACGGTGATCATTTATATGGTAAGCAAAACTATGAAGAAGCAATGGCTCAGTATATACATACAATTGGGTATCTAGAACCTTCATACGTGATCCAAAAGTTTCTCGATGCACAGAGGATTTACAACCTAACTAATTACTTGGAGAAGTTACACGAAAAGGGGTTTGCTTCCAAAGATCATACTACTCTTCTGCTCAATTGTTATACCAAACTGAAGGATGTGGAGAAACTGAATCTATTTATTAAAAAAAGCGAGGATGGAGTCGGGGAACTTAAGTTTGATGTTGATACTGCCATAAGGGTATGCCGAGCTGCCAATTATCATGAGCATGCAATGTACGTCGCTAAGAAAGCTGGAAAGCACGAGTGGTATTTGAAGATTTTACTCGAGGATTTGGGTAATTATGACGAGGCCTTGCAATACATAAACAGCCTAGATCCAAGTCAAGCTGGGGTGACAATTAAGGAGTATGGGAAACTTCTCATTGAGCACAGGCCAAAAGAGACTATCGAAATACTGATGCGGCTTTGCACCGAAGAAGGAGACCCGACCAAGAAGGGATCCTCAAACGAGACTTTTCTATCAATGTTGCCCTCCCCTGTTGATTTCATCAATATCTACGTTCATCACCCGCAATCGCTCATGGAATTTCTCGAGAAGTACACCGACAAAGTGAAGGATTCGCCAGCTCAAGCTGAAATTCACAACACTCTGTTGGAATTATACTTGTCCCCTCGCTTGGACTTCCCAACTCTTTCTCAAACTGGAACTAGTGAGAACGGCGGTCCAAGAACGAACGGTGCGACGTTTAAATCAAAATCTAATGGTAGAAAAAGAAATTCAGATCAGAATGATGAAGATGAGGAGAAAGATCGCACTGATAGGCTTCAAAAGGGACTGCTCTTGCTTAAAAGCGCCTGGCCGTCCGAACAAGAACAGCCTCTGTACGATGTTGGCCTTGCGGTTATTCTGTGCGAGATGAACTCGTTTAAAGAAGGGGTTCTTTTTCTGTACGAAAAGCTTAAACTATACAAGGAGGTGATTGCCTGCTATATGCAGGCCCACGATCACGAGGGTCTGATTTCATGCTGCAAAAGGCTGGGCGATTCGGGTAAGGGCGGGGACTCTTATCTTTGGGCTGATCTCCTAAAATACTTTGGCGAACTTGGTGAAGATTGCTCCAAGGAAGTAAAAGAAGTTCTTTCTTACATCGAAAGGGATGACATCTTACCTCCAATACTAGTCGTCCAAACCCTCTCAAGAAACCCATGCCTTAGCCTTTCGGTTATAAAAGACTACATAGCTAGGAAGCTGGAACAAGAATCAAAGCTGATCGAAGAAGATCGTATAGCAATCGAAAAGTACCAGGTTGGCATTCCTTCCACCATCGAAACTAACAAAATTAGAAGAAAAAAAAATAATGTAAATATTCCTTCTGTTTTCAGGACGAATCGTCAGCGATGAGAAAAGAGATCGACGATCTGAGAACGAACGCGAGAATATTCCAGCTCAGCAAGTGCACGATGTGCACTTTCACCCTCGATTTACCCGCGGTACACTTCATGTGCATGCACTCGTTCCACCAGCGCTGCCTCGGAGACAACGAGAAGGAGTGTCCCGAATGTGCGCCCGAATACGCTGCGGTTGCTGAGAAAAAGAGAAGCTTGGAACAGAACTCTAAGAACCAAGATCAGTTTTTTCAGAAAGTCAAGGCTTCGAAGGATGGCTTTTCGGTGATTGCAGAGTATTTTGGCAAGGGGATTATCAGCAAAACTAACAAAGCGCCCTCGGATTCTCAGACTTCGTCGGCCAACGAATACTACAATGACAGCTTTTAAGCAACACTGTGTCTCTCCTTCAACCTTATGCCGTATATTACAGGTGAATGATCCTTTCATCTTGCTTCGGTTTCGATCCGTGTTTGTCCCTTTTTCGATTCTCGATATTTCTTTGGCTTGAGATTCGATGCATGAGCATAGACAAGAATGGATTTGTGAGTTTATTGTTAATGTACTTTGCCTGAGGTAATTTACGACAGTAGAAAGAATGGATATGCTTCATTGCAAGCAATTATTGGTGATTTATTATGCTTCTCTAGTGTTTTATTCTCCATGAACAAATATTCTTTTTTTATTATGCTTCTCTAGTGTTTTATTCTCCATGAACAAATATTCTTTTTCTTACATGGAAGATCTGTACAGACTATGGACATCCTAGGACCACAGAATTTTCAGACAAAACAAAACATCAAATACCTCTTTAGTCTTTGATCACCATCACAGTGAATTGATAGATTGTTTAGGAAGAGCCAACGTAATAAAATAATACTTTAGTCCTAAGTGGGCCATAACTGAAATTACCCAATAAGAAAAGGTAAAAAAGCCCACGTGATTACTTTAGTCCTTTTCGTGGGCCAAAGCATTTGCGGGTGGGTCGGGTCAACCGCTTAATCAATGGATCTCGATAGACGCGCACGCACAGCACACGTACAAAAGTATTGTAACAGCAATTTCACATCACAGTCAACAGTGGAGGGGGGACCACGGCTAGGGGTGGTTCGGTACGGTATACCGTACCAAAACTGTGATACCGTATACCGTACCGAAATTTCGGTATCCAAAAAAATCATACCAATACCATACCAAAATTTCGGTATACCTTAAATTTCGATACGGTATCATACCGAAATTTCGGTATGGTATCGGTATCATACCTTCTATACCATTCATACGGAGGGTTTTTACCATGCATGTCTCGTGACTCGTTAATTCGCTGTTTTGGAATTTTTAATCAATTCAAACTCCTTAGGCCCCAATAAGATAGATTATTAATATCAAAATTTTCAAAATAAAAAGATTTTTTAACCTTAAATAATTTAGATATTTTAGCTAGTCTCCTTAGTAAGACAAAAAACTTTACATAACCACAAAATATAACTTTATATACAGATTAATTAGGACGAAGCTGCTATATTTAAAAATTAGTGAAGATTAACAAAAAGTAATTGCATTGCATCTTCACGCTTTCAGAAATCATGAAAAAAATATTAAAAAAGCAAAACTTAAACGTTACTTGAGTTACATAAGTAAAATATGATGGGCTTAATATTAGAAAGCTGTGTATAAGTTATAATTTATGGGCTAAATAAGTTTATGAAGATCCTAATTTTTCATTTTATATTTTTGAAATAATATAACATATATAGGTGTGTATATATATATAAAATATATTAAAAATTTAGAATTTCGGTATTCGGTATAATCGGTATACCTAATTTTAAAAACTTTCATACCATTACCGTACCGAAAATTTTCGGTACGGTATCATACCTTACCAAAAACTTCGGTATACCAAAATTTTCGATATTTTCGATACGATTCGATATGATAAGGACGGTATTTCGATATTTCGGTATTTTTCCCCAGCCCTAACCACGGCCATCATCATGTGCTAAATGGCTTCCACGACGCGCGCTCGCCACCAAATGTAGAAGGAAATCACGGCACTTTTCTTGATTGATTGCCTACGTATCTCAAAGGTATTGATTCTTTGCCATTTGCTTATTCTCTCTCTCTCTCTGTGTATCGTTCGTTATAGGTGAAGTTGCTGCTCTCTGCGATCTGGAAGATTTTCTCTTGATTTGTTCGACTTATATAGCTTAAGTTTTTCTAATTGAATAGCTGGACATGAGCAGAGAGAAAGAAAAGCCGCCGGAGCCACTCGACTTTTTTATTTGGACTGTTGAGGTAAGCTCATTTTTACTTCATTTTTTTTCCCCTGAAGTTGCTGTTCGTCTTGCTATTTGCTCTTAAATCTTAGTTTTTCTCGCCGGAATTAGTGGTCGACTAGTCTGAATATGACTTTAATTTCTTCACGGATTAAGGGGCCTAGCGGTCAGTACGTTTGAGTTTGTCTTTATGCAATGTAAAGTTTTGTTTTTCCAACTGAACTGCATCTTCAGACTTCAGAGTAATAGAAAGCCCTTTCAAAATTGTGAATTTTGTAAGAAAAAAAAAAAGTTGAGGTGTTTTTTTCCCAGGACGAGTTCTCTAACTAGTTTAGCTCGAATATTTGGTCTAGGATGTTGGCCTGTGGTTGGTTGAAATAAACCTCGGTGGCTACCGTCAAGTTTTCAAGGAAAATGGGGTAAATGGAGAGTATTTGGAAGGAATGTCCATGTTTACGACGGAGCAGATCCTTCGGTTTATAAGGAAGTGCCACATGAAATGGGGGGATTTCATAACGTTGTGCAAGGAGCTGAGGCGAATTAAAGGTACCCCTTTTTACTTCATTTTCTCGTCTTGCCTACCCAACTAACGCGTTTCTGATTAATTTCTTGGCCTGGAACCATAAGAAACGAAACAAAGACAAAGGTTATGTTCTCTATGGCTTGATATAACGTGTTTCCGAATGGATTCTTGGTCGCTCATTTTATCCCTTTCTGCATACAATTCATCAATTGTTAACACAATACACCTAAACTTGCCCACTGTTTCATCATGTCAACTAGGCATATATCCTTTACTGACTCTCGTATGTAATAAATGCCATCCAGTGGCTTGCTTGAAAGGCGAGCAAAAGGTACGACGGCCTTGGTGGGCCCCATCTTGTCTTTCGCTGTTATACGCAAGGGCTGCTAAACGCAACAGGCAGTCGAGGGTCGTTTCGTTGAAGCTTGAACCTTGAGGTAGATTTTACTCTGTTTTTTTCTTTTCTTTTTGGTGTGCGTGTGCATCTCCTTTGCTCATTTTAAAAATCCACCCTAATTGTAGGGAAAGAATGCATATAAATATTCACATATCGAATGTCTTAATAGTTATACATACATTTATGTTTTGATAGAGCCTTCTGTTTTTAGTAGTTCTTTTCTGGAGAGCCCTTTTTGAGTTATTTCAGATTTTGATATGCTGAGTTGAGGAACAGCAAATGGTGTTATTGAGTTTTGTGTAATGTTCCATTTCAACATGCATATATGCATATATTGCCCATCAAATTATTCAACATTTCGACATACTAATTATTCAATTTACTTCACATCCCTTCGATGCTTGCATTGCATGAACAATGATTGATTGTAATGGCAGCCACCTCCGTGATTGTGGAATATAGTATTATTATTCTCTTAATCGTCTCTTTCTAATCACCATACTTCAGTTTTATTTATAATATTCATGGGGCCAAAAGAATTACGATAAGAATTGACACGTGGACGTATACAAATCGATGAACCTAACCTAACCATCATTAACCGACAAGAAGCCCTCGAAGCTATCTAATAAACCTCGTCGAAAGAAAGAACAAACTGATTTGCTGAAGACAAGCCGACAACAGCATCAGCCAACCTTATATTCTTCTCCGAAGCATATCCTTCCAACGACTCTCTTGCTTTGGTGTTTTCCCTTTTGTCCCTTTCTCTTCACCACTTGGCTTCCAACGAACGTCCCAGCATATTGATCGAATCATCATCAGCTCTTTTCGTTGTCTTCTTCGTGGAGTTTCGCCCCACAGTCGCCCGAATTCTTCCCTTCTATGTAACGTCATCGATCCCATCGATATCCACCATGTGAGCAACAAATAAAAAATGGGTTTTATTACATATATATAAGTACATGCATGGATACGATCATAGAGATGCTGACAATGGAAAGCTGCAGGCGAAACAATGATCAACAAGTATTGGGTTCGTCGATCCTTCTCCTACGAGAGAGATTCAAGCAGCTTCAGAGGTTGAAAGAGAGTAAACAAGAGAAGCAGATGATGCTTCAGTTAACGTTTCCCCACGCAAAAACAAACTGCTATGGCGGCGGCTATGCAGAAGAAGAAGAAGAAGTAGCCAAGCCCATGGCCAAGAATCTTTCTTCATCCTCTTATAGTGATCCTCTTGCGCTTGGGCTCGGCACCAGTAATGCTTCTTCTTACGAGGATCGTATCGATTCTTCGCATGTAAGAACGGTGATTCAGGCCAGGGGTTATTCGAGTTTCGTCCCAAAACATGATATTGTTGATACTTCCCTCCGTCTGTAATAAACAAAAATTAAGGAAATCTGTGTAGAGATAAATCTATCTACTATGTATGGGGTTATTAATTGTTTACCTTTCTTTTGATCCTTACTTCTTTTCTTTCCATCTTACTATATACGGCTTGAATAAGGTTGACGACCAAGTAGATGTCATATTTACATTACATGCATGTCAGCATCAATGGAGGAATCCCATGATGTAAGATATACCAAGACAAAAGCATAGTTATTTGCGCTCATCCATGTAAATGTTCTCTGTGGTTTGTATTGTATTTATTGAACACAAAATGCATTTGGTTAAATTGTCTCCTAAAGGAAGCACAGATGCTTGTCTTTGCCTTAAGATATTCTTACATATCAGCAGAAAATGTTCAAATTAAGACACTCAAACAAATCTCTACCCAAGGAACAAACGGTACATCGATTTGTTCCTCGTTTTTCCAGGAGCTTCTGGGCTATCATCAAACCCTATTCGACACTACTTTGGCCTTCATTCATCTGTAGATTATACAAACAAATTCTACAAGAAAATAGTAAGTAAATAAGATTGAGCTGCAAAAGTCTGCAATTTTTGTTATAATGATGTTGGGTTTGACTGAATATGGGCCTTTAGGCCCACATATTGGTATATTAAACCCAATAAGTCCAAATTTTCTATAGGCGTGATCTAAGGATTCTATTCTACGGACGATTTTTTTTTTTTGTTTTCGTATTCTACGGAGACTTCATAGCCTATAAATTTGCTCAAAATCTATGTGGGATGAGTGATTAATTAAATTCTAAGATAATAAATATATTAGATTAAATTAAAATGCATGAACGAAAACAAGAAATAAACTTGGTTTCATATAAATTATCAACAACTAAAAAGGAGACAAAATGAATATTCCATTATTTTCTTTGTCCTCGATAAAAAATAGGGTTAATTTCAATTCAGACCCCATTAGAAGTTTAATTTAAGATTTAGTCCCTGTTAGAAAAACTTTAGTTTAGAGGACCAATTTCTGTAAATTTAGAGATAAGGACCTAACTAAAAAAAGTGGTATAAAAGTTATATGAACTTGTATAGGATGATCGTTTTGTGTTACAAACTTTCAACATATTGTTATTTCAGAACAATGAGGTGGTACTGCATAAATGAACTGGTATCGGATGATCCTTAACTGAAACCGGATGATTGTTTTGTGTTACGAAATTTCGACATATATTTTCTCAGAGCAATAAAGCGGTACTGTAGAAATCGGGTCTTTAAAACTATATTTTTTCCTGACAGGGACTGAATATGAATATTCTGACAAGGACCTGAATGAAAATTGCCCCTTAAAAAATACTCTCTCCGTACCAAACCATTATATACATTTTACTAAGGACGTCCCACATCTTTTGTAGATTTACTTATTTAGCAAAAAAACTATCACAAACAATCAATATAATAACATTAAATATTCTTAAAAGACGTGTCAAAATATACACTTTTTTATCTTTCAATTGTACTATATATTAAAATATTCAGTTTCTTAATTCTCGTGCCAGCCGACAAATGTGCACAAACATTTGGACAGAATGAGTAACAATCAAATAAATAAACAAACCATCAAAAGAATATCATGACGCCGAATTGACAGCGTCGCAGAGAAACGTGAGAGACGACGCCGCCCTCCTTCCGCCGCCGAGAAACACCCTCTCGTAATAATCCACGCAGAACAAAGACAGAGAAAAAGAAAGCTCGTCCATCTTCTTCGGACCACCGCCGCCGCCGCCGCTGTTATTTCTTCTCATGAGCGTGGCGAGCAAGGGCTTAACGCAGGCGGTGTACAGCCGCCGATATCCGCCAAGCGCCACCACCACCGTCTTCACCATCGAGCTATGCGCCGGCGGCGCCGACACGTGGCGGAAGCAGAGGTGCTCCCACAAAGCCTCGCTGCTCGTCAGCGCACACCACAGGCGGCAAACGCACGCCGCCACGGCCAGTGACCTTTCGTCGAGCCTCGTCAGAATCTCTATCAACACATCGACATTGTCGTTGATGAAAAACAACCCATCTCCGCCGTCGTTCGACGACTGCTTCTTACCCCTTTTCATTACCGTTAATCAAGTCCAATTCTAGCTTGATGTAATAACTATATATATATATATATCGTTTTATTCTATCTAGTTGGGTATTGGTGAATGCCTGTTATAATAAATACTACGGCGAAGGTTGTAATAATGTCTATTTAAGAAGCGTTATTATAAGGGTTAGTAAAGAGGAGAGGATAGACAAAAGGAAAGAATACAAGTAAGAAGGTGACAACGAAATCGAAATGACCAGAGGCATTGAAATATGCATCATGCAATAATTAATAATAGTTAATAATAAGCTAATGGGAAAATCCCAATTTTTTTTTGATATATTTTTCCTTTTTGTACTTTGGTGGAGAGTGCCGTTGCTGAAAGTATAAATTCGAGGAGGTGAAAAACTAGCTAGAAAAGTAACAAAAGTAAAACGTTGTGATTGATTGATTTGAGGTTCGTTTCTTTTTTCGTTTCTTGAATTGACCACGGTAGTTTATGGAAGTTTATTAAATCTTAGTCCAAATTATTTACATATACAATTATATATATTGGGTCCCACTCCTTTTCGAAGTTCAGTGGAAAGCTTAGCTTTATAGATACGATCTAACTTCGTCGTCTCATGCGTGCATGGTTAAGTCTACATCGGATTCAGACTTTGATCCCATAATAGGAAAACCCCAACTCCTATGAGACAGAAGGCAAGTATGTAATAAAACAACATTCAACACAAATTTAAATGCATACATATGCATGTAAATTTATATTATATAATATAAGCATTTATGATGAACAGTTGTAGGTGGGGGATTCTCTTGAGAGTCATGACTCATTACAAATTTACAACTATGTAAGGCCCGCAAATTCCGCATAAATGATATTTTTTTATCACATTATAGATTTTGCTGGACTGTTTATTGCGTAGTTAATGTTAGGTAAATTAAAGCCAAACACATGGATATGTAGTTTGTCTTTGAATAATGCCATCAATCGTTTGAAATCTTGCAAGGAGCTGCGTTCTATCTTGTGAGCATTGGTTTGTTCTCTTTTCCCTTCTTGACCATCGAAAGGGATTTTTCTTTTATTTTTTGTAAACAGCTAAATTCATTGAATGTGAAATAATAAAGCAGTTTTAGGATCTGATGATTATTAGTATAATGTGAACAAAAACCTCTCTATAATTAGACGAGAACAAAAGCCAAAGGGAATATCAAAGCTGGTAATAAAAGTAAAGCCAATAAACAAAATGGAAGGAAACAAGAAAGAAATGGTAAGCACAAGACCTTTGGATCCTACAAGAACTCGTTGTCTATGTTTTTTAGGTTATATAATTTTGTACGTTTTTTGTAGAAATTATTGGGCATTTTTTTCCGAGGAAGACGACTTCCAGAAAAAGGTTGTTTTTTTACTACAATTCTAATCACTCTTTTGCAATCAGCTAAAGCCAAAAAAAGACCTGCTGCTGCCAGCTGCCATAAGTCATAATCGTTATCTTCGCATATTGGACTCTTATGCTTGATTTCTCTCTCTCTCTCTCTCTCTCTCTCTCTCTCTCTCTCATGTGTTGTAGAAATGATATGAAAAGTATCCAATATGAATAAGCCTAAGTGTGAGATATATATATAGGGCAATCCGAAAATGAGAGAGAAAAAGATAGGCAATAGGTTTATCGTGAAAATACAGGTGGTGACATTTTCAAATAGTGTGTAGCAGATTGTAATGTAGGCCAAGACATCATTGATTATGGCACTATTAAACAATTAAGCATGTAACTAAATGCATATGAGCCCTGTAAATTTGTAACTTACCATAGAATCTCGAAGTTATAGCAATCTACCAAGAAACAGAATGAGAAAAACAAATTAACCTCAATCCGCACATCAACACTGCAGCAATACTCAGAAACAAACTCTCATCAGACATCTTCAAGTCTAGAAAACAACCTAGAAAGAAAATGCACAAACAGTTCATAAGAGAAACCTGAAGATTCTTTCTTGATTTTTCTCAGTCGAAGAGAAGATAACGATCATCTTAACCTCCTAGCTTCCCTTTCAGACTCGAGGAGGGTTAGAATATCTCCTTCCCTAACGGGCCCCTTGACGTTCCTCATGATGAAACGGTTCTGATCGTCCATGAACTTCACCCTCACCTGAGTCACTTGCCCGCGAGAACCCGTCCGCCCAATGACCTTCACTATGATGGCGTGCTTGATTTGAGATTCCATTATGTGTTAGAAGAACTCTTAAAAAAACAGAGATAGCGATTTGCCTGTCAACGCAAAGGCGCAAAGGTAAAGGACGAAATCTTGGAAGTCAAAATGATCCAATTAGGACGGAATTTTAACAAGATTCTGGGCAGTGCAAGGGTTGGGGGAATAGGGTTCTCACAATAAACGTAATAACTTTAGATTTGGTGATTGATGCTATGCAAGAATGTGAGTTTCATTACAACTACAAGGTCAATTGGCTCGACAGCTAATGACTCTCCCAAGAAAGGTGAAATTGGCTCTCGAATAGAGCATTTTCAATGAATCAACCCAGATAAAAGCCAAAGTTCATACACTCGTTCATAAAGTACTCTATAGTTTATTCAGACAAACCTTAAATCAACCTGAAAAGGCCAAACATCGCATGTTCACACAGTACAGTATTCAGACAAGTGAATGAGCGATTCTAAAAGGATCAAACGAGCATGGGATGCATACTGGGCTTGGTAACATATATCATATCGATCACAAACTAATCATAGAATGAGATATCTCAAACCAGATGAACATAGTACTAGAATAAAGACAACAACTCATCGGAAATAGCAAAAAGGGGGAAATCAGTTAAACGAGATATAAATTCGAACCCTATGTAACTTAGCGGCGTAGTCGACGGGAAAGAGTGGCGAAGATGGAGAGAGAGAAGAGGCTCCGCTTTAACCTTCTGAAACCCTAGCAGAGAATTTATATAGCCCTTCAAATTTGGGCCGTCGTCTACCTCATGGACCATGGTACAACTTCAAAAAAGAAAGAAGCCCAAAAGCTCACAACCCAAACGAGCGTAAAAATTACAGAAAACTGTCTTTTTCGCTGCTTCAAGCGTGGAGAAAATAGGAAAATGGCGGAGGGGAAGAATTGCCAAGACTTGCTGGAGGTGGAAAGAAGTTCAGCCATCGTCTCCTCTACTTCAGCTTTGGGTTTGTTGCATATTTTCTTTTCCGCGAAAAACTTATTCACGTTATTATTACGATTGTTTCCCGGCGAATGTATAAAAATCCGTAATTTTTATGTGGGGTCAGAATCAAAGCTCTTCGTTTGCAAGAAAGACAGCCCCTTTGCTGAATCTGAAGCTCCCCAAGAGAAGCCCAACACGTTCCCCGTTCCCAAGAGTCAAAGTACTTAGTACTTTTTACACTATCAGGCTGTTTCTTTTTTACTTTTCGCCTTCTAATTTATGAGTGGGAGTCCTAAACTGCTGCGTTGGTTGCTCTACGGTGTTTCACTATAATGTTGTATGGCGTGATGATTTCGTTCACTAGGATGAGTTTCCTTGCCAAAACCCCTTTTGTCTGCCTCAATTTTGTGCTTTACGTTACCTTTATGCCATGGTAGTCTTCCTCTTCATCTTGGATGCAGACAGTTGGAATGCCATGGATTTGTACAAAGATCTGACGTTTTTCTCTCTGTTATGCGTGTATTATCGTACATTCATCTCTTAGATCAGAGGGTTTGCAAGCTGAGTTTGAGATCTTTAAACGATCAATGGCAAACTTCCCATGTTTTTTTCTTATGTTTTAACAAACTTATATAGACTGTTGTCCTTTCATTTCAGTTTTGGGGAAATTAAAGGACTTTTTGGGTGTAATGTCGGAATCAAACAAAAAGCTTATGGAAAATGCAAAGGTGAGCTGAGTCCATCTTCCTTTGGATATAGTTTCCTGAGCCTAAAGGTTATGGAATGTGCTTTTGTTGCTCTTCTCCCCCTATTACAGGAAAATCCTGAAAACTATGACATCGAAGTGCTAAGCGGGAAAGAATCTGAAGTCATTGAAATGGTTATTTCGACCTCTTCCATTTCTTTTTTTCGAGAGCTTCATCTACTTACGGACTTCGAAAGATGATGTTTTTCTTTTTTCTTTTTCTTTCTCGTCCAGGATTTGATGCTGGGGATCGCCGATCTTCACACCCCTGAGGCTGTTGCAGCTGCAGAACGAGAAATTAATGGTTGCCCACAAAAGATCATTGCAGCTGAAAAATTCAGTGGATCTGAAGATGATGATACCGAAGAAGATTCCAGCGATGAAGATGAAGGTCAGTGCAATAAACATAGTACTCCATGCTCGAATGACGATGATCGTGTCGAAGCTAACACCACGCCCAAGAACGATGATAAGCCAAGCTCTCGGGCACGTAGGATCGTGAGGAAAATGAAGAGTAACGAAAAATGTCCAAAGATTGTTGAACTCTCCTAATTTTCTTGATCTTGATCAGTACTGAGTTCGATTTTAATACTTATCCATATATATAATTGAACGAATGCTATTATGATTAGATGGAAAGAATCATATTCCCAGCAATGGTTTTAGCTTCAGTTTGCACTGAGTCCATGAATTGGGTCGATGTTTGAGATGATGGGGAGGAAGAAGAAAGGACTGAAGTGGGACAACGCCTGTAAATCGAATGACGTTGGGCTTGACTTAGTATGATAATCATAGCTAGGCTTCTTACGTCTTACTACGACTGCTGTAAAAACAAGGACATCTACAAGAAATTTATATGATTATGAGCAAAATCAGCGTAAGAACAGAAGAAACAGTAAAATATTGATAATAATAATAATAAAATATATATTGCAGAACACTTGAATGCGAATCTTGGACCATCTCAGTCTTCGTTCAGATCTATCAGGCGTGACTCAACTCACGTGACGACATGTTAGAATCCATGAATTCATAGTACAAACTACAAATGAAAGATTTTTGCTGGCTTAAATCTCCTAAGCAGCATCAAGATTTAGCCACAAGTTATTGTATTACTCAGTCTCATGGAGAAATTGATACCAAAAGATAAAAAAAAAAAAAAAGTAAATGAAAAAAAACCTCGTTTCATGGATATTCGGGTCGGGGTGATGGGCACGTGGGTTTATGACTGGTAAAAGCTCAGAGATGGGCACATGGCATATCTCTTGTTTCCATGGCATTTATTTCTTTCTTTTGAGGGTCTTTAAAAGAGAAAATCGGATTGCAGCAGCACAGAGGAGAAAGGACCACAAACCTCATTTTTCTTGCACTAAAAACCCTAAACTGTTGTTCTTGCTTGGAGTCTCTAGAGAAAAAAAAAGTAAAATCGAAGCAGAGGATTAACGCTTGGTAAAGTGTGTTCTTCAGTTTTCTTCACCTTTTCTTTTTCTTGGTAATGCAAATGAATCACCAGCCAGTTCATGTCCAGTCCACACCTGTATTGGCTGTTAGTTTCCCACTTTGATAATTTCTAGCCCTTTGCTTCAACTGCAAACTGGTAAAACTTTCTGGTAAGAATAAAAAAAACTCCACACATTTTCCTTCAGCTTTTTTCTACCTTTAGCTTTTCTCCTTTTCCCTCAACTGACCTTTTTGAGGTCCACTGTATTAAAAACTGACCTTTTTCTGGTAAATTGAGCACCTTTGCTTTTCAATACCATTTTGAGATCACCTTTCCTCATTCTTTGTGTAGTGCTGATTATAAGCTTTTTCTATCCAACTTTCAGACACTTAAACTTTAGGGAAGGAAGAGAGAGAGAGCACCAAAACATGGCCTTTTCACCTTGTTCTTCCCAGGGATCAAAAAACCCTTGGATGGTTCTTGTTTTTCCAATCGTAGCTGTGTTTGCTTCTACTCTCTTACCATTCCCTAGAGCTTTCGTAATCACCATCACTCTCTCGGCGGTAGTTTATCTTGGGTCGACGCTTATTGGCTCGAAGTTATCCTCCCAAAAACCAACATCTGAGGACAGTTCGAAGCTCACTGAAGCGTCGACGCCAGCCGAAAAGGAGCGTCCGCCGGAAAGTGACGTGGCAGAGGAGGTTCTTACAAAGTCTGAGAAGGAGCGAGAGATAGACGTGGTGGAAGAGGAGATTCTTACAAACTCTGAGAAGGAGCTTTTCATGGGATCTTTGTCAGAAAGCGAGGGCAATAATGGAAGGTACTCTTGCACAGAAGATGAAGACGATCGTTTCTCAGATATAGAGTGGCCGTACGACATTGAGCAGAGGATTAATTGCTCGGACGATGGTTCGATATCCGACGAGGAAAGCTTGATAGAGATAGAAATCCCAAGTGGGAATTTCATTTCTTCTCCAGACGACAAAGATCCAATGCGCTGCTTTTGCTGCAAAAAACTGTCCCAAGAATCGATTTTTGTGAAGAACATGGACCATTTGGACTACTTCTTAGCCGACGGCGATGACGATAATCTGATCGAAATCGACATCTACATGGGATCCATCAAGTGTTCAAGGTTTGGAATATAGTCAAAGCCCCTCAAGAGAGTTCCCTCTCTTTTTTTTCTTGACCAAGCCTTTAGCTGAGCTTTCGGACATTGATAGCACTCTTCAAATCCTTGTAAAAATATCACTTTTGTTTTCAGGCCCATGTTGCTTATTACTGCTGAATCCTCATAAAACTCGTCGTTATTGCTTAAACACACGTCTATTCGATCAATTGCGCAATTACAACACTAAATGTCCCGCAAAGATGCATACTTGAGAGGTGGGCTTCGTTTTTTTTTTTTCTGGGAATCATTGAGCCAAGCAATCGTTTTTTTCGCTATGACTCCGCGTAGGGAAAAAAAAAGAGAGAAAAAAAATCATCGGGCCGAAACGCGGCCAAGCCTCAAATTCAAGCGCCTGAGCCACACGGAATGAACGATCATATGAAACATGTCGAACCTCTTCGGCCGAGCGTTGATCACAAAATGCCTCTGCACCTGCCTAACCCTCTCACGCATCTCCGAGTACTTTGCCTCGGAAATTCCCGCAAGAATCTCCTTAATCTTCGGTATCTCCGCCACCTTTACCGCCACCGAAAATTCGTCCCACCTCAAAACGTCGCTGAAAGGCGGGACGTACCCCTCCGATATAAGCACGGGGACGCACTCGGCGTATATAGCCTCGACGATCCTCGGGCTCGCGACTTCGTACCCGCTGGGGCATAAGCAGTACTTGCTCTGCCTCAGCATGGATTCGTAGGATACGTTCTTGGGGAGTTTTTCGTAGACTCGTATTGAGGGGTCATTTTTGTCCTTCCAAAAAGAGAGTAGGGCCCGCCTTATGTCTCCGTGGAGCCCACCGGCAAAGAAGGCGAGTAGGGTTCGTTGGGAGGGAGGTGGGCCCCCTATTAGGCCGTCGATTTCTCCGGTCTTTAGGTTGACCTCGGGCAGGGTTGCGTCCTTCAGGGGGTCGAAGCCTTCCGAGGTGTTTGCGTTGCAGAGGACTCTGATTGAGTTTTCGAAGAGGAACGGCACGAATGAGGTCGTGTATGGAGCCTATAGACGGGATCGAGAAAATATTGCTGGAAATATAATATATAAATAAAAAAATTGATGCGTGCCCTACAAACTTATTAGGTGAATTAGCCATTCAGCATGATATCAAGGCTCGTGGACTAAAAGGGTTTTGGGTACGAATCCTCACGACCATCGATTTAAGAAGTTTATGCGTATAATGATGCATTTGAAAGAACATTAAGCATGGGTGTGGCGTAGGGTGATGGAAAATAATATATTAAATTAAAAGAAACGACTATCGTGTTAGGTGAATTTCGGACATGTTTTACCTATCCTTGGAGAAAAAAATAAGAAATGATATACGCCCTACAAGGTTAAGCTTTTAGATGATGTGGTCATTCAACAGTATTCTACACTGCTAATTCGACAATTTTAGTTGATTAAAAGTATTCAAAAAATTAGGAGTACCCAGTCGTGGCAGGAGAGCATGAAATGGTCGGCCCCGAGGCTTCGATTCCAAAAGGTATGCCTACGAGAAATCGTGTCGATATAATCGACGACGGTGTTGACAATGGCGCTCCGATCGGGCGAGCCGGGCTCGTACAGGTACTGCACGAGCCCGACGACGCTGAAGGGCAAGAAGAAGGCGTGCGCTTCGTCGGGATTTTTCGTTCGAAAACGGTTATTTCCCCTCTCCATCTCGTGGATGAACCTTCCCTCCGTAGAATATATGCTTCTGCACGGCCCGTTGTGGAAGATCGGAGCTTCGCCTTCTTCGTATACGTAGATTTTGAACGCCTTTTCCATCAGTTCGTAGCTCCTGTAATAAAATTATTCCGATGAATAGAAAGGCGGTAACATTCAATAGATATTATTAGAAGGCGTGTCAATTCATCGTCGTACCGATGAAAAGCGTTTGCATTGTGATAGATTGGGCCGCGAGGTACGTATTTAGGGTTTTCTAATTTGTCGTGCGGCGAAGAAGATGCACTCGACGAACGATTTTTTTCGACGGCGGCCCTTTTGATCGAAAGTCGAGCTCGGGCTAAAATGGCTTCGGCCTTCTCGGACGGGGCGTAATTTCTTCGCAATTGGCTTACGAAACCTCGTTTTTCTGCCCTCGACAATTCATGCTTCGCCGTCGCTTTATTCTCTTTCGTACTCTATTTTTCGGACATGAAATGACGGTTAGATTTTATCGCAAGAATTCTTCAACGCGAAAAATTCACAAACTACTCACATTCAAATTTTTATCGCGAGGGCCTCCGTCTACGGCCGAGAACGAAGAACTCAACGAAAACGAAGTCGTAATAAGCTCGAAATACCTCCATGAAAAGGATGAAGATAGAGATTTCTGAGGTCCCAGCAAATTATTACAAACGACGACGGCGAACAGAAGCATAGGCGTAAGAACTAGGAAAACAAATAACGAAGGCCCATGCAATCTCTTGTTAGGAGACAGCAAGTTATTATTCTTATCTTTACCCATAACGATATTACTTTCTTTTGATCAACACATATCTTTTACGACAGGCAAAGTTAGGGTTTTTAAAGGTGAGGTTTTGTGGAAAGAAAGGACTTTATTCATTGCTTGGGATGCTGGGGATTCGTAGCAACTGTTGAAGTAAAGCATATCATAGTAAAAAACTATTACATTATTATTACATACAAAGGAAGTCTTGTTCATGGGGATCTCCGCCATGTTTAGAAATAAGCTTCCTTAAAGCTCAAGGATAGTACACATACTCTCTTATCTGTTCTAAATTAATTAATTAATAACTCCCCATGACTTGAGGCCGACGTCGTGATCAATGCAAAACTAAGTATCATTAAGGACACCTCGCACTTGATAGAGCTTATACATATCGTTTTTAGTGCCCATGTTAGAAAGATATCCTTTGCTGTTTTCCTGTATAAGCAATGTATGCAGATGCACAGCCATAGCTATGTGGGCTACGCCAAGCTAGTTGCAGTTATATAGAAGGACAAATTCTTGGAAAGTTGCATTTTTGGAGGAATCGTTAAGACAACGAACGACTTTTTACAGCTACGCACAAGTCAAATTTGATTAGAGTAATAGATTAAGAACGGGGATCGTCCACAATTAAGATAACTGTGGGCTAAGCTGGTCGTTTTAGAGTTTTGAAATTAGATCATATTATCGATATTGGTCTGGGCCTATTTATATTGATAAATGGGCCTATTTTAAAGGCCCAAAATGAACAATCCTATTAAAAAGTTTATTAATCCATGGGTTTACCCGAAAATTTCTTCGATCTCCCGCCATGGATACCCGCGCCGATCAAAAATCATCTTGACGCCGAAAGATTGTGCAAATCGCTGAAGATCGTGGAGGTGAAATGTGCTGAGGACGGCGGTGACGTGGTACGTGAAATGAATATCAGCGGTTCGATTTTTCGTCCTATTAGGACTAGGTGGAAGTGCTGTGGTGTGGCGTCTGCTTCGTCCAGTGACGGTAAATCGTAGTCATCCCTTTCCATTGATTGTACCGATTCTTTTTTTTTTTTACTTAGACGTATTATGATCATTGACTATTAATTGTATATGAGTTTGTTGGATGGTGGCGTGCGCCGGGACTCTTATTTTTCTTAGTATGGTTAGCAGCATATGCATTCTAGGCTTGCAAAAAATTCGTAGTAGGACCTGTTTTTCCTCGAAGGCTATGGCAATTCAAGTTTCTTTCCTTGTCGAAAATCAGGAAGAATCGCATTGAAATGTACAAGGTACTGCGATGATTGTTTTATTGCTATGCCAATGTTCGATCATTTGTGTTAGGTAACCTTTCTCAGTGTTGAGGAGGGTGAGCTTTGGATATATGAGCCTGGACCTGTATGATTGGAAAATCGAGCGAGCGATCTGCTTCAGGATAGAAGCCTCGGGACCTTGATGATGATAGTGTGCTATGAGGAAGGTGCTTGATGACATTATACCAACGTGCTGATATGTTCTGTCTGATTGGTTCTATCTATTCATCATTTGCTTACTTTTAAACATGCTTCGGAAAAGTAGTTTTTTTCCTGATTAGTAGTGTCTAAGGTGTGAATAGCTGCCAATATCCTTTCGTGGTTTATTTGTCTTACGCTAAAATACATGTGCTTCACTTTCTTTGCCTGACACGTGCTCCTCGTTCAAAACGCCTTTTAGAAATCGAGGGATCCTTCCTAAATTATAATCTCAACATGCCCCCTCACGTGTGGCATGACCGGCCTAACACGTGGACATATAAATCGGGTGACGGTGAGCAGAATCGAACTAGCTCTGATACCATATTAGAAATCGAGAGGTCCTTCCTAAAACCAATTGGTGATAGGAGGAGAAAACTTCTTATATATGTAGTGGCTCGAAGAGCTTGAATTAGTCGATGTGGGACAAAACCCAAATTATAATCCCAACAACGCCACCCATCTTCTTGTGATTTATGACCATTACTGGAAAAAGATTGATTGTGTTTTAGAGAATTGACATTACATGCTAGTCTGAAGGCATGCCTCGAAAATGAATATAGAGCTAATCCAAGTCCTTTTATGCTATTTATTGAACTGAGTATTTTCTTTTGGTGAGAAACTAGAAGATAAATAAAGTAGTTTGGTGTGAATTTGTAGCAATGAGACATAGCCTAGACTAGTTTAGGCCTTAGGGTTCAGTTCTAGAATTGTTTCTTGTTTGTCTCTGTTTAATTAATCGTTTAGCATAACCAGTGACAAGATAGACACGTTTGCAGTACATCATTCGGATCCATCCAATGAGTGATTTACTTAGTCAAGTTGATTCAGAAACATTATGGTCCCAACCTGAACTTGGATACTGTAAATCAATCAGGACCATCACTATTTTTAACTTGGTCGGTCTTATCAAATGTAGGTAAGCATTCTGCTTTGTTGGGGCAGTGTAAAAGAGTGAGGACCTAACTTTCCTTTACCTTCTCTCTTTCTCTCTCTCATGCACTTTTTTTCGCTTTTGGCAATAATTTATTGAAGCCTCAGTTACACCTCATCAAAATAACCCAAAATCTATCTGCTGCTGCTGTTAGCTTGCTTCTAGAAAGAGAAACACTCTACTCGCAGCTGCTAATTTAGTGAGAGAGAAAGAGATCACTCATGCAGCTTTGTGCTACTATTGGTATTTGAACCGAGGGCTTCAGAGAAAAACCCAGTGATTTTCTGATTATTACTAGTAGTTTTCCGTCAGAAAAAAAAAGGAACTTTCTGTTATTGTGGTATTATTCCGTTTATTTATCATCTCGTGTCATGTGCAGTGCTATTTTTGTTCCTAGTAATATATTTGGATATTTTTGCTCCTTTTGCACCGACTACAATTCTTTGAATTTATAGGGCTCTTCTTGTAGCATAGTTTGTTCATTTGGTGGCTGTTTACTTTTGTTTCATATTTTTTCCCCTTTTCAGGGATTCATATTCCTGACATGTTGGAGACCTGTGAGCATCTTTTCTAACACCTTTTTCTTTGCTTTATCTGAATGCGTTTATTGTAATCCACCCAGCATATCCTTATGCTTCAGCTGTGATTTGCTGTATGGCTCTATGAACTTTGTTTGAGAAACTTGCAAAGAGCTCTTCTGCAATAATAGTATCATCCCTGTGTAGTCCAGGAATCTTCCATTAACAATTATTAATCCGTAATGCTTTGATGCAGGAATCAGTTCTCTCCTCAGATTGGAAACATCGTGTCTTTTATGCCAAATCCAGCGTATGCAAACATCTTTCTTGTAATATATTTTTACATATCAACGTCGACGCAGATTGTGGCCATTCTATGAACAACGTCCCGGAGAAGAGAATTCTTCAACTGTGACTTCCATTGTTAGTCACAGCACGATCATTGGGAATTAGCCCCAACTGTTTGAGCAACATCATGGGCTGTCTTTGTGGTTTCTGTGGGGAGCAAAAACCAATCGTTTATTGCCGATCTGATTCTGCTAGTTTGTGCCTATCATGTGACCGAAATATCCATTCTGCCAATGCCATCTCAAAACGTCACTCGAGGACGCTTGTTTGTGAAAGATGCAATTCTGAACCGGCTTTTGTGACATGCGTCGAGGAAAAGCTCTCTCTTTGTCCTACTTGTGACCGTATTGTTAATTCTGGTCTTTCACGTAAGAGACAAGCTGTCAAGTGTTATACTGGCTGTCCTTCAGCTGCCGAGTTTTCTACAATTTGGTCATTCCTCTTAGACCCGCCTTCTACTGAAGGTTCCGATTGCAATAGGGGAAAGGGTTCTGCGAGCGTAGATGAAACAACAGTTTGGTTGGACCGATCAGTTCCTTTACTTGATCATGCCGGGGTAAATTACATAGTCTTGACTAGTTGGCAATTACTGTGCATTATCATCTAGAGTCATAACTCTTGGTTCTTGATTAACTTTTTCATAGCCTTTAACTACATGCGCATCTGTCAAAGGTATGGGAATCATGGTCTGATCTCGTTTTCTTTGTATTGATATTGAATTGTAGTTTTTCGTTTCGGGCGGAAAGGGGCCTGCACATGATGATTTCCCCGAAGATTTCAATATGGACGAGGTGGACTTAGACATTGAAAACTACGAAGAAATTTTTGGGGACGATATGGAACTTTTTTGCAAAGCAGGTATCAGTGGGATTTTCGATACACAGAAAAACATTACAGCAACCGACGGTGGTCTTACTGTCAATGCCGAGGTAAGTCTTAAACTAAGACCGATCTGTTTGCTGGAGTATATTCAAGTTAGCTTTTGTAATTGCTCGATGAGGCTTCTCTTCTATTAGTTACACTGGCGTTAACTCTGCTCTTAAAGAGCCATAAACAAAACACAACAACTCAGTCGTAGTGCAAAACTTGTTAAATCTCTTATTTGCCTTCTAGGAGCCATCCGTTGGAGCATCTGCAGCTTCAGCAATGAGCTGCAAAACAGAACCGTGCCTCATGGGGCAAGCAAATTCCACCGTCTCATTTTCTGCAGAATATCATGACTATGGAGCTTCGTCTAACATGATAGTGGGAGATCCAACTCATCAGGCCTCTAAGCCTTCTTCTTCCTCTACTCAGAGGAATGATGCTGTCATGCGCTACAAGGAGAAGAGAAAGGCTCGGAAGTGAGACTCTTATTTCCCTCAATGTTCATATCAATCCTTGTCTGAAAGTATAACTGATTTGAGGCTTTAGCTACATTTTTCTAGCCATTTCAGCCATGTCTATATATCGTACTAAAATCAAACGATGGCAGGTTTGAGAAGAAGGTTAGGTATGTATCTCGAAAGGAAAGAGCCGACATTAGGAAGCGTGTGAAGGGCCGTTTTGTCAAAGCTGGCGATCCATACGACTACGATCCATTGAGCCAATGCCAAAGTTATTGAGCTTCCGTGGATCAGTTCGACGAGGACCACTAAAGTTGCCAAGTATGTACTTTACTGTATTGTATCAACCCATTTGATGAGTTTTGTTAGTGTTATTATTACGTCGAGCTCTGTTCTGTAATGAATTATCGAGATATTCAAACATGGAGACAGGAATATAAATAAAATGAACAAATAGGTGTCGACTGAATCTTGCCCATGCATGACAAATCGACGCCCCCCCTTCTCCAATACTGCGTGCTTGGATTCTTAATGTGCACGGATTTATCGAGTCTCAAGGCACATGTATAAGCAAAAACAATCAAGCAATTATTACATGGTATTCAAACGTAACGATTCGATTCTGAGAAAAAAAAAAAGAATTTGTTGCAGTTAGCATTTCTCAACTGCCAATTCTTGAGCAGCATTCTGTCGTGTGCATATGTATATACATAGATCGAAAGTATCTTATGGTATCGTCAGGGAAAAGAAATATGAAAGGTTATCAAAGAACAGATTTTGATGAAATTACATGCCCAACGGACAAATAAGATCAACGATTACCTTGAAAGAAGGTGGTAGGAAATTCAGGCGAAAACTGCTCTTTCGACGGAATTACACAAACAGACAACCTTTATCCTGTATTGTTTAGAAGTTTGGTCGACCTCAAAACAATAGGAAAAGACTTGGGTTTATTCTTTACCATTGTTGTCTGAATGATTATTCCATTCTATTGTTTTTTTGTACTTGACTCTTCACTCTTTCAATGATAAATAGATTTCTGAGGTTGCTGTAAATCCTGACTAGTGAGCCACAGAACTGCTCTGTTTACTACTTTTAGATGCAAAGCAATGCAATATGACCAAAGCTCAAGTCTCAATTCATTACAATAGCGTGTGAGAGTACTCAGTCAGCTGTTCAAATTCCGATATATTTAACTGAATACAGAGAAGAGAAGAGGATACAACTTACAAGGAAGGCAAAACGAACTACGAATTACAGATTAGGAATAACCTTTACCTGAGCTCAAAGGCATTTTGCTTCTTGAACCCACAACTAAAACTTCTTTCCGATACTTTGGTTACAAACGAAAATCTAACTAGTTTTCAACGTCTTGCTGTAAGAGCAATACACAAGGAACAGAGCACATTCGTGGCAATAACGATTTACAACTTCGACTACAGTTAAGTGGAAGCAATCATAAAGCTGGGAACTTTAAGATTCATCATTGTCTCTGCATAAGCTCGAACACCATCCTGAATCATATGATTATATTGCTGTACTCTTCCCTTCAGATGAAAACTACTCACAAAGGTTGAACTGGCGTAGCTGTACAGCAAGAATCCTTAAGTTTCATACAATTCAGACCAAGCTCCATATTCTTATGAACCATTTCGTGCAATAGCCGCTTTGCAGTGTCCACGGCCTTGTCTTTTCCATCGACTTGAGCAGAAGCAAAGTTATAAACGATTTTTTCAAGCTCAGACGAGGGTAATCTTCTCTTGGGAGGAGAGTCTCTAAGCAGATCCAAAAGTGTTCGAGCTCTCTCCTGAGCTAATGGTGTGCCTTCTGCAGTTAGGCGCAATAAGCCTGGTATTGCACCTTCTTTGAGAATAAGGTCTCTGTATTTTTCGCGAGAGCTCTTACATAGGGTTAACAAGGCTCCAACTGCTTGCAACATGCTAGTTGACGATCCATCTTCTACGGTTTCCACCAAAGCTAAGATCCCACCACTGGTATTTGTAATGGCATTTCTTCCCTCCTCAAAATCTGACAAGATCTCAAGTAAAAAAGTAGTCTTCTCAGCAAACTTGGAGTATTTTTTGCAATCTTTGAGAAGGTTGATTAGCGGGGCCGCTGCTTTCGAATCAAGAACGGGTTTTCTCGCTTCGTCTTCTGTGCTCGACAGATTGTAAAGGGCCGTGACAGAATCGACTCTTCCTTGAATGCTTGCCGAGCAAAGGGCTTGAACCAGAAAAGGTGCAACGCCAGATGAAAGTATAGCAGATTTATTGGATTCAGCGGATGAAAGTGATAAAATTGCAGCAACCGCTAATTCTCTCAGATTTCCGTGCTGATGTTTCATGAAATCGACGAGAAGTGGAACAGCACCAGCTGTAACTATGCTAATCTTGTTTCTGAAAAAAACAAGCAAAAAATTGAAACGAAGGTTTTCAAGAAGAAATATTGAAATAATGGTATGTTGAGGAACCCCACAACTTGAAAAAGCAAATTTTCTCAGATAGAAAATGGTGAACAACGCCACAGTAATGGCCAATCCACCATTTTGCAGAATTTGACGCTTACAAAAATATACTGCAGAACTGTCATCAGAGAACTGCTCAATCAACGGGAAATCAAAAGCCTATACCTTTGATTGCGAGCAGCGAGATTCAGAAGCGCCAGGAGAGCAGCCTCGCGAGCTAATGAGTCGCCGAGCATCCTAACGAGAGGCTCGATGACTCCGGCGGCGGCGAACGACCGGCGAACGACCGTCTTCGAATTCGCATCCGAGGAACTCCTCACGACCCTTCGAATCTCCCTCGCCGCCTCAATTCTAGCGGCGAGATCTTCGCCTCTGAGCCTCCTCGCAACGTCGTCCACCACCATCGTTCTCCTACAAAACGACGGCGTACTTCTACCCTCGGTGCGCTCTTCTTCTTCTTCATCGTCTTCGCCTTCTTCCTTCGTGAGTACTACCGTTGTCTCCTCCACCTCCTCGTCCATTTTCCGCCGGCGGCAGGTGTGAGTGTCCGATTAGGCAGTTACAGATATGTTGGACGTTAGGCTTTAGGATATGTACCCCCCAATCTCCATTCTTACTTTCTACAAATAAGAAATTTTCGTCAACATTTTATTCATTTGTCATTTTAAGGAATTTAAAAATTAATATTTTATCACTCCACGAGCTCCACAGTCTACAACTACACTAATTAATTTGAACAATTTGTTTTTTGGTAAATTCCTTATCAGGCCCTGTCAGAAACTTAACTTCCTGTTCAGTACCCCTACGAAAAAATCTTCCTGTTAAGTACCCATCTGCAAAAAGTTGTGTGTTTAATATCCCTAAACAGTGAACGGACGGAAATACCCTTTTCTGATATTAAATTGGGCATAATACCAACTGTTCTGATTATTATACCAACTGTTATTCTCATTATACCAACAAAATAATGTTAAATTGGAAATTATACCAACTGTTATCGTTATTATACCAGCAGAATTGAACCTAATAAACAGATGGTATAATTTACTCAGTTTCTGGTATAATAGCAAAATTAGTTGGTATAATCTCCAATTTTGCTGTATAAAATTAAAATAACTTTATTTATTGGTATAATAACTGAGATAAATGGTATAATAACGATAATGTGTGGTATAATTTCCACAATTTCTGGTATAATTGCAAAAATTAGTTGGTATATAATTCAATTTCGCTGTATAAAATTAAAATAACAATATTTATTGGTATAATAATGAAAATAGATGGTATAATATCCTCAATTTCTGGTATAATAGCAAAATCAGTTGGTATAATGCCTAATTTTTTTTCTATAAATTATAATACCTTTATTTATTGGTATAATAACTGAGATAAATGGTATAATAACGATAATGTGTGGTATAATTTCCACAATTTCTTGGTATAATTGCAAAAATTAGTTGGTATATAATTCAATTTCGCTGTATAAATTAAAATAACAATATTTATTGGTATAATAATGAAAATAGACGGTATAATCTCCTCAATTTCTGGTATAATAGCAAAATCAGTTAGTATAATGCCTAATTTTTTTGTATAAATTATAATACCTTTATTTATTGGTATAATTACGAAAACAAATGGTACAATTTCCATAATTTCTAGTATAACAGGATAATCAATTGGTATAATGTCCAATTTCATTTTATAAAATTCGAATTATAATAACGTAGTATAATGTTCGAATGATATAATTTCAATTTTATTGGTATAATAACAAGTTTTGTTGGTATAATTCATGTGAAATAATTTATTCAACTTCAATGGAATATGTGAGACAGGGGTATTTTCGTCTTTTTAACGCTGAAAAGACCTTTTTAGTTACTGCAGAGGAATAAATTTTCAGATAGGTACTTATAAGGAAGAAATAATTGGAGTGGTATTTAAGGGAATTTTAAACTTTGAGAGGTACTGATGAGGAATTAACCCTTGTTTTTTCTCCAGCTTAAGTTCAGAAGCAATCTAAACAGAACTGGGGTGCACTCGACCTTTTGGGCCAGATAAGTATTTTCGGCCCAGTCATCGTGGATAAGATGTTTTGGCTCAGAAGTTATATTTGACCCAATCAAGGGTGGGTCTATCTTTCCTTTTTATGCCATTTGCTTTAATTGGTGTTATAGGCTCATCATCGCGCAGGGAGGCGAGAACGTGGTGGGGAGTCGGGAGCAGGGGAGCGAGAACGTGGAGATGGAGTACGAGGTGCCTTCTTTGGAAGAAAATTTTGCCTTGATTCGAGGGCCTGTGCGGGCCGAAATCAGATTTCGGCAGGGCCCAAATTTTCAGCTCACTCACAACAATCGTTCAACTTAGAGTCATTGTGATTGTAAACTGAAATACCATTACATTAGCTCAGAAACTCACAATATCGTGGCGATTTTGAAACACAGAATGTGGGCTGCTTATATTTAATCAATTATAGGTCAACAATGCAGATTGATGTTCAAATTTGTCTTTTTATTTTGTGGGTTTTTGATTCTTGGATTTTGATGTGTTGAGTGTGTTAAAATTTATTTGGTGATGTTCTTTGATGGTGAATGATATGATATTCAAGAAGAGAAAAAAAAGGCCGTTTTTGGTATTATCTGCTGAGAGCTTAGACAGGTTCAAAGAGCTGAAGAACAAACGGCCTGCAATAGAAAGAGATGTCTTTGTCTGGATACCATCAGCTATCAAGTGCTAGTTGTTTTCTCTCTCTTCTTTGTTTTTGTAATTTGTTGCAAGTAAATCAATGAGTTAGATTTCACCATTTTCGAAGTTTTAACTATGAAATGATTCTGAGTTGTCTTTATGATCACCTATCAGATCAAATTCTAAGATGCACTGTGCTCTTGTTTATCTCTGTTTTCTGCTATATTCGGGCGTTGTGCTCATCAATTAGATCTACGAATTTCAATTACTCTGCTCGTGAGAAAGAAAAGCAACAAATCACAGCAACTGCCAGCAATCTTTGCTTAACATCTGATTCCATGAAACCAGTACCTGGAAATAAATGTTTAGAATAATATATGGAAACAAAATTGCGGGGATTGCCTGAAAAAACAAGAAAAGAAATACCTATGGAAGATACCTAGGCATTATACTTTTGTATTCCTTCAGTTTTCGAGAAGGTTTCTGTGCTTCTCTCTTTGGTGTCTCATTCACAGCTTTAACCTTCTCTTCAGTATTGCTCTCAGCTTTGGCGGCTGTTTCTTCCTTGTCTTTTGGTGCCTAAGGAGCTGTGCTCAGTTAAATCTACCAAAGGTTCTTCTTTCTTCTCATGAGATGTAACTAACTCTTTGAAAGAGATTGCTAGCTTGAGCATGATAGACAATGGTTGGAAATTCATTCCCATCTAAGTAAGCATTGGCAACATCACACTTGACAGATATTGCTAGCTTGAGCATGATAGGCAATATCGAAGTTATATTATATCATATACTTCTCATATGCTATGATGTTAGTTGTTATCGATCTCGATAACCTCGCGGGCAGGATCTTTAAATTGACGTGAGCATTGTTACATAGGAATCTTCTTTTCATATGATTTTGCTTCAATATGCAACATTCTTGAGGGCAAAATTAGATTCATTGTTATTCTTTGTCAATTCATTATCCAGGCTGTTATCACCTGTAGATATGGGCGGATTTTTCCCTCAACTGCTTCGTCATCCGATGACTCGAAGATTCACATTTTTTAAGGTTTACGTTGTTTTCATTAGCTTGTCTGCACCTCATTTCATATTATTTAAATCTACATCATAGAAGAAAACTCCAACTCAAAGGTCATGTTAAATTCACCTTCACCTCCATAAACCCTTTTCCACAACTTCTCACTCAGCTCTCCATCTCTCTTTCTCAGTCAACTATTTCAAAACATGGCCATGGAAGGACGAGACGAGGAGGTAGGAAAAACAGCCTTGCAAGGCTTCGAACAAAATGGCGTAGACTCGCCAGAAATCGTCACAAACCCACCGAAATTGCGCTACAATTCTCCACTAGTGCAAGTCGTACTGATCGGTTTCGTCTGCTTCTGCTGCCCGGGAATGTTCAACGCCCTAAACGGCATGGGCGGGGGTGGGCAGGTGGACCCCACTGCAACGAACAACGCCAACACAGCCCTCTACACCACCTTCTCAGTGTTCGGCGTCCTCGGCGGAGGCATCTACAACATCCTCGGGCCACAGCTCACCCTCTTATGTGGCTGCTCAACGTACGTTTTATACTCAGGCTCGTACGTCTACTACAACCACTACCACCACCAGGGATTCGTAATCGTCGCCGGCGCTTTCCTAGGCGTTGGCGCTGGCTTATTGTGGGCCGCCCAAGGCGCAATCTTGACCTCGAGCCCGCCCCAAAACAGGAAAGGTACCTACTTTTCGCTATTTTGGAGCATCTTCAACATGGGCGGCGTAATGGGCGGTTTGATCCCTTTCCTTACGAACTACAACAGAAAAGACGCCAGATCGGTGAACGATGGGACTTACATAGGATTCATGGTCTTCATGTCAGTCGGGACACTCCTCTCCCTATCGATCTTACATCCCAGGCGTGTTGTGAGGAACGATGGGTCGAGGTGTACGAATATGAAGTACTCTAAAGTTTCCACCGAAGTTGTGGAGATACTAAAGCTGTTTCTTGATTGGAGGCTGTTGCTGCTGGTCCCTGCTTCTTGGACGAGCAACTTCTTCTACAGTTATCAGTTCAACAACGTCAATGGGGTTCTGTTCAACCTTCGAACGAAGGGCTTCAACAACATCTTTTACTGGGCTGCTCAGATGGTGGGCTCGATCTTCATTGGCTTGGTTATGGACTTTAGCTTCAAGGGTCGAAGGGCTCGAGGGGTTCTTGGCGTTGGAACCGTGGCTTTGCTTGGGACTGCAGTTTGGGCCGGGGGGTTCGTGAAGCAGAGGGATTATAGCCGTGAAAATAGTCCCGCCGTGGCCTTGGATTTTAAGGATGGGAGGGATTTCGCCGGGCCATTTATGCTGTACTTTAGCTACGGTTTGCTTGATGCCATGTTTCAGACAATGGTGTATTGGATTCTTGGAGCTTTGGCTGATGATTCTCAGCTTCTCAGCAGGTATAATAACACTTTGAGATTCCATTTTCTCTCTCTCTTTTTTTTTTTCTGAAGAAATTCCGTTGCGAATATTCGAAGTTTATGTGTATTCATGTGATGTTATAATATTAGGTATGTGGGGTTCTATAAGGGTGTGCAAAGCGCCGGCGCGGCAGTTGCTTGGCAGATCGATGCGCATAATGTTACATTTAAGGCTGAGATTTTAGCAAATTGGATTATGATGACGGCGAGCTTTCCCTTCTTGCTTGTCGTGATCTTAAAAGCTGTTAAAGACAATGATAAGGAAGCCATCGAAGGAAGATCTAAAGAAGATGACGGCAAATTCCCAGGAATTCATGGGTAAGGTAAGAGAATTTGTTATTGAAGTGTGGGCTCTGCTCACTATTCTTGATTGGTCTTTGAGCTCTTTTCATTTCCTTCTTTGTGCATTTCATGGGATCTTTGTCCCATTTCTTGCATGTGGCTTTGGCTTATGTGCTCCACTTGGTGACATCATATGATTATTGTGATGAGAGGTTCTGTTTTTAGTGATGGATGTACTCATTTTGTAGACATTCCTCTGTTAAAGATGATATAAAATAAGAAAACAGATCTTCCCAAGGATGTAAAAAGATTCTGGTAAAACAAGAATTCTCCAATGAATTCAAGAACCTAGTAACACATCATTGTTCTTATTATTAAAACTCCTTGTAATAATCGTAAAAAGGCGTCCTTTTCTAAGCAGTTTCTGCTACTTTCTTGGCTTCTTCGCCTTCCTTTGGTGGCTCCACCACAGCCTCGGCTTTCTCCTCTTTAGGTTTGGTCTCAGCTTCGACTATTGCTTCCTCTTTTGCCTTTGGTTCCTCAAGAGTTGGCTCGGAAACATCCACCAAAGGTTCTTCCTTCTTCTTCTCCTAACCATATACAGTTCATATGTAATAATCAAATCACAAACCTATGTAAAAGCAAATTCATTTTATAATAAAATTAAAAAAATCACCTCTTGGACGATGTTCTCCTCGACGACCTTCTCGGGCGCCTCCATGGGGGCGGGCGGTGCTTCGATAGGAGCCTCCTCGGCGTTCAAGTCCTTAGGTTTGCCTACGCAGCCCCCCATTATTGATATTAAATAAATGTACGAACGAAACGAAAGATCGAGTGAAACAATAAAACTTTCCTTGGAATTTTTGCAGAAAAAGGGAAAAGCTTTATTGTTTCTTGTGTAGAATGGTTAAGGGAAGGTGAGGGTTATATATAGATGGGTGATGAGCCTGTCAGTTTTCTTTGTGGGGACAGCTTGATTTTAGCTGTGTCCTGTTTTTTGAAAGTTAGTTAACGACCGTTGGAGGACGGTTAAAATTGATTATTACCGCAAATTCTTTGGCAGATTACTGCCTATAATAAGAGATGAGCTTTGCACGTCTATTATTATGTACTTGGACGGCATTGCAGTAAAGCCACAGCGATCGATTGTTATACTTTATTATTTTCAATCGTTTAATGTGTTTAGAGAAATATCAACATAATGATAGGTTTCAATTTTAAATTGATACATACGTTACACTTCCATTGTATATCTTTACATAATTCTTTTCTTTTCCCGGCAAAATCTTTATACCGAACGTGGCCTTAATGGGAATTTGATGATTTCATTCGTAAAACTCAACGTAGAGTTACCAGAAAGCTCAACTCAAAGACTCATGAAGCAATACCCAACAAGTCATAGATAGATAGATAGATAGATAGACATCAACTTACTAAAAGCATTACAGTTAAAGCCAACACTTAATCAAGACTGTCTAGAAATTATGTCGAAAAACATGGGCAAAAACATAAAAAAGAAACCAAAGTATACGCCAGACAATCTTTTCTTCATTTGATTCATACCTATTTCTTCTCTTCCTTCTCAGCCTCCGCAGCCCTCTTGGCCCTAACGCCGACATGTCGCTCGTTCGTCCTCTCAAGGCGAAGCTTATCATATGCCTTGAACGATTTCATCTCTTCGGTAACCTTAACAAGCTCCACAGTTGGCTTTTCGCGGAAGATAGGCATAAAAGGACCTGTGATTTGAGTGACTGCTGATAATTCCTCAGGAGTCGAATCGCCAGCCTAAAATATTGAACAAATGGGGGTCGTGGGTTTTGTGGAATTTTGATGTTGATATACAATGAAAATCACAGATACAGATTCAATGTGAACGATGATGTTCTTTTATTACCTTGATTTTACGTGCACGCCTTGGGAAGACAACGAGCTTGGCTTTGTATGTCTTCAGCCTCTGAACGTTGGTCTGAAGACCTTCCAACGAGTGGTTTCTGCGTCTGTGATCGACAGAGATACCAATGGTTGGGGCAAGTTTCCTCGGGATCCCAGCAGCCTGACCAAGAAATATTTTGTAAGAAATGACTCTAGAAATGAAAAAAAAATTACAGAAGAAATGACATACAGACCGTCTAACGACATAATGGAGAACAAACCAAAATAAGAGGAAAATTCGTACAGTTGTCTAACATTGAATGTGTGAAGATTTAATTTCAAATCTAAACTCCCTTCTGCAAATAATCATTCAAAGAGAGGGCATTGGAAGTCTTCAAGAAATGATTGTGTATTATTTAAATAGCGACAAGGATTTGGTTTAATATTGCTAACCTTCAACTCCTCAAGTGAAAATCCTCGACCAGCTCTGACTTTCATGTTGTACTTCAGTGTCTGCCCATGGACAATGGGCCTAAGGGGTCCAGCAGTTGGCCTTGGGAAAATCTTCACAGCCTTCTTCTGTCTCGCTTTAATGTTTCGCAAAAAGCATAAGCCGTCATAGTTCTCATAGTATCAGATAAAACCAGTTTATAAGGACTGCATGATAAAAGAACGTTCTGAAGCTAAATGGCCTTTTTTTTTTATATATTACCAACTCTTCTTCTGGTTTTGCGAGCGGGCTGGTTGAACCATGTCTTCACATAATTTTGCCAATGCTTCCTGAAGTGAGAATTGGGGATAACATTATTGTGCTTCATTTCTTACCTGCATCACCAAGAAGGTGAATTTGAGTAAAACAATGATCAAGAAAAACCAGCTTCTCGAGTACATGAGAAACGAGAATCCTTGAAAACTAAGCTCAAAATCATTCACTCAAAGTCTAAAACAATGACTAGTAATCCCATTTAGTCTATAGACTTGCACAATATCCACTGAATCCAAATACACGAAAACAACAAATTCAAAAGCAACATACATGACCAGATCACTTCCCGTCAAAACAAGAACTTGAGCTAGTATACTACCTACCAAAACAAGAACTTGAACAATATATAATTTATCATTCGCCACAAAACGGTTTATCATCAACAACGCAGGTATATCAAAATTCAGGAGAAAAGAAACAAGTTCTGTTACAAAAAATTGGAGGAAACTCCCCAAATTAAGCCACATACAAACATTACAGGGACGTCGTCATCACACAAGAAGAATAAAACACACCGATATCAAACAAGCTCAGTTAAGCCCAAAAAATCGAAAATCAGAACAATCAATACAAACAAGTGAAATTATAACAGCATCAAAACTCAGTCAATATACCAAGAACACAAATTGGATCTTACGCAGCTGAAGGGGTTGTGAGAAGAACAGATACTCGCAGCTTCGTGCTCTGCAATTAGGGCTTAAATGAAAAGTGAAACAAAGGCCTACCCTACCAATACATTAATGGGCTTCATGATAAAAGCTTGGCCCATTTATCTATACAGTTAAATATGGGCTTTATAAATGGGCCTTCTACACGACCAATGCTATACACAAAATTATACAAAATATAAATTTTCTTTTTCTTATGATAATTGTTCCCAACTCCAACTGATGACTGAAAAAAGGTAAACTATTAGGGGGTGTTTGTTTTAGGTGATCCAATTTTACGGTGATACGCATATCACGGTGATGTGAGTATCACCAGAATGTGGATTAAGGTGATATGTCATCAGTGTTTTTGTTTTAAGGTGATATTTCGTTTTGCAGATCAACGTGATATGGAAGTATTCTGTTTGTTTAATCACTGTGATGTGTACGGTGACGTTGTATAAATGTCATATTTGACCATATACATATGAAATGTGTTTAATTTTTTTAAGGTGATATTTTTATGTGATAATCATTAATATATTAAATTTACATATTTATAAGCATTATTCATATTTATACTTTTTTTTAAAATATAAGTTTAAAATATTTTTAAATAACTGAAATATTTTTAAATAACTGAAATATTTTTAAGATTTAATTATGTTAATCATGTAATTAAAATATTTATAATGGCATATAAAGTAGTATGTTAAAATATAAGGGGTATTTTCGTCCATTAAAAAGTAAGATAGATCACCCCATCACCGTGATGTTGGATAAGTGGTAAACGAGAGGATCACGGTGATGTTTTGGAAGATCACCCCAAAACAAACACCCCCTTAAGGGTAAACTGTAATTAAACAGGTAAGGGAAGAATTGAAACATATCAAATTGACATACCAATTTGACGATTTTTATCTACTGTGATCTTTATATAGAGTATAGATCAGAAATGTTGCGTGAGCACCATCCGTAGGCACCTGTTGTGTGGCATTTTTTTGTGCCACATCAACATGCCAAATCAACCCCGGATGGGTTCACTAATCCCATGTGTAGGTTATAGATCAATAAAAAATCCCGTTGTATGCTGATTTGGCGCGTTGATGTGGTTGGTGCTTACGAAGGTGCTCACGCAAGGTGAGCACCATAACATTACTCGAGTATAGATATATTCTTAGTATAAGAATATAATTATAAGCCTTACTACCAAAAGTATAAATATGCATGCTTGATAGATAAAGATATATTCCAACGAGACTACAATAAAAGAATACTCAAAACAAAGTAAAAACCTAATCAAATATGTCAGTAACCCTTCGATTCTTCAAGCAAAGCGTCCAATTAGATGCAATGGAATCACTAAAGCTGATCGTACCAAATTCAAGAATAACTTAAGAGCAGAAAGAAAAAATTGCAAAAGAATGTCTGCGTTTGCCCGTCTCCCAGTATTTTGTTGCAACAGAAGAAGATGAAGAAAAGAAAAAGAGCGATCAATCATCATCAAGGAAACTGAAACGACCCGCCGATCTGATTACTCCCCGCGGGCGGGTTAACCGCGACCCACAAAAGCGATATGATGATCGCAATAAGCCCCGACCAAACGTACACGATCGTCGGCGTCCTTCCCCGTCGGCCCATCAGCCCTTTCGCAAACGGATACAAATGCGCCAAAACCCAAAAGCTAAAGAAAACCCCGCCGAGCAATCTGCTCCACTGAGGTATAATGCTGTATATCGTCCTACTTATCCCCACCGCTATAGCCGTCAAATTCACCATTATGATAACGAGCGGCGGAATCATCAGCGAAGTCCACTTGACAACGTAAAGGTCCGCAAACTCATCGTCCTCCTCGTCCCCGCCCGACTTCGAAGTCAAAGTGAACGAAATCTCGACACCCGCGAAGATCTTCAAAAGCCCCTGAAAAACCGCAGCGAGGTGCGCGCTCGTCCCCCCTATGAGCCAAAACTGCTCGTTCCTCCACCACTCTTCGAGCTCTATCCCGGCCCACTTCACCTCGAGCACCGCCAGCGCGCACAGCGTCACCGTGATGGTCAGAAGGTAGACCAAGAACGTGACGTTCAGCGTCTGCACGATGAATTGGCCCGAGAAGAGCGAGAGCGCGGGCAGGAAGCAGTAGACGATGAGGAAGACGGAGGTGAAGGGGTAAATCCCGACGTTGAGGTACGCCACCCTCTGCAGTGGCTTCATCCTCGGGCTAGCGAAGATCGCGTTGTTCCTCGAGAAGAATATCTCGACCGAGCCCGTGGCCCACCTCAGCACCTGGTGGAGCCGGTCGGTCAGGTTGATGGGCGCCGTCCCTCGGAATGCGTCCCTTTTGGTAACGCAGTAGACCGACTTCCAACCTCGGTTGTGCATTCGGTAGCCCGTGACCACGTCCTCGGTCACCGACCCGTAGATCCACCCGACCCGCCGGCCCCACTCCGTCTTGTCCTCGTACCAGCACGAGACCACGCTGATCGCCTTGGCCACCGCGGAAGCGTCTAGCAGGTCCCTCGGGACGGTCAGCGCCCCGGGCGGCCGCCCGTTCTTGACCGACGGGTGGTCGGCCAGCGGCCGACCCTGATACTCCGCCACGGTGATGGAGTCTATCAGAACGCTCGAGTTCCCGAACATCTTCGGGGCAAGGGAGAGATCCATCGCCTCGTCGTCGTCGGCCACGGCCATTCTGAGCGCTCTGCTCTCCTCGGGCGCGCTGGCGACCGAGGAGCGCTTCTTTTTTCGGCTCGGGAAGCACCCGGCGGAGCGGTCCTTGGAGCGGGGCGGGTCGAAACCGTAGAGGGCGATGCGTCGGAAGAGGCAGCCCGTGCCGACGTAGACGGGCCCTTGAAGCCCGTCGAGGGCCCGCATGTTGCCGTCGAAGAAGACGGTGTTTCGATTTGCGTAGCGGTCGGAGGGGTCGATGCCTTCGAAGCGCTGCGGGAATTGGACGTAGCATATTCGGTCACCGCCGCGGTCCATCATGAAGCACATGCCTTCCTTGAGGGCCTTGGAGTTGTAGACGTAGTGGTCGCAGTCGAGGTTGAGGATGAACGGGCCGTTGGACATTATGGCCGAGGCCCGGACGAGGGCGTTCATCGCCCCCGCCTTCTTGTTGTGGTCGTAGCCGGGGCGCTTCTCCCGGGAGACGTAGGCGAGCATGGGAAGGCGCACGTCGACGTTCGTCAGGTCTATGAGCCTGCTGTAGTCTTCTTCGGATGGTCCGCGGAACGGCTCGTCGTTCGGCGGCTTCAGCATCACCTATACAATTAATTCCAGAAATGCATCCCTCTTTTGGAAATATAATTATATAAAATTAACAAATAATTTCAGAGCTCTGTCGGAAATAGGCTATGATTACCAATCTTCCTCGAGAGCACGTCTAAGACTAGATAATAAAAAAAAGCAGTATAGACACGTAAGGAGATGCCTTGGAAATATAAATAAAATTATTACATACGATAAAGTTTCTAAGCGTTTAACCTCTGGCGAAGTGGTCATTCAACAGTTTCTTAACCATTCAATCAGCCATATTTACTCAGATGCTATATTATTACCTGAATGATTCCGGGGTGATCGCCCTTAGAGTGGTCGGGCCCAGGGCTGAGCCAAGTCCCGGGCCAGTGGGTCCCATCGGCCATCCACGTGGCCTTCCTAACCTTCACAGGCTCGACTGGCTCGTCGCCCTTCTTCATCCTCTGCTCCTTCAGAGCAGCCACCTCCTCCCTCGCGTTCAGAGCGTCGGACCTCCGCCTGATCGAGTCGGGCAAACCGTTAATCCTAACCTTAAACTCGTCGTACTCGCGCTTCACCCTCCTCCTATCCCTCACGAAGTCTCCCAACACCTTGTTCTTCGTGGGGTCGTTCTTCATCCCGAAGTAGCTCTCGGGATTCCTCGGCTCGATGCCGTGCTTGCGGCAGAACGGGACCCACAGCTCGGCGAATCCCGCGGCCTCGGCCATGGCCTCGAAGGTCAGCAACGCCCCGCCGTCGTCCGAGACGTAGCACGCGAGCTTCTCCACTGGGTAGTCGGCCGCTAGGATCGAGAGTATGGTGTTGGCCGTGACGAGCGGCGGCTCCTTCTCCGGGTCGGCCGTGGATACGAAGACGTCTATTCCCGGGAGGTCGGACTTGGCCGACGATGGGTTGCCCGGGCGGCTCGGCGGCTCGAACTTCTCCCTCAGGACGGCTAGGTCGGTGGCTCGGTTTACTGGGCACAGCTTGGGAAGCTGGTCGAGTAGCCACGAGAAGGCGAACCATATCTCGCACACGATGGACATTCCCCATAGCCAGACGGCGTCGGTGTTCGGGTGACTGACTCTCCACGTCAGAAAGAGGGCGAGTACGACCATTCTTATTACGATTAGGAGCCTGCAGTTGAATTGCTGAACTACTTAACTATCTAACTTTAGACGTGTAATTTTAGGGTTTAGGGTTTATGGTTTAGGCCTTAGACGTATAATTTTACAAGGCGTACTTACAACATGGTATTTACTTATTTACCTATACGGACTTATGATGGCGGCGGGAATCTTCAACTTCCTAGTGAGCGGCCTCCAAGGCTTGTTCATAAAGTCCATAGGCTCGACCATCTCCTCGTCCTCGTCCTCGTCCCCGCCTTCCTTGGGCCAGAAGGCATTTCCGTAGCCGTAAGTCCCTTTAGTCTCGAAAAGCCACCTATTGTGATCGAAGTCGCTCGTCTGGCTCCTCATGAGCATCGACTTCGACGGCTCCATCGCGTGCTTTTCCGACGACGGGCCCCCTCCGTGTGGCCCGGGAAGCTGCGGGAAAGAAGACCCCTTCCACTTCTCCATCGCCTCGTCCAAGTCCGCCGCCGAGTACTTCTCCTTACAGCCTCTGCACGCGGCCTTCCCCGTCCTAACCTCGTCGGCGTAGCAATCCCAGCAAATCTTGAAGTCGCACTCGCAGGGGAGAAGCTCGTCCCTCATCGCCTGCCCGTCGCAGCCCGCGACTCCGCATCGGGTCGACCCGCGGGCCGGGCCCGAGGAGTCGGTGACCTTGTCCATTAGGTGGGCCCGCGTGAGGTTGTTGTAGCCGCCCGTGAAGAGGGAGTTGGAAACGTAGAGCTCCTCGGTTGGGTGGTTGTCGGGCGAGGGCGGGATTTGCACGGTGTAGTTGTCGTTGAACTCTGTTGCGCTCAGCTCGCTCTCGAGGTCGTCCCTCGAGTAGCGTATGTAGCGTCCCGAGGAAGTACGTTGGGCGAAGGTCACCACTCTGTTATTGTTAGGGGGTAGAGGAGGCTTTTCGGAAGAGATCGATAGGTCTGAACGGCTCGGGTTGAACGATGATTTCGACGAATCCATTTCTTTTTATATAAATATATCGTTTTCGTTTCTTTCGAGAGACAGATTTCGTTCGCCCCCCACGCGGAGAACCTGAATCGTAATCGGGATTACTACGATTTTCGGGTAAGTACAATGAACTTAGGAAGGTCAGCAGGTTAAGAAGTCTTTGGGAAAATTTCTGCAATCAATGTATGACTAAAAGGTGATTTATGTCTTGTTTGACTTGAGAATTGAATGGTGTAATAAGGTGGATTCAAGATTCTTGAGGCATTCGTAAGAATAGACCTCAGAAACTCAAGAAACAAAATCTACCAAGTCAACCTTCCATAACTAAATCACACACACGGTATATATATGTATGTATGTATGTGGGAAAGAATCTTACTCAAGAATGGAAGATTTGCAAGCTCCTCCAATGGCGGCCCAGAAAAAAAGAGCCGTTTTGCAGCGTTTTCTTGGGTTGTTTGTTCTAAGTTATATATATGTAACGTAAAGGGCTGCTGCGTTTAAACTTTGGAAGAGGAGTATACGTGATTTCCAGTATGTGTTTTATTCAAGAGTTCTTTTTTTTTTTTTCAAATATGTATATAGTATTGACCATTATTAATTATTTACAGGGGAGGCTTGGCTGGAGTTGGACAACGTTTTTACACCGCGTGTACATACAAAAACGGTTCGTTAATTTTATTGTATGTTTCCTTTTATTTATTTTTTCTACTCGTAACGGACTTCATCGTATTATATGTTTTCTTTCTTTTCATATAATTTATCGAGTTTCAATTACTAATTGCGAGCGAGGATCATATTTAGACAATCCTGTCTGAATTGGAACGAGAGAGCGTCTAATCAACGTGGTGTGATTTATTTTTAAGAGTTTACCAATATTGGTTTGGTATTTCAAATTCAAGATCGCAGATCTCTTACATAAAATAAAATGGAATTGTGCTATTTATATATTTTAATTTAAGGCGAAACTAGGGGTAAGGCAATGATTTGTTGTTGTTCTTCGTTCATGGCACGTTCACTAGTCAAACGAGCAACATAATAAATGTGAGTGTGTGTAGGTATGTATATATATTCGTTACACGCAAAAATGTGAACAAGATATTATCAAGAAAGACATGCTTCTTACTTGTCGACACATCCAATACTTCAAAGAGAACCACCACAAAAAACATAGGTTCAAATAAATATGAAATAAGTTTACTCCACGTTGTGGTTTTTCTGATACATATCATATATACACAATATTCTTTTTCCTTTTCATCATTTACATATATATTCCTTTTTCAACATAACATATACAAGTTGTGATAAAGTCATTCTTCATTTTATTGTAGTGCGCAAGTCTCTCTTTATTGTTTTCAATGCCCACCTATTGTGAGCAACCACCGTGAAGACCATAAGCAAATTTCTCGATTTGGTACTTTCATCGGATAGGACGACTTAGGTAAGAGCAGATCCGAGAGGACCGACAGAGATGACGGCGGAGTCGGAGATTGAAAAAAAGCAAAAAATCGAGAAAATTTGCTTACGGTGATCAAAGTGGTCACTCACGGTAGGTGGGCACAGGGCAACATAACAATCTCCAGATTTATACGCAGATTCTATCTTCCTTTCCTTCCCATCAACAAAAATTAATGGCAATACCAAGAAGAGAATCATCAAGAAACGATCTAAAAAGAGATATCCAAGTTGGCACAACAATGAACAAACCATAACCCCAACAACATGCATTTCTGCTACACAGATTCATATATTCATAAACTGGCCAATAAAGCATGTATCTCTCAAAAGGAATGCTAATTTTACCATCTCAAAACGAAATGAGGTCGTCCTTCTTGTTCCTATCGTTCGCAGCGCCTTCCGAAGAAGAGCCACCGCCCGTCTTCTTACCAAAGATCATCTCGTCGAGATCATCCAACCCATCATCGTCGTGGGCCCCGCCATCGTTCTTGGCTCGAGCGTTCGCTGATTTCCTGACCAGAGTGGCTTCCTCAGGCCCCACACGGTGGGAGTCGTCGGGCTCGATGGCCACGGGTATCATGGCTGGCTCGGGCTCCTTGGGCACCTCCAATGGTTTCTTTAGCTCTTCGTACTTTGAGATCACTTTTTGGATATCGTCGTTCACGTTTAAGGCTTCGAAGAGGAGCGCCTCGTTTTCCCCAGCAGTCTCAATGATCGTCTGCACTGTGTATTGTGACTCACGGCACTGGTGTAAGAGCGCGGTGGTTAAGTCGTCCTAAAGAAAAATCAAATTAGGCACGTAATCAGCCAAGACTGCATTTTTATTTCCGGGATTGTAATGATTGTTTCTGAATTTTGTATTAGAAGTAAGGATATACGAGGAAAAGTGGCGTTTATTTCTGAGCATAGAATGAGAAAATGGCAAAGGCGAAAGAGGAAAGAGAGGACCCAAAAAATTATGTTGTCAGCTACTCTAATCTAACCTGAAGAACATCTTGTGGGGGCGAAGAGGATAAGAGAGTGCTGAAGAGCTCTATGCTATTTCTTGCAACATCGAATGCTTCCTTTGTCTGGTCTGGCGAGAAGCTTCTTTCCCTTATCTCTTGGTGAAGCTGTTGCCCGAGAGTGGCATCTGTTTCCACAGTTCTTGGAGGAGTAAATATTGGAGCCAGGCTCTCATTATCCCGACCAGGGAACCTAATTCCTCGTGATTTCAGACTCTGAAAGATATCCGATGAAATGAGGAATTGAAGCCAATAGTTATTTGCCGTATGAAAAGTGAAGTGACATAGGCAAACCAAAAGACATATGACGAAAGTATTGTTATTCGAAAGAAGAAGGTACTACGCTTGGTTCGCTAAAGGACATTATCTCAACTTATAAAACATGTGCAGAAGCAGAAGAAACGAAATATAGATACAAAATCACCCACCCAATCGACAGGATTAGGGCTGGGGAAATATACCGAAATACCGATATACCGTCCTTATCGTATCGAAACGTACCGAAAATATCGAAAATTTTGGTATACCGAAGTTTTTGGTAAGGTATGATACCGTACCGAAAATTTTCGGTACAATAATGGTATGAAAATTTTATAAATTAGGTATACCGATTATACCGAAATACTAAAATTTTTAATATATATATATATACACACACCTACATATATTATATTATTTCAAAAAATATAAAATGGATAAAAATATTATAAGGATCTTCATAAATTTATTTAGCCCATAAATTATTAACTATACCTAACTTTCTAAGATTATTGAGGTCCACCATATTTCACTAATTTTATTAAATAGCCGTTTCGTTTTAATTAATCTATATATAAAGTTGTATTTTGTGGTTATGTAAAAATCTTTGTCTTACTAAGGAGACTGACTGAAATATGTAAATTATTTAAGGTTATTTTATGAATTAAAAATCTTTTTATTTTGGAAAATTTGGTATTAATAATCCATCTTATTGGGGCATAAGGAGTTTGACATTGACTAAAAATTCGAAAACAACGAATTAACGAGTTACGAGACGCATGGTAAAAAACCCTCCGTGTGAATGGTATAGAAGGTATGATACCGATACCATACCGATATTTCGGTATGATACCGTATCGAAATTTGAGGTATACCGAAATTTTGGTATGATATTGGTATGATTTTTTTAGATATCGAAATTTCGGTACGGTATACGGTATCACAGTTTTGGTACGGTATACCATACCGAACCACCCCTAGACAGGATTACCTTGTATGTCTCTTCATAAACAGGCAAGTATCGCAGCTCATCCGTCGATTCTCCCCAAGATTCAATCAGCATCAACGCCTTGTTCCGATTATTAACCACAGTTTGAGGGTCATCGATCAACTTCACCATCTCGTCCAATAACCTCTCAGCTGCAACCTCTGAGAATGCCTTCTCACAGTTCTTGACCACAGTTTCAAGCAAGACAAGAGCTAAGTACTGAACCCTAGGGCTCTTCAGCATAATTCTTTTCTTTATGCCCCTAATCAGCTCAACGCTATTGATTCGGTCATGGTTGATCATGTCACAGAGTTCGAGATTCGTAGCCCAATCTGGCCCATCCATTGTTTCTGCTGTTGCTTCCTCGACAAGCTTATCTGCGTGGTTTGTGCCTTGGAAAAGTTCTTTCATCTTAAAACTCATAGAGCTCATACCGGTGCTTATCTTCTGCCCCACCTCAGATCCTCCAATCTTCAGCTTTTCGCCAAAGGCACTAACTTTATCCATCAAATTGTCACTCATCTTTCCTGAAATTATGAAAGAAAGGAGCACCTCTTTAAACCCTAGCTACTAAAATCACAGGATCCTGATTTCAATTGCGAGTCGTCAATCATATGAATCAGCTAAACTGCTCTTCAGTCACACGAATCACGAATACACAATTTCAATAGCGAAATCAAGATAGCGATTATGTTGAAAATTCAACCTTTCTACCAAAAACAGAGCGTGGTACCAACGATAGAAAGTGATGAAACTAAAAAACACTGAAAACGGCCAAAATGTCCGCTCAACGCACAGCAAAGAGAAATATCTGAAGGATGTTCAACACAAGTCAAATTAAAAACTTTCGATTCGATCAAAGCAGGGTTTATGGCTTCGGATACCTTAAAAACGAGGAGAGAAGTCCTTTGATCTAAGAATTCACGATTAAGCGTGTTTTTTTTGACGAAAGTCTTCAGTAAACCATTTTTTAAGTCTCCTCAAGGTTTATAATCTGGTACATCCAAGTCCAATACACCACCGGCCTATTTTGTTCCCGGTCAAAGTGGAATAAATAATAATTTTAGAGGCCATTTACTCTTCCTATTTAACAAGCAATTATTATGTAATTTTGTAACATATTTTATTAGCACCAACCAATAATTGTTCTGAAATGTAATAATGTGTGTGTTATATATATAAAACCGGCAAGGATCTAAGGTGAAGTTTCCAACGTGTTGTATTCATTTTCATTTAAATCATAATTAATGATAATTAAAGATATTTCTCCGTTTATTCTTTCACGAAATAAAATACAAGTTAAAATATTACGGAACTATTTAATTTATACAATCAAAATCTATTAGACTTGAGGACAATCGGTCATGGTTACCGATCTCACCATCATCAATAAGAAAATCTACGATTAATAACATTAAACACTGAAATGTAATTTCATAATATGAGATCTTATTTAGCATTTTTATTCTTCGACAATCACAACTTCAAAACGTACAATCATAGGCCTTAAGAATCAAATATAACATTTCATTTCGACAACCTAAGACGCAGAGGCTAAGTTAGTGAAATGAAGCAACGTCCAGCGTAAAACGTTTGCTGCTACTCGACGTTTGTTTATATATTCAGGCACTCAGTGACATTGAAATAACCTTAGACAACTTATACTTGCCCGACTTCTCCGAATTTAGTGGTTGGAAAACGATTTCTGTGTTCGATCTAACTTTCACTTCTTCAAACTGGGATGAAGTAGAAGATCCTTCGGTGCGATAATCTCGAGCGTAATACAACACTTGCAAGGTCGAGTCAGCTGCAAGAGACACGAAGGAAATATCGTGAATTTGATGCATGCAATCTTTCTCGAACTGTGGGGTATTGACACGAAAGATTGAGTGGTAATAATAATAATAACATACCTAAGCCAAACATGCTTATCTTCTGAACGTCAATGTGACTGATTTTCGATCTCCTGATTTTTCTTAACTTGTGAAGGTCGTCTTGCTTCCCTTGGAATTCGATGAATTCCCCTAAAACATACCTGCTCCCTTTCAGTTCTAACCTGCATCGCAACATTGGGATACCTCTGTTAATCATGAGGTGACAGGCGAAATTGTTGGACGTCTTACGAAATGTGATCATATTAGGCGTCGATCTCATATCAAGAATTAGTCTATTTATGCCATGGGATTTAGGTGTAGCTTTCTCATTTTACTTTCTTGTAATTATTGACTGTAAATCTATGTAGAAGAGATGGAAATTATCCCAGCCAAATGATTAGTATCAACAGAATGATTAGACAATCACATGAAAGAATCATGTCATTTGTTCATTGGTCAAATCATCAAACCCGAGATTTATGCGGAAAGACAAGAAGCAAACAGTCTAGCATATGAAAACGAATTCATACCTGTCCGATATTGGGGCTGTGCTGAGGACAGAGTTAAACTTCTCAAATAATGAGTCGTTCATTTTGCTGATCCCAACGTGGAGAGTACCTTTGATCCATTCAGAATATGAAGCTTTCAAGTTTTTCCACTGTTCATAAGTGACAACCTCGGGTGGGAAAGAATCCGAGTCAATGGAACTGCATGAAAAAGTAGCATTGTTAAAACAAAAACAAGGAAATAATGATTAAATTAACATTTTTATCTTATAAAAATTAAAAACTTAAAAACTTGGATTATTGCTTATACAACAAATAGCATGAATGATTGGGTACCGAAATTTTGGATTTGGGCATATGATTTTAAAAGATATAGATCCTTCAGGGAGGTCAGTTACTCCTCTTTGTTCAAGATATCCTCGAAGGACGGGAACCAACTCTTTGGCTTCATCCACCTAAAAAAACAAGAGAATCAAAACCAGTGAATGATAAGAAAAGAAAAACAACACAGCACCACAAGGAAATGATGGTCAAGAACAACGATAAACATACTGGGTTAGGAAGACGCTTAGTTTTGTGGTTCTTTCCATCAGTGCAAATCCATTTACCATCCTTTTCAACAGATACAAATCCTGACAAGTTCTTTACGAGAATTATCACAGCCTCCCTGGGGAAAATCAAAACATAAAGCCATCATCACTATTGCAATTTCTCTCCCAAAAATTTCATTTGGTCTTAGCACTTTCCAAAGGAAGTTTAAATAATCATGGTCAGCATAATGTACAAGTACGACACGAAGTCACTATATCAAATAGGAATACAGATCTACTCCTTATCAATTGCTGATCAGGCGATACAAGCTACACTTGGCAACACAAACAACTCACTTCCTTCAAGCTCGAGAATAAAAAGTCGAGCAAGCATCAGTGCTTGCTTTCTAAATCAAATCATGTAGTTCACACTACATAAATGTTGCTTTCTTGTGACTGTAACAACATAACGGGGCATGGAATGGATGTATTGTTTATACATAAAAAGGGGGAAAAAGAGGGAGTATATATTACTGATTATTGAGGACCAGTAAATCAATATTTCTGCGAACAGCAGAATCAGCATCTGGAATTTGGAGCCCAACAAAAACTTTCCCCCTTCCTTGATAGATCTTCTCCATCCTACAAAATTAGGTCATCTTAATCAATCGAGACCATAGCGCATCCCCATGAAATCAAACTTGCCTTTTGGCAACGGTAAAGATGGCGTTGAAGTGTGAGGTATCTGAATCCAGGATCGTGTCGTCTTCATAGAAGAAGATCCTCACGAATAGGAACACCACAACGCAGCATATCAGCTCAAACCACATCGCTGAACTCACTGCGAACCTGCGATTCTCTCTCTACTAAAAACTCTTCGATTCGAATACGTTGATTGCTTTGGTTGGTGATGAATTATCATCAATTGTTAGCAATCTACTAAGAAATTGACGCATGTAATTTTATTAATTTTAGCTTATTTATTCTTTTTAGCGTTTAGGGGAGTGATATATTACTTTACTACCCCTACACCGGTTTTGGAAAATATTTATGTCTATCTATTTTATTAAGGTAGACTATAACTCTTCCAATTTGGCGTGTCAATTTTATTATATAATTTAGTCTTTTAATATTTAATTGATTTTATTTAAATTCTTATAAGTTATATTTAACTATGAAATTTTTAACTATAAATAAAACTATATACATATTAACTGGGCACACACATTCGAGTGTGTTTCAAATTACTAGTAATTATAATAATCAGAGATGAACACCTCAACAAATAAATGAGGTTGTGATTCATTATTAGCTTAGTCAAATAGTGCTTAAACTACGATTGCATTATACGAGGATAAACAAATGTATCCTAATGAAAAATTCAATTAGATTTGTCCTCAAATGACAAGTTTTATCTCACTTAGACTCTTATTACAGCAATTTGTGTGGACTTGACATGTTATGTGGTAGGTGTCAAACTCAAATCCCAAATCGAATAAATTGAAGAAAATTAGTCAGTATATAAGCTTGTGGGCTTAATCTTCCTATTACGAATTGGTTTTAGAAAGGAACCCCACAAGCTTAAATGTGGTTGAGCTTTGACTGCAATTGAGCCCGAAAAAATTCCTACATATGTAGATACAACAAGCCAGAAAGATTAGCCTACGATATCACCGGCGATATTCTCTTCAAACCGAACTTAATTGTAGCGCGGAAACCACGGCGCTACCAACGAATTTATGAAAGCAGAAAAAAAGATTAGAAGAGAAATTTTCGAACTTAAAAGAACGCTCGTTCGTTGGTAGCTTACAAGGTTCATCTAGGACACATGAACATGGCTATTACATATGCACACACACACACACTTGAACTTTTGCTTTGCCCTATGGTTTGTAATTTGTCAAATAACTATTTTATTTCACACAGATGACAGAAGTGAGATTCTGCTGTGATGCTGATGCTCTTTGTTCCAAAACGGATGATTTTCTTCCAACAATAAGTTACTTTCCACTGACCACTTCTCCTTTTTCTTATTATTACCACCTTCTTCTTCTTCTTCTTCGCCCGGCGATCTTCCATGAAACAGCGAGTTTGACCTCTTATTCACCTTATCCGTATTATTATGGTAATAAATTACCTCCGCCGGCGTATGGTTGAAGCTCCCAAACCCTTTAATCCCGGGAATTAATTTCCTCGCCCGCTCTCTCTCTTCGCTTAGGTAGGCAACGTCTCGCATGAGGTTTATTACTCTCTCCGCTTTGTTCCTTACACTAAGTCCCCAGTCGAACCTAAGATACACCGCAAAAAAAAAAAAAAGAAAACATTACTGTTGTTGAGATTATAAAAAAAGGGTGTGTTGTCCCACATCGGATAATTCAAGCTCTTCGAGCCAGTATATATACAAGAGGCTTTCTCCTCCTATCACCAATTGGTTTTAGGAAACACCCCTCGATTTCTAATAATGGTAATAAAAATGATGGTAAGAGCGTAATGAATTTGTATTTTTAAGGTTTTTTTTTTACCCTTTAGGGTGACGTATGAGAAGCTGATCATTTCTTGGATGGTATCTTCGACGAAACGAAATTCCTCGGCGACTCGGCGGGGCCCGTGGGTGAGGAGGTGTTCTAGAAGGACGAGGGCCTTATAACAGCCTCGCCAGTTCCATGCTTCGAACTTAGACAACCTGAGAAAAATTACTACTACATCAATATCATGCGCAAAAATATGGTCGGCATAAATAATGAAATTTCATTCGAAGTATATTTTATATTCGAACTTGTGGTGTAGAATTTGGACGACTCTTTCGTAGTCGTCGACTTCGAAGGCGGCGCGGGATATTAGCCTCAGGGAGTGAACGTCGGGCGGCGCAGTCGAGTCTCCGTTCGTTACCTCTTCCGTCAACCTTTTTTTTTTGTGCCCATTTAAAAAAAAATAATAGCACATGTAAGTAAGTAAACAAGAATTTGGAAATGAATTAAAAGCATTTTTTTGAGAAAAAAATGGAAGTAGTAGAGCAAATATACAGTTGTATTGGCGTGACGTCTGTAAGAACAAGCCTAGCTGTCTTGATCTTTTCCCTGAGGAAGAACGAAGCTTGCCTCTTCAAGTCTTGCATCAAAGAGCCCATGATCTTCAATGTCTATAAAAATAATTAGATTATCATGCGAGGATATATTTCTATATATATGTATAGGATAGATTATGGAATAATTAATGTGAAAATTAAGGAGGGAGGGGAGTCCACATGACGTTGGAACTGCAACCACTCCATTAGCTTAGTGAACTTTCAACCACTTTATAAAGTGCATTTCGATACGCAATTTAGGCTTAGATAGATTAGTCGATAATACGACTTTGACTATTAATTCTTTTATGTTGAATACTTGCATTTAATAACTATATTATCGGCCTTGTCAATGCATAGTTTCTCTCTAAGCTCATTCTAGTCATTGTCCTCAAGTACTTGTTATCTTGTGTAGTCACGATCCCATTATCCATTTAATGACGCCATTCATATCGTTGGCCACGCTTGACTTGTTCAATCTATCCTCCTAATTATTAATTTAATCTAGCATTTCTGTAGAAAGGAAAACTGTATACTTAGGCAACATCAAAGACTGCATTAATATGATTTCAGAGCATTTCCAACTCGCGGCATAAAAATACAGTCAATATTAAAGTTGCTACAATTCCAACCCATTTTTACAATAATTTTTTCCCCAACCCATTAACTCTATTTTTTACACTAAAAATCAAATTCATATTTATTACTATCATAATTGACTTATTAAAATTTATATTATAATGATTAAAAAGTCAATATATTATAATTTATTAATATTTAAAATTAAATAAATTATAACATTAGCATATTATTTGGTTATACTTTTATTAAATTAAAACGACAATATCAACAAATAAAATAAAATAATATTATTTTTCTTTTATTATTGTTATAAGAATATCAAATATTTTAAATATAATTAAAATAAGTTTTATTAAATAAATAGGAATTACAACTCTATTTTTGAGATGAAAATTATGCGTACTCTACATCTAGTTTCTCTGCTCATCAACACAATATTATTGTTAAATATAGAGTCCCATTGGAGTACAAACGTCTTCTATTTTTGTGTTTTGCACAAAAATAAAGTATCCGCTGAAGATGATCTCAGTAGTTTAAAATCACGTCATTTTATATGACCAACCATCAGAAAATGCAGCTTCTTGAATCTCAAGTGCCATACAGTGTAATAAGAGCCCACATAAGTAACAGACACTACAATTAGTAGATAATCCCAAGCTGGCCTCAGTGTAATCGGGAAAAAAAAAACGAGCTTAAAACGTTCCCTCTACGAGTTGTATGGCCGAAGTTTTCGATGTAATGATTTTGAAGCGAAAAAAGTGGCTTACTATGTCTGAATTTTCCACATGCCAGTTCTGTAGCCGACGGACATGAGAGCCATTTCCCAGAGCATATTTGGGATGCTCAGAAGGTTAACCTTCGATCCCGGGATTTCAGACCAAGTAACTGATATCTCAATCACGGGGATATGGAACAGTTCGCAAAGGTATACAAGTTCAACGTCGAAACACCACCTGGCAGATAATCGAAAGGAATGAGATATATCGAAGAATTGACGACGCAATGGTAGTTCTGGAATTCTATTACGGGTATCAGATAATACGGGAAAAAAATATGGATCGTGCGATTTACCGTTTCAAGCGTATGTTTGTGAAAAGTCTCCTTGCAGCAGCTCTTGTAAACATCTTAAAACCACACTGAAAGAGAAGGAAGACATCACAACGTATCGACATAATTATGATTCTCTCTAGCCTTTCTTTTTAACGATTAGGATTTGTTTGCAGGCGAGAGATAAATAAACAGGGCATACAAACACACCTGTGTGTCCCTGATTCCAGGACCAGCAGCCAATAGAACGACCAAGTGGAATCCTTTCATTAAGAAATTGCGATACCATTTCCTCTAAAATGAAAGACAATCCAAGCAGCAAGTAAGATATGAATGGTAAGTGTAGGGAAAAAAATGCTACTGATCGTAAGCAAAAGAACTGCAGCACTCAACGGTTGCTAAAGCCTTCTCTTCTAGATGAGCGCGTGACCCAAAGGCAGCGATAGGGATGTCTGCGATTCTTCGATCATTAGAAGAGGCCTTGGAAGCAGCTGCATGAATCTGAGGGAGTATCGGTAATAATGCAGCAAAACCCAATGATATAGAGGCGAAATTAGACGTCTCCAACAAGAATAATTGATAAAGGATAATTCTTTGTATTCCCAAGAAAACATAGTCAGTAAGCAAGTTACAAACCTGATTTTCGAGTTTCTCAAGATCATCCACTTTAGTTGCTCCATCAGCATCAAGCATTAGAAGTAGTTCGCCACGGGAGTGCAGCATACCCTGTTTAACAATGCTTCCCGAAAGCATAAGGATTCGAAGAAGGATATATATTTCTGTAGAATTATTAGCTACAATTCTGTACAGAGCAAACTCACTTTTCTTATTGCCTCTCCCTTGCCATGGTTCCGCCCGAGAAGGATCACTCTTACATTTTCTACAGTGTACCTCTTCACAAAGTCAAAGGCTACTCTTTTCGTACCATCCGAACTTCCATCATCGACAATAACCACCTATGACAAAATTGGTTTTTTTCACAGTGATACTCTGACAAAGGATATGTAATTCTAAACAATAAAGCGTGCTATGACAATGTCAGCCACAATAATGAACGAACATAATGTAGGTTTTCCAGCTTTAACCGGCAAGGCTATTTTTTTTCATTCAGAATTTACAGAGCAAAGTGACCATCTGTCATCTGTGAATTCAGGATTCAGAGATTTACCTCGTAGGTAAATGACTTATCTTTTGCCACCCTTTCTTGAAGGTAACTATAAAAAGCCAAATCAACCATTAGAATAGCCGTCAAAATAGATCTCCAGAAGAGGTAGCTAAGTTTCAGTCTGTCAATAGTCCCATTTATGTGAAGAAAGAAACAGCCCAAACTTTTAGGGTGAGTTTGGTATGCGGAATTCGGTGCGGAAAGGAAAAGAAAACGTATTATGGTACGACACGTGAGGCGTAATGTATAACGATCCGATGCGTATCATTTCATTTTCCTTTTCTTTTCCACGTCAAAATCCGTAAACCAAACGGAGCCTTAGATTTCTAAAATCCCTAACATTGTAAAACGTCCGAAGAACTGCATGATTTATCTGGAAAAATAGATAGCACTGCATAAAAGTCAGTGCAATTGCAGCGAGAGAGGAAATGACTGGAATCTTACTTTAATGCTTCATCGAGGGCTCCTGGGAGCCTATGTTCCTCATTGTAAGCTGGAATTATCAACGATATATACTTCTCCGCTGGATCACTTATATGAGGACAAATAACCTGAAACAAGTGCAGTGATGTTAAGTACCTCAAATCTTACCATCTTTCGATGAATTAAAATGGTCGACAAAATATAACACATGCATTTAGCTTCGGAGATTCAAATATGCAATCTGAAACATCCCGATTTTTGCCCGTTTCAGATTATGAATTTTGAACACGAAATAGGGTGGAATTCACCCAAAAATCACAAAATCCTCATAAAAACCTGAATCTCAAAAACTTATAACGAACTTAACAGCAGAACAAAGTGTCGTACGGCAAACAAACAAAGATCCTAGATCATAACCAAAAAATGAATCAGAAGAAAAAAAAATCAAAGAAGATACCTCCTTCAATGAATTAGGATCCTCAAGTATAGGAGGAGCATCAACGTGACACCTAAAATAAGAAGATCAAGAACAGAAAAACACTTCGTATTACTTCCAACGAAACAGCTAAACGAAATAAGATCTTCAGCTGATTGAGGCACAGCCAGATTAAGATCGTACAAGTGATTGTCCCTCCTTCTGAACGCTGCAATAAGAACGACAGCTAAAAGCAGCAACGCGAAAACTGAAGCGAAGATCCACAGAAATTCAAACAATGCCCATATGAATCCCATTACTCCAGAGGATCATACAAGACTAAAATCAGGGTTTTTGGGCAATCGATTGAACTCCCTCTGCAGCTGCCAGAAGCTGAAAACTTTAAACTTCGCCTACATTTAACAAAAAAACTCCTAAATTTTTCATACGATTGAGTAATTGAAGTCTCTGATATGACGTCAGCAACGCCTAACCTAACTGAACTGCCTAAGGATGGATTAGATCTCGCAATTTGCAGCTTTTCAGCTGATTAAATGAATATTAATTTAGATTATTGACAAATCGAAAGCTTTACACGTGTAAATTGGCAAGTTATCACTAGAAAATTATTAACAGTTTAGTATATCAATAATATATTATCAGCTTTACCTTCTTGTGTAAAAATAAAACAAAAAAGCATTGAAATGTATATTATATATAAGGGATAATTGCAAATTCGGTCCCTCAGTTATAGGCCTACATCAGTTTTAGTCCCTCGAAAACACACGTCATCAATATATGTCCCTCAGTTTTTAACCGTTAATCAACTTCAGTCCTTTCCGTCAAGTTTGACCGGGTTGACCGTCAAAACTAACGGAATTGATCGTTAGTGTCGTTAAATATCTAAAAAAAGAAAGAAAATTGCTTAAATACTAAAAAACGAAAATAAAATTTAAAAAATATAATAAAAGTAAAAATGAAAAAAAGAGACTAAAATTTAAAAATGGAAACTACAATTAAAATAAAAATAAAATAAGAAATAAAATTTAAATTTTAAAAAATTAATAATATTATTATAATAAAAGAAACTAAAATTCTGAAAATAGAGATATATTTACAATAAAAAAGAAATCAAAAGTAAAATTAAAAAATTTCATTAAAATAAATAAATTAATTTAGAAAAACCTGAAATATAATTAAAATAAAAACAAAATGAAGAAAAGAGACTAAAATTTAAAAATTGAAAATATAATTAAAATAAAAATAAAATAAGAAATATGATATTAAAAAGGAAGAAATGTTGGAGGAGGAACCATTGAGTTCTCCCAAAAAGGAAGCAGGGGATCAGGACCACGCCCAACAAAGGTGCGGTTATCACTCCGGAGAGGAGATGACCGTTGAAAAAAATTCGCATAGCGAATATTGATTGTGAAAGAAGCTGATCTTTAGTTTTTTTTAAAATTTAAATTTATTTTTCATTTTGTTTTTATTTTAATTATATTTTTGGTTTCTCTAAATTAATTTTTTATTTTGATTAAAATTTAATTTTTATTTTTGATTTCTTTGTTATATATCTCTATTTTTCAGAATTTTTATTTTCTTTTTTTAATTATATTTTTAATTTTTTAAATTTATATTTTGTTCTTTATTTTATTTTTATTTTAATTGTATTTTTTATTTTTAAATTTTAGTCTATTTTTTCATTTTTATTGTTATTATATATATTTGAAATTTTATTTTCGTTTTTAATATATAAGCAATTTTCTTTTTTCTTTTTTATATTTAACGTCACTAACGGTCAATTCCGTTAGTTTTGACGGTCAATTCGGTCAAACTTGACGGAAAGAACTGAAGTTGATTAACAGTCAAAAACTAAGGGACATATATTGATGACGTGTGTTTTCGAGGGACTAAAACTGATGTAGGCCTATAACTGAAGGACCAAATTTGCAGTTATCCCTTATATATAATATTGATTCATCTCTCTCGTCTTCCCTTAGAACCTTCGATTAGAGTCTATTTTCTTTTTTGAGCTTTCGTTAATTTGATTGATGGCTTCGCCTTCTCAAGCTAGTTTACTCCTCCAGAAGCAGCTCAAAGGTTTCTGTTATCGATTGTTTGTTGATGTTTCTGTAGGCAAATGAATTTTTTTTTTGTGGGGTTTTTCTTGTTGAAAATTGAAATTATGAAAAAATGTTTGATGATCTAATGGTTTTGTGTTCAGATCTGTGCAAAAAGCCAGTGGATGGTTTCTCGGCGGGTTTATTGGATGAGAGCAACTTGTTTGAATGGAGCGTTACCATTATAGGACCTCCTGATACCCTTTAGTGAGTGTTTGCATTTTTAATTCTTGCAGAGCTGATAATTATCTTGTTTGCAAGTTTTTTAGCTTCCTAGTAACTCAGTAGATTTGTTTGTATAGTTTTGGATTACTAGTTATTTGGTTTTCTGTTGCTGCTTGTTGATGATAAGGCTTTGTTGATCAGTCTGGTAACTATCTTGATTGAGTATGTTTCTTTGAGATCTTGTTTAATTTGGACAAGTTCAGCTGTTTGAATTTCATCTTTTGGTGCAGATTTTGTACTTTTTCCTAGTCGTACTGTCAATTTGAGACCATAAAAGTTTGAGATCATGTGGAACTGGTTTAATTGTTTAATAGGAAACTCGGTGAGGTGTAGCCGTATTTTATTGGCGCTTGTCATAATCTGAGGACATGAAAAAATTGAGGCTGCAAGAATTTGGAATCTGATTTCATAACCAGATTCATAATACTGTTATAGGTGTAAAGTCATTTGATATATGGAGTTATTCTAAGCTTAAATCTTTTTGCTTATTTTCTGTTGAGTCAGATATCCTTCAACTGTTTGATTTGATGTTCATAAACATAATGTCTAATTTCGGTTCTAATTTACTTGTTTAAAACATAAAATGCAGCGAAGGGGGGTTTTTCAATGCTATAATGTCCTTCCCGCAAAACTACCCAAACAGTCCTCCGACAGTCAAATTTACTTCAGAAATGTGGCATCCTAACGGTTTGCACACTTACTGCCATAATGTGAATGTTAATTGTGCTTTCTTGTTAGTTAATCTCAAACTTTCTTACGCTGTGCAGTTTATAAAGATGGAAAGGTTTGCATTTCGATTCTTCATCCACCTGGCGATGATCCAAATGGGTACGAACTTGCTAGTGAGCGCTGGTCACCCGTCCACACGGTAAGCTGAATCTTTGTCAATTTAGTCCCCGAACACCTTAGCTGAGACTTATATGACAACTTTTCAATGGTGTTTTGGCATGAAACATCCTATTAGGGGTGGTTCGGTACGGTATACCGTACCAAAACTGTGATACCGTATACCGTACCGAAATTTCGGTATCGAAAAAAATCATACCAATACCATACCAAAATTTCGGTATACCTTAAATTTCGATACGGTATCATACCGAAATTTCGGTATGGTATCGGTATCATACCTTCTATACCATTCACACGAAGGGTTTACCATGCGTGTCTCGTAACTCGTTAATTTGTTGTTTTCGAATTTTTAGTCAATTCAAACTCCTTAGGCCCCAACAAGATGGATTATTAATACCAAAATTTTCAAAATAAAATGATTTTTAATTCATAAAATAACTTTAATATATTTTAATCAATCTCCTTAGAGACATAGAACTTCGCATAACCACAAAGTTGGGTATGATTAATAATTTATGGGCTAAATAAATTTATTAAGATCCTTATAATATTTTTATCTATTTTATATTTTTTGAAATAATATAATATATCTACGTGTGTATATTATTATTTTTTTTTGTATTTCGGTATTTCGGTATAATCGGTATACCTAATTTTTAAAATTTTCATACCTTTACCGTACCGAAAATTTTCGGTACGGTATCATACCTTACCAAAAACTTCGGTATACCAAAATTTTCGATATTTTCGGTACGTTACGGTACGATAAGGACGGTATATCGGTATTTCGGTATATTTCCCCAGCCCTACATCCTATCACGTTTGGTGTGGCTGCTACATGCATGTTCTTGATGAAATTTGTAATGTAACATATGCTATGAACTGGGATTTTATTTTCAGGTGGAGAGTATAGTGCTAAGCATAATATCAATGCTTTCGAGCCCTAATGATGAATCCCCTGCTAATGTCGAAGCTGCTGTAAGTTGAAATGCTTTTTTTTCTCCAGTATTTCATTTACTTGCTCTTCAGCGTAGTTACTTTCATGTTACTTGTAGAAAAATGGGAACTTGTTACAAACTAAGTATTAACAGCAGACGTATTGATCCATTTCATCGCAATTCACTGTCTCATCTGCAGAAGGAATGGAGAGAACACAGAGACGAATTCAAGAAAAAAGTCAGCCGTTGTGTAAGACGCTCGCAAGAGATGATGTAAAACATAGTCCAACAAGTGTTTGTAGTCCCCCTCTTCAAACCCCTTTCCTTCTCTTTTGTGCCTCAGCTCTCTCATTTGATTTGGTTTCGAACTTGTCCAAGAAATAGGCATTTTTATTACCAGCTTTATTGATTGATGTAATGCCTTGGACAACTTAAAAATACATTACAAGATTGATTCAATCTGATCAATGGCATGTGAAACCCTTGTCAATCAATATCTTTTGTCTTACAACCATTGAACAGAAGCACCCGAAATTTTAAACCGCTTCCGTCTTCATAGACTCGTTCAACTCTTTGAACTCTTTACGTTTAGCTTTCCCCGCCTGCCCTTCATTAACGACGTAATTCTTCTCACTCTCGGGAGAATTCGTATTATGGCTCGGCCTCTTACTATTAGAGTTTCCCAGCGATTCACCGCAGCTTAGCCAGCTCGAAAAGCTCGCCGTGGCCTTATTTCGATTTTCGTTAGGTTTCGCATTCTCTTTGTTCGATTCAACCCGAGAATCAGGGATCAATTTTAGAGGACTGACTACCTCGTTTTCTACATGTTCCCTTGATTCGGTCTGAAAATGCTTCCGAGAATCTATAGACAGAGAAAACAATGATGATTCAGCTGACTCCATGGATTTCGTCTTTTGATCTTCGAGAACGTTAGGATAATCCTCGACGGTTCTTTCTTGTAGTAACTTCTCGGGATTGGTATTTTTCGCTGGGTTGATTTCATTACCATCTATTTCGTCTTGATTCTTCGCTTGGGTTTTTGTTTTCTCGTCTGTCGACTGAATCTCAGCATTGCCACCATCTTCGCAAGCTTTAGCGAGGTTTTTCTTGGGGGAGGTATCAATCTTCTCTTCTAGCTTTTTTCTGTTTAGTTTCGATTGAGCGAAATTAAGAAGAGAAGACGGGAAAGTAAAACAGAGCATTCCAATGGAAAGAAGATTTACGTAGCTTCGAAGGCTTGATAAGGGAAAGGCTACTTACTTACCCAGATAGCGAAACGCTGTTCTCTTTCGAGGGCTCGACGACCTCTTTTTCTTCTTCGTTGATGCATAATAATTGCTGAGAAACAGAAACATTCAGCTTACAGTCAACAGTTCAGTAACATTATGTCTCATTAGAGTTCAACAATCACTCAAAGATTCCAATATGCTCTATATTCAATTACCTTGTGCTGGTTTTGCAGCAGTTTCTGGGCTGACTCTTTACTGCCAAAACATCCTTTGAAGCATCTCATCTTTTGACCCTCTTGTAAGATCTTTCGTTTACTCTAAAAATTAGTTTGATATTTGTTGCTTTTAAAGAGAAGATGCAGCAACTGAACTAGTGAGGGGAATAAAGAACTCTGTCTTGTCTGTAGAAGACACGTTTGAAAGAAATATGACCGTTAAGGTTCGGAGTTTATTTATTGCCATTGTACTAAATATATGGGCTTGCCCAAACTCTTTTGAAGTTTATCTGGACAAAAGTTGTTTCAGAAAAGGCTAGATTTTAACCCAAGGAAATTTAAAACCTTACCTTCAACAAAAGTAGTTCAATGTTACCACACACAAAGGCTACACGTCTGCAAATACAACACTATTACCACGACAAGACAAAGAAAGCTCTGCTATGGCAGCACTCTATCTTTACTGAAGATATAAATGTGCCTAAGAGGGGGGGTGAATTAGGCCTATAGAAATTTTTGCTTCTTTTCTCTCGTACTAAGTGTGGTGACTTAGATATGCCTAATGATGTTTGTGCCGAGTGCCTGATATATCCTAGTAACGTCGGATGTGCGTCGGGTCTGTCTCACAGCGATAAAGAAATGACTGAAAAGTAAATGTGAGACAGGATTTTTATAGAGGTTATATCCCCAACTGGGGTTTACTCCTCTCCTTGGGATTTGCTTCCCAAGAGTTTAACCAATCACTATAATGCACCGTAGCTGGATACAAAACTGATTGGTTAGCCCAATACACAACCGAAACAAGTCGAACACTAGCAACTACTAGGTTACCACACGCCGAGTTTCGTTCCTCGGAATCTCCTTGATCCCGACAGACACAGCTCGCTACCGAAGGGCCCCCGGACTTGTCCTTCCCTTCACGTGTGCGTAAACGTCGACCTTGCCTCCTTGGTATTGCTCACGTCCGAAGACAACACGTCCGAAGACAGAATGTATGGCAGGGGATGATGGAATATCGGATAAATCACTCGCTCAGTGATGGATATGCAGATTAACGCTCAGTAAGGCAGAAAGCTATCACAAGTGGAAGGCTCAGGAATCTCTCAGTAACTGTTTCTGCTCAAGACGCTTATATTCGTAGGTTCGCAAATTCTTCGTACTTCGATAATCTGAAGTGTGGCTCATATATAACCCTCTTCAATCAACACTTCACATGGAAAATCATATCATACAATAATCACCAAATCAAGCATAGTTTCCATGCAACTTTCGAGTCAATCATACCATATAAATCATGATTTTTAACAAATCATCACAACGGTCATATAGCATATTAAAGCATGATTATTTTCCATATAAGAGCTTATTTAAGCATGAATATATTCCACATAAAGACTCAATTTCGTTCTCATGCATATTTAATGACTTCGCATATATTTACCATATCAGAACTTTCCATAAGTGATTCCCTGCTATCTGTTTCTGGTATGAATCAATCAAGACTAACTTTCCAAACATAGCACATGAGATATAATCACATAAGCACGTTTTCCATGTACAGCTCATAGCATTTAATCAATATATTTACCATGTTTAGCACACAAATCAGATCAGAGCATATTTAATTCGATTTATCATATCATGGCAGAACTTTCCTTGTTTCAGAGATCACATCCGTTTTACAGCATATACCATATAATAGCACCTTATCCATAAGGTTAATCAAATCGAATCTTTCCTAATTATAATATTCTAATCAGCATAAGGAAAGATATCAATTCAATATATCGCATTTAATTCAGTGCAAAGCAAGCAAGGATCATACATATGATTTTCGTCCAGGAATAAACTAGTATCAACGGATATATCACTTTCCTTATATAAACAGCATATTTTCCATATATAGCTCAGTAGGATATCTCATGCATTATTTCCATATATAGCACAGTACGATATATCCTATCTCATGGACTGTCTATAACATGCGATCACCTAGTTCCATCAAATCATCACAGAATCACACGCAATTCAAATATTCAACACTTAATCGATTTTATAGCTCATAAACAATGCATGGTTGAATATTAACATGAACTTAGACATTTTATTTGTCCCAAATCGAATTGCTTATTTTATAGACCTAATGTCATTACAATTACATCGTTCATCAAAACTCTCTAACATATACGGACCAAAAAGGTCAACATTCTCCCCCTTTTTGATGATGACATGTAATTGATGCAGCACGGAAGCAAGTAAGCATATTCGATAATGCAAGTCCTAACGCATATGTCTAAGTGTTCCGTAATCACAAAGCAGAGCATATGATATTTCCTAATCGCATATGATACATATTTGCTCCCCCTGCCTAAGTGCAGTTATCTATATGACATGCAAAGATATATCATGAATGAATTTGCTCCCGCTGTCTAAGTGCAGATATCTCATGTCATACTTAACGATATATCGTGGATGCAAAATTTTAAGTTACCCGTAAGTGTGCTCCCCCTGCCTAAGTGCGCAATTTCCAAACATGATTCAAGCAGCAGATAATCATCGCAGCAGGCACTTATCACTTATCAAGAAATCTCACAAACATTAATTAGCGCAGATAAGTATCAAAGCATCACTGTAACAGAGCATAAGATCACGCATCGCAGTATAAAGGCATCACAGATATATCAAAAGTGCAGCTATTCCATTCGTGAGTGCACATATTCCATATCACATATGCAGATATTCCATGTAAGGCGTTTAAGCACCAGAGCAACCATATTATTGATGTTCAGAAATTCTACCAAGCTACATCGGTTTGCTCCCCCTGTCTATATGAGGTTATTCCAAATGTCCACAGCATAAATTCAAATTTCCACTTAGAGCATAGATAGAAATCATATAGGCAAAAGTCAGAATTCACATACCATTATAAAGTGCAGCTATTTTTCATGCAAATTCAGTCAGCACACACAAGCACTAAGATATATCGTAGGCGCATAAAAGGAATATCGCACACAAATCATGTCGAATATCAAGGAATATCATAGACCCCTTATATCATTAATTACTCAGATTTCTCCCCCTTCAGCATCAAAAAGGGATATACTAAGGCTTTAAGGCTGAAAACTTAGCGTAAAATAACTTAGAAGAATGAGAAGGAAGGAAGGAATAACTTATCAGAACACGTTCTCAAGGCTGGAATCACATTAGATCTGGCAGATATAACAGACTTGTTCAGCTCCCTGTGATCTGATCAGAACTCTTAAAAGCTGGAGTACGTGAAGTTCGAATAGGTATGGAAGGAAGAAGTATCGAGTGATCTCATTTAAAAAAAATGGGCAATTATCCAAGAGATATAGTTTTCCAAAGATGAGATAGGATAGAATTAAGAAGATATGATTTTCAAACCGAATTTTGGATCTCCAAAAAGAAAGTGAAAACTGTCAATCAGTGCGCCAGGGATCTCAGAGTGAATGGACGGGATCTCATAAATAAGGAAAAGATTTATTAGGGCTGAATAAGAAGAACCCAAAACTTAGCGGCTAAAAAGAGATCTACGAATGTCTTCCTAAAATAGTTAATCATATTCTAAGAATAGATCCAGAAAATTCGACATTCCTAAAAATAATCTAGATAATTGAAGAATTGTTTCGGAATGGGATAACTACGAATTTCTTCCTAAAATATGAAGATCACATTTGAGGAAAATATCTATAAGATCCACGGAATTATTCCAAGGGCTGAATGGGCATCTTAAGATATGATAACTACGAATCTCTATCTAAAATAGGATAACCTAGAGTAAATGAGAGAATTAGGCAGGTTTACTAACCTTATTTAGCTCGATGATTCCCAATCGATAACGGATGTCGCAGAATCTTGCTTCTATTAGGGGTTTAGTGAAGATATCAGCGAGCTGATCATTTGTTCCTACGAATTCCACACTGATATTCCCCTTCTGAACATGGTCTCGTATAAAATGATGTTTAACCTCAATATGCTTAGTACGAGAATGATGCACGGGATTCTTAGTAATACTAATGGCACTAGTGCTATCACACAGAATATGAATTTTGTCATAACTTAACCCGAAATCACTAAGGGTTTGTTTCATCCAAAGAACTTGTTGACAACAATTTCCTAAGGCCATATATTCAGCTTCGGTTGTGGAGAGGGCGACAGCATTTTGCTTTCTACTAGACCAAGTTACCAAGGAATTCCCAAGTAATTGGCAAGTTCCACTGGTACTTTTCCTATCTTCCCTACAGCCGGCATAGTCGGCGTCGGAATATCCCATTAATGGGAAGTCATCCGTATAAGAATACCACAGACCAAAATCGACAGTACCCTTGATATATCTAAGTATCCGCTTGACTGCGGTCAAGTGAGATTCCCTAGGGTCAGACTGATATCTCGAACACATACCAACAGCAAACATGATATCAGGGCGACTAGCAGTTAAGTAAAGAAGGCTTCCGATCATACCTCGATATTGTGTTTGATCAACCGATGTACCTGATTCATCAATGTCTATTTTGGTGGTCTGATGCATAGGGGTGGAAATCGCTTTGGAATCACTCATCCCGAATTTAGTCAGCAATTCCCTGCTGTATTTCGTCTGGGATACGAAGGTTCCATTGTCAAGCTGCTTTATTTGCAACCCGAGGAAGTAGTTCAGCTCACCCATTAAGCTCATCTCAAATTCCTTCTGCATAGACTTAGAAAATTCCTCGCAGAGAAGGATATTAGTACTTCCAAATATGATATCATCAACGTAAATTTGGACCAGTATCATGTGATCACCTTCATACTTAATAAACAGCGTGTTATCAATAGTTCCAGTCGAAAATCCTATGTCAATTAGAAACTTACTTAGCCTTTCATACCATGCCCTAGGAGCCTGCTTTAAACCATATAATGCTTTATTTAATTTGAAAACATGATTTGGAAAATCTTCCCTAGCAAAGCCCGGTGGTTGTTCTACATAAACCTCCTCATTTATAAAACCATTTAAAAATGCACTTTTTACGTCCATTTGAAAAAGTTTAAAACGTTTAAAACATGCATATGCAAGTAAGACACGTATAGACTCTAGTCTAGCTACCGGTGCAAAGGTTTCATCGAAATCAATACCTTCCTCCTGGGAATAACCTTTTGCAACTAACCTCGCTTTGTTTCTTGTGACATTACCGTGTTCGTCGAGTTTGTTGCGGAAGACCCATTTGGTTCCTATGATGGATTTATCGTCTGGTCTTTTTACGAGTGTCCACACTTCGCTCTTTTCGAACTGAGATAATTCATCTTCCATGGCTGAGACCCATGATATATCATCTAGAGCTTCATGGACTGTCTTTGGTTCCATCATTGAGAGCAGTACATCATGAGATTCCTCCGTATCTTGATTTTGTACACTTGCTCGAGTTTTGATTCCAGATCTGATATTTCCTATCACTTGATCTGTTGGATGACTGGAAGCATGTTTCCATTTTCTAGGTTGCGGCTCTCCAGCTTCTGGTTCCACTGTTTCAGCATTTTCATCTTTAGGAATATCTTCCTCACTGTCTTTAATATCCTGCAATTCTGCACAAGGCAAATCTATACCTTCCTCATCAGTAGCATCTGCGTTAGGCATCTCATCAAAAGTAACATGTATGGATTCCTGAACAGTCAGTTTTCTTTTATTGTAAACACGATATGCCTTAGACGTAAGACTGTAACCAAGGAATATCCCTTCATCAACCTTAGAGTCAAATTTTCCTCTCTTATCTCTATCGTTCAAGATAAAACATTTGCATCCGAATACATGAAAGTAACCTATATTTGGAGTTCTATCATGCCAAATTTCATAAGAAGTCTTCTTTAATATCGGCCTAAGGAAGATACGGTTAGACACGTAACAGGCTGTACTAACGGCTTCCGCCCAGAACTGTTTAGGAATATCATACTCATGTAACATAGATCTAGCCATTTCCTGTAATACCCTGTTTTTACGTTCAACAACACCGTTCTGTTGGGGGGTTATAGGAGCAGAGAAATTATGACTATATCCATACTGATCACAGAATGATGCAAACGATTTACTATCAAATTCCAGACCGTTATCACTTCGTATCCTACATAAGTTCGTATCTTTTTCATTTTCAAGTCTCTTTACTAGCGATGCAAAGTTATCTAATGCCTCACTCTTATGTGCAAGGAATATTACCCAAGTATACCTGGAGTAATCATCAACGATGACAAAGGCATATCTTTTACCTCGCAGAGACATCGTCTGAACCGGACCAAAAAGGTCGAGATGCAGCAGTTCCAGAGGTCTGGATGTAGATATCACATTCTTTGCTTTGAACGATGTCTTGGTCTGCTTGCCCATTTGGCACGCCTTGCATGTTTTGTCCTTGACGAGCTTTATGTCGGGAATACCTCGTACCAGTGCATTACTCGTCAGGTGAGACAGTAGTTCCATATTGGCATGTCCTAAGCGTCTGTGCCATAACCAGGTGTTATCCTGTGTCACTGCTAAACACTTGACATTCTGGTCAGTAATATCATCCAGAGTAATACAGTAAATATTTCTATCCCTAGATGCACTAAACAATACCTTATTTTCATTTCTAACAACGCATTTATCATTTTCAAACGTGACCGTATGACCTTTGTCACATAGTTGACTAATACTAATGAGATTATGTTCTAGATTCTTAACTAACCATACGTCATCTATAGTAGTATGTAAAGTGTTACCGACAGTTCCAACTCCTATAACCTTAGCTTTTGTGTTGTCGGCGTAGGAGACATATCCTCCATCATACGCTTTCACCGACACAAACTTACTGATATCACCTGTCATATGGTGGGAACACCCACTGTCGAGGTACCACTTGTTCTTCCTACTGGATTTTCTTCTTTGTACCTGCATGAATCAGTTCTTTTCTGAGGTGCCCAATTTTGATTGGGTCCTAAATGGTTAGCAGCAAAGTAATTCCTGTTAACACGTGGTATATCATGTATCACAGGCAGTGATCTCTCAGTCACATGCTGGCCAGAGTTAGAAACTTCAGGAACTTCCTTAGGTCTCCAGACATATCTAGATTTATCAGCTTTCTTCAAGAAACAGTGGTTAGCATAATGACCAAGACGACCACATGAAAAACATTTAGGTTTCCTAACGTTTTGTGGAGGTGCAGCATGTTCATGTGTTGTGGAATATCCTAATCCTGTTTTCCCGATTTGTGCGGGAATACTAAGTAACATATCAAGATTTTGTTGTCCTTCAAGAAATCTAACATTGGTACGAGATTTTTCTTCTAAGAAATCCTTAAGAGCGGACATGTCTCTAGATATATTCTTTTGCTCCCTAGTTTTCTCGCAATTACACAATCCTTTTTCTTTCCTAAGAGTTTCTAGCTCGGTTCTCAGGCGCTCATTTTCTAGATCCGTTTGATGCTTCTCTCTAGCTACTTCATCTCGTTGCCTAATTAGACCCTTCACTTGTGAGTTAAGTGACTTAATCCTTCTTTCTGCATTTTGAATTATTTCAAACATCTCTTCTTTTTCATCTACTTCAAGGGCTGAGGAAGCGTTATCATGAGATTCATCTTGCCTAGCGTATAATTCATTTAGAAATAATATTTTCTTAATAGTGGATGAATCCGATACCTGATCATCATCCGCGGCCATGTAGGCGAGATCTTCCTCCTCTTCGCTCCCGGCCTCTTCCCGGTTTGTGACCATGGCCTTCTGATTCTTTATCTTTCTGTCACCATTTTCCATCGGGCAGTTTGAGGCAAAGTGGCCTGGCATGTTGCACTTGAAGCATTTCTGTACATTGTTGCGGGATGACGATATTCCCTTGTTCCTAGGCTGGAACTTGGAGTTTCCCTTGAATTTTCTTCTTAGCCGAAATTTATCGAATTTCCTGGTTAGCATGGCGATCTGTTCCATCAGGTCTTCCTCAGTTTCTTCTTCTTCGCCCTCAGAATCGTTGTCTTGTTCAGTGTTGAAGGCGATGTTTGGTTGATTTCGGACCGGTGGTTTTTCCTTGATGGAAATTTGAGTCATCTCGTAGGTGGTCAGAGATCCGATCAGTTCTGACACTGAAAGTTCGTCCAAGTCCTTTGCTTCGTAGATGGCGGTCACTTTGGGATTCCATTCTCTAGGAAGAGATCTCAGGATTTTTCGCACCTTCTCACCGTCTTCTATTTTCTTTCCCAACGAGAACATTTGATTAATGATGTTCATGAATCTGGCATACATGTGGCTTATGGTCTCGTTGTCCTCCATCTTGAACAGCTCGTATTGGTGAGTCAAGAGGGCTATCCTTTCTTGCACAACTCGAGTGGTTCCTTCATGTGTGACTTGAAGCATGTCCCACATATTTTTGGCAGATTCGCATGAGCTCACACGATTGTACTCTTCTCTTGTGAGTGCGCAAGCTATCATGTTCTTAGCTTTGGCATTTAGAGAGATTCCTCGCTTGTCTGTTATATTGTAATCAGGGCCTTTCTTTGGAGTTCCATCTTCGTTTTTGGGAATGTAAGGTCCTGTTGCGATGATATCCCACAGGTCGTAGTCTGTAGCGATCAGGAATTCCTTCATGCGATTTTTCCATATGGCGTAGTTTGTCCCGTCGAAGAGTGGTGGCCTGGAATGGGATTGTCCCTCTGCAAAAACATCAAAACTCGAAGAAGCCATTAGATCTTTAAGTCAGGCTTGTTAGGCCCGTCGTTTGAGTAACCCGCTCTGATACCAAATGAAGATATAAATGTGCCTAAGAGGGGGGGTGAATTAGGCCTATAGAAATTTTTGCTTCTTTTCTCTCGTACTAAGTGTGGTGACTTAGATATGCCTAATGATGTTTGTGCCGAGTGCCTGATATATCCTAGTAACGTCGGATGTGCGTCGGGTCTGTCTCACAGCGATAAAGAAATGACTGAAAAGTAAATGTGAGACAGGATTTTTATAGAGGTTATATCCCCAACTGGGGTTTACTCCTCTCCTTGGGATTTGCTTCCCAAGAGTTTAACCAATCACTATAATGCACCGTAGCTGGATACAAAACTGATTGGTTAGCCCAATACACAACCGAAACAAGTCGAACACTAGCAACTACTAGGTTACCACACGCCGAGTTTCGTTCCTCGGAATCTCCTTGATCCCGACAGACACAGCTCGCTACCGAAGGGCCCCCGGACTTGTCCTTCCCTTCACGTGTGCGTAAACGTCGACCTTGCCTCCTTGGTATTGCTCACGTCCGAAGACAACACGTCCGAAGACAGAATGTATGGCAGGGGATGATGGAATATCGGATAAATCACTCGCTCAGTGATGGATATGCAGATTAACGCTCAGTAAGGCAGAAAGCTATCACAAGTGGAAGGCTCAGGAATCTCTCAGTAACTGTTTCTGCTCAAGACGCTTATATTCGTAGGTTCGCAAATTCTTCGTACTTCGATAATCTGAAGTGTGGCTCATATATAACCCTCTTCAATCAACACTTCACATGGAAAATCATATCATACAATAATCACCAAATCAAGCATAGTTTCCATGCAACTTTCGAGTCAATCATACCATATAAATCATGATTTTTAACAAATCATCACAACGGTCATATAGCATATTAAAGCATGATTATTTCCATATAAGAGCTTATTTAAGCATGAATATATTCCACATAAAGACTCAATTTCGTTCTCATGCATATTTAATGACTTCGCATATATTTACCATATCAGAACTTTCCATAAGTGATTCCCTGCTATCTGTTTCTGGTATGAATCAATCAAGACTAACTTTCCAAACATAGCACATGAGATATAATCACATAAGCACGTTTTCCATGTACAGCTCATAGCATTTAATCAATATATTTACCATGTTTAGCACACAAATCAGATCAGAGCATATTTAATTCGATTTATCATATCATGGCAGAACTTTCCTTGTTTCAGAGATCACATCCGTTTTACAGCATATACCATATAATAGCACCTTATCCATAAGGTTAATCAAATCGAATCTTTCCTAATTATAATATTCTAATCAGCATAAGGAAAGATATCAATTCAATATATCGCATTTAATTCAGTGCAAAGCAAGCAAGGATCATACATATGATTTTCGTCCAGGAATAAACTAGTATCAACGGATATATCACTTTCCTTATATAAACAGCATATTTTCCATATATAGCTCAGTAGGATATCTCATGCATTATTTCCATATATAGCACAGTACGATATATCCTATCTCATGGACTGTCTATAACATGCGATCACCTAGTTCCATCAAATCATCACAGAATCACACGCAATTCAAATATTCAACACTTAATCGATTTTATAGCTCATAAACAATGCATGGTTGAATATTAACATGAACTTAGACATTTTATTTGTCCCAAATCGAATTGCTTATTTTATAGACCTAATGTCATTACAATTACATCGTTCATCAAAACTCTCTAACATATACGGACCAAAAAGGTCAACATTTACAGTTTACAATCTTACTCTCCAAACTTTTGGAAGAGAAAAACACAGATAAACAGCTTATTACCAAGCATCACCATAAGTCGAAACAGATACAACACGGAAAAAAAAAAAAGCAAAAAAAAAGTCCGACCACAAAAGATGTACCAAAGGATAAATGAGGCTTGCAAGTCAAAACAGAATGAATGATGGAAATATTTTCTTACAGATGACCAGAAAAGAAAAGCAATACGAGCACTATTGGTGGTGGTGAACGAATACTATCGATTGCTAGTTTGTGACAAGTTCACATTGTAGAGCTCACATCAAAGCCTCTGATAATTGCCATATTCGCTTGTTCTGAGTGTCTGACTATGTACCTAAGGCCAGAATTTCACCACACTGCCTTTCTAACTTACCATCACTGTCGAACGGTTGAATACGTTTCAAAGCTTTAGCCCAACCTCATAAAACACTGTTTTGTTTGCTTTGTACACATGGTTGATACATACAACAATTTCGCAAATGAAAGCCTGCATGTTGCAAAAAATAACTTGAATTTATCAGTTTACACTTTGACATATAACTTCCTATCGATAAGAGGGACTAGGGAGCATCTCATCTTGGCACTTAAACATATATCAGAAGCCACGTCTCCAAAGGTATAAATTTTGGCATTAACTGACTGAATAATTCAATGTCAAGTATGCACCCTCTTTCCAAAGGAAAGTCTTCTTTTAGATAATAGATGTAAAAAGTTAAATTCAAACAAAATAGAGCTCTCACCTCACCGAGCAATGCTCAGAAAGGAGCCTCGAGAGATTCATCCCATACATCCGCACTTCCGTTCGAGGCATCTTCTGCATCATCCTCCATTGAAAGCCTAATATATTCTCTATGGGCAAAGCGGTCCCACTCAGTCAAATTTGGGTTCTCCCGCTCCTGTAAAGGTATTGCAAGAAAAGTAATGGTGCACAGAAAATATCGTTGAGAAGCATGTAAACACTGTCTATGCCAATTGAAAAATTATTAAACAACCTCAACTTACTTGGCGAATCATGAACGGATCACGAGTCTCAAAGGCCATGAATTTGTTAAGGTTAAAAAGGATGTTAAAGAAATTGCCCGAGAGTTTGCTTCCTTTTAGATCTTCTAGGGTAAAGTAACCCTCATCCTGCAAATGAGATAGATTGAGTGTCAATGAGATGTAATGGTATACACCTTCAATATTTATGAGTGTCAATAAAATGTGATGGATACACCTTCAATGTTTTAGTGCCAGTACATGGTAAAGCTAACTACATAACGATAAGCATTTGAGAAGAGGAATAAGTATAGCTCTACTTTGTAGTTCAGGCCCATGGAGAAAAAAGGACTACATAAATGACATATTAGTAAAATTTTCCGACAAATGTAATCTAGATATTCACCTTCGGGCTAATCATGTCGACTATCTGGCATAAAATATCTTCAAAAAGTACAGGCTCTTGGGCCATGCATTCCATTCTGTGCAATTGCTCCTCATAGAAGAATTGCATTTCATTCCTTGTGATAACACCATTCCCATCAAGATCTATGCACTGGAACCTGCGTGGAGGGGAATTCAGAATTAAGAAAGCCTTGCAAAATTCGAAATGACATATAATGATATAATGGCTTATTTTATAAGATAACAAATAAATCCACACATACCAGTACTCAAGACTAGGTTCCGATGATTTATCCTCCTCTGCTAATATGAAATAGACAAAATCTTCATATCCCATCTTTCCTTCAACCTTACACGTAAATTTTCTGGAAACCTTACAAATTCAAATACATAATACTTAGAATAAGTGATAACGGAATTGGAAATGATATCTCAAATGCTTCTCAAAAGTCTTCAATGTGGCATCAAACGCAAACCTGAGAAAATATTCTGTCCACAATCCTGTATGTTAGGGCATGGTTACCGTATCTGACGAGGTTTTCTTTGTCAATTAGGAAATCGTGATCGGTATCCAGCTCCCAGAACTTGCAATATATTACGTAAAAATGTTCATATGAGAAGTATCTGCATAAAAAGGCAACATTAGGACATCGAAATGAAGATCTAACCATGCCGTAGAAAGAACATGTCGAAAATGCACGTGAAAAAGTCTAATAAGAGAATATTATTTCATCACAGCTAGTTGACATATTCAACTGCTCCAAACCCTTCGTAAATTTCACTCAAAATCTGATATCAAGTTTGTAGCTGCTTGTATGACCTCAAATGAGCAATTGAACTGCTTCTCGCCACCACTAAAAGTCTAAAACACATTTTTTTGCTAGTTATAAAGCATACCTACTGGATCAGATGGACTAGTAAATCTCAATCATAATACTACATGCAACAACTTATTTGCACCAACGAGAAAGGTAAACAGAGACTTCACTAAGAAAAGGGAAAAGGCTAATCAGAATATCTATAATAACCTCAAGACTTTATTGATATCTTCTTCTTCATCTGCATGTTGCATTGCAGCAATCAAGTTTGAACGCTTCAGCTCCCTGAGCGTTAGACGACCATTACCCGCTCTATTCACGTAGTAAAGTATTCTGTATATTACAGTTTCAGCTGGACATAGCAACAACATTGAGCTGTTAATTCAATCAAGGTAATAGTATAGTATTCATAATGAATGGAGGATTTTCTAACTACTAATAAGGACAAACACAATAATATTGAAGCAAGCTATAAGTCGCAAGACAGCTTAAGATCCCTCAAAAATCTTCATTTGTTGGATAAGTCAAACCATAGAATAGCTTAATCACAAAACAAATTTCCATAACCCTTCAAGTCTTCAAGTTTTTGAAGATATATGTTTGCAGCGAAAGCAAATGATATTGGAGATCATGGATCTTACAAATGATGCACCAGGACATAAATTATTTCAACTGCTCATTTTATGTCTATGTATAAATTAACTTTACCAGTAGCTTATCCGCGCATTATACCAATCACAAACTCTTTAATGTTGAGGAACACAAAACACATATTCATAAATGAAAGCTTGTGCATGCAGACTTGTCAAAAGCGCCAGAAAATAGGTGCAGTGCAAGTAAAGGGCACGCCCAAGCAACAGAGAAGAGAAATGTTGAGTTTCGAGCAAGCAGCATAAACAATTTAAGTAGGTATTCAAGAACAAACCATATCTTTCTTGGAACTCAGGTGTACTTTGCAAAAATTCTAGTCCTGGATGAGTTGACAAGAGTTCTCGAAGTAAGGGTTTGAAGTCATCCTACACCAAATGACAAGTATCCAACAAATAAAGATAAGAATACTAGTTCAGTTTGAGTTACAATATCTGAAGCTGACGATAATCAATGATGATGTAACCTGAACCAAGAAGTTGAGATCTGGCTGCTTCAGGATTGCAAACATTTGAGTAGCTGTATCTTTTGATAACATGTTTCCGTGGACCCAATAATCAACAAATGCATCCCTGAACAAGTTGTACAGATTGAGCTAAGAGGGCAGGCGTTAACCTTTAAACAGAACCCTTGTTAACGACGCTCCTCATTTAGTAAGTCAGCCATCACTAAAGTTACATTGTTCGAATATAAAGGAAATATATATCAACTCCGCATCCATGTCAACAGTATCATGTTATCACATCTAAGGATAATCTATGGGTAGGGATTGCGAATAAATGAGCCAAGACCCCCAAGCAAAAACTACTTTCATCCCCACGCTAGAAACTAGAAAGCTGACGTTAAAATACATATATAGCTGATGCCCAAGTATCCGTTATAGGATCAGGATAAAACTCTGCAAAATTAAAGCATACAGATTTTCTTTCCCTTTTGTATTAAGGCTAAAATTCTCATGTAACAGCACAGTTGAGCAGAAGCACTGGCCACACATGCATATTACCAGATTAAAGAGTAAACGAAATGTTTAGGAGTACCTTGTCACAATTCCAGAGCCACCAACATCAATCTTCCTGAAAAGTGCACTGGAGAAAAATGATGGCAACTTGCAAATTTCCTTAGTAACTGGTTTGAATTCTGGACACCAATAAACAAATACCAATTTAATTTTATATTTCCACATGCATCACAACATAAAAGACATAAATCTTCTGAATCTGAACAAAAGTAATGAACCTATGCATCCAAGTATACTCACCATGCATTTGAAGTCCATCCATGTGACCATAGAAGAACTGATTAATTCTATACAAGCACCTCTCTTTCAACTCATTTGGCGGCGGACGCCCGTTTTGGAAATAGAACTGCACTTGTTATGGTTGTTAGATAGACATAAAGAATATTGAGGTACAACAGTTTCATCCATGCAAAAGAAGTGCTAAACAATATGCCAAGATGTTGGGCGAAGTCATGATGGATGTGATAACATTAGACACAGATCAAAGATCAGTTTTATTAAATTGGACAACAATTTGACAGTATAGAGTTTTGTTTGTTTTGGTGAGAGTATATAAGTAGGAGTCCTAGGCTTAGTTTTCATCAGTGAATATTTTTGGATTTCGGCAAGGACTTTATTTAGAGAGAAATTTAAAGCTGGACCTGGAGTTTTTAACCCTGGCTTCTATCAGATTGGCTATTACTTATCATTTGTTGGCTTCTCATTCGTTTGGTAATTAAAGTTCAACCTATAACAGTACGGAAAATAGCTTATTTGACCTGAGGTACAATCTCCTTCACGGGCTCGTTGACTAGTTTGAGGGGAGAGCCTAATGTCGAAGGGCCTGCCCGCTGTTTTGAGATCCTGGGAGAACCAGATGAACTTCTCGGTGAAAGTGGCGGCGTACTGCCACCAGGAAACATAGAAGGGAGAGAACTGGTAGCTGCCACAGTGCTGGATGATGATGCTCCTCCAGCATTCAATGGACCACTACCTTTAGCGTTACTAAGAAAGGATTTTACCTGTAACCCAAAGGAAAGATAAAAGACCATCTCATCTTATCATAAATCAAAAAGAACAAAAGAAAGGAGGGGAAAGGGAAAAGATAAGCAGGTTAGCCTGCTCCCATTTGTTAAACTTGAAGAAAGAGATAAACTGAGTGGATACCAAAAACAATAGAACCAGAGAATGTAGTTGATAGTAGTTATCTGGACTTTTCTCACCCATTATTCAATTATTGTTTTGTTTCCATATCAAAGTGTCAGGACACAGACCAATAGCTTCAATCAGTTCAGAGTTCAGATAGTCCTGACTCTAACAACCTTAACTGCTATATTTAAGTAATATGAATGGATGACTCCAATTAATCCAGTAATGCTTAAATCTCAATTTCATCAGATAATGTAGAACGAACAAAGTTAATTTCAAGTGGACTGATCATAAATATCGGACACTTCATAAATGACTAGATACTACGTGTAGTATCCTTGTTAAAATCAAAAGGATCGGAAAGCCTTCATATAAAAAAGATCCTACGATACCACGACCAAGCACAATTTCCATCCTATAAATGCCAAGTACATAATTTAACATTCCTCGGTCAGAATTTTAGAAATTTATCAACTTTTCCACTTCTTAGAGAGGAATTTGCTCAAATTCCACATTATCTCCCAATCCCTGGTTCTTAACACCTTTGGTTATCTTCCCAGTGATACTTGGGTAAAACATAGCCTTTTCAGACTGTAATGTAATCCACCACTTAACCAATATAACCCACGTCTTAGCCACATATCATAAGCAGAGTCGCTCCATCACTAAAAAGAACACACTTTCCAAGAATATACAACTGCTAACCAAAGAATTAGTTTCCGGAAGTGAAAGCCACTGGTCAAAGAGCTTTTCCGCAACTTCGGGGTTGGTCTTTATCGCCGTGGGCGAAATTTCCGAAAGCTGTAATAGCTCCGCGTCGAGGCGCGTGATATCACCTCCGTCGCTAAAATCTACATCCATGTCGCTCAACCTCAGGGAACTTCACTCAGATCTTCCTCTCTGTAAAGAGACTCTTTCTTTGTAACATCAAACAAACAAGGCAACCAAAGAATCGGAGGAACTCAACTGCTCCAACGGATCTTGAATCGGCGAACAACGAAATGATACAAGAAATTTAGTAACTTCACCGCCTTGGAAACCCTAGAATTTCAAATTAATAGAAAATCGAACAAAAGTTATCTTAATTAGGTATTTACTTAAATTCCCCGTGAGCACGCACAAAAGACGTCTGTGTGCCTATCTATGGATTTGTGCGACTTGTGGGTTCGAGGTGTAAAAAAACGTTTCAAATTATGAATTTAGTGAATTTTATCATCATCATCATATTAGTAGTAATTGATAATAATCAACAAATCCATACAAAAAAAAGTGACAATCAAACATTTAACATATCATAAACACAAACCTTATTATTGTGTTACCATAATATCAAGCAATCTTATTTTGATGAACACAAAACTTATTATGGTGTTACTAACATATTTAGTTAAGTGTAGATGAGCTCGGTTCGAAAAACGAATATTAAATCTGGTCAACTATCGGTCAACGCGATGTCAACTGGCGGTCAACCCGGTCTCGGTCTTGACTGGCTGTCCGGTCTCGGTATTGAATGCTACTGTCTGGTCTCGGTCTTGACTGACTGGTCCGGTCTCAAATTGGACGGGACTTGTCCGGTCAAAGACTCGACTAGATTGGTCAATTGTTGACTGGTGTACAAGCATATTACTGCATCAGCAGGTACAAGCTGCTGAAGCTGACACAATTGACCAAGTCAAGACAAAAGCTCCCAACGGCTATATTAATGAGTCTAACGGCTATATCAAAGTGAAGATGCAATAAATAAAGACCAAGAGCTGCAGAAACATTATAAGGATCCTAAAAGCCAACAAGAACACATTAAAGAGAAATCCAAGAGAAAAGAACAAGAGCAAAGAAGATAATCAAGAAGAGTTCTTCCTCTTTGTGTATGGTTACAAAAGATAGAGAGAGCTACAAATTTCAACCCACACGCCTCACTCACACAATAGATATGAGAGCTTCACATAGTTTAGTTGAGTGAGAAGTCTTAGCACATAGACTATAAACAAGTGTATGTAGTCTTCGCACCGAGACAATAAAGAACGGTGTTGTCTTAGCATAGAGACATAAAAGATCAAGCGGATTGTGAGGTGGCGACCTACAACCATTACGGTTGACCTTGCGGGGTGCCGTAAGTCCTCAAGGGATTATAAAAAGCTCTTGAAAGAGACGAACTGTAAAAAGCCGTTTAGAGTGGTCTAGGAGTTTAGTTAGCGGGTGTCTAGCTATGGAGGGTTGTACTTGAGTGTACATGTAACCGAAACTTCTAGTGAGTGCCTTCCTTGCGGGGAAGAAGGGGATACGTAGGAGTATTGAGACTCCGAACTTGTGTCTCGACTCCTACAAACCGACACCACGCACTCTCAAACACCCACATTCAAGGTGTTCGACAAAAAGCCTCAACCACATTCATACACCAAAACCGGCTCAATTCACTTACGTACACAAACCGCTACATATAGTTCACAATCAAAGACTATGGTATTCCGCACGTGGCTCTGACTGAAGATTGGAAAATGGTTTCACTATCTAAATGGACGTGAAACCCACTAAAGAGCGAAAAATGGTGACCGGTGCTATTCACCCCTCCCTCTAACACCCGGCCACGATCCTAACAATATGTTAAATTAATCGGGAAGTTACTAAGTTAATCCTTTATATAAAGTAAAGATGGATAAGTCAAACTAGTCTAAGTTGCACATCCATAGATGGATGGGCAGTAGGCGCTCCAAATCATTGCAACTATAGATCAGATTGTTACAACAATAGATCAGATCGTTTTTTTTTCGAAACGATCGCTTAAATTAATTAACAAAAATACAAGGATTAAATAACCCAGAGGGTCTCTCCGGTGATATCTGAATCCCGTAGAGAACAAAGGCTCACACAGAGCTGAAAATACCATAAATGACAAAAGCCGACAGAAGACGAAAAAAAACCTCGAACTTGACACAAAGAACTATAGAACATACCACACAAACGGCTATTAATCCAAATCTATAGTACTCTACATTTTCTTGTCCAACGACTCGAGGCCATCGTCTTCGTCGGAAGAAGCTCCACAATGGGAGAAAGGGCTCCAAACCCAAAGTCAGAGAAGCAAGCTCCACAAGGGAGACTCACGGGGTTCTGTGGCGGGGATGTGATGGTGGTAGTGGTGATGGCTGACTGGTGCTTCGGTTTGACGGCAGAGGCAGCGACATGGTGAGGAGGAGGGCGGCGTGGCGGTAGGCGAGGTGGAGGGTGGCGTGGCGGTGAGGCGAGGTGGAGGGCAGCTGTGCGGCGAGGTGGAGGGCGACGTGGCGGTGAGGCAGGGGCCGCTAGGCGGAGGCGGCACGACAGCAAAGACGGGGTAGCGACAGCTAGGTGGATGCGGCGGTATTTTTTATTATTACTATTAAATATAAAATCAGAAAAGAAAGAAGGAAAGCACACAAGGAAAGCTCCTCCACCTCCATTGATAGAGGTCGGACCTCCACTAATGGAGATGGAGGAGAACGAAGCAAGGAGATGGGGTGGGCGGCTACTTAGGGTTTTGGTTTGGGGAGAATTTTGGGGGAGAGAGAGAAGAGAGAGAGAGAAATTTTTAGTCCAATAGATCAGATCGTTGCTACACTCATATGCGTGTGCTACATAATATACAAATCATTTATTAAATATTAAATAACAATTACTAAAAATAGAAGGGTAAATATGACAATATATAAATACAATGTAGTTGGTTGTTTCTTATTTTTTATTGTATGTTAATTATTAATTTAAGAAAATTTCTGATTGGCCGATTGATACACCAAATTGAGCCGTTTTTAACTCCTGGAGAGCATTAATATAAGAGTATAGATAACCATTTCGTTTTAAGCCTCGTTATTCCATTGATATTTATAATTTAGTTAGAGGAATTTAAATGCTCGTCGCATTGATACAAATAAAATGTAAATAATCCTCGAGTATAACACGTATGACAAACAAATTTGTGTTGCTCCTCTCGTGAAAACGTTTATCGCTTTATCTCGAAAAATTAATAATTGTATTCCCCACACTGCAAAAACGAGACAGTACAGTATCATTTTAAATACGTGTTTTCTAAGATATTAAAATCAACTTGACCACCCGATATATTGTTTATATATAAATATACATACTCATACATATCAAATGATGTGTGAAAGATGGTCTGGAATTATATATATTTGCAATCGGCTTAACAAAATAAAATAAGCGCAAAAATATTGTATAATCTACCATCGTTTATTACGGTCCATGTGTTGATGTATTATATATTTAAAAATATAAACTAATAATCTACGTCGACAATGATCATCATCTAATAGAAGCTCTCTCCTAATCATCAACTCATCATCTGAGAAGAGAAAATGATAATCGAAGCGGCGAGAAGTTGCTTCTACGACGACCGATCGCCGCCGGTCTACATCAAATCTTGTTATGCAATAACCTTCTTGGGCTTAGCCTACCTCGTCGTCTCCGAGCTCGTCGGAAAACATCTCCAATACTCCAAATTCTCGGCTAATAATCATGGGCAGAAGAAGAAGGCGATTCCCAGCAAAATCGGCATGCTCCTATTCTACAGCCCAGCTCTCGCCGCCGCCGTCTCTTCCTTCTTGGTCTTCCCCAACGACGACATCAGATTCGTCATTCTCAAGTCGGCCCTCGCCCTTCATTTCCTCAAAAGGGACATCGAGGTAATTTGATTTTTCTTATTACCCACGTTCATGGCGGCGGATTAGGTTTCCCTTCCCTTTGTGGGATTTGATGTTGTTTTAGTGTAGTGTAAACGACCAATTTGAGTGTAGTTGTTTGTGATAGGTAAATTGTGTCACCCCAAGGAGGTTGTGTTCGAATTCACCCCTATTATTGACTATTTTTGTCTGTGATAGGCCATAGTCGATGTGTAAGAATAACCTTTGGACTGATTATCGTATCTTTGTCTAGTTTAATCGACCTCGTACAAGTTGCACCCTTCAAAAAATCTGATCGATCATCCAACCCATCATCGTCGTTGGAAATACTAAAACTAATTGCTTAAGGACTGTTTCTAAGAAGGTTCTTGGCCTCAACTTTTATTCATCTGCTGTAGGTATTGTTCTTGCATAAGTACAGTGGTTCGATCACCCTCGAAAGCGCAGTCTTCATCTCATCAGCCTACGCCTCGTCTGCAATTGGAATCCTCTACTTTCAGCACAGAACCAAAGATCTCTCGGGCCCATCCATCGATCTAAAATATGCTGGCGTTTTTGTGTTTATAGTTGGAATTTGTGGCAACTTCTATCACCATTACCTTCTCTCTAAGCTTAGGAAGAAGGGCGATGACAAGGGCTACAGTGTCCCGAGGGGGGGCCTTTTTGGGCTGGTCGCTTGCCCTCATTACCTCTTCGAAATCCTTACGTTCTTCGGCGTATCGCTTATTTCTCAGACTTTGTTTTCGCTGATGTGCGCCTTTGGGGTCGCTTTTTACTTGCTGGGGAGAGGTAATTCCACCCGAAAATGGTACCTTTCAAAGTTTGAGGATTTTCCCAAGAATGTCAAGGCTGTGGTTCCTTATGTTTTCTGATACTCTTGGCTGTGTGTGTGTGTGTTTTTATATACTTGTTTTTTAAGATTGTTTTGTTGGTTTAATGATCTTTGATGAGGTAATGTAATACACAATTTAGACACATTTAAACTTATCTATACTCTTTTATTAAGGCTCGGGTAAAATAACAATCAATACAAAAATAACCATCCACTACATAAAATTTTATATTTTCAATTTTATCCTTCTATTTTAGTAAATTCTTATTTTATATTTAATATACATAATATATAACACACATGTATGAGTGTAGGGTACTAGTGTATACTAATATTCCATCAAAGCCCACATGGAAAGACACACAAGTTGGATTTTTTTCGGAATATCATAAAAAATTTGATTTTTTTGACGGCGTGTCGAAAAATTAATGAAGTTGAGTTGGTTTTATCCTGGGTAGGAAATAAATAACTTTTTGTATATAGACCTCTCACTATGTCTAACTATCAATCACAATAATTTTCAAAATCATCTTTATGGTTGTTGATCTAGTGAGCTATCTATAATTCAGAGCTTAATATTCGATCAGCTTATCGAATAAACTAATCGATCTTAATTACATTCTCGAGTTTAAGCTCGGGCACGAAAATAGATAGCTCGTCGGGTTCAAGGTCGAGCTCAACATATAATCATCGAGCCTGAAAATTAATCCAAGATTTGCTCGCCTCGACCCATCCTTCACCCCATTAGTCACAAGTTTAAACTATAAAATGGGTCGATATCAAAGTCTAACCTCTTCGGGTCCTTTATCGAAATTTTGGGAAAGGGCCAAAAAAAAAAGGAAAACAAAGAAAGAAGACAAAGAAACTACCTTTCTTACAATAAACGAACCTTACATCGAATTCCTGCTATTTACAACCTCGAGAAATGGTGTTCACTTCTCCACCACACAAATACCACCGCACGCACACGTGGATTTGTTCTAAACACCAAATTAAAATCTAACTCGCCTATAACAATACATTGTGGGTTATTCAAACGAAAGCCCACGCCGCCGACGACAATGGCCGACGTAAGCGCACTTCTGTCGAGTCTCATCTACCCTCCGCCGCCGAGCGTCTTCATCACGGCCATGTCGGTGATGGGCTTCGTATCTCTGGCCAATGCTGGGTGGAACGAAACCAAGGGCAAGCACATGCAATATTCCAAGCTGAAATCCCCAAAGCAGAAGCAGCTCAAGGCTGAGAATAAGCAGGCGCCGCCGCCGGCGAAGGAGGAGGAGGAGAATGCTCAGGTCGGCGGTAAGCTGGGCATGATTGTGCTTTACACGCCTGCTTTCATCGCCGGCGCTTCTTCCTTCTTTCTTTACCCTCACGGGGATCTCAGGTTCGCCTTGCTTCAGTCTGCCGTCACCGTTCATTTCCTCAAGAGGATTTTGGAGGTTATCTTTGATTTCTTGAGTTGTTTTGAGTTTTGATTGTAAGAGGTTCTCTTCTCTTTTAAGGCTTTTAACCGTCTGTTTTTATATATTATATATATACAGAGAAATAGGTAAGTTGGTGGATATGATACTTTCAGTCAGGACCGATTTACGAGGTTTGCAAATTAGGGATTCCAAATTTCGAAATTGAATCAATTTGTGTTATTAGATTGCTTCAATTTGAAAATTGATATCCTTAAATTGCACCGTAAATTGATTGTATTGAAATTCTCACCTAAAATTTATACCAATGAAGCAACTTCAACATAGGATTTACCCTCAAGGTCATTTAGCATGCATAGACAGCCCACTTGTCTAAATTCCTGCCAAAAATTAGATTTCCGACATAAACCTTAAATTGCTTCAATTTGAAAGATAATGTCATTAAATTACAACCACGTGTTGAGAGTCACGTGTGTTGGGTAAATGAAGTCCCACACCGATTATGACAAATAAACTAAATGGGTTTATAAGATGATGGGTCACTCCTCTTAAATACCAATTGGTTTTAAAAAGGAACCCCATCAAGCTTATACCGGGCACCGATCCGCCGTGTGGCGCATGTGCGTGGGCCTCGTTAACGGATAAATTACCGGAGGCCCGGCCCGAATTTCTACATGGTATCAGAGCGGGATGATCCGACTCAATTAAAAATATATATGGCGGGTTCGAAAAGAATGGCGTCCCGTACGATTAAAAGAAATAGGCTCACACGTGAGGGGGGAGTGTTGAGAGTCACGTGTGTTGGGTAAATGAAGTCCCACACCGATTATGACAAATAAACTAAATGGGTTTATAAGATGATGGGTCACTCCTCTTAAATACCAATTGGTTTTAAAAAGGAACCCCATCAAGCTTATACCGGGCACCGATCCGCCGTGTGGCGCATGTGCGTGGGCCTCGTTAACGGATAAATTACCGGAGGCCCGGCCCGAATTTCTACACCACGTAAGTTAAGTGTCCTCAAAGCATCATCCCTTATCTTAAATGACAAAAAATAGTTAAGTCGTTCTCATACTGCATGTTATCCATAGGTGTTGTTCGTACACAAGTTCAGTGGATTTATGGACGTGGAAGCCATGGCGATCATCTCCACGAGCTACTTCACCTTCTCTGCACTGACAATCTACAACCAGAGCCTGACAATATACCTCCCCGAGCCCTCATTCGATCTCAAATTCGTCGGCGTTGCGCTGTTTATTCTCGGGATTGCCGGAAACTTCTACCACCATTACTTACTGTCGGGGTTGAGGTCCGAGGGCGAGAAGCAGTACAAAATTCCTCAGGGCGGCCTCTTTGGCCTCGTCGTGTGCCCCCACTACTTTTTCGAGATTCTCGGGTTTTACGGTATGTCTTGCATCTCCCAGACGCTTTATCCGTTGTGCTTTACCCTCGGGACGACGTTTTACTTGATGGGGCGGAGCTACGCCACGAGGGAGTGGTATAAGTCCAAGTTCGAAGAGTTCAACGAGGATGTTAAGGCAGTGATTCCCTATCTCTTTTAGATTGTACCCTTACACTTTGATGGGTACTCATGTTCTTGTCCAAATTGATTAGGCCTACGGTGCAAAAGAAAGATATATAATGGTTCTGAGTCACGACATCTTCACATGGAGATCTTGAATACGAGTTCACTTAACTTCGCTAATTTTATGTTCGCGTGTAGTTGGACGAGACAAATATACCGTGGGGATTGACCTAACTGAAAGTATGATCGTCCAATAGATTACATCGATGTTCAAAATTTTCAAACGAAAGTTAGTCGCGGTGTGGCAATGTAATATACTATGAATATAACAAAAACAATACAATAGGTATATATATGGTGAATCTATAAAAAAAATACCCAATTGTATAAAGAATTTGCAAATCAGTACTGATGTCAGAAATTTTTTTATATAAGTACATGTTTGACTGTGCGTACCATTTTTCCGGTCTTGACGTACCTTTTTATATGTGTATTACGTACCGCGTCACGCATTTGTACCCATATATGGTGCCTATATACATTCTACGGTACCTTGCGGCTAACTATACGATGATACCATTTTCTAGTTATATTACGTACCACAATACGTTTATCTACGGTATTTAAATGTGTGATATGATGTACGTTGCGGCGGGCATGTACCAATGTGCAAAAAATTTATTCTGACAGGTATCTGCATATAAAAAAATACTGACATGGTACTTACTGACTTGCTAATTTTCATATTAATAGGTATTTTTATGTAAAATCCCCTATATATTATATATATATTATACATAATAATATAATATATATATATATATATATAAAACAAAGAAGCAATGCTATTGAAATATATATATATATATATATATATAACAAAGAAGCAATGCTATTAATTTTCAAGAGTAGAAAGAATACATGTTGCAATTGTGAAACTTGTGATAGGTTGTGATTTTAAATCCCAAATTGTAAAAAGAATTGTACTATACTACGTAATTCAATATGTCCACCGAAAATACACAAAAATATTAACTACATACAGAATGTTGAATATAAGATATAATTCTGAATTAATGGTTACTTGTATGTATTTTTAATTTTCAATATAAACAAGGATTTCAATTTAAATGATAGGAAGGGAACTTCGAAGAGATATCGAACGTCGGATTAACAAGGCTGGAGCATCCGACGATTCAGAATCCATAACGAGGAAATATCTAAAAAGTGGAGAAGAAAAAGAAAATGAAAAATCCACAAATCAAAAAAGTGCGGCGCTTAGCGTCTCCTTCCTTAGCTATGGACGCTCACATAAGTGACGGTGGTGGACTTGGATCCTTCTACAGTCCACAGCCATATCCGCCGTCCAATGGCTTCGATCCCAACGTCGACGACGGCGATAACAGGAACGCCTCCGTCTATCCGCACTCGGTGGCGTCGGCCGTGGCAGCTCAGTCGCTGGAAAACGTGAAAAGGAAGCGAGGACGTCCGAGGAAGTACGGCACGCCGGAGCAAGCCGCGGCCGCGAAGAGACGTTCGGCCTCAGTTTTGCCTTCTTCTCATTCTTCCTCCGCCAAGTCTCATATTACGACTGGCTCTCACGGTAATTACGTCGCTCGAATCGCGTTCATGTTGACCGATCCTTTCATTTCGCATGTAATTGAATCGCCGTCTGAAATTGATGCTTATACGATCCAGGAAATTCCGGCCAAAGCTTCAGTCCATCCATCATCAATGTGGCTGCTGGGGAAGTATGTTTCCCCTGTTTACTCAAGCCGTATTAATCCATTTCATATTAGGCTGTGGATTTACTTGATTGTTGAACTTGAAATGTGTGATGCAATTTACTTTCTGAAACCTGAATCACCACTCGATTGTTGTATAATTATAGGATGTGGGTCAGAAGATAATGATGTTTGTACAGCAAAGTAAGAGGGAAATATGCATACTCTCAGCATCTGGCTCAGTCTCAAGCGCATCTCTATGCCAGCCAGCAAGCTCAGGGGGCACCATTACGTACGAGGTTCGATCGATACGCTCTTTCGTAGCATTCTGCTTTCTAATACAATGATCTCAATCATCAGTAAGAGGAATACTGTTCTAAAACTATCGAAAACCAGTGACGTCATATTGTTGCTCTGTCGGCAACTGTTAGTGTCTGGGAAACAAATTGAACCATACCTATCCATTTCAGGGTCGATTTGACATACTTTCACTGTCTGGGTCCTACGTTCGTAATGAAAACGGAGGAAGAACTGGCGGGCTTAGCGTGTGCCTGTGCAGCTCCGATGGGCAAGTCATCGGCGGAGGAGTCGGCGGGTCCCTCGCCGCTGCAGGCCCAGTTCAGGTAAAATGCTTCTTAACAATTTTAAAGTCGACGGACGCTCAAGCAAAATGATTCTTTGTGGGAATGTCCAATAAGTTTGCATGTCCAATAAGTTTTTTTTGTGAATTGGATCTTTTTTGCTTAAAGAAGATACGAATTTGAATCGGAGGAATTGATTCCTCGCTAGGTTATTGTGGGAACGTTTCTTGTCGACTCGAAGAAGGACTTTCTTCAAATAGATTCTGCTGCGCCAAGAGCACCGCCGGGCTTAAACTTCTCCGATCAAGGGCAGCAGTTTCAGATTTCTTCAATGGGATGGAGTGGAAACACAGGCCATGGTGGGGGCTTGCAATTGCAATAATCCTCCTTTATAAGTGATAGTTCTTGAGTTTTACTCTTTGTAATTAATTATTGAGGGGATAATTTACCTGTGTATAATGATTTTCTGTGTACATGCTTATTTGTGTCGATTAGGTATGTAATAAGATCGAATCGAATACATACGTGTATTTTCGCCGCATAATTAACAATATCTGACCATGAAATTGTTACATGTACGATTAATAATCAGGGACGGAATTACCCGAAAAAGAATCTAAAAAGCTCCAAAGCTATGTGAAACAACACAAATGAGGTATGAAGAATGTGTATCTGTGTGTGTTCTTTACTGTGACTGTTCTTCCTCAAGTTTTTCCTCTGCAACGGTTTCTTTCGTTGATGGTTGGGCATGGCTGTTTCGAGATTCCTCAAACTGCCACATACACATAAACACACACACACAGAGAGATTATATAAGGGAATAATAAAAGGCTGTGTCAAAATTTTCGACATCAAAGTTCTTATTGATGTGGAATAAAAATGAGGATTATTGTGATTCAGTGAGATTTCAGACACGTAATGCATGCAGATAATAATGGCAATGAGTGAAAGAAAACCTCTCGGCATTTGTCTTGGTGTAAAGCTAATAGCTCGTTGTATCGTATCTGCAAATCTGAAAGTTCGGCTTGTAGCTTTTCATATTCGGAAAGACTTGGACCTCCTAACTTCTGCTGTACAAACCTAACATAGCGTGGGGAGAATTTATGTTTTTATTACATAAGTGATCATGAGCGGAAATGTCCTTAAACCGAGCTGAAGCAAATAACAAAATCGACAGATAAATGGCAACGGAACCGTTGAAATATGGGCAACTGAAATGTAATCAGCGGGAAACTTACTCGATAGCCGATGAGGGCTTTTCACCTTGCTCATATAGGGCAACAAGAACTGCAAATTGAAATATAATGAAAACACATCACCATTAAAATGATATATACGATCAGAAGTTGGATTTAGACGGTTGATAAGTCAAAGAGGAACAAATGATAGTATTTCGACCTTTCGTCAAAGCATCAAGAACTCCATTGGACTCGAGGTACTTTCTAAAAGCCTCTTTCTTCGCTTCCTTTTCCTGTTGGATAGAAGAAATGCAAAATAATTTATACACAAGAAATATGACAAATAATCACTGGCACTCGAAGATCTCTCAGATATTCCATTAACAATCAATTGACCAATAGCCGGGACAGCTGACAACTACCTAATTCAGGTGAATTTACTTCAAACAATCATGTACTCTAACAGAAAATTTAGGTCTTAAAACAAAAATTCTGATTCTACTACAGTAACGCATGAAGGGGTAGGCGTAAGAGCAGAAAAAAACATAGCAGAAATCGGCCTGTGAAAAGTTAAAAACATCTATCAATGCCCACGAAACACTATTTGGTGATGTAATAAAGAAGTGCCCATGTAATTAAATGAGACGATGAAGATACCCAGATTGCTGAAATTCTGGGAAGTTTTGAATCTCCAGCTTAATTCAAATCTCACTGTGCGATCTTGGTTAGAAAATGCATTCAACACCAACGAACTCACATAAAGCCAGATCAATGAAGAAGAAATCCAGCAAAACTTACAGAAGTTTGGTTAATGCTACTCTAAAATGCAAGAGAATAGAAAGATTTACCATTTTCTTCAAAGCTTTTCCACTTCAGCTTCTGTTGCGTTATGAGGTGATGTGAAGAAAAAAGATCCGAGTATATTAACATCATTCGATAGTTGTTCTGTTCTGTCTTTCCAAGGACGGGATAATTGCACACATACCCCGTACTATTTATCTATTAAAGTTATACCCCATTAACTGTTTGAGAAGATTCTTCACCAGTAATCTCCACTCGAACAAGATCCACCAACAAAATGATGAAACCTATTCGTATCCCTCACGACGATCTCCCGACCAGTGATCTTCGACGCGAGCTTGAAGACAACGTGGCAATCGCCGCACACTCTAAGATTCTTCACTATCCTTATTACATCAGCGTCCTTACTGGCGATCAGAGCGAATGCAAGGGCTAGCTTCTCACTATGTACCCCTAAAAACCTCTCCTTTTCTTCCTCTTCGATGTCGAAGAGCACAAACTCCGTGGTAGGGACATGGCCAGCTTCTCTCAACTCTCTCTCAAGCTCGACGAGCTTCGCATATATTTCGTCAGACATGGGATGAGTCGTATCGCCCACGAGGAATTCATGAACAGTCCCATGTAATTCTATCCAGCTATAACCACGCACCTTTTTTATGCCCTGTTCTTGCATGGCCGCCCTGATATTCTCAGACTCGTCCCACTTTTTGTTAGCAGAGTAAATGTTCGATAAGAGGACGTAGTTTCCCGAGTTCCAAGGCTCTAACTCGATCAACTGCTTTAGGACATGCTCGGCGAGTTGGGTGTTCTTGTGTAGCCTACATCCTCCTAGTAAGGCTCCCCAAACTATGGCATTGGGCTTCATGGGCATAGTTTGGATCATTCTATGTGCTTCTTCCAACAATCCTGCTCGGGCAAGAAGATCAACCATGGTACCGTAATGCTCGATGGTGGGAGATAACGAAGGATGATGGCAAATTTTGGAGAAATAATGGCGGCCATCTTCGACAAAGCCACCATGGGTACACCCACAAAGCAGGCCAAGAAAGGTGTTTTCGTCGGGCTTCAGACCGAATTTTTCGAGTAGGGCAAAGCAAGCGAAGGCAGCTTTTACTTGGCCAGCCATGGCAAGCCCTGATATGATTGCGTTAAAAACTATCAGATCCTTCGCTGTCATGGCTTTGAAGATTTCCCAAGCCAGGATTACTTTGCCACACTTAGCATACATGTCGATTAAGGCAGTCCCTAGGACGGGATTTGTCATAAACTGCTCTCTAGGAATCATTCTGCTTGCACGTTCTCCTAATTCTAAAGCTCCTAGCCTAGCACAAGCACATAGTACTCCAACCATTACGTAACAATCAGGTGCTAAATCTTCTCCTCGCATTCTCTGAAAGATTTCTAGAGCCTCTTTAGGGAGTCCGTTTGATGCATAGCCTTGAACCATTGTACCCCAAGTAACAATGTCCTTTTCCCTCATCTCTTCGAAAACAGCACGAGCGTCCTCCATTTTACCACTCTTCGCATACATATCAACCAAAGCTGTACTCATTAACACATTCCGCCCCATACCATTATCCACAACGTATCTGTGGATTATTTCACCGTTCTTATTATCTCCCAAATTACTACAAGCAGATAAAACCCGTACAAGCGTGTAACTATCAGGCTTCAAACCCAACTCCAACGATCTCTTAAACAAATCAATGACCTCCCCGAAACGGCCCACAGCAATATAACCACTCATAATCGATGTCCAAGCCACTACGTTCCCATCAGAAATTTCATCGAACACCTTCCGCGCATCATCCAAGCTCAGCACCTTTGAATAAAACCCCACCAACCCAGTATTCACAAACACGTCGGAATAAAACCCCGCCTTCACCACAAGCCCGTGGACCTTCAAACCCATAAGCACGTCCGTTTTCCTCGCGCAGCACTTGAACACAAAAGGAAACGTAAAATTATTGGGAACGTAACCTTCCCCACGCATGAGCGTGAAGAATTCGATTGCCCTATCGAAGCAGTCGTTCGCCACAAGCCCGCGAACCATGGTGTTGTACAGAAACATGTTGGGCCGATGAGTGTGGTTGAAAACGGCGACGGCATAATCGGTTCGATTGAAGTGAAATGCCGACTTCAAGAGCTTGTTGAGGAGGTAGTGGCTCCGATGGAAATCGAATCGGAAAAGACGGGCGTGGACGTGCTTCAGATGTCCGAAGCACGGCGAGTTTTGAAATAAGCTCGTCTTTATTTCAAACAGGGACCTGGGATTGAAGGACATCGTACAACATTGTTGTATTCACTGCGCAACGTTGAATGTGGTCGTCGTCTTCTTCATTGATTCTTCTCCATGAAACCTGCTAATACCTCCATTGAATAGCTAGCTAGCTTCTCTTCTGCTGAAGTGTAAAGCCATAAATATGTAATAGCCCAATTAAATATACATATAAAAGCCCAATATGAGCCCATCATTTATATAATCACAAAGTTAACTACAAACCCTAAACCATTATGTGCCCTAAATCATTAAAATTCATTATTATTTTTCTTTTTTGTAAAGTTGTAAGAATAAATTTAATTTAAAGGGCAAAAGTCATGCCTGTGGGGCCCATTATATATATTCGATGCGGTCAGGAATTCATTTACAGGGTGGGCAGGTGAGTAGTTGAATATTATTCATTACATTACAATTTACATTGAATGTTTCTCACATGGCTTTCGATCTACTACACAACTATCTCCTCTCCTCCTTTGTCATAACAATTCAATCTACATCGATCCGCAAAAAGTTATGAATTCATAAAGGAACATGTCGACCTTATCCCCCCCCCACCCTTACATAAATAATAGAACTAATATTACCTATCTCTAAGTACTTTTCATTCAAATCCAATTATTCAACATGTGTACATCATCATCAATTGCACATATCTCTTGTTAAACAATCGATATACCAATATATATATATCTTCACTTCATAGGTTTAAAAATGCTTATCAGTCTCGAGGTGAAAGATAACTGGGGTTTATTATTGGACGCAACATCATATGATCATTTAGTTCGTGAACAAAATTAAATCCCAGCAACTTGAGTTAGGGTTTTCTCTTTTTTTTTTTTTTTTGATACAATGCAAATTTAAGTGAGGGAGGACTATAGAGCTGCGTCATTCTCGTAGTAGATACATTAAATTCATCATTTATCAATCTAACCTGCCACACACAACTGTCCAATTGAATACAGCGTAACTAATACACACACTTTGCTGTGTGCTTCGCTTTGCTTTGCTGTATTTATTTTCTCCATCTCCAACAAAGCAAATAACAGCAAAAAAAAAAAAAAAACGCTTATCAACATATATATGGTCCATTAATAATACTACGTAAGTTCTCATCACCTATATAAGCAAATACACCCTCGTTCTTGATAATCATTTATAGCATTAGTGCGTAAATACTTTCTTACTACAATGGCTTCTATTACAGCTAGGGTTTTCTCGCCTCTCTACATAGCAGCAGCAATATCATTATTATTACAGCTGATCGGCCCATGCCAAGTCGATGCAAGGGCATTCTTCGTTTTCGGCGATTCTTTAGTCGACAGTGGTAATAACAACTACTTGGCCACCACCGCTAGGGCTGACGCGCCGCCTTATGGCATCGACTTTCCCGACCGAAGGGCGACGGGGAGGTTTTCGAATGGGTTCAACATCCCAGATTTGATCAGTTGGGTGCATTTATTACAGTATATTAAAGTATGTAATGGTGTTTTTTTTTCTTTTTTTCTGTGATGGAGTAATGATATATCTTCATCATCAATGTAGGCCAAGGCATTGGGCAAAGCGAGCCTCCATTGCCTTATCTGAGCCCAGAGATCAATGGAGAGAACATATTAAATGGCGCCAACTTTGCATCGGCTGGTGTTGGGATCCTTAACGACACTGGCGTTCAGTTTGTAAGAAATAAATATTAGAAAACCCTTCTTTAAATAAGTCTGTGCGAATCTTTGTGTTTTCTATTTATGTTATATATGCATGTATTTAGCATATCATCTTTTGGTGAATATATATATTAATGAAGTATATGTTTGATCAACTAGAAGTTAGAACCGTGAAATTCACACATTCCAAATCGGTAACTTACAGTTATTGGACTTGTTTAATTATTTCCTAAAAGTGGCTTGATATATATATGAATCTACATAAGGGCTATATTATATCACGTATAACGTTGGTGTGACATAGTTAAGTTTAGAGCTTGCTTGCATGATCAGAAGATCTTGTTTAATAATGGAGCTCTTGACAAGCAAAACATTATTAATTAAAATCTCATACCTTATGTATAAAGATTAAAGAACATCTAAAAACATAATAAATGGAGTATTATTATTACATTGGTAGGTGAACATCATAAGGATTGGACAACAACTACAGAACTTCCAACAGTACCAGCAAAGAGTGAGCGCATTTATTGGAGAAGAAGAGACTCAGCGATTGGTCAACCAAGCCCTCGTGCTTATTACACTAGGAGGCAACGACTTTGTCAATAATTATTATTTGGTCCCTTTCTCCGCAAGAATGCGACAATTCACCCTCCAAGATTACGTCCCGTTCCTAATCTCGGAATACCGAAAAGTTCTCTTGGTAATAATATCACGAATAACGTACAATAATAATGTCGATTTTGGCTCACACAATGTATTATTACATGCAGAGACTCTACGATTTAGGCGCACGAAGAGTGATCGTGACTGGGACGGGCCCATTGGGATGCGTCCCCGCCGAGCGAGCCCAGCGAGGGCGAAACGGTCAATGCGCCACCGACCTACAACAAGCCGCCGGCTTATTCAACCCTCAGCTCAATCAGATGCTGTCAGAGCTCAACAGTCAGTTGGGAGACCACATCTTCATCGCCGCCAACACTCAGCTCACGCACTACGATTTCATCAGCAATCCCGAGACATTCGGTACTAGCCATAAACCCTAAACCCTAAGACCCTAATTTTATTGTACGATCTGCATAACCCTAACCCTAATTTTTTTTATTTGTGATGATGGGAAATTAAAATTAGGGTTTGTGACGTCGCAAGTTGCGTGCTGCGGGCAAGGGCCGTACAATGGAATAGGGCTTTGCACGAGGATATCGAACGTTTGCCCGAATAGGGAAGTGTATGCTTTTTGGGATCCTTTTCACCCATCGGAGAGGGCGAATAGGTTCATCGTTAATCAGATATTGACGGGCTCGCTCGATTATATGAACCCTATGAACCTTAGCACGATCTTGGCCATTGATTCCGCCCGTACATGATCGATCGATTAGACGGCCGTGATCTTAATGATACTATTTGTTCCATTGCAAGGGATGATTAATGTTATTGAGTGTCTCCCAATTTCCATTTGAGAGTTGGGACTTGAACATGATTTTTCGCCATGTGTGTCATTCTTTTAAGAGGGGTCTACATTTGCTTTGACGATCATTGGTGTGTACCTTGTGGAGGGTTTTGAATTTCTTCTGGTGTGTTACATAATTATACTTAAATTTCTCAATTGTCAACTTATTCATTTCTCTCCACAAACATTCTCTCAATATATATAAATAGCAACGTGACATCCACATTCATTTCTTGATGATCGTTCATCCATAATATAATCTCCAAAACCATCTATGTTATTCTCTCCTCTTCTCCCACCATCACCATCATCAATCATCATCGCATTTTCTTCCTTTTATCTTCTCCAAAACGGCCTAAATGAATAGCAGCAAAACGCCGCCACCATCAGCGTTAACCCCATACCTCATAACCCTAACCCTAGTCCTCTCCTTACCATTGCTCTTCCTCCTAATCCCTTACATAATCCCTCCGAGACAGAGCCACCTCTTACAATTCTCCATATCCGACGAGCTCGACGACCTCGCCCTTTTCCGACGCGCGACGCTCGACTCCATTTCCAATCCTCCCCCGACGCCCTCGGAGACGAACAAGCCGAAAATCGCATTTTTATTCCTCACCGACGCCGACCTCCATTTCGCCCCTCTCTGGCAGAAATTCTTTGAAAAAGAAGACAACAACAACAACAACAGCAATAATAGCACGAAACTGTACAATGTGTACGTCCACGCGGACCCCACCCGCCACGTCGTCGACCCTGGGGGCGTATTCGAGAATAGGTTCATTCCAGCGAAGAAGACGGAGAGGGCGAGCCCTTCGCTCGTCGCCGCGGAGAGGAGGCTCATCGCCGCCGCGCTCTTGGACGATCCTTTGAATTACTATTTCGCCATCGTTTCTCAGAGCTGCGTCCCTCTGCACTCGTTTAGGTTCGTCTACGACGCGGTGTTTGGGTCCTCGTCGTCCGGGGAGGAGGAGAGGCGGAGGAGGAGCTTCATAGAGGTGTTGTCGAACGAGCCTCAGATGTGGGACAGGTAAACATTAAGATCGGCGTCGTTTTCGATATGTGATCGAGAAGATCGAATTTTACTTAGAATCGAGAAGCATGAAAAAAGGATGTTGGATGACCAGTTCACCTAAAAGCTCGTCTTCCATATTTTAGTTTTTCGCTCCCTTACGTTTAGGCTGAATATCTATCGTTAGACTTGTAATTTTCTAAAATGGGTAGTCGTGATCATGAAGATTCGTACTACACATGACTTCTTGGTCTGAGCTCTGATACCAATATCAAATGATCATTTCGTCTAACATAAAAGACAGACAATTCTGAATGAAATGCTAAAATCCTTACGCAGGTACAATTCCCGAGGGGGCAAGACCGTAATGTTGCCGGAGGTGCCCTTCGACCGCTTCAGAATAGGTTCCCAGTTCTTCGTGCTGACGAGGGAGCACGCCCTCGTCGTGGTGGGCGACCGAAGGCTATGGAGGAAGTTTAGGATTATCTGCAAGAACGTGCACTCGTGCTACCCCGAGGAGCACTATTTCCCGACGCTGTTGTCCATGGAGGATCCCGAGGGATGCACAAAGTACACGCTCACGAGGGTAAATTGGACCGACAGCGTCGATGGCCACCCACACACGTACGGGCCGAGCGAGGTTTCGCCCGAGCTGATAAGCGCTCTGAGGAAGTCGAACGCCTCGAGCTATTATTACGACTATCTTTTCGCTAGGAAGTTTTCGCCCGATTGTCTCGGCCCGTTGCTAGGGATCGCCGAGGATGTAATATTTAAGGATTGAAATAGGTTAGGGTTAGGAAGGAAAAGGTAAGAAGAAAAAGGAGGAAAGATGGACCTTTTTCATCTGAGAGTTCGTCTACGATTTTCTCAGACGTAAAGAAAAGGGATCTTCGGTCCTAAGAATCGGCCCAAGTCGAAAGAACTGAACGATGGAATGGGCGGACGACGAAGTCTAGTAAGTGTATTTGAGGTAAACATACCTTTGAAAGAAGAAGAAGAAGCATAAGGCCACATTTTGTGATGTTTCCAAGCCAAGTATAAGCATAGTTGATTTCTGCATATTTCACAAACAGAAATGCACAATTTCGAAAGAATCCCAATAGCATTTATTTCCTACTCCAAAAAAATGTCGATTAAATCAATAAATCCTCGAAACACGGATGCAATTATGCCAATCAAACAAGATAAATGCTGTCCAAAACGGCGAATCCCGCCGCGACGCCGCCCTCGTTCGACGAAGATACCTTCGTTCGCATTAAATAACCGCTTTGGTCGTTCACAATCACCTTTGCTCCGTTTCTGTAGATCGTATTCATTTCATCCTCAGATATTACGGAAGCGTAAGGAATACATCACAGAGGACATTACAGTCATTATCACCTTAGGTACGTGGAATATACGCCGAGTTCAGATATAACGTTTTCCTTATGCGAAACGCCGTCCCTCATCAATATCGAAGGAGAAACTGAAGGGAAGATTCTCTGCATGAGGATGTAAGCAGCGTCTTCGTCGCCCTTGCCTTGCTTCTGCATTCTTTGCAGGGCGATTCTCACATCATCGCCGTAGATGTTGTTACCTGCGAGGAAATTTTTTCTTAAACAAAAAGCGTTCGAATGAGATATTATTACGTATCGATTTCTTTTTTTCGAACTAGGGTTTAGACCTCCTCCTTCTCTTTGAGGCTTCATGACGTAAAAACCAGGACGCTCTATCGCATCGTTCACGATATTCGTGTTGTCCAAACTCCATAGCCCGGCGAAGCATTTCCTAACCTTTGCAATTTCATCTTTGTTCTCAAGAAACCTGAACATAGAAAGCATCAACTTGATAATACAAAATCTTATGTTCGTATTTGCTATGTTTCGTCGCTTTTATATTCTTTTTATTGTTTCGAGGTTGTTAAATACGTTATTTGCAGGGTTTACTACCTTTCGAGCTGATTGGGCCTTGCCAACTCTTGTTGAATCTTCTTGGTTCCAGCTAAGTGATATGAAATCGAAGGGCATTTGATTGCATTCGATTGTTCGACCAGTAGCCTAGCGTTCCATTCCTATTAAAAGAGAGAAAAAAAAAAAGAAATCAATTCAACCATTCCATCGAGAAAAAAGGGAAAAGAAAAGCGGAGTATTTTGCTAACGGATTCTGAAGGATAATCCGTCGGCGCATAGCCAGCTCGAAAGTAGACTACGGAAACTATTTCGTCATCCCTACGATAAAAGAAAAGCCCGCAAGGATAAAAAGCGTATCCACAAAAGTAAAGCTAAAGTTTTTCAGCTTAGTTTAGAACTTACACAACAAGCGTTCCATCTGTTAGAATTTTCCCCTGTGCGTCGATTTCTGCCAAGGTTTTCCTAATGCTTCTGACTTCGTACGTATTTTTTTGTAGTTAAGGTTTTCGCATCTTTAGAAAGAAAAGAACGAATAACAGCGATCGACGTCGAAGAAGTCAAGACAAAAGGATATCTTTCTCTCAGCAGTGAGGACAGCCAATGCTGATCGTACATGTTTCGTTCTTCGGTTTGGACAACGAACATAACCACCGCCCTAAAAAGTTCGACATTTCCTTAAAATTATTACAAAATCAACCACTTAGAAAAGAATCGCTATAAACCGACCTGCGTTCATTATATTCAGCCCAGGCTTTAGAGAGTGCTTCAGCGAACTGAACAACAGCATCATTGCGTGGAATTCTTCCAGGATCTAATGCAAGTTGTTGCTTGAACTGATGAAGCAATGTCCTGAAAAAATAGATTCCATCCATACTTAAAGGGGCGATTTTGGTAAGAAAACGTTCACGTTCTTTTACAACTCAATGGAGAGAAAAATTAATGGCTATTAAACACGTTTTTTTATGGGATAATAATAACCTGTGCAGCTCACTAACAAGACAGCTCAGCCCGGGAAAAGAAGACGAGATGGTGTTAAGCTCTATTTGGTAAAGAAAACTAGTTTCCTCGTCGAGCATGTAATCTGAACGGTGTAGTCCCAAGCGTATTTCCTACACGAGTATGAACGTAATGCTAGTCATGTAATGAAGCAACATATACTCTTAAAGATCATAGACAAGTACTGGGGATTACATGTTAAGAAAATGTAAGAAATACCTCTTTCTTGTTCATGTCTAATATCTTGCTATGTATATCAAGGAGCCTAGATGTAAAAGCATCTACTTTTTTCGTCCTGCGAAAGAAAACATGGGAAGTGGAATTAACAAGCTAAGCATGTTTTGTGTGATCGCACAACACAATCCGCTCAAGGCATAAACTTGGCTCAGATGGTATTACAATCCTCAGTTAATATCGAAATTTAAATCGTGAATATTTCGACCAGTTTAGTCCCGATTTAACCTGGAGAGTGATTCTTGAATGAATTCCCTGTCCAAGCTCACTCGATCGACTAGTTCATTGAAGATAGGAGCAACTTCACAAGCTTGTTTCCAATGGCGTTCAGGAAACGGGTTAGGCAACAGAGAAATTGGTGCATGAACTAGGCCAACGCCGGGAATTCGCCCAGATTTCTGCAGACTCACAGTAATAATACTAAAAAGCATTGATTTTTAACTCACATATTAGACTCAACACGTGAAAATTTCCAAAGCTCAATAGATGAAACAATGCAATCACACTTTTATAAACTTCTCAGAAACTTTTCACCTCGTGATAACATACAATATTGATTCTGATTCTGCCCTATATACATCAGTAAGCTCCCCATTTAAGGTGGGCCAAGAAAATGAAATCGCAGTGGAAGGATTTCATTCTTCAATTACCTCTGAAGCTCTGTCGCCGACAACTAGGCCATGAAGCGAACTCCAAACAAGAGCATCGTAAGCCATCGTCTCAATTAAAACTGGGTCTATGCCGTGAGGATTCAATATGGGTTTTTTCTCATGCGTCTCAAATTCACTTTCGACGCTGCTGCATTTCAATTGCAAATTGGTTGAAGAAGATGCGTTTTGGGCCATTGGGATGTTGAAGAATCTGGGACACTTTGTGGGATTAAATCTAGTTTCTCGAGAGATTGAAACGCTACTACAGTCTTGGTTCAATTGCAAGACATTGAAGTGTTTTAACATTATCCTAAAGCATTGAAGGGAAAGTAGAATTGAAGTTTGTGGGCACTGATTGGGATGAGCTGAATCAGCTGATGCCGACTCATTGGCCAGTGCTCGAAGAACAAGTGCTTGATCGCTCATTTTAGAAAATATTTGAGGTTTTAATAGCATTTAAAATATTCTGAGGACTTAATCGTAATTATTTGTAATTTTAGTGAACAATGTGCTCAATTGCATTTTAGCTTGGCCGTTAAAAACCCTTTATTTCATATCAATCTACATTCAGCTTCGTTTTTACTGTCCGCCCATTCTCGTCTGAGGGTTTCACTAACCCTAACACGCAAGGTTTGCTTTTGTTCTTAGTTGAGCTCTTGATATATTGATGCCTAATTTCCGTAAGATGTGACCTAGGTAGTTAGTTGGTGTTGTTTCTGATTTGCAATCCTTGAAGAACTTCGATTGTTATTAATTCAATTTCTTACGCTATTTGGGGTTTCTATATAGTTAGGTATCTGCTTGGATCTCGGCTCCTTTCTATCGAAAATCGGGGTTAAAATTTATCACTTGTTGATTATGCCTACCCTATTTCAAGTCATGCCCATTAAGGATGGGCGGTTGTTTCTGTGCTGAAAATACCTTTTTTTGCAGTATGGGTTGTGTTGGTTTGCTAACCTATGATTTAAATAGTTACCGATGTTTCAAAGTGTATCATTTTTAAAACCTGCGGTAGAGTTGATACGGATATAAGCTTTCTGTGGTCCTTTGCAACCGAAATTTGATGGTATTTGATCCAACCTTGCTGAAAATTGCAATAAGGGGAAATTATTGGCTGGTGATGATTCAAAATTGTAGTCGTTTGCACATCACATTATTTCTCCGTTTTATAAATGTGTGCCGCTTGATTTTGGTCATCATGAGTTTTCATGTCATTATTTTCTAAACATTTCCTCGTTACTTCGCATTTTGCCTCTGTCAGTTTACCAATGGCGGATAGTCAGGAGAATGACAAGAACATTGAGATATGGAAAATCAAGAAGCTGATTAAGGCTCTTGAGGCCGCTAGAGGAAATGGTACAAGCATGATATCCCTTATCATTCCACCTGGTGATCAGATATCTCGAGTAACTAAGATGCTCGCAGAAGAGTATGGCACTGCTTCGAACATCAAAAGTAGGGTGAATCGTCAGTCAGTCTTGGGTGCAATCACTTCAGCTCAGCAGAGGCTTAAGCTCTACAACAAGGTGCCCCCAAATGGACTGGTGCTTTATACTGGAACCATAGTCACCGACGATGGTAAGGAAAAAAAGGTCACCTTTGACTTCATGCCATTTAAGCCCATAAACGCTTCGTTATATCTCTGTGACAATAAATTCCACACCGAACCTCTGAGTCAACTCTTGGAGTCTGATGAGAAATTTGGATTTATCGTCATGGACGGCAATGGAACCCTTTTCGGGACCTTAAGTGGTAACACCAGAGAAGTTCTTCACAAGTTTACTGTCGATCTTCCAAAGAAGCATGGAAGAGGTGGGCAGTCTGCCTTGCGTTTTGCTCGTCTTAGAATGGAAAAGAGGCACAATTACGTAAGAAAAACTGCTGAGCTGGCGACTCAATTCTTTATCAATCCCGCTACCAGCCAGCCGAATGTTTCTGGACTGATTCTGGCTGGTTCAGCTGATTTCAAGACAGAACTGAGTCAATCAGACATGTTCGATCCTCGACTTGCTGCCAAGATACTAAACGTTGCTGATGTTTCCTACGGAGGGGAAAATGGTTTTAACCAGGCCATTGAGTTATCTGCTGAAATCCTATCGAATGTGAAGTTCATACAAGAAAAACGCTTGATAGGCAAGTTCTTTGAAGAGATCAGTCAAGACACTGGGAAATACGTTTTCGGAGTAGAGGACACCATCAAAGCTCTCGAGATGGGAGCTGTTGAGACGCTGATCGTGTGGGAAAATCTCGATGTCAACCGATATGAGCTCAAAAACAGTGTCACCAGCGAGGTTGTCATAAAATACCTTGCCAAGGATCAAGAGAATGACCAAAGCAACTTCAAGGATGCTGCTACATCTGCCGAACTAGAAGTTCAAGACAAAATGGCGCTGCTCGAGTGGTTTGCGAATGAGTACAAGAACTTTGGCTGCTCACTCGAGTTTGTCACTAACAGATCTCAAGAGGGTTCTCAGTTCTGCAGAGGGTTCGGTGGCATCGGAGGAATTCTTCGCTACCAACTCGACATGAGGACCTTTGATGAGCCATCTGATGAGGGAGAATACTACGAAGATTCCGACTAAGATGAGTCCCTTTTCTTCGCGATATGTTCTGTTACAAAATGAGAAACTTTTGGCTGTTTTTAAGTTAATTGCAACTCTTTCTTTGTTGTTGATTGTGGTTTGCCTTTCCTGGGATTCAGTATTCCCTTTGCTTTTTGTGTACTACAGTAAAAGATCTTACATGCTTGCTGTTTCCTTAATGTTAGTTAAGGTTTGCGTTGCTAGTTGCTAATTTAATAATAAAGATGAGACTACTAAGAATACAAGGATACGTCATAGGTGTTCCTCTACATTTGTTCTTAAACGTGTGTCTAGGAAGAAGTTCCAATGAATATGACCAGGAAATATTTTTCTTCATATAGTACATAAAATGCTTGCATTAAGTTCTTTAACGTACTGAAAAGAGTTCAACTTCCAATTATGAACAAACACAGCAATCACAGAAGCTAAAGCAGTCCACTTTTTAGGTTGTAAACATCCCAAGAACAAAAAAGTGGTGGATTTTTTTGTTTTCCCAACTGAATAATATGCAATTGTTTCCTAGCTCTTCTCTTGACATATTTTGGATCATCCGTTCAACCCAGCAAGTCCATAGAGCTTCAGAACTGAAATCTCCATCATTATACTTCCCTTTCCTTGTCCTTTCGGTGTTTCCTTTTGTCCTCCGATCGCTTCTCATGCCTTTCGTATTTGTCTCTTTTTTCACGCTTGTCTCTCTTTTCATCTTTGCCGTGCTTCTTCTCTTCGTGCTTCCTCTTCCTTCTGCTTCTCTCATCGTCTGATACTTCATCATCATTCTTTGCAACCTTATTAGGAGCGGGCAGAACAGTCTTTTCAACAGTGTCCGTACTCAAAGGCAAACTAGGTTTTTCAAAAGAACGAGGACCCCTGTATATGCACGATGACGAAGAAAATCAGAATGACAAAATCATAATTTAGATAATAAGTTAAGAAGACAAGGAAACTAACTCGATAATTACAGACAGCACTTCATATTTGTTACCTGGCGAACCCAAGGCCCTGAACCTGAGCTGCTTCAGCATGGCCAGCTCCCAAGTCTTCTGCAGTTGAGTCTCGCTTTATCAGTTCAGCGTATTCGTGTTTGTCAAGTCGATTGGTAAAAGACTTATTTGCCCGCTTTGGAGCCAAACCAAGAGCCTCTCTCATTGCTTGCTCCTCTTCCTCTTTTACTCTTCTGATCTCCTCTTTCAGGGCTTCATCTTTCGAGCCAGAATTCTTCTCTCGGGCATACCAGTGAAGGTCTTTTCCTGCAAGAATGTTGAATCGTAGAAATTACTTAGGCCCACCCCACCAATAAATACAAATACTTCTTCTAAGCCAATGTGATTGCTATGTTTTCGGGAATCACGAGAGATATAGATATCAAAAGCGATACATCAGATTTCAAATCAGCAGCTTCTTCTCAAAATACAAACTTTTTAGGCATTTATTTCAAACGGGAAATGGACGTAGCACAGCCTATAATACACAAACATTGAGATAGGGAGAGCGAGAGAGACTTTACCTTTTTGCCATCTACCAACGGGTGCTTTGATACTGTGGCCTAAATAATTTTCTCGATGTTTGTCGACTTTCACGTCGTCCCAATTGAATTCTGAAACAATCAATGTAAAGGTTTACATTTAACAGGCATATATAACAACATAATAGTTAAATCCAAATATATAACATCATACAGACAGTCACTAATAACATGAAAAGCTGTCCATCATCTACCAGAAAAGCACACTCACACCCCTTCAGGAGCTCAACTAAACAGTTGTGACAATACATCAATCACACTTAGACACAATCTAACGAACAAATCAAGCTTAACAATTTGCGCATATAAAATAATAAAACCAAATAGGGCCTCTTCGCTGGAGCCTCATTGAATCCATGTCTGAACAAGGCCGAAAAGTCGAAACCGCAAATTGAACTTATTAGCTATAAGATGCAAAATAGCTAAAAAAACTGAGAGGAAAAAAAAATTAACGAACAATCCACACCAACAAAGATAGCTAGAGAAACACAAATCATCGATCGTCGATCGTAAACCCTAGAAATTGGAATAGAGATAAATTCAGAGGTCTTACGATCACGGCCACCACGGACTCCTCCCCTTGTTGGATGATACATGTCGACTGCCGATGTTATCTCTACGAGCTTGCGTTCGTACGATCCGTTCGTTAATCGCTTGTCGCTGAAGAAAGGAAAGAAAGGTGCGACGACGACGAGCTTCCTTCTTTCTGGCCTTGGAGTCAAAAGAGTTATCACAATAAATAATCAAATATATTCCTAATTTCGATTTTCTTTCTTTATTTTTTTTATGATCTAAAATTAAATCATGATCTGAATTTGGTCTTAAGCCCAACATAAGATGAGGAAAGAGCCTAAGCCCATTATTTAGGCCCAATGTCATGAAACTCGGAGAAAATACCACCTCTCTCCCAAACAAGAATAACATCTAAACATGAATTTGGTCTTAAACCCTGCGAAAAACCTCTATCTGTCTCTCATTTGATTCTCAGCTTCTGAAATGGCGCCTGTTTCGATGCTGTCGTTTTAGAGGTGCAAGCCTTGAGGAAGTGAGACTTGTGTTAAAAATCGAAGGAGAACATTACTTCCTCTATACTCAACATACAGCATTATTTGCTCACCAACCAATAGAGGTATTTGGGAGTTTCACTGCGTTGGTTGGTTATGTGGTTGTGGAAGGTTTATGGTCAATCACTGTTTTTGACAAGCCAATTTGAATTGATGGTTGAGTTTGCTGTTGCGCTTTGAATTGTATGACTATACTTCAGCTCGATTTTGAATTTTTGGTTGCATTTTTGGGTATCTATGGTGTTTAAACTGTTCTATCAAGTTCCATCAATGCGTATATTGTGTTTTTGTTGCAGCTGCTAAACATACCTTTTCTTGCGTGGCACCTGCTGCAGTGGCGCTCATGACATATGTGAGGGATTGTGTGCATTTACTGTGTTGGGATGTGCTATGAGATCATCATCGATGTTGCATGCCTTCTTGGTTTCATGGGCTGCCAAAGTCTATACCCTTTTATCGCATTGAGAAATGCATTCCTAGGGAATGGAGACAAAATGTCAAGCAGTCCATAGATTTTCAAAAGAAAAGCAAGCAGCCAAGTTATAATTCTTGTGAAGTTCTGCTTAGAACTCATGGTAAAATTGATGATGACATGGTGGATGCGCTTGTCGCAACCTTGAAAGATTTTGCCTCTAAAGGTCAACTTCTGAAAGCATTTAGGACTTTTAGTTTCATCCAAAGCCATGCCTTGGTGTCTCGTTCTTATGCTTTTGTCATCGACTCGTTGTCATCTCTTTTGTTGTCCTGCACTAACCTCAAGTTGGTTCGGGAAGGCAAGCAACTTCATGCCCAAGTTATTACCTGGGGCCTTAAGGAAAGTCACATATTGATCCCCAAACTAGTTTCTTACTACACAGCTTCGAGTTGTCTTCGTGATGCTCGCTCTATAGTATCAAATGCAAATAATCTGGATCCTTTGCCGTGGAATATTGTTATCTCATCATATGTGAACAAAGGGCGCTTTGAGGAAGCTATCTCCCTCTATAAAGAAATGGGTTGTAAGGGAGTAAGATATGATAACTTCACTTACCCATCTGTTATCAAGGCCTGCACAGAGCTTTCAAATCTTGAATTCGGGAAGGTAGTTCATAGATCTATTGAAGAGAGCCCTTTAGGCTCTGACCTGTTTGTACAGAATGCTCTGATTTCTTTGTATGGGAAGTGTGGGGATTTGGAAGCTGCAAAAAGCATCTTCGATAAAATGCAGGTCAAGGATGAAGTCTCATGGAACTCAATAATATCTTGTTATGCAAATAGGGGTATGTGGGATGAGGCATTCGAGCTTTTTAAAGGTATGCAAGAAGCTGGAGTGAACTTGAACATTATAATATGGAACACTATTGCTGGAGGTTACTTAAGGACAGGCAACCACGAAAAGGCGCTTGGATTAATCTGTCAGATGAGAAGGAACATGAACGATCTAGATCCCGTGGCAGTAATTATCGGGCTAACCGCATGTTCTCACATACATGCATTGAAGCTGGGGAAAGAAATCCATGCATTGGCAATCAGAAATTCTTCTATTGGGTATGAGAACGTGGAAAATGCACTAATTACCTTATATTCGAGGTGTGGAGACCGCAAGCATGCTTACATGATTTTTAGATCCATGAAAGCCAAGAACATGGTAACATGGAACTCCATGATATCTGGGTTGGCACACTGGGATCAGTCTGAAGAAGCCTCCTTTCTATTCAGAGAAATGCTAGATATTGGCATAACGCCTAACTTTGTTACACTTGCAGCTATTTTACCTTTGTGTTCTCGGTCTGCAAACCTTCAGCGTGGCAAAGAGTTCCACTGCTATATCACGAAAAGGCAAGAATTTCAGGGGACCCTTCTACTATGGAATGCCCTCACCGATATGTACGCACGGTCGGGTAGAATTTCTCTGGCCAGAAAACTATTCGACACGCTGGACAAAAGAGACGCGTCGACCTACACTTCGATCATAGGTGGCTACGGCATGGCGGGAAAAGGCGAAATTGCCCTCAAGCTGTTCGAGGAAATGATCAGGTCAGGGATAGAACCAGACCACATAGTAATGATCTCAGTCTTGTCAGCTTGCAGTCACTCTGGCCTCGTATCTCAAGGCCAGTTGCTGTTCAAACAGATGCAAACGATTCACGGCATGACTCCAAAATTGGAGCACTTTGCTTGCATGGTCGATCTCTTTGCAAGGGCTGGCTTGATCAAAAAGGCTAAAAGTGTCATTCTGAGCATGCCTTATAAGCCAAGCTCTGAGATTTGGGCGACGCTTTTAGGAGCGTGCCACACGCATGGGAATATTGAAATTGGCGAATGGGCGGCTGAAAAACTGCTCGAATTACGGTCCAATAGCCCGGGCCATTATGTATTGATCGCCAACATGTACGGCGCTGCTGGCTCGTGGAGGTCACTGGGCGAAGTGAGGTCTTTTATGAGGGACTCGGGCGTTAGAAAAGATCCTGGATGTGCATGGGTCGACATTGGGGCTGGGTTTGTTCCTTTTGTAGTCGAAGATGGTTCGAACGGACAAGCTGATGAAATATATTCTTTATTGCGGGGATTGGCGAAACATATGAAAGATGTCGATTGCTTAGATTGTGGAGATTCTTATGGGTGTGATGAGAGTTTGCTTGGATTGCAGGGCTGATTTTTTTCATCGTAGGTGGCGTTTCGAATCAGATTCTCGAGCGCAGTCCGAAGAATCGAAGTTTTCCTCGCACCTACAATGCGAGAGGCGAATTAGCGGTCAGTCGTAAAGCTGAGTGTAAGTAATGGATTGAGATACTGTGATAATATTGTCTAGTATTTTTGTGCAGTTTTGTTCTGTGTTTAAGATGGTTCTAACGGAAATATTTGTTACTGTGATTTCTGTTATTTGGTTGCAGGAAATTGACGGAGGAGAGAAGAGAGAACGAGAGGATTCTGAGAATTTAAGGAAGGAGAAGAAGACAAATAGGATTAAGCTGATACTTTTTCATGATCATTCATAAGATCTTATAGTTGTAGTAACATCTATCTATCTATATATAAAGGGTCTAGGGTGGCTAAAACCTGCCAATTTGGTTTGTCATTTTAATTACAATTTAGTCCCTTTATTTTTAATTTAATTAATTCAATAAGTTATCATTTCACTTCTAAGTTTTTAGTTATTGCAACTATACCCAAACACATTAGTTTTCATTTTATGTGTTTAAAAACTATATTTCATATATCTTCTACCCAAACACATTATATTTTTTTAAGCACACGCATAGAGTGTGCGAAAAGTACTAGTATATATAATATACAAGTAGGCATAACTATATATGCCTTTAATTGAAAATAATAGTGGGCTTTAGTTCTCAATGCCCAATGCCCAAAGGTCTCACTTTAATTGATTTCTTCATTCCGTGTTTAGATGGGCACTTTTTATTTTTGTTCACCTAAAAAACGGTTGTTATTTATATTAGGTCCATTCCATGTGATGTGAGTGGGAGAACGACATTTTTAGTCCCCGATGTTTGGAGCATATGCATTGTCCCCGTGTTCCGAAGTGACACTTTTAGTCCCCCATGTTATCGATTTTAGACGGTTTTGGTCCCTCGATTAATTTAATCGCTAATTTAGACGAAATTTAACACGTGAGAGCTCATGATCTCCTTTTACTCGACGTAAAACCTCATAATACATCTTCTTCTTCGACTTAAACGCACATGAACATCATTATACATCATATTTCGGAAATGATTGACAACCTTGAAAATGAGTTAAATGTGATACGTAAGGATGTTCACCTTGCGTTTTAAGTCGAAGAAAAGATGTGATATGGGGTTTTACGTCGATTAAAAGGAGATCATAGGCTATCACGTGTTAAATTTCGTCTAAATTAGCGATTAAATTAATCGAGGGACCAAAACCGTCCAAAATTGGTAATATTGGGGACTAAAAGTGTCATCTCAGAATATGGAGTATCAGAAACGCCAATACCCAAATATCGAGGACTAAAAATGTCGTTGGCCGACGTAGTCCATAATCTCAAGTTTAAAGCTTAATATAAAGGACGAAAGAGGCCAAATTCTAAGCCGGCGACGATTCCCACTTGCTATTGTGTTAGTCCTCGCCGAGCAGAAGGTTGTTGAGGATTCTCTGGATTTTCAATTGGGGCTTTTCAATTGTTTTTTCTTTGCTGAAACGTTGAATTCGAGCCAAAAATGGGAATCTGTGTACTTTCTCTTGGTTCATTGCTGGAAATTAGAAGCTAACAGCTCAGAGAATTAAGTGATGGAGGCGCTTTGCACATCAAGTTGCTTAACATCGGTTTTGTTGCGGTTTTTGATTATATGACAACAAATTCAAATGCAGGTGTAGTTGGGTGTTTGCCGAAATGCAAGATGTCGATTCGAATTCGTTGGTTCGAACACTAGAATTGGAACAAAGAGGAGCTGTGAAGAGATGGATTGTAAACATATGTGAGTGGAAACCTTCATTTGATGAGTTCTACTCGACCATGTCTTTTCTTCCTCAACACGAACAATCCTCCATCACCAGGTCACAGTCTGGAGCTTAATTTTATCCCCTGGTGTTTCAAATGTATTAATGCAATCAATGATCAAATTGTAATACATGAATACTTTTTTTCAATATCTTGAGATACAAAAACTGAATTCCGAAACATTAATGTGATGTGTTTGTCTGACATAATTACTGTTTCTCAAGTTGTTTGCGTTGTTTGCTCAGGTATGAAACATGAGCTTGTTTTTGGATTTGAAATTGAAGAAAATCTACTTTTCCTTGTACGAAATCTACTCCACGTAAGGAGTCTGCATATGGGATTGGTTCTGTTACTTAATGATTTCATTCAACAGGTTTGTGAAGTTTGAAGATCAGAGAAGGGCACTTGTAAGCAGATTGCTGCAGTATGCCATGGTTCATCAAGTATTAAAAATCCCTTATGATAATATCATTATAAAGCGAACCGCAGAGGGAAAACCTTTTCTGGTAGTGCTACATCTATGTGTCGAATGCTCTTTCCCTCTTTCTTTCCTCTTTCTTAGCTTTGAGTTGAATATGATATTTTGTTCTTATGAATGGAAAATATCATAGACTACAAAATTTTACATGAAAGGTGAAGTTGTAGGGACTAGTTTTAATGTCACCGTTATTCTCTTCCAGGTATGCAATGACCCGAAGTTGAGTATTCCAAATTTCAACTTTAATGCTTCCCATCATGGTGATTATGTTGCAATAGCTTCTGAAACTCTATGCCTTGTGGGGTTGGATATCGTCTCTCACTCCGTTCCTGTCAATGAATCGCCTGAGGAGTTCGTACTGTCCTTCTCATCTTATTTCTCAAGCTTAGAATGGCACCGCATAACTAGTGCTGGTTCTTCTGGTGAAATGCTGAAAACCTTTTACAGGTAGGTATTCAAAAATAAATATGGAGTAGCATTAACATATATAAGCATGAACATGACGATGATCACACACATTAATTCACGATGGGCTTGCTTTATCGATCATGTTTTGTGTAAATGATTGGTACTCTCAAATCTCAATTCAGCTTAGACAAGTTTAATTGTTGTTTTACATAAAAACCATAACTACAAATGAACCTTAATGTTAGCATGCATGGACTATATACTTGCCTCCTTACAATATTGAGGGCTCATTCCTAATATGTAATTGCAGATATTGGTCTCTGAAGGAAGCTTTTGTGAAGGCCATTGGTACAGGTGTAGGTCTCAAATTAGATCATGTTGAGTTCCATCATACAAATTGGGAAAATATAAATGTCAAAGTGTCTGGAAATGTATTGAAAGATTGGAAATTCTGGCTTCTAAATCTCAGAGGAAACCACTCAGTTAGTCTTTTCTTTCTTGTCAATATTTTCTGCCTATCCCATTGCCATAAAACTTGTAATATAGAATCATTTTTTGAGCTGCTCTTTTGCTTTTTCTCCAGATAGCCATTGCCAGAGGTAACCCAAAGGCTGCTACAGAAAGTTACCGAAGAACTCTGAAACGAGTTAATTTTGATGAAAATGAGTACAATTTCGCACTTCACTCTCCAAATCCTGCCTTCATATATGTAACAGTCGAGGATCTTGCCCGATTATTGCATCAACATCGTGTCTCTGATGAAGACATGACGGAGAAAAGCTGCACTTGAATCTTGAAAATGCAATGAAACTGTTGAATGTAAGATCTTCCTTCTTCCTCTTTATGTTTACAGCAGAGATTTTGCCGTAGTAAGTTTCGTACCAAGTAAATGGTGAATAACCATCGGTTGGGTGAGTTTTATATATTGTACCATTGATACCATTAATATTTCGAGATTAAAAAGTTTAGTTGCTATAGTATTTTGTAGTGATATGATTTATATGTAGTTTAAACGGTCATTGTGAGTTAATCAGTGGGATACGGATTAGATTTCAAATAAATATAAAATTAAAAACGTTAACGATAAATACTATATATATATGGAGGAATTTTATGGTGCTCACCTTATGTGAGCATCTTATGTGGGCACATGTTGATGTAGCACCGATTCGTGCCATTTCAACATCCCACATCGACATATAAGGTTATGTCGCCTTAATTAACACATTCTAGGTGCCATTAATCGTCATTTTGGATCTTGATGTGGCATAATGATGTGATATATTTCATTGACACGTAAAATGTTATGTAAGGCGTCAATTATGTCACATCAAGATCCGAAATGTCGATTAATGTCACTTAGAATGTGTTAATTAAGACGACATAACCTTATATGTCGATGTGGGATTTGAAATGGTATGAATCGGTGCCACATCAACATGTGCCCACGTAAGGTACTCACATATAAAATTCCTATCAAACGAAGCAAACCCTATGCCAAGCGTTAGTACTGTTATTAATGAGGGAGGATAAAGGGCGAGCCCTAGTTGGATTAAACGTGTGTGCTTAACGTCAGGCTGGGATGAATGAACCCTAATGTTCGGGAGTCGATCAATCGTGCGCGCTTAACCTTCGATGGGTTCTTATCTGATTGCCGAAGGCCTTGTATTGATGGTATGTGCTCTGCTTAAGTCAACCTTTTTGCCCCGTGCGTAGAATCTGTTTCAGTTCTTGCCTAGGGATGAACCCTGGTTCGGGCATTGATCAATGATCTTGTATCAATGGGTGCGTGATTAATGGTCCTATCTAATTGCCTAAACGGTGATTAACGATTGAAGTTCGTTCAAGGGTTCGGAAAATGATCAAAGGTCCGGCGTCGAATTGGTTTTTGGGTTAATCCAATGTTGCTTTTCTTATGTTTGCCGGCACTGCTTAGTGCTTATGAGGAAGGACGCTAGATTCTTCAACAGTTATCAAGGTATTATGTTGCCCAATTCTTGGTTCGTATCTAATTCGAGTCGGACAGTGCTCGCAAACTGCTCGACAGATTGTCCCAAAGGTCGAACCCACTGGTATGGACATGTCTCTGCTTAGAGCTAGCTGTCCCTAAGTGCTCGAAAATTGTCCCAAGTGTTTAAAAATTGTCTCACAGATGCTCGAAAATTGTCCCAAAGTGTTTATGGCAAGCTGTTTGGTCTAATCATTGATTAGTTCCAAGTGCTGGAAAATTGTCCCACAGATGCTCGAAAATTGTCCCAAAGTGCTTATGGCAAGCTGTTTGGCCTAATCATTTGATTAGTTTCAAGTGTTGGAAAATTGTCCCAAAGTGCTCGAAAATTGTCCCAAGTGTTTAAAAATTGTACCACATATGCTCGAAAATTGTACCAAAGTGCTTATGGCAAGCTGTTTGGTCTAATCATTTGATTAGTTCCAAGTGTTGGAAAATTGTCCCAAAGTGCTCGAAAATTGTCCCAAGTGTTTGAAAATTGTCCCACAGTGCTCAAAAATCGTCCCAAAGTGCTTATGGCAAGCTGTTTGGCCTAATCATATGATTAGTCCCAAGTGTTGGAAAATTGTCCCAAAGTGCTCGAAAATTGTCCCAAGTGTTTGGAAATTGTCCCACAGTGCTCGAAAGTCGTCCCAAAGTGCTTATGGCAAGCTGTTTGGCCTAATCATATGATTAGTCCCAAGTGTTGGAAAATTGTCCCAAAATGCTCGAACATTTTGGCAAGTGTTTGAAAAATTGTCCCACAGTGCTCGAAAGTTGTCCCAAAGTGCTTATGGCAAGCTGTTTGGCCTAATAATCTCTAAGCTTGATTGGTAAAGATGCCTGCCCCAAAATTATCCCAAAGCGAGAAATATAACTAGTGTGACATTGATCAAAGGGAAACTGACACACATAGTAACTTTATTCGAGATTCTTGCTGAGCTCTATGGCAAGCTGTGTATAGTCTATTTCATTTGAACGAGTCCCACCTTGCTCGAAAATCGTCCCAGACTGCTCCGAAATTGTCCCAACTGTGAATAACGGCTTATGACATATGATCAATCATATTGACATGATGGAAGTTGATTCATCACTAAGCTCTATGGCAAGCTGTTTATAGTCTTTTCATTTGAACAAGTCCCACCTTGCTCGAAAATCGTCCCAGACTGCTCCGAAATTGTCCCAACTATGAAGTAACGGCTTATGGCATATGATCAATCATATTTACATGATGGAAGTTGATTCATCACTAAGCTCGACTGTTTGAGATGCTAGCTCTGAAATCGTTCCAAAGAGAGGAATATAACTCACTGTGAGAGACTGACTTGTATCTTAGCTTGACTCTTCTGAGATGTCTTGATGAGCTTAATGGCAAGCTGTTTAGTGTAATTCATATGGCGAGTCCCACAGTGCTCGAAAATTGTCCCAGACTGCTCGAAATCCCAAACTTTGAAATGATCAATCACTTGATGGATGTTGATTCATCTCTAAGCTTGACTGTTCGATGCTTCGAAATTGTCCCAAAGAGAGAAATTCATCTGAGGACTGTGAGGAGACCCACAGGGCTCGAAAATTGTCCCTTAAAATACGTCTTCCGAGATGATCGACCATATTTACTTAGGTTGCGTTTGGATTGATGTATTTGAATTGAAATCCGTGATTTGAAATTATGAATTCTGAAATCCAAATTTTAAATCCAAATCCACCGTTTGGCAAACGTTAGGATTTCGAAAATCCGAATTTCAAAATGTCCTCGAGCTCTCGAGCCGGCTTGAGCCATCGGTCATCGAGCTCGAGCAGGCTCATCGAGTTCGCGAGCCGACTTGACTCATCGGTCGTCGAGTTCGCAAGCCGGCTCGACTCATCGGTCGTCGAGCTCGAGCGGGCTCGTCGAGCTCGCGAGGACTCATGTCGTCGAGCTCGTCGGCCGACTCGACTCGTCGTTCGTCGAGCTCGCGGGTCGGCTCGACTCATCGTTTATCAATAATAATAATAATAATAATAATAATAATAATTTAAGAAAATAATCACGGCAAGATTTGGTATTTCGAAAACGGACCGTTTCCGATCGAATTTCAAATCCATCAAAATACAAGCGCTCGGATTCTCCTCGGATTTGGATGAAATCGAAATCCAAATCCGAGCGGTTGCCAAACGGGTTATTTGAATGAAATTCGGATTTCAAATCGAAATCCCCCAATCCAAACGTAGCATTATGGAATTTGATTCATCTCTAAGCTTTGATTGCTTGAGCTTGCCCCAAAAAATCGTCCCAAAGCGAGAGTATAACTATTGTGACATGATCAAAGATGAATGGGACTGACGCACATCGTAGCTTGATTGTTCGAGATTCTTCATGAGCTCTACGGCAAGCTGTTTAGTCTCTAATTCATTTGAATGAGTACCACAGTACTCGAAAATTGTCCCAAAGTGCTTATGGCAAGCTTTTTGGCCTAATAATTTGATTAGTCCCAAGTGTTTATTGTCCAAAAGTGCTTGAAAATTGACCCCTGCTGTGAAATACGGCTTATGGGATGATCTTTCATATTTACTTGATGGAAGTTAATTCAGCTTTACGAGCTTAGCAGTAAGCTGTGGCCTACTAATTTGATTACTCCCAAGTGTTTGAAAAATGTCCCAAAATGGTCGAAAATTGTCCCAAAAGTGCTTGAAAATTGTCCCTCGCTGTGAAATACGGCTATGAGATTAAGTTGTGACCTAATCATTAGATTAGTTCCAAGTGTTTGAAAATTATCCCAAAATGCTCGAAAATTGTCCAAAAGTGCTTGAAAATTGTCCCACGCTGTCAAATACGGCTATAAAATGATCGTTCATATTTACTTGATGGAAGCTTAGCGGCTGGCTATATTTAATCTAGTCTTTGATGAGTCCCACAGTGCTCGAAAATTGTCCCAAAGTGCTTATGGCAAGCTGTTTGGCCTAGTCATTCGATTAGTCCCAAGTGTTTGAAAATTGTCCCAAAGCTGTTCCACAGTGCTCGAAAATTGTCCCAAAGTGCTTGAAAAAATTGCCCCTTGCTGTGAAATATGGCTTATGAGATGATCATTTACTTGGTGGGAGATGGTTCATTCCCGAGCTTGATTGTGTGAGCTGCTTGACGAGCTGTTTAATCTAGTAATTGACGAGTCCCACAGTGCCCGGAAACTGCTCGAAAGATTGTCCCAAAGGTTGACACAACTGGTATGGACACGTCTCTGCTCAAAATTGCCCTAAGTGCTCGAAAATTGTCCCAAGTGTTTGAAAATTGTCCCACGGTGCTCGAAAATTGTCCGAAAGTACTTATTGCAAGCTGTTTGGCCTAATCATTTGATTAGTCGCAGGTGTTTGAAAATTGTCCCAAAGTGCTTGAAAGTTGTCCCTTGATGTGAAAATACGGCTTATGAAATGATCAGTAATGTTTACTTGATGGAAGTTGATTTAATCTCTAAGCTCGACCGTTTGAGATGCTTGCTCCGAAATCGTCCCAAAGAGCGAAATATAACTACTATACACGATGGAAACTGACTCGTAGCTTAGCTCGACTGTTCTGAGATGGCTTGACGAGCTTAATTGGCAAGCTGAGTCCAATTCATTTTGTGAGTCCCCAGGGTGCTCAAAAATTGTCCCAGAGTGCTTGAAAGTTTTGCCGAACTGCGAAATCCTGCTCATGAGATGATCTATCATATTTACTTGGAAGTTGATTCATCTCTATGCTTCCTCCCAAATCCCCCCAAGGCTAGAAAGATAACTATTATGACTGTTGTTTTCTTGCATGACAACAAGGATCGACTTAACAAGACCTTAATCATTGCATCGTTCTAACGATGACACAGAACGTGGGAGCCTCCTTCCATGTAACATGTGCTCTAGCAAGACCTTAATTATTGCATCGGTCCGACTCTGACACAGAAGTCGTAGGAGCCTCCTTCCAGAGGCAATATGTTGCTCTTGTATGGATTCGTAATGGTAAATTCGTGACAAGTTCTCTAGCAAGTTGTGCTGCCCTGGGACGTGATTTTTCTCAAGGTACTCTATCTCTTCTCTCTACACACACGGGTGTTTTATAAATTTACAGCCCCACTCTTGTTTTCGTTCATAAATAATCGAAATCAGGGCATTTTGATGGAGAGTTCAGGTATTTGCCTCTGCTCCTATAGACTTGCACTAGATGTGTTTTTCCCCCCATCTTCTCACACTAGAGGTTTGTTCACTGCTGCATAAGTAAATTCTATACACATCTATACGCCAACCCTGCTACCATCCCCGCGGGTCGGATTATATCCATGGGTTGGGGTGTTTCAAGGTCTTGTTAAATTTCTTGGTTGACTAACTAAGCCTGAAAGTAGAGTAGAGTAGGCGTGTTCAGGTTTATACGAGCCAATCCACCAACCATAGAGCTTTGCAACTTATTGTTTGCATATTACATATGAGAAAAAAATAAAAAAGAACAAACGAACCATCTTTAAACACACCCTCCCCTTATACCATATGCATTTAGATAGACATTCATACAGTGTTCCCAAGCAGAGACCTTAACCTAAACCCCCACGCCCCGCCGCCCTCCTCGGCTTAACCCTAGCCCTCAAGCTATTCTTCATGACTACGGTGAACTCGAGCTTCTCCGAAAAGTCGACCTTTTCATCGCAAGACCACTCAAAGTCCTGAACCATCCTAGCGATCATTAGGTTCACGTGGACCGTGGCCATGGCTAGCCCCGGGCATATCCTCCTCCCAACACCAAAGGGCATCATCTTCACGCCCTTCACGCCCGTTATGTCCGCGTCCTCCCGACCCGTGAAGAACCGGTCCGGGTCGAACCGCTCCGGCTCGGACCACAGCTTAGGGTCCTCGTTGATTCCCGGGATGAATATCTCGACGTTGGCGTCGGTCGGTATGTCGTAGCCTCCGAGCTTGGTGGGCTCGGTCGCCGCGTGGGTGAGTGAGAAGTAGGTCGGTGGGTGCTTTCTTAGTAGCTCTTTCGTCACTGCGTTGAGGTAGGGCATTTTCTCGACGTCCTTTTCGTCGACTGCCTTCGATCCTACTACGGATTCGATCTCCTCGACGAGTCGGGCTTGGATTCCTGCATATACAACACATAGTTGATTTTTTTTTAATTCTTTTAGGCTGCTGCGTTTGTACTTAGATGCAATAGTCAGTGCGCTGACTTAGTTTTCTGTCGTGCTTTCTACGCACGAATTTCAGCGTACCATATGCAACCTTAATAATTTCCTAAGAAACGGCATAAGGCTGCGTTTGGCATGCTGAATTCGATCAGGAAAAGCAAAAGGAAAGGCGCGAGATGTACAACGCTCGTGCCAAACACAGTGTCCTTGATAATTTCCCAAGAAAAAAAGTATAACGATCGGAAAAACTACGCATATATTACCCGGATTATCAATGATCCTAGCAATGGCCCACTCGACGGCCGTCCCCGTCGTATCCGTCCCACCGTTCAAAAACTCCGAACACAACGTCACGATCTCCGCATCCGACGGCTCGGATTCCCTCCCCTCGACCCTCAAATCGAATAGCGTGTCCAAGTACGAGAAAGAAGCCACCCCACTCCTCCCCCCCTCCGACCCACGGCTCCGTAGGGCCCGCCTTCGCCTCTCTATCAGCGGGACGATCGTCTCTATCTGCCTCTTCCTAACCTCCAGCGCATTTTTCCTCTCCTTCGAAAAAAAGGGCCTCAATATCGGCAAGTAATCGTCCACCCTCGGATCGAGCACGATCAGCACGTCCTTCATCATCCGATCGACGGCCTCGATCGTCTCCCCGTCCATCTCCACCCCGAAGCACATCTCCAGCAACACGCAGAAGGCCGCGAACCTAACATTCCTCAAGACCCACACGAGCCCATCGTTCGCCTCGGCCTCGGCCCGAACCCTCTCCACGAGCCTCTCCATGGCCCCGTCCCTAGCCGGTCGGAACTCCCTGAGCCGACCCGAGCTCAGTGCGTTCTGAACCATGTTCCTCCTGAGGGACCGCCACGTGGGCCCGTACTGAGCCGCGTTGACGGTGAACTTGTTTGAGCTGAAGATGGTCCGCGTGGGGTTCTCCGCGGGCCGGCTGGCGAACACGTGGCCCCTCTCGACGAGCGCCTCGTGGACCAGCGTCGAGCCGCTGAGTATGATCATGGTCCGCGTGCCCATCTTTAGGGTTAGGATGGGTCCGTATTTGGGGATCAAATCCTCGCGGGTGTACTCGAAGAAGGACTTTCCCGAGCGGGCGAATTGGAAGAGGTTTCCGACGATTGGGTAGCCCTTCGGGCCGGGCGGTAGGTTTAGTTTCTTCTTGGAGTTCGTCGACTTTTTGGTGATGAAGAAGAAGACTGAGAAGGAGATGAGGAAAGTTAGGGCTGAGAGGATTGTGTTGTAGTAAGGTAAAGAAGGAGAAGAAGCCATTGATCGATGTGTTTTTTCTTGTTTTTGGGAATATTGGGTGGGGGAGGTGAGGAGGAGTGTATATGAATGGATGATGGCCGTAAATTGTTGGTGGGAGTAATAAATATTGTAGGGGTTTACTATTTAAGTTGTCTATTATAGCGAAAGGAGCAGCACAAAAATACAGTGGGGGGAATGGTTCTTATGCTTTTAGGAAGGTTCTTTTGCATGGAGTGTGGAGAGTGAGGGAGATACGTGTAGTGTAGAGGAGATGTGAATATGGAGATATGGTTGTGTGTGGGGAAGGGGATTTGATTGATTTTAAGTAATTTTTTTTTGTACATAGCATTGATTATTATTTGCTATATTAACCACCTTAACCAACTACTATCACTGCCTATTAATCGTTGTCATTAATTACTGTGGGGATGATAAGTTGGGGAAAGAAGGCCATAGTCCGCTGTAGTTTGATTTGAGAATGGTATTTTACAACACACCGTATTCGTACCAACTCTTCATTTCAAGTACCCCATCAATGGTGAATTTGTTAGGGGCCAATAAATCACTGTGCGTAGAGAACTCTGAGTTCCACGTACACATTCAACCACTCGATCTTTCTTACATGAATCCCATCCCATTTTACAGAAGATTTTGCCACCTTGTGTTCGTTGAGAGAGAGAAAGAGGGTGTCAATTTAATGCGTTTGGTAGGTAGGTGGTGAAGTTTGTTGAATGGAACATGTGACGTAATGAAAGTTATTAAGAAAATGGCCATTCTTTTTGTCAAATTTGCGACGTAATAACTAAATGTAGCACGACCTAAGCCAAGGGATTAGCCAGTTAGACTTTTGGTCGATGCTTACGAAAGCTGCTACTCGACGTCGAATTTGATTTTCTTGGGAGCGACTTGGACGGGACCCACAAAGTCGGGGCACTCGTACTCAATCCCAGCAGCTTCGATGCGCTTTCTCCTCTTCTGATCCCTTTTCACGATTCTTGAAACCAACTTCTGCTGCTCTTCGAGCGTTCGCTCCTTTAATAAAGAAAAAAAGAGTCGCAGTCATTTCTGGCCATGTTTGCATTAATACGCAGAAGCATTTGAAAGTGCGAAAAGAAAAAAAAAAACAAGAAGATTACCTTGTCGTGGCGCTTCCTTTCGATCTGAACCCAATCGGGGGGATGGTACGAGCGACCTACGCCTTTCCATCTTCAATAAATACATACACAATGTGCGATCAACCGTTAGCATTGCAAGGCGCGAAATGGATGAAATTGATGTGCCTTATCAGCCTTACGCCCTCATGGTCGGGAAAATTAACTCCATGGGCGAAATGGATAGCTAGAGAAAAAAGACGACGACGATTAAAGGAAACTATAACTAAAACTACTCACAGTTTTGGATGAACTTTCTCGGGAGGAACTAGACGAACTTGCAGAAGGTGCTCGTACATCAAATAATTATGCATGCAGTCTTCGACAATTTTCGCCACCTGATCATATGGTGAAGGTTCGAACATGAAGTATATAAAACCCAAAAAATATACACACTCGTTGAAATATACTAACCTCGGGAGATTCAAATTCAATGAACCCAAAGTGCTTCGACTTCCCCGTCTGTTCAGCACAGAGTAAAATACATCAGTGGTCAAACGTGCAATTTAGTCTTAGGTATAAGGTTTTATCTGACTGTGACATTCTACTAATGTTGCAAAAGGTGAAGCAGAAAAACAACGCGTTCATAACAACATCGACGAACGGTATTTTGCCTTGGAACCAAAGAATGACCATAGTGCCAATGATAGTAAATCAAAGTTACCCAGCCCATTATACCATGCCAAAAGTCGAAAGTCGAAACACGAAAATCGATCTTACACTACTACACAGCAACTAACAGTCAATAATTTCACCGGCAGACATGAAATAGTTTCTATTTCAGACACAATTGAGATAGATATTACCTTTGGCTTCAGAACCATTTGAAGCTCATTAGTAGACTCCCAAGCTATAACTATAACACATAGGAAAAGAAACAATAACATAGGAAAACAGACCTTCCTATTCCTGGCTATTCTGACCCTCTTCACTGCTCCGAACTGAGTAAAGAATGCTGCAATAAAAATAAAGAAATATATATATTAAACGAAATCTCACACCAAAAAATATAGAAAACAGCTTTGGGAGCTATCAGTAACCCAACCTTCCATCTCATTCTCGTAAAAGCCGTGAGGGATTCTGCCGATATACAAAACCGTTGCTTTGTTCTCACTAACTTCGCTTTTCGGAAGGTTCTTCGCCTGACCGCCCTCGAGAGGCTATCAATTATACAGTAGTTAATAATAGGATTGAAAAAAAAAAATACAAAAAAGGGGGAAAAATTAAGAAAAACGATACCAACCAAGAAGTCATGAGTTGAGGGATCCTTGGGAGCTGAAAATTGAGCAGAGGCCTTTTTCAGATTCTTCGTTACTGCTTTCTTCTTCGACTTCGCCTTTGCCCCCATGTTTATTAACAGCCACCACCTACGCTAACGAAACTTTCCCACGGCTTTATAAACCCTAGACGACGGTCTAATAGATTTGTTTCAGTTTCAACCTTAGTTTACCGATTAATTTCAGAATAACCCATACATTTCCTCGGCTTTACACATTTGCCCAGATAATGAATTAAGCAAGTTTTTTTGAAAAATTTTCAATACTAAACTTTTTGAAAGTTAACTTCTTGTAAATTTATTTTTTTATAGTGTTGGGTGATAACAGACTTTTGAAAAAGTGGTCAGAGTTTTAAAAAGTGATTAAAAATTGAAGAAGACAAAGAATTGCATCTCTTTTTAAGTCAATTTCCCATTTGGGTTGGTTTAAGGAAAGATCGGGGAAGTTGCGAGTTTTTGAATTTCCTTCTTCTCGAATCCAAGGGGGACATTTATAGAAGTAACTTATTTTAAAAGTCCATCTCAGATTTTTTGCCAAACATATTTTACTTCTCAAAATGGACTTTATTATTAGAAATCCATTTCAGAATATTTTACTTCTCAAAATGGACTTTATTATTAGAAATCCATTTCAGAAGTGTTTCCTCGAGCTTCAGAATTACATTATTTTACTTTTCCATTCTATATAACTAATAATGGCTTTAGAAATGATTTTATTACCATAAACAAAGGTCCATTCACTTTCTCAAGTGTCGAACACGGTGGTACATTTTTTTTTTCTACTTCAAAAGACAAACAGAATATTAGAGCAGAGCAGCAGTTTCGGCTAATCACGATTCGCCGGAGGCTCGTCGTTGTCTCTCTTCTTCCTTGCCTTGTGTTCGTTCCAACGTTTCCACGCCCACTGAAGGACGAAAAATCCACCTATAGCATATACCTGGGAATTGAGCAAACCAAATAGAAGTTACAAAAGAAGATTAATGAGTAAGTTAGTCGAAAGAGTCGAGTTAACAAGCAGAGCAGCTACGAGCTTTTCTTGAAATTCAATACTTGCGTTGAAAATCCAATGGTAACCATTCATCAGATTTGCTAAAATCAACAGTTATCGTCATTCATCAGAGCAACTCCATCTACACTAGCATAGCTTCTATGGCTCGTGTTAGCTGCAGTAGTAGTAGCCATTTGTGAGAGCTTTGAGTAACTACCCTTTCAATGACTTTACGCACACGACGAATTCATCATCACATCAATAAGCCCAATATCTCAGAAATAGATACCCGTAAAAAAATCTAATGATTGAGATACAGTTGTTCAGCTGATGCTCATACCGGAAGTTCGATGCCACTGAGACTACCATATTGTCTACACCATCAGAGACAACGCAAGTTAGCGGAAAGGAAGGAGTAATACAATGCTTTGATCGTTGAAAGTTCTGCATTTTTAATCATAGAAAATCCTCATACCAAATGGAGCCTATAGCTTATATTCTAAACCTCAAGTGTGATGAATGAAGCCATATCGACAATTTCGGGTAAAACAGAGTCAATTTCCAGAACCCTAATCGAAATGTCAAACATAAATCCAATAAGCCAAAAATAGTTTAAAAATCGTATTTGCCGTGGTGAAACAGTGAAGATTATGAAATCACGAGCAAGAACTAGGTAAGCAGAACAGCTAGACTATAAATTGGAATACACTTGGTACAAAAGAAAGCTTCATAAACCTGCCATAGAAGCACTGGATTGGTCTTCTTCTCAGCTTCATCAGCTACCAATTCCAACTTCAGCGGCTCAAAACTCTGATTCTGCTTCGGAAACGTCACATAATCTCCCCCGTTATCGCTATCATCCTTGACGATAGCATCAGCATCGTTCGACTTCTCCACTATCGGCTCATCGGCATCCTTCTTCTTGTTCCTATTCGGATTTGGGATAGCTAACTTGATAGAATCAAACAAGTTGACGAAGAACGAAACGACAGGGTTTTCGTTTTGATTGCCTCTTCCTTCCATCTCTATGCGCTTGGGTAGGGTTCGTACTTTGTTCTTGGAAGGTACACCGCGGAACTTAATAGAAAGGTATAGAAATAGAAAACTAATTGCTCATTAAATGTTTGAATTAATTAAAATTGTTGCTTTGTTATTGTCTTTTGAAAGCAAACCAACTATTTTCGACTAATCAAAGATTGAGTTTTTGACAAGGTGGGTTGGTTTTCTTCTCATAGAATTACTTATTTTTCCAGACAAGAAAGTGTTGGCATTGGTACCATATATTAATTATTTTGCATCTTAAAATTTAAATAAAATTTCAACTCTTGAGTTTTTCACAAAATAAATAGAACAATTATGAACCCCTAAGGATTAGTCACACCCCTCGAGTGTGAGGCGTGAGGTCATGGTCGATTGAGTGTGGGGATAGCTCAGATAGTAAGAAAAAAACACTCAATGAGCTATGAACAAATAACATCTTTTTCATCTAAAACCTATTTTCAACTCTTAAGAAGAAAAAGCACTTCTTAGTACTACATACTTCACCGATTCTGAAGGGACTCGATCGCCTTCTTCCACTGAGCGGCTCTCTGCTTCGCATCCTCAAACGTAGCCACTTTCTTCGGCTACATATACAAAAAAAAAACGGAAAACATTCCATTAGCCAGCGTCTCGAGCCATGGCTCACGAATTATACAGAAAAGGCTGCTTACGGTGCATATCTTGAAGTTCGACGGGCTAACCACTTGAACGCTGAGTTCCCCGGGATTATCCGACCACACTATGTTTCCCTTCACCGCCAATTCTCGGGGGTCCACGTAGATGAGCCTGGGCTTGTTTGTGAGTATGAGCTGCACCTTCTTGTTCGTGAGCTTCCGCACCTTCTTCACCGTCGAGATCATTAGGACCGACTCCCCTGGCTCAAGAAACTGCTTCCTGTAGTAAATTTGGACTGTGTTAAAGGATGATCACTTCACCTAAAAGCTTATGCTTTTTAAAATTATGTATTTTATTCTCAACACGCTCACTCGCGTATAGGCTGATTCATTATTATCTGGCCTTTGACGTGTGATTTTATTCAATGGGTGGTCGTGGGAATTCATATCCAAGACATCTTTGGTCTCCGAGTTCTGATACCATGATGAATGAACACTTTGCCTAAAAGCTTAAGCTTGAAGGTAATGTAATCATATTTTAAATTTATATATTTTATTTTCAACACGCTCCGTCACGTATAGGCTGATTTCTCTATTACCTGGCCATAGACGTATAATTTTCTTGAATACGTGGTCGTGAGATTCGTATCGTAATTCCAAGACCTCTTTGATTCTGAGCTCTGATACCATGACGAATGTACAATTTGCCTAAAAGCTTAAGCTTAAAGGTACTGTATCGTATTTTAAATTTTATATATCTTATTTCCAATTTCAACATACAATTTTTTTCGTTTTTTTAACGAGAGACTTGCCATTTCGAATCGAACGAGTCGATGGAAGCAAGTCTGGTGATGCTTCCGGCCTCGGAGGACGACGCTGAAATGGCGGCGGCCCCGTCTCTGTAGCTATCCCCGACGTGCGATGGATTCCACAGCGAGCTTTGATATTCGCTCTCCGAAGACTGAACCTGAAAAAAAAAGACGTCAGCCGAAAGGTAAAACAAAAAATATTAACAAAAAAAAAACTCACTCGTTGCTCCAATGCAAGGCTGGGCGGGTCCGTCGATCTGAGGCTCGATCAATCGATTCCCGCAAAAAATGGATGGTTTTTCAGCGCAGCGTAGCCCTCGCGCCCCGCCCCGGGCCTTCTGTTAGGCTTCATATCCTACTTCGATCATCGAAAAATTACGACTTTTTACGTTGAAAAGAGAGTTTTTTTTTACGCCTCACCAATAGCCTGTCGATAAGATCCCGAGATTCAGCCGAGAAGTAATCGGGGAATCTGATATCCCTCGTGGCGATTCTCTGGAAAATGAGCCATTCGCTTTTGTCTTTGAACGGAGAAGTCCCAGAAAGCATTTGGTACACCGTGCATCCCAGCGCCCAAAGATCGTTCCTTTTTTTTTTCCCGTTTAATTATCATTGTAAGCCGAAAGAGGATTTTTTGATTTCTATATGTTCTATTCTATATAATGTCATTTTTACCCTTTGAAGAAGGATAAGACATACTTGGTACGGTCTATTTCTTTTACAACTCCCAAAACTCAGCTTAATAATCGCGAAAATAAAAAATAAAAAATTTACGGGCATCGGAGATTTTTCATTACCCGAAAGTCGCCGGGGAAGAATTTAAGACTTCGGGCGGTACGTAAGCGGCTGTCCCCACGAACGTGCATGCCTTGTCGTCTGAATAAATTAAGAGCGAAAAAGAAAATTGCTTTTCGCTTCTCGTAAATATAACGTATAATAAAATAACAATTTACCAGACGCTGCGTTGGGAAGGACGGTTATTCGGCTATCTTGCATGGGCTTTACGCTACCGAAATCGGCGATTTTTATGTGCCCGTCTGAAGTAAGCAGCAAATTCTCGGGCTGGGATTAAAGAAGAAGGTACTTTTTAGCGTACGCCGATAAGCAAAGATTTAAAAACCTGTTTTTTAACATTCGACGTTTTTTATTTTCACCTTAATGTCACGGTGTATTAGTCCCATGCCGTGAATATATTCAAGAGCGTCGACGACCTCAGCTGCGTAGAAACGAGCTTCATCTTCAGGCAAACGACGCTTCTGAAACAAGAAAAAAGGACATCAAATCGAAGTAAGAATATAAGGACAAGGCGACGAATTTATATCAAAAATTGTAATGAGACTCACTCGTGTTATTTGGTCGAAGAGTTCTCCTCCCTCGCAAGATTCGAGCCCCATATCTAAAAAAAAGTCCAAAACAACGTTTAGATTCAGCGTAGAAAATTCGAGGAATAATTCCTGCGAGTGAATGATGAATGCTCACACAGTGAGAAGGTATCTTGAAAGGTGAAGAACAGCCTCACAATCCCGGGATGGTCTAACTGGTCCAAAACGATGCGCTCCAACTTAACGTATGCCGTTTTGTTTTCCTTTGTGATGAACTTTTTGTCCATTATTTTCATGGCGTATACGTTCCCAGTGTCTTTCTTCTTCGCTCTTACGACCTGTTAATACAATAAGGCGCTGCGAAAGATTCACAAGGACAACATCTTCTATCGGTCTTAACTAATCCTAGATTTTCCATTCATTCGTAATCGCTTCTGAGATCTGATATAGCCTTAAAACGCAGACACTTTCACGACAATCGAGCAAGAAAACGAAAAACAGCTCAAGTGAAATCTCAAGCTATATGAAAATCAAGCAAAAAACTTGAGGGAAAGGAGGAAATGGAGGCAATATTGTGACACCTTTGAGTAAGAACCAACGCCATAAATCTTGCCCAGCTCGAAATCTTGGATGCTGAAATTCTCCTGAGGTGCTCTAAAGGTGAAACTCTTAGATCTCTGAGCATTGTTATTACCACCACCAAGATTATCGTTGGCTGGTGAGCCCTCCATTTTATCAAACGTTCCTCCCCTTTTTTGCGTCCTCAGCAACCAATGCCAACATTAATTTCCCCCCGAAAAGAATTCTCAGACGACGTTTAAAATGTCTTTATGTTAAAAGAAAAACGCTTTTCTTCACTGCAAATACAGAGCCCAGCGCTGGATTTCTGTATCACAGAACCCAAGGAAGAGTGAAGACCGTTGAACAGCAGGGGGAAAAACAATAACCTGGGAAGCGGACAATAAATCAAACGTCAGCTCAGATTCTTCTTTGTAATAATATTCTCTCTTTGGAACAGAAATTCTGATAAAAGGAGTTATACATTCACGCCATTTCAGAGAAGGCCCAGCTCAAAAAAAAAAAAAAAAAAAAAACCAGATGATTTCCTTACCAAATCAACGAACGTCGAATGGGCTCTCTTTCTTTGTTGTTTTCATTTTTCATCCATGTATAAAAATCAGATCTTTGTGAAATTTCTCATTGGAAGGAGGAAAAGGGCAGTCGATTATCGATGGGGATGATTCATGATTGTGCTTATATACTACAAATAATTGATGATGGGTTATTTATTTTCTCTATTGTTGCTCCTAGGAGCAGCATACTTATATGGAACATATTGTTACAATTATTTATTTTCCATGCAATGCAATAGAATTCCGAGTGAGTGACGTTACCTATGATTGGGATTTGGGACAGTCAAGACTAATGTTAACCTCTACATACCATAAAATAACAGAAGTTAAATATGTCGTAGCAATCGATAGATAAATAAATACTTACAGATTCAGCCGCTTTAAAAATCCATATTACTACTAATGACATACACATTCATTCACATATTAACCTATGATTTACCCCATCATTTTTTTCGCCCCTATTACAAGAAAAAGCCGGCCATGTCGTTATAGTTTAGTTATTACCTAAGGCTAAGACTAAACATAATTGATTGAAAAAAAAGAAAAATTTTACAAATGGACGGACACCTTTGCCCAATAATAGCATACCCCTCATTTATATTACTTAAAAACCCCATCTTCTCAATCATCTTCACAATCACAGCAGAGATTTATTACACAGTCATGGGTTCTTCAGAGAACAGAAAGCTTAAGGTTGTCTTTCTTCCATGGCTAGCCCACGGTCACATAACTCCGTTCATCGAGCTAGCCAATGTGGAGATTTATTATGTAAATCAAGGACTGAATTGTAAACCAAAAAGTGTACTCAGGTTGATAGTAATAGTGGAAGATAGTCAGGGACCAAATGCAAAATAGTTATTTAGTATAAGTAGGGTTCTGTATATGAGTCACTGACGTGTTCTAATGAAAAAGTCTTTCTTCTTCTCTTGATAACAAAGTGCAGTATAAATCTTGACATGGTATCAGAGCATTTCAAAGCAACTTTGATTGGAAATCTGTGAAATCGATCGAATAAGAAGGGAAGATGGAAGATAGCGAAACAACTGAAGGAAGACGGGTAGAAAATCAAAATCACAGCAATCAAGATCGAGCGAACACATTGGCCTTGAATTTCAATAATCCGTTGTTCTTGCATCCATCGGATACCCCGAATTTGGATCTTGTGACTGAAGTGCTGAAAGGAAGCGAAAATTATAGAGTATGGAGTCGAGAAGTTTTAATTGCTCTTGAGGCAAAGAACAAATTAGGCTTTATCGATGGGTCGTGTAAGCAACCAGGCGATGACACTGAGTTGAGTCAACAATGGAAGCGGTGCAACGCACTGGTTAGGTCATGGATTCACCGCTCATTATCCAGAGAATTGGTTCAAGGAGTAATTTACTGTGAGTCGGCTCAATCAATTTGGAAAGATTTAAAAGAACGCTTCGATAAGGTAAATGGTGCAAGGCTCTTCTCTTTGTATCGTCAGATTAACTCTATTACACAAGGTGCTGCCTCAACCACTGACTATTACTCGAAGCTACGACAATTATGGGATGAGTATGATAGTCTCATACCATCCCCTGCTACTAGTCTCACGAAGGAATACATAGAGTTTTGTGATCAATTAAAAATGATGCAGTTCCTAATGGGGCTGAATGAGGGATATAGTCAGATAAGATCTCAGATTCTTATGATGTCTCCTCTCCCATCACACCGGCAAGTCTATTCGATGGTGTGTAATGAAGAGACTCAAAGAAGTATCATTGTTCATGAGAATAGACAAGAATCAAGCTCAATGGCTCTACAGAGCAGTGTAAATCCACTGAGACAGTGGAATTTACAAGGTGGCAGAGGAATAGCTTGGTGTGACCACTGTAATGTCGGAGGTCATGTGAGAGAAAATTGTTTTAAAATTCATGGCTATCCTCCAAATGGTGGCAGAGGTGGAAGGAGAGGAGCTAGAGCAAGAGGAGGATTTAGAGGCAGATTCTATCAAAGCCAAGGTCGAGCTGTGGGACAATGGTCTGAAAATTCAGCGAAGGCCAATTCCACCACTACCAACCAAGAGATCAATCAACAAGCTATTGGCATACTCAATTCTGCTGGATCTGGGAATAGCGAAGTGGCAGTCCAACCACAAATTACATCAGAGCAATATAGGCAGATCCTAGCTATACTTGGAGGAGCACAAGAGCAAGGATCCTCCATGACTTTCTCCAATCAGGCAGGTAACTCAGGTATGGACTGTCTATTGCCACAAAACTTGAATAAATGGATAATTGATACGGGCGCAAATCAGCATATGATATCGAACAAGTGCTTATATGATATAGGGACTATGATTGCCAAGTCTGATATGTATGTTAAATTGCCAAATGGTGGAATTTTATTGGCAACTAACACTGGAAATGTCTCATTGTTTGATGATCTAAAGCTAACTAATGTATTGCTTGTACCCGAATTTAAACATAATTTATTATCAGTATCAAGACTATCTCATGATGCTGATGTTTGTGTGATTTTCTATCCCCACTTTTGCTTGATTCAGGACATTTGGACTGGCAAGATAAGGGGGATTGGTAAGAGATGGAATGGCTTATATTACCTTGATCAATGTGTTAGTAGAACTGCTAATGTGTGTGTTGATTCAGTAATTGATTCTTGTAGTGATGAACTCGGCCAGGCCGTAGTAAATAAGGCTGAAAGTAATGAACTTTTGTTATGGCATAAGAGATTTGGTCATATTTCCTTTAATAGACTTGCATTTTTGCCTAATCTTAATCTGAAAATTCTTGGTGATCATAAGTACTGTTCAATCTGCCCTCTAGCCAAACATAGTAGATCTAAGTTTCCTTTAAGTACAAGTATGACAACATCTAGTATGGAGTTAGTGCATATGGATGTATGGGGACCTTATAAGGAACCGACGTATAAGGGTGAAAAATATTTTCTAACCATTGTAGATGATTTCTCTCGAGCCACATGGGGATTTCTCATGATAAGCAAGTCAGAAGTATATGGTATCTTGCAGAAATTTCTGGTTTACATTCAAAATCAGTTTTCAAAATGTGTTAAAACCATTAGGACAGACAATGGTATGGAGTTTATGAGTAAAGAATGTAAGACACTATTGGCCTCATTAGGTGTGATCCATCAAAGCTCTTGCGCCTACACTCCACAACAAAACGGAGTGGTTGAAAGGAAGCACAGACATATTTTAGACGTAGCTAGAGCTTTGAAGTTTCAATCGAATGTGCCAATTAAGTATTGGGGTGAGTGTGTTAAAACATCCATTTATTTGATCAATAGAACTCCTACTCCATTGCTAAAAGGCAAAACACCGTTCTATGCGTTATTTGGTAAGGAACCAAATTTTCATCATTTGAAAGTATTTGGTTGTCTATGTTTTGTTAAAATACTGCCTTCCATTGATAAGTTTAAAGAAAGGTCCAGGCCTTGCGTGTTGATGGGTTATGCAGTTGATCAAAAAGCATACAAACTACTTGATATTGAATCAAAGAATTTTATTACATCTCGAGATGTGATTTTTCATGAGGATAAGTTTCCATTTAAATCATATGCACCTGGTGATGGTAAACTAACAGCTGAAAATAAGAAAGATGGAGACTTTCTTTATGATGATTTGTTCTCGGCAGACAATGATGACAACTATAGCAGGGATGTCAATGATCAGACTTTGGACGCTGAAATTCCTAATCAAACTGAGGAATTAGAGACAGAGCATGAGACACAAGAAGTGAATGTCATACAACCTGAAGCTGAACAACAACTTAGAAGATCAAGTAGAGTTGGTAAAACCCCAAATTGGTTAAAGGACTTTGTATCTCCTTTTTATAATGATGCTAATCACACTTGCTCGGTCAAGTATCCTTTGTCTTCTTATATTCAATATGACAGAATAACGCCAAAGTATGCAACTTTTCTTGCTGCTCTAGCGAATGAGAGAATTCCAAAAACTTTCCAAGAGGCAGCCGAATCAGAACAATGGAGAAAGGCGATGGAAGTAGAAATCGCAGCGCTCGAGTTAAATCAAACATGGAAGATAGTTGATCTTCCAAGTGGTAAAAAGCCTATAGGTTCCAGGTGGGTTTACTCCATTAAATATAAGCCAGATGGCACGATAGAAAGATACAAAGCACGTTTAGTCGCGAAAGGTTATAATCAAATAGAAGGAGTTGATTATACTGATACTTTTGCTCCTGTGGCGAAACATGTTACAATTAGGCTGATATTATCACTTGCTTCTATAAACACTTGGCCACTATGGCAAATGGACGTCACTAACGCATTTTTGCAGGGAGACTTACTTGAAGAAGTTTATATGAGTTTACCTCCCGGGTTAGAATCATGCAACAAAAGTAAGGGTATAAAGGTATGTAAGCTAGAAAAGCCATTGTATGGCTTAAAACAAGCCCCACGACAATGGAACTATAAGTTCACATTGTCTATGAATAGATTTGGGTTTGTACAATCAAAGAATGATTATTCTTTGTTTGTAAAATCGAGGGGGAGAAGTGTAGTTATTTTACTAGTTTACGTAGATGATATTATATTAACAGGTAATGATGATTTAATGATTGCTGAGACTAAGGATTACTTGGATAAAACCTTTTATATGAAAGATCTAGGTGAGTTGAAGTATTTTCTTGGCATTGAGGTAGCTCGATCTAAAAAGGGTATTGTCCTTAGTCAGAGGAAATATGTATTAGAGTTACTAGGAGAGACTGGCATGTTAGGGTCAAAATCATTGAGTATTCCAGCCGAACAAAATTTGAAATTATATGCTACTAATTCTGATCATATTATGGCTTGTTCTGTTCCAGATAATTCTGCTTTCACCTGTAATATTATTTGTCATAAATGTTGTTATGGGGGTAACTTTGCTGTTAGAAAGAATAAAGCTGAACACATATGTCAGTCTTGTCACCACATGATCCCAACAACTAGTGGCCGTATGCAATCTGCTGGGAGGAAAGGAAAGCTGAATTCTGTGATAAATAATCAGAGCTTTTCAAGCATAACAGGTGATATAGATATACACATGTTTCAAAGGATAGTTGGTAAGCTCATTTACTTGTGTCTAACTCGGCCCGATATATCATATGCCGTACATATGTTATCACAACACATGCATAGTCCAGAGAAAGTCCACTTTGATGCTTTATATAGAATTTTAAGGTACTTGAAAGGTAAGCCTGGTCTAGGATTATTTCTTAATTCAAATAGCAAAGTCTCTTTGAGAGCTTTTTGCGATGCAGATTGGGCATCATGTCCAACATCTCGGAGATCCCTAACAGGATATATGGTGTTTCTTGGAGACTCCTTGGTGTCTTGGAGAACAAAAAAACAGAATACTGTGGCACGAAGCTCGGCTGAAGCGGAATACAGAGCGATGGCAATGATCACAACTGAAATTATTTGGCTAACAAATGTAATGAAGGATGTTGGGATTCAAAGATCGGAACCTGTTACAATCTACTCAGATAGTAAATCAGCAATTCAGATAGCAGCAAACCCGGTATTCCACGATCGGACAAAGCATATAGAGGTAGATGTCCATTTTGTTCGAGATAAGATTCAAGAAGGCGTGATCAAGACGGAGTTTATTCCCTCAAAAGAGCAACCGGCAGATTTGCTAACTAAAGCCTTGGGAAGAGAACAGTTTGCATATCTACTATCCAAGTTTGGTGTTTTGGACTTATATCAACACCAAACTTGAGGGGGAGTGTGGAGATTTATTATGTAAATCAAGGACTGAATTGTAAACCAAAAAGTGTACTCAGGTTGATAGTAATAGTGGAAGATAGTCAGGGACCAAATGCAAAATAGTTATTTAGTATAAGTAGGGTTCTGTATATGAGTCACTGACGTGTTCTAATGAAAAAGTCTTTCTTCTTCTCTTGATAACAAAGTGCAGTATAAATCTTTTAGTATAAGTAGGGTTCTGTATATGAGTCACTGACGTGTTCTAATGAAAAAGTCTTTCTTCTTCTCTTGATAACAAAGTGCAGTATAAATCTTGACAGCCAAGAAGCTCTCGGCGAGGGGATTTCACTGCTATATCTGCTCCACCCGCGTGAACCTCGATTCTATAGAGAAAAGGATCGCCGGCGCCGGAATCGAGCCCATCGAGCTCCGCCTAACGGCGTCGACGGAGCTTCCTCCCCACTACCACACGACGAACGGCCTGCCGCTCCACCTCCACAAGGCACTGGGCCGCGCGCTGAGAGAGTCCAGGCCCGAGTTTCGAAGGCTGATGGAGGACCTTTCGCCGGACTTGCTGGTAAACGACGTCGTCATACAGTGGGCCGGCGCGGCGGCGGCGGAGGTGAGCGTGCCGTCGGTTTCGTTCCACACTTCGGGTGCTACGATGTTGTCTTACTTCTGTCACCTGGGGAAGAATCCGGCGAAGGAGTTCCCTTTCCCGGCGATAACCCTCACGGATTTCCAGCGATCGATGGTGTTTGGGTATCTGAAGGACGTCGGAGACGCCGAGCGAGAGGAGGCGGAGGAGCCCCGCGACGACGCGCCGGCGGAGAGAAAGGGAGGCGAGATGGTCATGCTGGTGAACACAAGCCGGGCTATGGAAGGGAAGTACGTGGATTATCTGTCCGAACTCATCGGTCCGGCGATCGTGCCAGTCGGAGCTTTAGTCCGGGAAGATTCCGCCGGCGGCGAAGACGCCGACGCCGAGCTCATGGACTGGCTAGACACGAAGGACGAGAACTCCACCGTGCTCGTTTCATTCGGCAGCGAATACTTTCCGGCGAAGGAAGATCTCCAAGAAATAGCCCACGCTTTGGAAATCAGCGGCGTCAACTTCATATGGATCATAAGGTTTCCAAAGGGAGAAGAAGAAGAAGGGGCGAAATCCGCCGGCGAAGTACTTCCGGCTGGTTTTATGGAGCGGGTCGGAGGAAAGGGTCGGGTCGTGGAGAAATGGGCTCCTCAGGCGAAGATTCTGAGTCATCGGAGCACCGGCGGTTTCGTCAGCCACTGTGGTTGGAATTCATTGAGGGAAAGCATAGAGTTTTTAGTTCCGATCATAGCTTTGCCGATGCACCTTGACCAGCCTATGAACGCTAAGCTCGTGGCGGAGCTCGGCGTCGGAGTTGAGGTCGGCGGTGTCGGCGAAGGCGTTCTCCGGCGGGAGGAGATTGCGAAGTCGATCGACGGCGTGGTGTTCGGCGACGCTGGGAAGAGATTGCGGCGGAGGATTGGAGAACTTAGGGAAGATGTAAGGCTGAAGGGTGGAAAAGAGATCGACGGAGTTGTTGAGAAGCTGAGAGAGTTCTGTCGGAAAGTGTGATTATTCTGACAATAGTGTTGTTAAGAGTTATTATGGTCTCAAATAAAAAAATAATAAAAAGGCTCTGATTTCGGTGGATTGGATTTTAATAGAAGGATTATTAATTACAGTATTCTAGAAAAAAATATATTAATTACAGGTATTCGATGGGCGGCGGCCCGTTGGCGAGGGAAGCATCTTCACCAGCTTATCGACATGTTCTTGCCTCTCTGGTTTACCACATCTGGCAGGCAAGGAACAGGCGTTGGTATGAGGGGATCATCACGCCGCCTCACAGGCTCGTGTGGTGTGTGCTTGCCTTGGTTATCATGCGTATTAGTGGTACGTCCACGAAGTACGACCTGCATCGCGCGGCCATTCGCAGAATATGGCGTGTGGCTTGGTAGGCGTTAGTTTTGATTCATGTAAGTGAGATCTTGTAATTGTGCCAGTAGCTTGTTACTGGTTGGTTGCGGAGTTTATCTCCTGCTCATTTTGTAAAACTTTTCCACTTTATATATATAAGGGACATTATACCAAAAAAAAAGTTCCAGTTCCAAAATACCAATTTTTTAGGTGTAATTACGTGTCATGCGCAAAAACATGTTTTAAGTTAGATTTGAGGACCATGTCAATTTTTTTGGATTAAGGACCTGATTTGTATGAAATTTAGAGATAAGGACCTGATGTTGTACAATGAAGTGGTAATCGAAACAATGAAGTGCTACTGCAGAACGATGAATTGGTACTGCGGAACCATGAAGTGGTACTGCAGGTTTTACGAAGTGTTAACATGTCCATGAAGTGGTAATGAAAAACACATTAGTGTATTGGGTTCTTAAAACTAAAAATTTTCTGATAGGGTCCTTAAATCTAAATGAAACTTAACTAGAGTCCTGAACTTTAAAAGTCCCTTTTTTATGTCAAGCTTACCAGGGGACGGTTTGGAATTTGAATTCAACCGCTATGTTCTACGTTGGAAATTCGACATACTAACTTATTAAATTAATTTTTATTAAAATATATTTTCTATTATGTTTTATGGTAATATTGTGGAATGAGTTTTATATCTGTTAAATCTTGTCTCATTGTGAAGCTTATTTATTCAGTTTATTTATTATGAATGAAAACCCTACATGTAGGAGGATTAATAAAAATTATGCAGATGCTGTAAGATATAATAAAATTCTCGAGTTAGTTAATGAATAAATTATAATTGCAATTTACTTGTCTATTATTTTTAACTGTATAACTAGAATAAGTGACATCTATAGAAAATACTCAATTGAATAAAAATTTACAAATTAGTACCTATGTCAGAAGTTTTTACAGATAGGTATCCTTTCTACTGTTTGTACCAATTTTCTCTGTCTTACCGTACCTTTTTATGTGTGTATGCGTACACCACGTCACGCGTTTATATGGTATCTATATAGTACCTTAGTGTGTTATATACGACGTACCATTTTCTCAACGTATTACGTACCAAAATACGTTGCTAGAGGGTACCTAAATGTGTTATGTACCTGCGGCGGATCGGGTACCTATGTGCAAAAAATTTATTCTATTAGGTACCTCCATATAAAATTTACTGACCGGGTACTGAATTATAAATTTTTATACAAAACTGTGTATTTATGTGTAAAGATCCCTAATAATAACAATAATAATATTACTAGGAAAACAAAAATATTATTGGAGCTCTTCCTTCTTTCTGAGTAATGTAAAGGCGTGTGATAACATTAACTACTAATCCGAAGCAAAAAACGTCGTCTGTGGATTCGCAGCTGTTTTGATTCGATCCCTGTAGCTTACAACGAAGTCGGAGAATTGGCGAGGCTTCATTCGAATTTCCGACGACATCTGAAGACAGTTGAGGACGGAAGGTTAAGGTGTGTGGGTGTAATGCCTGTTAATTGTTCGACGTAATGACTAAATGCGCAATCTTTCTCTGACAGGCGTTTCGTCGCCAGGTCACATTTTCATTATTGTTTTCCCTGCGTATGTGAAGCAGGTCTTCTGCTCATTGCTGAATTGGGGTTACTTGTGTTGCATCTCTGTATGCCGTGGTATATAAATGGAGAAGACGAAACCGTGGAGAATAATACCGAGGCCATTGCTTGAGACGGTGCTTAACAACCACGCACAACACCACCGCGTGCCTCAGCCTCTCATCCTCCATGGACCACGAGGAGTTGGAAAAACTACGCTCATTCGTGAACGTAAGATGAGACGCGACACATTTTTTTTTTGTCCTCCTTCATCTATGGTTCGTGTGTGCTTGTTGAATGACTGATTTTAAGTATAGATGGTACTGTGCGTTTGCTGTTCTTGTGAAACATGTTGACCCTTGACTTGAATCGTTTTAGTTTATTGTTTTCATTGAGATTCAGAATGATGAATGTTTTGAAGCTTTTGTTGTCTACAATTTATAAAAATTAGTAGCTGATGTCCTACTTTTTGCTTTCTGTGTTCGTGTACGTGTGTGTCCATGAGCTTTATTTTAGGTCCGTACCATGGGGTGATTGTTGCTAATCATGTATATTGTATACCTTGTGAAGTGAATGAACGCATAAAGTGTTCCATACTTATTCCTTTGTAGCATGATCAAAGTGTGTGTGGTTGGCTAGAGTCTTTAAGGTATCTTATGATCACTCATATGCTATGCCACTAGATGCTGCCCATATGATGGTGAGATGTAATGCATGTTGTGGGCTTGATCTTTTTTTTCTATTATTATTTGACAGGTCTGTATGAGAAATGGAACACAGGCCCGCACATTACTGGCTATGTTGATTTTGCTGAGTCCATAAAGGACTACCATCCAAAGCATGGTCACTCATATCCATGGAATTCATGGGGCAACTGTCCGCCACCAAACCTTGCCACCCTCAAGGCTCAACTTGAGAATTGTCTTGAATCCATGGCTCAAAAGGCCATAAGACTTGGAAGTATTAGTTCACATCAGATATACACGACTCTTACGAAATGGCACAGTCCAACTACTGCCCTAAGACAAATCTTAAACACTGATAGCAGTACTTCCAGAACACGTGCAGTAGCAAAAAAGAACAAAATTTCTGGGTATAGTTTGTGGGAAAGTGCAGTTTTTAAGTTGTCTTCAGGATTGGGCGAGCAGGAGATAATTCAAATTTCAGAAAATAGCATCACTGTGGAGGACAGATCATATTATAAGGAGGCTTTGACTGGACTGAAGTTGGCTAAAGAGGTTATTAGGGTCCAACAGAAATGGAGAGAGAATGCAATCGGAGATCTGAATAAAAAGGGGGGGTTTTCACGGTCCCTGGCAAATTCTGCTACGGATTGGGCTTGTTTATTGCTTGAGTTGTTGTCTTTGGCTGCTGAGATAGACTATTTTCAGGTATGCATTGTTTGATTTTAGCACTGTAAATTGGCTATTGCTGTAAGGTCCTTGATCTTTTACCTTGTTGTTTGACGTCTCTTTTTCTTTTTTTCTTTCTTTTCTTTTTGTTTTTCTTGTGTATGTAAAACAAGTAGCCGAAGCTTGTGATAAACAATATTGAGATTCTGAAGAATGCTATTGTGGAGGATGATAAGACCATTGGTGGATCCATGTATCATGATAGTCTGATTTGGAGAGTGATAGCATTGGGTGCTAATGAGAGATGTCTTCCAATTCTGCTTGTTACATCTGATGGGTAATTTTCTGTATCATTTCCTCTGTTTTTGTTGGACTCTGAATAACTTTGGTATAGAGTCTTGGCTGAGGTAGTTTTCGTTTAACTTTAATATTCAAAATTATCATCATGTGTGACTCGTTAATGAGTAGGCCTAATTAGCACCGCTCTCTGCTCATCTTCTCTGCCGCGGTGATCTTTCCACCAAATAAAATGATTATAGTTCATTCTAGCAGAAACATCCCTCCTTTTATCCATTAAAGTGCTTTATTGATATCTTCCCGTAATAACTAGACTTCCTTCATTATTGAGTTACACTTTTGCTTTTGGTTGAAACCCTTTTTGCTTGTTACTTCGAATCGTCAAATCAGATGCGAATGTGCAGGTACTACTCATACCAGTCTTTTATTGATTTTGGATACCCGGAGATTTTCATCTCGCGCGAGGTGACCTCTCATTTCTTCATGTTATACTTGAAACCAATGCTTAATCAAGATCAACCTTTATTTTCCCATCAAGCATTGACAGCTAGAAGTCGTTCGTCGTTGAAGAATACTTAGTGAAATGTTAGGTTCATGTACACATCTGTCTAAGTTTTGTCTCTTAATTTTTCTGGCATATACTTTCGATTGCAGACATTTGGATGGACACCAGCAGAAGCAAAAATGCACATGGTTGATAGCTATTTTAGTCCATCTGAGGTAATATCACGTGGAATAATTTTTCGCGTCAAAATGGTTTTCTATTTACCACACTTCACCCTTTAAAATATTTTGCAAAACATACATGTGTGCCATGGTATGTAAAAATTGTGAAAGCAATAAAGCATCTTTTAATTTTAATAGTAGATACTCAGATCTATGTTGCCTGTACAATGTGCAGTGGAATGTGATTGTTGAGGTGCTTGGACCAAATCCACGACATCTTTTTGAGGTTTATGCGCTCAAATTAAATCGTCATAACCTGAAGTGAGTGCTGATAATATGAACAAAAGTTCGTTAATATTACTGCAGTTACCACAATGGGTATGTTGGATTAATCATGGGCTTGTGTGAGTTAATCCATCATAACTTATACGATTGGATGATGTCAAATGGCAGGTCTATGAATTTTGAGGAGACTACGTTTGAAGATATTGTGGATTTATATCTAGCATATTTGCAAGTAAGCTTGTTCCGTTCCATTCATATCACTATGTGGACTTTGCTTCCTTTTGATAAATTTTACTTCCCTACTACAGGTTAATGTAGTCAACCCTGCCATGGGTAAAGCGTTGTTGCTCCTTGAACAGTTTGCTTGTGACGCCCATAATGGAAAAATCCCTGAAGATAGATTGAGATTTGGTGCTCCTTGGAGGCATCCCCCAGAAACAGATATCAGTTCATGGGCTAAGATTCAACTGATGGATTTTGTTCAATCCCTAGTTGGTGCAGATTTTGGGGTAAATTGAAATCTATCACCAAGATGATTGATTTGAACCATAAAAGTATCAACCTTGCAGCTCATGTTTACCTGCATTTTTACGGAATTTTGTTCCTGTGAACTAGTAGGATTGTTTTGAATAATTACTGTGATCTCATGATCGTCGACATTTACAAACGTTTCTAGTTTGTTGGTTAATATTTTCGTCATGCCAATCTAATCTATTCACTGTCCTTTTTACAGTTTCTTAAAAAGATAATAATAAAAACATAGCTGCCTTTTTTTATTGGTGTTCACTGTGTGACTTGGGTATTCCTTGACTGAGTGCAGGTTAACTATCTCGCGGATTATAGTCAAGAGTTCTTGGATGATCCTGCTGCTGTTGCATTGCTTGAGGTGACAAGATTTTATTGGCTGATTTTTAACCTTTACACTCTACAACGAGGATTGTTGTTTATACACTCATGAGCTTTGTTTCCATAAAACATAACAACAAATTTGTCTGCCGCTTTAGGTTGGCTTGCTATACACTCAAAGAGATCCACCTTTTATACGCCCAACCACACGTGGAATTCAGAGATGCCTGGTGAGATGGTAAAAAAATTGCAGATCCCTTATGCTTTGAGGTTACAAGTTTGGAACATTCTCGCTGTACGTATGCTAAATTTTTGGTAAAAAATGAAGGCTCGTTCAGGAACGGACAAGACTAAGCTTAAAAAGTTCGATTCGCTACCACTGGCAACGGATCATTCGAGGACGCAGCTATAAGCATCTGTTGTTGCAAGAAGGATACAAATAGTAACGTTCTCGTTTTTATTTACACATACTTTACTATTGGTACATCATTTCTGATGCTCAAGTGTCATTCAAAATTGATCTTTACGCTAATTTCTTGGGTCTATCCAATTCTAGAAATAGGCGATCTCTCGCTAAATCGTTCGTTCCGGTGTATATCTGGTTGATTTCTCAGGGTCATAAATAAGCTCGTTATTCAACCCGGTTTCATAACGTAGCTGCGTTTTATTGCAGGGGAAACAGAACGGCGGTCAGAATGGACAGATCTTCAACCTTTGTGTTTATTTGATATAGGTAGTGTGACTTCTCTTCCTACCATAAACGAAACAGTGAACAATTCATTTATATATTTATCATATCTACTCGGCAAGCCAAGGAAAAAAAAAAAGGCGTTAATAATCTGCAATACAGACCTGTAATAAATGTCAATCTACATTAGTGCTCTGTGAATCTCATACTTTTTGCAGTATTTTTTTCTTTTTCATCATATCCTCACATGAAAATGAAGGCGCTACTCGCCGATTAGGGCACGTGGCCTATGCACTATTACGCACAGTGACATTCCCGACTGTGAAACTGCCCTCACAAAACCCATGTTTGCCGTTACGGTAGGAGCACGATAATAATCGCCCGTCCCAAAAACCACTTTGTTTTTTAGAGCCATCTTTCTTGTAGTAGGGAGGCTCATCAATCTGGTCGATGGACAATCTGGCACAACCCTGCGTATATGCGTGTAAAAAGATTCCATATGTTTCTCTATTTTCGCATTTTCACTCGGTAAGTTCGAACGAAGCAGAAGGCATTAAAAATAACAAACTGAGGAGGTAACTCACTTGAGGAACTTGAGAAAATGTTGGGCTCTTAGTTTTTCGTTCGGTCCACCGCACATTGAGATAAGCTCCTTAAACTCCAAGAAAACGCTCTCACACACTATCCCACGCTTCCCCGACAGAGCATCGGCCAATTCGCGGTGCATTGGATTATCGGTTTCAGAGTTAACCTATCATTTCAAACGAACGCGAACGTCATCAACACAATCTTCGTGTGAGGAAACGCGACATCTCATCATCCCAAGAAAATCATTACCTGGGCAATCACGAATTCGTAGTTTCCCCTAAACTGCTCTCTCAGTTCACCCTCTGGCCTAGCCATGAGTTTCCCAGATCCACCATTGCCGATCCCCGAAGCAATCGCAACCATAGCCGTCGTATCAAAATTAACCAAGCCAAAATTACCCATAGAGCAGCACCAACACTTCATTCGAGAAACAAGCGAGCTCAACAGTTCGCCCGAGTTCTTCAAAAGAACGTTATCGTCACACTTTTCACAAGAAACCACCTCAGCTTTATCCCTAGTAGTACCTTTCGAGCAACTATCTTTTGCATCGACTTCTATCCCAATAATGCAAGCTTCGCAAAATGACCTTCCAATGGCTACTAAATCAATCCACCCATCTTCCACTTCGGCCTCATCGCATGAAAATCTCTCCATCTCCAACTTAAATCCACCAAACTGACACGTGATTCCCTCGTAAACCTCGCCCCCAACTCCACAGGCAAAGAAAAGCACTATCATCGATGGCTTCAACGCCACAGGGCAATTGCGTGCAGCATCAATAACTCCATCGATCTTTCTCTTTAACCCATCGTTTTTCTCGCCACATTCCCATCTCACATGAATAGGGTTTCTATCAGAGACTATAATCCAAACTGGCCTACCATTCATACAGCAAACAATATCAACATACACCCTGCGTGAGGACGATATCTTGAGTGGTTTGCAGGCACGAGACACACTGCTGACGCACGGCTGCTGTAGCACGTGGAACACAGCCTCCATATGACCTATGTTAGAGCTGAGAATAAGAGAAAATTAGGGCTTTCACAGTTGGGAGAGATGCTAAAAGTTAGGGCTTCGATTTCTAAGCTTGTCTGAAATTAGCTCAAATGCCGTAGGTAAAGAATATATCGTTGATTAATAAAAAAAATTGAAGCTTTTTTGAGCTCACTGCTAATCCTCTCAATAATACAAATGAGCAGAAGAAGAAAATGAACAGGGAATGAGGTTGAATTAGCAGCGTACCTGAGGTAATAAGGCTCAGAAGTTCTATCGAGAAACGAAAGCTCAGAGTGGATTAACCGTAAGAGGGTGGCTTTAACCGAAGGAGTAAGTGGTATCGTGGTTGTGCGATTGAGCCGTTCGATTAGGGCGGCGCATCTTTTCCTGACGGTGGCTATCGCTGTCTCCTCCATTGTTCTCCGGCGATTGTTTTTTAAGCACTCGCCTCGCAAGTCTTTGGCGTGGACCGGAGAGTAACAAAAATAAGGTGAAACTTCGCTTTTAACTCCCTATTAGTCAAACTTTCTATCACATAACTCCTCTGCCAGATAAATATATCACTTAATTCCTCGATTTGCTGTTTGTACCAGTTTACTGTATCATTCTATGTTTGTATTGTGTACCAACACGTTGCTATAGTGTACCTAAATGTGTTGTTACGTTGTACCTTAAAAGTGATGTTTGATGTACCATTTTCTCAATGTATGATGTACCACAATACGTTGATATAGTGTACCAAAATGTGTTGTATCGTGTACCAAACAGTAAATCGAGGAGTTAAGTGATATATTTATCTGACATGGTAGATATGTGATAGAATTCCTATGAATGAAAGGGTGGTGTTAATGGTCATAACTCTGCTGGCGAAAATATTCATTCAGATCAGAGGAAACATTGAGATTCTTAGCCTTTAATTATTACCCTCCAAATTAAATGAAAAGATTTTGAGTATTCGGTAAATAAAACCAATCCCCAAATTCATCTTGTCCTTCACGGTATCCAGTAAGCTTATATACAAGTCAAGTTGGGATGAATTTCAGACATAATTTAGCAAACCTTAAACATATGAAATGAAGTTCAAGATTTGCAATTTTCCAAAAAAGAAATAAGTAAGAATACACACTCATAGTCAAGGTTGAGGCATAGGAAGATCATCTTCAGAGCCAAATGACATTCACGTCAGACAAAAGTTTAGTTTACTCACTCGCTTGCGTAACTAACCCAGCCACCACCTTTTTACTCACTCCATCATCAATAAAAATAGTTGTTTACTTTTTATATATAGACACATCTTCTATCTATATCTCTAATCTTTCATCAACATCTCAACCGAGAAATTACAGAACTACTAATTTTCTTTCTGTTAAGTAAAACATATGTCTGCAGATCTTGCATTAAGACTGCTCCCAACATTCTTCATGCCCAATTCGTCGCCCCAACATGTGATGATTCCGACAAACTCAACTTGTCCATCGACTCCAAGGAAGCCTAAAAAACAATCACTTGGTAAGAGAAAGGCGTGTCAAGTCGTTGAGTTCTTCGATGTAGTGGCAAGAGAAGAAGTTGAGTCCTTTTTCAGAACAGTTGAGGAGAGTCTCTTTGCGATGAACGGACGCTCGACCAAGAGAGTGCGCGCAATGTAATGGGCGTCGATCGTATAAATCAACGAAGAAAAAGAGAAGACTTTCGTTCTACGCATGTAGTATATGTAAGGAATCCATTTGCTGCAATAATAGGCACTTCGTTTGTCTTGTGCTACACCTTTTCGAAAACGATTTCTGAAGGTAATCAGGAAATTAACTAATCAAAGTTTAAGTCACTATTCAAACACAGACATAAACTTTACTTCAAAACCCCAGAGAAAAAAAAAGGTGTAAAATGGAATCATCTAAATGACATACAAATGAAGAGAAGCTGTGCTCTGCAAACCTTTTAACTTAAAGAGGGGATAGAAGCAATAGAGAAAAAAGAATCATTCCAAAAGTTATTGAGTTTGGCTATTATCCAAAGTCTTAATTTTGGCGTCATTTTTTACCATCATTCAACAATTGGGCAATTAACAATGAGGAATTCGATTCAAACTGCGATACTAATCAGCATTTATACAGAGACCCAAAACAGAAAAGGGGGAAAAGAGACTAAATTCCAAAACCCTAAACAACCAAATTCACCAATTAAGCGCTCGTAAACTTGGTGACTGCCTTCGTGCCCTCGGAGACGGCGTGCTTCGCAAGCTCGCCGGGAAGCACCAGCCTCACGGCGGTCTGAATTTCGCGGGAAGTGATGGTTGGCTTCTTGTTGTACCTGGCGAGGCGAGAAGATTCTTGGGCCAATTTCTCGAAGATGTCGTTGATGAAGCTGTTCATGATTCCCATGGCCTTGCTTGAGATTCCAATGTCAGGGTGGACCTGCTTCAGCACCTTGAAGATGTAGATCTTGTACGTCTCCACGCTTTTCTTCACGCGCTTCTTCTTCTTGTCCCCGGCCGACGCGCCGCCGTCCTTGGGGAGTTTCTTTCCGGCCTTCGGTTTCTTCTCCGCCGCTGGAGCCTTCTCGGCGGCTGGCTTCTTCTCGGCGGGCTTTTTATCGGCTTTCGCCATTTTTTCACGAATTGCTATTTCTCGAGATCTGCTTTGTTTCTTAAAATTTGGTGAGACGGTGAGATGAAAGGGAGGATTAACCAATGCTATATATAGGAGCTCGACGATGTGGTTTGATTGGATGATTAGCCTTGACGAAGATCATTCATTTCAGCCGTTGATTATTTATTCTATCTTACGGTTTAGATTTATTATGTGGGGTGATGCTCTTGGGCGCGGATCTTTGCCCTGAACCGTTGATTGCATTTGATTTCAACGTTAGATTTGATGGATCATCAAATCAAATTGCTAAATATAAGTGACCATCCAATTGAATTGTTCATTATTTTACTTATAAATGTTTGACTATTGATAGTTTAATTATATATGAGTTAACTTCTATAATCCCAAGCCCAAAATATTATCACAAGTTGATTAAAAAATATCGATACTAGGTGGGTAACTCGCCAATTGAACTTGACACTCTCAATGTCAAATAGTAATTTCTGCATACTCAATGCGTGTGTCATATATAAATGTATTTTATTAAACTTATGGTTGTTTGAATTATTTAATGAAAATTATAATTTAAATTTTTAATCTGTATATTCTAAATCTATAAAATGAAAAATTGATTTATTATAAAATTAAAGGAAGAATAGTAATCAATTAGAAATAGTAATTCAAGATAGAGCAAGAACATTAATTAACTAAAAATAGTACTTAAAAGTAGTTAGTGATTTTTTTAAAGCTTAATTGACAGATCATATGACGGTTTATACTCATCGCTCTCCGTTAATATGATAGAATAGATAGTTCACCTAGAGATTACTTGATTTAAAATTTTTCGAACCATGATTAACAAAAATATTTACTTCTTAAAATATGATAACGAAATATCAACAATTGACCTAAGTTATGTTTTATGCCAAAAATAAATTAAATTTCAACGAAGCTAGAAATACTATTAAAAATACTATTACCTCACTGATACTGCATATTAGATATAACCAAAACTACGTGACGCATTTCATAGATTTATTTAAAAATCTATACATTCATTTATGCTACAAACCAAGACTAATTAAAGTTCCTTGCCCTAATTATCAAATAGTTAAGAACACATCTCTACATCACGGGCAATAATCACGGTTCATAACTCCAAAAACACCACAACACTATTATAGTTAATTTCCTTGATTATCAAATAGTCAAGCACACATCTCTAACATACAATTAAAACGCCGTGGTTATTAAACTAAGTAAACGATATTATCTTATTAAATAATTATAATGAAGTACTAACAAAGCTAGGATTTCGTCCCCATGCAGAGCGTACCATGCAAGACTACACAAAGATATATACACGTACACGTCACAGCAAATGTAGTTTCATTACTAGGGTTCCATTGTTTCCTTTTTTATTTAGAATTGCAAATTCTTGTAATAATGCAAACCCCATTATGAAAATCACAATAACTCTAGTACTATGCAATCCTATATAAAATATTTTTTCATAAATCACATAATATTACACAATTATTCCTAAAGCAAAAATAATCTCTACACATATAATCGGTTCAATAATTACTGTAATATGTTGTTAATTAAATTTAATAATCATTATCCATTACATTACATCACATGAGACCTCCCAACTCCCAAGTATAAAAAGCCAGCACATATCGTAAGTCCCATGCAATTTATTTTTCAAACAACTATTTTCCTTCCTAGTAAGTGAAGCAAATTAAAATGTCTAAATTCAACCTTTCGAAACCTCTATTCGTCTCCCTAACTATAATCATCGATCTTTTGCTCCTAACAAAAGATGTTACTTCCATGGAATTTGGGTCTTCATACAATGCTTCTCTTGCAAATGGCTTTTCAAAAGGATTGGCAACTTCGTACGATGGCCTCAACTCGCCTGGAAGTGGTAATAATAATAATAATAATAATAATAATAATAATAATAATAATAATAATAATAATAATAATAATAATAATAATAATAATAATACCCTTTTCTATAATTTTTTAACGAAGTCCCACTTTTAAATAATTCACATCCTTAGCAAATCTTTATTACAATTTGTAGGAGGTGCATGTGGTTACATTCACGACATGAATCCTATATATTATGGCTTGACAGCCGCCGGAAATAATGATCTATTTAAATCTGGACAAGGCTGTGGAGTTTGTTATCAGGTATATATATACATATATTATATGTAACTACATACATAACCCCCTTTTGAAAATAATTTATAAATAATTAAACTATATTTTTAAGGTGAGATGCACGGAGAACCAAGCATGCTCGGGCAACCCCGTAACCCTAACAATTACGAACCAATGCCCAGACTCTTGCAATAACGAACCCTTTCACTTCGACATGAGTGGTAAAGCTTTTCAAGCCATGGCTAAGCCCGGCCTAGGTCCCACTCTGTGGAAGGTTGGGAGACTCAATGTCGAATATCAAAGGTCTCTCTCTCTCTCTCTCTCTCTCTCTCTCTCTCCCTCCCTCCCTCCCTCCCTCCCTCCCTCCCTCCCTCCCTCCCTCCCTCCCAAATAGATATTTACTTATATATAAGTTTGTGGGTTGTTCTCTGTATTGCCAGTTGATCTTAGAGTGGAACCCCATGAGGATTATGATCAGTTTGGGCTGGAGGTGATAGAAAATCACCATAATTTATTCACTTATTATTTGTATTTCTTTGTTCTTGAACTAGGGTTCCATGCAATCATGGGACGAACATTGCGGTGAACATAATGAAGTATTCGAACGTGTACAACTTGGCTTTCTCGGTGGAATACCTCAATGGAGATGGTGACCTTGGGCTCGTCGAGCTTTTGCCTTCGAATTCTCGGGCGTGGGTCCCATTGAAACGTGATTTTGGAGCCACGTGGGCCATCGATCTTAATGCAATGAAGGGCCCTTTTTCGGTGAGGGTGACGACTATCGAGTCGAGGAAGACTCTTGTGTTGACAAATGTGATTCCTTTTGATTGGAAGCCTGGGCAATCCTATAGTTCTAAGGGAAATATTAACGTCTAGTTGTTTGTTGTGTTTTGTGTAATATTGGTTTGAGATGTAGAAGATTGAAGAATATACATGAAGTGATGAAAATAATTTGGTTTTTCTAAGCTTCCTATAATCATTCAGGGTTTTGTGTTTTAATATCAAGCTCACAACTTTACGATAGAAAAACCACAATGTAAGATATATGATGCGCTTTTTCGGATATACATAACACTTTCTACTTACGTTGCAATGAAAATTCACGTGGACATTTATTTTTCAATGGATTTTGGATGGTCCGTCAATTTTTTTATGACTGTTAATTTTGATTTTGGTAGTGTGTAAAAAGAAAGGACTGTCATTTCTCTAGGCAATAATGCATGACAAAAACTAATTATAGTTGCTTGCCCTAATTGTCACATAGTCAAGAACACATTTCTAACCCTCGAGTACAAAAATGCCGCCCAAGCACAAACCAGTTAAATTGCCTTGATTTTCAAATAGTTAAGAACACATCTCTAACATCAACATAAGAAAATCACTGTCATATATATCCAGAAATACCAAAGCACAAAAAACCAATTATAGTTAATTGCCCTAATTATAAACTAGTTAAGAATACATTCTCTAACATCAAGTACAAAAAAATCACTCTGTCTTAATAAATCCAAAAATACCACATAACAAAAACCAGTTATAGTCAATTGTCTTGATTCTCAAATAGTCAAGAACACATCTCCAGCAATTTAGTATAAAAGGCAGACATCCACAACACACCCACAACACACGCCAAAAAAAAAATAAATACATTATCAAATAGCTAACTATCTCTTCTTCTCTATAGAAAGAAAAAATCATGACTACTTTGGTCATTTTGACATTTTTGATATTACAATATTGTGCTTCTTCCATGAGTTCCCTCTCAATCAATGGTTCCCTCGCCGGCGGTTTTGCGCCGGCAATTGCCACGTGGTATGGCCCACCGAACGGGGCCGGAACTGACCGTAAATCTCAATACCCTTTTTCTCATTAACATCATCACATCGAAAAAAATGAAAAAAAAATCGGATAGCAATTCTTTTTGTATATAGCAACTTCTTATATTGTGATAATAATGCTTATCAACTTATGAAGAAACCCTAATAAAACCCTAATAAAATTCGCGTTCTTTTGCAGAGGGAGCTTGTGGATTCACAACCGACGTGGAGAATCCTCCGTTCAACCGCTTGATAGCCGCGGGAAATTATAACTTGTATCAATCGGGACAGGGTTGCGGGAGATGTTACCAGGTCGTAATAAATTCTTGGTTATTATTATTATTATTGTCATGATCATAAATATACATGTTTTTATTAAAATTCATATTCCTTTTTATAATTTTTTACCAGGTGAAATGCACGGATAACCCTTCTTGCTCGGGCTATCCAATCACAATCACCATAACTGATTTGTGCCCAGACGGTGCTTGCTTCTGCCGACGCCGTCCACTTTGACATGAGCGGACAAGCTTTCGGGTACTTAGCCAAACGTGGCCAAGCCGACGCTCTTCGCAAAGCCGGGAGAATTAACATCCAATACCAAAGGTAATGCTCATTACAGGTCAATAATGTCAGAACTTATCAGAAATTGAGGGTTTCATCCTAAAAAAAAAAACTAGCTGGTGATAGGTAGAGTTGCCTCTTGTTATATTAAGCCCACCCATCAGTAGAAATCATAGCAAATAATTTCAAAAGAAAAGCTAGGGTTTCATCATCGGTCACTGCAGGGCACCGTGCAAGACCAACACGGGCATCAAGTTCAAGCTCGACAGTGGGTGCAACGACTACTACTTGGCTTTCGTTACCGATTATGTGAACGGGGACGGAGACCTCGGGAGCGTGGAGATATTGCCCTCGAATTCGAAGTCGTGGATTCCCATGAAGCAGTCTTGGGGGGCGACTTACAAGGTCGACCTCAACCACAACGTGTTGAAAGGGCCGTACTCAGTGAGGGTAACCACCATCGAGTCGAAGAAGTCTGTCGTGGCTAGCAATGTGATCCCCGATAAGTGGGTCGCCGGTCAGTCGTATTCCTCGAAGGTCAACTTCGTCGCCTAATTCGAGGACGTATTCGTAGCGAAATGAAGTTTCGAAATTAGAGTTTTCAATTTTTTTTGTATGAATTAATGGGTTGTAGATTCTGATAATAATGATGCAATCCCAGCAATAATGTTGCAAGTGCAAGGGTTTTACTATGTGTGGATTCTCTCAGTAAATCACATAAGATTACATTGGTTATAATTAATGCATAACATGGTCTCCCGCAATAGTGTCATGTGGGATAGTACGTTAAATTTATTTTGTATATATTTCTCAAGATTAATTCAAATAAATGAAAAAGGTCTACATATATATACGAGAAGAAACCCCTCCGACACCGGTAAAGAAAGCAAAAGAAAAAAACGTTGAAGATTTAAATTTTAAGTTGAACACCTGAAAATCTGTAATAAATGAAGTTTTTCGTCATCTGTTTATGTGTAAAAAACGATGGATTTTGTGTAATCCATGCCTCGTCACAATATCTTTTTTTGTTTCTTATCGATAAAAAAATTCGTCGGCTATATCTCAGAAGCGAACAACCGTCTGATTTCTGAACATTCGATGATGTTTGTTGAGACTGTGTTTTGCTTGCTTGTGACTATTAATTGACATTTGTTTCCCTTATGTCGAATGATGCAATCAAACATTAATGTTTGTTTTTTGGACTAATCTTTCCTTGTTTGGCCTTAAAATTGCGAAGATTAAGAAGTTGTGCAAGGTAAATATTTCAGACTTTTCTTTAAGGAATCATCTGATTAATTAATCGTTTGTTTTATACCAAGTTTGAAGCTTTGTCGTGAGGACAAAGGAAAAGTACTCTTTCTTAGACTTCCCAATTGGTATTTTCTTTTGCGGCTGCCTTTTGCTTGATCTCAAAATTAGAATCATTCATTACTTATTTCAAAGACAATGCACGTAGATATTTCATATAATCTACTCATCATCCTACTCAGCCATGTCTTGTCTTACGCACTTATCATGTTTTTGTGTGTTTTTTGTCAATATATATATATATATATATATATATATACATTTGATTTAATTGAAAAGAATGCTATATGAATATGAATGTAATAAAGTAGTCTTGTCGATCGCCTACAAATATCAAGATAAAAAGATTTCCGCCGTCCTTGATTTTAGTGCAACTTGCCAAGAGCACAAAATTGGCCGTTATTATGGTCTTTACTTGCCTAAACAAATAAATAAGAGAATAAAGAAGCAAAAAAAGGTCTTAATTTGAGGGGTTTTTCTTCTTCTGCTTTGTTAAGACAGGATGAATATGAGGATTTCTTTTCTTCGTTGTTATACACTTTACTACTGACATACCTTTTTCTGTATTTGTGAGCCCAATACTTTATTGCAAAAAAAGTGACGAGAGTGATGAAGTCAAAGTTTCATTAAACTTCCTCCGCAAAATCATCGCTTGAAATAGCTCGTTTGTTCGCACCATTTGATTTTGTTAACAAACTTTATTAAAGGTCTATATAATTTAAATTCAATTATTGCAAAAGGACATTCGGAAAGTAGCAGCAGTGCATATCAACGACCAAGCTTACTAACATGTAATGATGGTTACTTGAGATTTAAGCTTGAAGAAATAAATGAAACTCCAAACCATGCCATGTGTATATATATTACATGAATCCTAGGAACTTTAAAATGTCGCTTAATCACTTAATTCCCTCTACAACTCTTCACTATCCAATTGGGTAATGTCAAAATAATTATAAAACATAGGTCAAAACATTTTATAATAGATGCACATTACTCACATACATTTTAATATTCTTGCGTTATAAGAGCATCTCCAATCGAACACCAAAACGAATTTGAGGTAAATTTACTCCAACCGAACACCAAAATTATACTCATAATGCGATTGATATCATCGCTCTCCTCTTTTGGATGCATGTTTGCGTATCTGACGGTTAGTATGCGATGTTCTTTCTAATTTGCATTCAAGTCGCGCCATGCGAACGCCCAATTATTTTCGTTCTTCCCATCGCTTGAGAAATTCTTTTTATATGTATAAATATATTGTATGTCTTTTTAATAAACATTAATACATAGATGCTTTTTATATGTATAAATATATTATTATTATTAACCTTATTAATTTTGGGTGATTAAATCAAAAATAATATTTGTAGTCTAATTTGTAAAGTTGTAAAATACGTGTATAATATTGAAATTTATAAAAATTGGTGTAGAAGTAAATATTACAAAATAGTCTATTGAGTTTGAGAATACATTGATCGATTGGAGAAGAATTACTGCATTTTGAGTTTGAGAATGCGTTTCTCGGTTGGAGATGGTGTAACGTAAGTCATAAATTGCCAATAGATTTTGATAAAATTCACTTGGTTGCTCATCCCTATCATTTAAGGAAATAGTAAGCCCCTACTAAAGTTACTAAAGAGATTATATACAAAAATGTTGTAACCCTCATACAAGTGGAGATATCATAATCCGTCCACTTGACTCAAAGCAATTACTCTATTGGTCTTGGTAATTATAATGTTAACATTTGTTCGTAATTACATATATTATTATTATTATTATTTGTATTCGATTCAAGTACACTATTCAAGTATGCAAGATAATTTCCAAATCTCTTTTCTATAACTTCTTCATGCAATGTGTTTTAGGAATATTTAACTTACAAGATTGGAATATTAAGTCTCTCTCTCTCTGTGTGTGTGTGTGTGTGTGAAACCTCGTCCATGTCTTATCTTAACCACCGCAGCCATTCCTCTCCCAAAACCTCTTCTTTCCTCCAAATCGTCAAATTTGTTTAACTCAAAAGGGATCGAACTTAATCACACTCATTCTTTGAATATACGAATTATATATAATTAACAAAAAGCAGAGAGAATTTCATCCATTCGTGTATGTAAGTGAATCTTGAGGCAGAGGAAAAAGAAAGACATCTCTTCCTTTCTTTGGAGGGTCTCCCTTTTACTTACACAGAATCAAAACAAATACACGCACTCTTCTCTCCCTTACCTCTCTCTCTCCGACATCTCTCTCTCTCTCTCTCTCTCTCTCTCTCTCTCTCCCTCATGAGTATGCTTCGCCATAATAATAACAGCATTCTCTTCTTCGCCATCTTCTTTCTGATCCATCTTCCTTCATTCTCCATAGCCGACACTAATAGCGTCCTCCTCTTCAACCTCACCCTGCCACGTCATCATCCCAACCCTGAAGCTGTTGCTGAAGAAGTTCACAGGTAATAATACTGTAGTACTGATCAAGATAAAAAGGAAAAAAAAAAAAAACAGAGCATTATGTGAAAGAACGAACTCTATCTGGGCTCTGCCCTTTAATCTTTTTCGGTTTTTTCTTTTGGGTTTTTCCCCAAATCTCCTCCATTTTGCAGCTTTTAAGAATGTAATATTAGTTTCACTGTTTCACGGGTTCGTCGTTTGTCTTCCCCTGTTTTTTCTTTCTTCTGTTCTTTCATGGCTGGCTCTGTCATTCCCCTGTTTTGACTTCACTTTATGCCCGAAATATACCCCCACTCGTGTTTCAATGCAAACCCAACCCTTCCCTTCTTATCTTTTTTGCAAAAAAACTTTTCCTTTTCGTCCCACCTTTTTATCTAATTCCACAATTCTCCCTTACATTTTCATCCAAAAGAATATTTCTTTTTTCTTTTTGTTTTATGTCGTCGTAAGTATACCCACTCAACCAGCTTACGCCACGTACACAGAATGTGACTATTCTCCAAGAATCCAAGTGCACATGTCCCTAATTCACATAACACGATAGTCACGGACTAAAAAAAATATTTCTTTCAACGTAGGACAATCAACGAAACAATATCCAAAAGGCGTCAGCTCCAATGGGACCCACCACCACATCCACCATTCACCAACCAAGCCCAGTGCCTGACCGGCAACCCAATAGACGACTGCTGGCGGTGCGACCCAAACTGGGCCACCACAAACCGCCAACGGCTAGCCGACTGCTCCATCGGGTTCGGCCGGTGGGCCCTCGGCGGGAAGGGCGGTCGAACCTACGTAGTCACCGACCCCTCCGACCGAGACGCAGCGAACCCCATCCCGGGAACCCTAAGGCACGCGGTCATCCAGGACGAGCCGTTATGGATCGTCTTCGGCTCCAACATGGTCATAAAGCTCAAGCACGAGCTCATCTTCAATAGTCGAAAGACCGTCGACGGGCGCGGGGCCGACGTGCACATCACGGGAAACGGGTGCATCACGCTTCAGTATGTGGCCAACGTGATCATACATAACGTTAGGGTATACGGGTGTCGGCCCTCGGGGAACACGGTGGTGCGGTCGAGCCCGACCCACGCGGGGTGGAGGGGAAGGTCCGACGGGGACGGAATTTCGATTTTCTCGTCGAGGGATATATGGATCGATCATTGTTCGCTCTCGCGCTGCACGGACGGGCTGATAGATGCGATCATGGGGTCGACTGCGATCACGATATCGAACAGTTACTTTACGCATCACGATGAGGTGATGTTGCTCGGGCACAACGATAATTACCTGCCCGATTCGGGAATGCAGGTGACCCATATATATATATATATATATATATATTATTCATTCCAATTTAATTTCCCTAGGACTGGCCTAGTAGTTTGACCTTAGAGATTTAAGTGAGAGGTTTTGAGTTCGAATTCACTGGGGATCTCGAATGTTGATGTTGGGTCTGATCCTATGATTGGTAATATTCTCCCAGTGTGCAGTGCAAGCCTATAGTCGATTGAGTGGAGATAGCTCGAGTTTTAGTTTATAGGGAGCTCAAACTTGTTTATTTAAAAAACTTTAGGTGACTATAGCGTTCAATCGATTTGGCGAGGGATTGGTGCAAAGAATGCCGAGGTGCAGGAGGGGCTACATTCACGTGGTGAACAACGATTTCACGCAATGGGAAATGTACGCGATCGGAGGGAGCGCCAATCCGACTATTAACAGTCAGGGAAATCGATACATCGCGCCGTCCGATCCGAATGCAAAGGAGGTAAAGTAAAAAAGAAAAAAAATCGTTACATTTCGAAAAATATGCTTTAAAATTTGGAACTTGCACATACAAATAGGTGACAAAGCGCGTGGATACAAATGAGGGCACATGGTCGGAATGGAACTGGAGGACAGATGGGGACATAATGGTAAATGGCGCGTTTTTCGTGCCATCGGGCAACGGCCTTAGTCCCGAGTATGCAAAGGCGACGAGCACCGAGGCCAAGTCAGGCGTTTTGGTCGAACAACTCACATTGAACGCCGGCCTCTTCGGCGAACTTAGGTATGAATTTCGACTATTTTCGAACATCAAAACGACGTAGTTTCGCTACATTTTACTTATAATAAATTTGAAAATAATAAAAGCTATCAAACCATTCAAACGTCGATGTCTCGGACACTAACACATAGGAAATAGGAATAAAGATCGATCTTCATGCAAGGATTCGTATGTTCCACTTGATGACGTCATCTTCTGAATATATACATGCACATACATATATATGAATATTGTATTAATAAATAATATGCTCTATGCTTTCCAGCCATGCTAATGGCTTGTTAGCTTCTCATGGTAGGGACTCGAATCGAATGGTGTGTGGAGCCTATCATATAATTTTTCTCAATTCAATCAATGGATCACAGACATTATTCATTGATAATTATAATATATATTTGTCACACCGACACATAATTAAATGTTCCTTGCTGACGATTTAAAATACAAGAAACTTTTAATTTTTTGAAATGTGACATGTTGGACTTAATTCATGACTTTTCCACATGCATGTATGACTTTTTGCAACCGTTCGACGTAGACGTTTATATAAAATACGTAGTAATAAAATATTTATCGTACCTCTATAATTGTAGAGACCATAGCGTTGCAATTTCATACGGCGGCGGGTCCACCGCCGGCGCGAACGGTAATGGCGGTGGCGGCGATGCTGACGGAGACTTCTTTGGTATGAACTTTGGCGGCAACTCTGCGCCACCGGCCGGAAAGTATCATATTATTTTATCATTTTTTATTATTATTTCAGTATTCTACGTTATTGCAAGTGATGGTGATTTATTATATTATCACTGTCATTGTTATTACAATAGAGAGAGATATATAGCGGAATAAGTCGGCAGCTATTGGAAGATAAAAAGGCATTTCACTTTCATGAGAGGAACATATATTACATCGATATATTTCAAACGACAATACGTGGATAATAATAAAAAAAAGGTCCTATTATTGACAATTACATCGACGAGCCACAAAGTTGTACAACAACCAGTGATCAAATTTGATTATTTTTTAGATAGGACTTCATTTTCAAGTGAGTAAGCAGGTTTGATAATTGCAAACATTTGATTGATAATTCAATCAATGGTTTCATTTATGTCTACATTAAGGGGGTGTTTGTTTTGGGGTGATCCTCCAAAACATCACCGTAATCCTCTCGTCGCTTTATCATCACCATGTTTGTTTAGCCTATGTGATGAGTCATCACCGTAATGACAGATCACCTATGTGATGAAAATGGGGTGATATTCTACCTTTTGGATCACCCCAAAAAAGCTAGGTGATCTTACATCACCGTGATGGGGTGATCTTTCAAATTTGTATTTGGACGACATTAATACCCCTTATATTAGCATTTATACCTAAAATATCATATTCATATTTTAAATTATATAATTCGATATTTAAATCTTAAAATAATATATTTAATAATAAATAATTATATTGAACTCGATATTAAAATAGTAATCATTATTATGTAAATATCATCTACATAATTTATGTAATATTCGTATGGTTAACTATGACATTTATGCAATATCACCCCACACATCACCGTGACTAGACACACACAATATTCTAATATCACATTGATATGCAAAATGAAATATCACCCCAAAACAAACACAGTAATGATATATCACCTTGATCCACATCACAGTGATATTCACATTACCGTGATGTGAGTATCACTGTGATGTCGGATCACTGGAAACAAACACCCCCTAACATCGAACATGGGGTTGTATCCGTAAACTCAATCAACAAAGATTGCCACGCAGGATAAGTTCCAAAATAAGGTCGAACATCATAAAATTAACCATTCATTTGGATAATAAGATACAACTTAGATAAATTTTTGTGTATGTTTTGAATTTTTGGTTGTACGTATAGATTATATACATGCGCGGGTGCCAATTGGATAGGTAAGAATGTTTCAGCATATTTATCTTTTAAGGGAGAAATCCATATAGACAATTTACCTTGATGCAATCAAAGATTCGAATAAGAAATTAGGATAAGAGTGATCAATTAGGAACTCAACTATGGAGTTAGGAACCTCTGTCTAAATCGAATTCGAATCTTTAAAACTATGATAAAAAAAGAAATAAAATGATGCAATTTGTACTTTTGTAGTTTCTGTGGCAAATTTAGAACGCCCATTAAGACGAAGGATCGAGAATAAAATACTGGAAAATTAAGGGACTCGATTTGCAATGCAAAAATGAAGCTAATCGCCAGAAAAGAAATTCTAATCGAAAAAGGGGTAAAAAAGGGGAAATCGGGGAAGGAAACCGATGGAAGACGAGGAAGACGAAACCTTCTACTACCGCTACTCCTCCACCTCCACCGCCGCCGCCGCCCAACCACAGCCAAATTCCGCCTCATCCAAATCATCCCGCGGCGGCGGCGGCGGAAGCGGCGGCCTAGCGCCGTCCAAATCCACCGTCTACGTCAGCAACATCGACTACAAGCTAACGAACTCCGACCTCCACACAATCTTCTCAACCTTCGGAAAAGTCGCGAAGGTCACCATCCTCAAGGATCGATCCACGCGAATCAGCCGCGGCGTCGCCTTCGTCCTCTTCGTCCGCCGCGAGGACGCCTCGAGCGCCGCCCGTTCCATGGACGGCAAAATCCTCAACGGCCGAACGCTGCGAGCCTCGATTGCCTCCGACAACGGCCGAGCGTCGGAGTTCATCAGAAAAAAGGTGTACAAGGACAAGAGCAGGTGCTACGAGTGCGGGGAAGAAGGTCATTTGTCCTACGAGTGTCCGAGGAACGTGCTGGGGCCAAGGGAGAGGCCGGCGGAGAAGAAAGGAGGCGGAAAGAGAAAGGGGAGGCAGGGGTACGATGGTAATTTCGATGGAGACGAAGAACATGGTTTTGAGGATGACGAGGGTTTTGAGTCGGAGAATTGGGCTTCGGTGGTGGACGGTGGTGGTGCGGCGGAGAAGAGTGAAGTAGTGAGAAAGGAGAAGGAGAAGAAGGAGAAGAGGAGTAAAGGATACTTCAGCGATGAGAGCGGCGACGAAGACGATGAATGAGCAATTAAGGTACCTTTTTTCTACCGATGATTCTTAGAGATTAGGATGTTCTTGTCTTGGGATTGAATTTGATCTTTCTATGAAAGATAACTGTTACTCCAAATGCTTTCGCAAGAGAGCAACATTGCAATAATGTTTTTACAAGACAAAGTCCAATACGGATGAACTTATTATAGTTTGCCATCTCTTTGCTTACAAAGGCAAAAACAGAATTATCTGGCCAATATTCTTTATTAATGGGGACATATTATAACAAACCACAATTACAGAATACACAGAATACAGATATTCGATTCAACCTCACGAAGGCGGCGATGGGCGTGGTAATCTCTTGGCGATTTCCTAGTAGGACGGGCGAGAAGAAAATATAATCGTAATGCATTTCATGTCACTTATGAGAATGAATTAGAAAAATGAAAAAGTGGGAACAAAAAAATTAGGGAAATGCACCTCGAAGAGCTGGTTTATGTTGTCTGCCGTCTTTGCAGAAGTCTCGATGAAGAACATCCCATTCCTTTCTGCGAATTCCTTCCCACTCTGAAAAATTCGAAAATGAGATGGGATGAGGTGTAAGTATACCGTAAATAAACAATACTATCAGAAAATAGCGCGACGAAAGAAGATAGACATCTCACTTCAATTGGGACTTCTCGTTTTTCCTCAAGATCGGCCTTGTTACCAACCAAAGCCATCACGATATCAGGACTTCCGTGTTTTTGTAATTCCTGCATATATTGCTCAGAATTACTAAGCTGCCAATCAAACAAAGTTGAGGGCAAAAAAAAAGAACCTAAACTTCCTCACGAGAATGCAATTTCTTTGTTAAAAGCGAAAAAATAATGAAGTGGCTTGAGCCTACCTTGACCCAGTACTGCGCTTTAGTGAATGATTCGGGACTAGTTATGTCGTACGCAACTACTGCGCACGCAGCACCGCGATAATACAAGGGTGCCAAAGCAGCATACCTGAATAATACGGCAACCAAAACAAACCCATAATTGTAATAAATCTTTCCGAATTAAGAAACATGGAAGTGGTTTATATACGATGTTTTACTTAAAAATGTAACCTTTCTTGACCAGCAGTGTCCCATATTTCGAACTTCACCGTGGTCGAGTCCTGCAATGCTATAGTCTGAGATAGGAAGGAGGCTCCAACAGTGACCTAAAACCATCAAAAGATGATTATTGCGAGTTATAGTCATCAGCGATGAACATGCATAAACGTAAACACAGTCCAATCCAATCGAAACGTCTTGTTCTTTTTTTTTTTTTTAATTTTTACCTTGGATGTTGGATCAAACTGACCACGAACAAATCGAAGAACAATGCAACTTTTTCCAACACCAGAATCCCCCAACAGCACCAACTGGATTATAACACAAATTGAAGACAATTTAGAGCTCTTCTTTCTCACGGTGCTTGTCAACAATCCATTGAAGACGGGTGAATTATATTACTATGTTAATAGCTGCGTTCTTTCCATAGTTGAACACCATTATACTCATTCATGTCAATACTTCCCCCACCAGCACCATAGATAAACAGAAGAATACACATCACATTAAAGAATCCCAAATTCTTTTTGGGGTCATTCAAAAAAATTCACAAAATATTCACCTTAACCCGAAGATTTTTGGGGTCATTCAGCCCTGCGTTGTCCTGATTAAGACGACCAGCCTGCCCAGCATTTTTATCTAGAAATAACAAAAAAGAAGGAAATTGATAAAACTGACCAACAAAAAACCCATGGGAAAATAAAACTCGCACGCCAAATCAAAATGCGGTCTATTTCGATCTCGTAAGAGCCATAAAACTGATGGGGGATTAATTACATCCTCTTTATGGCTGTACTTAATAAACATGAATACGAGCATATTGACTCACAGATTAATCAATCATGAAACAAAAACCAAATATGCAAATCAAATACGTGAAAATTCACCTGGAACCGAAGCAGAACAACCCATGAGGAACGCTTCTTTACGAATCAATTGGCTCCGATTAACAAATCAGGGTTTTGACTAGAAAAACTCCGGCTATACAATCAAATCAAAAGGTGCGCCTCGATAAGTATTTGCGTATGCGTGCCTTTCCTTGCGTGCGTGTGCGAAAGAGAGAGGTTGGTAATAATTGATCGAACAATCGAAAGTCGAAAGCAATTTGTGGGCCCTACTTCTTGTTGGGCCAAACTGAAGGAAGCCCATTTATAATCAGCCCAGAAATATTTTAAATTACCGAATTACCCCTCAATCGAAGTTAGAAACCCTTGCTTCAATTCCACCTGAAAAAGAAAAAAAGAAAGATCAGTCAATCAGTTGATTTCGGAAATGGCGTCATCGTTTATGCAGCAATTCGCGAGAAAGAGGGATGTTTTGAAGAGATCGTCGAAGAAGTACATAGACGAGGCACTGTACAGGAATCTGTTCAAAGACGGAGGGGAGGAGAAAGGTGTTGGGGAGAAGCTGAATGCGTTTCTCAAGTCTCGCAAAAGTGCTTACAAATGGGAAGTTGGTCACACTCTCAAGATTCTGCGAAGCCGCAAGCTGTACGGACCTGCGGTCAAGGTACATCTTGTTAATCCATTGGGTTATATACTTGTGAGCCATCTCTGCTCTTTGGGTGTTATATGAGACAATGGCGTTTGCTTATACGTTAACGTGGAATTGGTGTTGATTAGACTAATAAATGTCTGGGCGAAGATGAAGTTTGGTTGTCGTTATATAGTGTTCTTTGTGACTGTCATCTCTCTCTATCCTCTCATTGGTGTGATGTTGCAGACAAATCCGTTGTTGAAATCGTTGCTTCTTTTTTTTTTTTCCGGTCAAACTTCGATGCAATTATCGGGATAATTTGCATGATTATTCACGAGGAAGGTGCCCACATAATCCATTTAACTTCTAGCTCAGTGGTATTTCGAACTGAACCATTTCCCTGGAATGGACGCATTATCATATGTCTCATTTTTCGTTCTTGCTATACAATGTTCTTTTCTATTTGTATCGACAATTTGTGTTTCGAACTGCGACTAACCTGTAATAAAATCACTGCACGTTTCTGGCAGTTATCAGAGACCATGGAGAAAAGAGGAATGAACAAGACAGTTAGCGACCAAGCTAGACATCTTGATCTGCTTGCGAAAAGCAGTGGAATTACTTCCGCAGAAACCTACTTCATCAATCTGCCCGAGCCGTCCAAAAATCACCTCACCTACGGCGCTCTTCTCAACTGTTACTGCAAAGAGCTGATGACCGACAAAGCAGTAGCTTTATTTGAGAAGATGAAGGAACTCAACCTAGAACTGAGTTCGATGCCATACAACAGCCTAATGTCCCTCCACTTAAAAACAGGCGAGCCACAAAGGGTCCCGCCTCTCATCCAAGAAATGAAAGCAGATGATATTATGCCCGACACCTTCACTTACAATGCGTGGATGAGGTCTCTAGCAGCTGTTGATGACATCTCAGGGGTGGAGAGAGTCATCGATGAGATGAAAAGAGACGGTCGAGTTGCTGAGGATTGGACGACGTACAGCAATTTGGCTTCTATTTACGCTGATGCTGGGTTATCAGATAAAGCGGAGAAGGCACTCAAGGAGCTAGAGAACAAGAATGCTAAACGAGAGCTCTCTGCTTACCAATTCCTAATAACATTATATGGGCGTACTGGGAATTTGCTCGAAGTGTACCGTATTTGGCGCTCGCTGAAGCTAGCCTTTCCTAAAACTGCAAACATCAGCTACCTAAACATGACGCAGGTGTTGGTTAAGCTGAACGACCTGCCTGGAGCAGAGAAATGCTTTCTCGAGTGGGCAGAAAACTGCTCGACTTATGACATACGCATTGCCAATGTCCTTATTGGAGCTTACCTTAAAGAAAATCTGTTCGATAAGGCTGAAAAGATACGGTGGAGATCCAAAAGAAGAGGATCTGAGCCCAATGCTAAGACATGGGAGCTTTATCTCGACTATTACCTGAAGAAGGAAGAGTTCAAACCAGCTGCGAAGTGCATTAGAAATGCGATTTCTGTTGGTGCAGGGAAAGGCGATAAGTGGGCCCCATCTCCCGAAATTGTTCGGACACTGACCCAACATTTCGAAGGCAACAAGGACGTCGAGGGTTTCGAAGGTTTTCTCCAGATTTTGAGCAAGTCTAAGGACCATTTGGGCAGAGAAGTTCTCGAGTCGTTGATACGAACTTATGCAGCTGCGGGGAAAAAGAGTCCAATCATTCATCGTCGGGTTAAGATGGAGAACATTGAGTTGAGCGAGGAAGGTAAGAAACTATTGGCTGAAGTATCTGCGGAATAAGAGGTATCTCATTCGATAATTTTTTCCGTTTTCTTTTCTTATGGATTTTGACATCACTACAGCTCTCATGTCTAGTTTTTATAGCTCAAAAAAAGCAGATCCATTTCCATCAAATTTCAATGTATTTCTCATCAAATACGCTATATTTTCTTCTGTTTCAGCATTTTCTTGGTTACAAACATTCGTCTAGGGAGCTATGATTACATATATATAAACATATTCAGATTTTCCTATAGCTCGACAGTTGATACCACGGGACAGGAAAAAAAGATGAAAATTCAAATAAAGATTAAATAAAATAAATTTTTACGCAGAATTATTTAAAATAGAGGAACTAACCATAGTTAGACAGCTGAAGAAAGCCTAAAACATATTCATTCCTCTATTATACTGCTGCTGCTGATAATCCGAAAACTCTCCACCACCATACATATCAACAGAAGGCACGTTAGCCACGGCACCTTCTCGTCGTTCAGAAGCCCACGGAGACGGAGAAGATGCGATAATATTGGAGCTCGAAGATGCTTCTTGATTCATGTTATTACCACTATTCATGATCCCATCGAGCCTTCTACTGCTCGAATTGCCCGTCGTCAGCGAGATAGACGCCGACTGTTGTGCGATTTGCTGCTGGTTTTTCATGGGAGATTTGGGCCGAAGTGATTCGATCTCTGGCGTTGTGCGGACGAGGTGTGGTGCCTCGGGCGGCGGGTTTCTGCCTCCGCCTCCGACCCACACTTTCCCGTCCTTGTCAGCAAAGTTCCTTACGTATGCCTGAGAAATGTGATTTTTCGAGTAGTTAAGATCGTATTTCCCCAGCAATTCATTAGTTCAAAGAAAACATGGGACTAAATGGAAGAGATGTAATAGATAGATCTGTGAGCAGCTGTAATGAAAAAGAATGCAGAAATCGCTGGGATATAACCGAATTTCAACTCGTTAAGATCAATAAATATACCTCTCGGTTGAAATTGGATGAGGATAAATCTTTGCCAACGGTCAACCATCCTGCACGAATGTTGTGGTCCTCACCGAAAAGCTCGAGCCTTCTTCGTCCAAGGGCAAAGTGCTCGATTATACGGTACATGTCCTCGGGCTTTGCAGTTGAACCTACAAGTGTAGCAATGAGATAGCTGTAACTCACTTAGCAAAAAATGAGCATATTTCAGTGACTGCGAGATTTTGCCTTTACCATAGGGAGGTTCCTCTGCAATGATTACATCAGTGTCAATGTTGGCATGGATTATATGACCATCTGTACTGCGTCGCACAGTCCCCTTTATGCCCATCAAGTAGTGTTCCTTCAAACCAAATGCATTGAAACGCATGTTCAAGTCGAGGAAAACAAATCATATTCCTCTACGCACAACATACTCGGAAATTTGTGTGTAGAGAATCAATACCAAATAGAATCCAGTTACCAATAACCGTCAACTATTAACTCAATTGAGTAACATGCTAGTGACCAGAACTGAAAAGTAATTAGTAAAGTAATTTCCACCTACTACTGTAATTGTAATTCTAACAAGATTGTTATCTGGGCAACAAGTGATCATCTTCTAAGGACTTACACAACAGAAAACTTTCGGCCCGAATGCAATACGCAGCCAACAGATGCAACCAATAATAATGATTGAAATTCTATTAAATTTAATGTAAACAATTAATAAGAGTGTCATAAATGCTGCGAGCATCACCTTGGAGCGCTGGAACAGAGTATGAGAATCATGGCGTCGCCCAGGGGTTGCATTTGTTTTATTAGTCTTCACCCAACATATATCTTCACATCTGCGAAATCCCCACTGAGGGATGGAGAAGGATGGAAGTGATGATTCAATAAGTTCACAACTTCCACAGAAAGAACTAAATGACACAATCAGGTTAGAAAAAGATTATTTGATTGATAACTTCAAACCAAAACAATACATATCACTCTAAGTTGAACTCCTGTTACCTTTCTGAGACACTGCCGACCTTGCTCTAGCCCAATACCATCACCAACACAAAGGAAGATGAAAGACGGAGTATCAGCGATAGCCTAGAAGTAATTTAAAACATTTCGAGAGAGAAATAAAGATTCCATTTAAGTAAGGCAACAACAAATGAATCCTTTCTGCAGAAAATAACACAAACTGGCTAAACTTGAAAACATACCTCAATTTTCAAATTCATAATTTCTTCGAAGGTCCAATACTCCATATGGTCCGTGACCCCTGGAGCTCTGTGAACGTATTCCTCCCATGGCGGGTCTACAAGTATAACATCAAACTTCGTCCCGAAAAACTCTGGGGAAAGCTCCTGTTCTTTCAGGTCGCACTTGTAGTACATTGGCGGAGAAGCAGAGTTGGCAACGATTTCGTCCTTCTTCTGTATCAGCTCTCGAAGCCTAGGATAATCTTCCACAACACTTGTAAGCTCCAATTCCCTAATATAATTCTGTGGCCTCATGCCAGTGTCCACAAAATTCTGAGAATAATCATTCTGTTCCCCTCTTGAAGGAGCTTTCCCGGGCGGCGCGTTAGTTCTTGGAGGAGGAATCCAACCACCCGAAACTTTCTCCTGGGATTGAGGATGAATGAGAGCACCGCCATTATAGATTGGCTCCATCATACCAGGGAGGATTCCACCTCCAGGTATCGGCGGGTTAAAGCTTGGAACACCAGCCGAAGGATTAACTAAATTAGGAGGATATCTAGGACCTATAGGGCCTGGTGGGACAGGCTGTAGACCAAGTGGAACGCCAAGCATATTCATATCAACTCCTCGAGCGCCCGGCCACATCATAGGAGATTGAAAGGGTGGAATGAAAATTCCTGGAGACATAAGCTGGCCTGGGGCAGGGGACATGTTAGGAGGTAATGATTGCATTGGTCCAGATGGTGGCAGCCCATGTGGTCCGAAAGGCGAAGCCACCATAGATGCTGGAATTCCTGATTGTTGGCTTAGAGGTTGGCCTCTCCCCACTCTTACAGCCCTATTCCCCCTGGCAGGACCTTGAAAGGGACTACTTCTATTGTACATTTCTTGGCTACCTTGAGGAGTAAGAGATCCACCACTACCACGATTTGGGACAACGCCTTTTGGGGCTCTCGATCTATCAGCCTGATAGTCATCGGCATCAAAGACTCCATCTTTACTACCTTCCCCTGATTGTGCTGATCCGTGAGCATTCTGTGGCTTTTCCTCCTTGTACATCAAATCCTCGCCATCAGAACTTGGTTTTGCTTCCGATGGCAAAGTTATCTTGCCATCTCCTTTATTGTGATCAAAAGGGTTACTCTGGATTACAATGGCATCCGAGTTTTGATTCGATCTTCCATATTTTGATGTTGTCCTTACAGGTTCAGTCCGATTTCCATCTTTCCTCCATCCCGAACGACTGTCACGACCACGACTGGGCAATTCCCAATCCCTCATGTTCTCATGCGCCGTTACGCTCTCTCTCTTCTCTTTCTCCTGACTTATTTTCCAAGTATCTCCTCTATCACTCCTTTCTGGACTAACTTGCATTTCCTCCCTACCATGGAAATTTGTCCCCATATTGCTCCTTAATTCATTTTCCATGTTCTCACGTCTTTCTTTTTCAGTCGAAGAAATGCTACCACTTCTCGCGTCGAATTCTTCTCCACGTTTAACAGACTTATCAGTTTCATTAGTCTCATCCCATCTCCTCTTCCGTTCACGCCCAGCATATCCAGATCCCTTATCTCTGTGACTATCCCATCTCTCAGAATGCCTCGAATCTACATTTGAAATATTTTCCACATTAGTTACATTATATGGGTCTGGCTTTTTGCTCTCTCTTTCTTCAGCTCGATTGTATCCTCTATTGCCAGGTTTTTCGCAATCGGCAAAGTTATGTTCCGCTTCTGCATCCTGGTAAGAAGCGCTCAACTCATCTAATGTGTTCCCCTCTGTGTTTTTCTTCGACTGCTTAAACCGTGACTCCTTTCTTCCATCATAATCATCATCGCTGGAACCTCTGTTTGCAGAACTAACTCTCTTTCGGCTTTCATATCTGTCTGCTCCACTTCTTTTGCATTCACTACCGTCTAATCTATCAACGTTAGCATCAACATCCTCGTCAACAATACTCCGATTCATGGAACCCCTCGTCAATTCAGGAGATCCCATAACACAAAATACCAAAATAAGCTAATGCCCCGCAAACAAAAACCTCATTTACGGGCTCAGGTAATTAAAGCACCAAAAAAACCTGAAAGTTAAGTAACAACGGATAGCATCAGTTCGAACATCATTAACGCAATTGAAGGAATGGGATTTCTCCGCAAATTATTGGGCGAGAGTTTCTCGGTGGTAGCTGCGCCGAAAACGGTGGCGGTCTGGCGATTTCGAGGAGGTGGTATGCCAGGGTTAGTAATTGGGACATTTAGGTTTTTTTTTTCTTTGTTGTTAAAAATATGTCAAGTATTGTAAATAATATTTTTTAGGTGAATAGTGTTGTTAAGGAATGATCGTTAAAATGAAATAATGATGAATAAATTAGATTGTAGAGGTAATATTCTCAATTAGCAATTGTAATTGAAGACATTGGTCTACAATTAGGCTATTCATTTTATAGTGAGAACGTAACAAAAAAATATACTCTCTCCGTCCCGCTAATTTTATCACATTTTTCCATTTCGGGCGTCCCACTAATTTTATCACATTTCCTTATTTAGCAAAAAAACTATCACAAACAATTAATATAATAATATTAAATATTCTTAAAAGACGTGTCAAAATATACACTTTTTACCTTTTTATTGTACTATATTATTATAATATGTCACCTTAATATCCGTGCCCACCAATATATGTGATAAAGATAACGGGACGGAGGGAGTATAAAATGAGAAGGTATATTTATCTCCAAAACTTTTATCTACTATTTATGCATTGAATTTATTAAAAACCTTCAATAATAAAAATTATTTAGCTTTAGAAATAAATATATTTTCAAAATATATCAAACTATTTTTTTCGTTAACATTTTTTTACATCAAACTTTTCTTAATCGTGGCATATACTTTTCTTTCCTCCTCTTTTACTTCAAACAAATTACAAACTTAATTTAAAAAGGTAAGTCTTCACTTATAGTACATAATACATTGAAAAAATCATGATTTCAGAAATATCATATAAAATATTTAAGTACCATATGATTATGTAAACGATGGCAAAATGATACTCTTAACTAAACGAGTATTTATGTGTAAGAACTTTTAGGCACCCATATATAAAAGTTATGCGACAAGGGACTCAAATTAAACATTTGAGTATTTACAAGTGTATACAACTATTTAAAATTACTTTTAGTAAACAATAATCCATTTTAATTTTTAACGGGGCAGAGCAGCAGATCAACGTCAATGAAAAAGAAAAAAGAAGAAAGAATCTTAACGAAGATGCCACATTTCCAATTCAAGAAAAGAACCCAAAAAGAAAAAACAAAAGATTACACACTTGCAAAATATCATATCACTGAAAGGAAAAGAAAGAAGCTTAATAAAGATGCCACATTTCCAATCCAAGAAAAGAACCCCATATAAAGCAAAAAAACAGAGAAAAGATTACACACTTGCCATATCACTGATCTACATAATGGCCAGTTTTCCTCCTATGGCGACTGAAATCTGACACGAACCTGAAAGTAAGCCCACAGCCGTCGACTTTGCACTCGTAAGGCCTTTCCCCAGTGTGAACCCTTACATGTTCGGTCCTCGCCCAAGCCCACTTAAACGACATGGTGCAACCTTTCCAAGGGCACTTCAGTGGCCTATCGGCGTCGTGGACTCGCCTATGGTGAACTGCGTATTTGTGAGAATTGAACCTTTTTCTGCAACCTTCCACGGGGCACTGATTTCCTTCGTGCAAACGCAGCTCTGATTTTGTCCTGAAACTCATCGTGCAGTTGTCTATGCTGCATTTGTAAGGAAGATGTTCCTTTGAATTTACCTTATTGCCCTTCGAAGGAGTCGATGGAGCTGATGCCTTTTTGGGCGGCTCCTTAGCTGCTAGTGCTTCATGGGCTGGTTTTTTATGGTGAGTCGTGGCGCTAGATGATGGTGGTGGTCCTGCTTTAGTTCTAGGCCTGAGACCTTCGCATGGACTTCGAATGAAGCTGCTGGGGTCAAAATGGTCTTTGTCTAGGAGCTTCGCCTCCCTTTTCCTTTTGCGTTGGGCCTTTTCGGTTGTTTTGTATTGCATGGCGGCGGCGTTGTGGGCATCGAAGTCTTCTTCATCCGACAATGGGACACTTTTGCCCTCGCCCGGGAGATTGGCTTCAAGAGAGGATTCATTTATGGGTGGAGTACGATCTGCAACGATATCGTGTTTACAATCCGAATCTCCCTGAACCCTTTCACACTCATCTGCACTTGAGCATTTCGGTTCCTTGTTTATGAGAAGTTGGTTGGAAATTGCTTCCTTCTGCCCATTGCATAGCCGATTTTTGTCAAGCTGAGTGTTATCTGATACTTCAGAATCACAAACTGTTGAATGAAGTTCGACAAGTGCCACTTCTTCTCTTGACACTACATTTACTTCAGAACATCCCTTCACATTTTCATTCGACGCCAACTCAACAGTCTCACCTTCATTGTTAACGTTCCCACTGAACTCTGACTGAGATTCATAGCATGTTCTTGGTGGTACCTCAAGATTCCCAATCGTTTCCATCGACGCAGTGGTAAAATTGGTGCAATCAGATGGAATATGATCTTCGAAAGAAACCTTTTCTGATAAAAGGATGGTATCGTTGTCAGGCGATGTAACTCCGTCATTTTCAACTGTACTACAGACACTTCTACGGGCTATTTCATCGCAATCTGTCGCCTTCAGACAAGAGGGGGTCTCTTTTCCTGACAAAGTGCAAGATTTATGTCTTCTCCTTGAATATTGGATTATTTTAGCGTCTGCATTATTCACTGCTACTCTCTTCTCTTCATTTGTTTCCATCTCTTCCACGACTACCTTATCGCCACTAAGAGATTCCGTTTGTAACTCTTTCTTTGTTTTCGTCAGCTCTTCATCCACAATCATATTGCAATCAAGAGGTTTACTTAGTGAGTTCTGGCGGCGCTTTGACCGTAATTTTCTAGATATCCACTCGGTTTCAGATGCCTTTGAGACTGACGGTGCAGCAGAAAGCAACCCGCCCAAATCCAACAAATGACGAACGTTTTTAGATGGTAAACTTCTTTTTACCTTCACATAGCTTTGCAAATTGACACATAACTTCGAAGTCCAGTCCTCTGCGCCGTCGTTGTGTTGATCTTCTCTTTCGATGCAGACGTCGATCAGCTTCATATCTTCCTCACAAGCATTATCCAAAGGTACGTTGGCATAACAGAAAGGAACTCCAATTTCTTCGGAAATCATCCCAGCATGGGTCACCATTTTCTGAAAATCTGTATAGAAATGATAATCGGAAAAGATAGAATAAACCGTGGAAAAATATCTTGCATGAATGGATTAGATGAAAAGGCAATATTCGTACCAACTCCAAGATATTGGGAATACACACACACACAGAGGAGAAGGTCATAAACACCCATGCATGTTTTACTATGATGGTTAATGTCAAAAGTAGGCCATTTTTTTACCTGAATGACATATCACAAGAACATTTGCTCCCCCTTTCAGACTCAACAGTTCTTCAACTTTAATTGCATGCTCCAGGCAGAATATTCTGGGTCTCAGAGATACATTATAAAAATTCCCTCCATTTGTAATCTCAACCTTCGAAGAAACAGATTCGCAATTGGAAGATGTACACTGATCAGGGACAATAGATTTGTCCACTGCTGAAACTGCGGGCTGACTTGTTTTGATCCCAAGAGATAAGGATTCATTTTGACAGCACTTTTCCGTCTTGGCCGTCGTGTTGTTCATGGCATCTAGAAAGAGAATATGTCAGCGCAAAAAATTTATAATTTCCTTCAATGAAGTAACTCCTATCTAGCAATTAAATACAAAACAAGGGTCGCATAAGGGTAAATGACACTAAGAGGAACTCCTTCCAACTCAACATTAATCATTTAACTAGAGGATGAAAAATTCCACAAGATTTATTCGGCGCAAACCTTTAGAAGACTCCTCGGATTGGACTGAAGTGATAGCAAGATCCACATGAAAAAGATTTCTTGATGCTTCTTCAGATGGCTGCACAACTGCCATAAATGGAAAACCAAGGATACCACAGGCTACGCACGGTAAAGTTCCAGATTCGGTTTCGAAATCATATGCCAAGTCGTCGTTATAAAGATCAAAGTCAACTGCACCAATAAACCCACTCAACTGGCTTAAACCATCTGAAGCAGCAATGTTTTCTGAATAACTGTTTTCATCGGATAACATGACACCATCAACATCCTTGCAGCATTCAGACTCTTTTCTTAAAGATAGCAGCGAGTCAACGTCCCATAGTGCCACACGATATGCAGAATTCCTTCGCAGGAGAACATTTAACTGGCTATTTTCGTGCAGAATATCTTCTATGAATGCTCGTTTAACTAAAAGTTCCCTATCTTCTTTCTGACGGTCTCTCGACCTCGAGCTTCTAACCCCTGGCAGTAAGGATCTTGGTATTCTGCAGTTAAGTAATTCAAACTAGTCTAAGTATTGACATTGCTAGAATAAATGAACCTCCTACGAGTATTGCAATCACCAACTCAGAAAAAAAAAAACTAGTACAAGTTAAAGGAAAAGTACAAGACAAAGGAAAAGTAATGAGTCCAACAGAGGTTTGTTGGGTGTTGTTCTATGAAACAAATTACTTACTTTGTCGTTAATTTATACAGTGGGCAAACTCTCTCGTGCGCTGCTATCATCAATCGGTGTTGTTCTATGAAACAAATTACTTACTTTGTCGTTAATTTATACAATGGGCAAAATCTATTGTGCGCTGCTATCATCAATCAAACACATATTCCCCTTTTGCTCTTAATGCTTAAACACACACACACACACACACACACTCACACATATTGCATTTAGAGAGTTCTACTTCTACTTCTAAACTAACCTTGAAATGAAAGACATCGTCAACAAGTACAGAAGCTGCTGATGAGAAAGCATGGGAACGTGATTCATTGCAGCTCTGCGAATAGCAGCATTCTTAGCTATTGTAAGCCACTTCGGAGTTCCAAAGTTGGCAGCTTCTCCACAATTGAAGCCTGATAATGAACAGCCACAGAGAAGAAACATATGGAATCAAACATAAAAGTAGACTAACAAGGCGCAGAAACGTTAAATAGTTCAAATCTCCAAATAATTTTACAAAGAATAAGGACAACTTCCAGAATCAATTACTTTGCAGAGAAAAGCACTTACCGTGGCTGAATCCGATATGGTAAGCTCTAGGAAAAGTAACCACGAATTCGCCAGGGTTCTGTACCAACCTACATCAACAGTTAACTCATCGATTAGCACAAGGGAGACCCCTAGCCATCAATCAGCTTCCAGATCAGCGACAGAGAAACTGGAAATTGTAATGATAATAACATAAGATTCACCTACCGGCAACAAGGGAGACCTGATGCAATTATAATTTCAGGAGACAAAACAGTAGTCTTTTCCCCCAACAGTGACAGAGCAACTGGAAATTGAAAACAATTACATCAGAATAAGAAAAGCAACATTTATGCGTAACAAAGGTTGGGTGGAAGTTCATGAAATGAAAATTGTAATGCTTAGTTTCCATGAAAATATGTGTCAATATCACACTAAGCCACAATTTTCTTTATTAGAAAAGCTATTGAATGTCAACAATAATAGAGAACTGAAATGACAACCTAAGATTGATGAGTCAGATAAAAGCACACCAAATTTTAGCATTCCCATCCAAATACATAAAGATGGTTGAGAAATTAAGAAAGTTTTGTGGAAAGCGTAAATCACGTAAGTACCTAACCGATCGGTGTCTTTACCAAAGACATGAAGACGGACAACTTCTTCAAAGTCCAGAGCATAGTCTGCAGGCACTGCATACCAAGTCTTTGAAGAGCCCATGTGAAGGAAATTCAAGCTATGGAGTTCATGATCTTCCACATGCCATGCAAACCAACTATACAGCATTCCAACATAAACCATGGGTGAAGTAACACCTGGGATGTCATCGGGCATGAAACGCGTCAACGAACCTGGAGAACGAGCTATTACTTGTAAATTCCATGGACTGTTTGATAGCTTCCAACCGGCTGTGCCTTCCATCTCAGGGCTACATTCGAAGCTGTTTCTCCCGGAAAAAGAAGCACTTTCACGTGATTGACTCGTTTCTGAAGAATTTTTCACTTCCTCTGTAAATATAGCATGATTTTCGTTATCTGATTCCTTATCACACCTAACACTACTAACAGAACCTACCTCATCCTTGTTGATATTTGGACTCACTAACTTATTCTGTACAAATGAGTTCCTCTTTCTCTTCCTCCTACGTCTGTGTAAGTAATTCAACAATCCCTCTGGCTCGCCAAATCCAGAGCCAGGCACGTCGTTTGCATACTCTACATAAATAGGCTTTTCAGAATTTGCTTTCCAGAACATGGTTTCAATAGCTAAAGGGTTGACATCCTTCGCAGAACCAAACTGACTTTTAGCGAAGTTCTTTGATTTGGCCTCAAATTGCTCCAACGTATAAACCTCACCGCTTTGCCATACATGCTTTTGAGCCCCCGGTACAGGGTTCCCCATTGAGCCTCTCTCCTTTTTCCCCTTCTCACAGCCCAATTCTTGCTGTCTTGTCGTGAAAACTGCTCTACTTTCCCCACCATTCACCTTTTTCTCGCGATCATCCTTCTTGCTAATATCAGAATTTGACCTCTTAAAAGGATTTACATTTGGATCCAATTCTGGGCACTTGGAGAGCGACTTATTCAGATTCTGAAGTACGTATTTTCTAGATGGTTTTGGAAAAGGTGGAATTATTTTACAAATACCAAAAGCACTAGCCTCTTTCTCTATTTTGGATATGTAAGCAATTGGGTCTGCAAATTCCGTATCAGTCGGACGGAATTCAGGTGCCAGCGGCAGCTTTTCTAGCCATTTTGGTACTTCAACGCCTTTCATTCCCACAATCGATATGCTAAAAAAAGCACAACCAAAAGATAACTACCCGAAACTTTCAGCACCAATAACCGACCAGCATATTCAGCAGCACAAAACCTTGATACAAACAAAAACGAAGTAAAAAAAAGAATGTGTCTTGACAAGAATGACACGAAATTTCAATTTATCAAGAAAAAAGACTAATGCTACACCAGTGTAGACCTTCATATAGAAATTGACGAATGCAAAAGTATTCACAACCGCTCAGATGCAACACCCAAGATTTAAAAGAACGCACAAATGCAACGCAAAATACAGCAGCTTTAGAGGAAAACAATATAGAAAACTAGGTTATTTTCCGCCAAATCGAATCAAGCTACATTCGCTCTTGAGAGTACAGACTACGGCTGGAAGCGTTCAACTGAAAGCAGCCAAAAAATTCAATTGAAGCACATACCTTGAAATCCAATCGTATCAGAAGCCCCAAAAGCGAAGCAGATGAGGGTGAATTCGAAATCTAATTACTAATTTCTTTCTAGGGGCTAAGCTAGGTTTTAGTTTTGGGGAAAATGCCCTCATGCGCTATTTAGATTGCATACACCAGAAATAACTAACTTGCGCGGAAATATGACGTGTGCTCGTAACTGTTCGAATTTTTAATATTTTACTTGTCGTAAAGAGGGGCAAAAGGGTAAAAGAAGTCAAATTCATATTTTTTCCTTAATTAATAAACTAAAATAATTTGATATATGTGTGCTAAACATACTAGTATTTTTTTGGAAGGTAAGAGAGGGGAATGCCCAAAACTAACTAGGGATTACACGGCGGGGTAAAGCAGCCCCAGAAATATCTCCCAGCAATAGGGGACAAAGCCCAATAGGTGCGTCGTTGCATTGTGGACTCCTAATGGTTGACGGGAAGCTTGACGGCAGGGCCGGCCCTGAGGAGGGCGAACGGGGCGACCACCCTGGGCCCCGTTCCAATAGGGGCCCAATTTTATTGTATAATACAAGGTTAAGTTTACTCCGTATACAATTAATTTTAAAAGTACAAAAAAAAGCTCATGTCCAACATATATTTAAACCCAAAACTATGCTATAAATTGGCTTTTTATGTATTTCGCTCCAGGGCCCACTAAATACAACAGAACAAATTAAAGCCGCCAGGGGGCCCACTTATTGTTAGGACCAGCCGTGCTTGACGGACTAACAAATCTGCACACGAGTTGCCCTCACGAAGGTGTGACAAAAGGAGACTGACCAGTCGCGAGCTATAAGCTCCTCGATGCTATTTACCATGGGTCTAAGAGAAGGCGAGCAAGCTACTTTCCCTGTCAAGGTATCGTGAACGAGCTTAGAGTCAACTTCCACAATGAGAGCGCGATAACCGGAGTTCCATGCTATGGGTAAACTGGTTAGAATACCCCAAAACTCAGCCATCACCGAGGTGCAATACCGAGGTTATGCATAAATCCCACCATCCAATTCCGTTAAATGAGTTCGCCTGCACTTGCTATGCCAGGATTTCCCCGAGCTGCTCCATCCGTGTTCAATTTCAGAACTAGGGAGGGTTTAGTCCATCCTACCAAGGTCCATAAGCGACCTTGCTTGGGGGCCAAATTCAAAACTAGTATTTGTCAACTATGATTTCATGAACCTCACAACAACTAAATCATTTCACAATGAGTATGGCCATGAATTGGTTAAACAAGATTGATCGATTATTTATATAATTCTTAATTTAAACAATGTCAATATATATATATATAATATATGCATGTGTCATTAGAAAAAAAAGAAACTAAAAAATTCGACGGATTCGTCGCACTAACATAAACTTTTGGCAACAAATAACTTTCTCATAATTTCACTTTCCGGCAATTATCGAGGACGTACCATCTCGCGAGTTTGACATCTAAATAATACATATAGATACGAAACAATGAGCACAACAACGCCCAATGGACTTGAATACATACAAAAGAAAACACAAAACTTCTCCAAAAATAGACAAAAAAAAAAAAATAGGAAAAAAAATTATCAGATCCCTAATGTAATAAAATTCGAGGATCGAACGAAAATCACGTGAACCAACCGTCGTGGATCTTCCCGCGGACCTGCTTGCAGAACCCATCGCACGCGGGCTCGCATGCATGGACCGTCGCGTCCCTAATCTCCATGCACACGGGCATGCAGTGCTTCTGGCAAATCGAAAGCTCAGCTTTCGCAAATCTCGAGCTTAAGACGGCCAACGCCAATGCGAATAAGAAAAATTTCATCTTTTTTTCCCAAATATGTATTTTCTTGATCTTTACAGATAATTTTGTATGTATATATATAAGGTGAAATGAAGATGTGGAGAATTGCATGGATGAGAATTTTTTGTTATCCATGTATATTATGCATGATTTGCGATGCCCCCTTTTTAGTTTTATGAGATAGTAGATTGAATGGCTCATTACCTTGGCCCAAAATACTGGGCTATATTCAAGGTTTATGTCTTTATTTGTTTTTTATTTAAGATATTTATTTGCTTAAATTTACGTCTTTATTCCTTATTATTTTGTTTTTCAATTAACCCATAATCTTTCTATTTATTAAGGCTCCTGGCATTAGAGTAACTGTTTTGTGTGTCAATTTAAACATACAATTATATTTTATCATTTATGTAATTACAATTTAATCCTTATTTTTATTTATTCTGAATATATCATGATATTTTTAGTTATACTCTGAAATAATTTATCATTTCAGTAATTTTTAACTTTACTCCGTTAATCTTTTATGTATTATAATTGTATCCCTACAAATCATTCTCTTTTATGTATATTTAAAAATAACATTTCATCAACATTATAAATTAAAATAACTGAATATATTAAATATAACTATATTTTTGCACACACGTTAGGTGTGGAGGAAATACTAGTATAATATTAAGTTATAATGAACTTAATTATATTATTATTATTATTAGGTGAATCTATAGAAAAATACCCAATTGTATAAAATATTTGCAAGTCAGTATCCATGTCAGAAATTTTTTTATATAAGTACCCGTTCGACTGTGCGTACCATTTTCCCGGTCTTGACGTACATTTTTATATGTGTATTGCGTACCACGTCACGCATTGATATGATACTCATATATGGTACCTACAAACGTTCCATACGGTACCTTGCGACTGACTATATGATGGTACCATTTTCTAGCTGTATTACGTACCACAATACATTTCTCTACGGTACCTAAATGTGTGATATGATTTACCTTGCGGCGGGCAGGTTTATTCTGACAGGGTACTGACTTGCTAATTTTTAATTAATGGTTATTTTTATGTAAAATCCCCTTATTATTGTTGTTATTACTATTATTATTTTGGTGTGGATTTAGTATTAGTTTGTACGATATATATGAGACGTTGACAAGTTGTAATGCAACCGTTAAACGACAACCCACCGACGCCGTGAGAGTTTCGATGCCACCTGCTATAGCCGGTAACAGTGTCGGCAGGTAAGTGTCGGTTACCAATTATTTTACCGGTAATATTATTGATGCTTCATGCTAAAGTGTTTATCCCTTGTCGACTTATTTTTTATTTGGGGTTAGAGATATTAAGCATGTCGGCCACAATTTTTCTTACAAATTAGTCACACAGGACATAGCAAATTCCATTGGTTCGAATTTATTTAACTCTTCGTATCATTATCAAGATCAAATACGCATATATAACGAAAGTTTCATATTCAATAATGCAATTTTTTGCAAGTTGCGACGTCATCTTTTAACTACATAAATGAGCAATGACCACAGTCACGTGTCATTCAATAGGGCCATGTGCAGTAGCTTGTCAACGATTTATTAGGGTGAGGGAATTTTATTTTATATTTAACTATAGAACAAACTTCAATTAGAGAGCAAATCAAGCAATAATTGTTTCGTAAAACAACGATATATAATAATTAAGATCCGAAAAAGAGAATTGTCAAAAGAGGCTCATTCGCTAGTCACGTGACACCCGCTCGTTTGCTTAGCTGGCAACAGCTCATCAGATTCCACGCGTGGGCTACAGCCGTCCGATTATCCACGTGGCAAGATCAACGGCTAAATCCTATCACAAAGTGGGACCCATCTATACGCGGATTCTTACATGCCTCCACCGTCCTCCGCCGCAAATATGACGCTCTATTCATGTATAATTAATTTTATATTATTATTTTTTTTTTTTCTCAAAACGATCGCGTGGAATTTTATATTATTATTTAGTGGTAGAAAATCAATAGTCGTTTATAAACTTATCATCGGTGATAACCTTCATATTTAATCATTATAACGTATCTTAGTGAATTTTGAAAAGTAAAAAAGGGAAATAGTGAAATAATTAAATGGAGGTTTCGATGGTTCACTTTATTTTATTTTTTTTAAATGAGTGATTCAAAGAGTGCAATCTAAGTAAAGTGCCATATGAAGCTAGTGTACCCATAGCTCAGCTAATAAAAAAAGTATACTATGTTTCTACTGCATAATTCGATGGACTCCCAATGCATAAGCTGCGGATTTCTTAAAATTACATAATATATCGATGTAATAACGATATATTTCTACACATGCACATACACACACAAATTCCCAATTGAAATGAATTTGCCAGCTATAACCCGATCGAAAGTCACAGTTTTTGAACGTGGGCACATGCAATAACATATTTTGACAGTAACAAAAATCTTCTACATACACGATATAATTTTAAAAAAAAATATCAACGAAAACTACAAATATATATTAAATGATTTCCGCCAAAGAAAGAACAAGGAGCGGTGGGGTGTGGGACCCGCGTGAATGTAAGAAAGTCTTCAAAATCACGACAGTAGGTACAGCTTGCAATGAAGCATGAAGCATCACTTACTACCCCACCACCATATTTCTAAGCTTCTCTTTCTTTTTTTTAGCCCTTCACTTCCGAAGTTAAAGACTTGCTTCTCCACGACGAGAAAAAAATCCCTTTCTTCACGTTCTCAGTTACTCCTCACTAACTATAGCTACCTCTGTTTTTTTTTTCTTTCTCACTGAATTTTCTTGTCGGATTATAGAGCGACTCTCTATTGCAGTTTCACTGAGTTGCTGACTAAGCTTAAAGGTTCGTCTTCTTCGACCCTACGTTTTCAATGGCGAAGCAAGAATCGCTGGTAAAGTTGACGTTTTTGGTGTTCCTAACCTTTCGTTTTTCAGGGAAATTTGCTGCCTCGGAGTTGGTAAGTGTAATGGGTTCCAACTTTATGGATGAAATTGACTGGTTTGACTTCCCCTCGGCGGAAGACGGCGGATTGTTCGAAAACGTCGGTGGCTGCGCCGATTTTCCAGTCACGTGGGAGGATGAGCTCCCAAATCCCGGCGCTTTCCTCTCTAAAAATGCCGCCGCCGCCGATGATCTCTCCGCCGAGCTCTACGTTCCGGTGAGTAATTGTAGGATTTATATTTTCTTGACTATTACTTAAATTTCGTCTAATCAGTCAATCAATCGAACTTCGTCTTCTTATTACAGTACGAAGACATCGTACAGCTCGAATGGCTGTCGACCTTCGTCGACGACTCTTACTCCGGCGCCGCCCCCGCCGTCGGAAAGGAAAGCCTATCTCCGAACATTAACGGAGATTCGAGCCCTGTCTACGTCCTCGAAAGCAGCAGCAGCAGCAACAGTACGATCAGTTCGTCCTCCACTGGCGGCGGCGACACCGTCCCTCTAAGCGGGCCCCAGCGAGCTCGAACCAAGCGGCCGCGGCCGGCGACTTTCAGCCCACGTCCTCCTCCACCGGCGACCCTCTTAGCAGAAACCGACGCACCTCAACTTTCCGGCCAGGAGAACAAGAACAAGAAGAAGAGGAAGAAGGTGGAGGAGGAGGAAGAGGGACGCAGTCGCAGTGCTTCGGCGGAGACGACGGCCGGCGGAGCTCCTCCGGCGGTTCGAAGATGCGCTCACTGCGAGATAACGAAGACACCTCAGTGGAGGGCGGGCCCCACCGGCCCCAAGACGCTGTGCAACGCCTGTGGGGTACGGTACAAGTCCGGCCGGCTGTTCCCGGAGTACCGGCCGGCGGCGAGTCCGACGTTCGTCGCCGCCGTGCATTCGAATTCTCACAAGAAGGTCGTGGAGATGAGGAGTAAGGCGAGTATGGTGTAGTGTAGTAGCTGTCATGTTTAATTGTTTATTTATTTTCCGTACTTTTTCTTGCAGTTATTTCGATTCGTTCTTTTGTTTAGTTCGTTTGTTCTTTGTAGCATTGGTAGTAAGATTAGAAGCTAATGTTTAAATTAAGATTTGTAGTAAGAATAGCAGTTTGATTGGTAATTTTTTTGCATCGATACATTTGAAGTTTATATATATTGCTACTGGTACTTTTTTTTTTGCCAAATTACTAAATTAGTTCACTAATTTTAGCCGTTTCATTTTTGCGTCATATGTTTTATAATCGCAAACTTAGGTCACTAAGTAACTTTGCCTGATTTTTTTAGGTCACTGGCGAATTTTCCGGCGAAACTCGCCGGAAATTCGACGTAGCACATGACACGTCAGCAGCAACGTTCGCCGGAAATTCGACGTAGCCCATAACACGTCAGCAGCCACGTCGGATTTTCGGCAATTTTCGCCGAGTGACCCAAAAAAATGAGTTAGATTACTTATTGACCTAATTTTGCAATTATGAAATATAATGACCCAAAAAACCCATAGTTAGTGACCTTAGTAATTTGGCCTACCTTTTTTTTTCAGAATATATTGGTAAGTTAACCAGTATTATACCTTCCTATCCTAAATCGGCGTGACAGTCTTTAAATTACTATTCTACCGTTAATCTTTATAGCAATTATATCCTTTAAAATTATTTTTTTATTTATTCTTAAAAATAATATGGAATATCACCTATTAAAATTAACTTAAAATATAAGTTAATACAATATATTTAGGTATCAAAATATTATAGTGTAGTGTAGATTAATAGTTAATACGTATAAAAGCAAATGAAGAAATAAAATTTATGAAAAAAAAGAAGGAACAATGGGCTCAATTGAAGCCTCGTGTTTTCATCTTGAAAGTTTAATTTGAGCTAAGGAAGCAGCCCAAGACCAACCAATAGCCCATTAAAGCACTTAATCTAAAAATTAATATGAACAAACAAGACAATGATTTCACTATTGGGTTAGAAACGAATATTTACGCGACTGCTTAACGTAAACATAGAACAAAATAGGCGAAACAAAAAACATGCCACAACGTTAATCAATAACGACCTTATAACCAATCAAACGAATAAATCATTATTTGAGACGGCAAATTCCGACCGGCTAAATATCAAATCAACGTTGTGTTAATCTAAACTTTATTTAAACAACTGCTTCCTCACAATCAGCACAGAATCGAACTGTTTCCTCAGCTTAAGACACAAAAATGCCGATTGAGTTTGTCCTACGTTGTACCCTATTGTGCATGGCACCATTAGGTTTGCTTCTTATATCTTTGCCGTTTTATTACCGTGATGTTCTTCCTTAAACTAATAACGAAAAGCTCCTTAATTTAAACAATTTGGTTTCATCCGATTTAAAATTGAAAGGCTTTATTTTTTAACTATTTTTTTCTTTTAACAGCTGATTTATTTTGGACTATGCATTACCTTATTTGGAATTTTGGATGGCCTATCCATCTATTCCATTCGCAATTTACTATGTTGCTTAATTTAAGGGTTAATTAAAGTTCAGGCCTTACTAACATTTTTAACTTTTGGTTCAGGCCCCTTAGAATTTCGCTTAGGATAAAGGACCTAGTTTTCGAAAATTTAAGTGGAAACAAATTGTCTGTATTGAGTACAATATCGCATATATTTAGTAACAACTTTATCAATTATAATGTCAATACTAAGTCAACGAATAAATCAGAGAAAAATACCTAAATGATGCAATAAGACATATTTAACCATAACATATGCCAAATCGACGAAAAATACATGAATGATGCGATAACAAGTTTCGAAATAATAATAACAGTTCCGCGCTGAAAAAAGCACTTCCTTTCATTTGAATAAAAAATAGTATTTCATTGAGTACTACACGCTGTAGACGAGAATACCAATTCTAATACAACGGATAACAAATTTGCCAGTTTTACAACGAAAAATTCAGAGAAAAATATCCAAACCCTGTAATAAGACATATTTGTCCTTCACTGTTGCAAAAATTTATAAGTATATGCCATTATCTCTCCCAAACAAGCGACGTCGATCGAAACGAGATTTTTCAAAGAGAAAATTTTTTCGACCCAATCCGACCCAATCTCGACGTTACTAACAACACAAAGTTATATCGGCTTCAATTTTTCATGGGTCATCATAATCAAAGAGAATTTTCGAACTTCATAAAGCACGAATGCTTCAAAAACAATTCGAAAATTTCGTTTAATACGATGAAATCTCGACTATAATGACCGGATAATGTAAGTTCGACACAATTTCATCATGGGCCTTAGTTATCGACATTATTGATGTTAATCATGGAATAACGAAGAAATTTGATGAGATTTAAGCGGTAAACGTTTGCTAATTAAAATGGTTACTGGATAACACTTCATGCTTTCTGGGTAACTGTTAATGGAACAATAATACCATATCTCTTGAAGTTTATAACAAATATTTCCGCAAAACGAACATATAATGAGAAAATAATAACGACTCGTCACCAGTAAATAACACGTGTAATACCTAAGTAAAGACAAAGAGGAATAGATCATAAAATGTTGGAAATCGCTCGAATCTCCGACGTAAATGACACATTCTAGAAGGTTCTAGATTGTCAGAGATATTAACAGTACAAACTTAATATTACCACATTGCCTGCAAATAATACCACATGTCTGATAAAAAATAACAATGTAAAAAAATCTTATAACACATTTGTATCTACAAGTACCACAGAATAGCTAATCAATACCACATTACTATTTCGATTAATTTCGTTCATAAATTCATTTCGTTCGGATGTATAAGATTGACATTCATGGAAATAGATGACATGATGAAGCTAAATCAAAAAATTCCTTCACAACATATACTAGTTTCCCTTTTAATGAGACATAACGTTATGAATTCCATCACAAACATATTCAAATTTAAAATTAAACCACAAATATCATTCAAAATTAATCGTCGAAGAAGTCTTATGAGTTACCCATTGTATCATGACCCACTTTGTTCTTAGTACCATATGTTGGACAAAAAATACCACATCTATACCTATTATAAACAAAACGAAGTCAGAACATACCACTTTGTCGGACAAAAATATCATTTATGAGTAATTAAACAACGTTACTTGATACCTTTATAACGTTAAGGCGAAACGTAGTAACAATAATGCATGAAATAGTAACACGTATTCCAGATGAATCGATGTCTGCCATACGACCTGCTTCACGCAACGTAGGTTTTAGAAGTGATGAGGTAACGATTGTTTCAAAATTCACAAAACCTATGAAACGCCCAAACTATGGGTATCTCGAATACACACACATTAGCTGCAATTGCTGCCAAAATCTAGTTCGATTTGGCCAGATTTTTGGCGAATTTTAACCCACATAGAAATTCATTACAATTCTTACATCGTACTTCATCAATACTAGAATAAATCCTACGTGACACGTCGAAATTGATTGGTTGATGGGGTAGTCGATTGTGCTCGATTCATTGTGAAAAATGGATTTCGATTATCCGGAGAAATAAAGATAAATCTGTTAAAAACGTTTTACTATCGATAAGTAACATATTATCAGTTTAATGTAACGCTTATGGTTTTTTCGGTAACAAGTCGTCGCATCTCTGTAACATAAATCTGGCGTCGACTACCGCTTCAGAGAATACTTTATGGAGGGTATTTTAGTCAAAACATAGTTTGGGTCTTTACCTTTAAATTTTTCAAAAAAAAATGGTCCTTAAAACTAAAAAAATATCTGACAGGACGGGATCAGTCAGTTTAAAATTTAAAAAGGCCTGAATTGAAATCGTCCCTTAATTTAATAGTCTCGATAATCATCATTATATTCAGTTATAGCTGCCCATTCTGCATCAAGACAAAGAATCAATATCGAATGTCACAGTCTCTGCAATATGCATTGACTCCTCCATGTGTTTTTGTTTGTTTTCCCATAATATTATTAATTTAACATAAACTTAATGAAATAAAGAAATATTTTTCTTAAAAAAAAACAGTTTTTGTGTCATTGGTCAATATCAATTCCCTCCTCTTGTCACCCTTCGGTCGGCAAAAACTCTCAGGTTTGCCTTCTCTCACACACACAAAAACGTGTAGTGTGTGTTCGTCGCTTTCCTCAATCACACTTCACACACATATATAACAACGATTTAAACCCTCAACAAAAGATCATCTCTTTCTTACACCATTTGGTGATATGCTGTGTTACAGCTAACCACTCTTTCTTTTACCTTTTGCTTTTTCTTCAAGTGTAAGGACCAATTTCTTAGCTTTTGGTGGCCCTTTTCGCTGATTTCTCCAGAAATCGATCTCCCATCTTCCCCCAAAAATTTCCAAGAAAAAGAAGAAAAACCCACCTTCTCCGTGTAAGTTCCGCTCGTCTCCTTCGATTTATTTGCCATTTCTTCGATCAGATTCTTCAGCCATAGCTCATCTGTGTGCAATTGCTTGCTTTAGGTTTGTTCTTCTGAAGAAAAATACGATGCATTCGACTCACAAACCCTCAAATCAACCATTGGATTCACACCTATGGCACGCCTGCGCAGGTGGGTTAGCTCACATCCCACCTCTAAACTCCAAAGTCTACTACTTTCCCCAGGGCCACATCGAAAATTCCCCGAAAAATGACGTCGACTTTCGCAATTTCCCCAAAATCCCCCCAATCGTACCCTGCCACGTGTCCTCCGTAAGCTACTCGGCCGACGCCGAGACCGACGAAGTCTACGCAAAGATTGTACTCATCCCTTCAAAGACGAACGGCTTCGATCCTCCTCACGACCATTCGTTCGACGCCGAGAGAGACGACAACAACGACAATAATCCCAATTCGTTCGCGAAAACTCTCACGCAGTCGGACGCGAACAACGGCGGGGGATTCTCCGTCCCGAGGTATTGCGCCGAGACGCTATTCCCGAGGCTCGACTACTCGGCCGAGCCGCCCGTTCAGACGATCCTCGTCAGGGACGTCCACGGAGAGGTGTGGCAGTTCAGGCACATTTACCGAGGTACGCCGAGGAGGCACCTCCTTACGACTGGGTGGAGCAATTTCGTGAGTAGGAAGAGGCTCGTCGCCGGTGACTCCGTGGTTTTCCTTAGGGCCCACGACGGCGGGCTCCGCGTCGGGATTCGAAGGGCAAAATTGGAAATTCGGGGTTCGTCGGTCGAGGGCGTTATGGAATCGATGAGTCTTGCTTGTGTTGGGAGGCCGTTCGAGGTGGTTTACCGTCCGCGTTCGGGCGGTGCGGAGTTTGTGGTGGGTGCGTCTGCTGTTGGGAGCTCGATGAGGGTTCGGTGGTGTCAGGGGATGAGGTTTAAGATGGCGTTCGAGACGGAGGATTCGTCGAGGGTAAGTTGGTTTATGGGTACCGTTTCTTCCGTTCGGGTCGACGACCCGGCCCGTTGGCCCAATTCTCCATGGAAGCTCCTTCAGGTATTCTTTTCTTGCTCCTCCTGGTCACCTTTGGAATTTTTTTTGGGTCGAATGCTATCTTTGTGTTGGAAATAAATTATATAAAATTAAAAAGTGATGCTCTCCCTTTAGGATTAACCTTTTAGGAAAAGTGGTCGCTTAACATGGTATCAGAGCTTAGGGATCCACAGGTCTCGGATATGAATCATCACGACCACCCATTTATGAGCTACACATTAAGGCTAGATAATAGAGAAATCAGCCTAGACGTGAAGGGGGCGTGTTGGAAATAAATTATATAAAATTAAGAAGTGGTGCACTCCCTTTAGGGTTAACCTTTTAGGAAAAGTGGTTACTTAACATTTTGGTCCCCAATGTTTGGGATATGAGTGTTTTTGTCTTTCGGTTTTTTGAGATGCCTCTTTCAGTTCCTAATGTTATCGGTTTTGTGCCTTTTCTGACCCCGGGTTGATTAATCGTTAGTTCTGATGGAATTTTATGGACTAATAATGGTCGAAATAATTGTTTCTTGATACTGTGTTTTTCGTTCCGTCCTTGTTTTTTCGTCTCCCGTGTTCCGAGGTGTCACTTTCAGTTCTCAATGTTACCGGTTTTGTTCCTTTTCTGGCCCCGAGTTAACTTAATCATTACTTCTGACGGAATTTACGTTCTGAAAATGGTCGAAATTTTTCAGTTCTTGACACGGCGTTTTTCGTTCTGTTCGATAGCGTGTTGATGATGTTTTTTTGTATGTGAAGGTGAAATGGGACGAGCCCGATTTGATGAAAAACGTGAAACGGGTCAACCCTTGGGCCGTGGAGCTAGTCCCGAGCAACGCTCCGCCGACCCACCTCGCACCGTTTCACTTACCGATCAAGCGGCCGAGGGTCCCACAGGCTAATGAGCTTCTCAACAACCTCGGACGATGTCCAATTCTCACGTTTCCTACTAACGTCCCCCCCTTAAGCCCGATAAGCCCTTTGTGTGGTTCGCCCGAGGGCAAACTCTCTAATAGCATACAGGGATCCAGGCATGTGATTCAGATGGGCCTTTTATCGTCTAATCTTAGGCCCGATGAAGCTCGGTCCGGGCCGGGCATGTTCGAATTCGGGCCGATCGACTGCATTTGCGGCCCGAACGGTAAGCGTGTCCTCGTCGGGGAAGAAGAGGGCGACGGGGATAGAGAACCGACCTTATTCTTGTTTGGCCGCCCGATTCTTACGGAGAAGCAAATATTGCAAGGGCGGTGCGGCGGTCGTCTTTCGGGCGGGAATTTGGAGGGGGCGGGAAACGTTTCGGTCAGTTCGGTCAGCCAGGACGAAGCTTCTTCGGAGGCTTTGCCTCTCATTACTTCTTAGTTGTTTGGGGTTTATAGTTTCTTTAACGAGTTCAAATGTTAAACTATGTCTTAGTGCGTGGTGGTGATGAACTTACTATTTGACTGATGTTTTGTTGTTCCTTCTTCTGTAGGATTAAAAAGAGCTTTTTTTTTATCTATTGGATAACAATATATGAAATATATTATCTTTCGATTTTCGATGAAATAATCAAAACATTAGATTACTAAAGACAAAGCTCTAATCCCAAAAGCACTGGCAGCTGCGGCATCCACGCTCCTCTCGGCATCGTGCGCAACACGCGCTCACGTGACGAAGCCCATGAACTACGGCTGCGCCGTGTTAATGCTTGTGTTGTTGTGTGTGGCCTTGCTTTGCGTCAGTTAATTAAACTAATTAATGTTGTTTGTAAGTAAATGCACGTTTAATTACGAAAGTCAATTCTCCAACTGTTTTTAGTCCACTCCTTATTTATTGAAGTCCTCTCCTAACTTCGAGTTTAAATATAAAGTATTAATGAGTTTAGTTGAAGGTGAAACTTCACTTAAATCCCTATTTGGCAAACTATTTATCACATAACTCCCATATCAGAGAAAAATATCACTTAACTCTCCGTTTCACTGTTTGTACCAGTTTCTTCAGTCACAATGTACCTTTCTATGTTTGTATTGTGTACCACAGTAAGTTGATATAGTGTACCTAAATGTGTTGTATGGTGTACCTGCGGCGGATCGGGCACCAATTTGTGAAAAAATTAGGTACACTGCGACAACACATTTAGATACATTATAATAACGTACTGTGGTACACAATACAAATATAGAAAGGTACAGCGTGACTTTAGAATGTAGTACGAACAGTGAAACGGGGAGTTAAGTTCTGACTGGGAGTAATGTGATAGAAAGTTTGCAAATAGGAAATTTAAATGAAAGTGTCCCTAAGTTTAATTACAATCATCGATCACGAGGTTACTTGCCTGCCTTACTCGGGATCCTGAATTTCAGGCTTGAGATTCTGTATTATGTAATATAATCCATTTGCACGAAGACAATCGATGATGTGATAGTACGATAATTAATTGTTTTCATTAAAAGATTGTTTGAGTCAACCTTAGCATTCCATTGTTTTATCGTAAGTTGTGAAATCGAAGAAGCTCGTAAACAATAGGACAAAACAACGATTATATATTTACGGAAGTTGAAATTTGACTGTCCCGGCCATTAATTAATTAACTAACGTGTGGACACAAACTACAAAGGTTTGCACATTGCTTGCTTTGCAATAAAAAAAAACACATTTCCATGCTATCCTATCCTAAGTAGACAAAATCTCTAAATTATTATATTTAAGCCCAAAATGACGTTAATTGGGCCGAGAAAGAATAAGCCCGTTAATGTAACCAAGCCCAATTATTTTCTTGAGGGCCCAAAACATACACGAACTGCATGCAAGGAAAGAACACTACCAGACAATGTTTAGGATCCTGTAAGAAAGAAAGATTCATCTTTTTCTTTTTGCTCAAAAAAGGGATGTTGGACAAAACCATGAATCAATGTACATATACATCTCATATGAACACCAAAATAAATGGTTTTCCCAAATATTCATACGTATATACGAACCTTTTCATAGGCTGCGCCGAGGAACGAGCTTCATCATGAAGTTGTACTGAACATCCCTCGACGACCTCGGCCGAGGCCAATCAGCACCTTTCGGTACCTTAACCGATCTAAAGCCTTGGCCCGAATACAGCTCTACAGCCCCGAAATTCCTAAGATCGCAGTGCAGAGCAATCGCCCGACATTCCCAGCTCATAGCTTTCGCCTCTGCTTTGGCTATCATCTTCTTCGCTATTCCCTTCCTTCGATATTCGTCTCTCACTGCAACGTTAGATATGTAAGCTATCCATTTCCTGAAGATAATAGCATCATGTTAGAGAAACTTTTGATGTGTTGTTGTAATAACATGAAGTTAAGTGAAGTGAGGGAAGGTAAAATTGCATTGCCTTCTCTGCTTTAGGGGTCCTTTTCTTGGTAGGAAATCGGCGAGGTTATCGATGGTAAGAATCCCGGCGACGTGGGCTTTGTTTGAAGGGCTGAATTTACGATCGTACCCTTCGATCACGGCGACCAAACATGCCCTTTCGAATCCTTTGCTGGGGTTTGAGGAGAAGGCGAAGAGCATTCCGATGAACCTATTGAGTCTGAGCATGAAGTCGAAGGGGAAGGAATATCCCGGGAAGAATGAGCTGCAGTGAGTTTCTGCTACTTCCCAGAAATCTTCTACTCGAGCTTCTCTAATGGCGATTTCTGAGGGGAATAACTCGGCTACTTGACTCGCCTTACACAGCCCTAAAACACACACACACAAGAAAAAGAGGAATCAAAGATCAAATTCAAACATGAACTTTTGTCAGAACAAAACTGGCCTGCATATTAAATGTGATGAAAACTGGAAGAAAACTGAGTTCTTGCTGGGCGTAACTATTGAAGAAAGGAAGTCCTAAGTTTTCTCAGACACGATTGAAGCTAGAAAAAAGCCCAAACAAGAGAGTTTGATTGTTTCGAAATGCAATTTGATTGAATCAGACAAGAACTATAGAGCAAGTGATGGTTAAATATATCTGTTCTTTGATTAGACATCACATGTACAGAAAACAGAGAGATAATTCGACGAAGTAATAATACTCAGACGAACGAAGGATCGAACTTGAGGGGTACCATGTCTATGGAGAGCTGAAGGGGACGAGGGTAAATTGGGAATTCCATCATTGGAGATCTTTGAAGGCGGAGAAAATGAGTGGCGCTGCTTCAGATTGCCGATGTTAAGGCATGCATCGGCGGCGAGGCTGTTCTTGTAGTAGTTCACTGATGATGATGTCCCAAATAAAGACATCAAATATTCTTTTCTTTCTCTTATTTCCTTAATTATTAGCGCTCTCTCTCTCTCTCTCTCTCTCAATGCAGAAAGAAAGAAGGAAAGAGAAAGAGCAGAATCGATTTCGTAATGGATAAACTCAGCTTCCACTGGTTGGTTTGGTTATGTGCTGTGTCTGATTTTTTTCTTCAGGACAGGAAATATCATTCTAATTTTTGTGTTTACACATAAATACCCAACTACAAAAAACTTATAATTTAGTACCCTGTCAGCATTTTTTTATAACAACATAAATTTTTTACACATAGGTACCCGATCCCGCCGCTGGTACGCCGTATTAGCACATTTAGGTACTAGCAACGTATTGTGGTACGTAAAACGTTTAGAGAATGGTACGCCGTATTAGCACATTTAAGTACCATATAAAAAACGTATAGGGTACCGTATAAAGGCATGACATGGTACGCTATGCACACATAGCAAGGTACGGTCTTTACACATAAACTGGTACAAACTGTAAGTCAGCCACCTAATCTGTAAAAATTTCTGATATAGGTACTGATTTGTAAGTTTTTATTCAAGTAGGTATTTAAGTGTAGATTACACATATATATTTTAATTTTTTTTCCTAACCGTGAATTTACTTACTATCAGCATCAGGTGGTAAGGAAAAATTAGAAAATTCCACCTGTCTCATCCCATTTACTTGTGAATTATATGGATTAAGCTTTACTAGGTAATCATGAAAAAATGCAGTACGATTATAGAGTTGTAATTTTAAAAAATAATTCAATTTTATAATAAGGCTCTAAAACACTGAAACTCAAAATTGTTTAAAGAAAAACATCATCTCGATAAAGCTCATAAATCGAATTAAAAATGAACGGAGCAGAAGAATGTGCTAACATGTTGCAGTTGCAGCTATTGAATTGAATGCCAGTGAAAGAAAACTGCACTATGGTTGAAAATAATTCTAGAGGGAAAGGAGCAACGCCGAAGCTAAATATTTGAGCAAATTATGATAAATTTGGACATAGATTTTACGTGAAAATCCCCCAAAAAATTAGAATGAAAACCATGGAAAAAGGATTTCAGTGAGGAAAATATAGCAACCAAAAGAAGCCACAAGGAAAGATTAGGTCCAAAAAACAAACATTAATTGTCTGAAGCATTCATCCCTTTAACATAAGGGAAACAAACTGTCATTAAAGTCACAAGCAAGCAAACACACAAACATAGTCTCACAAGCATCGTCGAAAATGTTCAGAAATCAGAAGATGCAACACACTGATGATAAAAAAACGAAGAAAAACCTTCATTCAACGAGAAAAAGAAAACGATTACTCAGAAGGGATGCAATCAGTGAACTTTGCGGCGAGGCAGTGAATGGAACCATCGAATAGGCATACTTGCCAAACCACCGCTCCATCGTAGGTAACGCAGTTGTTCGCTTCTGAAATATAGCACCCGGGACCCACAACAGCAAACCCCTGCCAAAATACGAATTCATATCAATTTTCCCCAAAATATGATATGATATAAACGAAAAGTGGTGATGATGACGAAACATGAAACACACATATATAATCCATCATAGTCGTAGAAGATTTATATTTACCTGCTGCATGATAATAGGGAGAATAGAAGCTAGTGATGTAGCAGCAGAACCACCAAGAATGTCATCAACTGCGATGCTTTGCAGTTTTTCTGCTGTAGTCCCCAGCATTTCGAGTCCTTCTTGATTGGCATAGAAGATAACTGGGATAGACTGCATTAGAAACATGAGGGGATTGTATTAAAGCAGTTGCCTTACCAAAATAAGAACGTTAGTAGTGCAAACCTTTGAGATGACCAAGAAAAAACAAATTGATGAGACAAGAAGAAACATAGCTTGCACGTACCGAAAATGAGAAACATATTATAGCGTCCTGATGACTGTGCATGAGCTGTGAAATGGAATCTGTAGTTGGGCAGTTCAGAACAAGCATCTCCACACCTAGCAATGATCTGTATGAAAGGGGGGGAAACATCTGAAAATTCTTGAAAAAGGTCAAAATACTATGAGTGCAACTCTGCATAGCAATTGTTTCATTTAACTATTTAAACCTATGTGATATGCATATTATTGGATGTAAGTTATAATCATTCAGAACTTGGTGAACCCATTTGATCCTTAGCAAAATTTGTGAACTTCACATGATATTGAATGAGAAGTCCTTGAACAAGGAGACAACGAAATTCAATTTGGATGTATAAACAGGTCTATAGTTTTACTTGCCTGTAACTTTCAGCTATCAAGGTAGCAAGGTCATTTGTAAGATCCGATTCTGGTGTAGCCTTGAAAGAAGAGGCTGGATTTTCTTCAGCAAGATTCATTTTTCCAGATTTAGTTTGCGATGGCAGAGCATCGCTGGGCATGTTTCTGTCGGATTGTGAGAAGATCAGTTCAGAGCAGGCTCCAAGACCAGTATCCTCCACTCCATTTCCAATCTGCAATAACAACCATATTTCCGTTGGGTCACAATATTTATTGAGGTTATCATGTGGCCATGATTTCAGTCTTTCCAAAGATGCTTATATCAGTTGTAAGGTATATCCGTTATTCTGACCATCAGAATAGAAAGTGCCAACCGATATGTGAAATGACATTTCCAGTTATGGATAATGTACAATCATGACAGAAGAAACGTATTCCAGAATAAGAGAAAAAGAAAAGTACTAATGAGAACTAAACAAAGCGCAGGAGATAGGTATTGTTCAAACGAGCAATGGAAACGACATAAATAGAGTGCACAATCGAAAAAAATCGTTCACCTGCATAAGAAATATGTCCCCTGAAGATATGCCAGTCCTGTGCTCACCATCTCTCTCAAATCCAAGGATATCAAGTATCTGAGATACAAATTGAAATGGACCGAAATCACTTGCAAAAGGGTAAGCTCGGCAGAGGTGATAATTTTTAATGCTAATGAGTAATGTGTATCAATTCTGAATGAAGACATGCAATAATAACCTACAAAAAGCAAAAGCATCAACGACCTCATTCTCAAGCTCAGTATGGGTAACCTCCACAGCTTCCTCAGATATCTTATGGGTACCAAATCCTGGATATGCAAGATGTGCAGCTTCGGGAAATTCTTCGGAATGATTAGCTAAGTTGCTATTCATCCATGCAGAAAAGTGGTCTTTCAGTAGCCATACCAAGCTTGCATGCAAAATATTCTGTCACCAACGAATAAAGTAAAACTCAGCAGAGCAAATGATGTTCTGAATATAATATAAGATCTAATTATATATCGATGGAACAATCCATCAATATCTATCATTGCAAAAAACTTAACCATTCATGCATGTAGATGGAAATGTATGCATTCCACCAGAAAAAAAAGGTTTCGCGTGATGTGATTTCCTTATATATAGAACGTGATAAATATATAAGGAAACAATAAACAGAACATGCATGAAACTAATTTGGTGAAAGACTATGAACCAAAGTGAAGGGTATGCATGGGAATAAACCTAATAATTGATGATGTTTACGGAACATAAAATAAATTATATATCACATGTCAGGATAAGATATGTTTTAACTCACATGATCTATGAACCAAATTCTCACACAAATGCTACCATCACCCGTTGCATTGGCTCCAAAATGATTAGTTCGCTTTATGGACATAATAAAATCGTTTGCAGCGTCGGTACTCATCCATCTCCAGCCATCTTTGATAAGGCCATTAAGGGCCTCATTGGATCCCCTAATAACATACCATAGAAATCTAGAACGCTAAGTCTTAAACTTATTGCATCATATCATTCACAGCAACTTACAGTTAAGAAAGCACAATAAAAACATCTTAATTTTGATATTACATAGTAAATAAGGTGATTAAAGCATGAGGAAGAATCTTACATGCTGAAGATGAACGATCGTAGATAATTGGGATGCCAGCCAATAAGTGCCATTTCATCATCCGTCTTCTGGACGAATTGCTGAACATAATGGACCGCCGTCATAAGAAGACAAAAGTTAGCCAATATAACAGTCACGCTCTAAATAAAAGCATGCTAAAGTGCCTTGATAATAGCATTTTAATTACGACACAACGTAAAAATTTAGAAATAAGCATCGGGTTTCAGCATTTTTTTGTCATTTTCTCTACTTTACCAAATGAAATCTCACATTTGAAACTGCTCAAGGAGGAAATCGGCATGTTCAGAGAGTTATTGAATAAATCCAACATGCTATTCAATGAATGACGACAAACATTGTCATATTGGCAAATGACGTTCTCGCCGCTATAGAAATGTTGCATAGTTAGAGCATGTAATTTTATCATACTAAGCTCTTCTTATGGATAGCGTAAACAGTTGAAGGTCAGGTCATCTAAAAGCTATGCTAATAAAGAGTTGTATTGCCTTCTGTTCTTGTACTATAAAAATGTATCCTCATAACAAGTTTTCGGCATTGAGCATCAACGATGTACATCTTAGGAAGGAACTAAGAGAACCACTGCCTAAAGTATTGAAGTTTCAAAAATAACTTTTCAGTTCACCGAGCTATACTTTTGATTCTTTAATGAAGAAAATGTCGTTAACCCGCTCCCACTACAAATTGTTTCCATGTATTTTGGGAGTCCCTTAAGCTCGGATTTTATTTTGGATTTTATTTCTACATAGTCATTACCGTGCAGTGAGGACAAAGGAGACATTGTATTTGTCTGGGACATGACGAATAGTGTTTAGAATATATACACATTATGAGTAATGTCCACAAACAAAGTAGTGCGAAAGCATACAAATTAGCATATCAATTCCTACCATTCTTGCTAGGTACACAAGTACGATACTCAATACCATTCATAACATAATAGTGTCAATTCGCCTAGCGACAATTAATGTATGGCATTAGACAGATTTTCCATTAGAAAGGAAAAGCACAAAGCAAGCAAATACTTATATAATATGGTGAAGTTTTATCCAGCCATCCAATTGAAATTGTAACTTAGCAATAAATTACCATCAGATAACTTCGTTTTACCAAAAGAATTATATCGTTAAAGATACTCAATATGCACGTAGACCACAAAAGAGCATTTAAAGGAAAACATATATCTACATACAGATAGTGTGATCTTCTCAGGTGAATTATAAGGAGTTCGGACCAGCTCGACAACTGATGAAGCCTGCAACAATGTTATGCACTGATAAACCTATTCTGCCAAAGGCACTGTACGTCATCAAAGCTAACTATAAGAAATATCACCTTGAAATCCAAGAAACTGATAAGGGACATGCCCGACCCCCCATCAGAAGAACAAACTAAGTAGCCACTAGCCGGCATCTTTCCCATCACAAATTCCCGGATAGCAGGTGAGCTTGGAACACTAGCAGAACCAGGAACTGAATTCCCGGACACCTTGTTAAACAATGAGACTTAGAAATAAGTATGAGGTTGAAAAATTACTTATTATCGTAGTCTCCGTTTATTTCAGTTTTCACCTATACATAGGTAATATACAATAGAACCAACAAGCTATGGCAGGAAAAAATAAACCTATCACGAATGAGGAAAAAAAATAATCTTTGCTCAAATGATGAATTGTTGTACTGCACCAGGAAACTCCCATAATCTGAAATAGCACTCATTGTCCAAAGATCTGGAGTATGTGGCATGGTTGTGGTGCATAATACTGGAACAAATTTACAAGTTTCCAAAAGCATAAACAACCTATATTTACATATATAGATGGATAGAAAGATGACACCATTGCAGCCGAATTTATCTTGTATTGTAGAATTCATCAATTCTTAATTGCATATGGGAAGTCATTTGACATTTTTGTATACAAACCTGTGTGAATTACCTCAACGAGAGCTCCATCAATAGAAGGGTAGTTGGCCGCGACATCAATAACGCAATTCCGGGACAAAGAAAGGTGGTCTTTGAGAATTTCGAATACCTGCCAAAAAACACAAAGGATGTTTAAGAAAGTATTTGGTGAAATTGAACAGATTGTTTTTCGTTTCAGCTAAACATACAGAGCATGTAGTAGCAAAATATGAACATTCGACATTGATTTCACGTGTTTATTTCTCCCATTGTTACAAGACCCACATAACTAACATATCTTAATAATATATGTACAAGGAAATCAACACACATTCAAGCCTTTGCATTCTTGTAATGTTGTATCGATATTATAAGATAAAAGTATGGCTTGCCTCCATGGGTTCGAATGGTAGTGCAGTGCATGCTCGCACAGCCACACCAAAGCAAGCAGATGAGATATAGACCTCACAAGGTGACTCTGGACCACGAAGCTGCACGGGCAAACATGGATATAAGAAAATCACTGAGCAATCGACTAAACCTAAACCTACCATTATCGGTCTTGGAACAGGATCCCCGTTTATAGCAGTCTCAATAGCTTCAGAGGCGAATTCGTTATGTATTTCTTCATCCAGTGAATGAAGGCTGCATATTTAAAAAATCAACTCACCATCTGCTTCAAAAATCAGCTGTTAAACAAATTTCAGTGAAACTGCGAAGTACCTATTGTTATTATCAGAAGCTGTACTGGACTCCTGAGAGGAACTGGAAACAGGCTGATCGGTCAAGTCAGAGGCGGCTGGGGGTAACTGAATAACAATACCAAAAAGTGTCAAATAAAATCTTCTTAAAATAAAATCTTCTTATTGAAATAAATATTCCCTTGTTAGTATAGTAAAAACCAAATAATATTTCGGAGATGTAGCACATACACTGAGAATCTGCTCCCTCAAAAACTCATTCTCAAAATTTAACTGGTCTACCAGTGTCTGCAAGTCATTGTTCTGTTGCATCAGCATATTATTTGCTGCAATAAGCCACCTGTTCTCTTGAGCAAGCTCCTCATTTACTCTATCCTGCATATTGCGACGTCTACAAATAGGAAAACAAAGACGAGAAAAAAATTAAATAAATCTGACATGATTTAATGTATAGCATATAAGTTACTAAGAAAGGATCAAGTTTTGTATTAAAGAATAAATTTAACAGGACCAAATTATATATTCTCAAAATAAATATCTTAAAAAATCTGGTCAACATATAACCTTGCATCAATATCAAATATTACATAAAGTTCGTTTATCAGACATTTTAGAAGTAAAGATTTGTTAAAACCACAAGTTCAAAGAGAAATTACTTTGGAATCACCAAATCTGTTGAAAACCTAATAAATAACTGAAAAGTATTTTGAGGAGATAATGATAATTAAGAGACTAAAGCAGCATTACAGAAACATAAATGAAATATCAGACCTGCGGTTTATGAACCAGACTCTCAGTTGCCTCATGGATATGCCTGAGAGGATTGGTTCTTCGAACAAAATAGCGGAAAGCTGAAGCTGATTTGGGGATGAACGTTCTGCATAAATTCTCTCAAGAACCTCGATCTGCTCTTCGGTGAAACGAGCATACCTTCTTGCCTCTTCTCGTCCTACCCTTGATCCGCTGCTAATCTCATCGATAGCTCCACCAGTGTTTTCCATTTTCAATAACAAAAGAACTCCAGCACAAGAATGGACTCAAAAAGAAAAAAGTGACTACATACAAAGACTAAAGCTTTCAGTTTCAACATCCAAGAGAATCTTCGTCCACTTTTTTTGGCATTGTGCACCACCTACTAGAGATATAAATGATCTGAACAACCATGCACTGGAGTAAACCTTCAGTTTGTATTTTAGTGAGAGCAAAAACAAGCTTCACAACTCTCAGTCTCACTCTCCATCAGCCACATGTCAAGAATATATATGGCTTTAGAATATGAACCAGCTTATTATCAAACAAATTAATTTGAGTGACACAACTCCTCACCAAAGTTTGCTGAAAATTGCAAGATTCTCGGCCTATTTTGTGCCTAAACTTTTGAATTTCCACTCACCTACTATTACCAATAATCATATCCCCTACTGTATTCATTTTCATTACACTTGCCCGCTAGAACCGTTTTCATAAGCAAAAACCACCTAATATTCAAAAAGATACAAAGATAGGCAAAATACGACAAAACTGCAGTGGATGTACGAATATATGAATTTGTCGTTACGCCCGGCATTGAATCAAATGCGTACAAAAAGATATATCTAAGAGGATATACCATAACACTTCAAGCAAACCGAAATAACGGTTAGTACGGCAGAAATGTACGGACACCGAATACACGCGTAAAGAACACGAGCCAAAATCGATGAAATTTCAATGCACAGATTGCCGAATTGGTAATAAAAAACGATGCATCATTATATGAATTCAGCATCAACCATAGGAAGACAAGTGTCATACAAAATCCACAGGGCTTTACAAAGATGAACTGATAGTATTTCGCATTGGAAACTAAAGTAAGAAACTTGAAGAAATGCGGCCCTAATCCCAATTTACACCCAATACATACGACCCACGAGCCATGTACCAAAATAAACACTGCTACAACACAAATATACACATACACAGCTCCACGACCGCTCAACGTAATCTCGAGTTCCAAAGTTAAAGCACAATCACGCGCAATCGTAGCCGTTTTTGGCAGATTACGACGAACATCCCTTTTCTTTTTGCTTATTCGATTAAGGCGTAGGCAAGTTCTCTGTTAAAAAAACATCACAAAACTATTGTGTCGAGGTGCTAATTACAATCACTACCCAATTGTTATGCATAACTACGAATGTACCCAATTGATTTACTAGTGAAAAAGGGTACTTTCGTCATTCTGTCCACGCAGCTAGCTCGTTACTGAGGCAGCAAAGTGGTAAGATGGGGACGATCGGTGAGCCGTGGCCGGAATATAACGACGGAATATACTATCGTGACCGAATTCGCCGATCAGATGCTGGTATTATTCTCGCCACCGTGCTAGAAAGTTTTGAATTTGTTGAAGTTTATTTCCCCTGTTTGTATTCTTAGAAGTAATTGAAGTTTTCTCGAGCTTGAAATATATAGGTCTGACGCTGATTGAATTCTACTCTACAAGGCACGGAAGCTCAGCTCCTTTACAAGGGTAATAACTGACCTGGAAAGCAGATGATGAAAGCGTCAGCAATTATGTAAATTTTTTTTCCATATTTGTTAACACCGTGAGTACATTTTCAGGTGGTTGCAGAGGCTTCGCAATAAGCAAGTTTCCATTGATAACTCTGTTGTGACGGATCCTGACACGATTCTCAGGTTTAATTTTTTGGATTGACTTTGTGTTACAGTTCAGAAGCCAGATAGTTACTTGAAGGAGCTTTGTTTTACTTAGTCAGATCTTTTTTTTAGCATTTAAAATGTATATATCCATGAAATTTTTATTGTTCATTTGTCTATTTGGTACTTGTTTCGGTCGATTTATTGGTAGGGAAGGTGCAGAGTTGGTTTATCATCGGCTTCCATGGAGAGAGCCCGATGTGCCGTATCAGTTGGAGGTTTTATATGAAGATAATTACTTGGTAATATGGCTGGTTTTATTGTGGATGTTCTTTAGTGAAGGTGATCTTGGGTTTGATGCAAATGAAGCTCTCAATGCCAAGTGCAGCCTGCGATATGCTAGTAATCCATGTGAAACTTACAGTTATCCTTCCTTTCCCCTTTTGTCTCCGAGGAAAATATATGTTTGGTTTTAAAGAAATAGATGATACATTTTGTTTTTAGCAACTGAAGTAAAGAAGCATTGGCTATCGATATAATGAAAGTGATTGTCAGATGTTTCTCAATCACTGTAGTTAAGCTCGGCTTGCGTGTGCAGATTGCTGTTAACAAACCCTCGGGATTACAAGTTCTTCCAGGAGGGTTATTTCAACAACGAACTGTCCTAATGCAACTTCAGTGGCATCCATGGAAAGTGAGTGTTAAAGGGTGTCAAGAGCCTCATCCTGTTCCAGTTCATCGACTCGGAAGGGGAACATCTGGTTAGTATTGTGTCCTAATTTTCAAGTTTCCTTGTCGCACATTTTGGTTAAGTCATGCATAATCATGTTACTTTCCTGGGTTTTCTTTTGCTGGAACTGTTTTCACAAATACCAAGACTATGAAAAATGGCAAAACTTATTCAGGCGATGGAGAAGATGTGTGTATTGATGAACTCATCAAAATTTAACTTTGAGTAACTTCGTTTTTTTCTTTAGGTGGCGATGAACAAATACCTTAAACCAATTGACATAGAACAACTGATCTCATTAACTTGAGTCATACTTACACATGGTTAATAATCTTAATAGAGTTCGATCATTTGAAATATAAAACAAGTACACATTACATGGGTTTCTTCTCATGTACAGGCATTTTACTTTGTGCAAAGACCAAGCTAGCAAAATCTCGCCTGGCAGCATATTTTGCTGATGGGACATCGTCTATTAAGGTTTGCGGGTACAGTACCGTGAAAAATTGTTAATTGTAATTAATTTTGATTTAGCAGAAGATGTAATTGTGCCAAGCATAATTCGGAAATTGGACATCTTCCACAATATGGAGATGAGGAAACTCTTCTTATGTTTATGGTTCACTGCTATTTTTTCGTTGATGCACGTCATGCTTGGATTACACAGGAGAACAACCTGCTCCAGATATCAACTAGGAGTATCAGAAAAATATATCGAGCCTTGGTTAATGGGTTAGTAGACGCAGATAAGGTAATAATTGCGTATCGTCGCCTATAATTTTCCCATCATTTGTTATGCCAAGGATGTTCTTATTTTATGATGTTGGCAGGTTGGCATTGGTCAGCCCATCGGCGTAGTTAAATACCCTGGAGTTGCTAAGGGGTTGTATGTTGCTTCTCCCTCAGGTTTTGGGGTTTTTTTAAGTTGCTCCATTCCATCTAAATTGTTTCCAGATTATTTTACCGACCACTGATAAAACTGAAAATTGCCAGGGAAACCAGCCTTTAGCAAAGCTATTGTTCTGGAGAGACGGGTGCAGAGTAATACCACTTTGGTTGAGGTAATGCAGATTCAAGCTATTGTCATACCCTTTTCTTGTTTATCTTACTCTTTCTCTTTTCATTGAGTTCTTTATAGTTTTTCCTTCAATTCAAAAGGTTGAAATTCAATCTGGAAGGCCACACCAAATACGGATTCATCTTGCCTTCATCGGCCATCCGCTTGTAGGTATGCTCCTATTTCCTAAATCATATGATTTACTGTTTCAAGCATCTTTGAAAACGCTCGCGAGATTTTGGAAGATTAAGAATGGACAAATGTGGAATTGGTTTTAAATCGAGACCATATATATAGTTTGAAACCCAGAAAGTTCCTTCTCGATAGTTTCCACTTTCTTCTTTTTTTTCCCCAGAAAAGTTACAGAAGAACTGCTGCCATTGAAAGTCTTTATTTTTCCCCTCGTATTTTGGTAGGCGATCCACTTTACGCGGAAGGCGGGCAACCAAAGATAACGACAACACATCATGAAGCCATAGAACAAAATTTTGCTGATGATGGGTATATGATCTTCATTTCATCCTCATACTTGATTCTTTATTCCTAATTCGTAATTCGTATTACAATTTTACATATCCTTCCATATTTCTTTCGTTTCACACACAATCACACACACACGCACACGCATATCGTTTAAGTCCAAGTCCACTGAATTTCTCTTGCTTTATTGTTGTTTTAAGAGGACATGAGAGGCCCGAAAACCCTCTTCCTGGAGACTGCGGATACCATTTGCACGCACACCGTGTGATCTTTTCACATCCCGCCACGCGCGAGGTATTCGCACTACCACTTTGCGTTAATTAGTTACTATTGCTCGACTTTTTTTCATGGACCACATATTCTGGAAGTTCTAAATAGTCGTGATATGTCCATGCCATGCGTGCCATAATATCGAAAAACCATCAGCGTTTTCCACAGATAATCATACAATGTTATTATTACACGTCGTCTTGTTAGACATTGTTCTTGCCAGATTCGACAACCATTAGTGGATTTTTTTTTTTGCATAAACTTGATATTCGTGTATACTTATCTAACGAGTTGCGTTTTCGTCCTCGCAGATTGTCGAAATCACGGCTCCTCTGCCGTCCATTCTGAAAACGCGAGGAGAATATGAAGCAAGCGATTGTATGTGACTCTTCGCCAAACATCTCATTGAGTAAGCATGTCATACATGGACCTGTAATTTTTAATCTAGATAAAAATTAAATCTTTTAATAGCAGTTTAAATTAAGGGGGTTGCTTTGCTTCTATAATTATCGATTGATTGATCATTCATTGGAGCTATAGACCGTTCAATTATATGACGAGACATTAGCAATAATCAAATGTTTTTATTTCACTTTATGAATACTTACAAGTTACAAGGACTGGACGCAATAGAAGAATCTATTACTATATTTAGATGGTGTCATAAATGTGACATTACTTGTATAAAGAAAGACGCGCTTTACTGTATTATTCAATATTTGTTTGATTTTCGATTCCAAAGACAACAAGCTTATTAATTATTTTAATCGAAAAGATAGGTTAAATAATTTATTTCCTGTATTTTTAGTAACTTTAGCCATGCCTCTTGTCCGTTTATTGGTATCAACATTACGTATGGATACCTCGCATTTATTTATTTTATTATTTATCAAAATCAAATATAAAGAATATAATTATTATCGGACTAATGAAAAATCTTTGCACACGAGGGGTAGTTTGATACGTGTGTACGAGTGGGTATAGATAGTTACAGGATGTGTATGAATAAGTTATGTCGTGTTTGTTATCTGTGTATAATCATACATGCCTTGTATGGCTATACACGTCTATTACAAGGATTTGTTATATGATTTGTATATGCATATCCACCTCTAAGGTGGTTATGAGGTGTGTATCACTAATCCATACACACATCAAACATATCTATCAAACACAATTTATATCATTACACGAATAATTAATACATATCAAACATGTTAAAACACAATATTAACAAAATCGTTTTATAGCCATACACACATAACTTATACCCATGTAATCATAAACATGGATATCAAAATCCAAAGATTCACCAATCACACAAATTAAGCTAAACAAGATTTGAATAGAATGGTCAAGAATTGACCACACACATGACACGTCCCACCCGATATGTCACTAGTGAAGATTAATGTCCTAAGCATGTAATAAAGTGTTGCGTGAACGTACCAAAGCAAAAGTCTTTTCGAGATGCTATGAGACAAGTACTTAATAACGAACAAAACATGAAAGGAAATATATAGTACTCTCAAATAAAGGATAATATAAAGTATTAAAGCAGACGCGATGAGTTTGCTTTTGTTTGCATGATTTTAATTGCGAGTTTATTGTCACTTCTCTTGTCAAAATGTTATATTGACACCCATCAAAACCACGGGATTAATAGTGACAAAAAAACTGGAAGTTGGGGAATCACATCTAATATATATATAAATATATATATATATATATATATATTATTAAATTCGATAAATCATGGCATATGGATCAAGCAAATGCTGGTATATTGCATGCAGACTTTGTGGGAGTCCCCTTTTGGGTTTCTCTTTCCCCTTTGTCGGGGTTTTGGAACGGACACCGTACTTTCATCAGCTTTTACGCAATAGAAATAGTCAAATATATTGTAATATTTTGAATATTGCTCTATTGTACCGTTGTGTCTATCTGGATTGATGAATGAAATTCAGTTTCAAAAAAAAAAAAGTCAGTAACATTTCATGACAAGCTAAACCTTGGTTTATTAATTTTCAATTAGGATAAATCTTTAGTAAACGTAACTAAATCTGAAGTCTTGACCTTTCAACCAAAAGTACATAAAAAAAAAAGGATTTTAAATCACTGTAATACGTGGGTACACAGTACAGACTCGCCAGCACAACAAGATGATCGATCTCAAAAGTTGCAAGATAAAAAACATTACCAAAAGCTTGAGAGAAAGAGAATTATAGATGTGTATACATGAAACTAGGCAAGGTACTTTATTTTTTGGGGGGCGGAAATATCTTTTTACAATTAGAAACACAATAATAGCCTATTTTTTCATTTCACAGGTAAAAAGCCTAATTCTATATATTTTGTTTTTTTCTTGTCTTCCCTCCACCTCTTCCATTCCCTTGCAACTTCAACCTTCTTTATCTGCAAAGAGAAGATAGATAACGGATCATCACTATTGTTATTACCAAGTGGACCAAACTCATATAATACCGAAATAGAACCATCACACTTGATAAAATACCCATGCTAGGTAACGTTCTTTTAAGTTCTATCATAAACCAAAGTTCGTTCAAAAAATAAATCAACTTCGAAAATGACCTATATGCCCCTGCACCTTCTATACACTGTCGGCTCGCCGACAAGAAAAAGAAAAAGTGTAGTTAGAACTTCTCTTCATATGAATGGCATAGGTAGGTTAGGTTAGGCCCATTATCAGCAAAAACACAGTAACTGTTGAAAGCTTTCTTTGTTTACCGTTATTCTGAGTCATTAGGTAGAAAATGACAACTTAAGAGCTCCAAAAGTTGGTATGCAAGAAACAATACACTATGTCTACCAAAAGAATATTATCAAGATTATTAGTTGGAGAAAGAGAGCCTACCGTATTCTTGGTTCCTCTCTTGAAAAGGCTGATGACGTTCTTCAAGGATGCCTCGAAGCCTGCTTAAATGCAACGGTGGGAGCGATCCTCGAACTTCTCCTTTGATGTTCTAACACGAGCTGTTCGGCGAACCATTCGATTTTCTCAGCATTGCTCTGCTCACCAATTCTCTTCCCGCCGAACAGAACGGACTCCACGTTTTTCTGTTTCAGCATTTCGTCGGCAATATCGATGGAATTCTTTACATTGCTCGGGCTACTACGACCAGTGCTGGAGCTATTCGCCTGCATTAGTAATTCACATTCATGCAATTGTTAATAACCAATTGTAAGACATACAATAGTTGTTGACGTGGACAAGGAGATGTGTAATAGTGTTGGCCAATCTATAAGAAAGTTAGTCAAACAGTTCCCTCGAGCAGTGGAAACTATCCTAGTTCTATCCATATAAAGGTCATCACATGCTTGCACATAACCTTTATTGCTCCTAATAAACATAAGTTGACTTCATAGAAGCAAGGCTTGCTAATTTTTGTTTGCCCTGGATATTTAGTTCAAAACATTCCTACATCTGCCAACATTGAATGCCTTGGCTAAGGCTAGGCTTGGGTCAACTTCTGCTAGGTTTGGGTCCACCAAAGATACCAAATTCTTTTGAGCAGAAGCAATTCTATTTAATGACATGAGGGACCATGTGGTACAATGGGGAAAAGATTAACCCCACAAACACTATAAGGATAGCTTTGCCAGCCCAGTTCCCTACAAGTAAGTTTAGGTGAAATACAATACAACAATGGCAAAAGTAACAGATGGTCCACCCACTCCAAGCACGAGATCACTATTCTCTATCAATAAATGCTAACATCTTGAGTTTTCTAGGGAAACTGAGTTTGGCCGTTGGCTCACTGATAATATACATATCCCCCTTACAAAACATAGGCAATCAGTTTCGTGGTCAGAAATCCCACAAAACATTGGATTCTATCAACATTCCCACATCACTGAGAATAGGAAAAGTGGCAGTATATCTGCAAGCTGTGGGTTGACAACATATTCTAATTATTTATCGCTGTGTTTCAACTCCTAGTAATTTAAGCTGAAAATGACGGACATCCTGAAAATAAATCCTTTTTTCAAGCCAAAGATAATGAAAGAAATAAAACTGGATAAGGTGAAAACTAAATCCATGTTAACCAGACCCAGAAGCAAGTCAAACATGTGACTTGCTGTAAAAATTGGAGACCTACCTGTATGTACCTATTTTCATAGAGGGACCAAACCTGCAAATTTGACAGCTTTTCTTACATTTACATATGCATGTGTATATATAGGTACTGTCGGTATTTCATATAAAGAAAAGTAACAGCTTAAAGCCTCTGATGAAGATAGTAATTAAACAGACAACACATTCACAGCAATCACAGGCAACTCATGGACTATGTACGCGTTATACGCTTAGTTTCATAAAAAATGTAATTGCATTTCATGGTAAGTCCAACTTTTCCATGAAATATGAAAACCGTACGAATACATATACTATTTCACCGTACCTGAATCCGAACGTAATTGCCACTCCGAGCCCGACCAAATGCCATCGCAACGGCATGGTCCACCATCTCCGCCGAGCCTTCCCCAGCGATCCGAGCCCAATCCCGAGCCTGCCACTTCCTAACCTCGTCGTACTTGAACCCAGCCTCCACCACGCCGGCCCCGACGGAAATGACCAAAACGTCCTCAACCCCTCTGACGAAAGGAAACTCCTGCTTGTTGTGCAGTACGTGGGTGATGGCCGAGGCGGTTGGGTTGCTCATGGCCAAGCCTCCGTCGACGCCGATGACCCGGTTTGAACCGTCTACCGAGGTCAGACAGACCGGTTCGAACGTGCCGGGCTCGGCTGACGTGGCCATGCACACCTCCCAGAGCTTGAAATCGTAGCTTTGGCTCTCCAAAGCGTCGGCTCTAGAGAACAAGAACGGCGCCGTGCTGGTCAGGTCATAGCAGGGGATTAGAACGGGCTTCAACGTGTCCTTTAGCGTCATTTCGTCTTTGAAAATTTTCCTCAGCGACTTTTCCTGAAATTATCAAAAGCAGAACTAGGTCGTCGGCGACGTTGGTAGATGATATATGGTAGAGCTGGGCAGACACGAACGTAACAGATGTGAGAACAATTTTTTAGCTGAATTTTCGTTTGAGAGAACAATTTTTTTAGCTGAATTTTCGTTTGAATCCGATTCCAAACAGATTGACGATGAAAAATCGGAAATAATTTCCGGTTACGATAGATTTAATTGGGAACCTCGCAAGCGACAAAAACCAATCGAATTAAAGCTCATTTTTCACGTTTGTACCTTATCCAGACCGGCGGGCGTCGAAGCATCTCTGTTTTTGCACAGCAGGCGGTTGAACAGTCCCTTGCGCTTCGGTTGGCTCCGAGCGCAAAACCCGAAACAGTCCGACGACAAAAATCGCCACGTATCGTCGGCGTGGTAGATAGGACGACGCCGATCGTCCGACGCGAAAAGCATCGCCGCAAATACACCGCCTATTCCCGTACCAGCTGCAACGTCGAAGTAATCCGCGATTCTCGCGTCGGAATTTCCCGATTTCTTCCTCAAGGCAGCTTCCAGGTACGACAGCGTCTTTCCGGCGATTATATTCTGCAGGCCGCTGCCTCCGTCGATGGACAATACGCATATCTTTCCACGCTGCGACTTGTGGTCTCCCAAGACGTCGTCGTCTTTGGGGAAATAGAGCTTTTCAACCTCGTTGTCGTCGTAGCCGAAGAGGAATTTAGACTCGAGAATTGAGAAGATTTCGTAGCTGAGCTTGTCGGCATCGATGCTCGGCTCGCTGTGCTGCGGCGTTAGGAAGGCTTCGTCGCCGTCGACGGTGGTTGCGATTTTCGTGTCTGTCATTTTCCCGGCGGTGGAGCGATGCGACGGTGGTGGTGGTGGTTATATAACATGAAAGAGAGCAAATGAAAATGATATAGAAATTGATTGTCTTTGTCTTTTTTGGTTTTTCGTCAGATTTTTCCTTTCCATTTATGCCTCCTGCCTTTGATATTGACTTTTTGAAATAGTAACAATAATAATAATAATTAATAATAATATTTGGGCTTACCCTTTGCACATATAATTGGGGGAAAAAGCTTGAAACTTATATTGGGCCCTTTTACAATGAACCCAATTGTAATGAAAAGCCCATTTGACTTAAATGCTCGTTTGATATCCATGTTTATGAATTATCTATACTCTTGTATAATTGGTTTGGGTAGCTATAAATTGTCACTTTTGGTCTGACAACTTATTTACAATTTAGTCCTGTAACTTAATTAATTTAACAATTTGCATATCACATTTATTTATTTTATTTAGTGCCTACACATTATTTTTTCTATATTTCATCTTTTAAACACCACAAATTATAAATGTTAAAATTAATAATAATATTAAAAGTAATTATATTCTATGCAACCACATAGTGTGCAAAAATTGCTAGTATTTGTATAAGTTATTTGTATATGTATATACAAGGATGTTGTTGATATTGTATTTTAACATATTTGATAATTGTGTATTAATTATTTGTATAATGATATCAATTGTGTTTGATAGATATTTTTGATGCGTGTATGGATTAGTGATACACACCTCATAACCACCAGGTGGGTATATACAAGGGTTATAACCAAAATTCTTGTAATATACGTGTATAGTCATACACAGATAACAAACACGGGGTAAATTATTCACACATTCCATAACTACCACGATATAAAAAATTATAAAAGTAAAATGAAAATAAAATTTTACGTGAAATCCCGTCAATGAAGTGGAACAAAACATCACATGAAATGAACGACAAATGGTCGAGCACTCCATATCGGTATATTCGATTTGAACTGTCTGACTTCCGCTGTATGTGTAACTTTGGACGGTATCTACATGACAGTATAATAGTCTCGTTCGAAGTCGAAGTCGTCTCATATATGATTTTGAAGTTCAAATTTATTCGTGTCTAAAGTTAGTTGGATTACGGTAACATCGTGCATGATGCCGGACAGAAAAGATGAAAAATTACTTTTTTAACTCTAAATCATAATAGAGAATTTTTTAATTTATGAATAAATTACTAATATACTTCAATTGAAATCACTAATATAAAAAGGAAATTGAAGCAATATCCCATTTAACATAAGTCTAATTTAAGAATGGTAATGATTGGTCGTTGCCACCCTTACCCTTATCACAGCTAAATATTGCACGAACAATCCCACCGTGTATCCTACTTTGCCCTAATTAGACCAACCCACCTGGAATTTCCTCAAAATGCAGAATCGCACCCATTATTCAGCATAATTACATATTGAGGCATTACTTTCTAAACTACTCCTCTAAAATTCGCCACATTGTGAAAATTAACTTCAATATTTTTTTAATTGGTAAAGGCTGGTTCAACTCAGTCTTTTAATAAACAAATGTGGTTAAATATTTTTCCAAATTCTGAAGCCTAAAGTCAACTACCTAATATATAATACTCTAAAGGCACTTAATTGCAATAACGCGTATCAATGTGGCTGTTTATGGTAATTTTCCTCTGAACCCTAAAATAAAAACCGCGCCCTCCTCACAGAGACAAATCCCTCCACTTTGTGCCTCTCTCTCTTTCTCTCTCTCACAGTATATTAGTGTGTGTGCCATAGATTTTTCATTGAAAAGATAGAATCCACACACACCTCGAAAAATTTCCACCGCCGATTTCAAATTAAGCACAACAATGGACGCCGACTTGACGCGGATCCTCGGACCCGACCCGTCCCAATTCGAAGCCCTAATTTCCAATCTGATGTCGTCGGTCAACGAGCAGCGGTCGCAGGCGGAATCGATCTTCAACCTAATCAAGCAGAACGACCCGAATTCGCTTGTTCTGAAGCTCGCACAGTTGCTCGCCACGTCGGCGCTCGTGGAGTCTCGGGCCATGGCGGCGATTCTCCTCCGCAAGCAGCTCACGCGCGACGACTCCTTCATATGGCCGCATCTCACGGAGTCGACGCGGTCGACGGTGAAGAACACGCTCCTCACGTGCATCCAGAACGAGGAGACGAAATCGACCGTGAAGAAGCTCTGCGACACGGTGTCCGAGCTGGCCTCGTCGCTCTTGCCGGAAAATCAGTGGCCGGAGATCCTCCCCTTCATGTTCCAGTGTGTGACTTCGAGTAATACGAAGTTGCAGGAATCTGCCTTTTTGATGTTCTCTCAGTTGGCGCAGTTCATTGGTGAAACGCTGATACCTTACATCACTGATTTGCATAACGTGTTCTTGAATGTTTTGAGTAATTCGACTAGTGGAGATGTGAAGATTGCTGCTTTGAGTGCTGTGATTAATTTTATTCAGTGTTTATCGAGCTCGAGCGATAGGGATAGGTTTCAGGACCTGTTGCCTGCAATGATGCGGACCCTCACTGAAGCATTGAACTCGGGGAATGAGGCAACAGCGCAGGAGGCTTTGGAATTGATGATTGAATTGGCTGGTACGGAGCCTAGATTTTTGAGGAGGCAGATTGTGGATGTGGTGGGGTCTATGCTTCAAATAGCCGAGGCTGAGACTTTGGAGGAAGGTACGAGACATTTGGCAGTTGAATTTGTTGTGACATTGGCGGAGGCAAGGGAGAGGGCACCTGGGATGATGAGAAAGATGCCTCAGTTTATTAGTCGGCTGTTTGGGATTTTAATGAGGATGCTTTTGGATATTGAGGACGACCCTGCTTGGTATAGCGCAGAGGCAAAAGATGAAGATGCGGGGGAGACAAGCAATTACAGTGTTGGACAGGAGTGTTTGGACAGGCTTGCGATATCTTTGGGTGGCAATACGATTGTTCCTGTGGCGTCCGAGCAATTTACTGCTTACCTATCAGCACCTGAGTGGCAAAAGCATCATGCTGCTCTCATTGCTCTAGCACAAATTGCGGAGGGATGTGCAAAGGTATCGGACATGATTGTGTTTGTCAACCTTTTTACTATACGTTATTTTGATTATGTGTGACGGACATTAAATATGATTGTTATTTCCCATCCTGGACAGGCATGGTGCTTATTCTTACTGTTACTGTTTAACAATTGGCTGTAGTGTTTGGAACAGTATTTGCTATTTAAAGTATTTGCCAGTATGGAATGTAGACATTGATCGATCCTTTTTTACGTTTTGCTGGCTGCTGGGTTGTTATTGTGTGTGTGATGTTTCGTGCGTTCTTTAAAGGCGTCAGCTGTTAGATGTTACTGGATTTGTCTACAGGTTTGGTTGGATTCATTTAATGATATCTCGTGGATGTTGTTTGCCTCTTGTTGTCTGGTGTTGTAGGTGATGATAAAAAATTTGGAGCAAGTGGTGAACATGGTTTTAAATTCCTTCCAACATTCTCATCCACGTGTGAGATGGGCAGCTATTAATGCAATTGGTCAGCTATCTACTGATTTGGGTCCTGATTTGCAAGTTCAGTATCATCAACGTGTGCTGCCAGCATTGGCTGCAGCAATGGATGATTTCCAAAGTCCTCGAGTTCAGGTTTGTATTTGGATTACATACAGTGTCTATTTTCCACCAAGGTAAAAGTATGGATATGGAAATTTGTGTCCATGCATCTTTATCTTCTAGCCGCGATAAGTTGGGCATGTAATTGCCAATTTGCCATGCCCATTTTGCTCTCTTTTTAGGCTTCAACTTCATACCAACTTTATGAATTTTGTATCATTCTTTTGTCTTCACTTTGGTACTGTTGTGTAGGCTGTTTGTTTCTTTTACACATTTCTAATATTTGCCATAACATGGCCGGCCTTAATTTCTTTCTGAGGAATGTTTTCATCAAATCTTTTTATATATCCGCGTCAGGCACACGCAGCTTCAGCAGTGCTCAACTTCAGTGAAAATTGCACTCCAGAAATTTTGACACCGTACCTTGATGGAATAGTTCACAAACTTCTGCTGCTTCTGCAGGTGAAATTGCAGTCAATAATGTCATCAAACATGCGGCACAAATGGATATCGAACCTTTTTGTATTAGTGAAGTTTTGTAAATCTGTTATATGTTGTATATTTTGCAGAATCCCAAACAAATGGTGCAGGAGGGGGCCTTGACTGCTCTAGCATCGGTTGCGGATTCATCTCAGGTACATGATCTATTACCTTATGTCTGTTTATGTAATGGTTTTGTTTTCATTCATGTTACTGAATGTGGTTTGTTACGACAGGAACATTTCCAAAAATACTATGATGCAGTTATGCCTTATCTGAAAGCCATCTTGGTGAATGCCACAGACAAGTCTAACCGAATGCTCCGTGCTAAAGCTATGGAATGCATCAGTTTGGTTGGTATGGCAGTTGGAAAGGATAAATTCAAGGATGATGCAAAGCAGGTATGTTATTTATTTTCTTTTTCACTGCTTTATGTACCAATTTCGGCAAGTTTCTCAACTCACATCTTCCAATACTATCCTATAGTATGTATCTGAGACCATAAGCTCGCTGCTATCATGATGTTATTTGTTCCTTTTTCAATCAAAGGTCATGGAAGTGCTTATGTCACTGCAAGGATCGCAAATGGAGACAGATGACCCTACTACCAGCTACATGTTGCAAGTATGGCATTCCTATGCAAGATGAAGAATTTCATGTCTTAATGAGCTCGTTTTTATAATATTTTCAATCTATTGTAGGCATGGGCAAGACTTTGCAAGTGCTTGGGACAGGATTTCCTTCCTTACATGAGTGTGGTCATGCCACCTTTGCTTCAGTCTGCTCAACTAAAGCCTGATGTGATAATCACATCTGCTGATTCTGATAACGATATTGATGAATCCGATGATGAAAGGTCTGCTATTTTCATTAACTTTTTTTTCCTGTTGAATGTTATTTGAATTCTTTGTTGGGGTCTGTCACTTTCTGTAGATATATATAATTGGACATGTCAAATATATAGGCTGAATGTGGGCACTATTATAGAAGATATTGTGTTTTTTTGTTGGAATCTCAATTATACTGGTTCCAGTGGCAATATTTAATGAGTATGTTCTTATATGGTTCCATTGCACTGCTTCTTTAGCTGTAAAGTGGTCACTTTAAATTCAATCATCGCTTTTTAGTCTTCTTTAATGATTAAGCTTCTTTTGACTGGCACAATCTGACTTTTGTTGAAAGGCTGTTGTATCAGGTCACAGTCTTTGTTTTGTGACTAGCATAAGCTACTTTAAAAAATGTAGACAAAGTGGTCCTGTGCTGTCTGTGTAGCATACTTCCTTGTAATGTGAACGATTAGACAGTTCACAGTTGTCATCTAACTAAATGTGATTATATATTGTATTTTTATATCAATATTGTTTCGATGAAATGGTATTTTTTTCATCTTGCAGCATGGAGACCATCACCTTAGGGGATAAAAGGATTGGGATCAAGACAAGTGTTCTCGAAGAGAAGGCCACTGCATGCAATATGCTTTGCTGTTATGCCGACGAGTTGAAGGAAGGTTTCTACCCTTGGATTGATCAGGTTGGGGATAGTCGTTTGCTTTCATGATGTGCATCATATTCATTTCACTATTTGATGACACCATCGATTTGATTGATGTAGGTTGCTCCAACTTTAGTTCCTCTTTTGAAATTCTATTTTCATGAAGAAGTTAGGAAAGCTGCTGTTTCAGGTATAGGGGCTTTTGCTTCAGACACATATTCTTCTTGTTATTATATTATATACATTATTGAGCATCTGTTTGTCATGGATAGCGATGCCGGAGTTATTGCGATCTGCGAAACTTGCGGTAGAGAAAGGGATTGCACAGGGCCGTAATGAGACATATGTAAAGCAGTTATCTGATTACATCGTTCCTGCTTTAGTGGAAGCTTTACATAAGGTGGTTATAAACCTAATCATGAAATTAAAATATCATTATTTATAATTCATTGAGGTGTTATGTACCTTAGTTATCAATGTAATGTAAGTTTATGCCTTTCAGGAACCTGATACTGAGATATGCGCAAATATGTTGGACGCACTGAATGAATGTTTACAGGTGGGTAAATTTGTTATATACTTGTTTGATCTCACTGATTATTTTCTGCAAAAAATAGCTTGGATAAAGTAATTTATTTCTAGGCAACTTGAATTTAAGTTTTAGAGGTTCATCTATGATAAATTACAAGAGATGTACGATGCAAACGATGAAACTCATAATGATACTGATAATGATACTGTTTAATTGTTTTTATGTTTACGTTACTCTTACATGGTAGGTAGTAAGGTATTCTTACATTTGCAGACATTGTTTGGATTCTTGCATAATTACACTATGTATTTCTTGTTTTGTTGATGTTTTTGGGTGCTTGGTAAACTGTTTGGTGTACTTTCTTAAGATACTTGAAACAGATTTTCCATATTTTAGTACTTGAGCATTGTGAAGATTAATAGTGCCGTGCCCTAATCTAAAAGCGATTTGCCTTGTTTCGAGGGGTGCATTGAAATATTAGCTCCTAACCACTGCGTGTATCTCAGGGCTGCATAACAGTTGTATTATTGTATGCATGATGCTTCCTACTGGAATGGCATGGCATTACTTCAATCCCCTATATTTGCAATGAACCATATCTTCTGTTTATAAATTTATCTGCTTTTCAGATTTCTGGACTACTTCTGGATGAAAGTCAGGTCAGAAGTGTTGTGGATGAGTTGAAGCAAGTTATTACGGCAAGTTCAAGTAGGAAAACAGAAAGAGCGGAAAGAGCAAAAGCTGAAGATTTTGATGCTGAGGAGGGAGAATTGCTGAAAGAGGAAAATGAGCAAGAAGAAGAAGTTTTTGACCAAGTCAGTTTTCTATGCTTATACCTAGCTTGTGTGAAATCTGTCAGAATTATTATGTTGGATAGTTATCAGAGTCTTAGGAATTGACCTGTTGGACTTGTTCAGATTGGTGAAATCTTGGGAACCCTGATTAAAACGTTTAAAGCTTCTTTCTTGCCTTTCTTTGATGAGCTGTCCTCATACCTGATGCCAATGTGGGTAAGTCTCGGACTCTCACACAGTGAATATCCTTGAGAATGTCGTTGGATTCTTCCTTTGCATTAAGTTTTACGAGGAAATAATGCTATCGTGAGATATCATTTGATAATAGCTATGGTTGTGTCTCTGGCAGGGGAAGGATAAAACACCTGAAGAAAGAAGAATAGCCATTTGTATCTTTGATGATGTTGCTGAGCAATGTCGTGAAGCAGCTTTGAAGTTCGTGCACAGTTATTTACCATTCTTTTGAATTATTTCGTTCTGTGAAAAAGTAATCCTAATTTTTTTTTTTCTCGTCTGAACCAGATATTATGATACGTACCTTCCCTTTCTCTTAGAAGCATGCAATGATGAAAGTCCTGATGTTCGACAGGTTTGATTAATTTTATTTGTGGTTTTGATATATTTATATGCAAAAATCAATGTAATTTGGTAGCATAACTGGTATGATTCCTTGCTATTTTCAGGCTGCTGTATACGGGCTTGGTGTATGTGCAGAATTTGGTGGTTCGGCCTTTAAACCCCTTGTTGGAGGTTAGATGAGCTTGTACATGGCCTCATAGAATTGGCATTTCAATTGTAACAAGTTTGCTGAACCTCAATTTGTTTATTTTTTTATTTTTATTTTTCTTTCAGAGGCTCTTTCAAGGCTCAACGTGGTTATCAGGGATCCGAATGCTATGCAGTCTGAGAATGTGATGGCATATGATAATGCTGTCTCCGCTCTGGGAAAGATCTGCCAGTACCATCGTGACAGCATTGATTCATCTCAGGTACGCGTTTGATGGCTACTTTTCCTTGTGTGACATCGGATTTCCCCTACACACTTAACAGCAACCTGTTATCCATTCCATTTATATTCTATTTGGATGTAAGATATGATGTTTTGTTTGATATCGTCCATGTAGATTACTTTGAATTAATGTTTCTGAGCTTCAAATTAAAGACAAGACATGACATGATTATTTTGATGTTCTTGAGGAACTGGGCATTGTTTCTTGTATAGATCACGGTATGGCGGGCTGATAATTTTCTCGCATATATTAAAATTCAAACCCTTGTAATCTTTTTAGGTGGTTCCTGCCTGGTTGAGTTGCTTGCCTATAAAGGGCGACCTTATTGAAGCTAAGGTTGTTCATGAACAGCTCTGCTCAATGGTTGAGAGGTGGGGAGCTTCACAAATTTGAATTTCACGATACAATCTACCCCATCTCTTTTAGTACATTAATTAATACATTACTCTGATTTGAGCTACATAAATATAATCAATGCCATTTCAGGTCTGACGGAGAACTTTTGGGACCCAACAATCAGTACCTTCCCAAAATCGTATCTGTGTTTGCTGAGGTTGGTTTGAAATGAATTAGCATAAATGCACAACACTTCACATCCTCGTCGATAGAAAGGTTGAAATACGTATGTAAACCTACCTCTCTCTTCTTGCAGGTTCTATGTGCAGGAAAAGATCTCGCCTCAGAGCAAACTGCGAGTCGAATGGTTAACCTACTGAGGCAACTTCAACAGACACTTCCACCTGCAACTCTCGCCTCGACATGGTCGTCCTTACAACCTCAGCAGCAACTTGCTTTGCAGTCCATTCTCTCATCTTAAGAGCATTTTCGCTCGTCCTCATGTGCGTTTTTCGTTGCTATTTCGCTGTAATACTTGCATATCATCCCCTATTCTTTTCGGTTGTGTGAGAGGGTTTATTTATGTTCGAACACGTGATTGATTGCGTGGAATGTTTCTGTATGCGTTTAAGGGAGAGATGCATGCAAAGTCTGTGTTAGATTGTGGCGTGCGCTCTCTCTTACGGTTTTTTGCCAGAAAGGCAAATATACCTGTCAGTTTTGGTCCTCTTCTATGCTTTCTGTGTACCATTTACTTTTACATTGAGGAGAGATTGTGGTGAGTTTGAGTGTACTGCAACTTCTATTTGTGTTTTCAGTGAGTTTTTCTTTTCTATTACGAAATTCTTTGCATGCTATTAACCTCTCTTGTTGGGAGTTTTCATGAAGTATGTGATTTGTTTGCCTTTTCTTATGGGACCAATAATGCTGACTAGTGGTTTATCGGAGTCATAAATTATTTGAACCGATTGGGTTGGGTTTTACCCGAAAATCAATCATTGGTATCAAAGGTAATATTCTCAACTCTCAACCTAATGACATTGTATATCTAGTATGGGTATATATGTATGATATACCTATTTATTTATGTATTAAAAATCTGATCAAAATTGCATTAGGATTCAACTGTTTCACCAAAAAATTAACCGATAATTATGAATTTCTTTTTTCCTGGATTCTTGTGGACGTGGAAAGATTCCTACTAAGAGCAGAGGAGACGTACTCAAAAGAATCTGTGACACCATCTAATTATTAGTATATTTAACTATTGACCGACGCTCATTATTTTTGTTCGCAGTGACACCTATTCTTCTTTTATCCCACTATAGTAAAGCAAGTTAAACCTCGTATTACCCAACATGAATTTTCCTTAGCTGCAGCCAAATGGCAAAACATACTCTTAGTTCAATTTTATATTTGCAATGAGATAAGATTAGGAAGGAAAAATGCAGAAATTGGGCAAGGGCAGGCCCTTCGTGAGTTCAACTCCAAAAGGTTTTAGATTCTTCGTTGACCAAAATGGAAGAAAACGACACGTAGATAGTTCACCAACTACCTAAGATAAAAAGGTGTTTCTTGTCCTCATCCCCACTAACCTTTGACTTTCATTTATAAGCATATTTATTCTACAGATTTATTTGACCCTTAAGCATCTTACCGTGACATGCTTGCGACTCATGGAAGTTGTCTTGTATTTAACTAACTTAGAGCATCAAATAACGGTCAACCTTCGTATATTCTAACATACTTCTCACCATTACAAGACAAACAAGCCAAGACAAAGCCAAAGACATGCCTTCCTTACCTCAACCTCAATCTCTCTCAGTCGCTATAAAATCTCTTCTTCTAACTATGCTCCATCTCATCCAATTATCAAAGAAACAAAAAGTTATATTACCAAACAAAGAAAACCAAAACGATAATGGAGCTTCACTTCCAACAAAAAACCCCTCGAAGCACACACAAGCCCAGAAAGAACCGAGCGCCGCCGAGCAAGAGCAAGTTCATCGGCGTAAGGCAGAGGCCGTCGGGCAAGTGGGTGGCGGAGATCAAGAACACCACCCAGAAGATCAGAATGTGGCTGGGCACCTTCGACACGGCGGAGGAAGCCGCCCAGGCCTACGACGAGGCCGCCTGCCTCCTGCGTGGCTCCAACGCGCGGACCAACTTCGGCTCGAACCACGCGCCCTGCGACCCAGCCCTTTCTTTAAAGATACGCAACCTTCTCAATCAGAAGAAGAGGAGCCTCCTCAACAGACACACCAACGCCCCGACCCAATCCATTCGGGTCGACCCACCACCGTCGACGACGACCTGCGCCGGCTCCGACGATTATTACAAGGCGGCGGACTGTAATTTGGGCTGTTTCTTGGGAGGGTTTGATATGGGCGGCTGCTGTGAGAACTACGATCAGACGACGATCCCTTTTGACATGCCCGCCCACGGCGGCGGGTATTATGCGCCGGAAAGGGTCGACGGGTCGGATTTCTTGCCGGATTTTGAACGGCTGAAGGTGGAGAGGCAGATCTCGGCGTCGCTGTATGCGATGAATGGGATCGGCGAGTATTGGGATAGTGTGAATGAGTGTGGAAATAGTGAATCTTTCTGGGACATTTCTACCATGTTGAGGATGTTCTGTCCTATCTGAGTTTTACTTATGGAAAAGTCTTTGTGTTTGTTTCTTTTTTTTTTTTAACCCTTTTTTCTGATTTAGGTTGAATGGAGAAAGATCACATTTTGGCTTTAAGCCGTTCTTGATGACCAAAATTCTCAAACGGTTATGTTTTTTCAATTAATCAAATTCATTTTTAAATAATTAACAAGATAATAACGTGGTGGGTTGATCCTATTAATCTATGTATATGATTAATTAGAAGTTTATTAGTAATATTTTGTTGTATGAAATGGAAAATCATATCGAAATTCAGTGACCAGCTAAATAATTGGCTTCCAAGAAATGAGTCAAGTAATCAAGTTTTTTACCTCTCCAAATGAAGGCAAGTGTTTAATCACTTGAAGTTCCTGAACGTTATAATCTATGTTGGAATGTACACATTAATTTTCATACCAATAACTGACGCTGAGATTTAGATGGTTGTACGCATAATGCATAAAATTAAAAATATCATACACCTCTTCAAGTTTAAAATTTATGTGAGTTGATCATCGATGTACATGTGGTATATGAACTTAGACAAAGATGTTACGAGTACGAATTCTCATGATCCCTTGTAAAGAAAAATTCATACGAAAGTTCAGATAAAAAATATAGATGAGGAAAATATACTATAAAATTTTAAAATATAACACGGATAGGAAGTATATGTTGTAAATTTCCTATTTGGCCACTTAGCATAGCTAAGTGGCTGGTTCTGATTCGTCCACGTATACAGCTACGCGGCTCATTCTGGTTCGCCCACGTATACAGCTACGCGGCTCATTCTGGTTCGCCCACGTATACAGCTACGCGGCTGATTCTGGTTCGTCCGAGCTCTGATTCGTCCACATGTCATGATACACGGCTACGTCTGATTCGTCCGAGCTTAAAACCTTCAGCTATAAATAGGCTAGCTCTAAGTCATTGTAAATCATCGAAAACAATAACTTCTTCTTATATTCAGTATATACAAGTGTTGTAAGGAAAAATATTTAGAGAGTTGGTGAGTCTCCTATTGTAAGAGAGATATAGCTGGTGTTCTCCTTACGGTAGAGAGTTGTAACTCCTAAATTACCCACAGTAAAATTTCCTTACCTTGCCCGTGGTTTTTCACCCCGACTTTGGGGTTTTCCACGTAAATTCCTGGTGTCCCCTTTATTTTTACTGTCCTTTTTACAACAAGTGGTATCAGAACTTTGGCTGGGTGTTTATAATATCTACTTACCGTATGCTCTGTGGTTGCCAATAATATTGGATCCTCCACATCAGAAAGTTTGTAGATTATTACTATTCATCCATTAAAGTTTCTGGGGGAGAGAGAAAAAGAGAGAAAAAAAAAATGGCAGCTAAGCATGAGATTGAGAAATTCAACGGGAAAAATTACTCCCTGTGGAAGGTAAAAGTCAAGGTAATTTTGCTCAAAGAAAATTGTCTAGAAGCTATCACTGGCAGGCCGGAAAGAATTACAAGTGATGTCAAATGGAAGAAGATTGATGGAAAGGCTACTGCCAATATTCATCTCGCATTAGCAGATGATATATTATCGAGCGTCGTGGAGAAAAACTAGTGCAAAGGAAATCTGGGATCACCTTGATAAGCTATATCAAGCCAAGTCGCTTCATACCCGGATTTTCTTGAAGAAGAAATTATATGCTCTAAAGATGGATGAATCTTCTTCAGCAACAGAGCACATCAATAAAATGGTTACTCTGTTTGGCCAACTCAAAGACTTGGACTGCAACATAGAGTCAAGCGATCGTGCTGAACTCCTACTCGCAAGTCTGCCAGATTCTTATGCTCATCTCGTCATCAGTCTAACCAACAACCAAACTGCAGAGCAACTTGTCTATGATGACGTTGCTGCTGCTATTCTGGAAGAAGAAAACCGGCGCAATAACACGGAGAAAAAGGTGATTACACCCCATCAAGCAGAGGCGCTGACTGTGACGAAGGCAAGATTTGGAGAACGTGGTCCAAGTGGGAGCCGAAAGCGGATCAGATATGAAGAACGTGGTCCTAGTGGAAGTCAAAAATCGGTCCCGCAAAATAAGAAGGCTATCAAATGTTATCACTGTGGCAAGAAGGGTCATATGAAGAAAGATTGTTGGGGTCTAAACAGAAACCCCAATGCTCAAGGAAATGTGGCCAACGCTCCAGACAACGGATTTGTTCTAGTATGTGAAGCTGCATCCACCATCGAAGAAAAATCTATTGTCTGTGGGGCAGCTAGATGATCTTGGTCTTACAATTAAACTGGAGAACAAGGTCATGGAAATCTTTCAAGGAGCGCAAATAATGATGAAGGGAGAAAAGATCGCTGCAAACTTATACACGCTGAAGGGGGAAACTCTGCAGGAAGGGCAAGCTTCTGTGGCCACTACAAAGTCAATCGAGAAGTCTTCGATGACTTGGCACAAGAAGCTTGGTCATATGTCTGAGCAAGGCATGAAAATTCTTGTCCAGAAGAATCTACTTCCTGGTCTCACAATCGTGTCACTACCATTTTGTGAGAATTGCATTGTAAGTAAGCAGCATCGCCCGAAGTTCAGCCCGTCAAAATTCAGAAGTAAAGAAATTCTGGAACTGCTGCACTCTGACGTTTGGCAAGCACCGGTCACATCTCTGGGGGGGGGCAAACTACTTCGTGTCATTCATCGACGACTATTCCAGAAGATGTTGGGTGTATCCAATCAAGAAGAAGGACGATGTGTTTCCTACCTTCAAAATACAAAGCGCGGGTCGAACTTGAATCCAGTAAGAAGATCAAATGCCTGCGGTCCGACAATGGAGGAGAATATACTGGCAGGGAATTCAATGAATTCTGCAAAGGTGCGGGTATTAAAAGACAGTTCACAACGGCATATACTCCACAACAAATTGGGGTGGCAGAGCGGCTGAATAGGACCTTGTTGGAAAGAACGAGGGCTATGCTGAGAACTGCAAGCCTAGACAAGGAATTTTGGGCGGAAGCGGTCTGCACTGCCTGCTATGTGGTGAATCGGTCCCCATCTACTGCTATAGAGATGAGGACACCGATGGAAATGTGGACTGGCAAACCTGCTGATTATTCAAACCTCCATATATTTGGAAGCCCTGCATATGTGATGTACCACAATCAAGAAAAGACGAAGTTGGATCCAAAGTCCAGAAGATGTCTATTTCTGGGGTACGCAGAAGGAGTAAAGGGTTATCGTTTGTGGGATCTCACTGACCACAAAGTTGTTATCAGCAGAGATGTTAATTTTCTCGAAGATAGCGACCAGGAGCAAGTCAACCATGATGGCAATATGACAAAGACTACACCAACACCGGCGAAGAGAAAATTGGAGCAAGATGATTCTTCTGAAGCCGAACCAGCGCACGAAGAGCTCAACCCAGTCGAAACTGAAGTACCGGACCTCGGGCGATCAAAACGAATTCGTAAGACGCCTATTTGGTACTCAGATTATGATACTGAGAGCAACATTGCATACTGTTTTCTAACTGAGGATGGAGAGCCAACGACTTTCCAAGAAGCACTGAAGAGTTCAGATGCGAGTCAGTGGATTTCAGCAATGCAAGAAGAAATGGAAGCTCTCAGTAAAAATAAGACATGGAAATTGGTGTCATTACCGCAAGGAAGAAGACCTATTGGAAACAAATGGGTGTACAAGATCAAGCGGAATGGTGATGACCAGATAGAGCGATATCGTGCAAGACTGGTTGTAAAGGGATATGCTCAGAAAGAAGGAATCGACTTCAATGAGATATTCTCACCGGTGGTTTGACTTACAACAGTCAGGGTTGTCTTGTCAATGTGTGCCACATTTGACCTGCATCTTGAGCAACTTGACGTCAAAACGGCCTTTCTCCATGGCGACCTGAAAGAAGAAATATATATGCTTCAACCAGAAGGCTTTCAAGAAAAAGGGAAAGAAGATCTGGTTTGCAAGCTAATCAAATCTCTTTACGGGCTCAAGCAAGCACCACGATGCTGGTACAAGAGATTTGATTCATTCATAATGAGTCTCGGCTACACCAGGCTTTATTCGGATCCTTGTGCGTATTTCAAAAGATTTCACTCTGAAGATTATATCATGCTGCTGTTGTACGTTGACGATATGCTGATAGCAGGACCCAACAAAGATCGTATCAATGATCTGAAGATTCAACTCGCTGGTGAATTCGAAATGAAGGACTTGGGACAGGCAAACAAAATTCTTGGCGTACAAATCTCTCGAGACAGAAGCAATAGGAAGATTTGGCTTTCTCAAAAGAACTACTTGAAGAAAGTCTTGCGAAGGTTCAACATGCAAGAAAGCAAGCCAATATACGCTCCTCTTGCTGCTAACTTCAAGTTATCTGCCGATATGTGTCCATCCAATGAAGATGAGAAAATGGAGATGTCTCGAGTGCCGTATGCATCCGCGATTGGAAGTTTGATGTTTGCCATGGTGTGTACGAGACCGGACATTGCCCATGCAGTGGGAGTGGTGAGCCGATACATGTCCAACCCCGGTCGGGAGCACTGGAGTGCTGTCAAGAGGATTCTCATATACATAAAAGGAACCTCTGATCATGCGTTATGTTATGGAGGTACGGATTTTACTGTCCATGGTTATGTTGATGCTGATTATGCAGGTGAACTTGATATAAGCAGATCCACAACCGGATATGTGTTTAATCTTGCTGGCGGTGCGGTAAGCTGGGTCTCAAAACTGCAGTCGATTGTTGTGACGTCAACGACGGAAGCAGAATATGTAGCAGCTACGCAAACCAGTAAAGAGGCGATATGGTTGAAGAGATTGCTGGAAGAACTCGACCACAAACAAGAGAATATTGTTCTCTATTGTGATAGCCAGAGTGCATTGCATCTTGCAAGGAATCCAGCATTTCATTCAAGAACCAAACACATCCGGGTCCAATACCACTTCGTTCGTGAACAAGTGGAAGAGGGAACAGTGGATATGCAAAAAGTTCACACTGCGGATAATCTGGCCGACTTCATGACCAAATCAATCAACGCGGACAAATTCATGTGGTGCCGTTCCTCCTGTGGTTTGACCGAACATATGTGAAGATTGATCGAGTCTCGATCAAATCTTCAAGTGGGAGAAATGTTGTAAATTTCCTATTTGGCCACTTAGCATAGCTAAGTGGCTGGTTCTGATTCGTCCACGTATACAGCTACGCGGCTCATTCTGGTTCGCCCACGTATACAGCTACGCGGCTCATTCTGGTTCGCCCACGTATACAGCTACGCGGCTGATTCTGGTTCGTCCGAGCTCTGATTCGTCCACATGTCATGATACACGGCTACGTCTGATTCGTCCGAGCTTAAAACCTTCAGCTATAAATAGGCTAGCTCTAAGTCATTGTAAATCATCGAAAACAATAACTTCTTCTTATATTCAGTATATACAAGTGTTGTAAGGAAAAATATTTAGAGAGTTGGTGAGTCTCCTATTGTAAGAGAGATATAGCTGGTGTTCTCCTTACGGTAGAGAGTTGTAACTCCTAAATTACCCACAGTAAAATTTCCTTACCTTGCCCGTGGTTTTTCACCCGACTTTGGGGTTTTCCACGTAAATTCCTGGCGTCTCTTTTTAATTATATTGTCCTTTTTTACAACAGTATAAGACTGAAATTGATAAATGGAAGGTCTTGCCGTTGGAATTGAAATTTGAAACCGATTGTGAATTGGTTGGTTATCTGGATTTTCTCTGTTTGAACCGGAATCCGACCCGTATCCGACGACCCGATAATCATCCAATTGAAGTTCGACCTGAAAAAACAAGGAGTGGAATTACACGAAGGAAAAGCACCACCAAGGGAATGTAATGGGGGTATCCACGTCATCAGCTCACCTTTCCCTTTCCTTTCCCACGATGAAAAGTGGAGACATTTGAATCGAATTCTCGCAAAAACCTCGACACACACCACTCCCCAAGTCTTACCTCTGTTTGTCTCCAAAATAGTAATCTTTTTCACTTTATATTTGGTTCTGTGTAGCTTTCCTTTCCATTTTTAGGTTCAGGTTCGTCCACTGTCGCAATTGATTTCGCCAGGCGGCTCTGTTAATTAGGTGGGTAACGAAAAATTGCAAAGGGTAGAGAGAATAATCGACGCCCACTTGGTTTAATTGTGTTTTTACGATCGATTTTTCTTTTTTTTCAGGGACTTCACTTCACTTCACGTCACGTGCTTGCTTATTTATGGTTTGGAGGTTTGATTGAATGAGGTTTGTGGGCTTCTTCATTTTGCCGAGTGAAAAAAGAAGTATAGATTCATATTCTGTAAATATATGTCGATTCGTTTCAAAATTGAGTTGGGAATGTTTTTTATTTGGGTGATGTGCTTTTCCTTTCTATTTGCTGCTGTAGTGAAGCCATTAATTCGATGCTTTTATTCAAGCTTTCTTCTTGCTGACCTAATGCTAAATTAGTATGGAATTCAGTTCTGAATTGAATTGGCACTATTAGTTTAGTGATATTGTCGAATGTTTTCGTTAAAAGTATAAATTTTACCATTGTATGTATGTCGGACTTTGTTCTGTTTTCTCGTGTTATTATGACGACAAAAGCTTCTTTTGGGTTGCGATTTTCTGTTTGGAAAAGAAGGAAAGAAGCATTAAATTCTAACGAGATGATTGAACTTACGGGTATGGATGGGGTTCCAGCAACAAAAGCCAAATCCTGCATATACGAAAATGGTTGTTGCGTCATTAATTACTTAACGACAAAGTAGTCGGGTTCACTGTTTCTTCTTTCTTTTTTGGTTACGAACTGACGATAGCAGAACTAATTGAAGCAGTTTCTTTTTGATGGATGTGAAATCAGTCTAGCCCTTGGCTCAATGTCTATGATTTGAGCTTCTTTTTTATCTCCTAGACCCATTTTCATTTCTTGGGATTTTTCTTTTAGGTTGAATCTTTCCAGTTCTTTTGGAAGAAGAAAAAAATTAATGTTCATTATCATCTGATTGCATTGACAATCATAAAGGCTCAGACATGTCTGGTGGTGAAGGTATAAAGCTCTCAAGTGAAGATCTGATGCTGGTAAGCTTATGAGGCATATTATACCAACATAATTTGTTTTCTGGATAGTTTCACTATCATAAATGACACATATAGGCACCTGTTGTTATAGGATGATGAGCTGTCTTGTTTAGCAAACGGCCATAGATTTAAAGTTATACTCAGCGGAAGAAATCCATCAGATTAGAAATACTTTCTACATATCTCATGGTTTCATATCTGTTTATAATCCAGGTGAAGAGTCGCATAGAAGGCTGCCTCCGTCATTACATGCACAAAAAGGAAGCTGTAAATGCTCTTGCTGTTCAGGATAACATCGACCCAACTTTTACTGAGATAAGTAATGTCATCTTCTTTTCTTCCTTCATGTGTTTATGATGATAAACTGGGGAATACGATAAATGCCGCCAGCAAACACTTTCTACATAGTTGCTCGTATTCACGTGCCCTTCCATTACTATAACTAGTTGCTTCTTTCAGTCTGGCAGCAACTTGAAGAGGAGAATCCAGAATTTTTCGAGGCATATTATCTAAAATTATTGGTGAAGGATCAAATACTGGAATTCAATAGGTTGCTCTCTGAGCAGGTGGAACTGATGCGGCAAATTGGAATAGGCAGCATCGAACCTGCCCGTGCACCTAATGGATCTCATAGTTTACCCGGTAAGATGTTTTTCTACCAACAAACTCAGATCTGTCTTAACTTCCCTGCCTAATCTTCTTGTAGTCCTTGGACATCCTTTGAGTCGAGATCTCCATCGTCTGTGTCTTAAATTTCTCATTGGCTTATTTCGCAACAATATGTTACAGATCTGCGTATTCCCACATCACTTGCCACGCAAAATGCAAGGACCCTGAAGAGCACGGAGACCATTCAGCAGCCAAATACGTTTCTCAACTGTGGATCACAAATCCATCGGAGTGTTCAAGGAACTTTCGACGGTCGAAAGATAGATGTTCCACCAAGTGTCTTCTTGTCTCAAAACTCATTCATGGGAATGGCTCAAACATCGAACTCAAAAGTGCCAAGATCAGAAGCTGCTGGCTATGGCATTAATTCGCAGTTCAACTTCAGTCCACAACAAGGCAGTTTCCTGGAAGCTCCTCCACTTTTGGGTGGTGATGGCGTACAACCTTTTAGCAGTGCATTAGCCAATTCCAACACACATCAGCATCTAAACGACACTCTCTTGGACGGAGATGGTTCCTCCTTTGGGTTCTTGGATCAAAGTCTCGACTTCCCTGAGTTGTCGGCTGATGATTTTCCAGGTGAATGCTTTCTCAAACTTATTTGCTTCGATATCTGAAAAATTTTTGATTCTACACATTCCTACTTACATGTATGCCATTACAGATTTACTTGAGAGTTACGCTAGAGAAACAGCGGATGCAAACAACTTTGTTGGTGCACATGAGCACGGTTGGGTTTTGTAATATTTCATCGGGTATTATTTGAAGACTATTGAACTGTTAATGTGAAATAAATATACCGTTTTTGTGATGTTATCCCAGGAGACATTGAGGGGTTGGACACTGAAGCTGAACATTTGAGGAGATACCAACAATCTGACTGAGAATATGCATTCATACTGGCTATTCATTCTAGGTACTTCTTATGAACTTGTTATTACATCCTCGGAATATAGTTTAGTTGGAAAAATTTTGTAATTTTTAGTACATTTTGTTTGTCTGGATTTGTACTTATTGCAGGTGTTATATAATCACAGATGGAGTGTGTGTAGTCTAGTATAGGTTATGGTCAGAAGGTTTTGCTTAATCACAATTATGGTCAGAATTGTTTTGCTTGATCACAAAGTGGGACGTATGTATTTCTTTTATTTTGCTGTTGCTGCTTGAAAGTGAGAATTATTTCTTTTTTACTATTGGAGTGGAGAAACTACATTTGTTTTGTAGTGTCTTTTTTGACGTGTAATTATTGAAGTTAAATGATGTTCGTATCATTTGTATGGATGGATTTCAGTGTACATTACGTATACACACCAAATCACTACATGTAACAAATTCACAAAGGAAACAGCTTTCGACTAGTCAATAACCTTTATTTTAAAGATATATTATTTCGCACTATGGTTCTCATCTATATGTAAACTAAGTAACGCTGGGAGCTAGAGTCTATTATATATTTGAGAATGGAAGCTGAGAGCTCATTTCATAACAGATTCATTTATTGCAGATAAGTTTTATTAAATTACTCTCTTCCCCAACAAACATACCTAGAAAAAAACCTCTCTCCCAAACCTAAACACTACTACAGAAGTTTTCATGAAGAAATAATAATGGGCATTGTTCTCAGCCATCAAGAAAATATCATCCCAGCCTTCTCTTAACAAATTCCAGTTTTTCATTCATTTTCTTCAGTATCCATATCCTGAAAAGAAAAGGGCAATACAGAATTATCCAACTGATGCCTGAAAAAAGAATCAAATACTTACACAACGAAAACGATTTTAATTTCACCTGAATTGTCCATCGGATTTCCGACGACGGCAGGCTCGGGCTCCTTAATCTCCACCACGACGCAGTCAGACATCAAAAACGTCTTTGCAACAGACGATGCGTGCTCCAAGCAACATCTCACAACCTTCACCAATCAATCGAAATATTACACTAAGTATATGAATGATACATCGAGCTTTTGAGGAAGAAACTAAGAGAAAAGAACATTTCATTATTACCTTAGTGGGATCTATTATCCCAGCAGCCATGAGATCTTCATACTGTCCAGTAGCTGCGTTGTACCCATATTTTGGATTATCACTCGAAAGCACCTGAAATGAAGCCATCAAAGGAATGCCACTTAACATGTCAACGTTAAATGTTAAATGCGGCACATTAAATACAGATTTGATGGGGTGTAAGAGTTTCACCTTCTCACTAACGACACTTCCGTTAACGCCAGCGTTCTTGGCTATCAACTTCAGCGGGTAGCTCAGTGCTCTTTTGACAATGTCCGCTCCGACCTGTATATATTTTCAGCCATTTGGTCAGACAAAAGGCGTTATTGATTTAGTAAATGTCTCCCAGGGGGGTCTCACAAAACTTTACCTTCTCTTCGTCGTTCTCGAGAGTTTCCTTGATAGCATCAACTTTGGATGCGAGCCTCAACAGTGTACACCCACCCCCGACAACTATCCCCTCCTCAACAGCTGCCTGTTAAAGTAAAGGGGCGGAACCATATCAACTATAAACCAGTTGATGAACGAATGCATGAATCATCAAGTTTAATCATCTAGCTTACCTTGGTCGCATTAAGAGCATCTTCAACTCTAAGCTTCTTCTCCTTCAATTCCGTCTCAGTTTGTGCTCCGACCTTCAAATTTCAACACATAGTTACACTTCGAAAAATATCCGAGGGATTAACATATGATGAGAAAATATCAAGCTAGCATCATATAGTTACCTGGATTACAGCAACACCTCCAGATAGCTTAGCAATTCTCTCATTGAGTTTTTCCTTCTCGTAGTCTTGCTCAGCATTCTGATCAGACCATTCGTGATCAGACGTCAGAACCCAAAGCATAGACAAGGTTAAATAAACACAATGATGATGGGAACTGATATACCTCAATAAGGTTCTTGATCTGAACAACCCGTTTATTCACAGCTTCCTGAGTGCTCCCATCACCCACAATTGTTGTGCTTTCTTTGGTAAGAACAACCTTGGAAGCATGGCCCAAGACTGACCCATCGGCTTTGTCTAGACTTAGACCAATCTCCTCCCTGATAACCGTTCCTGTGCAATAAATAAGAACACAATCAAGATCAGATCACGACAGAGAAAAACTAGTAGATCCAAAGAAAACCAGAAAGGGAAACAGAAAGTTAAGGGGTGAGTTTGATGGTGCACCTCCGGTCAGAGTTGCAATGTCGTCAAGATACTGGCTCTTTCTTTCCCCAAACCCTGGAGCTTTAAGCGCAGCAACTTTTAATGCTCCCCTTAGCTTGTTCACAACAAGAGTTCCCAAAGCTTCTTGTTCAATATCCTCGGCAATTATTAAAATCGGATACCCACCTCTAATAGCTTCTTCCAGGACACCAATAAGATCTCTGGCATTGGTGATTTTCTTGTCAACCAGCAGTAACTACACAATCAAACCACTTATCAGAATTATTCAAACCTTGTTTACGCATCTTTAGTGCCTTCTAAGTGAAAACTACAAATCACAGCACAACCTTGCAGTTGTCGTACTCGACAGCCATTTTCTCGGTATCAGTAACAAAATAGGGAGAAATATAGCCACGTTCAAACTGCATTCCTTCAACCACATAAAGATTGTTTTCAGCACTTTTGCCCTCTTCAAGAGTCACAACGCCCTTCCTTCCAACTTTGCTCATAGCCTCGGCAATCATCTGGCCCACTTCATAGTTGTTTCCTGCACTAACTGCAGCAACATCTGCTAGTTCGCTATCTTCGACCTAAATAGTTTATCAGCATTTAGCATGTCAGAGATATAAGTAACCGTCACTTGAATAAACACTACAAATCCATCAACAGATGAATCTGGAATTGTGCTATAACAATGAGTAGTTACCTCCTTTGATATTGATTTAAGCTCAGAAACTAAGGCTTTGGATGTCTTCTCAATCCCTCTGGTGATAAGGACAGGGTTAGCACCAGCAGCTACCACCTAGAGTCAGAAAATAAATAATAAACACATCACAAACGGTTATGTGTATACAAATAAAGTAGATAGAGACAGTTGACTACCTTAACACCTTCAGCAATAAGACCTTGTGCTAGAACTACCGAAGTCGTTGTCCCATCCCCAGCTAAGTCGTTAGTCTTCGCAGCAGCTTGCCTCACCAACTTTGCACCGATATTCTCAACTGGATCCTCAAGCTCAACCTGAACAAGGATAAACAGGGGCTTAAAATGAAAAAACTTTTTGAGTTCAACAAAAACTTCTAACATGTGATAAAAATGTATAAGTACACACAAGCAAATGAGCATTAACTTCGAGCGCATACATACTAAAAATCGTCGGAATGGACAATCTTAATACAACAACAAGGAAATTTCTTTTTTTTTGTTGAGATACATTAAATTAACCGCAATTTTGCAAATATAATAACAATGTTAAAAGGATTCTTATACCTCTTTGGCCACGGTCACTCCATCATTAACAATCTTTGGGGCACCATACTTGCTCTCAAGAACCACATTTCTTCCTTTTGGACCAAGCGTAACACCAACTAGATCCGCAAGTTTGTTCACACCGTTCTAACGTCAAGAGAACCACAACCACTTGTTCAAACCACACGAGGGAGCAAAGATATCTCACGCAAATAAAAAAAGGATAGGACCAACGTCCTTACCTGGAGTCTCTTAATGGATGAACCATCCTTGTTAAAATACAACTCCTTCGCGGCAGCCGTAACTTTCGACGAACGTGCCTTGCGGAGAACAACGCCTTTTCTCCTCCCAAACGAACTCGAAGATATAGCAGCAACAGATGATAATTTATTCGACGAAGCTGCGAACTTATCATCTGTAATCGCGGAACCAGCGGCGGCTAAAGAACCAGCAGAGGACATTCCAGCAAAAGCAGAAGCCATTTTTACTCTCTAAAACTGCAGGAAACAATCGGAAATCAAATAATCAAGCTGTGAAACGACAAGAATGGCGAATTCGACGGATCTTACCAGTTTGAAGGTTGGGAGAGAAGAGGTTTGGTCAACAGCTCGAGTGGAAACCAAAGTGGCCGAAGATTAGGTTTTTACTAGTTGTTTATATACTCTCACTGCTCCATACATCAACGGTCTGTATTGGTGCTGGCGTCTGTGATCGATCGTGACCGTTGAATTATTTTGCGATCTCCCGACCATTCTAGAAACTTTCCGGGTCGTTTCGGGTACCGACCCGCCCAAGATTCGAGTTTGACTTGATGGAACCATATACCGAAAAGATACCCCCCCCCCCCCCCCCCTTTGTTGGTTCCCTTTAATAATCGTTTGGTGACTGTAAGATTTTTGTATGTTTCAGACTAAAAGCTATGTCCTACCTGTTGAAGTATGAAGCTCAAGAAACTAATTGAGTTGAGCTGATGCTACTTTATTTTCTCTTACTTGTATTGATTTTTACACTGTACGTTGTAATGGTGCATCTTCGAAAACTCGAAAATCGGGTAATAAAGATTCAAAAGACGAGGAAATATCAGAGTATATGATAACTCACTGTACAAAATGAAAATACACAGCAGCTTCAGCTTCAAACACCATATCAGTTGTTTCAACAAGATTTAGGACAAAAGAAAGAGAGAATTTATGGAAATTTAAGCAACAGCCCATTTGTGTCTAGTAACAGAAGAAATTGGCAAATGTCGTATTATTCCAGCTTTAAGATTTAGGAAAGCATAACTTATCTACGATGTTACGTAAAGATCAATTCTCACCTGTAGGTCGATCTCTCGACGATGAAGATGATGAATTTTCATTATCAGATGAAGAAAACAAACTGCTGAAAAGCCATGGCAGAGAAAGAGAAAACTCTCTGCTACTACTGCTATCATCATTTCCACCGTTCGCATCACTGCCATCGTTCTCCTCCTCGTCTTCCCCGTTTCTGGTCGAACCTTCTCCTCGACCAATCTTCGACTCGTCGAAAGGCAGCTGATATCTACACACAGGACAAGAGCTATGGAGCTCGAGCCAAGGCAGGAGGCACTCGCCATGGAACTTATGTTTGCAAGGCATTTCCTTGGCTTCCATGCCAATTTCAAAATCATCCAAACAAACCGAACACTGCTTTGCCTCTGCGATCTTCACCGTGGCCAAGGCTTCGACGGCCTCTTTCTTGGCAGGCGGCGTTCCGTACCTATTTGGGTCGTTCTCAGCCAAGTGCTGAAGGAGAACTTCCAAGCCGGGACCCATGAAGTAATCGCCCAAAGAACCAATCGGCGGGCCCGTCGTGGGGTTATCTGAATCGTTAGAAGATCCACGAACGACGAACGATTGATTAAATGGGTTGAGTAAGAGAACCCTTTCTCCATCCCTGCTATCAGAATCGCCAGAATCCGACGACATTCCGCCTCTCATGCCCCTTAAGAGTTCAAGGAGTGCGGCGGTGTTTCTTGTCCTCCTCGTAAGTGACTCTATCTCACGGTCAAGATCTTCTTCTTCGCCGAAGACTTGTGGGTCGTTGTTCTCATTCTCTGGCTCATATTCATCGCCCATGTCGAATTCCATACGCCTGAATCTACGGCGGCGACTCCTACTTCCCAGCATGCCGATCAAGATTGGGGCCCACAGGTGAAGGGCACGATCATGTTCTGAGTCTTCTCCATGGGTGAGATTGGGGGACGAACTGTTGCCTGCTGCAGAGGACATTTCTTCGACGAAGCCACCTTCGCATATGGGGCATTTGATGGTCTCAATCTCAATGATTGGGCTCACCGCTTGAGAACACACGTGGCACCAATACTCTGACGCCTCTATATCGTCCATTGCTGCTTAACAAGGGGGTTAGGCTTTGGGTTTAGGGTTTAAGCTGTTGACGACAAGCACAGAGTCTCAAGTTAGAAAGGACAAAGAGGATTGACCAAAGAGGCCAAGCAGTTATGGAGCTGTACCTATCGGCCAAGCATTCAAAAGCGAACACATGGAAAATGATCACCAAAAACAAGCAGACCTCAAGATTGTTCGTAATCTTCGGCAGCTGGGAGGAGACTTTAAACGATTTCTTTCGGTCCAAATAAAAAAGCAATGAAATTACCTATTCAAAATGCTAAAAAATCCGAGCAGAATCAGAATGGTCAAAGCTCAAAGTTCCAGAATTCAACAGATCCAACCATGAGTACTAAGGTGCAATCGGAAACGTGCAAAGTTGTGACTTCAAAGTAATCAGAAGGTAGGTAAGACAAAAGATGAGCTGAGGGTTGTTCATCTAACAATCGTTTCCAACTCCGTACAGAACAATACCAACATTTAACATTCCATAGGTTCACACTCATACGATTATCCCGAGATAACAAAAAAGGAAGCAGAACAATCCACCGAGAAAGCTATAACCATTTGCAACATACAGAAACCCCGCGAAATAAATGAAAAATCATCATCACAAAAACAACGAAAACCGAAAGAGTTAACAATTCATCATATTCAAAAGAAGAAAGTTTCGATTACCTGGAGGAAATTTCACAAAGCTGAACAATAATCCTTTCCACGTTCGTCGTTCTCCGATTTGGATTATATTTCTGGAGGTCGTCCCTACTGTTACTATTATTATTTTTAATTGTTAAACCGCGTACGCGTGTTTGTTAATTATTTTTGTCTATATATATTTTCTAAATATGTGGCTGATGATATATCATGCTTCAAGTCTCCATAAAAAGAAAGACAAAAAAAAGAAGTAAAGAAAAAAACATAAATTTTGATAGAAATTCTTGCAAAATAAGATGTTACATTCAATACAATAAATAAGAAACAAATTTAAGCTCTCAAATCATAAAAGAGACTAAGAGTGCGTGTGGATTCGCGTATTTGAACGAAATCCCTTGATTTTAAATTCTGAATTTAAAAATCGTAATTTCAAATCAAAATTCATTGTTTGGGAAACGTTATGATTTCGAAATTCGGATTTCACAACAGAGCTCGACTCGAGCTCGTGAAGCTCGTCGAACTCGATTTCTAACTTTTTCTAAAATAATTTTAAAAAGTACAAAATAAAAATAAAATAAAAATCATGTATAATTATAATAAACAAGCTCGTGAACCGTCTTGCGAGCTTTCGAGCGCCCACGAGTGAGCTTGAGCTTGAGTCGGCTCATTCGCGAACCCGTGGCCGACCTCGACAAGAGCTCGTCGAGCTCGAGCCGGCTCATTCGCGAATCCATGACGAGCTCGAGTCGGCTCATCGAGCTTGCGAATCGGCTCGACTCATCGACCACATCCTACTTATTATTACTATTATTATTATTATCGTAGTTATTATTATTATTATATTTTTTCATTATTATTTATTATTATTATACTATTATTGTTATACTATTATTATTATACTATTATTGTTATACTATTATTATCTATTCTCTTTTATTAAGGGAGAGGGGCTTGGTTAAACTGCTCCAATTTAAACTTAATTTGGTCTGTATGAATCCTTAATTTAAGGGAATTACTTAAAATAACCACCCACTAACAGCAGTTACAAAGATCAATTCAACAAAAAAATTAAATATATCTTTTGCACACACGTTAGGGGGTGCAGGACATACTAGTTATTATTATCAGTTACGAAAATCTCGTAAGTGCTCAGTTTTGGATTTCGAAAACGGACCATTTGACACAGAATTTCAAATCCGACGAATTATAAGAGTTTGGATTTCTCCTCGGATTTGGATGAAATCGAAATCCAAATTGGTGCGATTGCCAAACGGAAAATCGAAATCCGAAATCCAAACGGGGCAACATTTTGGTTGTGGGTTTTAGCTAGGGACTTCGGCGATATACATATATATATATATATATATATATATGGTTAGTATTATTTTATTTGCTTGTAATGATCATTGATTATCAATTGCTTGTTGCAACTTGCAATAATGATCAATTACTGGTTCATTGACTCTCTTTTCTGAAATTAATATGGGCAAATCACACATCTTCCCTTGATTATCACACAATATATTCATCACATATTCATATTGTGCACTCAGACGAGGAAAAATAAGAATGAAATATGTATATTCCGATGCTGAAAAAATAATCCAGGCATAAAATTATGGCGTTCTATATATCAAATAATCAACTAAAGCACACTAAATGAAACGATGACTACCGTAGTAACTAAGCAAGCATGCTAAGAACATGCCATTGCATGTAATGGAAAGCTTTGACAGAACGAGCCAGCCTAAAGCTTTATCAAATGTCTGTGAACTTTTGTGACCAAACGGCAAGTAAGAGAAACTCTTGTAGCAGTCCTATGTAGAACATTTTCGTGCTCGTCCCTTCTCAGATCATTCGAAACGTTGTTTACAGCCTGGAAATTAGCACGCCAGGTTTTATTACTAAGTGCATATGCTACATAGGTGGGATGGAATGGAATGGAAGGCAGTTGTTTGATTGATGTAAAGAAACTCTTTACTAATTCTCACCTCGTCATACCCTTGGTCTGCACAATCTTTGATGCCATGCAGATACTCTGAAAGTAGTTAAGTTTAAAATAGTACGGTAATGCAATTCGTCCCAGAAACAATAGCAGCTTGAAGAAACACTACAAAAACTATCTAAGCAAGCAAGAATTAAGATGACAGAGAGAGAGATTAGGCAATGTATCGATTTACCTGAGTAAGCATTATCTTTAAAGATGAGCAAGCTTCGAGGCATCAGAACTAAAGAAAAGGGATGATATTCATGCAGCCTTCGCCTAGGATTCAGTGATGAAGGTTCGGACATTATGCCATCAACATCATTAGGTTTTGACGATGAGTTCTCAAAACTAGGATGAGGAGTGAAGTCCATAACAACTGGTGAACCAAGTGATAAGATTGCCACTACTGGTGAGTAGGCAGGTCCATCTTGGTGAGGCTACGAAATGAATTAAAGATCGTATAAGAGCTAAATGTATACCGATTTAATATATCTCTCTCTTGAAATGTACATATATATCTATATCACCATAATCCCTTGGTCGGGAAGATATTCGTTGATAAGCACATGATTAATTGCAGATGGGAACAGCCCCGATTCATCACATATCCTAGAGGTAACTCTTTTTAGCCAATGTGGTACTGCAGAAGAAAGAAAACAAATGGACAGATCACCAACCTTGCTATATGTACACAGTTAAAAGTATCTCCTTAGCAATTACGGATGCACACAGATAGAGTAACCAATGTACGAAGGTTTCATTAAACATGAGGAGAATAAGAGCACTTAAATACAGTGTTTCCCAAACAAATGCCACGAAAGATGGAAGTTTTTCACTACTTCTATACAACTATATCAATCACAAGCAACAGAGGACGATAAGAAATTCCATGTTTGCAATACTTACAATCTTGAGGAAGAAGTCCCTTCTCGTGCACAACACCTCCTGCAACAAAGCTCTCAATCATGCTTTGCTAATTTACCAAAAAAAAAATTGATGAAAATACAAACCCCAATTTTGCAGTCTCCTGTTCTTCAGTGATTTCCACTTCGAAATCGGAGCTCCGTAAATCTGCAAACCAAAAAAAAAATCGATCCAAAACGCACAGCGCAGCAAAAGAGAGAGCTGGCGAGAGAAGAGGCAAAAAATTTGCGTCTTACATTACTCAAAATCTGCGCTTCTTCATCGGTTGAGATGTATTCGGGAACGTAGAAAACAGTTGGAACGGAACCAACGATGAACTCGTCTGAGGACGTGATTACCTTTTCCCCAGTTGAGCTTTCTTCCATTGTTCTAAAGCGCTTCTTCTTCTTAAGGCATATGATGACTTGAGTGATGATTCCGCAAGTTATTTTTAATTTTGACAAAATTGTGGAAGGAAATTGATAAATACAAAATTAAGGACTATTTTATAATTTTACCGCCAAGATAAGGCTCATCTTCTCTTCTCATAAATTGGCTGTTCAGTCTCTCGTGGTCAAACTCACAATCATGTCGAACGCAATAGTAAACGGACTCGCCGGAGCTGGCGGTGGTATTATTGCTCAAATTATCACCTACCCTCTCCAAACGGTACAATGCTCAAATGCTTTTTGCTAGTTGATCTCTAGCTAAATATCTCTGATTCTCACCATCCGCATGCTGTGTTCTTTTTCTTCTTGATATGTATCTACAGTAGAAATTTAGATATGTATGTTGAATTTGTGCGATGATTCTAATGGATTAGCTCTTTCTATGTGCAGGTGAATACAAGGCAGCAAACGGAGAGAGTTGCGAAGGATGAATCGAATCCATCCCCTGTCGGGAATTCGCTTGTTCAAATTTATCAGGTCCATAGGCTCTTATTCGGTCCATCTCTGACTGAGATGAATTTCCTTTCGACTCTTTAAGACTAACTAATCGCAATTGTCAGGTCTTTAGAAGTGAAGGATTGGGAGGACTGTACAGCGGGCTCAAGCCTTCTCTGATTGGTACTGCTGCTTCGCAGGTGTACTTTAGGGCTACATTTTGAATCCCAAATCCTTTAGAACAGAAGTTTGGAGACTAGCTTTGTCTGACCATAGTGTTTTCATCGTTATTTAAATTTCGTTGATTAATGATTTTGTTTCGCGAAGCTTGCAGGCTATATACTATTCCTTCTACCAAGCTTTCAAGAACAAGGCTGAGGCTATTGCGAAGAAAAACAAGACTAAAGGACGAGGAGATGGTTCTCCAGGGATGCTCTCTTGGCTTATAGTTGCTGCCCTTGCTGGGTAATATTGATGTTAATTTCTTTATGAACAAACGTTCTTTGAGCCTTGTAATAGTGATATTGGTGCAACTTTTTATGTTTCAGGTCACTGAATGTGCTGCTGACCAACCCTATATGGGTTTTGGTGACTCGTATGCAGGTACATGTTAATCTAGGGATGTATGGATCATGCCTGATTGAAAGAACTATGTCGAATTTAGTTCCTGTTTTACGTTGATGTTTCCTCGTCCATTCATGGGGATAAAATACGAAACTGTCTCAGATCATGGAGGTGGTATGGCTCTATGTTCTTTGCTATCAATCTTTCTTTTTCCCTCCATTGCTTGGGCTTGGTTTCTGTATGATATGTTTTCTTGCAACAACTAAGATCCAGTTGAAATAACCCTATTGTATGGACTAGGTCGGATTGATATTGATGTGGGACTTTCGACAGATATATTTATCAGATGAGGACTGTTATGATCATTGATCGGTGTTAAGTGGATTCTTTTTTCTCAGACTCATACTCAAGCGGAGAGAAAAATCCTAGAGGCAAGAAAGAAAGACTTAATAAAGCAAGCTTCGGAAGGCACTTTGTCACATTCTTCATTGTCTGGTGAACTAGCTAGGCTTGATTCGATAAAGCCTCATCCATATGGAACATATCACGCGGTGAATATTACTGAGACCTTATACTTCCTTCTTCAGTAAACTGATTTTGTTGATCAAAGATTTGATGTATGATGACAGTTAGCTGTTTTTTGTTGATCTATATTTGCCTATTGCATGATACGTTTAATACCTTTAGTAGGCATGCGAGATTTGCGACGAGTCAGGAATTGCTGGATTTTGGAAGGGCATCATCCCAACACTAATAATGGTAACAGTTGCATTTTTATTCAAGATAGTTAACTTAGAGACCTAAGTTTTTGGGGAAAACAAAGATAGATTGAAAAAGATTCTGCATATATAGTAAATCTTTAATATAGTAAATCTTTATTGGGACTTGCAGGTCTGCAATCCATCAATTCAGTTCATGATTTATGAGACTTTATTAAAGCATCTTAGAACCAAACGGGCTGCAAAAGGGAAGGGTTCGTCGCAAATCAGTGCTATGGAGGTTAGTTCCATGAGATACTGCATTATCAATATTTTTATCTGGCTAGTACACTCACGAGAATTAAATTCTGTGATTAATCAAGTTTGTATCAATAGCAAAGTGTTGTCTCTCTACCCAGAACAGAAATAAAAAAATTCACCTACCTTCGCAATCCTTGGCAAACAGGTATTTTTAGTAGGGGCCTTGGCAAAACTCGGAGCAACTGTCTGCACATACCCTCTTTTAGTCGTTAAGGTAATAATATATTATCATCCCCTACATAAGCAATTTGCTGAAGCATTCGCATTTTACACACACATATTTGTGTAATGATTCCTTCAAGTGACGAAGCATGAGATTCATGCATGCATTTCTTGAAGCAATGCTACTATCGTCTTTTGTAACACTATACAGTCAAGGCTTCAAGCAAAGCAGGAAATCGGCGGTAGCTCTTACCTAAGATACTCGGGTTAGTTGCTGATTGACTGGGAAAATCGTTTTACTTTTCTACATCAATTTCGATGTTTTTTTTTTCTTTTCGTGCGTGGATAGGCACGATCGACGCCATCGTTAAGATGATTCGTTACGAAGGGCTGAGCTGCTTCTACAAAGGGATGAGCACCAAAATAGTTCAGAGCGTTTTCGCCGCGTCCGTACTTTTCACCGTCAAAGAGGAGATTGTTAAGGTCTACGCTGCTTTGATCTTACGTAATAAGAAAGGCTCGAAGTTGCTCAAGAATGCCACTTATTAGGTTACAAAGTGAGATTTATAGAAGTCTATGGTTGAGAATGGATGCATTTGATATATTAGTTGACCGTAGTAGTGTATATTTTGATTTATTAGAAAAATGATCTGAACCTCAGACAATAAATGAACCAATAAATGAGTCTGTCAAATTCTGCTTTTGGAAAAAAAAGTGGACTTCTGTTAGAAGTTTTTAGGAAAAAATTAAGTTTGAAGGATTCGATTTCTGCAGTACCACTCCATTGATCTGAAATAACAATACGTTCAAATTTTGGAACACAAAATGATCATCTGGTATCGGATTTCTGCAGTGCCACTTCATTGTTATGAAATAACAATATGATGAACGTTTATAACACAAAACGATCATCATATAACCTGTTCATATAACTTTTATACAACTATTTTAAGTTAGGTACTTATCTCTAAATTTTACAAAAATTAGGTCCTTTAAACTAAAGTTTTTCTGATATTACCTAAATCTTAAATTAAACTTTTGACGGCCTGAATTCAAATATACCTTGGTCTATACTATATAACTTATCATATCACGAGCAAAGGGGCTAAATCGTAAGAGAAAAAATAAGTTGGAGTAAGGTGTAATACTTGTATATTTGGTGGCCTAAACTGCAAAATCTTACTAAAGAAAGTCTGACTTTCTACAGTACACATACTCTGTCGTATAAGAGAGCCTGAAGCGTTTCGCGGTGATTCGTTGAGTGCATGGTTGTTGGCAATTGGCATCTCATAAACAATCCCAAATTATCATTGTTGGTATTGAGAGAGAGAGAGCGAAGTAGAAGATCTGGAGCCGTCGGCGGAGACACAGCCACTGAAGCCGGCCGCCGGAGAAGGCGGCGGAAACGGCCAGATCCGATATCGATCGCCATCGGCCGCCGAGCTGCAGTTCGGCAACATGGACAAATCCTTCAAGAAAAACAGGCAACTGTTCCATGGGAGCTTGTCCAGCAAGATACAGAGATGGCGCGGGACGATCCTACTGATTCTGTTGCCGCTTGTTCTCATCGCTTTGGTTCTGTTTCTCATTCCTTCAGGCGGCGGATCGTCGTCGGATTCGTTTTCTCGAAAGTTCTTGCCGGATTTTTCGTGGAGAGGTAGGAAGTATGCCGTGATCTTCGACGCCGGGAGCTCGGGGAGTAGGGTTCACGTATTTTGTTTTGATCAGAAGCTCGATCTAGTTCCCATGGGGCAGGATCTCGAGCTTTTTATCCAGGTATGGACTAATCTCGTAGCTCAAATTACGCCGATTTGGATCGTGATTTTTGTCGACTATGTGCGATAATAACAATTTGAAGAGTCTCTCGTTCTGATCGGGCCTGGTGTAGTGTGATGTGTTTGCATGTCGTACCTATTCAAAGGATTTACTGGGTTTAGGGTTGATTGATTTGGAAATTGTCGGGGTTTTGACAGTTCATACCATCTGCTAAATCCTGGATTTGGGGATGGAACATGAAGGGATATTTAAAAGGACAAGTATTAGAAACCAAAGTATAGTTTTTGAGGCACTTCAAACTATTTGGTTCCTCAGATAGGTATAAATATTTGGAGCCCATTGGTCTGCCGCGTTGCTTGTTCTTTCGTGAATTATGAAGTTGATAAGTTTACAACCGTAAATGACATGACTTTCTTGTAGAGAAAACCAGGTTTGAGTGCGTATGCCGCTGACCCTGTGGCCGCTGCCAATTCACTTTCGGATCTGCTTGAAAAGGCAGAAGCGGCAGTTCCCAAAGGACTGCGTGGAAGTTCACCTGTCAGAGTTGGGGTAGGGAATATTGAGCATTTTTTATGCGCTCTGTTTATTTGGCTTTCATTTCTTTTTTATACAAATTTGCAATTTTTATCTTGGGTTTGCAGGCCACTGCAGGTCTTAGGCAATTGGAAGGAGATGCATCCGACAGGATTTTAAAAGCTGTAACTACATGCTCCAGCTCTTTTTTTTCAATCTTGTGTTTTTTAGTATTTTAACCGTTAAGGTGTACTTAAGCCTTTAAACTCTTCACAAGGTGACGGACTATTTGGCGAAGAGCTCTTTCAATTCCAAACCTGAATGGGTCACCGTACTGGGCGGGGATCAGGAAGGTGCATATCAATGGGTAAGTTGGGAGTCTTTCCCTTGTTCTTGTTTCTATTGTTAATTAAATTCCGAACCTGAATGGATCACCTTTCATTCCCTTTTTTTGGTATTCTTATAGAAACTTTCGTTCTTGCAATTTTTTCAGGTAACCATAAACTATTTATTAGGAAAGTTGGGAAAACCATATTCAAGTACTGTTGGAGTAGTTGATCTTGGTGGTGGTTCGGTACAAATGGCATATGCAATCTCAGATTCAGAGGCTGCAACGGCTCCGGAGGTGTCAAACGGGGAGGAGTCATATGTGCAGAAAATGTATCTTAAGGGACAATACTACAATCTATATGTTCACAGGTTTGTCATCCTTAGGATGCTATGACATCTCTTCTTATATGATATGCGTGTGGAGAATTTCAGTTTGTTCTTTTCTTTTCTTCCTTCTTATTCTTCTTATTTTTTATCCATATGCGAAGTTTTACAAAAGGCTGATAAATAGTCTATCTGATTCTCCTTTTAATGTGGTGAATGCTTGTATTACCAGCTACTTGCATTACGGTTTGCTGGCTGCCCGAGCAGAGATTTTGAAGGCTGGTGAAGAATCTGGGAATCCTTGTATATTAGCCGGGTATAGTGGTAAGTACATAGAATTGATCATATGTCTTTCCTAGAAGCACGAAGAAAATTTATATCGACAAATGCGTAATTTTTTCCCTCATTGAACAATTCCCAGGCTCGTACAAATACGGTCCTTCAGTTTTTCCCGCATCATCTTCGTCGTCAGGCTCCAGCCTATCTAAATGCAGGGAATTAGCTATCAAAGCCCTCAAAGTCAACGACTCCACATGCACACACATGAAATGCACCTTCGGAGGAGTGTGGAACGGTGGTGGAGGTGACGGTCAGAAGAACTTGTTCGTTGCTTCGTTCTTTTTCGATAGAGCAGCCGAGGTACATAGTATTATATAAGACAATGTAGTTCATCATGACCTTCGAAGACTAGCTAAGTTCTATAGTTCAAAGGCTAAAAAGTCTTCAATTTTTTCATCAAATCTATTCTATCTTAATATTCTTAGGCTGGCTTTGTTGATCCAAGCCTCCCAGTTGCTCAAGTCCACCCAGCCGAGTTCGAGGAAGCAGCTAAACGTGCTTGTGAAACTAGCCTAGCCGATGCAAAATCTTCGTACCCTCGAGTTGAGCAAGAGAACCTACCGTACTTGTGCATGGACCTTGTCTACCAATTCACTCTACTAGTCGATGGGTTTGGTCAGTTTAAAACCCAACACACACACACACACATATATATATATATATATACATGCATATATATATATATATATATATATATTACAACACTTTGGTGCAGCTAAATGTTGAGATTCTTGATTACTTAGATTGTTTGTTTCCCAGGACTTGATCCATGGCAGAAGATTACCTTGGTGAAGAAAGTGAAGTATCAGAACTCCCTCGTTGAAGCTGCTTGGCCATTGGGCAGCGCCATAGAGGTCGTGTCGTCGACCTAGGAAGGTACGGCGTATAAACTTTCAAGTCTTCTTTGGTGAAATTGGATTATAGATTTTTGTGACCTTAGGGAAACGGAAGGATTTATAACAAAGATGACGATGATCGTCGATTTGAGTTGTACTCTGTGTAAGTTTTGATTCGCTTTCTCGATTATTGGCCATGCTAATGAGAGGCACCAGTAGCTGAACTGCTGACCTCCTTTATTATATTTACATGCAATACAATTATATTTAGAAAAACAGGGGACGTTAAAATGAAAAATATTAAACGTCCCCAACGATATGGTGGGTGATGACGATACTATTGTAAGAAAGGAATTGATCTTGGTAAGGAAGATATTAACTGTTGGGAATGGGCTGGACCGAGAAGGAGTGGGCTGAAGCCAAGCTGTCAATTTGGGCTGAGCAATTATAATTTACTTAAGCATTAAATGGGCTCATGTTAATTAGCCCAACTATGTTAATTAGCCCAAGTATGTTCTTGTTAAAAACACTTCACGTTGATTGATGGGAAGTGGGAGGTAAGCAAAGAAATACAATTCTAATCTTCATCTAACTCTCCTCTTCTCATCTCAGTTCTTCGTCTCAATTCCTCGTATCTTCTATCTTCTTCCTCCCTTTATCTGTTCTTCTTCCTTTATATTCGAAATTATCAACATAAATAATCCATATTAGCCGCACACCAACTGTTCGACTAAAAGCACAAGTAAGAAACCGCTTCAATTACGGCCGGGATCTTACAAGAGCTTAGAAGGAAGTTTCACTGGGGAAGACGAAGAGCAAAGTGATAGCGGAGCTCGTAATTCGATTTTCCAGACGAAATCGACCTACGCTGATCATGGGCATCGAATGCCTGGTACTAGGTAAGTCTTTTCTTTCCTCACGAAGAATTGGTTCTTACGTCTTCATATTAGTTGAGGTGTACTAAAATAATGTATGATACGTTCTTTTTGGTGGCTATCTTGTGTCCAGCTGTGTGTATAGGCTGCACCATATGTGTACCATCATCTGCTGAAGTTTACGAACGAAGTTTGTAGACGACGCTTGCAATGCTTTTCATTGCCTATTGATTGAGTTTTCTCTATGAATAATTTTGATGTAGTGCTGAGTTTTTTAACAGGCGCTGGGCAAGAGGTTGGCAAGAGCTGTGTTGTAGTCACGATAAATGGGAAGAGAGTAATGTTTGACTGCGGAATGCATATGAGCTACCAAGACGACCGACGATTCCCGGATTTTTCTTTGATCTCAAAGTCTACGAATGATTTCACTGACTCACTCGCGTGCGTGATCATCACTCATTTTCACTTGGATCATATCGGTGCTCTTCCATATTTTACTGAAGTTTGCGGTTATAATGGTCCTATATATATGACGGTAAAATTCCTAAAAGTTACTTTCATTATATATGTATGTTTATTTTCTGTCTAGCATCTGTTTCCATCTTTGAATATTAATGCATGTTTGGTGTTTGCAAATTTGCTGCAGTATCCGACAAAAGCGTTGGCGCCACTCATGCTCCAGGATTATCGTAAAGTGATGGTAGATGGAAAAGAAGAGAAAGAGCTGTTTAGTTTGGAGCATATTGCAGATTGCATGAAAAAAGGTAATTAGTTTTTGCACAGATTCAATGTAAAATGATACTTGGTTGAATTTTATCCAACAGATATGATGTCTTATTTGGCAATAAAATGCTAATCTTCTTTTCTAAAATATAATTATGTTTGATAAACTTGATGTGCTGGTCAGAATCTATGTACTTGTACTTTTATTCTACTTTCTAGAGTTTCTAGTTAAAACACATGAAGCTAGGGTGGTTAACATTTTATACAGAATATTTGCTTGCAAACAGGAATCAGTAGAGAAAATATACTATATTAATTATAGCTATCTCAATGGTATCTGCAGTAGAATCTGCTTGGACCTAGGGTGTTGAGACAATGTGATGCTTTGGATATTCTCTGATTTGAAATTTGACAGTGAAAGTAAATGTTTTACGTATCATGCTTTTGTCATCTTACCAATACCGATGATATTATATGCAATTTCTTTGCAATATAGTCACAGCAGTTGATTTGAAGCAGACTATTCAGGTTGATGAAAACCTCCAGATCCGTGCATATTACGCTGGACATGTGAGTTTCCAAACTTCTGCTCAAAATTTTGTATCAACCAGCTATGCACACTAACATTTTATAACTTTTTTTTTACAATTATTGCCTAGGGTTTGAACACAATTACATGTATGTGTATTAGCTGGTTTACCATATGATATCCCGTTGTGTAACAGTGAAAGTTTATATAGTTGCAGTTGCAGTTGCAGTGGGGCTGATTTAACATTTTAATCGACCAAAACTCGTCCTTTCTCTACACATTACCCCCTTTTCTTGAGACTCCTCTGCTGCTATATGTTATAATAGCTTGCATAAACAAAAAGCATATTGATGGATATACAAGGAAATGAGAAAAAAAAGTAGCACTACGTGCTTCTGCAACTTAATAACATCACATGTGCTGTGTGCACACACACACACACACACACGGTGTTTGCCTTCCGTTGCGGAAGTCCGTATTTTCTTTTGTACTAATTACTCCTTTTTTTTTTTTTTTCTAAATCTGCTTCTTAGGTACTTGGGGCTGCAATGTTTTATGTCAAAGTGGGTGATGGTTCTGTATTATATACAGGAGATTATAACATGACACCTGATAGACATCTTGGTGCGGCAGAGGTTGACCGCTTGCAGCTGGACCTTGTCATAACCGAGTACGATTTACTACTTAAGATGGCGGACTCTCTTTAGCCACTAACTACATAACTGGTCAAATCATTACTTTTTTAATCTATTTAAGTCACATAAATCGATGCATACAATTCTCTTAAGTTTCACTTTTTTTAACGGTCGCTAATTTAGTTCTATAATGGGATATGTAGTGTGGTGTCCAATATCATTACATTTTCTAGTCGCATTATATGAAGAATTGGGAGTTATAGTTAATACATGATTGACTAGCTATATGCTAAATCAATGGATTACTTGTTTATAACCTGAAGGAGAGTAATTTTTAATTATTAGAAAGGCTTCCATGGTTTGAGAATCTTGATTTCAATTTTTACGTTAATTAAGTTTGTTTATATCTCTTTTTAAGAGAAATCCTTCAATATTTGTTTAACAGGTCAACCTATGCAAATACTTACAGAGACTCAAAATATTTTCGTGAGACAGAATTCCTAAAAGCAGTATGTTCTTTCTGTTGACAGTTTTTCTATTCTTTTTTCTCTAGTGATTCTCATAAATGTCATCTTTACTCAGTTGTGTTATATAAACAAAGGAAAACATTCCTCGCTTTCTGTTTTCACTTGAAATGCTCTTTTACCATTCCTTCCTTGCATACCTCCTATGTTATTGTGCTTCTGCTTTACAGTTTTCCCTTACCATGAGGGTTGCCATCATATTTTAGATCTTGAACTTGGTGCTTTCAAAAACTCAATAAATCTTCTGGCAGGTTCACAAATGTGTAGATGGTGGTGGAAAGGTTCTAATTCCTACATTTGCGACTGGGAGAGCTCAGGTCTTAACATATCGTGTCATTTTCATCTATATTTCACTAATGGACAACGCATGTTTCATCATTCATGAGTGACTTTGCACTCTACCTGAAGTTATGCTTTAGCTTATTGTGGTTATAATGTTCGTGCTTCAGTTTTCTCAAAATTATTGACTTGTTACAGGCTTACACAAGCTTATTTTTTCATGAATCGACGTTGATTTGTTATGCTGTGCTACATGTTATGTTTAATGTGCTGTACTACATGTTATGGTTTATATCCTATTTTAAGAAGGTCTAATTGTTTAATAAATGAGAAATAGATGGTCTTTGCAATCTATTCATTTGTTTAGCAGTGATTTCTTATAATATTTCTAATGACACTTTCCAAGTACTATAAGAGATGCCTTATACTGTAACAAGCATTTCTCACAACATTTTTTAATATCTTCATTAGGAACTCTGCATGCTTTTAGATGATTACTGGGAGAGGATGAACCTTAAGGTTCCCATATATTTCTCTGCAGGTACTCTACTATTAATGATATAGGTGCATTTCTCTGCAGGTCTTCTATTTTCAGAAGACGTTTTTTCTTTTCAGTAATGGTATTATTTCTTTATGACCTGATATCGTGACTGTTTATACGAATGCAATTCATGAGAAAAGTCCCTCTCTTCATATTTCAAAATAATCTTCAATCTTCAGCCTCTGTACAATGGTAGGAATGAATATTTTTAAAATTTAATATCATGAGAATTGAGAACTTATCATTGACTACCATCTTTCTTAGTTGGTAAAGTTCATCTGCTGGTGCATGTTAATAGTGTTTTTTTATCTGTAATGATCTCTTTTCAGGTTTGACCATTCAAGCAAACATATATTATAAGATTCTCATCGGTTGGACTAGCAAGAAGGTGAAAGACAGTTATGTCGCGCACAATGCATTCAATTTCAAAAATGGTACTTCCAGTTTCCCTGCCTTAAGTAAAGTAGGATACAATCAAAACTAATAATGCACTAACGGGAAACCTAAATAGTAGTTAGGGTCCCATTAGTGCATTATTAGCTTTGAATGATATAGTTGTTGCTATTTCATAGTCAGTACTCAGTAAGTGACCATCTTGAGATGTAAGAGTTATTTAGCTAAATCTCATTTGATGATTTTTTTTTCCAGTTGATGGATTAGATATTTAGTGTTAAGATTTATCGTGATTCCAACTATATATAAATTTCTTGCCTCTTTCTTATTTCTTTGGTTTCTAGTGCATGCTGTTGTTTATGGACGACATAGCGAGTTTTACATGACCGTTGTTTTCAGAACAGAGACACATATGCACAAACTCACGCTTATGCTTACTCTAGTTGGTCATACGCTAATTTATTAAAAATATTGATGTTGCAGTACAAAATTTCGATCGTTCCGTTATAAATGCTCCCGGACCATGCGTTCTCTTTGCAACTCCGGGAATGCTTACTGGTGGTTTCTCGCTTGAAGTTTTCATGCAATGGGCGCCCAATGAAGGAAATCTCGTCACACTACCAGGGTATGACTTACATTCTTCTCACCTCATGATGTTATTCTCTTGCAGTTTTGTCAGATTTTCGCAGACCTATTCATTCAAACGCTTGCTTCACACACATTTTTAATTGGTTATACCATAGTTCAATCAAATTTCAGATAAACTTGTCCCATAATGGCCAAATCCTCCTTTGTACTATGTAGAGTGTAGACTAACAAAACTGGGTGAAAACTGCCTGACTAAATGAATTAATGGAATATACTAATACACAAAATTATTTACCTAGTTCGTTATTTCTTTAGCAAGTGGATTAGTGTTTTCTTGAAGCATGGAAAGCATAGTTTCCTCTATTTTCCATCGTTATCTAACAAGACTCATTTGTTTATATATAGATTTCAGTTATCAGGAAGTTTATTGTTCTTTTTTTGGAGTTCCTGTTAAATTTTCTGTCTTCGATTATAGCATCTGAAATTGCGTCGCACCCATTTTTTTTAGAGTCTCGTGTTTTCTGGGTGTTGTATCATTAGATATTGTCAAGCTGGAACCATAGGGCGCACACTGATGTCTGCTAAAGTACCAATCAAAATCAATCTTGACAGAGATGTCGAAATTGACGTACGATGCCAGGTAGCTATTACACCTTAACGATCGCATTATTTCAGTTGGTCGTTTTGGGTTGTGAAATATACCATCATTCTTCATACTTGTCGTTAAAACTTTTGCACTGATGTAACAGTTTGTCATTCTCTCCATCTTTCAGATACATCATTTATCTTTCAGTCCTCATACCGACGCAAAAGGAATTATGGACCTTGTTAGGTTTCTATGCCCCAAGCATGTGATTCTAGTACACGGCGAAAAGCCCAACATGGATAAACTGCAAGAAAAGATTCAGTCCGAACTTGGAATTCAATGCTATTCTCCAGCGAATAACGAAACTCTGACCATTCCTTCAACTCATCATATCAAAGCCAGCGCTTCAGATGCATTTCTGGAAAGCTCAATGCGCCCGAATTTCAAGTTTCTGAGGACAAATGGCAGCAAAAAACCCGCGATCTCCGATCCTAACAGCGAAACAACATTGTCTTGTTTGAAAGTATTGGACGATCGACTATCTGAAGGAATACTTACCCTGGCGAGGAACAAGAACCCACAAGTCCTACACGAAAAGGAACTTAAGGGTACATTAGGCATCGAAACTCATGAAGTTAAGTTTGCTCACTGTTTCCCCCTACGCAATCTAAGCAGCGATAATGGCCCGTCTTCGCTGCTTCGTCTTATATCTGAAAGGGTCTCGAGAGATTTTCCCGAGCTGAACGTACATTATTACTGTTCTGAAGAGAATATCCAGGTTGGATCCTTTGTTGCTTCTCCTTGTTCGAATGCGGATTGCCCTCACAGAAGTGTCATTTCTGCTTCGGAGAATACTAAGCTCAGTTTATGCTGCAAATGGTCGCTTGGAGATGAAGACATTGCAAGGAATATGGTTATGTTGATAAAGGATATGGAGTTTGGGCAGTGAAGTTATATATTGACGTATTTATTTGATCAGTCTCGTCATCTTTTACTTATGCCGTGTTTGGATTAAGGAAATTGGCAGCGAAAATAATTTTTGTTAGTTTTCCTTTGACCTTCACCAAAAATTGATTTTTCATGATTCCAGTTCTTTGTATAAATTTTTCTTTCTTCTCATCTATTTCTCGGATCAACCAAATACAAAAATTACTTTTTATTTCCTTTCTCCTATCCTCACCAAAGTCTTCAAATCAAACACACCCTTAAAGACTGCAAACCGTAATAACCGTAAATGTACAATTAAATGTCCACAAGCATCAAACAAATTTACATCAAACTAAATTCTTTTTACTAATCTCCGAATCCACAAATGGCAGGGAATAGATATTCCTCCTCAAGGTTGCCAAGATATCTGATGCACGAGGCCTTAAACTAGGAAACTCACAAAGACAATCCCTAGCAATCATAGCCATAACCCTCACTTCTTCGAAATCAAATTCCCCTTCGAGCCGAGGATCGACGATTCCCATCGCCCTATTACTCTCCACGCCTTTCAAAACAAGCCCGACCCTATTGGCCAGTCTCTCCCCAGTCAGCCTATCGAAGGCTTCCAACCCAGTAATGAGCTCCAAAATCACGACCCCAAAACTGTACACGTCGTTCTTCTTCGAGGCCAATCCCGTCCTAATATAGTGAGGGTCGACGTACCCGTGGGACCCGACCATCACTATTCTATTATTACTCCTCGACGTAACCGCCGAGGAGAATCCCACCCTGGCCGACCCGAAATCACACAGCTTGCAATTGAGATAATCGTCGTCGTCGAGCAATAGGACGTTCGAAGGCTTGACGTCTCCGTGGACTATGTGTGGGCTCGAGCCGTGGAGGTAATCCACGGCTCGAGCCAATTGGTAGGCTATGGACACTCGGGCCCGCCACGGTAGAGCCGCCGTACTCGAGCCGTGGAGCCTGTCGTGTAGGTTACCGTTTGGTGCGTATTCCAATACCAATACGCCTTCTTCTTCTAAGCAAAAATCAGTTCGAAAATCGAATCAGCGAAGCATAGACGAAACCCTAAGGGTGTGTTTGGTTTGCAGGATTCAGTGAGGAAATGAAAAGAAACAAAAAAAGGAAAACTAAGTGTATGCTTGGTTGATGAGTAAATAGATGGGTGGGAAAGCCTTAAAGTCTAAGGATCCGTTTGGTATGCGGAATTCAATGCAGCAAATGAAAGGAAAATAGAACGATACGCATCGGATCATTGCACATCACATTTCGTGTGTAGTATCATTACACTTCTTTTTTCTTTTCCACGTCGAATTACGCAAACCAAACGCATCCTAAAGCTACATCATGTAAAATCAATTTCTAGACCGAATGGTGAGGAAAATGAATAGAAAGCAAGTGAAAATCATTTTCTCATTAGTTTATTTTCCTCGATCCAAACACAGCATAAAGGGTGCGTTTGGTATGTTGAGTTCGATGCTGAAAAAGAAACTAAAAAAGTGTAATGGTACGATACACGACATTGATTCGATGCGCACAGATGCACTTTTTCTATTTTTTTTTCGCATCGAACTCATCGTACCAAACAAAACCCTAAAAGTTCGATCATAATTAGGGTTTTTACCGACGAAATATGTACATATATAGATATACCTCGATCATCGCAGTGGCCGAGGAGCTTGACGATATTCGGGTGATCTAGACTACGCAAAACCTCGAGTTCTTGCCTGAAAGCTCGACTGAGGCGCTCGCTGCTGCAACACTGCACCTTCACCGCGGCGGATAATCCCTTCGAAAACTGAGCAAGATAAACAGTTCCATAGCCTCCATAGCCGATGATCACTGAGAAATCCATAGTAAGCTTTCGAATATCTTCCCACGAATATTTCGTCGGAAAATAATAATTCGGTTCGCCTTTTGTATCATCATAATCATCGTCGGCGATTATGTCTACAGCTGCTACTCTATCTGATATCCTCTTTCGCCTGAGTTTGTACTTGAGAAATTTCACAAAGTTCACACAACCCATTTTTGATTTTCTTGCTAATGATATTAGTGATCTGTCTGAGGTTTGATTATATGTATAGACGTATTACATATATATTTATATATAGATTTATGGGTAGCTGAAGAGAAGCTGCCTGCGAAACAAGGCACGAAGAATAATAAGGTACGTAGTATATATAAAAAAAAGTAACATTGAATCAAGAAATAGTGAAGACAGAAATAAAAACGTGGAAAGAAATTTGATACATGAATCAGAACACCGTCGTGAAAAATGAGGTCCCCATGGATTGTTCATCCACAGACAAATGGCTTTATGTATAAATATATATAATATATGATATGGGTTCGTCTCTAAATTTGATTCGACATACGTGTGGGTTTTATTTAATATGATATTGGGTTGTTGGTGCCCACATCTTATTTATTTCCTCTAACAACTACTATAGTTGATATTTTGGAACATCTCAAATTACAAAGTTTGACCATATATTATATAAATAAATAGAAGTATATAGTAATATGATTGGGTATCATGTACGACTCTTGCCTGATTAATATTTGAAAACTTGCCGGTTCTTTCGAGTTCACTATGAACCGGTTTGTCTTGAATGGAAACGGTTCAGGTGGGTCGTCGTTCTTACCGACCCGTTTTAATCCAGATTATGAAAGTTGCTGACCTTTTTCAATACGATGTGGTATGGAGTTGGATCCGAATCGGGTCGGGTTGCCCGAACCGATAATGATACAGATTTCATAATAAAATATTGAATCATAGCATAGCCTCCCACCAATACCACAGTCTGTCTCTTACAACATAGTCGGCTGATATATTGCTGTCGTTTGGTTGTCCTAATCATTGATATTGAGTCCATATTTATTAATTCCATGGAACTTACGGAAAGTACTAGGAGTGGTTACTTGATATATTATATATACTAAGTACTTTTTTGCACACCTTAAAATATAATTATATTGAAATTATTTTAAATTTTGAATTATAATTTTTAGTGTTTAAGATGAAATATAATTTTTAAATAGATAAAAAGAAACTTAGTTGTAGAGGCATAAGTAAAGGAAATTAGGAGTGATGAAAATACTTAATCAATTAAAATACAAACGAGGGACTAAATTGCAAATAAGTTACACACCAAAATGTGACAGTTTATATCCACCCAAACCAATTATGTAATAGTGTAGATTCTCGATTATCCTTTGCAATTAAATTCATTATTTTTTATATAGTTGACTACACTACACGGGGGGTTTTGTATATAGGAGAAATCAAATTAATTTTTGGCAGTAGATAGGTAGGGGCCGAGTTTTTTTATTGTATATCATTATTCTGTTGGCTAATCAATTGATATATAGCAACATCGGCGAGATATATTATTACATCGTCATAATATGGAGTGTTAGGATGTTACTGTCTTTTAGTTTGGTATACAGTTGAAATATCACTATGTTTTAATTAATACAACCCGAAACTAATCTCAAATCAATAAAGTCATATCTTGATCGTCTTCTCATCACAAATGACACTTGTACACGTTTACAATAGAAAAGAATTCAATTCTTGAACGAATATTTGATGAATAGAAATTCATGACTTTTTGAAATAAATTTCAGTTGTATAATCTGGGCTATGATCATTACTAAAGTCCATCAGCTCAATGGGTGGAAGGTCATAAAAAGCTGGATCACAGGCATATATATATATATATATAAACAGAACAGGCAATATCAGTTTTTTGTTAATTTGTTGATACCATTTGCAATTGCCTTATATACGAGTCAGATTTTTTTTTGGTAAGGAAAACTTCGTTACCACGAGAAACAATGTATAGTGTCCCATTTACACCTCCGACCTATATCTCATTCGACTCAACTAGTTACAGATTGTCTACAGATTTGATCAATAAAATCCCTATCTTTGGTATTCCGTATCGCTTTATACTTTGTTAAGGCTCTTCCTTTTGCCTCCCAACTTACTATAGCCGCAATTCCCTTGGCTCCTATGCTGCTAATTTTATCCCCATGTAAGCGCTTGTTCCGTTCATTCCATATGTGGTAGATGGCCGCCACATAGCACATAGCTTCCACCTTATACCGTAAACATCTTCTCCTTGCAGTGGTTTTAATCCAAGAGCTCCAAACGGACAAGTACCCCGACAGAGGCTTGGTCTGCAACCACTTAGCAATTTCCATTATCACCTGATTGCTGAAGCTACAGAGGAAAAACAGATGTGCGGCTTATTCATTTGCCTCATGGCAAAGTCGACATTTAGGTTCCTGAATAACGACCCCCCCCCCCCCCACACACACACACGCTGCGATTCTGTCCAAGGTAAGTAGCTTATTCCTGAATAATAGCCACGCAATAACACAGTGTTTAGGCACATTGATTCTGTTCCAGGCCGCAACAGAGAAACTCCAATTTGGAGCCGAACCATTCAGCCACCCATACCCCGAGCTAGTAGTGTATTTGCCATTCTGCGTAGTCAGCCATTTCCCGCCCAAGTAGTTCCCCACAAATAGGGTTTTGACTTTGTTCAATTTGCGCCAGGCCCAGCAACAGTCTTGGGGGACTTTGTGGCTCCAAAAATCCTCGTTTTTCAAATAGACACCGTTCATCCAACGTACCCATAGTCTATCCGCTTTTGAGGCTAAGTCCCAAATCTGCTTCCCCAATAAGGCATTGTTCCAAACCTTACAGCTTTTGATACTAAGGCCACCTGCTGATTTAGAGCAACTCCAATGGAGCTGCAAATCCCAAAAAATGGGGTAAAATTACTCCAATGGATACCAAAACCAAACCCAAAATGAGATTTATCATTTCTCTCTCCCGACAAAACGCATCTTTGCGTTTCAATCAGTTAATATGCGATTGAATTTTTTAATTTATATTCCAGTCACGAATTTTCCATCTTGGTCAGAAAAAGCTGATAAGACAGATAAAGGCTGTGGACAATTGTGAGCTGTGTCTGAAAAAGGTTAATTTGACGCATTAAAACGTTCTTGATATTTCCTACATCAAATGAGCTGTGTCCGAATTTTATGTTTTGCGTGCTAAAGTGTCTTGCATGAGAAAAAACCTACATTACATCATATTTATTAACTTTTTCGATTATATATAAAATAATATTTGTGTCTAATTGGTAAAGTTGTAAAATATGTGGTTAGTTTCAAATTTGTAAAAATTGATGTGGAAGTGATTACATAATACTCTATTGAGTTTGAGAATGAGTTGACGAGGAGAATTACTGCATCTTGAGTTTGAGAATGCGTTTGAGTTTGAGATTGCGTTTATCGGTTGGAGATGGTCTTAGGTCGGCATACCATATCCCAATTGACCAAGCTCAAGTATTTCCCTCCAATGGTTCCCTTCCAGAGAAACTCTCGGCATAGCCGATCTATATTCTTCAATACCGCTTTGGGTAAGACAAACATGCTGCCCCAATAGCCATGGCAGGCTAAGAGGACGTAGTTTATGAGGCTATAGATTTGTTAGTGGGTTCAAGTATAAATATCATTTCCTTACAAAAGAGGTGGGTTCTATCACTTACTAAAATATATGCATATAACTTTGGGTAATTCTATTGGCACCCCTTTTTTCTATCTACACCCCCTAATTAATTTGTGGAGTAAACATTAATTATCTATCAATTACATACCCATATAAAAAGGGAAAAAGAAGTTTAATGTTAATAATTTAAGTAATTTGTAAAGTAATATTAATAAATACTTGCCGATTAAAAAACAATTTTTTCCATCTGGCAGGCATGGTAAATGAAGGTCCGCCCCGCCCTACTGGCGGGTAGCGGGCCTGGTGGGCCTGGCCTGTCCTAAAAATAAAAACGAAAAAAATTATATGAGAAAAGAAAAAACATTAAATTAAACTAATGGAAAGTTGAATTACTCCTAATCAAATTTAAATTCTTTAATAAAAATTTATTTGTTATTAAATTTGATTAAATTAAAAATTGGATCTCAAAAATATAACAAATCTATATAATTCATTTATATATTATTTTTTTAAAGAAAATATTTTATGATATTTGGTGGGCCTGCCCGCGGACCGCGCAGGCTTACCCGCATAGGCCCGCCCTCTGGCGGGCCGGGCGGGCCTGAGAAATGGCAGTCCGCCCCGCCCTACTGGCGGGTAGCGGGCCTAGTGGGCCCGGCCTGTCCTAAAAAAATAAAAATGAAAATAATTATATAAAAAATGAAAACAATAAAATAAACTAATGAATTTGAATTACTCCTAATCAAAATTAATTTTTTAATAAAATTTTGTTGTTATTAAATTTGATTAAATTAAAAATTGGAATTGAAAAAATATAAAAAAACCTATATAATTTATTTCTATATTAATTTTTTTTAAAAAAAAATGTTTTCTGATATTTGGCGGGCCTGCCTGCGGCCCGCGCGAGCTTACCCGCAAAGGCCCGCCCTCTGACGGGCCTGAGAAATGACAGCCCGCCCCGTCACTTTGGAGGGCCCGCGGTACCAGGGGTGGGGCGGGCCGGCCTACGGGCCACGAGCATTTTTGTTAGTTCTAAATATGTCATTGGTTAAAATGACTTAATTTGAATAGTCCATGTAATTAATATTATTGTTTTAATGGAAAGAAGTTAATAAAATATTTTTTCTTGAGTCATGTGATTATTTAAAATTATTATTACAAAGAGAAAGTGTTTGGGGGGTAAAGAGTGGTATAGAGGGTGTAGGGGGTGTGAATAGTAGGACCCTAACTTATGGGTACGTGAGGAACTCTTTTGCGGATATAAATTTTTTACTTGAAAAAATTGATAAATAAGGAAATAAACAATTATATATCGATCCCAGGAAACATGCACGATATGGGTCTTTATGTATAAAGAGCTTCCCTTTCCCAAGAATTGCGTTGATAAAAACCAAAAAACAAATAAATAAACTAGAAAAAAAATGCAAAAGGAACATGGCTTAGTCTTATTAAACAGATAGTTATCCTTTTCCGCGGAATATTGATGATGAAAAGAGGGAATTAGGACATACATAATGGAAGAGATAGATGCCTTTTGGTGCTGAGGAATATTTTCTTACATCACTATAGATAGCTCTTAATTAAGTAGATATAGATCTCATTGTCTCTTTCTCACTACTCTCACAACATATATTACATACAATCAAGAAAAGCTTGTTTAATTTCTGCTCATATCAATGGTTAATTTTCTCGATAGGTTGTTTGGATCGTTCATCTCTGCGATCGCCTATTGCTTCTTCCATTATCATGACCATGGCCTCGAAAAATCGGAGGCAAATCGTCGTAAAACACGCAAGGGCCGACCCCTTTCCTTGCAGGTTCTTATTTTTTTTTTATTTCCATTTCTAATATGTTTAAATTTTATGGTTATTACCATCCTTTCCTTTTCCTAATAATATAGAGACTAGGTTTACATGTTCATGCCTTTTTTTGGCATCTATGACTCTTGATTATAGGATTTACTAGCTCTACTAGCATGTAGTAATAAATAGTGAAAATTCTCTGAAAGTAAAATCTCATATAAGCCAAATTCGGAAAGCCTAAAACACATAACAAGCTAGGTCAGATTCCATTCTCAAAACGTATACTCATAAACTTTAGGTATTTTACAGAATTTACATACAGATTAATTAGGATAAGATCTCATAATATGGAGAATCTAATGATGACGAGCATGAGCTACATAAGTGGCTTCTTTTGAAGAAACCACCTTCTTCTTAAATTCATATTTAAAATCCTTTATTTATATATATTTACCAAAAAGAAAAAGAAAAAGGAGCTGCCAGAAAAATAAAACTATCTGCATGACTCCCAAACGGGCCTTGATTCGGGCCCACGCGGAGAAACTGGGCCCGATGGGTGCGAGATTTGATCATAGACAAGACACGTTAGTTGGAGAAGGAATATAATAAGAAAAATGTGTATGGTTTGTTCCGTTTAGTGGAAACAGAATATTTTTCTTTTTTGAAATTTATTTAATGACTTCTCATAATAAATTTAATGCAGACTATTGATCTCAAAGTTAGGATGTGCTGCAAAGGATGCGAAAGAGTCGTCAAAGACGCTATTCGCAAACTCAGGGGTATTTTTATTTCCAACACGCCTCCTCACATTTAGGCTGATTTCTTACCTATTCACCCTTAGACGACGAATTTTTGAACGGTCGTGATTAGGATTCATACCCACCAACATCTAGAGCTGAAAGTTCGGACGGGCCAGCCCTCCCGGCCCGGATTGAGCGGGCTGCCCGACTGCTAACGGGCCGGGTCGGGCTGGACCGAAATTCAACGGGCCTAAGAATCTTAGGCCCAATCCCATTGTGTGATGGGACGGGCCAGCCCGCCGGGCTAACGGGCCTATATTTTTAATATGTTGTTATTTTTTATTTAAAAATCTTTTATTTTTTTCAAAATAATTATTATTATTATTATACCCAATATTACAAATATATAGTTATAAAAAATCTTATATCCCATAAATTCATCAAAAAATATTATTTTTTACTTATCAAATTTTTATAAATATTACATATAGAATAAAAAGAAACAACTAAAAATACAACGGGCCAAATTTGGGCCGCAGCCCGTGGGCCCGACGGGCCCGGCCAATAGGCCCGATCATTTTTCGGCCTCAAATAAAGCCCAAACCGGTTTTTTGGGGCCGGGCTGGCCCATGGGCTCCGGCCCGAATTTTCAGCTCTACCAACATCTCGATCTGCGCTCCGATACTAATATTTGTTTAGATTACCAATTCACATAGTGCCCCCGAATTTTCTTCTCGTTTTTACAAAATCAATCGACATTAGACGGAACAAAATTTCGCCTTTCGATATGCTAATTAATGAGGTCTTTGTTTACAAGGGGTGGACTCAATTGAGGTAGACTTGGACATGGAAAAGGTGGTTGTAATAGGGTACCTCCATCGAAACAAGGTATTAAAAGCCGTGAGAAGGGCGGGAAAAAGGGCCGAGTTTTGGCCAAACCCTAACCCGCCTTTATACTTCACTTCGGCGAGCCATTATTTCAAGGACACCACCGCTGAGTACAAGGAAGGCTACAACTACTGGAGGCACGGATACAGCGTGGCTGAGCACCACGGTTCGCTCCACGTCGCGCCACGTGGCGACGACAGAGTCAGCAATTTGTTCAACGACGATAATGTCGACGCTTGCTCACTCATGTAGCATATAATTAATTATATATTATATGTAAAAAATGAAAAAGTAAGTGTGTATGTTTGGTTGAATCAGTTATGCTTGAAGGAAAGATTGAACCATTTTTACTTCCTTAGGGTTTCCCTCATGTAAATTAATACAATGGATGTACCAACTCTTAGGTACTACATGCATATTGTGTTGTATGAAAAAAAAATTGTTTCGTTGAATCAGTAATTGGCAAAAGAATGAATAAGCAGTGTTCATACATATGATGAAATGCAATGGATGATATTAAATAAGATGAAAGCAGGTGTGCAAAGGAAAGATTGATGAGTCTTGAACCATTTTTTTTACTTCCTTAAGGTTTCCAGTATGTATTCTGCATAAAGATCCCTGCAAAAATTGACATATTAATTTCAAAATAAAAAGACATGTTTATTATATAAATATAGATATGTAGGTGTTCTCATATGCTGACACATGTTCCATAATTTAGAAAATAAATTAAATAATAAAAAACCCCAAAAAATCCCCACTACAACATGCACAATAACTAGCCAGTATCTACATAAATTTAATAATTTTAATTACTAACATATAATAATTAGAGATAGTTAATACCGTGCACTGCACGTGTAAAAAACTAGTATATATAGTGTAATGAAATGATAGCTTAGGTAGAAAGATCGATTCTTACATAGAATATTGAATGGCGTCTTTGGCTGTGGAAGAAGGCAAGAATTCGTCGACTGCGACCTCTTTGTTCTCGTTCTTCTTGTCTGAAGAAATCTTCGGTCAAGAAAAAATAAAACGAAGGAAGCGTTGCGCAAGAAAAAAAATAGACGAAAAATCGAAGGGGAAAAAAAAGAAAAGGATACAGTCTTCGAAGAAGCGACGAATCTCGGCGAGGCGATGGGGTTGGAGCTGACTGATATCGGTGAAGTGTCGATATTCAGGGTCGTCGGCGCAAACTGCTATTATTTTATCGTCTTTTTCTCCTTGATCGATCATAGGCATTAGCCCTATGGCCCTCGCTCGAAGGAAAGAGCCCGGAGCCACTTGCTCCTGACAAAAATAAATAAGTAAGTAAATAAATGCGAGCGATGAATTTTTCGTCGCGATAAACTTTTTGTTTTTGCAAACCTGCATTATGACCAAAACGTCCATGGGATCGTTGTCTTCGCATAGGGTTCGAGGGATGAAACCATAATTGTGGGGGTAGACGACGGAAGAGTAGAGTATACGATCGACCTTGATCAAGCCCGTCTTCTTGTCGAGTTCGTATTTGACTTTGCTACCTTTCGGTATTTCGATCACCTTGAAAAAAAAAGATCGTTTTGCGTCGTGTTTTTTTTTTTTTTTGAAATATAAAATGTGCAAATTGGTCAAATAGTAAGCTTTTACGTGAAGTGCTCATTTAATATGGTAGCAGATAAATTCAGAACCACAAATCCTAACGACGACCACCATAAAAACAAAATTTCATGTTTAACGGTAGGATAAGAAGAAATTAGCATAAACGTGATGGGCGTGTTATAAATATAAGATTAAAAATTAGTCTTTAAGGTTAAGTTTTTAGGTAAAGTGGTCATTTGACACAGTTATTCTATTCAATCATCTTCCATAATTCACATGTAATTATATGGGGAGAAAAAAAGAAGGGATAGAAGACTTACGACGTTGATGATTTCGGGTGCGCCGGGTCCTGGGGAAATTTCGAACATGAAATTACAATCTGCGTACGTTCGAAAGAATTAAATAAAAAATATTTCGTACGAATTTATTACCGATCTCAAGATCGTGCCATGGATGCGCGGCGACCGATCTACGGGACAAAGACGAGAGTATCCTCTCGTTCAAGCGCGGGGCCCGCTTGTGGCTCGGAGCAGATCCATTCCCATCGCTCATTTTCTTTTCTTTCTTTTTCTTTCTGACGAATCATCAACGCAAAAAATCGAATCGAATTAATTTAAAATACGCTGATCTCGCAACGCAATGTGGGCGTAGATCTCATCGACCGTTTTTCATACGGTTCATTCGAAACTATAAGCACAAACTAAAGAGAAAAGTCGCTGGAAAATTAAAAGTGAATAATGGATATGTAAAAACGAAGAATATATACCTGGGAATTTGAATCGATGAAGATGGAGATGAATATTAGATGAGAAAATGCAGATTTGATGAGGTTCGTAAGGCATATGGCAAAGCTCATAAATTTATAGGGAAAAAATGGAGAAAAGTCTTGGTCCAGCCAGATGGTAACGCGGGAGCAAATATAGTTAGTTAGTCTATTAAGGTTGTCAGATTTTAATATTTTAATAGAGAAAACTTTACATTCCGCGTCGTGAAACCCGTAATTTCATGACGGTGTCAAAATTTTTGTATATAATATTAGTTTAATTGTTAGTTTACACACGAGATCATGGTTCTTAATGGGCGAGGTTAGATTGGTATGAATAGGGTGGTTCGGTACGGTATACCTTACCAAAACCGTGATACCGTTTACCGTACGTACCGAAATTTCGGTATTGAAAAAAATCATACAAATACCATACCAAAATTTCGGTATACCTTAAATTTCGATACGGTATCATACCGAAATTTCGATACGGTATCGGTATCATACCTTCTATACCATTCACACAGAGGGTTTTTTACCATGCGTGTCTCGTAACTCGTTAATTCGTTGTTTTCGAATTTTTAGTCAATTCAAACTCCTTAGGCCTAATAAGATGGATTATTAATACCAAATTTTCCAAAATAAAAAAGATTTTTAATTCATAAAATAACCTTAAATAATTTACATATTTTAGTCAGTCTCATTAGTAAGACAAAGAACTTTACATAACCACAAAATACAACTTTATATAGAGATTAATTAAAATGAAACTGTTATTAAAAAAATTAGTGAAAAAGTAATTGCGTTGCATCTTCACGCTTTCAAAATTCTGAAGAAAAAACATTAAAAATGCCAAAATTAAACGTAACTTGAGTTATGTATAATAAGTAAAATATGGTGGGCGTCAATAATCTTAAAAGGTTGGGTATAGTTAATAATTTATGGGCTAAATAAATTTGTGAAGATCCTTATAATATTTTTATCCATTTGATATTTTTTAGAAATAATATAATATATGTAGGTGTGTAAATATATATATACATATATAATATTTAAAATTTTAGTATTTCGGTATTTCGGTATAATCGGTATACCTAATTTTTAAAACTTTCATACCATTACCGTACCGAAAATTTTCGGTACGGTATCATACCTTACCAAAAACTTCGGTATACCAAAATTTTCGATATTTTCGATACGTTACGATACGATAAGGACGGTATATCGGTATTTCGGTATATTTTCCCAGCCCTAGGTATGAATACGTGCATAAAATATTTGCATAGAAACTTTGTTTGTTAAGTTTGTGGGCAAAATTATAAGTTTAGATACTCACTAAATTTGATAATTACAAAAAAAAACTATTAAAGTTTATGGGAGGTTTTTATTTCTGAATAGGAAGCTTAGCTTGTAATATTATTAACAATATATTTATCTCACCTACCTAGAAAGATTACAATATTGTTGCGTGGAACGTGCGATACATCTTCTTGGAATCAATCCAAGGTATTAATTCTTTAAATTGGGAGACAATTTCTGTAGTGTTTTTAAACGAAAATGCCAAGTTGAGCTTTTTGTATTACTCATTTGTTTTAACCAACCCGCATAAATATCTTGGCATATGCATATACTCCTAACATTATAAATCAAACGATTAAATAAGATAAAAAAAATGTGTGATAATAATAACGCTAATAACAAATTTAGACGGAAACGACAGCCCAATAATATGGACGGCATCCAAACAAAATATTCTCCATATCCAAAAGCAACGAAATTAATTTGCAGATTGACTTCTGTTAATCCGTTCAGTTGAGCTTGAGAGAGTTATATCTTCATACAAAGTGAAAAGTTTATTTATTTATTTCTTTATGTTTCATGAGAAAATAAATTAAACGAAATAAAAAATTAAAAAAAAGGGGTTTCCTTTTTTTTCTTTTTCTTGTTGCACGCACACGGCGTACTTTTAGCCTATATAATCGAAATCAAATCTCACCATAATTAACTAAATCAACCAATAATCGAGCCCCTATTCTTAATATTATAAAAATGCAATCTTTCCCATAACATTCGCAATTCTCCTTCACTTTTTAAATCTTTCCATTGTTAGGGTTTTCTTTCCCCAAAAAGATGGCCGGCGATTGTTCATCCTCAGCTCCTCCCAAGACGGCGTACGTTCTCAAAAGCAACGACGGCGAGTCCTTCGAAATAGAAGAATCCGTCGCCGTCCAATCGGTGACGATAAAGAACATGATCGACGACGGCTGCGCAGATTCAGAAATTCCCCTCCCCAACGTCTCCGCGAGCGTCTTGGCAAAGGTGATTGAGTACTGCAGGCGCCACGTGGACGGCGGCGCGTCTCCGGCGGCGGAGGTGAAGGATTTGAAGGCCTTCGACGAAGATTTCGTCAAGGTCGACATTGGATCGCTCTTCGAGCTCATCTTGGTGCGTTTCTCTTTGGGCCTTCGTCTATTTTATCTCCTTAGTTAGAACCCCAGCTAGGGTTTTTTCCTTTGTTGTGCTCTTTTTCATTACCACTTGCTTACGATTTTATCGTAATTAAAAACTTAGTATATCTATCAGTCGTCGTTCGTATTTCCATTGAAAATTATCTAGTACGAACTTTGATCTTCTTACAATTTAATTCATCGGTCTCTCTATATGTAGAATAACCTCCTCTTTTGATAATGGGCTTAGGCATGTTATGCTCTACATATGCTCCAATTTTGTGGCGATTTCTGTCATTCTAACGTTGTATATGTTGGTTTTTGATAATCATTATCATATCATAGGCTGCGAATTACTTGAACATTAAGGGCCTTCTTGACCTCGGGTGCCAAACTGTAGCCAACACTATAAAGGATAAGTCGGTGGAGGAAGTTCGTAAGATTTTCAACATCAAGAACGACTTTACGCCCGAGGAGGAGGCCGAGATTCGCAAGGAGAACGTCTGGGCATTCGAGGATAACTGATCATTATCTTGAAACTGTACTCTTTGGGATGATTAGTATTGCTATTAGTTAATGTTTTGTTTGAGGATGATTATCTGTTATTGGTTACGTGCTAGTCTAGCTAGTAGTAGTAATGGTGCTTGCCCTAGCTAAGCGTGATTGTTTAGTCATTTTTTGTATCAAGTTATTTGGTCGCACAATACTTTCAAATGGTTGTCATAAATTGTTAACTTCTTGCCCAGCTAAATATCATAGCATAGTAGTGTTGTTAAGGGGTAAGCTAACCCTTTTTGTACCTTTTTTTGTGTGCATATGTAATAACGTTAAAAGGCTGCGTGCAATTTTTTGGATTAAAATCTAAACGCTATCATGTGGACCACTGTGCCCTAACACACACGTACGTATATATGTTATCAAATATGTCACTCTCCTTATCAGTCTATCATCATACAAACCCACATAATATATACCAAATAAAAAAAATATTGTAATGTAATAATGGCGTCAGATCCAAATATTATCGTCGTAGAAGAGATTAAGGAAAGCAAGATCTCTACTCTACAGAGGAGTGACGAAGAGAAAGTGGGGCAAAGTATGACGCCACAAGTCAAATAGCAAACCACTTACAATATGATGATGTGATAATATCGTTCATTCTACGGATTTATATGCCGTCGCCTTTCAACGCTCGCGGACGAAAATAACCATCGAAAGGGAATTCGCCGGTCGATTCCGCTTAAGTTTCTTAGAGCTCGGTCGCTACAAAAACGACGTCATTCGGCGTTCACATTCACGGCACAAAGTCATTGATTACTTTTCGAGAATTTTAATCGAAACAGCACTGATGTATCGCATAGTAACCGTTTCACCGACAAATAAAACAAATTCGAAACTCACACCACACGCGCGCACATTTATTCGAAACAACCACACAAACCGTACGAAAAAAACTACAAACAAGCACATCGTTCGCCGATTAAATACGGAGGAAAAGAGCAAACCCTAAAACCAACAACGTCAGAAGTGCGTAAATCAGCGTCTTTGAAGACGAGACGCCGCCCTTGCTATTCGCGGCGGAATAAGAACGGGTCGGGTTCGGGGGCGGGAGATGCACCCGAGTCTTTGCTGGGATGGTCGACGCATCGATTTCTCCGACGTATAGCTCCTTCATCTTCTTGTGGGCCACACTGCTGTGACCGACGTCTTCGAAGTCTGTCGTCGCGTCCTTCCCTAATCGTAGCAAGTAAACATAAAGTGTTGTTACACAAACAGACATACGATGAAGGATACTGTTGGAAATAAAATAAATTTTAAATTACAATCGACGTTCAAGCCTAATCTTTTAGATTGAGTGCTGAGATAAATTATACTTCCTTAGTTCCGGCTATTTCTTCCAAAGATTAGCGGGCATGGAGATTAAAAATTACATTATTTTAATATTATAGTACATCTTTTGAGGTATAGAGAGAGAAAAGTTATTAGTAGACACGCAAATCAAGAAGACTTTTTTTAATATTAATGGTGTAATTAGTTTAATTAGTGGAATAATTTTTTACCAAAAATGGAAATGTGAAGAATTATGTGGGACGCCCGAAATAGAAAGATGGGAAGAAATAAGTGGGACGTAGGTAGTACATTGGGTTTTGTGATGTCCCACGTCGGATAATTCAAGTTCTTCAAACCACTTAATATATCAAGAGGCTATCTCCTCGTATCACTACTTGATTTTAGGGAAGGACACCTCAATTTCTTAATATTGAGTGGTCATTTTAATATGAATACAAAGCATGTGCCAAAGGAGGTTATGCGTGTACGAATCCTCAAGAGCCTGAGCCAAAATTGGTCATAGATATGAATCTCAAGGCCACTCAATTAAGAAAACTACACGTATAAGGTTAGATCAGATCAGTTTGTACGTGATGGGACGCGTTGAAAATATTAATATATAAAATTAAAATATGGTAATCCCTTGAACTTAAAATTTTAGATGCATTTGTAATACAATTCATAAAATTTTAATCGCTACGTTAATTTAGTTTTTTGGGGTTTTTACCGGTTGAAGTAAGCATGACTTCGGGGCCTCCGGGATGGTCCGCGATGAACGGCGAGACGTTGTAGACCTGAAAATAGAAAGAGAGTCGTCATCACAAAATTCGAAAAAAAAAATTATTTCTTCTATGTAAGATCCCTACAACCTTATAGGAGATAATAACAATAGAAAGAAAAGAGAAAAAAAAAGACCGTACGAACCTTCCCAGAGATGATAAGCCAGCAATCTTCGTGCTTGTTGTGCTTCTGAACCTCTTCAAAGGTGTAAGCTTTTGCTACCATTTTTTCTGCAATACAATTGAAAGCCGCCGAGGAAGGAGATAACGAATAATATAATCAAGTCTAATTTCTCAAAGGTGCGTGCGTGTGTAAGCTTTTTTTTTTTTTTATTTTGAAAATTGTGGTTGTAGTAGCTTATTCGGTAATGGATCTTCAAGTCTTGTTATATACATGCCGTTTCCTTGACTTTTGGTCTTATTATCTCTTTCTCCTTTGAAATAATTTTATATTATTGCAGCCATTGAACATTGACTACGAAAATGTTTCCAACTTTGTTCGTTTTTGTTTGACCGGTTAACTTAAATCTACGAGCAGCATGCATGCCCACGGGAATTGAATATTATTTGTTTATTTCGTTCAAATAATATTTCTACGACCAACTCTTTTCATTACAAGTTTTGAATGGAGAGTGATTTGAATTTACTACATTGTATTTAATGTCGTTTCTTTACATCATCACAACGGTATTTATCTAGAAGAAAATGGAATAAGTTCTCATACTATATGGTATGTTAGTAATTCCTCATTTAGGTTTTGAAAGCTGGAATTCTTCTGCTGAGGTGAAAACTCTACAGAAAGAAAGATCCGTTTATGGATGTGAAATGGATTTAAAATATTTATTTGCGAGTATATAAGACTTGTCATATAGTACTAAAGATATCGTACTGTCATGTTATTAAACATGAAATACCAAGTATTATATTTTTCTATTTACGAGGTTCATTTTTTATTTATATTGAAAATGGGGGCAGAAACGAGTGGAAGTAACAAATAGGGAGCGTTTTGTAATTAAACTAGTTTTTTAAACTCTTTTACTTTGCTTCTTAAGGAAGCGTAATGGCTAGGGTTTTGCACCACATGCTATTTGCATAGCCGACCAGCGAGCGAAAGATCAAATTCTCTGCAATTCAATCTCTAGGTAATGCCTTGAACACGCTTTACCCTTCCTCGATTGAATCGATATAGTCGTTATCTTTAATTAATTCTTAAGGTTCTTTTTCTCGTTTATGATTTTTCTTTGTTTTCCTTTTTTTTTATTCCCCCGGATTTTTGTTGATGATTGGTTGATGTTTGGGGTTTCGATCAGCAAAGATGAGGCCTGTTTTCTGTGGGAACTTTGAGTACGAGACTCGACAGTCGGATTTGGAGCGACTTTTCTCCAAATACGGACGAGTTGAACGTGTCGATATGAAATCAGGTAAACTGCCCTTTTAGATTTTCTGAAGAATTTCAACGCTAGGCTATTATGAATTTTGGATCCTAACCAAGAATACCGTATTTATCTTGGATCCCTTCGGTGATTTGATGATTAATTTCTAGTTTTAGCTCCTCTATGGCAATATTTGGATTTGCTGACAGTCGATCACCGCGCATATTCATGTAGTTCTGTTACTGCTAGACGGAAGTGCTCCCAATTTACTGTATGTCGCTCACGTCTACATGTGTTGTTACTTGGTAGTTGTTACTGCTTCACTTTAAGTATTAGAAAGATCCTTCCTTTTTATACGATTTACTGGTGTCTGGCCAGTTCCATTGGTTATTGGTCTGTTATTTTTTGCTTTGTTATAATATTTTCATTCTGTGATGGTGCATAATCTCTTGTGATCTTTTGATTTGGGATGTTCTTACCTTGAATAATGAATATGGTGCTGCATTCCTAATATTTAGTTTAGACCTTTTATTCACTGAACTGGATCACATGTAAAAATCAGTTTTTTGGCATTTCCGAGGGCCATATGTCTTGGATATATATTGAATGGAAAGAAATCATTACTAGAAAGGGAAAGGGAACGATGAAGAGAACTGTAAATCGGTATAATTAGACCTTGGTATAAAGTTTTTGTTTTGACGCAGGAACATTTGCTAAGGGAAAGAATCTTGACATCTCCTCTCCATATAAAAATTAGTGCAAAGCCATCATCATAATCATATGTGGTTACCTCCTCTCACACAGAGATAGAATGTTACATCTCAACCACCTAATCTTCTACTCTACCTTTTCTCAATGCGTAGAGTTTCCTCACCAGAATGGAAATGGTGGGAATGAAATGTCATGCCATGCGTTCTTCAATTCTGATATGGGACCAATGTTTCAGTTCATCATGCAATGCCTTCCAACTTCCATCTTTTATGTTAAGGAGGTCAATCAGTATCATCATCATGCCATGCCTTCCATTTACCGATCTCGTGCTGTGAATTGGTGAATCATGAACATGCTGAAACATGCTTTGCAATGTCTACCACCCCATCTGTCACTACGATTGTTTCTGCGATCTTCACTATCTATCTTTCTTTGCATCATCCTGAAAGGCTGTAACATCCTTACTTACATCAGAACCTACTTTCATCAGAATCTCTTACCTTGCAGGTTTTTGTACTTTATTTAACTATCTGCAGGGATACTGCATCCTTTGAAAGTGAACCTGTTCACTGAAATAATATATCTCAACTTTGATCTTGTTATCTGTTCTTACGCGACTTTCTTTTTTCCTCAGGGTTTGCTTTTGTTTACTTTGAGGATGAACGTGATGCCAAAGATGCAATCCATGCTATTGACAATTTGCCCTTTGGCCGTGATAGGCGCAGGCTGTCCGTTGAATGGGCCAAGGTATCTAGCAATTTTTTTCTTGAAACGTCAAGTTTAATGGCCACGTTGTTATGTATCCCTCAGAACTATTGTTGTCAGCACAGCTCTATGCCGTTCATCCAGTGGCAAGTGAGCATTTATTTGTAACTTAACATGCTGCTTGTTTTCAATCTCATCAGGGTGAACGTGGAAGGCATGGCGATGGAAGGGGATCGAACCAGAGGCCCACTAAGACCCTTTTCGTGATAAACTTCGACCCGGTACGAACCAGAATCCGCGACATAGAAAGGCACTTTGAGCCTTACGGGAAGGTTCTGAACGTACGAATTCGTAGGAACTTTGCCTTCGTTCAATTCGAAACGCAGGAAGATGCTACCAAGGCATTGGAGTCCACCCATATGAGGTGTGAATCTCCTTTTTACACAGCTGACCTAATAGAAGTAAGAGCGCACGTATAATTATTGTTGTGTAAATTTGCAGTAAGGTTCTAGACAGGGTTGTCTCGGTGGAGTATGCTCTAAGGGATGACGATGAGAAGGGTGGAATACGCGAGAGCCCAAGAATGGACTACGAAAGGCGTGGAGGAGATAGTCCTTCTTACCGTAGGTCTCACAGTCCAAGATACCGAAGGAGCCGCCCTAGTCCAGATTACGGGCGGGCCCGCAGCCCGATTTACGATAGGTATGATGGCCCGTCATATGACAGGTCGCGGAGTCCAGATTATGGGAGGTACCGAAGATAGATATTCCAAGGTAATTAAGTTTAAACAAAATGTCGTGTTTCATAGAGGACTCGTTGATGGATATTTCTTCGTATGTATGCAAAATGTAGGTTGGAAGTCGACAATTTCGGGGGGGAGTTGGATGAATCAGTCTTATTCTAATTCTTGTTTGTAAAAAAGGTGCTGATAGTAAGCTCTGTTTGCCTTTGTCGTTATTTCTGTATTTTGGGTTATGAAGGTCCCCTTTCTTATGGCTCTTGTCAGTTGTTTTGGTACTATAATGAAGTATGTGTTTCTTTGACAATATTGGAATTGAGTTTAGTGTCTTATCTGTGTATCTGCATCGATGTTTTTTTATTCCTATTATAATTGATTTTCTTTCATTGGTGCCACTCGAAATTCCTTCCGAAACAGAGCAACGAATCTAGTCGATCATCGTTTCGTACATTTCTCATCTTATTACCTAATACAGCTTGACAAACCTACCTTGCACCAAACAGAAAAAAAACTGATCATAAATCTCGCTCCGTAATCACTATTTCCATTTCAAAATCGATGTCGTTCTTCATCTCCATCGTAATAAAATCCAAAGCCAAGGAAATCTCGTCCCTCCGAGGATGAGATTTATCCTCAACCATAAACTTATGGATCTTACCTCCTTCCTCGACGAAGCTATGCCCCGCAGCCTTCACAACGTTCGAGCCCTTCATCAACTTCCTCAGTTTCGTAACCCCATCCCATCTCCTTGCCTTTGCATATATGTTAGAAAGAATAACGTAGTTTCCAGGATTCCAAGGTTCCAATTCGAACAGTGCATCGCACGCTTTCTCGGCCATCTCAACGTTTCCGTGGAAGCTGCAAGCCCCTAACAAAGTCCCCCACACTACAGAGTCGGGCTCCATGGGCATGGATTTTATGAGGGTATAAGCTTCTAGAAGCAGCCCGGCCCGGCCTAGGAGATCCACGATGCACCCATAGTGCTCGAGCTTTGGCGAAACTGAGAAGCTTTCTTCCATGGAGTTCAACAGTTCTCTGCCCTTTTGAACCATTCCTCCGTGAGTACATGCGAGCATTGCGCCCACTAGCGTGACGTCGTCGGGGGATATTCCTCTGCTCTGTATTCGAACAAGGAACAAGAATTTACTGCTGTTATTACACCTTTTTGCAGCGTAAAAAATGGTGCTGTAATGGGACAAGTTTCAAACTGAAGCTACTCACGAGGAACTGATCGAACAGATCGAGGGCTTCAGTGCATCTTCCATGGATAGCCAAGCCCATGATCATGGTATTCCAAGAACAAATATTTCTCCTTTCGCCGATTTCTTCGAACAGTTGCATCGCCTCTTCAATGGCGCCGCACCTGACGTATAATTCGAGAACTGCATTGCGCACGAATGGGTTGGTGAAATAACCGTTCGCCCTGGCGTAGGATTCGATCCTCTGTCCAGCCTCTAGAGCTCCGAGGTTTGTGCAGGCGGGAAGAACGCTGGCGACGGTGACTTCGTTGGGCCTCACTTTTTTTTCCTTCTCCATTTGCAGGTACATCTCTAGGGCCTCCTTATATCGCCCGTTCTGTGAAAACCCTGATATAATAGCAGTCCAAGAGATTACGTTTTTCGCAGGCATATCGAAGAACAACCTCAACGCTTCGTCCAAAGATCCAATTTTGGCGTACCCAGCGATCAAAGAGTTCCACGTGGGCAAATCCTTTTCTTCCATCTCGTCGAACTGCTTCCTCGCAGATCCTAAAAAACCCATCTTAGCGTACATGTCCACCAATGCAGTGGAGGCATAGGCATCTTTGCCCGACCCGAGTCTGACAAAATGACAATGGAGCATCTTCCCTTGCAAAGGATTAGAGAGGCTTGCACATGCCGAAAAGAGGAAAGTGAATGTGTGTTCGTTGGGGTGTAATTGGTTGCCCAGAATCTGTGAGTAAAGGTACAGGCATTGGGACCGAGGGCCAAGGGAAGAATAGGCTTGGATGAGCTTGTTGTAGAGGAAGAGAGTTGGTTTAGGAGTATAGTCGAGCACCTTGCGCGCGTAGCATATGTTTGGGATTTCGACGAGCTTTGTGATCAAGTATTTGGTGAAGTCCGTGCCATGTCGCAGCCTGTGGCCGTGGATTTGCTTCAGTTGGTTCATGCGGCACCAGAGTCGCCGTCTCCGTTTTGAATTCTCCGGCGCCGAATCGTTGAATCGTCGCCGATGGATAATTGCCGATGATTATTATTATTTATTTTAATTTTTAAGGTGGTGAAAAATGTGATATGAGACTTCACTCTTTTTACACTTCACCAAAGGAAACTTAATCCTTTTTTTTATTTATTATTGATTGACCCTAAACGGTTATGCTAAGATGAAGCAGAACCGCCGACGATCGAAAGCTGACCTGTCGTCCACGCTCCGGCGAGCGTGGTACCACCTGAGGCTATCCGTCCGCGACCCGACACGTGTCCGAACGTGGGACGCCATCGTGCTTACGGCGGCAAGCCCTGAGCAAGCCGAGCTGTACGACTGGCAGTTGAAGCGGGCGAAGCGCTTAGGCCGCATTGCGCCGTCCACGGTGACCCTCGCCGTGCCTGACCCTAACGGCCAGCGCATCGGCTCCGGCGCAGCTACTCTCAACGCCATCCGTGCGCTCGCCCAACACCTATACGACCACTCTTCTTCAGCAGTACGTCTCTGTAATCAGATCTATATTACTGATTTTCGAGTTTCTTTATCTCTGTATGAGCTGAATCGTTGCATCATGATGAGATTCCGATTATCAACCAGGCATCGGATTCTGCTAGCTTCAGTTCTGAACTTACATCTTCCGAAAGCTATGGCGATGAAGCTTCAATCATTCCCCTCGTTGAATCTATCAGGAAGAAGCATATATTGCTACTTCATGCTGGTGGAGACTCGAAGAGAGTTCCATGGGCTAATCCCATGGGGAAAGTTTTCCTTCCCCTTCCATATATGGCAGCAGAGGACCCCGATGGTCCCGTCCCTTTGCTCTTCGATCACATACTTGCTATTGCTTCGTGTGCAAGACAAGCCTTTCGGAATGAAGGTTAGATGTTACAATTTGTTCTCAAGAATCAAGATTCAGTTCGTTCCTGTAGGATCATATTGTTATAGATTTATGTGTTGGTAAGCAGAATTCTTAATTCGCAGGAGGAATCTTCATTATGACTGGGGATGTTCTGCCTTGTTTTGATGCTTTCAGCATGGTTCTTCCCGACGATGCTGCCTCTATTATAACCGTTCCTATTACCCTTGACATTGCTTCCAACCATGGAGTAATTGTGGCGTCTAAATCTGCTTGTAACGATGAGAAATTCTCGGTGTTCGTAGTTGATAATTTACTTCAGAAACCGACGATTGAGGAGCTCGTCGAGCACCGAGCAATACTGGACGATGGAAGAACATTGCTGGACACGGGCATCATAGCTGCCAAAGGTAAAGCGTGGGAAGATCTTGCTCTGCTTGCCTGTTCCAGCCAACAAATGATATCTTCACTGCTGCAAAGTAAGAAAGAGGCAAGTGAAGTGTTTTGGCTAGTATTCAGTTTATTTAACATGTTCATCATTTCCTTCAAGCTTTCCCATGCTGCTAACCTTATATATATTCGTCTTCCTCCGTTGCAGATGAGCTTGTACGAAGATCTTGTAGCAGCATGGGTCCCGGCTAGACACGAGTGGTTGAAGCCACGGCCCTTGGGTGAAGAACTTGTAAGAAGACTGGGCAAACATAAGATGTACAGCTGTTGTTCCTGTATGTTGAATGGTTTTAAGGTTATTATGACACGAATTACTGCTAAAACTGATTAAGTCTAGTGTAATCTCGATTATTTTTGCTTCTCAGGGATTACTATATGATCCTTCTTCATGATAGTTATTATCTTATATCATTTTTTCTATTCTTCTTTAACGTGCAGATGACCTTGTATTTTTGCACTTTGGAACCTCGAGTGAAGTTCTAGACCACCTCAATGGTACTGCTTCTGCACTTGTTGGCAGGAGACACCTCTGTTCAATTCCAGCAACCACAGTTTCAGACATTGCAGCCTCAGCTGTTATCATTTCGAGCAAAATAGCTGATGGTGTGTCCATCGGCGAAGAATCGCTCGTATATGATTCCTCTATTTCATCCAATATTCAGATTGGTTCTCAATCTATAGTTGTTGGTGTAAACATGCACGATGTTCATGATAATACTGTGCACAAAAGCTCATTACGGTTCGTCCTCCCAGACCGCCATTGCCTTTGGGAAGTTCCCTTGATGGGACATACAGGGAAAGTAATCGTATACTGTGGCCTCCATGATAACCCAAAGAGCACACTTTCAGAAGATGGAACCTTTTGCGGGAAACCATGGAAGAAGGTTTTAGATGATTTAGGAATTCAAGAAACCGATCTGTGGACGACAAAGGAAGCAAAGGACCAATGTTTGTGGAATGGAAAGATATTTTCTGTCCTCTCATACTCTGAGATGCTGCAATTAGCTATGTGGTTCATGGGCTTGCGTAGTCAAAAAGAGGATTACCTCCTACGCCTATGGAAAACGTCAGAGAGGTTCAGCCTCGAGCAGTTGCATAGGTCAATCGACTTCTCAAGGATGTGGAAAGTCTCCGCCGATCACCGAGCAGATCTTGCCGAAGGGATCGTCTCTGCCTGCCTAAATTTCGGTCTGCTTGGCTGTAATATATCTCAACTGTGCGAAGAAATTCTGCAGAAAGGGGCAAATGGTGTTGCAATATGCGAAAATTTTCTGTCCTTTTTCCCTGAAGTTCATGCCCAAAATCCCCATATCGTACCGAAAAGCAGGCAACTTCAGGTGCACTACGATCTTCTCCAATCATGCAATCGTCAAGAGATGGCATCTGAAATGGAGCACCGAGTATGGGAAGCTGTCGCCGAAGAAACAGCTTCAGCAGTGAGATACGGTTTCAAAGGTAACGCATACACAAAGCTATACCGTTGCATTTCTTGCATCATCTCATCTCTTGTCAGAAAATCCCAACCAAATCTTTCTGTCAATCTCCAGGTACATCCCGCCAAGCAAGCTCATCTCTAAGTTCTTCCCAGAAATATTTTCGACATAAGAAGGTAAAGGTCGAACTGCCCGTCAGAGTCGACTTTGTGGGCGGTTGGAGCGATACTCCGCCGTGGAGCTTAGAGCGCTTCGGCTGCGTACTAAACATGGCTGTAAGTCTAAACGGTTCCCTTCCCATAGGTGCAGAAATAGAAACGACACAGAATTTAGGTCTAAAGATCGACGACGACGCTGGGAATCAGCTACACATCGAAGCTATTTCCCAAATTAAACCTCCATTCGAAGCAGACGATCCCTTTCGGTTAGTCAAGTCTGCGTTGCTCGTCACCGACGTTCTTAACGGAGAGATTCTCCAGTTTTCGGGCCTTCATATAAAAACATGGGCCAACGTCCCTCGTGGGAGCGGCCTTGGAACTTCGAGCATTTTGTCAGCTGCTGTTGTGAAAGCGCTCCTTCGAATAACGGAAGGGGACGATTCGAACGAAAACGTGGCAAGGCTCGTTTTGGTCTCCGAGCAAGTGATGGGCACGGGCGGAGGTTGGCAGGACCAAATCGGCGGTTTGTATCGTGGAATAAAGTTCACTTCTTGCTTTCCCGGCGTCCCTTTGCGCCTTCAAGTCAACCCCCTCTTAGCTTCTCCAAAGCTAGTCGAGGAGTTGCAAGGACGGCTCCTCGTCGTTTTCACTGGCCAGGTAACCTTATTATCGTTTTTCGTAAGTTTTTTTTTGAATTATCGAATCGTCTCACAACAATTTTTTCTTAAGAGGGAGGCCTGATTTTTTTGAAATCTTTAAAGTTTAATTTTTAAATGTTCTTTTAGTTATCTATTATTAAATATATGATTTAGACCTAGTTTCTTTATACTCCCTCTGATTTTGAAAACAAGTCATTTTGTGTATATATATATATATATATATATATATTTGTTTTAAAACGAAAGTCATTTTACTGTTTCTGAAAAAAAAATTCTTCAATATTCTTTCATTTTTATTACTTTTCTTAAGTAAAAGTAGTTAGAATAGATTAAATAGGATAAAAACAGTTAATTAAGAGGTTTATTGGAGATTTCACTTTATTTCTTAATATGCGCGTAATTTCCTCAAACAACCTTTTGTTTTAGGATCAGAGGGAAGTATACAATAACACAAATACATAAATTCTGAAAGAATTCCATAATAAACTCATAGAAGAAATTCTTTTGCTTACAAAATTGAATATCACAAGGCACTGTAAAGAACACTAAAAGCAAAAAATACACAAGAGAACGAGCCTAATTTGGCCGTCCGAGCCCACCAAAAGGCCCGTCAGGCCCGAACTTTGAGCTCTAAGTGAGACTATCAACCAACTCTATTTTTCTCGTTAAAAAAAGCATCGTAAAAGTCGTGTGAGTGAATGATGCTTTGCTAGGTTCGCCTCGCTCACTTAAACCAACTCTAAGTGAGACTATCAACCAACTCTATTTTTCTCGTTAAAAAAAGCATTGTAAAAGTCGTGTGAGTGAATGATGCTTTGCTAGGTTCGCCTCGCTCACCGAGTTCTCCAAAAGGTGGTGACTCGCTACCTCAGACGCGATAGCCTCCTCGTTTCGAGCATCAGAAGGCTCATCGAACTGGCAAAGGTAGGAAGAGAAGCTCTGATGAACGGCGAAATCGACGAGTTGGGCGTCGTAATGATGGAAGCTTGGAGGCTACACCAAGAGCTCGACCCACACTGCAGCAACGAAAACGTCGACGAGCTTTTTGCATTCTGCGAAGAACATTGCTGCGGTTATAAGCTCGTCGGCGCCGGCGGCGGTGGATTTGCGCTGATGCTATGTAAGTCTTCTGATTCTGCTTCGAAATTGAGGCGTTTGCTCGCCGAAAATTCTGAGTTCGGCGTTAGAGTCTATGATTGGGAAATATTTAGGCATGGATCATCATCTACTTCGGTTTAACTTTTCTTTTTCCATTGAAGTAAAAGCTGTGACTTTGGCTTGTGAAATTCCATGCTTGTTGTACATGGAGTATTTCTACAATTATATGGAGTGGAACTTTGGACATGAATAGTTTTTCAAGGATTTACCACCACCACTAATTAAAACGATATTGAAGTGCATTAAATCACTGCACTCATCATGATGAGTCTTTTCCTACAACACATTTACATTAGACATTGCAAGCAACTCTTATCTCAATTTTGCTGGTAAATGTTGAAGTTGCCTGAGGCAATTATCTGCCCTTGCATTTAATGTATGTATGTATGTATGGTCTGGGTATTAGTGTCTTCATTAAAACGTATCTATATATGATATGACTGACCCATGACAAAAAAAATCATTTTTTTTCGGGGGGGAAGAAATCATTTTACGATGTGGTTATACATTACTTATGATGTCTTAACTCCGATTTCTTTATATTGGTGCATTAGGTAAGCACACCCAAAAAAAAGTTAATGAAACTGTATTTACGTGGCACAAGACTAACAATGTTCTTGCCTGCATGTAAAACCAATCATATGTAGGATATTTTATACGTATGGCTACTAATATTAATTGAAAGATACGCGAGGGAGTGATGAAAAACTGTATATATTATCAAATATGGGTCTCCTTGCTTGATCTTCGGCTGCCGCTATTCCAATGTATAGCTTGCTTTAATTCCTCGTATATTGAAGCCTACAATGCAAAGAACAAGTTATAGTTTATGACATGATTTAATTAGAAAAAACAGTGGGAAAATGGGTAAAATGCTCCATTCCATTCCATAAATACATACATAGAATAGATCCCAATATTTTTTTTTAAATTTAAAACACAACAATACTCGCGTACATACTTTATGACTGCTTTATTTTCAAATTTCACCTACCCTTCATAAATTTCGAGCCGTCCCTCACGCTATTTATCTCTTTTGTTTCTTTCCTTGCTAAAGATTTTAGAGGTGAGATGAGAACTGTAATCAGCATGGGAGGGCCCACCCCACAAGTTTAATGTACTTATAGTTGTGACAAATACTAATAAATAAGGACCATTATAGTATTGATTAGAAATCAATGGTGGCCTTAATTTCTTTTTAGACAAAATAATAAATTACGACTCCAATAAGTGAAAACATGACAGTAATAATAATGCTCCTCTGTCACAATGTGTGAGACTATCGAGATAATAATTGGGTATCGCAACGTAGAAAATGTCAAAAAGTTACAGAAATAATATAATAATAATAATAATAATAATAAATGAAATTATGGTAATTTTGACTGGGATTTGTCATAGGTTGGTAATCTAGAGATTAATTAATAGTGTTAAAGAAAAATCAAGAACCAACTTACCAAGAAATGAGTAGAGGATTTGCCGCCGTTGATGCTAACGCCGTCAGAAGATAACCCGTCGGCAAAGCTCCCATTTCTCCTCATCTTTCCGGCGAACGCCGCCGTCTCGGTGCTCTCTTGCTGGTCATTCTCGCAGCTAGTGGCCGTCGAAAATGGCGAAAACCTCGACGAAGATGAAAACCCAAAACGACCCTCTCCGCCGTGAGCCTCCTTCTTACCACCGCCGCCGCTGAATTTCCCAAAAAGCCCGCCCCTCTTCTTCTTCTTCTTCCTCCTCCTCTCTCCCACGAAGCCCTCCATTGTATTAGCAGATAAAGTAGGAGGAGGAGTAGTAATACCATCTTCGTCATCATCGTTTACGCTCTCACTAAGGAAAAGCCTGAAAGAGGAAAACTTCGGCCGGCGGCCCACGCTGTACGGACCGTCGAGAACCGCCGTGGGCGAGGGCGTCTTGGCAATTCCATCATCAAGAACCGCGGCGCCGTACTTTCTGCACGGCGGAAGCTCCAGGACCAACCTGACGGGCTCCGGCGTCGGCGGCCGGACGATGATGTCCGTACAGGGCCGTGGCTTTCCGGGCTGCTCCTCCCACTTGAAAGGCACGGCGGCTAGGGTTTGGAGAGGATGCTCCGGCGAGTCGTCCACGGCGGCGGTGGTGTTCTTGGCCAGGGGTAGAACTGGAAATTGAAGTGTGGGAATGGGAAGGTTTTCTCTACTCTCTCCTCCCATGATGTCTGAAGTGAAGAACTAACTGAAGAGAAGAAAAGGTAAGGTTTTTATTTTAATTAGACATTTGTGGATTGGTTGGTTGTGAATGGAGAAATAATAGAGCTGTTTTCGAATATGGGAAATAAATGGGGGACCTTAGTGAAAGCTCAAAAAGTGTTTGTATCTGCTATTTACCCCTCACAAGTGCAAAAGGGACATGTAAAGATTAAATGGTTGTGGCTTTGTTTAGTTGTTAGAAGTCTAATCTCGTGCTTTTATTTTATCATCCACTACAATTAAGGCTTGAAATTGGAAATAGAGTCTATTTTAAATTTTGAATGCAAATGTAAAGAAATTTGAATACGATCACTTTCTACAATAAGGTTGTGCTTTGTGTAGTTGTTTTTCAACTTTGGTATTGAATATTATTGTTATGTATTTGCATCGGATCCGATCGTATTATGTAGTATACGTATAAATTCAGTAGTAGATCGATCGAATCGATAAAGACATTCCAATTTCCACACATCATCGATTCCTACTTCCTAGTTTGTTCAACTGATAAACATAAAATACGAAAAAGAAATTTTAGACTGAAAAAGCAGAAAAAAAAAGGAGGTATTTGTATTCTTTTTTCTTTTTCTTTTTTTGAATTTTCAAATACAGACAGTATTAGTATTAAATCAAAACAACACACACGAAAATGATATATTTGTTATATATATCATATATATATATATATTGATTTCAAAAGCAAAAAGTATGATAATTTAAAGTGACTAAGAACGATTTACAAAAACAAAAAGAATGATATTATTAAAGTGACTAAGAAACTTAAGACAAGCGACATATGATATGATAATCTTTGAAGTTGATTTGATTAAACTAATGATTTGTTTACACAAAATGGTTCACAGCTAGTTAGTGGGCTTTCATTAAGTCATCATTATGATGATATTACCTATACCTATAGTGGAAATATAGTAGGAGTAATAATTATTGAAATATTTCTCAACGCATGGGACAACTCGAAATACCAAATATTGATCCGTTTAAAGAAAATGACCATTCATTACCTGATTGCAACTAAACGGGTCCTAAGCATCGGCAGGCAAATAATATTTATTTGATTTAACAAGTTAAGATTACATTGGTTTTGTCTAAAGTGATAATTAATTACTCCTACTTCAAGCTAATAAAGTAGTTTATTTATTTATTTATTTATTTATTCAATTTTCAGTTGGTTATAATACATAAAAAAACTCGAATTTTTTAGGAGACACACCAGAAACAATGAGGCCCAATCATCTAGGCTGCATTTGCACCAAATATTTGTTATGGGCCTTCATTTTTTCTAAAAATTATGGGCCTTCATTTCAACATGCATTATTATTTATTACCACTTACAATTCCAAGCTGCTCATTGTAGCATAGCAATCGTGCTTTAAATTTACTGTTAATTTAGGGTCAGGCCCCAAAATATATTTTCAATTAAAGATAATGATATATGTAAGTTACATTTAGAGATAAAGACCCAATTTAACTTTCATTTAGAGATAATGACTCATGTGGTACCACAGACCAATGAAGTGGTACCACAGACCCAGTGGTACCACTGACCCATGAACTGTTACTGCATAGTAATGAAGTGGTATGGGGGAGTCATGAAGTGTTTCTGAAGAAAATGGGTCCTTAAAACTAATGCATTTTCTGACATGGGTCTGAACTGTAACTGAAACATAAAATGGGGCCTGATCTGAAATTTACCCTTAAATTTAATTATATTTTATGGTCATCAAAATTATTGTTTTTAATGTTGAATATATGAAATATAATTTTTTAACTATATAAAAGAAAACTAATGTTTACGGTTGCAAGTATAATAAATTAGAAATGTAAAAGTAACATGAAAATTATTAAAGTAATTAAAATATAGGAACCAAATTACAATTAAAAGACAGATCAAATGTGTAAGTTTATAGCCAGCACGCAACCCTTTTTACATAACAGCATATATAAATAAAAGTAAGGAAATGTAACAAAACTGTTCAAATACATATATTATATAAATATATATCCACATGGAGAATCTCCATCCATGGAGGAAATAGCATCATTGTCAAGTTCTTCAATGCTACTCAAAGGCCGTCATGAAATCCTCAAAGAAGAAATTATTACTGCAGTCGTCATTATTATTAACAGTATTCAAGAAAATATAGTTATTATTATGGTCTATCAATTCAGGCAACTCAATCTCCTCCCAGAAACCATCTTCGCCTCCGCCCCTTTCCACGGCGAGCTCGAAGCCGCCGCCGTCGGACACCATATTCGGGGCCATCGCCGCCGCAGCCTGTATGTCCCGGGCGGCGGACGTCGTCGGTCTGGGCAGAAGGTCGATCTCATCTGGGAAATTGAGCTGGGCCTTGGGACCCTTCAGGCAGTACGCCGCCACGTCGTGAGCACGCGCCGCCATCTCCGGCGAGGGATAGGAACCCAGCCATATCCTCGTCTTCTTCTTCGGTTCTCGGATTTCAGACACCCATTTGCCCCACCGCCGCTTGCGCACGCCGTGGTATACTGGGTGGCGCGTGTCGGAGGATACTCCGCCGAAGTTTGAAAGGTCTCCGCCGTGTATTTTCTTGGGCGGCAGCGGCGTTGGGTGATGCTCCATGGAGGTAGCCGGCGATTGGCGGTGGTGCAATGATGTACGTTTTCTTTTTTTGGCATCAGAATATATATAGCCGTGCAACTACCTCGCCAACTTGAATTGACTTCTATACCCCTCCTCGAAGAGAGTTTTTAAACTTCTATTTTAATGTATAATATAATATACATGTAGAGTTAACAGTATAATATAATCTTCTAATGCATACAATTACAAGTGAAGTGAACCATAAAGGTTTTAATTTACAGATTATGAATGAAACAGTACAGTCAAATGGTCCAATGCACAAGAGATGACAAAATAATTAAAAGTGAAGCTGTCACAATACGTATAGTACTTAATATAATTATATCACGTGCTAATATATATATATATATATATATAATTCGGTTAAGCTGTCACATATTAATTTCTTAGCTTGGTTTATATATAAAATAATGGTCCATAGAATAGTGCTCTCACTGCCCCGGAATAAGGACTTTACACCACATAATATTTATTATAATATTTACCATCGATCTATTTCATATTCATGTCACTGTTTTCAAACTCCTTAAATCGGTTAAGGAACCGTCTTCTCTAATTAAATATATAGCTCGTGACAAACAATCGAGCCCTAAATTCGTATGCATAATTCACGATAGATAGAATAGAAGTCAGTCAGCGATAAATTGGATGGTACGCCCCGGTGGATCGGTCGGGTCGGATCCAAGACCCGATTGATAAATAGTTGGCTAAATTAAATGACAAGAAATATCCTGATATTGATTGACGTCATTTTTCGTAGTGGCCCAGACAAATAAATGCCCCGTAAAGGTTTTTGGTCCCTTGAGTTTATTATAATATGGTTGCTCTGCTTTGTCCCCATGTGTTTGAAATTAATTCAAAAGCAACACGAGATTTAGCTGACCCATACCCGTACTCCTTTTTGTTCATTTCTCTTCTTAATTTTGTTTAGATTAACGCATCTCATTGTATAAGTGCATCTCATTGTATAAGTATCTTAATATTATTAATTTACAATATAAATGATTGAGAGACTAGAAAAAAAAAGTAACCCCTTTCATAGGGAAAATTATAAAAATAGGTCACTAAGTATACCATTTTTTTATTTTGTGTCACTAATGTTTACCAGGTACAAAACTAGGTCACTAAGTATGTATATAATAACAAAATTAGGTCACTAAGTATGTATATAGTTACAAATTCGGGTCACAAATTATGTATATAATAAGAAAGGAGGTCAGTGATCCAATTTTGTTACTATATACATACTTAGTGACCTAATTTTGTAACTGGCAAACATAGTGATCCAAAATAAAAAATTGGCATAGTTAGAGACCCATTTTTATAATTCCCTTTTATATGTCCACGTCATTCTTACAGTGACATTTATAGTCATAGATCAAATCTAATTATTACATCAAACATAGAAGATGAACATCAACGTTAAAGCACCAAACTTCACATAGCCGAAGCTCCAAAGCAGTCGCACATATCTCTACAGTTAACGGCGACCATCAAAGAATCAACAAATGAATTACAAACAAATTACTTCCCAAAGAACACACATCTACACTTACATATCGTTACAGAGTCGAATCATTTCCCCGCGATTTCCTCGAGTCGTCGGTCCACGATGCCCGAGACAGACTCCATAAACGCAGAATCGCTCGAATATGGCAAAACAGAGTCGAGCGCTTCTCTTACGATCTCCTCAACGACGGACTCTCTGCTCGCAACCTCCCTACACATCATGCTTCCTATGTCGAAAGGCGTGAGCCCTCTTTCAGCGCCTTTCTTCAGAAGCATCATCGAAATTCTCAGCACGCGTGCGCACTCGAGGGGCGGGTCCCACCCGTAGAATCTCAGCAGTGCAATGTCTTGCTCGGCGTCCATCGATTTGACGTACTCCACCGTTTCCTCGTCGAAGGGCCGGCGAGATTGCGCCCAGTAAAGCCATTCGAAAGTGCAGTCCTCAAACTGAAAAAAAAAAGGACAGATACTTTAGCTTTTTACCAACTGCTGAAAACAGAGCAATGGGTCAATACAATACTCGATAGTAGGGGATCTCACCGAGTAAGGCAAGCAATAGCCATGATCGATAGGGACGAGCGAGATTTTCCCGTCTTTTTCACCTCTTTTCACCAATATGTTCCTGGCGTGCCTATCTGCGTTGGCCATCCTCATGTCGAGGACGGCGATCTTATGCACCTCCTCGACGGGGAAAGCGTTGGGCCCCACGTCCTCGCAGCTCCCATCGTTCTCGACAAACATCTGAAGAGAGCCCATCTTTGCCCTAACGCCCCGAGGGTGGTTGAAGCCTCTGTGTAGGCAGCTGACGAAGGCGGTGGGAGGAACTCCGGCGAAGCCTATGACTTCGCCGGAGAAGGACCGGCGAGAGTTCTTGGGATGGTCGAGCAAGTACACAGCACATTCCCTTAAAGCTCCCTCTCCTACTCGGGTGCCTTTCTTGAGCCCTTCGCCGTCTTCTGATGAAGGTATTAGCCCTCGGGGATTGTTTAGGGCCAAGGGTTCTTCGTCGCTTGGCTTGAAGACGGATATGTACTTTTCGCCCGATGGGTCGGGCATGAAGTACGCCCCGCCCGTGCCCTCGGATGACCTAATTGGTTGCTGCCCAGCTTCCAATCCTTCGATGGTGGATTTGATTAGCTCGCTGATCTCTTCATGGAGTTCAATCTTAGGGTTTACGATCACGGGCTCCAAGAATATATCCCCATTAGAAGGCTTCTCAGCTGGTACTTTTGCACCTTCATTGCTGTCGTCATGTTTTGCCAATGTGTCAATTTCAGGTGCAACTATCGAAAGCTCAAAGTTCTTCCCAACTGGCGTGGCCCTCACTTTGGCAGATTTTCGAACGAACAAGTGTATCATAGCATCATTTTCGCCGTTCTTGGAGAGATCGTATATCAGCCTCTGATCATCCAAGGGCTCTTCTCCGTCGAGCAATATCTCGCGATCATCGATGTCCTCGACGCCACCATTCTTGGCGATCTGAGACTTGATGTGGCCGACGTTTTGATTCCTCTCGACGTGGTAAGTGAACTCTCTCCCGCAACAAGTCGTCACAGAAACCACCTGAAGATCGGATATACGAAGGACCAAATGGAGGACGTTCCCTTTTCCCACGCCGTAATCGCTCACTAACGAATCGCTCCTCGCCAATTCCCGACCTTGGCAGACCAGTTTCTGGTTCCTGGTGAAAATCCCTTTGCAGGACTGAATTCGAAGCTTCACTGATTGGATCGAATCTGACTCCATGACCCTCATTGGGACGAGCGAGCCCGACGTTGCTACGTAAATCAAAATCGATTCATGGCCATGGTCGTCGGGAAATTTAGGAGGTAAGAACGTCATCATACTCTCCTCGCGAAAAGGAGACATTGAAACCAAGCCAGCTGAAGACATGATTGGTTAACTTATCTCCACCCAAAGCTCAATCACCAAATTACAAACCCTAGAATGAACGTCGCTGAAATCCAAAAACCCCAAAATACCTACACGCACCTGATTCCAGGTGCGTAAATCTTCAAATTTACAGATATATTAATAAATCGTATACAAGACTGAAAGGAAAACAGAGCTGCAATAAGATTAACCCTCACGAACCCAAGTAGGATTCGTGATTGGTCATACGAGGATCAGTATCAACGAAATCTACAGCGTTTGTCAGCTAGTCAAACCAACATGGCCGGCGAAAAGCTGAAGGTATGATTGATTCAGTACACGGATGTAATCGAGAGACTTGACGTAAAAAGGCGAAAGCCGAAGGTATACGATTTTCTTTCTCCTATCCAAATCACAGCGAAGACCAAGCAATTCTCTGCTTATTATATTCCTTCATTCGGTCGTAGGAGAGAGACGCAAAGCTGTGGGCTTTGAATGGAGAAGAAGAAACGACACGCATTTTACCAATAGACGGCGTTGAATGACTACTTTTTGACTAATTGTGATATTGACACGTCATCGATTGTGTTTAGTCCACCGTTATTACGTTCTTATTCCACGTTAGAATTTAGGATGAGTTTGATTGGATTTATCATTAAATCTTCCATTCAGTGATTTCATCAAACACTTTCCAATCACGAGTTCGAAACAAAAAAGATAAAATGTATAAATGTGGAGAGTTGACCGTGAAAGAGTCAAAATTGAGTCAAACCTTCTTCCCATCACCTTCATCTTCTCCTTCCCAAAAGTCAACATTCTGATCGGACGGACAGAAACCGAGATTCTTCCCAAGCCCACATAGCATCCCTTTTGCGCCGTCGGATTTCTTCAGCATCTCCCTCACGCAGTTCCACTCCTTCAGCGCCGCCGACTCGCTCGCGTCGGAATCGCTGCCGCCGTCCCACCGCCGAGACCCGCCGAAGCTCAGCCTCTCGCTCCACCGCTTCTTCCTCTTCTCCGTCAGCTCCCTCACGCTAACCGCCGCCGCGTCGCCCATCACGTACCCATCTCCGCCTCCGACCGCGGCGGCCACGTTCAGGACGCCGTGAAACCGCCCGGAAGGGCGGCGCACCTGCACGGCCGTGAACGACGGAGTTCCGTCGCCCGACGATAGATTCAGGCAGTTGCTGAGGAGGAAACGGACGGTGCCGATTAGGAGATCCCTGACGTATCCGACGGCGAAGATCTGGACTTCGACGGCGGACGTGTCGCGGCGCATGAAGTCCGTGGACACTCTGAACAAGAACTTGTCGTTCCACGTGGGGTTTTCGCCGCCCAGAGAGTCGGTTCGGGTTCGGAGCTTGTGGGTCGGATCGACCCATGCGACGGCGTAGGTTTGGACTCGGCGGAGCTGGGTGGCTGGGGTTTTCAGATTTTGTGCAGAAATCAAGTTGATCTCCAGAATTTGAGTCGACTCCTCCATTTCATTCAAGAAAGAGGAGTTTTTTTTTTCTTTTCGATTGGTTTAGCTACTGCGCGGCCATGCTTGGATTCAAGAAACTGTGATCGTTATGGAGAGAGAGAGAGAGAGAGAGAGAGAGAGAGAGAGAGAGAGTTTATCTCTCCCTTCTCTTTGCCGTTGATGAGGTTTAACCGCGAAGAGAATAGCAAAGCAAGTGCATTATGAGTTTGCTTTCCTATTTATTGTGTTCTCCTTATAATAATTTAATTGAATTTTTTTTTCATAAACTGTTTTACAAAAAAAAACACTTATATAATCATCCCACGGTGAACTCAAGCTCAAACTCGAGTTTTTGGGTAGGGGTGGCAAAATTCCCACGGTGAACCATCCCCGTTGGGACCCGATTTTGGGACGGGGAATCCCGTGTCAAAATGGGGATGGGGAGTTGACGGTGATTCCCCGTTGGTGAAAGAGCGGGGACGAGATGGGGATGGTAATCATGTTTCTCACCCATCCCCGGCCCCGAACTCGGCCCCGTTTGAATCAAATGGTGATTCACCATTCCACGATTCGATTTATTAATAAATATATTGAAAAACTAATTTGAATCAAGAATTCTAAAAGACCATCCTTTTATATTCAGGATCATATTTAAAAGAAAAAAATTTATACTTTCAATATATATTCTTCACAATACACGAATATTTCAATTACATATTATTCAGTTTTTTATACTCTAATTTTACATATTAATTTGTCTATATTACTTAGTTTATGTTTTTGTTGCAAAAAAAATTAATTTATTGGATATACATGAATATGGGGAACCTGAATCCCCCACGGGGAACCCGATCCCCGAACGGTGATTACCCATCCCCGGCCCCGTTTGAATCAAATGGTGATTCACCGTTCCACGATTCGATTTATTAATAAATATATTGAAAAACTAATTTGAATCAAGAATTCTCAAAGACCATCCTTTTATATTCAGGATCATATTTAAAGGAAAAAATTTATACTTTCAATATATATTCTTCACAATACACGAATATTTCAATTACATATTATTTTCAGTTTTTTATACTCTAATTTTACATATTAATTTGTCTATATTACTTAGTTTATGTTTTTGTTGCAAAAAAAATTAATTTATTGGATATACATGAATATGGGGAACCCGAATCCCCCACGGGGAACCCGATCCCCGAACGGTGATTAGCCATTCCCAAACCAATTCATCACAAGCGGTGAATTAGTGGGGATAGCATTAAGAATGAAAATTTGGTATGAGGATGGTATGCCCATTACCAGCCCCGAACCCGCCCATTGCCATCCCTACTTTTGGGGATCGATGAAGTCAAGCTTAGGATTGTCAATGGGGCGGGGAATCCCCGCAGAGATCCGCCCCGAACGGGGCGGGGAATCCCCGCTATTCTACCCCCGCGGGACGGGGACGGGGGAAAATTTTCCCCGCAGATATCCCCCGCCTCGTTCCCCGCCCTGTCCTGATTATTAAAATAATATATATTATATTCAATAATATTATTATAAGATAAATAATATTAAAATATCTTTGGATAATATTAAAATAATATAAATATGATTAAAATTTTTTTAAATAATATAAATAATATTAAAATATAGTTTATTAATATTACAATATAGTTTAAATAATATTAAAATAATATAAATTAAATTTTTTTTTAAAAAAATAGGACGGGGCAGGGAATCCCCGCGGGGACGGGGATGGGGACGATTTCGTCCCGGTTTGCCTCGCGGGGACAGGGACGGGGATTAGATCTCCGCCCCGAACCAGCCCCGTTGACAACCCTAATCAAGCTCAAGCTATTCTTAAAAGACATCTCGGAATATATATATATATATATATATATATGTAACATTTAATTCATTTTTATTTAGAACAATTCAGAATTATGTGAGACCGAGACCATAATTATAATATAGTTTTGATTAGAAGAAAGTGAGAATCATGATTAAAAATGTCAAAAAATACCATCGTTGTCGTCGTCGACTGAACAATCGAAATCATGAAACGACTTCGTTTGGGAAAGATTCGGTAATTGCTGGATTGCTTCATGAATAACCTGGACGATACCCGTGGGCCAAGCTTCTTGAGCTAGAGGTGTGTACTCCTCTATCGAGGTTTACCTCAATCACGATGATTTCGTCTTTTGACGATTCATGCTAAATCTTTGTAAAACTACCTGTTTTTTTCAGGAGATATCTTGTGGATGCTTAGGAAGTCTTAATCTGTCCGTAATCCTGTTGATACTGCTAAACTGGTTACAGCAATTGCAAAATGTCCCGAATTAGGATCCCGAGATTGAAGCTTTACGGTTCTCTTACGAATTCTGGCGGCCGATTTGAGGGTATAAGAACATGTATTTTTGTATCTTTAACCACAAGCCTTCACAGTGGAAACTCGGGCCATTCTCAGAAATTTCAGCCTAACGGCTACGGATTGATGGGTTTCAACCCTTCTGCCTATGCAATGTATCCCACGAGAAATCGTTTTGATGTGTCTTGTTGTTCAAAGAGGAGTGGACTAATAAACTTGGGTTTTTGTGGGAGTCTTCCCTTTGCTGGGATCAAACCTCGGTTATTTTCGTCGGCTAGTGAGGGTGGTAGGGTTCCTCAAAGCACAGGTGTTGCGGCTAATTCGAATGGGGCTAATATAGGTAGCGGTGGTGATGACTGGGCGGGTAAGTTGAAAGATGTGTGGCAATCGTCGGTTGAAGCTGGGAAATATTCTACTGAGCAGGCCAAAAAAGCATTGGACGAATTAACTCCCCATGTTCATCAGTTGCTCGATGCTAATCATTACCTCAGAGATGTCCTTGTGCCCGTGGGTGGCACTTTGCTTGGAACATTAATAGCTTGGTCACTCTTGCCAAGGTTGTTCAGAAGATTTCATAAGTATTCAGTGGAAGGTCCAGGAGCTTTATTAGCTGGGAGTGCATTGTTTGGCCCTGTTCCTTATGAGAATAGCTTCTGGGGTGCATTGGATGTACCCATTCGGTCATTCATAACGCTTATGGCGTTCTTGCAAGTGTTAGTAAATTTGCATTTTATGTCTGTTTGCTTTGTTTTTGTTTATCTCATGTAGTTGGGTTGTTAACAATTTTGCAGTGGTCAGATGGTTGCACCTACTGTTATTGCATCGACTTATGTGGCTCAGGCATGGAGGGGAGGCGTTGTGGTCGCACTTGTATGGTTCTTGTATCGGTGGAAATCTAATGTGATCAATCGACTTCTGACATCTGAAGGAATTGTTGCCGGCCGTAGAGATAAGTTGCTAGCTCTGGATAAGATCTCATCGGTCGGTCTCTTTGTTGTTGGAGCAATGTCTTTAGCAGAGGCATGTGGAGTGGCTGTGCAATCGGTTCTTACGGTGGGGGGCATTGGAGGTGAGTTTCCTCATGTGATAACCATATTCTCTGTGCAAGTTTCTGATTCTTGGATAATCCGTGTTAAAGGCCAAAGCTATAATAAGAGTATCTCCCTCTATCTTTATTGAGCTGGGTGATGATTCCCAAGAAATCTGGGGCAACGTTCTACCATACTTATCACTTTTGGCATGATTTGGAGATAAAAAAACGGGATGATCGACAGTTGTCATATTCTAATTTCCTATTTCTGATGTAATTTGTTGAATGATCCATTGATGGATAAGGTATATAATTGTACGCTTTTACATTACTGTGATCACTGATCAGCACTCAGCAGATTGATTTTGGTATTTGTGACTGATATATCTACTAGCTGCACATGGTTGTTAAACTGCTGTAAATGTGGCGTATGGTATATACTTTTCTTTAAGAAATTGTATCATATTATTCGATAGTTCCTCACATATCTTTCAATAGTTGTTTGAGTCTGAACGCAACTCTTGTGATCTCTTTCCAGGAGTGGCTACTGCTTTTGCGTCTAAGGACATACTTGGAAATGTGCTTAGCGGTCTGTCCGTACAGATCTCACAACCATTCTCTGTTGGCGACACTATTAAGGTATGGAAACTCCATCTTGAGCTCATTTTCTGTAGATTGCTTGTCCATAGTTAATTTTATTATAGAATCTTTGCGAGTGTCTGCTCACTTTAGGGAATCATCTTCTTGCACCTCAACAGTTAAAGAACTATTTTAAGTCCTCTTAAATTTTTTGCCATTCAACATACATTATATGGGAATTCATGTATTGGGGAATAATTTACTTGGGTTTCCAATAACTTATTACTAAATAGGGACATACGGTAATAAGCTCTTAGGTTTTCATGGGCCTTTTTTTTTCACTATTTCTTCGTCGTTGCTTCTTGGTTTAGGCTGGCTCTGTAGAAGGTCAAGTGGTTGAAATGGGCCTCACCACTACGTCATTGCTGACCGCAGAAAAATTCCCTGTCACCGTCCCAAATTCCATGTTCTCGAGCCAGGTATGAGTTATATTTTAGCTCATTTTTTTTTCAGAACTAATATATATATATATATATATATTTATAATCACAGTAGAATCAGTGGTTTGTTTCCAAGTCACTACTGTGGAAAGAAAGAATTCGAATCATTTCATGTCACTTGCAGATCATCGTTAACAAATCCCGAGCCAAATGGCGTTCTGTGGTTAGAACGATTCCCCTGCAGACCGACGACATAGACAAGGTTTCGGTAATATCAGAGGACATCAAATCCATGCTGAGATCAGATCCAAACGTTTTCTTGGGTAAGGAAGCGCCTTACTGTTTCTTGTCTCAGATCGAGAAATCATATGCACAACTCACTCTCGGGTGCAATCTTAAAAACCTGGTACGCATTCGTACGTAATAATATAACAATTGGCAATTGAGTTATGAAAATGATCAATTGAATCTTCTTACGTTGTCATAAATGGGGGCACAGAACAAGGAAGCAGAGCAGCATATTCTTCTAGAAGCCGTTCGAATTGTCAAGAAACACGGCGCTACGCTGGGTAGCACCACATGAGAGGTATGAAACGTTTTGAGGTTTCTGGTGTTTGAAGCTATCTTCGGAAAATAGTTATGATGGGATATTCTGAAATCATTTTACATACGATTTGAATGGTTTCTCCTTCATGATTTTGCTTAGTGATCGGTTGATTGATCGGTGGAGATCAAAATGTGTTCGTTTCGTTTCCTGAAATCATGCTAACTTTTTCGATCAAGTTCTATCGACGAGCTTAGGCTCAGCTTAAAGCTAGATGATAAAAAAAAATTGAAGTCATTCTCACTTTCTTGCCCCAACTCAACTTAGAGCTTCGACTAAAATTTAAACTTTAGTTAGTCAAAGACTCAAAGCCAGGACTTATCTTTCACTCCTAATGTAGAGCCAATGCGAACAGAGGGAAACACAGCACACAGACAAAATAGTGAGTCTTATACACACAATGTCTTGCAAGGATCCCAAATAAAAATGATGTTCACTGCAATTATTCTTCTCATGCATTTGATTAATAGTTGGATTTCCTCGTCACAACTTAAAGTTATACTAGAAATAGCACCCAAAATAAATAAAATATGTATATCATGAGACATAAGGTAGGTAGCATTTAGCCATCAGGGTTAAACTTGACTGACTCTTTCCATATGAGTTCCTTGATGTTTTCCTCGGTGCAATTCGGCTGCTCGAAATCGAAGACGAACGGTCTCGGGCAAATTGCCTCCTCGTTTTTCTGATGGAGTGGCGCCAAGTATGGATGGGACAAACCCTCGTCGGCTGCGTACGACATATTTATGGTAAGGAAAATTAATGTTCGACGAGCGAGAAAGATATGGACGTTATATTAGGAGCAATGACGACAATACATTAGACGACCAGAAGCATGCGACAACTACTAAGGAAGTCGGTTCTAGCGGCTAAGATTTATTTGCCTGTGTGGTTGGTTGTTAGTCGGGTAAAATTAAAGTTACGTTTGGTACGTGGACATTGGTAGGGGAAAAAATGAAAGGAAAAAGAAGAACAAGTTTTTATCTTTGTTTGAATCAGGAAATGGATGATGATGAAAAGAAAAGAAATCTGGTTTTCGGTTTATACTTTAAATTAAGGAAAAACTAATATCTTCGCCAAATTGTGAGGAAAACGATCGAAAAAGCTTACTAAAACCATTTTCTCTCTAATTTTCGTTTCCGTTTTAGTTTCTTCAAACCAAACACGGTGCAAGGATTTCCGACTAGAAGTCAATGCTGGGAAATGTAGTAAGTATATTTTGACTTAAAATTGGCACAAAAGAAGACCCTTTTATAGCATAGGATTGTTAAAATATAAGCACGTCATCTTACCAGTAATACGCCTAGTCGGGTCGAAAACGAGCATTTTCTCCAACAAATCGACGGCCCCGGGCGAATGATTAGGAAATCTCACTGCAAAGTTCTGCTTGGGATACTGAGGAAGTTGCCTGAAGTACCTCCGTGCATTATCGCTCCTAAGGAAACCGAGGCTAGCATCATCCGGCGACCCTATGAGCTATTATTCGACGAAAATCGAATTTTCAAAAATGAGAATCATCCCCTCTAAGAAAAAAGTATTCGAAAAAAAATAGAAAACCAAAAAAAACCCGACACCTCCGTGATGAGCCTCAACTGATGAACGTAATCTTTCCCCGGAAAAAGAGGTTGCCTAGTCATCACCTCGCCGAATATGCAGCCCACCGACCAAATATCTATGGCGGCGGTGTACTCCGAGCAATTCAATAGGAGTTCGGGCGCTCTGTACCAACGCGGGACAACGTACTCGGTCATAAAATCGGTCTCCGAGGTCGTCCTGGCGAGGCCGAAATCTCCAATCTTCAGCTCGCAGTTTGTGTTGATAAGCAAGTTGCTCGGTTTTAAGTCGCGGTGAAGGACGTTCGCCGAGTGGACGTATTTTAGCCCTCGTAAGATTTGGTAAAGGAAGTACTGCCGCCCCGGGAATATTATTATGAGACACTACGATTAGGTAATAAATAATACGTTCGAATCGAGAGAAAAAATAAATAAACGTACGCGACAGTGGTCATCCGACAAAGCTTTGTTGGATCGGATTATCTGTTGGAGGTCTGTGTCCATGAGCTCGTACACGATGTACACGTCGTTGAAGTTTTCTTTCTGAGGCGGACGAATGATGTCTTTAAGCGCAATCACCTGCGGAAAATTTAATTGCGCAATATTTAGTTTGTTTCCGAAGGAAACCCTAAAATATAACTGGTTGATCGGTCGCTTAGGCTACGTTTGGTATGTAGAATTTGTGCTGAAAACTTGATATATGTTGCGCTTCAACCGCTATTGTATCTTCTCACACATCCTTTACCTTTTCCTAACAGAATTCAACGTACCAAACGCAGCCTTAAAATACTGTAAGTAAAAAAACGTACGTTAACGTGGTCCATATGGCGCAACAGCTTGATCTCCCTCAGAGTCCTCTTGGCGTCGATCCTATTGTCGAACGCGTTTCCAATCTTTTTTATTGCGACTTCTTCGTGCGTCTCCGAGTTTATAGCGGCGCTAGAAAAATAACCAATTATCGTAGTAAATATGAATTAAAATTTAAAATCTCGATTTATTATTACGTACCAAATGATGCCGCTCGCCCCGCGTCCCACGGGCCTAATAGGGATGTACTTCCTCGGGACTTCGAAGAGATTCCCGTGGACGTTGTACTGCGTGTATCTCCCACCGTGGGTCGGGACGCCTTTGATCATCCCGGGCCCACCTCCCCCGACGTGGTGGTGATCGCCAAGAAACGACGAGCAGCTCGAATCCACGTTCGACGACATAATAATCGATCGATATATCGTATCGAATTAAAATCGAACTGAATTTATTCAAACAAAAGAGGGATTTTCTCTATCTATTATATCTATATCAAGTGCGCTGTGTGATTTTGTGTCGCCGTCCGAAAAGAAGCAAAGATGTGAGCGAGTTTTGTGTGTGTAGTGTGTCGTGCGGAGTAATGAATGTAATGTCTTTTATTATTTCTTCTCATTTTTTTCTATTTCTTTTTTCACATTTTCTTTTTTCTATATCTATGTACTAATATTAAGAGATGGGTGAGCTTTCGAAATTTTCTGGAGAGGTTAACATGTGACGAGGAGCCCTTTTTGTAAGTGAGGATAGTTGAGTTACTTGAGAATACCCGTGAGACGTCGTAATAATAAAGTGTTTGGGTTCTCTTTTTCTTTCCGACCATACACTTGGGAGGGACACACCATGTAATAAATTTTTCAACGACTTGTAAAAGAATTTGTGCGTGAAGGCACTCACATATATGTTTATATGCATGCATCTATTCATGTATGTCTTATTTAATGTAGATTTTTATTTATGGGTGCATGTATGCTGTGCTTTTTTCTTCTTCTTTTTTTTTTTTTTGTTATAGTTACTCTATTTCACCTAGTTGGTAAATATAATCTTGACGCCATGCATGCAAAATATTCGACTCGGGTCTTAGATCTTTCAATGTTACATTTTTTTTCTTAGTTTCCAACATGACTAATTTCTATGGTTGGCATTAATCAGGAATTCAAATGAATTAGGATTTTATCATACACTTTTTTCAATGCCATTCATGGTCAATCTCTAACTCATCAATTTGCGTAGTACTTGAACTATATTATAACTATGAAATAAGTAAACCGAATAGATATTATTCTTTAAATTAAATAAATATTTCCTTGATATGTAATTATCACGTTGTCAAAACGTTGGACATGGCGACGACTTTACCTCTTCATTCGGAGAACAAAACACAAGTAATGGAAAGCGCGTGGAATTTGACATATCCTCCCGTCAGTGGGACCCACGCGTGTTTTGATTCCATTAACATCAAAATGATCCCCAAACCTTAGAAAATTAGGTCAAAATTCGGCAAAATCCATCGGATAATCGATGGCAATGAAGAATCTGATCGTTGTTATATCCTTAACGCTAGCTTGTCTCTGCATCGTCTCTGTCTCCGCCGTAAATTCTGCGACCGCCGACCTTCTCCTCAACTGCGGCGGAGGAGCTACCACCCCCGACGCCTACCATCGCTTCTTCAACCCCGACGTCAGTTTCGTCACCACCGCCTCGTCATCCCATCACGCGGCGATTCTCCAATCGTCGAACGGCGACGACAAGTCTCCGTCGGTACCGCCGCTGTACAGAACAGCTCGGGTGTTCACGCGTCCCACGCGCTACTCCTTCAGCGTGAGGCATCCCGGCTTTTACCTGGTACGCTTCCACTTTTATCCCTTTCAGATCGATAGCCTTGACCTCCGAGAAGCAGACTTCCACGTCGTAGCGAATGAGTTCGTACTCTTACATAACCTTCGTCCGTCGAGATTCAACGATTTCCCGGCGGTAAAGGAGTTCATCATCCCTATCTCCACCGAGAAGCTCGAAATTTCATTTCTGCCCTCGGCGAAGGCGAATTTCGGCTTCGTCAACGCTATAGAAGTCGTCCCTGCTCCTTCTGACCTAATCGCCGATCTTGCATATCGCTATAGTAATAAAAGCGAGGTGGTCAGTGGTTTGCTGAGAAATGGATTCGAAACCCTTCACAGGGTCAACGTTGGTGGGTTCAAAATCACACCTTTCAACGATTCCGTATCAAGAACTTGGGTAAATGATGATGAAAGCTACTATAGATCCAATTCAGATGGTTCCGAAAAAGTTCATTTTGGCGGAAGGATTGAGTATCGGGACGGTGGGGCGAGCCGCGGTGTGGGCCCCGATAACATATACAATTCTGCGAGGGTGGTTAAGACCAACTCAAACCTTACATGGACGTTCGAGGTTGCAAGAGGCTACAAACACTTGGTGAGGCTCCATTTCTGCGATATTGCAAGTATTGCTAGTGGGATGATCTATTTCAATATATACATAAACGATAAGCTGGCTTACGAGAATTTAGACCTCACTGCTGCCACTAATTGGCTATTAGCATCTCCGTTCTACGCTGATTTCGTAGTGGACGGGCCATCATCAAACAATGAGCTGGTTTTAGCCATTGGGCCATCGAGGATGAGTGATTTGAACGGTGTTCGTGGGATACTTAATGGGGTGGAGGTGTGGAAGATGAATAACTCAATGGGGAGCTTCGATGGCGAGGTTTGCGAGGGATCTTTGTGGAGAAGCTGGAGAAGAGGAAACGTTGGCTTGTTATTTCCCATCATGGCTGTGATGGTTCTCTTGTTTGTGGGATCTTTGGCTATGCAAGGAAGGAGGAGGATGACTAGGGACAGTGTTGGGTGGTCGAGGTTGCCTTTTGATGTGTCTGAAACTGAGTTTAAGTCTGGGAAAGTTTCGACTTCGGCGGTTAAGGTTTGAGATTTGTGATGGATGATTTATGGAGATTTTCGTCTGATTAGCGTAAGATTGGTGTTTTACATGTATTCTGTATAAGCTTTTGTGACTATGTTGTCTATATACCTTGTTATAATACAGCTGTTGTGCTGAAAATGATTGTGAGCAATACAATAGTTTTTAAATTTGCAGTGTGAAATTTGTGTATCAAGAAATTGAAATTAGCATTTGACCATTTGAAGGCCATACGCGCATTTCACCAACCACGATTCTTGACATGGGACGATTTCTTAGTTGGGGGAAAGATTTATTCAGTTGTGTTAGTTCCATTAGAAAGGCATAGAAGTAGTAGTAGGTAGACACTAATAAGCATTTGGACAAATGTGATTCAAGGCTTCACTGCCAAGTGGAAATTCAAGGTAGTCTTGAAATCCAACGGTTTCATTCTTCAATTGATTAATTGGGTAAACTAGTTTTTTTTTAGTACGTATACTTCAGTTTGAGTGTGTTAAAATGAACGTAGTATGTTGATTGTTCTTGGAAGCATGTACCGCCATGTATTGAAATTGTAAATGTTGGTAAGTATATTTTTTTTTATATATATAATCTAAATATATTATGGGTGGGTATGGGTTCAAGAAAACCATATGATGGACGACACATTTAGTTATAGATTAGTGCCCAGTGGTCCAACGAAATATAAAGAAAAAAAAAGTACATATAATTGAACTTAATCCATCTATTCGTTGATTTCCTTCGAATTCTTCGATCATATGTCCTCATCCCACCCATCATCGTAATAGTACATTACTGTTGCAATTAAATTTCATAACTTTTTTGTGGTTCGGAATTTGTTATGCAATCGTTGAATTTCCACAACTGAATGATATTTCTCCATACGTGAAAAAGGTAGTTAATTATAAGATGAGAATAGAAGAGAAGAAGAGGTGGATAATCTTAGTTGGTGGGTTGTAATAACCTTTTCAAGTCACTAGTAATAATAGCCAGAGGAACACAAAGCTCCTCCTCACTATTATATAACCACCACTCTTCGATCATCAATCTTCATTACACTAGAGAGAAAATAAAAGAAAATAAAAATAATAAAATTTAAAAATGGCTTCTTCCTCAGCATCACTGGTAAATCTCATCAGAGCATCGATCTTAGTTCTTGCCCTAATCATCTTCCTCGGTAATATCATGATGTGGATCATCATGCCCACAGATACTTACTACAACATATGGGTTCCTCACATCATGGCTTCTACAAATTCAACTTTCTTCGGAATCCAAGGTACGTTATATATACAATACTTACATACGTATATGTTGTCATAACTGCTGATAAAGATCTCACTAAAACCCTTTATGTTTTCTTACTTCATTACCCATCTTCTTACATGCTTCGACAGGCCCGATAATGATGGATTTCACATTCCCAATTCTCTTCATCGCCGTTCTTGGATGCTTCTACCTCCATTTAGGGAAGAAGGAAGAAGAACTAAAAGACATAAAAGATGATAAAGACTGCTGTAGTAAGAAGAAGCTCAAGTTCATGAAACAGCCAATGGTAGTTAAAGGGTTTGGAATAGTAACCCTAACTGAGCTCTCTCTCTTCGCCATGTTCGTCGCTCTATGCGTATGGTACTTCGCAGACTATGTCCACCATTGGTTCGAACAAGTTCCCATGCGTGCCATGCAAAGAAGAGAAAAGCTGTAATAATAAGAATCTCTTTTATCCACACATATTATTACATCATCGAAATTTTATTCGATTTTTTTTTTCCAATAATTTAGGTGGCAAACGAAGCTTGATCGAGTGGGAATAGTCACGGGCGTGACGGGAAATTTGTGCCTAACTTTTCTGTTCTACCCAGTGACGAGGGGATCGTCGATTTTGCCTATGTTGGGATTAACTTCTGAGGCTGCAATAAAGTATCATATATGGCTTGGAAATATGGCCATGGGGCTCTTTACTGCGCATGGATTCATATATATTCTTTATTGGATCATCACGGATAGGTTATCTGAGGTAAATATGTTTGTTTGTTTTTTTTTTTTTAACTTCTGTTTGTGTTATTGCATGCTTCGAAACGCAGATTCTTGAAACTTATATTACAAGGTGTTATCATCTACACATAGGATGTCCATGTTTCTTGCATATATTATTTGTGTGTTTTCGTTCTATAATATTATTTTAAGTTTGATTTGCTCTCATTATTACGATGTTCCTTTTGTTGTCAAGTTCGTAGGAATAATGATACGACATATAAGGCCTTGATAATAAATCATAATTACAAGCAATTCTCTTTTTCATCGATTGGAATGATTCTAGCGTTCCTTTTAATCTTCTTTTAATCTTACCTAACGGTTCGGTTCTTTAGTTTTAAAGAAAAAGTGATCTCAACTAGTAAACATAAAGTAAGTGGCAATACTAAATCGACAAAAAAAAAAAAAGATTTTCGGGTACTTGACTTGACGTTTTTTATACATATGGTATTGGTAAGTTAGTTCCTAAGCCACATAAATATGTTTACTATACATACTATAAATGAACGAGATAATATATATGTATTTCCTAAGCCACATAAATATGTTTACTATACATAGTATAAATGAACGAGATAATATATATGTGAGATGTAAATAAATTTTAAATCGATGAGCCCACCACTATATATATTAACGTACGACAAAGTGCTTATATGATTCCATGTTAGTCCCTTGTTGTTATCATTGGATTCTCTCATAAAGTTGGGACCAAAAAAGCCTTTATTTTTTTTTTTTTTGAAATTATATTTTGTTTGACGATAATACTTCTTTAGTGCTCACAAAAAAAAAATATGCGAACGACACAAAGTTTGTTGGTTGAATGTCATCTTCAACGAACACCACCAATTTCAAAACGTAATAAAAGAAATCGCTGATGCAGTGATGTCGTAACTATGACATCACTTTTTCATCTCTTCTATTCTTCCTTTTATTTTTTCCAAAAAAAATATATATTCTTGCTTTGTTACGTTTAATGATTATAATTTGTTGGGATAGGATTATAGCTACCATCTTATTTTTGTTCATTGACGACTTAAACCTTCCTATATAAATATATAATTCAGCACAATCATGCATTCATCTTTTAAAACCGAGTTTCTTAAGTTTAGTTGTTTAATCGGCATAAGAGCATCTCCAATCGATACCCAAAAACCCAAAATATATACTAAAATTTCTCCAACCGTACACCAAACGCAAACTCAAAATGCGTTTTCATTTCTCTCTCCTGTATTTTTTAACGCATATATGCGTTTTGGGAATGAGATATCCCAAAATATGCGGTTGATGTTTTAAAAATTACAATACATACCCTTTATTATTTTTAATTATTAAAGTACCCATATAAAAATAAAAAATAAATAAAATATATATAAAAGGACTCCGTTATTAATAATTATTTTTTTTATACGTCTTCTATATGAAAAAATATTGAGTTTATTATTAATTTTGTGGAATTATTTTTTTCAATCGAACTTAAAATAATAGTATGGGTCATTGTAAAGTTGTAAATTTCATGGGTAATATTAAAAAATCGGATAGAAGAGAATATTACAATAATAGTCTTTTAAGTTTGCGAATTGGTTTATCGGTTGGAGAGGAATTACTGCATTTTGAGTTTGAGAATGCGCTTTTCGGTTGGAGATGGTCTAAACTCGACTAAAACTTATGCATTCAAAAAATAATAATCGCATTTTTTGTACAAAAAAAATATCGATTGCGAACTTATTTTCTTCACTTGCGAACATTTTCTATGTGCGCAGATGCTGAAGTGGGGCGACCACTACGTCTCAAACATAGCGGGAGAGATTTCCCTGCTATGCGGACTCGCCATATGGATCACAACCTACCCAAACATTCGACGAAAAACGTTCGAAATCTTCTACTACACTCACCACCTCTACGTACCCTTCGTCGTCTTCTTCATACTTCACATCGGAATCGGCTTCGCCTCCATTATGCTCCCGGGATTCTACCTATTCGCCATCGATCGTTACCTCCGATTCCTACAATCGCGTACCGAAGTCCGCCTAATCTCCGCCCGCGTCCTCCCCTGCGAAACGCTAGAGCTCAACTTCGCCAAGAGCCGAGGTAAAAAAATAAAATAAATTATCATCTCTCGTCTAAAAAGCCGCAATCCTTACGAATCTTCGTAATAAATTATTGCGCGAAGGTTTGGTTTACAATCCGACGAGCACGATCTTCGTAAACGTCCCGTCTATTTCCAAGCTGCAGTGGCACCCATTTACGGTAACCTCGAACTCCAACTTGGAGCCCGAGAGGCTAAGCGTCGTGATAAAATGCGAGGGCTCTTGGACGAAGAAGCTCTACGAGTCCATATCTTATTCGCCTTCTCAAATCGAACGCCTTCAAGTCTCCGTCGAAGGGCCGTACGGGCCTGCCTCGACTGACTTCCTAAGGTTCGAAAAACTCAATATAATTACACACCCCATTTTTTATAAAAAAGATTATTAGATATATATTTTATTTCCAACACGCAGGCACGATATGCTGGTGCTGATCAGCGGAGGAAGTGGGATAACCCCATTTATCTCCATAATAAGAGAGCTCATGTTCGCCAAGAAAAAAGCTCCCAAGATCAAACTCATAAGCGTATTCAAGTACTCTTCCCAGCTCTCCATGTTAGACCTAATCATCCCAATTTCTAACGCCTCTAATTCGATTCCTAACAACCTCGACCTACAAATCGAGGCCTACGTGACCCGAGAGAAAGCCCAGCCCAAGGACGAAGCCCAACCATCTCGAACCGTAACGTTCAAACCGAGCCCAACCGACGAGCCCATATGTCAAACGTTAGGGCCCAACGGTTGGCTATGGCTCGCCGCGATAATCTCGTCTTCCTTCGTCATATTCCTCGTTTGTCTGGGAATGTTCACTCAGTACGTCGTTTACCCTATCGATATGAATACGAACATGTTGTATTCTTACACGAAGAAGGGTTCGGCGAACATGCTTTTCGTATGCTTCTCTATTGTATTGACGGCCAGCGGCGCTTTTCTTTGGAACAAGAAGAAGAACGCCGACGAGGCGAAGCAGATTAAGGTTGTGGAGGAATCTTCAAATACGTCTTTCGAGCGCTTCGACGATTTAGAAATGGAAAGCTTACCCTCACAGCCGACGCCTGCCAAGTCCGTGAACGTGCATTATGGCCAACGACCTAACCTCAAAAGTAAGTAAAAACTCAAAACACATTCTTTTTTTTTTTGGAACAATTAACCGTATAAATATATAGAAGACAGAATTTATAATGTACATTGAAATATTAAACAGGAATTCTGTTAGACATTGAAGAACCAAGAGTGGGGACGATTGTTAGCGGGCCAAAAGAACTCAGAAAGGACGTTGCGGCCATTTGCTCGTCTGGCCTAGCAGATAATCTCGACTATGAATCCATTAGCTTTACCTGGTAAAGGATATGATGACTACAATCTACGAATACGTGTAAGAACAGACGTATAAAGATGCATATGGTTTTTGTGTATAAGCATATAAATGAAGCGATGTAACTATTATTATGTGCTGTGTGATTGTGTTTCCAGATATGTACGCAATACTCGAGACGAAAGCGTGTATTACATAGACTGCCGTAATGTTTAACGTTTTTCTTTCGTTTCTCTTTGTCCTAGGATAGCTCTCGAATACCTTACTACATATCACGATTGAAGATATATTCAACACAGAAAACTGCGTACCTTATCATTCTCTCTCGATCTGAATGGTGACATGGCTGATGTTGTACTCTGTTCTGATACAGCCAACCACTCTGTGCAAGACTACGTCAGCTTCAGCCTCACCTTCACATGGCAGGCAAGCAACACCTTCCCAACAGTAATAGCCCATATGTGCAGCTCATGGACGGCAGCCATGCCCTCAATCTCAAAAAGCCCTTTCTCGAGCCTCGTCGCATCTATCTCCCTCGGCGTGCTCGCCATAAGAACTTCAAGAATGCTCCTCAGCATCCTTACGGTAGTGAACAGCACAATCACCGAAAAAACAGAGTACAGATGAGGTCCAATACCTTCCACTCGGGCTTATACCATATGATGGCACCCCCAGCCCCAATCATCACCCCTATGCTCTGTATTGAGTCTCCAAGAATGTGGAGGTGGAGGTAAGCCCCTCGAACGTTTATGTTCGTTCCCTTGTGCTCCTTTTCTCCTTTCGAGCTGTCAATCAATGGGCTGTTGAGGTCTTCGTGGCTATGATCATCGCCATAACCATGATTGTGGCCGAGCAAAAGGGCCATGGTGATGTTCACCAATAGGCCGAAAGCAGAGACGAGGAACATGAGGAACCCTTGGACTTCCCCGGCGTCAGAAACTAGCCTGACGATGGCTTCGTAGATGAGGATCCCAGTTAGGAGCCATATGAGCTGAATGGACAATAATGCCCCTAATATCTCGATTCTGAAGAACCCATAAGACTGGCGAGGGGTTGCTTCCCAGCCGGCGGCCCATAGGGAGAAAAGAGAGATTGCGAAGGCAGCGACGTCTGAGAGGAGATGGGCTGCGTCAGTTAGAATTGCGAGGCTGTTGGCTTTAGAATTTCTACGCTCGTGGGCGTTTTCGTCGCTGGTTTTTGCATCGGAGAAATTGCACATTGTTATGGCGCATGCTTTTGTTCGCTTCTCTGATGTCGAAGCAGAGGAAACCTCGACGACATGGATATGGCTTGAGCTTTGTGCATCCATCTGAGGTTAATATGTTAGGGACAGAGACATCGGAATTAGATGGCTAGACAAATACTGAACGAACCAACGTTAAAAGCTTCGGGAAATTTTCCAAGAAAATTCATATCGAGCAGTAAAAGAAACCATTATACGCCGACTAACCACGGCAACCAACAAGCTAGATAATCAGGGAATGACAAGAAATATGAATAATCACAACAGAAAGGAAACGGAAAGTCTGCAAGAAGAAAGAGTAAATACTACCTGCGATAAAGTGATAGACGACGGAAGTGCTGAAATGAAACTCTAGCGGCGCTTATAACAGTTGAGAGCAAATACGAAAACTTGGATAAAGCAAAAAGCAGCTCAGTGAAAAGAAGACATGTATTGAAAATCAAAATCGCACAAGTGGATGGATGATGAAAACATCAGATTTCAGAAAGGGTTTTCAAAGTTCGAAATCATACCTGGGAAAGGGGGAATCCGAAAAACAAAAGTCAATGACTACTGGCGATTGAACGAATCTGAGACGAAACATGGGAAGCCACGATCATATAATAAACTACTTCATGATTGCCTGATCCACGCACGCCAGGCCACTGCAGCGTACAATAAAAAATTATTATTGGTCAACAAGGTTGCCTTTTTCTCAGCACCAGCGAAGAAAAGGCGGTAATTGCAATATGCAGCTCAAATTTAAAGGGCAGGCCTATTGGCCCGACCCGATTTAGTGGGATCGGTCCAATTTTATCCATGGGCCGATTCGTTTCTCCAAAATTAATACCGTATATGAAATGAATTGTGGCCCGTTAAAGCGATGTATGGGTTGGGTCTAGATCCGACGAAATAATGATGGATTTCAAACCATGTATGTCCATCATGGAGAAAAAGGAAATAAATCAATAGAAAGAGCCGTTGAAGAAAGGTTTGAATATAAAATAATATAAAGCAATTAACTAAAAGTCGACTGAGGAGAGACTGCAAGAAAAGCATAATCATCCTCCAAAGATTTTGGCTCAATAAATTACTTTCGGAAATTAATTCATCACCTTTTTACTCAACGGATACATTACTTCATTGAAAAACATTTAGTTTAAGTAATTAATGATTGGTCATGATAGATATAGCTCAAGTGTTCCGACATCATCTCAAAGTCAAAAGAATCCTTTTGGACTCTTTAAGAAAACTTGTGAACTAACATGATTTGCTTACTTGATCCATACAACGAGTTACTAAAATTTGAAGTTATCTTTGCATCAAATTAGTGTATAAAGATCACTACTTAGAATAGAATACCAATAAAACAAAATAACATGAATTTTATCGAGTCTTCGATCGATCTATGGAGAGAGAGAGAGAGAGAGAGAGAGAGAGAGAGAGAGAGAGAGAGAGAGAGAGAGAGAGAGAGAGAGAGAGAGAAAGAGCGAGAGAGAGAGAGAGAGAGAGATTGTAGTAAAAGGAATCTAAGTGGTTAAAATGGGGAGGCCATGTGAAATGTGTCGGAAACACAAGTCTTTCTTATTAGCTTTATTCTATTCTTACTTTAGGTCCACAATGCCACAAAACCTTTGTATTAATGAAGATCCTCTTCCTCCCACAGTAACAGCCATTTCATTTCCAAGAGATCCTCGGTAATAAATAACTCTCTCTCTCTCTCTCTCTCTCTCTCGGCCATGGAACTCTCTTCTTCAACTCTACCTTCGGCGCCTCTTCTCTTCATCCTCCTCTTCATCTCAGGTATATAACTTTAAACACTCAGATTTCAGTGTGTTAAAATCCATTCGTGTTCTTTAGATGCTAAAAATGCCGTCTTTATACCAATGCAGCTTCATTACAAGGCTCATCCTCCTTAGGCATCAACTACGGCCAGGTGGGCAGTAACCTACCGCCGCCGTCCTCCGCCATCGCACTCATCAGATCCACCGGCGCCACGCGCGTCAAGCTCTACGACACCGACCCGCGCGTGCTCAAATCCCTGGCCAACACCAACCTTGAGCTCATCGTCAGCCTCCCCAACGAGTGCCTCGCACGCGCCTCCGACGACTCATCCCAGGCCCTCGACTGGGTCAAGAAGAACGTCCAGGCGTACCTGCCGAGCACAAAGATCACCACCGTCGCCGTCGGCAACGAGGTGCTCACACTCAACGACACGTCACTCTCCGACAGCCTATTGCCGGCCATGGAGAACATACACGCCGCCCTTGTTCAGCTCAACCTCCACCTCCAAATCCAAGTCACCACCGCCCACAATTTGGGGATACTGGAGGCGTCGTACCCGCCGTCCGCCGGCACGTTTAGGAAGGATCTGTCTAAGAGGCTCGCCGGAGTTTTGGACTTCAACTGCAAGGTGGGCTCGCCGTTCTTGATCAACGCCTACCCTTACTTCGCCTATAGGTCGAACCCAAAGCAGGTTTCTTTGGACTTTGCGCTCTTCGAAGGCGCTGGGATCACCGATCCGGCGAGTGGGCTCCACTATGGGAACATGTTCCACGCGCAGGTCGACGCGGCGTACGCCGCCGCGGAGAAGCTGGGGTACAAGAACGTGTGCCTGCAGGTGTCGGAGACGGGGTGGCCGTCGAAGGGCGACGCCGAAGAGGCCGGAGCTTCGCCGGAGAATGCGAGGAAGTACAACGCCAACCTTCTGAAGGTGATTTCGGAGAAGAAGGGAACGCCGATGAGGCCCAATGGGGACCTCAACGTCCACGTTTTCGCTCTGTTTAACGAGAATAAGAAGCCGGGCCCAACCTCCGAGAGGAACTTCGGGCTGTTCAGGCCCGATGGAACGCCGGTCTACGATCTGGGATTCAACGTCACCGGACTGGGCGGAGGCGGCGGCGGTGGGAACGGCGGTGCGGTCTTGCCTCCTCCTACTGTTTTGTCTCCGGCGGTTGGATCTTCTTCCGATGGGTACCTGTCGATTTCTGCGGATGATTCTTCTGCTGTGAGCTTCCTTTATCTTTTTCTTTCTTTGCCTTTAAAAAGGTTTTATCTTGCACTCTATTCTTGCTTTTTGTGTTTGCTCGTTTAGTGGGGTTCATGTTAGAAATCAGTTAAGTAAGTGCAAAAAGAAGAGTTCGAAGAAATGATCATAATTTTTTTTAAGGCTGTCATTTTACAAGAAATTTTCCTACTGTAATAAAGCTAAATCCTAATATGAATTGCAGGAGAGGCTGCTACTACCCTCGGCGTTGCCCCTCTTTGCTTCTACACTTGTCTTCGCCGTGGCTGCCTTGAGAGTATGAAGAAGAAGAAGAAGAGGAGAATGAGATATATGGCTTTAGATAGTATCGTTATGTAACATTACTCACTCATTCCATGCATTCATTTGCAATTAACGATCGATAATAACTGAAAAAACAAAAAAAAAAGACTCTTTCTGTTGCAAAGGAAGATGCGATAGAGATCCATCTTTTTGTTTCTTGGGTTGTATCTCTTTTAGGCTGGCAACGATGCCCTCTTAACGTGTTTGCTTTTTCCTTGTCGTCATGTCTTGCGTACAGAGATGAATCGTGCAATAGGGCGCAGTAGTGTACACTCTCTTGTCTTCTTTCTTTAAGTTATTACATTGATTTATTTCCCGAATTATCAATTACGCAGAGGATTGGTGCGAGGCTTTTTCTCATTATACCAAACATTAGCACAAAAAAGCCAACAGTCGAATACCAATCATCCATCATCTAGTTGAAAATCGCACAAACCCACTTCAAGGGAAATGGAGGAACCCAAACTTCAAAAACAGAAACAAAAAAAAACTAGAAAATAACGCAACTTAGAAAGCAAATAGACAACGAAAAACCAGACAAAACCCATTTCCTATGGATATAAGACAGACCTGAGATTTATGGATTAGGAAAAAACGGGGCACGTTGCTTCAGAACGCTCTCCAGAACTCTTTCCAAATTTTCATTTTTCTGAACAGCGAAATATCTCTGAAGCAAAGAGCTACAAAGGGCAGCCGTACAATTGCTCTTTTCATATATCATACGAATAACTTCAGCAACTTTTGGGGAGTGCGTGGTGTGAGTCATGGGCTGCCCTTTGCACTGCGATGTTAGAAGCCATTAGCAGCGGTATTCGACACAATCTTTGCCTCGGGAATGGTCTCAAAGGTCTCGGCATCACCGTTAATCTGATTAACTTCCTTCAAAACAGAGGCAATCTCTGTTGTTGGCTTTTGAGACTTGACGTCGACATCATTTGGGACTTCCCTTTTCTGCTTTTCATCGGATTTGCTTTCCCAAACATAACCCTACAAGCAATACCCGAAAAACGTAAGAGTCTGTTTCAATATCATACAACGGCGATATGAAATTGTAGCCAGACAGCATTCATGAAATTACCTGTTTATGGTATTGCAGCGCCCTGGCCTTCTTCTCCTGGATTCTCTTCTGCCGATCTTCATAGAAATCAAAATCGTCCAAGATGCACTGTTTACTGTTGTGATCCTTGAAAATTTTGAGAATCTGAAGACCTTGATCCATCTTAACCTGCAGAAGCATAATTTTTTTTTACACTTCAGAGAATCCTGCCAGAGTAAACAAGATCGAGTAAACATATGAAACCTCGACGTGCAATAAGCTTACCTCTTGGGTATCCCTACTATTAGTTACTGGCTTGTTCTCGTTATTTTCGAGGATAACGTGCTTCAACAAACTGTTAGGTACATCCTTCACAATGTGCCACTTAACGGGGAAACAACCGATCCACTTGTCCTGCTGCCAGTATTCAACTTTCTTGTCAAAGTCAACATGGCCAACCATTTCTGCAACACCCACAAACTGGCCACTCGTATTTACCTGAGAAAACAGGTAGCATCGATATAAGTTAAGACTCATAAAAAAAATATGGCCAAGTTACTGATGCAGAACCTACTTACCGAGAAGAAAAGGAAAATAGGACAGGCATCAGGCATCTGTTTGGCTTCACCGTAAGCAGCATCAAGTTTTTTGTTGCCACTCGGGGTGCTGGCCCAGACACTGTATTTGATGCTCTTATGGACATCATCTTCACTGTATGACTTGATGATGTAGAACTTGGCATCAGCATATGTTTCAGGGAAATCCAGTCGGTTGAATTGCTCACGATCGGGAGTTAGAATGGGCTTCTCATCATTATCAGATGATGGAGGCAAGGGGATGTTTTGCCCTTTGACAGACAGACCCATAGGAGAAAAAGCCTTCGGGTTCTTCGTGCTTTTTGCCCGGGGTCCTCTGTTCAGTTCACTCAGACTATCAATATTCTCATTGCCATAGCCACAGAAGTTGTTTCCTCGTCCTCGGGGCTTATATTTACTATCAAAGAACATCCAGTTTCGTCCATTGCCTCTGTTTTCAGAACCAGCGGACCCATAACCCACGCTTGACCGGTAGCCATTTCCATACTGGCCATACAGCTTGTTTGGGTACATTCTGTTATAGTATCCACTAGCTGTGTTTATGACAGACATGGGCATTGGCTGGTGCAAACCCTAGAAGAAAACATAACAGAAAGAGAAACCCCTCAGCCACAGGTTGAACTTTGAACAGGATGATCAGCTAACGGAAGTGAATAACTCATACACACAATCTAATCGTGCATAAAAGAAAAACAAAAAAGATGAGAGCCAATCTATAACAATAATACAGAAAGCACCCACAATACAGTATCAAGCTTGATATATGACACTTAGTTTCCAGTCTAGAAAAGAACTGAACTTGAAAATAACAGGCATACCAATAATTGAGGTCGGTTATTCTGATTTCTAGATGAATTAACTTTGTTTCCATTGGTGGCAGAGGACGTCTTAGCTGAACCAGTAGCAAGCCCTTGTTGCCCATCTGACAAAAAGGGGCTCTCTATCCATGGAATCGATGAATGTAGCCCATCAAATGCAAATCTGGGATCCTGATAACCAGAAGCAAGAAAACCTCCAGGAAAAGAACCCGTTCCATAGGAACCATTAGCATTAAAAGACGAGTTATTGTACGGAGCTCGTGCACCATTAGTTCCTTTTGTACCGCTGTCATTCACAATTCCATTAGACTTAGAGGTTGTATCAACTCCAGCCAAAGGTTGTTGGTCTTTAGCTCCATCGCCTTTTGCAGGGGCACCTACAGTGGGGTACGGGGCATTGGTTTGGGTCGGAGATTGGAAATATGGCAATGGGTACTGATAATGCTGAGCTCCATATAGCTGCCCATCATGTCCCACAGTCGGAACAGGGGAGCCAGCAGGTGAGTAAGGCGCATAAGGAGGATATCCATATGCAGGAACCATAAATGATCCATTCTCCCCATAAACTCCCTGTATATTTAGTCACATAAAGATAAAATAAATACATCACATGTGGAATGTTATGCCTAAGAAACATGCAAACTTTATTTTAACATGACCAATACTTACAGTAGGCATCTCTACTCCATCTGGATTTGAATATCTGGTATACTCATCCCAGTCAATAGCATTCCCGTCACAGCCTACGCGCAGAAACAAGTACAAATTTAGTATTATCAGCTTGTCAGCTAAGGGAAAACCATAAAGGAAAGAACAAACACAAATTATTGAAAGTCAGAATTTGCACGATGACTAAGGTGAGAAGGGAAAGATGGTATGTGGGAGTAAATTTAAGCAGATACTCACCGCCATAGTAGTACTGATACAAACTTGGATGGACATAATATGCTGGATCAACGAAATCTGGCAATATAGGAGTGACAGATCGATCTGTCTGATACCCATTCCCCGCAATACCCAAATCAGCCGGAGGCTGCATCAAACGACACAAATGAAAGATGAAAATTGTTCATCAAGGCAGATCGCAATTCACGATTCAAACATACAAGAAACTCGAAGTAAGTTCAGTGAACTATAGAATACCTTCTTCGTAGCATCTTGGATTTCAACAGTCTTAGCCTGTGACTCCAAGGACAACTTTTGCAACAATTCTGTAGCTTCTGTAAAACATCTAATTAAGGAGCACAATTGTTTCAACGTATAGTTCATATGAAATTATAGAAATCAACAAGGGAGACACCGTTTTTACGTCCAAGTAAAAGCATCGTGATTGAAAATATCAAAATTGACATCAAAAATAGCTAGGTGAAAAGCAATCACTAGACGCAAAAAAAAAAAGGATTTCAGTTAACTGATTCTAGCTACGAACGGCATGTACAGTGAAATTCAAATAGCGAAAAAATCTCATCAAACACAAGTAGCTGGGACAAATCCATACTAGAAGAAACATCCAGTACACCACCTTCACAGATCAATCAAAAACTGCACACAAGATTAAAATAGAGTCGAGAACCTCGGACCTACAGCTGCATACAAACCTCCTCACCAACAAAAACGCACATCTGTTAACACTCGAAGCAACAAAGAACCCAAATAATGAGAAAACGCTCGTATAAATAAATCTAACACACATATCGGAACAGGATACGATCCGCCGAATGAGCAACAGCAGCCATGAGGTCTAGAAGTCAACGAACAAGATCTACGGCGCGAAAGAAATCAAGACAACGGCCGAGAGCCTCGAGCAGCCGCCACAAAAACGAGTGATTGGGTTTAGCGGGAAGAACGGGGGAAAAGAGAAATCACTGCTAGGGTTTCCGTCATTTTATACTGGTTATTTAGGTGCACATTAACTTTACCAATTAGTCCCTCAACTTACTTGACTTTGCAGATCCGACCACATTGTCTAAACTAAAGTTATGCTTGTATATGGGCTAGATTTTGTAATGTTCGGCCCATATACTCTATGCAGGCCCACTGTTTGGCCCATATAAAATTACACCTGTAAATTGTCAGGTGAATTTATTATATTGCCCTTGTCGAACTCCCCATTTTGCTTTTACCTAAGACAGACAGCTGAAGAATAACAACGTTGAGAAGAAGCTACTGCATACTGCGTAGGATCTCCACCGCGTGAGAAGGTACTTTTCTTGATAATGATTCGTAAGGGAGGTGAAATATTTTTTTTTGCGGGAACGTATGTAGTGTTGATTCATACGTGCGCTGTTTTTTTTTTTTTTTTTGCGGGAGTTTGTGATTTGGGGTTTTATTGCCTCCTTAATATCGATTATCGTTGCGGGTGGGAACCATCGATGCTAGAGCTTACTTGTTTGAATACTTGTCGGAATCGAAATGCAGATGTGAAATTAGTGCAGTTTGATGGATTCGAAGGTGGGGCAGCTAAATGCTATTACGTTTGGTTTGAGTGATTTAGCTTGTAGACTTGTATTGAGCTCAGATTTGATCATGGTGTGTATTGTAAATCGCCAAGATAAGGATTGAGTTCATTATGCTGCTGAATGTTAGAATCATTTTGGAGATTTGGTTAATTGATCCTTCTATTTCTGCCTTTAACAGTATTGCATTACGATCATTTTTTCCCGTCTACATAGCTGTTAGTGTGGTACCTTTTTTCCCAGAGTAACTACTCTGAATTTGAATGGAAGATCTTAGTTCTATTTTTTTGACGATGATGGTTGTCTGTACGAAAAACCCCCCATGAGTGTGCTATGCGATAGCGAGTTAAAACAAAAGTTGAAGTTAAGCTTCATTAACTGGCTTGAAGGTTCTTAATTTCCCTGATATTGATTTATAGGAGGCTTTCAAGGAGTTTCTGTGATATGCTTTGTGATATGAGATTATGAATGTTTAAATGGTGCTTTGAAACTGTACGTTCCATGAGTACTATAATACCTTATACTTGGAACCCCTTGTCGTATGGACCATAATTGCGAGCTTACTTCTATAAATATATGTAGAAGTAGGTTGCATATTATCATATTGATCTATAGGACAAGTCTTGGCACACCGCATAATTCTAAAAAATATGGTTTACAAGCCTTTCTATCACGAGCATTGTGAAAGAAAATTACTCTATGGTTTACATTTCTTGAAATTTGTGCCTTTGTGTGAACATCGTGGCATTGTTAAGTATGATTTGCTCCGATTGGTTTGCATTGACTTGGCAACAAATTCTATGTGGCCCCATATGCTAATATAGCCCTTTAAACTTTAAAGTTCTATTTCAAAGTTCTTCTCCTACCCAGCATAATCTCCTCTTCCGCAAAGCACTTGTTGATGTTCCTCGTATTTTCTACAACTCATGCGAAACATCTTTGTCTATTTATCTAGGTTTACTCGAAGGTGGTAGCATAATGAGTGAATCATTCACAATTCAGATCAGCAGGGACTTGGTGAGCAGCCTTGTGGAGGATGAAGAGAAGGCAAAGAAGAAAACAAGGAAGCCCAAACCAAGATCTCCCCGAGAACCCAAACCATCCCAAAATACGAATTCGAAACAACCCTCGAAAGAATCCGAGAAATTGAAAGCCCCCCTAAGCCAAGCTCCTTTCTTCTCGCCAATCCCACAATATCCTCAGAAACCAGCAAATCAAGAACTCGAAAATGTATTGGCAGTTCTTAAGGAGAGCGAGAAAGTTGTGGAGAGATTACAGAAGCAAGAAGAAAGCATGGTACAACAAGTCACTCAGAGAGCCAAGGAGCTTCATGATAAGGAGTTTAAGATTCCCGAGCGAAAGCCTATGCCGTGTTTGGATGAGAAAGATGCTTGTTTCAAATGCTACAAAGAAAATGTTGACAACCCTTTAAAATGTGCCCAATTGGTGAAGGGATTCGCTGATTGTGCACGAAGAGTTAGGCAAGAGGTTAGCGCCGACAATGCCTAGCACGGGTTTTATCGTTACGTGAAAAATTGTATCAGAGATTTTCTCAAGATTATCGGCGAATTCAAGTTGTTGATCTTCACGACACTTATTCAGGTGAAAATAATTCTTGAATCATCTTTTGTTGTTGAACTATACTGCTCCCTTGTTAGGCCTCATTGTGATGGTGATAGATATTTCTATGAATGTTGACTTTTATTATCTGACATACTATTATAATAAATAAATATAATAATTATTTCATCAAACAATATGAAAAAAAAAAAAGCAGGGAAAAGTGTCGAAAACCATATTTTAATGAGGTAAAATTTTACGACTGAGCCCACAAATTTTTTCACAATAATAAGAAAACGCTCATTGATTTTCGTATCTTTAAACACATAAAAGATGTCAACCTCTTCGTCTACTTTCAAATACGTTTTATTGTTTTCTTCACTACAAAAACAAGCTTAACAGCTATGTTGTGTACTACATTGTTCTCCTCATGCATCATCGTTCGATGTATGCTAAGTCCTCAGCATATCCCATATTTATCTCCTAGCTTTCTCTAAAAACTATGAAATAATTCGGCATATTTCTCGAAATAAATTACGCTATTCTAATACATATATACAATATACTGCCTCAGAAATCTCCCACGAACACAAGAAGATGGCTGCACACCACGGACTTCAACTGTTCTTGGGCATCTTTGTTCTCCTTAGTTGCGTCAACGCAGAGAGTAATGTCATTACAAGCATACCGTTATAAATATAATGTTATGATTCAGTATATAAAGTATTACATATGCACATATATATTACTTTTTATTATGCAGACAAAACCTATCCCACGGCCAACCAAAACTTGAGCCCAATTCAGGCTTGGAGAAGCGCCGAGTATTGCCTGCAGAACGTAAGTTAAAAAAAAAAATAAAATCAATATTATTATTCATTCATAATTCTCATGACTTAATAATATTTCAGACATCAAGTTCCTGCCCATCAAAGTACACCTTGACGGACTCGGGCTGGCTCAACGTGACCCAAGCCGACGGGCCCGCCTTCTGCACCGAAGGGTGCGCGGCTCACACGAGGGCTGTGCTCCTCTGCATCAGCGAAGTGAAGAGAGACTATTGGTTTGTGAACCATGCAACGGTCCACGACCTGTATCGTACAATCGACGCTGGATGCGCTACTTCGCACGGTAAATAATTTTATTTTTTTTTTTGCGATGATCGTTGTAATTTTTCCGTAATGATTTTTCGATTAATTTCAGGGTTCACGGGAACGAGCGAATACCCACCTTCTGCGTAAAATGGGCTGAAGTTCTCGATTTGTTACGCACATGTTGTTATGTACTATAATATCAGTGATGTTGTGAGAACGCTTGACAGGAATAAATGATTTTTCCCATCGACTCGATTCGAATATCACAAGGCATATGAATTCATTGCACGATTCGAATATCCCAAGGCATGTGAATTCATTTCATTATAATGAGATGTACATATGCTACTCTTATGACTATTCAGGACAATTTTTAATTTATAAACAGAATTTTATTTAAACTTACCAATATATACTTTTAAAAAACATTCAAGATATATATCATTAAATAAAGGTGAATCTATGGAAATACCTATTTATACAAAAAATTTGCAAGTCAGTACCTATATCAAAATTTTTTTTATATAAGTACCCGTTTGACTGTGTGTACCATTTTTCCAGTCTTGACGTACATTTTTATATGTGTATTACGTACCACGTCACACATTTATATGATACATATATTATTTCTATATGCCATCTTAATGTGTTATATGATGTACCATTTCTCACTTTATTATGTACCACAATACATTTCTCTATGTTACATATAAATGTGTTATATGACGTACCTTGCGGCGGGACGGGTACCAATGTGTAAAAACTTTATTCTAATAGGTACCTACATATTAAAAAATACTGACAGTGTACTGACTTGCAACTTATATAATTATGTACTTTTCTGTAAATTCCCCTTAATTTAAAGAGTTATTAATATATCGATAAATTAATATTTTATTAATTAAAAGAAATTTTTGTAAATTCAACTATTTTTCTATCCATGCAAATGTCGAACTGAATCAGATGAGACATGACTCATGAGTGAGTATATTATCTTCATATTACATGCAAATATGTCATGTGCACTATTTTTTCAATAATAACATTGCTAATTTTATTTTTTGTAATGATCTTCCAGATATGTGACAACTGACATGTTGTTCATAGTAAAGCTCCTGGATATTTTGTAATTATAAAATTTTAGCAATTTACATTATATTTAAAATGTAATATTTTATGAATATTAATTAAGAGTTTTTTTGGACCTAATATTTATAAAGGAATTTTTCGAAAAGTATTATCTTATTATTTAATGGTTTTTTACAAAGGTCCAAGTCGAGATCACGAGATTTTATTATTTTCGAGAGATTATTAATTTATAGAGTATTATTTTATAGAGTTTTTACTGTATTACTCTTAATGACTTCAGGAAAAATTATTATTTAAACAAAATATTTTTAAACTTATCATTATATACTTTCAAATAAACATTCAAGATATATATCATTAAATAAATTATATAAATGTAAATATTATGATAATATTGAATAATCTCCAAGAAACTTGTACACTGGGCCGACATTCAACAATGCAGCCCATTATAGTCCACATGACGTAAGCCCATACGTAAGCCCACGCGTTAAGATATCAACATTTATTATATCCTGTGAAGGCCGAACCCTAGACGTATTTTTCTGAGCTTCAAGCCGCGGATCGGTAATTGGAATCGCAGCAATGGGGAGAAGTAAGTTAATTTTCGCGTGAATGCTTTGAGTTGATTATTGGACGTGTATTTGAGGTTTTATATACGTCTGCGTGTGTATCCCTTGGGTTTATAAATTTCTCGATTTGGAGATTCGAAATGTTTGTGTGCGGAAGGGGCTCTTTATTGTTTCTTCTACGGACCGTGATTTTCTGATGTTATTCCTATTTTGTGTTATGCCGATTTATAAATTTGTGGTTTTTATTTCGATTGACACGTATCTGGGGGTTCGTGAGGTGACTTATTTTTATAGGGGAGAATTGATGATTGATCTGTGGGTGAAGGTTTTCCGTTTGGTAGTTGTATGGGCTTTATCAAAGTAGTTACGCTTTGGTGCAATTGATGGCCTGGGTTATCTTCGTTCCTATATAGCTTTGATATGTTCTGATGTTTAACATTCCTGCTATCCCGAATATATTTTAGCAGCTGCTATCTATCATTGACTATAGTTCTTGATTTTAGCACTTCAATTTTCTATTGCTCGTTGGTTATTGCTTTCATAGAAGGTATCTGCTAAAACTCATAGTTGTTCCCCTATCTTGTCTACCACCCAGGACCAGCGAGATGCTACCGCCAAATCAAGAACAAACCCTACCCAAAATCCCGCTTCTGCAGAGGTGTCCCCGACCCAAAAATCAGGATCTACGACGTCGGCATGAAGAAGAAGGGAGTCGACGAGTTCCCCTTCTGCGTCCACTTGGTCAGCTGGGAGAAGGAGAACGTCTCCAGCGAAGCCCTCGAAGCTGCCCGAATCGCCTGCAACAAGTACATAACCAAGTTCGCAGGGAAGGACGCCTTCCACCTAAGGGTTAGGGTTCACCCCTTCCATGTCCTTCGCATCAACAAGATGCTCTCTTGCGCCGGGGCAGATAGGCTCCAAACTGGGATGAGGGGCGCCTTTGGCAAGCCTCAAGGTGTTTGCGCCCGTGTGGCTATCGGGCAGGTGCTCTTATCTGTTCGCTGCAAGGACTCGAACAGCCCCCATGCCCAGGAGGCTCTTCGTCGTGCCAAGTTCAAGTTCCCTGGTCGTCAGAAGATCATCGTCAGCAGAAAATGGCATGGGCTCTTCTTCTATTTTATAATGTTTTTTTTTTTATGTAGGGAATTGTTTGTATGAATGTGTGTTGTTTTGTCGTTTTGCAGGGGATTCACCAAGTATAGCCGCACGGACTACTTGAAGTGGAAGTCGGAGAATAGGATTGTTTCTGATGGTGTGAATGCCAAGGTTTGTTGTTTTGAGAACGCATTCAAAATAGGTTTGTTATTGGATGATATGATTTAGTTATGTTATGTTTCCGTCCATATCTTAGCTGCTGGGATGTCATGGGCCGTTGGCTAACAGACAGCCGGGAAGGGCGTTCATAGATGCGGCGGGTGCAAGTGCTTGAAGCAGAGAAGGGATTATATCATCTTGTTTCGAACATCGTTCTTAATTTCGTTTTTATTCGAGGATTTGGTATTGTTTTGATCTTTGTTGTTCTTCCCTTTTGATGATGACTTTGAATGAATGCTTTGCTTGCTACAATATAAAGAAGGATTTACTTCGAGTCATGTACGTGTTCTTGATATTTGTTCTTCCAAATCTTGAGTCTAAAAATGAACCTTATGTATATAAATAAATGTCGCTGCTATTAAAAGGGGCATCAAACGATTTCCACAATAATACTGTAACTCAAGAATCTCTAATTTGAGTTTATGGTGATGCTTTATTACACGACCAGAAAACAATTCTAACAACCACCGACCCTTACAAAATGCGCGAGTGCTAAAGGAAAAGTTCATGGAAATATGAAGGAGTTCGTCAACTGCGTTCATGGAAATATGAAGGAGTTCGTCAACCGCAAATGCAGATGCAAAACACAAGAAATTGACTCTTATTATTTGACTTGCGAAACCAAAGAAGAAGATTTCCAAAGCTCAGAATCTGTGCTCCATCTTTTCCTTCTCCAGGTACCACTGGACATATCTGAGGGAGAAAATGTTGCATATATCATTTTATTGGACAACGAAAAAACAATCGAATCATCACATAGGAACAGACTAAACATAGTTTACCAACTCATAACAGATATGGGATAGCTCTGTGACAATATTCTTAACAATTCGCTCATTCAAAGTAAGCTCCATAACTACTCAAAGCAATCACTTCTCATTCATGGAACATGCACAATTCCCGACCAATTTGACTCGTACTCTTTGAGTAACAAATCTACTTATGAATTATGATGCAAAAAATACGAGGAAACATAGTAGAAATCGAGGGGTCCTTCCCTAAAACCAATTGGTGATAGGAGGAGAAAGCCTCTTATATATCGGCTCGAAAAGCTTGAATTAGTCGATGTGGGACAAAGCCCAAATTATAATCAACAAAACACAATATTGGGCGTGATGGGACATTCAAAGTTCATTTGCATAGATTTTAAGCTACGACATGAGCAAAGTGATACTTCTTGTAATTATACCCATGAGAAAGCATGTAGAACGATACAATCAACAACGCATACAAGAATACTCAAATACACCTAAAATTCTAAAATCAATCATATATCTAATCCAAACCTCACAATCGGAAGGAGATTAGAGCCAAGCTTTACATTTGGTTGCACAACTCGAAAGGATATATAAAGAAAAACAACACAAAGCCTAGAAACAGATCCTGCATAATGTGAAATTAAAACAAAAAAAAAAAGAAACAACATCTACAGATCGATCATGCGAAAATCCGATCTCAAATTTCGCGAGAAAATCGGATCTCAACCGCGAGCTCAGCACAAAAAATTAAAATCTCACGTCACAAAAACGAAAAAATAAATCCGCAGAAGCACTTACGAATAGGTTCCAACAAGAGGACTGAGAAGGAGCGTGGCACTGATCCAATTCTCAGAGACCTTATGGCTGAGCTTGGAAGGAAGATCCTTCCAAAGACCAGGCATCACCTTCTGCTGAAAAGGCGATAGAGCGTAGATCACAGCCTTCATCCTCACCGGTTGTTTCCCCATACTTCTTTTCCTCGATCGACAAAATCAGGTTTCAGATAGAGAGAGAGAAAATTCACGAAGACAGCCAAGCGCGTGGGTAGCCGACGATGAATGATGTGAATTATTAGATGAGGAAAGGATGTTGGGCTTGGGCTTTTAACTCTCCGATGTTGGGCTTATTCCCAATCATGTGGCCCATTAAATTTTATTTACGGTTAATTGTTTTTCGGTCCTTTAATTTAAGGAATGTAGCATTGTGGGGATAGAGAATTTCTTTTTTGGTATATTTGACTTCAGGCCCTTTAAAGTTTTAAAATAGGTTTCAGACCCTTTCGAAAACAACTATTGCTAAAGGACCCAATTTCTGTAAAAATTTAGAGATAAGGATCTAAACTTAAAAAGGTGTTATAAAATGTATATGAACTGGTATCGGATGATCGTTTTGTGTTACTGCATAACAATGAAGTGGTACTGCAGAAATCGGATCCTTAAAACAATTTTTTTCCTCAGAGGGCCTGAATTCCCGGATAATGACACCCCTTAAATAACCCTATACGATCATCATTATACTCCGTAACGCTATAGTGTAACGTCATCATTAATTTTTTCCTGACAGGACCTGAATTTCCCGGATAATGACACCCCTTAAATAACCCTATACGATCATCATTATACTCCGTAACGCTTAGTGTAACGATCATCATTAATTTTTTCCTGACAGGGCCTGAATTTTTTTCCTAAGGGCCTAAATTTCCCGGATAATGAAAATTTCCTATTTTTTTTACGGAGGGAGGGGATAGAGAATTTAGTGTAACACTATATGGACAATATTTCAAATTTAAGAAATGATCATATACTCCGTAACCGTAGATTTTGTACCAAAATTGCTTGATTTTTTGAAAATTATTTTCGGGATAATGACACACCTTAAATAACCCTAGATTAATTAGGCCAGAACCATACCCACTATTTTCTTGCACATACGCACAAATATCCTATATATATATATATATATATATATATATATTTCCCAAACAAGTTATATAATAAAGTAAAAGCAAAACCACAACTACCTCAAGCAAACTAAGTACATTATTTTTTATAGAACTAATTAAACTATGGACATTAGTTTGGCACCTTGTCTTGTGGACCATATTTCAGCATGTCGAGCTCTCTAAGTTGCTCCTTCTTGTAGAGATCTCGAGAAGGTTCCTTCACAAATGCAAGTGTCTAATTTTAGATATACATGCAACAATTACTCAATGATTTGACATACGTAAGACATTATATTAAGATAATATAATTAAGTTTATTACCACAGGTTTTAGGAGCTCTTCGATGATTTCCCTCGCCTGAGCCAACTTCGAATCGACGATATTCTCAGGCAAGTTGGCCGTTATGAGAACATGCAACGGTAACTTCAAATGGTCGTACCCTTTTCTCCCCCTTAGGCTATCCTCCTAATTAGTTTTTTTTTTTTAAAATATAATGCAAGTACATAAAAAATTATTTTGTATGTTTATATTATATACATAAAAAGGAATTAATTCGAATGCTAATTAACCTTCCGAGGATCCTTGATAGAACCCTTTCCTCTGATTAGGATATGGCATTTTGTATGGTCCTCTATTCGTTTTAGGGAATTTCCACGTGGCCCTAAAAGCCTTCCGACGAAATTGAACTGTTTTTTTTTTTGGGAACGATTTCGTTAGATCGTACAATGAAAACCGTATAATGTAAGAAGTATTTTCTCCGACTTACGTTAGGGTACTTGTCGACTGGTATGTCCAAACGCAGAACCTTTTTCACCGACGAATTTGCGCTCGAATTTATTGGCGGTGCTAATGATGATGAGCGCGCGAATTCGCCGATTATATTATGTGGTGCGCCTAATGGCTGAGATGAGAAGCATATTAGTAACTTAAGATAGATTTTTTCTTTAACAGTTTACTATTACGTAACTAAATTTTATCTTCTAAACACCTAATGTTTTGTTTCAAGATCAACACCAAGTCATTCTAACAGAAAACCCTAATTCAAAACCTGCAAAACTTCAATAAGATTACCAAGATTTTCCTCCAATGATTTGCTATAAATAAACTATTTGTAACTATCTAGAGGGTATTAGTGGTATTTTTGTTCTAAATTTTATTTTTTGTTTTAAATTTTCTAACATCTAAATATCGTTTAAAGTTCAACACCAAGTCTTTCTAACAGAAACCCTAATCCGAAATCTGCAAAAAAAAAACTTCAAGAATGTATATGCTTTAACTTTCATAGTGCTTATATTATATATACAATTGGATCTAATCAGAAAGAAGAGCAGAATAATAATATATATTAAGTAAGATGAAGGGTTAATTTCACCTCATTTTGCATTTGGGGGAAGATTGAGAAATGTCCACCGAAAGATTTGTGAATAATGCTCGACGATTCTCCTCCATTGCTACTACTTGCTCCTCCTCCAATATTATCAGAAACGCTCATCATATTCAAAAGAGAAGAAACCTCTTCGATGCTCGGACCACCTTGTACCATGGAGTTCATGTCATAATTATCACCAAACCCTAATTTGTTCAGTTCGTTGATCCTTTCATAAGCTCTTGCTATTTCTGCACCAAGAAGATTATTACGTCAGATATTAGTACACACGACTCTACTCTAAATACGCCTACGTTGTATTCGTATAACTATATTATTAAGAACCGAAATTAACGTCACGTGTATGTAAGGGTGGAAAATAAATTCATGCATCATCGTTTAGTTAGCCAGCGCTGCCTCTACCACGTGTGAGAGTGCATGAATTCGCTTCAACACCTATACATCCGTTACATCTTTTGCGAAACTGATTTTTCATCGTCGAAGACAAATGATTTTGTCCGAGAATGCGCATTTTGTGTAAGACAAAAACGCTTCCCATGGCAGAAGAATAGATGGTATTCACCGCCTTGCCATCTCTCTCTCTCTCTCTCTCTCTCTCTCTCTCTCTCAGCAACGTTAGAATTTATTAGAAGTGTATGTTATTAACGTCATCGATGGCATCTTTCGTTGTAATAACGCTGCCTTATTTGTCCTGTTGAAGGCTGTTCGAAACCTTGCATTGTATTGAAGTTAAGCCAACTGATCTATTTCCCAACCACCTAATACCACCCATTGTTTCTCTTCTCCAAGGAAGTTATTCACAACTCATTAGTCGATTAAATCACCGTCATTACCAAGATTTCAAGAAAATTAAGATACTTATAAGATTGATCAAGAAAATGTTGTAATTGAAATAAAGGCCAAACCTTGATCCAAGAGGATTTTACTTATGGGTAGCACTTGCACGAAAGGTTCAAGATGCTCCCTTTCTGCTAGAAGCTCGGCCAAGTAACGCCTGCAGATAAATCGAGTAAGATAGATTAACAAATTAAATCAATATGAACATTAAATGGAATTATATACCGAAGATATGGAAAAGAACGAAGGATTATTATTCGCACCTTGCAGCGTCGAAATTGGCAGCGGTGGTCGAAGAGGGAATCGGGTTTTTAGCTGTGGGGAAGATGAAATCTTGAGAGAAAAAGCTAGACATGTTTTTTTTGCTGAAGAGGGCTGCTAAGTGCTACTGTGAAGTGAAGAGTGAAGAAGGTAATAATGAATTGAAAGTGAAAGTAGTAAGTAACTTATATAGCATAGCAAGTGAAAATGTACTTGGAAAAATATTGCTGACGTCCCATGGCGGCCCTCTGAAAAAAATATTATAAGAGTTGAGTATCATTGTAATTTTCAACAGATTGGTTATTGTTGAAGAGGGCTTCTTGGGAAAATTTTAGCTATTATTTTCCATTTCTTTAAGGCCAACTTATACTTGGCTTAATATTGCTATTAAAGAAAGTGTTACTTAGATGAAACACATGCATCTATTGATCAAGCATCAACCCATATCGCATGCGTTATCAATTCAAAAATTACTGCAGAATTCAAATTCAATAACACTGTTGCCGATAATATGAAATGATGCAACTCAAGAAAGGTAAAAATTAGCAGAAAGAAAGGTTGATTCGAAAGAGTCTCAACAAGGCCTTGTTCTTCAGACTATTCTCCAACTGTCATTCCAAACCCAAATTTGTAATCTTTCTTCTTGTGATCCATCTGCCAAAAAAAAATCATAAGTAAATAAAGGTAGACAAAAAACTTAATGTTTTAACCCATAACATATAAACTTACCTCAGCTGAAAGAAGAAACCTAAGACCTGGACTTAATTGCTCTTCAAGGAATGCAGCTACAACGCCATTGGAATCAATCTTTCCTCTCAAGCGAGACTGTTTGAAGAAGATACTTTTACTCGTCGGTATAAACACGACATATATATATATATATATATATATATATATATATATATATATATATATAAAGAGACAATGTCTGGATAGTATATACGAAAGCAATAGCCCGATTTAAAAAATGTAAGAAATCGAAAAAGAATACCTGCCGGAAAATGTAATCATAGCCAGCACTGGCAGTAACATCCCTAGACATGTAGTTGTACATGATATCCGTTGCAAGCGAAACCTAAATTTCGAAGAAATAAAAATAAGAAATGGGTCACGAACGAGACAAACACACATAAAGATGGTAACACGATCATAGTACCTTCTCAGATACTTTTTGTACATAGCTTAGAGCAACCATACCAGTGCTTGCAACTTGCCCAGTAGCAACCTTCAGGAGCCGAAAAACAATGTAAACAAAATACCACACCTGAAAAAAACACGGGCTCAAAAAACAAATTTACCATCTTATCAGTGTTGTAACGTGCAGCATAGCCAATGCCTGATTTCCTGTGCTGACCGGTCCAGAAAACTTCCCCTCCCAAAGATAAACGAGGCGTAAGACTCTGGTAAGAATAAATCAAATTAATTCATCTGTGATATGAAATCAAAACAACAGCAGCATGCCATCATTCTTGGTTATAATTTCTTGCCGGAACATTTTCAGAAGATTAATATTTGCAATAAGCATTCCACATATTTATATCCCAACGCAGTAATAATTTGTTCACCTGGATATAATTTGCACCAAATAAGGATCCATTCCCAACTTGAAACTGAGCCCTATAGTCTGATCCCTGTACATGTATACATGGAGTTTGGTGAGTTTCAGGATTTATTTATCCAACTTGAAACATTCAGAAAGTGGAATTCAGCATAAGTTACTAGGTAATCAACATTTATCGACCACCAAATAGAGTCAAACTTTTTAGATCACCTTATAATCAAAGTTGAAGATCCCCTGCGACATATGTGGCTCGCTTGTAAGCTACAGAGGAGAAAGGACAGATGTTATTGATCAAACTGCAACGTAAAAGAAGGCTGAAGCGGATTTCCACATAAAGATAGAGATTATATATGCATACTTGAGCATTGCCTTTAAACGAAAGGTTCTCCGTTAAATCGCACTTCAGCCTAGCACTTAATCTCCCATCCGTCATCACTCTCCCAAAAAGCATCAACTGCCAACCGACAAGTGTTACTCCCAGGTTAAACCGATAGGTTCTTTAGTGAATCAGAAAAGAGTAGCAAGACTTTCAGAAACTTACCTTTGGGTCTATAAAGTTAGCACCAAATTCATAGTTAGCAGTGGGAATTTTGATTGTTTCAGATGACTGTGAAGGAAGTTCTGTAGGTCCCATCGTTAAACTGATGAACACAACACAACAAGTTGATAAGAAACCAGCGCCTTGAGGACGAGAAAACAGTCACAGCATAAAATAGCATTGAGCCCACCTATGACTGAGTGAAAATTTTTGGTTGAGTCCTTTTGTAAAATCAAAGCGCATCCCCTCGAATAGTTCTGGCTTCAGGGACACTGGAAGATATAAATTAAATTGGCAAATCTATCAGAGAGTTTATCAACAGCATCAGCATACAAAATGGGGTAAGAACAAGCAATCAATTCATACGAAATGCAATGTTGGCAATAAAAGTAACCAAGACCGCACAATTACGGATATCTAAAAGCATACGGCAAAAGAAGCTAAGTCGAAAAAAACAATCAACAAGAGCTACTAACTCAATGCCTCCCTGTGAATCTCTTCGTAGGGGATAGGGCAGGGGAGATTGAAGTAATCGACTTTCTTCTCATCAGCACTCTTGGAATCTGACTGGGCCATCGTCGCCGCCGCCTCCGTCGCCGTTGGACTAACTAGGGTCGCCATCTCCGATGAAAAAAAGGGCTAGTGGACTATATAGATCGCAGATACAAAAACCCTCTTCGTTTATAAATGTTTTGCAAAAACCCCTAAACTTCACATTGTCATTGTCATGGCCCGGCCTTACGGGTCATCGGTTCGGACACTTACCCGAAACTTTCGGGTTTTCCTTTCTGAATGGAATATCTGTTCCATTATACGATGGGTCAATATAAACCGTTATTTGATCTTTAAAATAGTTAGTTTCTTTTTCAATTTAATCCTTAATATTTTGATTTATTACAGTTTAATCCGTTGATTTAAAATTTTATTTTTTAAATTACTTAATTAATAATATAAAATATAAAATGACTTATATATTTGCACATATATATAGGATGTGCTAAATATACTAGTATTAAAATTATTAAATAGCTGAAAAGATGACGAACAACTGACGTCACGGATATTGCAATTATGGACTTGAAGGAAGGCCCAATTAAAATTGTAATAGACAGGCTGAGCTGAAGCAACTCCAATTATTCAAGACAAAAAACAACTAACCTTATTAAACCTCATCCCACAAAACAATGTAGAAGATCGACGGTTGGTTAGATTTGCACCAATATATGCAATTAAAATAATAAATATAGCGGTTGATCGAATCATATGATATTCCCTCAAATGCCCTTTTCTTTGTACTTTATATCAAGAGGAAGAATAATGTTTTCTCCATCTGTTATACTTTAATGGAATATGGAGGATGGCAATAACGGTTATGAGTGCATTAATAATCGGAGAGAGAAAAGAGAGACGTTACAACTATGTTCAATGAGGGACAAAGACAAACATATCATGATTGATCTTAGGATAACTTTTTGGCCATTTCGATGCTAATTATCCACTCGTACGAACACATTATATCGTAAACTCGTTGGTTATCGTCTACCCACTCCATCGATGGAAAGGCAAAATCAATCGCAATCCCAACATTAAAGATCGACGATGTGCTAGATTTCGTCTCCTCCACAAGATTCGTGAAGAAACGGATAAATCAGATCATCATCCCTTCGATTGTTATGCTTTTTTTTTTTTGTCATCCGTAGCTCTTAGCAGCAGCGTACTCGAAAGTGACGTTTTCTTTTAGAAAGAGAAAATGGGCGGCGGTGGTGAAGCGGAGGGAGAGGTGACGTTGGAGTTCACTCCGACGTGGGTTGTGGCCGCCGTGTGTACGGTCATCGTCGCCATCTCACTCGCGGCGGAGCGCATCCTTCATTATACTGGGAAGGTCTCTTTTTAGTATTATCTGTATAAATCTGTTTTCCTTTTAATCCTCTTAGAGCTTAGCTTGAGCGAAGATACTGAAAGCATTGGTTGGTTCGAATTACTATGTTTGGGATTACGAATTGGTTTCTTCTTTGCGTTTTCGAATTTGAGAAAGTAATGCTCAGTATTTCTGCAGTATCTAAAGAAAAAGAATCAGAAACCACTGTTTGAAGCACTGCAGAAGGTCAAAGAAGGTATGTTTCTCATCCTTTTTGTATCCTAATTTATGCGTTTTAGTGAACTGTGACTTAGTTATGACCTGGGATTTGACCTTTGGATTGGGAAATAATAGAGCTGATGCTGTTGGGATTCATATCGCTTTTGCTTACGGTATTCCAAGGGCGAATAACGAGGATTTGTGTCCCAAGTGATATCATGAAGCACTTATTACCATGTTCGTTGCCCGCCGAATCTGTGTCTGCTGGTAATAAGGAATATAATAACCATACGTCCCAAGCAACACGTCGCTTGCTTGCTGAGTCTGGCGGCGGTCAATGCACCAAAGAGGTAGCTTATTAGCTAATAAAATTTGGAGGAATGCTTCTGAAAAGATTCTTAAATTTGTTGGTTCGTTTCTTTGTTCTTGTAGAATCTGAGTTTGATTTCTTCTGCAGAATCAATCGCCACTGTTGTCTCTTGAAGCATTGCACCATCTGCACATATTCATCTTTGTTTTGGCAATAGTCCATGTGACGTTTTCAGTCCTCACGGTTGTATTCGGTGGGATAAAGGTTAGTATTAGTTGGTATCTGTATCGTGTTATTATGTAAATATATGTCATGTAACCATAAGAATATGCGTAGATTCGACAATGGAAGCATTGGGAAGACTCTATTGCGAAAGAAAAATACGACACCGAACAGGGTAATAATCAAGTATACATCATATCTATAATTGACTTTACCTTATGTTTTTTTTTTTTCAAATGTTACTCACAGTTCTGAAACACAAGGTGACACATGTTCACGAGCACGATTTCGTCAAGAAGAGATTTCTGGGTTTGGGCAAGCATTCAATCTTATTGAGTTGGCTGGTCAGTCAAGTTCTTCTTCTGGGACTTTAAAGCCATTCTCATATTTTTCTTATTATGAATCAAACCGTAAGCTTCTTTGTTGTCCAGCATTCGTTTTTTAAGCAATTCTATGGATCCGTGACCAAATCAGACTACATAGCCCTTCGATTAGGCTTCATAATGGTAGGTCTATGCTGCAGCAATGTCTTGGATTTTTTCTTCCTTTCCTGGCGTTAAAATTCTTTCAACAGACGCATTGCAGAGGAAATCCAAAGTTCAATTTCCACAAGTACATGATACGCGCTTTGGAGGATGACTTCAAAATTGTCGTCGGAATCAGGCAATTCGTCGTTTTTTGTTTTTTCACTTCTTCCATTTTATCGCATTCCATCGTTCTCAAACATTTCTACTTGTGTTTAATGCAGTTGGTATCTATGGATATTCGTCGTCATCTTCTTGCTACTGAACATCAACGGTACGAACGCCTTTCAGAAGCAGACTAAAGATTGATTCTTTCATCCCTTTTCATGCATTTGACTTCGAAATCATACCATACCGTACCATTCTTCAGGTTGGCATACATACTTTTGGATCGCATTCATGCCATTCATCGTAAGCCTCTCTCTCTCTCCTCCATCTCTCTCCCTCTCTCTCATAGGCGCTTCTTTTTTGGCAGCTTCTATTGGCCGTGGGGACAAAGCTAGAGCATGTGATCTCTGAATTAGCCCAAGAGGTGGCGGAGAAGCACATAGCCATTGAGGGCGAATTGGTCGTTCAGCCTTCTGACGAACACTTTTGGTTCAGCCGCCCTCGAATCGTCCTTTTCTTGATCCATTTCGTCCTCTTTCAAAACGCCTTCGAGATAGCCTTCTTCTTCTGGATTCTCGTACGTGTTTTTTTTTTCGCAATTTCTCCATCTCCACTCTTTCCAACTCGTAATTTTAGTTAATAATCTAAAAAAAAAAATCACATCGTCATTCATCATTCATCGCCAAGGTTCAATATGGGTTCGACTCTTGCATCATGGGACAAGTACGGTACATCGTCCCCAGGCTCATCATAGGGTGAGAGATTTTGCTTTTATTTATATTTTCTGCACCATGGAAGCTAATTCTGATATCTATTCACACACACACTGTAGTGTGTTTATTCAGGTTCTGTGCAGCTACAGCACTCTGCCTCTGTATGCACTTGTTACACAGGTAAAATAGAATACTTCATTCGATATATATATATATATATATAGTATGTGTATATAAATATACTTGTGATTCTTGAGGACAGATGGGAACCCATTTCAAGAAATCGATATTCGACGAGCACGTGCAAGTGGGGCTCGTGGGGTGGGCCCAGAAGGCCAAGCAGAGGAAGGTTGGCAAGGGATTCTTTAAGTCTTCGGTGGGCGGAGATTCTTCGACTTCTTCTTCAGCAGCGGGGATTCAGATGGCTGATAGTAGCAGCATTGATAATAGGACGACGTGATTCTACCCATAACAATGGTTCTCGAACGAAAACCAACATTTTCGGCTATGATGACGACCACGATATATATGTATCTATGTGTGTATATATGCTGTGTAAGCATGGAATTGTGTGGTCTGAGACGGGCCATGACGACGACGGGGAATACGGAGAAATTGTAACATAGAGTTGGAAAAGAATCGATGTATTGATTGTGTTTTTCCAAAGTGGTGATGTTGATTTTCTGTGTCCTTGAAATGTCGTCGTTCGTTAGGAACTTGATCCTAAACTCTAAATCATAAATATGAGTAGCTACAAAAATTGTTTGTAGGGATCTCTAGATCCTAAAATTTTAAATTCTAAACCCTAAATCATAAAGATAAGTAGCTAGAAAGATTGTTTGGGTTGTTGAGGTATTGAAATGTGTTTGGAAATATGATTTAAGGGACTAAAGTGATATTACATTTAATTGATCTAATAGTGCAAATAAGTGACCATCGTTGAGTTGACTTCAACGTTTTTTCCGCATACAAATAAGAGAGAGAGAGAGAGAGAGAGAGAGAGAGAGAGAGAGAGAGAGAGAGAGAGAGAGAGAGAGAGTACAGATTCTTTTATTCTTCCTCGAGGCTAATACTTATCTTATTACCGCTTAATACAAACGAATACATTCCAGATTTCGTCCGATTGCCCCCAATTGCGTCCCGGAGATTTTCGAATTGTGTCGATTTTTTAGGGTTTATCATACATCGCGACGTGTATCTGTATATTTACTTGGTGTTCGATGGCTGCGAGTGCTAACGGAAACGGCAACGGAAACGGAAACGGAAACGTCGCCAACGGTAGCAGTAACGGCGGCGCATCAGCGAAGGAGAAATCCAATGGCGTCTGCTCGATGGATAATTCGGATGCGGGCCCCACGCAGGCTGCTTTGCGGCACAATCCTGGGCTTTCGCTCGATTGGACCCAGGAAGAGCAGTCTACGCTTGAAGAACTGCTCGCCAAGTTAGTCTGAGATTTCCTTTTTTTTTTGGTTATCTTGTGAGAGATAGCTCTTTCCTTTGTATTGCGTGTGCGTGATTTGGCTCACGCATTGATAATATCATTTCTGATGGGCGATTAGTATGGGAGGTTCAAATATGGACTAGGCGTCGTGGGAAGCGCATAACTTTACCTAGTTTTCAAACACCAAAATATAGTTGTGTGTTTGTGTGATGTCATAAATTATTGCTATCGTATGCGAGGACATCATAAATTTATATGTTTTTCTATTCGATGATCTTATAGATAAGGAAGTATGGTTTTTATAGTTTCTTGAATACATCATTTTATTATCCACTCTATCCTCCATGGATTCTGCAATTTTGAAGTAGAGAAAAGCTGGAGCCGAGCTGCCGATTAATATGGCCCTCATTTCTGAGATCTCTCTCGCTTTGCTTAGTTACTACTTACTAAAACCATGACCATCTATCTTATTCTATAATTCGTGCTTTTTGCAGATACGCCTCTGAACCTGCCATTGTCCGGTATGCTAAAATTGCTCAAGCATTAAGAGATAAGACAGTCCGTGATGTTGCATTACGCTGCAGATGGATGAATGTGAGCTCTTCTTGTCTTTCTTCTTTTCATGTTTATTCTCATAAATGCTTTTACTCCAGGTTTAGTCTGACAGAAATATTTATATCGAGGAAGAACATCTGATGTTAAGAATTTGGTGTTTTGGGAATGCACGTTGCATCATAGCGAATTAGATCAGTTGAAACAGCTCATGATTATGGATTATATGGCATTTGTTTGGAAAGGTTCATTCTGCCCCTGGTTAGGAGGACTATAGAAAGTTATTTTTGCCATTATTGGCGTTGTATTTTTTATTTGAGGGAAAATTAAGTTTCATTATCTATCTATTTGTAGTGAACTCTTTTCTTCTTTTTTTTTTTCTTTAGATTTTCGTGGGCAATTTTCAGAATTTTAGATGTCATTCGCTTCTTCGGAGATTGCACCTGACATGTCATTGATAGAAATCTAGAACAAGTGCATCATTACCATGAAGAAACTTCCATATCTGATAATTATTTATTGCTAAAATCTCGGGATACTGATTCAATCACTCGCCTTTTTAGAGAAAGGAAAATGGAAAGAGAAGGAAGGATGATCATAACTCATCAAGGAAGAATAAAGACAAAAAGGTTAGCTTTTCATTGTCTTTTATGATGTGGGAACATGTGTGGATCATGAAATATCGGGCGTGACAAAATTTAGTTTATGTCCAACTATGCTAATATCATACTGACTTTTGAATGTTAAACTAGGATACCGAATCAGCAACGTATTCCTGGGTGAACAATGCCTTTATTTATATCATATGTTACTGTGCCTTTATATCATATGCTACTACTCAAGCTTGACTTAAGCTTTCTCTCCACACGCTGTCCTTTCATTAACCTTGACTTAAGATTTTCATTTTGGAATCATCACACGTGCTTATACTTGTAAGGTTATTAAGATCTCTCCTTGTTCGATTCTAGTGAACTTGTGAAAAGGACATGGCATAAGAGATACAAATGTTTTTACGTTAGCGTAATTATTTAATTCATTTTACTAGCCTTTTGGTCTTTGAAATGCTAATTTATCATGTTTAGTCTCTGGATATTTCTGCTGCAGGTATTTTATTCTAACATTTGCACTTTGCTGTCATATCAGGAAAAAGCCACAGACTCACTACCTAAATCTTCCCAAGCAGCAAACCGTTTTAGTGGCCCTCCTTACACTCAATCCGTGATGCCTATGGACAGTGACGACGGAATCTCATACGCAGGTTTTTTACATAATTTATCAATCCTGAAATATCAAAATTGTCCATAGGATTAAGCTGCTAAATGCATATGTTGAAGTTTACTCGAGTGGGATTTTCCATTCGACCATGATCATGATGGGTTCATCATTGGTTTTTTCGTTTACTCTTCTTAAAACTCAATTTATGTGTAGAATAACTAAATTATAATGAATTATCAGAAAATTTTGAAACAAATACGGTGGTTCTTATCTCCAATTCCCCATTGTTGCCGTTTACTTCTACGCCGAAGAATCTATTAGATTTGCTCAATTTATCCCTCTTAATCCATTTGTTCAGCTATTGGTGGTGCTGTTGGGCAGCTTCTTGAGCAAAGTTCTCAGATCTTGGATCAAATTTCTGCAAACTTCTCTGCTTGCAAGGTACTTACGCTGTTATATGCTTATATTCTGCTTTGCTCTCACAAGGATCTTGCATATACAAACCTGTGAGTGACTCTTTTTACTTCTTTAACCAAAGAATATGTTGGCAAGCGCAAGATTAATGAGAATTAGATTTAAGGTTTTCTATGAAACCATTCGCAGAGTTCTATTTTTTTAGCTACCGCACATAAATTGACTGTAATTTCAAAACTCATGGTTACTTATAAGGTTCATCTTCTGTCTCCTTTTTTTTTCAGGTCCATGAGAACATCAACCTATTTTGTCAAGCTCGAACGAACATCCTTTCGATTCTGAATGAGTAAGTCAATACTTTATTCGGAAAACTCTTCTACTATTACTCAATTGCTCCTAGACCCCATATCTAAGAGTACATCTCCTGTCCATGATTGAAAAGCACAAAAATACTTCCGCGAAAATATAAATCACTCAACGATCTAATATCAATTATCTATCATTTGCAGCAGCAGTGATACGCCGGAGATTATGAAGCAGATGCCAGCGCTTCCTGTAAGATTAAACGAAGAACTCGCAAACTCCATTCTCCCGAATAAATCTTGAGGTATATTATATGTTGTTCTTACATCATGATGAAGCTTGGAAGCTCTACAAAGCTGAGCCCTTTTAGCGTCTCTGTATTAATTGTTGTTACATCATCACCTTGTTTGTTGTTGCAAAGCAAAATGGTTTCCTACCTCATACGGCTCCTTAATTCTTTTGGTGTCCTGTTACCATATCTACGGAATGGGATTTCTCGTGCCCAGTGTTGTTTCTTGCAAAGCAGAAGAGATGTATAATCAAATCTTTATTTTAGTTTCCTTTTGCCATTTGTATACTTTTGAGCAGCATAGAAACGAGTTTTAGTACTGTAAATAGTTGTCATTAGGACAAGATCGATGCTTGTTATAATATGATCATTGTTGTAAGCCCATTAACATGGAGGGGACTAAAAGGGTTCTGTTTGAGTTGAATATTGTGGCTCATTATACAAATAGAAAGGGCCAATCACTTTTGAATCAATTTATAATAAATTGGGAATCTTAATTTTTTTCGTTTATCGTGTTTCAATGTATGATTATTTTTTGTTTTCTTGGTTATAATGTGAAAATGATGCAACGTCCCAAGAGTTTTTCTAAGCGAGAAATGCAACAGTTTTGATTTCTTTTAGAACTCGGAAATCTTTTTGAAATTTTAATCCTTGAAACATTGTGAACATCACAAAATAAAATATTATGATGTTAACGAAAAATTTGAGAAATTTTAGTCAATTGGGCATCTTTTTCGAGATGTTATAGACTACTTTAATGCCACTTTTAAGCACGTGGATCCAAATTACTTCTGTGGCTTGATTTTATTTAGTTAATGAGTTTAGAGAAGTCCGATTTCTCAAAATTCACGGAACAATCGTACGGATTTGACGCGGAGAAACTCAATGTTTGTAATATGTTCATATAAAAAAAAATACAATAAGTCTTTTAAGCGACTTATTTAATAACTTAGGGTAGTTCCCGGCTTAAATGAAATATGAATTTATATTTGGAAAGTAAAAAGTCAAATATGTTTGTTTTGATTTGTTTGCCACGGCTTAGCGTATGCAACAGTTTGATTAACCCTAACGTCATTAATAGTGGACCCACTGATTAACGTTATATATAGTAACAATGATCACTTCGATAAGGAAATATCATACATAGAAAGGTGATCGAAAAACTAAAAAGAAATAAAAGGTAACAAACATCTCGTTATTCTTGCACCATTCGATCCATACTTTCTATTTCTGCATTCTATGCCTCTAAAGATTCAGTTCCTATCATGGTTGGTTGAAAGATTTTAATGATTGAACGTTCTTTATAATGTACTGATGACTGCGTTAGGGTTTCTAGTTTTGCAAGAATCTTGGAACACTTTGGTACGATCGTTTGTATAATATTTCCTCTCTGTCGCTTATGACCTAATTTCCTTTCTTTTTCTTTTACACACACGAAACCTCACTCCCTTTGATTTGAATCAGAATCCAAATTTTTATGCCATCCTTGTTATTGCATCTATGGACTTTTTCATCAACTGTAACTGAGATCTAACGTCGATGATCTCTTACCAGTGAGAATGATCATTAAAATGTGTTTATATATTTTTTTTTATTTTTTCATTCTTGTTTTAGGGTTTATCACACACAAGAAACCTCACTCCTTTTTGAATCAGAATCCAATTCAATCTGTTTTACGATTCTTGAATTATGCCGTCTTGTTATTGCAATCTATGGAATTCTTCATCAACTGTAACTGATCTAACGATGTTCTCTTGCAAATGGGAATGATCATTAATATGTGTTCGTATTCTTTTTTTTTTTTCAGATTGTGAGAAACTAAAAAAAACACCTTGATTTCGAGATATTCGCTATGCCCACTATGACGACTACCAAAGATTGCAGAAAAGGGCTCCCAAGAAACCTGAATTTGAGACGAACCAACGTTGTAAATAAACCCATTTCAGATCACAAGTCGAAAGATGTTTCGAAAGGTTCGCCTTTGCAATCTCCTCGCAGAAAACGCTCAGACGAAGAAACGTCCATTGATGGCCAGTGTTTGCAGAAGAAGCAGAAGATGGACCCTAATGGTAATAATTTGAATTTCAAAATATTTTTTTTCCCCATTTACGCTATTAATTTATCGCTAATGATGTGTTTCTTCTCTAATAATTTTCAAGGGTCTCAAGTTGTTCACCATGAAAGAAGCGAAGCGAGTATTTCAATCGAAGGTAACTATGAATATATATGCTCTTCATTATTCATTCATTCATTTCTTTACTTTAACATTGATACTTCATTCAATATATACTTACAAGTTTTTCTTTTTAATTAGATTGTGTCCAAAATCAAATCTCTACGGAGAAGGTGACTTCGACTTCGAGGGCTGAAACGTTGAAAAGCCGATTTGCAGACACCATTCGCAAATCTCAAGCATACCTAGGCAATGTAATATAATGGTGGTTTCCTTTTCTTCTTACGATATTTTATTGGAAAATTTATAAGTTTTGCAATAACATTGAATAATGTGAACTCTTTGCAGGATGTGAATGTAAAAGTATCTTTAGAAGAAAGGGCGCAGAACTATTTAATGCAGCAACGTGAGAAAGAAAGAGCAGCTGCAAGAATGGCGATAGAAAAGGTAACAATTCGATGGATTAATTAATTCTAACATTATGACAATATATATACTTCAATATTCCAATACGAAATCATTTTCTTTTACTTATAGAGGACCTTTTTTTCCTATGTAACAGATGGAGAAGACCGTTGAGTTCAACGATGGCCGTGCCGTCATGAGAGATTTCTATATGTTATTATTTTCCGAATCAGTTTGACTACGAAGAAGAAAGACTATTTGGGTCCCATCATCGCTTCATATTAATCAATAAAGTCGATTTGTTTTTTCTTTTAAAGCAAATCGCTTGCAGCATATGTGACATAATTTCAATGAATCGTTTCATGTATGCTTTCATGAGATGTATGATGATTTCGAAATTGCATTTGTAATTATATCTTTGGGTTTTTAGTTTTATGTTTTGCGGTGCCAACAAGTAAATTTACAATAAAACCAAGTAAAACCTAAACTTACAACTTTACTCATAATTACTCATTATTCTAAGAGAAAATTAACGTCTTAGAAATCCCAAACAACACACATGCATATAACGTACATATATATATATATATATATATATACTATGTTGCTCTAACGCTTCATAATATACTAGTCTTTTTTGCACACACAAAATGCGTGTGCTTTTTATGATATATAAATCGTACCCTATTAATTATAAAATAATAATTACTAAAAATAGACGGGTAAAATTCAAAATAGAAAAATGTATGTAGTGTGTTGATTTATTACTATTTTTTCACGTTATATTACCCCAAGCCCATGATCATAAATCATAATTTAAGCTCAAGCCCAAATCCATTAAAGCCTAAATGCAGAAAGATTAAAGATCGTTTAATTGATAATACTCTCTCTCTCTCTCTCTCTAACCTTGATAATTTATTCGATTATTGAAAAACATTGAATCCCAAAAACCATCTTTTTTAAAACCGCAACTGAAATATCGAAAAAGCTGAAATCCTCTTTAGGGGCCAGTTAGCACCTTTCCATGTGAAATGTCATCAAACTCCTACATTAATTAGAGCTTCTTTAATTAAGTTAGTTGCACACACAAATACAAGGACGTTTCCCCTAATTACTCATTTTTCTCTTCTCAGTAAAAGAGTCTAAAATCCATTAAAGTGTAAATTAGCTCTATAAGCCACTTGCAATTAGCAATCGATCATTTAAAGACCATTTTATGAATAATCTATACTATTATATAATTGGTTTGGGATGAATATAACCTTCCAAAATTTGATGAGTAACTTATTTTATTTGCAATTCAGTCCTCATTTGTAATTTGATTAATAATTAACTATTTTCATAAATCCTGAAAAAAATTTAATTACTGTACTTATGCCTCTACAACTAAGTTTCTTTTTATATATTTAAAAATTATATTCTTAAACACTAAAAATTATAATTTCAAAATTTAAAATAATTTCAATATAATTATTTTTAAGCACACATATCGGGTTTGCAAAAAAGTACTATTATATAATAACCAAAGAGCATGGCTTAATGATTTGGGACTTAAGCTCATATCGAAAGTTAATTAACTAATAAGTAGACTCGTGGGCTCAATTTTTATTTGTCATTAAACTTTTACTATAAGTCACAGAACTTCCTTTGAGAAGAACATCCTACTTATATTAGTAATATGTTCCTTTAGAACCTTTCAACTAATTAATTTACGGAAATTTAATTTAAAAAATCTTCACAATTAAATCAATCATCGTACTTGGAAATATTTATACGTGTTTTCTGATAAACCACTATCCTTTAACCAATCAACCTAAACCTTATCTCCGCCCAAACCCCACCACCCATCACCAGAACCACCGTGGTCGCCGGGAAAGACCTCGCCGGAGAACAAACGATGTCATCGATTCCGAGTTTCCCACTCCAAACGTCTCCGACGATCGTCAAGTTATTCAACGCGAACAAACCCTCGTTCTTCTCACTGAGCTTAAGAAATAGCCACTGCTGCCGCCCAGCTCGGACGAAACCGTCGAGGAATGGGTGTTTGACGGCGGTCGGGTGCTCGACGTCGATGCCTTTTATAGGAAGAGTCGGCTTTCACAGAAGGGAAGGTAATTTTTCCTTGCTTTCGTTTAGTGTGGACCCGAAAATTGGTGCTGAAGCTGAAGCCAAGCCCGACGGTTCGCAAGTGTTGTCTGGTTTGCTTCCGTTCGTCGTCGCCGTTACTGCGTTTGCTGCGCTTTATCGGCCTTCCACGTTTACTTGGTAAGTTGATTCTGATTGGCTTGATGTGATTGATACACTTGGTTCTTAGCTACGATGGTGACTAATCAGTGATTGTTATCTGTAGTTAATTGAAGCATATGAGTGTAGTTAGTGAATCATTTACATTCGTTTCATTAGTTTCACTGCAAGCTCTGAGCCTGATAAATTAGCTGGAAAACAGGATTTCTTTGTCAATCGTTGAGATGATTTGTGATTGAATCATTTATCGCCAAGTACCGATCGAAATCCCAATTTAATCAATGTAATATGAGTGTGATTAATAGAATGTTTTGATTCTATCATAATTCTGCTACTTTTTCGAACATTAGTGTTACAAGATGTGTGCTGAATGGTTTAACCATAAGAGCTTGAGAACTTGTTTTTACTACGTCTTGCTTTCTTGGGAATTAAACGAATCAGTTAAGGACACAATTACACTTGGCCTAATTCAGTTTTCCTCGTTAGATCTGTGCTTTCTTCTCAGTTAGACATGGCGATGGTTGCTAATATTGAAGAATGCTTAAATACTTTCTTAAGGAGTCTCTATCATTCCTTGTCTTTTTCTTGTCGAAAATGATAGAGGAAAGTGCAGGGTATCAAAGGAAATGTACGCCCCCGCACTAGGAGGAATCATGCTATCGATTGGGATCAAACTCTCAGTCGACGATTTCGCCCTAGCATTTAAGAGGTAAACAGAAAAAGCTCTCTTTCTCCCTTATCCCCTTCTTACACAAACTTGACAGAGAGGTAGACATTAATCATCTGATCTCAAATGCCTTTTACAGACCTCTCCCATTATCCATCGGATTCATAGCTCAGTATGCGCTGAAACCAGCCCTTGGTGTTTTCGTCGCCCAAGCCTTTGGAATGTCTCCCATGTTCTACGCTGGCTTTGTCCTCACATCATGCGTCGCCGGCGCTCAGCTCTCAAGCTACGCCAGCTTCTTAAGCAAAGGAGACGTAGCGCTAAGCATACTTCTGACAAGCTCTTCCACCATTGCTTCAGTGCTCGTCACTCCTCTCTTGACGGGCCTTCTGATTGGCTCCGTCGTCCCAGTCGACGTTGTCGCAATGTCGAAATCAATTTTGCAGGTAACAAATCGAATTTTTCTCAATCAGTAAACAGATCCCAATTCTTCTTTCTCTTAAAAAAAATGATCTTTTTGCCATTTTTTGGCTCAACCCTTTAGGTGGTATTGGTCCCCATAACGGTGGGTTTGGCGCTAAACACATACGCAAAGCCAGTCGTATCAGTGCTACAGCCCTTGATGCCATTCGTGGCCATGATATGCACCTCAATGTGCATAGGAAGCCCACTCGCCATAAACCGAAGCCAAATACTCTCAGCCGAGGGCCTGAGATTGGTGGGGCCCGTCTTGACCTTCCACGCATTGGCCTTCGCATTGGGCTATTGGGTCACCAAGATCCAACCCACGAGGCAAGAATCGATCAAGACGTTGTTTCTGAAATATAATGCTCGAAGATTCTTTTTCTTTTTTTTTCTCGAAATTAATTGGGTTCTTGGGTTATAGGTTGGAAGAAGATGTGTGCAGAACGATATCTCTGTGCACGGGAATGCAGAGTTCTACACTGGCGGGACTGCTAGCGAGTCAGTTTCTGGGCAGCACTCAGTCGGTCCCAGCGGCTTGTTCAGTGGTGGCTATGGCTATAATGGGCCTTTGCCTCGCTTCGTTTTGGGGCTGTGGGCTAAGGCTTAGGGCTCTGCCGTGGCTCGTTGCTCCTCGGGCTGGTTCGACCATTAAGGCATAGAGAAATGTTTAAGGACTTCAAATATGACATCTATATAGGTATTTATATACAGAGAGGAGAGTGAGATGTACAAATGCATATTTAACTTGTGTATATACATACATGAGATATAGAATGTGTAGATCTTTTTTCCAATAACACAATTGCCGTTGCCGTTGGACTGTGACATTTGAGGCAGAGAGAGTTTCAGACTCATAAAAATCATTTCTTTGAGTAGCTTATGCTCGTCCCATGTAGTAATAATAATACATGTTAATTATGAATGCTGAAGTACAGCTACAATTAGTAAAGGGGAAACTTGGAATCGACACCTTTGGTCCAAGACTCGAGCCCTCCGATGATATCCTTGGCAGAAGAAAAGCCAAGCTTACGAAGACGCTCGACGGCCCTCTGCGAATCGTTGCCTCTTCTGCAGATAACGTAAAGGGCAGCATTTGCTTTTCCGTTCTCTTCTTCTGCTCTTTCCAAGGCTGAGGTCACCTCGGAGACGCTACTGTCCAAATCTGACAGGGGAATGTTGATGGATTTGGGGAGAGATGCGATCTTGTAATGATGGGCGGGTCTAACGTCCAATAGTACGTGCGCTTCGCCTCTTTCCTCTCTCTCTTGGTACGCTTTGCTGCTAATTCTTGAATCTTCTTGGAGGAGATTCAGATTCAGTGGGGCCTGAAGAAAAATTGCAGAAGAACGATGTTATGTGCATGGCTAAGAGCTCTTACCATACATATAATGGCAATGCGCGACTCAGTTTTAGTTCCAAGGGTACTTATGCTTTTAGGCAGAAGGGGAGAACCAACGGGGGGAAGAAAATGCATACCGTGGAAAATGGAGACTGCGTGAAATCTTCATAGTCGAAGCGACCAAGATTTCGAGCTGTCAGCTTTGCATTTTCTCCGCAGGCTTCGCAGTTTGGTGATCTCCCTCTGATCTTGACCTAAGTAAAAAGGTACGAGTTCGAGAATAAAATAGCACGCTAATGCACTTAAGTGACTAGATGATGCTTAATATTTGCAGTAAAATTTCATATATGAGATGTTCATGATGCAACTAATGTTTCCACAGCTTCCTCATAAAAGGTGTTCAATATGCCTCGCGAATAAAGAAAACTCTACATAAGATGAGTAGAAACATACAACACGGATACGAGCAGAAAGCGCATCAAACAGTATCATCCGTCCAGAAAGTGGTTCCCCAACATCACCAGCGACTTTTATAGCCTCAAGAGCTTGGAGACAACCAATAATGCCAGGAACTGCAATTCAAGTGCAAATGTAAAGAAATAGAAACCTCGAAAGGGAAAGAGAAACTTCGAAACATTCAGCAAACAAACTGCATTGTAATATCAAGTGATAAAATGAAAATCAAAGAAAAATCTCAAGTGTGTTATAAGCCAGTCAAGATGTACCTACTCCTAGGACTCCTGCGTCTGCGCATCTCTGACATGCCGTACTTGGCGGTGGAGTTGGAAAAAGACAGCGATAGCATGGACCTCCGTTGTAATTGTACACAGTTAGCTACATCGTACGAAAAAGAAATAAATAGGTTGCATAAATGCCAACACATATTTACATTACAAGATTACTACTAGTGGTAGCCAGAGTATATTTGCCAGTTAAGCGTAACGCTGAGAATTCATATAAATCAATAAGTTTACCTGGCCTTCTAGTCCAAGTGCAGCTCCAGAAATAAGAGGCTACAAGACACAATAGATTATTATCAGAGTAACGAAGAGAAACTAACAATTGTGTTATGAAAACCAAATTTTTGGTTCAAATTCTCGTATTCAGGCAGGCAAGGCATTGCAAAATACTCACCTTTCTCAACACAACACAAGAATCACTGATCAAATAGCGACTAGGCACATTGTCAGTTGCATCTACAACGATATCATACCTACACCAAATTAGAAGCCAATAACTCAAACATCTAACAGGTAAATAACTTAGTAAAGCTACATCGAAGAAGGGAAGCATCGTACTTGCTCATGATCTCCAGTGCATTGGAAGCACGAAATGCTTCTTTATGCTCAGTTATTTGTACAGTAGAGTTGATCCTGAACAATTTAAAAATAACTAGGTACTAAATCAAAGTGTCACCGTGAACCACAAAAATACATGTACTTTATCCAATCGCGATTCAAATATCGATTAAAAACAAATGAGAGAATAATGAGCATACGCTCGACATGTAGCAGCAGCTGATTCCACCTTCGATCTTCCAATATATGCCTCTCTATGGATTACCTACAAGAACTCATAAAAATTATATCAGTCCGGCGAAAACAGAGTAAAGTAACCGCAAGGATAAAAAAGATTATAGAGAAGTAATTTAATCAAGTAGACAGACTATCAATGATGTGTCATCGTATTACTATCAGATAACAAAAAGTACGGATTTTTTTTGGAGCTTATTTCTTACCTGCCGATGCAAATTATTAAGCTCCACCACATCATGATCGACAATACCCACACGACCTGCAATTCGAACCCACCATTTCACCAAAATCAACAACTAATCGAACCCAACGAACTCAATCAATCCACACCAAGTACAGGAAAAAAATAAGGGGGAGAAAGAAACTAAAAAAAAGCGAACCAAATCCACAAGCCGCAAGGTAGAGCAACGCCGGCGACCCCAATCCTCCAGCCCCGATCACCAACACCGAAGAGTTCAGCAGCTTCGCCTGCGCGTCGACGCCGAACGAAGGCAGCAGCAGGTGGCGGCTGTATCGGTATATGCTCTCGGGGGAAAGCTCGCCGGCGAGAAGAGGCTTCTCAGCTGTCGGCGAAGGAGACGACGCTTCTCCCACTTGAATAGCTTCGAGAGCCGATATGCGCGCCTCGATTCGCGACTTCTCCTCTCTCAGCGCTTCGATTTCGCGGAGAACGTCAGACGACGTCGTTTCTAGCGCGCCGTTGGTATCCATTAGACGAGCGAGGAGAGTAACGTTTTAAGTACCTAAACTTAACTTTAAGACACTTAGCTGAGCTTAGGGCTTCGACTTGGCTTGTATATGCTTATGTGGGCCCCAACATATATTGCGAATATTTAGTTGTTGCCTCTTCTCTTTTTGTCCGTAAGGAAAAAATCTGAAAGGAATGTGAAACCAAGTAAATCCATGAAGTTTCAGTGTTTGAAATATATCACATCTCTTGACGTTTTAAGTGGTTTGTCGCATGCGTTAAAATGGATAAATATTGCAGATATATGTACCTCTTTTTTAGTTATGTTTATCTACTCTCACAATAAAAGCTGAATGTCATAAAATGAGGACAAAGTCGAGTGTCTAAAGCTATACACGTGTAGTTATTTTCTTTCCCAGGTTAGGACATACACTTCTAAATATAATGCACACACTCTTCAAATATTTTTGTTCAAAATCGAGCAGCTTCATTACAAGGGTTGGTCACATAAAACACCTTTTGTTGTACGTTTCATCTCTTAGGGAATAATATGACTGAAATCGCCTCTTCACTTCCAAGTAGAGTTTGGAGTAGTGATAGTGATGATAATGGACAGAGATCAGATCATAGCTTGGCGAAAAGAAAGGTACGTACTTATAATACTTTTTTCTTATATTATTATTCATGCTAGAATTTCATATAAGCCATTGCGTATAGTTGTTTTTCTTGGTCTTTACATAAATCATAACATCTTAATAACGTGGTTGTATATGATAATTTAAACGGTTTAACGAAAAAACTATGGTCGGTTTAAGGTTATAAGCACCATGTTTTAGATTAGATCGCCGGCCATGTAAGTATTTTAGAAGTAAAGTCATTTGCAATACTTTCTAATTTGAAAGGTGGCACGTACGGAAAAGTTCTTACATCGCCTCGAAAATGGAGGGCGACCACTTTTTTCATTTCTATATAAAAAAAACTTAGCCCCATTGCTTTCCACAGACACACACAACACACTGTACTTGGGAAAAAAATCAAATCACACGCAAAAAATGCAGAAGACTTCGTCTTCCTCGTACTTGGGCCCCGACGGCCTCGATCTGTCCAAATCCTTCTTCACCCCCATAAACGCGGCGGCCCCCGCCGACGGCCGCCGTCGCGCCACCAAGATCACCGTCGTGGGCTGCGGCAACGTGGGGATGGCCATCGCCCAGACGGTTCTGACCCAAGACTTGGTCGACGAGCTCGTCCTCGTCGACTCCAACCAGGACAAGCTCATCGGAGAGGTGTTCGACTTCCAGCACGCCGCCGCGTTCCTGCCACGTGTCAGGATCACCGCCGCGTCGGACTACGCCGAGACGGCGGACTCCGACATCTGCATCATAACCGCCGGGGCGAGGCAGATCGTGGGGGAGAGCAGGCTAAACCTTTTGCAGAGGTAAGAAATATAATTAATTAATTCCTCTCGAACCGTAACAGTAATAATCATTCATATCTGTATTTATTTAGGTAATAAATAAATAAATAATTCCTCAAAATGTGTGTGGCGCAGAAACGTGGCTCTATTTAAGGGCATTGTGCCCCCATTGGCTAAGCACTCGCCGGAGAGCATCCTATTGGTGGTTTCCAACCCGGTGGATCTTTTGACCTACGTGGCGTGGAGGCTATCCGGGTTTCCGGTCAATCGGGTCATCGGATCGGGTACGAATTTGGACTCTTCTAGGTTTCGGTTCCTCATCGCGGATCACCTCGACGTCAACGCCCAGGACGTGCAGGTAAAAGTTTTTCCGAGGCTCGCTCGAAAAGTCGAATCAAATAAAGGGTTTATCATTTTTTCGGTTATGTAGTTTAGGGACAGAGAATTTATGGGGTGACATCATACGAACAGTAACCTTTTAAAACCAAGCAATTTCGGAATATTATATGCCGAAATTCTAGATTTTGTCCAACTTTTAGGTTTTCGGCGTCTACTCTAGAATTCTGTCAAATTTAGGAGGCGACATTGTCCGACGTTATAAGGGAAAGAGAATTAGAGGGTGACACTTGTACGAATATCAACTTTCGAATGAAGTCATATTTGGGACATTGCACGCTAGATTTTATTCCAAATTTGCTTAATGTGTCGCTTAGTTCCTCCTCCTAAATTTTCCGGAAACCCTAGACTTCATGGCGAAGTCTAGGATTCCGACGTAAAATGTCCACAAATTGTAACTTTTTCATATAACCGAAAATTTCTGTCCCTATAACACCGCCAGCCCCCTAAATTACAGGACCGAAAAAATAATCAAACGTAACCTTGAATAAAATATCATCAAACCAATTGATAATTTTCTAAGGCGTACATCGTGGGGGAGCACGGAGCAGCTCTGTGGCCCTATGGTCGAGCATAAGCGTCGGCGGCGTACCGATCCTAAGCTTCTTGGAGAGGCAACAGATCGCCTTCGAGAAAGAAACCCTAAAGAACATACACAGAGAGGTCGTCCAAAGCGCCTACGAAGTCATACGCCTCAAGGGCTACACTTCGTGGGCCATAGGCTATTCGGTGGCTAGCTTGGCTCGAACCATACTTAGGGACCAGCGGCGAATCCACCCAGTGACGGTCCTAGCCAAGGGGTTCTACGGAATGGACGGTGGTCAGGTTTTTCTGAGCCTGCCGGCCCAGCTCGGTCGAGGTGGGGTTTTAGGGGTTACGAATATGCACCTTAGCGACGACGAGGCTCAGCAGCTTAGAGACTCGGCGGGGATTATGCTTAAAGTGCAAAGCCAATTAGGGCTTTAATTTTGTATGTATGTATATATATATATATAAACATATGTTATACTTCGTCTTGGTTGTTTGTGAGGCTTTTATGTTTTGAAGTTAACCTTTTTTTTTTTTGATAAATATGGTGTGTGATTGATTTGGTGCGCGGTATAAGTTTTGAATTACTATTTTATGATCTATTTTCCTCTTCTTCTTCTTCTTTTTTTAATCTATAAAGAGATTTAAAGAAGCAATATATCCTAAAAATATCTATCTGGCTGGCCCAAGACATGTCTAGTGAAAGATCACAAATCGGAAAATATCTCCTTGTTGGCAAATTATATGAAGAGATTTAAAGAAGCAACATTTCCTAAAAATATCTATCTGGCTGGTCAAGACATAATCACAAATGGGCAAATCTCTCCTTGGCAAATTACAGTCTTAAATTGAAACTCTCATTTTTTTGTTCATTCCAACGTATCGAACATACTCTCTAATTCCAAAAAAAATTTAATTGGAATATTATTCGTATTTGGAATATAATATCAATGTTCGATGGTCTCATAATTTGGAGTGCGATCCTATTATGAAGTTTTTGTTATATATTGTTACGCAACGCAAACATGACATTCCTTTAAAGGACGACGGCATAGCACAATGCTAATCTTGACAATAAAATCAATTTTGCATCGATACGCAGACAATACTACATCAACACAATTAGAACATTCACACTTACATATAAAAGTTTATATTCAATATCCCATAATAACAAGCAATGCATGAAAGCATGCAAAAACCCAACACCAAGTTATTGAACCCAATATGGCCAATCTTATTTAATTTTAGCACTTAAGAGAAGCCACTTAATACTTACTTAAGATCATAACGCTTCAAACCTAAGCGCAACGAAAACCCGAGGGAGCATTCTTGGAGCAAGCGTTGAGTAGCAAGCCTAGCGAGAGAGGAACATTCAAGTTTATGCCGAGAATATTAGCTTTAATTGCACTGCAAAGACAAACAGCGGCTTCAAGGTCGACCAAACCCTCGATAAGGCTACAACATTGGGCACTCTTCGGTTTAGCCCCAATAGCTAAGCCAAGCAATCCGCTCAATAAATCAGCACAAGCGCCTAACTTGAGTGAATCGCTTGGGCACTTTGCTTGGCTCGAACTAGCGGTGACTGAGCTGGTGAGGAAGACGAGTTTAAGAAATAAGAGGAAAAGAGCAATGGGTTTGTACTTATTGAGAAGTGCCATTTTTTTTGTTTTGTTTCTTGCAGGTAAAACCCTAGTCCTTGCAATGCAACCTAGTATTTATTTTAGGGTATTTGGAATGAGCTTCATATAGTTGGGATGGATGATTTATATAGGAAAGTAAATTGGTGAAAGAAGTTGTACGTCATGGGTAGTTTTTTCTTTGTAGGTTTTTATGGGTTTGCGATGAATATATCTATGTAGGTTTGGCAAAAGTTTAATTGGATGCTTTTGATTCATTAGGGAGGAAGGTTTATTTATTTGTTGATCTACGAATATACTCCTGTTCCTATTTTTAACTTTCATTGTGGTTTTTTTTTTTTTGGGTGAGACAGAGACATAATTCAGGTTCTATGAGCTACTTATGTTTGTATACGCTAGCTTAGGTAGATTAACCCTTGATAGGTTTGAAAAAATTTAGTGTTATCTTTGATGGCGTGAGAGTGAGTTATAGAGTAGACTTCGAACATATAACTAAGGATATTTTGGGATCTCTTGAGACAAAGCTATTGATACGGAACTAAACTGTCGTGCGATAATGTAAGAAAATTTATTTTCGAGTTTAATAAAATACCATGATAATTAATCTATACTCTTAGGGGGTGTTTGACGGACGACGGTGATACTCGCATTACCGTAATATGGGTATCACTGTGATGTGGATCAAGGTAATATATCACATTGTGTTTGTTTTAGGGATTTCATTTCGCATATCAAGGTGATACTGGAATATTATGTTTGATTATCACGGTGAAGTGTGGGTTGATATGCATAAATGACATATTTAACCCTAGTTATATCATATAGGTAATGTGAATTAATATGTTTTTGTTGAGATGATATTTTACGTGATAATGATAAATGTTTTAGCATCGAGTTTAAAACCTTTTTAAGCATTAATTATAAGTCTATTATATAATTATCAATATTATTTTATATTTAATTAATAAATATGTTTCTAAGATTTAAATATAGTTACTTATATAATTTAAAAAACGAATAAGGTTATATAAGGAATAAATGTTAAAATATCATGGGTAATATTGTCCAAATAAAAATTTCAAATATCACAACATCACCGTAATGTTGGATCACCTAGCTTTTTAGGGGTGATCCAAAAGTTGAAACCCTACTTTGATCACCTAGGTGATCGTTCATCACGGTGATGACTCATCACCTATAAAAAACAAACACAATGATGAGAAGGTGATGTGAAGATCACAGTGATGTTTTGGAGTATCACCTCAAAACAAACACCCCCTTGATGGTGGGTTCAAAACTGTTTTTTGGTGTATCTATTAACCAATTATAATTTGACAAGTGTTATGTCTTTTTATTTATTAAAAAATTAATTAATAAAATTACTAAATCAAACATGACCACCCACTAATATTTGTCCTTATATTTTAATATTATTATTTCCTAATTAAATATACATAATATTATAACGTATGGGCGCAAAACTACTAGTCTACGCAAAAACCCCATCGAATAATATTTTGCGGTTAATTAGAAATGATAAGAAAAAAAGAAAAAGAAAAAAAGCCAACTTTATGACAGCGACATGCTGCGTCATAAACGGATGGCTACTACGCCGAGACCCGATCCAATAATCCACCTCCCTCGCCCCACCATGTCGCCTCCTCCAATCTCAAGAACCGTCGCCGTCATCGGCGCCGGAGCCGCCGGTCTAAACGCGGCGGTGGAACTTCACCGAGAGGGCCACAAAGTCGTCGTCTTCGAGCGCCAGCCTAACATCGGCGGCACATGGTCTTACACGCCGGAGACCGAGACCGATCCTCTCGGACTCGATCCGACCCGAAAAATCGTCCACACGAGCCTATACGCCTCCCTACGGACCAACCTTCCAAGGGAAGTGATGGGTTTTCGGGCGTACCCGTTCGCACCGACCCGAAAACCGGGGAGAGATCCGAGGAGGTTTCCCGGCCACAGGGAAGTGTTGGACTATCTGATGGATTACGCGGAGGAGTTTGGGGTTTTGGAGATGGTGAGGTTTGGGCGTGAGGTGTGTGATGTGAGGAGGGTCGATGAAAGGTGGGTCGTTAGGTCAAAATCGAGCGGCGGCGACGGCGACGGTGGCGACGGCGAGGCTTACGATGCGGTGGTGGTCTGTAATGGGCACTATACAGAGCCAAGATTGGCTCAGATTGAAGGTATATGCAAAGGGTTTCAGTCTTTTGTACGATTGAGTTCATTGTTGAGAAATCATAGGACTTTAGTGCCATGATTTCTAAGTGTCCTTTTCTCTGCTAATGTTTCTGCTGAAAGGAATCGAAGATTGGCCCGGGAAACAGATGCACAGCCACAATTATCGCATGCCCGAACCATTCCATAATCAGGTATTTGTAAGAAATCAATCGGCATTCGATACGACGTTGTCAATGTTTCTTGGTTTATACTCAGTTCGACATTTTAGACAGTAGTAGTCATAGGAAGTTCTGCAAGTTCTGATGACATATCGAGAGATATCGCTAGAGTTGCCAAAGAAGTACACGTCGCAAGTAGATCGATCCAACCCGAGCTTATCGGGAAATTGCAAGGCCATGACAATATATGGCTCCACCCTATGGTACGAAGCACAATCAGCAAAAGTGCTTTTCGTTAGCAACCTTAACGTTGAATGTTGATGATAGATCAGAAATAACTGCAGATTGATAGAGTTTTTAAGGATAGTACGGTGGCTTTTCGAGACGGAGATAAAATTCGTGCTGATGTCATCCTTCACTGTACAGGGTCGGTCTCGAGATGCAAAAATCAAGAAATTTGAAACTCAAAGGATCGATTTTTAACACTCCCATTTCGTTCTTTTGCAGTTACAAGTTTCACTTCCCATTTCTCGAAACTGACGACATAGTAACGGTGGACGACAACCGAGTGGGCCCTCTTTATCAGCACGTTTTCCCGCCAAAGTTGGCTCCTTTTCTTTCGTTCGTGGGCCTGCCATGGATGGTTCGAATTCGGATGCATCCTTTTCTGACCTTTCAGTTTGAATAAAAGAATCAACCTTTAGAGTTATACCTATCTGCTTGCAGGTCGTACCATTTCCCTTATTCGAATTTCAGAACAAGTGGATCGCCGGAGCTCTATCGGGGCGAATAAGCCTCCCTTCGATTGAAGAAATGATTGCCGAAACCGAAGCGTTTTACTCGTCGCTCGAAGCCTCGGGCGTTCCCAAGCGTTACACTCATAAGATGGGAGGTAGTCAGGTATTTTAAATCCATTCTTTCAAGCAAAGAACAAAGAGTTGCGAGGCGTGTGATTGGGAATTTTCGATTTGCGATTTGCAGTTTGAGTACGACGATTGGTTAGCTGCGCAAGGCGGTGTTTGCCCGACGGAGGAATGGAGGAAGGAAATGTACTTTGAGACTGGGAAGAGAAAGAGGAGGACGACGGAGACGTATAGGGACCAATGGGAAGACGAAGATCTTATTCGATTGGCTCGCCAAGACTTCGAAAAGCTTGGATTCGGTTTTAACTCCCCGATGTGATAATACCCATTTTTACTTGGCGTGTATATTAGCTTTTGTCACATTCGATTCGAAAATGCGCACGGACGTTTTTTCGATCCGTAAAATATGTGTAATTAATATAACATTCTAGTATAACAATAATAATATAAGTTAAATGATTTAACGTGAAATAAAGTGTTTCCCACCTGTTAGTGGGCGATTTTTCATTATTATTTTTATTTGTTTAACATAATGAAAATATAGACGTGTGGCAAGCAAAAGCAAACTACATTTCATTGTATATACATAAGATTAATCAGTTATTTGACAAAGAAAATTTTAATTTAAGGATAAGCTGGTAATAAATTAAAATATAACAATAAATTTGTAGTTAAAATTATAAATAACCTATGACATATCAAATTGACAATTTTTATTCACCTTATTCTCTTATATGTCAAAAAATAAATATATGGGGACGTGGATAGTTATAATCTAATACAATCCAATTATACAAAGAAAATGAATTATTATAAATTTTACATGAAGTCTCTTGTTTGAATCAAGAACTCGAATGGGAGAGATTGTATAAAGGAGAAAACTTTGGGTAAGTTTTCATTCGCTACCATCGAATCATAGACTTCGAAAAGATGTTTGAAAAAAAATCGATCTTCAATCGCAAGGTAAGCCCATCGCCGTCGAAGTCGCCGGTGCCCTTCTCCAAATTCCATAAGAAGTGGCACGGCACTCTCTCCTCCACCCTCCTCCCCGACCTCCGCCGCCATGTCACCTCCTTCTCGGCGTCGCCATCCCTCCTCTCCGCCCACATCGACGCCGTCCACCAACACTTCGTCGCCTACTACTCCGCCCTTGACCAGGCGGCGCAAGAAGACGTCGCTCAGTGCCTTTATCCCTCGTCGTGGAGGAACAGCCTCGAAATACCCTTTCTTTGGATGGGCGATTTCCATCCCTACCTTCTGACGAACCTCGTCAGGTCGTTTCTCGACGGCCAAGAATCCGCCGAAGACGACGGCGGAGGAGACGAGCGCGGCGGTCATCGCCGATTCGAACAAGTAGCAGCTCTGCAACTTTCAAGAAAAACATTCGCAGTATTCGCTCCATTAACACATTTCCCCCCCATTTTTTTTTCGATTGCAGGAAATAGATCTTGAAACGCCGTGGCACGTGGCGGCGGCGTGGAAGAGCCCATGCCGAGCACTGACGACGCGCGTCGATCAGATAGAGTGCGGGCTTAGGCTGATGGTCCCGGCGCTCTCCGCACGCGCGAAGCGTGCGCAGGTTAACCTCGCAAGGAGCATTGGTACGTCGCCGGATATCGCCGGAGCCGTGGCGGCGGAGATGGAGGAGCTCGCGGCGGTTGTCGTCGACGCAAATCGGCTGAGGAGGAGCGTCTTGGCCGACGTATTGAGCGTGACGAGCGTCTACCAAGGCGCTCTTTTCCTCGAGGCTCTGTCCAAGTTCGTGGTGGGGTTTAGGGATGAGAAGTTGGTCAGAGAGTTCAACAGAAGTCAATTCGCCGTAAGCGCCGACGATTACTGAATATCTTGTAAAATCATCAAACTGATGGTGTCAAGAAAGATAATAAAGAAGCCATTACTCGCCTAATTTGCTTTAAGATTGAATCATCCATTTGTGCCATATTATTTTACTAATACTATTTCCGCATAATCCTCAATAGTAATCCTATATAAACGTACGATGTTCGGTTGTCCCAAAAGATTTAAAGCCATACGTACACACACACACGCGCACACGCACGAGAGAGAAAGAAAAAGAAAAGAAAAGTTAGAAAAGAAGAAAATTAGAAGAAAAAAAGATGGCTTTTCTCCACAATAATCACCATTCATCGAACAATGACGATCAGCCATCTGCCATCGAACATTACGCCATCACTCCACCGCCGTACGTCCCATTGCTGGACCCCACCGCCCCCCACCCGCCCCGGCCGAGGAGGAGCCGCCGCCGGACCACCATAATCCTCCTCCTCCTCACCGGCCTCCTCGGGGCAGCGGCGGCGCTGCTGTTCGCTATCAACAACAAAAACGACAGGGAAAGCAGCGTCGACATAACCGACTACTGCTCGACCTCGACTTCCGAGTACCACCACTACGTAAGGCAGGCCCAGGCCCGCGGGCTGGCCGAGGGCGTGTCGAGGAAGAGCTTCGGCCCGATGCTCGGGGCATGCCCGCACCGGTGGACAGATAAGATGCTTGCGTGGCAGAGGACGGCGTACCATTTTCAGCCCAAGAAGAATTGGATGAACGGTTCGTAATAGATTAGGCCGTCGATCGATTTTCGTTCGTTTCTCGCTAACTTAATTCTTCTTTTTCTTCTTCGTGATTGCTCGGGACGGCGCCGGTCGGGAATTTTCCGCTTCCATCGAGCAGATCCCAATGGTATGACCAACGTTTCTTTTATATTGAAACCTAGTGATTCTGAGAACTAACGCGTTAAATATGATACGAAATGAAAATTGGCTATAAAAGCGTTCTCATCGTTCTGTTTGCCATAATTTAATGAGCAGTATGGTACGAAATATGATACGAAATGAAACATATGGTTATTACAAAAAAAACCTACATTTTCGTCGCGCGTAGGTCCGTTGGTGTACAAAGGGTACTACCACTTCTTCTATCAGTACAACCCATACGGCGCCGTATGGGGGAATATCGTGTGGGGCCACGCGGTCTCGAGGGATTTGATCCACTGGCGCCACCTTCCCATCGCGATGGTCCCCGACCACTGGTACGACATCAACGGCGTGTGGACCGGCTCGGCTACGTTCCTGGACGACGGGGGGCTCGTAATGCTATACACGGGCGCGACCAACGACTCGGTCCAAGTCCAAAACCTAGCCTACCCGGCCGACCCGTCGGACCCGCTCCTCGTCGAATGGGTGAAGTACTCGGAAAATCCCGTCCTCGTCCCTCCCCCGGGAATCAACCCGTGGGACTTCAGAGACCCCACCACCGCCTGGAAGACGCCGGGGAACGACATGTGGCGGTTCATGATTGGCTCGAAGCTCAACGACACGGGGATATCGTTGGTCTACGATACCCTGGACTTCAAGTCCTTCGAGCGGGTGAACGGCGAGGCGCACGGCGTTTCGGGGACGGGAATGTGGGAGTGCGTCGATTTCTTCCCCGTCTCGAAGATGGCGGACTGCGGGCTCGACACCTCGGCGAACGGGCCCGAGGTCAAGCACGTGATGAAGACGAGCCTCGACGACAATCGAAATGACTATTATGCCCTCGGGAGCTACGACGGCGAAAAGGCGATTTGGACGCCGGATAATAGCGAGATCGACGTCGGGATAGGATTGAGGTACGATTACGGGATATTTTACGCTTCGAAGAGCTTCTACGATCAAGAGAAGGAGAGGAGGGTTTTGTGGGGGTGGGTTCCCGAGACCGACGGGGAAGCCACGGATATAAAGAAGGGTTGGGCGTCGCTTCAGGTATGATGTTTTCGGTCGAAATTGCATGCAAGTAGAGAAACAAAAACCCTCATCGTCGCACCAAACCCTAATTCGTTTTTCTAATTCGTGCGCCGAAGGCCGTTCCGAGAACGATACGTTTCGATCAGAAGACGGGCTCGAACGTATTGCTATGGCCCATGGAAGAAGTGGAGAGATTGAGGTTGAACAAAAGGGTTTTTGACGAATTGGAAGGTCGGGCGGGCTCCGTGGTGCCGCTCGACGTCGGCTACGACGTCACCCAGGTTCCAATAAACCCTAAATATTGTGCATATATTCGTATAAAACCCTAATTACCGTACATATATTAGTATCTAAGCCGTCGTTCGTCTTCATTTGTCGTCAATCGTTTTATTACATGGCCGATGTTAGGTGGACATTGTCGCCGAATTCGAGGTAGATAAAGAGTCCCTAGAGAGGTTAGACGGCTCCAACGCGACGTACGCTTGCGCGAGCAGCTACGGCTCGGCTCAGAGGGGCTCGTTGGGACCGTTCGGCTTGTTGCTCCTAGCCAACGGCCACCGTGGGGCCCACAAGGAGCAAACGCCAATTTATTTCTATATTTCGAAAGACGCAAAAGGGAAGCTGAGCACGTTCTTTTGCGCCGACCATTCGAGGTCGTCTAAGGCGATCGACGTGGACAAGTCGATCTACGGAAGCACAGTCACCGTCCTCGACGGCGAGAAGCTTACCATGAGAATTTTGGTAAGAAAAGGGGAAACCTTCTCGCCTCGCAAAAATAAGCATGTTACGAATATGAAACGTTTAATATGTATATGATATGATCGTCGGCAGGTGGACCATTCGATCGTCGAGAGCTTCGCTCAAGGCGGACGGACGTGCATTACGTCGCGCGTCTATCCGACGAAGGCGATATACGAAGATGCGAAGCTTTATTTTTTCAACAATGCGACCGATGCGAGCGTGAAGGCGAGCGTAAAAGTGTGGCAAATGGCTTCTGCTTACATTCATGGCTAAGTAACCGTTTTGTCAGTTTTAGGTATCCCATCGTGTTTCAATTTTATATGTTTCTCATCGAAACATATCCTCATCTCACGATTCTCTCTTTTTTTTTTCTCTTATTTAGGGTTAGTGTGGTTTTTTTTTTCTTTCACGGGTGGTCGTGAGGATTCGTGCCCTTCACCTCTTACGCTGAGCTTTGATGCTGAGCTCTGATACCATATTAATTGATAACTTATCGAGTGTATTATATTTTACTAAATATTCTATTACCACACGTAATGCAAATTGCAAACAAATAAACTTCGACTCTTGATTCCTTCTATTTTTAGAAAAACGCGTGAAATATTGTAACAATAGAACTCCATGTTCTAAAAATTAATTGACCGAACACACCTCAAACAGCGTACGCACCCTGTCAAATACCATTGGACACTCTTACACAGTTTAGTCGAAAACGAAAGGTCCACAATTCACCATTAAAACGAGGAGATTTTTAAGAATTCAAGAAAACCTAACACTTGTCAATCAACCCTAACATTTCTGCTCCATATTAGATCATCTCCCTCCGTTAAAAAAACTACATATACATAATACGTCGGAGGACGCAATAAACAACCACTACTCCCCCATCCCCCAAACCATTAAAGGGCTTACATCAGCATACATGTGTAAGAAAAAAAAACTTCCAAGTGTAAAACACACACACACTAACCCAAATGGTTGGGGAAGCAGTTCATAGTCATAATAATTTTCGCCACTCGTATTTCCTCCGAGCCAAACAACAACCTCGATCCGCCGCGGCCCAGCGAGAAGGCGAAGACGGGAAAGTCGAAATAGGTGGTCATCATAAGGATGGGATTGATAACAATACGCCTTTCGATAATCATCATTTTGACGTCGAGGACGAAGAATTCGCATTAGACATGCAAAACGGCGAACGCAAAGGAACTACGAACGTGCCTTTCAAGTGCAAGGCTTGTAAGAAGGAGTTCAGCTCGCACCAAGCCCTGGGAGGGCACAGGGCGAGCCATAAGAAGGTCAAGGGCTGCTACGCAGCAAAGGCAGACGATGATAATGAGGAGGAAGAGTACGATCATACTTATGATAACAACGACATTGACCTCTTCGACTCGTCGGACATCGATGAGCCTCCCGGGAAGGCCGCGGCCAAGGGGGCCCACCACGAGTGCTCGGTGTGCAGGCGCGTGTTTTCATCGGGTCAGGCCCTGGGCGGGCACAAGAGGTGTCATTGGTTCGCAAATTCTTCGCCGTCCGATATTATTGGCCCTTCATTCTTTCCCGCCTTTCGCGATTTCGGTTATTACGAGGCGAAGAGGCCGAATAATAATCATCTGTGTCTTGATCTAAGTCTGGGGCCCGCGGGCACGCAGATGGACGGTGGTAGGAACGAGGCGAAGGAGAGGACGGAATTGTGCGGTGATAAGCCGACGACGACTAGGGATTTGACCGATTTGATGGATAGTCGCGAAAGCAGCGGCGAAGGGTGGTTGAAAGTTGGGATCTCTTCGTCGTCCGCAGCGGCTGATATGCTGAAGTAAGGTTTGGTTTTTAGTTACCTTTTTTTACTTTCTTTTGTCATACTTAGGTTATAGGCAAAAACAAATTTACATGTAACGAAATTGGAAAGCATAATAAATGTGGAATGTAGAGGGAATGATAGGCCAAGAGCCTAAATAAGAGTACATGTGTGTGGCACTTTTTGATATTTAGTGATGAACGCGCGTTAATACTTCTTTTTGGGCTTTTTGATATCAGGTCTTATTTCACTTTTAAAATAGAGTTCAGGCCTTGTTAGTAGAAAAAATAGTTTTAAGTAGGGTTGCAAAATTCCCATGGTGAACCATCCCCGTCGGGACCCGAGGCTATTGGGACGGGGAATCCCCGGTCAAAATGGGGATGGGGAGTTGACGGTGATTTGCCATCGGTGAAAGAGTGAGGATGTGACGGTGATGGTAATCATGTTTCCCACCCATCACTGTCCCCGAATCCGCCCCCGTTTGGGTCAAATGGTGATTCATCGTTCCCCGAATAGATTTATTATTAAATAATATTAAAAATTAATTTGAATCAAGATTTTTGATAGATAATCCTTTTATATTCAATATCGTAATTAGAAGAAAAAAATTCAACTCTCAATATATATTTTTGACACTACACGCATATTTCAATGACATATTATATCAATTTTTTATACTTCAATATCATATTTTACATATTAATTTGTCTATATTACCTATTGTGTTTTTGTTGCAAAAAAAATTAATTTATTGGATATACATGCATATGGGGAACTCAAATCCCCCACGGGAAACCCGATCCCCGAACGGTGATTACCCATCCCCGAACCAATTCAGTCTAAATGATGAATTAGCGGGGATGGTATTAAGAACGGAAATTTGATATGGGGATGGTATGTCCATTACCAACCCCGAACCCGCCCATTGCCACCCCTAGTTTTAAGGTCCCATTTTGACTTAAAGTTAGAGAAAATGACCTAAAAGCCGATATGACCAAAATACCCTTAAAAATGTTGAATAAAACGAGGTATACGAGGCTTTTATCGTTAACATTGATGTACAATATATTATTATTCGAGTAAAGTTAATTGTTAATCTATATTATTATTGTGTCAATATAAGGTTATTAAATGGTATCTGTTGAATTTTTTTCCACATCATAGCTTTTCATATATATTATTTTCATCCGCACGAGCATCCACCCTGCACTATACCAAGTTTGATGTGTCCTCAATGGTTTATTATGATGTTTACATTCAAAAAAGTTATAGATGTGATGAGTTTTTTCCAAAAAAAATTTACGCAAATTATGAAATTATTAGTGAATCGAATCTTGTTTTTAATCGAAATTGAAGCAAATAAATATGAATTACAGATACCATGACCTGATCATTTCATCGCGTCGCTGTGTTTGGTCGATTGTACGTTGTTCAAGGTTAACCCAACTGAAAATGCAATCGCTGGAAATTTAGCGTAAATAACTGTTTCTCAAAGTGGTATGAGTGATGAATCAATTGTCATATAGAAACAATAAAAAGGCATTCATTGTCTTGCAAACATTCCGCCATACATATACCAAAAAGAGTTTAAGCGGTACCAATTGTGATTGTTTGGTACAATATTTTTGTTATTGTAGAATCATTTAATGATATCAGCAAAAAGAGGATAACCCCGATCGAAATTGAAGCAAATAAATATAAATTAGAGATGTCCATAACATGAGCTTTCATCGAGACAATGTGTTCACTCGATTGTACGTCATTCAAGGTTAACCAAACTGGTCTGAAATCGTTGAAAATTTTAGCGTAAAACACTATTCTCAATGTGGTATGAGTGGGTTAATCAATTGTCATACAGAAACAATCAAAAGGTATTCCTTGTCAAATATCTTGTAAACATTCTGCCATACAGGTACCAAAAAGAGTTTAAGCGGTAACAATTGTCGGTTATTTGATACTATATTTTTGTTATTGTAGAATCATTTATTATATCCACAAAATGAGGAGAACCCTCGTCTCGGTCGAAATTGAAGTAAATAAATATAAGTTAGAGATATCCATAACCTGAGTAATCATCGCGTCATGTGTTCGGTCGATTGAACGTCGTTCAAAGTTAAACAAACTGAAATCGTTGAAAATTTTAGCGTAACTCACTGTTCCTCAAAGTGGTATGAGTAGTGAATTGATTGCCATACAGAAACAATCAAAATGTATTCCTTATCAAACATCTTGTAAACATTCCGCCATACAGGTACCAAAAAGAGCGGTGCCAATATATGTAAGGACGGTATTAATAATATGCCTTTCGACCGTCATTTGGACGACGAGGACGAAGAATTCGCATTAGTCATGCAGCATGGCGAAGGCAAAGGTGGCAGTACGACGACGAACGTGCATTTCAAATGAAAAGCTTGTAGAAGTAGTTCAGTTCCCACCAAGCCCTGAGAGGGCACAGGGCGAGCCATAGAAAGGTCAAGGACTGCTATGCAGGTAAGGGAGACGACGATGAGGAGGAAGAGTACGATCATACTTATGACAGCAGTGATCTCTTCGACTCGTCGGACACCACAAGTGCTCGGTGTGCACGCGCGTGTTTTCGTCGGGTCAGGCACTGGGAGGGCACAGGAGGTGTCATTGGTTCGCAAATTCTTCGCCATCCAATATTATTGGCCCTTCATTCTTTCCCGCCTTTCGCGATTTCGGTTATTACGAGGCGCAAAGGCCGAATAATAATCATCTATGTCTTGATCTCAATCTGGGGCCCGTGGGGCCGCAGATGGACGGTGGTAGTAACGAGGCGAATGAGAGGACGTAATTGTGCGGTGATAAGCCGACGACGACTAGGGATTTGACTGATTTTATGGATAGTCGCAACAGCGGCGGTGAGGGGTGGTTGAAAGTTGGGATCGGCGGCGGCTGATTTGCTGAAGTAAGATTTGGTTTTTAGTTACTTTTGGTTTACTTTTTATCTTACTTAGGTTATAAGTAAAAACACGCTACGTTGATGTTGTTTACATGTAGGGAATGTAAGGAAATTGGAAAGCATACGAAATGTGGAATGTAATGGGAATGATAGGCCAAGAGCCTAAATAAGAGTACATCCGTGTGACATTTTTGTGATCTTTAGTGAACGCGCGTTAATATTTCTTTTTATGTTTTTTACAAACTATTAATTGTAGATAAAAATAAGTTTGTGAAATTGACTATGGTGGACGATTTCTAATCATACTTACCAACTATAAACTATATAGAACACACACACACACATATATATATATATATATATAGATATTCAATTTAATCAATCATATTGAATATATCCCCATGGAATTGGCCTAGTCGCGAGTTTGGTGGATTTTAGGAGATATTCAAATGATCCGTGGATTACTCTCATCTTTGAGAGTTTGTGTTTCTGGCGTGTAAATGGCAAATTATTTTGAATAAATTTTGTTTCAGCTCTATTTAGTGGTGGTGGCTGTCTAAATCAAGCTTGTGCACGCCGATGAACTGTAGTTAGACATATATCGCGATCATTTAATAAACAAACTTTAGAAATTTTGCACCTTGCATCAATAAATTTGAAAATAACAGAGATATGCGTTAACTCGAATGTTGGATCATTTTTCCTGCAAACTCTTTCTTGATAGTATTATATATCGTCAGCATGTATGATGGAAAAAAAACAATGGGAATGAGACTTGTAATCATGATTTTCTCCAAGGCATGAGATAACCATATGATTATGACAGCATAAATAATTGAAAACCACCGCCTACTTCACTATTTTGTCCAACTTTTTCTCTCCTTTTTTCCTCCAAGAACGAAAGGAGATCATTGATTCCTACTTTTTGTCTGCTTTGACATTTCCCCCCTTTATGTTCGGTTCTTGTCGTTCCGCTCTTTATTTTGTTTGTATTTCCACACGCGCCCCAATTATTGTCCAATATTAAGCGAATTTAAACCCTATCGTCGTCTATGAAACGTTCCCAACTTCCAAGGGACTAATCTTTCTTGACTGTATATACCGTCCCAAGTCTCCACAAACATAAAAAAGTCAACGAATTAAACTAAAATCAAACCCGTGAGTGAGTCCTTACCATGAAATTCATAAAAATGACAAAATGAAAAAGAAAAAGGTTACAACGCACTATAGAGCGAGGGCATCCTCTTTCACGCGCGAAATTGAGGTAATGATTATTTTATTTTTTCGTTTATCTTTGATATTTGATTCTCCAACCTTTATTATTACACATTCAAACAAGTCGTCTTAAAAGAACTTTCTCTTGCACAAAACAAGAACAACAAATCCAGCCTTTGCTTTGCCTCTTCATGCCATGGACAACAAGCAATCCACCGGCGAATGGTTTTCCGTCTATCCATCTTCATTCCTCATCTTCTTACCAAAACACAATCAGTTTCTCTTTCCAACGTTTTTCCATCACACGTTTGTCTAACACTTTTCTCCAACGATTTTCCCTCGCAGGGTTTTCCACGACGTTCCCAGCGACATAACCATCGAAGTCGACGGCCATACTTTCGCACTACACAAAGTAAGCCCAATAAAAGCCCTCCGCCGATCCATCGATAAACCTTTCGTTTAATTTTCTTACACAAATACGCAATTTCCCAGTTTCCCCTCGTCTCGAGGAGCCGACGAATCAGAAAGCTCGTCTCCGACCGCCGGCGATCCGGCGAGACCCTCTCCCTCGCCGGAGTTCCCGGCGGGGCCCACTCGTTCGAGCTCGCCGCCAAGTTCTGCTACGGCATCAACTTCGAGATTACCACCTCGAACGTCGCCCAACTCATCTGCGTCTCCCACTACCTCGACATGTCCGAGGTAAAAGTAACCCAAATACTCATTGCTGCTTTCCACGATACAACCTATAATTTGCTGCTGTGTAATCACATTTTCTCAAAGAAATGATTTTTCGAAAAGAAGAAGCAATTTTTTTTTGTCTAAATCAAGACCCTCTCCGTTAAGAAAATTGACAAGAGCTTGACTAGCATTTAAGTTGACGAACCACTCCACCTATCGCCAATTAGTCCAAATAATGAAATTTCACACTCTCTTGGGCATATTTTATACATCATAGGAGGACTCCTCCGAGGACAACCTCAAATCCCGATCGGAAGAATACCTCGGCACCGTAGCCTGCAAGAGCCTCGAGATGTGCGTCCAAGTCCTCCGAGCCTGCGAGGGGCTCCTCCCTTTAGCCGACGAGCTCGGGATAGTCTCGCGGTGCGTCGATGGGATCGCGTCGAAGGCCTGCGTCGAGCAGATCGCATCGAGCTTCGCCAGGCTGGAGTACGTCGGCGGCTCGGGCGGCGGGCTCCACATGGGCCGGCCACCGGTCGGCCTCGGGATTGGTGGATCGAGGACATATCTTCCCTCCGAGTGGATTTCTACGAAAAAGCGATCCTCGCGATAAAGTCGAGGGGGGTTCGACCCGAGAGTGTGGGGTCCGCGCTTGTGCGATACGCCGAGGGGGCGGCCAAGGGCGGCGCCGCCGGGAAGGTGGTGGTGGAGGCGGTGGTGAGGCTGTTGCCGGCGGAGAAGGGGGCGGTTCCGACGGGTTTCTTATTCGCGCTTTTGCGGAGCGCCGCCGCCTCCTCGGGTTGCTCGGCGTCGTGCCGCGCGGAGCTCGAGAGGAGGATAGAGATGCAGTTGGAGGACGCGACTTTGGACGATCTTTTGATGCCCAATAGTAATGGTAGCTTCGGGGGAAGGGAGAAGGACAGGGATAATAGGACGTTGTTCGACGTGGAGAGCGTTCGGAGGATTCTCGAGCATTTCGCTCAGATAGGCGACGGTGGCGATGGTGACGAGAGCTTCGACGGCGAGGATCGATCGGTGATGTTTGGCGACGAGGACGACGACGTTGCGATGGGTGGTTCGCCTTCTCAAGGAGCGCTGTTCAGAGTTTCGAAGGTGGTCGATAGTTATTTGGCGGAGATTGCGCCGGATTCTAACCTCGAGCTCGAGCTCTTCGTAGCGGTTGTAGAGGCGTTGCCGGGGCACGCGAGGAACGTTCACGACGGGCTGTATCGGGCCGTCGACATTTATCTCAAGGTATATTTTATTTGCTATGTTAAATAGGATTAGATAATTTTTCGTCCCGATTTATGGGGTTGTGCTTTCAGAACACTCAACATGAGGTTGCAATATAGGGACACTAGCCTTCAAAATTAAAGCAGTTTAGGGATACAATGCATAGAGAATGCAATTGTGTTCTTAGGCCATCTCCAACCGAAAAAACTCATTCTCAAAGGCGAACTCATTTCCAAACTCAAAATGCAGTAATTCTTCTCCAACCATTAAACTTATTCACAAACTCAAAATAATACTTTTGCAATATTCTCTTTCACATTAACTTTTATAATTTTTGAATACGACTCACATATGTTACAACTTTTCAATATTACCCACATAATAAATAAATGATATTTTCTTAGACTAAATTAGGTTTTCGAGTCAGTTCTTAAACTGCTTCAATTTTGAAAGTTAGTGACCTAAAACTGCAAACATCCTCTTACGGCTCGTGTTGTCTCCGACAGGCTCATGACGAAACCATGTCGGAACCCGACAAGAGACGCCTCTGCAGACTGATAGACTTCGAAAAGCTATCCCACGAAGCCGGCGCCCACGCGGCCCAGAACGAGCGGCTCCCCGTCCAATCGGTGGTCCAAGTTCTGTACTACGAACAGATAAAACTACGCAATTCCCTCTTTCGTCCTTCCTACGAAGACAACCCCGAGGGCCGACTCCTCCGCGCCGACAGGTGGCAAAGCGCCGCCGTGTCCCCTCGGGACAACTACGCCTCACTAAGGCGTGAGAATAGGGATCTCAAGCTCGAGCTGGCGAGGATGAGGATGAGGCTCAACGATTTGGAGAGGGAACACGTCAGCATGAAGAGGAATTACCTTACTCGGAAACCGTCGGGCGGCGGCAGCGGTAGCGGTTCGAAGAAGAAGAACAAGCTGATGAGGTCGCTGTCGAGGAAGATGAACATCTTCTCTCGGACGCGGTCCGAGAGGGCGAGCTCGCGTCGGAGGGCGGGGAATCTATGGTGACGATGGAGAGGGAGAGAAATTGATTTTTTTTTTATTTATAGTTTGTGTTTTTTTTTTATCGATTTTGAGAGGTGTGAGGTGACTCAAGGTTTTGCATGTGTTTTGATCTTGGATTTATATATTAGAAATTATTAGGTAAATACGGATAAATTAAAGAGACGTTACTCCCAGTTGATTTTACGATGGAATCGTTACTTTAACGTAATTTCATAGACGAAAGAGTAGTTTCGCATATCGGCGCGAGGAAAGTGTATGGTTAAGCTCCTTTTTGCAAACTATTTTCATGTTTTTCGTTAAACAAGAAATATGGGGCATGGCTGTATAAATTAAAAAGATTTTCAAAGGAAGAGAACAGGTCTGGTTGGGCGGGTTCAACCCATTTAATAAACGAGTTGAAAACTTCAACCCTGACCTGACATGTTTACTTAAATGGGTTGAAATATCGAACCCTAACTCGGCCTGCTTTAACCCAAATATAACCCATTAACCCACCAATCCGCTTAAAATTAAAAAAGAAAAAAGAAAAACTAACTAAATAAGCAGAACTATAAACGCAAATTAAATAAAACAATAGAGAAAATAAAGCAGTTGCTTTTTTCTAAATATCAACAACAATTAAAATTCCAAATAATACAAGTCATATAATTAAATAAAAGCAGTCTTTCATATATATTAAGGATATTTCTAATAATTTATATTATTCGGGTTAAATGGGTGATAAACGAGTTGATTTCGTATTGAAAACTCGAACCCTAACCTGACCCACTTAATATTCAAGTTGGTTTCGGGTTTACCCATTTAATTAAACAGGTCGAAAATGCTAACCCAAACCTTATATCGGGTGCGGTTCGTGTCGGGTTGGCGGGTCGGGTTGGTTTTTAGCACCCCTAGACGAGAGGGTCCTAATCGTAAATATGAATAGTTATGGGGTTATTACGTTAAGATAGATAAAAGGGGCTCGGGTCTCTCTTCTTACACGGTGGTTTCTTGAATCCAAAACATCATAGCACTACGATCAGCGATCTTTCTCAAGGTGGGTTCGATCCTCCCCCTCTTCTTTTCTCCCGGCGTTATTGTATTCATAAAGTGACGATCTTGAATTCAATTTCTCAATATCCTTCTTTGTTGGGTACTCTTGTCTCTTTTTTTTATATCAATTTCCGATTGACAGCATTTAAATATCGACATGGGAGAACGATTTGATAACACCATACATGTTTTGAATCGATTAAGTCAAGATTTCTTGAAATTCACCTTCATTTTTGTCTTAAAGCAGAGATCCAAGAAATGGAACTAGCAGATCGAGCCGTGGGTCTCCTTCTAACAGTCATCAGCCTCACTGTTTTCACTTACTACACCTTTTGGGTTATAATCCTGGTCAGAACTAGTAACCCTATGTTTTTCTTTCTCACTACTTAACAAAACTTGTGTGTTGATTATCTGTCTCTGTTTGTGTGTGATTATTTACAGCCATTTGTGGATGACGACCACTTCGTTCATGGCTACTTCTTGCCCCTCAAATACGCCGTTCTCATCCCAATTGGCGCTGGCATCACATTGATGTGCTTTCTCGCTGTTTTCGTTGGCTATGTGATGCTCAAATCAAAGAAGAAAAGAGCATAGAGATGTTCCATATTCAGCTCAACTACTGCTCAGCTACTGTAGTTTAGGCGAATTTTTGTCGTACTGAGGTTCAAATTTTGAACTATTATCTCGGGTTCTTGGCAAAAATGAAGTCTTTACCATAACAGAATATTGGGGGCAATGATTTATTGTATGAAAAATGTACACCCCACATTACATTCATTAATCAAATCCCATTTTCGGTTTTACTAGTAATAAGCCAGGAGAGGACTCCCTTCTTTGACTAGCACGAAAAGCCCACCGTCGCCCCTCGAAATGCGAAGGTCTTTATCGAGGTACGTAATCAATAGCCAAGACTTAGCACGCTCGCCGGGGATTGGAACCTTAAGAGGCCTCTGCCCAGAAAGAGCACCCGCCAGGCCTGAGAGTGCATTTTCGAGAGGGCCGAGGGATTGCTGAACGGGCGATAAGCTTATGTTCTGACCGAAAATATTGATATTTTCCGGGAGATCTATGCTTGATTTGATCCCTGGAGGCTTCAGTATTCCTTCTTTAAACTCAACCTGCAATAGATAGAAAATAATCCCAAGTCCAATGCTAAGCATATAAGCTATACATCTAACTGTTTTGATCTATACTAAGAGTGAAGAAACTTCAGCCCAAGAATCAATCAATGGAGGACATTGAAACTGTCTACCCAACAGATATCTTATTATTCCTTGGCTTCAACTGCTTCGTCATGGAAATAACCCCAAGTCCAATGCTAAGCTAAGCAACCCCTCTTACTTCACTATATAAGCTACAATTTAACTCTACTGATCTATGCTAACAGTGAAGAAGCTTAAGTCCAAGAATCAATCAATGGAGTACAAATTGAAACTCTCTACTCAGAGATGCATTATCTTATCGTTCCTTTTGTTAAACTGTTTAGTCATTTATTTACCTGTATTCTCGTGGGGCTGCGAACTTGGAACGATGCTGAGGCACTAAACGAGAAAGTCGAAATGGGATTCGACAATGTAGTCGAGTTGTCTATGGTAAGTGTGTTCGAATCGATCGACTGGGTAATCTTTTCCACTTTCACCAGTGGGAGATTGCCTGCTGCTAGAAGAGGCAATAGCTCAGAGAAGGCTGTGTACCTAATGATGAATGAATGAATGATGATGTGTGAGTTATTAAATCCTTCACTTCACTGTAATAACATCGAACAGATAAACTGCAACTATTGAATCAAGGAATAAATGCAGGAATAAACTCAACAGTAAAACCCAATTCCCATCGAGCAATTCAGGCGACTCGGTGGGATTGGGGGTCGGATTCGAAGCCTCCAACTGGGAAACGAGCTCGAGGGCTTCGGCCCGAACTTCAGCCGAAGCCCGAAACCCGAAATCCGACCCGAATACCGTATCTACCAAAGCCCTCTTCAGCTCCCCAACCTTGCTGTCGTCCAACACGCTCTCATCGCCGCCGGAGGACGGAGCTCCGTTGCTCCCGCCCCACTCATCCTCGTCGATCGGCGGGTCTGTTTCGGGTTTTCGGAGCGGTGGTTCGGGTTCGGGTCCGGCCTTCTCGCCCCACTCGTCTGTAAACGCGGGATTATCGGGAGATGAGCGCGCGGTGAGGGGTCTCGGCGGTGTGGCTGAGTAGGACGGCGGCGACGGCGAGTGTGGCTTGAAGCCCAGGAAAGGATTTTGCTTCGGGTGTGGTTTGATTGGTGCGTTTTTCCTCTGATAGGAAAGTGGTAATGAGCTGGGATTCAAGGGCAGTGACGACGACATTTCGAAGACGATGATGCTTCTGTTGTGCGTGCGAATTGGTAACACAGAACAATCGAGAAGAAGAAGAGTTATACAGAAGAGATCTTGAATGGAAGGAAGACGAACGAACAATAGCTTAATAATTGTGGTTCACATAATTATTACTGTACTGATATTATTTATATGCATTTGATTTTTTGTCCCCCTATTTTATTTCGGACGAATAGAACTATAACGTGGTCGGCCATTCATGCTTCGACTAAATTTCGTTCGAAGAAATTACAAACTTCACTATCGATTATGAAACGAGATAGGCCTTCAATTGTAGTCACTTTTTTTTTTGTGTCATGGTAGTGCTAAATGTCCCCTCATTCCCAAAAGAAAAAAACAAACAAACTACCATACACATTGATACAACTATGACACGTCAGCAGCATCAGCCGAAGGTCCCTTGGCCGACGACACAATCCCATCCTCGGCCGACACACCATACCTACTCATCCTCTCGAGCAAATGTGCCGCCTTCCTCCTCCCCCTCTCCGTCCCCTCTCGGGAAAGCTCCACGAGAGGGCCCACGATGCCCATCTCCGCCGCGCTCGCCAGCCGCCGCCCGTCCCCTATGTGGAGAAGCACCGCCGCCGCGTTCTCCCTGTTCCTCGACGAGCCGTTCCCGATAACCTCTACCAGCACCTCCACCGCCGACTCGAACCCTCCGATCGCCGCCTTCCCCTCGGGGTGGCTCGACAGTATGGCAAGTATGGCCAGAGACTCGTCCACCATGGCACCGCTCGGCTCGGACACCAGCCTCATCAGGGTCGGGACCGCCCCGGCCCTCACAGCCTTGCCCTTGTTGCCCTGGCAGTAGGGTTGCAAACGAATCGAATCGAATACCGTAATATTCTGTTTCGTATTAATTAACGCTTCGAATACTCGTATTCTTATTCAAGTTCGATAACTATTCAAATATTCATATCAAATATTCTTATGAGATTACTTCAACTTTTATTTTTCCTATTTACAAAAAAAAATTACTTTTTAAGATATATATTGGAGTATAATATGCTATATTGAAAATATGAGAAATCTTTTAGTGTTACCTTATTTGGGCACACCTCTTATGTGGTGCTGATCTGTGTCACATCAACGTGTCATATCTGCATAAGAGGTTGTGTAACATTGATTGATTCCTCTTACGTGGATTTGATCGATGCTTCTTATTCTGATATAGCACGTTTATGTGGTACCGATCAACACTACATAAAAAGTTCCCACATAAGGTGCTTATAGGTGAGCACTATAAGATTTCTCGTGAATATATATTGAATTATAATATATTTTATCCAAATAGATATTGAATATATTTTATCCAAATAGATATTGAATTAGTCGAATAGAATACTTTAATATTTGTATTCGTGTTCGAATCAAAAAAACTATTTTTATCCGAATTCGAATCTTAAATTTTCGAATCGAATCTCGAATCAAAAAAATAAAAAATATCCGATTCATTGGCAACCGTACCTGGTAGATGCACAGGTTGAACAGGGCGGTGGCGGCGTCCTTCATCCCTCTCTGAGTCCCCCCGTCGAGGAGGGCCACGAGGGGCGGGATTGCCCCGGCGGCTCCGATCACCACCTTGTTCTCGTCCACCACGGAGAGGCTGAAGAGCGCGGCGGCAGCGTTCTCCTTGGCCTCCGCCCCACCCGTCTTCAGTACGTGGACTATTCCCGGGACCGCCCCCGAGGAGGACGTGATGAGCGACTTGTTCGCCTCGCAAATGGAGAGGTTGAGCAGGGCCGTGACGGCGTGCTCTTGGGTGGGCGGGTCGGTCGGGGCGGTCAAAAGGCGGACGAGGGGCGGGATTGCCCCTGCCTCGGCGAGGGCCACGCGGTGGTCAGCATTTCGCTTGGCCAAGAGGCGGACTTCGCCCGCGGCCGAGCGTTGGTCGTCTGGGTTCGGGGAGGAGAGCTTGCGAATTAATGCTTGGATCTTGGCTCGGGCCGAGGAGTCGGGCGGGTCGGGTTGCCACCGGCGGGGCGGGTCGACACCGTTGAGCTCGCACCACTGGGCGATGAGGCTTCGGAGGACGTAGTTTGGGGTAAGGGACTTGCTGGTCAGAGGCTGTTGGGTCTTCGGGCAGGTGGTGTGCCCGGCTTCCAACCATTTCTCGATGCACGATCTTTCGTAGGTCTGTCGAATGATGTCAAAATATTACAATAAATCGATAAAAAGTTTCGAGATAGCTAAGAATGTTAATAGGTTTAGTTATTATTTTAGTCATGTAATATTACGGGTGTGCCATTATGGCCTGGGGGCCCAGAATTTAGGAGTGGCATTAGACCATCTTCAACCGAAAAACTCATTCTCAAACTCAAACCTATTCTCAAACTCATACAGTAATTCTTCTCCAACCAACAAACCAATTCTCAAACTCAAAAGACCATTATTGTAATTTATCTTCTACCTGATTTTTTAATATTACCCATGTACTTTACAACTTACAGACCACACTATTATTTCGATTAAAAATTCACAAAATTAATAATAAACTCAATATTTTTTCATATAAAAAACTTAGAAAAAATATTATTAATAACAGGAGGTCTTTAAATTTTTATATGGGTAGTTTAATAATTAAAATAAAAAGGTATATATTGTAATTTTTAAAACGTCAAACGCATCTTTTGGGATATCATTCCCAAATGCATACATATATGCGTTTAAAACAGAAGAGAGAGCATGAAAACGCATTTTGAGTTTGCTTTGGCGTAAGATTGGAGAATTTTTAGTATTTATGTTGGGTTTTTCGGTATCGATTGGATGCTCTTATACAGACAATGACTTTCAAATTTGAGCGATTTAGGTAAATTATATGTCAAACCCCTGCATTCTGTCCCATTTAAAAGTCATTTTCCGTATAACGTCACCCTATAAATTCGCTATGACCCTAGATTATACGCCGAAAGCTTAGATTTCTGGCAAAATCTAAGATTTCGGAGTACGTGTTCCTAATTTTGAAAGTTATTGCCCGTATAATGTCCACCCTTAAATTCTATATCCCTGTAATGCCATCCCTCTAAATTACATGACTAAAACCCCTAAGAATAATCCTAATAAAATATCGAAGTTACCTGACCAGTCGAGACAATGACGGGATCCTTCATAAGCTCCAACGAGATGGGACACCGAAAATCATCCGGAATAGCAATATTCGCCAGAGTCGCCTCGTTCGAAGAACCCTTCGCGGGGTCGGGCCTCACCTTCTCGACGGAATCCCCGTCGGGGTTCACCGTAAGAACGAAATCCTTAATCTTCTTCAAGACCATCGACATCTTCTCTATCTTCTCCTCGGGATCGTCGCAAGTCACTGCTACCATTTCATGCAATGCAAGCGACTCCTGAGTTAGGTCCGAAATACTTCCGAGGTGTAATTTCTCGACAACCCTCATTAGGACGCGCGAATACTCCTCGGAGGCTTCGTTGGGCTTTCTGCAGAGGCGTAGAAGGTCGTCATAAAGCTCGGCGTCGGGCGGTTCGACTCTTCCCTTGGCTCTTCGAAACTGGGCGAGGACGAGCTCAACCTGGGAAAAAATGGATCGATATTCGTAAGACGAATATTATTTTTTTTTTCCGTTGAAAAAAATATGAATTTTGGGTGGTTCTTCTGACCTGTTCTTTAACCTCGTCGGAGATGTCGAGATTCTCGAGGCTAATGGAGGTAAGTGCTTGCTCTAAATCGTCGGTCACTTCTTGAAACCTGCTCATGACTTGATCTCTTTCCAAGACCTAATTCGAAAAACATCGATTGGGAAAAATCAGACGAGCGAAGGCAATCTGATTTCGTTACAGCTAGTTTGGCAATTGAAGGAGGAAAAATGCATAATTGCCAGTTTTGGAAGCATCACAAACGCCAGGAATGTAAGAAAAGATTCTGCGATCTCCTTCCTACATTTTATGCTAAGAACATTCTCAATCTGTAATGGTGTGTTTGGTTCAAGGAATTTAGCGAGGAAATGGAAAAGGAAAATCATTTTTGTGTTTGGTTGACTATAGAAATAGGTGAGGAAAAGAAAAGAAAAAAAATTAAGTTAGTTTTAAAGCAAAAACATGGAAAATCATTTTCTTCACCGAATGGCGAGGAAAATGAGGGAAAAGCTAACAGAAATTAATTTCTCTCTAGTTTTCTTTTCCTCGCCACTTTCCACGATCCAAACACAGTGTAAATCTCTGTCCAAAATCAGACAGCTATCCCACAAATCTGAGCTACAAAAATCACTATTGGCCCTAACATCTCACCCAAAAAAGAACATTCCCAGCTATGCATAAAAATCAACAGATCAGTCAAGAACATGATGTCCTAACAAAGGTTATCTTGAAGATCAAGCAAAAATACACCTAGCTCGCTGTAATTGGGAAGAAATGGAAGCAGAAAATTCTGAAAGAAAAAAACCCATTACTTCAAAAGACTGACCAGGTAAATCTTGCTGCCTTCGCTGCCAAAACGAAGCAATTCCTTGGTAGATTGCAGGGCAGAAAGCAGAGAGATTAACCCTTTCCTGCAACCTTCGGGCAAAGGGCTTCTGCTGTCTCGAATCTCTTCGAACATCGGAGTCAAAAGCTTAAGCCTTCGGGCAAGATTTGCGTACTGCTTCTTAACGCTGGCTCTGTAGTCAGAAATAGCTGAAATCTCGGCCACCACTTCGATCAGTTTCCGAGGTAATGCAGCTTTATCCTCGTCAACGATCTCCATGTCTGCCTCCATAACTGAAACCGATCTGAACAACAAAAACAGCCCAGAAAGAAAAGGATGGAAAAGGACGGTAATAGAGAGTCAACGAAAAAGATGGGTTGTGGTCAGATTCAAGATTCCTTCAGTTAACTTAAACATTTACAAGAACATATGAGATGAGAGAGAGGGAGAATAAAAGGAGTTAGCTTTTTTTCTTTCTAATGAGGATTGACCTGGTGATGAGTTGATAATGGTGGGCGAGATTTTTTCTTTTTTCTGTTGTAATGTTCTATTACAATGGTTAAGTTAATTGCGGTTAATTAATTATGGGATTTGTGGAGCTACTGTTAGTGGGGATTAGGGTTGCAAACGAATCGAATCGAGTCGAATACCGCAATATTCTATTCGTATTCGGATAATAATCGAATACGAATACGAATATTCGAATATTTAATCGAATCATAAAATTGATTCTTATTCGAATTCGAATATTTTCTCGAATATTCGTATTAAAGTCATTTTTTATTTTATTTAATAAAATATAAACAATATTACATTTAAATTCTATATGGAATTATAATAATTTATATTTAAACTTATATTAAATTATAATATATTATTTTAAATGTTTTATTGAGTTATCATATATTATTATATGTGAATATATATTACTTATACTATATTTTAAGTTAAATTATTCGAATCGAATAATTCTATTAATTTTCGAATCGAATATTGTGATTTCATATTCGTATTCGGATATTTCTCGAATCAAAAACAATATTCTTATTCGGATTCGTATTCTAAATATTCGAATTCGAATCTTGAAATTTCGAATCGAATCGCGAATCGAACCAAAAAAGTTTTATTCTTTTGCAACCCTAGTGGGGATTGAGGTGGAATGCAATTCGAATTAGCTTTTTCATTGATTAAAATATTATTGATAACTGTCCTTAAATTAAGGTGCGTGTATGGTGTGTGTGTGTGTGTGTGTGATACGTTGGTGTTTTCTTTTGGTCAGCAAGTGATCTATTGACAGATTGACTAAGAGATGAGACGAAGAAGATAAACAGCGGCGGTGTTGAATTTCCTTTTCGTTTTATGTTTCTGTAATAAAAAATAAATAGCATGTTGAATTTGTAGAATTTTTTGGATGTTGGATTGTATCCGAGGGTTGGCTACTTTGCTCATATATATTTCTAAAAGCTTTCGCTTTTAAAAAATATATGTTTTGAACGACGGCTTCCATCTATGTCTTGTGCGTCGTTAAAAATTGGTTAGATTTTCTGTTTTCTTTTCCATTTCCGAAGTATATATCTATAATATATTAATTGTAAGTGTGAGTTAAAAACTGTTTTAATAAAATTGAGCTGGATAATTGTTAGCGCAAGATGAGCTTCAATCTAACCCCTAATACGAGAATGTTAAGCTCAAACTCCAAGCAAGACATGACAAAGTAAATTGTATACCATAATCATGATGTAATATGAAATACTTCGAAAAATAGTGTTTTAATCTCATCAAACCCATGGTGGTTTATTTGCTGGATACTGATTGTTACCCTCGGGATTTTTAACTAACGGTAAAATAACCCGCTACTCAAGAGGCGGGAAGGAAGGGAGCGGGTAAATCCGAAAGTAGGTATGAGAGTGAGGAAATGAACCCGATCGGAGAAACGAAGTAGACCCCCAAGAAGATAGGAGGGAGCGAGACACCTCCCTCGAGAGGAGAAAATCGAGAACGACCCGAGGGGATCAGTCCCGAGGCAATGGGATGGAGTAAGTCGGGTCGATCGATCCCCAAGGTATAGGGAGGTCGGGTTGATGGCCGAGGAAGCGGGCTACATGAGGCTTAGTCCAAGCCGATCGGTCTGAGGCCGCAAAGGGGAGGAAGCTTGACACGCTCGAATACTAGCAAGTATACTAGGTCGTGCAAGTAGTATAAAATGGACGTAAGTCCAAGTATCGATCCACGAGGACAACTCGATTAATTTTAAGATATTAATTCGAAATTGAATTTAGACTGAAGCGATTTTTAAATATGGTGTTTCTATGATTTTTATTTTTAATATCAAACTAGATGAAAACGCGAATAAGCAAATACAGACTATTAACGATCGAAAAATCAATTGACAACAACGTGATCAAGGCGCATGCTCGGCACGAATTATTCCTACGTCTACATGCAATCAATCATAAATAACCAAAGGGAGTCTTAGTCAAGGAAGAATTTCCTAAAATAATCGTTACTCGTTTGTCTCGCAATAACGATCCTATGCGATAGAGAACCAATCCCTATATGTCTATATGACTGTAGTTTCTACGCACGCATTTAACATTTATGAAATTCCCCGAGTTTAGATGCTTTCGGCGCCTAAGACCTCGGAAACCACACGTACGAAACCGAATTCCATTTCTGGTCGATTTTACGTCGTGGTGCTTTATATTTATCGTTCTAACCGGTCTAATCACTTTGTCCATCTCATAAACCAATCAAATATCGTGCATATGTTGATCAGACACACGCAAGCATTAAACTCAAACATAAAACACATAACTTGACTCATACGATTAAATACGATACGAATAACATTAATACGGATCGGCCTAATAAGGCCTTAACCACAAAACGACTTACGCTAACATATTAATTAGCGAAAGCAACAAAGGTTTAAACAAACATATAAATAAAACAACACAGTAAAAGGAAAGATAGAAATACGCCCCTCACAGTACGTTCGTCGAACACGTGGTGTGCGACTAAGAAATGCCCTTGGTCCCTCGGCTCGTGGAAGAAACACCTTGGAGACCCTTGGGATCGTGCTCGTAGCTTTCTCGGTTCTTCTTGGTCGTCGTGAATGCCCGCTGTGGTGGCCTCGTGCCTCTGCTCCGTTTTCAGCTTTGGTAGGTGTAGTAGGTGGCTGCTTTGGGGCTTATTGTGCGCGAGTGAGGTATGCGTGGGATGTGCGTAGGAGTAAAACTCATGAGAGCTGCCTGCTTTTACTGTGTAACGGCCTTAGAAGAACTTTCGATCTCAAGCCTTGGGTGTTGCGAGAGGTGTGCGGTTGGTTTTGCTCCGCCAAATATTTGTTCGGTGGCCCTAAGCGTGAGCTTTGAGAGGATGAAATATGGTGTGCGTTTATCTGTTTCAGTTCTGTCCCCCCTCCCCGTACGTTTGTTGAAGTCTGGGGTTTTTATAGAGTTTAAAACTCTATACCATCAAGAAATAATCTTGCGCAGACTTTGCAGATCTCACTTGGTTCTATTTTTCTAGCTTGAGCTGCCTTATTTGTTATTTTCTTCCTTGAGCCTCGTGCGTGTATCTTGAGCTGCTTCTTTGTTTTTCAATCATTGAATAGTCTTAACATTAAATCCACTAAGTCAATTGAAAAATGCGTATATGCATGTGGGTGGGCTCCTTAGCTTTTTCCATCGTGTTGCTTGCTCTTGATGTGTAGTGGTTGGCTTGCTCGCAATATTTCTTTCACCTATATTTCACGTAGATTGGCTCGTATAAGCTCCTTTTCTCAAATATCTGTCAAAAATAAAATATAAAAGTAGACAAAGTATATTTGACAAAATTTGGATTTGTTAATGTTGAGCCTTCAACACTGGCAATGTTGGGGTAACATTCTAGTCAACATCTGTTGACTGAGAGTGTTCCCTTTCTCAGTTTTATCTTTCATGCCCAAAACTTGTTTAATCCGTATCTTGGCTATTTTTAGTGATGTGCAGGACTTATATAAGGATAGGGAATGGATCAAACCGTGTGGGAAACATGTGGAGCTGCTTGAACGAATTTGGGAAGCGCACTTACCTTAAATAGAAGATTTGAAGATCAAAAGAGAATTAGTCAAGCGACTACCAATATTAGAAGATCTGAATATCAAAGGAGAATAAGTCAATCTGTTACCATAAATAGAAGATAAGAGATCGACCATTTATGTGAGAAGAGTCGAACTAAATATATACTATATTTAGAGAGATCTTCGAAGAGATATTCAAGGGATCTTTTATCAATTCAAGATGGAGCCAAGACCTTTAAATAAGAGTTATTTTCGAGCTGCAAAGTACGACTTTCGAGAGAGCTTTCAAGGAGTAACTTTGAGCGACATATTGAGCGAAAACGATGAGGGAAACACATATCGAGTTTGAGCGAGTTTTACATATTGCGAGAGTTGTCTTTTAGTCTAGCTTTTCAAATGTCGAAAGATCTTGTAGTTTGCAGAATCCTTTTTGATTCGTAGGTTTTGCTAGACGAGTTTTTGACTATCCTTTTTGATAGTTTGTAATCCATCTTTATAGTGGAGTTTTGCGCCTTGAGGCACGCAGCAAGTTTTATAACTTGCTGCACAGATTTACATCTCGTGTTATTTCAGTTTCGTCACTAAGTAATTACAATATTCCGCTGTGCACCTGAATGTTAGGTTGAGTGTTACCCCGACATTTTACCCAATATTTAGTCTATACTTAGTGTTTTACATCCATATCGTACCGGGACCACTTCAGGATCAATAACAACGAATAACACATTTTAACGGGGTAAAAAGTAACGTAAAATCTCGACTTATCAAAGCTGTATATATTTATGGTCCCCAGAAAGAGAAGGGAGTCCCAGACAGGACGGTTGAATAGCGAATAAGAAAAGTCAGGAGCAGGATCGAAGAAAGAAAGAGGAAATGAGAATGTGGAGGAGAACGTGGGCAAGACCACGTCTCCACACGAGGTCCGCGGAAAAGGCGGGCCGGGGTGACGAAAAGGTCAAGGCGAGGGAAGGTGAGGTCAGTATAAAAGGTAACGACTAAACCATTTCCCAGGTACACACACCTACACGAAAAACTGACTTGAGCCTAGCACGTGTCTTTACTCTTTTCGAAGAAGACAACTGTAGCTAAACTAAAATGTCACAATCTATCCTTTGCACTTTGCACCAGTCGATGCTTACCTAACACTTAAGGGGTAGTTTGATATTCATGTTAATGGATTACATGGGTATAAGTTATTTGTATATGGATATACAAGGATTTTGTTGATATGGTATTTTAACATGTTTGATACGTGTATTATTATTTGTGTAATGATACAAATTGTGTTTGATATGTGTTTGATGTTTTTTTAAGTGTATGAATTACACACCTCATAACCACCTTAAAGGTGGGCATGAATATACAAACCATATAACAAAAATCCTTGTAATAGACTTTTATAGTCATACAAGGCATGCATGGGTATACACAGATAACAAACACGATGTAACTTATTCATACACATCTCATAACCACCTATACACGTTTATGGGTAACTTAGTGTAATTTCATAATATGTAGTAAAGTAACTATTAATTTTCGCACATTCTTGCGCATGGTTAAAAATATAAGGGGTCTTTACACATAAATACCCCTCTGTAAAAAAAAACTTGTAATTTAGTACCCTGTCAGCATTTTTTATATGTAAGTTCCTAACAGAATAAATTTTACCCGATCCGACGCAGGTACGCCATACAACACATTTGGGTACCCTATATCAACGTATCGTGGTACGTAATACGTTTAGAAAATGGTACGCCGTATTAGCACATTTAGGTACGCCCTATTTACACGTAGGTACGCCGTACAAACACATCTAGGTACCCTATATCAACGAGTTATGTACGCAATACACACAGAGGAAGGTACAGCATGACTGAAGAGACTGGTACGAATTAAATTGGGTATCTATCTGTAAAAATTTCTGACATAGGTACTGATCTGTAAGTTTTTATTCAAATAGGTTTTTATATTTAAATAACTATATTTATATTACTTTAATTTTAAAATTACAAAATTTAATATTTAATAGAAGAAATATATTTTTTAATTTTGGAAGGGTATAATTACAGTAATTAAAAATTTATAAGTGGAGAACGATAAATTATTAATTAATTAAATCACAAATAGAGGAAGTAAAATGTAGTCATTCGACCCGATTCGCCCCTGCTGTCCAAACCGTAGTTTCCGTTGATTATTCATTACAGCAGTTTGATTGATCGATATGCTGTGTACACACACATATATACAACAATACACACCACTTCGTGTCCGAAATCAGATTCTCACCTTGGCCATATGGAAGACCTGGAATTTTCTTACAAGATGACTTTCTTGATGATAATAACCTTCCGTCAGCTTGTTTTCCACGGGTTTAGCCACCAGCAAACAGACACCATAAACTCCACCTTCACCCTCCGAGACCCCGACGCCATAACCTCGCCGGGAAAAGTCTTCAAGCTGGGATTCTTCAGCCCGGCGAACACCACCACCAACCGCTACCTTGCGATATACTACGCCCTCTCCGAGCAAACGACCGTGTGGGTCGCCAACAGGGACAGCCCATTGACCGATTCTTCGGGTAAGGTTTCTCTCTCCGGCGACGGCAACCTCGTCCTCTCCGACGGCCGCGGTCGGACCATCTGGTCGACGAACCTCACCGCCCCAGGAAACACCACCGCTCGTCTTCTGAACAACGGAAACCTCGTCCTCTGCGACGGGAACTCGACGAGGTGGGAGAGCTTCTCTCACATGACCGATTCTTGGATTCCCGAGATGAAGGTCGTCGACGACACGATCTCCAGCCGTAGGCTGTGGGCGACGTCGTGGAAGAACGCCACGAACCCTGAAATCGGCGGATTCACCATGGGCCTCCAAGCTCTGAAAATTCCCCAGGTATTCATATGGAAGAGCGATGGGTCCCCCCATTCCAGGTCTGGGCAGTTCAACGGTCAGGTCTTCACCGGATTTCTGGCCTCGTACAGCTCGGCCTACAGAAACCGATTAGTCGTGGAGCAGCTCTCGCCGGGGATCCTCTTTTTCGAAATCCCAACTGAGAGTTTCTTGTCGAAATTCACCTTGAATTCTTCGGGGACAATGGAGAAGAAGCTGTGGGACGATCGGAAGAAAAGCTGGGATCTTACGTGGGCCGTTCCTTACACAATATGCGACGTTTACAACACGTGTGGGCCCTTCGCGAGCTGCAACGATCAAGGCTCGCCTGCGATGTGTTCTTGCCTGAAAGGGTTCCAGCCCGCCAACGCCAGCGAATGGGATAGAGGAAATTGGACTCGTGGATGTGTGAGAAGAACGCAGTTGCAGTGTGACCGTATTAATAATGGAGACGATTTCTTGAGGATGCCTTATATGAAGGCGCCCGACTTTGCCGAGCCCTTTCCTTCGGGCCGGGCCGAGGACTGTAGGGCCGAGTGCTTGAGAAACTGTTCTTGCATAGCTTACGCTTACGACACGTATAAGATTGGATGCATGCTTTGGAGTGAAAGAAATGGATTGGTAGATATGCAGCAGTTCCCTAACGTGGGCTACGATCTTTATGTTCGTCTGTCGAAATCAGAATTAGGTAATATAGTCTTATGTTGTATGTATTTCCTTATTGTTTGCATCACTACTTCCGAAAATTGTGAAACTGAATTTCCCTAATTTAGATCTTAAGGGCCGAGACAGAAAGCTGGCGATCGTACTTTCAGTCGTCGGGGCTTTTGTCGCCGTATCAGTTCTTATCTTCACCGCATGGTGCTGTATGGTTGTTAAGAAAAAAGGTATTTTGAGGAACACTTTTGTTTAATTACATTAACTTGTTTACTTACATGTTTAATTATACGAAGGGAAAGGGGCGATTTCGTCCGATTCGTCGCCTGCTAATAATGTGTTCCTCCAAGACGAATCGAGCAAGGTGAAAATCGAAGATTTGCCATTGTATAGCTTTGAGACTCTTTCGAATTCTACTAACAGATTCAGCGAAGAGAACGTACTGGGCAAGGGTGGCTTCGGCGTCGTTTACAAGGTATGCATATCGAATATATATAAGCAGACGTAAAAAAAAAAAATGGTGAAACGGTTTTGCTGATTGATTTTATCTTCAGGGAAAGCTTTCGAATGGGAAAGAAATCGCGGTGAAGAGGCTTTCGGAAGCTTCCGAACAAGGGAAGCTCGAATTCACGAACGAGGTTGTCTTGATTTCGAAGCTACAACACAGAAACCTCGTTAGGCTTATGGGTTGCTGCGCGGAGAAGGAAGAGAAGATGCTGGTATACGAATACATGCCTAACAAAAGCTTGGACGTCTATCTTTTCGGTAAGTAAGCGTAAGCGCGCCTTCGTTTTCATGCCTCCAAAAAAAATTAAAACACGACAAAAAAAAAAACACTAATCTTTTCCTTCTCCTGGGATTTTCATGCATGCATGAAGGGCGGCCAGAAAGTTCATTGGATTGGAAGAAACGATACAATATCATCGAAGGAATAGGGCGCGGATTACTGTACCTCCATCGAGATTCGAGGCTGAGAATAATCCACAGAGATCTCAAGCCGAGCAATGTGCTGCTCGACGACGAATGGAACCCTAAAATCTCTGATTTTGGGATGGCGAGGATTTTCGAAACCAATCAGGATCAAGAAAATACAGCAAGGGTCGTTGGAACATAGTAAGAACATCTCAGCGATTGTGTGTGTGTGTGTGTTTTGCGAAGTGTTTAATGAGATAACCGCGATGAATTTCAGCGGATACATGGCGCCGGAGTACGCATTGGAGGGCCTATATTCGGAAAAATCCGACGTTTACAGCTTCGGCGTACTGATGCTTGAGATAATCAACGGGAAAAAGAACTCTCATTACAAGAACGACGAATCGCCCATGAGCATTCTAGGACGCGTATGTCCTAACATCTCCGTCTCCCTCTCTTTTTTTTTTTTTTTTCTCTCTCGATTTATTACAGTAAAGAAGCGTTCAGTGAGTTCGCTTAAAAATGCAGGCTTGGGAGCTGTGGAACGAAGGGAACGGGTCGAGTTTCGTGGACGAAAACTTAGCGCCTTCGGAGAATGAAGTCGGCGAGATTGTTCGATGCGTTCAAATAGCGCTTTTGTGCGTCCAAGAATTTGCGAACGGAAGGCCCACGATTCAAAACGTACTATCGATGCTCAGCCGAGAGATCGTGGATGTGCCCGTGCCCGAAAAACCCGTCTTTGCGGAGACGAGTGCGAGTTCGAGCGGGCAAGTTGGATATTCCAAATTCCATCAACCAAATCACAGCCACGGTGCTGCTACATGGGAGATGAAAACGTGTTGAATGAATATGAATACAAGAATTTGTAAGCTCAAACTTCCAAGACATGACAAAGTAAATTGTATTCGCATAATCCTGATGTAATATGAATACTTCGAAAAAATAGTGTTTTAATCTCATCAAACCCACGGTGGTTTATTTGCTGGATACTATATTTCATTCATATAATTCCAAGAATCAGCAGTACAACAGCACAAGATTAAGCAGTAATAGTACACATCCGAATATTAATTTAGTGACTCCTCTTTAAAGTCTTCAACTTAAAGACAAACTATAGCTAAAACTAAAATGTGACAATCTATTTCCTCCCTTTGCACTTTGCACCAGTCGATTCTTACCTAACACATAGAGACAACAACGTACGTATATATACAGTTCAATCTCGGAATGCAGTACAAATCTTTACATCAACAATACGACATCGTACTACCAAGCAAGAATATATATATATATATAACAATCACCTTATCTCAAACTTTCAAAGCCCAAACACACTACGATATCTAATATATATATATATATATATATATATATACACATAAACTAACTCGATGGTTTATTTTCCATTATTCTCCTCGAAGGGTAGTATGGGCATGGAAAGTTTGGAGGAATATCTGATCAATTTGGCGTCTGTATTTTTCATGTCAATGTTCGTAGAGTGGCTATCGAATACCGAATTTACGGCTAATATTCCGTACGAAGAAAATCTAAAAGCCGGGTCGGTTCAAACCGGGTTGTACTGCATTAGGGTCGGGTCGGCTTACTTATTGATGTTGTTCGTCATGTCCTTCGACGTGGGAGTTTTTATAGCGTCAGTCGCGGTTTTGTCGTTGGGTTTAGGGTTTTCGGGTCGGGAGATTCCGAGTGTCCGTCGAAGACTATTGCAAATGTTTGAAGATGAATCTTGTGAATGAACGAAAGGTGACTGTGAAAATCTGTGAGTGAAAAGGAATCAAGAAAGCGAGCTAAATAACGCTTGATATTTATTATTCTAAAACTTAATTAATACAACAGTGATTATCCCGCCTTTTATAGAAACAGTTTAGTAGACAAAAGACTAAAATAACCCTCTAAAAATGATTAACGCTGACTCAAAGAAGCCCTTTATCAGAAAGGGACCGTTGGCGCGGCTCTGCTCCAAGTCACGGCCTCGTGCCTTATTTGTCACGGCCGTGACCTCAGTTTCTTCAGTCCCTGCTCCACGTCACGGCCTCGTGCCTTATCTGTCACGGCCGTGACCTCAGCTTTCTTCAGTCCCTGCTCCACGTCACGGCCTCGTGCCTTATCTGTCACGGCCGTGACCTCAGCTTCAGTTAGTTTCTGCTCCACGTCACGGCCTCGTGCCTTATCTGTCACGGCCGTGACCTCAGCTTCAACTTCAAGATGTGATCTCTTATCAAATAATTCCAATACCCCCCCGCAAGATGGACGGTAAATATTCATGACGGACATCTTGGACAGGTGGTAATTCAGAACAGAAGCTGCCAAAGGTTTTGTAAAAATATCGGCAAGTTGGTCCTCACTTCGAACAGGAAAAATCTTGATTGTTCCGTTATTGAGATGATGTCGAACGAAGTGACAATCTATCTCAATGTGCTTGCTTCTTTCATGAAACTTCGGATTAGAGGCAAGCTGAATGGCCGATCGATTGTCACAAAAGATGATAGGAGCTTGTTGAGGACAACAACTGAGTTCTGACATCAACTGTTTAAGCCATAGTACTTCGCTTGTTGTTGAGCCTAAAGCTCTATATTCTGCTTCCGTTGAGGATCTGGCGATAGTGGTCTGTTTCTTGGCCCTCCACGAAATTAATGTGCTGCCAATGAAGGTGCAAAATCCCGTCACTGATCTCCGGGAATCTTGGCAGGCTGCCCAGTCGGAATCCGAGAAAGCCTTGACCTGTAAATCAGAAGAAGATGCCATAAACAAACCTTGTCCAACAGTGTATTTTAAATACCTGAGAAGGTGGTGAGCAGCTGTCAAGTGGGGTGCCCTCGGACTGCTTATGTATTGACTCAGTTTGTGCACGGCGAAGGTGATGTCTGGCCGGGTAAATGTTAAATATAACAGCCTTCCAACAAGTGTTCGATATTGAGTTGGATCTGATAAGATCTCTCCATCTGTGGCTGAAATTTTGATCCTGGGATCCATAGGCGTTGTGAGCGGCTTGGCATCTAAATATCCCGTGTCCTCAAGCAGTTTAATTGTGTACTGTTTCTGTGAGACGAAAATCCCTTTTTCTTGCCTTGCTACTTCCAAACCGAGGAAGTACTTCAGAGTGCCCAAGTCTTTGAGCTTAAAAATCCCATGTAAGAATTCTTTTGCAGCATTAATTTTATCCAAAGATGGCCCTGCAAAAATCATATCATCTACATAGACAAGTATAACAACCATACTCGAACCTGTGCCCTTAATGAACAATGAATGATCTGTTTGAGCTTGGCAGAAACCAAAAGCTTGCAGAACTTGTGACAGCTTCGAATTCCACTGTCGTGATGCCTGCTTCAGCCCGTATATTGATTTCTGCAATTTACAAACAAGTTTCTGTGAGTTTTTGCATTGGACATTGGTTTGATAACCTGGCGGCAGATCCATATATACTTCCTCCGTCAGATCACCATTCAAAAATGCATTGCTGACATCCATCTGAAAGAGAAACCAGCCCTGAGAAGCTGCTAAAGATAAAATCACTTTGATTGTGCTAGCCTTCGCAACTGGTGCAAAAGTGTCGATATAATCTATACCCTCTTGTTGATTATATCCCTTTGCTACCAGGCGGGCTTTAAACCTTTCAATAGCACCATTTGAGTGTAACTTTACTTTGTACACCCATCGGCATCCAATGGAATGCTTGCCATCTGGTAAGGGAATTACCGTCCATGTTCCATTATCCTCTAAGGCTTTTAATTCTTCTCCCATGGCTTGCCTCCAATGTTGATGTGCTACTGCTTGATGGTAAAATCTCGGTTCAAAGGTTGTAGAAACAGCCAATGCGAAGTTCCTATATTGATCAGACAAGTTACTATAGGATAGAAGATCAGAAATAGGATATCTAACTGATGAATTCGAAGATGAGTGACAGCAATAATCCTTCAAATAAGAAGGTGCCTTCAGCTGTCTAGTGGATCTTCTGAGCTGCTGATGATCCTCTGGTGCTGTTGTGGCATCAGGAATGCCAACATCAAGATGATTTTCAGGTAAGTCTTCGAATGAATCATCACTCTCTGAAGATTCTGGCTGATTCAAGGTCTGGTTTTCCTGATGCTCTGCAACTTGGATGCCTGTTGTGTCCTGATTTACACATTCGTCAACAGCCTTAGGTAGAACAAAATCTGGAAAAGAATTGTCAGATTTGTCTTTATGCATATCAACATAGGGAAAGACATGTTCATAGAATTTCACATCCCTAGTCACATATACTTTCCTAGTCTTTAAATCTAAAACCTTATATCCTCTCATTCCATTAGGATATCCTATCAAGATACCAGCTCTAGCTCTTGGATCAAACTTAGTCCTGTTAGAAGATAAAGTAGAAGCATAACATAAACAACCAAAAGATCTCAAGGAAGAGTAGTCTGCTGCCTTGTGGTATAATAGTTCATAAGGTGACCTATATTTCAGAATCTTAGAAGGTACCCTGTTGATAAGAAAAGCAGCTGTGAGTACACATTCATTCCAGAAATTTAGGGGTATTTTGGACTGAAAATACAGTGCTCTAGCCACATTGAGTAGGTGTCTATGTTTCCTTTCGACAACGGAGTTTTGCTGAGGTGTTTCAACGCAAGAAAACTGATGAAGTGTCCCTTTTTCTTTCAAGAATTCTGTAAAAAGGAGCTCTTTTGCATTGTCTGATCGAAAGACCTTTATCTTGGTCTTAAACTGGTTTTCAACCATATTAAAGAAGAAGGGAATAACACTAGAAGCATCAGATTTATGTCTTAACATAAAAATCCAAGTATACCTCGTGTGATCATCCACTAATGTCAAAAAAAATCTATGTGAGGTGTGTGATTGAACATGAAAAGGCCCCCATATATCGCAATGAACTAGATCAAAAGGAGAACATGCAATATTATTTTCAGAGATGAAAGGCAACCTTGTTTGTTTCGCCAAAGGACAAATCTTACAATCATTATGTAAATCAGAAACATTTCTGAACCTTAACCTTTGTCTAAGTCTATCTATAATATTGTAAGACGGATGTCCTAATCTCTTATGCCACACATCTAAGGAAACTGTAGAAGAAACAGAATTAGACAAGAAATTCCTATGAGACTTAGTATCAGCAATTTGTGTCAGATCAGAATCATTGAGAGCATACAATCCTTCTCTTCTTTCACCCTTGCCAATCATCAACCTCCGGGTTGAATCCTGAATGACAAAGTGATCACTGAAAAATGTTAGAACAAAATTACTAGATGCTGTCAAGGCACTTACTGATAATAGGTTGAACTTAAAATGAGGAATATACAGAACTTCAGTCAAGATCAGATCACCAGTTATCCTAACTGTTCCTGCCTGGTTTACCTTTACGGACTGATTATTAGGTAGCATTACATACACTGGTTCTATGGTAGACAGTGATTGAAACTTCTCAATACAGCAACTTATGTGTCTTGAGGCACCCGAGTCTACAAACCATACTCCATTATCATCTAGGACTGGTATATTGAAAGATAGACACAAACCTTTCTTGCTACCTGTGGATGGGTTTGACTGAGTTGTTTGCTGTGTATCTGTTTTGCTAAACAGCATTTTAAAATGTTGAAGTTGCTGAGGATTCAACTGTTGAACAAAACTCTCAGCTGCCATATTGAATCCATCTGCATCTTCACAATAGTCTGCCCTTTGTTGCTCTGTCGAGACTTGATTGATTCTTGGATTCTTGGGTTTAAAGTTCTGCCTATATCCTGGAGGAAATCCGTGCAGCCTGTAACAGGTCTCAATTGTGTGCCCTGTTTTGTTGCAGTGAGTACAAAAAGGCTTTCCTCCATCCTTCTTAGCATTGAAAGTAGGTTTTCTGCTATGTTGATAGCCTGTAGAAACAGCTGAAGTTGTCTGATTCTTGGCCATCAAGGTCATGTGTTGTCCAAAGTCCTCTCGGCTGTTGACAGCTGCAGTCGCAGAGGTGATGTTCCTCTGTCTTTCTTCCTGTGAAACCAAAGAATATACCTTATTAATTGGTGGTAAAGGATCCATTAATAAGATCTGCCCTCTGATATGAGCATATGACTCATTCAATCCCATGAGAAATGTAACAACATAATCTTTGTCAAAGTAGGACTTGAGGTCCTTGACTCCACCACACGTGCAGCCGTTACATGTACAAGATGGTCTGAAATTAGATAGTTCATCCCATAGAGTCTTCAACTTCGTGTAATATAATCCTGTGTTTGCTTGATTTTGGTAGAGTCCAAGTATCTCTTTCCTCAGCTGATAAAATTTCGGACCATTGCTTTCTTGGAATCTTTCCTCAAGATCAACCCAAATGGCCCTAGCAGAATTTGAGTATAAAATGCTCCCCGAGATTTCTTTTGACACAGAGTTGAGAATCCATGAAATCACCATGTCATTTTTTCTTTTCCAGGCGAGAATCATCTTTTGATCCCCAGTTGGTTCTTTGATCGTGCCGTCAATGAAACCCTTTTTGTTCTTGACTGACAAAGCAATGACCATTGCTCTGCTCCATGAGGCGTAATTGTCTCCCACAAGCGGCTGATGAACGAGAATCAAACCAGGGTTATCCGAGTGATGAAGATAGAACGGATGAAGTTGGTCATCCAATGATGAGATCGCTGGCAAATTTCCATTATCTGAATCTGGACTCGATTCTGTTACTTCTGCCATTTCTTGAACTTTCTGATTTTGATGGAGCTTGATAGAATCTGATTGTCAAGAATTTGCGCGATGGATTAACCTTGCTCTGATACCATATTGCAAATGTTTGAAGATGAATCTTGTGAATGAACGAAAGGTGACTGTGAAAATCTGTGAGTGGAAAGGAATCAAGAAAGCGAGCTAAATAACGCTTGATATTTATTATTCTAAAACTTAATTAATACAACAGTGATTATCCCGCCTTTTATAGAAACAGTTTAGTAGACAAAAGACTAAAATAACCCTCTAAAAATGATTAACGCTGACTCAAAGAAGCCCTTTATCAGAAAGGGACCGTTGGCGCGGCTCTGCTCCAAGTCACGGCCTCGTGCCTTATTTGTCACGGCCGTGACCTCAGTTTCTTCAGTCCCTGCTCCACGTCACGGCCTCGTGCCTTATCTGTCACGGCCGTGACCTCAGCTTTCTTCAGTCCCTGCTCCACGTCACGGCCTCGTGCCTTATCTGTCACGGCCGTGACCTCAGCTTCAGTTAGTTTCTGCTCCACGTCACGGCCTCGTGCCTTATCTGTCACGGCCGTGACCTCAGCTTCAACTTCAAGATGTGATCTCTTATCAAATAATTCCAATAAAGACGAAGGATCTTCCTCCTCCGTTGACTATCTGCCACTGATTAATGAATGAATTTTTTTTTTTGCATTTTCTTTGTGGAAATTCTCATTTTTCTTGAATGATGATATATAGATGGTGTAATTTGGTGTGTCAATTCGAATTAAATGCGCATTGTATTGTTTAGATTAAGAAATGGGCCGATTTTAAGAAATTCAAGTTGTGTGTAGTGCTGTCAAACTGGGCAGGGCGGGCGCGGGCAAGCCCACCTACTGACGGGCCTCAGAAATGAAGGCCCGCACCACATGCAGGCAGCCTGGCGAAAGCCCGTTTTTTAAAAAAAATAAATTAAGGAAAAAATAATAATAAAATTGAAAAAGTGAAAAACAGAAGAATTCAAATTAGAAAATATATCTAATTAATCAACTTTTTAAATATTAATTTACTTATGTTATTAAAGTATAAATCATACCTCAAAAACATAATAATCAATATAATTGATTTATAAATATATTATTTAATATAATTATATTTTTTATTTTCTAACGGGCCTGCCTGCGGCCCTCCGAGCCCGCCCACCAAAGCCTGTGGCCCGTGCGGGCTTACCCGCCCAGGCCCGCTCCGTGACGGGCCTAAAAATTTGCAGCCCGCCCCGCCATATGTGTTTGTATATGTGTGTGAGGGTGAAAGATTGAGTCAAATCATCGGTGGACTGAGTCGAGTCGAGCCCATGAATGTTGAGAGCTCGAGCTTTAGTCGAAAATTTTATCAAATAATTTATGTAGAATTAACAGGATGCAAGATCCAAATTTGTGTCGAACTAGTCGTTTATTTTATAATATAGAGATTTACTTGGCAGACGAGGCTTGACCCAATGGTCAGCTTGAGGAAGGATAACTCTCTTTAAGCATCAAATAATATTGAGTGAGTCTTTCAAAACATGTAATTGTCTAAATATGATTTACCTAATTGACGTGTTTGTAGGTTATTGCGTCAGTCTCGAAGTTTACTTGTGTAAAGATAGTGATTTTAAGGGGTTTAAAAAAATTAAAATTTACTTATTGACCCAAAGCTCCGTTACACTAGTCTAACATGATAAAGTAAAAAGACAAAATTATATTTTACATTAAACACAAAATATTTTACGAATAAATCAAGGTTTTGAAATCCGGTTTCCGAACCTTAGTGGTTTAAGGTTTAGTGGTTTAACCGGTATAGAACCGGAATCAAACCGGGTTAAACCGGTATCTTTAGACTTTAAAAATATATATTTTATGAATAAATCAACCAATTCAAATTAAATAGAAAATATAAATGTTTCTATGAACTTTTTCGAAATTATAGTTTTATAAAATTATTGGGCAAAATTAATAAAGTAAGTTGCATTGGGGTTAAAAATTAATTGTACCATGGGATGTGAAATATAAATCTATCAATGTGGGGGTCAAAATTAAATAGGAGGAATAAATTGGATTGATAAGTTAATTATAGAATAAAAATAATATGTATTTGATGGAAATCGAACCAGGTCCATCAAGAATATTAACTCATTTAAGTAGTATGTTGAATTTGTAGAATCTTTTGGATGTTGGATTGCATCAGTGGCTATTTTGCTTGGACGTGTTCATACGGCTACGGTTATGGTTCACGATTATCAACCGCCGATTTACGATTACTAAAACGTCTAATCGTAACCGAACCGTGGTAATCACAGGTACGGTTACGGTTTTGAAACGGCCGAGCCGGTTACGGTTACGGTTTTGAACCGCCGGTTTACGTTTTTTTTTTAATTCTTTTTTAAAACTTTCTTTCTCGGTTTTGAACCGGCCGAGCCGGTTACGATTACGGTTTTGAACTCTATTTGAGGACCTTTCTATAAGACGTAGGCAGAACATTTTCACAAATTTTGGAGTCTGAAGAAACAAAACGAGCTAAGTTAGTTCCATGAGATGACCCCATAAAGTTCTTTCTCCATATTCGTAACTAAATATTGTTTCTCCGAAGCTTTCACTTCAACAAAAAGAAACCAAAAGAACAAAAAAGAAAAAAAAACCACATCATCAAGTTGAGATATTATCGTATGATACAATAGTATTTGATGAAAAATATTGACCAGTAACAATCAAGCACACTATTGCTCGACTGGAAAGGCTAAACTAAGCCTAACCCGAAGAAATTCGTAGACATTCCATTCCATTCCGTCCAACTCCAAAAGAACCAAGAGTTAATTATATTTCAGGCCCACTTACAATATTTTCATTAGATTTTAGGACCCATTAACGTTTGAAAAAGAAATAAGGATCTATTTGAAGTTTGATTTTAGAGTTAAGGACCAATTTTGCAAAAAATGACGCATTTGCCCCTGCCTGTGTGCGAAAATTACACAGAATTGCCATCGCCTTCTTCAACCATGAAGAAGTGGTATACACTATACATGAAGTGGTACTGTAGACCCATGAAGTGGTACGGGTGAACAGTGAAGTGGTACTGTAGACCCATGAAGTGGTACGGGTGAACAGTGAAGTGGTACTGTAGACCCATGAAGTGGTACTGATGAACAGTGAAGTGTTACAAACATTGTAGACCCATGAAGTAGTATTGTTGACCAGAGAAGAACTGGTACGGGAGACCCATGAAGTGATACTGTTGACACAGAGAAGTGGTACAACATTTTGTAGGCACATGAAGTGGTATTGTTGAACGGAGAAGTGGTACGGCAGAATTCTTTAGTGATTCTGCAGAAATCGGGTAAATATTTGCACAAGAAACACGTTCTTCTGTACCACTTCTCCGTTCAACAATACCACTTCATGGGCCTACAAAATGCTGTACCACTTCTCTGTGTCAACAGTACCACTTCATGGGTCTTCCGTACCACTTCTTCTCTAGTCAACAGTACCACTTCATGGGTCTACAATGTTTGTACCACTTCACTGTTCACCAGTACCACTTCATGGGTCTACAGTACCACTTCACTGTTCACCCGTACCACTTCATGGGTCTACAGTAACACTTCACTGTTCACCCGTACCACTTCATGGGTCTACAGTACCACTTCATGGATCTACAGTACCACTTCCTGTTATGTTGCGCTGGATACCACTTCATGCGCGCTGGATACCACTTCATAACTATTCTTTTATGAGGGTATTTTCGTCCAACAACCTTAATTCTAACTAAAATTCTGAAATGGGTCCTTCAAATTAATTTTTTTCTGACATGGTCCTTAATTCTATGTAAAAATTCAAATGGGGTCTGACAAGCAATCGCCCCAAGAACCAAACATAAATAGGTTATGGCATCATAATTTCACTACCCATAGCCATCGACGACAAAATCGAGAAAGATTTAAAAAAAGAATTTGCACATTGAGATAGAGAGAAGCCTTAAGAACACAGATGATAAAAGAAGCACATAAAGATGCAAATAAGCTAAAGATCACGAAATTCAGAAAACCAGCTGAGCTCTGTAGTCCCCACCAATCTTCTATGAACACAAATACGGTCACATAGTTTTAATCACTGATAAGATTGGTAGCGACAGAAATTTCTTCAATTTTATCGCCCATCTTCATTGAAGAGACATAAATTGATTTGATGCGAACGAACACTTCCACAGCCAAGATGAAGGGCACGAACGAGGCTTGTAATAGGTCACCTGAGGGGAAAATATTTGGCCTTTAAAATCTTAGACATGAAAGCAAGTTTGGATGGATATTTATCTCAAGTGTGTGATAGTTAGAGGACCATAATCGATTGCGGGAGAAAATAAATAAAATGAATAAATAACTATCAACTGTAACGGTCACAAAAACAAGTAAAAGGAAAATTTAGAGGATGATGCGTATCGCCATATCCTCTTCATCGCTACCAATTCCTTTTGCTGCCACACAAGCTAATCAAAATAACTACTCCGCAAAGGCCTACTTAACAAAAACTCATAGACTTCAACACAATCAAGATCAGCTAACTGAGCCCACGTATCGAAGCGATCACAGCTCACCCCTGAAACCCAGAACCATACGCTTTCGCTTGAGCGAGCTATGCAGACAGGGAAACTTGAGCCTCGCACGCCAACTGTTCGACGAAATTCCCCAACCAACGACCGTGCTGTGGAACACCCTCATTATTGGATACGTATGCAACGAATCGCCCGAGGAAGCCATACGTCTCTATTCGCGCATGTATCGGGTCGTCAACTCTCTGCAAGACGGAAGGAGCTTCGACGCTTACACTTATTCTTCGGTTTTGAAAGCATGTGCGGATGCAAAGGAGCTCTTGACAGGCAAAGCCGTGCACTGCCATTTGCTGCGTCTGAACGTATACCCCAGTCGGATTGTGTACAATTCGCTGCTGAATATGTACGCTGCTTGCTGTTTTTGTGGGGATGGGGTGGTTTCTGATTTGGTAGAGAGGGTGTTTGGGGAAATGCGTAAGAGAAACGTCGTTTCTTGGAACACCATGGTTTCATGGTACGCAAAGACGGGCGGGTTTTTCGAGGCTGTTGCTCATTTTGTGAGGATGTTGAGGATGGGCTTTCGACCGACCGTCGTGAGTTTCGTTAACGTATTCCCGGCTGTGGCGGCTTTGGGGGACGATCGGTTTGCTAATGTGTTGTATGGCATGGTGGTGAAACTGGGCAGTGAGTACGTCAACGATTTGCATGTTATGAGTTCATCTATTTCGATGTATGCAGAAATTGGACTCGTTGATATTGCTAGGAAGATTTTCGACGGCTGCTTTGTGAATAAGAATGCACATGTTTGGAATGCTATGATTGGAGGCTACGTTCACAACGAACGCCCGATCATTGCGCTCGAGCTTTTTAACGAAGCTTTGGAGGTTCAAGATAATGGCAGCGTCGATGACGTCACTTTTCTCTGGGCACTAAACGCAGGTTCAGAGTTACAACGTCTCAGCGTGGCCCAACAACTACACTCGTGCCTAATCAAGAAATCATTGGTTTCTTCTATCATTCTAGTGAATGCACTCATAGCTTTATACTCAAGGTGCAATGCGACTGGCGATTCGTTCAAAGTGTTCGACGAAATGCACGAAAAGGACGTTGTATCTTGGAACACAATGATCTCTTCTTTGGTACAGAACGACTTAGACGGAGAAGCTTTGATGCTCGTACATGAGATGCAGAAGCAGGGATTTTCGTTAGACTACGTGACTATCACTGCTCTTCTCTCAGCATCTTCGAACCTCAGAGACCTGCAAATAGGCAAACAGAGCCACGCTTACCTAATCAGACATGGGATTCGTTTCCAAGGGATGGAGAGTTATCTCATAGATATGTACGCAAAGTCAGGCCTCACAGAAGCTGCAGAGACAATCTTTAGGAACTGCAACGCCGTCGACCAAGCAACTTGGAACGCAATCATCTCCAGTTTCACCCAAAACGGAGAGATCGAAAAATCGCTCCTTTTCTTACAGCAGATGGTGGAACAAAATGTCAGGCCTAACGCCATAACTTTAGCTTCGATTCTTCCCACTTGCAGCCAAATGGGAAGCATATCCTTTGGAAAGATGCTGCACGGTTATGCCATTCGCAATCTCCTCGATAAGAATGTCTTTGTGGGCTCCGCCCTGGTCGACATGTACTCAAAACTGGGCGAAATCTCCGACGCCGAAAGGTGCTTTGCTTTTTCGTCCGAAAAAAACTCGGTGACTTACACCAATATGATTCTGGGCTACGGCCAAAACGGAATGGGCCATAAAGCTGTCGAGTTTTTCCACTCCATGGGAGATTTCGGCGTAAAGCCCGACGAAATCACCTTCGTTGCAGTGCTATCTGCTTGCAGCTACGCAGGCTTAGTCGACGAAGGCCTCGAAATATACGATTCCATGGAGGGTAAATACGGTATAGAGCCCACGAGCGAACACTACGTCTGCGTAGTGGACATGCTCGGGAGGGTCGGGCGGGTCGGGCAGGCGTACGACTTTGCCCGAGGGCTGGGCAGCAAAGGGGTCGTTGTGGGGATTTGGGGATCTTTGCTTGCCGCTTGTAGGGTACATAGGAATTTCGAACTGGCGAGAGTTGTTGGGGAGAAGTTGATGGAGATGGACGGGTCGGGTCGAACCGCGGGTTATCGGGTTCTTCTCTCGAACGTGCACGCGGAGGAGGAGAAGTGGGACGACGTGAGGGATTTGAGGAGCGAAATGGTTGAGAGGGGTTTGGTGAAGGAGGTGGGTTGCAGTTGGATTAATGTCTCGGGTCGTACGTTTTGCTTTGTCTCGAGGGATAAGCGGAGTCCTTGGCGCGATGAGATTTATAGGCTGTTGACGTATTTGGCGTCGAACTTGAAGGATGATGATGATGGGGATTGTATTACGGCTACCTTTTCGTCGTGCGAAGTTTAGATATCCGGCTGTTGAATAGGAAAAAAAAAAGCGCGAAGAAAGCACGCAATAATATTCTTTGCAATTTTGAAGGATGAATTGAAACTCGGCGCGTTCATTGCTCGTGGTACCATGCCCTCAACTATCGTCGCATCGCAGTCGCACATCCCACTTGTATCAATTCCGCCGTCGTAATTTATTGTCGATAGTTGCAAATCGCATTCCTGCCCGATGATTTTTCATTTTCTTTCAATACATGCCACTACGTTGTTTTGGATTCTTTGCTCATTTTTTTTTTCGAAACGGTAGATTGTATTAATCAACAAAAATCCATAGGCTAAATAGCCAAAGGGTCTCTCCGTGACATCAGTATCCGGTAGAGAACAAAGGCTCACAGGAGCAACACACAACAATGTGACAAAAGCCGACAGAAAACGTAATAAATACCGAACTTGGACCAAAAAACAATAGAACATATCACAAAAAAGCTATTAATTCAGTTGTGGAACTAAGGGAACGGGTCGAATTTCGCGGATGAAAACTTAGCAGCGCCTTCGGAGGATGAAGTCGGCGAGATTGTTCGATACATTCAAATAGCGCTTTTGTGCGTCCAAGAATTTGCGAACGAAAGGCCCACGATTCAGAACGTACTATCGATGCTCGGCCGAGAGATTGTGGATGTGCCCATGCCCGAAAAACCCGTCTTTGCGGAGATGAGTGCGAATTCGAGCGGACAAGTTGGATATTCCATCAACCAAATCACAGCCACGGTGCTGCTACATGGGAGATGAAAACGTGTTGAATGAATCTTTTATTTCTTGGACTATGTTGATAGGATTTTCGTCTATGCTTTTGTTACGTTGTCGGCATTTTATGATCGTTGGAAGTCGTTGCAGTTTTGAGAGAAGGAGAAAATAGAAACATAATTCATTGATTAAGAAAGTGATACAGACTTGCGTTTGACATATATATAGCACAAACTTTTACTTTAGCCCTCTATATATTATAAAATAAAGAAACTAGCTATAATACATTTAAACTTACAAATCAGACTCACTTCACTACAAATACACTCATTCACTCAATGTATTCTTTACAGTCGTTAATGTTATTAGTTATGTCACCATCTCGTGGAAATTGTCACTTTCTCTACTTGCAGATGAGATGTTTTGTGAATGGCAGAATCAATTCGCAGACGACGGAGTAAGAACTTGCGTTACTGCACGAGGGGGAATGGGTAGGTCAAAATTGATTGTAATTGGGTTAATAATTGGGGGGAAATCATCAATTTGGGGAAAATTATTGTATCCATCACGTCGCAGCTGCTCTTGCTGCACACGTGCATTTGATCGATATGGCAAAAGGCATTTCCCACCACAAATACATACAGACATACTAGTATATTTTCGCTTAACATATACGTATAAATACCTATTTGAATTGAATAAAATTTTTACAGGTAGGTACTCATGTCAGAAATTTTTACAGATAGGTACCCGATTTAATGTTTACCAGTTTCTTCAGTCACGCCGTACCTGCATGTGTGTATATAACGTACCATAACATGTTGATATAGGGTACCTAAATACGGCGTACGTTATGTGTTATAGATGGCGTACCTAAATGTGTTAATACGGCGTACCCTTTTCTCAACGTATAACGTACCACAGTCCACAATACGTTGATACAGGGTACCTAAATGTGTTGTATGGCGTACCTGCGGCAAATCGGGTACATATCTGCAAAAAAATTATTATACTAGGTACCTACATATAAAAATTGACAGGGTACTAAATTATAAGTTTTCTCCAAATGGGTATTTATGTGTACTGATTTAATATTATTTATAATTTTGAGATTACTAATTTTTTATGTTTAAGATGAATCATAATATTTTAAATATAAAAGTAGAAAAATAATGTATAAGAGGTCAATAAATTGAAAATTTAGAAGTTATATGAAAAATATTCAATTAATTAAATTACAAATAGAAGGACTAAATTGTAAATAAATTGACAGATCAAATTTGGCAGTTTATAGCCATCTTAGACCAAATAATAGATATCATATTGGTCCTTGTCTCGAGTCAAAGCATGTGTTGCTCATATTTTCTTGGAGAAGGATCAGCTCTATACCTAACTACGTCTCCAACTTCGTTCATAACCAAACGTATATTTAATAGCTCATCATATAACATCAGAAATCAGACCTCAATAAAACCTTTTTCAATAGAAAACATATATATATATATTCTCTTTTATTAATGGATAGGACCTTGGTTAAACTGCCATTTTCTATTCTAATTTTGGTCATTCAATTGTAAGGATCAACCAATCATATTTTATTACAACAAATAATTTCTAAAAACTAAAAACAAAATTTATTAAACTATCTCATGTTCTTCATTGACCAAATCCAGTCGCATGAAAAGTAAAACTGCCCAAAATTGATTTATTCAAAATAAAGAATAAAGAATTAAATTATTAAAACACACCCACTTACTTCATCAGACGCGTCTGTGTGCTCCTTTGCTAGTATATCTTATCTATGCGTAAAATTTCATTCTTGTCACGTAAAATCGTAAATCTGAAAATATATAAATTTTATTAAATGTGTTACTGTCTTTGCCGCCGATATTGACTATTGTAACCATTTAATTAACTAAACCATTGCTGCATCAACGATTATTTATCCATCACCTGATTTTCCTCAGTCTAGTCAAAGATTTTAAGAAAAATATCGGTCTCTAGAAGAAAAAGAAAAATAATCGTCACGGTAGAGAACATATGTACAGTTCAACTTCAATCTCGGAAATGCAGTACAAAGCTTTACAGCAACAATACGACATCGTACTACAAATACATCAACTATATGTATATATAACAATCACCCAAACTTCCAAAGCCCAAACATACTACGATATCTAATATATATATATATATATATGTATATATATAAACTAACTCAATGGTTTATTTTCCATTATTCTCCTCGAAGGGTAGTATGGGCATGGAAAGTTTGGAGGAATATCTGATCAATTTGGCGTCGGTATTTTTCATGTCAATGTTCGTCGAGTGGCTATCAATACCGAATTTACGGCTAATATTCCGTACGAAGAAAATCTAAAAGCCGGGTCGGTCAAACGGGGCTGTACTGCATTAGGGTCGGGTCGGCTTACTTAGTGATGTTGTTCGTCATGTCCTTCGACGTGGGAGTTTTTATAGCGTCAGTCGGCGGTTTTATCGTCGGGTTTAGGGTTTTCGGGTCGGGAGATTCCGAATGTTTGTCGAAGACGAAAGATCTTCCTCCTCCGTTGACTATCTGTCACTGATTAATGAATGATATTTTGCATTTTCTTTGTGGAAGATCTCATTTTTCTTGAATGATGATATATAGATGGTGTAATTTGGTGTGTCAAGTCGAATTAATTGCTATTGCACTGTATTGTTTACATTAAGAAATGGGTAGATTTTAAGAAAAAAGTTGTGGGTATTTTTAATTAAATAAACAAAAAAAAAAGAATCATTAACGAAATAAACGGATTTTGAAAAGCATTAATATAATAGGAATTTTCGTAACCCCAGAATACGAGTTAGTAACTCGTATTCTGGAAATACGAGTTACTCTGGCCCGCTGACTTGTTGACCTGACGTGGCTCCCGTAACTCGTATTCCCGGAATACGAGACAGTAACTCGTATTCCTGGGATACGAATTACTCCGACTGGCCAATTGACTCTTTGACCATGACATGGCAGCTTACTTGGCAAGGTATCTCGTAACTTCAGAATACGAGATAGTAACTCGTATTCTGAAGTTACGAGTTACGGAGGGCCCGACCAACTTGCATGGCCATGCAAGTGTCGGGCAATAATAGACCTAATTCGTAATCTGGTATTACGAGTTACGTCAAATAATAGACGTAACTCGTAAAACCAGAGTACGAGTTACCCTAACTCGTAACTCTATCATACGATTTAACTTTCTATATAAACAAGGCACTTGTTCGCTTATAATTCACAAACCATACTCCTAAGTTTTTTTTAGTAACTCAAACAATGGTGTCAAGTCGGGTACAAGTCGTAGTATATTTCGGCGGGGAAATAATTCAATCATCCGATTCTACCATTAAATATAGTATCTGTCCAGTTGGGTATAGGCGAATTCGTCGTAACACCAGTTTTTCCGACTTTATTTCGTTGTTGTTCGAAATTACTGGTGCTGATAGAAGTCATTGTTCCTTGATTGTCCATGGCAAAAATGAATACTTTCAACATTCCCGCCATTTTCATCAGCTTTTTCAAATCTCCAACGACAACGATTTACAATTTTTCATACATCCCGATTCAGAAAACAATTGTGTCGAGGTTTTTGTTAAAACAGTTGAAAATTCAAACTTCGATTTGAACGAAGTGCCTCATCGAAATTTTGAAGTTGGTTCTTCGAGTTACACCTGTACGGATTTTCCCGACATTGCCTCAGTTACGGCAGGGTTCAGTAATGTCTCTTTGGAGATGCCGGCGCATGTTCCATTCAATATGCCGGAAGTCGTGTCAGAACCGGAGGCAGAAGTCGTGCCAGAACTAGAGGAGGACGTTCATGTTAGTGATTCGGAAGCGGACGATGTGGATCCACTTTTGTCCGAGTTACCTGATCCCAACGAGGATGACGAGAACGACGACGACGATGCACCAGATGATACCACTCCAACGAACGTTGCTGCTCCAACGCTGTATCAGTTCGTTCCATTTTTCCAAACGTACCAAATAGCACCTCCAGCTGGTGACGACTACGGTGGTTGTGGGGAGTTTTACGACAGAGATAATCCTATGTTTTGTCGAGGTATGATTTTTCAAACTAAAAAACATTTACAACGTGCCGTCGACGATTTTTCGATCAGGGTTGCTAGACGCGAGTATCACGTCAACGAGAGCAGCAATACACGGTGGAGTGTCCAATGTAATCATACGTCCGATTGCCCATGGAGGCTGAAGGCATCCTTCAAGCCAAAAAAAGGTTACTGGTCAGTTACAAAATTTGAAGGACCACACACTTGCTATATGACTGAGCTGTCGACGAGACACCGTAATATCTCTAGAAATTTTATTGCTGATTTGTTGGTTGGAACCGTAAGAGTCGATCCGCAGTTCCTACCCAAGAATGTCCAACAACTCGTGAAAGATAGATTCGGCTACGATATCTCATATATTCAAGCTTGGCATGGTCTGAAAAGAGCTATGGAAAATGTTTACGGTACGTGGGAGGAGTCTGTTACCAAACTCCCAACATTTATGAAGGCGTTGCAGCACTACAATCCAGGGACAATCGTTAGGTGGCTCAATCTGGATACAGAGAGACCTGGACATTTCATTCTCGGGTATGTCTTTTGGGCCTTTAAACCGAGCATCGATGGGTTCAAACATTGTCGCAAGGTTGTTTGTGTCGATGGTACGCATTTATACTCAAAATTTTTGCACAAATTATTGATTGCGACGTCTCTGGATGCCAACCAAAACGTCTTTCCCCTGGCGTTTGCCATTGTCACGAATGAAAGTACACACTCATGGACGTGGTTTCTTACTAATTTGAAGATATTTGTTCTAGAGAATCAATCAGTTTGCCTTATTTCGGATCGTCATCCAGGTATAACAGCTCAGTAGTGTAATATACTCGTTATTTTCTAAAAATCAGTTACGGATGTTGGCGTGCATGATGTGTACAGGTCTTACAGGAACAGTAGAAGCCACTGACTTCTTTCGTCCACCAAATGGAGTACATCGCTTCTGTCTTCGGCATTTCAAGTCAAACTTCTACAATAAATTCAAGGATCAACAATTGAAGAATCTATGTCATAGAGCCGGTACTGCGCCAACATTGGATAACTTCGATCGTATTATGGCTCAGATTGCGCAACTTAATGAACGAGCAAAGCCTTGGTTAGAAAAAGTAGGGGTTGAGAAATGGACGCTCGCACACGACGGCGGGTATCGATGTGGTGTCATGACGACTAATATTTCAGAAGGGCTCAACGGGGTATTGAAAGGTGCTCGAATGCTACCCGCAAGAGCAATCGTTGATTTCACTTTTCATAGGTAAGCTCTAATCACGATTGATTGTTTTTTATTCTAATTTTGTCGTTATGACTTTTTCTTTTATTTCTTAAATTTCACAGGTGCGTACAATATTTTCGCGACCGCTTTCAAGAAGCATCGTCCCTAATGGCGAATAATGAAACGGATTGGTCACGTTATGCAACGAGATTGTTTCAAAGTGGGACTGCAGAATCTTGGGATCACGTTGTATACCGTTTTGATATCCGACAACATACAGCAGAAGTCATAACATCAGGAATTCATCAGCGCACATATGTGGTTAGGATCAACGATCGAACATGCACGTGTGGAAATTGGAGCAGGTATAACATACCATGTTCTCACGCACAAGCAGCTTGCCGTCAATGGCAAATTCACTCCGGTAATTTAGTGGCGCAATATTACAGTAAGGAGGAATATTTGAAGACATATGAAGGTACTTTTGAACCAATGCACGATGAACATTATTGGACACCCGAAGATTGGACTCTTATTCATAACGAGTCTCGTCGACAGAGAACTGGTCCCGGAAGATATAGTCGTAATCGCATCAGAAATGAGATGGACAGGGGTGAAACTCGTGCTAGACGACGCGGGCGGCGTTGAACTATGTTTTGTCGAGTTTTGTTTTCACCGTTCTGAACTCGCAGTTCCTATGTGGTTTCACATTATAAATAAATATTATTAAATACAATCATAATAATAATAATATTATAATAATCAATATAATCATATAGATAAATAAATATATAATCAATATAATCATAATAATAAATATTATTAAACACATATTATAATAGATAAATAAATATATAATCAATATAATCATAATAATACATAGTAAAATAAATAATCAACGTAATCAATATAATCATAATAATAATGTAATAGATATTATTAATATAATCAATATAATCATAATAATAAATATTATTAAATATAATCATAATAATAATGTAATAGATATTATTAATATAATCAATATAATCATAATAATAAATATTATTAAATATAATCATAATAATAATGTAATAGATATTATTAATATAATCAATATAATCATAATAATAAATATTATTAAATACAATCATAATAATAATATTATAATGAATAAGCAATATAATCAATATAATAATAATAATCAGCATCGTAAATATTAATAAAAACTTAATTTTAGTAATAATTAAACATAATCGATAAAATTATAATCAAATCATAATAGTCCTTACAAAACACAACAAAACACCAAAATAATATTTCACAAACGACTATCGCCCATGATGAGCCAAATGGCCGCCGGTCCCACAACGAGGTGGCCTACGTACTCGATTTCCTCGACGGTTACCCTGCTCATCATCATCATCCGGACTTCGAGGTCGTCGCGGTCGTGGAGAAGGTGTTGCAAACTCCTAAAATGTGATAACAAAATTTTTGAAAATAATGTGCTCGCTCTAAATGTTAAATTGAAAAAATGTACCTGCTGATCCATATACGGAGGCTGCGAGCTGTGTTGGGCTGCAGACGTGGGGAAAAAGGGCGACAAGTCGTAAAAGAAGGACGGGTTCACCTCTTCGTGCACCTGAGATGGTCCGGCCTCATATGCCTGAGAAGTTCCGGCCCCGTGTACGTGAGATGTGCCGACCTCGTGTGCACTCGCGGATCCGGCGTCGTCTGCGTGAGATGGCCCACTACTTCGTCGAGTTCGGCGTCGCGAGATAAACATTTCGTCCATCTGCCGTAGTAAAGTGATCGACTGGTCATGCTCGCCGGTCTCCGCGTAATGAAGGCTGTCGTGAACCCCGCGTTCCTAAATATCGAACAGCAAAGTATATAATTTCTGGTATTAATCAAATAACGTTAGTACATAAATTAACTTACGATGGTCGACATAAACACGGCATCCCCCATCTGGAAGCCCTGTGACATCTGCCTCGCATGAGGGGATATGTAGAGTCGAGTGATCCGATAGTACCACTCGTAATATCCGTCCTCAACCGAGCTGAAGGTTGTCGCGGGATGACCATTCACGACGGTGTCATCTCGTTGATCCCATAATCCAATCCAGACTGCATGCTGTGTTCTCCAATCCATCCCCGCACGCTGTCGACGCTCGTACGAATGAAGATTCGTATCCCGATAGGGCGGATTAACGGGGATTTCTTGGACTATTCCGAACTGTCGCAGCACTCGTTCGGGGTAATGGAACTCCACGATATTGAACAATATCAGTGGACACCTCGATCGACACGCCATCGGTAAGCATACTGGAGAAAGAGCAACGGGTTCCGGCGGGACAGCGGAAGAACGGCGGGCCGGCGGGGCAGTGGGGCAGCGGGTTCCGGCGGGACAGCGGAATAACGACGGGCAGTCGTGCTCGGCGGGGCAGTCGCGCTCGGCGTACGGGGCGACGGGGCGACGGGGCAGGGCGTGCTGGCGGGGCTGAGTGAGGCAGCGGGCCGGTGGGCAGGGCGTGGCGGCCGGCAGTCGGGCAGGGCGTGGTGGCGGGGCCGGGCGGTGGGGGCACGGCGTGGAGGCAGCCGGGCAGTGGGGCAGGCCGTCGTGGCGGGGCAGACGAGGCGGCGGGCCGGTGGGGCGGGGCGTGGCGCCGGCGGGCAGTGGGGCTGGGCGTGGCGGCGGCGGGCAGTCGGGCAGGGCGTGGTGGCGGGGCCGGGCGGTGGGGGCACGGCGTGGAGGCAGCCGGACAGAGGGGCAGGCCGTCGTGGCGGGGCAGAGCGAGGCGGCGGGCCGGTGGGGCAGGGCGTGGCGGCGGCGCAGTTGGGCTCGGAGGCGGCGGGGCGGGGCTGCGGGCTGGTTCGCAGAGAGGGCGGCGGAGGCACGGGTTAAGCGGCGGAGGCGTCGAGGCACGGCTTAGGCGGCGGCGTGGAGGTCTTCGTCTGCTTCGTCGTCGTCGGGTTCGTCGTCGTCGTCGCTTCGTCGCCGTCGTCGTGAGGTTTTCGGCTCGTCGGCTCGTCTTCGTCGCGATGGTAGGGTTTTAAAAATTCAGATCTAATTCGTAACCCCAGAATACGAGTTAGTAACTCGTATTCTGAGGATACGAGTAGGGGTGAGCAAAAATATCCGGAAACCGGATTCCGATCCGGTATCCGGTTTTCAAAACCCGAAAAAACGGATATCCGGTTTTAAAAACCGGATCGGATATCCGATCCGATTTATTTTAAACTAAACCGGATCGGATACGGATAGTGGTTTGTCTAAAATCCGGATATCCGGTATCCGGTTTTATATTAAAAAAAATAAAAAAAAAATAAAAAATAGTCCAAAAAGAAAAATGAAGGTCCAAAAAGGAAAAAAATCATCAAGTAGAATATTTAAATTTATATTATTTTTATTATTGCAAAAAACTTTGTTAGAGAATTGAGATAAAAAAAAACATAAAAACATCGAGACTCGAGTTAAAAAATTAATGTGAATTTGTGGTATTGTGTTTATTATTTATTATGTAATTTGAATCATAAATTCACATATTGTCTCAATTAATATGTCTAGAAATTCTTATATTAAAAAATACATTTTTTTTATTGTGATAAGAAATAAAAAATATGATTTTCAAAAGAAAATAATAAAAAATATAAGAAAAATAAATTTAAAAACCGGATGCGGATATCCGGTGTAAATATCCGGATAAACCGGATATCCGATTTCCGGATATCCGATTAAAACCGGAGCGGATACGGATACCATTTTTCGATATCCGAAAATCCGGATATCCGAATTTCGGATATCCGAAAAACCGGATATCCGGTTTTGCTCACCCCTAGATACGAGTTACGACACGTAAGGCGCACGCGCCAGGTCGGATCGTAACTCGTATCTCCAGAATACGAGTTACTAACTCGTATTCTGGGGTTACGAAGATTCCTATTTTATTAATGCTTTTCAAAACCCGTTTATTTCGTTAATGATTCTTTTTTTTTGTTTATTTAATTAAAAATACCAAAAGTTGTGTGTGTGTATATTATGTGTATGTGTCATGGTTTTTAAAACCGGACCGAACCGGCCGGTTCAAGCCGGAAACTGGCGAACCGCCCAGAAATCCAGTCCGGTTCCGGTCGGGTTCAGATTTATTTTTAAAAAATAAAAATGAAAATTGAAATATAATAAAATAGTAAATACATATATTAATAGTCAAATAACAAGTGTGCTCCGTTGCTTATCACATGAGCCTTATATTCTAAAGGTCTTGGGTTCAATTCATTTCTACCTCTAATAAATTTTTATTTTAAATTATCTTTTAGTACCTCATTTAAATAATTAGTTTTTTATTTCTTCCCAATATATTTTGCTTTTATTTCATCTTTTCGCCTAATTTATAAATAAAATTTTGACATATCATTTAAATACTTTTTAGATATCTAACACTTTTTATTTGATTGCTTTATTCATAAAATATAATTTGTTATATTTAGGAACATCGGTTTTATACCGATTAAACCACTAAACCTTAAACAACAAAAATTTCTGGTCCGATTCGAAAATTCGGTTTCAGAACCTTGTTGTGTGTGGGGGGTGAAAGATTGAGTCGAATCATCAGTCGAAAATTTTATCAAATAATTTATGTAGAATTAAAAGGATGCAAGATTCAAATTTGTGTCGAACTAGTCGTTTATTTTTTGTAATTAGCTTTATACTATTTACTTGGCAGGTGAGGCTTCATTAAGGATGGCAACGGGGCGGGGGGCGGGGATCCAATCCCCGTCCCCGTCCCCACCACATAATAGGGGAAAAATTAAGCCCCATCCCCGCCCCGGTGGGGATCCCCGTCCCTGCGGGGATTCCCCGCCCCACCATTTTCTTTTAAAAAATAATATTTATGCTATAATATATAAATAACATACATTATTTCTATTATATTTTAATATTATTTTTATTAAAATAATATAACTTGGATATAATAAATATAGTTTATAAGTTGTATTAATAATATAAGCTATTATTTTTATTAATATAAATTGTATAGAACAAATATTATTTAAATAATATTATAATAACGGGGGCGGGGATCTCCGCGGGGCGAGATCATGCCCCGTCCCCGCCCCGCGGGGATAAAATATCGGGGATTCCCCACCTTGTTCGGGGCGGATCCCCGCGGGACGGGAAATCCCCGCCCCATTGCCAAGCCTAGCCGCTTCACTCAATGGTCAGCTTGAGGCATTTAATGGCAGAATGATAAGTCTATTAAATCATCAAATAATATTGAGTGAGTCTGTCAAACATGTAATTGTCTAAATATGATTTACCTGATTGACGTGTTTGCAGGCTTGGGTCTCGAAGTTTACTTACTTGGTGTAAAGATTGCGATTTTAGGGGGTTTAAAATATTAAAATTTACTTATTAACCCAAAGCCCTTGTTATAGATTTACTTATTGACCCAAAGCTCCGTTACACTAATCTAACATGATAAACTAAAAAGACAATTATATTTTTACATTAAATACAAAATATTTGTACGAATTACTGCTTGGTTTTCTGAATTTATTTCATAATCAAGAAACTTTTAACAATCTCTTTAGTCTCTAGAATGAAATGATAAAAATAATTTTAAGTTAGAAAACTAGATAAGAAACAAACTTTGATTTAGATTATATATCAAACAAACAATTTAGTGCTTGTTTGGTTGAGGGATTTGGTAATTTTAAACTTGGGTTTAAACCATGTTAGTCTGTTTGGTTCGTTAGTTTATCTAAACTATTGATTTATATAAAACCACTCTAAACCCATGTAGACGGGTTTAAATAAACACACCTCCTCACATGTGTTTATTTAAACCCATACGCATTTTATTTATACCAATTAATTTGTTTTATACTTCCTCCGTCCCACTAATTTTATCACATTTTACCATTTCAGACGTCCCACTAATTTTATCACATTTCCTTATTTAGCAAAAAACTATCACAAACAATCAATATAATAATATTAAATATTCTTAAAAGACGTGTCAAAATATACACTTTATTACCTATTCATTGTACTATATTATTATAATAATATCACCTTAATTTATGTGCCCGGCAACTTACGTGATAAAGTTACCGGGACGGAGGGAGTATAAACCATTACTTAAATAAACCCTCGTAAATATAAACCTATCAACCAAACGAGCACTTATGGTTTACAATTAACCAATTTGTCAATCGCAGTAGCGCTGGCAGCTGCAGCGGGTTGAGTTAGTTGAGCCGTCGTTTGTGTAGATAACGATGTCGTTTCATTTTCTTATTCCATAAATACACACGCCGCCGTGGTTAGCGTGGCGTAGTCCCGCCACTTCAACGCCGCCGCCGGCCGTTTCTCATACGTCGTAGTCACCGTTCTTTGCGAATTTCAACTCTCGCCTGTTTTCCATTTCCGAAGGATCAATCGCTGGTCAAATGGCTTGCTCTTGCTTCGTCGCCACTCCCAAGCATCGTCTTCACCCCTCGCCCTCGATTCCGACAGTCCAAGCCCCATCCAAAACCCTATTCTCGCTCAGGACGGACTCTATTCAGCTTCGTACGCCGAAATCTCTCGCGATTACTACCGTTCTGCCAGCTCCGAGACGGTCGAGTTGCAGTCTCCGCCGAATCAGAGCGGCGTCGGGCGGCGGTGACACGGACGACTTCACGGAGTCCAATGCTTTTGAGTTTATCACCTCGGAGAGGGTGAAGGTCGTATCGATGCTCGCGTTGGCTCTGGCTCTTTGCAATGCCGATCGTGTTGTAATGTCCGTCGTTATAGTGCCACTGTCTGAAGTTTATAGTTGGCGGCCCTATTTTGCAGGCATTGTTCAGGTACTTAATTACTATTACTGAGCTTCCAACACTGAATTGCGATTGATATTTGATGTATGCTATGTTGATCTTTGGTGGCACAATTCGCTGCATAGGTTCAGTTCGAATTGTTGTTGAAGAGAAGCTAAACTGTACAATGTTCTTTCTTGGTTCAGTAAATTCCAGTTCGGAATAAAATAACTGAAATTTAGTAAAACGTAGAAGAATCTGCACTTTGTGCCAAAGGTTGTCAAGGTTTCTACGGCAATCGAATTAATCGTACTGAAGTCCCTCATTTGTTAATTTCACTGCTTGAGCTTTTCCCTGATGATGCTTTCTCATCAGTCAAATGTTCTTTATTGCTCCTGAATGGAAACTATAATGGCCTTTTAGTTGGCATGTACAATAAAGAATCCCCACTACCTCATCTCTAATTTGCTTTTTCCCGTAGTTACATCTGATTGGGAATACTGAATATTTGCAGTCATCGTTTCTATGGGGGTACATGATATCACCCATTGCTGGTGGGACTTTGGTGGACTATTACGGTGGTAAAGTAGTCATGACTTGGGGTGTTATTTTGTGGTCCATGGCCACGTTTTTTACTCCTTGGGCAGCAGAAACATCACTGCTAGTTCTACTTGCAATGCGGATGCTACTTGGCATAGCTGAAGGTGTTGCTCTTCCTTGCATGAACAATATGATCTCAAGGTGACCAACAATTAGTCATGCATGATTTGACTCACTTTCAACTTTGTACAATGCACAAAAGTCAGTATTGCATGACCATCTATTTTGAATTGGATTGCTTAGATGGTTTCCTCAGACAGAGAGATCGAGGGCTGTAGGATTTTCAATGGCTGGTTTTCAGATGGGAAGTGCTATCGGGCTTACACTTTCTCCGATACTCATGGCGCAGGGTGGTATGTATGGGCCTTTTTACATATTTGGATTGTTCGGCTTTCTTTGGGTTTTAATCTGGGTATCGGCAATTTCAAGTGCCCCTGACCGATCTCCTCAAATATCTGCATCTGAGCTGAGATACATAAAGAACAATTCCTTAGCAACTTCTCCACCTCAAAGCCATACGAAAACAAGACAATTTACTCCTCCCTTTAGGCGTTTGCTCTCTAAGCTGCCGACTTGGTCTTTAATTGTTGCAAATGCCATGCACAGCTGGGTAGATTTCTGTTTGAGTTACATAACATTGCTATTTTACATTCTTACTATATGTGAATGATATACAGAAAGTTTTTGACAGTTCTTTCTTACAGGGCTTCTTTGTGATACTCTCTTGGATGCCAATCTACTTCAGAAATGTGAGATCTTAGTCCCTTGCCAATCTCAAATGACTAGCATTTAGCTGCCAATGTGCCTGAAATGATCTCTTATGTCTTCTTGTAGATGTACCGCGTCGACCTGAGGCATGCTGCTTGGTTCAGTGCTGTTCCATGGAGCGCAATGGCTTTTGTCGGCTACTTTGCTGGCGTTTTATCGGATATGATGATTAAGAGGGGCATAAGCGTCACTTTGACTCGCAAAATCATGCAGGTTTGTCATTACTTATACTTCATATTCTTCAATTGCTGGAGTGGGGTTTCGAATCAAGAAAATGGAAAGACAGAGCCATTTCCATATTCCAAATGCAAGTGGGTTAGATTCTAACATCGTTTTGTCTCTCTCGCACATCCAGTCAATTGGCTTTATGGGACCTTGCATCGCACTCATTGGTTTAACAAATGCAAGAAATCCATTCGTAGCATCTGCTTGGCTCACTTTAGCTGTCGCACTGAAAGCATTTAGTCATTGCGGTTTCCTCGTGAACTTTCAGGTCAACAAACACACATCCCCACTGTTTATTAGCTAATCTTGAGCCAATATTTTTTTTGCTCCTATCTTACCAATGCTTCCTTAATATGAACAGGAGATATCCCCACAGTACTCAGGCGTAATACATGGTAAAATTCTCAGAGATATATCATATGCCATTTCCATTTCGTAAGAAGCCAAGAATTTTATTTTCCAAACACACATACATACATACCCAAAAATCCATTTATTGTACTTTAGGGATAGCAAACACGGCTGGTACATTTGCTGCTATAGTCGGAACAGTTGGCGCTGGGTATTTCGTGGATCTACTGGGTTCTCTCAGGGTATTTCTGTGGCTCACTGCGTTTCTTTATTTCGCTTCTACTATATTCTATGATTTGTTCTCTACTGGGGAAAGGGTCAATTTTGATGATTAGTGATGAAGAGAAATTTGGAGGAAAAAAGAACTTGTAGAAATACTGACTGATGAGAAATCAATCAACTTGTTCAAATAGGGTTCATTTGACTGATCGAATATAATGAGTTTTGGAAGAATATGTTTGGAGCAAAGATGTTGCGTCTCTTGTATTTGTTCGATCGATCTCATTACCAAAGCCCAAGTAATCAGCTGATCATATGATTTAGATAATTGTTCAAATGTATAAACATGACCACCTTATCTTGGCAATGTTGGTCTAATATTAAATCCTACGCAGGTGAGAAGTAACTAACCTCTTTTGATTTCTGCGAGTCCGAAATTGACGGATATGGAAATATTATCTCTTGTGTGATTATCAATGAGCTGTCATATATACATACGTATATTTTTGTGATAAGTAGGAACAAAAATTAAAAATTGATGAAAGATATCGTCCACCTACCTAAATTGTATTATTGGTCATGAAACAAATATGTACATCACTTGTAATTAATGTGTGGACGTTCCTTCGAACATTCGTATCATATTCAAGATCAAACATTTACTCGGACGACTTATCTTGGAGACCACCAATAGATATTGATACATGCAGCACCTTTTTCTGAGTTCTAATAAATTTCTATATTTCTACAAGGGTTGAGGAAGGGAGTACTGTACGGGATAAAATATTGAAAAGTAAATTTATTTTCATTGTTTATATTTGGACGTAAAGGGCAAAAAGCAGCCATATCATATGATAAAAAGTGCATCATCAGTTTTGTACATCTGATTACGGGACAAAGACTTGTAAGTGGTTTCTTGTCGGACTGATTAAATACAGCTTATGTGCTTCTGTTACATTGCTGAAAATTTTGATTTTGAATGATTCAAAATGATCTTGCATGGGCATGGACTCTGTTCATCATCGTTACAAATATCTAGTATCATCATTATTATTATATTATTAAAAATTGAATCTTGTTATTTAAGTAAACGATTATCCACCAAAACAAACTAAAACGACCTTCCCAAGTGAGCTTTTATAAGATCTTTTTTCTTTTTGTCATTTCAATGAAAAAAATTAAGGTTGTTCTTGACTAACTGTTTTGGTGGAGAAGATGGTAGTGTTCTCATCATATATTCGATCATTGCTGCTCCTCTTTTGTCTCCTCCCTGCAATTGTGGAATCCGAAACTCGACACTACAAGTTTAATGTAAGTGGAAAATGAATTTATCAAATTAAAGTCGACGAGGGAATAGCTAGTGTGTGAACTCCTAATATCTCCATATGGGAGTTAAAAGATTCGATTTCGCTTGAATTTCTTGACTGTCTAGTTTGCGTAGATTTACTTGCAAAAAACTGCAGTCGTCTCACTTTATACTTATTGAACTTCGTCAGAATATGGTAATGACGTTTTGTGGGATAATGCCTTGCCTCCGATAAGAGAACTATTTCTTTTTTCTCTTTTTCAAGGCCTTCATTCATTATTACATACGTGCGCGGCGCAGGTCGTGCCTAGGAACAAAACAAGGCTATGTTCGAGCAAGGCAGTGGTTACCGTCAACGGTCAGTTTCCCGGTCCGACAATATACGCAAGGGAAGACGACACGCTGCTCATTAAAGTCGTCAACCACGTAGGCTATAACGTGACAATACACTGGTAATTCACTATATATCATTCTTATTTATCATAATTTTCTTTTATTATTAATACAATTCGTCTGACCAGGCACGGCGTGAAGCAAATCGGAACGGGCTGGGCGGACGGGCCCGCGTACATAACCCAGTGCCCGATCCGACCCGGGCATAGCTACGTTTACAACTTCACGTTGAGCGGGCAAAGGGGGACGCTTCTTTGGCACGCTCACATACTTTGGCTCCGTGCGACTATCCACGGAGCCATCGTAATCTCGCCCAAGATAGGCGTGCCTTATCCTTTCCCTAAGCCCGGCAAAGAGGAAATCCTGATATTAGGCGAATGGTGGAAGTCCGACGTAGAAGCCGTGATAGACGAGGCCATGGCTTCTGGAATGGCGCCGAATGTTTCCGATGCCCATACAATCAACGGGCATCCCGGGCCCATCCTCAATTGTCCTGGAATAGGCTAGTCGAACTGATACTCTTAACAAAATCGTATCGTAAAAGAACGAATTTGTGAAAATAGACGTTTTTTTTTGTCTTACGTGACGGTTGAACTTTGAAGGTGGATACGACCTACAAGTGATTCCCGGGGAGACGTACCTCCTGAGGATCGTAAACGCGGCTCTCAACGACGAACTGTTCTTCAAGATTGCGGGCCATTCGTTGACGGTGGTGGAGGTCGATGCTTCCTACGTCAAGCCGTTCGATACCGATACTGTTTTAATAGCGCCGGGTCAAACCACGAATGTCCTCCTCAAAGCCCATCAAATTATAGGAAGGTACTAAATTTATTTTACGGTCCTTAATTATCACAAGTCAATCAGTTATGGGCTTGCGCCACAGGCTCCGGGGATAAGACTAATATCTGAAGCCCGGGCGAATATGTCCCAAATTCACCCAGCACGATAGTCATAGAATTCGAACCCATAACCTAAACGTTGAGATACCAAGCCTCAAGATAGTAAATTCAACCCATGGGGACAATACTAAAGTTAATTGGAATATTTTTTTTTGGGATATGTGTAAGATTATCATTATTATTTTGTACTACCCATCTAGGTACTTAATGGTGACTTCTCCATTTCGAGATTCCCCAGTCGAAGTGGACAACATCACCGGCAAGGCAACTCTAAGCTATGTCGGGACACCAACCTTCATACCAACCGTATTAACCGACCCGCCAGAGGAAAACTCGACCGAAACCGCCGCCACATACATGAGAAGCCTAAGAAGCTTAAACTCGCCAAACTACCCATGCAAAATTCCCCATGAAATCGACCACTCCCTACTCTTCACCATAAGCATCGGCCTCAACGACTGCACATCGTGCACTAGGGGCGTCCGAGTGGTGGCGGACATGAACAACGTTACTTTCGTGATGCCGAGCGTATCTCTTCTAAACGCCCATTTCTTCAACATCAAGGGAGTTTTCACCGACGATTTCCCGCCCAACCCTCCAAACCCCTATAACTACACGGGAAAACAGCCCGTCAATATGAGGACTACGAAGGGCACTAAGGTGTATAGGGTCGGGTATAACTCTACAGTGCAGCTCGTTTTGCAAGGGACGGGCATGATATTTCCCGAGAATCACCCGATACATCTGCATGGGTTTAATTTCTTCGTGGTAGGGAATGGTATTGGGAACTTCGACGAGGAGAAGGATGGGAAAGGGTTTAATCTTGTCGATCCCGTGGAGAGGAACACTATCATGGTTCCTTCTAGTGGTTGGGTGGCTATCAGATTCAGGGCGGATAATCCAGGTAGATAAATCTCAGGAAAATAAATACTAATGAAAGTAACGAGTGATGATAAATCATTGATTTTCATTTGGTAGGAATATGGTTCTTACATTGCCATTTAGAAGTGCACACGACGTGGGGGCTGAAGATGGCGTTCTTGGTGGAAGACGGCGAAGTGCCTGAACAATCGCTTCCACCGCCACCGCTCGATTTGCCCAAATGCTGAAAAACAAATGAAGTTGTGTTTACTGCCAGAATAAAGAACATCAAGACAGTTCATCATTACATCACATAAGAGATGCTTGTATAGGAAAATTATATGTGTTTGGTTTTAATTTTGTTGGAAGATTGAGAACTCTTTTTTTTTATTTGATACATGTGTGAATAGACGGACCATTGTAAAGAGCTATGTCAATACAGTATATGTATTATCACTTCCAAATGAAAAGACGTGATTTCGGAAAATTGTACCTTCATAGGCAGCGATACTCTTGCAGTCTCCTGAAATTACGTTTACTCATCCCTATTCTGAACCGGGAGCTTCCTGAGATGTCGGCTTCTGTGGCAGCTGCTGATGAATTTTTCTCAACGTTTTTGTGCTTGAGGTAAGCTTCTGTTTCTGAGTGGACTGTAAGCACAAATCATCAAATTACTTACATGTGATGTCATAATCCTTGTTTCCTCTTTTAACTTCCAGCATTAGTGGAAGTAAATAATAAAGAACATACCGGACTGTGAAGAGATAGAGAGTTTAGCAGCACACCTCCACCTCTTGATTTTGTCGGTAATCTGCAAATGGTCATCAGAGGTTTCGAGCTTTGCCGTATTGTTCGACCCGAGTGCCTTTTCACATGCCTGAGATTGTGCCAAAACCATATTGAGATTATATCATGCAGCACGAAGCCTAAAATTATATTTATGCATCAAGAATTAATGGTCTGTCCTGGACAATGCAGTGAGATGGTAAGGTTCTGAAAGCTGCGATTTACCATGTCTGAAATAGTATAAAAGCCCCTTTCGAATGAATGCTCAATGAAGGTGAGCCATTCCTTGGTAGAAACGCGGACCAACGGATACGAAGTGGACTTTTCTTCACGCATAACCAATGCTTCATATCTCAAGACCAAGCAACTCTACAAAATTTCCAATCACAGATCCCTAAAACAACCGATCCGTATTACCCGAAGGAAATCATGGAGAGACATCACATAGTCAGCAATCATCAATAGCCAGGGACAAGATTTAGAATCTTCAGGCATCAAAGGCAAAATGCCACCTCTCTATTCGTGGATTTAATGTGTTGGCATTTATAGCATCAGTCAGAGCTCACAAACTAAGGATTGATGACACAAGCAATTTCAAAATTCATCAAAAGATTAAAAACATAAGACTGAAAAAAAAAGCTAAAGCAATCCATTCAAACAGAACGAGAATGTGAAATTGAATCAAGTACCTCAACATCGCCAATCAAAGCAAACACTCGAATGAAGAAATCTGCACACAAAAGCTTAATCTCCAGTGATTCCTCAGCAATTTCTCGAAAGAAGACGACGGATTCATTCCTCATGAACTCTTCCAGCGTCGACCTGACTGCAGTCGACGATTCAACGTCTTTAGACGCCAAAATCAGCTCTAGAATGCGAAGTGCTCCATCGTCGAAGCTTGCAAAAAGAAGAAATCAGTCAACTTTAATCCGAGTACGAGATTGAAGAGGTGCACAAATCATTACCTTCGGTTTCGAACTCGGTGGACAAACAGCGTAATTTGCCGTTTGGCTGAGGTTTCGTCTGCCATTGCGACGCTAGAGCAGTAGTGAGTTCAGAAACAGTCTAAAAATGACGCGCGAACATAACATAGAAAGGTCATGCCCCGTATGCCGTTCGGGGCGGTTCCGGGTGCCCATGACCCGATGGATCGGTTTGCAATATGTATGTATGTATAACATAAAATGTACCCTACCTTATTATTTATTCAATTCAATCGCTATCACGCAAACCAATCCAGTTATGAATGAATGTATCTAGACAAGAATACGCCTAAGGGGGCAATAAATATTATTATTATTATTATTATTATTATTATTATTTGTTATTCATAGTAGTAGATTGTAATAGTTACTATAAGAGACTTTTGTACCACGATAGAATTAGAAACTGTCCTAGTCTTCACATATTGACTAAATTTATATTAAAGTCAATTTATAATTTACTTTTAGCTACGAGGAATTCAACTATAAGTAATTTCTTATTGTACGGATCACTATTTCTCTAGCTCAAACCAAGGTTTTGAAACCGGGTTTTTGAACCGGACCAAAAATTTTAGTGGTTTAAGGTTTAATGGTTTAACCTTTATAAAGCCGGAATCGAACCGGAGTAAAACCGGTCCTAAAAGAAATAATAAAAATATATTTTCACTTATCAATCAATGAAATAGTATAAGTAAAACACAATTATGGTTTGTAAATTGGGTTATTCAACAAAATAAATGTAAAATGTCTAGAGATATTAATAATTAATCATAAACAGAGAGTCAAAATGAAATTTATAAAATTAAGGAAAGGGAATTATAAAATATGATTTAAATGAGATTTGTGGGAATCGAACCCGGCCCAATGCAAAAAGAAACTTAAATGGTTGTCACCGCTAGGCTAGGCCCACTTTTTGTTACATAAACTTATATATTTTTTTATAAATTTTTCTGTTTTTTTTAATTAAATATGGACCGGACCGGGACCGGACTGGATTTTCGACCGGTCCGGTCGGAACCGGCCTAAACCGGCCGGTCCGGTTTTAAAAACCATGGCTCAAACCTATCAGCAAGTCATGACGTGTCTCATTATAAAATTAATTCGCAATAAAATAGATAATCCACATGCTTATTATATACGTTTCGTAATTGTTCGTGAGATTGCAGAGTTTAATGCCTCGACGCAATCAAGTGAGAATATTAAAAGATTTAAATTTGTTGATAAAATTAGATGACATCAGTAAAAAACGTGGTCCTACCTATCACAATATTTTAATCGCAACCCAATATTATCCTTTGCCTCGAATATTCTCCGTAATATTACCTTAAAATAATTACAACTTTCACTTACACGCACGTGTACGACAAGTAAGCATGAATCGTTCTGTAAAGTTTTGTAGCGACATATCATTTAATGGACGAATGTCTTGACATATTGCCACGCAGCGATGTCGCCATTTCTCGTATATTCATCACTTTTACACATCATCTTGTATATATATAAAATAGGTTTGTTTTTCTTTTTTTTCGTTTTCCTTATCCATATCATGCATGTATTGGGATGAGTTTTGAATCGTTATTAAGTTATGGTGATTGGTGGGGTAGCATGAATTTTGTTTAAGTGAGAAGTGGATAAGATGGAATCAACATATATGAATATATTTACGTTGCTCTGGCATTGTGAGCTTGAAAATGAAAAATCACGGTGTAGAATGATGTGAGACGCTAATTAATCAAAATATCTACGTAGTATATCCATAACGTCATCTACCTTCTCTCAATTGATATGTCTTTCTCATTTATAGCATGCGACTTTATAGAATGATTTTGATAAATTATTTTACCGAACTAAAAATCAGTATATCCAAAATTTATTAAACAAGTCAAAAAAATAAATTCCTAACCTCCATGTAGACATTCTATTGGTCGAGATGCGATAAATACGTATTTATACATACATAGGAAAATTTGCAATCAAGAAATCAACCCCATAAAGCATTGAGAGCGATAGCAATCCTATCAACAAAACATTAGATTTATTTGGCAAACCGTCGCCGCGTGCAATGTAATTATCAAACAATTAGACGATATCCACACAAAAATATTTAGAAAAGAAATCGCGTGTATGGGTCCATTCTATCCCCAAAAATGGCGATTGATTTTCACTCCTTAAAAACCAAAAAGAAAGGTTAAAAAAAATTACCACTAATAATAACTTCAAGAAAAGAAACTATTATCATTTTGTTGCTATAAATAGCCGTGCTCACCCTATCGAAGCGGTGCATATAATAAACAATAGAAAGAAAGAAAAAGATACTTGTTCATTCCATTATTACATCATCGTCATCTTCATCATCATGTGTGGGATATTAGCTTTGCTTGGCTGCTCCGACGACTCTCAGGCGAAGAGGGCCCGCGTTCTTGAACTCTCTCGAAGGCGAGTTATTTTCTTTCTTTTTTTTGCATTCACTTTTATTATTTATTCATAAAAAATTCGAACTTTAAGAACGATGGTCGATCGATGGCTCGCAGGTTGAAGCACCGTGGCCCTGATTGGGCTGGGCTGTACCAGCACGGAGATTGCTATCTCGCGCACCAGCGGCTCGCCATTATCGACCCCGCCTCGGGCGATCAGCCGCTCTTCAGCGAAGATAAGAAGATCGTCGTCACGGTAATTTACATATCCACGTTGTATGTTGAATGATCACCTCCGATTTTGGGAGAGTATTTAATTTTTATATATTTTTATTTCAAATCCGAACTTTTCTCATCTAGCCTTAAAAGTGGTTGTCAGGATTCACGAGTTATCTCTTAATCGATTGGAATTGTACTTATAACCTCTTGATCTTGGCTGTCATACCATGTTAAATGGTCACTTTTAGTTATTAAAAATAAAGTGATAGGAGGAGAAACTGACTTGTATATATATAGGCGTTAAGAGCTTGAATTATTCAATGCGCACAACAAAGCCCAAACTTAGAATCTCAACATTATTCCGACTAATGATACAATTCGGACTAATGATACAATGTAAAATGATCAGTTCACCTAAAAATCTTGAAATGTCGATGAAAGAATTATATTTTAATTTTATATATTTTTATTCCCAACATTATCGTCATGTAAGAAATATATTTTTTCAGGTAAACGGCGAGATATACAACCACGAGAAGCTTCGCGGGAAGTTGTCGAAACACAAGTTCCACACTGGGAGCGATTGCGAAGTTATTGCTCATCTCGTGAGTAACAAATAATCTCGAAGTGATACTAGTTTTTCTTCTTCACCGTCGTCGTCTTTTGATACGATTATCTCTTTTTCATTTTTTTTGTAGTACGAAGAGCATGGGGAAAATTTCGTCGATATGTTAGACGGGATGTTCTCGTTCGTGCTCCTCGACACTCGGGACAGCAGTTTTCTCGTAGCCCGCGACGCCATTGGAATAACGTCTCTATACATCGGATGGGGGCTCGACGGTATATGCACGTTAATCCCTACAATTTATTTAGGGTCAGTTTGGTTATAAAGAGGATATAAAGGCCCATAGCCCAGGATAAATTATCCTGGCCTGGTAAGGCAGCTTATTAATTACGGGCTTGTATTCAAATATCGGGCTGAAATATTAATATCGTGGCGCATTTACAAAACCAAACACTATACTATCTAATATTATCTATATTATGTGGGTTTATCACAGAGGGGCCCTTCGATGATCCCTTAACTAGAAGTAATTCGTATTTTAAGTTTATTCGATCTTTTTTTAGGCTCCGTTTGGATTTCCTCGGAGCTCAAAGGCATACACGACGAGTGCGAGCATTTCGAAGTATTTCCGCCCGGTCACCTCTATTCGAGCAAAACGGGGAAATTGAGGAGGTGGTACGACCATCCATGGTACTCCGAGGGCATTCCTTCGACTCCTTACGATCCTTTAGTCCTTAGGAACGCTTTCGAAAAGGTAAGAAATCGCCGAAAAATCGTAAAAGTTTTATACGTCGAGTATTAAATTAGTTCCAATGAATTTTTAGGCCGTTGTTAAAAGGCTAATGACGGATGTGCCCTTCGGCGTGCTATTATCGGGCGGGCTCGATTCCTCGTTAGTCGCGGCCGTGGCTTCACGTCACTTGTTGAAGACGAAGGGCGCTAAGCAATGGGGCGGGCGCCTTCATTCTTTCTGCGTCGGCCTCGAGGTTGGCTTTTTCGTCATTACGTTAACATTGCTTTTCTTCTTTTTTTTTTATCGCGGTTAACGAGAATTTTTTTTTCGATTGTTTTTCGAGTAGGGCTCGCCGGATCTGTTAGCGGCGAAGGAAGTTGCTGACTACTTGGGGACAGTTCACCACGAATTCCACTTCACCGTTCAGGTCGGCCCCGAGTTTTTTATTTGATTTTGTTATTTATTGATATTTTTTTTAGAAGATTTGAAAAATTTTGTGTGCTCGGGTTTTTATATATGTAGGACGGGATTGATGCGATTGAGGACGTGATATACCACATCGAGACGTACGACGTGACGACGATAAGGGCGAGCACTCCCATGTTCCTAATGTCGCGTAAGATCAAATCCCTCGGGGTTAAAATGGTCTTATCTGGCGAGGGCTCTGACGAGCTCTTCGGCGGATATCTTTACTTCCACAAGGCGCCAAACAAGGAAGAGTTCCACCGCGAAACTTGTCACAAAGTGAGCCTAATAATATATATGAATATTTCTATACTTACGCCGAAAAGTAAATAATCCGGTCGAATTTTTTCTTGCTCGATGAAAGATTAAAGCGCTCCATCAGTACGACTGTTTGAGGGCGAATAAATCGACGTCAGCGTGGGGTTTGGAAGCCCGAGTCCCGTTCTTGGACAAGGAGTTCATCGATGTTGTAATGAGCATCGACCCTGAGTGGAAGATGGTAAGGGATTCATCGAAATCGATCGGTCGGTCGACCTTAGGGTAAAAACTTCGAATGAATCGTTATTTGTTTTGTTCGTTTGACGCCTCAGATCAAACCCGACCAAGGCCGGATTGAGAAATGGATCTTGAGAAGGGCTTTCGACGACGAAGAACGCCCATATCTTCCGAAGGTTAGCTAGTCGATCGCACGTGTAAGAACTCTTATTTTCGTTGTAAGTAATAAGCCGCTAACTATACGTTGTCCTTCGCGTAGCATATTCTTTATCGGCAGAAGGAACAATTCAGCGACGGTGTCGGCTACAGTTGGATCGACGGGCTCAAAGCTCACGCCGAACAAAACGTAAGTTCACAATAATAATTGCATCGTCTTTCTCATATACTGATGAAAATAAAGTATACGAGATGCAAATATGGTGCAAATCCATTCAAGCTTAAGCTTCTAGATGAACTGGTCATTCAACGTGGTATATAGCTCATGATAAGAGGTCATCCGTTCAGGAAAAAAAGAAAAAAAAACTCCACGTCTAAGGATAGATAAGAAAAAAGTCAATCAAGACGTGCAATTAATAATATATAGAAAAAATTTCATTCAACGTTAACATAATTTTAATACGTAATAAAATGGTCGAAACAGGTCACGGACAAGATGATGATCAACGCCGCGCACATCTTCCCACACAACACGCCGACCACAAAGGAAGCCTACTACTACCGAATGATCTTCGACCGCTTCTTTCCTCAGGTAAGAAGAAGGCCGACCGTAGTCTTTTGGTTTTATCTTCTTACAATAATACGAAGACTTGCTCGATCAACTCGCAACTTTCGTGAATTTCAGAACTCGGCTAGCCTCACGGTGCCCGGCGGGGCGAGCGTGGCTTGCAGCACGGCTGCAGCCGTGGCATGGGACGCGTCTTGGTCCAAGAATCTCGACCCCTCGGGCCGAGCCGCCGTTGGGGTTCATAATTCTGGCTACACTAAGAATCTGCAGTCGTCCTCTGCTAAGGTTATGGCTAACGGTGGTAGTAATCGTAATGTGCCGCCGCTCATGAATGGAGCCGTGGCTAACAAGTCCACGCCAGAGCTCACCATTAAGGGCTAGAAGCAAATTGTTAATACATATATATATAGTCGGATTGAGTATTGTCGTATGTTGTTGATAGAATACAAGAAGACCTTGACGAACCCGATGGCGACAAAACCGAAGATAATCCTGAACAGACCGAGGAGGGCTCACGACTTCGAAGCGGCAGAATTTGGCATAGAGGGTAAAAGCGTCCTTACACCAGTGGGAGCAGAATTAGGAGATAAAGGCTCAAGCTTTTAAATAATTAGCTATTATTTGAATAAGTCTAAATATGGTTATAATTAGCTACTGTTTGAATAAGTCTAGATATGATTATTTGTTTAGATTTTTTAGGGTCAGATAGTAGTATATATATATTCCCTAAGCTATCATTAGGGGTATGCATTACGTTGGGTTATTTGTGGGGTTAGCCTTTGCCCTGATCGTTCTTTAGTCAATAAAGTAATTTAGTTTATATTAATTGTGCTCTACTCACTCATCACGGCCGCAAGGAGAATCAGTATCTTAACAATTGGTCCGACCTCTGCCGGCCCGCCACCACCATGGCAGACGAACCCAACAATCTCATTCACATGATGGAGACGATGATGAAACAATTTTCCACGCAAATATCTGATTCTATGAACGCACTTACAGAAGCCGTGAAAGCAAATATCGACTCCAACAAGCAACCTTCACCAGAGCATCACCACTCTAACTCGCAGCATTATGAACGGGAATCGTCGGCAGAAAACCACCGAGGGCGTTCCGCTGCATTGGCCCAACATCACTCTCGTCTCGAACTTCCTTGTTTCAACGGTATGGACCCTGTCGGATGGCTTTCTCGGGCTGAGCGTTTCTTCAAGTTGAACAACGTCTCTGACGACCAAAAGGTCGATATGGCACTCTTAGGCATGGAAGGTAACGCAATTCCTTGGTATAACTACACGACGGAACGCTACCCGGGTATTTCATGGTTAGTTTTTACACAACACCTCCTCTCGTACTTTGACGATAATCATGCTGGTTCCCAAGTCAAGCGATTATCAACAATAAGACAAAGCGGATCTCTTGTCGACTACATACATGAGTTTATGTCGGTCGTCGTCAACCTCACTGAGATACCACCATATCTACACGTCAGTTTTTTCCTATTAGGCCTTCAACCTGAACTTCAAGCGGCAGTCGAGGCACACAACCCACAATCGTTAGACAATGCTATTAATTTAGCAAAGAAGGCTGAGAAGACGATACTCACGCGACAACGCCATCCATACTGTGTCACAGACCTATCTACGTCTCCCAAGTCGTCACGTGAACCATATATGAGTACTGCTTGGCAGCGTCAACCCGTCCCATCCCAACCCCGCCACCCATCCGCACCAGTTAATGATCGATACTTGCCTCCACCACTGCGTCCTGGCCCGAACAAGGCTACTTCAACAATTGTTGGCCTTGATCGACAACGACCATTTCGCTCTCTGTCTACTCGAGATTACAACGACCTCCGAGCTCGCAACCTCTGCTTTCGTTGTCGTTCACCTTGGAGCAAGGGTCACATTTGTGCAAACAAAGAACTCCGTCTTATGATTAATGATGAAGAGGAAGGAGTCTTCTACGAGCTCACAGCGGACCCCTACGAAGAGGACGTGGTACCTCCACTCATGCCACAACCTCATAGCGATGATAATCTTGCCCTCTTAGAGTTGCCTTTGTATTCTCTTGGTGGAATCTCGGGAAAACGTACCATTAAGCTTCGAGCAGCAATCGCAGGTGCGGAGGTAATAGTCATGATTGATTCTGGAGCTTGCAGGAATTTCCTTTCAATAACAGTCGCAAACCAACTCGGGTTGAACATTGAAACCGAACGTCGCTTTATGATTGAGCTCGGTAATGGCCTCCGTGTTCCAACATACGGGATTTGCCGAAATATTTCTCTGTCCTTTGCGGAATGGGACATCATGGCTGATTTCGTGATTTTTGACTTAGGCTGTGTCGATGTCATCCTGGGTATTGAATGGCTCGCAGAGTTAGGGAAGGTTGAAGTCGACTGGGGAAAATCTGTTATGGAGTTCACCTATGGGGGGGTTCGCCGCATCATTCGAGGGGAGCCCGACCTCTCTCGATCGCCGATCAGTTTACGCTCACTTCATAAATTAACGAATATCGAGTGTTCGCTAATTGTCCTTATCGCCGAGACAAATAACGATACACAGACAACGGACTCACCTCACTCAGAACACCAACAAATAGAACTCACCAATCTGCTGGACCATTTCCCATCAATATTTGAAATTCCGACATCTCTTCCACCATCTCGCTCGACGGATCATCGCATTGAGTTATTATCGGGTACCCCGCCCGTGTCTGTTCGCCCTTATCGTTATGGACATATTCAAAAGAACGAGATTGAGCGGTTGGTCACGGAAATGCTAACGGCTGGAATCATACGCCCTAGCTCTAGTCCGTTCTCGAGTCCGGTCCTATTGGTACGAAAAAAGGACGGTAGTTGGAGGTTCTGTGTGGATTATCGTGAACTAAACCATGTGACAGTCCCAGACAAGTACCCAATCCCCGTCATTCAGGAACTCCTCGACGAACTACTTGGTGCATCATATTTTACGAAACTCGATCTCAGGTCCGGTTATCATCAGATCAGGGTCAACCAGTCGGACATACATAAAACGGCTTTTCGAACTCATGATGGCCATTACGAATTTTTGGTTATGCCATTTGGCTTAACAAATGCACCGGCGACATTCCAGGCAGTGATGAATAATATATTCCGACCGTATTTACGACGATTTGTTCTGGTCTTTTTTGATGATATTCTCGTCTACAGTCCAACTTGGGAAACTCATATCTCGCATCTTTCGATCGTTTTAGAGGTTCTGGCTTCTAATGATTTTCGGATAAATCGCAAGAAATGTTCATTTGCGGTCCACCAGGTGGAATATTTAGGCCACGTAATATCTGAACAAGGTGTTTCAATGGACCCTTCTAAAATTAATGCTGTTCGTCAGTGGCCAGTTCCTCGTTCGCTCAAGGCAGTACGTGGTTTTCTCGGATTGACAGGATATTACCGTCGTTTCATTCGTAACTATGGGATTATCGCACGTCCATTGACTAACTTACTACGGAAGGAGGTTATTGATAATTTCAAATGGACGAGCGAGGCCGACTCTGCATTTAATGAATTAAAAGTCGCGTTAACTACAGCTCCAGTTCTTGCGATGCCAGATTTTACAAAAAAATTTATAGTTGAATGCGACGCATCCGGCAGCGGCATGGGTGCTGTCCTCATGCAAGACAATCGACCAATTGCCTTTTTCAGCAAATCTCTTGCCGGTCGTGCACGTTCCTCGTCAGCTTATGAAAGTGAGCTTATGGGCCTCGTCCTTTCCGTTCAGCATTGGCGCCCATACCTGCTTGGCCGCCACTTCACAGTCCGTACAGATCATCGGAGCCTGAGATCCCTGCTTTCTCAAAAGATTGGTACGCCGACACAACAGCTTTGGGTGTCTAAGCTTTTGGGATATTCTTTTGATATCGAGTATAAAGCGGGTCACACAAATAGGGCAGCAGATGCTTTGTCTCGACAATACGATGATGCATCATGTATGGCTTTGAGTACCTCTCACTGGCGGGATTACAAGGAGTTGCTTGCTGACATTGATGCAGACCCGACCCTATCTCAGATCATACAAGACCTCACGAAGGACGAACATTCTCATCATCACTACAAGTTGATTGGAAAACGTCTTTATTACAAGGGTCGTCTCGTCATTCCGCCCTCTTCTCCATGGACGTCTCACCTCATTCACGAGTTTCATTCCACTCCGATAGGGGGACACTCGGGCGCATTTCGTACTTATCGGCGTTTGGCCGCGAGTCTATATTGGCCTGGTATGTTTAAGCAAATCCGCGAGTATGTTGCTCAATGTCTAGTTTGCCAAAAGTCGAAATATGATACGATGACTCCGGCGGGTTTGTTGCAACCCTTACCTATTCCAACACGCATCTGGGAAGATCTTTCCATGGACTTTATTACGGGTCTTCCTCGTTCGAACGGGTTTGATACGATACTTGTCGTGGTAGATCGCCTTTCAAAGTATTCACACTTCATGCCTCTGCGACATCCATATTCGGCAAAAACAGTGGCTTCCACATTCCTTAGCAACGTAGTTCGCTTACATGGTATTCCGAAAACTATCGTTAGTGATCGTGATCCGATTTTCTCGAGCTCTTTTTGGCGCACACTGCACAAAGCAACTGGGACCTCCCTAGCTATGAGCTCATCATTTCACCCGGAGACAGACGGCCAATCCGAAGTCACAAACCGTATACTGGAAACGTACCTACGTTGTTTTGTCTCGGAACAACCTCGTACTTGGCATCGTTGGCTTATGTGGGCCGAGTATTGGTACAACACCACATACCAATCGTCAGCGGGTTTTACTCCATTTTTCATCGTGTATGGCAGGGAACCACCTGCATTAATTCAATTCTTACCCGGGGAATGTAGTGACGAATCAGTAGCAATGGAATTAAGGGATCGCAATGAGATCATCACCCAATTACGCTATAACTTAGCACGCGCTCAAGATCGGATGAAGAAATCTGCAAATCTACATCGACGTGATATTTCTTTTGCTGTGGGCGATCAAGTATTCTTAAAATTTCGCCCATATCGACAACAGACTCTCTTTCCCAGAATTTGTCCTAAATTAGCGCCTCGATTTTATGGTCCATTTGAAGTCATCGAGCGGATAGGAGAAGTGGCATATCGTCTTCGACTACCGGAAACATGTCGCATACACCCAGTGTTTCATGTGTCTCAGCTGAAACGTGTAATAGGAGATCATTCATCGGTTTCACTACTGCCCGAGTCATTCGAACCAATTAGCGAATCATCGAGGGTTCCCTTTTGCATTATTAGTAGCGGCGAACACCAAGGAAGAGAACAGCTTTTGATCCGCTGGAAGGATAGCACGCCTGAGAACGATACTTGGATGGACGTTTCCGATTTCCGCACCAAGTACCCCGGTTTCCGACTTGAGGACAAGTCGCATTTTCGAGGGGAGAATATTGATAGAATACAAGAAGACCTTGACGAACCCGATGGCGACAAAACCGAAGATAATCCTGAACAGACCGAGGAGGGCTCACGACTTCGAAGCGGCAAAATTTGGCATAGAGGGTAAAAGCGTCCTTACACCAGTGGGAGCAGAATTAGGAGATAAAGGCTCAAGCTTTTAAATAATTAGCTATTATTTGAATAAGTCTAAATATGGTTATAATTAGCTACTGTTTGAATAAGTCTAGATATGATTATTTGTTTAGATTTTTAGGGTCAGATAGTAGTATATATATATTCCCTAAGCTATCATTAGGGGTATGCATTACGTTGGGTTATTTGTGGGGTTAGCCTTTGCCCTGATCGTTCTTTAGTCAATAAAGTAATTTAGTTTATATTAATTGTGCTCTACTCACTCATCACGGCCGCAAGGAGAATCAGTATCTTAACAGTTGTAATATAATTTAGTGTTCTGTATGCGTGTGATGTGTTGTATTATTGAATAAGATCAAGTTGATCATACTGTTGGGTTTGGTCAACAAACAGAGAAACTTGTTCCCAACGGATATGTAATCTTCGTTTTTAATTGCGAGAACTCCCATTTTAGAGCACTCTTTGAAGCAAAGAGGAAGGCAAAAGGTTTTGCAGAGGATTCACAATTTGTTCTTCGATTCGGTTTTGATACTCATTTCTATACTTCATTCTATGTAGAATCATTAAATGTTTACTAATCTCATCTCCACACTAAGGGGGTGTTTGTTTTGGGGTGATCCTCCATAACATCACCGTAATCCTCTCGTCGCTTTATCATCACCAAGCCTAGATGATGAGTCATCACCGTAATGACAGATCACCTATATGATGAAAATGGGGTGATATTTTACCTTTTGAATCAACCCAAAAAGCTAGGTGATCTTACATCACGTGATACGTGATTGGGTGATCTTTCAAATTTGTATTTGGACAACACATTACCCCTTAATTTAGCATTTATACCTAATATATCCTTATTCAAATTTAAATTATATAATTAAATATTTAAATCTTAAATAATATATTTATAATAAATAATTATATTGAATAACTATACGAAAAAACTTATTATTAATTCTTAAAATATTAAACTCGATATCTTAGTAATCATTACTATGTAAATATCATATATATATATATCATCCACATAATTTATGTAATATTCGTACGGTTAAATATGACATTTATGCAACATCACTGTGATTAGACAAACACAATATTCTAATATCACATTGATATGCAAAATGATATATTACCCCAAAACAAACACAGTAATGATATATCACCTTGATCCAATCACAGTGATATTCACATTACCGTGATGTGAGTATCATGGTGATGTTGGATCACTGAAAACAAACACCCCCTAATAGGTCGTGTGCTAAAATGCATTTATTAACTATCAAGTAATAATTACTAAAAATAGAAGGGTCAATATAAATATAATATTCTGGGTGAATTCTTTGATTTAATATATTATTTTCATTCTAATTGACAAACCAAACTTACGGTTTTATCAACCTCTAACACTTAATAAAAGAGTATAGATTTCTTGACGTGTATGATCAATCTATCGAGTGCTTACTTTCACACTAAGAACCACACAAGTAAAAAAGAAGATCAAGATGTGAAGGACATAATTTTCTTTTATTTTGTTTTTCTCCTTGTTCTTTTTTTATCTTGGTTGACGATCATAAATAATGTTTGATAGTCTACCAAAGATAGAAGAATCTTGACAAAAATATCCTTGAACTTAAAGTCATGGACTGAAACTTTTGTCAATGGACTATTATTTAAAAGTTGGCCGAGTCAAATGCCATTGTTTTAAAAGAATAAAAAAATCTCGAATATCTCCAAAGCTCTCGCGAAGCCGAACCCTACTCGAATCGCTTCGAAATTTCTATAACCCGACTAAACAAACCTCTCTCGAAAATAAAAAAAGTGCAAGTCATCATTGATCATCATCTCGTATTCCTATTAACAAAGAGAAATTCCATTGGTCCCATCCGAACCAACACGAAGTTCATCGATACTGACGATAATAACATCATATATTCGAAATTGCGTAAATTGTTAGACGACACTATCCAAGAGGAATATTTTAGATTAGACGATGTTCAAACATATAAATTGTTAGTCGACACTGTTGAGATTATAAAAAAATGGGTGTTGTCCCACATTGGATAATTCAAGTTTTTCGAGCCAGTATATATATAAGAGGTTTTCTCTTCCTATTACCAATTGTTTTAGGGATGACCCATTTATAACATTATCAGATCTTCTCATCGTCACCCGATTCATATGTTCACGTGTTAGGCCAATCATATCACGTGAGGGGGCGTGTTGAGATTATAAAAAGTGGGTGTTGTCCCAATTCAAACTCTTCAAACCAGTATATATAGGAGAATTTCCCTCTTATTATCCATTTCTAAATAAATAATAATCCTATATATACAATCAAATGTAGTTTTGTTGTGGTGCTGCCACGTGTCCCACAAGAATAATTGTAATAAAATAAATAAATATAATAAAAAAGGAAAAACTACCCACTATGTTAGCTTAATTATTAATAAAGAAACCATCAGGCGTCACTTATCCATTATAAATAGTTATTTATTATTCCAATATAAAATATTAAAATATATTTAACACCGTGCATAATGCACGGGTACTAACTAGTAAAATTACAATACGATGTTTAAGCAAGATATGTTCGTACATCACGAGAAACATGGGTCGTTGAATTGATCTCCTTTCTGAATTTAATTTTATTTTTTGTTATTAAATAATCATTACTTGGCGGGCACGTGTATATTGTTCCAAGCCCAAACCCCACATGCCAAGACTCGGCAAATTAAAAAAAAAAAAGAAAAAGAAAATCTCAAACACAGAAAAACTCGAAGCCTCACTGCCTCTACAATGTCGGCTATGGCGGCAATTGTACCACTGAGAAAGAAGCGTAAGAAGTTTCTCGTCAATGATAAAGTGGAGGTAAATCATGCTTGAAGTAGCGTTGACTCGCGCGCTGTTTTGTGGATAAAAATTGCTTGGGTACCAAAAATTTCTGTTGATTCCGATCGTCCCTGAACGAGGCTTGTGATCTTTTGTTTCCTTTTCCTCTTTTTGTAATCTGAATTTTTTTTTTCATCGGTCTCTTTGAAAATTTATCAGCATTGTGCTGCTTTGTGTCTTTATGTGTGTGTGTGTTTTTTTTTAATTCGCGGCGGAGGATAGGTGGTGCTATCTGTGGTTGCATGTAGCGCTTTTATTTGATTAATCTTGCAAAGGTCAGTTGGGATGTGGGGAAGATTTTGAATGTAGTCACTGTGGATGCTAATTTGTGAAATTTCCTTTCTTGTTTATCCCCCCTTTTTTCCTACGGCCGAGGTGGTCATGCAAAGGTTATTATTGAAGATGAATGTATGCGCGTATTTTTATGGTTTTTTTTTTTTACTTCTCTTGATCTCAACGAAATCAAGAACATTCTCTAATTCAAATCTGGGGAATAAATTGTACTGGTGATACTGCTAGCTGATATTGATAATTCATAGAGATCATTTAATGCTTTTAATTTTATAGCGGGAATTGAGAATCATCATCCATAACTTATTTTTACTTGTATCAGGTGAGGAGTTTAGAGGACGGTTTCTTGGGTTCATGGCACCCTTGTACCATTATTTCTTGCTCACATTTGGAACGTTTGGTTCAGTATGATGAACTTCTCTGCGATGATGACTCTGGTTTACTTATAGAACGTGTGAAAGTGACTCCTGAAATCGACGGGGCTGACTATTCTAACACTGATATTTCGGATAGTTATCGGGGTCTAATAAGGCCTAGAGCACCTTCTCGTGTTCTTGGGCCTTGGTCTTTCTATTACGGACTGTGTGTTGACTATTTTTACAATGAAGCGTGGTGGGAGGGTGTGATATTTGATCATGATGATGGATCGCATCAGCGGAGAATATTTTTCCCAGACATGGGCGATGAAATGATAGCCCATATAGATTTACTGCGGTTAAGTCATGATTGGAATGAAGTGACTGAGTTATGGAAACCTCGTGGGAACTGGTTATTGCTTGAACTGATTGAGGAGTTCGAGAAAGGCTGGCCTTTGCCTGTTTCTGTCAAGCAGATTTGGTATGATATCAGGATGAAGAGTGACTTTAATACGCTTGGTGATTGGACTAGTTCTCTAAGGAAAGATTGGAGGGAGTTTTTGATGCAGGTTTTAAGTGACAATATCAGGGTATCTGCTGACCATGTCTTCAAAGAACTGAGATCTTCATGGGACTCGGCTGCGCTCGGGAATCTAATTCTGAAATTTTCTCGATCAAAGTTTCATGAATGTCTGAAAACCGCTGATTTTTTCAGTGACCAATCAGTGGTTGCGCCCTTAGCAGATACTAGCAAGGTGGATGATGAAGAAGCCCAGCCTAACAGTTTGGAATACAATAGGCGAAGCTTAGTTCAAAGTGATCAGAAAACGCTCTCAATCATGTGTTCCAATGAACAAGCTCTTGCTATTGCTTGCCCAGATTTGCAGACATCAACCCATCACAGAGATGGATCTTGTAAAACTATCTCTAATAACGATGAAAAAACACCACCTGGCGCAGGTTTAGATCTGTCCCATCAAACTACTGTGAAACGCCGGGTTGCGTATGCATGGAAGTCAGCGGCTCCCGACTTGATAGAGGGAGCTGAATTTTGTCCAGAGGCCGTTGAAAAGTCTATAGAACTGACTAAGTTGGATAAGAATATTTCACGTGATTTGGCAACGAGTATTAGGAAACATCTGTTGTATATAAAGTGGAAAGTTGAATATTTTACGGATTCGGTCGTGCGCTTTCGTTATACTTCCCCAGATGGAGAATTATTTTATTCTCTTCGTCAAATTCTTCTGAAGTTTGAACGTAATGTCAACGTAAGACCTGAAATTTCGTCGCCCACCATAAACACCGGCAAAATAGTATCCAAAAGTTCACCTCGGGATACACTTTTATCGCCAGAAAAAGTTTCTTCCGTGGATGATAAAATAGAGGAACCTCCTCATGAGACGTGTAGCATCTCAATATCGGACAAGCCACTTCCGTCATCTGTGTGTGAAGCATTTAATTCAAGAAGCAAAAGGAAGAAAAGTAATCAAGGTAGATCATATGACGCCGGAAGTTCAGGAACCGAAAATAAGAGAAGGAAATATTTGAGAAAAGGAGGACCCCTGGTCGCCAGTTCTTCAATCCCTGTTCGAATATCAAGAAAAAGAGTTTTTGAGACGCCTACATCTTCCTCTCAGAAAATTCCTCGAACTATCTTGTCTTGGTTGATAGATAAGAATGCAATTTTGCCTAGAGAAAAAGTTCATTACTGTTATCAGAAAGATGGTCGACCAATGGCAGAAGGTCGAATAGCTCGTGAGGGAATCAAATGCAGTTGTTGTGGAGAAAGCTTTTCCCTTACTGAATTCGAAGCACATGCTGGGAGCACCACTCATAGACCTTTGGGCAATATCGTTATGGAGGATGGTAGGTCTTTGCTGGACTGCTTGTCGCAGCTGAAAGGATTTAAGAGCAAAACACCTTCAAAGTCTGAATCACGGGAAAAGAAAGGTGTCTTTTTCAGTAGTACTAATGACTACATATGTTCTGTGTGTCACTTCGGAGGGGAATTGATTCTGTGTGATAGATGTCCATCTTCATTTCATACTCACTGCGTTGGTTTAAAGGTATTCTCTTTGCATGTTATGGTCTGGAAGCATTATCATTGTATTTCTTTTCCTTATAATAATGATGGTCCTTGTTTAATATATAATTCGGTGCTGACATCTGATTTACAATTGTATTGCTGCCTTACAGGAGGTTCCAGATGGTAATTGGTTTTGTCCTTCGTGCTGTTGTGGGATTTGTCTCCGTGGCTTAGTTGATGATATTGAATTGCAGCTAACAGGATCTTCTCCTCTCATGTGTTGTCAGTGTGAGCGAATATGTAAGTTTGATGAGTTAGATTTCTGTGATGTCTCTACTTATACGTATAAACTATTCATGATGTTTGAGTTACTGATGTATGAAATTCTATACAGATCATTTTGAGTGCCTAAGAGATAAAGGAGTAGCATATCTGAATCGTAACGATGGAGGTTACTGGTTTTGCCAAGATACCTGCGAACAGGTAATTTGATTGGTTTTCTCATCAGGCATAGTGGATCATGTTTCGGATGTTGCATGCTCTCGTAAACTTCTCTAGATATTAGCATCTGAGATATAAGTTCTGAAACTATATGTTGCGATGTTGAATCGCAGTAAGTGACGATAGAGTGTTTCTACTTCCATGTGCTCGACCCTAGATTCATCAGCAGTCCATGTGAATAGTATTTCTATTTTATCAACTTCTAGTCCACTCTCAGATATCATTTATTCTGAGCCTTTTTTGGTATTGCATACCACGATGATGACAATTTTTTTTTCTTTTAATCTGCAGATATTTCAGGTTCTACATGAGAGTTTAGGAAAACCAGTGCCCATCGATGGTGGTGATTTGACTTGGAGATTGGTGAAGTTCATACAACGTGATTGTTCTGATCATGAAGCATCTGACGATGAGTGTTCAATGGAGATCTATGGCAAGCTCAACGTTGCCTTGTGCGTAATGCATGAGTGTTTTAAACCTGTCAAAGAGCCTGGCACCAAAGATCTTGTTGAAGACGTCATTTTCAGTAGATGGTGAGATTTTGATTGCACACAGCAGTGATATGTCTACTGATCCTCTTACATGTCATATTTGGGACATGCTTTCATTTATACTCTTGTCAGTTCAACTGTCATACTATCTTCACGAAGCTATTCTTTATAATTTTCATATCTTTAGGTCTCAGCTAAACCGGTTAAATTTCCAAGGTTTTTATTCCGTACTTTTGGAGAAGAAAGACGAGTTAATCTCCACTGCTGTAGTGCGGTATATTATCCTTTCATGTCCATATTTTCACCCGCTTTATGTCTTTCTATTCTCCATGCTTGAAAAATGAAATCTTTTTTGTCAAATTGACCCCAGGATCTATGGCAAAAGAGTCGCTGAGGTCCCTTTGGTTGCTACTCGGTTCCACTACCGTGGACAAGGCATGTGTCGAATATTAATGACGGAACTCGAGAAGGTTAGTAACCTATTTCAGACCTTACATTTTGTGTCATTTATTTTTTTCCATTACTTCGTCACTTGTTGGCATTTGAGATGCTGCTGCACAATGGTGTTTCTAATTATTACGATTGACCTTGTCCAAGTAGCCAAAGTGAAAAATATTTTTATATATCATGCATAAATGGTTATGATTGCAAGGGGGGCAATTAGTATTGAGATGAGTTACGTGAAAAAACTAAGATCATTCTCATTTTTTTGCCATTAGCTAATTTGTGATGTCGCGTAAACTTTCCATGGATTAACCTAGCTAAGAATTATGCCCAACATTGAAGTTATGGATCGTGGTTTCTAAGATCATTTTCATTTTTCTTTGCAAGCTAAATTTGTGATGTCGTGGAACATTAAGCTACTTTACATGTAAATGTGTGTCATTATGCTTATCAATAGTGAAGAAACTTCACATTCTAACTTCTTCTTGATCTCCTTTGCTTGACTCTGAGACTGTGCTTGGATTAACGAAATTAGTGTGGAAAAGAAATTTGATGAGAAAATAAAATAGCTTTAACAAGTTTTTCTTTTATTTTCTTCACCGCTTGATGAATATAGTTTTCCTTTTATCTCCATTATCTATTTCTTTAATCAACCAAATATAAAATTAGTTTCATTTTCCATTTCCTTTTCCTTTCCTTACAATCTCCTAAGGGGGCATTTGGTCCGCGGAATTCGATGCGGAAAAGAAAAGAAAAGTGTGGTCATATGCATTAAATCATTGTACATTACGCTTCATGTGTCGTATCAATTCACTTTTCCTATTTTTTTCCACGTCGAAATCCGCAAACCAAACGGAGCCTTAAACCTCCAGCTTGGTTCGAGAAATTTGTGCTTGGAAAAGAGTACCGAAAACAATTCAAGCTAAGATACCTTACACTTCAACTTTAAGTGTCGTACCATTATATCTTTCCTTTTCTTTTCCAAATCGGAATCTTTATACCAAATACAACATAATCATAACTGAGTGCTAATTACCAACAAACAATTCTATTCTCAACTACTTTCATTCCTCCTTTTGATGGACCTTGCTAAAATTAAAAATAAGAATACTGAATATAACTCACAGAAAAAACTCAAGTAGCTATTGCAGTTCATCTCTACACCCGACACAACTATTGCACTTTCATCGTCTATTTTCCTATTATATCATACAGACACAAAGCCAACTCTCATGTCATATCATGCTGCGCAATATCAATATCGTGTCGAGTTGTTTTTCGAGCTAGGTCAAAGTTATCATTGAGGTCTTTTTTATAGTGATATTTCTTAGTTTTTACTCGATTAAGTTTTTTATATGTACTAGTGTTTTTACACATTCTATGCATGGGCTTACATTATATTATATATATATAGAGAGAGAGAGAGAGAGAGAGAGAGATTTGCTATGGTGCCCACCTACCGTGAGCAACCACCGTGAGCACCATAAGCAAATCTCTCAATTTTTTGCGTTTTTTCGATTCTCAACGTCGCCAACACCTCCGTAAACCGTCTCATATCCATTGCTAACCTAAATCGCCCTCTCCAACACGTTAATTTTTAAGAAAATTCATCACCTCTGTACATCGTTCACATGTGAATAATAAATAATGAATTTTCTTAAAAATTAACGTGCTGGAGAGGGCGATTTAGGTTAGCAATGGACATGAGACGGTTTACGGAGGTGTTGGCGACGTTGAGAATCGAAAAAACGCAAAAAATTGAGAGATTTGCTTATGGTGCTCACGGTGGTTGCTCACGGTAGGTGGGCACCATAGCAACTCTCTCTCTCTCTCTCTCTCTCTATATATATATATATATATATATATATATATGGTACGTTGTAAGAAGTACAAAGTAAGCTTTTTAAGATTTGAGTTAACTAATGATAAGTTTTAACTTTATTAAATATCTTTAATGGCAAAATTGTACTTAAAATGAAATTGACACACCAATTGACAGTTATTATATGTTGTTCACCCTTAATATAATAGAAAGATATAATAGATTTGATATGTTTAAATGGAAAAATCTATTACAGTTGATAAACTTTTTCAAATAAAGATTTATCGTCTCCGATGACCTGACCAACGCTAATACATACATTTATATTGCGCCCCCATCAGAAAATCATGGAACCACCCATAGTTGAAAATCATCACCAACAGATGCTCTTTTCACAAAAGGAAAGCAATCATAGGACCAAGAGATGTATTTATTGGGTCCTTGAAAGGCGAAAGGTCATGGCTAACCATGACCAAACGCAAAGGGAAATCAATTATTCGACAAAGAGATGCAGTTGTTCACCAAAGGTGAAAGGTCATGACCAACCTTAATGACAACTCATCACCAAGTCATGTTGGTATTTCAAGAATGGTGAGTAACGATAACGCAACTATTGTGAAAGGAGTGTTCTTTATATGCAATAACTGAATCTCTTTCTAGAGTATCCACATGAAATGCGTTGTGTTTCTGCGTTATCGGACAATAATATCAATAGTTTGAGTGTGACCGAATGTAAATCCGAGAATCCTAATGAATGTTAGTTTTTCAGTAGCTTGAATCCCGTCTCAGTCCCTTCCTGGCATTTTTAGGTTGGAGAATCTACATGCATATCTTTCCTCTGTATGTATAAGGAGATGCATGCATGTATGTCTTATGTTGTGTACCTTCTAAACTTGACTCATTTCGTCTTTTTGTTACTTTCTGCATGCAATTACTAAGCTGTTATTTACTTTGTCTAGCATCCTCATCTTTTTTTTTTTGCAGAAACTCATGAACATGGGAGTAGAGAGGCTTGTTTTGCCAGCAATTCAAGGTGTACTGAAAACTTGGACTGATTCATTTGGATTCTCCATGATGAGTGAATCAGAGAAGCTTCGATTTGTGGGGCACACCTTTCTAAACTTCCCAGGCACATTCTTTTGCCACAAACTCCTAACTTCCTCAGTGTCAAGCCAATCAACAGGTTATAATTGAAATGTCCATCGATGTTGGAACATTTTTTTGATAAAGGAAAGGTTTTGTGCTTAGCTTCTGATTCAGATCTTTTTTAAAACATCCAATGCAGGAACACTAGAAAGACGTAGTAACCTCTTGAATACAGATGTCGAAGTTTTTTTGAGTGAAATCGTTATGGCTTCTGACGAATCTTGCACGCAGCAAAAAGCGCTCGTCAAAACGTAAGATTCTTTTTCCTCTATAGATAGTTTGGATGCATATATATTAGACTCGAGCTGGGAATCGAACATTTGGTTGCAAATGTTGGTTGCTTTTCATTTATATTGGAAAGTATTATAGAATCCGAAGTAATGTCTGGTTTAGTTCTTCTAACTGCATGTATTTACTTGCAATCTTGAAATATCCATTTATTTTTCATTGGATTTTGGCTAACTGATTATGCTCTATCAGCATCTCAAGCACTGGCGAAGATCATCTGCCTGGTTCTGCCATTAAGGTAACTCACAACTCTGTGTTTTTCTGCTTTAGCTATTCAACTACATATTATATTGGGATACTGAGTAATCCCATGCTTTTCTACAGCTTATGGATAAACCAAAGCTCCCTATTATTAGGATTTTAGCTCTCGAGGCGCCTAATTTCAAGGATGCTAAAAGGCAACGCTGATGAAGGAGACGTCGTTAGGGGAACCTTTCAGCTTGTTGAAAGTTTTAGTTGATCAGTCGGAACCGCCTTTACTATTAAAAAGGTAATGTGTTTTTCATAGATCTGATGCAATTCTGGGAAAAAAAATGCTTGAAAAACACTTAATTTAGTTATGTAGAGTTCCACTTGGGGATGAATTATTTCATCATTTTAGAATCATGATTCATTTAATGGTGAATGGAAATGAGTTCGTTGGAATGCATTCTTTTCTGCATGGGTTTTGCATCAAGGAAAAGAAAAATGGGATGAAGAAAAAAAATGTCCTTTGTAACAGTGAATGATAGAGTATATGATATGCATATAAGTCGTATAAGTTTGTGAGCAGATAGAGAGGATACTCTTTTATTGATTGATTCTGAAGTGGCGGCTTGCTTATCTATACTCTTACTAAGCGCCACCTTGGGGTAAACTATTAAATTTAGTCTGGTAATTCAGATTAATTAAAATTTAATCTTAAAATCAATAAAAAAAACCCCTACAATATCATTGTAAATTTCAATTTTATCCCTTTATTTTTAGAATATATTTATATGTTGTATATCACACCATTTGATTACTGATTAGCATAAAGCAAGGGTTGGGCTATAGTCTATAGATTATTATATCCAACAATTATCCACACACGTGGCATGTAGGTAAAAGGTAAATACGATGTATAGTTGTCCCCGTCGTATATATGTCCAGGTTCAGTGTCGGACTTATCCCCTTATTACCATCTTCGTCAACCTTTTGGCCATTTTTGGAAAAGAGGAAAAAAAAATAATCATGGCACAGATTGATCCCTCCTTCATACAATCCACCGAACACAGACCAAAACTCCAACCCATCACAGCCCAAAACATACCGATAATCGACCTTTCGCCGTTATTCGATACACCAAATGGACGTGAAAACGAACAACAGCTCTCAGCCTTGGCTTCGCAGATAGGCCTCGCCTGCCGAGAGTGGGGTTTTTTCCAGGTGATCAATCACGGGGCGTCTTCGAAGTCCCGAGAAAACTTAGAATCGGCGTCGAAGAGGTTCTTCGACCTTCCGAAGGACGAAAAGGCGAAGGTAGGCAAAAAGGGCGGCGACCCTTTCGGCTACAACGAAACGGAGAACACAAAGAACGTAAGGGATTGGAAACAAGTGTTCGATTTCATGGTCCACGATCCCACCGTTATGCCCGTCCTCGATGAGCTCGGCCGGCTCGAGGTCAGAGAATTTTCCAACCAATGGCCCGAGACGGCTTTGCCTGAATTCAGGTTGGTTTACTGCAGTAATATGGTTTGTTACGAGTAAATAAACAGGCCTTTTCAGGCAGGTTATTGTAAACTCAATGACCAAACACACAGTTAACTCTGACGATTTAATCAATATTCTTGTTGAATTAACCGTGTTTTTCATGACGATTTACAAAAAGTACGGTTATGTTATGACAAACCGTGTGCAAACGACTCGACTTTGTCTAGACAGAAACAAATTAGAGGACGAAAAACGAATTCTCCCTTCGACAGGCACGCATGCGAGGAGCACGCTTCGGAAATGGAGACACTAGCATTCAAGCTACTCGAGCTCATAAGCATGAGCTTGGGCCTAAAAAAAGACCGACTAAACACCTACTTTGAGGAGCAAACTAGCCGAGTTAGGCTCGCCTACTACCCGCCGTGCCCCGACCCAAGCCTAGCCCTAGGCGTGGGCCGGCACAAGGACTCGGGCGCTTTGACCATCCTAGCCCAAGACGAGGTCGGCGGGCTCGAGGTGAAGAGAAAGTCCGACGGGGAATGGGTCCGCGTGGGACCCATTCCAAACGCTTACGTAGTCAACGTCGGCGATATAATCCAAGTTTGGAGCAACGATAGGTACGAGAGCGTAGAGCACAGAGTGGTCTTGAATTCGGAGAAGGGAAGGTTTTCGATTCCTTACTTTCTATATCCCGCGCACTACGCTTGGGTCGAGCCGTTGGGCGAATTGGTGGACGTCGAGGAGAGTCCCGCGAGGTTTCGAGGGTATAACTGGGGAATGTTTCGGGCTAACCGAAATAGAGGTAATGCGGAGAAGCTCGGCGTCGAAAACCTTCAGATATCTCATTTTAGGATCGCTTGAGCAGAAGTTCGACGTTGTTTTGAGTGTTCTTTTTTTTTTTTTTTTGCAGTAGAATCGTAATGAAGTGTTCGCAAGTCTTAGAACTGCTAAACGATAAAACATTCAAACGATTCATCACCAAAATACGGACGTGGAAATTTCATGTATTTTCTTTAGCTATGCTCGAAAACTCTACCCTTCAACTTGGGTTAAACCGATCCGTTAATCTAAATCGATGCTACCCTTAACTAAGGTTAAACCGACCCGTTATACCATATCCATAAAATAGGACAAGAACGAATTAGTCCACCGTTCAATCACCAAGTTTCATTACACAGAAATACAAACACCTACATTCTATGGAACACACAGAGACAGAGAGAGACATAGTTCGCAAATTTCGTAGCCAACCTATTGAATTACATTACATAAGAGATAGGAAGTTTACCCCCATTGCTTGCTTTGCCTGCCTTACAACACAATCTCTCTTACCATCATCACCTTCTCCCTCCACTTTTAACCTGAAACAAGTCCCTAACACGAGCCTCGACGTCCTCCATGCTATACTTTACGTACCTATCCACGTGCCTCGAAATCTCGGGAACGCCCAGAAATCTCCCGAGAAAGCTACTATAAGCCGGGCAAAGGCTGCCCCACACAGAAGCCCTCAGCTCATCCCTAAGCTGCTCGTCAAAAAGTACCCATGACGTCTGATTCTTACACGTCTCCTCGAAGTAAGCGTTGAACGACTTTATCTTCTCCTTCAAAGCCCTTGAACCCTTGTCGGGGGACGATGACAGCCATTGATGGTCCTCCTCTGCACCTTTCAATGCTCCCAGCACCTTACTCCAAGAGCTCCTCTGATAGCTAGCGAGGTACTGCCTCGCTTTGGCTGTGCATTTCTTGATCCAATCATCGCCCAGCAAGGCGCCCAATTCGTTTCCCTTCACTTTCTTGATGATGTACCTCGAATTGTTCATCATGAACACGGCGGATAAAGATGGGTCTTTGTAGACCCGGGATTTCTGCTCGAGGTTTGTCTCGAGGAGCTCCATGATCCATTCGATCTGAACGGCTAGTGACGATGAAGATGGGCCCGCGCCATCTTCGAACACTTGCTCTAATGTCTGCCTTGATCTGCAAGCTGCTTGGAGGTAGTTCATTACATAGCGTGTGATTGGGTGTAAGCCGCCGCCGGGCACTGCTACCTTGGCTGGGTCCCGCCTGATTAGGTTTTCGAGCTCCATGAATATGCCCCTTATGCATTCGCCCAGCCTATTGAAGATGGTTATTGCCTCGTTTCTCAGTTGAAGGCAGTATTGGTCTGAGAAGATGAGTTCGAACTCAGGCATCAGATCTCTGATGGTTTCGTAGACGTCCAAAACCCTGAATAGCCTCTCCGGCGAGCGGCTGCCTATGGCCACCGCGTCGGCGAAGTTTAGGAGCTGTATTAGGGTTCCTCGGCAGACCTCCATGAAGGAGAGGTCGGAAAGGGATGAAAACCCTATGAATATGCGGTCGCAGAGGCGCCGTTCGCTGGGGTAGAGTATGCGAAGGGCGACGTTGGTTGCTTTCGTCCATTTGTTGATTTCGTCTTCGAGGTCCGCCCATGGCATGCCGTGGATCTCGTCGGTGCTTAGCTTGTGGTGTAGCCCTAATCTCGAGAAGCTTTCTTCTAGAAACTCGCGGCGGCACGCGCTGTACACGTGGCAGCACTCCTTGCCGTAACCGGCGGCGACCATCCGCTTGGCGATTGCGTGGAGGTCTGAGATGACGCCGCGTGGAAGCGCGTCGATTACCACGTCGTAGTCCGTCAGGGGACTCGCGACGGGAATCGACTCAGCCGCTACGCCGTCGTCATCGCCCCCGCCGCACGGATCGTAGTCGTCTTCCTCGTCGGAGAAATTCGCACCACCGCCGGCGTCCGACCGGTCGGAGGCGCAGCCGCGGAGCGCCAGCGCGCGAAACTCGTCCTGGAGAAGAAACACGCACTGCTGCAACAGATCCTCGGCTCTATCTAAGAAAGACGACACGATCTTATCGTCGGCGAGTGGAGTCCACTCGGCGACCGCCGAGATCAGCCGATCCAAGGATGCGAAGAAGGCGTCTGAATCCGACCAGATCCCGCAGCCGTCGCGGAGGAACGGCGAGATCTGGCGGTGGAGGGATTCGAGGGTGTTTTCCACGGCGTCGTAGGAGATGTTCTGCGTGAGCTTTTCGCGGAGTCTGTTGTCGAAGCTCGAAAATATCTTCAATATGTCGTCGGTCATGGTGTCGGTGTGGCCTAACGTCTTCGCTATGTGGCGAGCGACGGCGATGAGCTTCTCCTCGCCGGTCTCCGACATTCTTCCTTCTTCAACTTTTCTTTCTTTTTTCTTTTCCACAAATAAATATTTTCGTTTTTTCTCCTTTTCTTTTTCTTTTTTCTTTTCTGCAAATTAGTGAATGGATTTAGACGATGTAGAGACGACGACGATGAGTGGTTTGTCTTTAGTCAAAGAAATCTGGTGGGGCCCAGGAGAAAAGATGTCTACGCGTTTTCTCTCTCTCTCTCTCTCTGAGAGGGATAGAGTAGAGATATACGTTGTTTTGGGATAAATAAGAATAGAGAGGAAATCATGGATGGAGATATTTCTGTTTTGTTTTTTCGAAAATTCCAAATGGACTATTTCATGAACCAACTAGTTGACCTATCTATATGCTCAAGCTCATTTAAATTTGAATTAAGAAGATTTTTCATGCACTCTGATTAAGCTTTTACTTTATTATTAAACGAGAAAGCATTACTTCCGAAACGGATAGCGTGAGAAAGAGGGCGGAAGGTTTATATACAAGATTATCCTCCGAAATTTTTTTTCCCTCCCTTCTCTCTAAAAGCCCTAGCCACTTCCCACCCGCCATCACCTCCAAACGTCTCCACCTTCCTCCCCCTCCTCCACTAATGGAGGTAGGGGGAGCCATCTGTTTTGGTTTTTTCTTGTTTCTGTTTTTATTTAAAAAAAAAAAAAAACTCTGAATCGACCACCTCCGCCCACTGCCGGCCGCGCCTCCTCACCTACCGCCGCTGCCGCCTCCCCGCACACCGCCAACTACCATGCCACCTCCCCGCACGTCGCCTCCCGGACTGCTGCATTCACCGCCAAACCCCCTTCCCCCGCCGCTGACCCACCTCCCAATCAGCTGTCGCAGTCACCGCCTCCTCTGCCGCCACAACCCGCTCGCCGTTTCTCCACCTTTCAGCCTCGCCGCAGCCCGCTCGCCGTCGCCTCCCCCACATGCGGCAGCCTTGCCTGCCACCTCCTCGCATCACAGTCCTTGCCTTGAGTCTCCCGCAGTGGGACTCTGGCTCTCCCGACCCGAGGGTCGGGAGTTTTTTCTCCCTTGTGGAGCCTTGAGTTCGACGTGGAGAGAACCTAGAAGTCGAAGACCAGGTTAAAGTGAAGAGTATCGCAGATTTTGCTTAATAGCTTTTTCTGTTATAGGTTCTATAATTCTTGGTTGTAGATTATGGGTTTTGTTTTCTGTCGATTTTTGTCCCTTTGTGGACTTTTTTTCTCCCCATGTGGGAGGGTTTGTTCCCCTTGTGGTGTTGTGTTGTACCGGTGAGACCCCTTGGGCTATTCAGCTCTGTATGTGTGTTATTAATACAATCTATCGTTTCGAAAAAAAAAAAAGAGAAAGAGGGCGAGACGATTATGACGTGCGAAGATAAATAAATAATTGGGCCCAAACAATTTTTTTATGATATAGGGATTGATAGATTGCCTGTGTTATTTTTAGATCACGATCGTTGTTGATTAATCCTTCCTAATCATATCAATTGAGATTAATTAAAAGAAAAGCATACGTTCGATAAATGATAGCCCGTGTTATTTTTAGATCACTGATACTTTGCACGATTTTATCCTACGGCGCCAAAAACTTATCGCGCGGATCGAGTAAAAAAATAAAACGAATATCGACAACTATCATACGCTCAACAGGCAAGTGTACCTATCGAAATAGCATATAAATGGCAAGTATTCGAGTATCGAACACAAATGAACTATATAATTTAGAAACCCGTCGTTTAAATATTCGTAAATAGTTTTGGGTTGATAAAATAACAATAACTAAACAAACAATAAACACAAAAATAAAAATTGATAAAATAACGGGGTTGGAACGACTTTATGAAAGCGGACGTATTTGAGACTTGAATCCCCCTAGCTCGACCGAAACGCTAACAATTGTAATGAAAGTTTAGCTAACTATTAGACAGTGAGGATCCTACAACATGCGTACGAATTTATAAGACTGGCGAAACTGCGCCTTATCACACAAGAATCGTAAGCAACTAATCTACGAATTAAGTAGCTGGGCAAACTTCCCTAACTACTTAAACGAAGATCGCATTAAAACACGATGAATCCCGCTATTAGATTTGACTCTAATCCGACGAGATAGCCCAACCTATCTCTAGCGATGGATTTATTCCGCTCGTTTACGAGTGGTCTAATCGTTGTCTAATCGTTAGCCCCTCTCTCGAGGGTAGCTTACGATTTTCCAGAAATTATTTTGATCACATAGACATAATCAAATAATAGTATAAATCATAATCGAGTCATAACAATAGCCAAAATCACAATACTTAAAACATGTGTACGATGTCGCTAGGGTTCATCTAATCTCAAATTAAAACTAGCTACTCATGGCACAATTGAACACAACGAGGAACAATTTTAATAAAAAGGAAAAACATAATATCTTCCCTGAAATTCGCTCCGAGTTAATCCCTCGTTCTTCGTTGAGGTGTTTCGATCGAACACGTGGTGTGTGTCTGAGGAAAGGCCAGCCCTTTCAGCTCCTTGTCGCCGTGTGTTCGCTGTGTGAGAAGAAGAACAGCTGCGAGCTCGCGGAGGTGAGCGTGCGATCCCTTGCGGTCCCTAAACGTAAGCAGCCCTGAGAACAACGTGCTCGATTTCTCCTCAGCCGTATATGATCTTATCTAATGGCCTTGAGGATGTCGATCCTTTCCCCTGGCTCTTTGCTAGTGGCTTCTTCTCATATGCGTCTGAACTGCCAAACTCCCTTCAATCAAGGTAGACATCTTCCTCTCAAGCATGCATAGTGTCTTCAAAAAGTCTAGCTATCAACTCTGAAAACACGGAACTTTATTCTCTTTATGTCTGCTGAGCCGTATAAGTGGAAGTAATTGTTCAAAGTCTCTTAACCTATAAAAATGATGCCACGATCAAATGAGGAAGTAGCTAACATGTGTAAGGGACCTACCACTCAATTGCTATAATCATCTTCAATCATATGTTTTAATTGGGCTGTTGTTTGGACTGATATTTTTAATGGACTGATATTGAATTAGAAAGCCCAGTTTCAACAAAATGCATGTTTCATTCGATTTCAGTTGTCCGACAAATGGTTCCAGTTCCAGCTAGTTTTCATTCGACTCACTCCAATGTCATCTTGAAATATTATAAAATCATAAACATGCATAACTATCGGGTAATAATGTAAAATGACTCAAATACGCCCAAGTTCAAAGTAATTATAATAGAGATAAACGTACAAAAAAATACGTTTATCAATCACGATAGTTGGCAAAGCACACACTTTTCCTTTTCCTGTTGTTGCTAAGACAGAAAATTGGACTGGGACCAACATACAATATTATTGTTGTTATTAATGATGTTGTATTAAGAAGCCATCAATTGGTCAATGATTTTGGCATCGAAAATCGCAGATTCAACACAAATGTAACGTAACGCTGCGTTTGGTTATAATCCCCATATAAGAGCCCAAGATTAAAATTTTAAGTTATTTATAGAGAGGCCCATTATAACTTATCTATAGCTCATTCCCTAGTTTACTTATAACGGGCCATCAGTCTAATATTCGGGCTTTAAATTAAAACGGGCTGCAAAACAAACAACCAAACACAATATAATGACATATTATTTATATTGCTGGGCTTTTCAGGGAAACCAAACGCAGCATAAATGTCTTCAACTTAATTTCCAAAGAAAGTGCATCAGTCAGTCAATGCCTTCTCGTGTCAAAACATCCAAATCCAAAAAATATACAAAAAAAATAACCTTTGGCTTTCCACATCTATTTTGACGCAAAAGTAAAAAACATAAAAAATGAGTTAATAAATGTGATTCCACGGCAGGGGGTATGTCGCAGCGCGTCCCACGGCTGTGGCAGGCCCATAACGTGGCCGTGGACTGGTCGATTGTATATAAAAAGCCCAATTTCGGTTCAAATTGGGGAACTCTTTTCAGAACTCAACTCCCATCATTTTGGAGACGAAGAGGGATGATCAAGAACCCTACCCGTATTTTCTAGACGCTCGAGAGACGAATTGACGACGAATTCACGCCGAATTGACCGAGAAATGAGAACTCCACCTCAAAATCACCCTGGATCACATCATGGGGAAGACTTATGAGTTCTCCACCTCTTTTCCTAATTTCGTTGTTCCTTTGTCTAGTATGAGTAGCTAATTTTCCTTTTGGGAGTAGATGAACGTTAGGTCGTATCGTAGTTAGGGCGTAAGATAATCGTGAAACACGGTATTTTGGCTATTGTTCTTTGCCTCAATATGTCTAATGTGTTGATGCAAAATGTGTGGTACAGCGTTAAGGGCAACAAATTAACAATTGGGCCATAGACGATGGGATCTGAGTATAGGGCAAAAGCAACTCGATCAGCGCCTTTTAGTAATTATTGATCTCAGATTCCACGAACGTTTAGAGCGACAGCAAATTCGTGAGGGGGTAGGAAATTACTGCAATTTGGTCGATAATCACGTAGGAGCGACATTCTATTGACTTAATCGATATTACCTAGCGGGATTCGAACCCCGAGCACATATTTGTTATCTGAACTCACTCATATCATTTAGTTGTATTTTCTTAGTCTTATATTGTGTTAGGTTGATCTGTTAGATTGGTTCGTACCATAAACAATTCACGTCGGAGAAATGGTGAGATTATTGGAGAAGTATTTGAAGGTTAGGGCGAAGAAGAGAGTCGTCGCCATGCCTAGAAATGGGGACGTTGTGTTGACCTTGACGCACGCGAATATATCATCGGTGCGGAAAGAGTTGGGATATAGGCCGAAGGTGCATTTGGAGGTTGGGCTGAAGAAGTTCGTCGAATGGTACTTGGATTATTACGGCGATGGAAGCGGTAATAAGAAGAGCGGTTGGAGAAAAAGGGTGTGTTTCGAGCTTTCGTTGAGTATCTACCTGCTATTTAGCAAACTCGATAATCTTTTTTATCGATGGAATAATGGTCGTGATTTCGGGATATTTCTTAGTCGCGATCTGAATTCGTAAAAAGGTATTTTCTTTCCTACCCACTTGTGAAGCACACCAACTCTGTTGTAATTGTGTCGAAAATCTAAAGAGTTGGGTCGCAGTGATTTTCATAAAATTAGCTACGAAGCGTTTTCGCCTTGGCATTATTAACAAGCGATTCTTCGGCTTTTCTCTTCTTGCACTCGCCGACGATCCTCTTGACGTACGCAATGTATCCATCCACGTTGAACTTTCTCTTGCACCCCGCGTAGTTCATGTATCGTATTTTCCCGAATATGGGCCTTTCTCGCCATCCCTAAATTAGGTTTTAATATCGGTGAAAATTGCGAGCGCGGAGAATATTAACACTTAATAAATATTTGATTTTTCTCAACTGTGAGCTACCTGGTCGTGGACCCCGCATATGGCCCACATGCATCCTACGTAACCGTTTGGGTCCCTACCGTCGATGTGATACTGAAATTATGCAAACTCGAGATTTCAAACGTGCAAAAAAAAAAAAGATGAAGAAATTGTGAAGTTCTTTCATACTACTAAATGCTAGGCGGGCACGTGCCTTATCGTTCAAGTATAATGTTATTGCAAGGGCTTCTTCGGGCCCGTTCGTCCACTCGAGAATCTTTTTTGCCCAATACATCCTGCAAGCGTTTTCGAAGTACAAATAAAGGGATAAATAGTATGAGAAGGAAGAAAATCAAATGTAAGAAGAAGACGAAGAAGGCTGACTGCTTGCCTCATGAAGCCATGCATCTTTCCATGGTAAACAAGCTCTAATTGGGAAGCATTCCAAAGCTGAGATAAAATGGAAGGTACTTTTTTTAGAATATATATAGGCAACAACTATAGGTAAGATACTGAGATGACTAAGGTTGTCTGTACCAAATCTGCAGTTTGAGCCATCTCCAACTGCTCACGCCTAAAAAAGAACAGCCATACAACATTAAGTTAGACAGTGGCCTGCAAATGGGGTTAAATGGTTCAAAACGCCTAACAGCGAATAGAATGAATATGATCGATGAGTCGACTGACGTGTACAAATGTTCCCTTTGATCTGAGGAATGGTCCATTAGGGTCTTACGAGCCCATTCCCATGCGCCCTGTAATGAATCGTAGTGTGGCTGGTAATAGCAGAAGTTATCGGCTAGTTCTCTACGTACGATGAGTTCTTCAAGAAACACATCAATCACCTGAAATGTTAAGACCAAAAAGTAAAACTTTCACACATATCGCTCCAACAAAGAATAGTTGATTTAGGATGGAACCCTCAAGTAAAACCACACAACACACACTACCTTTGGATAGAGTTTACGAACTTTCTGTGCCTCCAAAGCACATCTCTGAGCTGAGATTTGCCCAAAGTGCAAATAGGGAGAGAGCCCCGACAATGCTTTAGGTTTTGAAGGATCGTTCCTGTCCGAAGCATAACTCTTAATTCTTACAGTCAAGAATCCATTTTTGTTGCCCTTAAGAACCTGCAAAGCAGCTTCTTCACCAGGCTCACACCATTCAAGTTCAGGAACTTCTGATCCTTCCCTGTTGGAATATGCAGCTCAGATTTCAAAACCAAAAACTATAGAAAGAAACACCAGAATCGAAGACGAGCCATCGATCGTTTCTTTTACCTAACAACTTCAGAAATGAGGGCAGCCCAATCTATCGATTCAGAAGGGGATAGCCATTTTCTTGCAAAAGCTTTAACTTCCGGAAACTCGACGAGATATTCTGGAAGATTCTTGGTAATCTTCCCTCGTATGGTACGAGCACCGTATTCCAATTTATCTGAAGCAACCCAAAGTGGGACAACATTGTGTGCATCAACTTCGTGAATGGATACTGCATCTCCCACTCTTCTGCAGATTTCATCTTTCCATTGACGAGCCTCTCTTAACGGAGAGAAGTCCGTTACCAAGAGAGAGGCTCCGCATTCTTCTAGAAACTTCGGAATGTTGTCTACAGCTTCACCCTATTAATATCGATTAATAAACAAATGCAAGAGAAGAAGTAGTACAAAGCAACGAAATGAAGGGGAAGAAATAGAACTTCTGAAGTCAAATTCAACTCCAACGTAAGCTAAAGCCTATAAATCCCAATTAAGGGCTCATAAGAGCATGGCATCATATGCCGAATAGGATCAAGAGTCAACATAGGTTATCTCCTACAAGGGCAAATGAAAGAAAAACGACACTATATCCAAAATTCCCATACACAATTGGATGGGAAAACGAGAAGCAGCCGACCTACCTGGAAGAGGAAGAACGGTATCTGCAAACTCTGAATCTCCTTGTGCAGTTTCTCAAGCCCTCTGAGCATAAACCCTAGCTGCCTCGCCTTCGCGCCCTTGAACTGATGAAACAAATTGAAGGCAACAGCTAAAGGTACTTTCCACTGCTCGGCCTGATGGGCGGCGTGGATCAGAGCCCAATTGTCTCTCAGCCGCTGATCTCTGAACATCCAATACACCACCGGCCCCGGCGGGCTCCGATCCAACCCATGCCTCAGGATCCGAATCCGACCCGGCTGGACCGCTTGCATCGAACTTGACATGTTGACACGTGTTGCGATTTCCTTGGCGGGAGATTGCGCGCCGTTTAGGGAACATGTTGGAGGGAAATAAAGCAAAGAGAAAACTGCTGTGGTTCGAATAGGGACACGTAAGAACGGTCTCTATCGCGAATTTCCTCTACCATTCTAATTGGGCTTTGATGGGCTTTCAACAAAAACCAACAAGTACGGCCCATTAGTCCATTATGGGCCCATTAGCGCATTTCGGGCCCATTTATCCCTGAAAAGAGAAACACAAATACGATGATGCAAGGAAGACTCTTATCCTTTCCTCGCCATGCCAGCAACGACGTACGAAACGAATCCCTCATCTAACCCTTTAACTGTGAATTCAATTTCGAACCCAATTTCTGTTAATCGAAACGATCGATCTCTTTTCGACTAATTTTGGAATGAGATGTGGGATTTCTTGGGATGGATGATTTTCTTTTTTATCCTCATCGCTCTTCTCTGTATGGTTGTTTTCCAGGTCAGTGAATCACTTATTTTCTTTTTCCTCCATAGCATTTCAGTTTATTCTAACAAAGAAAAATCGGTTCTTGGCAGCTGATATGCTTTGCAGATCTAGAGATCGATAACATTAATCCATACGATTCGTCGTATCGAATAAACAACGTGGTCTTGCCTGAATTTTTCACTCAAGGATTTCTTTGCTTCCTTTTCCTCATAACTGGTCATTGGTTCATGTCTCTCATCAGCATTCCTTACCTTTACTACAACCTCAGATTGTAAGCCAAAGCTAAGGCTAAGCCATTATTCGTTAGTCGTTCCTCCTCCATCGATGTATTTACTTACAATTTTTGTTTTTGTGGATGTGTATGTATTTAGGTACGTTGATAGGCGGCATTTAGTGGACGTAACTGAGATATTTAACACAGTGAGCCGAGAGAAAATGCAGAGGTTTTTCAAGCTCGGTTATATCGTTCTTCTGCTCTTCATTTGCATGTTCTGGTAAAAAAAAAAATTTGACGGTCTATTGATTGACGAATGAATGCGCTGGTGATTGATCTTTTTTTCGTTCTTCGTTTTTTCGTTGTATTGTAGGATGATCTACGTCGCGCTCGAAGATGATGAGATGTAAGAAGGATGGATTGCTTTTGGTCGGAGGTTAGAATAGAGAGACAACTTATGTTTAGTTGCAATTTTCGGTACCTAGTTGGGATTCCATAAGGGTGCGTTTGGTATTCGGAATTTGTGCTGGAAAAAAAAAGACGAAGGAAAACTGAGCCAGCGTATCGAACAGTGGTAGGTACGTTGCGCTTCAAGTGTTGTACCGTTATATTATTTTTTCTTTTCTTTTTATGAATCGAAATAAATCCTTATACCAAAAATCCTGATTAAGCCCATAATAATTGGCTATTTTTTTTCTTTTTACATTACAATGCGCATGCAAAGAATCATGACACGACGTTGTGCTTTAAAAATACACGAAGTTATCGCGCCATCGCAAAATGTTTGATCTTTGTTGGATTAAATATGACGAATCGAATTTCCTAGCATTACCAGACCTAAAAGTGCTGTTTTTTGAACTAAACTGAACTTCGAAGGAAATATTAAGACGCTGGCAAATCGTGATGAAGCTTTCAGTATATGATGGAGCGAAACGATCTCCATAGGGTGGCGGTTATCTTTGAAACATTTATTACGCTTTTAGTACACACTAGTATGGTAGCACACCCAATGTGTGTACAAATATGTTAACAACTTTTTATACTTCGAACGTTTCATATCATTAATAAAGTATTTAAACAATAAAATTTTAACTTAGGGATAAATTTGTAATAAATGAAAATATCCATGATAAAATTGTAATTAAGGATAAAATTTTAAGTAATCATTATTAAATTGACAGACCAAATGAGCCGTGTATATCCACCGAGGCTCTTTATATAATAGTATGTATAGATATCGAAATAGGTAACTGAATTTTGTAATTGATTTCATACGTTCGAAAGAGGGACGGACAAAATTCAGCGTGAGCTAAAAAATTTACGAGATTCAAGAACCAGCTAACAAGTCATTCGTCGGAATTATTACATGAAGTTTTGGATCGAATATAAAACGAGCCATTAGTTCTGCATTTCATTTACATATTTGTTCAAATGTGTGATGTATTGAAAGGTTCCTTCGCTTGGTCTCAACGTCGTTGAGGCGTGGGATTAGTCACGCTCAAAGCCAATAGTTGCCTTAATGATCGATAATAAGGTTTTAAATTGATTTCGGAGTGTGGACAATTTAACTATTGTGTTGTGGGTCCAAAAAGAAAAAGGCATTGGAAAAGTCATCTCTTTCATTGCTTGGAAAATTTTACATATATGTATATATGCAACGGAAATCTCATGTTTGGTCATAGCTTGTGCGAGTAGAAAATATTGTAATCACTTGTTTTTTTCTATTTTCATTTTCCGTTGGAATCTTCCAATGCAAGAACAAACACGACTTAATGATGGTCCTCGTTTTATTGGTAATTAATCATCTTGAAAGAGACTAAGGCCCCGCTTGGTTTTCGGATTTTGACGTGGAAAATAAAAGAAAAAATGGAATGATACGACAACATGTGAAGCGTAATGTACAGTGATTCAATGCGTATGACCACACTTTTTTTTTCTTTTCCGTATTGAATTCCGCGGACCAAACGCACCATAAATGTGAATTCCAAGAAAATTAAATGAGAAAAAAAGGTCCAAAAAAGTCGTATTTCATTGACTTCATCAAGTCGTTGGCATCGTTCCCAAGTGATAAGATTAACTTGTGATTGCTTTCCAAAGCCGAGTCATTGTTACAAAGAGTCCTATCATATTATATTACTACGCCTTAACCATTTACGCGTTGAGGTAATATATCCCTAACATTATTCGTTTGGCATAAATATAAATTGAGGTTTGGATTCTCAGTCATGCAAAATATCTCACTCGCTTCACATTCCCAAGGAATTTGAATCTTCGATGATTTTTTCCGACTCATTAAAGTTGATAATTCAACTTGTTTAAGTCCGATTTATATTATACAGAAAAGGATAGGAGATCCAAATACCTTGCAACATATGAAGCTAGCCACTTATTTTTAAAATTATGGAATACAGCGATCTAATACTATAGCGATACAGACCGTTCAATGATTCTAGACGAAATACAGAGAAAATGAAAACCTCAAATTAATATAAAATTTCAGCATAACCACGTGAGTCTTATTCCAATTACATTACATTACACCAACGCGGTCAAAATACTCTTATTGTGATCACAATTCATGCCTTCATCTAGAACAGAATTACAAAAATAATTTCACGAAAGATAATAAGTAACCAACCATAAGAATAGCCTGGTGATTGGAGGGTAACAGATTGAATGCGGCTACGACATGGTATAAATATATATTATATATAATATGTGTGTGTATATATATAGAGAGCTACAATACAAAACATACACATTCAAATTTGTATCTTTATTAATTAATTGTCCAAAAGGAAGACATTTCAAACCAACAAGTCCTATATAAAGCCACTACATCTTTTAAGTTACATGCAAAAGCAACACAACACAAACACAAACACACATGGCTTCCATACATCTCTACACTCTCATCATTCTCATGCTACTCAACCAAAGCTCATTCCTTATTACATCATCGGCCGACTTAGAAACCTACATTGTCATGGTCGAACCGCCCGAGACCGAGCCGCTCAGCACCGAGCCCGACTCGTTGCGAACTTGGTATGGCTCGTTCCTTCGAACCGCCGGCTCGGACGGCGAACGAGCCGTCCCCGACGAAAATACCCGAATAATCCACTCCTACCAAAACGTCTTCAAGGGCTTCTCCGCGAAACTCTCCCCCGAGGAGGCCAAATCCATGGAAACAAAGCCCGGGTTCGTCTTCGCCCGGCCCGAGAAGACCCTAACCCTACACACGACCCGCTCGCCCGGCTTCCTGGGACTAAACCCTAATTCGGGCCTTTGGAAAGATTCGAACTTTGGGAAAGGGGTGATCATCGGGCTATTGGACACTGGCGTCCTGCCCGAGCACCCTTCGTTCAACGACGAGTCGATGCCCGCTCCGCCCGAGAAATGGAAGGGAAAGTGCGAGTTCAACCACACAAAGTGCAATAACAAGATCATCGGGGCTAGGGTTTTCGGTACGGGGACGTTGACCCCATTGGACGAAGACGGCCATGGGACCCACACGGCTAGCACCGCGGCCGGAAGGTTCGTGGAGGGCGCGAACGTCTACGGAAATGCCAAGGGCACGGCCTCAGGCGTCGCCCCGATGGCCCACCTGGCTATTTACCGAGTCTGCAGTCCTTCATGCTCGGAGAGCAACATATTGGCCGGAATGGACGCCGCCATTGAGGACGGGGTGGACGTTTTGTCCCTTTCCTTGGGATACTTGACGAACAACTTCTTCCAAGACTTCATAGCGTTGGGCGCTTTCAGCGCGATGGAGAAGGGAATCTTCGTCAGCTGCTCGGCGGGCAACAGCGGGCCCTACAACTACTCGTTGTCCAACGAGGCTCCGTGGATACTGACCGTCGGGGCGAGCACCATCGATCGAAGGCTGGTCGCGACGGCCGTCCTCGGGAACGGCGAGAGACTCGACGGCGAGTCGGCGTTTCAGCCCGCGGGCTTCGGGCCGAAGCAAGTGCCCCTCGTCTATGCGGGGGCGTTGAACCCTAGCGACTCCTTCGCTCAGTACTGTTACGATTTTTCCAATGCAACGGCGGCCGTTCGGGGAAGAATCGTCGTCTGCGATTCGGGCCTAGTCCCGCGGGTCGATAAGGGTAGAGCCGTAAAATCGGCAGGCGGCGTGGGGATGATCGTGGTAAATTCCGAGAGGTACGCCAACACTACCTCCGCCGACCCACACGTCCTGCCTGCGACTCACGTGACCTACGCCGACGGGCTGAAGATAAAGCAGTACATGAACTCCACCGAGAATGCGACGGCCACGATCATCTTTCGAGGAACGGTCCTCGGGGCCGACCGTCGGGCCCCGGCGGTGGCGGCGTTCTCCTCTCGCGGGCCCAGCTACGCGAGCAGTGGCATACTCAAGCCCGACATTCTTGGCCCGGGAAACAACATCCTAGCCGCCTGGCCCACCTCGGTGGAGAACATAACCTCCGCGAAGAGCACATTCAACATAATCTCGGGCACGTCGATGTCCTGCCCGCACCTCAGCGGGGTGGGCGCCCTGCTCAAGAGCGTCCACCCAGACTGGTCGCCTGCCGCCATAAAGTCGGCGATCATGACAACCGCCGACACCGTAAACCTAGCCGGAGACCCGATCCAAGACGAGCAGTTCGTGCCCGCGGGCGTTTTTGCAACCGGGTCGGGCCACGTGAACCCTTCGAGGGCCCACGGGCCGGGCCTAGTGTACGACGTCGGGCCGGAGGACTACGTTGCTTATCTTTGCGGGCTGAACTACACTACCCGGGAAATAGGGTTTTTCCTGCAAAGGAGGGTTAGCTGTGGCTCCTCGGGAATCCCCGAGGGTCAGCTGAACTACCCTTCGTTCGCTCTGACTTTCGGGGCGGGTCGGGCCGTGAGTCAGGCGTATACGAGGACGGTGACCAACGTGGGCGAGCCCGAGGCTTCTTACACGGTGGAGGTGGTCGAGCCTCCCGGCGTTGAGGTTCGAGTGGAGCCCACGCGGCTCGAGTTTTCGGAGGCGAACCAGAAATTGGAGTATAAGGTGACGTTCAGCCGCCGGGCAGCGGCGGGCGGGGCGGCGGTTGTTCAGGGTTATCTGAAATGGAGTTCTGACAAGTATTCTGTTAGGAGTCCGATAGCAGTTATATTGCAGTGAACAATTGATTATATGTATAATTAAGGATGCATGTCATACTATACTAGTGATGCGACATATGATGTTTGAATTAAAGATTGTAATAAGCGTCCCACATGATTAAGTGTTTCTATGTTTCGTGGTCCTAATTGGGTGATTTAACTAGGACTTTTCCTTTACAAAAATACAAAAGACGACAAAACACCTTAAGCAACAATTTTCCTACCATTCATATTGAGGATAAGATTTTTAGTCCATGTGACTGAATCATATTTTAACCTCGTTGTTGAACCGTCAAACTATATCCCGACTTCTAACAAAACTCTTTCTAATGATTCACGTTGAGGATAAGATATCTGATGTTGTTTTTCAGAACGTATCCCGACAGAACGCATTCGTGATCCCTCTGTTACGACTAAATATAGTATGAGTCAAGTTTGAACCCCATTATAAACTTAATTTTGGTGCATGCATAAAGAGTACAATGCCATCGAATAATTGACCTGATTAATAAGTATTGATTAACGAAATGCCACTGTCATAATAATTAATTAGTACGAAAATTGTTAACGTAGTGCTTGAGAACGAAAGCCCCTAACGTGTCATATGGCAGAAAATTCAAACGGATGTATAATTCCCCTTCGAATAATAGTCAAGAAATCTCTTAATCATCATCAATCGATGTATTCTAAACTATTACAAAATTATTTTCCCTTTGCATACTCCTCCCACTGCTTCTAACCATGGAGCTAATAACCTTTTCAATCTCCTTCATTCTCATCTCATCATGCTTCATTTCATCCACCTCAGCAACTTCCAAATCAAGACAAACTTACATCGTCCATGTCGAACCGCCCGAAGACTTTTGTTGAAATACGGGCCGGGCCTCCGGTAATTTTATCCGTTACGAGGCCCGCGCACACACGTCACACGGAGGATCGGTGTCCGGTATAAGCTTGATGGGGTTCCTTCTTAAAACCAATTGGTGTTAAGAGGAGTGGCCCATCAAGCTTATAAACCAATTTAATTTCTATGCATTTTTCGATGTGGGACAATTCTTTTTGCCCTCACACGTGACAACTCAACACTCCCCCCTCACGTGTGAGCCCATTCTTAAATCGGGCGCGTCTGCCCATTTTTAATTGAGTCGGATCTCTGCCCGCTCTGATATTTTTAATTGAGTCGGATCTCTGCCCGCTCTGATACCATGTTGAAATTGAGGGCCGGGCCTCCGGTAATTTTATCCGTTACGAGGCCCGCGCACACACGTCACACGGAGGATCGGTGTCCGGTATAAGCTTGATGGGGTTCCTTCTTAAAACCAATTGGTGTTAAGAGGAGTGGCCCATCAAGCTTATAAACCAATTTAATTTCTATGCATTTTTCGATGTGGGACAATTCTTTTTGCCCTCACACGTGACAACTCAACAACTTTCAACATGAAAACCTTGAAAGTTATTACCGTTCGTTCCTTAAAACCGTCGAAGACCCGCCGGAGATCCTCCATGCCTACCGCACCGTCCTACACGGTTTCGCCGCAAAGCTCACGCCCGAACAAGCCAAGTCCATGGAAGGAGCTGCCGGGCCGGGCTCGATCCTAAAAGCCCGGCCCGAAAAACCACTCTTCCTACACACCACTCGCTCCCCGACCTTCCTGGGGCTTCGCCGGAATCTCGGCATGTGGCGAGATTCCGACTACGGAAAGGGCACGATCATCGGAATCATAGACACTGGGATATTCCCAAAACACCCTTCCTTCGACGACGAAGGGGTCCCACCGCCGCCTAAGAGATGGAAAGGGAAGTGCGAACTCGACGATCAATGCAATAATAAGATCGTCGGCGCACGGGCCTTCGGGCCGGGTCGAAGCCCGTCGGACCAGAACGGGCACGGGACTTTCACCGCGAGCGTCGCTGCAGGGAATTTCGTCGGAAAGGCGAGCCTCTCCGACGGAATCGCCGGCGGGACGGCCGCCGGCGTGTCTCCGCGGGCCCACCTGGCCGTGTACAGGGCATGCGAGACATTCTGCTCCGAGAGCGCAGTCCTCGCGGCCATGGAAAGCGCAATCGAGGACGGCGTCGATATTCTATCCCTCTCCTTCGGCGAGCAGAAGGACGAATTCTTCGACGACGTCGTGGCCATCGGCGCGTTTCGAGCCATGCAGAGGGGCATTTTGGTCGTTTGCTCGGCGGGGAACGGCGGGCCCGCTCGCTCGTCGCTGATCAACGCGGCGCCGTGGGTTCTGACCGTGGGCGCGAGCACCATCGACCGGCGGCTTAGAGCCACGGCTCGGCTCGGGGAAAACGAGGGAATAATATGGCTCGACGGAGAGTCGGCCTATCAGCCCGAGGGCTTCGAGTCGGGCGAACCAGCGCCTACTATTTATGCGGGAAATCTCAACGCAAGCGATCCTAACATTACGTACTGCACTGAGGCGTTGGACGGTTTTGCGGAGGAAATTCACGGTAAGGTTGTGGTTTGCGAATTAGGGTTAATCTCTGGGATTGAAAAAGGACGATTTGTACTGAAAAATGGGGGCTCGGGAATGATTCTACTGAACAACGAGGACTACGCAGACACCGTCTTTGCAGAGCCGCACGTCATAGCGGCGACGGAACTGAGCTATACAGACGGACTGCGCGCCAAAAAATTCATAAATTCGACTACAAATCCGATGGCCGCAATTCGCTTCCGCGGAACTCAGCTCGGCGGCCGATATCGCCGCCGCGCGCCTTCAGTGGCCGCCTTCTCCTCGCGGGGCCCGAACAACGTGAGCCCGGGAATACTAAAGCCCGACGTCGTGGGCCCGGGACACAACATCCTCGTGGCGTGGCCTGAATCGATTGAAATAAATCCGAGCGTGAGGTCTTCCTTATTCAACATACTCTCGGGCACATCGGTCTCCTGCCCACACCTCAGCGGGGTCGCCGCCCTACTGAAGAGCGCCCACCCAGACTGGTCGCCGGCCGCCATAAAGTCCGCCATCATGACCACCGCAGACCCGACCGACCTAACCGGAGGCCCGATCGTGGACGAGCAGGGCGCTCGGGCCGGCCCATTCGACATGGGTTCGGGCCAAGTGAGTCCGTCCAAGGCCCGAGACCCGGGCTTGGTCTACGATGTCGGGCCCGAGGACTACGTCGGCTACCTCTGCGGGCTGAACTACACGGATCGAGAGGTGGGCTTCATCCTCGGGGGGAGAGAGAGGGTGAACTGTAGTAACCGTAGAAAAATACCCGAGGCGCAGTTGAATTACCCTTCGTTCGCTCTCAGTTTCTTTGAAAAAGGCGGAGAAGATGTTCGGGCGTACACGAGGGTCTTGACTAATGTGGGCCCGGCCCGGTGTCACTATGAGGTGGAGGTTGTTCGGCCCGAGGGCGTGGAGGTTCGGGTCGAGCCGAAGGTGCTTGAGTTTGCAGAGGCGAAGGAGAGGTTGGAGTATAGGGTAACGTTCACGCGCGTGGACTTTGGTGGGGAGGGGAGAGTGGTGGAAGGGTACTTGAAGTGGAGTTTTAAGAAGTATTCCGTTAGAAGTCCTATTGTAGTTGCACTTCACTGAGGTGTAGTCAAACATCTAATGTGGTGTTGTAAATAATGACCTGCAGTGAAAATTTTATGATCACGTAAGTTATGATGATGATGAGGTAAGAATTTGCAATGTTTTTAGGTTTGAATTATATTATGCATGTTTTTGTTTTTCTTTCCTAACAAATTAAGGGAGGAAACTTGCTAATTTGCCATTGAGGCCATGCACAAGCATTCACACTTGACGAAACAAAATGAGCGACTCAATCAACCAATGATAATAATACTAATTAGATCCAACGAACGTCAAAAAGCTAAATTTTCTTTTGTCTAATGGTCCCCTCGATTGTAACAACTGCGATGCATGCTAGCTCATAAAGCGGATTGGAGTGGGAATCACATAAATATATATAACATTATAAATAATCACACACTCAAAAGCACACACACAAGTATAATCAGTGACCTATTCTGTCGAAGCACGCTTCGATCCAACTTGTTTATTGATCTACCTCAATGATGATCATCACAAACCCCATGCTTCAAAATCATTCCCTATCTAGAGGAAAACCCTCATAGTCTACTTACTAGCATTTCAAGGCAAGCAAACATTCAAGAAAACATAGACAAGTAATCTTAAACATTCAAGCAAACATTTCAAGGCAATATTCCAATCGCCATTATTGCACGAAGTTAAAAGTTCCTAATGTTTTGCATCTACATTAATCTTAAACGAGTAAACTCTTCCTTTTTTTCCACATTGACAGTCAAATTTCTCGTGCAAAAGCTATAAGAAGTGGGCTCAAAGGCAAGTTACTTTTAGAAAACATTTCTTGACAGAACAGACTCTTTTCTTTTCTCCACCTTAGTACCTTTCCTTAAAGCTACGAGGAAAAGAAAAGGCTTTTCCTTTCTTATTTTTCTCATATTAGCTTTCTAACACTATCTTCCCAAATGCCCTATTGAAACTAGACATTTAAGCTTTCTTGTCACTTCACGCCAAGCTGATCAAGGCTTAGGTATCTTAATTACCGAAAGAACAATCAAGAAAGCCAAGGCATTGGTCCCTAGCCAATGGGATTCGACTTCTACATCAATTTCATCCTCCTAACACTCACAATCTTAATAAACTCCGAAAATATCCAATCCCAAGAAATCAAATCAGCCCGCCTACTCGACCTAGTCATCCGTGACTACGCATTCAAATCATACAGAAAAAACTTCAAAACAGGGAAGATTCACAGAGTCCACTTACCTTCAAACCTCTCGGGCATAGACGTCGATACGGTGAGGCTACGCTGTGGAAGCCTCGGAAGGTATGGCGCAAAGATCGACGAATTTCAGCTGCATTCGGGGATTTACGTCCACCCTTTCGTGGAGAGAGTCATGCTAGTCCGCCAAAACCTTGGATCCAATTGGTCTTCTCTTTACTACAGCAACTACGAGCTGCAAGGCTATCAGCTCATTTCGCCTGTCTTGGGACTTTTAGCATACACCTTGAGTGCAACAAATTTCACATCCGAGCTGAATATCCAAGCTGGTGAAAAACCCATCACCGTAGACTTCTCCAATGCAACTCTGACGGAAAACAACATATCTGATAATGGAATCATACCTCTGTGCGCATACTTCGATCAAGAAGGCAAAATCACGCTATGCAACCAAGCGAGGCCGAACGTCTGCGCAGCCACCAAGCAAGGGCATTTTGCGCTGGTCGTGGAATCGCCGATGATCCCTCTGAGGAAGAGGGTCAGCAAGTGGAGAATCGCGATCGGAAGCACCATCGGCGCCGCGCTAGGGCTATTCTTGCTGACACTGCTTATGATCGCCGTTTTCGTGAATGCGAAGAAGAAGGCGAGGATGGACGAGCTTGAGAGGAGGGCATACGAAGAAGAGGCTTTGCAGGTTTCCATGGTGGGCCACGTGAGGGCCGTGACGGCGCCGGGCACGAGAACTGCGCCGACGATTGAGCATTATGAGAATAGATCGACGAGATCACAGTCTCAGTCGCGCGTTTCTTGATCGGTTCGAAGGTTTCCTTTTTCTTGGTGAATTTTAGTATTTTGTTATATTGGAACTGTTTATTTAGATTTTCTTTAGCATTAGAATTTAACTGAAGAAAGAAAATGCTGACCGAGTACCGTATAATGTAATTTATCATCAGTTCTGAGTTCTACTGATCTCACTTGCTTGTACCATCTGCATTAGTGAAAACCCCAAGACTAACCATGGTCAAGTGGTTAACCATTGAGTACAATTAGAGGTGAACCTAAGTTAGGGTTTGGAGGGTCCATTTGAGGCAAATTCTAGTCCTGGTTAGAGTCGAGTTCGTGATTTGGGGTCATGGTTTCTCAAACCGTTATCTATTCCATTATTTTAAGGTTGAGGGGTGGCTACTAACTGCTATTATGGTCCGTAAAATATTTGCAATTTAACCTCTCTATTTCTAATTTCATTAATTTTATCACATTTAACCCCTCAAGTTATTATACTATACCCCTTGGCCTTATCATTATTTTCCTTTTATATATATAGAAATTATATTTCATCTTCTAACTATAAATTATAAATTTCAAATTAATAATTATATTTTAAGCACACACATAGAGTATGAGTGTTTTTTAAAGCTGAAAAAAAGTATAATAATTGAATCATCATCTCTATTTTAAATGGCAGCTTTTTACCATTATATTTATATAAAAAACCGAAATCAAAACTGTCTAGAAGGCGCGGTTATGTTAAAGTTTTGCAGATCTTTAAATTGAAATTGTCAGTGCCTAGGTGCACAAGCCTACACGGGCCGCGGCTAGTGGGCCGCGGGCGGGCCTAGTGGACCGCGGGCAGGCCACTAGGTATTACTCCCTCCGTCCCGAATCGTTTTGGACATTTGGGATATGGCACGGTTTTTAAGAAATTGAATATTTTAATAAAATATAGTACAATTAAAAGGTGAAAAGTGCATATTTTGACACGTCTTTTAAGAATATTTAATAATATTTTATTGATTGTTTGTGGTAGTTTTTTGCTATAAAAGGAAATGTCCAAAACGGTTTGGGACGGAGGTAGTATAAAATAACTATTTATTGAATATATTGATATAAACAAATTATATATGTTTTTTAATATTTTCAGCTCTAATTTTTAATTTAATCAAGTTTAATAATAAAAATAAATTATTATTAACGAGATTTTTGAGCTCCAAATGGCAGGCCTACCCGCGTCCGCCCCGCCAAAGGCAGGCTACGGATCGGTCTGCCCCGTCGGCCCGTTTTGACATCTCTAATTAGTCCACTCGACAGGGTAGAATATATCAAAATCTTATATATTACGTAGCATTTTTTCTTTTGTTTTTTTTTTTGTTTCGTATACTTTTTCTGTTTTGTATTTTAAATCAATAAAGGATTAGTTGAACTTGAAGCCACTCACTTAAGACGCTCGTTAATTGATCAATTTATTTACTAATAACTATAAGATATATGTTATAATCACCATCATCAAATTTTTCGTTAATATATAAAGGTAACTTGGATAGATCTCGCTGCAATTGCAAATCTTCTTTATTAAGTATACGCGTTTTTACTTGCATATAAAATAAAATCTGTATAGCATTTAACGCCGTGAAGTTGCCGTTTCTCCGAAGTTTTATTCCAACGCCAACACTTGGGAAAGAAAAGACAATTGAATCTTCAGCCTCAAGTAGATTAAATTCGGAGATCGTTTGCCTCTAAAGGAGATTTGCGAAATGGAAACTGTCCCTTCCCAATCATTGCCACCGCCACCGCCGCCTGAAACGGCCGATTCAGCGTCGTCGGAGGCGGAAACTAAGCGCGAGAAAGAGATTCTACACAAGACGAAGGTGGTACAGTTCTTGGGCAGGAACGCGCCGATCGTTCTCCAGAACGATAATGGACCTTGTCCGCTCCTTGCCATATGTAAATTCCCATTCTTCGTTTTGATTTTGATTTTTGTTACGCCCGCTAGGGCTTGTAATTGAGCTTTTCTTAATTCAATGTACGTAGGAGTAGTCATAGTATTGAACCGATGAACTTATTGATCTATGTCGACACCTTTAATCGAGAGGGAAATGCGTTTGATTCTGTGTTGGTGTGCTGGTGTGTTGATTGACTTGTGGTAATAAGATATTATGTTGATTCTGCTTTGTTTTTACTTTTTGTTAGTGTTTGTGGATAGGATTTATGATGGAAAATCATATCCAACTCTAATTTGGTGGTCTCACTTTATCGGAGTATCTTACTGGGAATTATCAACAGAACCTCTTTTTAGGTGTAATTTACTTATATATTGTGAGGACCCGTTTTTGTACTTTCCGTGTTACATAGAGCTTAATATGTTCGAGGATCGGTTTTCCAATCACTGGACTTTTGTGATGTGTGGCTTTTTTCTGGCTCTTGTCATTCACTTGGTGTTGCATATTTATTGTGTTAGGCAATATTCTCTCATTAAGGAACAGCTTGAATTTGAGCCCAGATATTCCAGAGGTTTCGCAGGAGAAATTGCTTTCACTTGTTGCCGAGCGGTTGATTGATTCGAACAGTAATGTAGATGTAATTCTTATTTCTTATTATCTTATTACTTACCCTATCAACAAGCCTCCTTCCAAATTTTGGCAAGTTGTTTCAGTCTTATAGATCCTTTTTTATTGAATGTCAGGGGAAAGACAGTGGCTATCTTGAGAATCAGCAGCAGAACATTGCTGATGCTATCGATTTACTTCCTAGACTTACAACTGGCATTGATGTGAATATCAAGTTTACACGGTATCCCAACCTTCTTTTCGTATTACCTGTTAATTTTGCCTACTCAACATAACACCTGCAAATATTGTGGATTTCTGTTGGTTTCATGATAGCTATCGACTATCGTAACATCTCTGCGTTTGTAAGTTGAATTTTATAGAGTTGGGAATCTGTAATAACTCACTTGACAGATTCATATCATAAAATTTTCAGAATTGATGATTTTGAGTTCACTCGAGAGTGCACTATATTTGACCTACTGGATGTTCCTCTTTATCATGGATGGATCGTTGACCCTCAGGTGCGTAATCTTCTACCCCTCTGGCCTCTGCGTAAGTCTAGATTTCCTAATTTCACACTCGATATTATTATATATCTTGCTTGACCCTTTGATAATCTTCATCCAAAGTAGTCAGAGTGATTGTGCGATCTATGGGATTTATAATCACCCAAATTTATGAACTATCTTTTTTTGGTGATACAATTGGTGACGCTATTGGTACATATTAATTGGTATTCCGTATTTTTCCTATGTCGTGAACATACGATTGGTTTATGGTTTTTCAGGACCATGAAACTGCTGAAGCTATTGGTTCAAAATCATATAACACCCTTATGGGAGAGCTTGTTTTTCTGGAGACACAAATGATGGAGAATGAACAAAGAAATAGTGGCAACGATGATGTTGATTTTGTTGCTGCAACAACTGCTGCTCTTGGTGTACCTTCTCCTTGCCTTTCAAGGGATCACTCATTTGAAGGTTCTCCCCTCAGAGTAAAAAAAGGGGACATTGAAGAAGAAGCAGAGCTTATAAGAGCCCTGAAACTGTCAGAGGAAAAGTTGAACTCATCGCCAGATGGTGCGGTCATACACATAAGTCTAGATGAAAATGCAGGTAAGGCTGAGCCAATGGAACAATCAGATTTAGTAACTGATGAAATTGTGAAGACAGAAACATTGTTCCATGATGATACCAATGATTTGAATGATCAACATAGTCCTCCCAAGTTTCCAGCAGTGAATTCACAGGACATCTTAAGCCCAATATCGACGGAGGAGAATATTAGTCAACCCACCTGTGAAGAATCTATAAAACATGGTATTAATGCATCACAAACTGGATTAGCAGCTGTTAATGGAATTTCAAAACCTGAATGTGTTAAGCAAGATCCGCCATCTGCTTCCGATAACTTGCATGATATAATTAGGAGCGAGGAAATAACCGAAAATGGTCCCAATGCCACTTCCCATACAGATGAAGTGATCTATAACGGAAATTCCTGTAAGGAAAGTGATTCATCAAGCGTGCTGTTGAATGCTGCAGCAGATTCAGATTCATCTTGTGGGAGAATGCCTCACATCGACGGAGCTGAAGCATTTTCGTCTAGTGTGGATGGTAGTGAGCCCCTTTACGAGGGTGAGGAACGCATATTGGACTCAGCCCCTGTTGTGTATGAAAACCGAGAGCCTGTATATGAAGGTGAGGTTCTTCTTGCGGAACAAGTTGACAGTGATTGTGTGGACGAGAGTTCCATGAAGAGCAAAGGCACGATATCCATAAGACAAGGTGAAAGTTAACTCAAAATTTATATTTGCACTGTTTAGTAAAGCAATGCACCTTTGCGTTAAGGACTCAAACTCTATGTTTACAGGAGAACTTATTAGGAATTTCATGAAGAGCAGTGCTAGTCAGCTGACTGTTTACGGGTATACCTCTTTGTTCTTTTACCAAATTAAGTATTTAGTTGAGTTGACCTAATACTGGCTATCATGTGCAGCCTTTTTAGCTTGCAAGAAAAAGTGAAGGAACGTGAGCTTTGTGTGTTCTTCAGAAATAATCATTTCAACACCATGTTTAAGGTAAGCAAATTGTTTTGTTTTTTGAATCTCAAGTGTGCAAGGAAATATTTGCATCTCATGTATATCAGTTGAGTTGGTGGGCGTTTACAATTTTTCTATGTGCAGTATGAAGGTGAATTGTACATTTTAGTAACAGATCAAGGTTACATGAATCAGCCAGATTTGGTGTGGGAGAAGCTGAATGAGGTGAGGTTTGAGCACGATAGTTACTTTTTCACTTATCTTTCCTGGATGATTGTAGTTCAGTCTTCAGTGGATGTAATCTTTGAGCATATCACAGAGTAGATTATTCTCTCAAGTAGAGGGGCAATGCAGTGATTTATGCCTAACGATATAACTTCAACCCATGATTAGGTAAACGGTGACACTCAATACACAACTGGAAACTTTAAGGAATTCAAGATGGATGACCAATCCAACACCACTTGGAGCCAACAAACCGCTATGGCTAGTACAGCAGTACGTAGCTTTTTTTAATCGAACAAACCTCATCATCCTTTGATGTTTTTTAACTTGGAGTTGAATTCTCCGACTCTCCATTTCTTTGCAGGACTATCTCGCTAGCATTGATCAAGAAGCTGGTCATCCTTCAAGTTTCAAGTAATTTTCTCATGTTCTGTTTTGCCCGTTACTAAACTCATGCCATGAATTGTTTTTATGTGATGCATCTTGCACTTCAATGAGAGGTCGTTTTCTCGTGCATTTATTTTCTCTCCATTTATTTAGAATATCATTTCATCTTTTCAAATATTGTAGTTCTGATCTGCAACTGGCGATAGCTCTTCAGCAGCAAGAGTTTGAGCAACAACAACACGAACAACAACCGAGGCGTGACGTTCAACAACAGCAGCAGCAACCACCAGCCATAACTGCTACCTCAGGGCTTATCACTGGTCCCCAGGTTAATATTCCTTTTTTACCAGTTTTTATCGTATTAATTATCAACCCCCATGCCTATTCGTACATACATTACTTGTATACATCTAAAATCAAAGCGCTTTTTGCGTAAGTATAAATGTAGGAATTTTTTTTTTCTTTTCGTATGCATGTAAATTGGGTGCTTTCAGTGGCGCTGAGACATTTCTAAACTTAACACATATTTGCAGGTTCCTCGACGTAGTGAAAAGTATGGAAGCTCATCTTCTTCGAGGCCCGATTCGAAGTCGAAAGAGAGATGCATCATTATGTGATTGCTTTGCTGCTACGACGTTTTGACTCTGTTATGATGGTATAACATCATTTGCTGCTGTGTTTTTATGCTGTAAATGGCCAAACTGTTGAAAAAATTCCTACTTGGTAATAATACATCCTGCTTTGTATATAGGAATAATATATGTATGCACTGAGGCATGCAGATTATAGCTATGTGATCACTATTGACTGAAATTTCTGATACGCTCAAGGATTTTCATGCAAAAGATTGATTGGTTTTGGTTACTTTTTTTTTTTTCTCCCGGCATTTTGTCCGATTTTATTTCTTCGTTAGGAAAAAAGAAAAAGAAAATAAAAATAAAGGGACACTAAGAGATACGGTGGATAAATATATGAAGTGCTAATAAAGGGAAAAACAAAAAATAATTATAATTTGTAAATAAAATAACTGCGTTTGCCGGGAGTCGAACCCGGGTCTATTGCTTGGAAGGCAATTATCCTGACCGTTGGACTACAAACGCACCTATGTTAAGATCTTTCTCTTATTAAGATTTATGAAAGAAGTTAGACGCAGAAAATAAGTTGTCAAGTATAATATTGATATGGATAAACTATATATATGATGCAAAGATGGGTATTGATAAAACTCGTTTTGCCTTTCAAAGATATATATATATATATGTGTGTGTGTGTGTGTGTGTGTGTGTATATGTTGCAATTGGTAGTAATAGTGTTCGAGCCAAGTTGAAACTATTATATTATGTGATGTAACTAAAAGCGTTTGTTGGGATGGTTTTGATTTTTGAAGGTGAAGGAATATTGTAAGTTAAAAGGCAAACAGAGTCTTCGTTATTGATTTGGTCAAAAGTGCTTAGACGTGGCACCAATCTGATATTGTTTTAAATCTAAGTTGACTTAGTTATTTATTACATTAATAAAAAAAATACAAGTTCATTAAACTGTTAAGAACGTGTTTGGCAGTGAAAAATGTCAACACTCCTAATATTCTGGCCACAGGCGAATACTATTTTTAAATTTTATTTTTTGAAATTCACGCCTATTATTTAATTTAAATCGACACAAAGTGACAACCTGAAGTGAAACAAGTAAAAACAGTTCTGCAATGAATGTTAGCAGACTCGAGGGATTGAGAATGAAGATAACGTTAAAAAACTAAAGTTGATGCGGTTATTTATTTAATTTTTTTTTTTGTTTCAGATAGATGATATGGTTATTAAAGGTTATGTGTATTCATTGTTTTTTTTTTCCTACTAAGATATATTCGATTTATTCTTTTCAAGAAAAAAAATTCGGGAATTCTGATAATGGTGTCTCCGAGTTTCATCCGTTTCAGGAAAGCTATGTCATTATCAACATCTTCACCTTATTTTTTGGGGCAAAAGGCAATATTATGTTTCTCTGTTTTTTTTTTCTTCATTTTTTTCCGTAAGACAATCACAATGCTCGTAACATTTAATTGATCACGCTTTATTTTAGCCTCTTGACCAGGATCATTGTCTTGCGAACTCATCATTCATTTCTCTTTTATTTTACCGTATTAATTAATTGAATGGATCATTACAGGGCAATAGGAGTCCCTTAAGCAATAAGAAAATTATTGCCAGATTCGGGCATCTATAAATTTAGATGTTTCGTTTTGGTTCCTGCAAAACGGTTCCCTTTTGGTTCTTTTACCAACTCTTTAGGTTAAAAGAAGAAAAAATAACAGGTTTTGCAAAGTTCAGAAACCATAATAAACCATAATGACACATTAAAAGTATAGCCACTAATAGCGAGACTATGGTATAGTTTAAGCATTTTTGCCATTTACTCAAAAACTGGAATGAAATAATCGTAAGGTTTTCAAATTTTGATATTATTAATTTGATGATTGCACTAATAAAACAATGTTCAATGTACATTACTAAAGTTATGAATGTACTTGTAAGCAATGGAAAGAACCATTTTAAACTTACAATGTAATATTTTATTTCGAAGTTTCCGACAACGAGACATTAAGCACAAAAGATTCGAACTGATTCTGCAAGTGATGATTGAAGTATTATATCTGCAAGTCGAGAAATAATTATTCAAATCTTGACATTAAAGAGAAAATCAGAATATTAATTATATTTTAGTAATACTTTCAACGACTTACATACACGCACACGATATTTGATTCTCGCAATAACTTTTTATTGATTTTTAATTGCAATAATTAACGAAAACCACAAAGCACAGCCACAATATCTAGATTCAATTCAACGAACTGAATAATTTAATGAAATTGCATTTTAATCAAGTCTATCTATACTATTATGGCCTATCTATACTATTATATTAAGGTGAGGGGTGGCTATTAACAGGCCCGTAGCTCATAGGAGGCCAGTGAGGCGGTCGCCTCGGGCCCAACGTCGGAGGAGGGCCCAAAATTTTTTATACATGTATATATATATATATATATATTATCAAAAAGAATAGTATAGTTAAAACTTAAAAATAAATCTATAAAAACTGTGAGTGGACTGCACAGGTCAGTTGGGTCTTGATGTTAATCAAAGCCCAAATATTGTAATTTATTAAAAAAATTCGGTTCAGCCCAAACAAGACATTAAAGCTTTTTATTAAGGAAAAAAAGAAAAAAGGAAATGTGAGGTTGTTTCTTCTTCTATACTGATACAATATAAAAGGGCTTCGCTTAGGTTAAAGGATGTCGTTATCTAATAAAATCGTTCACTATTTTCTTATGGGACCGACCAGACATCAGTGTCCAGTGAGTGATCTTTAAGGTATATCATGTTGCTCCTTATTTTATTAATTTATTTGTTTGGCTGCAGGCGCAATTTAATTTTTTTCTTTCTTGACAAACAATGTTTTTATATTTAGGTTAGATTTGTTACATTTTCATATTTTTTTTCGGACATTTGAATTGTTTTTGCTACATGTCACGTTCCATAAATCTTCTTAACTGAAAACAAGAGAGAAAAAACTGAACCAAATTATAAAAATCGAACCGAACCAAATTAAAACGGTTCGGATATCGGATTAAGTATTTTTGAACATTCCACTATAAAATATTTATTTTTTATTTATTTATTGTAGTTATATTTACCGTTGAAATTTACGCTATATTATACGTATCATACTGTATTTGGAAAAAAAATAATTGATCGGGGCCTGAAATTTGAGTTTCGCTTCAGGCCCGTGCTTTCTCAGCTACGGCCCTGGCTATTAACTGCTTATTTGGTCTGTAAAATATTTACAATTTAACCTCTCTATTTCTAATTTCATTAACCCTCAATTTTTAGTTATTATACTTATACCCCTAATCATTATTTTCCTTTTATATATATAAATATTATATTCCATCTACTAAACATAAATTATAAATTTCAAAACTAAAATTAAAACAATTATATTTTAAGCACACGTATAGAGTGTGCAGATATTACTAGTAACTATTAAGAGCCTCTAGACATTTGTCTCCTATGAAATCAAATCCCTAAAGCATTTTCAGCATATTATAATTTATTACACACTAAATACATTACAGGTAGGTCCTACCAGTGGTTCTCTGCATCGAACCATCTGAACATGTGGGACACCCTTTCTAACATAGTTTATTAAATTCTTAATAAATTATAACATATGCTTCTAGAGAATTTGACTTCAATATACTTCGGCAAGATGGTTTTTTTATTCAACAAGTCTTATAGGGATCCGATCTTAAGCTGTCATTATTCATGATCACTTTCTAACACTACTTCACAATCTAAATAAATTATTTATAATCCATCTATTGCTTAATATAACTTAATAAAACCCTGGTCCTTCACGTGTGGTATAATTGAAGCCAAATACATACCAAATTCGATTACGTTGAGCCAAATACAGAGGTAACTAATCTAGTTAATAATATAGATTTGAGTCACTAAGCATACATGGATTCTGTGAAGTTCGGAATAAGTTAGACTTACTATCATAAAATCAAATGTCTTGTCTTATATATTGAACAACCCCTTTGATCTAGTAAACAATACAGTCCAAATCTCTTAAAAGATCATATTTCTTGATTTAAAAGTGTAGTGGGCTCCAAGATTATAGACCAAAACACCTACATATGTCTTCTATTACCAAGAAATATGAACTTTTTACCGTTCAAACCACTTGTCTCAATATCCCTTTTGACCAGTTCTTGTCCGTATATATTGAAGCACGAGTGTTATAATAATGGGGATAATTCATAAATATATGAGACAAAACAACCTTAGTTGAGTTATAGTCTTCGACCGTAGATTAGTGAGTAAAATGCGTAGCGAAGTATGGTAACAAGGAAACACCAAAAACACTGTTGAGTTATGATAATTGGTGCATGAAAATAGTAACCCTAATCTATGCTACTATATTAGCAGTTGAATGGACGTATGTTTCCCCTAAAAGCCCGTGGCTCTATGTTACAATTAATTTTCCAGATAATATATAGAATGAAACCCTAATAATTGATAGTCATTTGAATGGCCAACGATAAACCAAATTTGGAATTGGTTTTTCTTGTAAAGATACAGTGGTTGTAAGAAGATATAGAAGAAAAGGACGAACAATTAAAATACCTTTAAGTGTGGCCGATGTAAACAAGATTTAGAAGGCAGATACGAGATAATGTACAGCTAGGGAAGATCTAGGATGGAATCTGAAGATCGAACTAAACAAATAACTTATAAGAGATGGACTTTATAAAGTATTTAGCAAAGATCTTGATTTCTGATTCTGGTTAATTTTTGTTTTGCTGTACAATGTATTATTTGCAATATATATATATATCGTATGTATATATGTGCATGTATGTATGTATGTATGTATGTATACACGAGAGAGAGAGAGAGAGAGAGAGAGAGAGAGAGAGGGGGGGGGAAGCATCCCCTAAGCTTCATCGTCATGATAGGCTTTCTATACGCGTATTTTAAGCATCTATTGACTTCTAACCCTCCTCTTATTGTCCCTTAAAAGATGATATTTTACGTCCAGCTTCCTTCGCAACCTAGAAGAAGTAAAGCGAGGCCACTTTTTTAATAAAATAAATAAATAAATAAATAGGGTTCAATCTAGCAACTAGCTTAGTTCTGCATATTCTTGTCTACTCTATAAAAGAGCTGTTACCCCCGTGCAAGAACATAGACAAACGCAGCAAAATCAACTTCTATTCATTCCATTTTGTCCCAACTTTTCTCTAAAACTCATATACATTCCTTTTGCATTGGTAACAAATAATATAACAACCCTCCTTTTATTTGTCATAATGTTTTCCATATACTTCTATTTCACGGCCATATCACTTATCTTCATTACAAATTGGATATACCATTGGATGAATCCGAGATGTAATAATGGAGGAAAGCTCCCGCCTGGTTCGATGGGATGGCCACTGCTCGGAGAAACCCTTCACTTCTTTACACCTGCGAATACTTTCGATATTAATCCCTTTATCAAGGAGAGGATGCAAAGGTATGTATATATATGCTATATGTAACTAATATCGTTGCGTTGCTGTAATAATTCCAATGATACACGTTGCATTCGATCTTATTACAACACAGATATGGATCGATATTTAAGACTAGTTTGGTGGGTAGACCCGTGATAGTTTCCACAGATGCTGAGCTCAATTACTTCATATTTCAAAGAGAGGGAGAGTTATTCCAAAGCTGGTATCCCGACACTTTCACAGAGATATTCGGGAGGCAAAACGTAGGCTCTTTGCATGGATTCATGTATAAGTACCTCAAGAACATGGTTCTTAATCTTTATGGCCCAGAGAGTCTCAAGAAGATGATTAGAGAGGTGGAGAGTGCTTCGAATCAGAGCTTAGAGAGGTGGTCGAAGAAAGAAATGGTGGAAGTCAAAGATTCGACTGCAAAGGTTGATTAAATCGAATCAAGAAATGCAAAAAAATCGAATCTTTATTCTTTGAGGAAGGTATTGATTTTTTTTTTTCTGGGTTGATTTTACCGTATACAGATGATATTCGACCTCACGGCGAAGAAGTTGATCGGTTACGAACCTGAGAAGTCAGCCGAGAATTTGAGGGAGAGCTTCGTAGCTTTTATTCAGGGATTGATTTCTTTCCCAGTTGACATTCCTGGGACAGCCTATCACAAATGCCTTCAGGTGAGTATCATCAGTATAATATATCGTTGAAAACGATACAGAAAAAGGTTGTAATAAATGGGAGATTTGTGATGTGATCGCAGGGAAGAAAGAAGGCGATGAAGGTGCTGAAAGACTTGCTGCAAGAAAGAAGAGAGAATCCAAGAAAGGAGCAGAGGGATTTCTTCGACTACGTCTTGGAAGAGCTTAAGAGAGAAAATACGGTTCTTACCGAGGCGATCGCATTGGACTTGATGTTCGTATTGCTCTTCGCCAGCTTCGAAACGACTTCTCTTGCGCTCACTTTGGCTATCAGATTCTTACATGAGCATCCATCGGTCCTAAGAGCATTAACAGTAAGTGTCGACGACGAGTGATATAATACATAAACAGTTCAAGATTCTTAAGCCGGGAAAAAAATGTCCAATTAACAGGAAGAACACGAGAAAATTGTTGAGCAAAGGCAAATTCCGAATTCTGGGCTTACATGGAACGAGTACAAGTCGATGAAATACACATTCCAGGTGAACCTTTTAGCAATATAAAATCTCCGAATAACTTGTGGCCATTTCTTGGAGCATATATTCAGTCCTATTGACAAGATTTATCTTACTGGCATTGCAGTTCATCAATGAAACAGTAAGACTGGCAAATATAGTACCTGGGATATTCAGAAAAGCACTCAGAGAAATCAAATTCAAAGGTAAGGAAATCCCAGAAAAACTTAACCGAACTCTTTCCAAAAAAAAAAAAAAGAAAAAATATAATTCGTAGCACTCAATCAAGTTCACCGCAGGATATACGATTCCAGCTGGTTGGGCAGTAATGGTTTGTCCGCCGGCGGTTCATTTGAATCCCATAAAGTATAAAGATCCTCTTCAGTTCGATCCCTCGAGATGGGAGGTATAATACATTAACTTATATACATATAATATATATATGCAAGAAAAATCTTTGCAATAGATATACAATGGTAATGATGATGATGCCTAGTATACTAAAAAAGGGCATAGACACGAATGGGGCATCGAGAAATTTCATGGCATTTGGGGGTGGGATGAGATTCTGCGTAGGAACAGATTTCACTAAGGTGCAAATGGCAGCTTTCTTACATTGCCTGGTGACGAAATACGAGTAAGAAGCCAAAGACATTCAATAGTCTTGATCATATATTCTGTTTTAACATGCAATGCAATACGAAAAAACAAAAAACAAACGACAAAGATCATCGTACCTCATTGCCTTTATTTGCAGGTTGAAAGCAATCAAAGGTGGGGACATTCTTCGAACACCTGGTCTGCAGTTTCCGAATGGACTTCACGTGAGATTCTGTAAGAGAGGGAATAAGCAAATAGACGAAGAATGAGTGGCAAGTCTTGGATTTGTACGAAGATGATGATGTAAACATATCACATATATATATATATATATATATATATAGAGATTTGCTATGGTGCCCACCTTCCGTGAGCAACCACCGTGAGCACCATAGCCAAATCTCTTCATTTTTTCTGTTTTTTCGATTTCCAACGTCGTAATTACCTCCGTAGACCCTCTCATATCCATTATTAATCTTAATCGCCCTCTCCAAGACGTTAATTTTTAGGAAAATTCATTATTTATTATTCACATGTGGACGATGTACCGGGGTGATGATTTTCCTAAAAATTAACGTCTTGGAGAGGGCGATTAAGGTTAATAATGGATATGAGAGGGTCTACGGAGGTAATGACGACGTTGGAAATCGAAAAAATAGAAAAAATGAAGAGATTTGGCTATGGTGCTCACGGTGGTTGCTCACGGAAGGTGGGCACCATAGCAAATCTCTATATATATATATATATATATATATATATATAACTATAATACGATCGATTAGGCTTTTAGGGGGATGAAGAAATTAAGTAATTTTTTTTAATGTGGATATTTTCACAGAATCGGATGGGATTGTGTGATGTGGATCCATCATTTTGTAATTTTTCAATGGAACGAATGATATTATCATTATTATATTATTTTTCTTGGATTGATTTTTCAATGTGGGATATTAATATTCCCCTTCCTTATACGAAAAATTTACTAATTTATCTTAATGGGCAAAATTCGTTGACTACTTTTCATTCACTCATATCTGTTGTTTTGAACGATGGACTTCTCAATTTCAGTAAAATTAAATTTTGAACTTTATTGAATTAATTAACCTAAATGGGCCGAAAGCCCAATACACCAAACCCAAAAGCTCTTCTCCGAACCCAAAGTTGCCTTTTTGGAGCTCACAAGAATTGATAGTGATATGCAATGAATGATAAATATCTCACTTTCATACGGAAATATACATTTAGTTTTCTAATGATAAATGACCTTAAACGATGATCTGAAAAGTATAGCATCTATCTTTTTATTTATATCCACCAGAACTTTCTCTCAGAAAAACACAACACATCTTTTTCATTGGTGGAATTGCCAATACGACGGATCTAAAATCTTACATAGATATGCAAATGTAGTTGTTCTAATATTGCGTCACGTGTCCATATAATTACAACTTTTAATAAAATATATTTATCAACCCACTAAACTGGCGGTCAGTTTTTCCTTCTAAAGAGAGAGAAATACGATAATAGAAACATAAAAATTAATTAAACTACCCATAACCCACTAAACTTTCTCTCGAGAGATGAATAGAAAGCTTTAATTGATTTCTCTTTGCACGAACAACTTGACCCAATTTGTAACTGATTTCTATTTATATATATATATATATATATATATCCTATATATACATTTAAATGTAGTTTTGTTGTGATGTTGACACATGTCCCACAATAATAATTACAATAAAAATAAATATAATATTAAAAAAATATACATATCTTAGCTTACTAATTAAAATACTCATTTATCTTAGCTTAATTAGCAAACAAACTAAGAGCATTTCCAACCGAATACCAAAACGCAAAATTTGAAGTAAATTTTCTCCAGCTACACGTTCTCTCTCATCACTTGGACGCATCTTTGCGTCTGTGACGGTTAGGATGCGAAGCAATTTTTTGAATTTGCAAGGAAGTACTTAGTTTTCTTCTCTCACACATCTTGTCACAAAAAGCTGACCAAGGATAGAGAAAGAAATAGACAAGACCGATGAGAGCGTTATTTAAGCATATACATAGTCCTTGTCCTATACTTTTACCAATAATATGATTTTATCTTCCTGTCTTCTTGTCCTAGGAAGGCTCAAAGTCAAACGTACGCCCTTATTATTTTTTTTATTAAATCTAAAATAATTTTTAGTCTAATTTGTAAAGTTGTAAAATATGTGGGTAGTATTAAAATTTGTAAAAGTTTGTGCGGAAGTGAATATTACAAAATAGTCTATTGAGTTTGAGAATGAGTTGATCGGTTGGAGAAGAATTATTGCATTTTGAGTTTGAGAATGCGTTTGAGTTTGAGAATGCTTTTATCGATTGGAGATGGTCTAATATAAATAGTTAATCTTTATATATAATTAACTCCGTGCATTGCACGGGTAATTACTAGTATATATATATATTTTAAACTTGAATAAAGTTAAATGCTGAACCTAATTATTTATCTAAAATTTGAGGTAAAAAATAATTTATTAGAAAATAAAACGAGCTTAGACTCATTTACACTCCTAGCTTCATTAAGGATAATTAAATAAAATTGACTATTTCATTTAAATTCTCACATTCAAAGTACGAAGGCATTGGGAACATCCAACCCAATATTACGACTAAGACTATCTCCAACCGAAAAATTTATTCTCAAACTCAAAATGCAGTAACTGTCACGTCAAACAGTAATTCTTCTCCAACCATTAAACTCATTTCCAAACTCAAAAGAATGCTCTCAGAATATCCTTTTCCACACCAACTTTTACAATTTTTAATTATACACATATATTTTACAACTTCATATATTATACCAAAAGACAAATAAAAATAATATTTAAGCATTTAGAAATTATTTAAATAACGTTTTTTACAATAAATAATCATTATTTTAGTATTATATAAATATAAAACACTTAAATAAATATAATACAGCAGACAAATTAAAACAATTTGTCAGAAAGATAAATTATTAATAAAATTGGGGTCAATTTATAAAAGTTGAAAAATTATAGCTTGATGAACAATGTCAACACATATATAAGTTGACTAGGTGAGAGAATTTAAGTGTTACGCATTTTTTGTTTGGGTTTTTGTATTGGGTGGACTGAATTTATTGGTTTGCGTTTTAGTTTACAGGTCCATTGGAGATGCCCGACACTGCATTCACCTCACCACAAAACTGTGTGAAAATAATTGTTTGATTTAAGTTCCTTCAATGCAGATTGCATTTTCATATGATATTTGCGATAAAATTTATAAATTTAGGTTATATTTGATAATTATAAAATTGATAATGGATTCATATATATCAAAACTGCTAGTCGAGGATAATTTTTCCGACTAAATAAGTTGAACGAATAGATCGAAATATGGTTTTCAACTTATTTTATCAGAATTATTATCGCAGATCCAAATTTATTACTGACATATGAAATCCGCGAACGTACTCAACAAGTAAATATTTTAATCACCCCACCACTAGACATTTAATAGCATGTCGATAACTTTTTCAACTTTCAAGATATTTTCGTTTAAGATATACCTAAAAAGGAAGAAAGCATTTTCATTATGAAATGGTAAACAATAAATCGTACATGAAATTTTTCACGGTGTTTCCTAATGGCGAAGTTAACGCCGTCATCGATACAATGCATAGTATTTTTCTTTCTTTATTGCCTATGATCAATGAAGAAATAAAAACCATAAAAAGGTATTAACCTCTCTCTCTAGGGTTTCTCTCTCACCTAAATTCTCTCCAACAAATCTCTCTCTAGGGTTTCTCTCTCACCTAAATTCTCTCCAACAAGCCGCAACACACAAAAAATGGGTCTTCTCTTCTCCCCCATCCTCCATTAATATGGAGGTGGGGGAGGTTTTTGCTTTTTCTTCTTCAACTTTTCTGCTTTTCTTTCGTTTTTTTTTTGCTTTTCTTACAATAAGGCGGAGGTGGACGACTCCGCCTTGACCGACTTTGCTCTACCTTCGCTCGCCACGATCTCCGCCCCACCTTCGCTCGCCGCCGTCTCCGCCTCCGCCAGCGGCGCCAGCCTCAGCCAGCCACGCCCACTTCCCCTTCCGTTTGCCGCGCTCGTAGCCCCAACCTTTCCACCCTGACCCGGCTCACCTGCCGCCTGCCGCCGACACCCCCACCGGCTACTGCCCGGTCGTTTGTGTCGGGCGGGTTCTCCTCGGGGAGACACTCTTTTTGGAATTCTCCTCTCTGTAGGAGTTTTTTCTCCCCTCGTGGGAGCCTTTTCCCTCCCCTCGTGGGAGTCTATCCCTCCCCTCGTGGGAGGCCCCTTTGGAGTTTTTCTTTTTTCCCCTTTTTCGGGGTTTTGGAACGGGTACTGTGCTATCATCGGCCTTTACACAATAGAAATAATCAAATATGTTGTAATATTTTGAATATTGCTCTATTGTACTCTTGTGTCCATTTGGATTATGAATGAAATCCTCAATTTCAAAAAACAAAAAAAAAAGAAAGAAATAAAAACCAAAAATTATAAAATCCTCCAATTGTCATCGATTTAATGCAGAGTCCCAGGCTGAGAAAAGAGGGTCCAACATTGTGCAATAATCACATGATTTGTATCTTCTTTATGTGAAATTCAATCAATTAATTTTCTTTGGACATATAGATCTTTCTTCATTCACTGTTCCTACTGCATGGAGTAACTCAATATTGCTGTTGGGAACTGCGAGCCTAAACCTCGCCGGAGCCGCCGGGAATGGCCGGAGAAATCGCCGGTTGGAGCTAGGATGAACTGAGCTGAAGAAAACTGATTTCTGCTGAGGAAAAGTGACGAGCTACAGTCACCGTCGGATCAGTTGGCGCGCAGATCGGAGGGCTGATATTTGAACATGGGAGATTGAATATAGACCGATGGATAGCGCGCGCACAAGATCGACGGGAGAGATCAGAAGCGAAGTGATGAAACGGATAATGAATCTTAGCCGTTGTATGAAGATCAAACGGCTCACATTAAAGACGGCTTTTCACTTATAAAAGCGCCATGCGTCTTTGGCTGGGTCACGCGCGAAAGCAAGGCCACGTGGTGGATTATGGAGCGTGCGATCTGATAGAATCAACGGACGAGATGGATCGCGGTTCACACTTAAAACATGTTTCAGCTGTATAAATACCAGAAAATGAAAGTTCAACCTCACCACTTAAGAGGCTTGTATCTTTCTTTAGGGTTAGAATTAAAGAAAAGTGTAAACATGAAAGTTGTAGATCTGGTGTAGGGCTGTAACTTTTGTGTTGGGTGGAAATACAAATGAGCTCTGGTTTGGTCCGTGGACGTAGGCCAATTCTCGGCCGAACCACGTAAAATCTCTGTTTCGTGTGTGTGCGTTTTGTTCTGTTTTCGATCCGATTGAGCTCGCGATCGATCGAATTGATCCACGAGGGTTACGCACACGGAAAGCACGTCCAAAGTCGAGTCTAATGGCGGTCCTCGATCAACAATTGCAGCTATAGTTTGTATATTTTCACGTTATTTTATATAAAGGATCCAATGTATAGGTACATCTGAAATTCCATTCCTAAAATCAAACTCGCAAAATAGATGCAGGATATAAGTTATTCAGTTTAACCGATTTGAGCCGACAACCCTCAAAACAAATCAAATCGAGTTGAATACCACAACATTCTATTCGCATTCGAATAACGATCGGAAACGATTACGAATATTCGAATATTTAATCGAATCATAAAATCGATTCTTATTCGAATTCGAAAATTTTCTCGAATATTCGAATCGAATACCGAATATTTGTATTCAAAGTAATCTTTTATTTTCGATTTAATAAAATATAACAATTTATCATAAATTATGTTTAAACATATATGATTATAATATAATATATTTAAAATGTTTTATCGAATTATCATATATTCTATTTAAATTTATATTGAAGGTGATATTAAATTATTCGAATTGAATTATCCGATAAATATTCAAATCGAACATTGTGGTATTTTATTCGTATCCGGATATTATTCGAATAAAAAATTATTTTTATTCGTACTCGTATATGAAATTTAAATTCGAATCTTAGAATTTCGAATCGATCGCGAATCGAACAAAAAAAATCGATTCATTTGCAACCCTAGACGGGACATATCGTCACACTGCAATTAGTGTCCGGAAGACTTTGGACACAACGCACAAAATCAGTCCGACCTGCTCTCAATCGATCAATAAAATTCCCCTCTAAAATCCAGCTAACAGCAAACGAAATATCTCGTAATCTTATATGGATGTGACAATTTTTTTTTCGGTCCTACTATTCACGCCCCCGTTTAGATGAAAAATGCTATGTACACCCCCTATCAATATAATAATTTTCATTCTAATTTTTTAAAATAACACGAAATTTGTCTAAATTACTTTCGGTAATTTTTTTCTGCTTGAATTCAATTATAATAGTTTTATTGATTAAATTGGTTCTAAATTACTCGCTACTTTTACATATATTTTAAAAAGTATAAAAATTTATAAACATTAATAATTTACTTACTTAATAAAATAATCATATAACGTAATATATCTTATTAACTTATTAAGTACTAACTATTGAAAAAGTTTATATATTTAGTCAAATACACAATTATAAATGAATTGCAATATAAAAATTCTAAATATTAATACTTTTTACGTTTTTGTGGAATTGAGTTACTCCCTCTTATTTTTAATAAAAAAAAGTGGTTATTCTAATTTCTAAGTGGATTAGATTCATTTTGGGAAACAGCCAAAACTTGTTAATTTTATGTTATTAAAATTATATCAATTACCATTCATAGAATCATATATCACACGATTTGACTACCTACCTACCTACATCGTTCTCTTTTCGTAATCTCTCGTCTCAAACCTCAAAAGCTAAATCAATAACCCATCACAGCTGACGTGGCGTTAAGTTCCTCAGTTAATATTCAACATCATTGAACAAACACCCCTCAATTCTGATCTCAACCTTCTCCACATAAATAAACATGTGTAAAATAAGAAACCGAACCAAAAAAAAAAGAAGCACGTTTTGGACATAAATGCGCTTTGGGTGTATCTCTTTATTCACATAATAATTAACTAACACCCGCTCCATTGAATCATTTAGCTGTCATTCATGGAATTTCAAGAAAAATAGATTGAATTTTTTTACAAGTTTACCCCTCGTCTTAAATAAAAATAGTTAAATTAAACATGATAGAATAATCAATCGGGATATAATAGAGATTTTATTTTTTCTCTTAATTTCTGTGCAATTACCGTAAAAGAATTGCCTTTAAAATCAGAGGGAGTATAAAATTTTACATTATGAGAAGTCGTTAGAAAAAGCTAGTATAAATACGTTAAAATAACTTTTTTTAGATTATTTGTAATAAATATGTGAGAGTTAGAGCTGTCAATGGGCCGGGGCGGGGCGGGCTGGCCCGCCATGTAGCGGCCCTGAAAATATGGAACCCAGTCCGCCCGCTTAGAAGTTTTTTATTTTTTTTTTAAAATTTTTAATTTTATACTTTAATTTATTATATTTTTTTTGTTAATTAAGGTATTTATTAATAAATTATGAATAACCAACATATAATTATATATTTATTACTATATATTTAGTTAATAATGGTCTAATTAATGAGTTATTAACTATAAATTTAATTATATATTTATTAACATTAATATATTTTAAATATAATATAATATATATAATTAATAAAATGGGCGGGCCGGCCCGCGGGTTGGCCCGCCCCGCCATGCCCGCAGCCCGCGCGGGCTGGCCCGTTCAGGCCCGCTCCTCGGCGGGCCTAAAAAATTGCAGCCCAGCCCGCCCTTTTGGAGGGGCGGGGCGGGCCGGCCCGCGGGCCACGGGCCAAATTGACCGCTCTAGTGAGAGTAGGTCAAATTTCATACTTAATAATTAATATGGTGGGTGTATTCATTAAATATAGGGGTGTAATAGAATTACCTTTTTCTTTCTAATTCTTTTTTTTTTTTGCCTATCATGGAGTATCCCTACTCAATCGACTATAGTCATACCCACACATGAAAGGAAGGATGAGACTAAATATATAAATTACGATGAATATGTCCTAGTTCTTTATTACAACCATCTTGTAATTTAGTGTGGTGAAGCCACAACACTTTGCCCACTTACTCTATAAAAACCCCTTACAAAGACACCAACTTCTTACATTGCAAACATAAGAAGAAAGCAAAAACCCCTTCTTTTTGTCACTTGTTAATAGTAATGCTTTCCATATACTTCTATCTCACTGCTATATCTCTCATAGCCATTGCAAAATGGATAATACAAAGTTGGGCAAACCCTAAATGCAAAGGCAAACTCCCGCCGGGCTCGATGGGCTTGCCATTGCTCGGCGAAACCCTACAATTCTTCGCCCCTACTAATACCTTCGACGTCAATCCTTTCGTCAAGAAAAGGATGCAAAGGTAATGTACTACTAAAACTCCGACATATCATTATTACAGCCACTGTAATGTTTTTCGGCCACCTTATTACAGATATGGGTCGATATTCAAGACGAGCTTAGTGGGCTGTCCAATGATAGTTTCGACAGACGCAGAGCTAAATTACTTCATATTTCAAAGGGAGGGAGAGTTGTTCGAAAGTTGGTACCCCGAAACTTTCACCGAGCTTTTCGGTAGGCAAAACGTGGGAACCTTGCATGGGACGGCGAAGGTAATTAAGAGTGTGTAATAAAAATCGAATCTTTTTTTTTTCTTTCCTGGACGGAGGTTATTAATTTTTTACCGTCGTAAACAGATGATATTCGACCTAACGGCGAAGAAGCTGATCAGCTACGAACCTGAGAATTCGCCCGAGGATTTGAGGGAGAGCTTCGAAGCTTTCATTAAGGGATTGATTTCTTTCCCTTTGGACATTCCTGGGACAGCCTATCACAAATGCTTGCAGGTAAATCATTGCGAAAACACAGAAAAAAAAGGTTGTAATAGTGGGAGATTTGTGATTACGAATCGCAGGGAAGAAAAAAGGCGATGAAGGTGTTGAGAGACTTGCTGCAAGAAAGAAGGGAGAATCCAAGAAAGGGCCAAAATGATTTCTTCGACTACGTATTGGAAGAGCTTAGAGGAGAGAATACGGTTCTTACCGAGGGAATAGCCTTGGATTTGATGTTCGTATTGCTCTTCGCTAGCTTCGAAACGACTTCCTTGGCTCTCACCTTAGCTATCAAGCTCTTACATGATCATCCTTCTGTCTTAAGAGAGCTAACTGTAAGTGAAAGATTATGTAATAATAATCAAGAATATAACACGTATAGAAACCCTAACGGAGGCTAACGATTTCATATATTATACTTGTACGATCGGTTAGGCCGAGCATAAAGCGATAGCAGAGGGAACTCCCAATAATGGGCTTACCTGGGCAGAGTACAAGTCGATGAAGTACACATTTCAGGTGAAACTTTCAGCACAAAGAATAAATCCCAATATTAACAGACATTATCAGCTTTTCTTCCTTAAACTGTTATTGCATGCACCACAGTTCATCAATGAAACAGTGAGGCTGGCAAATATAGCACCTGGGATTTTCAGAAAAGCGCTCAGAGAAGTCGAATTCAAAGGTTAGTGAAAAAACAAGATCAGACTAAAATTCTCTTTTTTTTTTCGAAGAAAAGAAAAAAGGTTCAACGTTTTTTTTTTTAAATGTTGGCAGGATATACGATTCCGGCGGGTTGGGCTTTGATGGTTTGCCCGCCGGCGGTTCATTTGAATCCTGAAAAGTATAAAGATCCTCTTCAGTTCGACCCCTCGAGATGGGAGGTATATACTCTTACATGCATATATATACATGTAACATATATGCAAGAAAAAAGCTCGAAATATGTAATAAAATGGGATACAATATACAAAACTCAGGGCATAGACACGAATGGGGCTTCGAAAAATTTCATGGCGTTTGGGGGCGGGATGAGGTTTTGCGTAGGAGCAGATTTCTCTAAGCTTCAGATGGCAACTTTCTTGCATTGTCTGGTGACTAAATACGAGTAAGAGCTAACCAAGGAAGACATAGTCAATTCAATCATCACTATATGAACATATAATTGTGTTATCAGTGAATTATTTCTAAACATGCAACGAACGAAGAAAAGAATAAGATTTATTATCATGTCTCTTTATTTTCTTTCAGTTTGAAAGCAATCAAAGGTGGGGACATTCTTCGAACGCCTGGCTTGCAGTTTCCGAATGGATTTCACGTGAAAGTCTATAAGAAAGGCGAAGAAGAAGGCGAGTTTTAGAAGGAATTAGTCAATGGCATCGTTACAAGAAGTTAAATCTATGTATAATATATGATATATCTACCATGCATTTTCAGCTCGTTGATATGCTCTGTAAGAGCAATTAGAAGGAGATAATAAAATATCTTTATTAGAGCTGACCCTTAAATTAAAACTTAAAACTAGTAGTATCAAGTCGAACAACATAGATTAGTTGGCTCTTGCCCGTAAGATTGTCTAATTGAAGCTGGTCAGAGATGATATATGATATTCACTGCATTGATGAAAAGTTTTAAAATTATAGTCAAAACAACAATATATACTAGTAGGTAAGGTTGGATGTAGTACTGTCAAAATGGGCCGGCAGGGCGGGGCGGGCGCGAGCTTTAGCCCGCCAGTTTTTTAAAAAAATAAAATAAGAAAAAATAATAAAAATAGGAAAAAGTAAGAAAAAATAATAATAAATAGGAAAAATAATATAAAAATAGGAAAATAATGAAGATTCCAAGTTGGAAAATATATCTAGTTTAATAAACTTTTGTAATATTAATCTATTTATGTAATTAAGTACGAATTATTGTATATTTGTAATATTGTATTATAAATAATATATATTTTTTAATTATTCTGGCGGTCGGCCCGCGGGCTAGCCCGCCCCGCCAAAGCCCGCACCCGGCGTGGGCTTACCCGCTTAGGCCCGCCAGTCGCAGCCCGCCCCGCCCTTTTGGCGGGCCCAGTTGACAGCTCTAGTTGGATGAATAAGTTTTTTTTTATTTTTTTAATAGTAATTATATCGAAAAATTCTAATTGGATAATCGACAAACCGATGACAGTTTTTATCCACCTTACTCTCTTTATAAAAGAGTATAGATATTATTTCGAAACGGAGATAAATATTCTGGATTGCTATTCACCGCCCCCTTTTTCCAATTCACCGCCCCCTAAAGGGCTGAAAAAAGAAAATTTTGCCCTTTGAATAAAATTTTTTATTTAAAATCCTTTTCCAGACAACAATTTTCTTATCGCAATCAAACATTCAAATCAGACTCAAACAAAACAAAGAAAACGTTCAAACCGCAATGGATCGATGAAAGGAAAAAGGGTCTATTCGCACGACTGGTAAGCAAATTCTCGTAAAATTCGTTCGTACATAGATGAATCATTGAACTTGATTCGGAATCGATCCAAAAAAGTCCCGACTGAAACATAATTTCGGCCGGAAAAGTTCCGACCGAAACAATATTTCGGTCACTTCGATGCTGACCGAAAAATAATTTCGGTCAGGCCTTGAGGTGACCGAAAAAATTTTTCGGTCGGGACTGAACCGACCGAAATCGTGTTTCGGTCGGAACTGTCCCGACCGAAGTCGTATTTCGGTCGGTGCTAAAGTAGCCGAAATTGTATTTCGGCTCCGTAATTAAATTTTTTTTTTTCAGACGATGAGATCGGCGACGGGGTAGACTACAGTGAGCATTTTCGCGTAGGAGGTCGATTTGAGACCGACGTGGAAGCAATTAACTGGGCGAAATGCGTCGCTATTGCTCTGGGTTTCGAGGTAATTATTTCGTCGCATAAGAAACGAGGTACAAACAAACACATTAGATGTTCTCGCGGAGAACGTTATAGAGGCAACGAGGACGAATTGGAGAGGGTTTCGAAGTCGAACAAGTGCAGGTGTCCTTTTCTAGTCATAGCTCAGGAGGATCCAATTACTAGGGAATGGTACATTCGTACGGGCCCACCTGAGAAATCCACGCACAATCACCCCCTGATACAGTATCCCGAGGGACACCGCCAGACTAGTGGGTTAAGTCGCCAGACAATGAAGGTTGTAGAGGAAATGACTGCTGCGCAGGCGAAACCAGCTCATATCCTCTCGGCGATGAGGGCTCGACACGCAGAAGATAACGCGACGATCAGGCACATATATAATTACAAAGATCGTTTGAAGAAAGACTATTTTGAGGGCCGAGACGTGGTGAGCCAGTTGATGCACCAGGCCAGACACGCCGGATATTATGTTCAAGCCATGGGAGACGACGAGACTAATGCGCTGATGCATGTTTTTCTCGCACACCCGGACTCACTTGCACTTGTGAGGACGTATCCATACTTCATTGGGATCGATTCTACGTACAAGACCAACAGGTACAAGATGCCTTTAGTTGATATTATAGGGATGACTCCCTGTAATCAGAACTTCCTATGTGGGTTTGCCATTATGAAGGACGAGACGGAGAGAAGTTATGAGTGGGTGTTGCAGTCCCTTCGGGATATTCTGGGGTCAGGTGTCTACCCTTCGGCGATTGTGACTGATCGTGAGTTGGGCCTTCTTCGACCCGTAGAGGAAGTATTTCCGGATTCTCACCATATGTTGTGCACGTGGCATATCTATAAGGACGTGGAGAATAAAGTTTATTGGACGACGGGGAAGAACAAAAAGACAGCAGCTCACTTCACGCATAAGGCCTGAAAAGCAGTCATGAAAGCATGATCGTCATCTCCCCAAATGGCATGTGGAAGGTGTTCGTGTCTGGATGCCAGCGCTCCACAAATGCGCCCAGAAGAGGCTGGTCCAAGTGACCCACCATGTCATCTGTGAGGTGCCTAAGCCCCGTGCCATCGATCTGGCTCTGCGTCTCCGGCGGGAATTGGGAGTACCAATTCTTTAGCTTCCCAAGCACTAACGCCCGCTGCTCACACTTTAGCAGGGGCCTCTCCTCCTCACCCATCCAGATGCGGGGCGCGATGTACCCTAGATAACTAGGGATCACCTCGTCATCATATGGACCACCGGGCTGTGGCCCCTGCACCCTCCAGGAATCGTCATCTACGACCCTGGAGCGCTTGCTTCCTATTTCATTTTTCACGAATAATGCAAAAATAAATTTAACTTATTTATCGTTAATTAATACACGACATCTTAAGTCATTTTATAGAGGAGAAGAAAATAACCTGAGGAGGCCGGTACGACATCGTCGTCGGATGTCATAAAAAACGATGATGCATCATCCTCCACACCATGATCCGCATGCGGATCGTAATCCGCATGTACGGACTGAGAAGCAGCCGCTCGCTGCCGCCTCTCCTCCCGTTCTCTACGAACGGATGCGTCAACGCCTCGCGACCTCGTGTGACGCTCTCCAGATCCCTCCAACGGAGGGGATCTACTGCTCCCTCTGAGTAGGGACTTCCCACCCCTGGTCTGCAAATAAAAACATATTTTAAAAAAAAAAATTGTGATCGAAATATAATTTCGGTCGGTACTAGCATGACCGAAACATGATTTCGGTCACTGTTGTCCCGACCGAAGCATGATTTCGGTCGTGTGTATCACGACCGAAACATGATCTCGGTCGGGACAACAACGACCGAAACATGATTTCGGTCGGCATAGCCACAACCGAATCATGATTTCGGTCGTCCCAGTGCACGACCGAAATTATGTTTCGGTCGATGCCGAAATCCGACCCGAAATCGCGTTCGATCGGCCGTTTTTTCAAACAATTACGACCCGTTTCGATAATTCATCTACGTACTATTGATTTTTACGACAATTTGCTTACCAGTCGCGATAACAGACCCTTTCCCTTTCCATGTCCCTGACGGCGATCCATTGCGATTTCAGTATTTTCTCTGTTTTTAGTTTGATTTTGATGTATGATTTGTAAAGTGTTGTGTGGAAAAGGACTTTAAATAGGAATCTTTATTGTTTTCTCTTTTTAAATTAATTTAAATATCATAAGGGCAAAAAGGTCTTTTTCCATCCCTTTAGGGGGCGGTAACAAGTAAAAAGGGGGCGGTGAATAGTAATCCCCATATTCTGGATTCTACAATAGCGCCATAATATATAAGAAGGGTATAATATTACATCTTTGTATTATTACTTTTAATCTTCTTATACAAGTACACAAATATAGATGTCCTCATATATTGTCATGTGTCTCATATTAATTAATTATAATAATATAAAAAGACAAATATAATAAAAACATAAAAACCACGTTATAAATAGTTATTTATTAATATATAATTATAGCCAATTAACACGGTGCATTGCAAATTGCACATTCACCGGTAATAAACTAGTTTTAGTTTGAATAACATAATTGTATCATAGCAACCTTCCTCAAAACATTAAAAAAAATCTTCACGGGCTTAACAAGAAATTAAAGATAAAAAAATTCAATTCGATAAATACATGAGTAATTTAGAGAAAAATACCTATTTGGAGTTTACACTTAGGGATCAGTCCCTACCCGTTTGTTTTTGTGAATGACTACTGCCATTAGGCAAAATTTTAATTTTAACTCCCCTGTACGTGAATTACCATAGAACCCTTTCTCTTTCCCCCTCTCTCTCTCTCTGCACCGGTGGCGACGAAGAAAACACCGTCAAACACATGCTGGCGAATCCTCCTTCAACATCTCCATCCACTACAAGTGTCAACAACCTGAAATCCAACAAAAATACGCAGATCATTCATGATTCCTCGCCTCAGCCAAATTAGTTTGAAATAGGGCAGAATGAAGGGGAATTTCGAGTTGTCATCTAGCTAAGGTTAGCGCTTGTGTTTGGGCGAGTTACGCAGGTGAGTCCATAACCCCGACTTGATGTTAATTCGTTGAAAAATTCGGATATTCGATTGATATATGCTAAGCCTATTTTATCATCTAGTGGCAGTGTAATTGATCAAGTGGTGACAGACGAAATCCAAGATGAGGTGGAGCACATCATAATGTGCTATGTCAATCGGACATACGATGTGATAGATAGAATGGGTTTTTGAAGCAAAAATGGGATATGATGGCAGGTGTGCGTTGGGTTGTTCATGGTTAAATTTGAGGACTCGAAAGCTCAGTTGAACGAGGTGGCGTTGATAGAGTTCTCGTGTGGGTCTATTTCCCACAACAAGTATTGTGGCTCCAAACCTTGAGATGATCTGAGCATGATTGGTAAACGTATTATATCTGTGTTGGTACGGTTACAATTTGCAAGAGTGATGGTTGATATTGACTTGAATAAGCCCGCTAAAGGTAATGAAAGAGAAACTTGTGGGGCAGTCAATGGATTACTAATGAACGGAGAAGACAACATAGTTCTTTGTTGTTTCTATTGCTGTCCTTTTTAGCATTGATATCAATATTTGTTGCTGAAACTTAAGTATCTGTTTCACAGTTCAAGTATTTTGTTGAGTTCAAATTCCAGTTTGTTCTTGGTACGGAGAAAAGCCTATTTGTGTCCTGTGTTTGATGTTTGTATTGCTGTCCTTTTTAGCATTAATACCAAAAGAGGTGTTTTCCCCTTCTTCTTTTTCGTGCTAAGTTGGATACTTGAATTCGATACTAAAATACTCAAAATCAGGTCAAAAGTACTCAACTCGATACTAAAATACTCAAAATCAGGTCAAAAGTACTCAATTCGGACCCGAAATCAATCTCGATTTAGGTATTTTATTATTGAATTCAAGTATTTGACCTTGAACGAATGTGAAGTTGTTACAAAACTCATTTTATGTTGTTAATGATGAGTAATGTCATTAATATGTAAGATGTTGATTAAAAACCATCATTTTGAACTCTTGTAACTCGACCATATACCCAAGTATTTTAGGACCAAAATTCAGTATTTTCTGCCTTAAATTAGGTACGTTTAGTCTCAATTTAGGTATTTTATTACTGAATTCAAGTATTTGACCTTGAACGAATGTGAAGTTGCTAGAAAACTCATTTTTTATGTTGTTGATGATGAGTAATGTCATTAATATGTAAGTTGTTTATTACGAACCATCATTTTGAACTCTTGCAACTCGACCATATGCCCAAGTATTTTTGGCCTAAAATTCAGTATTTTCGGCCTTAAATTCTGTACTTTCAGTCTCGATTTAGGTATTTTATTATTGAATTCAAGTATTTGACCTTGAACGAATGTGAAGTTGCTAGAAAACTCATTTTATGTTGTTGATGATGAGTAATGTCATTAATATGTAAGTTGTCGATTAAAAACCATCATTTTGAACTCTTGTAACTCGACCATATGCCCAAGTATTTTTGGCCTAAAATTCGGTATTTTCGGCCTTAAATTATGTACTATCAGTCTCGATTTAGGTATTTTATTATTGAATTCAAGTATTTGACCTTGAACGAATGTGAAGTTCCTAAAAAACTCATTTTATGTTGTTGATGATAAATAATGTCATTAATATGTAAGTTGTTGATTAAAAACCATCATTTTGAACTCTTGTAACTCGACCATATACCCAAGTATTTTAGGCCTAAAATTCGGTATTTTCTGCCTTAAATTAGGTACTTTCAGTTTCGATTTAGGTATTTTGTTATTGAATTCAAGTATTTGACCTTGAACGAATGTGAAGTTCCTAAAAAACTCATTTTATGTTGTTGATGATAAATAATGACATTAATATGTAAGTTGTTGATTAAAAACCATCATTTTGAACTCTTGTAACTCGACCATATACCCAAGTATTTTAGGCCTAAAATTCGGTATTTTCTGCCTTAAATTAGGTACTTTCAGTTTCGATTTAGGTATTTTGTTTTGAATTCAAGTATTTGACCTTGAACGAATGTGAAGTTGCTATAAAACTCATTTTATGTTGTTGATGATGAGTAATGTCATTAATATGTAAGTTGTTGATTAAAAACCATCATTTTGAACTCTTTCGACCATATGCCCAAGTATTTTTGGCCTAAAATTCGGTATTTTCGGCCTTAAATTATGTACTATCAGTCTCGATTTAGGTATTTTATTATTGAATTCAAGTATTTGACCTTGAACGAATGTGAAGTTCCTAAAAAACTCATTTTATGTTGTTGATGATAAATAATGACATTAATATGTAAGTTGTTGATTAAAAACCATCATTTGAACTCTTGTAACTCGACCATATACCCAAGTATTTTAGGCCTAAAATTCAGTATTTTCTGCCTTAAATAAGGTACTTTCAGTCTCGATTTAGGTATTTTATTATTGAATTCAAGTATTTGACCTTGAACGAATGTGAAGTTGCTAGAAAACTCTTTTATGTTGTTGATGATGAGTAATGTCATTAATATGTAAGTTGTTGATTAAAAACCATCATTTTGAACTCTTGTAACTCGACCATATACCCAAGTATTTTAGGCCTAAAATTCAGTATTTTCTGCCTTAAATTAGGTACTTTCAGTTTCGATTTAGGTATTTTGTTATTGAATTCAAGTATTTGACCTTGAACGAATGTGAAGTTGCTATAAAACTCATTTTATGTTGTTGATGATGAGTAATGTCATTAATATGTAAGTTGTTGATTAAAAACCATCATTTTGAACTCTTTCGACCATATGCCCAAGTATTTTTGGCCTAAAATTCGGTATTTTCGGCCTTAAATTATGTACTATCAGTCTCGATTTAGGTATTTTATTATTGAATTCAAGTATTTGACCTTGAACGAATGTGAAGTTCCTAAAAAACTCATTTTATGTTGTTGATGATAAATAATGACATTAATATGTAAGTTGTTGATTAAAAACCATCATTTTGAACTCTTGTAACTCGACCATATACCCAAGTATTTTAGGCCTAAAATTCAGTATTTTCTGCCTTAAATAAGGTACTTTCAGTCTCGATTTAGGTATTTTATTATTGAATTCAAGTATTTGACCTTGAACGAATGTGAAGTTGCTAGAAAACTCTTTTATGTTGTTGATGATGAGTAATGTCATTAATATGTAAGTTGTTGATTAAAAACCATCATTTTGAACTCTTGTAACTCGACCATATGCCCAAGTATTTTTGGCCTAAAATTCAGTATTTTCGGCCTTAAATTAGGTCTTTTTAGTTTCGATTTTGGTATTTTATTATTGAATTGAAGTATCTGACCTTGAACGAATGTGAACTTGCTAGATTTTGTAGGGCAAATAGAAAAAAACTATTTTTGTGGAATGTATCTCGCCCATTACGTTCATAAATATCGGTATTTTGACACTGTTCCAATTCAGATTATTTGATGGCAATTCACATGTACACATGCAATAACAAAACATAACAATTATAATTCATTCATCACATACGAATTATCAACCCATTGTTTGCCAACTCATACAACTGTATAACATATCCCAGAAGAAGCTTTGGAGATGATATGTATTAAGAAACTAGAATTGGTTTGCTATATTCAAAGACGTGCACTTCCGAACGGACTGTCTTAGTAGCAACCAAGAATTGGTTTTGGGGCATATAACGAGCTCTGTTGACCTCTCCATCATTATTTATCTGCTAAATGATTTGCACCTGCAAAGAAAATGACCATTTAGACAGCAAAACAGAATCTCCGAAGTCGCCAACTCATAGGTTTGTCTATACTCTTTGCCAAATCTTTAGTTTCAACTGGAATTTTATGTACATGATTGAATATAGAAATTGTCTAACTAGGCCATTCCATTCCTTACTGAGCATAATTGAAACCCAATCAAAGAGTCACGGCTTCTACTACAAGCAATAAAAGAAACTAAAATAAATTATAATCTCTTTTCCTCTTTTATAGAAGAAGAAAATCGAGATGCAGAAACACAATTTCAACAACCCAGCAACTAATCCATGACCACAATAACTATAAGAACTATTAATAAACAAGAAAAAGAAAAGGGAGAGAGTTCGAGCCTTCCCACTATCGCTCCCAAACCCACCACCAAACTCCGCCTTATCGTCGTCGTAAATCCTCGTTTCGTTCTCGGCGTCCTCGAGCGGCAACTGAACAACCACAGTCAAATAATTGCCCAAAATAATCTCGATCGGGTGCATAATCACTAGATCGTACAGAAACGAGGTGTTCTTCCATATCTTGGTACTCCTCGTTGATCAAACGCTCTCTCATGGTACAATTTTTGTTTCTGATTATTTTTTCTTTCTCATGGTATTCCTGATAGACGCTTCTGAGAGACAGACGAAAGGGGGTATTATAGTAATTTAACAACTGAGGGAGTGGAAACAAATTTTAGTCCTAATGTCGATACCTGCTTACAAAAGCAAACATGCAGGGACTGACTTATAAGTTCAAAGTTTGATTAGGTATTTTTATCTAAAATCCCCTAAATACATTCCATAAAGAGCTCGATGAATATCCATAATAAAAGGGGACACGACTCTAAAGTATACACGAAAAACTGGATTCAATGTTCTATTGCTGCTGAGGAGAAAGTGCAGGCCTTTTCTCAACCATTTCATACTGAAGAACAAAGTTATCCTGCAAAACTCAGTAAGATCATAATATGATCATTCAAATGAATTCTCTTCACAAATAAAAAAAATTAAGAATTTCGAAAAGAGCATCACCTTTCGTCTCGTTTGCCAGTTATTGGGATCAAAATAATGGTAGCAACCTCTCTCGTGCGTACTTGACTTGACCTGAAGTTCCATGTTCTTCGCCCTGACAAACCATGCGCGAAGCTCTCTGTGATAGAACCATCCTCTGTTGTAACTGCAATGTTATGTAAGATGAGAAAAAGTATAAGATAGAGATGTAACTGATTGTGGTCGAAAAATCATTGGTAGTTTCGATTCGACTATCAGTGTTGTTTAGAAGTAAACAAATCATTGTTTTCATAATAGAGACTTACAGTTCGTTTGCAGCAAATAATTGTGCCTCGTCTTTTGGCATGCTGGATTACAGAAAAAGGAAGGATACGCAAATTAGTACTATGGAATCCGGTAAAAATGACGGAAAAGGCTGTATACTCTGTAATACGTACCTGTAAAATATGTAAAATAACGTTTCTAGGTCGAGTTTCGAGTAAGAACTTTTCTGGATTGTTAGAAGAATGTCAGTGAAGAATGATAGTAAAGGTAATAATATCATTGCATAACTGAGAGTCAGTAAGAACCACCTTCAATGGAGGAGTTGACTCAGCGTAGTAACATTCGGGAACAGCAAATTCTGGCTCTCCTTTGGCAGGTTCGTTAGTCCAAGGAGATGAAAACTTCTTAATAAGGGGCTCCAAAGCGTTCAAGTCTAGACCAAGAGTAGTCAAATCGAATCCCCGCGCAAGAACTGTCAAAGACGGATTTAGCAAATTGAGAATGCTTAGTAAACCTAATACTCCATATTCGCCGGTTAACGTTTTTGATCCTTGAGTGATTTTAATCTCTTCATCTTGAAACCCGTCAAGGAAATGAGGTTGAGACTGATGGAATTGTTGATACTGCTTCATCAAATTTTACAAGGCGCCAACGGTATGGAAGTTTCCAAACAAACTAGTTGGGATATCTAATACTCTCAAATCCATTAGACATAAAAAGAAAACTGTGTTCATGCAACGCTCTGAAACTTGGAAAAGATACCTCTAAACCATTGAAACGAAAATCTTGATTGCTTGATGACAGATAGGAAACACCAGTACCGTTTATGGATGAAGCTTGATGCTGTTGCTGAGGATGATGTGATGAATATGAGCCCCCAAAAGAAAAACCAGAAGATCGTCCCAGCTGAAAAATAAGCATCAAATGTCACATCAGTGATTTCGGATTATTGATCAAGTGGTGTAATCACAAGTATGGTAATTACGGTCTGAGATTGTGTTAAATTCACCATATTGGCATGAACCTGTTCCTTTTGGTGAGTATTTATACCATAATCAGCACTGACCCCGGTTCTAAGGCTACCTGGCTTGACAAAAAAGTGGAAGCATATAAAGTAAAACGTCAGGTTAAAAGTATCATGGAAATTGGACCGTGATGGATGTCATGGAAATATTATCAATGGTAATCGGAAACACAGATAAACCCACAATAAGAACTCCTGCAAGTCACTTCTAGTGTACTTAGCAGGACTGAGAAATTTCAGCACCTCTGTATCCAGGCAAAGCAGGAAAATCTTCATTCTGAATGCTGAATTCTTGATTCTGTGGGCTGTAGCCAATATTATGTTTTTGCATCAAACCTTCACAAAAAAAGATCATTTTACTGAAGTAAGATTACACAAACAGATAAAGTAATAAACTTATATCTTAAGCTTACCTAGTTGGCCCTGAGAACCACCATATGATGGATGCTGCCCTGAGAGCTGAGGAAAGTCACTTACATCAAAAGAGACGCTATCACGGCCATTGGATTCATTTAGCAAACCCATGAAGTTAAACTGATTATTCCCAGCTTGATATTGGTTTTGAGAGACTTGTGCACCACCTCCTGAATATGCATTGTCTAGCAACGATGCAACCTGTGGAGCTGCAAACTATGGGTGTTACTTAAAACACAAAACCTCAAGAAACGAAGGACATGAGAGCAAACGGTGACATTTAAATTGAACATTGAGTTACATAAAGTATATTTAAGAATCAGAACAAAAATTTGAAGAAAATATACAAGGCTTGCATCAATAACTAGAGTCAGTTATTGCATTATGCCCCATTATGGTTTCCAAATTTCCATTCCTATGGCTAATCTACAGTATCTTTTGCCATTGGTTTCGTGACGTATCAACGTTAGGAAGGAATTTGGAAACCCTTACAGAGGCTCATTTACTAGAACAACTAAGAAAGAATCTTTTTTACATTAAAAATCAGAAATGAAAAATATTTACCACTTAATTTCAAGCGAGAAGCTAGGCCATGAAGGTTTGCTACGGAAGCAGATCCTAAACCCCTCGATGTATTGGCCCCACCTACAAGACCACCAATCAAACTTGCAGTTCGCCCAGAATTCCCCATATTTGCTAGTGCAGGTGCGCCTAAGATGCATAAAAATAAGAGTTATAACCAAAAATGGACAAAAGAGACCAACATTCAGAAATGATCGTACCCCCAGTATTTGTAAAGCCAGAATGCCCAAGTGTATTTCCAAGAGATAGCTACATTATAGTATCAGAAGTAGACAATCATTACTCCCATAAAGTAAGAAGTGGAAAGATCGTCTTGCCACATTAACCGTAGAGCATATTCATTGAAGCATTTAGACTAACCATCCTCTACATACCTGAGAAAGAGAGTTAGGAAGATTATTTATTGCATATCTGCCGTTAGACAAATTTCCTATAGCTTGGTTAACACTTCTCGAAGCATATGGTCCAGGCATGTTTGGCATATTGAAGCTACCATTTATGTTATGAATCCCTTGGATATGACCTGATACATAAATCAGATTCTTTTAATATCTTATATCTAACTTGGAAGACCACAAAATAATTCAAGCAATTTATAGTGGACAAAACGGCACTGAAGTACAACCATACCAGATTGACTTAACACGGGACCAGATGAACCAGGTTGAGCAGGCAAGGCATTAGTTAAAGCTCTTCCGGGGTTATCTGATAGATTTGAGTTTGATCCATTTATTGGCAACTACGATTTTATAATTCCAATGTCAGGTCAGGTCAAATTAAATTATAGAAACATGAGAACACGGTGGACTTCTGCGAGCAGGGAAACAGAAATCAAAGCTAAATAATAATTTGCTAATCAAAATGTCCTGATTAAATAGCATGTCGATGTGGTATCAATTCAGAAGCATCACAAGATAAAATGAAGGATACAATAGATGCATAGACGGACAAACTTACATTGATCATCCCGCTCATTTTAGATCCTTATAGGGAGATGAACATCCGTCTTCCAAAATGCAAATTATTAACAATGAGACCACGTTTTAAAGTGACCTCCTGAAGAAGAAAACAGGGTAAATTGTTTCTGTCCATAACCAAATCAAATTAACAACATAAAGAAGCAAATTCTTTCATAGCACAATCCAACTCATAACACCACTTGCAGCAGAACTCTATGCCAATTATCCAGGCACAAAAAATAGGGACTTCAGATCATAGAATCTCAAACCAAAAAATATTCTAGCCAGTTTGTCAAACCCTAAACCACGCAGATTCAATCAGGAAAACACACCATAACAAGAAAGGGAAGAATTAGCAACAAATCTCGCATGTGCATTCAGAAATCAGTAGTTAGGGCTGCGATTTACCTTTATTTTTCACAATTTATGCCGCCGTGTTGTTGTCCACAACCCCTGGTGAGTTAATCGACGATCATTAGGGTTTTAAAATTAAGAGTTTGTCATCCAATCCAACTACTAAAGAGGAATTTGTATTTATATTAGATAAAGCGATTTACACAGTGTAATCCTGTTTTAGTACTCTCTCTATACTGAGCTATTGTCTAACCTATATTTATTTAATTATTTTAAAAGTGGATACAACTAGGGGTGGGCATCGGATCGGGTAGTCGGGTATCGGGTAGTTCGGGTTCGGGTAGTTCGGGTTCGGATTAAGATTTTCACTACCCGAACCCGACCCGATTTACGGCGGGTACCCGCTTGTCGGGTATATATCGGGTTCGGGTACCCGACATCGGGTAGTCGGGTACCCGATTTTTTAATTGGGATGACTAAAAATATTATAATTCAATAATATTAAAATATCAATGTTATATATTAATATCGCTTACAATATTTAGATATTTTGTTTTCAATAAATGTAATATATACATATTTTATATGTTTATTTATAAAATTTTGAGAATATATTTTAAATTTTTATGATGATCTATGCATTTATATAAAATATCAGTTGTTAATTATACACTTAAAATAAGAAATTAGTCGAAATATTATTTAAACTTTAACATCACTCAAGTTATATATTGATATCTAAATATGTAATTATATATATTTTTAATGTATGTACAAAATTAATAATTTTTTTTAAAAAAAAAATTGTCGGGTACCCGATCGGGTTATTCGGGTAATAAATTACTACCCGATACCCGACCCGATTAATAAATTCGGGTATCGGGTAACCCGATACCCGACAAATAACCCGAATTACCCGACCCGAACTATCCGAACCCGATCGGGTTCGGGTAAAACCCGAATACCCGAACCCGAACGCCCACCCCTAGATACAACGACTGTATGGGCTCTTTGAACGGCAAGTCCAACGAATATGTTGGATCTTCAACACAACAAAGCCCATTACATTTCTTTTGTATTAAATTTTTTGAATAACATTTTTCCTGTAACAATATGTTATCACATAAAATTAAATTAAAGATATAATAAGAATTAGCTATAATTAACCAAAAATAATAATTAAATATAGTGGGTGTTTTATTAAAATTTTATTATTTAACTTTTTTTTGTTAAATTGACATGTCAAAGTGAGCAGTTTATACTAACCCCAAACGCGTAATCTATACTATTATATAAAGAGCTTATGGCACTGGCGGAGCTACACCTGGACCAGTAGGATCTCGGACCCCACTGAAATTATTTTTTTCTTTAATATTTAGTAATGGAAAATTTAATTTTAGTCCTAATCTAGAGAATATTTATAAAATGACCCACTCAATTATTTTACTTACATTTAGACAACACTTGATAAATTTTAAAATTTTTATTTGGATCCAACTAGAATTAGATCCTAACTCCGCCACTGGCCTAGGGTGGCTACAAACTGTCCAATTTGGTCTGTCAATTTAATAACGATTATTTACAATTTTACTCATAATTGTTAAACTACAATTTTATCCTTGATATTTTCATTTATTACAAATTTATCCCTTTGTTTATATTACTTTATTAATGATATGAAATGTTCGAAGTATAAATAAATTTAATATATTTGCACATACATTGGGTGTGCTTACGTACTAGTAAAATAAAGAAAGGAATAGATTAGAGTATAGTAAATGCAGGTTTATATTAGTTGTCTATTTTAATTATTAATCGAAATAACAGCAAGTTGGCAGGCAAGAGTACACGTGTCTCTCGCGTGTTGTCCCACGACCCTCTGTAAATCCAATAAACAAATAGGTGTGTGACTTTCGACCTCTTTCTTTTTTCCCCTTAATAATAATAAACAAACTCGACCAAGATGCAAACATCAACTGCGCATACACAACCATGGCCGATGGTGTCGACGAGTCTGGCCTCTATGGATCTCTCTTGTCTCGTTTCGAGAGCCTCGAGGCGAGCCACAACAAGCTCAAGGAGCAGCTAAACGTCGTCATTCGCGAGAAGGAGGTGGCGTCTTCTTCGGGGTTCGCCGTGGGGAGCTTCGCGGGGAGTCCGTACGCTAGGGTTTTGGATTGCATGGGGCACGCGGTCTACGTCACCACGCCTTCCTCTCGTCAGATTATCTATTGGTACGGCGACGATGATGAGTGTGTCTGCGGATTGATATGCTCGTGTGTTTTTCGATTTGGATGAGGTCAAAATTGAGTCAAGGCGGTGTTTGACTTTATTTTGTCAGGATGAATTTGAGATGTGGATTTCAATTCTATGCTTTGTGTGTTCGTTCTATGTTAATCTAGGAAGAACTGCATCAGGATCCAGCTTTGTTATGTTGTTTGCGATTACACGTAGTTGATTGATTTGATCTCAATTTTTCTGTTAGTTTCATTGCTTTTCTGGAGATTAGTTTGTTAAGTACTAGCTCGTTCTGTGTGGAATTATAACTATCCGGGTACACGCTTGTTCGGTTTCGTTGAATTAGTTGTTTTTGTTTTTCATTTGGTGGATTGTTCACATTATATATGGTGATGCACCTTCTCAAGCCAATATCTAATCATGCAGGAACTCTGCAGCTGAGAAACTCTTTGGATATAAAGACTATGAAGTGTTTGGAAAGAGGGTTATTAACCTACTTTTTGATGAAGAACATCATCTTTCAGCTGTTGCGCTCTTAAAGAGGTTGAGTAGCGGAGCATCATGGTCAGGTCAGCTCCCATTGAAAAGAAGGTCTGGTGAAATATTCATGGCAATGGTAACTAAGAGTCCAGTGTATGAGGATAAGGAGCTTGTTGGGATTGTCACCGTATCAAGTGATGCAGCTGTATTTAATAGCATTAGCTCAGAGAGTACGAGAGCATATCAGATTCGTACCGATGAAAGGTCTCACAGTAGTGGAATAAACCTGAAGAAGATTCCGTGGCATCCACAGACACAAAGTGCAGCAGTGCCCCACATTGCATCTTCTGTCTCGAATTTGGTGCTTAACCTGCTTTACATTTATATTATTGTCGTTCATAAATCTCGTCCTGTTTAGGTTTCTTATTCCCGAATTTATCAGGCATCGAAAATTCTGCTGCGGAAATCTAGCGATGTCACGCACGATAGAAGTACGAAAGAAAGTGTGGAAGCTGAGTTAGATAATGACGATGGCAAAGCAGAAAAACCACCTAGAATTCCTGTATGCCTTCTGTCAAACCAATGTTACGTTCGACTAACTCTAAATGCAACTGATAGGCAATATTTGAATTTGCTGCAGGCTGCAAAGACTGGTTCCAGTTTCTTCCCAGGGAAGAGCAGAATGAAGAGTTCAGAGAAGGAAGAATCATCATTTAAGGTTATTCAGCCGTAGAGAAGCATATATGTTGATTCCATTCCTTCCTCATTTGTTTTGTTATTTATAGTTATTTAGATTGTACGTTGCTTTACATGTAGCGGCTGATGAACTGGTGGCTTACAATTTATAGGCTATGCATGTAACGTAGATTCTGTGCTGCAGGTAGGATTCTTCTCGAAACTACAAATGGCAGCGACCAACATTTTAGACAAAGTTGTGGATGATAACATTCAAGAGAATGCTTTCAGAGATATTTCAGTAAGGAGGGACACTGCTCTTGAAAACCAGAGAGTTTCAGTGCGGAAAGATTCTCATATCACGGGCCTTGATGCTATCAATCATTCTGATGATGATCCATTGGGAATATCACATATAGAAGGTATAAATGGCGCTGGCTTAAGTTCTTCAAATGCTAAAGAGAGTCCATCTTATAGAAACTTTTCTGGTACGTGGTCAGGGCCGTTCGATGATGGATATGCTGATTGATTTTCAACTTTCATTCTAATTTGAAGTCTTAATGCCAGATATGCCGACCATGAAATCAACGGACGTCGAAGACCCAGCTCATGGAATTTTAGAAGCCCAAAAGGTCGCGAGCCCCGGGGAGAGCCATGGTAGTGGACATGAAAGCACATCAAGCAAAGATGAAAGTGAGTCCCATATTTCTGTTGATAGTGACATTCAATGGGAAGATCTGCTGGTGAGGGAGGAAATTGGACAAGGTATCGCTGAAGTAACTCGAATAGAACCCATGTGCACATTACTAGTTTTGTGTTTAGTTTGCATCTGTCAACCATGTAGTGACAAACTTCCTACATTATCTTGATCTTTGCCTCTTGATTGATCAATTTGTCCAAACTTTCTTGCTCGAAGGTTCCTATGCAGTTGTCTACCGCGGAATCTGGAATGGTTCGGTATGTTACCACTGATCAGTCATTCTATTACTACTTTGAGAAGACTTCTTATCTCCGCATTGATGATTAATCTCTCTCTCTCTCTCTCTCTCTCTCTCTCTCTCTCTCTCTCTCTCTCTCTTCTCTCTCTCTCTCTCTCTACCCCCTCTCTACCTCTCTCTCCCGACATAGGATGTTGCAATTAAGCTTTATACTGGGAATCAGTACAGTGAGGGGACTTTGATTGATTACCAGAAAGAGGTATATAATGCTCTATACAATGTCATATTTTCATGATGTCCGAATCCGTGATTATAAGATTTGATTTATTCGGGCAGATAAGCATAATGAGGAAACTTAGACATCCAAATGTGCTGTTGTTTATGGGAGCTGTCTGTTCAGAGGAAAAACTAGCCATTGTTACGGAATATATGACCAGGTAAAATATGCCGATTCAGTGGGATTCTGTCAATATGTGCTTTGGATTTCTTATTTGAATTGGACTGGGTTGGGCTTGCTTTTACTTTGATACAATAACCATGTTTTATTTCAACCTCTGGCATTGAATTGGATCAGGGGAAGTCTTTTCAAGACCCTTCATGGGAGCAAACAATCATTAGACATCAAACGGCGTCTTAAAATGGCTATTGACGTGGTATGTTTCTCGAGTTCATTCTCGCGCCAAATGAAATGCCGGCTGTTCTTTAATTATAGTAATTTCCTCCTTTCATTGTTGTAGGCTAGAGGCATGAACTATCTCCACCACAGAAATCCTCCCATAGTACACCGAGACCTGAAATCTTCTAACCTTCTTGTTGACAAGAACTGGACTGTAAAGGTATTGCTGTTTCTAGAGCTGGAATCATTCGTATGATTTGTGCCAATTATTGCATCACTGAAAATTATTGAAGTCATTTATCAGGTTGGGGATTTCGGTCTATCAAAATTGAAGGATGCAACATTTTTGACGACAAGATCTGGAAGAGGAACAGTTAATATTTTTTACACTTTTTTTCTCTTTCAACTGTTTAGCTATATTTGATCTAATTTAGAGGACTTTTGGAACCCCACTACACAGCCTCAGTGGATGGCACCTGAAATTCTTCGAAACGAACCCTCGACTGAAAAGTAAATCTCCTCTTCCAAGTTTCTAACAGGCATTTTTTATTGCTGATCAAACACTGTTACATGATTGATAACATATTATGTCCCCACTTGACACATACAAGCGGTTGCATCTTTTCTTATATTTTTTGCTGCTTTTTTCTAATGTGACTCATGTTTTGACCGGTCAACAGGTCCGATGTCTTCAGTTTCGGGGTCATACTGTGGGAACTAATCACGGAATCCATCCCGTGGAACAACCTCAATTCCTTGCAGGTAGTTTGATTTTCTTTTTCTTTTTCTTTTTTTCTTGATGGCTATGCTATATTTTCCCAAAAAAAAGTATCTATGCAATTATTTCTATGAAAAAATATTTGTTGAAGGTGGTTGGAGTAGTGGGCTTCATGGACCGAAGGTTGGACATCCCCGAGAACTTAGATCCGCAAATATCCTCAATCATATCCGATTGCTGGGAAAGGTATATACATATTCGACCTATCTATGAAATTGCAGTTTGTATTCATTGAACTAACACAAACACAATTGGCCCGTCTCGTAAACTGCAGCAAACCCGAGGACCGCCCATCGTTCGAAGATATTATCCACAGAATGACGAATTTAGTCCACTCCGGCGCTTCTGTTAGGACGCCATCCACGCCTTAAATTTTCATCCTTACACGGCAGCCTACCCTAACATGACAAGACAACGGTGTGGTTTCTATATTCCTTTTTTGGACTTAAGCTCCTAAGTTTTTTTTGCCCTTGATCATATGTTTCTTTTTGATGCTGTGAAATGAAATACGAATAATGCAGGTTTTGAAGGGTATAAGTCAAACTTGTACATAGAAATATATCACTTGTGATTTCAAGGTATAACAAAGATTAAGGAATTTTTACACGTGGTGCAGCGAATCGAAATCTTATACATGATTTCGAGTATGATAATCATATGTGAAATTTTTTCATTAATATCATTCATTTAAATAGCGTCTACGTTAGCCCTCGAGCACTATTTCGACAACAGCTCAAGCCCTATTCCAGGCTGTGATAGAAACTTGCCCCAGGTCAGTGCATAAGTAGTTAATCTGTTGATGATCTTTGCTGCTTCTCCTTCTTCCTGCCATAGGTTCCTTATTTGCAGACGGAGGCGACAAACTCAGAGAAGTATCGACTTCATAAAAAAAATCATCGACCATCTCTCTAGGGCCGTCGATTCTCGGCCTTTTATTAGGGTTTGATTGTCTAAAACCATCACTATTATAGTCTTGCGCGTTCGATAGCCACCTCCTCTTCATCGAGCCGTTCCAATGATTCTTTATCGCATTGTCGCTCCTACATGTATATATATATATATATATAATATATATATATATAGTCGATAAGCGAAAACTTGCTAGAATTGAGAGGATTGTAACGATATGAGATCTCTTCGAGGAGTTAGCCTAACCTTCCCGGCAAAAAACGAGAGATCTCCGTCCATCTATTTCCGAACCGTTTCTGGCAATGAGCGAGGATTGCTTCTTCCTCGTGGGTCCATGCGTCTCTTCTTATTGATGGGTCCAAATGATTAAGCCACCTGGCACGGTATTTTTTACGTGCTTAAGGAAAAATACGAAACTATAAATTTTATTATGCGCGGACGAGCTCTCTTCTCTTCACCTTTCCCTGCATTGCTTGCCGATGCGGCCGGGCAAGAACTTGGCAATGGCGGACCACTTCAAGCACCCATTTCTAACCCTCTCCGAGATGACGTCATCCTCCTGAAAGGATTGGATAACGAAACAAATCGTCGTAATTCAATTTCTTTTCTCAATCAGGTACTTTATCCACGCAGAACGTCACAGTAGTCCCCACACTGCAATAAGTTCATTCTGAAACGTACTGGTTCATATGATGTATCCTAAATCTGACAAAAAGTCGCGGTAATAAAATGATGGATTGATGTGCTTATGTTAGTTACCTCTTTAGTCCAAGTGCCCTTGACAAGGTCGGGATTGAGAACTTTCTGCCAACGATGCAAGCACTGAACGTAGGTCCTTCCCGGGACCGACTCAGCTGCGAAAATTACGACAGCTCACGATCATCAATTTATACGTATTAACGAGAGAATTGATTGAAAAGAATATGTAGCGGCCGACTTTATGGACCTATTTTTTTCCAGTTCTTTGCGCTGTATCTTTGGACAGCCTCGGACAGCAGCTTATCCTGCAAAACACACAATAGCAGTCCTTCGGTGGGAACGCAAAGCATAAAAAAGAGTAAGTTTTTTGGTTCGAAGAATCGAATCGGTCCAAAAGAGTATACCTCTTCGCTAGTCCATCTAGCTTGCGACGGGCGTCTCTTTCGAACACTGAGAAAACGTTAAAAAACAAGAACATGAGAAAAGAAGATTCTATATCGTAATAGCGGTCGATGATTGAATGTAGATCAACTTATATATCGTAATGTGTATATATACATATATATCGAATACCTAGTACTACTTTCTGGGGAAGATGTAAGAGCAGCGAATCTCATGAAGAGCCCTTCCTTATTATAAGCAGATTCTGTGGGTAGCATCACGAATATTTAACCTTAAACTAATGACAGGATACTTATGATCAGTTGAAGTAAGAAAACAGTTTGCTGGTAAAACATACAGAGCCAATATCAGAAACTCACAACAACTGAAATAAAGGCGAAAACTTTTTTTAAGGGTTTTCTCCCAAAACCAAGAACCAAAAGCATATAATATGCACAGGCGCGCGGGTCGACGGTTTAGCAACGAACATAGAGCTATGATTGAAAGAAATCAACAGAGAAGGGAATTACGTAGCTCAAAGCTGAGGCAGTGTTGAGTTTAGGGTTCTATGAGACGAAACGGTGGTGAAGATGATTGATTATGAGCGTAGCGCAAAAGGGTTTTTATCTATATATATAGAGACAAAAAGAGAGGGAAATGAAATATTGAAAAAGGGTTGTATTGTAACGGACATATATACTCCGAATTTAATGTTTTCTTTTTTCGGTTTATGGGTAGATTTGCATGGGGTGATTGGAAGGAAACGTTATGATTTGTTTACTTATGGATCGCGTGAGATCGGTTAAGTTTGGTAATAAGATTCCATGCAGTTAATGAAGAAAATATGATAATACTTGCTCGTTTAGATAGAATAGTTCAAACGGTACCAATTCCATTCCATATTTAATGTATAGTTATAATTTGCATATATATGTGATTGATTTGAGAGTTACAATATATATTGAGATTCCCCGGCTCGCCAATAACGGCTTAGAATCAATATTACAATGTTTCATTTAAAACTCATGCAAACTAAGCATTTCATTCACTAGATAATAATGCCCATATGCAACGACATATATATAAAAAGATTTTACATCATATTTCGAGTATTCTCATTCTGGCGATGAAAATTTGTCTTTGATCTATCTTCATATCTAAGAATTAAAAAAGGGTTCTACAAAGAGATTTGTTTTCATTTTGTTCACTTACGAATTCTAATCCCAGGAATGCCTTTCAATCCCATCTTCAACGCAGTTTTACGGAACAAAGTCGGCGGTTTCTCAAGACCAATCGACGCCGAGAATTGATTCGCCAAATCGACCAATGAAGTCTTATCCCTTCCAATGGCGCTTATCGAGTTGTAATAGCCAAGCCAAGCGTGATATGCAGCTTCTTTGAGGCTCGAATCGATTCTTCCCATTGACTCTTCAATCTTGCAATTTTTCATTAAAAAAAAAAGATATAAAACGAACTCCAAAGATAGTTTTGAGATGTGGGGTATGCTCATATATACATACCTTCGCTTTTGCGTGTGGATCTAAATGTGGGAGAGGGCATTTTTGGAGAGGTAAATCCTTAATCTCGTCGAGAAAATATTCTTCCCAAGGCGCAATCAGCATTAAACCTTCGCCTTCTTTGCCTTCTGCCCGGCGGGTTCGTCCAACACGGTGAATATATTGACCCCTATCGGAGGGTATGCCCACCTAATATTATCCAAAGTCCAATCAATGTTGCATTTCAAATGCCATATTTACATTTATTCCGTTGTAATTTTGATGGCAAGTCACAAGTTAGAAAAACCAAGAAACCGTAGTCTAAAGATTAGTTGGGCGAGAAAATGTTTTGTTGTTATCGAACAAAAAGTTGCGAAAGAATGCATATATAAACATGTTGTGGTGGAATATAAGCTACTGAATGTGTTACCTGAATGACTAAAGTAACGTCGGGATAGTTAATCCCTCGGGCCGAAACATCAGATGTGATCAGAATCAAACTTTTTGACTCCTTAAATTCGCTGGATATTCGATCGCAATAGAGCTGAGGCTTCTTGGAGTGGATTTCTCTGACGTTAAGGTTCATCTCACGGAGAAGGGAATACAAGAGTGATGTCATCATTGACGTCGCACAAAACACGATAACCTGAAAGAAAGATGGTGGAAATGGTATAAATATACGATTACATTAAATTTCAAGAAATATGTAGAAGCCCACTTACTTTATAATCGACGACTTGGGATATATGGCTTATCAGCAAATGGTGTACTATAGCAAGATGCTGGTCATGTGGTGCAACAAGGAAAGACTGCTTAACCTATTTGAGAATTAAAATAGCACCAAGTTTTTTTAATAGATAAACTGCAAAATGCCTTTAGATCATAATTGGCAATACTTGACCCTCTTCAAAATATGAACAACTTATATAAAGGTGGCATTTTTTGGAACATTTTAACAGTGGCAAGTCATGACTTTACCTTAGCAGGGGTATCCAAACTTCCGAGACCCACTGTATCAATATAGGCATGTTCCCTTTTCAAAATAAGTTGAGATACTCGACGAACCTAACATTTCAAATGTTATCAACAATCAGATATAAGGTCGATATCTATAGGAGATCACTTCAAGTAAACTGTGTATTTCTTTTAGAGAAAAATGAAATGCACCTCCTTCGGAATAGTAGCCGAAAAGAGTAAAGACTGCCTATTTCGAGGCAGACAGTCGACAATCTTTTCTATATCTTTACGGAATCCAAGGTCTAGCAAGTGATCTGCTTCATCAACTATCAGCATTTGTAGTCCCATTAATCGCGCCGATATGCCAGATTTGTTCTCAATGTGATCTAATAATCTTCCAGGTGTAGCAACAATGATCTGCATATGATAACAATCTCAATGAGAATCACAAGCTTCCTAGACTACTGTGATCAGACACAGAAGAAACAACGTTGTCATAAAGTACCTGGCTTGGATCGGTTTCCAGGCGTCTCTGATCGACTTTAAATCGAGTCCCCCCAACTAAGGATTGTACACCTATGCCTTTATGGTGCTTCAATAGCACATTAGCCTCAGCTGTAATTGCACTAGCAATTTCTCTCGTGGGGCAGAGAATTAGAACATAAATTGGTGGGATCCTCTGAACTGTACTTCCATTAGAGGCCTTCAGAACTGTTTCAATAGCAGGAAGCTGTTTATGTTTAGCAAAGAATGAGCAAAATGAAATATAGGATGGTGCAAATAATATCAACAGAGAACTTGAGACTAAAGGTATATAACATACCAAAAACGCAATACTCTTGCCCATCCCAGATTTAGATTTGACTAAAGCGTCCTTCCCTGGTCCAAGAGGAAGATCATGAAACATCAGCAATTCAGCATATATGTCCCTGGTCCAAATGGTAAAAATAAAAAAGCCAAAGACCCTAGCATGCAGTTACAGAGTCAATCACGCTCATCGAAAGAGAACAATAAGTATATAATACAAACCTTCAAAACTAACAGACAGAGTAGTCTCCTGTACTCTGTTCATTTGCACATAACCAGATTCCGTAAGTGCTTGAACTGTTAAGGCATTGACACCACACTCATCAAACCTGCTAAAGGAAAAGAAACAGAGGCACCCTTATTACCAAGAAATCCATAATAATCAAATCCAAAATTCTAAGGGTTACACAACTCCAGCTCTTACAATTTAAAGCCAGACTGACCTCTTTGTAGAAAGAATTGATTCTTCCATGATATTCTTATTTTCACTATTCTCCTTAAGTTTCCTTTCGTTCAACTCTCTCCTTATATCCTCAACCTTCCGAGAAAAAGCATCCTCGTCTTCCAAGAATTTCAATGGCACACGCTTTGATGTCTTCACATCATGCTTACCAAGTGCTGCACTACTACCAAGAATCTTCCAATTAGTTCCCGATTCACCCTCCTCGTCTTCATCCCCATCAGAATCATCACTTTCATCATCAGATGACCCCATTTCACGTCCCCGAAACTTTGGCCATGTTGCCCTGTTTCCACCACTCGACCTCACTTTAAACCCCAATCCACTATTCTTACTAGAACTCAACCTTCCACTCCGATCACGATCAGCACCAACACTGTAATCACGCTTCAAATCAAGAAAACTACTCAAAAAACACGTCCTTCTCAATTCGTAACTCCCAAAACCACTCATCAAACCGCCTCTAGGCCCCCCGTAAGTGGAAAATCTCCTTATATCTCCCGAAAACTCCCTCTTTACAACATTTTCCCTGCAACTAAACCTAGCATTAGTTGAAAAATGCCTAACTTCACCCAAATGAGTACCAACACCCGACAAAACCTCATCATTTCGTAACCCTCTATCCCCAACCAATTTCCTGAGATCAATCTTCCCATCAAAAGTCAACCCCCTCCCTGGCTTATTCACCGGGCCTTCCACCGGCCCATCATTTTCGTTCCACAAATCCTCAGCACCTTCCTTCATGAACCTATCCGCAAGAGCCTTTACGTGCTCTTCAGGGCTCATCGGGCCGTAGCTCTCCCCATTCCGTACGGAATCCGATTCAGGATTCTCGAGCTTCGCCCGTATTTGGGACCTCACTCGAGCCTCGTAAATTTGCTTCTCTTGTTGAAGCAGACGCTTCTCCTTCTCGCGAGCTTTCTTCTCGTGCATTCGCTTCCACTGCCACTTGTTGAGGCCGCCGGGGAACGTGCGAGGACCGCCGCCCATACTGCGGAGGAAATCGAGTCTGTATCGGAGGTGATTTGGCCTGAGGCGGCGGAGTACATCGAGCTTGGAGAAGTGCATTTTCCCTTTGATTTTTTCGCGAGGAATTTGGGGAACTAATGGCAATGAGTTTTTACTTGTGCGATTATTAGGGTTTAAGCTGGCGAGGTTTGACAGTCGATGGAAATGAATTTCAGTACAATCGCATTTTATTTTCAATGGAGTCTTTTAAGAAAAAAACATGAGTCAAGGTTAAAAGATAGCCTTATTAATTTAATATTTAAAAAACAACAGGTATTTTCGTCATTTTACAGGATCTCTTTTTTAAAAAATAGCAAGGTCGCCTGATATATAGCACGGCTCCCCCGTTACTGGGGACTCGTGCTATATAGCACAGTACCCCGACGCTCTGCACCAAACGCAGTGATCCGTCACGAGACCCGTACTATATAGCAGGGGATTCATGTTATATAGTTGGGACCCGTGCTATACTGCAGGGACTCCAATGATGCCAGCAGTGTCCCCTGACGGATCAACTGCGTCTGGTGCACAGCGTCGGTGTCCCGTACTATATATAGCAAGGGATCCCGAAGCTGCTAGCGTGGATCCCCTACTATATAGCACGGGTCCCCTGTCGGGTGCCCTGCGTCTCATCCTTATATAAAAAAATATATGTGTTGGAGATTTGAATTAAAGACATATTACTTGAACGTCTGTCTACACCCCACCCGCGCGCTCTCTCCATTTAACATTTTGAATGTGTGGCCCAATTAGTTAGGACATAACGGTCATTTTAACTCATTTTTTACCGTTGATATGTCAAAGCCGTTTTCTTAAATATTCCATTTTCAATGTACTATTTATCTAAGAACTTGTCAAAGAAGTCCACTAGGGTCCAAAATGTCTGAAGCAATAATCACACTTGATTAGATTTCAATTGCAGCGAAATGCATAATTTGTAGAAAAGACTCACGCTTTTAACATGGCATTAGTCCTCTTAAATGTAGTCAAAATAGTTCAAATGCAATCGGATCATTGACCTTTATATGGAGATATAAGCATTTCGCAATAACTATAAACTAATTTTACAATGGTGTGCTCTAGCCAACTAGGATGATTGTGTTAGATATTATTATATGTAGTATATACTCGATTTTATCATTTATCTTGATTAGAGGATGATAATTAGAAACATATTCATTTCATTAATTAGTTTGATTATACGGTTAGAAATTAGGAACTAGTAATTGCTTCGTAATATATATATATATATATATATATATATATCACACATTGTATGAATGAAAGAAACAGAAGGTTCTTTAAAATTCAACCTTGAATTTGTCAGAATAATGAGATGAGAGAGTTAATCGTAAGTATGATTTGGGAATTCATTGCGTTTTGACGCTTAAATGGATCTTAGACAATTTTCTATATTTATGATTATCTTTTCATCGCTGAAATAAAATTAAATCAAGTGGGGCTACTAAACTGGCAAATAATTGTCTGAGGATGTCGGCAATCGGCATCATAACGTATGCAATGAGATGAGAATGTTCTAAATTTTTATAATAATAAAGTACATTCTCATCGACCCACCCCATCGTGTTTTTGCATGTATTTTTTACCATTTTATATATTGTGGGCGGCGTTGTCTATTTCCGTAATACAACGTCAATTAAGATTCACATACATTAGTATTATGGAAATTGTGTGTATATGATGCGAAAATTTGATATATTGCACAAAATGATAACAACGTTACGTTACAAACCCTTCTTTTACACTTCTCTTCCTTGCTTTTTTTTTTTTCAATTCTTTATATTTCATTTTTTTAAAACTATAGTTTATTGGTAATTAAACCGTACACTACTATAAGAGCCACAATGAGTGATCGATCAGCATCGGATTCCACAATTAGGGTTAGTACGTCATCGCCCAATGGAACTTCTGATGACGTCAGCTTCTGCACAACCTGCGTAAGATACGAGGACAAATAATTAATACATCAAAAGTATTGTAAAAGTATATTACACATGGAGTTTAAAAATGGTCTATAGCAAAAACCCATTCTTGATCTGAATTGACAAAACTAGTTCTATACTTCGTGTAAGTCTCTAAGCGAAGAATTCGATTTTTTTGCCACTTGAACTCAAAAATCAATGATAATCGTTAGATATTGCAAATGATAATAAACCCTAACCTCCGCAAGAAGTTGCCCAGAAAAGTCCTCGACGATCTTGAGCGTACATTTTCTTCTCGATCCAACGATTTTATAAACACGTTCTTCATCAAATTTAAGAGTAACAACGAAGCTCAAATCTGTACTAAACAAAGATTTCTGACTTCTCTTCACCTTAAACCATGGCATCTCCTTCTTTACATTTGAATGATGATCATCAGTCCATTTATAACCTTCCCAGCATCTAAAAATCCATCTTTTCTGCATAATATATATAAACAAGCAAATACTTACAGCTGAAAAAAAGAGCTTTCAAATAAGAGACAAAGGGTGTAGTAAGTAGATATATCTTATAAGCTTACCTTTCTACGTATAGAGAATAGAACGGCGCCGTTTGAGTCCATGAGGACAACCCTTCTGCTTTGTCTTTGCTGGTAATTATCCACTCGAAAAATTATACTTCCCTTCGAATCGAAGACAGTGCAACCCTTTCCATCGAAGACGAGCGATTTCATCCATAGAGTGTATGATTCTCTTCTTTCTGTTGCAGTTTGACAGAATCTATTGCTTGATAGGTTGTGGATTTTGGTCATTTAAATTGCTTTTTTTTTTTTCCTTTTCTTTTCTTTTCGAGGTAAGAAATGGGTCAAGAACAGTAATATATATACATATATGTTTTGTTACATACATGCATCGCAAGGTAGGAATAAAAGGGGCTACATATTAAAGGCGTGTGAATGGCTTGATTAATCATATAATAAGCTCGCTGCTTGTGACAAAAAAGAGATTTATTAGTTTAATGCAAGTTTGTAATAAACAAATTTATAAATATTCTTTAGTTGGTGTCCGTTTTCGCTTGTTAGTGTTAAAGCTCTAAAATTTTCTGTGGAGATTAGTCGTAAACCAGCTCATTTGGTGAAGACCGCAACTTCATATGCTACATAAAACAAAAAAGGAAAAGTAATATTTGGATTTGAATATATTAAGTTGGTATAGTGCATTCTCATCGAGTTGTAAATCGCATGTGATTGTTTTTTCCTTTTTCCTACGTAACAATTATCCAAATAATTAAAGAGTCTTTTTGAGAAATGGTTTAGTAGGAAGCTTTACCTTGGTTGACAACACCTTGCGCTCGTCGGATTATTGTAAGGAATAGTAAACTCCACTTTGCATGTGATTTACTAATATAAATATAAGCATTATTTGGGCAACCAAGGCGTAATTGTAGTGCTCTCTGCATACATATTGCAATGATAAGTTACTAAATGTTTATTGGTATGCTTCATATTGTTGGGGACGGCAATAAATATATGTTATCCGAAAATTGTTTTGGCTTTACCAAACTTAATGGGGTTTCTAATAATACATAAACGTACAGCTCATAGAATTTATAGCCTAAACCAAATATTCAAAATAACTTCTACTTAACTAAAAACACCCAACTCTAGAAATAATTATAAATCTTCATATGAGATGATCAGAAATACAAGTTTGCACGACTAGTAGGGTTTAGAAAGACGACTGTTTTAGTAGAACAATGAAAAAGGGTATACAAAATTAAGCTTCATGGAAAATTTAGGAGAAATATATAGAATGACTTAGCATTTAGCAGCTGAGTAACGGTTGTCATTAGGGTTTCTCCTTCCACTGAAGACAGCCAAAGCTTTCCTAAGAGGAGGCTGAAGAGGAGCTTTCCTATCATTGTGATGTCTGAAAACGTCGTCTGGTAAAAAGAAGTCGTCCTCCTAATAAGAGAAAAAAAATCAAACACTGCAATAAAATGAGCTGCAATATGATCGAAGAATGTTCAAGGGGATTTAATTTAGCAGCCGAACCTTCTTATTGTTCTTCTTCGTCTTTGGATAAAGAAACTTCTGCGGTAGCTGATCTTCGCGCAATATAGGGTTTTTCGTAATTGCATCCCTGCCCCCTTGAGGTAAAGGCAACGAATACTGCAAAAACGAAAAAATGTAAAAGGATTAAGGACGTTTATTTGAGAAACAACTGATATATACAGTGAAGGTGCATGTTATGTACATCAGTTCTTGGGAGACAGCTCTCATGTTTAGCCACAATGGATTAGTTAGTTTGAGCAAAAACATTCTTTAAAAAGTTTTGTTTAACTGCGTATAGCAATAACACATGGATAAATTATACCTTAGTGCCACGCAGTGATATGCGGGGCCGGCGTGCAACCAGTGTTATTCCATTTTCACCAACAGTAACGGCTACTTTTCTCAGTGTGCCTCCGTTGCCACAAGAAGGGCAGAAAATCTTAGTTGTATCTGTTGTCACCTTAAAGCAAGCGTGGCATTTCAGCACCCATCTGTAGTAAAATGAAGACAACGATTCTGCTTAGTTTTCGAGTCATGAAGATGTTAAAGATAGTAAAGTTTTTGAGGTATCAAAAGAACAAGCTTAAGGAGGCGTTCTTTATGTATGTGGATAACAAAGCTTTTGGTCTAAATCAGTAAATACCTATGAAGCTCACGAATCTGCATCCCTCCAGGTGCAACAAGCCTTAGACCCATCTGAAGAAGTACGTTTTGCATCGCATAGTCACTAGTAACACAAGCCACACTAGATTCAGACAGAGGCCTTAGGCTCCAGCTCTGTTCACTACTCAATTCGTCGGTATGCAATGAGTGGACATTTTCGCTAGTTTGACTTGCTATGTCCACATTTGCCACCTCTAGATCATCCTTTTCGCTATCTTCTTCTTGTACATCAAATGAGAGATCTTTACTCATCAAAGTACTTGACTCTGTTACCTCACCTTGAGGACTTGCATGTTTACCATCTTCAGAGGACACAAAGCATTCATCACCAAGTTTAATTTTCTCTATGCCATCACAAAGCTCACCATCTTTATCCCCACTACTGATCTTACAATCTGAGAGAATACTGTGAGTTGTTTCATCGTAGCTTTCGTCATCCAAAAGTTCAGGACACTGATCATCATTTGCTTTACCATTTACGTCATTACAGGCTGAGTTTAGCTGACTTTCTGATTCTGACATTTTCTCACTCATTTCACGTCTAGCTTTCCTCCTGAGATATCTTCTATGGGTGTTTCGACTAACAGCAGGTCTCCAGTCATCATTCTCGCAATCAACTTCACCTTTTGACGCGTCAATACCAGGAACCACCATCTTTTTCCCTTCAATCTTAACCTCTCTGTTCTTGTGACCGTATCTCCTTGAACCACTATCATCATTCTCCTGAGATCCAACATGTGAATCTCGACCTGAAGTAAGTTCAGTACCATCATGATTTTCCAAATCTACTCCAAGAGTCAAATCTTTAAGGGGTAAAATTCTCGAGCGGGTGGTTGTTTCTTCATTTGATGCATGCTCCAAAGCTTCCCATTCCTCAATATTAGGCACATTCGAGCCCCATCCAGGCAAGTCTTTCTCTGGCAGTCTCTTGACATTGATCGTGTGGATGGGAGGTGGAATATCCCTAAGACGTTGAGTCCCATGGATCTGAGCTTCCAATGTATAAGTTAACGCAATTAGCTTCAAATCCACATCTGAAAGTGTTTGCAGGTCACCAGTAGCCTTTGCAAAGCTGACCACTGCAAGAGCACACATCATCACTCAGTACTTCAATATCAAGAAAGCTCCTCCGAGCAAATTTGAATAAAATCAATGGAAAATGATTAGGATACTCAATACAAAAATCCAATTCCCCGCACTACTAAGTATTCTAAAAGAAACCTTTTTTTTAATCGAGGAATTCAACATTACCAACTCTTTTAATTTAAGATAGGGTAAGCTCTTCAAAAAATGTGATATTTATACCTAGAAGATGACAATAGCTTACACATTTTGAATTTGATGTAAAATAACGAAAATACAAACAATTTCCGAAGAGCAATGCAATATGGCTACACACTCTTCACTGAAGAAAGAATCGGTTCAATGCATACTAGCAGAGCGTTACTCGAATAAAGTAAAAGGGAACGTAAAGCCCCGTGAAAATGATGAAATACTAATGAAGATGAGAGCAATAACGTTAAACGAAATACCGACAACAATCAATGGACATCAATGTCAAAAGTCCATACCCTTTCTGAGAGCTTCAGGTGATGGCTCGAGCGTTTCTATGGTAAACGGCAAAAACTGGAGCGCGCGACGCGACGATGGGTCACGAACTTCGCTCAAGACCTCAGAAACGGAGACGAATCGATCGGCCGAGTGAATAAGCCCCTCTCCGCCTTGGATTAAGGCGTTGGCGTCCACAACGGCGACCGAGATCGGCGGAGGAACCCGATGATGGGTCAGTGGGTTGACCAACCCGCCGTCGGCCGGCGCTAGAAGGGTTGTTGGTGGCGTCGACATTGAGTTTTTTGAGAAGATTGGCGTAGAGGAAGATTAAAATAAGAAAACCCTAAATCGACTTTTAGTGTGGCTGAATATTTATTGGGCTATATTTTAAATATATTATACCATCACCTAGGCCCATTCTATTTAAATTACTGAGCTCGTTTGGTTGGGAGGATAGGTTTAGATGGTATTAGTTTTAGTCGGGTTTATATAATGGAGAGTATGGGTATTTTGGGGTGTTTGGTTGGCGGGTTTAAATAATAATGTTCGATATGTTTGGTAGATGAGTTTAGATGGTATTATATTTAATTAGTTAAATCACGAATTTACCCTTATTTTGATCTGGCATGTGATCCTAATTATGGATGACTATGGAGTCGGAAGGGATAGATGGATGAGACAGAGAGAGACAGGCGTGAGAGATATATGAAGTTGCGTGTGTGAGACATATATATATATATATATATATATATATATATGGAGTCATGAGCGATGTATATATATAGGGAGTAGAGCTGTCAAAACGGGCTTGGGCCCGCGGGCCGGCCGCCTCGCCCCGCCAAAGTGGCGGGGCGGGCTCTGAAATTTTAGGCCCGCCTGGAGGCGGGCCTGGGCGAGTAAGCCCGCGGCGGTGTGCGGGCTTTGGCGGGGCGGGGCGGGCTTACCCGCGGGTAGCCCGCCGGAATATTTAAAAAAAATATATTATTTATTATATAATATTACAAATATAATAATAGGTACTTAATAACATAAATAGATTAATATTAAAAAAGTTTATTTAATTAAATATATTTTCCTTCATTTTCTTATTTTTTTCCAATTTTTTATATTATTTTTTTTCTATTTTTAATTAATTTTTTTTTACTTTTCCGATTTTTAATAAATTTTTCTTTTTTTTAATAACTGGCGGGCTAAGCCCGCCAGGCCCGCTACCCGCCTGCAGGCGGGGCGGGCCTTCATTTCCTAGGCCCGCCATCAGGCGGGCTTACCCGCCCCCGCCCCGCCAGTGGCGGGCTTTTGGCGGGTACGGGCCGGCCCGCCCCGCCGGCCCGTTTTGACAGTACTAATAGGGAGTCGAGAGAGAGGGAGGGAGGGAGGGAGAGAGAGAGAGAGAGAGAGAGAGAGAGGAGATGATAGTTAATTTTGTAAAAATAAAAGAAGATAAAAAATGGAAGGATAAATTTGTCTAAGAAGGGTGCGATTAGAGGGAGGGAGGGAGGGAGAGAGAGAGAGAGGAGACGATAGTTAATTTTGTAAAAATAAAAGAAGATTAAAAATGGAAGGATAAATTTGTCTAAGAAGGGTGGGATTAGATATGGTAGGACTAGGTGATGAGACTCCTTTAATTAATACTTTATTAGAAGTATTAAGGAGGTATTAGCCAATTCTCCCCTTTAAATAAACCACCAACCAAACAATACTTTAATAAACTCTAACCCTCCTAATCCCACCTAATACCCCCAACCAAACACACCCAAAACTCTATTAATATTCGAAATTTCCATTACTCGAGTGGAACCGATATTCTTTCTTAATTTAAGATATATTATTCAATAATTTAACAAATTAATTTGTTAATTGTAGTAGCTTTGTATCTCATTTTATCTGTACAATGTTTTTATGACGAATCATATGTATAATACTTGGAGCTGATTAAAAAATTTTCTCTCTCTAAAAATTTTCTCCGCCATCGCCGCTACCCGCCCCCCTCTCGTCGCCCTCTGCCCGCTGTCGAAGGAAGCCGCCTGCCGTCCAGTCGTCACCACCAGCCCGCCCGCCAGCCGCCCGCCAGCCACTCGTCAGCCGCCCGCCAGCCACTCGTCAGCCGCCAGCCCGCCTGCCACTCGCCAGCCGCCGCCCGCCCGTCTTACTCCTCCACCACCACCTTTCCCTCCTCCAACGTTGGGCCGGGCTCCGCCATCGGCCGTCCTGCGCTCGCCATCCTTGAGTGTCCCGTAGTGGGACCTCGTTTCTCCCGACCCTTGGGTCGGAGCCTTTTCTCCCTTGTGGAGCCCTCAGTCCGACGAAGACAAAACCCAGAAGTCGAAGGCTAGGTTAAAGTGAAGAGTATAGTAGATTTAGTTTAATAATTTTTTCTGTTATAGGTTCTTTAGTTCTTGGTTGTAGACAATGAGTATTATTTTCTGTCGTTTTTTTTGTCCCTTGTGGACCCTTTTCTCCCCATGTGGGAGTGTTTGTTCCCCTTGTGGGATTGTCTATTGCTCCTATGTAAGCCTTTGTTCTCCCGATTTACGATGTATCGGTGAGATCACTTGGGCTATTTAGCCATGTATCTTTGTTATTACTGCAAGCTATCGTTTCGGGAAAAAAAATATGCATAAATACTTTAACAATAATTTCAATGCAACGCATAAAGATATCTAATAATGATTTTATTGCAAATAAAATCAATATACAATTTTTACATTATCTCAAATTTGTATCGTGTTAAAACGATTTTCTTTTTACAGAAGAAAAATGCATTATAAAGCCAAACTTCTTTTTCACATAATAAATAAAGCTTGCAACAAAGATAAATCATGTATATATGTGGTAAAAGAGTTCCATTAAATAAAAAAAGTTATGACAATGAATACCACGAAATTAGAATTATTAGAACTCATGCATGCAAGCATCATAACATGGTCCCAAATCAAATCTTGCAGTAACTTGCACGGCTACTTTTGTTTTTTCGATCAATAACACACACTAATGAGGCCAATTGGAAATTAAGAAAAATTCATAGGGTAGTTTGCAAATTGCAGAATTGGGTAAAGCTAGTCATCACTTTGCAAATAGCCCTATAATATATCAGAGAAAGAAAGTTGATGATTGATGGCGTCACAAAGCACAACGATATCATAATGATATATGGAATGGAATGCAATTTTTTTCGCATTGTATACCCACTCATTTGATGGATGCAGATTGGCTTTAACATATCGAAATAAATAGTTATAATATTACTATGTTAAGATATATCTCTAGTGGTTGAACATATGAGACTCATGTCTATGAATTTCGTCGTCTGTGTGGACTTACAATTTAAGTCCAAAAATACAGAAAAATCTAACACAAGTTAGAAATGTATCAAACCGCTATTTTTGTTACTTTTTGATTAGATCTTCAAATTAAAAGGATGAAAAGCCGATGGATAATGAAATAACTTTTTCTTCCTTGCATGATTGTGGTGTGGTCACATTGCGTCTACGAAAAAACAATTATCATCTAGAAATTGATAACAAATCAATTGAAGCTAAAAAGACAGAAAAAAAAGTAAGGGAATCTTGTCATAAACAAAATAAAGACGAGGCACAAGAGCTCAATATATGTTGTCTTTCAACGACCATCGTACATTTACGAAATTTACGTAATATAAGTTCAACGAAAATGCATGGGCAAATATCATACCTTTTTTCGAACGTTATGGGATGGATCTATTTTGAGAAGAATGCTCATTTTGTTCCCTTTCTCACAAATCATTTGATCCTCATTCTATCACACGATGAATCATATCGAGACAAACAAAAACGTAACTGTAATTTATGTAATAAAAAGAAGAAACGAACGACGTTTCATCACGGTCCACACACTACCCCCTATAGTGCTGCTACAAAAATAATTCAAACGACCAAAGATATAAAGAAGAAAGACCACTTTCACCTTTGTTTATATATATCCCCATACTTTAAAAAGCAAAGCAAAGCAAAGCACAAAAAAAAACCCAACATGGAAGAGAAGTTCTCAAGTAGTAATAACAACAATAGGGGCGCACCTTTCTTACACGAAGAAGAAGAAGACGACGACGAAGAAAAATGCCTGAAAGAAACGGAGACGAAAGCCCTCTTCTCAGTCTCGGGGATGACTTGCTCGGCCTGCGCTGTATCGGTCGAAAAAGCCGTCAGGAAACTCCCAGGGATCAAAGAAATCGCCGTCGACGTTTTGAACAACAAAGCACAAGTCATCTTCTACTCATCTCTAGTCACTGTGAGTCTCTAACAATCAACCCATCGCTGTAAGAAAACGTACATACGTAAGAATATCGTTTCTTTTTCAGAAAGAAAGAATATGCGAAGCCATCGAAGACGCGGGATTTCAAGCGAGATTTATTTCCCAAGAGGACAATAACGAAAGGCCAACCGTCAGATTGTGCAGGCTTCGAATCCAAGGGCTGACGTGCGTTTCTTGCGCAGCGACCATAGAGTACTACCTACTCTCCATGCACGGCGTACACAAAGCATTAGTCTCACTCTCCCAAGGAGACGTCGAAGTTCATTACAGCCCAAAAACCTTAAACCACAGCGCAATCCTAGAATCAGTTCAGGACATAGGCTTCGACCCCATACTCATAACCACGGGCCAAGAATCGAGCGTACAGCTCATAGTCGACGGGCCCCAATTGGAGGGCTCGCTGCCCGGGATGATCAACTCCCTCAAATCGCTGCCCGGGGTCTACGAAGTAGACAAAGATTCAAAGGCCAAGAAGATTTCGGTCAGTTACGACCCAGATTTAACAGGCCCGAGGGACTTCATCGGTCTAATCCAATCCCCCGAGCTGGGCAGCTTCAGGGCGGCGATCTTCCAAGAAAGCCCAAACGGCGGCGGGCCCGCCCATCAGAAGGAAGAAGTTCGACGTTATTACATGTCGTTCTTATGGAGCCTAGTGTTTACAATCCCCGTCTTCTTACTAGCCATGGTCTTCATGTACGTCCCAGGTCTGAACCATTGGCTCGACGCAAAAATAGTCAACATGTTGACCGTCGGCGGGCTTTCGCGGTGGGCCCTGTCTACCCCAGTTCAGTTCGTAATAGGCCGAAGGTTCTACTTGGGTTCCTACAAAGCGCTGTGTAATAAGACGGCGAACATGGATGTTTTGATCGCCTTGGGGACGAACGCAGCTTACTTCTACTCGGCGTACTCTGTTGTAAGAGCGAGCCTCTCCAAAGACTTCGAATCGACCGATTTCTTCGAAACGAGCGCCATGCTTATATCTTTCATCTTGCTGGGGAAATACCTCGAAGTTCTGGCCAAGGGAAAGACGTCAGAAGCCATAGAGAAGCTCGTGGGCTTGTCCCCCGAGAAGGCGAACCTAGTGAAAATCGACGGCGAAGGGAACGTAATGAACGAGCAAGAAATAGACAGCAAACTTATACATAAGAACGATGTCCTAAAGATAGTACCAGGTGAAAAGGTGCCCTGCGACGGCGTTGTAATATGGGGGGAAAGCCACGTCGACGAAAGTATGATCACCGGCGAGTCAAAGCCAGTGGCTAAGAGCAAAGGCTGCAATTTGATCGGAGGTACTATGAATATAAACGGTGTTGTCCACGTTAGGGCGGTGAAGATAGGGTCAGAAACTGCCCTATCTCAGATCGTTCGATTGGTCGAATCCGCACAGTTAGAGAAGGCCCCCGTCCAGAAATTGGCAGATCAAATCTCTAAGTTCTTCGTTCCGCTTGTAAGAGATTTCGAGATTCGATCCCTTTTCAGACACGGTAGCCAGCGACCAAGAAATGGTCTGAAAGCGACTTTTTTTTTTCTTTTTCTGTTACGACGCAGGTTATATTTCTTTCGTTTTCGACTTGGTTCGCCTGGTTTATAGCGGGGAGGCTGAACTTATACCCGAAAAATTGGGTCCCGCCTTCGATGGATAGGTTTGAGCTGGCGCTTCAGTTCGGCATATCAGTTATGGTAATAGCGTGCCCTTGTGCGCTTGGCTTGGCTACGCCGACGGCGGTTATGGTGGGCACGGGCATGGGCGCTTCTCAGGGCGTGCTGATCAAAGGAGGCAGAGCATTAGAAAACACTCACAGAGTACGTATTTATTTCTGCATAAATTGATCGTAGATATGGGAAATTATTCTTCGAAAATAACGTGCTAATAAATGTAACAGGTGAATTGCATTGTCTTTGATAAGACGGGGACGCTCACCATGGGCCGCCCGACGGTTGTAAAGAGCTGTTTGTTAAGCAGTGTGAGTTTAGGAGAAATAATAACCCTCGTTGCAGCTGCTGAGGTATGTGTTTTTTTCTTGATTGATTTGATTAGGACATAGAAAAAAAGGAATCTACCCTTTCTGTATTAGGTGAACAGCGAGCATCCCCTTGCCAAGGCGATAGTCGATTACGCGGAGAAATTCAGGCGAAACGAAGGAGGCGAAGGCGAAGAGCTCACTTGGCCTGAAGTGGACAGTTTCGAATCCATAGCTGGGAACGGTCTGAAAGCGGTGGTCCATGGCAAACAAGTCCTGGTGGGAAACAAGAACTTAATGTTAGAAAACAGTGTTGTCATTACATCAGATGCTGAAAACATACTAGGAGATACCGAAAGATCAGCTCAAACTGGGATTCTTGTGGCAACCGAAGGGGAGTTATGTCTGATTCTCGCAATATCCGACCCAGTGAAGCTCGAGGCCCGAGATGTAGTAACGATGCTTAAATCGATGAAGATTAAGAGCATTATAGCGACGGGCGACAATTGGGGTACAGCACGCGCCATTGCAAGAGAAGTAGGGATAGATACTGTAATAGCAGAAGCAAAGCCCGAAGATAAAGCCCAGAAAGTTAAGGAGCTTCAGGCAAGAAATCCGCACAAATTTCATACGAAATCAAAAAACCTTATAGCCCAAATTCCCAAAAAATCAACATGTAATAGTTGATAAATTTTAGGGCCTAGGCAACGCCGTGGCCATGGTGGGAGATGGGATCAACGACTCACCGGCGCTGGCGGCGGCAGACGTCGGCATCGCCCTCGGCGCCGGCACGGACATAGCCATCGAGGCGGCCGACGTTGTCCTGATGAGGAGCGATCTGAGCGACGTCATCACGGCGATCGACCTTTCGAGGAAGACGTTTGCGAGGATCAGACTCAACTACGTATGGGCTATGGGGTACAATGCGCTGAGCATTCCCATAGCCGCCGGCGCACTTTTTCCGGCGTTGAGGTTCCGACTGCCGCCGTGGATAGCCGGCGCGGCGATGGCGGCTTCTTCGGTGAGCGTCGTCTGCAGCTCATTGCTGCTGAAAAAGTACAAGAGAGGTGAGGAACTTCGTACAACGAGGGGAGAAGAAGAAGAAGATCTTCAGGCGAAGAAGGCGATCGAATCCATGTAGTAGTGAAGTGATGAACTGTGTAATAAATAAATGCAAGTTTGCATTCTGATTTGAAGATTAATGGGCCAATCTGTTATTATTGGGCCAATTTAGGCCCATATTGGAAAAAGACAATAAAATTGCGTGCCTCGAGGTGGGAGACAATGGCTCATGTTTGGGCCCACACATAGCAGGTCTGTATTCGATTTTTCAGACGATAACAGAGATGAGGGCCACATTTATTATATTACTATCGATAATTCCAATTTCTGGCTCCTAATCTCCACGAGTTACAACGTAATTATATAATTATTATTGTTATACAATTATAGTAATATTATTACAGATTACATTGAGGGTAATAACATTATATGTCCATCTGTTCTCACACTCACTCGGCTATTAAATTCAGACAACATAACATTAAGAAAGCACATGAGTGAGCTGTGAGCTGAGCTTAAACCCTTTTCGCCTTCTTCGTTGTTCTACATTCCAACGCACGGAATAGAAAAACAAGGTAAACCCTTTTTCTTTTTATTTTCCGTCATCTTTCTTGCTTCGTTCTCTGGGCTATAAGTGTGTGTTTACTTACCTAATATTCTCTAGCAACTTTTCTTGCGTTGATTTTCATATACATTGTCATTTTACGAGCAGAAAAGACCCAGCCAAAATTATCATCTTATGGGTTTTCAATTTTGAATGTAAAGATTTGATTTTTCAGTGAGTAGTTATTAGTGTTATATTATATTACCAGTCTTGATGACGTTGGCGAAAAGTTTTTTTTTCTTTTAAATCTGACCGACGCTAATCCTAAGCTGTCTCCTTTTTCTCTCACTTTTTTTTTTGTTATTTAAAATTTGTTTTTCTTTCAAAGTTCAGATTCTGTTTTCTTTGAGAAATTGACGAATGGCTCTACCCTACCCTAAAATGTACTTTGCTTGGAATTGAATAATCACTTGGGCGTGAGATGTGATTAAAGCTCTCCTCATGTGTCTTTACCGTCACTTACGGATTATCTTCGGCAAGCAATAATGTTTTATTACTTTTAATTTCGAATTTCAAGAATCCCTTTGTTTAAGCTCTTATAGATCTCCGAAACACCATCACATCACATGGTTTTGCCAAACTGTTGACCAGAAAAACTCTTATTCCCAATTTCATTCTCATTTCTTCGTGGTAAGATAACATAACATAAAATGGCCTTCTTTTAACCTCAAGTGCAGGCTCCATTTGAAGATTCTCATTGAGCTGATTGCTTTCATCTTTGTGTCTAAGGTGAGCGTTTCAGTGAGGAGTATCTTAGTTTTTGTCTCTTTGTCAATTAGTTCCCTGCTTTAATCATTACATACTAATCTTGTGGTGGGCCTTAGAGAATCTCACCCTTTCATGTCTTTTTTTTTTCTTCTGTTCATATATCTTAAGAATGCTGAGTGAGCTTCTCTTTTCAGTCCCCAATTTATGTTTGTCTTCAATTTCAGCACACACACAAAACAAAAATGACGGTAGGGAACCTCAAGCTAGGCGTAGACGTGATCGGGGCCCACAACCTCCTTCCCAAGGACGGCCACGGCTCGTCGAACCCATCAGTCGAGCTACACTTCGAGGGCCAGAGCCACCGCTCGACGGTCAAGGAAAACGACCTAAGCCCAGTATGGAACGAAACCTTCTACTTCAACATCTCCGACCCTTCGTCCCTCCACCGCCTAGCCCTCGACGCCCACGTCTCACACATCCCTAGCCCGTCGTCCCCGTCTTCTTCTTCTAGAAGCTTCCTCGGCAAAGTCACCATTAGCGGGACCTCCTTCGTCCCCTACTCCGACGCGGTGGTTCTCCACTACCCACTGGAGAAGCGCGGGATCTTCTCCAGTGTGCGTGGCGAGTTAGGGCTTAGGGTTTACGTCACTGACGACCCTACGATCGAATTCGAGGAGCCGATCCCTAATAAGAAGGGGACGAGGCACACCTTCCACACCATCCCGAAGGGCGGGGCCGGGGGCGGGCCCGAGCATACTCCTCCGGCGACGGTTCCCGAGCCTCCCCATATGGCGACCAGGTACGTCCCCGAGGAGATGAAGGTTCCCGAGCACATACCGCCGAAGCTGGTGAGGATGCAGTCGGGCCAACCCGTCGACTTCGCGCTGAAGGAGACGAGCCCGTTCCTCGGGGGCGGGCGGGTCGTCGGCGGGCGGGTCATAAGGACGGGAAACAACCGAGCGATTGGCGGCGGGACCTACGATCTCGTCGAGAAGATGCACTTTCTGTTCGTTCGGGTCGTGAAGGCCCGAGAGCTTCCCGCCATGGACCTGACGGGGAGCCTCGACCCTTACGTGGAGGTTAGGGTCGGGAACTACAGGGGAGTCACCAAGCACGTCGAGAAGCAGCAGAACCCCCAATGGAATGTGGTCTTCGCCTTCTCCCGGGAGAGGATGCAGGCTTCGGTGCTGGAAGTTGTGGTAAAGGACAAGGACCTCGTCAAGGACGACTTCGTCGGGCTCGTCAGGTTCGACCTGAACGAGGTCCCTTTGCGGGTCCTACCCGACAGCCCCCTGGCCCCCGAGTGGTACCCACCGCTGCTAAAACGACCAGTTCACCTAAAAGTTCAAACTTGAAGGGAGTGCATCATATTTTAATTTTATCTTATATTTCAGGTACCGCCTTGCAGACAAAAAGGGGGACAAGATCAAAGGCGAGCTGATGCTCGCCGTATGGATCGGTACGCAGGCCGATGAGGCGTTCCCCGACGCCTGGCACTCAGACGCCGCCGTCGACGCCTCTTCGGAAATCGCTTCCGCCCTAATACGCTCCAAGGTCTACCAAGCTCCGAGGCTATGGTACGTTCGCGTCAACGTCGTCGAGGCCCAGGACCTCGTCGGCGGGCCCACCGACAAGACTCGATTTCCCGACGCCTACGTTAAGGCCCAGATAGGCAACCAAGTCATGAGGACGAAGCCAATCCAATCCCGAAACTTCAACCCAGTGTGGAACGAGGACCTATTCTTCGTAGCCGCCGAGCCGTTCGAGGACCACTTGGTCCTCACCATCGAGGACCGCGTCGCCCCGGGCAAGGACGAGGTGCTAGGACGGGCCATCATCCCGTTAGCCGCGGTCGAGAAACGGGCCGACGATCGAATCGTGCACTCGCGGTGGTTCAACCTCGAGAGGCCCGTGTTGGTCGACGTCGATCAGCTTAAGAAGGAGAAGTTCTCGAGCCGTCTCCACCTTAGGGTTTGCCTCGACGGCGGCTACCACGTGCTCGACGAATCGACCAACTACAGCAGCGACCTACTCCCAACCGCCAAGCAGCTTTGGAGGCCGTCGATCGGCGTTTTGGAATTAGGGATTCTGAACGCCGGCGGGCTCCACCCTATGAAGACCCGAGATGGAAAGGGTACTTCCGATACGTACTGCGTGGCGAAATACGGGCGTAAATGGGTGCGCACGCGTACGATCGTGGACAACCTTTTCCCCAAATACAACGAACAGTATACCTGGGAAGTTTTCGACCCTGCGACTGTGTTGACCGTGGGAGTCTTCGACAATTGCCAGCTTGGAGATAAGGGAGGGAAGGATTCGAAGATTGGGAAGGTTAGGATCCGTATTTCGACCCTAGAGACGGGTCGGGTCTATACCCATTCGTACCCGTTGCTGGTCTTGCACCCGTCGGCGGGCGTGAAGAAGATGGGGGAGCTTCACCTTGCGATTAGATTCTCCTGTACTTCTTTTGCTAACATGCTTTATGCGTACTCACGGCCTTTGCTGCCCAAGATGCACTATATCAGGCCTTTTACGGTGATGCAGCTTGATTTGTTGAGGCACCAGGCGGTGAATATTGTGGCGGCGAGGCTGGGGAGGGCGGAGCCGCCGCTGAGGAAGGAGGTGGTTGAGTATATGTCTGACGTGGACTCGCATCTGTGGAGTATGCGGCGGAGCAAGGCTAATTTCTTCCGATTGATGAATGTTTTCTCGGGGCTATTTGCAGCTTCGAGGTGGTTTGGGGAAGTGTGTATGTGGAAAAACCCTATCACCACCGTCCTCGTTCATCTGCTTTACCTAATGCTCGTCTCCTTCCCCGAATTGATTCTGCCGACGGTTTTTCTGTACATGTTTCTGATCGGAATCTGGAATTTCCGGCGCCGGCCGAGGTATCCGCCGCACATGAACGCGAGGATCTCGCAGGCGGAGTCGATCCACGGCGACGAGCTGGACGAGGAGTTCGACACGTTTCCGACGAGCCGCGGACCAGATCTGGTGAGGATGAGGTACGATAGGCTGAGGAGCGTCGCCGGTAGGGTTCAGACGGTGGTCGGCGACCTTGCTACGCAGGGAGAGAGGTTTCTCTCTCTGCTGAGCTGGCGGGATCCTAGGGCTACGGCGATTTTTGTGACGTTCTGTCTTTTGATGGCAGTGGCTATGTACGTGACGCCGTTTCAGGTGGTGGCGGGGCTGGGCGGCGTTTACGTGATGAGGCATCCAAGGTTTAGGTATCGGCTGCCGGCGGTGCCGGTGAACTTTTTCCGGCGTCTTCCGGCGAGGACTGATAGCATGCTGTAAAACGGTGTTGCTGTTGACGACTCTTTGCGTGGTGGGGTTTAACCTCTGCTGTTTGATTTTATTTAATGTATTTTCAAATATTATGGGACGAATGGTGGGACCCATCCCATGAAGTTATGTTTGTGGATTTATACTCAATTGGTTTGCTTAGTATTATTATAAATTAAGATAGCATTTCCAACGGGTACTTCATTTTTCTGTAAACATAAAAGTAGAGTACATTTTTACTCTAGTGAGACTCTATGTTTAACACAGCTATTGTGTTGATGAACAGAGTAGATCTAGAGTTATTTTTAACACAAAATAGAGTCGTAGTTTCTATTTATTTATATTTTATAAAAAATATTTTAATAATATTTAAAAATTTGGTATTTTATAATAACAGAAGTAAAAATAATATTAATTTTCATTTATTTGTTGATATTTTCTTTTTATTTAATAAATTTATAATTAAATAATATGCCGATTTTATAATTTATTTAATTTTTTAAATATTAATAATTAAAATATATTGACATTTTAATCAGTATAATGTAAAGTTTAATAAGTCAATTATGATAATACTAAATATGAATTTGATTTTTTTTTGTAAAAAAAGGAGTTAATAGGTTGGAGTAAAAATTAGTATAGAAAATAGAGTTTATGAGTTGGAGTAAAAACACTGTAACAATTGTATTATTCTGTAAAATTGACTTGATTTTTATGTAATGGGTTGGAGAGAGCATCTCCAAGGGATCTGTAAAACACAAAAATAGAGTAAGTTTCTACTCCAACGGGACTCTATATTTAACACAAATATTGTGTTGATTAGCAGAGAAACTCTAGTTCTAAAGTATACACAATTTTTAACACAAAAGTAGAGTTTTAGTTTCTATTTATTTATAATTATTTAATAAAATATATTTTATTATATTTAAAATATTTGATATATATTCTTATAATAATAACAAAAGTAAAAATAATATTAATTTTTATTTATTGATATTTGCCTTTTAATTTAATAAATTTATACTTAAATAATATGCTAATTTTATAATTTATTTAATTTTTAAATATCAATAATTATATTATATTGACTTTTTAATTTATATAATAAAGTTTAATAAGTCAATTATGATAGTAATATATAGGAATTTGATTTTTAGTGTAAAATAGAGTTAATGAGTTGGAGTGAAAAGTAGTGTAGAGTTTATGGGTTGAATTAGAAGCACCGTAGCAACTGTATTATTATGTAATATTAACTGTATTTTTATGTCGTGGATTGAGATGCTAAGGCGAACATAAAAGTAAAATGCATCATAAATGCACTGAGTTTTTCCAAAATACGAATGGAAGTATATTCTATACAATATGCACCTTATGTCACGCCGAAGTTGGAAGGTACTCGCATTAATTAGTATTAATAAATAATGATATCGTTATAGGGTTTGACTCTCTTTTATCATTTTTGTATCATTCTTAAGAACTATAGCGTTTATAGCATGGTCAATCTAATAATCACAATGAATAAAATAGAAGTCATTTTATTCTTTCCTTAAGATATAGTATGTCATTTCAGCAACAAGATGCATGCATCATATGCTGCATGCTCAAAGACATGCAGGCACTTACATTATTATTATAAAAAAAATAGATATTCTTCAAACACATAAATATTTCTAGTTTTATTTAAATTATTATCTATGCAGAAACTATATCGATCATCTGCATAGTTATTCAACATTCTTTCTCCAACACCATCCTTTAGCCACGAGCATTTGTGTCCCGGCCATAATTTCCAAAGCCGCCCAAAGTCTCATCGCCATTATTACCATCATTCTGCAAAAACAAGTTTAATTTCCATGATAAGTCCAAATAAGCCCAAGTAATATAAATAACATGCACTTATATGTTGTTTGGTTATTTTAATTTTCAGCCCGATATAATCAAAAACCCGCGTTTTAGACTAAGGGCCTGATGTTCTAGAATCTTATTTTATTTTCGTAGTCCAAATGATCCAGGATGTATCTGGAATAGTAGTAATTGGTGAAAGAATAAGACTGGAGAACGAGTCTTAGATAACTTATTTAGGGCCCTTATATAAATAATCTATAATTATCGGGCCTTATACATATACATAAATGTGTTTCGTAGTACGGACAAACCTGATTAGGGTCGCCAAATTCTTCCCAATAATCGTTGACGTTCATCGACCCCACAAAATAATCTTGTGGGGTCCACGATGAGTCCTCGACCAAGCTGTTGATTTCACTCGAGAAGCCGTAGGGAATGTCGGCCAAGCACAAATCCGTCCTCACACCATTATCGGTCATGTTGTTTCCATCCTTATGTCGAATTCAAAACATAGCACTCAGTTTTGGATTAAGGAAATTAGCAGGAAAAAACCTAATCTTTATGTCTTGTTGGTTGAAGAAACGGACAAGAATGAGGAAAGATATATAGTTTAAAATCTTGCTAAAAAATCGAGAAAAACTAATTTCTCCACCATATGATGAGAAAAACGAAATAACTTACTAAAATCATTGACAGGATTTGATTGCAATAGAGAGCAATAGGTTGTAGTAAGAAGGTTTTACCTGCAGATGGTTGTCCACCTGCATTCCGATTAGACCATGAATGTCGTTCATGGGCTGCAAAATGTCATTCGGAAACCAATCTGCGTAGTGAAATTAGTTTAATATACGCAATTAAGGAAAAATATAAAATAATAATTGAAAGGGGCATTACTTCCGTAGCCGAGGGTCAACGCGACATCGGTGAACTTCGAACGAAGTTCCTCGGTCCATTCGGTACACTCTCCTCCCCTAACCCTACGATTTCTCACCCTACCGTCCCCTAAAGGTTCCATTTCGAAGCCTTAGTCCATGCGATTATCGATCATCTCCGTAAGCTCATTATCGACGACAAAATTGATATGATTGAAATTACCGTTATTATTCTCACGCGTATTCCCCATCAAGACATTTTGCCAGAGATTCTCGAGCATCTCCATTGGCACCGGTTTTCGGACGCAAAGAAATGCTCCGTCGCGAATCGCCTCTGTCGCCATGAATGTGTCCTCTCCGACCGACATTACTTGCATCGTACGCATTGTAATAAGTAGTAAAGAAATGTCTAGACACATTATAGATATATGTATATATTCGTATATTACTTACGAACAAATAGGATGTTCATGGCGACGGCGAGCTGCATGAGCTCGTAGCCCCGGAGATCAGGCGATACATTGCTCGCCATTACCACGTCGAACTTATTACTACCGTCCGAAAGCATCGCGATTGCGGATGATGCATATTCCACAAGAGTCACTGAATGGTGACTGAAAATGTTAGACTTAACGAAATCTCGAGAAAAAAATTTGATGTGGTGCGATCGAATCAATCTCAAAAACCCCAGCATATTCTGAAACCAATTGGTAACAAATGGAGTAGCCCAACTACTTATATGCATGTCAGAAAGAGCACATATGCGCGATAACTAGGTGTTGTTTGCGTATAGTTTTATACCTTTGTATGAACACATCTCGAGCATTGTTTCCAGCTCATACAGGCTTTGCCGATCGTGATCGACTACCAGGACGTGGATCTCGTCCATCAACGCGCGATAGGGAGCCTCGGGATGAGCGTCGCTCGTGTTTGATGCCCGAACATTGCCAGCGTTGCTCCCACCTCCTTCCATGATGTTTCTATCAAAGAAGTACATGCATAAAAGACATTTTTTAGGAAAATAAATCTAGTACTACAATGGTTGCTTAAATATGTATTGAAAGGCACCTTACCAACACTAGAAAATCTAGGAATGTTATGTAGGGAGGAATGTATTTGAATGTGCATAAATAATGAAAGAGGCAAGGCCATTATATAGGGGGACTTGGTGATGACAATTGTATAAATTTTTATCCTATTTTAACTTCTTGACCAATTTTCAGCGAAATTAATTTTCTTACGAAATATATTCGATTGTACGAATATATTTTCGTAATGCAATACCGTCAACTCAATATTCAAAACTCATAAATGACGTATTTAATAAATTTACAAATTAATGGGAAATGTGTTTGTTAGCGTAAGTGAAACGCATAATACACGTATACACGTAGTAGCGTGTATCAATACTAGTGTGTATTTCACACCCAATATCTATGTGTGAAATATATCAATTTATTTTGTATTTTTTATATATATATATTACTAATTTAGTTATTTAACAAATAAAATTTAATTTAAGAATAAACTTGTAATAAATTAAAACATTAAGGGTAATATTGTAATTAAACAATTAAGGGTAAAATTAACCATGACAGACCAATTTGACAGCTTTTATCCACATGGGCTCTTTATATTAAGAGTATAGATATGCCGCTTGTTCTATTATTTTGAATGGAATTTGGCTAAATTATAAATCCTGACCATTAATTAATCCGATCTCTTTTCTTCACAATATCTATTATTCGTAAGAATTATGTCAATAACTTACGTCAGAATAAATTGGGCCTTTTTTTGTTTTTCCCGATAAAATAACTCCGAAAATCCGAAGGAAACGGACTCCCGCTCCATATTAATAAACTCCATATAGCATGCTTCCTAAATCTATTATGGCTTGTTTGGTTGATGGGTTTTGTTATTTTAACGATAGGCTTAACACATGTTCAATTGTTTGGTTCATGGATATACATAATCCAATCCTACTTTAAACCCATGCCAGCGGGTTTAAATAAGCACACCCCTCACACGTGTTAATTTAAACCTACTAACCAAACACGCATTTTATTTTTTCCCATTAATCTGTTTTATATAAACTTACTAATTTAAACCACCCTAAATATAAATCTATGAACCAAACGAGCCCTTAGAATAACATTATCAGACTAAGCAAAGTTCTCACTTCAAAATATACCCTTTTCTTGTTCTTTGGTGTACTTTGATATTTAAATGTCAAATTGCTACATGATAAATACTTGTCCTATCAATTGCATGCATATAGCTAGACCTGTCAAAACGGGCCGGCGGGGCCGGCCGGCCGGTAGCCCGCCAAAGCCCGCCCACTGGCGGGGCGGGCTTAAGAAAGCTAGGCCCGCGCCCGTTCACTGGCAATAAATTTAGAAAAATAAAAACAAAACCTGAAAATAAAAAAGAATTAATAAAAAAATATATTTAATCTATTTGAACTTCAGAAAATATTAATTAATTTATCTTTTAATTTTATAAATTATAAATCTTACCAAAAAAATATAAAAAACTATAATTATATATAAATAAATATTTATTAATTAAAATATATTTTTTATTATTGGGCTGGCCCGCCTCGCCCGCCAGAGCCCGCGGCCCGCGCAGGTAAGCCCGTTCAGGCCCGCCCTATAGTGGGCCTGAAAAATCTCAGCCCACCCCGTGGGCCGCGGGCTATTTTGCCTGCTCTACATATAGCAGCACATGCAATGAAATCAGTTGGGTTGACTTCCATGTGAACGTGAAACGTGGTAATTCAGACCCAATATTTGCGCTGACTTTTAGAAAAATGCTTCACTTTGACCACTGCAAAAACGTCCCAATGTGCCTTCACTTTTCCACCAATCCACCAATCGCCTAACTAAACCATCGAATGCTTAGCTTAGTTACTATGAAAATCCAAGCATGGAAGTACTTCACCTTCTTGGCTCTTACAAGCATCACCTTCTTACACCTCCTCTTCATAGCTATGGACAAAACAGTCTTTTCCTCCACCTCAGTTCCACAGCTAACTCTGTTCTTAGCCAAACACTCTCTAGCCATCATTACATGCCACTCGTCGAGCTACGCCCTAATCTTCCGCCAAGAACTAAAGATCATTTCCTCGACCCGATATTTCTGGGCCATTTATGGGACGGCTCCCATCTTCTTCTATGGTCCATTGAATCTAACAGTAGCCTGGGGATCTTTGCTATGTGTAGTAACCAAGTTCTTGGCCTTCTCCCTTCCTTGGATTCCTCAGATGAAGGTATTCTCAGACAGATACTCAGTGATGATGCCCATGCTTTTCTTGTCCAGCGATCTGTACGCATGGTACTTTCCAATCTCAACATTGCTCAACGTTGCGCTGCTCATCACCACAGAGAAGCACTTGCCATTCTCTAAGAAAGCTTCCATGGCAGCTCACATGGCTGTTGAGACGAGCTTCTTTCTAGTCAAGGGGAAAGGAGAGTTCTTCCCCTTCCTTGTAGTACTGATCTCTTTTCTGACATCAGCTAGCTGGGCAGCAGTTTTAGGGTTCAGAACTCACACCTACACTTCGTGGAATCAGTCGACGAGGGACGAGGTTTTCTGGGAAGTGCTCATGCCTTTGGCCGAGAGGGTGAAGCACATGGCTTCGATTTTTAGGGAGAAGATGAAAGTGAGGATGGTTGAGTTTACGGTGGCTGCGATGGGTTCTGTTTTTTTCCAAGCATGTTTTGGGTTAAGTTCGCCTGGCCAAGTGGGAGTGTTTCTGTGCTTGGCCGTGGTGTGGCTGGCTAACATGGCTCTGCTTAGGGCCAAGGATGATTTTGGGTTTTTAGGGTTTCTTCTTGGGAATGTGATGGTGGGTTGTACAGTGGGCGATTTGGGTCTCCGAAGTACAACTTGGGCTGCGTACGGTACATGCCTGCTGCTCTATGGCCTGAGGTTAAAGGTGGAGTCTTTGAGGTTCGAATATGGAGATGGAGAAGGGAAGGAAGTTGTTGTTCTTTGGGAAAAAGAAGCAGCCTTGTACGATTATTCTCCGCTCGAATCTTCGGAAGTCTGCTAAATACAACTACATAGAGCTAATGTCTTGTTATATCAGACAGCAGACAAGTTATATCATAAGCATGATAGTTATTACAATGACAATCCACATAAGGTTTGTTTATTACCATACCAGACATATCAAGTACTGTTATAGTAAAGAAATTTCGGTATTCTTTTCAAGGATGACTAAATCTGTCATTTACGGAAGAAAACTGTAAAGAACCTTAGTTGTGTGAACATTGCAGATCACAAGCTTTCTCTCCATCAGTAGAGTAGCTCTTCAAAAACAGGGTCCACACTTTGTCCCCACTTTCCATGATAAAGTTCTAGAAGCTTCTCGGCAGGAGTTACACCTGTGTTGACAACTTCGGACACTTCGTTCAAAAAACCCGTCTCCTTAAAGCCTCTTCTCTCCAATCCATCCTATAAACCAAACGGTTTCTTGAGAGGATTTGAAGTAATTCGTATGAATATATATGGTTTTTAGGATGGCCCGTATTAAGATACCTTGGCCAACTTCACTATGTCTTGTGCTATGTGCTTGACAAGACCATCACGAAATGGAGTCTTCAGACCACTCTTTGGCACTTTATTCCTAAGCATTCGTCTCTCCTCAAGGGTCCAATCAGCCGTTATGTCGAGGACGCTCTGTAGAGACTCTTCGTCGTACAAGATTCCTACCTGAAATTTCCAGTATATTCATGTAATAATAACTTCAACATGTCATGCAACAAAATAATCATATTGATTCTTAGGATTACAGAGAAAAATACCCAGAAAGCAGGTAATGCACAGAGCCTCCTCCAAGGTCCACCATCAGCACCTCTCATCTCCAAGTATCTTTTAAGTCTAACCTGAAAGAAAAAGAAAAGATTGAAAATTAACAAGGATAAATGCAGATCATATTTAAACTAGTAGAGTATGGGCCATGTGTTTCCGTTTATGATGGAACCTCTGGGAATATTGTTGTTAAGTGATTTTCCCAGTCATTTAGGGTAGGGTATTCTCCAGGTAGACAAGGAAGCTTCCCGGCCATAAAATCCTGTAGAGAAAGTTGAGCATGAGCGTAAGAAGAATTAGGGAAAAGGAGATTGTACGTAATCGAAAAAAAAAATGAAAAAAAAATCAAAAAAGATGAGGTACCCTGAAAGATAATCCAGTAGAGTCAATGTATCTCTTGTTTCGATAGACGAAATACATTGGAACATCAAGAGCATAGTCTACGTACTGCTCGAAACTGGCAAGAAATTATGTATATGTATATATGAGGAATATGCTCAAGTAGTTTGAGTTCATAATCATCAATACCTTCAAAACTAATAAACCATGATCAGAGTATTAATTTACACTCACAGCTACATGAGAGACTGAATCATTAATACGGCATATGCGGTTCCAAATACAAGTCAAGTCAGGGAAAATCAATTTTTTTTCTATTTGTTGTTATCTATTATTCTCATGAAGATTGACTTATAACAGTTTGCTTGATTAGTTAGGTAAGAAGTGTATATGACATTAGGAACATAAAATTAAACAGTATCAAGGTGGAGAATACATAATCTGAGAAAGGGGGCGTACCCAAATGAATCATCAAAAACAAAAGGAAGCATCCCAGTGCGGTTATTGTCAGTATCAGTCCAGATTTGGCTGTGCAAGTGTAAGAACAACGAATCACAATCAAATCCTCAAGTAAAAAAGTCACGGAAATTTTGGTCTATCAACCGATGATTAACCTTCTCATGCTAAGAAAACCATTTGGTTTCCCTTCGGTGAAAGGTGAGTTAGCGAACAGTGCAGTGGCTATCTGCTCATAGAGACAAGTTATAGAATCTAGGACAGAACCAAAAAGTTATCTCTAATGCTTGTTCATCAACTTACAGGTTGTAAAGCAAGGCCAGCCCGGAACTTCTTTATCATATCAGCTTCAGAATCAAAGTCGAGATTTACCTTTGTAAAATAAAACGGAAAAAGAAAGTAGACTAGAGTCTCAGAAACTACCATAAAGTCATGCTTTTGTATGGTAACACCAAAAGATATGTCTTCAAACCTGGACAGTGCATGTCCGAAACATCATGTCCAGACCAAGGGTCCCAACTTTGGGCATGTAGTTTCTCATAATCTCATATCTTCCCTGAGGCACAACCATTATTTTGTCAGTAAGAATAGCTCATCAAATCCTACTAAAATTATGAGCTTAAATCCCCATCTCTTCATGTCCCAACCACTTTAGTTTTACAAGATATGTTAATACCTTGGGCATTATCGGTATGTCTTCACGTTTCCACTTTGGCTGAAAACCGATCCCTAAAAAGCCAATCCCCATCTCCTCTGCAACAGCTTTAACCTGGATATGCCATCCAAAGACAACTACTAAGCAGAATCGAGATACATTTCTACGTCAATTTAAATACTTTCTGAAAGAAGATGCAAGTTGGAGAAGCTAAACAGTTACTCCTAAAGTAAATATAAACTCACTATATCCCGTAAGTCAAACTAGATTAAGGACATATCAAAGTACTATAACAATAGAGGACATAAAGGAACAAGAACCACCATAATATTGAAATACTCACATACAAAATCAATATTAACCTGGTAAAGATGTGAATTGACTTCAGCGCATGTTTGATGCACTGTTTCAAGAGGTGCACCACTAAGCTCAAACTGACCACCAGGTTCCAGAGATATGCTTTGTTTTCCCTGCCATGGGAAGAATCATCAATCACAAACTATAGCTTACAAGAAAACGGACACCAAGTCATTTCAGTAACAATCCCCACGCATCAAAGAACAGCACACATCAAATCCGCACAGAGCCATCAAAACAGGAGTTCCACTAACACATCAATAAACAAAGACCAAAAGGGGACACAGGTAAATCTCGAAATTAAAAATGGGCTCAGTAAAATAGAACAAATTGAATCTTCATACAATATACAACATGAGAACTGAATGGAAGGCTCATAACTTACTGGCTGGAACACCACGGAAAGGGAAGGTCCAAGCCTGAAATTGGACGAATATATCGATCGAGAGTGTTTTATGTGATTGCGAGCTTAGCTAGCTCTAGTTTTCAGAACAGTAGCTTGTAGGGCAAAGCCTACAAAAACAAAAGGAACGGTGGACGCTGCTGATGAAGGAATCACTGTGCGGCAACAGTCGCCTTTTTGTGCTGTGGACCTCTTTCAATCTTTCTCTTTACTCGCTTAATCCCATTTCTCTCGCCCCTTCTCTCCTCCTAATCGTACTGTAAAAAAAGTGTACAGCGAACCGATATAGCGGTAGAAGTGGAGAGATATTGCCGAGTGCGATTTTCCAAAAATATATTTCGTTAAAAAATGATAGGAAAAGCCGATGAAATCCTCTTTACCCTTCTATCCGTCTCATCTCCTGTCCCATATTCCGAATTTAAAAACCGAATTACGTGAATTTTGAAAAATAGTACATGTGGATATCAATTGATCGGAATAAAACAAAGAATAAATTAGATGTGTTTTTTTATTTTATCATATAAATTACATTAAATAAGGATGATTTTATGATTTAGTGAATATATATAAAAAACTTCAAAAAATGAAAAGGAAAAAGAAAATTATGAACCGCAGGATTGAAAATTAAACGGTCGTGATTATTTTGGTACATAGAGGGGGACATAATTGTAGGAAAAGTAGACTGAGAGCATCTCCAACCCACGGCATAAAATACGATAATATTACCAATAATTCAGTTGCTACAGTGCTTTTACTCCAACCCATAAATAGGGGTGCCCATAAATGGTGTTTTAAGATTTTTGAAAGAATTTTCGGAAGGGTTTTCGAAATAGGTTTCGCAAAACTCTTTCGAGAATTATTTTTCGAAAGATTTCGCAATTGAAAGTTTTTGGGCAGGTTATTAAGTTTTCGGTATTAAGTTAATTTCGGGTGTTGACCAAAAGTTTTCGGGTCAAGGTAGATTTTCGTAACAGGCTAGATTTCGAAAGTTTTCGTAAGATAAAATTTTCAGGTAAAGGAAAGTTTTCGCAACTGAAATTCGCGGACCAAAACGATTTTCGAATAAGAGATAGAGTCTGGCCGAAAATTGATTTTCGCTGGCCAAACGATTTTCACGGGCCCAGCATGTGAGATGAGTCGCGGGCTTCTCGCAGGCCTGAATTGATTTTCCGAAAAGATTTTCGAAATTGGAGATTTTCGGATGAAATTTTCGAAAGACAATTTCGAAACCGATTTTCGCAATAGTTAAAGAGTTTTGCGCAACCTTGGTTTCGAAAATTATTTTCGCAACAGAGTCGATTTTCGCAACATTTGATTTTCGAAGCATATTTTCGAAACAAGTCAATTTTCGATACAAAGACGATTCTCGAAATAGATTTTCGATACTTAACATAATTTCGACATTTAGCTGATTTTCGAACTTGTATAATTTTCGAGTGCATGATTTCAGAATATAACTTCAGGCAGAGAGTCTATAAATAGGAAACTGATCATGCATAATCAAGCGTGCAAATCGCACGCATATCATCATTGGGAGTTCGTATTTATCAGATAAAATAATTGTATAGGTCAGGAGTCTGATAAGGGCAAGGATAATGACGAGTGAAGGACATGAATTAGCTAAACTTGTGAGTATGATATGCAACATGTGTGTTATGTGCTTATGTGCTTTATGTGGATTAATTGATGGATGATTTTATGACATACGTGCTATATGGAATCAACATGAATTATATGACTACAATGTGTTTTATTATGATATATGTGTCATATAAGGTTATATGTATAGCATTGCATACATATAAGAATGAAAGGAGAAACTGTTATGACTGCTACGACTTCAGATACGATATGGATGCTACGGCATACTTCCCTACAAATCGCGGGATGATAGAGTCCTGTACATGGGCGCCCACTGGGCTTACAGTACGAGTCTAGCCAGTCTATAATGGCAGTATCAAAATAAATGAGCATATAGAATGGCTTGATCCACGGATCTCATGAACAATTATTATGTGACAGGATATATGATACGAAGTTCTATATGAACGCTGATGGAAATGGACTGTTAACTGTTATAGTTTTTACTTACTATTGATTAACATGTTGCGATCATACTCTGAATAGTTATCTTCAAAGTTGTTGTAGATAACTAACATGTTACGTAGAACGCATCCTTACGTAAAGCATGGATTCAAGGTTGGCCGGCTACGCTCTTCTCCTACTCCCCTCTGTTCATCGTTAGCATATAGATTATGCATTAGTATCGACATTTATATGTACATTAATTGTGAAAGGAACTAGACCAGATGTACACACCCGATGTCGTTAAAGGGAATAGTAATGAAAAGCCAAAAAATTTATGTGAATATTTTAATAGCTGCGTAAAAAGGTAATAGTAAACGGGTCGCTACATGAGGTGGTTAATACTCGATCGTACTTAACCATAAGAATCAAAACATGTCCGCCAATAGAAGACCATTAACGGTTGATAATCTTTTTATGCTTAATATCATATATATATATATATATATATATATAATATCACTAGTAGAGAATGATAAATAGGCCACGGCACTATGGGCGACGGGTTTTAAAAACCGTCGCCCATAATAGACGTGGTGGCATTATGGTAATCCTTTTTAAGTTTCGGCGAACATAGGCGACGGGTGTCATATAGAAACCGTCGCCTATGACATTAATAAATTTTGGGCGACGGTTTGCCACGAAACACCCGTCACCCAACACTTTAATTATTTTTTAAAAATTATTTTTTATATGATATGGGTGACGGTTGCTCGACGAAGCAAAAAATTGTCGCCCAATATATTTTTTAAAAAAATTATGTTTTTTTAACTTTGGGCGACGGTAGTTTACGTAACAACCGTCGCCCATAATATTTGAGAAAAAAATTAGGTGTCATGGGTGAAGGTTACAGGAAATTTTTGTAACAACTGTCGCCCATGAGTTCTTTAAAAAACCCATCTTCTTCCCCACTTCACAAAATTGACAGACGGAAAATAGAAAGAAGGGACGCGCGGCTTTGGCGATTTTCCGGCGAATTCGAATGTTTTCCGACCTATCCAAGCTTGGAGAACATGGTAAGAAGTCCATTAAGCAATTCCCTCTTTGTATTTCGCGATATACAGCTTGAAATTTTCGAAATTCGTATTTTGCAAAAATTTAGGTTTCAAATTTTCGAGTTTTTGGAGCTTGATTTATGCGATTTCATAGCTTATTCTTGTGTTATATTTGATTAAGGTTGATATAGATCTTGATCTGTGCAAAAATTAGGTTTTTTTGGTAAAGTTAGGACAATTAGGGATTTTTGGGTCGAATTTGGCCGCGACTCACCTTCCTCGGTGACTTTTTCCAGCCGACTCTTTCCGACGATTCCGAGCTACGACAACACGGTAAGATCTCTCCTAATCATTTTCCTCATTGTATTTCGCGAATATTTTAAAATTGAAGCTTTTCATAAATCTCTATTTCGAAATTTTGGGTATTACGTGCATAATTATAACTTAGTCCCTTTTTATATTCGAGTTTGAGGTTGATATTGAGTTTATATTTTGCGAAACGTAGGTTTTGGGTCAAATTCGGTTAAATTTGGAGGATTTGGCCAATTTTTAGGTGAGGGTGATATTCGTGCTTTGGACAGCTACGTAAGTTTTCAAACCCGTGTTTGATGCCTTTGTCTTTGTGAATTTAAGTTTTTATTTAAGCTTTGAGAAAACCTTGAATGGTCCCCGTTTGGGACCGTTCTTAAACGTTCACTGTCGCTTTAGGATGTAAATGTGTGTTTGACGTCGATGTTGATGAAAATTTTGGTCAATTTCCCTTAAATGTTCTCCGGCTGACGAATTTCGCGAGTGTGAGAGGAACTCGGGCCAAAATCAAGTTTTTGCGGGCCGACTTCTTTTTCGCGGGTTGATGCCTGTGAGACCGAGTCGGGCTTTTCGCGGGCTGGAAAGAGGTTCGCGAGTTTGGGTAATAATTCGAGAATTTAGCCGGCTGCGAAATAAATTTCGATTGACCACAGAGTTTTGCGGGTTGACCAGCCCTTTTCAAACAACTATCTTCGAAATCAAATTATTTTCGATACTTGTACATTTTCGTAACTTAGTCAGAATTTCGAAATCAATTTTCGCAACAAATTCTCGAAAACAGTCCAATTTTCGGAACACATTACTTTCGAAACCTAGCTAATTTTGAAAGATATTTTCGATACAAACATTTTTCAGCACTTACGTATTTCGAAAATTCATTAGCTAATACTGCTTTATGACTTTTTCGTGTATAAGGATCGAAATATTAGGAGATTCATCAGACAGTTAGCTAATAACATAAGGACGACAGGTAAGTGAGAATTTCAACTACAACACATAAACTAATTTATGTCTGCCTATTTTACGTGACTACCTGCTTCGATGAAATTATGTGATAATGTTACGTGACATGAATTGTTTGATACATGCGACTGTATGGTAAGCATTATTTACACTATTCACGTAGCATATCCATGTGCATGCACGATTTACTTGGGGGTTTTCAGGATATGAGCATGCACAGTATATAATCGCCCTAGAGCGAACGATATTTGCCGATGTGGGCATTTGATGTCGACTCACAGTTGAGTCAGGGCTAGGGTTTAAGGTTTAGGGAACTGCCTGTTAGCGGTGAGGAGCGACCTGGAAGGAGAGACCCGGGGAAGGAGCGACCTAGTGGGAATCCCTAGTGTAGGCTAACCAACGTGGGCTACCGCACGGCAGAGGGGACGACCTGGGAAGGGGTGACCTAGGAAAACCTGGCGTAGGCCATCCAGCGTAGGTCGCTGTCACATTTATTATATTGAATTTGAGCTCTTTATGGTGCATAGTAAGTTAGCCGAGGGCCCTGAGTGATATAAGATCGAGTTTGATTGACAAGGTGGGAGATGCATTGGCGCGGATGCCTTTGCGGGGTTTACACGTGCACGACATTGCATATTCCTGCTTACTGAGCTTTATAGCTCATCTCCTTATTTTATGTGTTGTAGGCGCGCGACCGCGGTACGTGATCGCATTGATGGCAAAGCTGAAATATTTTGTGGACTTCCATGGGCTTTTAAGGGTGGTATGTACATGGATGCGACCGGTGTGGCGGGAAGATTTATTTTTATTGAGTTGTACCAATCCAATGTAATTAGGATCCGAACTATATTTTGTCTTGTACAAGATAATTTCCTTTATATAAAAGGAAAAATTTTATACGCTTTTTCATGTACTTTCTATTTGATATTATCGATAGTCACGTAAATTAGGATCGTAAATGGGTAGTAGATGGCGGGGCACCACAAGTTGCGTTGTCGAGAGAAGTATCTCGTGGAAAGGATGCTCAAATTATGAGCAATGTAAGTTCATACTATTGGATCGAAGAAATTTGGGAACTCGTCTACAAGAACAACGTAAAATTTGTTTTACTACGTTGTCAATGGACGGATAACAGGAGAGGATTTCGGGGAGATCCAGAGTTAGGATTAACAATAGTGGAAAGAGACATATTGTTCTTCAAGGAAAGAGAAGTGTTGTTGGCATCGGTGATGTGGATGACCCTTTCATCCTCGATGTGCAAGCGAAACAAGTATTCTACGTTGAAGATCCTGCTAATAGTGAATGACATGTTGTTCTTCAAGGAAAGAGAAGTGTTGTTGGCATCGGTGATGTGGATGATGAAGAGGACAATGGCAAAAGCGATGAGACATTCCCATTTCCTACCGGTGTGGAACACGTCCCTATTGCGGAAGATGATACAACTTTTCGTAGATATATAGTTTCAAATCACGACGAGGGAATGTATTTGTTGACAAATTCAAAATTTGTAAGTATTATAGTTTGAATTTTAAAAAATTTGATACTTCTTTCCCATTTTTCTACAGTTTTCATGTCTTTTTTTGCTAAATAAATCTTTTCTAGTTATTTTTCAGATACAATGTCTTCGGATCCCCCATATCTTCTTCGCCTGGTGCCGTATCGAGCGGGACGAATAGGCGCAAGAGAAGCCCGTACAACATCAAGAATCTACGTAAGAAGTTGAGCGCTGAGTCGGATGAGTGCATCTTGCTGTTCAACGACGCCGGTACATGCATCGCCCTGACAATGATAACAGAGTGAAATTTAGCAACTACATTGGCCATGTGACAAGATCACAGGTTACCGACTACGTGACCAATTGGCGCCAGATCGACGTCGGGCTCAAGGAGGTACTTTGGGCAGCCTTCAGGTAATTAAATGATTATTTTACTTGTGTTCGTTATCTGTTATATATAACTAATATAATTATACCCAAAATATATTATCAGCGTACCTGGAACTTGCCCGATAATCCTGCTATAAAGAAGAATGTCCTCAAGAAAGCCGGTGAGCTTCGCAAGAATTGGAAGCACAAATATGCTGTCAAGGAGAAGAAGAAAGGGTCTGAGTTGGCTAACGAGTACGGGCACCTCAGTCAGGAAGGCTTGGAGGCGTGGAGGAACTACAGGGAAGCCGCGGAATTTCAGGTGAAATTTTGATAGTCCTCTAATTTTTCATATATATATATATATATAATATATTCAAACATATTTTCTTTGTTATAAATATTGCAGGAAATTAATGAGAAGGCTAAACAAAGCCAGGCTCACCACTTATACCCACACCATCTCGGCACGGCGGGGTATATAGGTCGGCGACCCGAATGGATTGACGAGGACCCACTAAGTCACATGCCCCCGAAGACAGGGAAATCTCCGAATCAATCCTCCAAAGAAATAATAAAATTAAGGACTACATTCGTAGCCGAAAGAGCAAAGGAGAAGATGGATATTATCACCTTGACACCCCGGCGAATCGAGAGCTGGCTGAGAGATTGAAGTGTATTACTTTATAAAAGTTTCTTACACAATATATATATTCTACTTACAATAACTCATATTTGACAGATAGAGGTGCATGCCGAAGAAGCGCGAGGAGAATTTGTCCCTAATAGGCACAAAGACGCATTGTCGAAAAGTCACGGATAACCCGATCATAGCAGGCGACCTTGAGGATGTGGGAAGGATGAGTACGGAGCGTGTTCGGCAACCCATCCAAGCGATCGAGGCCCTCTTCGAGCCAGATTTCCATGGAACAAATGAGGGCCGAGTTGAGAGCCGAGTTGAGGGACCAGTTGAGGGCCGAAATGCGGGATGAGATGAGGGTCGAGTTTAGGGACGAGATGCGGGAGGAGATGAGGTCTGAGATGAGGGCTATGTTCGCTCAAATGGACCTTTCAGTGCCCAACAGGGACCAAGACGAAGTGACCCGCGACAATGTTGGATTTGACCCTCCCAACCAGATACCGAGTTCTCGCGGTAGGCGAAACCTTAGATCCATTTTCCTTGTCGATGAATGTGACGATATGCATTTATTTTTAATTATTGTTTAATGTGCAACGACTTAATATCTTAGTAACATTAACAATTTATTCTATATAATATCCTAGGTTTCGATTGATGTTAGACCTCGAAGGGACGTTACAGGTTGTCGGTCTTTGCACCATCACTGAGGAACGTTCCCAAATTCATGGAACATCGGTTACAGCAGACAACGTTGTTGTCTCCGTTGATACCGTCGTTCTCGGCGAGGTCCAACTGCCTGTATCAACTATGCATCTGACAACTCTTGGAGATGCACTAGGCAGCTACGTTAAGTGGCCAAGAGAGTTATACGTTCGACTAATGCGGTAATAATGTACTATTTATTGATTTTCGAATAATAATGTTTATTAACGTATTCTACTTGTAGACACGGAAAGGAAAGTCGCCAGCAAAAGCTCCAAATGTGTCCATTCATCAAGATGTGACATCGCATGCCTCGATCAGAGGGTCGTGAGAAGTTTGGGCCCGCAGTGTCGCCGGCTCTTCGAATACCTTGCATCACGCGACGATATGTCAGCTTCCCTCGCATTCTGTATGAGAGATGTCTACTACAATCCAACTAACGAAGAATATTTGGTGTACATTGACAACAATGGTCGATCTTTTCAAGGTCGTGATTGTGGATTCCTCAGTTATCAACTTTTTCTGAGGTATTACTTAATATTTCGTTGAAACAATAAATCATTACAAGTTTTATTTTTCGCTTTTATACATTTTATTGAGTAATCATATTCTCAGGTATCTTAGACAATCTCCAATAGTACCGCAAACGCAAACGCAAACGCAAAAATGCAGTAAAATTGCTCCAACAGTACTGCAAATGCAAAATGCGGTTTTTGCTTTCTCTCTTCTGCTTCGAACGCAAACTTGCGTCTGAACGCAAAAATGCATTTGATGTTTTAAAGTTGCAAATAAGTCCTTTATTTTTATTGATGATTAAATCGAACATATAAAAAAAATATATTAAGAATTTGAAAATTGTATACTACGATTATATTGATATAATAAATAACCTTGACACTTATTTTAGTAATAATTTTTTTATATCTTGTTATTATTTTTTATATTTTATTTATATGTAATATAAATAAATATTGTTTTGACCACAAATATAATTTTTTATATTTTATTTTGTACGACGTGTATCTCAATGTATTTCAATTGTTATGTTGTGTAATTTTGATATTTTTAATAAATATTTTGTTTTATGTTTTCAATATGTATAAATAATGACTTCAAAATTAAAAGAATATTGAGGTTAGTTTGTAAAGTAGTAAAATATAGGGATGATATTGAAAAGTTATAAAGTTGGTATGAAATGGAATATTACAGGAATATTCTTTTGCGTTTGCTTTTGCAGTTGACTGTTGGAGAATAGTTACTGTAAACTGTGGCTGTTACTGCAAAATGTGTTTGCGTTTACGGTTGACTGTTGGAGATGGTCTTAATAACGAATATGAGAAATTCAACTGTTGTGACACCCGGGGCCGAAGAGGGCGGGGAGTGATCGCCGGTGCCAGGGTGCACGGACAAGGAGCGGCTCCTGGCAGGCTTCTAGGCGAAGGGGTACATGAACGAATCGATCCGACACCCGAATGAGAGGGGATCCTGATACTGACAATGTATGGGCGTGTCAGGCTAAGAATCGTATAATATAGTACTACTCATATCACCAAGGTCGACCTACCTTTTCGTGAGTCCATCCGAAAGAACTTCGAAGTTAAGCGTGCTTGACTTGAAGCAATCTTAGGATGGGTGACCCCCTGGGAAGTTTGCCCAGGGTGCGTGTGAGCAAGGACGAAGCACGCTGAAAGGTTAAAATGGTGGTACAGTGGGGCCAAACTATCAGTCGGAGTGTGGCGGGCCCAACCCCACTGGTCCCGGTAGGAACGGATGGTATAGTGACACCCGGTATGGGACGGGACGTTACAACTGTTGCGACCCAAGTCGGCGGCTATGGAACATGATAGCAAATAGTGAAGTTGACTTCCTGGCTGATATTATCAAAGATTCGCATTGAGCCGACACTTACTTGTTTGCGCCTTTTTGTGAGGGGTAAGAAAATAAGATATGTTTTCTTAATTCATAGCTTACATTATAAATAATCATTTCGTTTTCATTTGTTTTAGTGACCATTAGATTCTATTGGTCATCGACCTTCCCTCGAACGCGGTATTTATGTTCGATTCGCTCGCACCGAACATCGGCATAAGGAAGATAAGAGTTCGTCCTCGAATAGATGCGTGAGTTTTTTATATACAATAAAGTTCATATATTAGTAACTCTATATTATAAAATTAATTTATTTTACCTACTTTCGATTTTCAGGGCAATTCTCACGGCGTCGCTGTTGGGTGCAGTTGGAAATCGGAATTAAGGTTACTTGGAAGAGATGTAAGGTTTGCATTTGACATATGAATTTTTAAAGTTATTTGGGTTAAATTATTACCATTCGATATTGAATTACATGAAAATCTTTCTAAATTAGTGCCGACGACAACCGAGCGGGAGTGAGTTATGTGGCTTTTACGTCATGAGATACATGTACGATATTATCTGTAATCGTATCGGCAGAGATGATACAACCAACTTGTCAATGGTATTGAACTTTAAAACCATCAGCTTCTTTAAGTTTCAAGTTTAATATATGTTTATAAGTATGTTTTCATATTATCCTCTCGTTTAATGTTTTATAGATACTAGAGCGCTCCTCCTCTTACAGCGTCGAAGAGATCAATGAAGTACGGGAATTGTGGGCGGAGCATTTTATGCGCTCTTTGACTTAGGTTTGACTTTGTCGTTATATATATGTTTGTGTTTATGTTATGAGGATAGATATTTGTTGGCCAATGATTATTAGTTATTGTTGAGATTATTAGTTATTGTTTAGAATTATTGTTGGGTTAATGTTTTGGTTTATTTTGTTGATTTGGATTTGATTGTTGGGGCATGATAAAATCAAAAAAAATATTTAAAAAAATAAAAAAAATTAGTAGCTCATGGGCGACGGTTTCTGGGTAAGAAACCGTCGCCCAAACCTATTTAAAAATAAAAAATAAAATGTCATGGGCGACCGTTTCTGGGAAACCGTCGCCCAAACCTATTTTAAAAAAAATCATGGGCGCGGTTTCTCGTGTAGAAACCATCGCCGACACACTATAAGTCGTCAACTGTCGCCCAAAATTTTAGAGATGGGCGACGGGGCTCTGGGCGACGTGCAGTAATCGTCGTCCATGACCAATAACAACGGTCGCCCACGTGCATACACACACAGACGCACTATTAAGTTTTTGCCCTAAATATCAATGAGAAATGCATTTCGAAGACTGTCCTTAATTTGAAATGTCCAAAAGAGAAGAAACTTGAAACCGGATTGGGGTTACTCATGCTTTCATTATTTCCTATAGATTTATTGATCTATATTTTTCATTAGATAGTTTACTGTGAAATACCTTGTATACGAAGGAATTGACAAAATAATTAGTTTGGACTGCTAAGTATAAATGATTTCAATTGGGATAACTATATTTGATTTTCGCAAAATAGTTCCCTACCTAACTTCATAATGCCAGAATTGCATCTCTGGTGAATCCGTCAAAATAAGTTCGAATCCTACTTAGGTTTTGAATCAAATACTTAACATACAAAACTGATGTTTTTTAACAAACAAAATGTTATAAAGCAAACTAGAAATTCCCTTCTCACATTGAGCGAACAAATCTTGTTGTAAATTCATAGATACAATAACAATCTTAAGGAATACAATTTCCGGGAGTATTCTCTCTTTGAAGTTTTCTAGTATGGAAGGTATTCTAAAAGAATATTTTATGGCAACCATATCTATTATAATACAAAAACTACTACAATAAATCACATTTGAAAGAAATTAGTTCTCCATAGGATTAAGAAGGGCAAGAACTAAAATGGTCCCCAATGTTTACCCTCTGTACCAATTTAGTCCCCGATGTTTTGCGATGACCAATTTAGTCCTCGATGTTATCGAATTTGAACCAAATTAGTCCCTGCCGTTAAATAGCCATTAATTTGGATGGATGTTGACACATGTCGACATGCGATTGGCCAGACTTAAAAAACAAAAAATAGAGTAAAAGATTAAAAAAAAAGAGAAATTAATAATAAACTAAATTTAAAAATAAATAAATAATAAAAAAATAGAATTTAGAAATATAAATTAAAATCAAATAAAAAAGAAAGAGAGAATGAAAATATATTAAACACAATAAATTAAATATTAAAAAAGAGAAAAAACAAAAAAAAGGAAAAAGATTAAAAAAAGAAAGAAAATACTAATAAATTAAAGAACCAAAAAAGGAAATAAATTCCAAAAACAAAAAGGGAAAAAAACTAATAAATTGACATCAAATAAAAATAAACATAGAATTAAATTAAATTACAAATAAATTAAATTCAATTAAAATAAAATAATAATAAAAATTATTAAAATAACTTACGTGAAAAATACATAAAAAAAAAAGAGAGAGAGAAAATGTTAAAACTAAAAAATATAATAAATAAGAAAATAAAAATAAAAAGTATTTATTTATTATAAATAAGTGAAAATTAAAATATGATAAAAAATATCACTGAAAGTTGACGAGAATTCCCGATATCGTCACTGTCAAGTTAACGGGGATGCAAACGTACCAATGTTAAATAAACTTGAGAATTGGGACGATTATGTCCTCATTAACTTGGCAGGGACGGTCTTCGTAAAACTTTTAAAGGCATTTTTTATCCTTAATTTTGTTTTTCCTTTTTATTTAGTTTTTAATAAATAAATATATTTTTAAGTTTTATTTTTTTAAATCTTAGATTTTTATTTTTTTATTTTAATATGCTCTCCTATTATTTTTTATTTTTCTCTTGTATTTTTCTCTTTGTTTAATTTATTATTTTTAATATATTTTCATTCTCTCTTTCTTTATTATTTGATTTTAGTTTATTATTTTTAAAATTTAATTTTTTATTATTATTTAGTTTTTATTTAAAATTGTTAGTAATTTTATTTTTTTTTTTGAATTTTTTACTCTATTTTGAATTTATTTCCTTTTTTATTTTTCCCCCTTTTGTAATGTTTAATTTATGATTTTTTAAGTCTGGCCAATCGCATCTCGACACATGTCAACTTCCATCCAAATTAACGGCTATTTAACGGTGGGGACCAATTTGGTTCAAATTCGATAACTTCGGGGACTGAATTGGTCGAGAGGGTAAACATTGGGGACCATTTTAGGTTTTGCCCGATTAAGAACTAGGTTGACCAGGAACCATCTGCAATTTAACAACCTTGGAGGCACTAATAATATAATATAAATGCCGAAGATATATTTCAGCATCAAGCAAGCAATTGAGTGCATGGTAACAAAATCGTCATCATCTTCTTGATTGTTGTGATTATCCATTGCTGTGAACAATGACGCATTGAACTAAATAATTTTATTTTATGAATAAAGAAACTATGTGAAAAGACCTTGCCTAGCTCGCCGGCCACCTATCATTGTCCGTGACCAACAAACCCTAAGCTAAGACAAAATTTCCCACCCTGGAATATTCTTACGTGGCTTCTTTCACTGGCCCCACATGTCTGCTCCATTGCAGCCAAATGGACCACACTTGTCTGCATATTGTGGCACAACTACTTTGGGAGGATAAATAGTTTTCAATGTCTAACGTTGCTAAGGATCGTTCCAAGCGAAGAAATCAATAGATGCCATTCCACACCTTCTCTAACGTAACAACTATATAAACCCTAACAAGCCATCTGCATCTATGCACAAAGCACAAGATAATCTTCTCTACTAGACAAACAAAAGTCCAATCTTTTAGTTTCTTAACTTTCAATCATGTCTGTTAAAACTGCGGTCGAATGCTACCCCTCAACACCAAATGAGAAATTTGCCGAGGCACTTGAATTTATCGAAAACATGACCTTAAACTGCGATGAGGTTCAAGAAATAGTCTTGGCTGAGATTCTTGCTCAGAATGCCAACGCTGAGTATCTTCAAAGATTTAACATGAATGGAGCTACTGATCGTGACACATTCAAGTCCAAGATTCCTGCCGTCACTTACGAGGATATCCAGCCAGAGATTCAACGTATCGCCCTTGGGGACCGTTCTGCTATCCTCAGTTCTCATCCCATCTCAGAATTTCTTACCAGGTCACAAAGGTTTATTTAAGATCATCATCAACCATGCATTCTGATACCATGATACAACACCACTGATACTAACACATACTGCCTTTTTATTATTATAATATAACATGCATATGTCATGCATCTTAATGATCAAATCATTACAACATGTTAAATGTTGTCTCTGGGTGATTGTAGTTCTGGGACATCTGCTGGTGAAAGGAAGCTCATGCCCACAATCGCAGAAGAAATGGACCGCAGGCAAAAGCTGTACAGCCTTCTCATGCCAGTGATGAACAAGTAATAATTATATTAGTTACTAATCTTTAAGTGTGCATACCCTAAAACAGTTAAAGATTCTACGACTAGATTGTGATCAACTGTGATGGCTCAGATATGTGCCCGACCTTGACAAAGGCAAAGGCCTCTACTTTTTGTTCATCAAATCTGAAGCCAAAACCCCGAGTGGCCTCGTCGCCCGCCCCGTCCTCACCAGCTACTACAAATCCGACCAATTCAAGAACCGACCATACGATCCTTACAACGCCTACACAAGCCCAGACGTCGCCATACTCTGCGTGCATTCTTACCAAAGCATGTACACGCAAATGCTCTGTGGCCTCATAATGCGCAAACAAGTCCTGAGAGTCGGAGCCGTCTTCGCGTCGGGACTCCTCAGGGCAATACGGTTCTTACAAGTCAACTGGAGGAAGCTCGCACACGACATCTCAACCGGGACGCTGAACAGTGACGTCAGCGATCCCGGGATTCGCGAGCACATGGAGGGCGCACTCTTTCCCGACCAAGAACTCGCCGAGCTCATCGCAAGGGAGTGCGAGGGCGAGAACTGGGAGAGGATAATCCCGAGAATATGGCCCAACACAAAGTATTTGGACGTGATCGTCACTGGCGCGATGGCCCAATATATACCCTTGCTCGACTTCTACAGCGGGAATTTGCCCCAGGCTTGTACTATGTACGCGTCCTCCGAGTGCTACTTCGGGCTAAACCTAAAGCCCATGACGAAGCCCTCCGAGGTGACGTACACCATCATGCCCAACATGGGGTACTTTGAGTTCATCCCCCACGACCCGTCCGACCCAGTTCAAATAACCCGCGACGAACCACCCCGCCTGGTCGACCTGGCTGACGTGGAGACGGGAAGGGAGTACGAGCTTGTGGTGACAACGTACTCGGGTTTGTGCCGTTATCGTGTGGGAGACATTTTACGAGTCATGGACTTCTACAATGCGGCTCCCCAATTTAAGTTCGTGAGGAGAAAAAACGTACTTCTCAGCATCGATGCTGATAAGACTGACGAATCGGAGCTGCAGAGGGCAGTGGAGAACGCTTCGGTTCTCTTGCGTGGGTTCGACACAACGGTGGTGGAGTACACGAGCTATGCCGACGCGAAGACGATTCCCGGGCACTATGTTGTTTATTGGGAGCTCCTTGCGAAGGATCCGATGGGGAATTTCCCGACGGCGGAGGTTCTGGAGAGGTGTTGCGTTGAGATGGAGGAATCTATGAACTCGGTCTACAGGCAGTGTAGGGTGGCGGATAATTCGGTGGGCCCGCTCGAGATTAGGGTCGTGAAGGGCGGGACTTTCGAAGAGCTCATGGACTATGCGATATCGAGGGGCGCTTCGATCAATCAGTATAAGGCTCCGAGGTGCGTGAGCTTTCCCCCTATTGTGGAGTTGCTCAATGCGCGCGTGGTGTCGAAGCATTTTAGCCCGTGCCCGCCCAAGTGGAGCCCGGAGAGGAAGATTTGATTTGCCATTTGCTGTATTTCAAACGGGTAATGTTCAAATTGTTGTATCTGTTGTTCTAGGGTTCTGGAAGGTACTGTTTGCTGGTCTTTGATTTTACGTGATATGATTTATTCGGCTTTGTGCGCGTGTGTGATTTGGGGGTCGTATCATAAGTACTGCATGGTAATGTAGAATGTACTGTGATGTTTGGACGTTCTGTGCGCCAAAGAATTTCCTGCCGCTGACATATAGTGTCAAGAGCAACGTAAGCTGCAACAAAACATCTGACTCGTTCATGGATCGGGCATTTCCGTATGGATGTGTGATAAAGCTTAATTTAATGTATATACTTTTGATGAAGTACAGGGCTGGTTTTTATGTTCTGGGCCTTTGGCCCTTATGTGACTTTATTAGAAAATTTCTGGTCTTTTAACAATTTTTTGGACCCTTATATTATAACAAATTTTTTTATTGTGGCCCTATATTACACATGGCCGGATGTGTGGCCCTGTGCTGTAGTTCTGCTTGCACAGGCCCAAATCCGGCCCTGATGAAGTACTAGGCTTTCGATGTGCTGAGCCGCGGTATCCGCGAGTTGCCCCAGTGGCGGAGGTAGAGAGCTAAGCAGCGGTGTCCATTCGACTTCCATACTCGTTTCATTAAGGTCCTCTTAGTATAATTTTTTCCTATTTTAACCCTATAATTAAACTATTTACCCTACATTATTAATAAAAAATAGCTAGTGGACCCCACTGGACCTCACAGGGATCCGCCAGTGCTTGCCCCGACTAATCCAAACTCGCCCAACGCCGTGCGTCTTGCATCGTTGGGCAATGTTGTAAAATTCGTTAATCGCTAGTTAGAGCCCCGAGGGAAACCTTGTGCCTAAACGGCCTAGACGGTTTGTAGGCTGAAATTAGACGGTATAACTGTCTTTTTATTATTCATAATTTATATAGTAATGCAACAGTAAAAGTATATTAATTTATCCATCTAAATAAATGTCAATCCTAACAAATTTTTTTAACTTGGGATCGATTAATCGGCCGCCTCAACCGCCTACGGATTAATCAGAGGGCACGGGCTAGGCAGCTAGGGCCCAGGTAGAGTTTTACAATAGACTCAGTAGGCGAGGCTCACCCAGGGGAGTGTTGAATTCACAAAGTATCAAACCCAATACCTTGCTTAAACGATACCGAGCCGCTTACCACTCGGACCAATCCCCGTTGGTAGACTTATAGCATATTTAAACTAGACTTCTGAGCATGTAGTTAATTACTTCTCCATTATTGCTCTCATTGTTTCTTGCATTTGATTCCCATAGGAAAAATGTAATATTTTGGAATTATATAATACATAATCTTAAATTCACTCTAAAAGTGTCCTTATAGTGAGAGAACTACATAAATGGTGAACCAAATTGCAGAGGTAGACGAGTTTCTATAACAGAACTAATCAACTGTTTTAGTTTTAAAATTAATTATCATTATTTTCATTTTCCTATTCAATGATGTTGATAAGGTTATCAAATCAGTTATAAGCTCTTTTTACTATTCAATGATGATGGTAAGGTTATCAAATTAGTTTATAACTTGTTTGTACTAATCGGATGATTGGAATTCCATCGTTGTGATTCTGAGATCATTCTCTAATTTATTTCTCTCCGTCAGTAAACCATGTTCCAGTTCCTAGTATTTGTTTGCTATAACAGTTCATGATTATATAACTTACTCGTCTACATTGTACTAATCAATTATCATTTTGGTTGCGGATTTTTCGTTATCAAATTATCTTCATCATGTGTTGTAATTCGCCACTCGGTTGTTATTTGTCATTCGACCCAAGAAATTCCGATCCTGCATTTTTCAAGTCTTGCATGATCAAGCGAATAGGAAGGCTCTCTATAAAAGTGCATAAACTCAAACTCTATTTTCTACACTAATTTTCACTCCAACCATTAACTCTATTTTTACACTAAAAATCAAATTCTTATATATTACTATCATACTTGACTTATTAAACTTTACGGCTTTTCTAATAAAATAATTAAAAAATATATAAACCATTAACAAAATAATTTTGAAATCAAAACCATTAATAAAATAGAGAAATTCATATTAATTTCATACATGTTACGTAACTCGTAAAAACAGTACGAGTTAATACACTCGCTGGCGAGTGCGCAGTGACGGATCTAGGATTGTAGACTCGGGGGGGCTCAACATGGCCGGATTTTGGTCCGTCCATCACAGCCTATTCCACATGGCCATGAAATTTTTAGGTCTAAGTTTTTATAGTTTGAGGGCCCCACTTGTATGATCAACGTTTATGTTTTGGGTCTCACTTTATTTAAAACACGGGGCCACCAAAAATGTAAAAACGACTCTAGCCGACTCAATCACGATAAACTTGCTCGTCAACCAGTCACAGAGAAAATCCACCCACCCTCCCTCAAAATTATCTCAACTGTCGGCATTCGATTCAAATTAATATCCTTCAAAGAATCCGCCAATGCACAGTTCTAAATTTGTTTTTAACTTTATTTATTTTTCTATTATGGAAATGACATTTTATTTTAAAAGCTAATTTTGTATATTGACATTTATAAAGTAATTTAATGAAATATATACAATTAGATAATATAAGAAAAGAAGCTTTTATCATTAAATTTTAACAAAACTAAAAGTAATTAAACAAGTGAAAAGGCCAAATACCTAATTTTGGGCCATAAATGAAAATGAATTTTCAAAATAAAAATAAAAATGAATTACGAAAAGATTTTATAGAGGGCTCAACATCCGAAAAAATGAAAGCCCAAAAAAAAGACTAATTAAGAAAATAAAAGCCCAAACGAGAAAAGGACTAATTGATGGAATAAAAAACTAATTAATAAAAAAAGGCCCAAAACAAAAGAAGCCCATCAGTACGTTTCTATCCAATCATGCTCTGTTCATCTTCTTCAATCTTCACTCTTCAGGGGGGGCTCGCTGCTGCCGCGTAGATGGAAAATCAGCCCTAGCCACAGTACGCCTAAGGGTTAAGCCGGCCGGCCGGAGGGGCAACTGACCCCCCGAGCCCCGCTGTAGATCCGTCCCTGCGAGTGCGTACACATGGCGTAACTCGTATACAGTTGTTACGAGTTATAACTCGTAACTCATATAAATTGTACACGAGTAAGATTTGGTTTTTAAAAACCCTAGATCGACGAAGACTAAAAAGAAGATGAGAAGAAGCCGCTGAACCTCCCGCCGCCCCGACCTTCCGCCCCGCGACACGCCGTACTCCTGCTGTTCGCCGCCGCCCCGCCTCGACGACCTCCGCCCGCCGCGACCTGCCGCCGCCTACTGCCGACGCCCCGCCGCCACCGCCTCGACCTACCTAGACCCTCGTGACGATCTACGCGCGATTACCTCCGGTGAGCCCCGTGCCTCGTTATATGCTATTTTTTATTTTACGAAGTATTTTGTTTTATCGTCGATATTGTTACAATAGTAATCACGATTGATTTATTTTTATTTCATTTTTTTACTGTAGAATGGATTCGGATTCTTCGTACGGACCTGTTGAAAATTTGGTATTGACGATGCAGTCAAATCACCGTTGTTGTTAGATGAGGATGAGATAGATACAACTATTAAGATTAGCTCCTTAGAGAATGTTGTGTGGGGTACGAGAGAAGCATCGAATGTCCTACACGGTCGCTTATTAGGGAAGTTGAACGGTATGGGTCTATACAGCGTCTACAGCTGTATGTCGCAGATGGTTGACCGTCATTGATTACAGCATTGATAGAGCGTTGGAGGAAGGAGACCAATACGTTTCATTTTTTTGTTGGGGAGGCGACCGTTACTTTACAGGACATAGGTATTTTGTGGGGTTTGCCTGTAGATGGTAGTTGTGTCTCCGGTGTGATCCATACGAGGACGGTCACACGGTGGATGGACGAGTGCGAGCGGTTGCTAGGTTTTAGTCCGCCTAGTGATAAAATTAAGGGATCACCGCTGTCGATGAAGTCGTTAGAGCGTTTGTTGTTGGCCCATCTGATTTCAGACGATAGTGACGAGGTAGAGGTCGAGTGTTCAGCACGGGGTTATGCGATGCTGCTCTTTGGTGCGGTGATGTTCCCCGACTGTAGCGCCAGCACCGTATCGTTGACCTACCTTCAGCTGTTGGAGGATATTGAGGAGGTCGGCACGTTTAGTTGGGATAGTGCGGTGCTGACATTCCTATACAGAGAGCTTTGTTCGGCATGCGAGCCGAAAAAGCTTAATATAGGCGGACCCATACGGCTGTTGAAGGTAATTATATAGAAACTTTGATTAATTTTATAGTTATTTTTAAATTTTATTTAGAACATGGGATTTTTTTTAGGCACGGGCATATGTGAGGATCCTGCCATTTCAGCCAGCTCGGGGTGTTCATCGTATCTCTATGTAGCCCAGAATAATCGACGGGATAGTCTTACCGACTCTGCCATATGCTGCGAGGTATGGTCGTTCATCCAAATTTTGTAATTTTTTCCCTTGTTACAGTTATAAATGTTGTGTAAATATATGATAGGTGGAATGCATTATTTGATCACACTATGTCGACGAATGCGAACGTACGCATTATATGATAGGTGGAATGCATTATTTGCCGCTCTTCCTCCCCAGTGCTTACCGAACGCTTGTCGATCGAGGTGTCCCCTGATATTCTTCAATATCGTGGAGATTCATTACCCCGAACGAGTACTTCGCCAGTTTGGAGTTATCCAAGGGATTCCCGCTATATTCTCGTATCGAGATACCAATCTTCATACGTACGAGCGGCGAGCGGTCGGGGATGGATTGGAAATCGCATCATGCAGGCTGGATTGGGTTATGGGAGGATCGAGAGGATACCGTCTTTAATGGTCCTCCCACGACTGCACTCATGTCGGTGGAGGATGGATATTACGACTGGTTTAATCGGATCACTCGCCTCTTTATATCTGCACATGCGATGCAGATGTCACGGGGCTTCCAGATGGGGGATGAGGTGTTTATGTTGTAAGTTTAATTTATGTATTAATGTTTTTTGCGGGATAGCCCAAATGATATAATTTACTTCTTCATTTTTAGGAATGCGGGGTTCACGACAGCCTTTGTTACGCGAGGAGTGGCGATCATGACGAGTCGATCCGTTTACTGGAGCAGATGGATAACATGTTTATCTCGTGACGCCAAATTCGACGAAGCACTGATGCCGGACCATCTCACGTGCATGAGGCCGGAACATCTCAAGTGCACGAAGCCGTGAACCCGTCTTTCTTTAAGGATTTTTCGCCCTTTTTGCAATCATCTACAGCTCAGCGCAGCTTCCAGCTAGTTTTTATGGATCATCAGGTATGTTAAATAATTTTAAATTTAAAATGCATTATTTTAATTAAAAGCCCTTAAATTATTTACTAAAATTTAAATTAAATATTAATTTGATTAACACATCTTAGGCGTTTACGACACCTTCACCACGACCGCGACGTCCTCGAAGTCCGGGAGATGATGCGGAGCAAGGTAACAGTCTAGGAAAAAGAGTTCGTAGCCCAGCTCGTTGTGGGACCGGCGGTCATTTGGCGCATCATGGCAGATAGATCGTTGTGTGAAACGTTATTTTTTTTTGTAATGACTATTATACGCGTTCGAATCTATTCCGCTTGTGAATTATTATTATATTTCTTATGATTATTATTATTATATTTATTGTTATTATTATTATTATATTTATTATTGTTATTATATTATTATATTTATTGTTTTATTATTATTATTTTCTTATTATTATAATTATTGTTATTTATTATATTTATTCTTATTATTATTATATGGGAGACTTTCACTTAATCCCTATTTGCGAACTTTCTATCACATAACTCCCTTGTCAGAAAAATATATCACTTATGTACCTAACAGAATAAAATTCTTGCAGATGGTACCCGATCCGCCGTAAGTACGCCATACAACACATTTGGGTACCCTATATAACAGAAAATGGTACGCCATATTAGTACATTTAGATACTCCCTATTTAACACATAGATACGCAGTACAAACACATTTAGGTACCCTATATCAACGTGTTATGGTACGCAATACACACACAGGAAGGTACGGCATGACTGAAGAAACTCGTAAACATTTAATCTGGTCCTTAAGTGACACTTCCTCCGTCCCACTTATTTCTTCCCATCTTTCTATTTCGGGTGTCCCACATAATTTTTCCCATTTCTATTTTGGTAAAAGATTATGTCAATAATTAAACTAATTACACCATTTATATTTAAAAAAAGGCTTCTTAATTTTCGTGCACACTAATAAATTTTCTCTTCCATGCTTTAAAAGTGTACTATAATATTAAAAAAGGGCTTAATTTACGTGCCCACTAATCTTTGGGAAGAAATATATGGGACTGAGGAAGTATATTTCTCTGATAAGTGAGTTATGTGATAGAAAGTTTGCCTAATAGGAATTTAAGTGAAGTTTCACCTTATTTATTATTATTATATTTATCGTTATTATATTATTTTTATTATTATATTATAGTTGCTGCTATTATTATTATATTTATTGTTTATTATATTTATTATTATTATAATATTTATTCTTTTTATTATTGTTATTATTATTATATTTATTGTTGTTATTATTATTATTATTATTATTATTTTATTATTTTTATTGTTATTACGAAATCAATATTGAAATTCAGTTGCTATATAAGACTAAAACGATGAAAACATTGAGTGTATATTTTTTAGTGCCGTCCGCGTTGTCTAGCACGAGTTTCACCCATGTCCATCTCATTCCTGATGCGAGATCGACGATATCTACCGGGACCAGTTGACTCTCTACGAGCATCGTTATGAATAAGAGTCCAATCTTCGGGGTAGTAACGTTCATCGTGCAATGGTTCAATGGTACATTCGTATGTCTTGTAATACTCCACCTTACTGTAATACTGCATCACTAAATTACAGGAGTGAATTTGCCATTGACGACAAGCCGCTTGTGCGTGAGAACATGGGATGTTATACCTGCTCCAATTTTCACACGTGCATGTTCGATCATTGATCCTTACCACATATGTGCGCTGCTGAATTTCAGATGTTATGACTTCTGTTGTATGTTGTCGGACATCAAAATGGTATACAACGTGATCCCAAGATTCTGCCGTCCAACTCTGAAACATTCTCGTTGCATAACGCGACCACTCAGTTTCATTATTCGCCATTAGTGACGAGGCTTCTTGAAAGCGATCACAAAAATACTGTACGCACCTGTGAATTTTAAGAAATAAAAGAAGTCATAACAACAAAACTAAAATAAAAAACTAACGTCGTGAATAGAGCTCACCTATGAAAAGTGAAATCAACAATTGCTCTTGCGGGTAGCATTCGAGCACCTTTTAATACCCCCATCGAAACCTTCTGAAATATTAGTCGTCATGACACCGCATCGATAACCACCGTCGTGTACGAAAGTCCATTGCTCGACGTTTACTTTTTCTAACCAGGGCTTCACATGTTCATTAATTTCCGCAATCTGATCCATAATGCGCAGTACCAGCTCTATGACATAGATTCTTCAATTGTTGGTTCTTGAATTTCTTGAAGAAGTTTCATTTTACATGACGAAGACAGAAGCGATGCACTCCATTTGGTGGACGAAAGAATTCATTGGCTTCTACTGCTCTCATAAGACCTGTACACACCATATACGCCACTAAAAGTAACTGATTTTATGAAAATAACGAGTAAATTACATTACTATGATTAAATACCTGGGTGACGATCCGAAATAAGGCAAACCGATTGATTCTTTAGAACACATGTGCTCAAATGGTTAAGGATCCAAGTCAATGAGTGTCTACTTTCTGCCGTAATAATGGCAAACGCCAGCAGAAAGACGTTTTGGTTGCCGTCCAGCGATGTAGCAATCAATAATTTGTGTCTATATTTGGAGTATAAATGCGTATCGACACAAACAACTTTTCGACAATGTTTGAAGCCATCAATGCTCAGTTTAAAAGCCCAAAAAACATACCCGAGTTGAAAGTGTCCAGGTCTCCCTATCTGCAGATGGAGCCACTTCACGATTGTCCCTGGATTGTAATGCTGAACGCCTTCATAATTATTGGGAGTTTGGTAACAGAATCTTCCCACGTAACGTAAACATTTTTCATCGCTCTTTTCAGATCATGTCAGGCTTGAATATTTGAGATTTTCGTAGTCATATTTATCCTTCACGAGTTTTTGGACGTTTTTGGGTAGGAATTGCGGATCAATTTTAACGGTTCAAACCAACATATCAACAATAAAATTTCGAGAGATATTACAGTGTGTGCTCGCCAGCTCAGTCATATAGCAATTGTGCGGTCCTTCAAATTTTGTAACAGGTCAGTAACCTTTTTTGGCATGAAGGATGCCCTCATTCTCCAAGGGCAATCAGCGTGTGATCACATTGAACACTCCAACGTGTACTGCTGCTTTCTATAACGTAATACTCACGTCTAGCAACCCTGATCGAAAAATCGCCGACAACACGTTTTAAATGTTTCTTAGTTGGAAAAATCATACCTCGACAAAACATAGGGCTATCTCTGTCGTAAAACTCCCTATAACCACCGTAGTCGTCACCATCAGGAGGTGGCATTTGGTACGTCTGGAAAAATGGGACGGACTGAAACTGGAGCAGCAAAGTCCAGTGGAGTGGTATCATCCGGCGCATCGTCGTCGTTGTTCTCGTCGGGCTCGTTGGGATCGGGTAACTCGGACAGTGGATCCTCATCGTCTGCTTCCAAATCACTAACGTCTAACATCAATGTCTTCCTCGGGTTCAGGCACGAAACCTGGCACAAGTTCTGACACGGACTCCGGCATATTGAATGGAACACCAAACGTCGGCATCTCCAGAGAAACGTTGTTGAACCCTGCCGTAACTAATACAATGTCGGGAAAATCCGAACATGTATAACTCGAAGAACCAACTTCAAACGCAGGAAACTCGCGCCGCTCCTCAAAATTCCGACGAGGCTCTTCGTTCAAATCAAAATTTGAATTTTCAATTATTTCAACAAAAACCTCAAAACAATTGTTCTTTGTATCGGGATATATGAAAAATTGTAAATCGTTGTCGTTGGAGATTTGGAGTAGCTGATGAAAGAGGCGGGAATGTTGAAAGTATTCATTTTTCGCATGGACAATCAACGAACAACGACCGCTATCAGCACCCGTAATTTCGTACAACAACGATATAAACTGGGAAAAATTAGTGTTGCAACGAATTCGCCTATACGCAATAGGATGGATACTATATTTCACCGCCGAAATATACTATGACTTGTACACGACTCGACGCCATTTTATTATTTTGTGTTAAAAATCGACAAGGGGTATTTATAGAAACGTAACTCATAACTAATAATTACGAGTTACATGAATTATTGCATGTATTTGCAATACGCACGTAACTCGTAACAATTAGTTAAGAGTTACTCGAATTATTGCAATACGAACGTAACTCGTAACTATTATTTACGAGTTACTCGAATTATTGACTGACACTGCATGGGCATACAGGTTGGTCGGGCATTAATGTAACTCGTATAATATTCATACGAGTTATTGGAAGTATCTCGTAAAAAGTTTATACGAGTTACTTTGAAATGCCATGTCAGGTCAGCGGGCTACCATGGACTAGTATCTCGTATACAATTTATGCGAGTTACTAATCGTAAAAACAAAGTACGAAATTCTCTATTTTATTAATGGTTTGATTTTATAATAATTTTGTTAATGGTTTATATTTCTATAATTATTTTATTAAAAAAAACCAAACTTTACTATATAAAACTAAAAACTCAATATATTATAATTATTAATATTTAAAAATTAAATAAATTATAAAAATTAGCTTATTTAAGTATAATTTTATAAATATATTTTATTAAATAATATAAATAAATAGAAACTAAAAAACTCTATTTTTGTGCTGAAAATTGTGTGTACTCTAGAACTAGAGTTTCTCTGCTAACCAACCCAATATTTGTGTTAAATATGGAGTCTCATTGGAGTAGAAACGTACTCTATTTTTGTGTTCTACACAAAAATAAAGTACCCATTGGAGATGCTCTAATATAGCTTAATTTTGTACTTAAAGATAACTTATTTATTCACCAAGTTATTGGAAAGCAAAAAAGAAAATTATTCTTATATATATATATATATATATATATATATAGAGAGAGAGAGAGAGGTTTGCTATGGTGCCCACCTACCGTGAGCAACCACCATGAGCAACCACCGTGAGCACCATAGCTGATTTTGCATTTACAGCTCATTTTCTCCATTTCCGGCGATGCCATCACCTCCGCCGCCCCTCTTAACTTCCTCATAACCTCCGTTGTCCATCTTCCACGCACTCATTTATCAGAAATTCTTATTACACTGCAATTTTCTCGTACATAGCTGGGATGATGAATTTCTGATAAATGAGTGCGTGGAAGATGGACAACGGAGGTTATGAGGAAGCTAAGAGGGGCGGCGGAGGTGATGGCATCGCCGGAAATGGAGAAAATGAGCTGTAAATGCAAAATCAGCTATGGTGCTCACGGTGGTTGCTCACGGTAGGTGGGCACCATATCAAACCTCTATATATATATATGAATTTTATGGTGTTCACCTTGTGTGAGCACCTTGCGTGGGTGCATGTTGACGTGGCAACTGATTCGTGCCATTTCAACATCAAAAATCGACATCTGAGTTGTGTCATCTTAATGGATATCTTCTAGGTGTATTAAGTTGGAACTCGGGAATTTCGCATATCCTAGTCTTGTTGGAAGTCAACATCCATGGATGGAAAAAGGGTAATTCTATACAGACTTCCTTGAATTCTATTTAAACCCCCTATTAATTATCAGACAATTAATTGCAGCTTTAAAAACTATGTCTTTGACCAAATATTTATTATCTAAAATTTGAGGATTTTTTTCTATTTGCAACGTGTTTGACTAATCACTTATCATTTTTTTTACTCTAACTACAACTATCCAATTATCAGCATTGTAATTTTCTATTTATTCTAATTATATCATGAGAAATTAATGTTTAATTATACTTAAAAGTAATTTATCATTTCACTCCTCTATATTTTATTTGTTATAAATAATATCTCCACAAATCATTTTTCCTTTAACATATGTGAAAATAATATTTCATCAAACACTATAATTCATAAATACTACAATATAAAGTAACTTTAAATATTGTTATTTTTTTAGTACACATAGTATGAGGGAAATACTAGCATATATATATAAATATATAGATGTGTATGACAAAAAAGAAAATATGATGGATGTCATTATATAATAAAAAGAGGCTCTTTAACCATCACTCAAAGAAACGTCCGGAGGCAAAAATGCATTGGCAAATGACACACACGGATAATCATTATTGTATCTATCATAATTATTGGTGATTAATTAATGGGTTGAGTAGTAAAACGTGGTATTTATTATTATTAAACCAATGTAAAAAAATCTTTTTTTCATTAACGTCTCCCAATGTTTTTTACACCCCTAGAGGGGTGTCAATAGTAGTATCCATGGAAAATGTTACCCTCAGTTTTCACAGATACTGCGGCAAAACACTCGGTCGGTTATAACTAATCTAACCCCCTCCACTCGACAAACTAAAGCCCCTCAGGGCGAACATGACGCTGGGAGGCATGAACCATCGCCTCGGGGGTAAAACCCCTCGGGAGGTGCCCGAGGCGCGAAGACATGCAAGGAAAATATTACCTCGCGAGAATGACGTCTGTGAGACACCCCACCCGAGGGGCGCAGGCCCGCAGGGGCCACTCCTCGGAATATGTGGCCAAGACCCCCTCCGGAATGTAAGCTGCCCCTGGGAGAGATTGAGTCCCCATAAGTAAACGACCCGAGGCACAAAGAAGAACCCGAGGCATAGGGGAAAACCCGAGGCACAAAGAAGAACCTGAAGCATAGGGAAAAACCCGAGGGAAAAACCCGAGGCACAAGGAAGAACCTGAAGCATAGGGAAAAACCCGAGGCACAAGGAAGAGCCCGACGTACCAGAATGGAGGATCTTCCCTCAGCCTAAGATCGTGGCCCCACACCACCTCCATGCCCGCGTAACCATTCGAACGTGAGGGAGTTGATAAGGACAGGGCCGAGAAACGCGGGACGTGGAAGGAACCGCCGAAGACTGGAAAATGCCGGGCATGGGAGGTAACTTCCAAAAACCAGGTACGTTTCTAGGATGCTATAAATATCGCGACATCCCTAAGGTACACGTACGTTGACACCGTTATTCAGCTACTTCTTCCACACACCAGCTTTAAAACACCTAAAACACTTTTCCAGACTTTCCTTTATCACTTTAGATTATAATTCTGTTATTCATACCTGGAAATGGAAGCTACCCTCTTGACTTAGGCAAGAGGGTGAACGAACCCCACCCTAACCCTGTCTTTACAGCTCTCAGACGAAAAAGCGCGGCGAAAGTAAGGAGGGAAGAGGCTCACCGGTCCATTTTCACAGTAGGTCATTTTTCGACGGCATCAGAAAAATATTAAATTACTAAACTAAACAAACAACACGAAAAATAAACTAAATAAATATTATCAATATATATATATATATATATATATATATATAAATAAATTTATTTTTTATGAATAAATGCTACTTAGAAAACGAAATAGACAGAAAATAAACTTCATGTACTAATGAAACCTCCACCATCTCTCTAAACCCCTCCAAACCCTAGCAGCAGCCCCATCTCCCTCCAAGCCGCCACCTCCTTCAACCCTAAACGCCATCTCCTCCTCCTGCAACACAGCCGTCTCCTCCCTCCCTCCCCCTCCTCCATTAACGGAGGTTGGGGGAGCTCAAACACTTTTTTTTCTTGTTTTTTCTTTTTACCCTTGTATATAAAAAAATTTCATTTTCCGCTGCTCAACCAATACCAGCGTGCATCCACCGCCATCGCACAAGTGGCCAATTGCCGCTGCCGCTCGACGGGCTACCTCTGCGCTGCCACCGTTTCTGGTTTTTTAAAGAAGGTAAAAAAAAATTATGTCGCCCGGCCTCCGCGCCGCCCCGCATCCGCACTCGCACTCGCCGACCATCCTCCGCCCCCGCTGCCAACCGCCGCCTCGCCGTCGCTAGCCTTGAGTCTCCCTAGTGGGACCTCCTCTCTCCCGACCCTCGGGTCGGGAGCCTTTTCTCCCTTGTGGATTCCTCAGTTCGATGAAGACAAAAGCCAGAAGTCGAAAGTCGAAGGTCGAAGAAATTGAAGAGTGCCGTAGATTTAGCTTAAAAGTTTTTTCCGTTATAGGTTCTTTAGTTCTTGATTTTAGATAATTATTTTTGTTTTCGGTCGATTTTAGTCCCTTGTGGACTTTGTTCTCCCTAAGGGAGTGTTGTTCCCCTTGTGGGGTTGTGTTTACTCTTTTTGAGGACAGATTTCCGTTTGGCGCATGCGACCAAACAGCTCTGTGTGCTGTTTAGCACTTTTGTACTTTTATGATTTTATGGCAAGTTATTGTTTGAAAAAAAAATAAAAAAAAACGAAATAGACGGCCTAATATCATAGTACTTGAGCCAAAGCCCATTTAACTGCAGAGCTTGACTAGCGGGAAATATAATTCGACCCATCGTCGCCCGGCGGGTTACCGTAGTTTTTGTGTTCGTCACTTTCCGAATATGGGCAACCGAAGGCTAAAGCGCGTGGAACGAGCGACGACGAGGACGACGCGCCTCCGACGAGGGACGAATCGAGACGTCGTAAGAGACTGCGTCTCTCTGACGAGGACGAAGAAGAGCTGAAGCAGACCGCTGCCGGCGGAGCAAAATCGAGCAGAGATGACGGTAATGACGATAGCAGTGACGGAAAGAATGGTAATGACGGAGACTGCGGCGATGGAGAGCCTAAAAAGAATGTGGAAGAGGAAGCTGAGCTGGAAGAAGATGTTGAGGACGACCCCGAGGACGACCCCGAGGCTTTTCCCTTGGGTGAGGTGGTTAGGGTTTCGGGGAAAGGAAAAGGAAGGAGGAATCACTACGCGTCGTTCGAGTACGATGGACTTCAATACCAGCTGGTGAGTCGTTTTTGCTTCTGCAACTGCTTGTTTGTTGTGTTTCATCGTGTGTAGTGTACTTTCGAATGCGTTGGTCATCGTTTTGGTCTCAATAGCATTTGTTGTGTATTTGAAGGACAGTTTTCATTATTTGAGTTTATATATGAGTCAATCGTGTAGCTTGGAATAATCATTGGTTTTAATGAGACTAAAAGAAACCTTGTAAAGGAATGTTGTGTTTTGGAATTCTGTTTGGATTCCATGAAACCTCTGTTCAAGAGTGATGATGGCTTTTCGTCGCTTTTGCTAAAGACCTTGTTGGAAGCTATCTTGAATGCCTATGGTAATCATAAACTGCTCATGCTTTCCCTTATTCAGGAGGATCCAGTGCTTTTGGTACCAGAGCAGGAAAATCAGAAACCTTATGTTGCCATAATTAAGGTGAACTTTTGTGTTTCTTCTTTTAGTTGTTTTGTTTTTCTCTTACTGTGCGATTTAATGGCGTGCAAATTTCGTTCTTTAAAAACTTCATTTCTGATACATGTTTCTTAGGCTTGCAAATTTCCTTTTCTAAAAACTTCAAACACTTGCTCAATTTCTTTCCCTTGGCTAGACTGGTTATGACACTACACATGTGTACAGGACATATCTCAAACATGGAATGGCTCTATGATGGTTATGGGCCAGTGGTTCTACCGTCCAGAGGAGGCAGAAAAACGTGGTGGTGGAAATTGGGAATCAAACGATACAAGAGAATTGTTCTATAGCTTCCACAGAGATGAAGTACCTGCAGAATCTGTCATGCACAAGTGCGTAGTGCACTTCATACCTCTGAACAAGCAGATTCCTAACCGCAAGCAACATCCTGGTTTCATAGTTCAGAAAGTATATGACACTGAACTGAGGAGACTCTTTAAGCTTACGGACAAAGATTATGAGGACAACAAACAAAATGAAATTGACCTCCTTGTTCAAAAGACTCTTGCAAGGATTGGAGATATCCCTGACATTGAGCCCGAGGAACCTCATGTAGATAATGAGGAGAGAACGAAGATTAAGCGGTTACTAAGGAAGCAGAATGTGCCAGCTCTCGATGTTTCAAGGGACGATGATGTGCCAAAGCCACCTCAGTTGCTTAAAGCAGACACACCTGGAAGCACGCCAGCTGGTAACTCAGCGTACTACTCCATTCTTTTGAGTTCTAACCAGTTGACTGGAGACACACAGCGTAATAAGTGGTTGGAAAAGCTTCTTCAATCGGTTCAGTTCGCGTGCACTGCTGAGGGCGATAAGGTAAGTGATAAAAGGATATGTGTGGTAGAAGCTGACTTTAGTTCAGCCATTATGTAAGGACGTTTGTATCAGATTGCATTCCTGACTTGCCATTCTTTGTACGTTTGGTAGGTTGACGATGACGATGCACCTATCAAATGGCCTGATTCAGCTGTTCCTGCAGTGGTTGCTCTTGAAAGAGCTGCTCATGATTCACTTGTAGAACAGAAGTATAACCAGAAAATGCGGCAGTTAGCATTCAATCTTAAGGTTGGTGCAATTGAGTCTTTGTTTTAGTTCCTGCACGTATTTGCTGGGTTGATGTTGGATGACCCTATGTTTTTTAAAAAAATTCCTTTCGATCCATCATGTATTTGCATCTGTTTTATGACTTTTTTTCTGGGCTATCTTGTAATTTGATCATTGTGTTTCGTTTTCTGTCTGATTCTGCAGAGCAGTCCCGTGTTAGCTCGACGTCTTCTCAAAGGAGAGTTGGAACCTGCACAGATACTAAGCATGTCACCTAATCAGTTGAAGGTGCGCTTGGCTACTGCGTTTTGAGTGATTTTTTCCCTCCTTTTCTTTCATTCTTTGCATGATATGAGTTCAAACCCCTCTACATTCTCATAGTTCTGCTTTGATTTCTCCCCAGGAAGGTTTAACAGTGGAGGAAATTGCTAGCAAGCAGCCAGAAGAATCAGATGAGATCCAGGTAAAATGATTCTCTTACAAAGAGATTCTGTCCATCTATAGTACGAAGAGCTACCTAACTTTACAGGGCTTGTGGTCACACATCCTTTACCTGTTATTACAAATCAGATGACTGATGCACGCTGTAGAAGATGCACGGAGAAGCAAGTCAGATTGATAGATATTATCCAGACTGGTCGCAGTGACCGATACCAGGTGTTCACCGTTTAGACTTAATATGTTGTTTTTCTTACCTTTTTTCATACAAACCATCGGGTGGTATTGACACTTGTACTATGTTTGTCTCTAAGCCCGTTCTTGTGATTACCAGCCGAAATGACTATTTTTTTCGTGTCGTTTTAGCTTGAATGCTTAGCTTGTGGTAACACATGGTACGCCTCTAGAGATGACGCTGCAACTCTTACGATCGAAGGGCCGAGCTCTGCTAAAGCTTCTGTAGGCACAGTGCCTACAGCCACTGCCAAGTTCGAAGACGTCGAGAAGAATCTGTTGAGCCCTCGAGGAGGATCAAACGATGCCCTAAAGAAGAGCAGCGAAGCTTTCTTGCCCATCTTAGAGAACCAAAGATCTTTCAACAAAAGTAAGAACGACGAAAATCCAACTAGCAACTGACGCCAAGTAAGTGCGTACGCTTTCTTTTTAGTCCTCTTCGTAGTCGATGTGGATAAACTAGATTTGCCGTGATCTAATGTTGCCTGTAAAGATGCTATGTTAGAACTTAGAAGATGGAGATTAACTAAGAATATCAAGTGTAGTAGTGTTAGACTGTAAGTTGACTTTTGTGTTTGGTTGTTGACTGACCGACCTACCTTAGAGCTGTCCCCTCACGTGCAATTAACTTTTAGTTATTACAATGCATCACATGAAATTAGCTGAATTAGTTTATGCGGTTGAAGTTTGGACGAACATCCTATAAAAAAGGAGATACTTTTGGATAAGAGATGGGCTAAGGTTGATATTGATAATGGCGTAACACAGTACTTTATTGCACGAACGATGTACGCTTTGCCTGAGACGTCGTTGTCCTAATCAATGCATAGCGAACCAAAAATTGTCGAACTTTGATTTTGAGTTTTTTTCCCCTTCCTACACTAGGAGGCTATTATGGTAGTTTAGTTGCACTCTGCTAAAGTAAATCAGAACTTTACTATCAGATACTTTATTATCAGATGACCCTATGTTGAATTCACACCTTATTGTTGAATATATGATAACTTAAACCTTGCAATGCAACTAATTTCTGAGACTTATGTGTCTCGTCTCAGTCCATACAGATAATGATAATTAAGTAGTTCGAATTCATGATCATCGCTGGGCTATCGATCATGTCTTTGACTTCGACTAGTTACAATTGATTTTTTTTGGTGAAAGATCAATTTTCCCCCTTTCTTGTTATTTTTAGTTATTTGGTCTTTGGATTTAATTGAATTTGTTGCTCCACTCTTAGTGGGTGTGATTAGATTCAAAATGCTTCACACTCAAAATTCAAATGCGATGCTGCGATTTAGGTAGAATGCATGAATGGAGGAGGGAAGGTGCTGTCTCCCACACATTGAACACGATATTCAATAATAAATAATAATATAACAAATAGCATAAATTTTGGGAAATCATCGAAATATATGATTCCTTTCACTAACATTATAAAAGCGGAGCATTAATTGTGTGGCAATTGCATGATGCCAAGAGGAACAAATTAACAATAAAGCCCATAAGCGATTCCCGATGGCCAAACATGAACCAGCTCATGATTAATAAATATTTGAACTGTTATCTGTTTTGTATATTCCCTAAACAACCCAGTTTAGGGACTTCATACAACTCTTTGAAGTGAGGGCAAATTTGTCTTTTCAACGAATACCAGCAACGTCACTAAAGTTCAAAACAAGATCAAGTCAAAGCGTTTTTGTTTGGTCGTTTATTTATTCATTTTAAAGAGCTTGGCAGCTCCTTGTCTGTCCATGTGACTCAGAAAGAGGTTGGTGTTGTATGATAGGTAATAATAAAAGAAAATGAATAGAGAGTTAAAAGGTAATAAAAACAAAAGAACGATTTATTATTATTAGGCATGCATCTCAATTCATTTTGTACACTATTGTTCAACTTTGCCGTTGGTGGGCTTCCCCTTCATTGTTCTTTCTCGTTTTAGCTCTCTTCTGCTTTTCTTGATAAAGAGAATATGATTTAATACATATCACATACTTTGGACAAGTGTTGTCGTTTCTTCTCCGCTCCATCCTTTTGTACAGTGACTTAATCTGAAGACTGGTTTCTGGGACGAAGCCTTTGAGCACAAGTGAAAGAATGCAATTATTAATCTTGCTTTGATATCTTTGTTGGGTTTTCCTTCGGCTTCACTTCTATGAGATCTGAAGTGGGGTATGCCTATTTCGATCATTCTCGTTAAGAAAAAATGTTCTTTTTTATTAGCTTCGAATGCAATTTATAGTCTTCTCATTTTGGTAACTAACTGGCTTGTGGTCCGTTTTAGGCATCCTTCATAAGAATTCATTACATTGCTTGGCCAGACATACCTTCTTCTTTCCAAGCTTCACATTAGTGGATCTCGAGCAATGTCTGCTGTAGAATTGTTTAGTAGTGTCCGTCGATTTACTATATTCCCAGTATTTTTAGCTTTATGGGCTTCATTTTCTTGATGAACTAACAACTATGGTTACGAAATTGCTACAGTTTTCTCCCAAGTTTTATTGATTAGCACAGCTTTTTCCCTGTAATTCGTGAAAAGGGAATGGGGCTGTTAATGTTATGTACATTCATCCTTGCTTTGTAAATCTTCTTGTCCGTATTCTTTCGTCGTTGTTAATTAGATTTTCCGTTTTCCAGGGAAAAAAAGATTCGTTGCTTGAGATCTATTTAGTAGCCATACATGGAGCTAGACTTCGACAAGTTCTGCGTAATAGACGATGCTATTAGCCCCACGACGGTGTTAAAACCCCCTCGAAATTCTTCGAAAACTGCAAGCAAAAAAATCTCAGGCCTTCCACCAAAACAGAGCAAAGACTTCAGGGAAATAACCTTCAACCGTTACCGAAGCGCTTCTTGCAGGAATGCCCCTCGGTCAAGCAAATGCAACGAAAATGCGCTGCTAAAGAAGAGAGGCTCAGTCTATCAAAGCTCCAAAGAAGTTAACTCCCTCAGTAAAAATGATTGTGGCGCTTCAGAGAGGAAGAAGATCGAATTCTCCCGAGAAACTGCTTCGTCCGAAATCCCTTTTAACATCATCGACAAACTGTGTATCTCCGATGAGAACCAATGTACCACGAGCTCTTCTTGCAAGAACCAAACCGAGTCATCTTCGAAGAAGGCTTCAGACCCATTCCTCAGATCGAAAGTGAAACCTAATTCGGACGCTGAGAATTCGCCAGCTCACCTTAGCGGGACCCTCAAGATCCATCATAGCACTCGTGGGGCCCCTTCTTTCGAATTCTTCGTCAAGTCGCCCGAAGAGCTCTACACTGCGAAGACGTGGAGAGTAGAAAACGAGCTGACTCGAGTCTACACTTTCCACTCCCTTCAACACCATAGAAGGAAGAGCAATGCCAGCGTATGGGGGCACAGGGAAAGCTGCAGAGAATCCAACGCCTTAGGACAGATGCACGCTTCGTGTTATCTTAGGACAGATGCTGTGCTGACAGAGTTTGTGCTGTACGATGTTTCAGCTCAGTCCAAGTCCTCTAAGCCCATCCCATTGATCGATCTGCGCCCAGTTCAAGAAATCTCAGCCATTGCTTTTGAAGATCCCATAGGAAGTGAGGGTATTTCAGACATTTCACGTCGAGGGAGGATGAACGTGGTGGTGCCACGTGGCTGCCACGGTTCGCCGTCGACTGGCGAAATTGGGCCGAATGGGCTCTTAGAGAGGTGGAGATTGGGCGGCGGGTGCGATTGTGGTGGCTGGGACATGGCTTGCCCTCTCAACATTTTAGGAAGAAGTTCGATCCCTAGACTAAGGAAAGAACGAAGCCCAGTCGAGATCTTTTGTCTGGTAATTTATTCGTCTTAATTTGTTTTTTTTCGATTGTTGGCCCTTTTGATCAGATTCTAAATTGGCAACCGATGCATAGCAGGGGAAAAAGGATGATGATATACCTGCATTTACCATGAGATGGACCGAAGAAGGAAAATATGCGGTCAATTTTCATGCGCAGTTATCTTCCTTGCAAGCTTTCTCCATCTGCGTAGCTATCTTAGATTCTGAAACGGAGGAGTCTTCGATTCTCGGGCATGCTCGAAGCAAACAGACGGTTCAGAGCGATTCTCTCAGAGTATTTCCCGAGGAAGAAATCAAGAATCTCATAGACGCCCTATCAACCGAAGAGGAAGAAGATGAAGAAGAAAGGTTAAAGCTCGGCGAAAAACGCCAGCAAGCTCAAACCTTTCTAGTTAATCCTCCGTTTTCGCCCATTGCTAGAGCGTAATAGACTGTAAAAAGAGATGGAAATAAAAAAGATGATCAAATTTACGAGATTGTAAGATCAAGACACAAGCATCCATCTTCAATACATAATTTCTTGCTTGAAGTATATCTTGGTATGCAAATGGGACACACAACGAGTGAACAAATAAAGATCTTCCGTACGAATAAAGAGAAGAAAAGAATACACACTTTTGTATACAGAGAATCAAAAGACCTAAACTAAGAGCTTCAACCATCTTCTTGCTTACAAACAATTGAAAGAATATAGACACACACACACACATGATCTCAAAATCCCCGAACCGAAGTCCAAACCTCCACGCATTGCTGATCTTTCCTCGTAACAAACATCTTATTCCCACCAAAGCTGAGGTTCGTCACCCTATTCCCAGCCGCCATATCCTTAACTCTCCCCATAACATTCTTCCTAAAGACTCTCTCTTTTGTCCTATCAGAGCCCATCAAAACCTCGGACCAAAGCTCTATGTTCCCTCCTTTGCTGCAAAACAGCTGATTATCAATGGCCTCCACCTTACAGCCATACCCTTCCTTCTTACCGTTGACAACCTTCTTCCCTTCTTCTCCTCCTCCAAGGCATATCCATGGCTTCTCTCTATCCATATTCCTCAGATCGGCGTAATAAACTTCGCCCGTGTTAACTCCCACCTTGAACATCGCGCCGAGGGAATCAGACACGGTGACGTCAGCAAAGCAGTCTACTTTCTCCTTAAACTCCCAAGCAACTTTGCCCGACCTAACGTCCCAGAATCTAATGTTCCCCGATACGCCCTGGGGCCCACTGTGAGCGCCGGCGGCCATCAAAAGGTTGTGGCTTGGGACCCACTGAAGCTTAGTCGCGGGTATGGCTGAGTCTAAATCTGCGCCGTAGATTTCGTAGTGGGCGATTTCGGACGTGGGTCGCATGTTGTTTAGGTCGTAGACCATTACGCAGCTAGAGTTTCTTCGGCTCGATTCGAAGCTTGTGAAGAGGTGGTTGGGCGACGCGCCGACGGCTAACACCGTCGAGCCTGACTTTGTGACGTTTTCCCAGTTTAGGGTTTCTCTGACGAAGCCCTTGTTTAGGTCGATGATTTGCAGGCCGGAGAAGTCAGTTGCGCCGGCGGCGGCGACGTTAGGGGTTAAGGCGAGGAGGGAATCGACGGCGGTGAATTGGGTCAGCACGGTGGATTTCCTTCGAAGGGACCAGTCGAAGGAGGTTATTTTGCTGCCGTGGGCGACGTGGACGGAGCCGTACGCCGTCGTGGATATCGCCGACGGCGTGTCGCGGCCGTTTAGGGCAAGAACTGTCGATTTTTCGAGGTTGTAAGCGTCGAACTGAGATGGGTCGGATTGGGAGCTGACGAGGAGGTTCGAAATGCCGTAGAATTCAGACTCGAAGATCAAATCTTGGACATCGAATGATTTGGCCTTCGACGGCAAATTCCCAGTTCTTAGGAGGGAAAGAATGACGGAGAAAAGCTCAGGGTCTCTGTCGATGAACGGAACGACGTCGTCGTCGTAGTCGCCGGAAAGTTTGGACAGCAGAGAGTTCGAGCCAGCTAAGGAAAGGGTCTCCTTCGTTGTCTGAAAAAGCTTGCCTCCGACGTCAATGGTGACTATGCTCGACTTCGAATCGCGGCGGATTCCGCCGTATAGACTCGCCGGTGATCCTCCGAAAGGTGGCATTTTTCTTGTAATCTTTGAGGTAAAAAAAAAATCTGATTTTGGTGGGCGGGTTTTCTTTCTTTCTTGGTTTCTGTAGTTGGGGTGGAAAGAATGGTTATATAGTAAGGAAAGAAGGTAAGAGAGAATGGTCGTAGTCAAAGTTCAACAATGGCGAGAAAGGTCGTGGAAGAAGGCTTATCTCTGTTTTGTTCGTTTCTTTCTTACAATAGATAGCAGTCTAATTTTGACCAAAGTAACGTGTGAATGAGATAGATGTAGCGATCAGAAAGGTAGCTTCTTTCTAGCATAGTAGGTTGTAATTAAAAATAGAAGTCAAGGGTTATTAATTGAGATTAGAAATTAGAATACCTTGTGGGAAATGTGATTGATTGGCTGACCAAAAGTTTTCGAGTTGGAAACTTCTCTTTCTAGAATCATAAATTTTTTCCTTTTATTTAATGGATATTAGATTCAGATGTTATCTTATGCGTCAAGAATACTAGAAACTTTAGGAAAAGTAAAATTTAATTGATAACCTTTTCCTTAACTCATATAATGAGCATGTTTATTCGCCGTCGTCCTACTAACAAGGATTGTTCGTTTTCGGCTCAGAGAATAGTATATTTCAATGTATCATTGAGAAGGCGAAATATTAAAAAAAAAAAAAAGAAATTGTGCTCAGAAGCTTCGAAGGAGCATGCTTAATATTCATTGACTTCAAACCAAGCAATTCCAAACTTCCCACAACACTTCTATACTCCCCAGTCCTAAACCATTTTATACATTTTTACTACATCGGGCGTCCCACATCCTTTGGACATTTACTTATTTAGCAAAAAAACTATTACAAACAATTAATATAATAATATTAAATATTCTTAAAAGACGTGTCACACTTTTTTACCTTTTAATTGTACTATAATATTAAAATATTTGGTTTCTTAATTCTGGTGCCAACTCCCAAATGTTAAACATTTGGGAGAGAGGGAGGGGAGTATTTAAACATCCACGAATAAATATTAAAGAAAAAAAATAATGGTCTGATTTGGCCAACTAAACTCAACGTGCAGAAACGATATCAAAAAAAAAAAAAAAAAAAAAATGCAGAACAGCAAGAGCTGCCTACGGTATATAATATTACACTATATCCAGCCATATTAAAAAACGTCAAAACATTCTATAACGTGACAACAATATATGTTATCAATATACACACTCACCACGAAAACAATTCAACCCAAGAACACACACACGAAACCCTACTCCATGTCCATATTGCACCTTCACATCACAACAAAAATAACACATATGAATATATAATCACACACACCACACAAATAAAACATATAAACATATACATATAGCTATTTTTTCTTATGAACCATCATCATTCTATATTGCCTCCTAAGCTTAGCCATATTATTAGTCACAATATTATCGGAGTAAGGCCCATTGTAAAAAATATCTTGCACATTCACACTAACAAAGCTCGGCGCCCAAACGACGTCGGGCGCCAGCAGCACGGCGAGCAGGTAAAGCACCCACTTTAGCGCATATGCCGAGCCAATCAGAACCCAAACAACCAAAAACATCGAGTCGGTGAACGATTGGTCCGCCGACGTAAACTCCATAGCCATAAGGTAGCTCACGGCCAGACATAGCAGGCAAGCGTGCAGTAAAATGTAGTACGTCTTTCCGTGCAGTACGAACGTAAACATCATTAGGGATAAAGTGAATGCCACCGTGTTGACCCTCATGAAGAACGGGTGGCGAATCAACACTCCGATCACCGTCTTCCCCCGGACGTCGCCGGCGGCCGCCGGCGAAGCGGCAGCGGCGATCTCCGTATTGTCGGGAGCGCTGACCTGTCGGTTGTAATAATTTTAGTTTTTAGTGGAAAAGTTACGTAACCTTTGGCAGAAATTCTGCAGGAACAAAGAAGATGCATATCTTTGAATTTTTAAGATGTGGTCTCGATTCGAAAGGTTGTAATCATTCGGCATTGCAGCACGAACTATCGCACAGACATGGCCTGATTTGGGCATATGCTTCCTGGCCTACTGCCTAATTTTTGTCTTAGTTCTCGGGCCCCATTTTAAGGTCTTTTTTCTTTCTAAATAATATCATTATTTTATGGCCCTCTGTAATTAATAAAATAGGCCCAAAAGATTATAATAAAAATTAAATTTTTATTTATTTTTATTAAGGTTGGGCCTCGTATGCTATAAGAACAGAGACCCATAAATTGAAAAAATGGCCCTGCACGGAGAGCCACATAATTTTAGGGACAACTTTTTAGCGGTTTAGATCCTCACTTTTATGATCATCGTTTATGTTTGGGGCTAAACTCTACTAAAATAACGGAGCCATCAAAAATGAAAAATCGACCATGTATGCACTATTTTGTTAAAGGTAAACATTTTAGAAATGATATGCCTTCTGATTTCAAGTCATATAAATAGGGGTTTGGAATTATTAATTTATACACAATACTTCTACGTTTTCTACGAAAGAATATTTTGTTTATCCCGATATGAGACAATATTGTAATTTAGAAAAGTTGAAGCTATCACGTTTCAAAAGCTGTCTTCTCTTATTTTGATCATTAAAAAAAAAATATTCCTAAAATGACCTGATAGACGCCGCCGGGAGGCTGGAGGAGGGCGGTGTAGGTGGCGGTGGTGATGAGGGCGGCGACGACGAGGAGTACGTTTTGGATCTCGACGGTGATGTCGTTGATGGTCATGATGAAGCTTCGGACGGCCCACTCGAGGGCGGTGGGCTTTGAGGCGAGGAAACTGTGCAATGCCTCTCTTTTGGCAAGTTGTTTCGATCGGTAGATTCCTTTTCTCGTGAGGAGCTTCTTCATTATGTCCGCGTTTGAATTCAGGTCGTCGGCTACGTCTAGAGCGGTTTGCCCTCGCTTGTTCGTCTTGTTGCGCTTGACTTTCAGTATGAGCCTATTCACTGCCTGCATGCATACACGTGCACTTCTTACCGACAAGCTTCCTTCCCATATGGATGAATCAAATAAATAAGGCTTTTTATATAAGCTTGTGCGCATACGCACTCTACTGCGCGAGAAGGTGATCGGAAATCACCACAGTTAGGAGGTCTAGCCTAACCTTAACTAGCCATGGCCTCTACCGCGGGTTGTTGTCGGTAACCCTTCAGGACCTTATGTGAGTACGCCACGTTCTTTCCATTGTTGGGTTTTAGTAGTTGTAGTTTGTACTGTTGAGATTATTTGTCCCAAATCGAAAACTAACATCACCTAATATATAAATCTAAGAGTTCTCTCCTCATATTATCAATTAGTTTTAGGATGAAACCATCCAATTAACAGGTAACAGGTCGACCGATTACTTCAGTGATAATACGTACCTCAATGTTATTCTTCTGCACGGCGACGTGCAGAGGCGTGTTCCAATTATCGTCGCTCCACCCGAGCACGTCGGTCCTCCCCCTCCGTACAATCCACCCGAGGAGTAGCCTAAAGGCCTTGTTATTGTTCCCTACATTATACTCTAGGGCTAAGTGAACGACCGTCTGAGACTTATTGTTCACGTCATCTATGCAGTCGGGATTCTTGTGAAGGAACTTAGTGAGTAGCTCCAAACACCTCTCGTCGTCCACGTCGGCGTCGTTCATCATCATGACGAGGTAGTGAAGGGGAGTTAGGCCGTTTATGCCCTTAACCCTAACTAACTCTCTGTCTACTTCAGCCAATTTACTGGCCGTGTCGTAAATGCCACAGTCTACTGCTGAGTGGAGGGGACTCAGTCCGAAAGTGTTGAGCTTCTTGCCGAAAGAAGGCATGAGATTGAGTAGTTCGACGGCCAGGGCGGTGTTTTCTTTCCTTACGGCAGCGTGCAATGGAGTGTCGGCGAAGTGGGGCCCGTCGATGTCATGTAGGAAATTAGGGTTTTTTCGGATTAGTGCGTAGAGGCCCGAGATGTCCTCCGTTCCTTCGAATTTTGGCTTCTCGACAACGGCGGCGTCGTCATTCATGGTGTATCTAATATTATAAAGAAAATGAAGAAGAAGAAGAAGATATTATTAGGGTTGAAGGGTTTTTTCTTGTAATAATGGAGTTTGCATGGACCATAATATGTCGTATATATAGCGGCGGAGGAAATGTGAGCCAAGCAAGGTAGTAATTCGTTGCGTAGTAAAGTAACGGCACAATGATTCCTTAATAATTTCTAGAATTGTACTAGAATGCGTAATATATATATCCATATATATATATACGACGATGTTATTTAATAGTGGACTCCTCCTATGTTATTATCGTTTATATGTCAATTTTTTCTTCTATTTTACTTCATTCCTTTGTGCAGATATACCAAGACTTTGGGATGGTTTGTTTATTTAAATAGTAAAGAGTTTGGAGTGATTCTTCGATGATGATTCAGGCTAGGGTGACGATTTATGTTTTTTAATAGATCAAATTACATGTGTTTCGCATGTATATATTATACTATACTTGAGTGGTTAAAAAAGTCTTTCATGGCATTTGATTCCTCTGTGCCTTCGAATATTAAATAGACAAACTTTATCTTACGCATAAACATGTGTTTGCTGCGCTTGAAAATGTAAAACATTTACTTTTTTTTCCGAGGATAATATATTTACTTTTTACATCTTAGGTTTTACAGGAGACGAAATAGTTGATGTAATAAATTTATCGCAATATGTCGTACAAACATATGGTTGATGTTACTTACGAGGTAAAGAGGAAGGAATAAGATTTATGATTTATTCTATCAAAGCTCGATGGCATCCGATGCTAAAATAAAAATGGGCATAGAATGCGATGTAAGACTTAAAAACAGAAATACATTCCTCCCCAAATTTTCGTCGTATATAGTTGATTCGTGTTAAAGTATATTTCCATGTTATTCGTTTTTTTTTCAAGATTAAAATAATATCTCATTATGAATATATCATGATTCATCACAACGAATCATCAAAATTAAATCATGATTCATCACAATGAATCATCAAAATTATGTGACGAAATGTGGATGTTTTTGAAATATTAATGACTCATGAATTTATGATAAGATGAGGTGTATAAAAAGATTGTATTTTTGTATGAGTTGTATAGATGACAAAATTGTATTTTAGTGTATGATTTTAGTATAAATAGGTGTTTTGACTTACATTGTAAATACATCAGAGTATAGAAAATAATATACCTCCTTCTAAATTCTCTCCTTATATTATTATCAAAATATTCATAATATATATACAATAATCTTAATATAATATAAATCATAATAAATATTTCATAACACGTTATCAGCACGATCATGCTCCATCGTCAAGATCAACCTCCGCCGTAGAGATCAACTTCCACTGTCAAATCAACGTCTTTCGAAGTTCTTCAATTTATTCGTATGCTATCGTAAACCAGAAGTTCATCAGTATATGTTCCTTTTCGTTTAAGTATTCAGTTTTCAGACTTTCATGAATGCGGTGGCGAAGAAATATCAAGGCTTTTGCCTTATCCTGAGGAGTGGTGGATATTATTGTGCTACTGGCGTCGGTTGCACCTGCGTCCTAATTTGTTGTGGTTTTCGCAGCGATAATGGTGTCACCTAAACCTTTGGCTTTCAGGTGAATTTCGGCATCTAGTGCCCAAGATAAATAGTTCTTGCCTTTGATATCAAGTGCAACAAATTCGAAGCTTGCCAAATTCATCATATTACTATAAAATACAAAACAATAAAGAAAACACAACAAAATATTAAAATAGATTTCTAACAACTCTTCTTTAATATTCTCGTTAGTTTCTTCTTCATTTTCTTCTTTTGAAAAAATTCTTATGAAAAACTTTATCAACATCCAAATAAAAATGCCCACGTAATAATACACATAAGCAAATGTTCTTCAAGCATTAGATAGAGCAACATCCTTCAAAATAAAATATATTTTAAATGACATGATTCTATAAATTTTAAAATCAAATAAGTTAATAGATAAAATTATAATATAACGAGATATATTCAAGAATACAAATAAAAATTATTTTTAAACTACTTTTATGAAACTCGCTAAAAATATTTTCACATGCTACGACAGAGAATCGAAAATCTGGATCTCATCCTTTAAAAAAATGGGAAGTCGTATACCACAATTAAACCAACGACTGGTATAAAATAAAATTACGGTACCTCGACCAAATTGAAGAACTTCGAAAGACGTTGATTCGACAGTGGAAGTTGATCTCTACGGCGGAGGTTGATCTTGACGATGGAGCGTGATCGTGCTGATAACGTGTTATGAAATATTTATTATGATTTACATTATATTAAGATTATTTTATATATATTATGATTATTTTAATAATAATATAAGGAGAGAATTTAGAGGGAGGTAATATAATTTCTATACTTTGATGTATTTACAATGTAATTTAAAACACCTATTTATACTAAAATCATACATTAAAATACAAGTTAGTCATCTATACAACTCATACAAAAATACAATCTTTTTATACACCTCATCTTATCATAAATTCATGAGTCATTAATATTCCAAAAACATCCACATTTAATCACACAATTTTGATGTTTCATGATTTAATTTTGATGATTCATGAATGAAAGTTTTATCGTTAGCCCACAAAAACCAAAGCTCATCATTTTGGACCTTAACCAAATAATTCATTTTGTACCCGAAGATATATAATTAAATTCTGGCGAGAACATATCTTGAATAAGTAACAAATCCACATATCTTAGACCAAATTTACAAAAAATGGAAACTAGACAAAATGTCGCCGATTAAAAACAATCGCCGCCGCATTCTCTCACTTCTCTGCAAAAGTGAACACTCTCGCCGGGCAATTCAGCAGCTCCACTCGCATTTTACAGTCATAAGCATCGGCGGAGATTTTGACGCCCTTCACCTTTGGAATGCCATAATCAAGCACTATTCGCTGCTCTCTTCTCTTCCCCACGAAGCAATCTCTCTCTTCAACTACCTAAAGAAGCAACGTACGACGTGCCGCCCATTGTCCTTCGACAGCTTCACCTACGCCTACCTCGTCAAAGCATGCGCCAACATGGACTCGCCTCGGGTCGGATCTCAGCTCCATTCTCTGGTGACCCGAGTGGGCTACGACCGCCACGTCCATGTCGGCACGGCGCTGGTGAACATGTATGCTGATTGCCGCTGCTTGTCTGACGCGCGCAAGGTGTTCGACGAAATGCCCGACCGAAACAACGTGACTTGGAACGTTCTGCTCGCTGGGTTCGTGAAATGGGGCGAGATCGAAAAGGCGAGGCGCGCATTCGACGAAATGCCCGTAAAGAATGTCATTTCTTGGACGTGTTTGATCGACGGGCAAACTCGCGCCGGGCAGTTCTTCGAAGCTCTGTCAACTTTTCGAATGATGGTCGTTGATAAGGGCATAAGGCCTACGAACGTAACCCTTCTCTCGATTTTCCCTTCGATATGGAACTTAGGGTCCCTCGAGCTATGCGAAACGGTGCACTCGCTATACGGAACAAAACACGGATTCATCACATCAGACGTACGCATAGCGAACAGCTTCGTCGACGCCTACGCAAAGTGCGGCAGCTTAACGAGCGCTTCCAAGCTCTTCCATGAGGACATCGACGAAAAGCAAAGGAACTTAATCACATGGACTTCGATCATCTCAGCATTCGCCATGCACGGCATGGCTCAACAAGCCTCAGACCATTATCAGAGGATGGAAAACGAAGGCATAGAGCCTAACTGCATAACGTTCTTGAGCGTACTAAGCGCCTGCAGCCACGGAGGATTAGTCGACGAGGGCCTAAAATACTATCGAAGAATGGTGGACGAGCGCGGGATAGAGCCCAACGTCAAGCACTATGGATGCTTGATCGACATGCTGGGCAGGTCGGGCAGGTTGGAAGAAGCCGAGAACATTGCCCTGACTTTGCCCGAGGGCAGGCATGGCAATGACGATGCTGATGTTATTGCGTGGAGGACGCTTTTAGGGGCGTGTAGTTTCCATGGAGATGTTGAGAGGGGAAAGAGAGTGATGGCGAAGATTATGTCGATGGAGAAGAGGTACGGCGGAGATTATGTGCTTTTGGCTAACATTTACTCGGGTGTTGGTAGGTTTATGGAGTCGGAGAGGGTTAGGGGCGTTATGGATATGAGGCGTGCTTCGAGAATTCCAGGTCTTACGGTAATTTAATTGCGGGGAAGATATGTAGTCGACTACTTCCATATTTGACAAGTGAAGTGCGTTTAAGCTGTTTGACGACAAAGACAAGACGACGACTTGCTCAAGTTTTCAACTATATACATACATCCATCCATCCTCTCATGTAATAAAGAACGTATTTAAAGTATAGAAGATTCAAACATCATATTTCTTACGGTCGCCGAAGTAGTTTGCTTTTTTGACACTGGTGTTGGCGATTTTAGGCTCTTTCATAGGAAGTAAGTTAGCTGCTCCTTTTTCCTTGAACCACCTTCGCCATATAAGTCGTTCCACTGCTTTAGCTCGTTCATCATAGCTCCTTCGGACGCAAAACTTGCTGCGACCTGTTTGTTGTTGCATTAATAGTAGCATTAGAATATTGTATCTATTTCTGCAAGTTTTTCTTTTTTAGTTAAAATAATGGCAAGAACCAAAGAACTGCTGGCTATACCTGGTTCTTAGCCTCCTTAAAATCTTGCATGTTCAATGGCCTGATAGTGATCGCTCTTTCCTTCTCTTTTTCCACGTCGGCGGCCTTCCCTTCTGCAGCTCTACGCTTCTTTTCCTGCAGTAAAGATAATAATTAAATATGATATGGTCATATAATTACATTTCACATACGGTCTGTTTGGTATCCTAGATTATGCCAGATAATATTAATAATTACCCATTATATGTTGTTTGTGTTTTTGATGTTCAGACCGTCACTAATGAAAAGCCCATTAAACAATTTGCAAGCCTATGTATAAATAATATGGATAAAAGTGGTGAGATAAAATATGACGGGTTATATTGCTTTTAATTTAACTTGGGCTTTTATTTGGAGCTTGTAACCAAACGGGCCGATAAACTATTGCCTATCGCTTCGATTATCCATAAAACCAAATCATGTAAATAAATACTTACCTGATCCTTAAGACTCTCTTGGTGAATTAACTCCCTAACAGGTCGGTAAGCAGCAGTGATGCACAAGTTCTATGGCATAAAAAAAATTTCATGTTAAACATCTCTACGATATGACTACCACCATTTGAAAAGAGAATAGAAGAAAAAAAATCAATCACCTTCAAATCGCTGCCACTGTATCCATCTGTCATATTTGCAAGCTCTGTAATGTTCAATGACTCGTCAACTTTCTCTTTAGAGAGCAACGTCCTTAGGATCTTCTCTCTGTTCTCCGCAGATGGTAAACCAACCAAGATTCTGCGATGACATAAATGTTACTAAATTTATATGCCTATCAAACCGAACAAATAAGAAAATTTTTTTCAAAGAACAAATAAGATTCAAAGATGCAAGAATAGCCAAATACCTTCTCTCAAAACGCCTTATTATTGCTTCATCAAGATCAAATGGCCTGTTCGTGGCAGCAAGGACTAGGATTCTCTCACCAGGTTTTGTCAACAACCCATCCCAATGAGACATGAACTCGTTTTTAATCTTCCTCATGGCCTCATGTTCGCCAGTTCGATTCCTCTGGCCCAGCATGCTATCAACTTCATCAACAAATATTATAGTTGGAGAGACTTTCGCAGCAAGGGTGAACAAAGCACGAACATTCTTTTCATCTTCACCAAACCACTTTGATGTAATGGTGGACATTGAGACATTAATGAAGCTAGCTCCTGCCTCGTTAGCAATTGCCTTAGCCATCATGGTCTTCCCTGTACCAGGAGGTCCGAAGAGGAGAATCCCCCGACAGGGCTTCAATAGGCCGCCTACGAAGAGGTCGGGCCTTCGAAGTGGTAGCATCACTAATTCTTGCAGGGACTCCTTAATCTCATCCATTGCACCAATGTCCGCAAAGGTTACACCAATTTCATTGGCTGGTATGACTTCTGGCCTTATGCGCTTCTCGTACTCGTTGTCTGGTGGAATTTCCTGGTGCAAGAAAGAGCACGTACTAATTGAGACACAGGTTTTTAGTGTTGTAACTTACTATTCATACTCTAAAAGTTTAGAGATTTAAATCTTCTTCAAGTTCAAATAATTATTGGAAGGATACTGATACATCTACTGAAGAAAATTGATACCTTTGTAGCAGCAGGTTCTTCACTCTTGCCTTCTGTAACTGTAGTTTCAGCTTTTGTTTCCGTCCCAACTTTTGCCGGTTCTTCCTGTTTCAGAGAAAACGTTAAGTCATTTCATCAGAGAATCCAAAAAAAATTTGAATGTTGTCTGGCTGCTGACACAGAACCATTCAGACCTTTGGCACTTCAGTCTTTGCTTCCATCTTCAAGCTGTCGTTTACAGCAGATCTTTTACCTTCCTGGAATATACTTAGCCCATGGGACAGGCTAACACCAATAATGATAGCATCTTAGCATGATTATGATTTGTAAAAGAAGCAAGAGCTAATTAAAATGTCCAGTTTTCATCCCAAATTTCATGAACAGGCTAACAAACGTCTGATCCATACATCAAAGGATGTTACAAGCCGTGCTTATTCTGCTGAAAGTTAAAAGAAAAATTAAAAAAGGGCCCACCTGTTAGATGAAATAACGAGTTTCCCATTTCTGTAATATGGCTCGTTCGAATTCAGATGGAAAGAGATGGCTGATACTATAATCTCCTCTATGTAGTTGCTGAGAGAAATTGTGTCTGCCACACATACTGAACCCAAATCATCACATTCAAGATCATTGGCAGCAAGTACCTCAATGATATGATTTCTGTTATCCTGGAACTGTATCATCTTCATATCCTCCTCAAGCTGAGACTTCCAGCTTACAAGATGATTCGCGTCTTCAGGCGGCTTTATTTCAATGTTATAAGAAAATACAGAAGATATTTTCTCATCAAGCTCTCTGTAGTCATCTTCAGGGTGAAGAATTCTTGAGCCAAGAATCAGAACTTTCCCAGACAGTTTCTTCAACATCTTCTGGAAAAGAACATACATCCTTTGTGACCTGCAGAGGAGTTTCTCTACATCTCTGATATAAAGGACAATAGGAGAGACCTTCGACACTTTCGCCAGAACCTGCATGATTGAATTTAATAAGTTAGCATCTAGAAGCCTTTCCAATGGTGAATATTGTAATAGATGACTTCTAACATTGAATGTGAAATGAGCAAGTTATATACCCTATAAAGTGTCTGAACGAAGAGCTTCTCATCAAAAGACCAGCTACTCGTACGTTGAAGTGGAGCTGGAAAACACATACATAAAGAGATATACATAATGTGAACTAAAATGAAAGACATAAGAAGTAAAAGCAAGATGCGACTTCGATAAGAATAATACTATCAGCACATTTGACTAAATCCCACTAGCGTTGCTACTTTCAGAACCAAAAAAAAAAAAGAAACCCCAAGAGCTTTAGTTTCAAGGATCAGGTAGTCTGAAGATTACAAAGAAGTATCTAAAAAATTATTTAAGTTTCAAGAAACCTGGTGCTTGAGCACTGGTTGAAGCGAGACTAAGAATGTTCGCTGCCGCTGATGCATTTCTACGAAGCTTTGCAGGATTCGAGATTTCTTGAACACTGCAAAAAAGAAAATAACCACAATCTTGATGAAAACAAAGAATAAAATGAAAAACGTCGCATCAAAATGAAATCAAGAACGAACTTTGACGAAAGATCAACTCCACTGCTTTGCCTCCGGAGACCACCTGCAACAACTATAGGGTCGAATATCAAAACATTGTGCGTGTTCAATACACAAGACCATTACATCCCTGTCTTGTACTACGGCATACCGCCATACCCAAATAAAATATAGCCAAGTTGCTAGGAGCCAGAACATAAGGGGAAAAAAACTCGGCTAAGTTACTGAGAATTAATATGATATGAATGGCTGAAACTGGACGATTTCGTTATGTACACATTTGGTTCCAAAGAGAACAGAAAAAGGAAACAATTTATCTTAATACCTTTATTCTCCTGTTTAGATTGAAGCAATGAAAATGATCCAAATAAGTCCGACATTCTTCCCAATGTTGTTTCTGATATAGACTTCCTCAAAGACTGCACGAAATAATAGAAAATTCAATTGATTACTCGACCCATGAATAATGGTTATAGGACCGCACGACAGATAAAATATCCTATATGATTATGATTGTGCTAGAACAATGAAATGTATGTGGCAGGAGAAACTTACAGTACTGGAACCTCCATATTTGCCCTGCATCTGCATTTTTTAAAACGAAAAATAACGAATCAAACAAAGAACATAGGACGGGGCTAACTCGCTTAAACTAAGAAACAAACAGAGGAAAAACTCGATCACTCTTGAATTCACCTTGACAGAGAAATCAGTCACATCCAACAGCAACAACTTGGCTTCAAAATAATGTGCCAAAGCCTTAGCCAACATTTGCTGATACGATTCTGGAAAAAGCACAATGTGACCAAAGAAATCGTAAAAGTTCCAAAATTAATGAGAGTGTAAAGAGGCACAAAACACCATGGAATAACTTACCAGCAGGACCAGAGAGTAAAATTGTACGGCTTGCAGGAGTCAGATTCCGTATATGCTTCGCAAAATCTTCTCCTTTCAGGTGAACAAACGCAGCACTCGTCAACAGAACACGAGTCTGTTCACTGTCATTTGAGCGATAGATGATATAAATCAGTCTAGCAGTGATCTGATACCCAATTTAGGAGAATAATCACAAGCATCCAAATTGTTTAGTTTTACGAGCAATCTAACAGTTGATCGTCACAAAGATGCCGAACGTAGTTCCGTCAGAACAACGAACCAGAGGCGGCGACGTTTTATCGGAGATACCTGAGATAATACGGAAACTTATCGAAGGTGACTGTACTGTCTCGGCCGTTGGAGATGAGGCTCAACATCTCCTGCTCCATCGCCGGCGCGCTGACGCCAGCCGCCGAAGAATCACCGCTCCATTTCTCCGAGCCCGTAGCCAATCCCAGCCCGACACCGACGCCTATCCCCACACCCAACGCAGACATCAGCATATGCTTCGATTCCATTTTCTCTCCTCCTCAACTACCTCCTCCTCCAGGCACAAAAAAAAAACAATTAAATCAAACCTCCAACCAAACCAATCAACGTCAACAAAAGGATGGTGCGGCGCCGCCTCAGAGGAAATTGTTGCTATCCGGCGTTGAATTTTCGCACGATATAAATACAGAGAGAGCAAGGGAGGGCGTGGTCGCAAGTTGCGTTCCCACTTTATTAGGCCTTTAGTAGAGAATATAAAAAGAAATCGACCGAGGACACGTGTCGAGAACTGGTTGGCCGACGTGGCAGGTATAGTACATTTTCTAAGGGAGACTATCTCTGCAGCTAAGGCTTATCCAACTGGGCAAGTGGCGCCGAAACGGTGGCCAATCAACAGATATTTTTGGACCGTTTAATGACGCTTTTACTCCTGTGTAGAAATATATTTAGCAACTTGCATATAATATTTAGCAACTTGTTTGACTATAAAATTACATAAAAGACAGTCGCACTTGCACATGCACATGAAGCGTTCACTATCACTCGTGAGCTGTTTCATGGTAATCAAGAAAACCATCAAATATATAAGATATGCACAGTTTGTGTAAATAACAGCTACAGTTTCAGTCTATTGAGGGGAACAAGTACACTATTATCACATTTATAAATACCTCTTATTAAACACAAGAAAAGAAAAAGATAGATTAGATATTACCACATACAACAACACACACGAATCTCCCAAAAATATCATATTTTTTTCCTGGGGTCCAACGCCATTGAGATACAGAGCTCTTAATGTTAGCATATGCTCCCCAACAACGACGATCAACACCTGCATTTTCTCAAGAGACTTGTGTGTGTGCCCTCGCCAAGGCTTGGCTCGAGGCGCTCGACCATTTCAGGTTAAATAATCCCACCGAAAACGAGAGAAATGAGGGTTTTTTTCGTTTTTAAGTCTCTTCACTTCATCAAATCCAAGAAGACAAATCCATTCCACAAACTATGCAGCAACATCGAAGGCAGCAGATTTCGAGACCTAGCGTAGGTCATACCCATGACAACCCCGAGAAAAATCAAGGGCAGCATCCTTTGCACGTTGAAATGTGCCAATGCAAAAGCCACCGAGCTCACAAAGATTGAGCACCAAACGGGCATATACTTTGTCAGAGAAGGTAGTAGAAAGCCTCGAAAGACTATCTCCTCCCACAATGGAGCGCAAACTACAAGTACCAGTGCGTAGAGGGACATAGCGATGGGATCCCTCGCCATTATCGATTGCTCCACGCTGGAGAGTGTGATGGGCGTGGAGGGCAAAATGGGCAATAAATCCAAGTTGAATTGGGACAATCTGTTGACCAGTGGAAACATGAAGCATCCAATTAGGACGTCGATCAGCCAGTTACCCTTTAGTGTGAATTTAAACCAATCGGATGGAAGGGGACGAAACCGAGAGAGACATCGGTGAAGTATTAGAATCCCAGCGAGGCCTTCGGTTACATCTGTGAGGAGGCTCAGAAAAGCTTGTCCTCTGAAGGTGAGTGATTCCCTACTGAATCCTATGACGTGGGCTGCGAATGGAACCATCCATGAGCCTACGAACCAGAAGGAGACGATCCAGAGAAGTGTTACCTATGACAAGACAAACTCTTACAGAATAAGACATATTACTTTGTGTTATGGATTTAAGAATATAATACGGCTAATTGGGATGAAAATGGACTGCAAACTTAGGGATAGTTCATATAAGGCAGAGACGTACCTGAATAATTGTCTCTGCTCTCCATGGTACAGTCCAAGGTCTCCCAAACGATCTAAGAACTGCATTTACAGCCTGTATAACAAAACAAATCCATAGAAGAAAATGTGTGATTTTTTCGATGTTCGGTACAATGTCATTACAGCCCATTTTGTAGTGGGCATCATATAAACTGTTATGGGAACGAGGAAGATCATTACATCTCTAAAACTAATCGCCCACGTTCTTCTTTCAACACTGGGTTTGACATTGTCTGTGTTCTCTGAATCTTGTGCAATCGTCTCCTCGGATGATTCTGGATTTTGAGAGCCAGATAAAGACTCATCGTGCCGAAAGCACTGGATTTTCAACTTCTGAAATAGAATAGAAGAACAAAGCTCATCATACAAATACAGAAACTTAAATTTATACTGCTATGAATTTAAGAACTCGAAGCAGCCATATGTTGGCTTTCTGCCTCCTATTACCCAAGAACAAGCCAAAGCAACCAATTACTTCCCAATCATATACTCAATCACTCAAAAGGTACACAGATAGATAACTAATCATCCACAAAGAGGTAAAGCCAGATTTTTTCATCAAAACAAGTTAAAGCTCAGAATCGTACAAACAAGAGACTAAACACGATGAAAAACGAACAAACTAAAATCTCAGGTGGGAAAACACACTTCACCTTGATCGAGAATTGACGATGAGTATCCAAACCTCGAAGAGCCAAGGTACCCGGCAATGGAAAATGGGAAGCAAACTTCGAACTCCCGAATCTGGGGTTAGAAGCGGGGAGAAGGGGGCGCCGAGGTAGAGAGTGAACGCAATTTGAGCTCAGCATCAGATAATTATCAAGATGATTATCAACAGCCCAACGTTTACGGATTACGCACGGCGTCGAAATCATGAGCTCTGAGCATATCGCTGAACAGTGAAAACCCTAAATTCGTGCATTCTTTGTTTTATCCTGTAAGGTTTTCTCTCAAGATAATATATGTATTTACTGATTTTATCTATGGGTGGGAAAGGCCCTTTATAATTTACTACTTCGCATAACCAAGCATTTAAAAATTACCAATGGAAAAATTGCCCCCCTAGATTTTTGACTTCATCTTATCGACGGAGGTTGGTCTTGATTGTTAAATTTAGTCGCGTAACAACAAATGATGTTGAAGAGAAGATGAATGATTAGGAAGGAAATAAAATATTTCAAGAAAATTATATTTTGGTTTTTCTTTTTCCTTGTTTTCTCTTCTCCTTTGGAAAAAAAAAACAAAAAGGGTATAATTGACATTTGACGATTATACGAGTGATGGCATCATCATCGACTTGATTAGATAGTTGCGCGGAAAAGTCACAGACGGCTGCGGAACTTCCCACGGTAATAACGTGCAAAACATTTTAAATTTCGTAAAATAAACTTCAATTTATTAAACAAAGGAGTCAATTATGACAGTCCAAGTCAATGTCCTACCTATCACCATATATTATAGTTTTATAAATAGCAAAATATTTTCCTAGTTTGCGCCAATCACCGTATTTCATATTCATAGTAGCAACACAAACCGACATAAAAGGAGAGAATTACATGAACGGTGTTATTTTGAAAATGCAATTGCAAAACTAGTTGAGTTTTTAAACCTATTACAAAACTAATCAACTTTTTTCATTCTAACTATTTTTATTTTCATTTTAACAACGAAAATACTTAAAATTACAAATTTCACTATTGTTATCTTCAAATAGCACAACACTTGTTAATAATTAAATTTTTACCCCAACTTATTAACTCAAATATATTAAAATATATTACTTAAAGAAATAATCAAAAGAAAAATAAAATTACTTCGCGTAACCGTGACCTACCTTCCCACGTGAGTTCGATATCTAGAGCTGTAAAAATGGGCCGGCGGGGCACCTCACACGTAGCTCGCCAAAAACTAAAAAGAAAAGTTTCAAAAAATAAAGAAATAAACAGTAAAAATTCAATATGTAAGCTCGAATTTAATTCTAATTAAATCTAATCTCATAATAATAATTTATTTATATTATTAAACTTGAGTAAATTAAAAATCGGAGCTAAAAAATACTAACATACCTACATAATTTATTTATGTATTAATATTTAATAAAAAATATCATAATTCATGACGGGCTCAATGTGATATTTTTTTATTAAATATTGATATATAAATAAATTATATTGTTTTTTAAGTAACTTCTATTGTTTTTTCCTTTTTTTTGAATTTGTTTGTTTGTTTTTTTTATTTGGGCGGGGCGGGCCTTCAATTCCTAGGCCTGCCACGGCGGGCTTACCCGCGCCCGCCCCACCCAAGGCGGGGTTTGGCGGGCTACGGACCAGCCAGGCCCGGCTCGTTTTGACTGCTCTAGATATCGAACTCACGTGGAGTAGATGACGGTCATGCTTTCTTTTGATTATTTCTTTAAGTAATATATTTTTAATATATTTGAGTTAAAAGTTGGGATAAAATTTTAATTATTAACAGGTGTTGTGCTATTTGAATATAACAATAATGAAACTTTATAATTTTAAGTATTTTCGTGGTTAAAATGAAAATAAAAATAGCTAGAATTATAAAAGTTGATTAGTTTTGTAATAGATTTAAAAACTCAACTAGTTTTGTAATTCCATTATCAAAATAGCATCATTTGTGCAATTCTCTCAACATAAAAGAACTCTAAACACCAATCATCATCACTCATATAACAACCAATTCACGGCGACTCACTACCCAAATCCGCCGCCGCCTCTCCGACGTGAAAAGACCTCAGAGAATCTCCGGCCAACCTACTCCTATACTGCTGCACCACTAGCACCGAGGCCGAGGTGGCAAACTCCGGCGACATCAGCCAATCGGCCACTGGCCCGAGCTCAGGGCAGTCCGCCCCGCCGCCCGAACCCGCCACTAACTGCCCCTCGGGCACCCGCCCCACCACATAAAGATTGCACCGCCCTTAAGCCCTCACCACTTCCACCGCCTCGCCGACGCCGCCGACCGCCCGTTCTTCGAACCTGACTGAGCCGCCCGTCGAACCGCCCACGCCCTTCTTGAACCCCTCGAGGAAGATCTCGTCCGTCGATCTCCCGACCTCGGGAATTTCCCGTCCCTCTATATCGACGGTGGCGCTCACTCCTACGAACTTGGGATCGACCACGAGCCTCACCACGTCGAGCCGTACGCCCGGGTGGCTAGCCATCACCGAGCCGTAGGCCAGAGCCTCGCGGTCATCGGGCCCGCCCACGAACACGCACGTGACTAAGTAGTCCGCGTTGCTAGCCGGGACGTGGGCTGGGCCGCCGAGCCCGCGGTCCACGAGGATCCCGACCGAGCACGGCGCGTGTTTCAGGACCCTACGGTTCACGTGCCTGAGCTCGGACCGAGCCGCCGGCTCGAACTGCCCGTCAAGGCGCTGGTGCTTGTGGAACGGCAAAATTACCATCGATGCCCTTTTGGCCTCCGCGGCGGCGCACACGTCCTCGTGCATTGTTCCCATGGGGGAGACGGCCGCCGCGGGCCGAATGGTGACTCGAGAAAGGTGCTGGTAGGCCTCGAACGCCACGACCACCTGGCTCGGGCCGTGGCTCGAGGGGGATCGGGACTTGGAACCGAAGAGCGAGCCGTTGCGTCGGGCCTTGTGGACCATTAGGATGGCCGAGGACCGCTCGGACAGCTCCATGAGGTGCATGGCGTAGACGTAGAGCCCGTCCTTTTTCCCGACCCCACGCGAGCACTCCATGAGGTTGATCAGGCTCGGGATGGACCGCGTGTTGTGGAAGAACGCCACGAGCCGAAGCTGCGTGTTCCCGTCCTTCCTTTCGACGGTTCGATGCTTGTACTCGGACCGCCGAGCCAGGCGGGCGGGGCGGTAGACTGCCACCACCGTGGGCGTGGTTATGAACGTCGTGAACAGGGCCATTAGGACCATTATGGCAAACGTCTGGTCGTTCAAGACCTGCAAGAAAAAATAAATTTCTAAATCGACTATCGTATTAGGTAAATTTTTTGGGACATATTCATCTTCTCCTAATAGTTCACTCCTCTAAGAGTGTAGCACAAGCCCATAGCAGGTTGATATTAGGAATGAAAAAAATGTCCATTTTAAAGATCCATTGAATTGCTTGTCATGAGTCTTTAATTGGATTTTTATCATCCCAAATAAAATAAAATTCGTCGAAAGACAACTCACCCCTCTGTCTTTCCCGATGTTGAGCACGATGAGCTCCACAAGGCCCTTGGTGTTCATGAGGAACCCCAGAGCCAACGATTCGTTCCACGTGAGCCGGCAACAACGAGCCACCGAAACGGTCCCTAAAATCTTCCCGAAGCAAGCCGTGCAAATGACCAATACCAAAAGCCCCCACGACTGGGCCCCCTTAATAGCCGTCACGTCGGTCTTGAGCCCGCTCGACACAAAGTAGAGCGGCAGGAAAAGGCCCGAGACCAAATCCTCGACCTTCTCCACGAGGGCCCCGGCGAGCGGGCCCTCCTTAGGCACCAAAATCCCCATCACGAACGCACCGAAGAGCGCGTGGATTCCTATCGCATCAGTCACGAACCCCGCGGCTAGGACCGCGGCTAAAGTCATGCACACGTAAAGCTCGTCGACGGGCTCGCCCTCGGGGCACCGCCGGGCCATCCACTCAAAGAACGGAGGCACGATAAAAGCGCAGAGCGTCACGAACCCTATTCCCGAGAGTAAGACCCAAACGGTTACCACCGAAGATTTGTCGGTGCCAGACAGTGCGATGGCCAAGGCGAGCAAAACCCACGCGGCTACGTCGTTGACCGCGGCGGCCGACATGGCCATGCGGCCCACGTCGGTGGTTAGTAGCTTGAGCTCGGCTAGGATTCGGGCCAAGACGGGGAAGGCCGTGATGGAGAGGGCCACGCCCATGAACACGAGGAACGGGCCGTGGCTCACGCCCTTCGAGACGGTGGCTCGGAGGACGTAGGAGATTCCTATGCCCAGGGAGAAGGGGAGGCTAATCCCGGCAAGGGCAATGGCTAGGGCTTTCTTGCCCGTGAGCTTTAGGGCTCTGAGGTCGAGCTCGAGCCCGACCAGGAAGAGGAAGAAGAGGAGGCCGAGGTTCGCGATCGTGTCGAGGACGGTGAGGCTGTCTTTCGGGAATATTGCGTGGAGGTACTTTTGGTTACGCCCTAATGCCGACGGCCCGAGTAAGATTCCTCCCTGTCGAAAAAAGTGATTGAACGATTAGATATTCTTTCCGCCCCTCTTTTTTTTGCCTACTTTGGCCTGGGGAGTATCTGGGTAAAGAATGTAGGTATTTCTAGTCAAAATTCATAAATATGGCGGAGTTCCACTCTAAAACTAATTGACAATAGAGAAAAAACTCACAAAATTATATGCAAGTGTATTTTGGCAAGGAGAGTATACGGGTAAAAGACCATGGTGATTTCAAATCACCTCTAGCCCATCGGCAATAGAGGGAGTAGCCCACAAGCTTATATACAAGTCGTAATTGTTTTTTATTTGAATAAAGTATAAAAAAAAGGGGGGCTTACGATGATCTCTGCGATGACGCGAGGCTGTCTTAACGGCTTCAGTACGTAGGCGAGAAGTCGGGTAAGAACGATGACTAGGCATATCTGAACGATTAGGAGGGGAAGGGCATAATGGAGAGGATTGTTCCCTTGGAAGACTCCATTAGAAGTGGCTGCTTTCGGATGAGGTTGAACTGTTGTATTAGACGGCATTTTTTGGAGATTGATGTAAGAAAACCTGCAATTAGATTCATAGTATTGTGTGATGATAAGCTTATTATTGGCCAAGTAGGAAAAAAAAACATTGACTGAAGCTTCAAAATGGACAGAATCTATGAGCCGTATGACTTTGACTTGAAGTGAAAAAGGTCAACTTCGGGCAAGAGAAAACAACCTATTCCAAGAAAAGCTTAAGCGTTCTTACATACAGTGATAATATCTCATAAACCAATCAATATTATGGCTAAAAATATTCTACAGAGGGAGACCCATTGGACATGGCTGACGCAAAGCTTAGGAAAAATATGAACATTAAGAAGAATAAAGATAAAAGTCCCATCTTTCAAGGTGAAATGAGTCATATATCAAGAAAACTGCATTCCTAATGGCTATTTCTGTGCAAAAATAGCAGTCTGCGTGAATGCATTCGCCAGGTGCATAAGAGAAATAAAAAATAATCAAGAAATGAAGCTATAAAATTACCTGTTTTATGGGTATATATAGATATATATATGTCTTCAAGACTGCAATAATGGATCAAGAAAGCTTGAGATACGTAGATGTTTGAAGGAGAGACGACGGACTGACTTTTGCCTTGGAAGATGGTATGACATAAGTAGTGATAGTGTTATATATAGATGAGGACGAACTTTAGTTATTCCCATTATGCCCTTGTATTTTCATTAATTTCTTGGGTTATCATTTTTGTCTGCCAGCGACGCTGCAACTTACATTACATACACTTTGGATGGAAATATTTACTTTTTATATTAAGACTTTGACTTTTGAGATATGAATGCATATAGTAATATAGTGGCGCCTATTCAGTGGAAACGCGTTGACTAAAGATAGAGACTTGGAAAGCGAAAATCTGTCGAATACAATAAAAAAAAAAATTAATTTTAGCAGCAGACTTAACGGAAAATAGCGTTTTTTTCTTTCCTCAAAATGTAGGAAAATAGTTCGTATACAGTGAACCTTATTGTATTTGACTTTTTATCTTGCGAATTGTCAGAAAATGATTATATGTTGATTAGTTATTGGACTCCATTCAAGTGCCAAAATTATTAATATTGAATCATAAAAATATTACTACTCTCGATTTCTTCGTGTCTTCGTGATATATTAAGGACATTCATAATTAGGAGAGAATAACATAAATAGTGATATTTTTAATAGTGCTATTACAAAACTAAATAACTTTCTCGCCCTATTACAAAACTAATCAAATTTTTCAATTAACATTAATATTATTTCAGTATTCACCTCAAATCTTTTTAATATTATTTTTTTCTCTATTATTATTTCAAATAAGTAAAACAATTGCTCTTTATTATATTTTAACCCCAAAAAATTTTTTACTCATTATTTTTTTTTCATTTACCATCGGATCAGTCATACATGACATTCTTCATCTTGGCATATATATTAAGAAATATTATCGAAAGCATTAACAAACAAAAAAAACTCAAGAAAACTTGTGATAATCCATTGAATATTCAAATAAGTATTATTCAACAAAAATCAACTTCTAAAAAATTTATCGTAACTCATCATAGTTTTCCTTGCAGTTTTCTTGTGAGACCTTCGATACATATCACATGGATTTCTTCGTGATTGCTTATGTCCGACCTTTCTCTGTGGACGTAAATAAGGTTTATGTACTAGATGAAAAGGAGCATTCTGACGTGACTTTTCTAATGGACACTCAAACTGAAAAGAATATGTTGTATCCAAAATCTCAATTCTAAAATCGTCTGGAACATATTCACACGGATCGACTTTAAAATGCTTGCAAACCTGGAAGAAAATATAGCAACAATTAAACAAACTACTACAATAATAATAATAATAATAATATTATTATTATTATTATTATTATTATTTCCTTACTTGCATTACATGTGAACATGGAATCTTGTAAACTAACCAATTGCCACACGTACAAGAACGGTCTTTGAGATTGACATGGTGAACTGGAGGACAACGACCTGGCTTACATGGAGTGATAACAGCCGCGGTCATAGTAACTGTGTTGTATGGATGAACAGAATGTTTTGTAGCTTTTCTATCCCAACGACTATATAAAAGGTGGACTTTTTCAGGCCATAAGTGTCGTTCTTTTTTCAGGCGGTCTATCTCCTTTCTTTGCATATATCTAGTTATTACGATATAAAATGGATTATATTTCTTACTGATTTTGATTTATGTTTTATTTGGATGTTATATTTTTATTAATATCTTCGATATTAAATCTTAGTATTGAATTACTATGATGGGAATATGAAAATTTATAGTTTATTGAAGTGTTAAGAAGGATTATGGCTAAAAAAAATTTATTGATAATTATGTTGGGAATTTGTGATAAATATGGTGAAAAAAGTAATATTAAAAAGATTTGTGGTGAAACCTAAAAATACTAATAATTAAATTGAAAAAGTTGATTAGTTTTGTAATATGGTGAGAAAGTTATCTAATTTTGTAATAGCATTGTTTAAAATAACACTATTTGTGTTATTCTCTCTCATAATTAGTGTAACGTTACATCAGCCGACCCTATTAAAAATATTATTATGAAGTAAAACACTAACTGGCGTAGTCAACCCTATATATATTATTGCAAAAGATCGGAATTCTCCAATAAGAAAACTTAAATTTAAAATTAGATTATCATATAGATCGCTAGTCTTGTTGTAAACCGATGTAATAACTAGCTACTATAATATAAGGGTCAATTCGAAATCAGGCCCCATTAAGGATTTGATTTCGAATTCAGACCCTATTTGAGAATTTTTTTGGTTAAGAACCCATTTTGTGTGGTGTAAAAAAGTGGTACAAAAGAACTGGTATAGAATGATCGTTTTGTGTTACAAACTTTTAACATACTGATATGTCAGAGCAATGAAGTGGTACTGCAAAAAATGAACTGGTATCAGATGATCGTAAACTGGTACCGGATTATGGTTTGTGTTACAAAATTTCAACATACTGGTATGACAGAGCAATGAAGTGGTACTGCAGAAAATTGGTCCTTAAAACTAAATTTTTTGCCAAGAGGGCCTGAATCCTAAATGATACTTAAATGGGACCTGAAATGAAAATGCCCCATAATATAACTCTAGTATTGGTTTGACTAAATGTTTAAGAACGATTGGAGCATCGTTCTCTATCACTTTCTGAAAAGAAAAAAATAAGTGATCTTTCCAATTGGTTGAAGGATTATAAAACTTTTTCATGAGAGCTTCACTTCATTACACGGAAAAGACGTTGAGCTGAGACATGAACTTGATTCTTCGTTAACTTCGTCGAATGGAGATTTGTCTTGACGATCTTTTTTAATTATATTTTGCAATCGTTTTCTCAGTACTGAATAATTCTTGTGATTTTTGTTAGAGATAAATTGTAAGTTTGATTCTCATGTTTGAAGAGATGTAACAGGACTAGGTTGGCTGTGGGGCGGGGATTCCCCGTTCCCGCAGGGATCTGCCCCGATCGGGGCGGGGAATCCCCAAGATTTTATCCCCGCGGGGCGGGGACGGAGAATGATTTTTCCCTGCGGGGATCCCCGCCCCGAACCCTATTTATCTATTATAATATATATAATATATAAATTATAATTTAAATAATATTAAAATAATATAAATATAGATTAAATAATATTAAATTAATACAAATAATATATAAAACTATAATTTATATAATATTTATAATAAAAATATATATAAATTTATATATTATGTTTAAAATATTAATTTTGTTTTTAAAATTAAATCCCCACGGCGACGGGGACGGGGACACTTTCGTCCCCGAATGCATCGCGGGGACGGGGACGGGGATCCTGCCCCGCGCCGTTGCCATCACTAAACAGGACAGAAACCATCGAGCCTAAGTTTGAACATGATACCAAAATATTTATGTATAAACAGTCATTTTCTTATATAGAAAGAGAAAAAAGATTAAGTTAGACAACCTTATTATTCACAAAAGCGTATCTTCCTTTCTATTTTTTGAGGCTCAAACCCTCATAGAAAATGTGTGGTATGTCAATTTTAATTTTATAGGAAAATACTGTCTATTTTTAGTTAATCAATATTCTTTCTTATCCACTTAAGTACGGTAATTAAAATATAAATAAACGTGTTGGAGAGCGTGATTTAGGTGAGAACATGTATGAGAAGGTCAACGGAGTTAATGACGGCGTTTCAAATTGAAAAAAAAAAAAAAAATCGAATGTGAGAGATTTGCGTATGGTGGTCATGGCGGTTGCTCACGATAGGTGGGCACCATAGTCTATAGCAATCAATGGAACATAGTAGCATGCAACTCAAAACGACAAAATGAAAAATGAAAAATAAAAAAGAAAAGTAACCCTCATCGCATATTCTGCAAACAACAATTTATAGAGAGAGGAAACTTGTTGGGTTTCTTGATTATATATTATTCATGATGTCCGAGATTAAATAACATGCACTGAAAATTGCAGCAAAAGAGATTATAATGACGCAATGCGATTGAGCAAACCCTTTTCCTTGCAACTCTAAATAGCCCCGTCGAAAATTTCTTTGAGTCCATTTTCGTACTTAAATCCAGTTTCGATCAGCTTCTTGCTCGAAAGGTTGCTCATAACATTGATCGCCTTAATATCCTTCCAAGCACTGAAAAAAAAAAAAGAAACTAAAACCCCGAAAAAAAAAAGAAAAAGAAAACTTAAACGATGCAATGAAAAGCATACTACGTACTCAGACGTCGGGATTTTAAACTCGGGATATGTCGTAGATAAAAATCGAGCCAACTCGTCGATCGTTGCTTCGACTGCTGAGCAAATGTATCGCCCTTTTGCTTGTGGATATTGAAGAGATGTATGTGGGCCCTCGCCACGTCATCAATATGAACACAGCTTGTCTTCATTATGTTGGGATAGATCGCTTCGGCGCCTGTCCGAAGTTATGAAGTTAAGTTCACATGTACATAAGTATGGCAATTGTATCCACAAACCCTAGTTAAACCCAGAAGTAAATCATACTTTTATATAAAAAATCGGTTTGGATTTCGGTTCACCGATTTATTTTCTCCGACAAAGCAAGTTGAGATTTTCTATAACCAGTAATCCAGTCAGCAGCCAAATATGAAATTCGACTTTTTCTTTAAAAAAATTCAAATTTCTATCGATACGTGAAAGTAGTAACCTAATTTCACAATTATCAAGTACTCCCTCAGATTTTTAAAACAAGTCGTTTAAGGGAGTTACATGCATATTAAGAAATAAAGTGAAATCTCCATTATACCCTTAATTAATAACATTACCCCTTTCAACTAAATAACTTCTATTTAGATAAGGGGTAAAATAACAAAGATATTTTATCTTGGAAACTGTAAAACAGACTTTTATATGAGATCAAAATAAATTCACCCTCCGAAAATAAATTCTAAATTGACTTGTTTTTAGAATCAGAGGGGGTAAGTATAAAAAATCGAAAATCAATCTCAAATTCATAAATTTGCCAAAGTTCCCACTAAAATAATGCAACTAAATATTATAACCAATTTAACATGGTGAATCTATAGAAAAATACCCAATTGTATAAAAAATTTGCAAATCATTACCCATGTCAGAAAATCTTTTATATAGGTACCCGTTCGACCGTGTGTACCATTTTTCCGGTCTTAACGTACTTTTTTATATGTGTACTGCGTACCACGTCACGCATTTATATGGTACCTTGCGGCTGACTATATGATGTACCATTTTATTACTGTATTATATACATCAATACGTTTCTATATGGTACCTAAATGTGTGATATGATGTAGCTTGCGGCGGACAGGTACCAATGTGTAAAAAAATTTCTGACAGGTACCTACATATAAAAAAATACTGACATGGTACCGACTTGCTAAATTTTTATATTAATGGATATTTTTATGTAAAATCCCCTTTAAACATATAGGATAATGTCCAAAAAATTTCACACCACATCATTTTGAATTAAAAAGTTGAGGATAATATTCATCTGTTACCTAAAATCAATGCCATAGCAACTTGCACGGAATCCGGGATTTTGGGGCCCATGAAGGGTCCGGCGACCCACGGAGGGTTCAAGGTGATGAGGTCGAGCCCAAGCCTGTCCGCCCACTCTACGGCCGATCTCTCGCCTAGGGTTTTCGAGACCATGTAACCCGCACCGAAGTTTCCAAGCCTTCGAACGTGATCGATATCGGTCCAACAATTCTCGTCTATGATTCCCGACGAACCTTTCGCACCACCGAAACAAACTGCCACTATGCTCGACGTGTAAACCACTCGTTTCACGGTTCCCGAGTCAGCGCACGCCTGTGCAGAGTTGATTAAATTGCATCGTGTTTTTTCATGCAAGTGTCACCTTGGACTTGAATGTTATCACTATAAATGTAATAATTTATCAGAGAGATTTGCTATTCTGCCCAACTATATGGTGAATAACTACCGCAAGCACCATAGCAGATCTTTCTTTCATTGTGCCTCTACTCCCTCTCAATTTGTCGGCATCACCTCTGTTAATTCTCGTTATTGGACCGGCCCACATAAGAGGAGAGTTGGTCCATATAAGAGATGAACTTCCATCCTAAAACCAGTTGATGATAGGTGGAGGTGACTCATCTACTTATATACCGATCAAACTCTCCTCAATTATTCAATGTGGGACACATGCGATTTATTAGGGTTTCTAATTCTTAACAACCTCTCCCGCTCCTCTCGGTTCCTCCGTCACATCCGTCGTCCCTCTTCGAGCGCGTCCATTTCTCGTAAAACTTGTCATCGTGACTCTATACGAGAAAATAAAAAAATAAAAACCCTAAATTACACATGTGGTGAATCAACGCGTCGAAGAGCGACGGTGGAGGTGATGGCTGCACTGGAGAGGGAGGAGAAGCACGTCAGATGAGATATTTTCCATATGGTATTCACGGTAATTAACTCACCGTAGTTAGACAGCAAATCTAATGTGTGTATATATATATATATATATATATATATATATATATATATATATATACGAACTTGTAAGATGCCTTGAAGTGCAGTGGTGACCCTTTGGACTTTGACTTGCTCGGGTTCTTCCCCTTGGAGGTCGAGAGGGTGCGCCACGTGGAAGACTCCGACGCATCCCTCGAAGGCCGGCGCAAAACTTTCTGGCCGGTCGAGGTCAGCGGTGAAGACCTTTAAACCCTCCAATGCGCCGGGGAGGTTCGTCAGGTAGCTAATGTGCCTTTTGCCCTCTGAAAAATATGTAATTTTTTCATAATATGATTTTTGCTGTTATTTATTATTACATTACCTCCTAAACTAACTAAAACTGATTACCTGGATCCATTCTTACGGTTGTATGAACGAAGTAGCCGTCTTCAAGTAGTTTCTTTACGAGCCATGATCCGAGGTAACCTGTTCCACCGGTCACACATACTCTTCCTTTGTTTGTATCAACCATCTCTCTCACTCTCTCTCTCTCTCTCTCTCTCTCTGTGTGTGTGTAAGAATAAGGTTATACTTATAGAAGGGGTGGTGTCGGTGAACTTTACTAGCATTAGTGTATGAAGGCCATTTACGTCATTTTATACACTTCCATCAGTGAAAGAGTTAAGTGTTGCAGAAGGTTGATGAAGACAGATCGATCGAAAGACAGAAACTAGTTAATATGGTTTGAGCTGTCACGTTGCTGTGAGTGATAGTATCTCATCATATATCTTGGTAAAAATTTTGTGGTATATATTTTTGAGATATTCAAAGTCCATTATCGACCACAACACACATGAGATTGGGAATAATGGCAGATAGCTGAAATAGAAGAGTAAAAATAAAAAGTAAAAAAGCAAGCCTTGCTTGGACTAGAATTAGGAGCATGGAATGGGTATTATTTCTTTTTTCGTTTTTAACCTCTCTATTACGAGGTTTAGATGATAGTTGATTATGAAACCTTCATGATTTCATTAGTAGTTCCAAGAGAAAAAAAAATGACATATTTTACAAATCGTATGAAATAATTCGAGTTAATATTATGGTTTTGTTGGATTAATAGTACAAAATGAGATATTATATCATATGTAATAAATCTTATACACAGGGGCGGATCCAGAAACTTTTGACCCGGGGGCCGCAAATGGCAGACGTAAAAAATTTTCATTTGCTATTTTTCTTTGAAAAGATTTATCAATTTTGATTTTTTCATCGAAACTTATGAACTTACACTAAAAAACTTAAATTTCATACATTAAACAAACAAAAAAACCAATAAAAAAGAGAATAAAAAATCGACGATAACCTTGATGAAGCTCGAATATTGACAACATGTCATGATGTTGATAGCGTAGTATATTATTAATATTAAATTACTACACATATAGTACTAAAAGTTTCGAAAATTTTCGCGGACTGTAGATCCGCCCCTGCTTATACATACAATTAAACCAAGTTTGCTTCTGCTTGCGGCACGTATCCATTTTTATTATATTAAACAAATACTAACAAAGTGTGAAACACTTTATTTTTACGTTAAATAATTTACCTTATATTATTGTTGTTATACAAGAATGTTATATTAATTACACATATTTTACCCGTGAAATGCACGGGCATAAAACCAGTTAGAACCTATGATAAGTAGTACTGTCAATTTGGCGGGCCGGGCCGGGCCGGGCCGCCGCCCACCGAAGCCCGCCATCTGGAGGGGCGGGCCGCGGGCCACTTTGACACCTCTAATATTGATAAGACAATGTTTTATCAACAAGGACAACCGTTCTTGCATTAAAGAAAAAAAAAAACAAGTCATAAAAATTCAAAAATAAAATAAATTGTCACAACCTGTTGGTAGATCAACCTTGAACTTGACATGGTTGTGCACAAATTTCGATGTCTAACGTTATCCAATAATGTCGTTTGTCAATGATTGGTTTGTATGATCTTTTGAGATTTTTATGATTTAAATTATCTCTTAATTTTTTTATTTTCACCAAAATCCATGATTTTTTTCGATATAAATAGAAACTAATATTGATACATTTGTGAGTGTATCATACTTTTTTAATAATTAAGAGATTTTAATATAATATGTTATATAATATTTTATTTAATAAAGCTTTATTATTACTATATAATATGGAACAGAGATAGAATATCAAACGCACATGAGAATTTTATTAATTTCTTTTCGCAGTATTACATTGAACGAAATTGCACCTATTTATAGATTGAAATACAACTAACCCTATTAAATGCATTAAATACATCCACTAACAACCAATTGTATTCATAATACTCCCCCTTGGATGTCTATTTAATGATAGGTCTTTCAAATGGTATAGTTGCCTCATTAAAAACCTTACTGGGAAAACCACATGGGAAAAACCACAGTGAAGGGAAAAAGAGTGCAATCATATTTCCTCCCCTTGATAATAAAATTATTTCAAATTTCGAAGTCTTCGAACTCCAATTAAATGTACCAATTTTCTAAAAATTATAGGAGGAAGTGATAAATCTGCGAGATTTTCGCTGGATCGCACTTGTTGTACATCAATATCACCATTTTTCTCTAAATCGTGTGTAAAGAAAAATTTTGGTGAAATATGTTTTGTTCTATCTCCTTTGATATATCCGTCCTTTAATTGGGCGAAGCATACCGCATTATCATTTCTCCGATAATAAACTGCAAGTTTGTTGTATATGCTGAATCACCGATCGCAACCAAACACATTCTCGGCTAGCTTCATGAATAGCTAGAATTTCGGCATGATTAGATGACGTAGCCGTTAAACTTTGCTTAACTGATCGCCATGAAATGGCAGTTCCACCGTATGTAAATAAATAACCGGTTTGCGATCGAGCATTATGTGGATCGGATAGATATCCGGCATCTGCATAACCAATTAAGTCTTCTTTCATCTCAATAGAATAGAATAATCCCATATCAGTTGATCCCCGAAGGTATCGAAAAATTCGTTTAACTCCATTCCAATGTCTATGAGTCGGCGAAGAACTGTATCTTGCCAATAAATTTACAGCAAATGCTATATCTGGTCGAGAATGACCCGTAAGATACATTAGTGCTCCAATAACACTGAGATATGGTACTTCAGGACCAAGTACTTCTTCATTATATTGACATGGTCTAAATGGGTCTTTATTCACGTCTAAAGATCGAACAATCATTGGAGTATCTAACGGATGAGCTTCATCCATATAAAATCTTTTCAGTACTCTTTTCGTATAAGTTTCATGATGTACAAATATCCCATTCTTTAAGTATTCTATTTGCAGTCCGAGACAAAATTTAGTTTTACCGAGATCCTTCATTTCGAATTCCCTTTTCATACAACCAACGGCTTTTGATAACTCTTCAGGAGTTCCAATTATTTTGATATCATTAACATATACTGCAATGATAACAAACTCATTTTTAAATCTTCTCGTAAATATGCAGGGGCAAATTTGATCATTTCTATACCCCTCTTTCACTAAGTATTCACTTAGTCGATTATACCACATACGTCCAGATTGCTTTAATTCATAAAGCGATTTATTTAGTTTAATTGAGTACTCATATCGCGGCCCTGAATTTTCAGGTAGTTGAAAACCCTCTGGAAGCTTCATATAAATGTCACTGTCAAGCGAGCCATATAAATAAGCAGTGACGACATCCATTAGACGCATATCGAGTCCTTCACGTACTGCCAGACTAATTATGTAACGAAAAGTCGTTGCGTCCACCACGGGAGAATACGTCTCCTCATAATCAATACCGGGTCTCTGCGAGAAACCTTGTGCAACAAGCCGTGCTTTATATCTCATAATTTCACCGTTTTCATTTTTCTTTCTGATGAAAACCCATTTATATTCAACCGGCTTTACATTTTCTGGGATGCGGACTATAGGTCAGAAAACTTTTCGCTTCTCAAGTGATTTTAATTCTGCCTCGATTGCATCTTTCCATTTTGGCCAATCATTTCTTTGTCTGCATTCGTTCACAGATCTTGGTTCATGATCCTCATTCTCATTAATCTCATTCATTTCATGTAGCGCTACGTTAAATGAGAACTTATCGTCAACGTTGACTTCATCTCGGTTCCATCTAATTCCATTTTGGGCGTAATTGATCGAGATCTCTTCATTATCATTATTTTTAGTTTGTTCAGGTACCTGACTTTCATTCTTATCATCATTTATGCCCATCGACGCTTCTCTAGTCGATAAATCCTCGATTGGACCATTATTATTATTTGCTCCTTTTCTTTTCCGAGGATTTTTATTTTTGGAACCCGAGGGCCTACCACGCTTCAGCTGTGGTTTAGGCTCAATACTATTATTTGTTTGTTCTACAGGAACATCAATTCTAATAGGAGCATTAACAGCTGGAATATGTGACTTTGCCACTCTTTTTGGGTCAGCAAAACTGTCTGGCAATTGGTTCGCTAAGCTTTGTAGATGAATTATTTTCTGAACTTCCAGTTCACATTCTTTAGTTCGAGGATCGTAATGATTTAGTGATAATTCATTCCAACTAATATTTATTTCCAGCTGTCTCTTTTCTCCCCCTAATGTCGGAAAATTTGTTTCGTCGAAGTGACAGTCGGCAAATCTGGCCGTAAATCGATCTCCAGTCAAGGGTTCTAAATATTTTATAACTGATGGAGATTCAAATCCGACATATATTCTCAACCTCCTTTGAGGTCCCATCTTTGTGCGTTGTGGTGGCGCAATTGGAACATATACCGCACATCCAAAAATTCTTAGATGGGAAATATCTGGTTCCTGACCATAAACCATTTGCAACGGGGAGATATCGTGATAACTTGTTGGCCTGATGCGAATTAGTGCCGCTGCATGTAATATAGCATGTCCCCAACAAGACGATGGAAGTTTTGACTTCATTAATAATGGCCTTGCAATTAATTGCAGGCGTTTAATGAACGATTCTGCAAGACCGTTTTGCGTATGAACATGTGGCACAGGGTGTTCGACATCAATACCAATAGACATACAATAATCATTGAATGCCTTGGAAGTAAATTCGCCAGCATTATCAAGACGTATTTTCTTTATCGGATAATCTGGGAAGTGTGCTCTTAATCTAATCTGCTGAGCAAGTAATCCCGCAAATGCCACGTTTCTTGTAGATAACAAACATACATGGGACCATTTACTTGATGCATCAATTAATACCATGAAATATTTAAATGGTCCACATGATGGATGTATCGGCCCACAAATATCTCCATGTATACGCTCCAAAAATGAAATAGATTCAGTCTTTACTTTCATTTGTGATGGTTGAATAATTAACTTCCCTTTAGAGCAAGCAACACATGCTAATTCATTCGATTGAAGAATCTTCTGGTTCCTCAATAAATGTCCGCGTGAATTTTCAATTATTTTTCGCATCATAATTGTACCGGGATGGCCCAACTGGTCATGCCAAACATTAAATGTACTGTCATTGTTAAACTTTTGGATAGCATATGATTCAGTTGTTCTAAGATATGTGTAGTATAGCCCAGAATCAAAAGACGGTAATATTTCCAGAATTATCATTTTATTCAAAATCACTTTTGTAATGTGCAAATATTCAATATCTCCCTTTTGTGCAGTCTCAACATGATATCCGTTATTTCGAATCGCTTTAAAACTTAATAAATTCCTTTGAGACTTAGGGGAATATAAGGCATTTTCAATAATCAGCCTTGTTTCTTTGGGCAACAATATATTAGCTCTTCCGGAGCCTTCAATTATATTTGTACTCCCCGATATAGTTATGACACTGGCTTCTTTCATATCGATATGTTCAAAATATTTCTTATTTTTCATAATTGTATTAGTGGTTGCACAGTCTGCAAGACACAATTCTCCATTGCACATGCTCGTGTCCATCATATAAAATCCTTTATAAACAAACACAGAATTATTAATATATATTATCGAAAACAAACGGTACATAGCAAACACAGGAATAACATTCACACGATAATAATTATAGCAAACATAGCATTCAAATGATACACACCAAAGCACACATTAATTATGCATATAATTTATAAAACGATAGCAGATCAAACTTCTTCATTTGAGAGGTTCAGGAAATCGTCGACATCGAAATTAACACCTTCATCATTAACACCAGAAGCTGAAGCAATTTCTCCCTAAACGAAGTTCGTTTCAATTTTCTTTCCTTTGCCCTTTGATTCTTGATACAGCTCAACAAGGTGTTTAGGCGTACGGCAACTGCGGGACCAATGGCCCAAACCACCGCATCGGTAACATTGTTCGTCGTTCACTTTTTGTTCAGTTTGCTTTTTCTCATTTTTACTGTCTTTCTTCTTCTGGAGATTTTGATGACCACCAATTATGATAACCACCACGAAAGTATTGATAACCATGATAACTTCGGCCACGACCACGACCTTGACCACGGCCACGTCCACGGCCGCGATATCCACCACGGCCACGTCCACGATCATTACCTCGACTATTATCATTATTAGTATTGACTGCATTCGCTTCAGGGATTTCAGCAGCACCAGTCGGTCGGGACTCATGATTTTTCATCAGCAACTCATTGTTTTGCTCAGCCAACAGTAAGCAAGAAATAAGATCTGAGTACTTTTCAAATTTTCTCTCTCGATATTGCTGTTGTAGAATAACATTTGACGGATGAAACGTGGTGAACGTTTTCTCCAACATAATTGCATCGGTAATAGTTTCTCCACATAATTTCAGTATAGAAGTAATTCTATAAACAGCAGAATTGTATTCGCTTACCGATTTAAAATCTTGCAAGCGTAAATTCACCCATTCATACCTTGCATTTGGGAGGATAACAGTTTTAAGGTGGTTATATCGATCTTCCAAGTTTTTCCACAAGTCTTTCGGGTCTTTCACCGTTAGGTATTCAATCTTCAGACTTTCATGAATGTGGTGGCGAAGAAAAATCATTGCCTTCGCCTTGTCCTGCTCGGATGTCGTATTGGTCGGTTTGATGGTATCACCCAGACCTTTCGCTTTCAAATGAATCTCGGCATCTATTGCCCAAGATAAATAATTTCGGCCAGTGATATGAAGTGCAATAAACTCAAGGCTCGCCAAATTCGTCATATTACTATAAAATACAAAAGCAAAATTTTAACAATGATAATATAACAAATTATTACATGCATAACTAATCTTATTTAGTATCGTTGTCAGTATCTTCTTCAGTATCTTCCTTTAAAAAAATTCTTATGAAAAACATTGCCAACGTCAAAAGAAGTGCCCATGTAATAATAATACTCATAAGCAAATGTTCATCGATCAGATCGAACAACATCCTTCAAAATAAAATAATTAGTAATATTAACAAAACATTACAATTAATAATAATATTTTGGAAAATTTCGTAAAAAAATATTATCCACATAGTGGTAACGATCACCGTAAATAAAACGACATTTTTCTATAAAAATTAAAGTCATATAAATTAATATATCAATTTAACGAAATATAAATAAAAAAAATATGTTAATATATTTTCGTAAGTCATTAAAAATATCTTCACTTGCCACGACGGGGATTCGAAATCTGGACCTCTCACCACTTTTAGTGATGATATTCCGCGAAACCACTCGCGCTATGACGCTTTGTTATACGGTTAATATATATATATATATATATATATATGTATACATATATATATATATATGTAATATATATAAACACAACACACACACATTTATGTAGATATATGTATATGAACCCAAACACGTGTGCATATAATATATATATATATGTAACATATACAATTTATATGTATATAAATAAATAATTTATACCTCCGGATTGTGTTCTTGATAGTCTTCAGATAGGTAGAGTCTCGTGCTGATAACGTGTTAGATAATATTTTATTTAATAAAGCTTTATTATTACTATATAATATGGAACAGAGATAGAATATCAAACGCACATGAGAATTTTATTAATTTCTTTTCGCAGTATTACATTGAACGAAATTGCACCTATTTATAGATTGAAATACAACTAACCCTATTAAATGCATTAAATACATCCACTAACAACCAACTGTATTCATAATATAATATAATTTAATATATTTTGCACACATTTTCAATAATAGTAAAAATAATTATAAAATACAATTATATTTATTGAATAATAAAATAAATAAATATTATGGTTTTGTTGGGATGTTGATAAAGTATGAAAATTATTGAGGTTGGGTTAAGTGTATATTGTGCATTTGGAGCAGAGAAATTAATATTTTTTTCTAGTTAGATAATCATAGTCGAAAGGTCAAAAGATTTACGTGGGTGGGAGGTGGTAGTCGTACAAAAATCACACGTGAATGAAAAAGAAAAGGTTAATGGGCTTTGTAAATTTAATAGGCCCATTTTGTTTGGGCGTAGCCCAAATATAATTCGGGGTAAAAGCCCATAAAGAAAAAGCAAAAAACAAATAAAACACCAAACCCTCAAAACCTCCCATCATTTCAAGGCGCTCATCGATTTCTTCTTATGCCAAATCTATAAGCTCTGTGTTTGTTTGTTTGTTTGAAGATTTCATCGGCGGTAGGAAAAATGAAGCTGATAAGAAGTGTGTTTTGGTCTGGTAAAAAGGCGCTGTCGCATCAATTTCTCAACCCTTGTGAAGGACGAGCTTTTTCTGCCAGGCCCCTTCGAGGTACTTATTTAGATTTTGATTCCGTAATCAATTTACGCTGATTTTGTAAGATGTTTTTTGGTTTGATGTGAGATTGAGTGACAGTATGGAGCTGAATTTCCCTGTGATTGGTTTTTCTAGGACGCCATATTTTGTTATTTAGCTGACTGTTTTAAGATTCAAAAATTTGCTGTTTCCAGCCATGGGTAGAGATGATTCCGAAGACATGAACTCCTCTGAGTCTGCTGACGACTTTGCACGTAGGATCTTTGGAGAGGGAGGTTCTCCTAGCTACGATTCGTTCTTCCAAAAGCTTGACAAGGCTGAGAAGGCACATTCTAAATTTGGGATGCGATCGTCAACGGATTCGGGGCGTAGTGACTACAGTTTCTTGGATGGCTTAGGTGAGGGTGAGACCACTTTGAACGATTGGATGGGTACGAAGTTGAAGAAAGCAGCTACGTATTTCGAGTTTGATCCTGATGAAGTATCTAAGGAAGATTATTCTTTTAGGCCTGATTCTAATTTCACTGGTGGCATGACTTATGATACGAAGGTATTTGCTTTACGTGATGTTTACACAGTTTCCCAGGATTCTTCGTATACGTGCTTCTAACTCTCACATTGTAGTAGTTTGTGAAAGACTTGCTGTTTTTGGCCTCTTTGCTGTTGTAGTTTGTGGATAGATGCTCGTTTCATCCTAAATCGATCCTGATCTAGGATAGTGAAGAAAGGAAATGTGAGAGTGTGCTTAGATTAAGAATAAGACATGCGATATGGATGTGCAGTTCTATAATCAGATTCGGTGATCATTATTCTTATGTTTCTCATTGTATTCGTCCTTGGCCATTCTTGATCCAGTATTTCTCATCGTCTGACAAGCATAATTGTTTTTCAAGTGCAATTCATCAATACAGCAACATACCATGGAAGTAGTTTCTAGTTTTTGTCCAGTGCTTTTGTAAATATCGTATCTCTAGGAATCGATGTATAATACTTTCCTTTCGTCTTTGTGATTTTGTTTTGCCTTACATACATGTTCGTTAATATGACTTGCTTTGGTGGCTGACTTTAGGACCTAGACCTGAAACGGCCTGGAATTCGCAGACCTCCAAAGAGGGGAGAGTTTGAAACAACAACAGAGGAAGTACTACTCAAAGCTGATTTCAGGGTATGGTTGTCAATGTCTCTTACTTTTAAATCCCACGTTTTTTTTATTAAACCATGAAAACTTCATAGCATCGCCGTTAACTTCCTTCGAAGGTTACATTATTTCGTAAAGATTGAAATCAACCACCTACCAATTGCTCTATATTTTGCAGAACGTGAAGTTTCTGGCGAATTTCATCACCGAGTCTGGTATCATTATAAAAAGGAGCAAGGTAAAGTTTTTATTTCGACCCTCATTCTCTCCTCGATATTGCCTTTTTCTTTCGTGTTTTTAACGTTTTATCATATCTTCTCAAGACTGGGATTAGTGCAAAGGCTCAAAGGAAAGTAGCACGTGAGATCAAAACAGCTCGAGCATTCGGTTTGATGCCTTTCACCACAATGGGGACCAAAGCTTTCGTCTATGGGAGGACAATGGAAGATTCTGAACGCGATTTTGAGTACGAATCCTATGATCATACTTTTGTCGATGATGAAAGAGGCGACACTTTAGCTAATTAACTGATAAGTCTTTTTTTTAGTTATTCACTTCATCTTTCTGTTAAACTCCTATTTTGTGTTGTATGTTCATTTCTTACTATATTAGCTCTTCCCTCTTTTCAGTTAACTTTCTTCCTTGAGATATTATTACTAGGGGTGGTTCGGTACGGTATACCGTACCAAAACTGTGATACTGTATACCGTACCGGAATTTCGGTATCGAAAAAAATCATGTCAATACCATATCAAAATTTCGGTATACCTTAAATTCGATACGGTATCATACCAAAATTCCGGTATGGTATCGGTATCATACCTTCTATACCATTCACACGGAGGCTAGTTTGTCAGGCGTGTTTCGTAACTCGTTAATTCGTTGTTTTCGAATTTTTAGTCAATTCGAACTCCTTAGGCCCCAATAAGATGGATAATTACTACCAAATTTTCCAAAATAAAAAGATTTTTATATCATTAAATAACCTTAAATAATTTATATATTTTAGTCAGTCTCCTTAGTAAGACAAAGAACTAACTTTATATACAGATTAATTAAAACGAAACGACTATTTAAAAAAGATTATGAAGATTAACAAAAAGTTGGGTATAGTTAATAATTTATGAGCTAAATAAATTTATGAAGATCCTTATAATATTTTTAGCCATTTTATATTTTTTTGAAAATATAATATATGTAGGTGTGTGTGTGTGTGTGTGTATATATATATATATATATATAAAATATTAAAAATTTTAGTATTTCTGTATAAACGCTATACCTAATTTTTAAAATTTTCATACCATTACCATACCGAAACGGTATCATACCTTACCAAAAACTTCGGTATACCAAAATTTTCGATATTTTTTCGGTACGTTTCAATACGATAAAGAGGGTATATCGGTATTTCGATATATTTTCCCCGCCCTAATTATTACATCATCATCAGTTGATGGAGGGTGTTTTAGGAAAATAATAATTGCTATTGGGCCGGCCGTTAAACTATATGGCAATTAAATTCATAATATATATTCAAATGTTGCGTGCGAAGCTTTGTTGGTTGTATACGCACGAAACTAAAGTTTGTTTTTTTAAATAATGCTTACATTTAATATGATATTCGATATATGATGAAAGCTTATATTGAACAAGTTGCAACGTCAACTTGTCTGAAAGTAATCGATACCAATTTGTTTATGTTATAAAAGAGAAATAAGCCTTAAGGAGAACTCGTGAATATTTATCGATTAAATATATTCTTAAATCCAAGAACCAACGTTGCTGTCCCATCAATATCTCCTTTGGTCAAATAACATATAGCCGCATTACGTTGTTTTCTATCTTTGTAATTATATACTCCTTCCGTCCCGCTAATTTTATCACATTTTTCTATTCCGGGCATCCCAATAATTTTATCACCTTTCCTTTTTGGATAAAAAATTAAACACCATTTTAAATATAATTAGAGCGAAAAGTAAATGGTGAGAATAATTAGGAAAAATGTTATAAATTTAAGCAAGTTTTTATTTAATAATGGCACCTTAATTTGCGTGCCCAACAACTTATGTGATAAAGTTGCTGAGACAGAGGGAGTATATTAATTTTTTCCAGTTTCTATTTTCTACCTATTTTTTCGGGTAAATCTATAGAAAAATACCCAATTATATAAAAAATTTGCAAGTCAGTACCCATGTCAGAAAATTTTTTAGATAAGTACCCGTTCGATTGTGCGTACCATTTTCTCGGTCTTGACGTACCTCTTTATATGTATATTGCATACCACGTTACGCATCTATATGGTACCCGTATATGGTACCTATATACGTTCCATACGGTACCACAAGCTATATGGTGGTACCATTTTCTAGCTGTACTACATACCACTATACGTTTCTCTATGGTACCTAAATGTGTGATATGATGTACCGGCGGGCAGGTACCAATGTGCAAAAAATTTACTCAGACAGGTAGCTGCATATAAAAAAATAATGACAGGGTACTAATTTGCTAATTTTTTTATATTAATGAGTTTTTTTTTTATTGTAAAATCCCCTTTTTTTCGATAACATTCTTTATACATATTTTATTTGCCACATCCCATCACATTCGCGCTTAACAATTTCCCAATGCCACTCTCTCTCTAAAACTCCTCTCCTTTCCCTTTCTCTCTACTTCTCTTCCCCACTTCAAAATTCGTTCTACGTTATACTTCGAACAAGTCCTTTCACTCATCCTTAACCACTCATTCCTTCCTTCGCCATCAATGGATGATTTCAAAGCATGAGCGCCGTCGTCTCTAGGCGTCGCCGGAGCTGTAACAATCGGAGGAGCAAGATCCACCGTCCGTGGTGACAAATGAACGGTCAGAAAAGCCTGACTAGGACGCAATCCTCAATCCAAAGAGCATCCAACGGCGGCGCGCGCACAACTCCGCCGATCTCCGTCGTGACCACATCAGATCAAGAGAACCAGGAGCAGAAGCTCCACGCCAGGCCGGCGGCCGGCTCGAGCTCCGCCGGCTGGGCGCCGGTCGTCGCGATTATGCTGCTCTCCGTCTACACCCTCTACGCCTTCTTCAACTGGGACGAAATACCCACGTCGGAGAATCTTCTCCTCGTTTTGACCCTCGCGGCGGTTCTTCTCTTCGTCGTGTGGAAAACCAAGGGCTTGTTCGTCGATAGAAAGCCGATTATAAAGCACCTAGGCGGCGGTTTCTGGCGCAGACTTAGTGTTTGTTACTGTGTCACACCGAGAAAATGTTCGCCGCCTGTTCAGTGGTTCATAGGCGAGCCTAACGCCGATGGAATCGGAAGAACAGAGGAAAAAGACGAGTTTCCCGCTCCTAAAGAAGGCGTTGAGTTCTACAGCAACGGCGACTACTACGAAGGCGAGTTCCACAAGGGGAAGTGCAACGGCAGTGGAGTCTACAACTACGCCGTGAATGGCAGATACGAAGGCGATTGGGTCGACGGCAGATACGACGGCCATGGAGTCGAAACGTGGGCCAAGGGCAGTCGATACAGAGGTCAGTATAGGCAAGGCTTGAGACACGGCTATGGCGTGTACAAGTTCTACACGGGCGACACCTACGGCGGCGAGTGGTGCAATGGGCAGAGCCACGGCGTAGGCGTTCAGACCTGCGGCGATGGTAGCTGCTACGTCGGCGAGTTCAAGGGTGGGATGAAGCATGGCCTTGGCTGCTACCATTTCAGGTTAGTTTTTCCGTTCTTGATTTGATGGGCTTATCGAGTTTTTTTTGGTGAGAAATCTTGATTTAATAAAGTAGCTGTTAAATGCTGCCATTACTGTGTTTGAAATAGTAGTATTTGTCGAATTCAAAGCCATCCCTTTCATTAAGTAGGGCAATGGAATGGAATCATTGAAATGCTATCTATTGCTACATAGGAATGGAGATAGATACGCCGGAGAATATTTCGGAGACAAGGTACAAGGTTTTGGGGTTTATCGATTTTCGAACGGTCACTGCTACGAAGGTTCTTGGCACGAGGGCCGCAAACAAGGCTATGGAATGTACACCTTTCGAAACGGAGAGAGTCGATGTGGCGAGTGGGCCGATGGGATCCTCAAAACGCCTCTCTCGCGCTCGACCGACGTCGTTCTTAGGGCCGTCGAGGTAAGCGTTTTTAGTTGGTTTTTCGTCAAGTCCAACCATGTTTTCTGATTGAGATTTCACAATCTCAGCGTTCTGTTCTTGTGTTTAAGGGTGCGTTTCATCTGCTGAATTCGATGCATAAAAGAAAGGTAAAAGTGTAATGGTACAATCCAGAAAGCATAGCGTACAATAATTCAATGCGTACCACTACACTTTTTCTTTTCTTTCACACACTAAATTCCCTATCAAACTAAGCTCTGTTAAATAACCACTTTAACTAAAAAGCTAGTGAAGTGATTGTATTACATGGTATCGGAGCTCAGATCAAAGAGGCCCTCGAGTTCGAATTACTGGCTAAATAAAGATTTCTTGCTTAATGTTAGATAACAAAGAAACCAGGCGAGACTAATGGAAATAAGCTATTTATAATTAAAATATCGTATATTTCATTAAGCTTTTAGGTGAAGTGATCATATAATACTGTTTTATTATCAGTGTGCTAGGAAGACGGCGAGAGAAGCAGTTGAAATTAGGCCGGTGGACGAGACGGTGAAGAAGGCGGTGGTGGCGGCCAATAGGGCGGCGACGGCCGCCAGGGTGGCGGCGGTGAAAGCCGTTCAAAATAGGATTTGCGGGAATTTTTGCGATGCTAACGTTTGAAAACGAATGTGGTTTTGTAATTGTAAAAATGCTTCTCTTTCTTTCTTTTGTGTAATATAGGATCGGAGAAATTGGTGCCCCGGCGGCGAAGTTGTCGCCGGAGGTTTGAAGCAATTGTATATATTATATCTGTCAAAGCAGTCTGTCATAGTTATTTATAATTTTAACTTGATATATTAAAGTGTTTTAATATCAAATAACTTGATAATGCTTGCATTATGGTTGCATATTATTATTATTTATAACTTGAGAGTGGGACTTCCAATTTTTAAACAAAAGAATTGAAGGATCGTAATTGCAGAAGGTAAGATTGAAGGAAGCTTCAACTAATTATATAAATAATCTAGAGATATTGTATAGTGTAACATGATTGTGTCAGAATCTTGTCGGAGATGAACAGTTAATTTATTGCGAGCAGATCTTAGAAGTAGGATACTGCTGAAACTTAGAGGGCAATGATAATCTTTTTGAAATAATTGTGTTTCTAGAAAATAATTGAAATGAAGCTTAATTAGATTGAGAAGAGGGGAAGCACATGCTAAAGTGGTGGGGTTGAAAAATGTTGCAGCTTTAGTTTGCATTATTTCACTTGCATCCTCTTGACCTAGTAATATTTTTTTAGTATGGAAAAATTGAAAAGATTATTTGCTATATTGATCCATTCTTCTAGAAAAGGAAGAAAAATGTGGCTCTAATTATACGATTAATTTATTTATTTTTTTGAATTTTGTCAAAATTTATGTGCTGTTAAAACTGTCTTTGAAATAACGTATAGAACGTATTATTTCATTTATTTTACCTAAGGTATACATGCAAATGCTGGTTTAACTGTATACAGCATATCATGTTTTAGTGGCAGATTTATAAGTTTGGGTCGATAGATATAAAAATTTTAATTTTGGGTCATGTCATAACGTGGAATAAATATGATCTCTTCTGTTTTTCTATATAAAGAAGTGGGAAATTCTACTTGATAGTATTTTCCACGATTAGGTATGTTGATGTTGTTATACCTTTTCTAGAATGTTAAATATATTTGTGATATGAAAAATAATAAAAAAAACATGTATACCGCCTAATGTCCGTCTAGGTGCTAGGCCCCTTTCAAGCGCTATTAGGACCTAGTAAATTTTATAATATTGGTTCTTGTTATAAAATTTTAAAGTTTTGGATTCCTTTTTTGTGACAAATTCTCAAATTAAACGACGTGCGTTTTCTTCAACTTTGTCCCATTTTTCCCTTATCATAAAATCTTAAAGTATTTATCAAAGATTCCATCCACACGCGGGTCAAAGATGATAAACTTTTCTTTAAAAAAAATGTCTACAATATTCTTTGATTTTTTCACTTAAAATATACGAACTCTTCATAAAGTGAAGCTTAGCGAAGTTTAGTCCATAAAACCTTTATTTAGGACGGCTAAAGAATGAATGATAGCCAAACTGTAGTAATATATCAATTTTATACATGTGAAAACGCTTTAAAAGTGGAGCCTCGCTAGTAGTTATGTGACTCTAAAGCACATACATTCATTATCTTTTTTTCCTATTATTATCATGCAACATTATTGCATTAGGTGTTGTTGTCCGTTGCCCGCTATATATTATGTTCAATCGACTTATGGAAAACCGTAGTTTTGTCAAGATCGAACGCTAATTACCTCAAGTAAAATATATGATGTACTAAAATTGTGAAATATATGCAAAATGTATATGAATATATATATATATATATATATATATATATAGAGATTTGCTATGGTGCCCACCTACCGTGAGCAACCACCGTGAGCACCATAAGCAAATCTCTCATTTTCTTGCGTTTTTTCGATTCTCAACGCCGCCAACACCTACGTAGACAATCTCATATCCATTGCTAACCTAAATCACCCTCTCCATCACGTTAATTTTCAAGAAAATCCATTATTTATTCTTCACATGTGGACGACATACCGATGTGATGATTTCTTAAAAATTAACGTGTTAGAGAGGGTGATTTAGGTTAGCAATGGATATGAGATTGTCTACGTAGGTTTTGGCGGCGTTGAGAATCGAAATAACGCAAGAAAATGAGAGATTTGCTTATGGTGCTCACGGTGGTTGCTCACGGTAGGTGGGCACCATAGCAAATCTCATATATATATATATATATTTCATTGTCCAAGTTTTATTACAAATCTCCTTTTTTTGGAAATATTATTATGATTTGAGCCCATCGCAATGGCATGTTCTTATCAGATGTTAAAATCCATCCTACGTGCATGCATATCCACAGCTTATCATCATGACGTGGATTTGTTTTTTGGGTATATTACAAATCAGGCCCCGAAAATGTTTTAAAATAGGATTCAGACCCTATCAGAAAATATTTTAGTTTAAAGAACCCAATTTTTAGAAATAAGGACCTAAATTACACAAGTGTTATAAAGTGTATATGAACTGTTATCGGATGATCGTTTTGTGTTATTTCAGAACAATGAAGTGTTACTGCAGAACAATGAAGTGTTAACTGAACAAATCGGGTCCTTAAAACTAATTTTTTTCCTGACAGGGCCTGAACGAAAATTGGCCCTTGTTTTTTTAAATCCTATCATGTTCCTAATATGATTTTATTGATGTTACATTCATAATAAAAATAGCGTATTTGATCTGATTTCAATTAATACATCCATGCATTGTCAACTAATTCCGATATATCTTTTGCTTTTACTATTGCAATTTTACAAAACACAAAAACTAATAGTTCCACTCCCACTAGCCCCGTCCCTGTTTTTTCAAACTTGGCAACTTCAACTGAAATCCTCTATTTCTTTTGAAATACAAGTCGTTTAAGGTAGTTGCACAAATATTATCAAATAAAACAAATTCTATAATATACCCTTAATTAATTATTTTATCCTATTTAATCTGATTATTTTTATTTAAGATGAGGCGTAAAGTTGTAAAAATTCAAGCTATTTTTCTTAAAAAAATAAAACGACTTCTATTAAAAAAACAGAGTCTAAAAACAAATTGTTTTTCAAGACGGAGGGTGTATGACTTTGTTCTTAAACAGAATAAGATCCATTATTTAATATTCTATAAATTAATTAACTTTTTAAAATAATAAAATGCTCTGATCCTAACTTGGGCCTTTGTAAATATCATCAAATTCAATAAAATAATTAGATAATAATTTTTCAGACGATATTATTTAAATGTGACAGTTTATAGGCACCATAGACCATCTATATAAGAGTCTATTATGTAAGGAAAAAGATTACTTTTTGGCCCTTAGGTTGTCCAATTTCTATATCATAGATGGTTCGAAGTTAGCCTCATATCAAACCCAATTGCTCCAAGCGCTCAATTGATGACCTTTAAATAAACGATGGGCCTTTGCTGGGCCCATCACAGATTTATATCACATAATTTAAATTCAAATCAATATATTTTACATACTTAAAAAAGAACAACACTCAAAAGCTGAGTTCTCGTCTATTAAACATTATGAAGTACAAAATACGCATCAATATTTTGTCCAACACCATAAATTAAAATCAACAAGCAGATTAAAATTTAAATATAAGGAGACGTTACACTATCTTACATTAATTAATTGGTTTTAAGGATGAATTTTCATATATAAGGCCCTACATTACATAGAACTATGCGGAAGATAGAATACTATTCTGTAATAGGCATATATGTCTTTATCTATAATTATACGCTAATTAGCTTTCCTTTGAGTTAAAACCAAGAAATTAGTCGTCCCCAACAATAATGCTGCATTTGTACATATCCTCACTTTGATACCAAATGTTAGTCACTATTGGTCGTGCCAATTTCACTCACATATACTAAACCTAAAATATGTCAAAAAATAAGAGATAGTTGCATTTGTTGCGTATCAATCACAATGGAAAAAAAAAAAAGATTGGGTGAAAAAAAATTGCAAAATCATATTACGAGCCTCCGAAACTTTTGGGAAAGTAAAATTAATAATACTTTGCATATTCAAACGAAGTCAAAATGCCCATAATCTCTAAAAAATGCTCTTTTTAGGCCCCTATTTTCCCATTTTCATAATATCACAAAACATATTACATGCATTCATCCCTATTTCACATCACAAAAATAAAGTCAACACGTTGACTCGGACATGCACCCTTCCCACATTCAAATTTTTCCATGGCACGTCATATCACAGATATGTAAAAAGAAAAATATATCAATAACCCAACTTTTAATCACATTTCTCCTCTTATATATAATAATATATACCCCCAAAGACTAAGGAATCACACACACCAAGAAAACACTATGACAGGGTCAATCACGCATAACCAAGATTACGATAACTTCTCCATCGCTCTTCAGCCGCCGTCCGCCGCCGACCCCTCTAAATGCTACTACGACGACGGCCGCCCAAAACGAACTGGTAATAAATTACCTTTCTCTCTTTATAATATATCTAATAGGCACACCATTAATTCTTTTTGTTACATATATAAAAAAAAGGAAATGTATGGACGGCGAGCGCCCACATAATAACGGCGGTGATAGGCTCGGGCGTACTTTCCCTGGCGTGGGCCACGGCCCAGCTCGGCTGGGTCGCGGGGCCCATCGTGATGGTCCTTTTCTCTTTAGTGACGTACTACACTTCCGTCTTGCTCTCGGCCTGTTATAGATGCGGGGACGAAGTCGTCGGGAAAAGGAACTACACTTACATGGACGCCGTTAGGTCTAACTTAGGTCACTATTTAAAAAAAAAATTAATTTTTCATTTACATATATATATGCATATATATATATATATATATATATATATACGTTTTGGAAACTAATTGTTAGTCAATTCCAGGCGGAATACAGGTGAAGCTATGCGGGGCGGTTCAGTACTTGAACCTCTTCGGCGTAGCCATAGGATACACCATAGCGTCGTCGATAAGCTTGATGTACGAACTAAATAATACGAGCGAAATTTAATGATGTTATTACAATCTTAACGTATTATTACGATTGGATGTGTTTTTTTATTAATTTGGTCGTCAGGGCGATAGAGAGGTCGAACTGCTACCATAGGAAGGGGCACGACGGGGATTGTAGGGTGAATAGTAATCCTTACATGATAGGGTTCGGGCTTGTCCAGGTCATCTTCTCGCAGATCCCCGACTTCGATAGGATTTGGTGGCTATCCATCGTCGCCGCCGTCATGTCCTTTACCTACTCGACCATCGGTTTGGCCCTCGGGATCTCCAAAGTCGCAGGTATTCATATGTACATGGATAAAAACGAGGAATCTCAAGACTAAGTTTGTTTGTTTCTTCGTTTTATATTTAAAAAAATAATTATAAAAATAAAAAAATTGATACACTGGCCACAAGCTTTAAGCTTTTAGGTGGAATAATCATTCGGTAAGGTATGAGAGCTTTGAGATGAAAGAGGTATTCGGGAATGAATCCTCACGATCATCAATTTGAGAAATTACACTTCCAAAGTTATATAATAAAGAAATCAGTCTATACATGAGGGTACGTATTGAAAATATAAAGTTAAAAATATTACACTCTTTACAAGCTTAAGCTTAGGTGAGGTTGTTATCCAACGTGGTACCATGGTTTAGAAACCAAAGAGATCTTGAGTACGAATCCTCACGGCCAAAAACTTAAGAAAAATCAGCCTAGACGCGATGGTGCTCGAGATATATATAATATATAAAAATTAAAATAATGCATTCATTCCGAAAATGTTAAGCTTTTAGATGAACTGATCATTCGACACTATCTCAGTCACAATTCATGAATTGCAGAAACAGGAAAGATACAAGGAACACTAACAGGCATAACCATCGGGACGATCGTAGGTTCGAGCGAAGTCACGGCCATCCAAAAGGTCTGGAGGAGCTTCCAAGCCCTCGGAGCCATAGCCTTCGCCTACTCCTACTCACTCATACTCATCGAGATCCAAGACACCATAAAATCCCCGCCCTCGGAGCACAAGACCATGAAGAAGGCAACCCTTCTGAGCGTCGCCGTCACGACAGTCTTCTACATGCTCTGCGGTTGCTTCGGGTACGCTGCTTTCGGCAATTTATCGCCTGGAAATCTTCTTACAGGGTTTGGATTCTTCGACCCTTATTGGCTTTTAGACGTCGCCAACGCCGCAATAGTGATACACCTAGTCGGGGCCTACCAAGTGTATTGCCAACCCCTCTTCGCCTTCGTAGAGAAGAACGCGAAGAAGTACTTCCCCAATAGCGAATTCGTCGGTCGGGAAATTGCGATTTCGGTCCCGGGATTTGGGTCTAATTACAAGGTGAACGTGTTTAGGGTCGTTTGGAGGACGATTTTCGTCGTAGTGACTACCGTGGTTTCGATGCTCATGCCGTTCTTTAACGACGTCGTCGGGATTTTGGGTGCTTTGGGGTTTTGGCCTTTGACGGTTTATTTTCCGGTCGAAATGTATATCGCGACAAAAAAGGTGCCGAAGTGGAGTCGTAGGTGGGTTGGGCTTCAGATTTTGAGCGTCGTTTGTTTGCTTATATCGGTGGCGGCGGCAGTGGGTTCTTTCGCCGGCGTTGTTGAGGATTTGAAGGTTTATAAGCCTTTCAAAACTAGTTATTGATTGATTGTTGAAAGATATATATATATATATATATATAAATATATATATATATGTGGATTTTAATTTGATTTGATTTTAATAATGTTTGTGTATTTGGGGTCGTTGTATGTATTGTATTGAATTATGATTTGGTTGAATCCCATGTTTAATAATTGTTTGTCGGGTTCGTAATTTTCGTTTCTCTTTTCTGATTTTTAATGACTGTTGAATTATTTTTTAGTGACATATATAGAAAAATATCCAATTGAATAAAAAATTTACAAAAATCAGTACCTATGTCAGAAATTTTTACATATAGGTACCCGTTTTACTGTTTGTACCAATTTTCTCAATCTTGCCGTACCTTTTATGTGTGTATTGCGTATCACGTCACACGTTTATACGGTACACTATACGGTTTCTATATCATACCTTAGTGTGTTATACATGACGTACCATTTTCTCAACGTATTACGTACCAAAATACGTCGCTATAGGGTACCTAAATTGTTATATGGCGTACCTGCGACGGATCGGGTACCTATGTGCAAAAAATTATTCTATTAGGTACCTACATATAAAAAAATACTGACAGGGTAATGAATTACAAGTTTTAAAGCAAATGAGTATTTATGTACAAAGACCCCTTTTTTATATGGCAATAATTTATCTAAGTTTACATGCTGAACATGCGTGGAATGTGCTTCAATATTAGTGTTTAGTTATTGTACATTGTTTCCTAAGTAATTTATTCCATGTTTTTAAGCATGTGAGATACCGAATTCAAGTATATTTCCTTTTCAATATTTATTGATAATTGGGCAGATGGATTGTCCAATAAACTGATTTTAATGTAAGCCTTTTAATTCTTAAGAAACAAATAGGAAAACATAGCTAATTAAATAACCAATTCACTTAAAAATGTAAATTTTGTTTCAAGTAAACTGATTTTAATGTAAGCCTTTTAATTCTTAAGAAACAAATAGGAAAACATAGCTAATTAAATAACCAATTCACTTAAAAATGTAAATTCTGTTTCAAGTAAACTGATTTTAATGTAAGCCTTTTAATTCTTAAGAAACAAATAGGAAAACATTGCTAATTAAATAACCAATTCACTTACAATTGTAAATTTTGTTTCAAGTAAAAATATGATTATATAGAAGGTAATATAAAATCAGCCGACATCATTATCGTCATAATATTTGTTATGATTAGAAGAAATTGAAAGAATCTGCCACTAGATTCTATACAATAGTAAGATTAGTGCTTTTTGATTTGATGAAAATAAAACTGGCGCCAAATAAATTAGGTGATTAGCTTTTCAAACAGCGCATTTTTATAACCATCGCCATGAAAAGTAAAAATAAAACAAAAAGTAAGCAATTCCACAATGGATGGAGCAAAACCCATTGGCACAAAGTGTGTAGTATCCTGAAATTTTTGGTCTCCATCGATTACCATATATTGGGAATAATCTTTACTATATATATATATATTATCTATACTCTTTTATTAATGCTCAGGGGCTTTTAAAAACTGTCAAATTAGGATCAATTTGGTGTATCAATTACACCATAAATTGAAGCCTATTTGACAGTTACTCACATGCGCCTATAACATAGAAAAAAAAAACCGTACCGTCAGATGCTTATAGAAACCGTCGCTTGGTGTGTGTGTCAATTTCCTAATTATAGTTAAAACAGCCTTTGGTGGGGCCCGCAGAGATAGAAATACATGTTACATGGTGATAATACAAAGAAACGTTCTATTATTCAGGACAAATCACGTTCTATTATTTCATCTCAAATAAAATTTATAAAACACAAAAAATATAAGAGACGTTCACTTTTAAATGAATAAAATAATACAGAAGTTCACCTTTAGAATTAAAATATCATGACACCACAAAGTCATCTATGCTATTGAAATACTAACGAAAACAAAATTATTAGCATTATTATTTAACGCAAATATTCAAAATTTTATTAATATTTTTATATTAATAGCACATGCATAGAATGTGCATAACTTACTAGTATATTATATAAAGCGCGAGCCCTCGATAAAAACCGTCAATTTCATTCCAAATCAATTTCAATTGGTCTGCCAATTTTGACAGGTGGCTTCTTCTTATTGGTCTATAAATTCATTAATTACTTATTTTAAATTACAAAAACAAAAACGTCCCATTCAAGCCACGTTCACCAATGCCCCACGTTCATCAGTTAATCTATCTATCCCACCTTCTCCGTGTAATTTCCGTTCGTCTGCTTCGATTTTATTTGCCATTTCTTTGATCAGATTCTTCAGCCATAGCTCATCTGTGTACAACTGCTTGCTTTAGGTTTTCGTGAATGTTCTTCTGAAGAAAAATACGATGCATTCGACTCACGAACTAAATGTGGATTATTTTTGCTCTTTCGAATTCAACTCTGAATTGGCTTTTCCTTTTTTTTTATTAGATATTTTTGAGTTGGGTAAGAAGAAGATAGAAACGAAGATCATGGAGGTAGTAAATAAGAAGGATTCTTGCTGATTCGGTGGTCGCAAAGTGGGATATGGTAATTGTGGGCTCTTCTCTTTTTTTTGTTATTACAAATTGAAAAATTAATACAAAATCTCTATTGTTCGGCTTGGCTTTCCTTTGAGGGAGGGGAATTGTTGAAAAGAAAGTTCTATTTAGTTACTTTATTATTTCTTTCATGTTGTAGTTTGACGGTTTTTTCACTTTTTTTCACTGTTGGGATAGTTACCTTATATTTTTTTGTACTTTCGCATTTTCATAGAAGCAGCAGGAGAAAGAAGAGAGGCCAGCGTGCTGTTGCAGGAGATAAGAATGGTAGAGGACTTCGACATTTTAGCTTGAAAGGTTTCATTTTGCATCTCTTTTACGGGAATTTATTTACTTCTAACGCGTTTGTCTTTTGAGGGAAAAAATCACCATTTAGAATGACGAAATTTGACGATGAGGTACCATAACCAGAAAAAGTAAGACAGTGTTGATTTTATTTTGTTTAATCTTATTGATGCGTGTGCACATGTTACTAGCGTCCGTATAATACAAAGCATAGCATCTGCCGTTGAGGTGAGTAACTAACTGTAGAAAACGAGTGAAATTGAGATGCAGCGCAATTGTTCAGTATAGCTCATTTGATCATGTATGCCCTACTCTGAAACACAAACTTTGGATGTTTCATGAAGGCTCCGGATAATAATGATATACTAGCCTACTGGTTGTGTTCTACGTTTCAGAGTTGATTGTCGTGAAATGACTTTCAGTTATTTGTTTTTGTTTCACTCCTCTTCCTCATGTTGGGAAATTTATTTTTTATGGTGGCAGGAATTGTACGAAGGGGCAGCACGATATACAGTTAATGAGGTTTGCTGATTACTTCGAGTTCAGGCCTGCCTTTTCTGGTGGCAGCGCATCACAGTTTCCATGGGTTAAAATGTTCAGGGAATCTGCAGTGGCAAAGATTGTTGATGTAAGTCAGACAATGATGCACTAATCATCGTTAAGTTTGTTATCTTCTTTAAGTCAGGGGCAATCGATGGCGTAGCCCTGCATTTTGGGTAGTAAATTTAGTTTGTGCTTCATGATCGTGTAAGCAAAGAAAAGTGAAGAGGGCATACATGCATGGCTGCACAGTTGAATGAAGGCCTGCTCTTAAATGCGGTATGTTCGAAGATCCGGGCGAGGGAATCGAAGATTTCATTTCAAAATGCAAGGCTACTGAAGGAGACGAGGTTGGTACCAACTGGCAGGCGAAGGAATGTTTTCAAGCACGAGAGATGCATTGTTCAGAGCAAGCTTGGTTGGGTGAATTTCTCCACTGTTTGGCTTGCTTGGGACACTTAATAGTCCGTATGAACTCTTATTTCTGCTTCTTATATTTTTCTTATTAGCCGAATTGTCCATCGACGAGTGCATGCGATCAAGTGGATGAAATCTTCCATTGTTTGGCTTGCTTTGTAAATTCAAAACTCCGTAATGAAATCTTTATATTTTTATAGATGTGAATACTTCATCTTATCACTTACCCCTCGGTTGTGTTTGTAAAAAATCTGTAATGAAATATTTATACTTTATAGACGTGAATTCTTCATCTTATCACTTGCCTCTCGGTTATTTTTTATGTTTGTTGTAGTTTGAAAAATAAAATGTTGGTTGCACAGGTGTAGACTGTGCACGGGTTACTAGTTAGTGATGATGGAACATGCACGACCATCCAAGCTTTCGTTGCCACGAATAAAATATTATACAAAAATGATGATTTTAGGACAAAATCTTCCAAATTCAATGTAAAGTGTTGTAGTATCACATTCCACTCTTTTTGTCTTGTCTTCTTCCAAGTGGATCCAAAAAACAACAAAGTACGCAAACATTTAGCTTTAATCCTATATTATTAAATGGGTAATGGCGCACATCTGAAAGTTGACGATCTCCAAAGTTCTAGGGAGTAAAAGTCTAATGATTGTATTCATCTACGAATAATATATATTTCTTTCATCAAATATGAAGACTATTTGTTTTTCCTTTTTTTGGCGAAAATATGAAGACAAGTTTAAGACCATAATATGAACATACTCTTAATAGCACCTTGATAAGTAGTGGGCCTCTATATACTGGACATAGACTTATTGGGCCAGTCCTATATTCCGTGCAGAAAAATATAAATCAAAAATTAAAACATATCGGCCCACAATAAAATTGCTCTGCCCCAAACCTAATATGTACTCCCTCTGATTTTTAATATTAGCAGTTTTAAGGAAATTGCACACATATTATGTAACAGTCCAGACATCGCTCGCATTGATATTGTCCGCTTTGGGTGTTAAGCTGCCTGGTTGAGGACTTCCCAGATGGTCACCCATCCTGGTACTACTATCCCCCCCAGCACGCTTAACTACGGAGTTCCTACGAACTCCCACCCACCCGCATGGCTTTAAAACGCGTCAATGGAAGGGGTGTCCACACCTTTATAAAGGCATATTTCGTTCCCCCCTCCAATCAGTGTGGGATATCACAATCCACCCCTCAAAAGGTCCACCGCCCTCGCTGGCACACCGACCCGAGCTCTGGCTCTGATACCATCTGTAACAGTCCAGACCTCGCTCGCATTGATATTGTCCGCTTTGGGCGTTAAGCTGCCTGGTTGAGGACTTCCCAGGTGGTCACCCATCCTGGTACTACTCTTCCCCCAGTACGCTTAACTACGGAGTTCCTACGAACTCCCACCCACCCACACGACTTTAAAACGCGTCAATGGGAGGGGTGTCCATACCTTTATAAAAGCATGCTTCGTTCCCCCCTCCAATCAGTGTGGGATATCACAATCCACCCCCTCAAAGGGTCCAACGCCCTCGCTGGCACACCGACCCGAGCTCTGGCTCTGATACCATCTGTAACAGCCCAGACCTCGCTCGCATTGATATTGTCCGGTTTGGGTGTTAAGCTGCCTGGCTGAGGACTTCCCAGGTGGTCACCCATCCTGGTACTACTCTTCCCCCAGTACGCTTAACTACGGAGTTCTTACAAACTCCCACCCATCCGCACGGCTTTAAAACGCGTCAATGGGAGGGGTGTCCATACCTTTATAAAGGCATGCTTCGTTCCCCCCTCCAATCAGTGTGGGATATCACAATCCACCCCCTCAAAGGGTCCATCGCCCTCGCTGGCACACCGATCCGGGCTCTGGCTCTGATACCATCTGTAACAGCCCAGACCTCGATCGCATTGATATTGTCTGCTGTGGGCGTTAAGCTGCCTGGTTGAGGACTTCTCAGGTGGTCACCCATCTTGGTATTACTGTAACGACCCGACTTCCTAGATACGTATTTTGGCGGGTTTTTCGCAGCGTAAGCAGCGGATAGCCCATTTAATAAAAACTTTTTATTACATAATAATATTCAAGTACCGGGGCGAAGCCCAAAAGTCTAAACCCGTAAATAAAAAAAATTGTTTTACAACACACATATTATTGTATTAGACCGAAGCCCAAATAGTAACAATACGAAACATGAATGAAATACTACACAGGTCGCGTCCCATGTACTGCGCCGCCCTCAAAAGTCCGTGGAGTCACCGCCAGCAGCCGCTTAGTCGTGACATTTCTCAACGTCCGACTCGTTCGTACCTACACACGTAAACCCTGAGCTTTTGCCCAGTAGATGAAAATATGTAAGAATGCAAATGTTCTCACTCGACTCCCATCCCGACACATCTCACAAAATGCACGCTCGACACTTTTCTCATATCTCATCTCAACTCATCTCATCACATCACATCAGGGCCCGAGGCTTAGGTACTAAAGGCAACACGCGCGCGCAGGGGTCCGTAGCTCGGGAGGCCCCACTCCCCACAAGGGTCAGTAACTCGGGAGGCCCACTCCCCAAATCTCAATCATATAGTGCGCCTTAGTCCTAACCTCACTACTCATACAATTCAACGACCATCAATCAGTCATAAACTACCCCACTCAACATCACTATACAATATTACCGTGACTCCGCACAGTTCTCTCTTCTCGTACCATGTGTATGCAAATGTCGTGCAAGTAGAATGCAACATATAAAATGCATCATATTAAATAACAACATATCGGCCCGAGATATAGTCTTGGCCCGATCTCAAAAACTATCATACACCAAATAATTCGGGCCCGAAGCCCGCGTTCCGATTTAATCGGCCCGAAACCTTACTCATCGATCTCTCCCCGAAATTTCACTAAGAGTTCCCAAAATTTAATACTTTTCACTTTATTTAACACCGTAATTTCAAAATTGGTCCCTAATTTAATATATTTTAAAATTCTATTGTCCAACTTTCAAAATATCACTTAAATTTCTAGTTTAAAAATATCTTTCAAAATATTTGCATTTAAAACCCCAAAATTTATAGTTTACTTTTAAGGATCTGAAAATTTTCCTAAGTTTCAGATCTGCCCCAAATCTTTAAAAATTTCGGATCTGCCCCGAAAGTTTATATTTATTTAAAAATCTCCCCTGTTGGGATTTTACATTCTCAGCTCCCAGATTTAAAACTTTTCAATCTAGTCCCCGAATTTTTGAAAATTACACAAAGGACCCCAATTATTTATTCCGAATTTCAAATCTGCCCCAAAATCTTTATATTTCTTCAAAAATCTCCCCTATCCGGATTTTACATTCTCAGCCACCAAATTTTTGAAACTTTTCAATCTAGTCCCCAAATTTTTTGAAAATTACCCAAAGGACCCCAATTATTTATTCCGAATTTTAAATATGTCCTAAAAACTTTATATTTCTTTAAAAATATCCCCTATTCGGAATTTTACAACACAGACTCCCTGGATTTTGTAAAATTTCGATTAAGTCCCTAAATTTTTAAAATAACTATTTTATACGGCTGTTTTGCGACAGTTTTGGATTTCTCAATGATCACAAGGTAAACGATGTCCGATGGACCTAAAACTTTAACCACAGATAAAGGACTTTGAAATCTTAATTCTGTTCAAAGGAATTTTTAATCTGAAGTCTAGATTGTGAGATATGAATTTTTGAACCTCTTGGCCGAAATGGATAAAGAAAACCCTAGAAAACCCTAATTCTCCCCAAGTTTTGCTCTATCCTCTTAATCTAAAGTCCTCTATCCCTATTTCCAAATATCCATAGATCTAAAAATACTCAATCTCGTGCTCCCTAAGATAACCAACGAAAAATTCATGCAAGCAAATTATTATTATCACATAAACACGAAGAATTCGATGAATAACATGCAAAACACGTAAAATTCACAAATCCTATATTGTTTACGTATGTAGGTGATCTTCACCTACCTTAATCCCGTAGAGAGCTACGTAACCGATTGTTTCGTGTGATCCCGACCCCAGAGCTTCGATCCCGAGCTTCCGGAGATTTTTCTTTTCCTCCTTCTCCTCCTTTCCTTCTTTCTCTCTCTTTCTTTCTCTCCCTCTCTCCCTCTCTCTCTCGGCCATTTCTTCTCTTCCTCCCTCACGGTCTTTTCTCCTTTCCTCTCTAATATCTTTGGATTTATTAGTTATTAACGTGTCCTTAGGAATTTAATGAGGTGGCTTAGGTGGAAAGAGGTGGCATATTAGTTAGATCTTGTCTTTCTTTCTTTTCCTTTTCTCTCTTCTTCTTTCCTTTCCTCTCCCTCACGTTCTCCTCTCCACCTCCTCATTATTCTTTTTTTCTTATTTCATTTATGTCCTTATGATGTATATTGGGTGTATTGGTTGTATTAGGTCTTGTCTCATTAGGTGTATTAGATGTGTTTGATTCACTTACTAAGGCATTAGGTGTAGATTTTTGTCTCCATGTAATTATAGAGTTGGCTTTATTATTTTATTTTTCTTATTTTATTATATTGTATTAAATTCACATGGAGGTGAAATATTATTTTGTTTTATTGTACCAAACTTACATGGATGTACCTTATTATTTTTATTATTCTCTTAATTTATTCCAGCCATAATTAAATTATTATTATTGTTATTACTATTTATTTATTAATTATTTATTTATTTGGGCTTTCACTTCTTGTTTTTGGCCCAATTAAATTTTATTAAAGAACCCAACTTCCAACCTTTTATTTTGGGCCATTATTTTCTCATTTGGCCCATAAATAAATTTTTGGTCCTTTTAAATTTTTCGGGCCCAATATTTTGGGCTCGTTTCGAAAAGAAATCGTTTCTTGTTCGAAAGTCAATTCCGTACATTTCGAATATTATTGAAGTAATCCCGTATAAATTTTGCGGGTATTACATCCTCCCCCCTTATAAGAATTTCGTCCCCGAAATTACAGTACGAAAAATAATTCGGGGTACTTCTTTCTCATTTCGTTTTCTCGTTTCCAAGTGGTTTCTTCCAATACTTGGTTTCCGCCACAAGACCTTCACGAGGGGTATGTTATTATTTCGAAGACGTTTCACCTCGTACATCAAAATTTCCACCGGCCTTTCTTTATAGCTCAAGTCCGGCTTCAATTGTTGATGAAGTGATTCGCTTCTCAGCACCTGATTGGGGTTCGCAACGTATTTACGTAAAGTTGATACGTGAAATACGTCGTGGACTTGGGCTAACGAGGCGGGTAACTCCAGCTGATATGCAACTTCTCCTACTCTCTTGAGTGTTTTGAAAGAGCCAATGTACCTTGGGCTCAATTTGCCCTTTTCCCCGAATCGCTTCACGCCTCTCATTGGTGAATTTTTTTTTTAAAGGCTTGATCACCTTCGTTGAATTACAACGGCCGTCGTATCTTGTCTGCATGACTCTTTTGACGACTTTGGGCCGTCTGCATCCTCTCCCGAATTTTTCCCACAGCTTTAGTCATTTCACTATTGCAGGACCCAACAACGCTTTCCGCCGATTTCATCCCAATGAATTGGGGATCAACATTTACGCTCATTCAAGGCTTCGTAAGGCGTAATCCTGATTGTGGCTTGATAGCTGTTGTTATAGAAAAGCTCTATTAGTGGAAGGTATTTGCTCTGCCTGCAAATCCAGATCGCACGTTCTTAACATATCTTCGAGCGTCTGGATTGTTCTCTCAGGCTGTTCGTACGTCTGAGAGTGATATGCCGTGTTGAAGGACAATTTCGTCCTCATGGCCTTTTGTAATCTCACCCGGAATTGGGACAGAAACTTCGAATCCCGATCTGAAACGATTGAAATCGGGATCACACGGAGTCTCACAATTTTTTTTATGTACAGCTCTGCATACTTCTCCATGGAACAAGTTTGATTGATCTGCAGGAAATGGGCTGATTTAGTCAATCTGTCGACGATCACCCAGATTGCATCATGACCCTTTACGGTTTTTTTTTTTCAAGAATTCGATCTAACAGTGTTGGCTTCAACGTTAACGCTGCTAGGTTTATTTCGATCTTCCCGAAATTGATTATTGCCACTCCGGGTTGGCACAGGTTTGTATTAACTAATTTACGGCTCAAAGCTTCTGCGACTGCTTTCGCTTTTCCTGGGTGATAATTTATCACACAATCGTAGTCTTTTGCTAACTCGAACCATCGTCATTGGCTCATGTTTAACTGCTTATGCGGGAAGAAGTACTTTGGGCTTTTATGGTCTGTTAAAATCTCGTATCGTTCTCCGTGTAGATAATGTCGCTAGATTTTCAGGGCAAACACCACGGTTGCGAGTTCCAAATCGTGTGTGGGGTAATTTTTCTCGTAGGATTTTGAGCTATCGGGAGGCATACGAAATTACCTTCCCGTTCTGCATCACCACGCACTCAAGCCATTTTTTTAAGGCATCATTGTATACCGAAAATCTTTCGATACCAAAGGCATTTTAAGAACAAGAACTGTTGTCAGTCGTTTCTTCAACTCCTGGAAATTATCTTCACATGCTTTCGTCCACTTAAATGGTACGTTCTCCATAAGTTAAGTCTGGCTTTCTTCACCGTTATTGTCACGATGAGCAGCTGCCGTTGGATCCAAGATGGCGCGATCTAATGGTCAGAATTTGAAGGCTGAAGAGTTAATTATGTTCCTAGGATATCGCGCGAAAAGATTGACGGCTGAGATGTTTAAGAAGTGAAAGAATCGGATGGTGAATCGTGAGCGTTGAATCAAGAATCGGACGGATGATAGTGAAGGTGCTATTTCACTTACAGAGTTGCATGCGATTCTTGCTCTAACACGCAGAAATGCAATACCACGTGGCGACATGTGGAGCGTTCGATCGGATAAAATGGACGGTGAAGATAGATCTCGAATCACGCTTAAAGCATGATTTCTATCTTATTAATGTCGGATTTCTAGTTTACTTTCTCGAGCATGTAACTTCTTTTAGAGTGAAAATCATCGTGAGGTGAAAACTCGAGAGTTGTAGAAAAGATAAAGATCTGCAACTTCCGTGTTGTGATCAATAAGAAAGGAAACTCGGTTGATCCGTGGACATAGGATTTTCAGCCGTGTTTGTGCATTAGTTCGCCGTACTAATTTCATTGATGCAACAGAGTCTACGCAGTGCATGTAAATACGGCATTGATTTAAACGAGAGCACAATTTCTTTGTATCAATGGACATCAACATCTTTCTTCGAGATTTTGGATTGGATTTTTGTGATAAAAGTCCAATGTGATTTTCTTCCTGTGCATGATCTCTCAAATCAAGATTACGGCGTTTCGAAGAAAAAATCTGATCTCGAGATTTATGAAGTTTATCTTTATACGGCGTTCGAAGGAAAACTCGAAATTAATGCTGCTTATCCTTCGCTTCACTCACGCCTTTAAATAGGTACTTGATGCACGCTATGCACCACAACACATTCTCTCCAACCACATCATTTAATTTTTGCAATGTATAATCTTGGAGGAAATGCGATGTGAGGATGTTCCTCAGGAACCTTTTTGGAGGGAAAATCTCGAAAAGCTTAAATTTGAGTTATTCCTTCTTTTGGGATTGCTCTTCGCTGCAATCGCCATTTTTGTGATGTGGGTTGCCACTCACTGCAGTTGTGTTTAATTTGTGAAAGGTTATGTCATGGAAAGCCGCGCCTTTTCTGGCATATTGGAAGAAGACGCCGGCAGAACTTCCCGAACGTCGTTGATGTTTTATCTTCTAAGGTTTTTTTTTTATGTATTCGGATTGTAATATGATTTTCAGTTATGTAATCGTTATGCATCGACTCTATCATGTTTTCTCTATGTTCTCGTCTCGCTTATTAAATTTCTATAATTAACCCATGTTTCTCTACGTCCTCGTCTCATTTTTAAAATTGTATACAAGTTCCGATTTTAAAAATTTAATATTGTTCGACTCTCTTTTATTTCGCCGTATATTTATTTTTTTTTTAACGTCCCGAATTTCAGCTTGGTCCGATTCGGTCAAGCCCAAATTTTGAAAAGGCCCAAAATTTAAATTTCGCCAAATTTCCTAATTGACCCTAATTTTTTTACCTGAATTTCAAAGAAACACCAAATTCGATTAAAAGATCCGAATTCTGATCATTCTCTTCCTACCTTAATTCAATCGAGATTCTCCTACCAATCTAAGTATAAAGGTACGAAATCTCTAACTTTCGAACACATCCAGGAGCGCATAAAATTCACACAAATATTCACGTAAAGCATATATCAGAAAATCGTAAAGCACAGAATTACGTATTAAACTTACAGGCGTAGGCTGATCCTCCAGGCTTTTGAGCGGCAGTACATGGACAGTCTACAGAACCTATAACCTAACGCTCTGATACCACCTGTAACGACCCGACTTCCTAGATACGTATTTTGGCGGGTTTTTCGCAGCGTAAGCAGCGGATAGCCCTTTTAATAAAAACTTTTTATTACATAATAATATTCAAGTACTGGGCCGAAGCCCAAAAGTCTAAACCCTTGAATAAAAAAAATTGTTTTACAACACACATATTATTGTATTAGACCGAAGCCCAAATAGTAACAATACGAAACATGAATGAAATACTACACAGGTCGCGTCCCATGTACTGCGCCGCCCTCAAAAGTCCGTGGAGTCACCGCCAGCAGCCGCTTAGTCGTGACGTTTCTCAACGTCCGACTCGTTCGTACCTACACACGTAAACCCTGAGCTTTTGCCCAGTAGATGAAAATATGCAAGAATGCAAATGTTCTCACTCGACTCCCATCCCGACACATCTCACAAAATGCACGCTCGACTCTTTTCTCATATCTCATCTCAACTCATCTCATCACATCACATCAGGGCCCGAGGCTTAGGTACTAAAGGCAACACGCGCGCGCAGGGGTCCGTAGCTCGGGAGGCCCCACTCCCCACAAGGGTCAGTAGCTCGGGAGGCCCACTCCCCACATCTCAATCATATAGTGCGCCTTAGTCCTAACCTCACTACTCATACAATTCAACGACCATCAATCAGTCATAAACTACCCCACTCAACATCACTATACAATATTACCGTGACTCCGCACAGTTCTCTCTTCTCGTACCATGTGTATGCAAATGTCGTGCAAGTAGAATGCAACATATAAAATGCATCATATTAAATAACAACATATCGGCCCGAGATATAGTCTTGGCCCGATCTCAAAAATTATCATACACCAAATAATTCGGGCCCGAAGCCCGCGTTCCGATTTAATCGGCCCGAAACCTTACTCATCGATCTCTCCCCGAAATTTCACTAAGAGTTCCCAAAATTTAATCCTTTTCACTTTATTTAACACCCTAATTTCAAAATTGGTCCCTAATTTAATATATTTTAAAATTCTATTGTCCAACTTTCAAAATATCACTTAAATTTCTAATTTAAAAATATCTTTCTAAATTTTTGCATTTAAAACCCCAAAATTTCACAGTTTACTTTTAAGGATCTGAAAATTTTCCTAAGTTTCAGATCTGCCCCAAATCTTTAAAAATTTCGGATCTGCCCCGAAAGTTTATATTTATTTAAAAATCTCCCCTGTTGGGATTTTACATTCTCAGCTCCCAGATTTAAAACTTTTCAATCTAGTCCCCGAATTTTTGAAAATTACACAAAGGAACCCAATTATTTATTCCGAATTTCAAATCTGCCCCAAAATCTTTATATTTCTTCAAAAATCTCCCCTATCCAGATTTTACATTCTCAGCCACCAGATTTTTGAAACTTTTCAATCTAGTCCCCAAATTTTTTGAAAATTACCCAAAGGACCCCAATTATTTATTCCGAATTTTAAATATGTCCTAAAAACTTTATATTTCTTTAAAATATCCCCTATTCGGAATTTTACAACACAGACTCCCTGGATTTTGTAAAATTTCGATTAAGTCCCTAAATTTTTAAAAATAACTATTTTATACGGCTGTTTTGCGACAGTTTTGGATTTCTCAATGATCACAAGGTAAACGATGTCCGATGGACCTAAAACTTTAACCACAGATAAAGGACTTTGAAATCTTAATTCTGTTCAAAGGAATTTTTAATCTGAAGTCTAGATTGTGAGATATGAATTTTTGAACCTCTTGGCCGAAATGGATAAAGAAAACCCTAGAAAACCCTAATTCTCCCCAAGTTTTGCTCTATCCTCTTAATCTAAAGTCCTCTATCCCTATTTCCAAATATTCATAGATCTAAAAATACTCAATCTCGTGCTCCCTAAGATAACCAACGAAAAATTCATGCAAGCAAATTATTATTATCACATAAACACGAAGAATTCGATGAATAACATGCAAAACACGTAAAATTCACAAATCCTATATTGTTTACGTATGTAGGTGATCTTCACCTACCTTAATCCCGTAGAGAGCTACGTAACCGATTGTTTCGTGTGATCCCGACCCCAGAGCTTCGATCCCGAGCTTCCGGAGATTTTTCTTTTCCTCCTTCTCCTCCTTTCCTTCTTTCTCTCTCTTTCTTTCTCTCCCTCTCTCCCTCTCTCTCTCGGCCATTTCTTCTCTTCCTCCCTCACGGTCTTTTGTCCTTTCCTCTCTAATATCTTTGGATTTATTAGTTATTAATGTGTCCTTAGGAATTTAATGAGGTGGCTTAGGTGGAAAGAGGTGGCATATTAGTTAGATCTTGTCTTTCTTTCTTTTCCTTTTCTCTCTTCTTCTTTCCTTTCCTCTCCCTCATGTTCTCCTCTCCACCTCCTCATTATTCTTTTTTTCTTATTTCATTTATGTCCTTATGATGTATATTGGGTGTATTGGTTGTATTAGGTCTTGTCTCATTAGGTGTATTAGATGTGTTTGATTCACTTACTAAGGCATTAGGTGTAGATTTTTGTCTCCATGTAATTATAGAGTTGGCTTTATTATTTTATTTTTCTTATTTTATTATATTGTATTAAATTCACATGGAGGTGAAATATTATTTTGTTTTATTGTACCAAACTTACATGGATGTACCTTATTATTTTTATTATTCTCTTAATTTATTCCAGCCATAATTAAATTATTATTATTGTTATTACTATTATTTTTTTAATTATTTATTTATTTGGGCTTTCACTTCTTGTTTTTGGCCCAATTAAATTTTATTAAAGGATCCAACTCCCAACCTTTTATTTTGGGCCATTATTTTCTCATTTGGCCCATAAATAAATTTTTGGTCCTTTTAAATTTTTCGGGCCCAATTGTAAATTTTGGGCTCGTTTCGAAAAGAAATCGTTTCTTGTTCGAAAGTCAATTCCGTACATTTCGAATATTATTGAAGTAATCCCGTATAAATTTTGCGGGTATTACAATTACTCTCCCCAGCACGCTTTACTACGGAGTTCCTACGAACTCCCACCCACCCGCACGGTTTTAAAACGCGTCAATGGGAGGAGTGTCCACACCTCTATAAAGGCATGCTTCGTTCCCCCTTCAATCGGTGTGGGATATCACATATTAAAAATAAATTAAATTTCTCTTATTTAAGACGAGGGGCAAAGTTGATAATATTTAAGTTTATTTTTCTTGAAAACAGTAAAACGACTTGTATTTAAAAATAAAAGAAATGGAAAGTGACTTGTATGTAGAATGACTACTGAGAGGGAGAGTACAAGAGCGTAGCCGTAGGTCTTCCTATAAATCAGTAAAATAAAATAAAAATAGTACAGCTAAAATACGAATGCAAATCTGAAGTTGATATTGACAAAACTAAATTCCTCATTTATTACCATCATTAATAGCAACTCAATTGTTTTCCCAATCCTCATTAGTGCTAAAATCTCAAAGGGGGGGAAGTACATATGTACATCCAATTGCTCACTTTCCTTTGAAAAGCAACGAGATAATTATCCATATCCGTTGACCTGAGAATTTTACCGAATTGCCCTCCATATGCAGACACAGATTACACCGTACCCTATATAAGAAAAACTGGCCGGACTCTCAATTTTCCCTTCTCTTCTCACTGTTCCTTGTTTTTCCGTATCGTAACTGACGTTCTACGCCGATAGCGCCGAGGAATTCCAGTCGCTCGGAAAAGTTGCGTAGGAGAAGATTACGCATGTGTAGCGTCGTGCACTAATAGGTTTGATGCTTCTTCCTTTTCTACTTGTTTTAATTGATTGGATATGAACAATCCTCTGTTTTATTTGATGATGTTTTTTGTGGCGCGGTTCTTAGTTTATTGACGGTGCGTCGTTTAATTGAGTTCCTAGATCTCAATGTGGTTCAGCATTGATATCTTGTGTGTTGGTCAATTAGGGTTCTTTTCTAGTCAAATTTAATCAGCAACCTTGCCTTTTGCCTCACGTTTGTCCGGGATCATACATTTTTTCATCTGATTTCGTCCTGCATTTGTGCCACGCATCCGAATCTTCATTTATTTTATGCTTGAGTGCATTTATCCGGGACGATAAATTGTGTTACGGGGTACGTTTTTCCTATCTATGTTATTTGTGCATATTGGTTGTGCGCTGATGATCTAATTTAGTTATCGGAGAAGTGAATAACGGTGAATCTTGATGCTGAACAGATTTGTATTTTTCGAGTGTGTTGCTCCAAACTTGGTAAGTAGAGTTTTACATGGTTTTGTTGATATCAAATTGGAACGGCACATGATTCTGGGTTGGTTTTGGTGTGGCATACATCACTTCAATTGAATTGATCACTAAAATGCTTTAACATGATCCAATAGCAGTCACTTACTTTCTTCTCTTGACTAAAGGTCTTCTGATTCCTTTTTATTTTGATGTACTATATGAAGTTGAAGTGAACAATATTGTTTATTTATTTTCTCTATAGCTATTGCTGTGTGTTATATATTGCCAGCATATTAATGCTATTGGCAGTAATTTTTGTTTTAAGTTGTGTTTGTTTTGTGTCATTGCTTGGAATGTATCTAATGCATTCACTTATCCACCAGCTTTAGTAAATGTGAGATGTTCCCTCTAATTTTTGGAAAAGCGTTTGCATGGGTCAACTCTCTCCGGATGTTTTTCTTCGCTATAATGAAATCTTAGTGAACAGGTTACTATGCTTGCCGGGACACCACTTTCTGAAAGAGATGGGCAGTTGGAGGAAGATTCATCCTTGAACGACCTTGATCTAGGAAAACTATCTGTGCCTCTAGTGCAAGATGGATCCTATTATTCAGAAGTTCATGAGTCAACTGCCAGGATGGTGACAGCTCATGTGTCAGATGATAATGCTCTTATTTCAGCTTTCAATTCGTTCAACGTTGTTGAGAGATCCAAAGAAGGAGACTATGTGGCGAAAAACACTGCTTTTGCTTCCCATTGTGAAGATGTATCACTGCAGACACTCGACCAGATCGAAGATACTGATATTTTACGTTCATTTGACTTTGCAAGTGTTTCTGAGCCGTCGATGCAAAGGGATTCTGAAGCAGAGGTTCCAAACAGAATTGATGAGGTCTGTAAGGACAATCAGGCTCTAATTGTTTATACATCTTCCAGCAAGAGTAGACGAGGTAATAAGTCGAACCAGAAGCTGAAGTCTGTAAAACCCTCTAGAAATCATAGAAAAACACCCAGGAAAACCCCATTAGTGGATTTTGATTCTTTGCTGATCTCAAGAAGAAGAAGAAGTTCGGTGACAAAGCGGCCTCGAACTTTTGAATTGGGCCCTACCGGGAATATCTTTCCAGATTTGCGTAGCACCCATGTTGCCCCAAATACTGGAAACAAAAAGAAACCAAGTAGAAAAAGTGACAGTAAGGGGAAGAAGGGGACTGCTAGAAAATCACTGGCTAAAAGCTGTGCTTCAACTGGTCCCATCTGTTTGAAAATTAAATTTGGGAACCGTGTCATGCCTAATATTTGTGAAAATTCAGATTCTTTAGTGAAGATGGTGCCTGATTCCTATGATGTACCGAGAAGCATGCTGGTGGGAGATGTGACTGAAGGAGAATTGTTGCCACATGGAAGAAATTTAGACAAAGTGACACGTTCTAATGAATCTATGCGTGGCACAAATTTTGACGTCATTGACGTGGTTGACAGTTCTTCCGCAAATGCGTCAAAAGATTGCATTCAAGCTGATATTCTGGCTGAGGTTTGTAACTTGAGATCGAACACAGAAAATAGGTTTTCAGATCCTGGAACTTCACCTGATTCAGAAGTTATAAACGCTGTTCCTCATAGTGAAGCTTATGGACATAGTTTGCCTGATGCACTAGATAGCTCAATTACGCTGAGTATGCCTCTTCCTTTTGGCGATGTTGCGGGCATAAGTTCGCCTCTGGAGAAATTCAAAAGAGAAAAAAAGAAAGATAAACACCTTCCATCAGGACTTTTCAGCAGGGATAGCAAGCTAACTGATAAAAGAACTACAGGCAATGCCAACGAACTTGCAATAAAAATAGGGCATAAATCACGCGGTGGAGAGCTATTATCTCTGGATCCTTTGAATTTAAGGATCATCGTACCTGGAACCCAATCAATGACATCTAAAAATGCAGAGATCAATCATTCTTCCGATCCCGTTGCTATGTCCATCTCGTCACATTCAGAGGCTGGTAGCCCATTGGTTCATGGTAACATTGGGCAAGCTATCACCAAATGTTCGAAAATGAAGGCTGCGAGCAAGAACAGGTCAGAATCACAATGCAAGAAGAATAAAGCATCTGGAAAAAGGGGAAATAAAGGCAATTCATTAGGTAAGATTGAAGTTGCTGAGAAGGATGAGGTGCTGGTCCATAATGGAGCGGAAGTTCATCTAATGACAGGTGCCTTGTTTTACCTTTTTATTTCATACTATTATCAAGTTTCATGTATGCGCCTCATACAGGGCAGAGTGGAGGAATGAACAAACTATTAACTATCAGTCTATCTTTCTTCCCATCTGATATATGCAGTCTTAATATTCAATTATATACTCTAATCAACTATCAGAAAATCAATCATCTATTCTGGGAGCAGAGGAGCTGTTTAGCAAAGTTTCCAGCGGACTGATGGTGGACGGCTCAACAAATCATTATGTGCCACCAAAGAGTGCGTGGGTGCTTTGTGATGAATGCAAAAAGTGGCGGAGGATATCAGCAGCACTTGCTGATCAAATTGAAAAAACGAATTGTGGATGGTAATATTCATGCTTTTTTTCTGATACAATACACTGCACAGTGGAATATGAACAATTTGCACTCTACGATGTGTATCATGTATGTCAGCTGTTATTTATAGATTGAACAACTTTAGTACGTTCTTAGTATTTTGAATATGCCTAACTGCTTGTGGTATGCATTTTGTCCGTTAGTCTGTTAAGTTGTTTATCCTAAGGTACCGGGCGTTAGTTTGTATCTGATGCAGGCTTTCTTTGCAAGATATCTTTATTATTTGAAGAAAAAAGGCAAAATCCGATTAGAATGTGATAGGGGGACGTCTGTGTCATCAAGATTAGTTTGTATTGTTTTGTTGTACTCATGGCTAAACTATAACTTCTTTGATGGACGTCCTGACTACTGGTTGCTTTTTGCTGTAAGTTGCACTTTGCATCAACGCATCTTTCATTCACATTTAACGGAAAACATCAATTCTATACTCGTCATTGCTTTAGGAGGTAGAAAATCAGGACATATCTTGTATGGCAGTTAAAATATATACTGGCGATGTTGTTTTCTTTTGAGTACATATATCATGTTTCACTTTCGTTGAGAGGATTGAAGAAGCTGTTGATTGATACATTGAAAATTTTAAACATCATATACCCTCTTCTGAGTTAATCGTGGGTAGGAGCATGATTTTGAGTCTGGTCGTGCTGATGCATCATTACGAGTTTACGAAAGATAAATCTCCCTTTTTTTGGGGATTTGTTTATCGATTTTGTTGCTTGGTTCTTTTAGGACATGCCAAGAGAACACTGACAAAGATTTTGCGGACTGCTCGATTCCTCAGGAGAAGTCAGACTCAGACATAAATAAAGAGCTGGAGATATCTGATGAGGAAGATGCTCATAAAAGCATTCACAAATCTGAGAAAAAGCAGTCCAAGGGTTCGTAGTTTGCTTTCATCTCATGATCTGCTTGCTAGGACTTTTGGTTAATGTTTTATAAATTGCAGTTGATCAGCCGCCACCTTGGTCTAACATCAGGTCGAACTTTTTCCTACATCGAAGCCGCAAAACTCAGCCCATCGATGAGGTAAATGCTTACTTGATGACGTACCATATGTCATTAAGTGTCAGGCTGTGCTTGTCCATGCCAATGAACGGAGTAGTAAGTTTTTATCACCGTGTTGTTTCCTGTTATGACCTGAGGTAATTCATCCTTTTTGTTTTCCACTACGAAGCAACAAGAGATTGGTCTTCACTCCTCTTCATATGTGCTTGCTTTTGTTTTTGCACTCGCAGCGCAGTGCAGTCATTTTCGTTATTAGCTTATTTAACCAACTAAATGTTAATATGATAGGTGATGGTATGCCATTGCAAACCTCCATCAGACGGCGGAATGGGTTGTGGTTCGAAGTGTTTAAATCGGATGCTTAACATTGAGTGTGTTCGGGGAACTTGTCCATGTGGTGAACATTGTTCAAACCAACAGGCACATCCCTTGCCTTCTTCTAAATTTCCTTATTTGTCGTTAGTAATCTCAGTTATATTCGTTACTTGCAGTTTCAAAAGCGCAAATATGCTAAACTGAAGTGGTTCAGATGTGGTAAGAAGGGTTTTGGCATTCGTTCGCTAACAGACATCTCTGCAGGAAACTTTATCATCGAATATGTTGGAGAGGTAAATAAGAATGTTTTGACTCCATGGACAAGTAAAAAGCGGCGCACTTGACATTCATTGGAGATTGCTATAGCTGGTTGTTAGTGCCTATTTTGGATCGAGATGCTGTGAATATGATCTTAATATTGTTTTTCCACCGTGTTTGCATGTTCCTTTTTATTTTCTGCGCCAAATAGAAGATATAAATGCATAACCAAAATTGTCAATGTTCTCAATATACAGTACTATTTGTTTTAGAGTTGTAGATTTTATTTATTTAATCATATAGAAAGATGCCTTCTATACTTTCCTTTTGTACTATTCATACTTTTAATTTATTTGAAAATTGAAAACCTTCACGGAAAAGTTACTCTTCATGAAATGCTAGCATGTCTTTTCACATCTGTTGCACATCATCACATTTGCCCACTTATTTGCTTTTCTGTCATAGGTGCTTGATGTGAAGAGTTATGAAGCAAGGCAAAGAGACTACGCATTGAAGGGTCATAGGCATTTTTACTTTATGACATTAAACGGGAGTGAGGTCCGACATGTCCTTCTATGTATTTGTGCAATGTTGATATCTTGTTTATTGTTGAATGGTTCGGCGTTTCAGTCGTTGATCTCTGATCGTATGCACTTGTGTTTCTTTCAGGTGATTGATGCTTGTTCAAAAGGGAATCTGGGCCGTTTCATAAACCATAGTTGTGATCCTAATTGCCGCACAGAAAAGGTATGCAGTCTTTTTCATCTGCATTGTTATTTTTCTTCTGATTTATTTTACTGTGTTATGTGGGAATTTGATGGCGCTACATTCATAAGCTTTAGCGTTTCTTATAGTCGGTTCACTTCACTAAAAGCTTTGGAAGATCGATCCTGTTTGCATCACCTTTTCTTCATCTGGAACCCTTGAACTTTTACGTCAACTAATAGCGCCCTGCTTTAACTAGTCAGGCCTTTTTTCTATAATTGTTGTGTACATTACTCAATTGTAATGATAGTTTGTCTATATATCCGTTTTTCTTGTGTATCTGGCGAAAGGATCAGATTTGGTCTTATTTTTACTCAGAGACATTTATGTGTTTGACAGTGGATGGTGAATGGAGAAGTGTGTGTTGGGCTCTTTGCTATTAAGGATATTAAAAAGGTAACTGTGTTATCCCCCATTATGGCCCTGCATATCTTCTGCTGTTCTTCTATATCTCTCTTGGGTTGTTGAGCCCTATTTTTTTGGTAGAATTGGTATTCATGTATTTTTGAAATTATGTTTAACTGCCTTCCTATTAATACAATTGTCTGTGTTCCTGTTCGTCTTTCTCCACAGGGCGAAGAAGTTACGTTCGATTATAATTATGTACGTGTCTTTGGTGCTGCTGTAAAAAAATGTGTATGTGGTTCGTCTAATTGCCGAGGCTACATGGGGGGAGATCCAAAAAGCACCGAAGTAATCATTCAGGATGATGAGTCAGATGAAGAATTTTCTGAACCAGGCGTGTCCATCAAAGATAATATGAGAAGTGATGAGAACAACATATTATCAGATTCCTCACGTAACAGTGAAAATAACATCCCTGATAAACCATCTGAAACTAGATTCAGAGAAGAGAAACTGGTTGATGCTGCTGGCCACTCTGGGAGTACTCCTGGATCTATAAGCGAAAAATCTCCAGAAGTTGAAGCTCTGCATTGTATTAGTGGGTCTCCAGATGCCATTAAGCAGTTGAACGTCAGTGATGATTCTGATGATTCATTGTTTGGCTCTCTGTCTGCTGCTTCTAAGAATGGATCTCACATACCATTTAATTCGCATTCATCTATGCAAGTAGAGGATAAGTCAGAGAGTAGGATGAATAAAGCAGTGTCTTCATCTCCTCAGCATGAGCTCTCTCCAACACAAAAATGCACAGAAACTGTTCCTTTATGTTACAAGTTAGAGGTTGATGTAGTTGAATCCGAGAGAAAACTGAAGGATGATGCTGTGGAGAGGATTACGGAGTTACCAAAGGCCAATTCTGTTGCTAGAATCCATCGCACAACTTCTACAATAAAAAATGCGAAAATAAATAAAACCAAGAAAGCGGTTAGTTTCAATGAGAACGTTGATCTGAATAAATCGATTGCATCACCACATAAATCTGGAAAACTTCCAGATCTGACCTTGAGCAGTCATTCGGAAGCAGGTATGTTGCAATCTAGACTGCTACTTTTGTGCTACTGTCCTATAATTTACCAATCTAAGTTTATGAAATGATTTCAGTTGAGGAGAAACTGAATCAGTTGCTTGATAGTGAAGGGGGGATAAGCAAGCGAAAAGTATGTTCCTACAATTTGTCCGTGAAGCTTTTCCTTTATTTACGAAGCCTATTATATGTTATATTCATTTGAGCTTTCATTTTTTTTCCATGAGAAGGTTGTTATTTATTCATTAATGTCTTTTCCTATTAGGATGCTTCAAGAGGTTACCTGAAGCTTCTAATTCTAACTGCGGCTTCCGGGAATAGTGGGGATGGTGAATGTATTCAAAGGTACTTCCGATCTGCTCTTGTAGGTTTTACGAGCGCCATTTTTTATATACAGTTGTTTGAATATTCTTTTGTGCGTCTTGCTTTTAATTGTCTGCTTGGCAGTACTCGAGATCTTTCAATGATCTTGGATGCTCTGCTGAAGACGAAATCTCGCACTGTTCTGGTTGATATTATTAACAAAAATGGTAATTATTACGGATATGTGTCAATTCAAGACCATATATCGTCTTCTGTTGCTTAACCATTTTTTGGCTGAGAGTGGCCTAATAATTAATGAAAATAATTACCAGGTTTGCAGATGTTGCACAACATAATTAAGCGATATAGAAAGGAATTTAGCAGAACCCCAATCTTGCGCAAGCTTCTTAAGGTAAGTTGTGTTTGATGATTTTTAACAAGAAGAATGTATCTTGCCTTATTGAACTTATTCGAGGTTTTCCTACCAAGTTCATATTAGCTTTTGTTGGAGAATCACTTGTACTAATGAACTGCAATTCTGTCGAGGAAAGTTGCTGATATATCATACAATATCTCTTAGTCATCTTGATATCTTCTATTCATCATTGGCTAACTCCAATCTACTAGATGAGTTCATACATAGAGCTATGACAGATTAGATACAAATGCTTGAAGTTGTATTCGTTTATAATATATTTTGGCTTCGCTTGCTTAATGCAGATACTTGAATATCTAGCTCAGAGAGAGATTCTAACGGCAGAGCACATCACTGGAGGTCCGCGATGTCCTGGAGTGGAAAGGTTAATCTTGTTTTCTCCCTTATTCTCGTTTATATGACCCTCACAAAAATCCTCTGTTATAGTTAAAACAGTTTCTTGTTAGGTAAGTTTCGATTGTATCATAGCATTTATACATTTATTTCATATGAGCATGCTGTTTGTTCTTTTCACTTTAGGGCTTGAACTATTTTGGGAAATGAAACGAACTGTTATTAATTCGATAAATTTTTCCAGCATGTGGTGTATTCTATTCCTGCATTATCTATATGGATCAGTATTGCTGGTGCATGCTAGTGACAAATAATTTCTTCGTCTAACTTGTCTTTTCTCCATAATATGCGGTAAATTCATTCTTCCGAAACATATTTTTTTCTTCTTTGTTTGATCTGATGTTAAGATGTACATCTATGAAGATATTACTTTTTTCTTTTAAATTCTCTTTGTTCATTAAATCTTCTCGTCTTGCCTAGATTATTTCTCTGACCGCATCTAATTGCATTGCTTGCAGCTTTAAAGATTCAATCTTGACGTTGACAGAACATAATGACAAACAGGTAATGCTTACTATTCTCTTTCAGCTAAGTCGTAAATGGATGATCTCTTCTACTTGTTGATCCCAATCTTCTTCTAATTAAAAGAACGAGGGACACTTTGTGTGCGTATTATCGTGCCTTTTTTCCCTAGAACTGCTTATCATGTTCTAATCATTTGGTTTTCGAGTTACATATCAGTCATCTTTATCACCCTTCATCTCTCTACTTCTCTCAGGTCCATCAAATAGCACGAAGCTTCCGAGATACATGGATTCGCAAATTCCTGAGAAGGAATTCCCACATGGAAACGGACGAATATCACCACCACGCTACTGCTGCTGCGTACAGTCAAAGGCTACCATCATCATCATCCACTTCATACGACCAACACGACGCTCGAGGCGTAAATGGTCGAAAACAACCCCCACTCTCATCCACGACTGTAAAAGAAACTTCACCTTGGAACCCTTCTCCCCCTTCAGCTCCGACCTCTACGATCAACTCAGGTAGGACCCGAAAACGTAAGAGCAGATGGGACATACCAGCCGATGAAAAGGCAGACATCACAGACGAAGATGCCCCGCCTGGCTTTTCTACTCCGTGCAATAACAGCTCCAAAACCGTTGCTGTCTCTTCATTATCCGGTAATAACCAAGAAAGCGACGCACTGCCACCTGGCATGGTACCGGGCGGGGCCCACCACAGATTCACCTCTCGAGCGCCCGTCTCCTATGGCGTCCCCTCTCGGGTAATAGAGCAATTTGGAATCCTCAAGGGCGAAGAAGCTCCTAGGGTTTGGACCATGTCGCCAGGTTTACCATTCTGCCCTTTTCCACCGTTGCCAACCCATCCCAAGAACGACGGCGGAAACTGCTCCTCCACACTGCACGGAACTGCAGAGAAAATTCGCGGCGGAACTGTAGAGAATTGTGGAGGTGGTCATTACCGCTCGGGTCAAAAGCGCCCATTCGCCCATGGCAATGTGGATGAAGCAGAAAATAGAGGGTACGGTGAGAGACATTGTAAGCAGCAAAAGTGGAGTGGTAACAGCAACAATACCAAAATACCGCCGTGGCTGCGCATGAGAAATGGACGGGGCAACGCATGAGAAAAGGTACGTTTTGCTTGCTTGCGCGTAATGTGATTCGAATTTAGAACGCTTTTAGTGCAGTTTGCCAGTTTGTTGTGGAGCTTTTCCTTGTGCGTTATTGTCACAATTGGATGGTATGGTATTTCACTATATTCTTTTTTTGATGCACAGTTGAAGTGAGAAATATATTCATTAATTTCCATATCGGTAGGGCATGTTTACTTTCTTAAAAACCCAATTTCTGTTGTTTGGTTCCTATGTTTCTATCTCGATATAGCCCGCTGAAATTTGACTAATAATGATTTATCTTGGGATTTATCAGACCGCCTATAATCAAATTGGCTCAATATATTTTTACTCTTTTATCAAGTGTTCGAGTTTGGTATAAAACGTAATTTGATTTTGGTCTATCAATAAAAATGAATTAAAATAATAATATTATATTAAATGAATATTATCCATTACATTGCATTTTTATATTGTTATGTTTACATTTCTCTTTTTAGTAACTACTTTTATGTCCGTGCATTTCACGGGTGTAAATTATGTGTAATCAATATAACATTCTTGTTAACCATAATAATATAAGTTAAATGGTTTAACGTGAAAATAAAGTGTTTCTCACTTTGTTATTAGTGGACAGTTATTCCATTATTTTTTTATTTTTTATTTATTTAATATAATGAAATGGGCATGTGTCGCAAGAAGAAGTAAACTACATTTCATTGTATAATTAATTAATGCATTTTTATATTATATAGCACGCGCATACGAGTTTCAAAAGAAATTATGTACATATAGGTACACTAGCTACAAAAGAGAAATTCTCAACTGTGATCTTCCAAGAGCATCATATCCTTAAACTCCTCAAAATCAAGCAAACCGTCCTCGTTAACATCGTATGCGTCGATCATACTCTTACAGTCTCCACGTGAATCGAACAAGCCTAACCTAGACAGCGCGACCCGTAATTCGTCGCAAGATATGTAGCCATCGCCGTCCAAATCGAAAAACTCGAACGCTTTTCGAAGATCTTTCTCTATCAATCGATCTTCTTCTGCTCGACCTTTCGATAAGGACTCGTAGAAGAAGAGAAACTCGATGGAATCCAAGCAGCCATCTTTTTTGCCTACCAATAACTCGAGCTCTTCTCTATGTGCTTCCAACCCTATGTTATTAAGAAACCATGAAAGCTCGTCTATGGTGACGAGGCCATCGTTGTTCAAGTCGAGCTTGTCGAAGATTCTCTGCATGTAGTTGGCGTTTAGTAGTTTTTGGCTCATTTTGACCAAAGCTCAGAGAGACGAGGCCATATGATGATGACGACGTAGTTTATATTCCTTAAGCTTTTTGGTTGTGTTGTAATGGAGATCATATAATATATATAGACAATAGGAGAAATTTGATTTTGCACTTTATTCCTTTGAATATCGCTTTCAATCTATCTTGTACTTGCACGTACGGATCTTATGAAGTTTCTCTGAAGTTTCATGGAAGTTGAGGTGCAAGAAACAAACAACCTAGTATTATTACAGGATAAGCATGTCATACTATTCTTGCCAAATAAATGAATATAAATGAAATATTTAATTCTATTAGAAATTAAGGGGTCTTCTGTTGAAATTTCCTTCCTTGGTACTTATGCAATTAATAGGAACTGCCTCATAAGTCTTTGATTGTGAGGAGTAGCACGTTGTTTGGGCTAATATCAGAATAAATCATCCCCGTTGTGATATATATTTATATATAAGTAATAAAAAGTACTAAATATATTACCTAATCTCTTGATGGAAATTTTTGGTACTTGAGGAATTACTACATTTCTGGGAAAAAGGATTGGATATGTTGCAAGCAAGCGCGTTTTTAATGAATGAGTTCCAAGATTATAAGAATTGTGTCTAAATTCTAAAGTTGAATTCAATTTTTGATCACATCATATTAACTACTAATAGATTATATAAGCATGCAAAAGGAAGGCTAGAACTTATCACACGTGTGCTGTCGTGATTGGCCATCAATGGATTCTAATGGACCCCACGTAACCCACAACAGAAAAACTTGGCCAAAATAACGTCCACAGAGATCAAATTTCCTTTCCATCTCTCTGCATCACACAGATTTTAACGCACAAAAACACACAGTGGGGAACAAAGAAGAAGTAAGTAATGGTGTTGAACACTTCAAACAAATCAGCTGCACACAAACACAATAATGCAACAACGAAGAGGATGAGTAATACCTTCTTATGCAGTCGTCCATGGCCGCCCACGCTGCTTCATTATCATCACCTTCGTCTTCTTCGTCTTCCTCGCATCTCCATGGATTCAAGCTCAAGAAACAACAACCTTCATCGCCTGCTTTCATTCACTTATCTCATGCATTGAATGATCGAACCCCTTCTTACAACCCTCTTGTTTTTCAGGTTTGCTTGCCCTCTTTGCAGTGGAACTCTTATCTGAAAAGTTGTGATTTTGATGAGCTATTTTTATCCTGCGCAGGCTGTAAGATTGTTAGGCCCACCTGCAAGATTCGATGCTTCGAAGCTTAAAGTCCTATTCATGGGAGAACAATGCAAGGCGAGGATTGTCCCAAGAACTTACACCCTTTCTCACTGTGACTTCACTGCTAATCTTACACTCACCATTTCGAACATCATCCAACGTGATCAGGTAATAATCAGATCATCCCACTTCGGAGTGAAATCTGTTTTCTCATTACAAGCCTTGCAGTTTCATCTGTTTGTGTGTAAAATGTAGCTGAAAGGATGGTATAGCAAAGACGATGTAGTTGCAGAGTGGACACAGGTGAATGGAAACTTGTGCTTGAATGTCCATTGTTACGTCAGTGGGCCGAATTCTAAATCAGATTTAGCTGCAGAGTTCAGATACCATATTTTCTCCAAAGAACTGCCATTGGTAAGCAAGCTCGATTCAACTGTTGAAGCTTCAACTCACCGTACATTAATGGCGTCCTTTCAATTCTTGGCAGGTGCTCGAAGCAGTGTTATATGGAGACGCTGATCTCTTTCAAGAGCGCCAAGATTTGATGGATGCTGTCGTAAGAGTGTTCTTCCATTCGAGCTCGAAGAAGTATAATAGGGTTGAGTGTTGGGGACCTCTGAAGGAAGCTGCCATGGCGGCGGCGAAAACAGAGAAGGTGGGCGGATTTTCGTCGGCAGATAAGGAAAGGGAGATGAGCAATTCCAATTCCGGCGATCATAAATTCTGGGCGATATTTCAGGCTCTGTTCAGTTTCCTTCTCTGATGATGTAATTACGAGAGAGAGAGAGAGAGAGAGAGAGAGAGATTTGTTTCCATCAACTTCAAATTCAAAAGCTTTCTTTTCTTCTCAAATGGTGGCAAAAGTGTTGTTCTTTGTTGTAGTATAAATCCTCAAATCAGATCGAACGCCCACCCTCAAAATTCTATGTTATTACTTATTACACAATTCTTTTCTTGGAAAGTCTGAGAAGCTCAATCGCGCGATTTCTTCCTTCAGTAAGCTGATCGAACGTTGCTTTTCAGCAGCTGAGCCTGAAATTCCTCTGAAATCGATCCATGCCCAGCTGATCAAACTCAACCTCAGCTCAAACACAACATACGTCGGCAATCGCTGTACGGAGCTCTACTTCAAGGCGGGCTTAGAAGGCGATGCTTTGAGAGCCTTCGAAGAAATTGGGAGTAAGAACACCGTTTCATGGAACCTATACTTGAGGGTCATCGTCAGCTGCTACGACTTCCACACCGCCCGCCAGGCGTTCGACGAAATGCCAGAAAGAGACGTCGTGAGTTATAACACAATGCTTTCAGGATTTCTTTCGCATGGAATGATTCAGAATTCACGGGAAGTTTTCGCTGACATGATCGATTCTGGGCTGAGGCCAAGTTTATACACGTTTTCGATCATGCGTTCGTTTGCAGAGAGCATGGAAAATGTCAAGGAAATGCACGGTTCTGTCTTGAGAAATTGCCAGGGATGTCTAAACGAAGTCGTGGGCAATTCACTGATCGACTCCTACGGAAAATTCGGTGCCATAGACTACGCTTTCTCCATCTTTCATACCATGGAAACCGTCGATACGATTTCTTGGAACTCATTGATATCTGCTTTCTGCAAATCAAGCTTCGAAGAGCTCGCCTTATCCCACCTTCCCCTAATGCTGAACGAAGGCTTCAGAGCAGACGAATTCACACTGTCGACTCTCCTCAACGCCTGCGCTGAAAAACGCGATTTGCCCAACGGCACGAAAATCCTCTGCCTCGGCGCAAAGCTCGGGCTTCTCCACAACGCCATAGTCTCGAGCGCTGCCATCGACCTCTTCTCAAAGTGCAGTCAGCCGAAGAGCGCACGCCGACTGTTCGAAGAATCTCCCGCATTAAACTCGGCCATATGCAATTCGATGATCGCCTGCCTCGCGAACCACGGCCTGGACGGGCCCGCCCTCGACCTCTTCGTCTCCTCTTTCAGGCAAAACGTACGGCCCACCGAACACACGCTCGGCCCTCTCCTCCGCCGATCCTCTGAGCTGCATTCCCTAGCCGTAAAGACGGGCCTCGGGCCCGACAAAATCGTAGCCACCTCGCTCGTGGCTACGTATTGCAAGAACGGGCTCGTGGGGCCCGCTCGAAACGCCTTTTACGAGATGGGTTCCCGGGATTTGATCGCTTACAATATTATGATCCGCAGTCTCGCCGAAAACGGCGAAATGGCCGAATCCGTCGACCTCTTCAAGCGTATGTTGGGTGCCGGCCTAACCCCCGACGAAGTAACGTTCTCCGGCGTACTTTTAGCCTGTAGTTTCGGCGAATGCATGGCGATTCTATCGTTGATGACGAAATGTGGAGTTCGCCCGACGAACGAGCAGTTTGACCGAATAGCGGAGGCGATGGTGAGGGACGGGAAAATTGTCGAAGCGGTCGAGTTTGTTAGAAGGGTTGGGTACGAGCCCGGGAATTATCTATGGGAGGCCGTGCTCGGCGGTTTTTTGTTACGGGATTTTGAGGATTTGGAGATAATAATCGAGGGCGTGGCGGAGAGAAATATGGCGTTTGTGTTTCCTTACGCGGCGTTAGCGGAGGCTTACGAGGCTTGCGGGAAATGGGAGAGCGTCGTGCGCGTGAGGAGTGCGATGAGGAGGATGGAGAAAAGGGAAGGGTTTGAGAGGAGTTCGATTTGCGTGGGGAAATGCGTTCGCTCGTTTGGTCGAGGAGAGGTGGTCGAGGAGGAGATGTATGCGGTTTTGAGGTCGTTGGGGAGCGGTGACGGTGAGGAAGACAATGGGATTTTGGACGGGGAACGCCGTTTCGAATGGTGATCTCCGAGGAAAGTAGGGCGATGCAGTCTTTGGTGTCTTTCGTGGCTCCGTTCGTTGATTGCCATCATTGCTGTCATTGATTAAGAAAAAATGGTTAGGCGCTAGATATTAATTAAAACACAAAAAAATGGTTAGGGGAAAATTCGCTTTTTAAAAGTCTCATTTTTTTTTTCGGGAGGTACCTCTGCGTTCCGACTGAATTCAGTTTGTCTAAAGCTTATTAATGTGAGGGTCACGAGTTCCGGCGGGACTAGCTATTTTGGCGGAATATTTAAGAAAATAGTCTTTCACATGGTAACTTTAAAAAAAAATGGCCTTCAATTGTAAAATGACGGTAATACACTTACCAATCGGGTCCCACATTCAAAACAAATATCTTCCATGGGGACAACGTTAGGGTGGGTGGGTGGAGTGTAATCCAGTGGTTGTGTAGTCAGAGTTCAAGTAATAGGTCTTTTGTTCAAATCTCCAACACATTTTTTTTATATAAGGTGGCCAAACGTAGGGGATCCCGACAGGGGACCAGTGTTATATAGCAGGCGATCCGTGCTATATAGCAGTGGACCCGTGCTGCCAGCGTCGGGGTCCCTGTTTTACAGCACGAGTTCCCTACCGAGGTCCATTGGTTATGTAGTCAGACATTCAAGTAATAGGTCTTGGGTTCAAATCCCCAACAAATAGTTTTTTTATATAAGTTGCCAGACGCAGGGGATCCCGACAGGGGACCAGTGTTATATAGCAGGCGACCCTTGCTATATAGCAGTGAACCCGTGCTACCAGCGTCGGGGTCCCTGTTTTACAGCACGGTTCTCCTACCGAGGTTTTGGGTTCAATTCCCCAACAAATATTTTTTTTATATAAGTGGCCAGACGCAGGGGATCCCGACAGGGGACCAGTGTTATATAGCAGGCGACCCGTGCTATATAGCAGTGGACCCATGCTGCCAGCGTCGGAGTCGGGGTCCCTAATTTACAGCACGGGTCCCCTACCGAGGTCCTGTGGTTGTGTAGTCAGACGTCTAAGTAATAGGTATTGGGTTCAAATTCCCAACACATATTTTTTTTATATAAGGTGGCCATACGCAGGGGATCCCGACAGGGGACCAGTTTTATATAGCAGGTGACCTGTGCTATATAGCAGTGAACCAGTGCTGACAGAGTCGGGGTCCCCTGTTGTACAGCACGGGTCCCCTACCGAGGTCCCGTTATAGCACAGGACCTTCGACGTTGTGCAGCAGGGGACCTGTGCTGTACAGCAGGGGACCCCGACACTGCCAGCACGGGTCCACTGCCAACGTCAGGGTCTCATGCTATATAGCAGGGGACCTTTGCCATTTTTTAAAAAGGGATCCTAAAATACCCTTAAATTGAAGTAGGGGTGAGCATCAAGGTTCTGAAACCGGGTTTTCGAACCGGACCGGATTTTTTAGTGGTTTAAGGTTTAGTGGTTTAACCGGTATAAAATCGGAATCAAACCGGATGAAACCGGTACTTTAAAAATACAAAAATATTATAAAATATCTTAAAATATAAGAGTCAATCAATACCAGATTGCATATGACTAACAAAAATGCCAGGTTTTTAGAAAAAAAATTGGTCGGAATCCTAAGTGAAGTGGAATGGATCTATGGTGGAGAACCTTTTTTTCATAAAATTTTCAAATAAAGCTGCAATTAATAAATAGCATTACTTCATTGATAAAAAGCAAAAAAAAAAAATGAATGGGCTTTTTTCTTTGAAGAGAAACGAATGGGCTCAAAAGCCCATAGACTCAGTAATTATTTTAATAAAAGAGAATTACGCCAGAACAAACACGGCGAAGAATCGAGCCCGGGTGTTTGGGTTAAAAGTTGGTGACCTACCCAATCATGCTAGAGAGCAGTTCATACTATTTCGACTGTCCAAAACATAAATAACTATTCTTTATCAATATTTTTATTTTTTAAATAAAACACAGACCGGACCGGAACCGAACCGGAATTCCGACCGGTCCGCCGGTTTCCGGCCTGACCCGGTCGGTCCGGTCCGGTCTAAAAAACCCTGGTGAGCATATAACCCGTCGGACTGCCCCACCCAATCGACCCAACCCGACCCAGACCGCAAGTGTCGGGTTAACGAACTGATGAGTTGTTTTGGGTTTTAAAAAATAAAACCGCATTGCAATCGGGTTTGGTTTTGTATTTTTTAAAACGCATAAAACTGCACCCAACCGCATTTAAAAATATAATAAAATTTTACTTTATTTTATTCAATGTTTCATAAAGTAATATATATATAACTCATAATAGTAGTGAAAGGACAAAAATATTAATTACTTTTTACTATCGATACAAGGAAATCAACTTATCATACCACGTTGCGTAAAGCTAAGTTTTAAATGAGTATTATAAAAAAAATGTTATATAGTGAAAAAAATTCTATGTGTCTATCTAATGCAACCCTCATCTTTTGTTCGAAATACTTGAAGTTTATAGAAGGCGAGTTAAAATTTCAAATTAAACTTTTTTTTTCTTCTAAAGGAAAATTAGATACAAGGACATGGCCTCATCATAACACATTGCGTAAAGCTAAGTTCTGAATGATGCTCTTTTTTATTGAAAAATAAATATTATGAGCGAAAAAAATTTATGTGTCCATCCAATGCAACCCTCCTCCTTTATTCGGACTTGAGATCAACAACTATAACATTTGAAGTTTATAGAAGGCGAGTTAAAATTTTAAAATTAAAAAATTTACTTCTTCTAAGGGAAAATTTTAAGTCAAAATTGGGTCATTGCTTTAGTTGCTTTACCAAAAGCCGACCGTGAACAAGGAAAATGAGCTTCTAACCAAGCTTCTTATCGAACTTTTTATTATTCATTACTATTATTTATCATTACTATACTTAATAATATTACATTTAATTTTTCGTTATGATAAAAAAATATATTAAAACCGCTCAAACCCAACCGCACCCAAGTAAACCGCAATCTATCGTGTTGAGGTTTTTATGATCGGTTTGGGGTATATTTTAAAAAACCGCAATACATCGGATCGGGTTAATTTCAATAAAAACCGTCATAACCGCACCGCGCTCACCCCTAAATTGAAAGTTATTTTTTAACAGGTTAAATCAAAAAGGCGGTTGACCAAGTCCAAGACTATTTTTTTAAGATGGCCTATATAAGTCTCATTCCAAGTTAGTCCAATGAATTAAAAAAAGGGACCTTTACAATTCAACCCCCATTCAACTTTAAAAATCGTGTTCAGCCCCTGTCAGAAAAAGCAATTAGTTTTAAAGACTCGATTTTTCATACCACTTCATCGGTCTGTGGTACCACTTCTTTATTCTGTAGTACCACTTCTTTGTTATGCAATACCACATAATTGCTCTGCAGTACCACTTCTTTTGTTCTGCAGTACCACTTCATTTTGAAAAATGAAGTGGTACTGCAGAACAATTAAGTGGTACTGCAGAGCAATTATGTGGTACTGCGGAACAAAGAAGTGGTACTACAGAACAAAGAAGTGGTACCACAGACCGATGAAGTGGTATGAAAAATTGGGTCCTTAAAACTAATTGCTTTTTCTGACAGGGGCTGAACACGATTTTTAAACATGAATAGGGGCTGAATCATAATTAACTCTTAAAGAAACTCCACTTGGAGTCTGGAGATGGTCTAATCAAATTCGAAGAATTTTTGCCTGAAAATATGAAAGGGGGAATTATTTTTCTCATTTTTTTAGAAGGCAGTGCCACGTCCGCAAGCAAACGGGGAACTAATAAGCACAAGCAGCACCATCCAGAAATTATCTTCAATCAAAAGTTATTAACAAGGCCAATCTTTTAATTGGCTCTGTTTTCGTCCATCTTCTATTCCACACAATCGCTTCGCTCCATTATGAGCGCAGCAGCAGTAACACAGTACATCTCTTCCATTTCTTGGAACAACAAACGCCACGCAGCTCCAACATGCCCCTCAAGAAAAATCCCAATTTCATGTTCATCCGAGAATTTCAAAATCGAAGAAGAATCGTCGTCGCCGGCGACAGCTCTCAACAGAAGGGAAGCTCTGCTACGTGGGATTTCTCTCGCTTCATCGATATCAGCAGCTCTTGGATGTCCTAAAAACGGACTGGCAGTAGTAAAACAAGGCCTTCTCGCAGGTAGAATCCCAGGCCTGTCCGAACCTGACGAACAAGGTAAGCAGTTTTTTGTCGAATTTTGATGCAATAAAAAAAAACTCTTCTTTCTTACAATACAACCCTTGTTTTAGATCTTCACTAAGAAGATGAGAAATTGTTTAGATAGGTTGGAGAACGTATAGAAGGCCCGAAGATAAATCGGGCGGCCATGGCGTCGGTTGGAGCCCCATCATTCCATACCTATTCTCAGTGCCTCAAGACTGGGATGAGGTTTCGATTTCCTTTTCTTAACTCTAATTTAGAACGAATCTATAGAAAAATACTCAATTGAATAAAAAACTTACAAATCAGTACCTCTGTCAGAAATTTTTACACATAAATACCTGTTTTACTGTTTGTACCATGTTTCTCAGTCTTGGCGTACCTTTTTATGTGTGTATTGCGTACCACGTCACACGTTTATATGTTACCCTATACGTTTTCTATATGGTACCTTAATGTGTTATTTGACGTACCATTTTTAACTGTATTACGTACCACAATATGTTGCTGTATGGTACCTAAATGTGTTATATGACGTACCATGCAGCGGATCGGGTACGTATGTGCAAAAAATTTATTATAATAGGTATACATATAAAAAAAATATTGACAGGGTACTGAATTACAAGTTTTTATGCAAATGAATTTTTATGTGTAAAGACCCCAAAAATTAATTCACCATTTTTTAAAAATAAAATTTTGAAATTTTCGTGTTTTCAACAGGTCCCAGTATCGATCGCCGACCTAGGAGGCACGGAGATCGACCTGAGATTCGCCAACCCCAAAGAAGGGCGTCTCTTTGTCATCGTGGCGCCCGTCCTAAGATTCGCAGACAGTTACGTTCTGATTATTTCTCTCTTAATTTATGTCCCGTAATAATCCCCAAAATCGCGTGGATTTTTTTTTTTTACAGATCTCGGGGACGACGCCACCATAGAGCAAATAGGTACCCCAGAGAAGGTGATAAACGCGTTCGGGCCCGAAGTGATCGGCGAGAATGTCGAGGGAAAAGTTATGAGCTCTAAAGTGGCCGAACACTTGGGAAGAAAGTACTATCAGTTCGAGTTAGAGCCGCCCCACGCGCTCATCACCGCCACAGCGGCGGGAAATCGACTCTATTTGTTGGGCGTTCTTGGAAATGGTAATAAAAATGATAATAATAATAATAATAATAATAATAATAATAATAATAATAATAATAATAATAATAATAAAATCAGCATAGTTAGCCCTTTGTTGCAGTTTCTGATAGGAGTGGGAAAGTGTAATGAGTTCCTTGTGTCTGAATTGAATTCTCAGGTCTTCAGTGGAAGAAGCATTACAAGGATTTGAAGAAGATAGCCGAGTCTTTTCGGGTCGTTTGATGGGTCGAAGTCGAACCCTTTCTCATTCGTATTTCTTGAAAACGAGCGTATTTTGTGAATTTCGTACATTATATGAACAGTAAAAAGCTTATAAGCCTTCGAATAGTCACCGCTTTGATCGAGCTATGTGCGAGAATCATGAGCTCGAGTCGACTGATCGAGTTAGTCAATAGTAAGGTAGTTAAGTGCTTGAATAATATTTTACCTTTATACTTAAAAAATATTTCCTCTGATTTTTAATAAAGGTCCTTTAATAAAGTTGACTACATGAAATAAAGTAAGGTCTCCATTATACATAATTAAATTTTTTGTTGAAGATGAGGGGTAAAACAGAAAATATTCAAGTTATTTTTCTTACGACTTGTATTTGCAAACAAAAAGAGAAATGTAAAACGACATGTATTTATAATCAGACGAGAAATAAACAATAAGCAAACAAAACCGTGGCTACCACGTAAGTTTCATAGTTCACAGTTCACACCATGATGTTTTTCGTATCCTTGCAATCGAAGCAAGAAAAATGGTACACGAAGAACACTAATTTAAAAGTAACAAAGGTTCATATTATTTAAATAGTAATATGGAGAAAATCTACCAATAATAATAATTAATTATCCACGCAGGGAAAGAATACGGAGCACGCACACACAGATACCAATCAATTCACGATACGTCGTGGCGCAAAAGCAGAGAGTATTTTGAACTTTGTAATCTCATCTTTGGGAGATTGTTTATATTAATGTTTGCGCCTTTTTATTTGTTTATTGCTGCTGTTTCTTGAACCCTCTGAAAACCAGCAAGATACGTGAATCTCAATGCCGGGTTGAAATTGAGGGTACTTTCCCACCTTGAAATTTCTAACATTGCGAGCGCTTCTTATCGATCCGATCACGTCTGTTTGTCTCGCTTCTGGGGTATTATTTCAGCAATTTTTCTCCTAGTTGTTTATTGAGCTTTTGGTCTATATTATTAATGTTATGATTTGTGAACGTCTTTCGTGATGGTACTCGAATTGGGAACTAGGGGCTTTTATGAAGGGTTTATTGTTAAGTTTCATATCAGATCAAGTTGGCTTGTCTTTTACTCGGTGATTTGCAGTGTAGATTTTGAACTAAGTTTTCAATTTAATATACATCATCAAGCGTGTTATCTTATATGACTATAGTATTTGGTTTAAAAGGAAATTTACTTAATGCTGGATGTTGCAGTTGGCGTTTTTTCGGTTCAACGAAGCAGATCTTCTATCAGAGCCTGGTCGTTGTCTTGGTGGGGTTTTACTACCAAGTGAGGATTTTTTGCAGGAGTCTGAGATTTTTACCAACAGACAGTGTTTCAACTGATGAGTTCTTGAGTTGAGAAGTTTGTATTTGATAGAAATGGGTTGGAGGACGGTGGTATTGTTATCGTTAGGTATCATCAACTTGGCGGAGTCAACTGACAGGTTGGTGAGTGCGTCACCGGGATATTTGAACTCTACGGCTTCATCCCTCTACAGCTGGGCAGTTACTAGTGCGGCAGTTTTTGTAGTGGCCGCTCTCATCCTTTCCATGTATCTGATCTTTGAGCATTTAGCTTCCTACAATCAGCCAGAGGTTTGTCTTGGTTCTCGTGGTGATCTGTTTGTTAGTTATCGTAAGGGATAATCCTTTTTGACACTTAATGTATTTTTTTTTTGTATGACGGAAGTAATTAAATGTAAACCACCTAAGAAACTGCGCTTGTTGATTGATCACTAGGGTGTAGATCTCTTTTGATTTGGTTATGGTCTTATCTGGTCCGCCTTTTTTGTTCTCACAGGAGCAGAAATTCTTGGTTGGCCTTATTCTAATGGTTCCTGTTTATGCAGTGGAATCGGTAATGACTGCTAATCTGTGTTATATATATCTGCCCTTGTTAGCTATTGTTGACTTTGGCGACATTAAAATTTATTGCTATTGCATGATATTTGATTTTGCCTCTCGGAATCATCAACTATAGCCTGCATTTGGGCTCCCTGATATTTCCTGCTTACTATTAATGACCTTCTTTGATGCAGTTCTTATCGTTAATGAACTCTGATGCTGCTTTCAACTGTGAAGTTATTCGTGATTGCTATGAGGCGTTTGCTATGTATTGCTTCGAGAGATATTTGATCGCCTGCTTGGGTATGTCATATCTGCAGATAACATTTGTTTTCAGATGCAACTGTTTCACATTTCTACATCCCTTAAGGTTCTTCTATATCTGATACATTTGAGTTTCCTCTTAAATATACTATTATACATTGAAATGCAACATGTTGATTCTGTAGCATATCATGTCTTGCAGGTGGAGAAGAAAGCACCATCGAATTCATGGAAAGTCAGACCTTCGTGACCTCCAGCACAGTACCTCTTCTGGACGAGGCTTACGCTTATGGAGTAGTGGAACATCCTTTCCCCCTTAATTGCTTTTTCCGGGATTGGAAGCTTGGTTCTGACTTCTATCAAGCTGTGAAAATCGGCATTGTTCAATATGTATGCATTGCAGTTTCAAGACTGACCTTTTCTTTTTCACCATCTTATTGAAGTTTCCATTTGATTGATGGTGATGTTCTCAAATAATGCCCTTTTTAACAGATGATACTGAAGATGATATGCGCCTTGTTAGCTATGATTTTCCAATTTTTCGGTGTTTATGGGGAAGGAAAGTTTGAATGGGGATATGCGTAAGCCGTTACTTTCTCTGTTTCTCAATTCATATAATACTTGTTTTCTCCTTCACTTTAGTCATTCATATTGTATTTTGTGATAAAGATTTAATCTAATTCAACATCCTTCAAATATAGAAAGTTATCTATCATTCTGATCGAAATGTCTGTAATCTTCTCGCAGGTATCCATACCTTGCAGTCGTCTTAAACTTCAGCCAAACTTGGGCCTTGTACTGCCTTGTACAGTTCTATGCTGTGACGAGAAACAAGTTGGCACCCATCAAACCATTGGCCAAGTTTCTGACTTTCAAGTCCATCATCTTCTTGACTTGGTGGCAAGGTGTTTTGGTTGCCTTCCTTTTCTCTTTCGGAGCATTTAAGGGATCGTTGGCACTCGTCTTGAAAACCCGTATCCAGGATTACATCATATGCATTGAGGTCCACAGTGATATCATTTAAAGCATCCGACATTCCTATTTGTAAACAGTAATAATCGATGCCATTTTTATCGTTCGAGCAGATGGGTGTAGCTGCAGTGGTACATCTCTACGTTTTCCCAGCAGTGCCTTACAAACGCGGGGAGAGATGTGTTAGAAACGTAGCTGTGATGTCAGATTACGCATCTCTAGGAACTCCCGCCGACCCTGAGGAGGTTCAAGACTGCGAGAGATCCATTTTCAGAGTGCGCACCGCCCGCCAGGAAGATAGAGAAAAACGCCCAAAATTCCATCAAAACGTCCGCGATGTGGTCGTTGGAAGTGGCGAAATCGTGAGTTTTATGAAATTCCTTTTTCTTAGATACAAGCGGTTCCCCTAATAATCATCTTGGCCTTGACTCATACGCATACACAGATCGTAGACGACATGAAATTCACTGTGTCCCACGTCGTGGAACCAGTTGAAAGGGGGCTAGCGAGGATCAATAGGACTTTCCATCAGATATCTGAGAATGTGAAGAGGTTCGAGGAGCGAAAGAAAAGGTCGAAAGACGATAGCCACGTGCCATTGAATTCGTGGAGTAAGGAATTCTCTGACGTGCAAGACGAGCTCAACGAAGGGAGCTATAGCGACAGTGGTTTGAAGAAGAAATCACATTTTAAGCAAAAGGGATCGTCTTCGTCTCGGTTCAAGAACAGGTAGTAGCTCGTTTCTTTCCCTTTTCTTTGACTTCTATATAAAGACGTTAGGAGAGCCTATCTTATATGGTCGGGCGATTATTAGGCTTAGCTGTCTATATTACTATGGGCTGATGAGAATACTAAGCTTTGTTGAATAAGTATAAAAAGTACATACATGCTGAGCGCAGCACATAGGCGGACTGCATCGGTGGATCGGGAAAATATATCTAACTTTTCTTTAAGTGTAACATTTCCCCGACTTCAGTGATATTGTCGAAGGTTTTACGTCTTTCTTACATTTTCACGTTCTGTATTCTCTCTTGGCTTTCTTCTGTATTCGACTAAGCCCAGTCGAAAGCGAATTTGAACTAAACTGTCAGGCTATGACATGCCCCAAACTCCCCTCAACCAACTTATTATAGGTAAGAAAGGTTCATTGCTAACGACCACTCTCTCATCGCAAAGCCAAAAACATTGGCTCGTCATGTATCTTACAATAACAAATCCCAGGCGTTATTAGTAATAAATTGAATCCCACGTGTATGTAAAACGCCCCCTCACTTCTCGAGAAAATAACAAAGGGGTTTAATATAAGTTGACAGACATCTCTCCACAAATAACACCACCACCACAACAATGTAAAGAAAACAAGCAAACAGCACACGTCCCCTACTTTAAAAAAAGGATTCCAAAAAAAGACAAGGACTCAAAAAAAGAGTCGAAGAAATTACACAATGCTCGGGGCATCGCCGTCCCAGTTACAAACAGCTCTTGGCCATCGAGTCCTTATGCAGTCCACCAAAGGCGCGTGCTGAGCTGGCTGATCGGTTACCTCGCCTGTGTTTTGGGTCGTCTCATGGGCCGGGTTAGTGGGCACGGTGGCCATGTACTCCTCGGGCGTCCACCTCGGTGGGACCGAAACCCTAAGCTTAGTCAGCCTCGGCCGTTGAATAGGGATAATGATTTCGCCACCGCTGGAAACTGATTGGCTGCTTCCATTGTTCGTCAGAGATTTCGCGATCCCATTAAAATGGTAGATGTCGAAAACCTTCTTACCCATCAGCCCGCTCGAGTCCTTCACGCCGCCGAGATTCTTGTCCAAATCCAAGATAGCCTGCCAAAACTCGCTCCATACTATGAAGCCCGTGCTACACAGATGCTCGACTTTCTGGGGAGGAAGGCTGATATTGGCCTCTTTGATAACTTGGTGAAAGCCTTCTACGCTGATGAATCCACCACCTCCGCTTTGGTCTTGGGCGTCGAAGGCTCTACGAATCTGCGACTCTCTCGTTTCGTACTCGTTCTCCTCCTGCACTTTGGTGTCTAGAGAGAATAGGACTGTGTAATGAGATTCGCTCCCTACAACCCATATGGGCCATTTCGGACACTTTAAATGCTGGCCCACTCTGCAGAAGTTGAGGGACTCGAGGAGAGTGAGGAAGCCCACCTCAACGTTAGTTGAGATTCCCTTTACGAACATCCCACCTCCCAAGTCGATGTTTCCATCGAATACATTAGCAACGGCATTTCCAGAGAGTAATAGGTTCACAATTTCCTATTTCAGGACAGATAACATAGGAACTGAGACAGGTCAGCGATCAGCAAGAACGGAAAGAGTTGTGCCGAACAAATTTTATTCATCAATTCATGGTTACCTGTGATGCATGACCAAATGGAGCGGTGACTAAAGGCTGACTAGGGTCATCTCTGTCAGCTTGAACATTGTCCTGTTCAATTTCGAATTATGATAATCAGGCGAATAAATCATATGAAAAGTTCACTGTTACATTTGAACTAGACGCCAACATTTTCACATAACAACTCGAGAGAAGTACACAGATTGGAAAGAAGAAAAAAAAGAAGCCTAATTCACGGTGAAACGTACCAGTCCTCTAGATAATAATGCAGAAATCAGAAATAATAATGCTCCAATTCGACTACGGAAAACAGGAAGCATAGCTTCGAGCATTTGTACTGCTGTTGTCTGTGACGTGAATGTATCAACTCTCAGACACTTCTGCAAATCAGAGCCAGACTCAATTGCAAGTCCTTCGAGTATTTTCCCGATGAACTGCAAGAATTACAAACAAGTGTGGTGATAAGATATCTAATGGTCTCGAAGAACTCAACCTACACTACAATAAATCATCAAGTTCTCACTTGATCTGCTGACTCATTCCTGCAATCCACAATATGACGTTCAGTGATATTCAGAGATGCTATCACAGCCCTTTTACCACCTCCACATAGAAAAAGTATCTCGGTCATGGCCCTGATTAGAGCCCTGTTCAGCATTACCAAAAGCATTTTCTCAGTGACCAGCGTTCTTCTTACGGCGTCATTTTATTTTATTTATTACGTTTTCTGTGAATGGCACATTAAGAAGAATTTTACCTCGATCTTCTTTCTTCTGACAGTGATGAGATCATATCCGCAGCAACTGATTCATTCGTAGTCATATTTGATGCGTGTGCAACATTACCAGATTGCTCAGGGGAAAAAATAAGATGCTTAAGAACAAAAGCCTGCACATTCAAGAGACACTGTTAGGAAAAACAATAACTTAGCCAGGCAGAAAACTCGAGGAAAAATACAAATGCAACAGTTGCAATTAAAGCTATTAATGTGTGCTCAACTAACGCAAAAAACTTGATGAAGCCGATAAGCTCAGATCTTCAATAGTATTTGAAAAAATTCAGACCAACGTAAATAAGCAGAATTGAGCTAGTAGAGTACACAAGACGTACTTGTATTGCAGCTAATACGCCACAGGGACCCCCTTCATGCTGCACCAATCCCATTGATGTCTCAATATCAGGACTGAACCTGCAAAGGACATACATTCAAAAATATAATAGGCAATAGCATGAGGTACCAGAGATGGGTGTTCTTACCTCAAAATTATATCCATATTTAATCCACAGATCATCACAATGCTATTCGACATATAAACCTTGTCATGCAAATGAAAATTCTAGTTTGAATTTATTAGGACAATTGTACAGACAAGCACAAGCGTCATTAACAATGCATCACTCAATAAAAGTAATAGTCTTCAAGAATTATATTTTTTACTGGCCAGTGACACCATTTTGCATATAAGAATAAGACTCAAAGCAGATATTGAGGTCAAATTGGCGGCCAAAGATGCATAAAGATGCATAATTGGCAGCAGTCATTGCAGACTGCAGTCAGATACAATTATACCACATACGTCTGGATAGAAAGATACCCATCTTCAGATTTTACCTAATAATAAGAATTTGTGATTTCAAAAACCTGTGGTAGTCTCCGTGCCAATCCATTTGGATAAATGAAAGTTAAATGAGGTAAGAATCAATGTGGGTTAATGACCACGTGAGAAACCGATTAAATATCTGCTATGAAGGGACAATCTAGATCAATCGAACAAAAGACAAATGATTGCGAAGCTAGTAGAACACTAGGTATATTAGTACCTGGGAAATTGCAATATCATGACACTAAATTAAAATGCAAGTCAGTTTCAAGATAAGTTACAAAATCATAGATCAGAAAATAATGATTAACATAAAAACTAGCATTAAGACATCCGAAAAACTCATTACATCATCAAAGACCGAGTGACATAAAAATTCCACCGTAACTATGACATATACTCTAGCTATTTGGAACATCTCAAATTAACTCAAGATATGCGTGCTAATTAAAACAATTTGCTAAAAGTCAGCTCCCTACTTCGGGTTATCACAGTAAATGTAAATTTATGACAATTAGCCACCACTGACACAAACCACCGACCGTTAAAACAATAAAAACGAACAAGGGCAGACATCAGAATAAATTTACCGAATTCCCTGATTTGTCCATTGAGCTAGAACTTCTTTGCTAACTCCCTTCCCGAATATGAGCACAAACAGCTCGTCTGACTCCGTATTCGATAGCTCAACACCACCAAATCCAATCATACCGCCATGCTTTGCCAATTCTGCGCATTTGCTTGCACTCCCACCTTCTGAACCCCTAATACTCACATCCATCGCACCTTCAACATTTTCCACACCCATAGGTGCTCCATATTTAGCATCACCTTTCTCCAAAATGACACCTTCCACCTTACTCTCGTTCTCTAAACCCTTGACCTCCTCATTCCTCGCAACCTCCACATTTGTCACCAGACTTTTCCCTGCCAGCATACGCTTCTCTGCAGCAGCGGCCATCAGTTCACGTTGAATCCGACGGTTTTTTACCTCCGGCGACTCGCCAGAGGAAAATTCGTCTCCAGCACAGTCCCTCGGCTTGCTCCTCTTGTGCTCTGGAGATTCGTTCTGCTGATCGGCCATTGGTGCAGATAATCTTTCGAGATTTTCAATCAACTAACCCGAAATTCTATACGCTTCGATCAAGTGTTCGCAAAGTTAGGTTTTTCCGCAGCCGATTTTCAATCGCACGCCTTCACACATGATACATCTGCCTCTTACTTATACAACAATCGAATTGGGAGTGGATTATGCGCACATTTGAAGGTGATTTAGGGTTTGAAACTCCAAATGGTAATCAAACATTAACGAGGGAGGATACTCTGTTCCGTTACTGCAAAAGTAAAAAATCCCGAAGGAGAGTGCTCGTCAGGAAATGCCAATAATGCCCCCATCTGTTGGAATGGCAATAGCAAGCAAGAGATGAGGGCAATAATGGAAATCGATGTGGAAATGAGTTTTTTATTATGCTTTTCTTTCTGAAAGAAATGCATTTCAGAATAGAACTATGGAATTTAGATTTAAATGCCTCCTAACAGTTTTGATCTTATGAATCAATCCTTCCTATTTCTTTCCTCTTTCACATCTTAAATTACTTGTAAGAAATGAACATATTTGTTGTAGGAAAAAATAAAACGAAAAATACCCTAAATCCATAAGGGCTTGGTAAAAATATATTGGGCCTATGGGCCCTTAAAGTTGCTATTTGGGCTTATAGCTGAATGATGTTTCTCTTTCACCTCAAAGTCTCATCTCATTTGTTGCTGTCTAGGTCCTTCTAGAACAAATGCTACTCGTTCGTTAATTACTAGTTTTGCCTATCGAAGCCAACTTCATTTCCGTTTGTTTGACGACGAGTCTTGGTTTCCCATCCATCGCGATTGTTCCTAGAATCACCGATTTCAAGCAGTTGAGGTAGTAGTGAAATAGATTTCAGTGACATTCTTCGATGTTTTCCTTTTTTGTTTCCTTTATTGCGATTTATCTTGTTTGAGAACCCTTCGAACATCGATTACGGTTGGGAAATCAGGGATTTATTGGATGTTTGGACCTCGTATGCTTTGCTTACTGAATGCTTGTTATTTTTTAAGAGTTGTTTTTACATCGTTTCGTCTCCAGTGTTCCATGTAGACTTGCATTTGCGGTGTAGTCTCTAATCGCTGTGTGCGTTTATGTAGCTGTTTGATTTCTTTTTGCTTGCGAGCTGATTTTTTCTCCTTGTGTCAGTGATTTTGTTTCTGAGGAACTGAATTTGGAATGGTTATCCTTGTAACCTTTTTATGTTGATTGTGACTATTTTTTAGTTCTATGGTTTGATTGTTTGATGTTTCTCGTGTCTACTTTATCTCCTTAAAAGTTATATGGAGAATTCACAGCACGGTGAGGGTTCAAGTACAAGCAAAGTGTCTGGTGAAGGTTCTGATTCAAGGCTTCAGCTCAATATCAAGACATTGGATTCCCGGCTTTACAGTTTTGATGTTGACAAAAATGTAATGTATATTTAATCTAGTAATTTTTGTGGCCAATTAAGTAAATGAACAAGATCCAAAGCAGCAAATGTGGTACAATTGTGGATCATAGTTCAATCTTCTTGAATTTTTTTATTTGCTATAAGCTAGACTTGATTGAGTTTGCAATCTTCTTTTTACTGATATTTTTTACTATTATAGCTGAGGGTGTCTGCATTCAAGGAGATAATATCTAGCCAAAGTGGTGTTCCGGTTTGGCAGCAACGGCTTATTTTCAGGGGCAAGGTCTTGAAAGATGATCACGTTCTTTCCGAGTACAGTATCCTTATATTTGTTTCATTTAAATTTTTTATGTAGCTTTGGTGGGGAATATCAGTTCATATTTTGGATTACCTCAAATTGCATATTGGGATATTAAAGGCTGTCGATTTGTTTTTCCCTTGATTTTTACAACCACACATGTATAGCTTTAATATTAATTGTTTTTTCTCTTCTACAATTACCTCAAACTGCCTTTCTGAGTTGTTTAGAGGCTGTTTGTTTTGCTCAGCATTGGTTTTTTTGACTTCTTAAATTGCTTTCTTTTCTATCCATATATTTGGTGGTCCATTTGCTTTTACTGTTCTTTCTGTTTGTTACTCTTTTTAAGTTACTAGTAGTGCACAACACAATACAATGCCAACCTTAACTACGAAACATATGTGGAAAATGGTGATACACTGCATTTAGTTGAAAGGCAAGCACAACCTCCTCCTTCATCAAACCCTGGCGAGGCAACTTCTAACAATGGGAATAGAGGTATTTTGTGTTGATTGTTCAGTTAGAATATGGGTTCCATTTCAGCGGCTATTTATTTTTGGGGATGATATTTAGTTTCTTTATATGTTGATTTGTAGGGGCTGAACCCGGTATTGGCGGTCCACGCAATCGCATAGCGCATAGTGTAGTGCTTGGAACCTTAAATGTAGGAGACTCAGGGGATGCTATTACTGGAGTGCCTGATTTGAGTCGAGTAGGTTCTTTTTCTTTTATGAATTGTTTATTGCGTGGTAAGATATGTGCAGGAGCGGATAACAATCTTTTCGCCGTTGTCTTGGCTTTTCCTTTACAGGTCATTGGGTCAGTGTTGAACTCTATTGGAGTCGGCAACTTAGCTGCTGGCATACCACCTGGAGTTCAGGTACTGTTTACTGTTATACTGGTTCATTGGGTATGCGGCCTAACACATGTTTAGTCTGAATAAAACTTGTTTTTAAAACTACCAACCTTTGTTTGATGTCCCTATGATTTTGACATTTTCCTTTTAAACTGTATGTTCTACTCTCTACTTTCTATTGCTCCAATATTTAGTTTATCCTTAGGGCTTTGTAGTCTGTCAGAATGAGTGACGTCTAGAATGTTGTGGCGCCATGGCGGTATGGCGTACGCTTTTTTGGCTTTCCGCCACGGCCCACTATATTCAGCCATATTCCCGCCACGCCATGGATATATGGCGGGTTTTTGGCTTTCCGCCTGTCCTGCCATTCACCATTGATAACACTGGCAACGTCAGAAAATATTGCATACAGTCCCGTTTTCCCGGCTATTCATTGGATTTGTCTTCAGCTTCTTTTTTCCTTGCTTACATTTACATCTTTGTGGACTGATGAGCTTACGAGTTGTAATTCTCAGGTTCCAGCTCCTCAAGGAAGTGAAACGGAAGCGATGCGCATAAATGCTGGCGGTCAAGGACACAATGGGAATCCGTCTGTCACTTTGCAGAGTCAAAACCCTCCGGGAGCAGTGATTCCTATTCCTTCTCTGAATACGGTATGTAACTAATCGTTTACCTTTTTTATTTGTTGACCTTGATCTGTCATTTTCCTGTTGTCAGCCGATTCCTGATTCACTGAACACGCTTATGGAATTCATCAACCGGATGGAGGTTGTACTTCAAGAGAATGGTGAGAGAAGTCTTGAAATTCTATTTCTCCAGTCTCATAAAAAACATCTGACTGACTGTTTGTTATAGGTCCTCAGGAGGACCAATCTCCTCAACCTACTGCAAGTGGCAATCAACCACCTATCCAGTTGCCTAGAAATTCCCTTGGTCTACCAACGGTAGAGGCACTTACAACTGTTATGAGAAATGCCCAGCGTCTTCTCACTGATAATTTTGTTCCAGCATTATCTGTAAGTGTCATGTATAGAAGAGCTTACCTTTGTCTTCTGGTCCGCACTTTATGGTCATTGTTGATATGCATTTTTCTCTAGGCACTTACAACTGTTATTGATGTTTGACATCAATAAAGATAGATGCGGGTTCTCATTGAGTGATGCGCTAAGCGAGTTAAGAGCAGTGGTGCGGGTGTTTGTACTCTGTATAGGATGCTTATTAGTGTGATTTTTCTTTACTGTACTTAGGTTTCTGATTCTACTATAACTTGATGTGAATTTGCAGCGGACTGTAGAGCGCTTACTTCATGATGGTTACTCTAGTGATCCTGCAGTAAGGGCGCAAGTTCATTCAGAATCTGTGCGAACCGGTATTGCTATGCAACATTTAGGTGCTCTTCTTCTGGAGCTGGGAAGGACAACCATGACGCTTCGCATGGGTCAATCTTATGTACGTCTTCAGGATGAATCCTTTGTCGCTTCTGGGCCTGCAGTTTACATATCTCCATCAGGGCCTAATCCGATTATGGTTCAGGTTCTTTCTCATGTCCTTTTTCTATACAGCAAATATTTGTTTAATGTACTGAATGTGCTTGAAGCTTCTCATTACTTTGTCTTTGAAACGGGGTCTGGGTTACGTGTTTAGTAAACCCTGCTTTCTCAGCTTGATAGTTTTGCCTTTTTCTGCCAAATTTTAACTGTTTTTTCTTGAAGCGCTAAGCTGTTGGGTGGTCAGCCCCTCAATACTAAACAAACCTTGAATTTTCTGCTGGACCATGTATTCAGTTTGCTGTGTGCTGTCATTTTGAGATCTCATCTTGATTTACATTAGAACTTATTTGATATAAACGTCTTCCTCTGGCTTTTGAGTTGCATGATAAGTTGTCAAGAGTCTTGAATCAAATTTTGAGAATGCTTTCCTTGCAGCCATTTCCGCTTCAAACCAGTTCTCTATTCAGTGGCACAGCTGGTATCACATCAAACCCTGTTACTATGGGTGCAGTTGGCACGGGTGGAATTCCTAGAAATGTGAACATTCATATTCATACAGGTATGTTGAATTCTGTGAAGTTGCCGATCTCTACGTTTGCTTTTGGCAGAGTTGACACTCACTGTTCTCAATGGAATTTTGACTATATAACAGGTGCATCCCTGACACCTGTCATTTCTACTATGGGAGGCAGGGCAATTAATGTGGATGGCACACAGGGTGAAGCAGGAAACAGAACTGATTCTGGTGGGAATAGTCAAGGAAGGGTTTTATCAGGAATAAATGTTACTACAACTGCTATTCCAGTAGTGGTACCTGCTTCAGTTCCAATATCTGGTGCTGCGCAATCCACTGCTGTTCCTCTGCGGGGTTCAGATTCTAGTTCTGTTTCATCGCTTATAGCTGGAATCAATGCCCAACTCAGAAATCTCGTGAACCCGCAAAATGGTAATGGGATAGGTACATGTTTCTGTTGGAGTTCCTTTTTGTGAATCTCAAAATACTAATGCATGTTCCAAATATGTTCCATTTGCCACCCAGATGGTTCCTCTGATCAAGGTCAACAGAATAGACATGCTGGTACAGAGGATAGTAGTAGCCGGCTGAATAATATGGCCAGTAGCAGAAATGGTGAGAGCGATCAAACTATACGTGGTGCCACCATTGATGATGGAGCGGTAAGATATTGGGAAATGTCATGCATGATGACTTGCCCGTAGACACATTATAATTGACCTATTAATTTCAGGTACCACGAGAATCTTGCCAACCTTTCAGTGATGATGTTGGTCTTAAGAATTCTCGTAATGAACCTTCTACTAGCTCTAAGCAAGACTCTGATGATCAATCAGTTGCACATAAGAATGCTGAAACCCCTGGTTCGCGTCAGGTTGCTGCTAATCCTGGTAGCTCTTCAACTGTCCCGCTTGGGTTGGGATTAGGCGGGCTACAGGCTAAGGCAAGTAAACACCAACTGTTGTGTCTTTGTTTTCTTTTCTTTTTCTTATTTGTTTTATGTCAACCTTTTCTGACTGTTGTTCTGTATGTTCATGAATTCATTTTGCATGTTGTAGTTGTTTTAGAACTGTTGATCAGTATTTGATAGTAGTTCTCCGTATTTGCTGTCTGCTCAATGAGTTGACATGGGTGAATTTTAAATCTCTAGCAACAATGGTTTATTGCAGATGATGAGTTATTCACCCAACCCTCATACATATAATTCCTTTCTTCAGATAATTTTGCTAATCTTTTTTGGCGTAAAACTTAAGAATCTAATCCATAATATTTTACTCGATTGACCTGCTGACCCTCCTTTTGCTTGCTCAATTAGAAGAAACCCAAGCAAACAAAACCCAAGCAAAGAACAGTGATGGTGAAAATACTAGCACTCAAAATCAGCAAGCTAGAGCAGTTGGTCAACATGTTCTGCAATCTCTGGCGTCACTTTCTACAGGTCGAGGAAATGCGACACCACAGCCTTCCAATGTTTCAATCCCAGCCGGGCAGAACACTGAGGACAACGAAGACATCGCCGATGCCATGTCTCAGATGCTGCAGAACCCATCCGTTGATGGCTTATTGGCCGGTGTCTCACAGCAAACAGGGATTGGTTCCCCAGATATGCTGCGAAACATTTTACAGCAATTTTCTCAAAACCCCGCGATGAGGAACACCGTTAATCAAATCGCCCAGCAAGTCGATTCTCACGGTCTCGATAGCATGTTTTCTGGGGCTCAAAGCAGTGGTGGAGGGTTTGATTTGTCAAGAATGATGCAACAGATGATGCCCATTGTTTCTCAAGCCTTAGGAGGCATGTCTTCTACATCGCAGCAAAACCCTCTTCCTTTTGAACGTGTCGAGGGGCAGAGTAATACAAGAGGAGAGTCAAGTTCCATCAGTTTAGATGCTCAGGTTATTCTAATCAACTTCTCTCTCTCTCTCTCTCTCTCTCTCTCCCTCCCTCTCTCCCTCCCTCCCTCCCTCCCTCCCTCCCTCCCTCCCTCCCTCCCTCCCTCCCTCTCTCTCTCTCTCTCTCATGTTTGGACTGTGGTAAGTAACTTTGCTTTCATGACAGAATCTGAACCTCAGACCAGTGGTTCAGAGGCTTGCAAATCAGAGTTCAGCGAACGAGGTTTTTCAGTCGCTGGTTGATAGTTCTATGTATCTCACTGGTGAAGATGTCGGGGAAGATTTTGTTCGTGAATTAAGCAGCCAAGATGGGATTGTTCAGGTAAAAAAAAGCATTGCATTGTATGTACTACCGCTAAGTCGCTTACAAACGGACATTATATTGAATGGGCTGCTCTGCGTTTGTTGTCATAAATAGGAATTCACAGAGATGCTTCGACGTGATATAACTCGGAGGTTCGACGACGGGGAAATGGGTTCTTGAAAAAGAGTTGTGAACTGTATTGCTATACTATTGTGTATGGATGATTAGCGGATTTGTCTTGAGAATATTTTTACTTGGAGTGGGTTTCCTTGAGCACAGAACAACTTCGTCTAAGTGATTCAAGTTGGTCAACATGTAAGAGACCACACAAACACTGTGTATGTCTAAATGTGTTCCTAATTTTCGACAATATGCAAAGTCTATTCTATTCGGCCTCAAGTGGTAGGGGCGTTATAACTAAAAGGAAATAACGAATTGGAATAACACTCGACCTATTCATGCACCCTCAATTTTGGATGTTCTTGTCGATAGTTTGTTTTCATTTGCAAGCTCGTTAAACGTTATACTTGAGAATTTTCATTTGTGCACGTTGGGGATATATGTTTAATTTATCAAGAAAATTAAAATGTCTCCTTGATTAATTTAATATATTGTTGTCTCATACGGAATACGATGAAATTTTCTAATTCAATTCTAGCTTTGCATGCACACGTTATTGATCTCTGTGTTGGGCTATAGAATTCAAAACGTAGCAGCCACAGCTAGATAATTGACTTGACTATACAATTACACCAAAACAGTATTGACAAAATTATATGCAGGGCGAGCAGATTCTTTATTAATAAACAGCCGAAATAACATATTAGCACTACAGGATTAGTCGTGTGAATGATATTGTTTATTTTTAAACTTGAATTATAATATATGTACAACGTACTACATGGAGGGCTTGATCTATGTTTGTTTCGTAAGGAGAATGTTACCCTCGGCGTTTTCAGCTAACGGTAAAATAACATCAACCGTCGAACCGCGAGGCAGAGGGCGCGAAAGAAAAGATAACAGACGAGGTGGATAACCCCGAGTGCCCGTTTGCTACCCAACATTAGGCCATATGATATAAATAATAACGGATAATATTGTGTTTGGTTTATCTTTATCGGCCCGTAGTTAATTCAGAAGCCCGCTAAGCCCTAACTAAACTAGGTGAAAGGGACAATATAAACTATACTGGGCTTACTAAAATAAATTTATAATGGGCCTCTACAGAGACCTTATAACCAAACGCAGCACGAGAATAAGCCCGGGAATGGAGAAGGGGCGCGCGAGGGAAGACCCCCGAGCAGGGAGCCCGAGAGGGACGGCTCCACAGTTAAAAGGAGAATAACCCGGTCGGATAAAAGGGAGAAGATCCGATGCTTGAGTCTGAGAAACGACGAACTGCTCGGGCAAGCCAGCCCGAGAATGAAAGAAGGGCGGGCCGAACAGATAACCCGAGAAAGAGAGCCAGCCGAGGGGACCAAACTGAAGAGCAATGAAGACGAGACGGAAGAGAAGGAATGTGCCCGAGAAGGAAAGGAAGGTCTCTAGCAGGGCAGGTTCACGTCGGGAAGAAGAGGTCAAGACGAGGACTGAAGGAAAGAGAATAAAGGAGAACGTGGGTTGAGTGGGAAGATCACGTTCTCTACACAACGCCCGCGGAAAAGGCGGGCTGGGGGAAGACCAGGTCATGGCATAACGAAACGAGTCTAGTATAAAAGGTAACTGTTAGAAACATTTCCACGTACGTAAACTTAAAACGAAAAAACTACTTACTAGCCTAGCACCTGTTTTCACCCTTTTCTGAGAAATAAACTGACTTAAGCATCGGAGGGGCGTCGCCGGCAACCACCCCGGCCCCCTCTAACCTGTTTTCGCTGGTTTTTGAGTGTTAGGTTCGAACGTTGGCAGTCGTTAATTCAAGAAGGCGTGCCCAAGTTCGTCGTCAGCAAAGGTCGTTTCCCGCGGAACACATCAGAGAAAATGCATGGTGCACTTTACATACACGGTACGACACGTAACTCATTTTATCTGCATCAAGCTTTTCTCGTAGCCTAATAAAGAAAAAAAATAAACAAGATTCAACCACACAACTTATTTGACATCATCATCATCATCATCATCAATATCATCATAATCCTCGAACTCCTTATTTACACTGATCCAATCAAAACCCGACAACACATGTCGAGCGCTAGCGAATTTCCTCATTTGCCCTAAGCTCGGCGGTCCATCACCAACCCTCTTATTATCGTCCCTTGAATCGCTCCCTTCGTAGGGTTTTCTTCCAACCCCCAAAAATTTCCCCGTCATCATAATCGGGCCAACGGGCCTTCCCCTTTCAGGCCTGAACGATGAATCGTCAGCTGACGAATTTTTCGTCCTCGAAAACCTCTCCTTCTTCTCTTTGTTGTTTTCTTGATTATGCCTATGCAAGTGACCCTCGGCGAAATGGGCTCTTGAGTTTCGATCATGTTGGACTTTCCTCGGGCTTCGTCGGGCACTAACGGGCCTATAAAGCCCTTTCCGTGGTTGTGGTTGGTTATTCGGTTATTAGGGCTGAAGGGGAGGTTGTTTTTGAACGACGTAGCTGATGTTTTCGAAAGCTTCCTTTGAGGTATTGTGATTCTTCTCTCCATAGAAAAACTATTCAATGGAAAATTAGAAACGAAGGTTATATTGCTTAAAAAGATATAGCATTGAGTTTTATGTATATTTATATGTGTGTGAATTCAATATACACACGTGGGTACGTGACCCTCGTGATGAAGGAGGAGGTAAGGAAATTTCAGGACATATTAGGACAAAGGCAGGTTAATTTATTAATAATGTCACGCACGGCTGAGAATACCTTTCAAAGGAGAGATTTTTTGTTACACGTTTTTATAGTTTAATTAATACCTCTTATCAGAATTATTTATTGCATATTTTTAGAGGTTAAAGACTTTTTTTTGCTTGCTTGTATACATATTTTTACTCCGTTTCTTGTATGATCCTCGTTATCATCGTGATATCAAAATTCAATTCCAAATTGGTTAAATAAATAATATAGTTTGTGACCCATCATTGATATACAAGATTAGTGAGCTAGTATTTCGGTCATTTTTAAAATGAAACCCCATACTTTGTGTAGTTCTAGGCATTTTAATTTTATTTCCAAACATGGGTCGTAACAAAATACAAAAATAAAAAATTGTGACACTGCACAAACTTCGTGAGCTGCTCCATGAATTGGCAATTACCTTCAGAATGGAACTTTCCAAATGGCTAAGTTGTCACGTTAATGATTCACTATTTACTTTGTTAATTATCGCTAATGAGTATTATATTAGCTCGTGTTTCTGTTATTTCAAATAATGCGTGCCAAACCGCATAAACGTTTATATACCTAGTAATTTTAGAACACCGTAAATATATCAAATTATTTTATATTTTGAACTTCATGTTATTAATTAACTTACTTAAAAAATAAAATTTTAATTTAAAGATAAAGTTGTAATGAATTAAAATATTAAGGGTAAAACTGTAATTATGCAAATAAAGTTAAAATTGTTTTGTTATTAAAAGTAAACTTGTAATTAAAATATCAAATTGACCGACCAATTTAACCGTTTTTATCCTTCTTTATATAAGAGTATAGACAATAATATGCAAACTTACGAATAGCAAATACGAATAGAACTTGAAATTCTCCAATTATTATTACATTCACCAATCATCAAGCTACGCACACCTTAGCTAAAAATAAATAGAAATTTCAAACTCAAATTCTTCAGTCAAAAAAGGAGATTTGGACCGTTCGTAACTATGCTCCCATATGATTCTTGAAATCGACACGTCATATTATGTAAAGGCATCTTGATGAGCACGCACACTCTTATCATATACATACGGTGGAAACAATTTCTCTATCTCAATCATTTAACACATATTTCGCTTCTTCTGCAAAAAAAAAAGAAAGAAAAGATTTTTTTTATCTCGAAGGAAATAAAAAACAAGTATGCATCAATCGAACACTTCCATCGACGAAGATATAGTGATCGTCGGCGCTGGCTTGGCTGGGCTCGCCACGGCTCTCGGCCTACACAGGCAGTGACGGACCTACAGTGGGGCTCGGGGGGGCTGTTGCCCCCCCGGCCGGCCGGATTACTCCGTAGGGGTATCCCGGCGACAACCCCCACCGTAGCAGTTTTCTCCAGTCTGCAGCTTCAGAGCCCCCCTGGAAGAAGACGATTAGGGCAAGAGTCGTGGTGGTGGTGAGTGCTGACGGGATTGAGACTGAGAGCCCCCATGGAAGAAGACCATTAGGGCAATAGGCATGGTGGTGGTGACTGGTGAGTGATGACGGGATTGAGGTTGGAGATGATGACAAACCCTAATTTTAATTGTAATTTAGTTGATAAGCTTAATGGGTTATTTCCTATTGGGCTTCTTAATAATTCTGAAATTACTTTTATGGCCTATATTTGAATAAATTTAATACTTTAATAACTACTCATAAATTTATATTCGATGTCATTTTATATATTTATAGTATTAAAATTAATATTCATGAATTTATACTCTATGTCAGTTTAAATATTATTTTACCTATTTATTTTAATATAATTTATTTCTTAAATTAAATTTTTTACTAACTTCATAATAATCTAATAGGCTTAAATATTACTCCCTCCGTTTCGGCAACTTTAACACATAAGTTGCTGGACACGCAAATTAAAGTAGCATATTATAGTATAATGGAAAGGTAAAAAAGTGTATATTTTGGCACGCCTTTTAAGAATATTTAATATTATTATTGGTTATATGTGATAGTTTTTTTACCAAAAAAGAAAGGCAATAAAATTAGTGGGACGCTCGGAATGGAAAAATGTGATAAAATTAGTGGGACGGATGGAGCAATATAACGATGTGATGTGTATTTGGACACCTGTTAGTGTGTGCGAATCAAGTTAACGTACCGTATCATATTGAGGAAGGGCAATGCATAGTGTGCCAGTTTCATCTATATATAATTTGCCATTAAAATATTGTAAAAAGTTAAATGAAATTATTATTATTTAAAAGAAAGTGAATTTTTACTTGTAACATATTCACACGTAGAAAATGTCTCTACTAGTTTAAATTATTGGAGGAGCTCAGGTGAAGATATAGCGTGTCACTTTTGGTTAAAGCATATCTTTATCTAGTCAGCGGATGAGCGATTTTATATACTTGTACGATTGAGCCCCCCCTGAGCAAAATTCTTGGGTCCGTCCCTGTACACAGGCGATCGATCTATTTGCTTGTCTATTCATATTATATTATATACAATATAAAGATTTTCATCCTTATTTTTTGGTGTAATGATATATTTAATAATAAGCAGGTTGAATATACCTAGCTTGGTTTTGGAATCTTCAGACAGCTTAAGAACCACTGGGTTCGCTCTTGGCATATGGACAAACGCGTGGAGAGCACTCGACGCCCTCGGCGTAGGAGATCAACTAAGGGAAACGTCCGTACAAATTCAAGGGTACAAAAGCTTTTCAAAGATTCACATATATGTTGGTTTCTTAATTATTATATGGGTCTCTCTCTATGTTGTGTTATTTTTCTGGGCAGTTTTAAGGTCTTATCTCCAAATTCCGGACAAAACCCTGATGCGGAAATGAAATAGTAACGTTCTTTATCTACTACCCTTAACTATACATACGTATTCTTTCTTTTTTGGAATTCTTAAAAGATTTCATTACAGTGAAGAAGGTGAAACTCGTTGCTTGAGGAGAAAAGACTTGTTAGAAACCCTAGAGAAGGAACTTCCACAAGGGACAATACGATACTCTTCGAAGATCGTCTCCATCGCAGAATCGGGAAGCTTCAAGCTCTTACAACTCGCCGACGGTTCGATTGTTAGAACTAAGGTGATTAGTAAAAAAATTGTTGTTAGAATTGTCTTTTAATAAGTTTGATGAGTACTGTAGGGATTTTTCAGGCCCAATTCCAGCCAATCCCCTATGAGCTTGTGGGGTTCCTATCAAAACCAATTGGTAATAGAGGGAGTTGGCCCACAAGCTTATATACTTGACGAACTTCCTTGATTTATCCGATGTGGGACTTGGGTTTGACATCCAAAAAGTACTAATTATACAATTGTGGTATATAATTAGGTGTTGATTGGATGTGATGGAGTGAATTCTCAAGTGGCAAAGTGGTTAGGGTTTAAACCGCCAGTTAGCGCTGGTCGATCGGCGATCAGAGGTTTAGTCGAGTTCGAAGAGGGCGGACACGGCTTCGATCCAAAGTTTCATCTCTTTCTCGGCGGAGGTATACGATACGGTTTCGTTCCTTGCGACGAAAAGACCTTATATTGGTTCTGCACATTTCCCACGACTCTATATAAATGTAAGTTTGACATATAACTTTTCATGAGATTGCTTCACAAGAACGTTAATGGAATTTGGTATTACGATCGGACTATTTGTGATAATTGGTCGGAAAATTTAAAAAAAAATTACGTACTATTTATGACAATACTGGATCGTTTTCGGACATGGACAAATTAGATGATGAAAGAGTTATGACTAAAACTTTAGTTACCCTTAAATATACGGGACTAGTTTCGTTACTTAGGTAAAACTTAAATTCTAGTTACTCTATAGCCTACACACATTTGATTTTGAAATAGTGTTCTAATCAAAGTTTAAGTTTATTTATGATGACAGATGGTGAGGACGACGAGCACGACAATCCCTCGAGAATGAAGCAGTTCGTACTTACCAACATTAAGAATGCGCCAAAACCCTTGACGCAGATCGTAGAAAAAACCAACCTAGATTTCATCTCTCGCTCGACCCTAAAATTCAGACAACCTTTGGAAATTCTCCTCGGAAACATTTCCAAGGACAACGTATGCGTGGCGGGCGATGCATTGCACCCTATGGTTCCCGACATAGGCCAGGGCGGTTGCTCGGCCTTAGAGGACAGCGTCGTCCTCGCAAGGTGCATAGGCAGAGCTCTATTGTCCGAAAGAAATGCGGTTAGAAGGTTAGATAAGGGTTTGGAAGAGTATGCAAGTGAGAGGAGGTTTAGGAGCTTTAGCTTGGTTTGTGTGGCTTATATGGTGGGCTTCTTACAAGAGAGGAAAGGCAAGGTGATGGGCTTTCTTAGGAGGATGTTCTTGTCTGGGATGACCGTTAGGCTTGTTAGGAGGATGAGTGAGTTTGATTGTGGGGAGTTGTTGAGTGTTTGATGATTGGTTACATGTCTTAGGTTTTGGAATTTTGAGATATGTAATGAGGATATATGTTTTTTGTGTATTAGGTTTATTGTGTATTCTACCCAAATGGGTTCTGCCCTGATTATATTTTGATATGCAACACTTTTACCATCACCATAGCCATGTTGGTTCACCAACGTCGTTAAGTTGGCTTTTAAAATCGTGTCGAAGTGTCGAATAATTGTAATAGTACTTGGGAAAAATTTAAGGAAAAATGGTTTAGTCGTTCTATTTTTTTGATTTGAGATATTGCCACGTTAAATATTTTCCGTCTAAGCTCGGCTGTGAAATTATTTTAAGTTTACAATTCAGTCAGGTTATTAGATGATGCCACGCAATTGAGGATTGAAATTAATCAGGTGAAAGTGTCTCAATGTTACTCAAAAGTCAGATATAGTAAATGAGGTCAATACCCGTGACAAAAAGTCAACAATTAGGATATTACATGGGACATGCATATGCATGACCAATTTTTGATTTCCTCGAATATTAGGCTGATATTTCTTGAAATGATTTGGCACTCTATTATAATATAATATTTCGGCTCCCTTGACTGGTAATGGATTCCCCTAAGACTTTTTACCAATGTTGCAAAACTCGTTGGGCGCTAGTTGGGCGCCCGATAGGGGCCTAACGCCTAGGCGAGGAGTATGCGGTATCTAAGCGGTATACCTATTTTTCATTTACTTTTTATTCTGTATATCATTTATACAAATATTATATGATGCATCCAAATTTATCACAAATCTAGGCAAAATATATTAATACATTTATCCTTGATAGATATTAATTTAATTTAAAATTTTCATGAGACTAACATGAATATTTATAATTAAAATTAGGATAAAATTTCACTGAAAAAACGTAAAAAAAAAAATAAATAAATACATCACTGGCCCAATGAATTTAGCCCATTAAGAATAAAACCCAAAATTTTCAAAGTAATTGACTGGTCAACCGTCTTCTTCATTGATGCATATCAGACCCATCACACCGCTGCTTGAATTGCAAAATTTATATTGAGTGCTAGCAATGGCTGGCCTAGGCTGGCCTAGTGGCAGGACGGGGCGGGCGGACCCACGGGCTATGGGCATTTTGTTAATTCTAAATGTGTCGTTTGTTAAAATGACTTAATTAATAATTTTTGAATAGTCCATGTAATATTATTGATTTAATGGAAAATAACTTAACAAAATAATTTTTGTTGAATCATGTAATTATTCAAAATTATTCTCACAAATATCAAGTGTTTGGGTTGTAAATAGTGGTATATGGTGTGTAAATAGTGGGACCCAAACAAAATTGAGTATTACTCTAAGACCATCTCTAACAGTCAACCGCAAACGCAAACACATTTTGCAGTAACAACCATTGTTTTCAGTAAATGTTCTCCAACAGTCAACTGCAAACGTAAACACAAAAGAATATTCCTGTAATATTCCATTCCATACCAACTTTATAACTTTTGAATATCACCCCTTTACTACTTTACAAACTAACCACAATATTCTTTTGATATTGAAGTCATTATTTATACATATTAAAAACATAAAACAAAATATTTATTAAAATATCGAAATTACACAACATAACAATTGAAATACATTGAGATACACGTCGTACAAATAAAATATAAAAAAAATAATAAGATATAAAAAAATTATTATTAAAATAAGTGTCAAGGTTAAAATAATTATTTATTATATTAATATAATCGTACTTTACAATTTTCAAATTCTTTAACATATTTTTATATGTTCGATTTAATAATCAATAAAAGTAAAATAACTTATTTGCAATTTTAAAATATCAAATGCATTTTTGCGTTCAGACGCTAATTTTCGTTCGAAACAGGAGAGATAAAGCAAAAAATGCATTTTACGTTTCCGTTTGCAGTATTGTTGGAGCAGTTTTACTTCATCTTTGCGGTACTATTGGATATGGTTTAATCCTCGTAATAGCAGAAAGTGACGCCACGTGCGGGGATACCAAAAACCCTAAATCCTAAATTGCTGCGGTTCGTGTTTCCGAATTCCGAAACGTACGTCGTCGGTGTTGATCTTTTTGTTATCTTCGTTGTTCTTTTGAGTAATTGTAAATTGATTTTATCATGTTCTGTCTTTTCTTTGTTGATTTATGGCTGGGGAGCTTCGCATATATTGATATTGGGACCATGTTTTTCCGCCGTTTTCACATCTATAGACATTATAGAGGATCAAATAGCGGTTTCCGTTGTTTGGAAGACCTCTTGAGATGCAACCATTATTTGTTTGATTCGCGATGGTGAAAAGCTTTTACTTTAAATTTCCATGTGGATGTTGCCCAGTTTGAAGCTTGATCCTTTTTCCTTACCCTTTCTAGTTGCAGTTAGGATCTAATCGATGGAAAATTGACGTTAGGACTTAGGAGTGTTATGACTTAAATTTCGGTGAAAAACATAAAACAATACAGGGGAGTTTTTGCTTGAGCGAGTTACAGTTCTAGTCTTTGTAGTCATCACCAAGCTTTTCTATGTGTCCAAAAAAAAAGGTGTATTGTGTAGTCTGCCTTACGCGATATATCGTACACTAACAATGATTTTGTTGTTAACCTAGTATCCTGGAAACCTATGCTAGAAAATTCTTTTGTACAAGAACCGTTGCAAAAAATTAAGGACATTATCGTGCTTGGTTATGTTGTCGAATGTCTTGGTTCTCTAGCCTTTTCCCCATAAATTCAGCAACATATTCGTTACAATTCTTGATGATCTAACACTTCAACTTTCTGGCATCTTCATCTGCCTTAGGGTCTTTGTGAAAAACAATGTCTGGCAAAGCAGTGAAGTCCGTTGCTAAGGTAGTTGGAGAGTACCAATATCCATGGCGTGAGAAGCTGGCCAAGTACAAAGACGAGCTCTCAAAGGGCGTGTGGGGTTACTGGGAGCTCGGCGCTTGGAAACCTCTCGGCATCAGCGCTCGTAGAAGAGCTCGTCTCAGGAAAGAAGTACTCATCAACGGCGGGGACTGGGAGTTCGATCCCGAGAGGAAAGAGATGAGGGACGTAAGAAAAGGACACAAAGTAGATAGGTTAGCTGCTGAGAAACGAGCAAGAACTGCTGAGTTAATGGAGGCCATGCCCCAGATGTTGGCGGACTATAAGAGGAGAACGTGGGAGAAGAAGATGAAAGCAGAGGATGATGCTGCTAAGAAATCATTGAATGAGTAAAATTTCGTTTGAACTCTTCCTTCTGTTCGGTACATTTTGGTATAATCGACTGCTTCAATCTGGACGGAAGTGCTGTGTTTCTTTGATTTGGATGTTTGGACCAAATTTTATTGTTCGATGAAATTGCAGTTCAGTGAAATAACGTCTGCACATTAGTGGTTGTTTACTAGCTTTGGGTGGAACCCATTCTCTGCTTAAGTGTAAATTAGTGAATATCTCATCTCATACTCATTGTCATATAACAAACCATGCTTGGTTGGTAAGAAACACGATGAATTTCATTGCATTATTTGCGTGTTGGTAATGAAAATGGCTTCTGATAATAGTTAAAACAATTGACGAAATTATTTGCAAGTATGACAGTCAGGATGGCCGAGTGGTCTAAGGCGCCAGACTCAAGTTCTGGTCCTCTAACGAGGGCGTGGGTTCAAATCCCACTTCTGACATTTTTTTTTCTTTTCATTTATTTTTTATAACCGTTTTAAAGAGTTTTGTATCAAATATTTGATAAGTTTATTTTCACTGTGACAGAATCATGAACGTCTTATATACGTTCTTTACATAATGATGATCTTCAATAAACATTGCGAGAAATTTCTAGTAATAGACTGATCTTTTGAATAGTGCCATCCTTGTCGTAGAACCTATAGTATAGAAGTCAACGTCAAACGTTGACCAGTCAAAAGTCAAGAATCAGTTTTTGATATGATTTGACTTATTTAATTTATTGTAATTAAGTAAATCAATAAACAGATACATAGCGTTCTACGTATTTTCTTTAGGCAATAGTAATTAGTCATTAGTCGCTACAAAATGAACGCAATCACCGGAGATAAACATGTTTTGACTATCCACAACTTTCATAAGAAAACGTAGTTTTCGAACAAGAAAAGGAAATTAATTTAGTCTCAGTCAATTAGTGTAGAGCGATAATTCTTTTGTTGCTAGAATAGAAACGGACATAGAAATATTTCACTCCATTTCACAAGATTTCATCTAATAACTTAAGGTCTTGTATATTTCATAGCCATGTCGTAAATATGTAATAATCACTCACTAATAAATGGGATTTTTTCTTTGACTAGTAAAATGTAGCAATCTGATTTATCATTATCTAAATTTCTTTTTATAGATTTTGTAGATGATGGACCACTAAAAATTGACATAACATATTGATTAAATTAAAGCAACCTCTCACCAAAATATATACACACACATTATAATATTAATCACATGTATTGCCTATGTGATTGAACGTCCCATCAGTCTTTTTGTTACCTAAAAGTATCAAACAATCAAAGAATCATCATCGTTCTCCAAACTCAAAAGAAGACATAATCAATTAATATTATTTATTGCATCGAAGTTAAATGTATCTCACAAGCAAGACAATGCCCATTTACTCCCCACAACCGTCGGTGCTCTCTCTCTCCCTTCGGACAAGCCTTTCAACTCACCCATTTTAATATAATGCAGTGAAAAAATAAAATAAAAATCGAAAAACCCACCTCAGATTTCCTTCTCTAATCTCTAGGCACAAAGATTCCTCATTTAATCCTCAGATTTTCTCCCTAAAGATTCCTCCTTTTCCTCTCAGTTAAAAGGGAAAACCCACCCAGCATTTGCTTCTTCTTACATCACAATCACAAACTAGAGCTAAAGTTCAGATCTTGTCCGTACAATGGAGGAGAAGAGGAGCTCAAAAGGTTGGTGCGGTTGGTTCTTGGTCTTCCTCGTCTTGGCCGCCATAGGATTTGCAGTCTTCGTCACCGTGAAACAAAAGATGCACAAATCCAACGGCGGCGATAAGCCCGAGCCCGTCCCCGGCCCGCCCGGCGCCGTCACTCAGAAGTACGCCGACGCTCTCAAAGTCGCAATGCAGTTCTTCGACATACAGAAAGGTGGGCATTTTCCCTCTCAGCGTTTGTTGTCGCCAGATCTGAACTGAAGATAGAAAGCAAACATTCAAACGATTTTCTGGGCTTGGCTGTCTTCTTTAGGACAGTCATTTTACCTTTCTTACAGATCTCTGTTTCAGTTCATGCCCAGCAATTTTACATTCTTGAATCACTTTCTATGTCTCTCAGCTGGCAAATTACAAGACAATCAGATACCTTGGAGGGGAGACTCAGCCTTAGGCGACGGAAAAGAAGCCAAATTAGACCTTTCGAAGGGAATGTACGACGCCGGCGATCACATGAAATTTGGCTTTCCTATGGCATTCACCGCCACCGTACTTTCTTGGACGATCCTCGAATACGGCGATCAAATGAAGGCCGTCGATCAGTTACAGCCCGCCAAGGATTCCCTTCGATGGATCACCGATTACCTCATCAACGCTCATCCTTCAGACAACGTCCTCTACGTCCAGGTTTTATACTTAAAGCTTCAATCTTTATCACCTCTACAGATTGATTTCTTGTTCCTGCATTCTTATTACAACCCTTCTTTTTTTCATAAAGTTTCAATCTTTACCATTACAGAATCATATTGTCTTGTTCCTGCATTCTCATTACAGCCCTTTTTTTCAATAAAATTTCAATCTTTATCACTACAGATTCATTCCTTGTTTCTGCATTCTTATCACAACCTTTTTTTTTCAAATAAAGTTTCAATCTTTATCACTATAGATTGATTTCTTGTTCCTGCCATTCATTTCTTGTTTTTGCAGTCTTACTACAGCCCATTTTTTTTCCAATAACGTTTCAATCTTTATCACCACAGATTCATGTCTCGTTCCTATTACAACCACTTTTTCCATTAAGTTTCAATCTTCATCACCGCCACTGATTTCATTTCCTGTTCTTATACAACCTTTTCTCGATAAAGTTTCAATCTTTACCACTACAGATAGTTGATTTCTTGGTTTCCATTACAACCTTTTCCTTATGAAGGTGGGAAGCCCTAAATCAGACCACAGCTGCTGGGAAAGGCCAGAGGAAATGTCAGAACAAAGGCCGTTGACCCAAGTCAACACCTCCTTCCCGGGATCTGACGTGGCAGCGGAGAGCTCAGCCGCCCTATCATCTGCTTCGTTAGTGTTCAAAACCGAAGATTCTTCCTACTCAAACACTCTGTTAAAGCACGCCGAGCAACTATTCTCCTTCGCGGACAAGTACAGAGAGATGTACAGCGTAAGCATCCCCGAAGTACGGAGCTATTACAACTCCACGGGCTACGGAGACGAGCTCTTGTGGGCCGCCACGTGGCTCTACCACGCCACCTCGGACGCTAAGTACTACGATTACCTAATGGGGAAGAACGCGGAAGAATTCGCGAGCTTTGGAAACCCCACTTGGTTCAGCTGGGACAACAAGCTCGCCGGGGCCCAGGTTTTGCTCTCGAGGGTCAGCTTCTTCGGCACGTCGAAGGCCAAGGACTCGAGCGTTCTGAACAAGTATAGGGAGACCGCCGAGGCGGTTATGTGCGGTTTGTTGCCCAAGTCGCCGACCGCCACGACCAGCAGGACGGAGAGTAAGTGACGATTTATTTATTTTTGTTGTTGTTGTTGTTGGGAAGTTTTTTTTTTCGGTTTGTTATAACTGACAAAAAAGCGCGCGTGGCGCAGATGGGTTGGTGTGGATAAGCCAGTGGAACGCGCTGCAGCATCCAGTGGCGTCGGCGCTTCTTGCGCTGATATATAGCGACTACATGCTGAGTTCTCGGACGGCGAGGATTTCTTGCGATGGGAAGTCGTTTAGGCCCTCCGATCTAAGAAGGTTTGCGCTATCGCAGGTGAGGAAAGCGAATTGATAATTGACTGAAAGATTAAGCTTGTGGGGAGCGTAATATATATATTGGAGGAATGATATGGTGCTCACCTTATGTGAGCACCTTATATGGGCACCTGCTGATTTGGCACCGATTCGTGCCAAATCAGTATGTCACTTCACGTCTGGGCTGATTTCTTTCTTTTTTCTTTTATTTAACATTTTATACGGGGAAATTTTTTAAAAAATGGGTGGTCATGAAGGATTTGTACTCAAGAGCTCCGATAACATATTTAATGACCACTTCAGCCAAAGGCTTAAGCTTGGTGCATCATTTTTCTTTTCAATTTTATATACATAATTTCAACATGTCCCCTCACGTGTAAGCTGATTTCTCTAATATTAGCTAGCATTATACGTATAATTTTCTTAAATGGTCGATCTTGAGGGTTCGTACCCAAAACTTCTTTTATCCCTAAGCTTTGATACCATATTGAATGACCAACTTCACGTAAAAGTTTAATATATCATTTTTTATTTATATATTTATTATATTTCGCCACGCACCCTCACGTCTAGTCGCCTCATGCATATAATTTTCTTGATCGAATGGTTCCTCAACTCTGATACAATGCTGAATAACTGTTTTGCATAAAAGTTTAAGCTCGTATGGAGCGTCTAAAAACTCGAGTAAGAATCGCGTGATGTTTTTATTTTATTACAGGCGGATTACGTCTTGGGAGATAACCCGATGAAGATGAGCTACTTGGTGGGGTACGGAGATAAATACCCGCAGTACGTTCACCACAGGGGAGCCTCGATCCCCACCAACTCGACGACGGGCTGCAAGGACGGGTTCAAGTGGCTCGAGTCGGTTGAGCCCAACCCGAACGTAGCCACGGGCGGGCTCGTGGGCGGGCCCTTCCTCAACGATACGTTTGTGGACTCGAGGAATAACTCCATGCAGACCGAGCCCAGCACGTACAATAGTGCGGTCATCGTCGGGCTTTTGTCGGGCTTGGTCACTAAGTCTTCTGTGGTTCAGTCTTTTACGTGATATATTGTTGTGTATATGGGAAGATGTTTGGTTTTGTACTGTTGTGTTATAAATAAAACTTAGATGATATATTATAGATGTATCCCATCAATATATTTTCGGTTAAGATTGAAGATGCTTAATTACATGTTTGGCTGACATGGTTTTATGTGTATTTATTGCATGACATGCATCTATAGTCTTATATTAATGCTGGTTGGGAGTTAAAAACCGCTCAAATTGGCGTATCAATCGGTCAATCAGAATTTTTCTCAAATTAATAATTAACATAAAATAAAAAATAAGAAATCACCTACTACTTTGCATTTATAGATTGTCACATTTACCCTTCTATTTTAATATTTAATAAATGATTTATATATTATGTATAATAATTAATATTTAATAAATGATTTATATATTATGTAGCACACGCATATGAGTGCCCAATTTAGACTAGTGTTAAATAAAGCGGCATCATCGATCGAACAACTCCATGTTGCTTCAATATTTGAAAAACTGCAAAGATATAAAAATACACTTAAATGGTAACGAAACACAACGAGCAATCTTTGTAATACAAAAAGCTTTTCACAGCCCCTAATTACATATATCGTTGTGTACTAGAAATAAATAACGATATATTAACACCTTTCATCAACATGAATCAATCAACTAAAAGATAATTGACCTTCTCCGCTCCGAACCGGGACGACCCAGGTGGCGACCCGACCCGACCCACCTAGTTTGCCATCTCCGTTATCGCAACCGCCGGAGTAAACTTTGAATCTCCGCCGCACCTCAAATTCTTACACTAACGTACGCATACATAATATAAAGAAACCACTATATATATACCTAGCGATTTAATTATTACACTCGTTCTATAGTTGTACATATCTATTCATGTAATATATCAATAAGCATCAGTAATAAATCACCAAACCGACTTATCTGAATTAACCCCATTCAACAGCGGCCTCGACTGATCAACCCAGAATTCGACATTACTGCTACTCCTCCTACGATACGCCTGAAACTCCTCGAAACTCACAAACGACGTCGTCTTATTACCAGCCAAGTACTTCAATAAATCCTCAAAGAGAAACTCATCGCAGCAAGGAATCGCCAGTGGGCCCGAGCTATTGTAACCGAACCCATACTCATCCTCGGCTTTGGCCAGCAATTTCTTGAACAAAGGGTGGTTTAGGTGGGCGGTTCGAACCAAGAACCGCCTGTGGGTGGAGCCAACCGCCACCGCCACGTGGCTGGCGGGGACGGAGGAGGAGGACGTCGTGAGGAGGGCGGCGGCCGCCGCCTTCTTCCTCCACCGCCGGAGCATTTGCCGGAGCCTGACTATGTGTCTGATTTTGCTGCAGGCCGACATTTTTTCAGGTAAGGGAAAGCGCTTAATTTTCTTCTCTGGTGATTTCGGAGAGTTTAACGTTGTGTGAAACGCTTCCATATAGTAGTGCTATGCAAGCGGTTAAGAAGGTCTAATTATGTTGTAATTGTTATTTAATTGTGGGTTTTATTTAATGTGTAATCTACACATAAATACCTACTTGAATAAAAAAGTTACAAATCAGTACATATGTCAAAAAATTTTACAGATAGGTATCCGATTTACTGTTTGTACTAGTTTATGCGTAAAGACCGTACCTTTCTATGTCTGCATAGCGTACCATGACACGCCTTTATATGGTACCCTATACCTAAATGTGCTAATACATGATACCGTTTTCTCAACGTATTACGTACCACAATACGATGTTATATGATACCTAAATGTGCTAATACGGCGTACCTGCGGTGATCAGGTACCTACATATAAAAAAATCCTGACAGAGTACTAAATTACGAGTTTTTATTCAAGAGCTTGAATTATCCGATGTGGGACGAAACCCACTTAGAATCTCAACACATTATACTTTATCGGTTTTGTCTTCATTGATTAATAAATTCAAGACCAGCACATGGCATGAAGATGCAACTTATCATCGTCAAGAAGAATCATTCACCAAATTTTATTCACGTATCAAAATCCATTTAAAAAAGATGCAGTTTCCTTTTTGTTTCCGTTTTTAAATATATGTTCATATTTCACCATCAATTGGATTTATAACGATGACCCACAAAGAACGTATACTCTACTTAAGTTATAGGTTTAGGCCTCAATGTGTAGATGGGCTTTCATCAACCCACTAATTTTTTCTTTTCGGCCCGTAAATTACACAACTGTCCCGAAATAGCCGTCTTTCAAGGGTATATCTGTCTTTACGAAATAGCTGATGAACTATTATTAAACCAAAGATAAACCGTTGGAGAGAGATTTTCCCAATTTTTCTCAATTATGGTCAACTCGAAAACCAAAAACTCAGACACAAAAGAAACACAAATCGTCTTCAATCCGCGTGTGGCCCAGATCGTCAAATCGGGACCGTCCATTCAAAGAATTCACGGATCGTCAACAACGAAGCCGTACAATACTCCTCTTCCTATATAAACCCCTTGTCTCCCTTCCATCGCAAGCGAAAAGTTTCTGTAATCTAGGTTTGACAAAATCATACAAGTCTCAGCAATTTCAGTTTTAACTAAGGTATTTGATAATTACCTTATCTCCGCTCGATTCATCGGTGTTTGCTTGCTTTGAAAATCTGTGATTCATTCGGTTCGTTGCTTATTTGTCTTTTGCAGTTTTAATCGAAGAAGAAAATGGCTCGTACGAAGCAGACAGCTCGCAAATCAACTGGTGGAAAGGCGCCGAGGAAGCAACTCGCCACCAAGGTTCTAATTTCTTCTCCGTTTTCGCTCATCTGTAAATTTTTAAATTTTCTAGGTTTCGATTGAAATTTGTTTTGTTGAATTCTGAATAGGCGGCGAGGAAATCGGCTCCGACTACCGGCGGTGTTAAGAAGCCTCACCGTTACCGTCCCGGAACCGTCGCTCTCCGGTAATAGTCCGATCCTTTCTTTTCTTTGTTCGACGGCGAAACCCTAAATCCAAATCTCGAATTAACTTTCAAAATTTCCTCCCTTTTCTCCGTGAACAGTGAAATCCGCAAGTACCAAAAGAGCACGGAGCTCCTTATACGCAAGCTTCCTTTCCAGCGATTGGTCCGAGAAATAGCTCAAGATTTCAAGACCGATCTGAGGTTCCAAAGCCACGCCGTACTTGCCCTTCAAGAAGCCGCCGAGGCCTACCTCGTGGGTCTTTTCGAGGACACCAATTTGTGCGCCATTCATGCGAAGAGGGTCACCATCATGCCCAAGGATATTCAGCTGGCAAGGCGTATTCGTGGGGAGCGTGCTTGATTTCTCCGTCGCTTTCGAAGTTTAGATTTGAGTTTTTATTAGTTCATTTGCTGGTGGTGGTAGGTTTGTTTTGGACCGAGGACTCCTCTTGTCTTTGGTTTTATTATGGTGTTTTTCGTTTTATTGTAAAAAGATTTTTACAGATAATGAATGCCCCTACTATTTTGATTTATATGGTTATGGATATGCCAAGTAATTGCTGATCCCCATACTTGATGTCAAAACTTTTCATGTTTGCATAATTTCGATTGAGAAGTTAAGATAGAAGAGAGCTCTTTACTTAATAACATAACACCATCCCAATAGTATCGCAAACACCATTTCAATAGTATTGCAAAAGCAAAAATGTAAAACTGCTCCAACATTAAACGCAAGCTCCAACATTCGCAAACGAAAAAATGCAACAGTAAAAACTGCTCCAAAATTAAAAGCAAGCTCCAACATTAAAGGGAAGCTCCAGTAAACGCAAAATGCATTGTTTGCTTTCTCTCTTCTGTTTCTCGCGCAAGCTCCAACGGTAAATGCAAATGCGTTGTTTGCTTTCTCTCTCCTGCTTCGAATATAAGCAAAAATGTGCTTGATGTTTTAAAACTGGATTGCTATTCACCACCCCTTTTTCCTAGTCACCGCCCCTAAAGGGCTTGAAAAAGACATTTTTGCCCTTATGATATTTAAATTAATTTAAAAAGAAAAATAACTAAATATATAATTTCTGTACGAAATACTGAAAACTACATACACAAATAAATTCAAACGATCGATCGATACGGAAAAAAAAAAATTTTGATTTAACATTTTAGGACCGATCGATCGATATTTTCGGACCAATCGATCGATATTGTCGTAAAAATCATTCGTACGTAGATGAATTAGCGAACTCAGATCGAAATAGTTTGAAAAAAGTCCCGACCGAACAAAAATTTCGGCCGGCACTTGGTACGGTCGAACAGTAATTTCGGCCGCCACAAGGCACGGCCGAAACACAATTTCGGCTGTCACATGTGCCGATCGCGGGTGTCGGCCTGCGCAGCACCGGCCGAACCGAAATTTCGGCCGGCACTTGGCACGGCCGAACAAGAATTTCGGCCACCACATGTGACAGCCGAATTGTGTTTCGGCCGTGCCTTTTGGCGGCCGAAATTACTGTTCAGCCGTACCAAGTGTCGGCCGAAATTTTTGTTCGGTCGGGACTTTTTTCAAACTATTTCGATCCGTGTTCGCTAATTCATCTACGTACGAATGATTTTTACGACAATATCGATCGATCGGTCCGAAAATATCGATCGATCGGTCCTAAAATTTTAAATAAAAATTTCTTTTTTTCGTATCGATCGACGTTCGAATTTATTTGTGTATGTAGTTTTCAGTATTTCGTACCGAAATTATATATTTAGTTAGTTTTTCTTTTTAAATTAATTTAAATATCATAAGGGCAAAAACGTCTTTTTATAGCCCTTTAGGGGGCGGTGACTAGAAAAAAGGGGCGGTGAATAGTAACTCCCGTTTTAAAATTGCAACTAAGACATTTGCTTGTATTGATTATTAAATCGAACACATATAAAAATATATTAAATAGTTTGAAAATTGTATACTACGATTATATTGATATAATAAATAATTATTTTAACTTTGACACTTGTTTTAGTAATAATTTGTTTATATCTGTTATTACTTTTTTATATTTTATTTATATGTAATATAATTAAATATTGTTTTGACCACAAATATAATTTGTATATTTTATTTGTACGACGTGTATCCCAATATTTAAATTGTTACGTTGTGTAATATCGATATTTTTAATAGGATATTTTGTTTTATTTTTAATATGTATAAATAATGAATTCAAAATTAAAAGAATAATGTGGTTAGTTTGTAAAGTAGTGAAATATAGGTGTGATATTGAAAAGTTATAAAAGTTGGTATGAAATGAAATATTACAGGAATATTCTTTTGCATTTGCGGTTGCAGTTGACTGTTGGAGAACAGTTACCGCAAACTATTACTCTTACTGCAAAATGCGTTTGCGTTTGCGGGAGATGGTCTAATTCGTCGCTTAAACTTATTCTAAGTCGACTTTGAACCTAAAATATGAGACTGAGATATTACTAGCTGTGGCTAATTAGTGGAATTTTAGTTTCGTTATTGGCTATAGGAGATTTATCTTTTTGGCCTCGTATACAAAATAATTAGGATACTTCAAACGGATTAGCTGAAAATTTTCTTTTACCAGGTTACAATACATACATAGTGTGGTTTTATTATTTTCGGAAATAGGTCGTCATCACTGACGTCATGGCACGGGACCCGCAAGCTTTCCTCGATTCTTCTCGTGACCGCCACACGAAGAAAAAAGACTTAACAAATCGCTTACAACTTCATCTCATGGAATGGACACATAGAAGGCAAATTCTCCAATTACATTGGCGATCTTTCTTCCATAGTCTCGCGCGATCAGAATCATTCCCCGGTGCTGTATAGGAAGAAGGCGTTTCGCCGTACCATTCATCGACTGTCGAAAAACTCGCATGAGTATTGGTCTTGGGAGGTGGTTAAAATCACCATCGGTGAAGTCGTTTCGTAAAATGGCGGAGGAGGCGAGTTCATCGTCAGCTGCCGCTAGCTCGGCCGAAGCTGGTAAGAGGAGTTTGCTATGGCCTTCCGTTCTCCGGTGGATACCGACCTCAACCGATCACATCATAGCCGCTGAAAAACGACTGCTCTCTGTAGTCAGGTATTTTCTCCGTCTCCTACTTATTTTTTGGCTCGATTACAGTAAGTTAGGTTTTATAAAGGTATCACTACCACGTCCATAAGGTGCTTGGCTTTTGGGGGGATTATCAAAGGCTTGCAGTGGGGTTGTATTGTATCTGATTCCAAAATTGATAGCTCTTGATAATAATAAGCCGATTGTTAAAGGAAAACATGGCAATAAAAGTTTTCGATTTTTGAAAAATGAAGGGGCTTAACAGAAAAGGGGTCTGATGTTATCTCTGAGATCAAAAGGCGCATTTCCCGTGAAGTTTTCTTTCTTAACTGGAAATCCTAGTTGATTTGCTGATATGATTAGCCACAATGAAGTTATAGAAGCACACTACTTGTTTATTTTGTACAAGCTTGTGCTGTAGTTAGAGCCATTCAAAGCCATCCGTGGATATTGGAGCGATAGTGCGATACATTTTGGCTATGTGGAATGAGCTGTGTGTTAGTAAGCTGGTCATTTGATTCATTTTGGTTAAGACAATCTATGTATCGTGTAAGATGTTTTCTTTTCACTAGGGATTGTTATGGGGTATAGTATAAGCTCCTAGGTTATGCCGGCAATTCTCTATGTTGATATTTTCCTGTATGAAATGATTTTGATTCTTATTCCTTGATTCTGCAGAACTCCCTATGAGCAGGAGAAAGTTAATATAGGATCTGGTCCTCCAGGATCAAAGACACGGTGGTTTCGTTCGGCGAGCGATGAACCGAGGTTTATTAACACAGTGACATTTGATAGCATGGAGGGTTCTCCAACACTTGTTATGGTCCATGGATATGGCGCTTCTCAAGGCTTCTTCTTCCGTAATTTCGATGCTCTCGCTAAGGATTTCAAAGTCATTGCAATTGATCAGCTTGGGTATGTATTGATTCCAATTGTTTCTGGATATTTCGTTTTCAGCACCCGAGACTATCTCTTAGTTTCTTCGTTTCACATTATTTAACTTGAATCAATGCTCTTTCTGCTACTCTAAACAAAGATAAGAAGAGGATGTAATGTCCCACTTCTAAATAGTCTTTGGAGTCCTAACACGTGTTATTCAGAGGAAGACTATCATAAAAGAAGTGGCGAAGTTATCTATATTTCTTTATCTCTTGATGCAGTTGGGGTGGATCCAGTAGACCTGATTTTACGTGTAAAAGCACTGAAGGTCAGTTACTTCAATCTGTACAGTATTAGAACTGCTTTATTTCACAACTACCATTATTTAGTTTTATGATTGCTCTAATTGGTCTTTAGAAACTGAGGCGTGGTTCATAGATTCCCTTGAAGAATGGCGTAAAGCTAAGAAACTTGACAAGTTTATCTTACTTGGGCATTCTTTTGGAGGTTATGTGGCCTCTAAATATGCACTCAAGGTATACATATATGTCATGAATCATGTGAATTCTCGGTTCCCTATTTGTTACTATGTGGAGAAGTGAAAGTGATTACTTAAATTGTGCAGCACCCTGAGCATGTTCAGCACTTGATTTTGGTGGGGCCCGCTGGTTTCTCTTCCGAAACAGAGCATATGTCTGAACGGCTCACCCAATTCAAAACGACATGGAAAGGTGTCATTCTAAATCGTCTTTGGGAGTCTAATTTTACGCCGCAGACGATAATAAGGTTTCTTGAATCATCTTTAAGCTGCAATTGTTTGTTTGTTTATTTACAAATTGCTACTATTCCTATTCGAATTCTGTATTCTTTTTTCCCAAGGGCCCTTAATTTTTTCTATATCTGAAAATCGTAGGGGTCTAGGTCCATGGGGCCCCGGCCTAGTTCAGAAATACACAACTGCTAGGTTTGGCTCATACTCGAATGGAACCGTGCTAACAGAGGAGGAATCTAGACTACTCACCGGTGAGTTATTAAAAACTGTTTCTTTAGGAGTTGGGGAACAAATTACCTCAAATAAAATTAATGTTTGATTTTCAGAACGTAACTTTTGTTTGTTACAAGTTTTTTTTAAGGGTTAGTACTTGGGTATGGCCTTATACACTCTTACATGAAGCAAACAAGCTCATAGTTTCTATATGTCCGAATCCTTAATCTCATCCCTTTTTTCATTTTTTTTTCCCTTTGAAGATTACGTTTATCACACTGCGGCAGCTAAAGCTAGCGGAGAGCTCTGCATGAAATATATATTCTCCTTTGGAGCCTTTGGTCGTACGCCCCTTTTACATTGGTAAGGAGATGCCATGTTTGAATTCTCTTGAAACCTGTCATTAAGGGGATATAGAATGTGTTACTGAGTTTGGTGCACGGATGAATGAATATCCTTAAACAGTGTAATAAAAGTAATGATATACGGTGCTTTTATCTGCATGCAGTGCATCGCAATGGAAAGTGCCTACGACATTTATATACGGCGTCGACGATTGGATGAGTTATCAAGTGGCTGTACAGGCACGGAAGCAAATGAAGGTTCCATGCGAGATCATACGTGTTCCTCAGGTAATTTAAACGACTAATCCTGATATGATCTATATGGATCCTTAACCGATCGTAAATGTTTGCTTTGCATATAAACCGAGTAATAATTTCTTACATGAATTTTGTAGGGAGGTCATTTTGTATTCATCGACAATCCAATGGCTTTTCACTCGGCTGTGTACTATGGCTGTCGAAAGTTTTTTTCATCTCATCAAGAAAACGTTTCTTTACCAGAAGGCCTGCAAACAGTGTGAAGGAGAGAATGAGAAGTCTTTTTGATTGTTTTTTTTTTTGTTGGTTTTTCTCTTCTTGATGTTTATTTAAGTGGAATTATATAATGAAGAAATTGGCTTCTTCACAGAAATGGGTTTCTTAATGGGTAATAAGTAAAAAAGAAAAGGAAAAATATTGTTATTCCGTTACCGGGACTTGAACCCGGGTCTCTCGGGTGAGAGGCGAGTATCCTAACCAACTATACTACAACGGAATTTGTTTTGAAGACTTAGCTACTTTATTGAAGACATTCTCTGTTTCTTTAATGAAATCACCTTCGTATTAAACGAACGAACGAACCCTAAGAGCAGCTGAAGGATTTTTTTTTTTTAGCTGAGCATCAGTCATCAACGTCGATATCTTCCGCAGCTGGATCTGCTCTGAGGTTTGATTTTTGATTAGACAGCGAGTTTCATTGTAATGCGCTGATAGTAAGTAGGATGCATTTCTTTTCTATATGCTGATTTGGGTTCTTTCTTTTTATATCTCTGTGATTGGTTGATAAGCGCGGCCGTTCAACCTGCGTGCTTCCCTTTTTTTTTTTTCCTGAAGATGTTAGATCCTTCTAGTTCGATTCGAAAGGAAAGCTACGACTCGCTTTGTAGGAAATCTTTTTCCCAGTCTTTTTTTTTTCAGATCTAGGATACTCGTTCTTAGCTCAAGGATTGATTGAACTTTTGGTGCTGTTGTGAATCATCATTTGACTCGGTAAAGCAGCGTTACATTTCTCACCCTTTTCGTACTTCATCCTTGGTTCCCTCGTGATTACTGACTTTGAAAACTTGCTGTGGCTGAAGAAAGAATGGAGATTAACTTAATTTCTGGTAGCTGGGCAGGAACTGTGAAGATGGGTCGGTGCGTGCTGTGAACGTCAAGGTGTTCCATTGTGTTGTTTGTAAGCAAGAATGAGCAATTACAGAGACAGCATGAGTAGGAGTAGGTCGATTAGCCGAAGTTGGAGTAGAAGCAGAAGCAGGAGCCCAAGAGATCGGCGCAATATCCGTTCCGAGCGTACTTTCGATAGGAGGGAACCGCGCCGAAGTTACAGGTTTACTTTTTTTTTATTGAGCTGAGACTGCTTTCTATAACGTCAACCACGAGTTTTAGTTGCTGAAAGCTAAGTTCGGTCTTGGATCTCTTCGCTCGCCTCTTTTAAAATTCGTGATATACTGTGTGTCGTTTTACTCAAGAACGTCATATTTTGATAAATTACCCCAAACAACAGCCAAGTTGGAACCTTAGATCATTTCATGAATCACTTGTTGTTTTAGAATTCAAGATCGATTAAGGAGAAGGGTGAATTGAACAATATTTGTGTGTGAGAGTTCTTGTACTGACGTGTGAACTAAGGTTTGAGGACAATGAATTTTCTTGTTCTCTCTTTCCTTTTGTTAACCTACTGACACTTATAATATTTGGCTCACTCACACACTTCTACTACTCATATCGTGCATATATATAGTACATAATTGATGACAACGATAGCTTAAGAATTAAATGCACAAATCTTATCATCTCTTACATGATATCTTTCTTTCAGCTAGTGTTGACTTCTTGGATCTTGGCTGCCATATTATCACGCTTTGGTTCCTTTTATATTTTATATATATTTTTTTCTTTTGGGTCCACAATTGAGCTTATCCAACATCACTCTGGTGAAACCGACGTCGTGCGTCTTCTTTTGTAGCCAAAACAACTTGTGCAACAAATGCAAGCGACCCGGCCATTTCGCAAGGGAATGCACGAACTCAACCGTCTGCAACAAATGCGGTCTTTCTGGGTAAGAAAGAAACATCCATAATCCACCCATTCCTTCTCTCTCCAATCTGTTAAAATGCATTCGATCAACATCCTCCATGTGATTTCTGCTACATACACGCATTCTCAAGCGAAACCACATCACTCTTTTTCTCAATAATCCCCAGGCACTATGCAGCTGAGTGTCCATCCAAGGCCCTATGCTACAACTGTCGAGAGCCCGGCCACACAGCCAAAGACTGCCGCAACGAAGGGCTTTGCCACACGTGCGGAAAACCCGGGCACCAAGCGAGGGACTGCCCAGACGAGGGGCAAAGGCACAGAGGAGGAGGATCTAAACAGCAGCTGTGCAATAACTGCTACGAATCAGACCATTTCGCCGCCGAATGCCCTAACGAGAAAGCATGCAAGAACTGTAGAAAGCCCGGACACATAGCCCGAGAGTGCGCCAACGAGCCCGTTTGCAATTCTTGCCTCGAAGTGGGCCACGTTTCGAGGCAGTGTCCGAAGGGGGCGGCGGTGATTATGCTCGGGAAAGGGGCGATCGTTATGGACGTGGTGGTTCGAGGGACGTTGTCTGCAGAAGCTGCAACAGGTCGGGGCACATCAGTAGGGACTGCGTTTCGATGGTTATATGCAGAAACTGTGGTGGTCGAGGGCACATGTTGTATGAGTGCCCCTCGGGCAGGTTGCCACCTCGGCGGTACTGAAAGAATATTTTTTTATTTAACGAAAACGTTTTATGAATTTTGTTGTTTTATTTGGTATTGTGACATTTTTTTGAGGGATTTTAGTGTTGTTGTGGCGGAACTTGTTACCGCGCATAATTGTCAGTTTGAAGGCCTGTTTGGGTTTTAGTCAATGTCTTAAAAAGCGTGTAGCAAAACGCGTTGCGTTTTGATTCCAATAGCGCGTAGCGCAAAGAGCGTAGTCCACTGCGTGAGTATTTCGAGCAATTTGAAATATACAAAAAATGTAATAATATGACAACACAACTAAAACTAACCATTTTAGAAGCACATAAACATTTGCAAAAATTAAATAACAACGAAATCGAATTTATTTGTATATTCAACTTCAACTATGGCGCCGTCCACTAAATATAAATTTATTTTTCGCCTATTCTTTTAACTAATAAATTTATTTTTCAAATTATTAAATCTTTTTGATAGAAATTAATATAAATTTATTTGAAATTACTTTAAAAGATAAGATAATCAACGTTGGAAGTGCACAATTAAATTTCACGATTCTTTTAAAAAAAATCCGTAGGAATTTTAAATATAATAATTAACCAATTATATAATTGACAAAGCCACTTTTACCTATATATATTGAGCTTTCTGATGTCCCTAAAACATTAAGGTAAACTTTAATATTTAAATTGATTTAGTCTTTTTCCGATAAATGAGGAATGAGTTTCCGTGGAAAGACTTGTGGATATAAATTAGTTAATATTTTCAATTGTACTTTAACTATATTATACAATTGATCGATATATTACTATTCCAATAATTAGTCTTAACATGACCGCATTATTATGAATAAATGTGCAAGTTACACACTTAATTTTGATCAATGCCCAAACAGCGCGAGTATTTTAAAAAATAGTGCAAAAAGCGCAATATAGCGTAAGGTAGCGTAATATCACATACGGTTTTTGGGAAAAAAAAAGCAAAATGTATCGCACTTTTAGCTCATTTTTGCAAAAAATACGCGATAGAGCGATACAACAACGCCTTTAAAACACCGGTTTTAGTACAGACGATATGTTATCATGTCTTTAACACGCTTGAACCATTAATTGCTACGATATTTAAACAAGAATGAGTATAAATATACGAAGAGAGCATTTGTTGGTGAAAAAAGATCACGTAATATTAATCGAAAACAAAATTTTAGAAAGACAAAGAACTATAATTTGCCATTATCTTTCACGTCCAAAAATCTTTCATCACAGTAATTGTGATCTTCAGTCCACCTCCATTGGTACTTGTGGTATATCGAATCTATCTTCTTGAAAAGCTCTGGTAACTACAGAAACTGGGGAAGGTGATCATAGGTCAAGGAGAACATAATTGAAAATCAATATGAATCTATAAATAAGGTAAAAGACAGCAGAGCACTATTGAAGATAGAGCTATAATGAAGGATATATATGGACATAGGATCATCCGCTTTCTCTCCACGGTTACGGCTAATATTGAGTTCCCTTAATATTTCAGGCGTAATCTGGATGAAATAAGATAGATGTCACTTGATTTATTATATTATCGATGTATATATTTATATAGGTCGATACTCTATAGGATGATGATAGGCATACCAATTTGTGTCTTTGCCTCCCAAGAAGGGCGTTGAGATTCGTTTTGTCCTCCTTTGTCAACTCGTTTTTGTACCTGATCTCACAGACAAGGAAATAGTTCTGAATAAATACTATGTTTCAACAAAAAGTGAATTAATGTGAAACTGGAGAAAGAAAACTACTTCATTGAGTCGAGTATAGATGAAGTTTGATGGAGTTGTGGTTATGCATAAGACGGCGTTGATTTACCTCTGAGCAAATGCAAGAAGGGACTGGTGCCAAATCACAGGCATTACTCTTGAGTCGTCGTAGAACTTCATGAAATGAGCAACTAAAGCATCGAGCACGCGATAGGACAATGCGTATTTCTTCTCTATTAGTAGCTTAATGAAATAACTGCAGTAAAATGCAAGCGAAAGTGTTAAAGATTACTCCAATGCACTCATGATGAAGACGATGGTTAGCTTCTTAGTGAGAAAGAAAACCGCACAATACCTTGTTGTACCACAATACTCCATCTCTGCAAGCATCCGCAATGCAGCACTGCACACACATAGACCTTAGCGTGGCATATTCGATCAACTCAAATAATGCAGAAACACAAAAGTCTGACATTATCAACAGGTATTACTCCACTTGGCTTCAAAAACAAGACAAAACAAACATGGATACATTGGTCATATGTTTTTAAGAAAATCAGAAAGTCTAGCTTTTCGTGATGGTAGCATAGCATGGTGTGTTAGTGTCAACATAACAAAAGCGTAAGAGAGTTATAGCTATCGTACCTTGAATGAAGGGGTGGAATGGACATCTTTTCAATGATGCTGCCGACGATGACTGCCTCCCTTAGATTGCAAGTCCTTGACTGGGAAGATCATAATACCCAAAAAGTCGATTCATCAAGAGACCACGAACACAAAGGTACAATTTGTTAGAAAGTCGTTTACCCACAAAATGTGATTGAAGATGCTAAGAATTTAATTTCTGCATTGATATTCAACGACAAAGATGGATAGCAATGTACCTCACACAACGGCAACAACATTCCTATGTTAAAAGCATCTGGTTTGTACAAAGCCTTTTTCAAGGACTGGTACAAGGAAAAGTGAAGCCTCTTGTTTCTCCGAATATCTTCCCTGACACGAGGGAGCAAGACATACTTATAGAACCTTTCCACATTCTTTACGTCCAGATTAGAAGCAAAGATCTTTGTTGCTTTTAACATGGCATTTGGAGACCAATTTTCAGGTTCGGTCAAGTGTAGGACTTCCTCCCAAACCTGAAGAGAGGGTATGTGCTTGAAAGCTTTCGGCATCTTGCCAGAGGTGTATTTGCTAAGAAGCTTACCGACTCTGTAAATTCGGTGTTTTGATTTTAAAAAACATACCCATACTAAAAAGGAGTAATTATGCAACAAGACAATCCAACTTACCCCTTGTACAATTCTACAATGGAGTTGTCCAATTTAGGAACTCTCTGGACACCTACATAAAAGTGCAAGTTTGGATTTAATACTGGTAAATTTTGAATGATGTAATTAGTCAAGCAATGGTCAACATATTATTTGATACCCAGCTGATCAAATTCAGAAAACAGGTTAACGACGAAAAGTCGCATATTTGAATTGATTTTTCAAATAATCAACCACAAACCTCAGATAGAGCAATCTAAGATAGAATACAACATTTCTTTCAGCGCAAGATCAGGCCAATCGTTAAATGAGTGCACAAACCCGAAGAAACTTGAGCACCATTTTCCTTGATCTTTTCAACAATTATATCGGCCAAAGTTTGCTTGTCTTTTGACAGAAAGACTTCAAGCAACTTCTCATCGTCCTCATCAATCTCATCCTGTTTTCATAAAACCAAAAGAAGTGTTAAAATGGAAGATCGCATCAGAAAGGTAACATATTTCTTAGCCTGGTAGTCGAGACTATCATCACCCAATAAGTAAAAAAAAAATTACAAGGCAAAACAATTTAAGCAAATTATAGACATCTAAAGAACTACGCAGCAAGTTCTATCTAATCAAATCTTATTTATGAAAACAACCAATTACACCAACACATGAACGTTACCAGGCATAAATGCTGAAGAAAAACCAAAAAAAAAAAAAGATCCACGTTTTCGGTGCAAAAAGGTGTATAGTAGTAACAAACAACCTCAAAATCATTTATCAATTGCATATATTGACTCTCCGTCTTCCCCCAAACTCCATCAAAATCGTCGATATCCTCCTCGTCGTACTCTTTCAATCCCTTCAAATTTCCCAGCGCCAAACCACTCTTCTCAGCGGCGGCGTTCCCCCTTTCTTCTTCTTCGTTTTCAATCTCCTTCTGCTGAATAAAAGCTTCTTTACGAACCTTTCTGCTGACGTCCGATGGCACGAGCTTGTATCCACTGTGATGCTTCTTCCGCTTGTGGTTCGACGAGCGTCTCCTCTTCGAGGCTTGAGCTAGCGCCTCAGAACCTAACGGCATAAAAGGTTCCGCATTGGTGATTCTGCTTCGTTTCCTGGTGCTCGGCATCGTTGAGATTTCCAAGCTTCGTTGTCTTGCTTGGCTATGGCGTCGATAAACGCTAATTCGACCGAAGGGTAGAAATGTCACGATAGTCAATACAATTGTCAATTAAATCGTCATTAGTGCCGCATTAAATTAGCATGTAATAACTTTTTATTCAATATCGTTGGCGTTGATTCGTTATTAACGGCGTGAGAATATCTCTTTTTATTAAAAAGGAAACATTTAAATTTGATATAAATCTGCATTTTTATCGCACCTTATCCGTATTCATATGTTTGAGTGGCACACGTGGCATTCAACTGTGATGCTGTTCAGTCATTACATCACACAAGTCGCTGTATATCCTACGGCTAAAATATACTTAAAATTAGGTTTTAGACCCCTATTAGAAAAATTATAGTTACAAGGACCAATTTTTATGAAATTTAAAGATAAAGACCTAGATATATGCAAGTGTTATACAATGTATATGAACTGGTATCGGAGAACAATGATGTGGTATTTCAACACAATGAAGTGGTACTGCAGATCCATGAAGTGGTACTGTAGATTCATAAAGTGGTACTGTAGAACAGTGTAGTGGTACTGTAGAACAGTGTAGTGGTAAAGCAGAACATTAAGTGGTTCTGCAGAAATCGGATCCTTAAAACTATGAATTTTCTGACAGGGTCCTGACATCTAAACGAAGCTTATCTCGTGGCCTGAAACAAAAAAAAAGTCAACGGCAACTCGATGATATGATTGGACATTCAACTTTTTCTTTCATTAATTTTAAGCTTTCACTAATTTTAAGCTTATTACAGCTAACATTGCTTGAGCTTGGATGTAATTATTGGGGTGGGGGGGGGGGGGGGGGGGGGGGGATTGGGTTGGGGGGGGGGGGGGGGGGGGGGGGGGGGCAGAATAATGCAGTTTTGTCGTATATTTACATTTAAATATCTACGAAGCTGACGTTACAATTAACTTTATTGTTAGTTAATTAATTAAACCCATTAAATACTTCGTATTAGGGCTGTAAATGAGCCGAGCTCGATTTTCTGGGCTCGAGCTCGAGCTCGAGCTCGTCGAGCTTTTCAGCTCACGGCTCGAGCTCGAGCTCATTTGTAGCCTGATGAGCTCGAACTCGAGCTCGAGCTCATTAATAAAAAAAATTTATTAAATTTATAAAAATAATATAAATTAATGTAAAAATACAAAAAAATATACCTTTTTTTTTTAAAATCGAGATTTTTCGTAAAAAATTAGTAAAAATAATATAAGTTAATATAAAATTTTTAAAATAATCGAATTTTTTTAAAAAAATAAAGAATAATATAAATTATTATTAAAATATAAAAATATAAAAAATAAAAAAAGAAAAGAAAAAGCTCGCGAGCCTGTTCGCGAGCTTTCGAGCCACTATGTTTGGGCTCAAGCTCGAGCTCGACTTAAATGAGCTCGAGCTCGAGCTCAACATAAATGAGCTCGAGCTCATTTTTGTCGAGCTTGAGCCGAGCTTTTATCGAGCCGGCTCGTCGAGCTCACGAGCCGGCTCGGCTCATCTTTCACCCCTACTTCGTAGTGAAGATATTCTCGAAATTATTAACTAATAAAAAAAATATATTTTCTTGAATAGCTTTCATCTCTCTCTCTCTCTCTCTCTGTGTTGTGTGGTTCCTTGCACAGTGGTCGTCAGTCCTTTATCGATTATTCGCTTGTCGGCTCTCAGCTTTTCTTCTATTTATATATTTGTTTTTCTTATCCGCATTATTGTGTGTCCTTGATCACTCTTCCTATTCCAGGTTCCTAGCTTAGAAATCATCCCATAAGATTCTCTCTCCTTACAACTCAGAAGTATTAGTAAGAAGAATCGGAGTTCTTTCTCTCCAAGGTTTGATCTTTCGTTTCAGGGAATAAAGAACCGATTGTTTTTTTTTTTGGCAAACCCATTTGAAAGTCTCTGAAGATGCTTTATGATCGTTGTGTAAACTGAAGTTGTAGCTGTTTCACTAAAGGAAGAAGCAAAGCTCGTAACTGATTAATGCTTTTCTTGAGTTTTCTTAATGGGTGAAAGATTCTATTACTTGCTCTGTTTGGGTGTAATGATCAGTTAGAACTGATCTAATTACTGGGGCCAAGAGTTAAATTTTAAAGTCAAAGCTGAGAAAAATCTGTGAACTTTTTTATTCATATGAAGAAGTTAATCCTTGTTTATGAGCCCCTAACGATTTTCCTTACAGCGATTATTGAGATGGCTTCGCTTCAAAGCCCAGTTGTTACCCCTGTTCTTCGGACAAGAAACTCCAGAATCTACTCAGCGCCTGCATATAATAACTCACAGATGATGAGAACTAAGCTGACCCATAATAGATTCAATGAGCTGAGACGTGGGAAAAGAACTAACGTAAATCGCAAGAATTCTGCCCACAAATGCATCAAATGCAGCTTCAGTTCATCCTCGAACGGTAATGGCAGCACAGCTGAGAATTCGAATGAGAACGACTCTGATTACGTTAATTCGAGCGTCGTCGAAGCTGGTAAAAGCAGCTTTACTTTTCCTTTTGCCCTCCCTTTTTAATCTTTGATTGCACCGATGCGATGATTCGTTCTTAACATCTGTTCGTTTCAGTCGAGGTCAAAAGTGGGCCCGAGGGATTCATGATAAAGATGAGGGACGGTAAGAATCTGAAATGTGTTCAGAACAATCCTCAAGGAGTTTATCTCCCAGATTACGCCCCTCACCCCGCCATTGTCTTGAAGATGGAAGATGGGACTGGGCTGCTTCTGCCTATAATCGTTCGTAAGCGCAAATGTTGAACCTATGATCGTATAAATCGGTTACTTTTTATGGGATTTCGATGTAAAGCTCTGTCTTTTTATTACAGTTGAGATGCCCAGTGTGATGCTGATGGCTGCTCTACGCAATGTCCAAATCGTAAGAGCCCTTTTTCCTTTCCCTCGATAAGAGGAAAAAAAACAAGAATTTCAAACAATTCGCTAATCGGGTCATAATCTATCGTCTAGGCCCGGCCAACAATGTATCAAGTAGTGAAAGAGATGGTAGAGAAGATGGGCTATGCTGTGAGTTCTTGAAGCATTACTTAGCGCATTGAAGCTATCATAATTCTCTAACAGCATCGTAACAATAGTTCCTTCTTCGTTCTTTTGTCCAGGTGAAGCTTGTACGCATCACCAAGAGGGTACAAGAGGCGTATTTCGCCGAGCTACAGCTTGTGAAGGTGCATAGTGTAGCCTTTTTAACAGAGCAGAATATGTTAATTTCATTCGTTTTTTTCTTCTCTGATGCAGTTGGGTTATGAAGCAGAGTCAATCAGCTTCGATCTTAGGCCCTCAGACGCAATCAATATCGCAGTGAGATGCAATGTAATAAATTGGTTTTTTTTTTGTCCGATTTTCTTGCTATAACGCTGTAGCACGCTAGTGCTATATCGTATGATCTGTGCCCTTTTTAGGTGCCAATTCAAGTCAACAAGTTCTTGGCTTACAATGATGGTATGAAGGTCGTTGAATCAGCTAAGGAATCGAGCCATAGCTTAGCCTCGGATGGTCGCCTGTTCACTGAATTAGACCGGTAAAATTTGGCGGGCACATAATCGTTTTTCAGTCCCTAAAAAAATTTAAAAAAAAAAAGCAAAATTGAAAAATGGGTGTTATATGATTCGTTTCAGGCCTACAGGGCAGCCTTGCATCGAAACTAAGGAGTTCATTCTTGTGAGGAACATGCTGCTCGCCGCCGTCGAAGAGCGTTACCATGATGCAGGTTTATAAAAAAATTCTAACTTTTTCCATAACTTTCGACAAAATTTCTTGCATATTCTGATCTTGACAATGTCGTTGTTGTACTTGTGAAGCTCTGTGGAGGGACGAACTCACTCAGCTTAGGTCGAAGAAGAACTGGGCTTAAATAGAACCAATTGAAGCTTTGCTCAAGATGTACGAATCGATTCGCCAGGCATTTCGAATCTAGTTTCTTTCCCACGAAATATATTCAGGACATGTATATAAAGCTTCTGTATATAGATATGTAGGGATCATATACTGTTGTACTGTGTAAATAAGCACTCATTTTCATCATGGCAATTTCTCGATGTTCATCACATTTGCTCTGTTTCAGAGAAAGATCAAAACACTTGCATAATTCGAATTGACGAGATAGCATTTCTTTCATAACAAAGATTGAATCTTTCAACACTTGCAGAATGCGCGAATCAAAACACTTGCAGAATGCGAATCGAATTGAAGAGGTGGCCTTTCTTTCATCACAAAGATTGAATCTTTAAACAGATAAATCACAGCACACAAAGAAATAAGGAAGATAATCAGCAGCTGATATTCCACTACTTACTTCTTCTTGGCCTTTCCACCCTTTCTCTTGGGAGGTATGATGATTTCTCCCTTAAGAACAGGGATCTCCATAATCTGAGCCAAGTCGCCGAACTTCTTCCTAAACTTCTCCACTTGGTCGGCGTCGACGAGGACCTGCGACCTATTGCCGAGGTAGAAAGGGTGATTGCCGGACCAAACGTCGACGACGTACTCCGCCTTGGTGCCGCCGGTGGTCATCACAAGCTCGCCGTTGCAGTAGACCTTTGCGTCGTCGTGGAACTGTGGGTGTATGTCCTTCTTCCTGCAACTCCACCGCATGGGATTGCTTCCCACTGATTCCTTCACCTGCCATTGAAATTCTTGAAATCAGCGCAAAAAGAAAAGAAGATTCTCTGTTCCTGAATTTCTTGCTCTTCTTACCTTGGATTTGAATGATGCTGAAGATGACGATGGGGCTCTGTGGAGGAATGCGTTGGATAGAGAGAGCGCCATGATTTTTTTTTTATTTTTTTTTTCCGAAGGATGAGAGGTGAAAGGTTGTATATGTATGTGGATTGGGTTTACTTTTATGGCCCGTTTGCTGTGTCAGATAAGCCTAGATAGCATATATAATAATAGCTTATATAGTGTTTGGTTATTAAATTCCAGCCCGATAATAAATGCTAAGCCCGCTTTTACACAACAAGCCCGATAGAAATAAACTGAGTTAAAGGGACCGCATAACTTATAAGGGGCTTCTTACTATTAATGAATATTGGGCCTTAATATGGCCTTAATATTGGGCCTTAATATGGGATCTTGCTTCCGAGCGCGTCAACACCGAGAGAATAACATAAATAGTGATATTTTTAATAGTGCTACTACAAAATTAGATAACTTTCTCGCCCTATTACAAAACTAATCAACTTTTTCAATTTTCACTATTATTTTCAGTATTAACCTCAAATCTTTTTAATATTACTTTTTTCTCTATTATTATTTCAAATAAGTAAAATAGTTGCTCTTTATTATATTGTAACCCCAAAACATTTTCTACTCATTATTTTTTTCATTTACATCTAAAATCAATCCTACATTCTTCGTCTTGGCATATATATTAAGAAATATTATCTAAAGCATTAGCGAACAAAAATACCCAAGAAAACTTTTAATAATCCATAGAATATTCAAATAAGTATTATTCTACAAAAATCAACTTCTAAAAAAATTTATCACAATTCATCATAGTTTTTCCTTGCGTTTTTCTTGTGAGACCTTCGATCCATTCACATGGATATCTTCGTGATCGCTTACGTCGACCTTTCTCTCTGGACGTAAATAAGGATTATGTACTAGATGAAAAGGTCCAATGTGACTCCTCTAATGGACACTCAAACTGATAAAAATATATTGTCTCCAAATCTCAATTCTAAAATCATCTGGAACATATTCACACGGATCGACTTTAAAATGCTTGCAAACCTGAAAGAAAATATAGCAACATGAATTAAACAACAATTACTACAATAATAATAATCATAATAACAATACTAATAAATTAATAATATAAATAATATTATTATTATTTCCTTACTTGCATTGCATGTGAACATGGAATCTTGTAAACTACCAATTGCCACACGTACAAGAACGGTCTTTGAGATTGACATGGTGAACTCGAGGACGACGACCTGGCTTACCTGGAGTGATAACAGACGCGGTCATATACTGTGTTGTATGGACGAACAGAATGTTTTGTAGCTTTTCTATCCCAACGACTATATAAAAGGTGAACTTTTTCCGGCCATAAGTGTCGTTCTTTTTTCAGGTGGTTATCTCCATTTTTTTTTCCATGTATCAAGTTATTACGATATAAAATGGATTATATTTCTTACTGATTTTGACTTATGTTTTATTTGGATCTTATATTCTTATTAATATCTTCAATATTAAATCTTAGTATTGAATTACTATGATGAAAATAGGATATTTTATAGTTTATGGAAGTGTTAAGAAAGATTACGGTTAGAAATATAATTATTGATTATTATGTTGAGAATTTGTGATAATTATGGTGAAAAAGATAATATTAAGAAGATTTGTGGTGAAAACTGAAAATACTAACAATTAAATTGAAAAAGATGATTAGTTTTGTAATATGGTAAGAAAGTTATACTCCCTCCGTCCCATAAGTTTATGGACATTTGGGTATTGGCACGGGAATTAAGAAACTGAATATTTTAATAATTTAGTGTGTTGGAAAGGTAAAAAAGTGTATGTTTTGGCACGTCTTTTGATGATATTTAATATTATTATATTGATTATTTGTGGTAGTTTTTTGCTATAAAAGGAAATGTCCAAAATGGTTTGGGACGCCCGATATAGTAAAATGTCCAAAACGGTTTGAGACGGAGGTAGTATAGTTTTGTAATAGTTATTAAAAATAACACTATTTGTGGTCAACACCACGCTCTTTAGACAGCGCTAATTATCGACGAATGATCAAACGAAGAACAGCTGTTATCAGTTGTCTTCTCCACGTTTAACGCATTTCGACGTATTTTTCTGTTTGTTTATCGTCTGCTTCTCTGTGGAAGTTTTCAAGTAGAGGGTTAGTTCTTAAACAGCGAGCGAGTCTTTATCATCCCTGTCGAAATATTGAATAAGATCAAAACAAGTCTCAGCTAGATTTTGCATTTCTTGAAGTGGAGGATCGATATTCATCTTTTAGACTTGGCTAGAGAAGATTTGAAGCTAAGAAATCACAGTCAAAGTTCAGTTCCTGAAATTGGGTCCTGCAATTTGAACCGATCAGAGAAGAGAAGTAAGCAGGCCCGTAGCTGACGAAGTCGGGACCTGAGGCGATCCTCGAAATTTGGGCCCTAAATTTTTTATGTAATTTTTTAAATAACATACGTAGTCTAACATAAATTCAACCGTAAATGTAAGTTATTTAAACCGTAAATTAAAAACCATCTAGGTGTTTTATAGGCATGGTTCGCCGTCGCGGATGCGGACGTCGATGCAGAAGCGATACAGATACGTTGCATTGTCGCGACGCGATCGCAGACGATACGCAATTTTCTTGAAAAAAAGTAAAATATATCAGTTTCTTTGCAACTATACTAGATTATATTTGTAAAGAGGTTAAAAACACATAATAAGTTTATATCACAATTCACTAAATTTTCTATTATATACATATATTACAAAATTTTCTGTTATATTACATATATTACAAATATTTGAAAATTCTTATTAGTATTAGAAAAGTCATTAAGAAAAAATGGAAAATAATGCAAGTCAAACATCAATAAGTATGTTCAAACGCGTATATTCAACAAAGTTAAACAATGTACGAAATTTTAAATAATAGAACTATAAGACTATCATAATATCTAGACTAATAATAAAGTACTTAACGAGATAAATAAACTTTCAAGCTATTCCACTTTTTTTAAACTTCATTTACATTGCTTAATGTAATTTGGACAATATATGTTATTTTCTATATTCTAATTAACAAAGGCTTGTTAAAAACTGGACCAAACATTTGAAAAGCCCAATAACCATAAAATAGAATATCAGAAATGCCCTAATTAGTCGTCGTCTACCTCACGACACCTAATTTCAGAAGCTATAGATGAGATATATCCAACCGCGACGATATATATATACATATAGGTATGATAAATTTTTTTGGGCCCCCTTCGAAAGCTGGGCCCGAGGCGACCGCCTCACTGGCCTTATGGAAGCTACGGCCCTGGAAGTAAGTAAAGAAAAAATAAAATAAAGAAACAAAGATGAGTTTCAGAGAGGAAAGTGATGATGGGAGAGGAGATCTAAGGAAACCCTTCTTACACACTGGGAGTTGGTATAGGATGAGTCAAAGGCAATCGACTTCAATGGAGTCTGGTCAAGCTTTAAGGGACAGCTCAATCTCAGTTTTGGCTTGTGTCTTGATTGTGGCTTTGGGTCCAATACAGTTTGGTTTCACTGTAACGTTCTCTCTCTTTTGCCTGCTTATCGCTTCCTTAAATACCTTGTTGCTATGATGTATTGTGTTTCTGCTATTACAAACTTGTTTTCTTGCTGTACCTTTCTGTTTTCATTGCATTTTTCTCAATTGAATCTGCTTAGTAACTGGTCTGAACTTAAATACTGTCTGTGTTTTCGCGTGATCAAAGTGTGGATACTCTTCGCCTACACAAACTGCAATCACAAGTGATCTACGCCTTACAGTCTCGCAGGTATGCATCCTTTTTCGTTGTCCTCCTTAACGTCTTTGTCTTAAAGTTTCTTCTCTTCATTGGCTGAAAATGATTGATCATTACAGTTCTCCTTGTTCGGTTCTTTATCAAACGTGGGCGCTATGGTTGGTGCTAGGGGTGTTCATTATTTGGGTGACCCAATTAACCCACCCGAACCAAACTGAATTCGGCTTATTTGGTTTGGCTAATTCGGGGATTGGGTGGTTAATTGGGTCACCCGAATTATTAAACGGGGAAATGGTTCGGGTATCGGGTGGGATAAAAAAATTCGGGGCACACCCGAAACCCGAATAACATAATTATTTTTTTATATAGAAATAAAATATATTACTCTATATAATTTCACTTAAACCTTAGAAGATATAAATCATAATAAAAATAATACTAATTGGGGGCATCTCGATCGCACGCCTACAAGAGAAGTAGATAAGTCTAGCAACTAGAAGAAATCACAAATCACAATCAGTGATTAGAGTTAAAGAGTAAGAAATCCAAATTACGCTCGCGAGTGTTAGCATTCGAAGCAGAGGACGATGAAGATTGCTGTGGTGTCTGCGTTGACTGAGATGAGATGCTAGAATTCATTACCTAATTGAATATACTAATTGGGCTTAGTCTTAATTGGTTTTTTACATAACCAAACCAGTTAACCCGAAAACCGAATAACCCGAGAACCAAATAGTTAATTGGTTTTGGTTTGGTTTGCGGGTGGTTGTCTCAACTGTCAAAAACCCGAATAACCCAAACCGAATAACCCGAACACCGAAATTTAACCCATTTGAACACCCCTAGTTGGTGCCATAGCTAGTGGCCAGATTGCAGAGCACATAGGGCGAAAAGGGGTATTGGGCACTCTTTAAACTGCTTTTGCATACTTTAGATTGTGTTTTTGGGATAATTAGATTGATTTTTTTCTGTTTTTTTTCCAATGTTAATTGCAGTCTTTGATGATTGCTGCCATACCAAATATCATAGGCTGGCTCTCGATCTCATTTGCGAAAGTGAGGACTCAAAACATAATTATTTCAATCCATTATTCACTTATTTTTTTCCTTTCTTAATTGCTTTTTCTGGTAACCTAGGACATTTCATTTCTTTACATGGGAAGATTGTTGGAAGGTTTCGGCGTGGGTATAATTTCATATACGGTAATACAATCCAAAGCCTTTTCTTCTTATATTCCGCGAAATCTGTCCTTACAAAGTCCTTCATTACATCTTATGTTTGTTTTTGCTACACTGATTTAGGTGCCCGTGTACATTGCCGAAATAGCTCCACAAAATCTCAGAGGAGCCCTCGGTTCGGTCAACCAGGTTGTTAGAAGTATAAACTAAATCATTTACCATATGCAATAAGATCGAAGCATGATTTTTTTTTTTCGTTCTTCCCTTTTTCTTCATCTTATGCAGCTCTCTGTTACGATTGGAATCATGCTCTCCTATCTATTGGGATTATTTGTTGGTTGGAGGGTGCTCGCTGTTCTTGGTAACTACATACTGATCTTATGTTTTAGGCCATGAAATCAAATCAACAACCATAAAAAAGCTCGGTAACTATTTCTTCCTACTTACAGGAATTTTTCCTTGCTTAATATTGATACCTGGCCTATTTTTCATACCCGAATCTCCTCGATGGCTGGTGAGCTCAGTTTACTGATGCGAATTAATTTATCGAATTATTCAGCATAGTTATATGTGCTGATATACCTTTCATGGCATGAAAAATAATAGGCCAAAATGGGAATGACAGAGGATTTCGAAGCTTCCCTCCAAGTCCTTCGAGGTTTCGACACCGATATTACCAGTGAAGTAAATGACATTAAGGTAATAACTCTTAACGTTTCCGTGACTGTAATAAAATGTCTATCATCAAAACTCGAGAAATATCCACGAAATAAGCTTCCATGGTACTGCAGAGATCAGTGGCATCAAGCAGACGAAGAAATGCAATACGCTTTGCCGATCTCAAACTGAGAAGATACTGGCTACCCCTTATGGTGCGTATATGTATATATATATTTTTCGTGTGGGCCCCAATAATATTACTCTTTCTTTCAATAATTGCATGAAGATATCGCTTACGGTGCAAATTTTTCGTAAATTCTGCAGATAGGAATCGGTTTGCTTGTTCTTCAACAGCTGTCGGGCATCAACGGTGTCATATTCTACTCCAACAATATTTTCGAATCCGCCGGTTAGTACTAATAAATATTAGAACTTTCTCATTTTACCGTTAAAATTAGATATATATATATATCCATCTGAAATATTAAGTTACCTAACTAACTCACTGCTTTTGAGTGACACTAAAAAGGTATCTCATCGAGCAATGTTGCCACGGTTGGCGTTGGGACTATTCAGGTCAAAGCTTAGATTAACTTCATCTCCAAAGGTTTTATCGTAATTTAGTTACTACAAGAAACAAAAGTAAGTTATATGTTTTTTCAGGTTATTGCAACAGCAGTTGCCACGTGGCTGGTGGACAGAACTGGCCGAAGGATTCTTCTAATAGTGAGTCGAAAGATAATCAATTTTAGGGTACATTTACTATATTTAGAAAAAAAAATGAATCAAATTGGAATTTTTTTTTTTATTGCAGGTATCTTCTTCTGGCATGGGACTTAGCCTGGTTCTAGTTGCTGTCTCATTCTTTCTAAAGGTACCAACTTTATCGTTGTATTACGATTTTTCGAGTTCCAAATATGGAAATTACACCGATACCCTCTTGTCGTTGCGTTTCTTGATTGAAGGGCTTCGTATCTGAAAGCTCGAAACTCTACGGCGTATTGGGAATCTTAGCGGTAGTCGGCGTCGTGGTATGTTTTCGTATAAACATGGAAAACTACAAAAAAAAAGATTATATTTTATGGCATAAATGGTTTCTTATTGCAGTGTATGATAATCTTTTTCTCGCTTGGAATGGGACCGATTCCTTGGCTCATAATGTCCGAGGTACTTCATTTTATATCCCATTTTTCTCGTGTATCTGAATTTGTTCAAGAAAATAAAACATGCATATATTTACACGTGTTATATAATATATATAAATCTATATATTTGTGTGTATTTGATTGTAGATTCTACCGGTAAAAATAAAAGGAGTAGCGGGTAGTGTAGCGACTTTGGCAAATTGGTCATTTTGGTGGGTTATTACGATGACGGCACCGTTGTTACTTGCTTGGAGCAGCGGAGGTTTGTGTTGTAATAATTTCAAATGTTCGTTCTTTTTTTTTTTTCCTTCTTTAAAAGAATAAAATGTTGATTAGTTCCAATTATTGTTGTTGTATTATTATTTAATGCAGGGACTTTCACATTGTACATGGTGATGTGCGTGTTAACTGCTGCTTTTGTTTTTATTTGGGTTCCTGAGACCAAGGGGAAGACGTTGGAGGAGATACAGTACTCTTTTAGATCATGAAACGAGAAAATATTTATATTCTATCTTGGTTGGGCATTTCGTTTTTCTATTCAATCTTTAATGTTTCTGTTTGTCATTTTTTTTTAATCAATTTCTCTCTCCTTTTTTTGTTGTCTGATTTGTACATGTGGGTGTGGGACGTGGGTGGGATGCTGATCCCATTTTGTAATAATATTGAAACAAACACCTTGTTGGAATTTAATAAGTTTTTGTGATCTCCTCCGCGCGATGAAGACGACAAAGGATATTTCCTACTTAATTCAACAAAAAAAAGAAACGTATAGAAAGCTCCTATTAAACAAAAATCTAATCACAATATTGAATTTGTTTTATCCTATAAAAAGAAGAGCAAAGAAGTAGCAAGAATCACATTTGCTTCCTTCGACTCGCACGTCCTTCGTTACGACGAAGAACAAGAGGATGCGGTCTGAAGTCGAAGTACGTAGCGAAGCCCAAGTACAGACATGCTAAGACTACGTAAACCTTAAAGAACCAATGGGGGGAAAGAAAGGTAAGGAAGATGAACATACATGTAATGGCGATGACGAGGGCGCAGTTTGCCACGCATTTCAGCGTGGATAGCTCTCCTTCGGTACCCTCTTGAGGGAAATGGCCTTCGGCGATGAAATCGGTTAGCATTCGATCCTTCAGCTGATACGTTTCCATGAGCCATGTGGCGGCTTCCTTTTCTGACGAGGGGATTTTGTCGGGCGAAATTCGCCTTACGTGCATGTGTACCTCAGATGGGTTCACCCCGAATACGTTGTCCATGAAAGACGGGCATTGGTTTTTGTAGGCAATGGTTATGTCGTAAACTGCACATATGAAAAAAAAAATCTTAAATTGGTCATCTTAATGTTCGAAAATCTGCAAGGAAGGAGAAGGAAAAACCTGCATTCAAGGATCCTCTAAGGGTCTCCAAGCAAGCATGGAAACCTTTTGTCTTTGGGAGGAGTACGTTCTTCAGTATTGGCAGCCCGTTTTCGCCGGCAAACTTCTGACTATTTAGGCACTTTTGTTCGCTGCAAAAGTGGAAAGACCGCTCAATTTTGTAGCCCGAATGGAGAAAAGAGAATAATAATCTATAACAGAAGATTAAAATTTTCTTACGTGTAGTCAGTTCCCTCGGGGAAAACAGCGAGCCACAATGGGTCCCGAGGATTGGAGAACGTTGAGAGCATATCGTACATAATGGATTCATCGACTTCCCAGTTCCTCTGAACGGGGATGAATTCCAAGACGTGAAATCCCCAGCCAAAAACCGGCAACTTCATCAAACTTCTCTTGAGGACGTATTTGATGTACCCCAAGCAACCTTTCCTTAGTGCTAGATTCCATAGGTACATCCAATCGACTTCAGTTCTGTGGTTGGCTATTATCAGCACACGCTCTTCGACGGGAACCTTATCGCCGGAGAAGACGACTTTGGTTCTGTTTATCTTTTCGAACAAGAATGGCCACAGACCGAGCCAGAGACTGAATATTACTGATACGAGTTTTCTGCTGTGATGTGTGCTGAATAGGCGGAGGATGACAGCAGCTGGAGGCGCAAAGTATACCAAGACCATAAATGCTGTTGAGAGATAAACAGCCAAACATAGACTGCCTCGGAAAATCCGAAAAGGTGTCAGCGGGTAGCTCTTTGTTTCGATGGTGGGCTGAGGAGCTTGGCTATTATTGTTCATGCTAGCACTTTGATTATTTAGTCCTTCAGATAAATATCGGTGAAACGTTCTTAGTTAAGTATCCCCTTCCTTCTGAAATCTTTTCTAGATAAAGAGCTGATCAAATGGAAATGGATGAATGATTATGGAATCCCATGGAGCTCGCATCTGCAGAAAGAGACTAAAAATATAACCATACCATCTGTGGGGAAAAGGAAAAGTGACAAACACAGCTCATGCAACTGCGATGAATCTATCAACAGCGAACACTCAAACTGATAATAGTAAACATGAAAAGCAAACCTAAATTATAAAAAATTTCATGCAGCAACTTATCCTTCTAAATCTGCTGCTTATGGCAATATTTAGACCCCAGAACAAATTTTACAATGATGCATGTATCTCAATGAAGCTTCCATAAATGGTTTGCAAAAGAACAAGCAAAACCGGAAGTAATGACAATATTTACAGCAAGATTTAGAGAAGTGAATTCACCAGTGCCATATTTGGCCAATCATTGGTAGAGTACCAACGTAATCAACTGCATCATTACCTACATTGGAAACCTATCCTGTCTACTTGTTACATATAATAAAAGTCCTATCTTTTAAAATAATTTGAGCTATCTGAAGGCAATCACTAGGAGATCTCACCAAAATGAACCTTCCCCATACAATTTTATCCAAAATCTCGGAAAAACAAATGAGGTACTGTATATTCGCACATCAACTATCGTACAAATTTTGGACCTGATGTTATTGCACAGAATCTACAACAAAATTCAGAAAGAATCCGATGTGATTGCACACCTTGGACGCTAATACAACAGTAGATTCATCATATCGAAGTAATTTATTCAGACATTCCTCTCGGGAATGACATCCAATCAAATGAGGAAATGAACAAGATACGAACAAATCTACCAAATCCAGAACCTCCGAGATCCTAAATCGATGTGCATATCACATCGGGACAAAAAATCTAGCTCACCGTCAGGAAATAGGGAAAAAAATACAAATCTGAAATAGCTTATTTCAGGTTCAGCTCAGTGGTTTTCTTACGACATCAATTCTCAATAAATCCAAACGATCCACAACAGAGCATATAACTCGGTCAACGCAGAAACCTCGCGAAGAAAAAATAGAAGCCAAAAATTACCTGATAAGTCCACACGAGCTCGTGCAGCCAAATCCACAAAAGTGCAGCGTCTAAGAGATCGTCGTTCGCAGATTGCTATAAGCACGCGTTCGGCATATTCCAACGAAGATACGGAAATTCTAGAAGTGACGAGGAAGCAATAGCTAGCTTAGCTATCCCCGAGAAGAGCTACCTGGCGGCGATCCACTCCACCGCCGGTTTTCAACCAATCAAAATGCAACGCCGGCCGGCCGCTCGTGCAACGGTGGATGTGGTCGCTGTGATGGTTAGATACCGTAGTATGAGGATACTATCTTCTTCTTCTAGAGCTCAGACAAATAGATGACGACCAAGTTTTTAAGGGAAAATTTTCCTTCTTTTATGAAATTGCAAGTTGCCATTTGTCGCATTTATTGTATTCTTTATAAGGGGCAATTTTCATTCGAGCCGGAAAAAAAAATAGTTTTAAGGACCTGATTTCTGCAGTACCACTTCATTATTCCACAATATCACTTCTTTGTTATACAGTACCACTCATTGTTCTGCAATTTCATTGTTCCGCAATACCACTTCATTTGTTCTGCAGGAAACAATGAAATAGTACTGCAGAACAATGAAGTGGTACTGCATAACAATAAATTGGAACTGCAGAAATCAGGTCATTAAAACTAAACTTTCTACTGATAGGTCGTGATCCGATTTAAAAACCTAAAGGAACCTGAAACGTAATATACCCTTCTTTCAACCAACCCAACCACCCATTGCCCAGCGGCCAGCAGTCTCTCTCATATATTACAAAATATTATAATACTCTTCAAAAGAAATTACTATTTAATACGTAATGCTTTAATTCACTGCTCTAGTTGGGCTGATTTCAGTCCAGTATGCTTACGTTACTTTTTAATTAAAGTCCGCCGAAAGTCCATATTCCGTAAAAGTGGCCCAAAACAATTATAAATTCCAATTAGGCCCAAACAATTAATCGCTCACTACACATACAAGAAGATTAGTCCCGCTGGAAGTCGTAACACATCTGAGGTTCATGGGAATGTTCGTTTTATAATATTAAAATAGTATTTTTCATAAAAATTTTACCATGTTATTCTAGGGTTTGTCTAATAAATCATTCATTCATTAAAAAAAACTCCAATTAATAACGATAATCTGAAAAAAAAAAAAACAATTACGTTCTGAACCATGCTTCAAATATACAATGCTACTTGATCATACTGCATATGAATATCATTCCACACATAAGAAAGTACAAATATACACTAGCCAAATTTTACATAAATAACAAAAAGAAAAAAGAAAATCTTGAACAAGGAACACACCAATAATATACATATATATACACACACACACATAAATAATTAGCAGGCATATGCTAATAATTTATCCCATGAATGTGAATTTATAGCCCGGGGCCCGCGCCATGCCCGATCCCGGGGCTATTTCCCGGCGTAGTTGGGTTCGAATAATCTTTTCCTTCAAGCTCGCTGCGATCAACTGCTGATCGGTTACCTTCTTCGCTGCGAAAATAGTTTTCGACATGCATTATTTCTTTCAAGATTTTCTTACCATGCAATGCATTGCTATCTCCTTGTGCAATATGGTGTTTGTATTCTCTTGAGCAGTTATTACAAGAAGCCTTTCCTCCGTGGAGACGATGAAACAAGTGAAGATGAGCAGAGAAACGAGAATTATGCATGGCATATTATTCGTCCTTGACTTGGCCATTTTGGAAAGATGTTTTGTTAATGTTTATAAATTATTATAATCAGATTGTATGTAGGGGAATGGAATATAAATGGGTATTTATACAAGAGCAAAGGTGTTGTTATACAAGACTTCTTTTTCCGCTTGGTAATAGGAAAAAGGGTAGCAATTCACTTAAATTCTTTGAATGTGATTCAATCTGTTCATTCACGTGCAGTTCCTTTGAATTTTTTTTGAATGTGGAAGTCTAATTCGAGCCACTGTTTTCTCATTATTAAAAATTTCAATTTGTAATAATTTTATATTGCTTGTACACGTTTATATTGTAAATAATCATATATCAACCTTTAAAAATAACCAAAGATGTAACGTAGAAAACTCTAAAATCTGGAGAAAACATCACGGGAAATAAATTTTACCTCATAAACTAATAACCCAAAAAACCCTATAGATATATTATTTGACGGCGAACGATTACTTTTTATATTGATTTAATTATGTATCACAAAAAGGTATATACTTTATTTGGTTGGCTCCAAATGTTGGGGAAAGTCTAATTTTACGACTCTTATTGATAAGCACTATTCTTGATTATCAAGTTGGACACTTTTGACGACTTTCCCCATTATATTCATCGTGTAGTAAAATCATGCTAGTTGAGATTTTCTGTCCGTTGAATATGGTCGATAAATCTTCCTTCGCATGATTATTTCTAACAAGTTATTAGGTTTTCTTTCTTCCTTCTCTTTTTTCCCCAACATCGTGCACGAAAACTAGTGTTACATCTTTACTCGAACCCAATTTTTATAATATTAAGTCTTACATCTCTAGGCTATTACTTCTCTAGGCTATAATGAAATATGTGTGATTTCAAGAACATAAGTACATAACATATCTTCATTTATTACAAGTTATAATCCATGTAAAGGAAAACTTCATACGAAGTTCCCTTGAGCGTCTTTTCGACGTTAGCCCAGTTTTCGACTTGCTTCGAAAGAGGACCTTTGTGTATTTTCACCTGAAGGCTCGTAAGGTTTCTTATCGGAAGCTTCAGAAATTCTTGCACCTCCACGAGTTTCTGCCCGAAAAATAAATAAATAAATAAACAAAGAACTCAATCGACGAACAAACTGTAATAAAAAATACGACGATGATCTCACTTACTGTCCTATTAGTGACGACGTCTTCGTAGTACAAAACGATGTGTCGAGTGCGCTTGAAGTACTCCAAAGGCTTTGCTACCGTGTTTTCAGTTTACCGTAATTCGGATATTAAAGTCGTGGCGTTCAACGACGGCCTATACCTTGCAAGAATTTGCGCCTGCCATCGTATATCGAATATTTTTGCTTAAACTTTGAATAATTAAATTAGGGTTAACTACTTTTGATCAAGTAAGTTAGGGATGTCACTTTCAGGACATAGAGTAGGGGGTTGCAATTTAATGACCGCTTATAACTTTCAAAACTGAAGCAATTTCAGAGCACAATGCCTCAAAAACCTAAATTTTCGGCCGGAACTTCGACATGTTGGGATTAAATCTTACGTGGCATCAGAATTGCGATAAATCCTACGTGGTGCCTTCAGAAAACCCTAATTGTAATCTTAAATTGCTTCAATTCTGAAAGTTAGCATCCTTAAATTGCAATTTCCTAAGTTGAGTGTCCTGAAAGTATCACCCAAAGTTGTACAGATACATTACCTCGTGTGGCGAATGAACATGAGATTTATGAGTCCCGTTCAAGAGCTTGAAATCCTTATCGTATATATTCGCGAGCAACGAAACCATTCGCCGAAGAAGATTTCGCCGGAAAAGAAATATCAACGACACTCCCCTTCGATTCAAGTATTCGGATATCTCCTCGTGATACTTCATTAAACCCTTTCGAAAATTTCGTGCAGTACGCAAAAAATAAAATATCGAAAATTTTGTGTCGACAATGGCGCAATATACTAAATCGATTTACCTGATTGAGCATCCACTTGAATCCGACGGCCGCGGTGCACTCATTCTTCGACGCGCTGCTAAACCAATCGAGGTTGTAAACCCTATCTAGGGTTTGGATTATCACCGAAGAATTGCTCCTTCGACTCTGAGCACCGAGAATCTCTCCGTTCGAACTCAAATTCGAGTGGCTATTTAGTAGGGTTTCGAACCATCCGCTTCCCGACCTTTGCATCGAAACTATCGCGAATAATCTCACGGGATTGCAATCGCACTCCTCCCTAAATCATATTGTTGGAAGTATAATATACAAAAATTAAAATATGATACATTCCCTACTTGCTTATACTCTTACGCGAATTAGTCATTTAATATCGTATCAGAACTCAGTCTAGAGGCCCTCCAATTAAGCGAAAACACGTTTGAAGCTAAATAAGGAAAGAAACTAGCTTAGACGTGAGGGAACTTATTAGAAATGTAATAATAAATATATTCTCTGCGGACTCAAGGGTATATATATAGTTATTGTATGATGGACGTGAAAATTAATACATTATGGGACAAAGGCGAAATCGATACCTACTAAACGTTTGAGGCTCTGGGAAATGTACGTAAGGGACGTCTTGCGTTAGCGATTTCGGACAAGGATTTTCCCTTCGACGGTCGACGGCTAGGATCTTTAGAGCATTAGCGCCTTCTCTATTTACGTTGGTTTGCTTTACGCAGATTGAGACTATGTAAATTCCGCAGACTAAGGCGAAGAGTAGCACCGCACTCTTCCATGCGTTCATCGTGGGAAACCTCTTCTGCGCTTTCGTCTGCAATAAATCCTGAGAAACGCAGAAGGTAATAAATAAATCAATGGAGGAGATGATGAGATTATTAATGTGCTATTTAAATCTGTTTTTTTTTTTTTTTTCCTGGGATATGAAGACAATACCTGCGGCCTCCATTTCAGCATCGCCCTTTAGAAGTAAGATATATGATCGAGACAAAGAGAATAAGAAAAAAGGACGAATAAGATCAGAAATATAATACGATCAGTTGCTGGGTATTTTTAGTTAATTAAACTCGTATTAATGTTCGATTAAAACGGAGAAAGAAATGGTCAAAATCGGTAGCCTCACTCGTAATAATACATCATCACCTTTAACGAACACTCAGCTACATATCAAAATTGTCAAAATCCTTCTTGAAGATATATTATATACTGATTCATACACACAGATGCCCATCATATACATATATACGTCATTACATATGTAATATTTGATTATATTCCTTGCTGCATTCATTCATATCATTGTTATTCATATATACGTCTGTGCTGATAGTGCTGTACATGTAATAGATTCGTCTTTCAGAAAAAATACCATGTGAAATCAGATTGTAGTACATAGAAGGCTTGACATCAGACACGCTTTACAGCAATTAAGTATAATATATATAAAGAATAATTTAAATAGTGGCGATATTATGGTAAAGTCCCCTTTCATTAATCAATATCCATCAAATTCTTGTTCTTTCCAAAAGAGCCAAAGATGCTTTGCATGAGAGAAATGGAGACACCTTTCACATTATGCTTGTAAAGGCATAAACTTTTATAACAATATTAATCAGCTGTCATAAAGGTACAAAAATGGTACTCTTTCCTAATCTAATGAACATTTATTTACAACAACATTCAATAACCATCCAAGAATGTGTGTCTCAATACTACTCACACACCAGAGTTGTCAACGAAGAAATGCAATGGCCCAGTAGTAATTTTTAATAGGAAAACTGTACTGTTACCTTTCTTGATTTACAGCAGCCATATCTCTTTCTATGTATAATTTGATTTTAGCTTCTGTAAGAACTCCAATGTGTCTTTATAAGAGGGATCAGTACGGCTCAAAGGCTTGCAAGAATTTACATGGTCCGTGGAATCCAAGACCTGTGTGTCAAGTCAACACTCTAATCTAAGAGCCATGGTCTTTTCTTTTTTGATTTCATTATAGGACGGTTTATCGTTTTTAGTAGAAACATAGTTCACTCATTATACGATTTCGTTCGGTTAGAATGTTAGGGGAGGGAACAAAAAGGGTGAGAAACGTACGACGAGTTCACCGAATCCAGGATATGCTGATTCCATGGGTACAATCTCCATTCTAAACGCCCAACCTCCATAACCTTCTACAATGGGAGTTACCTTTGTCTGCCGAAAAAAGAAAATTTGTTTATAACTAATTTTCCTGATCGATCTCCAAAATATTACAACTTAATTGGTTACCTCGCAGAAGCTGAGGACATCGATCATTTTTTTCTTGTACAGTTTACGTATATAGTCATTAAGCTCCATTAACCTAGGTGATCCACTTCTTAGTTCTCCAATCTGAAAACAAAGGGAAATCATTCTTGATTTAGAAAAAAATAAAAAAAAAACACATTATTGACACGTATGGCAATTTATGAAAATATATTAACCGACTGAGGAGTTTTCATTTGTAAAATACTAACAGTAGGTGCAGGACGTAGCACGAGGCCCATGCGCCAAGGCATATCTGCAAGTTTGCTGCCAAAATGTGGACAACTATAGAAGACCTAGAAATAAATCGAAAAAAATCCATTAAAATTATATGTTCTCATAAAGTGGTAGCATTAACCTAAGAAAGTTATCAGACATACAATCCCGATCGTATTGCCGACGAAATTTTGCTTATCTTCTGTTTTAGCTTGATGCAACATTTGCTTTACAACAAGGCCCCCCATGCTGCATCAATTAATGTATGCACACGCTCATATATGGCTCAAGAGATTATCATTAAATGACTGAAATTTAAATTGTACCAATAATCTCTCTATTATCTTAGGTAGTTAACGATGTAAATATTCTTGCCTGTGGGTTACGAATACGACGGGCCGTTCACCAATGCCTGCAGCAACAAGTTTGTCCAATAACATGGAGCTCACTTCCTGAAAAAGGTATGTCAACAAATAATGATTATGATAGATGCGTTGGCGTACAACTAACTTCAAAGAACAACATGCACAAACCTGAAGAGGTAGACTGGCCCCCGACCACTGAGTAAGATTAGTCTGTGTTTTAGAGACAAAAAGAACATTAGTTCGAGGAAAAGAAATCAAGATCGAGACCCATGTACGAAAGTCGTGTTAATCCGACGAAAAGGAAAAAAAAATGTAGATATAACCAACCCTGTATTTAAGGCTAAACAAACGAGCATGAGGAAAGTCAGCTGCAAGCCATTCTCCAGGCCAAAACGTCCCTTGTTTTCCAGCTTCTTCATCAATTTTCTCAACAAGGCCCGACTTTGTAGATGACTTATCCTCAGATAACCTCCAAGTCTTGAATGGTCCCCCACGGAGGCCGTGTACAAAGACAACATCCAAAGGAGGAAACTCCACACTTGAAAGTTTCCCAGATGTAGAAGCAGTGCCATTATCTTCAGGTGAAGGTTTAGAATGTCTAATACTATCACCCTCAATCACATCATCAGCAATCGGAGAATCCACAGAGTTCGGATTTCTAGGTTTCACACACCTCCAATGAGGCAATTCGGGATTTATTAGAAATATCATGTCAGCATAGTGAGGGCAGTGGCGTTTATGATGCAATGAACCATTATCATCAGCATTACTATCGCCAGAATTCCAACGGGTTGGGTCACTACAGAATGCATTTAACAAGGCTGCCTTAGCATAGCTTTGAATCTTAAGATCATTGCAGCCTGGGATTTTCCCTTTGGCACAGTCCTCAAGCCAATTACACCACATTTTATCGTCCACGATTGCTTTCTGCACTTTGGGGAGACCCGAAAGAACAGTGAGAAGGCGTGCTGCATGCTTCCTTATGTGAGCGGTGGCAGGGATTCGTATATTGGAATAATTGTGTGTATCAGCTAAAGAGGAATCGCCAGCTGAGTTTTTTTCTTTTTGCTGACTCTCTTGGGCTCGAGATGCATCGTATGCTTCAACTGCAGCTAGTTGCTCGTAATCATCTTCCATTAAATAGCGTCTGATCAGAGAAAGTACTCCAAAATCAACCATGTTGTCTTGACATGAAGTGTCTTCAGCGCATATCTCTGTAAGGGCTTTGATGCCTTTTAGAGTGGCCTGAGCTGAATCTGCTGCCGTAATCTTTGGTGTTTTGTCCTTCTTAAGAGTTTTAAATGCTCCTAAAAAGGGTTCCGTAGACAGAAGTTCTGCTAGAGGAAATGCATCTTCGCTTTCCGTGGCTACTCCCAGTTGGACTCCAGCCAAGTTAACCACGGCACTTGCCAATTGGTTCGCTGTTTGTGTGGCCGAGACAACATTTGACAAATCAATTTGTGTCTGAAAAGAGAAAAAAATACTATTGTAAAACTCCAAAAGGATCAAAGCAGAATAAGATTTCTCCAATAACCAATCAAAGAATGCAAGAACCAAAATATAAACTGACCTTCACTTTATCAGTAGCAAGTGAATCAGTAACTTTCTTTAAAGTTTCCTTCCTGTGGCTAAGAGCATCTGTCAACAATACAGTCAACCATCCCTGAGATATTGGCACCGAAGAGGGCCCATAATCTTCAAGAATGTGAGACAAAATGTTTATAGCAGATGAACGAATAGCATCCGAGGAGGCTTTTCTAAACACCCAAGAGAGCAAAATTGGAGACCATTTCTGACTCTCTTCGAGAGACAAATGCAACTCTCCTGAAGTGATCAGTTCTAAAGCTTTCGCCAATGACTCTTGCACGGATCTATGTTTCACGGTCTTTTTCGCTGCCTCTCTCATCATATGAACACCCTTTTCCATTACAACCTCTTGCGTTTCAGGGCATCTCTCCATAGAAACCAAAAGAGCAGACAAAGCCAGCTGAGCTAAAGCTATGTCCTGAGTGTTGCTAGCTTGAGAAACCGTCGAAAGAAGACTCGAACTCCAATTAGAAACAGAATCGTTTAGAGGCAAGTTATGGTCCTCTAGAAGCAACCTAGCCAACCAACTACCGTGCCATTTCACTGATCTCTCGGGTGCCATCAAAGCGCTCATAACTGCTTGCCCATCTCTATCCAATTCTCGAATGTGAAAGCGATTGAGATCAGAGGCCATAGCCCAATTAGCTAATGCCCAAGCAGCAAAAGGAACAGCTACATGTTCAGAATGCAAATCGTCCCACAGCCCAGGCACCACAGCAGAGTGTACGGCTTGTGCTTCTCTGTTATCACTTATTTTGTTGAACAGTGAGTTGCTCGATAAACTCGAGTTATCTGAATCAGAATTTCTCATATCCGGCAATGCATTAGACCCAGAGAAACCCAAAACGGTGGTCCCTCCAAGGACTTTGATTCCGATACCCTTAAGCCCTTCTCCTCCATCGTCATCTTCGTCGTCGTCGTCATCTTCATGATGTTCATCCCAATGCATGTGACCGTCCTCGATTACTTCTATGGCTGCTGCAATATCTCTCATGTTGGCATTTTTGGGCAGAAATGGTTCGAAGGATAGTTCATCTGCAGTCTCACAGTTGGAAGTCACAACGTCCATAATTGCTGCTATAAGCATGCTCTTGCCTTTCAAAGAATCAGAAACATCAAATGAACTACGTCTGGTTTGCTGCTCCCATGAAAATAAAGAACATTAACACAATGTAAATCGCAGGGCGCTTAAAGAACATCAAAAAGAAACAAAGCACTTTGGACCTATCCACAATATATTAGTGCCAGATTTCTGAGCATGAAAATTTCAACAAAAACTGACGGGGAAAAGAAATGGCAGTTCATCAATGCAGCACTCATAATCATCGTGACAAGTTGAACTATCAAACTAAAAAGTCCAATACATACTTCAGAAACACCTCAAAGCACAACACAACACAATACTTTGATTTCAGAACCGAGTCATCAGACAAAACACCCAATATCAGAGCTACAATAACTGCAGAAATCCACTGCACATTAACGACAAAAGCAAGTTAAGCAAATAATAAATACGCTAAAGATTAAAAATCGGTGACTCAATAATCTACAAAAAAGAAAGATAATGAACTATATAAGAAGCGTGAAAAAGAACCCATTAATTAAACATATTCCAATAGATGCAAAAATTAACAAGGAACCAAATAAATCATTGCCTTTTTATAATGTAGAAACCGGGAGAAGAAAAAGAAAAAGATCCTCACATTTTTTGCTTTTCGCCTTGGCTGAGCCGAGAATATGAAGTTCAGCAAGCAAGGAATTGCCCCTGGCCGCCCCAAAACGGCTCCACGAACATTCTCATCGGCAATCAAATAAGCCAAAGCCCTAGCCGACTCAGCCTGCGTCCCATTTTTCCCTTCCTTAACAGTCTCCAACAGCCAATCCACCACCTTCCCACCGCCGGCCCCAACAATCGCCGCCCTACGCGCGTCGCCCGCCGCCACAATATCCGCCAAAAGCGCCGCCACCCGCAATTCGAACCCTAATCTCACCTCATGATTCGCTGACGACAAAACGGACCTCAGAGATTGCCACAGCACGGACGTCGCCGCGCCAGTCTGCTTCATCTTCTGCAAGACCTTACTCGCAGAATCGTTGGATTTCCCGATGCCGGACTCGATCTCGGAGTACAACGATTTCAATTTATCAGGCGCGTGCCTCGAAACGGCGCCGTCATCGCGGTAAAATAGGAGGACAGCCGTCGATAAAGACAAGGCGGCGAGGAGGCTAATCTTGTAATTTCGCGTCGGCCTGGGAGGCGTGGGATGAAAATTCGCGATGGGCAGCGGCGGAGCATGTTGGGAAGTTTGCAGGGTCGCGGGGACTGTATCGGCGGTTTCCGAGGCGCGTGAGGAGAAGGCCGCGCGGCGGTGACGGAGGCGGAGGAGATTGTAGTGGTAGAGATGAGAGAATTTATGTAGCCGTGTCAGCATAGCTTTGGTAATTGTTCGTCTGTGTAGAATGTTTCAGTTTCTTCGTTTTATATAGGTATGGGTAGGGAAATTAGAAGAAGAAATCATTTCATTTTTCGTCTCAATGAAATGGATATTTCGAGCATATTCTTTGCAATGGGAAACATTCATATTTCTGTAATGAAAATGGCGCTTGTAAGTTGGCAAACTACCCATTTCTATAAAAAATTTGCAAGTACCATATTAGTATTTTTTTATATATAGGTATCTATTAGAATAAATTTTTGCACATTGGTACCTGACAGCGGCAATGTACGTCATATAACACATTTAGGTACCATAGAGAAACGTATTGTGGTACATAATACAGTGAGAAAATGGTACATCATATAACACATTAAGGTACCATGTAGAAACGTATACATATATGGGTACCATATAAACGCGTGACGTGGTACGTAATACACATATAAAAAGGTACGTCAAGACTGGGAAAATGGTACAGACAGTCAAACGGGTAATTATATAAAAAAAGGGCATATTACAGGCCCCATTAACATGTTTATTTTTGGGTTCAGGCTGGTTACATTGGGCTTTAGCATTAAGGACCTGCTTTTCGAAAAATTCAGAGGTCAGGCCCTAAAATGGTGCGAAAGACATATTTAACCCTGACATTGCCAAAATTTACGTCTGCATACCTAAATGATCCGATAACAAGTTTCCAAACAATTATAACAATATTGCGCTGAAAAAAACAGTTCCTTTCATTTGGATAACAAACAGTCTTGTATTTAGTACTATATGGTGTATATTTAGTAACAAATGATGTCGCAGAAATAACACGTCATTCAAAAACAATACCGCTTCCTGCAATAACACATTCCTTACACTCAAGCGGTTGAAAGAGGAAAAACACGTTCCAAACCGACCCAATCTCGACATTACTAACAGTGATGTGTTGTATCGGCTTCGATTTTTCATGGGTCTTCCTAATCAAAGAAAATTTTCGAAGTTTATAAAGCACGAATGCTTCAAACACAATTCGAAAATCTCGTTCAATATTTTTTATTATTAATACCCATGAGAAGTCGAGGTCTATTTTACCTAATTAAGTCAATAACGCCGAGATTTATGTAGTTTTCATCTATTTTAGTGTCGTTTTGTGATTTTCGTTCTATTCCTCCCGACCATTGCTTGTATACATAATGTGTGACAACCAAAGTGTTATTACCTTTCAGTGATGTGTTACTTCTAAATCAACATTTATTATTAACCATAAGTCATTTGTTATTTTGCTATGTTATAAGTATTTCTTTTTTACACAATTTAGGAAAAATAATATATAATAACACAACGTGTACACAAGCAAGAACATTTTACCTTCAAATCATAACATAGCATGTAAACATATTTCTGCACAACAAAACATTTCAAACATCACATATCTCTCAACATACACAAGAAATCATTTATTAATATGGTCCAATAAATAACAAAATGATTGAATTGAAGTATCTCACTCACTATTGAAGAACTTAGCACAACGCTTGAACAGCAGCCTAGAATTCTCCGATGTGGGGTCCATGATGTGAAACACGTGTCCCTCGCCGTCGCTCACAAACAGCTCAGCCTCGCCGCCCCACTCGCCGCCCTCCGCCGCCAGCTCCCTGTAATAAAGCTTCCCCCTCTCCCTCAGTACGTCGTTTCCGGCGACGCAAACCAAAACCTTCGAACAGGCCAGCCGCCCCAGTCCGACCGCCCCGTCGCCGAACGGGTTGATCCACGGGTCGTCGCATCCCTTGCCCCGCCCCGACGACGACGACGGCGGACAGACGAACAGCCACCACTTGTCCACCACGGATTTGAACACCTCGTTCTCTCGCTCGGCGCCGATGGGCTCCTCGCCCCAGAAATAGGGCTGAACCATGAGGATTCCGGCGAAATTTGCGATGCCCAGTCCGCCGCGACCATCTTCGAGCCCTAATTTGAGAGCCATGTGGTGGGATATGTTGGCGCCGGCGCTGTCGCCGGCCAAATAAACCCTATCTAGGTCGGCGTACTTCTCAATCCACGGGTCGCCGGCACCGTTGCCCCGACCCGATCTGTGGGAGGAGATCCATTTCAGGGCGGCCCACGAATCGTCGTAGGCGGCGGGGAGGGGATTTTCCGGCGCCAATCTGTAGTCGATTGAGACGAGGACGACGTTGGATTCCTTGACGAGGAGGTTGAGCATGTTGTGGTACTTTGGGTCCGCCATTGACGAGATGAAGAAAGCTCCGCCGTGGAAGTAGATCACTAGAGGTAATTTTTCCGGCGACGATGATGTTAGAAGATTTTCCGGGCAGTATATGCGAGCCTTGAGGTTTTTCTCTGGTTCGAAGGTGACGTCCTTTGACCTGACGCCGGTCGGAAGGTCGAGAGACGGCGGCGCCACCTCGGTGGCTAAGAGCCTCTCCACCGTGCCGTCCTTGTACACTCTTATGTACGGTGGTATGTCGTCGATTATGGGGTTGTTCGAATCGTTCGTTGACGCCATTTTTTTTTTCTTAGCGTTGTGTGTGTGTGTATGTGTTTATGGGTGATGTTTAGGGGTTGTGACGAAGATAGATTGATGGGGGGAATTATTTATGGTTGATTATTTTCAATTTTCATAATATTTGATGAATTCATAAATCGTTTTGACTTTGAGATTACCCATATATAATTTTAATTTAAAGAACTACCAAGATTATCTGGCATGTCCATGATTTTAAATTTGTAATTGATGATAGACAGATGCGTGTATAGATACATGTATATGTATATATATCTCCTTTCATTTTCATTTTCATTTTTATTAATATCTATTCTATCTATACTCTTTTATTAATTGTGAGGGGACTTAAAAACTGCCTAATTTGATCTAATTTGGTGTATCAATTACACCAAAATTTCAAGCCAATTGGGTAGTTACTTTTTTAATTAAGACGTCTCATCAGATCATGAAAACCGCCGTATACAGTTTAACTTAACCCACGTTCTAAGCTGTCTCATGAAAACAAAATTGCCGAATAATTAAAATGAAAAATAAATAAACTGCTCGCACCCACATCGGGGGTGCCCACGTTCTAGTATTTTATTAAGCGTGAGGGGTTAGATGAAATTGCTCCTTTGGTCCGTCAATTTCACCAAAAAAAATTAATCATAAAATTAAGAAGATCACCCACTAAGTCTATTTACTATATTTTAGTTATTTACTATTTTTAGTTAATTATTATATCTTTAATCTTATAATATATACTTCCTCCGTCCCACTTATTTCTTCCCATCTTTCTATTTCGAGTGTCCCACATAATTCTTTTTTCCATTTCTATTTTTGGCAAACGATTATGTCAATAATTAAACTAATTACACCACTTATATTAAAAAAGGCTTCTTAATTTGCGTGCACACTTATAGATTTTCTCTCTCCATGCTTTTAAAGTGTACTATAATATTAAAATAAAGGGCTTTCTTAATTTACGTGTCCACTAATCTTTGGAAAAAAATATGTGGGACTGGGGAAGTATATATTTAAATTATAATTCCCAATTAAATATATAAAACTAAAATAAATTTAATATTTTTTATTTAGATATTATATCACAGATATTTGGGTGTACAAGGTGTACTAGTTAATGTAGTGCATAATCAATCACTTGTAATATTCTACAATATACTGCAACCGCAAAACTAGGAATTTGGATGATAATTTTTTTCGATTTTCCGTTACGATATTTAATAATTGTAAAAATATGCTGCTATTTAGGGGGTAAAAAAGAGGATCTTTAAGTTTTTTCCCCAACGAAATAGGCCGGAAACCATTCTCGTCAAACCGATAAAAATGTCTTCAATTTTTTATTATCAAGTACACTGATTAAAAATCGATATAACTAGTGAAGCGAGTTCATAATATGACCTAAATATGACGCATCACAAACGTGATTTTCTATGAAAAAAATAAATAATCTTAAGTTGCTACTTAGTTCACGGCACCGTAATTTAAGTAGCCATGTGGAAGATATGATAGGATTGATGTGTATATATTAAATGTCAATCGTCACCCACTGGTAGATGAGATTGGAGAGGGGAGACAAAAACAACAAACACTGGACTTAACGGTTTTTTTAATTAAATAAACCAAAAAAAAATAAGCATTGACAAAATAAACGTAAAATAGAAAACATTAATAAAATAGGGGAATTCGTAATCCCAGATTACGAGTTACGTAACTCGTAATCTGGGATTACGAGTTACTTTTGGCCGCTGACCCGCTGACCTGACCTGGCCGTAATTCGTAATCCCGGATTACGAGTTACGTAACCCGTAACCTGGGATTACGAGTTACTCGCTGACCCCGCTGACCATACCGTGACAGCTGACTTGGCAACATAACTCGTATCCCCAGATTACGAGTTACGTATCTCGTAATCCGGGATTACGAGTTACCTTGGTGGCCGACCAACTTGCATGGCCATGCAAGTTGTCGTCAATAATTCCAGTAACTCGTAATCCTGGGATACGAGTTACGCGAGTTATTGCAATAATTCTCATAACTCGTATACCAGGAGTACGAGTTAATTAACTCGTATCCCTATGGTACGAGTTAAGTTTCTATATAAGTCGGCCCATCCTACCTCATATCACCATAAACCTTTATCGATTTCTTTTAATAACTCAAACAATGGTGTCGAGTCGCGTACAAGTCATAGTATATTTCGGTGGCGAAATAATTCAATCATCTGATTCTACCATCAAATATAGTATCAGTCCTGTTGGGTATAGACGAATTCGTCGCAACACAAGTTTTTCCGAGTTTATTTCGTGATTGTTCGAAATTACGGGTGCAGATCGCAGTCGTTGTTCGTTGATTATCCATGCAAAAAATGAATACTTTCAACATTCTCGCCACTTTCATCAGCTTTTTCAAATCTCCAACGACAACGATTTAAAATATTTCATACATCCCGATTCGGAGAACAATTGTGTTGAGCTTTTTGTTGAAATACTTGAAAATTCAAACTTCGATTTGAACGAAGAGCCTCATCGGAATTTTGAAGTTGGTTCTTCGAGTTACACCTGTCCGGATTTTCCCGACATTGTATCAGTTACAGCAGGGTTCATAATGTTTCTCTGGAGAGGCCGACCATTGGTGTTCCATTCAGTATGCCGGAATCCGTGTCAAATCCGGAGCCAGATTTCGTGCCAGAACCAGAAGAAGACCTTGATGTTAGTGATTCGGAAGCGGACGATGAGGATCCACTGTCCGAGTTACCCGATCCCAACGACGATGACGAGAACGACGACGCACCAGATGATACCCCTCCGCTGGACTCTGCTGCTCCAGTGCTTTTTCAGCCCGTCCCGTTTTTCCAAACTTACCAAATGCCACCTCCTAGTGGTGACGACTATGGTGGTTACGGGGTGTTTTACGACAGAGATAATCCTATGTTTTGTCGAGGTATGATTTTTCAAACTAAGAAACATTTACAACGTGCCGTCGACGATTTTTCGATCAGGTTGCTAGACGCGAGTATCACGTCAACGATAGCAGCAACACACGTTGGAGTGCCCAATGTAATCATACGACTGATTGCCCATGGAAACTGAGGGCAACCTTCAAGCCCAAAAAAGGTTACTGGTCTGTTACAAAATTTGAAGGACCGCACAGTTGTTATATGACTGAGCTGGCGAGCACACACCGTAATATCTCTAGAAATTTTATTGCTGATTTGTTGGTTGGAACCGTGAAAATCGATCCCCAGTTCCTACCCAAGAACGTCCAACAACTCGTGAAAGATAAATATGGCTACGACATCTCGTATATGCAAGCTTGGCATGGTCTGAAAAGAGCGACGGAAAATGTTTACGGTACGTGGGAAGATTCTGTTACCAAACTCCCAACATTTATGAAGGCGTTGCAGCATTACAATTGTAATACCCGTAAAAATTTAATACGGGATTATTTCAATAATTTTCGAAATTACAAACTTTATCTTCGAACAAGATCAAATTTCTTTTTGAATTGGGCCAAGAATTTACAATTCGGCCCAAATTTTTAAATGGGCTGAAAATGAGAAATTAAAGCCCAATCTATAAAAAAATAAAAAATAAAAAAAATAAAAATAAAAATAAAAAGAGGGAGAGAACGAAAATAATTGAGGTGGGTAGAAAGATTCTTTCATGATGACTAAGAACCCACATGGCATGTTCAATGTTTCCTCCATGCATGATGACTAAGAACCCACATGGCATGTTCAATGTTTCCTCCATGCATGTGAGGTAGGGTCTCTTTGAAATAAACAAGTACTCTACAACAACTAATACACATGGAGCAAAATAAATAAATAAGAGAGAGTTGAAAAGAGAAGGGGAGGGTGGCCGAGAGAAAGAAGAGAAGAAAGAGAAAGAAAAAAAAATAGAAAAAGAAAGGAAAGAAAGAAGGGGAAGAGGCCGAGAGAGAGAGAGGGAGAGAAGAAGAAGAAGAAGAGAAAAGGAAGGAAAGGAAAAGGAGGAGGAGAAGAAAACTCTCCGAAAGCACGGGATCGAAGCTCTCGGGTCGGGATCACACGACACAACCCGTTACGTAGCTCTTTACGGATTAAGGTAGGTGAAGATCACCTACATACGTAAACAAAATAGGAGTTGTGAATTTTTACGTGATACATGATCTTTTGAATTGTTCACGTTTATATGCTAATAATTTATTTGTATGATCTTTTTGATATATGATTTACGTGTGATTTCGGCCATCTCTACAAAATTGAGAGGTTTAGGGAGATAAAATATATTAGGGTTAGAAAAGTAGAATAGAAATTTTAAGGGTGGATTTAATTAGATTTGGAGAATTTGAGTATTAGTGCAAATTAGGGTTTTCTAGGGTTTCTTTAAAATTTAAGAATCTAAAATAAATATTCTATCGATTGGTGTGATTGTGTAATTTTCGAAAGATATGGTGCCAAATAAACAATTAAATCTCGACTACGGGCCTCTATGTAATTTTCAAAATTTCCGAGGAGTTAAATAAATATTTCTAAAGTCGATTGGGGCCGTGAAACAATTTTCAGAATTTCCGAGGAGTTAAATAAATATTTTTAAAGTCGATTGGGGCCTTGGACAAATATTCAGAAATTCCGAAGTGTTAAATAAATATTTTTTAGTCGATTGGGACCTTTGTGAAATTTTCTGAAATTCTGAGGGGTTAAATGAATATTAAATATTTTGGTTGGAGTTAACTATAAATTTTCGAAATCATTTTGGGACTAAACTGAAATTATAAAACTTGGGGCAGATCTGAAAATTCAGAAATTTTCGGGACTAAACTGAAAATTCTGAAACTTTGGGCAGTTCTGAAAATACTGAAAATTTTCGGGACTAAACTGAAAATTTTGGAATTTGGGGCAGATTTGAAAATTCTGAAATCTTTTGGGACTAAACTAAAATTTTAAAATTCATGGGGATTCTAAATACAAGTTTGAAATATATATATATATATATATATATATAAATAAGGAATTTATGAGATATTTTGAAACTCGAGCGTTAGTGTTTTAAAATATATTTTTTTTAAAAAAAAATTATGAACCAATTGTGAAATTAGGGTCTTATATAAAAAAAATAAAAATTAAATCTTAGAACTTTTAGTATAAATTTGGGGGAGTTCGGTGGTTAAGGTTTTCGGGCCGATCAAATCGGAACGTAGGTTTCGGGCCCGAATTATTTTATTGTATGAGGATTTTTTTTAGATCGGGCCGAGCTAATACATCGGTCCGATACATTGCAATTTATATGTTGCGTTGTGATATGTTGCATTTTACTTGCATTTCATTTGCATACATGTATTTCGAGGGGAGTTATAACCGTGCGGGGTTACGGTAGCACTGTATAGTGTTGATGAGCGGGGTAAAGTGATCGATGTTAGTTGTCAGGCTACGACTCGATGAAGCGCTTGCGGTTGAGACCGAGATGGGGCCGCTTGTTACTATTTTAGGTGCGGTTGAGACCGAGATGGGGCCGTTACCACATGTCATTGTTATAGTTACGGTTGAGACCGAGATGGGGCCGTACTATCATGGTATTATATGTCATTTATGCGTGGATTCCGAGTCTAGCCTAGGGCCCTGTTTTAGGAGTTGAGAGTTGTTGTAGGAACGAGCGTATGCTCGAAAGTTGTCGAGAGTGCATTGGTGAGGTGTCAGGTTTGGGATGTGAGAGCATTTGCATTCATGCATATTTTCATCTACTGGGCAAAAGCTCAGGGTTTACGTGTGTAGGTAAGGCGGCTGATGGCGGTGACTCCATGGACTTTTGAGGGCGGAGCAGTACATGTGACGCGACCTGTGGAGTGATTTAAATTATGTTTCATGTGTTTACATTTTTGGGCTTCGGCCCAATGAATAAATGTGGACCTCGTGAGAACAATATTGAACTCGTGTATATTTGTATTCATACGTTTTAAAAAGTTTTAATTAAATGGGCTTTCCGCTGCTTACGTTGCATAAATCCGCCAAAATACGTATTTAGGAAGTCGGGTCGTTACAACAATCCAGGGACGATCGTGAGGTGGCTGAATCTGCGGGAGGGGGACCTGGACACTTCGTGCTCGGGTATGTATTTTGGGCTTTTAAACCGAGCATCGATGGCTTCAAACATTGTCGAAAAGTTGTTTGTGTCGATGGTACGCATTTATACTCCAAATATAGACACAAATTACTAATTGCTACGTCGCTGGACGCCAACCAAAACGTCTTTCCCCTGGCATTTGCCATTGTCACGGAAGAAAGTACACGCTCATGGACTTGGTTCCTTACTAATTTGAACATATTTGTTCTAGAGAATCAATTCGTTTGCCTTATTTCGGATCGTCATCCAGGTATTTAATCTTAGTACTCATTATTTTCGTAAAATCAGTTACTTTTAGTGGCGTATATGGTGTGTACAGGTCTTACGGGAACAGTAGAAGCCACTGAATTCATCCCATAAGCCAACCCAAATAGCGTGATGCAATCTCCAATCCATCCCCGACCGCTGTCTCCTCTCGTATGTATGCAGATTATTGTCTCGATACGGCGGTATAATTGGAATTCCTTGGATAATTCCAAATTGCCGGAGTACTCGTTCGGGATATTGAAACTCCACGATATTGAAGAATATCAGTGGACACCTCGATCGACAAGCCGTAGGTAAGCATTCTGCTGGAAGAGCGGCAATCTCCGGGAGCGACATGTTGTACGGCGTCCACGCAAATTGATGCGGCTGCATGCGATCAATGCACTCGCGGATTGTGCGCACGTTTGAATTCGTTGAAGATGTGAAATCAAACGTGGCGTTCCACCTGTCAAATATTTAAAGCTCAAATTATAAATGTAAGAATGAAAAAACACCTCGCAATTTATAGAAGAACGACCATACCTCGCAGCATGTGGCGGAGCCGGTAAGACTATCCCGTCGACTGTACGGGGCTCCATCGTGATACGATTAACACCCCGTACTGGCTGAAATGGCAAAATCCTCACATATGCCCATGCCTAAAATAAATCATTTGTTCTAAATAAATGTTTAAAATATCTATACACTTAATCATATTTTCAATATAATTACCTGCAACAGCCGTAGGGGTCCGACTATATTTAGCTTGTTCGGCTCGATTGCCGAACAAAGCTCTCTGTATAGGAATGCCAGCACCGCACTACCCCAACTAAATGTGCTCACCTCCTCAATATCCTCCAACAGCTGGAGGTAAGTCAATGATACGGTGCTGGCGCTACAATCGGGGAACATGACCGCACCAAACAGCAGCATCGCATAACCCCGTGCTGAACATTCGACCTCTTCCTCATCACTATCATCCGTTATCGGATGGTCCAACAACCAACTCGCTAACGACTTCATCGATAGCGATGACCCCCTAATTCTATCAGCAGGCGGTCTAAAACCTAGCAACCGCTCACACTCGTCCATCCACTGTGTGACCGTCCTCGAAACGATCACACCGGAGACACAACTACCATCCACAGGCAAACCCCACAAAATACCTACGTCATGTAAAGTGACGGTCGCCTCCCCAACAAAAAAATGAAACGTATGGGTCTCTTTTCTCCAACGCTCTACCAACGCTGTAATCAAATGAGGGTCAACCCTCTGCGACATACAGCTGTAGACGCTGTACAGACCCATATCGTTCAACTTTCCTAATAAGCGACCGTGTAAGATATTCGGTGCTTCTCTCGTACCCCACACTACATTCTCTAAGGACCTAATCTTAATAGTTCTATCTAAGGCTCTCTGATCTAACAACAAATCACGACTACGGTGATTTGACTGCATCGTCAACACCGAACTATCACGAGGCCCGTAACAAGAATCGAAATCCATTCTACATTTAAAAAAAACCAAACAAATCAGCAATCAATAAAAGCATTTGATAATGAGTAAATTAGCACAAAAATTCTTATTTCGGATCGTAACGGGATACCCGAACTAATCGCGTGTAGTACGTCGGACGCGACGGGGCAACGTATCGGGGTGGCGGGGCAGTGGGGCTCGTCGGGGCAGCGGGCAGTCGGGTAGCGGGCTCGTCGGGCAGCGGGACGGCGACGGGGTGGCGGCCGGCGGGGCAGTGGGTCGCGGCGGGCGGCGGGACGGCGACGGGGTGGCGGGGCAGCGTTCGGGGTGGCCGGGCAATGGGGCAGGGCGGGCGGGCGGGGCAGTGGGGCAGGGCAGTGCCGGCGGCGGCGGGGCTGTGGGTCGCGGCGGGGCTGTGGGTCACGGCGGGGTGGCCGGGGCAGTGGGGGAGGGCTGGCCGGCGGGGCAGTGGGCCAGGGCGGGGAAGTGGGGGAGGGTGGGACGGCGGCGCAGTTGTGCTCGGCGGGCGGCGGGGCAGTCGTGGCGACGGGACGCGACGGGGTGAGCGGGATGGTCGCAGTCGCGGCGGGGCGGCGTCGAGGCACGTGGAGGTCGGCGTCGGCTTCGTCTTGTGGTTCGTCGTCGTCGTCGCTTCCTCGTCGTCTATCGTCGTCGTATCGTCTTTTTCGCGAGTTAGGGTTTTAAAAAAACCAGATCTAATCGTAATCCCATATTACGAGTTACTCTAAATCGTATTCTGGGATTACGAGTTACTCCACGTGTGCGTACGCGCCAGCTGGATTGTAACTCGTAACTCCAGATTACGAGTTAGAGTAACTCGTAATCTGGGATTACGAAATCGCCTATTTTATTAATGTTTTCTATTTTACGTTTATTTTGTCAATGCTTATTTTTTTTTGGTTTATTTAATTAAAAATGCCGGACTTAACTGTCGATGGAATTACAAAATAAAATTGTATTTTATATTATAATCAAAGTAATACGAAATACTGTGCCAATTATCAAACTAGAACGTGTAGCTAACTATTGTCAAAACTATTGACTAACTTTATTTTTTCGCTTTAGTGTCTAACACGTTTAATATAATGTTTTTTATTCCTTGAGTTAAATGCTTCGGACAGTTTGCTACCCAATGTTGAAATTGGTGTTCTGAGCAATTAGTTGACTAAATCTCAACACATGTGGTATCATTAAAGTTTCTCGAAATTAGATATTTTTCCGCATTTTCGACGCTATGACCTTTACTGTTCAGTTTAGCCTCAAAATACATACAAACATAAAAAATCAAGTTAAAATCCAACTCATGACCGTCACTTGAAGAAGACGTTATCACACGACCATTTGGCAATATTCTTCAAACTCCTTCAAAGGGAATTCATTGTTTGAAAATTGGCAATTTTCAACCGAAAATAATTTGAATATGTTTTTTACTTTAAGCTGAAGCAAAATGGATGGATATATTAGATACCTCCACTAGCAATTTTTGGGTCGAATCGCATGCACATCGTGAAATAAATATATCATGCCAACATTTATTTGTTAGTTGACTAGCAACTTCTATGGTAACATTCTTAACCAGAGAAGAAAATGTAATAAAAACAAATTGCCTTCGGATACTGTATCAACAAACAGTCTCAGAAACGATATGTTTCCCTTAATACATCACTTGATCAATATATATCATTTACTATGAGTTTCTCACCTGCACTCTTCGGATTCGACCAAAGAATCAAGCTCCAAAATGTGGCACTAATCTTCAACTCTTAGCTCGGTAAAACCCGTAAAACTAAGAAGTAACTACCCCGGAAACCCAAGGAACAACAACAGGCGCGTTTGGATGATCATTTCGATACGATTCTGAATACGTATCCTTAAAATTCAACCTAGGAGTCTCAGACTGTAGATTTCAGAAACGAACACGACGGATATGATGTTAGAAAAGGGTGGAATGTAATGCTTAATAAAGAAAGAATTCACTGACATGGGGGGACTTACATATTTAAGCCAGCATTCTCCATTCGTGTGTTGGTATATGTCTGGAGAGTAGCAACCGTTCTCTGATGGGCAATAAACCCATATGTTGCATCTCTTTTCACCTTCTCGGGCACGTTTTGCCTGATCCAAACACGCCATACAACAGTCGTAAGCTGAGTCTTTATGGTGGGTGAGTCCCCATCTAACGGCTACACCATCGTAGTCTGTGTGGAGCTCGGTGTTACATTGTGGAGGTAGCTTTCTTCCAGGTAATATATCATCTGGGAAAAGGAAAGACCAATTTATTATTCAATCAGATAAAAAGTTATTGGGATAGTTAGACACGAAGGGTGTTAAATGGTGAAGGGGATTGATTGTATGTACCGTAATCTTCTTCACCCTCTGGTTTGTCGTCGTGTTCTTCGTTGAGGACTTGGACTGGAATCCAAAGACCGATCTGTTCTGAGAACTCAGCCCAGTCAGCACTCAAAGCCCTTGCAGTGATACCTACAATACAGAATTCAAATACGGGGAATTTTCAAACTTTGGAGTTCCCTAAACTGCTAGAAATTGAGCGATGCTTTATTGTCACTGAAAATGAATTGAATCGTACTGGCTTCAGCTTCAGTTGACAAAATTGTTGAGTTTGAGGTGCTTCCCCTAATGAGTAAGTTAGCTTCGGTCAGTTTCTCTTTGCGCCAGGATTCAACAGCTTCTGTTTAATACAAGGACAACAACGTATGGTATTAGAAGATCTCCGCCAAAGGATAAATATAACAATCTTACAAGTTACAGCATTGAGAGTATGTGTGCGAGTGTGTGTATTCTATCAGCAAAGATACAAATAGAAACTTCTTAAGTGCTCGTATTTTACATTTCAAATCTTATATATTTGCCAGAAACTAACTCATTAGAATTACGTTTTTCTTTTTCCAACACAAGGCTAACTAATGCACTGTCATTGAAAGGTGAAGCCAGGGAGAACATTTAAGCACTTAATCTCTCTTCTCTTGGATCTTTCCATCTATATAGATTTAATAACTATTCAAGGATACAAAGACAGAGAGTTAGAGTAATTTGTTCCAATGTTCGAATGAGTGCTCAATAGCTATGAGTGCATTAAGCTCGATAAAGACCCATACCAATCTAACATTAAATCTTAAACAGAATGCACAAACCTCGCTGAACTGTAATATTAGCATCAGACTCCAAGCTCCTTAGCCTATGTAGGATGTCATCTGTTAGCTTCCGTTTCAACTGATGGGGCAATTCCAAAGTTCTGCCTTGCCATTTCTCCTTTAATTGCTTCACCTTCAAGAACAAACAAGAACATCAGCCATCAGATAATAACAGCTCAACCATCAACATAAACTACAATTTTGGATTAAAGAATTTTCCAAAAGGTTGACGTCTGACGAGATCGTACCAGTTCGATAAGCTCCAAGGGTTCTGATTCTTTTCGTCTGTTATTCGACTCTTGCATTATCCTGAGCTGATCTGCCGTGTACGTAAATGCTGTTGAAACATATACATATTTCAACCAACAATAAGCATATGACTCCAAAAATTCATCAGCATTTGAATCTTCAGTAAAGAAATCCCATCAACAAAAAACTATCAACAAGCCAAACCCTAATTTCCTTTAACCCACGTCACCAAAATGCGCAAATACCCGCAATACCATCAAATCTCCAATCACTACATCTCCAAAATCACGAATCTCAGTCAGACGAATAAAACATCGGTTTAGTCCCTAACTGAATTCCCCAAGGTCGGCCCAAATCCACCGCAAGACAACTAAAATGCCGATCCAAAATCTCGTATATAACAAAATTCATCAACAACACAAGGCAATACGGCAATCAAAACTCACACGTTCGTCGGTAATCAGCTCCAATCGGGTACGTATACAGAGAAGTGTAAAGCGAGTGAAGCACGAAGAGAGCGACCACAATGTTGACTGAACAGACAATGATCGTCGTCCTCTTGTACGAAAGCCTCCACTCTCCCCTCGCCATCTATCTCCAACATCACAGCATCGCAACCTCTAATCTCTCCCCCACACACACGCAACAGACACGACAAATGTACCAAGAACAGAGGAATCGAGGATGTATGCTTGCCGATTTTCCTCGATTCGATGAAAAAAGGGATCGATTGTCCCAATGTGTACTTCAATTCTTGCGATGCCGTAAGCACATATGAATGAACGAATCAAAGACAAAGTAATGCCTGCAGTAGCATTTTCAAAGCCGTATTTTTTTAGGTTATCTTTCTTTTTGTTTAGTTGCGACACTAAACGGCATATAAATTAGTAGTTAATGTGGTTAAGTACAATTATATTATGATGATTTCGTTTCGGGGGTTTATTTATTTATTTATTGCTGTTTGGTATGGTCTATGATATATGTGGTTGTCACGTTCGATTCTCATCTCATGAAAACTTAGAATTTCTTTCTCTGTTCTAAAATTTTTCATTTGGATATTATTGCCCTTTTCTCAAATAAATTTCGAATCCACCCATCTACCATAAACACTTACTAACATGCTCAAAGTATACTTGAAAACTAACAAGAAAATCGAAAAGAACACAATGTATTTACGTGGTTCGGATTATCTTAATCTACATCCACGGTCTCGAAAAGCAATTTATTGATATTGTACGATTTTACAGAGAGGGAATTTTACAGAGGAAGCGAATTAAAGAAGATGATCTAAAACAGTTGCTTTTTATACTTGGCATTTCCCGCGCTTGAATCCGTTAGCCATTTGAGTTCTAATAGAAACGTCGCTTGCGTCTTCATAAGTGAGTCCTATTCGAATTAGAATTACATATTCGAATTAGGATCTGTAGTGTCTTTGCTGTGCTTATTCGAATTAGAATTACTTATTCGAATAGGATCTGTAGTGTCTTTGTTGTGCCTTAATTCGAATAGAAACACCTCAATATCATCATATTAACGCACAAACACATAAGGCCCAACAATTTTCGCAACCCTAATTTTCTACATCTACTTTCCTCCACAAAAGTTTAAGCATAAATAGAGATAATGCAAATGATCCCTTTTTACCTAAAGTTCAAGCACTTAGACCTCAACATCTTTTATCATTCCTCTCCAAGCCTTCACACCATTTTCTTCGTGTGTTAACCTTGCATGAGAGAGGCGTTGTAATAAGAAATGAGAAGAGAGAGAGAGATGAGAGGTAATAATTTAAAATCTTTATTTACCAAAAAAAAAAACTCCCCATTTTATTCTTCATTTAATATTTCCACCCCATCCTTATTTAATTAGACAATTTAGTTCTTATATTCTTCAATTACCCTTGATATTTCTATATTTTCAAATTCCACCTTAAATAATAAACACTACTCCCTCCGATTTTATTTACATGTCGTTTTAGCTCTTTAATTTTGTTTCTAATTAGTTGTCGTTTTACAGATTTTTCAAGACAAATATTTATCATATTTCCAGTTTTACCCTTTTAAATATTATTAAATGGAATATATTAAATAGTCTTAAGCAATTAATTAGGGGTATATTAGACATTTTATTCTATTTCTTAATATGAGTGCAAAAACCTTAAACGACACCTAAAAAAAATCGGAGGGAGTATGTTATTAAGTTAAGTGGGATGTTACATCCTTCCCCCTTATAAAAATTTCATCCTCGCAATTTAAAGTTTGACTTACTGAACAATTCTGGGTATTGGTGTCGCATGTCTTCTTCCTTCTCCTGTGTGGCTTCCTCTACTTTGTGGTTTCTCCAAAGGACCTTGACAAGCGGAATGCTCCTTGTGCGTAATTATTTTACCCCTCGATCAAGAATTCGCACAGGCCTTTCCTCATAGGTCATATCATCTCGAAACTCAACCGTATCATAGCTCAGAATATGAGAGGAATCGGATATGTATTTCCTCAACATGGATACATTGGAACACGTCATGAATTATCTGTTCCATCTTCGTGTCTCATCTTCTATCTGATTGATTGATACGTGGTGTGCTAATATAAATTGCAAGTGCGACAAGTGATAAAATAAAACGAATACTTAATTTCTATCACCGACGTGCGATAGGCAGTGGAATCTAGCCTATCGACTCGATATCTAGCCTAAATAAAGTATGCAAATTCTTTTTGTTACGAACTAACCTAACAGACCAATCCTAAAGCAACGAGAGATTCAAAGATCACGGATAAAATTGGTAAGAGAGCTTTCAGATGATAAAGATGTGCTCGGGATTCGAATCCCGCTAGGTATTATCGCCTAAGACAATGAATTATCGTTCCTACGTGATTAAGACTAAATCGCAGTAATTTCCTACCCGCTCACGAGTTTGCTGTTGCCCTAAACGCTCGAGGGGATCTAAAATTCAATAATTACTAACGGCGAGGATCGAGTATTTGCTTTCGCTCTACACTCGAATCCTATCCTCTATGAACGGCCTAATCGTTGTTTAGCTGTCGCCCTAAATGATTTTCCACACAATCACTTTAACACATAGACATATTAAAGCGAAGAAACACTTTCATAGATAGATAAATAGTCAAAACACACGAGTCACGATAATATATGTCTTAACTACGAAATAACCTAGCGTTCATCTAACACATAGGGAATTTAGCTACTCATAACTGACGGAAAAACAACGAAAGAAATAGAGAACAAGGCAGAGGACTCATAATCTTCCCTTCTGATTGATCTGGGATGGTCTCAGGGGAAGGTTCTCTTTCCATGTTCAATTCGGCGTGAAAGCGTTGTTAATCTGTCTCTTGCGCTTCTGGGGGTGTTTGACGGCTCTCTTTCGTCTCTGATATGTTAGGGTTGAATTCTGGAAGGAGTTCCCCTCTTTCTGAGTTGAAATTGGGCTTTTGTAGTGAAATTCGACACCGTCACGGCCTGGGACATGATCCGTCACGGCCGTGACACTCTCGGGGCACAAAATGAGCTCACTGCCATGCGTCACGGCCTCGTGCAGTAGTGTCACGGCCGTGACACTTTCAACAGATTTGCGACAGTTTCATATTTCTCTTAGATGGAAGGGTAAATGATGTCCGATTGACCTGAACCATAGATAGAAGACTTGCCATTCTTGATTCTGACCGAAGGGATTCTCAATCCGAGGTCTAGATTGAGAGATATGAATTTTTTAGTCCGCTGCTACTTTTCAGGCGGGCTTCACGGCCGTGACTGTGCTCTGCATCGCTTGGCTTCCTTTTCTGCCTCTTGTCACGGCGTGGTGCAATAACGTCACGGACGTGACACGCTACTGCAGCTTCATAATTTGTCCATTTTGCCTCGTTTTCGCCCCTTTTCGCCCGATAGCCGTCCTAAGGTCCTACAATGTGCAAATAAGTGTAAATAGAGCATATAAAAGCGAGAAACAATGGAGAATACTCTATTATATCCCAAATAATTGCTACAATAAACGCATTAATATACGTTTATCACTCATATCAGCAAATACGATAGATGTCAATCAATTCCGCGGTTTAAAATTTTCTTTTTATTTATTTTATAATTTCTTACTAAATTTATCAACAAATCAACAATGTAATTATATGATAAGATAATAAACACGTTCTATTAACATGTTATACTTATTGATAAGAATCATTTTTTTTTTTTTCTGAATTCGGCAAATATGAGATATAGGATAAGACATGGAGATTGAAATCCAACGTATAATTTCACATGAACTCTAATCAATTGACGAAATGAAGACACCCCACAAAAGCTTATAAAATTCCTTAGCTATATATATTATCTTTAACGACGAACTTGTGCATGTATTAGCCAAGACAAAGCCTTTGGTTGGGATCTTGAAAAGAAATGTTGTCCTAAAAGTATTCATGGTTCTTGGAAACTACATTACAACAAGTGATTGACGACGTAAGATACACCAAAATAAAAATAGCCGTTAGCGACGTGACAGTATCTTGAGTTTTCTTACTCATCATACATGCATGTAATGTATAAAAGTCGCCCATAGAAAGAAAAGAGTTTCACAAAATTCGTCCCTAGTAAAAAATATCCCTGTCCACCGTTAATTCAAAAACCTCGGCGCTCTCTTAAACTGACACGTGTCTAATACGTGGCAGCAACCACCTCCTTTCGCTACCCTACACTAACAATATATATATATAAGAACGTTATGCATTAAAGCTTTGTTTATAATTTCATAAGCTAAGGAAATATTTTCGTCATGGATGATTCAACGACAGCATTGGCTCTTGCAATAAATGGTTCTGTCGAAGATCAACACGCCGAAGAAGATACTCATTCTTCAACTTTGATGGTAATAGTTAGTTATTGTTATTTTTATTCTTCCATTTCTTTAATAATAACTAGTTTATTGCCCGTGCGATGCACGGGTGTTCAATTAAAAATTAGTAATTAAATTCTTTGGAAAAGAATTATCTTATAACTATTCAGTTATAACGTTATAACAATTGTTGATTTTTAAGATATTCCGATGAAACTTCATGTAAGAATTTTGGGCCTAGAGATGTAAAGCTTTCACTATTTGTCTATTATCTCGACAGCTTAGTCTATGAGCTGAACAATATGTATTGAGGTCAGTGTCACGCAAGCTCGGGCTTGTGTTGTTCCTTGGATGGGATTTTTCCAACAATTATTGTTTATGCTTCTCTTGTGTTACCATTGAAGCTATATAAGATGTCATTTTATATTATTACAGCAAACTAAAAAGGTATTAAGGGGCTCGAGTTCTTCTTCTTCTTCAATGGAGTGGACAAACGAGGAGCAGTGCAGGTTATATCCCAAGTCCATGGAAACTACCTTCGTTAAGCAGATAAACAAATCCATGGATTTAGTTTTTGCTCGAAAGAAATCTCAAAGCCCATCACAACAACAACAAATAAAGCTAGCAGCTTCGCCGCGACAGGTTTTTTATATATTATATTATTGCTGCATGCATATTCAGTCTCATTACAAGCTTATTTTTTTTTTTTTTTTGTCTCATAAAATAATCATCTTTCGATAAGCAAGCAAGCACTCTCTTCTTTTTTCTTGATAGTCGTTTAAGGTTCTCCGCGACGGTCGTTGGTCGAGGATTGAGTTCAAAGACGACAGAGCTGAGGATCATTCGAAAGATCTTCTTACAAATCGATGGATCAGATGATATACTAACAACTGCTATGGTGATCAAAAGTATATATAATATATATATGCAAGAAGCAGAAAATTACAGCAGCTTCAACTGAATGATAATAACACTCGTGTGGAAGAAAATGGTCATTCCATGTAGAAGCCATTAAGAGCTTGATTTTTCTTTTAATTTGAACCGTAAGCATTATTACATAGTTTAATAATCTTGGTCTTTGCTTTGATGATGGGAGACGATGTGTTCTATATTAAGCTTCCGAGACATTTTCCCTTTCTCCCACAGTAAAGTAAGGATCTCGTAACGACTAACGAGTAATAATATTTTCCTTACCAAAAACAAAAAAAAAACGACAATTCAGTCTTCCCTCTCTTGAGGGTTTTCGCCAAAAAGCATGTTAATATATTTTCTTTGCACATTAAAATTTAAATTAGAGACAAAATCAAATGCAAAGCAACAACAAATCTTGGTATTTGTTTTCCTAGTTGGTTTTCTTTTCCTTCTTCGCAGGTTGTCTTTGGTATGAGACTATCTGTGCTAGAATTGTACCGTTGGTCATGATACCAATCACTGAGCCCAAAACCACTGTGATCAAAAATCAAACATCATCAAAACTCATACTCTGCTTAAAGATAAGCAAACAAAAAGATTTACAGAGTTCAAAAAAGTGATATGATTATATTATGAATGAAAAGCGAGTAAAAGATTACCGCTCGTCGGTGCCTTTTCTTGTATGCTTGTGAAGACCCTCACTGCCATTAATATACAAATATGCTGCTGAGGGAAAACAAAAGGAAGATGGAATATTTAAATTTTTTTCATTCAAATATGATAAACTTACCCATGGAACCTCCGAAATTCATGAAAGATGTCAAGAAACTCAGCTCTCCAGTACTTTTATTCTGTTTGAGAGAAAACAAAATTTACGCTTTAGACAGCTTTTGTAGAGGAGAATTATAACAGGTGATAAAGAATAAAAATCGTACCTTGAAGTTTGCCCAGATCTGTGGAATCCTTGCCAGGAAAAATATTGCATGCTGTGAAGCCTGTTTTGTCCACGAGCGTTGAATTGATCGATGAGAAACATACGTAAAAATTCGAGTCGACTATATATAGATAGAAAAGAACAACTCATAAGCTGATCTTGGACTCACATATAGAGCTTCGAAGAGAAATGGATCGATTTGTCCAGCTAAAATGGTCGGTGCTACAGCGCAATATCTGTCGTTGAAATCGTTTAAGTAGACGACATTTTCCATGTGAAGTCATCGATGAAGAAGTAAAGGTAAAAACTGAATAAATTCAAGTCACAGAAAAGGATACAACAATGCTCTGATCCATGTCTTTGTCCCTAGTGGCTGAGAGAAATAGTAAATGATAGCTACCAGAATTATGCCTGCAAAAGATTCATTTATATCTGTTAAAAGCTGCTAAAATGAACTGTATATTCGTGTTAGGACCATATATTACAAACTTGAACTTGCTTACTAGTTGGTGGATCTTGTGATAGTTGCAGAATATATAACCCCATTTCAAGCTATATGCGGAAAAACTATGTTGTAAGACTCGGTTAAACTGATTCGTTGGGTGAAAGTGAACGACTGTTATTAAGTCGATTATGCAAAACAGAGACATATACTTAACACTCGTCTTCTCAACTTTTCAACATTCATAGAGAAAATCATATAAAGTCGCAAACATACCTTGAATCAGAAGGAATGCTAACTCTCCAAATGCTGAAAAGGGAAGTCCTTTGTGAAGACAATAAGCCAAGGCGATGGTATAACCAACTACCTCGAGTTCGAACGACAAGACGCTTAATCCTCTTACACTGCTGTGTTTCAATATTCGAAGTATCTGAAAAGGGGAAAAACAACATAATTGTATACTAGATTTGATGCAAGAACAACATCGAGCTTTTATTTCGACAAAAGATAATCACACAAACAGAAACTACTTGAATGCAATCCTAAGAATCAAGGAATGTAGCGAGCTAGGCACCGAGATTAGAATCATAAATAGGTCAGCATCGTTTTCTATTTTTCAATTCGTCACTACAATCATAAGCCCAGTTCAAAGATCCAAACTTTGTACGATAGAAAGCAACAGAAAGCACGGATCAAGAACCATATTGAGTTAAACCCCATTATAACGAAAAAGGGTACAGAGTTTGAGGATTCGATCTCTTACCTGAGGCAGCTTGACAGTGGTTGAAGCAGCTACAATACAGTAACCTAACAGCTTCGATATTAAGGGAAGTAGGCAATCCTTTTCCGGGAATTCACCTCTTCTCAGCGATCCCAACGCACAACCAAAGTCCATACCAAGAAATTTTAACTCCATTTTTTCACTGGGATCGAATAATTTCTCAGTTTTTGTGGTGCGAGTAATATTGATTTCTGCTCATGTGGTTCTTCAGCAAACGTAGAAAGGCACTGTTTGCCCTTCAGAGTAGGTAATTCGGGCGGTCAATGCAGGCCCGAGCCCGACAAGTTCATCGGGTCATATGATTTTCAGGTCGAAGCTGACCCGACCCATTAATCTTGGGTTATATGATGTGGCCTGACCGAAGAATTCGGATCTTGGAAAATATTGCATCAATCGATACAAAAAAATAGTGTATTTTGCGTTTATTGGGCAAAATAGCATCCATTTCTTCAAACCCTTTCAGAAAATATTTGTATTAAGTGGCTATGTTAAACAACGCAAAGCGTCGAATGTCGTATAGTTTTTGGGTAACATACTCTTATTTTTCCAACCTAAGTGTGTATTAAGGTTTTACCAAATAAAATAAATTTAACATATAACGTAACGTACAAATAAAAGTTGATTTTATAATTTTATGCTGTATGATACTGCAATGCAACTTCAACCCACCACAAAATGTACGAGTCGCCGACCACCTTTGAAGTTTGGTGTTAAGCAAGCTAAGCTAACTTCATCGTCCTTAGTCGTACGTACATTCATCGTATCAGATCTGCACATATAAAACATGTGGCGGAAAAATTATTTTAGAGTTCACAAGTTAAATGAGAAAAGCGTTTTTTTTAAAAAAAAAACTTTTTTGATACATAAATATTGTGGTCAATGAATGGGTTGATTTAATATCTTTGAAAGAAAAAAAAATGGGTTGATTTAATATCGGTAGTTGTCTATCTCTTGAGCATGAGTTCAATTCAAACCACATGCATATCCATTTTTTATATGACTTAGAGCATCTCCAACTCACGGCATAGAAATATATTTAATATTACACAATAATACAGTTGCTACAGTGCTTTTACTCCAACCAATAACATCTATTTTCTACACTAGTTTTCACTCCAACCCATTAACTCTATTTTTACACTAGAAATTAAATTCCTATATATTGCTATCATAATTGACTTATTAAACTTTATTATATAAAATTAAAAAGTCAATACATTATAATTATTAATATTTGAAAATTAAATAGTTTATAAACTTAGCATATTATTTAAGTATAATTTATTAAATTAAATGCAAATATCAATAAATAAAATAAATTAATATTATTTTTACTTTTGTTATTACAAGAATATATCAAATATTTTAGACATAATAACATATATATTATTTAATAAATTTAAATAAATAGAAACCAAAACTCTATTTTTGTGTTAAAAATTATTTGTACTCTAGAACTAGAGTTTTCCTGCTAATCAGCACAATATTTGTGTTAAAATAGAGTTCTACTGGAGTAGAAATATACTTTGTTTTTGTGTTTTACACAAAACTAAAGTATCCGTTGGAGATGCTCTTAGGACGTATCGCAAATTTGAAAAATATATACTCCCTCCGTCCCAAACCATTTTATACATTTTACTAAATCGGGCGTCCCACATCTTTTGTACATTTCCTTATTAAGCAAAAAAACTATCATAAACAATCAATGTAATAATATTAAATATTCTCAAAAGACGTGCTAAAATATACACTTTTCATTTTAATTGTACAATATTATTAAAATATTTAGTTTATTAATTTGAGTGCCAAATTCCAAATGTACAAAAAGATTTGGGACAGAGGGAGTACATAAATTCGCATGCACTGAGGATACTGTATTCAGTATTTTTTATAGTCATTTTTATGGAGTGTTAGATTGACTTCGTCATGTGTTCTTTAGTTCTTTTTGTGCAACTTTAAAAATTTTCTTTAGAGGTTGATTGCCTTTTTTTTTTGCTTGGTGTTCCTTTGTTTTTCTTTTTGTTTTTCGTAAGAAATTTCTTCTTCTATGAGTGGCTGAGAAAACTGAAGCTTCAATATTGCACCTTTTTCAAGTACGACGTAAAACGTAGTCCCATCCCATGTAATGTACCATCACCAGACATCCTCACGTGGCTAAGCTGTGACCAAAACAAACACGATTTCCAAGGAAATGTGCAAATAAACGTGCTGTTATATACGATGAACGATTGCCCTGTCGCAGTTATATACGATGAGCCGCCACGAGTTTGTTCTTTGAAAGATCACAACTTGTGGAATATTTATTATGCAATTAAATCGTTTACAATTTGTATATTGGGTCTATAAATACAGACCAGAATCAGTTGCCAAACTTCAATACTTCTCTCACAACTCCCAATATAGGAATACAAATTACATACGAAAATACATCAAAATGGCGGCGGCTTTTTCTTCAAACACCGCTGCTCATCAGCTAATTTCCAAGAAACTCTCAACTTCAGTAGTAAACTACAGTCATTATTACCATTTGAAGAAGATAAACTATAATAATAACAACGTGTCCAAGTCTTGTCCGCAACCATCGATAATTATGCGCATCTCTTCACCGTATTCGGACAGTACAAATATGGCCGTTACTGAAAGATCATCGGCCGGCGGCGCAGATATACCACGGCCAGTAACTCTGAGTTTTGGTCGAAGTCCTTGGGCTGAAGATGTCTTCGAATCTAAGCATGATAATTATGATGACAAGGTATGTTTCTTCGTTCATTTCAGTTGTCCTTTTTTTTTTGTGGGCTCCTTTCGAATGTTATTTTGATTATATTCTTACAGCAGGTTAAAGAAGAATACTACGTGGGAATTATCGAGTTACTGAAAGAAAGTGTGAGAAGAAAGTTGAAAGACGACGAAAAACATCATACGAGTAGAGATAAATTGGTATTGATAGACACATTGGAGAGATTGGACATAGCTTTTCACTTCGAGCAAGAGATCCAAGATCAAATCAAACAAATCTCGGGTCATGACGAAGACAGCGACGACCTTTTCACCACCGCTCTCTACTTTCGCATGTTAAGACAACATGGCTACAATGTTCCTAGCAGTACGTTTTCTTCAAAAAAACCCTAATATTCTTCGACTCTCTATTGTTGGCCTTAGCATCACAAACTAACGTGTCTTCTTTATTTTAATGGTGGGAGTGGAACAGTGAAGAGAAAAATGAGAGGGAGAGCTGCGTTTTCTTTCCCTACTCAACTCTCTGTTCATTTTTTCAGCAATAGGTTTTCCTAATACAAAAAACCTTAAGACTAAAATGGGCCTTGGACAAAAACAACCAAACAACTAAAAGCCCTTTCTAACATTTCCCAAAAATAAAACATTAATTTCATCACTCCCCCTTAATGTTTTAAACCTTCATACCCAATAATTCTCGAAAATAAATAATCTCGTCACCGGGAAGAGGTTTGGTGAAGATGTCCGCCAATTGGTCTCAGGTCTTCACATACTTGATTTGAATTTCTTCATCTTCGACCGCCTCTCGAATGTAGTGATGCTTGAGATTAATGTGCTTCGTTCGACTATGAAACACCGAGTTCTTCGACATTGCAATCGCCGACTTGTTGTCACAAAAGAGAACCGTCGCCATGTCTTGCTTCTCCCCCATGTCTTCTAAAATCTTCCTCAACCAAACAACTTGCTTTGTAGCTTCACTCGCCGATACATATTCGGCCTCCGCCGAAGAGTGCGCTACTCTCTCATGTCATCCATACTACCGGCCCAATCACTATCACAATAACCAAATAACTCGACGACCTCATCATCACTTCTTTCATACATAAGGCCAAGCTCTTTGGTCCCTTGAATGTATCTCAACAATCTTTTCCCAACTCCAAAATGAGTTTTGCTCGGTCGATGCATAAACCGAGATAATAACCTCGAGGCATACATGATACCCGGTCTAGTAGTCGTAAGATATAATAAACTCCCAACTAGACTCCTATATAAAGCCGCATCGGCATCACCACTACCATCCTCTTTCACCAACTTCTCATTCACCAACAAAGGCGTCACAACCGGATTACAATCTTCCATCTTAAACTGCGATAAAATATCTTGGGTATACTTCTTTTGAGAAATAAAAACACCATCATCCCTTTGATCAATCTCAATCCCCAAAAAAATAATGCAACAAGCCCAAGTCATTCATCTCATATCTTCTCAACATATCATTCTTGAACTCACCCATCTTATTCTCATCATTTCCCGTAAATATCAAATCATCAACGTAAAGCGAAACAAGAAGTATAGAGTTGGTACCTTGCTTCACATAGAGTGTCGGCTCACTTGGACTCCTCTTGAATCCTTTCTCCGAGAAGTATGCATCGATATTTCCATACCAAGCACGTGGTGCTTGCTTCAACCCATACAATGCTTTCTTCAATTTGTATACTTTCTTTTCTTCACCCTCCAACTCAAATCCTTGAGGTTGCTCCACATACACTTCTTCTTTCAACACCCCATTCAAGAAAGTCAACTTCACATCAAGTTGATAAAGCTTCCAACCTTTGTGTGCCGCTAATGCAATCAACAACCGAATAATCTCATGTCTAGCAACCGGCGCAAACGTCTCATGATAGTCGATACCGGGTTGTTGAGTGTACCCTTTCGCCACCAACCGTGCCTTGTATTTTTGCACCGAACCATCCGGGTTAGTCTTTGTCTTGTATAACCACTTCAAACCAACAACATCCTTGTCCTTCGGCTTCTCAACCAACTCCCACGTCTCATTTTTCACAATCATGTTTATCTCATCTTCCATAGCATTTCTCCACACTTCTTCTCTACTTGCTTGCTCAATGTTCTCCGGTTCAACAACAACAAAATTGCAATGTGCATAAATATCGGTCATATGTCTCAATTTTATCGGCGTTGAGCTTGGGGATGATGACACCGACCCGATATTTATCGTAGGAGAAAATGGCTCTTCCTCTTCGATATCGTGCCCACTACCACTTGGACCTTCTTGTGCATCATCTTGAATAGAGTATGACACACTTTCAACTCCTTTTCCTTTCCAATCCCAATGATCCTTCTCATTAAAAATCACATCTCGGCTTTCTATCACTTTGTTTCTCTTCACGCTAAAGAGCCTATAGCCCTTTGATTTTATACTATAGCCAACAAAGATGCACTTCTCACCTTTATCTTCAAGCTTGTTCCTTAACTCCTTTGGAACATGTGCATAGCAAATGGACCCGAACACCTTCAAGTGATTCACCGATGGCTTTTTGCCGCCGGACCAAGCTTCGAATGGAGTCTTGTTCTCAACCGCCTTTGTGGGACACCTATTCAATAAGTACACCACCGTATATGTAGCTTCCGCCCAAAAAGTCAATGGTAATCCCTTTTCATTCATCATGGTTCTTGCCATTTCAACATTGGTCATATTCTTTCTCTTGGCTACGCCATTTTGCTCCGGTGTGAAACTAACCGTCAATTGTCTATCTAAGCCGGTATCTTCACAAAACTTCTCAAACTCCTTAGACTTGTACTCACCACCTCTATCGCTTCTTAACTTCTTTATCAACCGGCCGCTTTGTCTCTCAACCATTCTTTGGAACTTTTTGAAGACATAAAGTACTTCCGACTTTTGCCTCAAAAAATAAACCCAACACATTCTTGAATAATCATCAATGAAAGTGATGAAATACCGACTTCCACCATGTGAGTTTGTGCTTGTAATACCCGTAAATTTAATACGGGGATGGAATGTAATTAATTTGGTAAATATCTGAGTTAGTGGGAATTAAAGTAAGAGCGAAAGTATAAGCTATATCAGTTTCAAATTACTTTCGAAACTTAATCAAATAAGTGTCCGAAAAAAAAAATAATAATACATGGACCAAAACTTTGGGCTACGTGTTGACTTATTTAAAATAAGGCACAAACATAAATACAATATAATAAATTTGCATGCATATTAGGTGTTTATATGATTTTATATTTAGTATCTATTTAATTTCGTGACTACATGATACCTAATATTGTAAGTTTGAAATTTAGGGTTTCTTTTGGATAAAAATTCGAACTTTATGATGTGGTAGTAAGTTTCGAAATTTAATTAGGGTTTTATGAGAATCTTGAAAGATTTTGGTGTAAATTAGGAGAATTTCGAAATTGAAGTATAGTTAGTATTTAAGAATGTCGAGATGAGTTATTAAGATTGTCGAAATATTAAGAAACTTGATATTTAGTTGGAATAGAATGTCGAGATGTTAGTATGAAGTGATGTCGATATGTGTCTTGTGAGGTTGAGCATCTCGAATAGGATAACGAAAATAATGATGAGATAGTTGTGTGTGAGGGGATTTCGAAATCTCTTAGCAATAAGTTTTGAACTTATCTAATGATAGCATTGAAATGATGTTGAACCATGGCTAATACTTGTTAAGTGAGTAAGTAAACGTACTAATCATTGAATTTATTACACAATTAAGAATGGAATGAGTCCAAACATTACAAACTAAAAGTGAAAGTAGAAAGCAACATAAAGCTAAAATAATAATAATAATAATTCAAACCTTGAGATAAGAACGTAGAGAAAGAACACCTTATTATCATTTTACAAAGATTTCGATGGAGTGAGAGGAGAGGAAAACTTGGAACGAAGTTCATAAATAAGGTATGGAATTTATTAAGATATTTATGTTTTTAATTAGGGTTTGGTATATATTAAGGTTATTAAGAATGAAATGATTTAGAGGTTATTGTTTTATGAGGTTTTTGAGTTATTAAAGAGTTGAATAGGTCGTCAAAAGTTCTTGTGTTCTTGAAAGATAAGATTTTAATCGAAAGTTTATATGGGTTTAGAAGTAAATAGTGTTTATGATTCGGAAAGATTAGTGTTTGATTAATGTCGAGGAGTTATCAAGAGGGTTTCGAAATTTTTATGAGAATGTCAAGATTTATATATAAATGTCGAGGTCTAATGTGAAGTTACTTCGAGTTTTATAAATTTTGAAGAGAATGTCGAGATGGTGATGAATAGAATGTCGAGATATTGATGTGAGTTTTGTCGAGTAGAAATATTAAATAAAATGTCGATATGAGTTTTGGGTGGTTGAGGATTTTGAATAAATGTCGAAATGTTACATGTTGTGTGAGAGGTTTCGAGTTTTATGAAATTTGGAATAAATATCGAGTAAGATGTCGACATTTCTAAGAAGTGAAAATATCGAGTTATAATATGACATGGGAACTCGAGTTTTGCCTTGAGAAAGTCGAATGAAAATCTCGAGTGTGTCTTAAGTGAAGTGGTTTCGAGTTTTTTTTTTATTATTGAAAGGGAATATGGAAGATGTCGAATGGTTATGTGAAATATTTGTTTGGTGTCGACATTATCATGAAATGTCGAATCAATTTTGATAAGTGTATCGAAATCCTACATGTCATATCGAGATTTATTTACATACCTAAAGTTAATACTAACATGTCGACATCAAGTTTATGTCAAGATCTATATATATATATATATATATATATATATATATATATTATAACATGAGATATCGAGGAGATCTCGAGATTATTTATATTGGAAGTCGAATGCATGATGTCGAAGTTTTGAATGAAGATGTCGAGATCTTATATACAATGTCGAGGGATATCCTGAAAATGTCGAAATCTATCTATACAATGAATATCGAGATTCTTGTATATAACTATCGACGAAGATGTTGAAATGCTTAGGTGTCGAGATGTTATAAATGTCGAAGAGAAGAGGATCTCGAGATTCATATCGATATTTATCAACCATGTCGAGATCTATGCCGAATTTTATTTCGAGATTTCGTTTTATTCAAATTTCAAAGTTTTATAATATATTATGACGAGATTTAAATTATTATGCAACTCGAGATTTTTGTAAATTTCATAGTGGTATTTTTAACTTAAGTCAAATTTGGAATTTTAGGGTTTCGAAATTATAAGTCGAAAATAGGGTTTTCTAAATTAAGCCAATTTCATGAAATTGTAACTAAATTAACGAACTATAATTTTATATGTTTTTATAATTAGGATTCGAAGGTTAGCGATTTAACCGTGCGATAAGCTAAGGATACCAGGTAAGTGGAAATCTCATCTACAACACATAAACTACATGTTTATATTTGATTTATGTGGTTATTTGTGTTGTATGATTTTATGTGAGTGAATTATATTGAATTACGTAATTATTATGGTAACTTGTGTTGGTGATTTTATGTGAGGTGATTTTACGTGATGTGAATTATATGGAATTACGTGATTGTGTGGCAACCTGTGTTGGTTGTACGTGAGGTGCTTACTGGCGATAATGAAATCGCATGGTAAGCTATTATTTATTATTTTGCAATGCGTGGGATACCAGTTGGTACACCATATTGTAGTATATTATGTGTACGATTGGATTTATTGTTATTTTTGGAAGGTGAAAGTGCATGGCATTTATCGCTTGTAGGCGAGCATGGTATGTTTGCATGGCATTATTTATATGGCATGAGCATGTGCATACACATACTAGGTGAGAGTTATCAGTATGAGAATGCACAGTATATGATCGTCTGAGAACAAAATATGTTTGACGATATTAGTATGTGATGTAGACTCACGAATGAATTATAGCTACTTATACGACGACACCATGACGGGGGTAAAGCCGTCGAATATATGTACCTAAATTATTAGGTGCTGGGAAGGCACATGGTATTAACCAGCGTGCCAGGAAAGAAAGGGATGGCACATGGTATTAACCAGCGTGTCAGGAAAGAAATATTGTATTGGCCAGATAGAGGGGCGACCTGGTGAATGGTAAAGCTGGAGATAGACCCTAGTTTTATCCTAGCCAGTGTGGGCCACTATCGTATTTTATCCGTATCGGATTTGAGCTCATGAAATGGTGGTGCGCGTAGTAAGTAGCTAAGGGCCCTGAGAGAATGAGAAAAATGAGAGAAATGAGGAAAGAATGAGAATGATACGAGAATACGAGTGTTAGTAAGCATTGGCGCGGATGCCTTTGCGTTTTACGATACGTGCATATCATGCATATTTCCACTTACTGAGCTTTATAGCTCATCCCACGTTTTATGTGTTGTAGGTACGAATGAGTCGGACGTTGAGACACGTCATGATTAAGGCAGGCTGATGGCGGTGACTCCACGTACTTTTGAGGGCTGGGCGTACATGGATGTGACCTGAGGGTGTTATTATTGTGTTCGAAATATTTTAATGTGTGAGATTAAGATTCTTGTAAGATAAGACGTGTGCAAAATAAAGGTGTGCGAGTGTATATATTAAATTATTAAATAAGAATATTTTTAAATCGGGTCTTCCGCAGCTTACGTTGCGAAAAATCCGCCAAACTAGTTACAGGAAAAGTGGGGCGTGACAGTGTGGTATCAGAGCTTAGGAAATAGGTTCTGAAGACAGTCCATGTACGCCGCTCAAAAGTCTGGAGGAATCAGCCTTGCCTGTAAGTTTCATATTTGATGTGATTACGTGATTATAATGACGTACCTATATGTTTGGATGATTGTAGATGTAACAAGAAAATGACTAGCGGACATAGGAAATAGTTGGCGAGTCAAGTTGGGTAGTATTGTCTATGAACAAACATGACTTGGTATTGTTGTACCTTACGGAACTGGTCCAAGAACAAATGGATCAGACTAGTGAATTTAAGGATTAGTAAGCAAGCATAAACATCTGGTCTATAAGCTCGTGAATATTCTAAGTCCATTCGGATTCTATAAGTTCTCACAATATGAAGGTGTGGAGATTTTAGAGAAACATAAAGTGAAGAACAGTTACAGTGAGAAGTTGACAAAAGTCGACTTTCCAAGGATCCTAATAATAGGTAATTTAGGATGACTTTTGAAATGTTAAAGTTATGATTTTTATTAATTCTAAATTTTCGAAAGGATGGTTTTCGAAATAAGTTTTCGTAAGATGGAGAAGTTTATTTTCGCAAGTTTTGCAAGTTTGAGATTTAATTTGAAACGAAGTGATTTCCGAAAGAATTTTCGAAAGAGTTTTCGAAAGAATTCTCGAACTGGCCATTCGAAGATTGGTTCGAAATCTATTCCGAAAATTATTTTCGAAAATAACTGAATTTCGTAATTGTCTAATTTCTGAAAGAAAATTTCGAACTAAGTCCCATCTCGAAATTTAGTCAAATATAATAGATAATTTCGATATGATTGTAATGTTTTGCTATACCTTGGTTGAAAAAAAAAAAAAAATCGTCGGGAGTGCAAATTTGATTCTGCTGGACTTAGTCCAAATTTCGGGACAACCCTCACGGATTCCTAGCTAAAGGTTCAATGTGAATTTTGTGAAAATAGAAGTATTTCCTATGGGAATAACGAGTACGTTAACTATTTATAACATACTTGTTCCTATGATTCTTGAGCCGTGTAATTTTATTCTCCTATGTCAATAGGCGAAGTTAAAAATATTCGTCGGCTATCCTAGTATAGCGATTAGATACCTATTGACGCGGAAACTCACACGATTCAATAACGAGTTGTAAGGATATTTTAATACTCGAGCGTAACAGATGAATATTGGTCTGAATCGTAGTTTTAATACATATGCTCTCAACAATATGAAATCATAATCGAATTTTATAGGGAGGGGTGATTAACCCTAATTACCCAGGAGAGGAGTATTCATCTGTTGGGTAAGACAAGGTTAAATAAAATTACCAAATTCCTGCTCTAAAGACTTAATAATTTGCTGAAGATGAGTTATAAGTCTTTCCACATATATATAGTAATGACAATGGAATTATCCCAGTTAGACTAGTCAAAATCGTTAGTAATTAATAGTCGTATGAAGATGCATATTCCGATGATCTCACAAGATTTTCCTCTGATCAAACCAGGGTCGAAGACATATTTTCTTTTCATTAATATTATTTTTTTCGTTGAAGTATAATGATGAAGTTCCGCTTTATTTCTTCCAGCCGATGATTCGAACCCCTAGTGCGTACAAGTAAACTTTGTTCTGTTTGTTTCTCTGTTAGTGTTATCAGCTGTACATATTCAAAGTTCGATATTCGATTTGCGCAGCAGAAGCGTAATGGTAATATATATGTGTTCATAATTCTGCTAAGTATAATTTCATAACCGTTTTTCCCAGTTCTACCCAAAGTAACACAATTGCGATTGAAGCGGTTGTTGTGAGTGCCTACTGAAAATCTATTATCCAAGCTCGAGTTGATTAGAAAGATTCTGCATTGACTCTTATAATCTTGGCTCCTTTATGAAATATATTTCCTATTTGAATTTCAGCCGATGAATGAGTACTATGTTCCAAGACTTTAGAGATAGAGGATAAGCTTATCGTAGTTTTTTTTAAAAGTTTATTATCAGACGGAATGAACTATAGTCGGTCGTTGATAGACGTTCCTTTGCACAAATTGAGAGCTCGAAGAGAGTGGAAAAAAAAAAAAAAAAAAAAAATTTGGGGTTGAGAATGTTAGGACATCACTTCAGCCTCGACGAATCAAGTTGAGTTAAAGATGTTTTCATGAGAAATGATAATACCAAACGAGCTTTACAACTCATCTGCCTCATTAATGCAGTAGATATTTCTTACTTATGAGTTCACTACTGTATTAGAGAGAACCATATTATTTTCCTTCTCGAGAAGCAATAAGAGCCGAAGAAAATCTGTACGTAGAGATCGCCTATGAGTTTCTATATTCATCATTCGATCCGTCCTAGAACCGCTGGGATTCGTTAACTTACAAATCCTAATCATCCTAGATGTTTTGAGATACTTTTCAGGGACAATTGGATGATTTTCAAATCGCTCAACTAAAGGTGAATTTATTTTCCAATTGCTATACCGACTCATTCCAGTTGGCGTGATTTCGAGGGCGAAATCCTTTTTAAGGGGGGGAGAATGTAATACCCGTAAATTTAATACGGGGATGGAATGTAATTAATTTGGTAAATATCTGAGTTAGTGGGAATTAAAGTAAGAGCGAAAGTATAAGCTATATCAGTTTCAAATTACTTTCGAAACTTAATCAAATAAGTGTCCGAAAAAAAAATAATAATACATGGACCAAAACTTTGGGCTACGTGTTGACTTATTTAAAATAAGGCCCAAACATAAATACAATATAATAAATTTGCATGCATATTAGGTGTTTATATGATTTTATATTTAGTATCTATTTAATTTCGTGACTACATGATACCTAATATTGTAAGTTTGAAATTTAGGGTTTCTTTTGGATAAAAATTCGAACTTTATGATGTGGTAGTAAGTTTCGAAATTTAATTAGGGTTTTATGAGAATCTTGAAAGATTTTGGTGTAAATTAGGAGAATTTCGAAATTGAAGTATAGTTAGTATTTAAGAATGTCGAGATGAGTTATTAAGATTGTCGAAATATTAAGAAACTTGATATTTAGTTGGAATAGAATGTCGAGATGTTAGTATGAAGTGACGTCGATATGTGTCTTGTGAGGTTGAGCATCTCGAATAGGATAACGAAAATAATGATGAGATAGTTGTGTGTGAGGGGATTTCGAAATCTCTTAGCAATAAGTTTTGAACTTATCTAATGATAGCATTGAAATGATGTTGAACCATGGCTAATACTTGTTAAGTGAGTAAGTAAACGTACTAATCATTGAATTTATTACACAATTAAGAATGGAATGAGTCCAAACATTACAAACTAAAAGTGAAAGTAGAAAGCAACATAAAGCTAAAATAATAATAATAATAATTCAAACCTTGAGATAAGAACGTAGAGAAAGAACACCTTATTATCATTTTACAAAGATTTCGATGGAGTGAGAGGAGAGGAAAACTTGGAACGAAGTTCATAAATAAGGTATGGAATTTATTAAGATATTTATGTTTTTAATTAGGGTTTGGTATATATTAAGGTTATTAAGAATGAAATGATTTAGAGGTTATTGTTTTATGAGGTTTTTGAGTTATTAAAGAGTTGAATAGGTCGTCAAAAGTTCTTGTGTTCTTGAAAGATAAGATTTTAATCGAAAGTTTATATGGGTTTAGAAGTAAATAGTGTTTATGATTCGGAAAGATTAGTGTTTGATTAATGTCGAGGAGTTATCAAGAGGGTTTCGAAATTTTTATGAGAATGTCAAGATTTATATATAAATGTCGAGGTCTAATGTGAAGTTACTTCGAGTTTTATAAATTTTGAAGAGAATGTCGAGATGGTGATGAATAGAATGTCGAGATATTGATGTGAGTTTTGTCGAGTAGAAATATTAAATAAAATGTCGATATGAGTTTTGGGTGGTTGAGGATTTTGAATAAATGTCGAAATGTTACATGTTGTGTGAGAGGTTTCGAGTTTTATGAAATTTGGAATAAATATCGAGTAAGATGTCGACATTTCTAAGAAGTGAAAATATCGAGTTATAATATGACATGGGAACTCGAGTTTTGCCTTGAGAAAGTCGAATGAAAATCTCGAGTGTGTCTTAAGTGAAGTGGTTTCGAGTTTTTTTTTATTATTGAAAGGGAATATGGAAGATGTCGAATGGTTATGTGAAATATTTGTTTGGTGTCGACATTATCATGAAATGTCGAATCAATTTTGATAAGTGTATCGAAATCCTACATGTCATATCGAGATTTATTTACATACCTAAAGTTAATACTAACATGTCGACATCAAGTTTATGTCAAGATCTATATATATATATATATATATATATATTATAACATGAGATATCGAGGAGATCTCGAGATTATTTATATTGGAAGTCGAATGCATGATGTCGAAGTTTTGAATGAAGATGTCGAGATCTTATATACAATGTCGAGGGATATCCTGAAAATGTCGAAATCTATCTATACAATGAATATCGAGATTCTTGTATATAACTATCGACGAAGATGTTGAAATGCTTAGGTGTCGAGATGTTATAAATGTCGAAGAGAAGAGGATCTCGAGATTCATATCGATATTTATCAACCATGTCGAGATCTATGCCGAATTTTATTTCGAGATTTCGTTTTATTCAAATTTCAAAGTTTTATAATATATTATGACGAGATTTAAATTATTATGCAACTCGAGATTTTTGTAAATTTCATAGTGGTATTTTTAACTTAAGTCAAATTTGGAATTTTAGGGTTTCGAAATTATAAGTCGAAAATAGGGTTTTCTAAATTAAGCCAATTTCATGAAATTGTAACTAAATTAACGAACTATAATTTTATATGTTTTTATAATTAGGATTCGAAGGTTAGCGATTTAACCGTGCGATAAGCTAAGGATACCAGGTAAGTGGAAATCTCATCTACAACACATAAACTACATGTTTATATTTGATTTATGTGGTTATTTGTGTTGTATGATTTTATGTGAGTGAATTATATTGAATTACGTAATTATTATGGTAACTTGTGTTGGTGATTTTATGTGAGGTGATTTTACGTGATGTGAATTATATGGAATTACGTGATTGTGTGGCAACCTGTGTTGGTTGTACGTGAGGTGCTTACTGGCGATAATGAAATCGCATGGTAAGCTATTATTTATTATTTTGCAATGCGTGGGATACCAGTTGGTACACCATATTGTAGTATATTATGTGTACGATTGGATTTATTGTTATTTTTGGAAGGTGAAAGTGCATGGCATTTATCGCTTGTAGGCGAGCATGGTATGTTTGCATGGCATTATTTATATGGCATGAGCATGTGCATACACATACTAGGTGAGAGTTATCAGTATGAGAATGCACAGTATATGATCGTCTGAGAACAAAATATGTTTGACGATATTAGTATGTGATGTAGACTCACGAATGAATTATAGCTACTTATACGACGACACCATGACGGGGGTAAAGCCGTCGAATATATGTACCTAAATTATTAGGTGCTGGGAAGGCACATGGTATTAACCAGCGTGCCAGGAAAGAAAGGGATGGCACATGGTATTAACCAGCGTGTCAGGAAAGAAATATTGTATTGGCCAGATAGAGGGGCGACCTGGTGAATGGTAAAGCTGGAGATAGACCCTAGTTTTATCCTAGCCAGTGTGGGCCACTATCGTATTTTATCCGTATCGGATTTGAGCTCATGAAATGGTGGTGCGCGTAGTAAGTAGCTAAGGGCCCTGAGAGAATGAGAAAAATGAGAGAAATGAGGAAAGAATGAGAATGATACGAGAATACGAGTGTTAGTAAGCATTGGCGCGGATGCCTTTGCGTTTTACGATACGTGCATATCATGCATATTTCCACTTACTGAGCTTTATAGCTCATCCCACGTTTTATGTGTTGTAGGTACGAATGAGTCGGACGTTGAGACACGTCATGATTAAGGCAGGCTGATGGCGGTGACTCCACGTACTTTTGAGGGCTGGGCGTACATGGATGTGACCTGAGGGTGTTATTATTGTGTTCGAAATATTTTAATGTGTGAGATTAAGATTCTTGTAAGATAAGACGTGTGCAAAATAAAGGTGTGCGAGTGTATATATTAAATTATTAAATAAGAATATTTTTAAATCGGGTCTTCCGCAGCTTACGTTGCGAAAAATCCGCCAAACTAGTTATAGGAAAAGTGGGGCGTGACAGTGCTCATGGGACCACAAATATCGGTGTGAACAAGCTCTAATGGCGTCTTTGCTCTCCACGCCTTCGCCTTTGGAAATGATTCTCGATGTATCTTTCCAAGAGCACATGCCTCACATACGCCACCTTTCTCTTCTATAGTTGGTAGCCCATACACCATATCCTTCTTGCTTAGCAACTTCAAGCTCTCAAAATTCAAATGACCATACCTCTTATGCCACAACCATGAGTCGTCACCTACACCAACCTTCAAGGCAACACTTCTTTCGGGCTTGAGAGTGAGAGGGAAATTTCTATTCCTCTCCATCTTCACTACGGCCATCAACTCTCTTTTATTCCCAACCTTATCAAATATCCTACAAGTCGCACCCTCGAAGTGAACCGCATGACCATGCTCAAATAATTGCCCAACACTTAGCAAATTTTGAGCCAAATTCGGCACTAGCAATACGTCATGAATTAGCATCCTTCCCTTCTTCGATGTAACCGCAATCGTGCCTTTCCCCTTAGATTTCACCACGGCTTCATTTCCCATCGTAATTTGAGTAGTAGCGGTGGTATCAAGCTTGCAAAAAATCGACTCATCCCCGGTCATGTGGTTGCTACATCCACTATCAACATACCACACATCTTCCTTCTTCTCAATGGCCGCTTGGCATGCATAAAACGTGCTTCCATCATTTCTTCTCTCGAGATTCTTCTCTTCGGTGTAGTTTGCTTGCTTCTCATTCTTCACCCTATAAAACTTCTCTTTATGACCATACTTCTTGCAATTGTAGCATTGAACCTTCCTCTTGTTCCAACAATCTTTTTCAATATGGCCCGGCTTCTTGCAAAAGTTGCACAGCTTAGCTTCTTCGCTTTGGTAGGTACCTCTACCACCTCCACTACCAAATCTACCCCCAAATTGGCCTCGGCCTCTACCACCACTAAAGCCACCACGGAAGGTATTCCCATTGGCCGCTCTTTTGTTAGTATACTCTTTCACATTCACCTTAGATTGAAACGCGCTTTCAAGAACTTGGTCACCATGCCTATTCAACATTTCTTCATGTCTCTCAAGAGAGCCCATAAGATCATGCACGCTAATAGTGGAGAGGTCTTTCGTCTCTTCAATAACGGCCACGATGTTGTCGTACTTGGAAGGAAGACTAATCAAGAACTTCTCACACACCGATTTATCGCTCAAAGTTTCACCCAAATTTTTTATTTGATTCACAACCTCAATCACCTTAGAGAAATACTCTTGTAGCGTCTCTTTCTCCTTCATTTGCAAATTTTGAAACTCCATCTTCAAGGTTAAGAGCTTTATCGTTCTAACTTTATCGGTGCCTTGAAACTCCTTTTGCAAAATCTCCCATGCTTCGTTGGAGGTTTGTGCCCCGATTATCTCGGAAAAATCTTGTCAGAGATACTTCCTTGAATCAAATAAAGAGTCCTTGCATCTTTCTTTCTATTCTCCTTCTCGTTGGGATCCGAAACGGTAGCCTTCACAACATTTCCTTTCCCATCTTTCTTCTCTTCTATTTTCTCATTTATCACATATCCCTCTTCTACTATCTACCATAAATCTTGTGAAATCAAAAGAGTCTTCATTTTAATACTCCAATAATCATAACTCTCACCATCAAATATGGGTTGCCCACCTTGTGGTGCCCAAATACCTCCTTGTGTAGCCATGGTGCTCTTTTCAACTTCAAACTATTTTTCTATCACCTTCAATGAAAGAAACCCACTTCAAATCTCACCAAACACAAGCTCTGATACCATTTATGTTGGCCTTAGCATCACAAACTAACGTGTCTTCTTTATTTTATTATGGTGGGAGTCGAACAATGAAGAGAAAAATGAGAGGGAGAGCTGCGTTTTTTTCCCTACTCAACTCTCTGTTCTTCATTTTTTCAGCAATAGGTTTTCCTAATACAAAAAACCTTAAGACTAAAATGGGCCTTGGACAAAAACAACCAAACAACTAAAAGCCCATTCTAACATTTCCCAAAAATAAAACATTAATTTCAACATCTATTGGAATAGTTTTCATGGTTACACATATTGGCAGGTGTCTTCGATAAGTACAAAGATGAAGACAACAAATTCAAGAAAATTCTTACTTACGACGTCGAGGGCTTGCTGAACTTGTACGAAGCGAGTTTTCTTCGGTTTCACCAAGAAATCGATTTGCAGAAAGCTCAGGACTTTGCTACTCATCACCTGAATGAAGCGAAACCCTATTTAGAGGAATCGTCGTATCTCAAGGACAAAGTGGATAGAGCCCTTACACAACCTCTTCACTGGGCTCTCCCTAAAATCGAAGCTCGTTATTACATCTCAATCTACGAAAAGAAGGCATCGAAGGACGATACGCTCCTAATGTTAGCCAAGCTAGACTTCCATGTCATGCAGAGATTGTACAAGAAAGAGATCCATGAACTCCAAAGGTAAGGGGTAAAAAAGTCATTAATCTCTTACAGTACAGACACATATATAGTGGTAATAATTGTATAGAACTATAACATATGAAGGTGGTGGTATGGCTTCGAACTTGCGTCGAAACTTCCATACGCGAGGGACAGTGTTGTGCCGAGCTATTTCTGGGCTTCTGCGCTGTGTTACGAACCAAAGCGCTCTCTTTCTCGAATCGCCGCTACCAAGGCAGTTGTGATTGGGACGCTCTTTAACGATACGTACGACAACTACGCTACTCTTGAAGAAGTACAAACCCTAACAAATATCATGCAAAGGTAATAATGTATTCATATTATTGCCTAGATTTAATGATATGCTTTTGAAAAAGGGGCCGATGAATTCTAGTTTCTTTTCTAACAGATTGGGTACTAAAGACGACGTCGACAAGCTCCCAAACTACATGAAGATCGTCTACGACGCGCTTTTGCAGACATTAGGCGAATACGAGCACGAGACCTCTGAACGAGGAAGGTCATACATGGATTCTTACATCAAAGAAACGGTAATAAGCCCACAAAAAGAAACATCATGCATGCATTAGTAGAATCACATGACTATTCTATGGTTTGATGTTTCTGTTTCTTTCTTCGTTATTCTTTTCAGTTCAGACAAATGGCGGTAGCTTATTACAAGAAAGCGAAGTGGTACAAGGGAAACGAAGAAAGGCCTAGTTTTCGAGACCACGTCAATTCCATGGGAATCACGAGTGGGGTCCACCAAATGCTCGCCGTTTATTACATCCACGCCGAATCTTCTTCCAAGGCCGCCTTCGACTGTCTCGAGAGTAAGCCCACGTACGTGGAGAATGCCGCTCTGTATTGTCGGTACTTGAACGACATATCCAGCTACGAAGTAAGTAGCGGAAATTTCTTCATTATTTCAGTCTTGTTATTTAGGGGTGGCAGCAGTATAGGAGCATAAAATTTAGGGGGTGATATTAAACGGATATAAGTTTCAATATGCGCTGGAACCTGGCTTTTGTCCATAAATTGCTCAATTATGAAAGTTATTGTCCCTGTAATACAAATCCCTAAGTTCGTTGTCCCTATAATTACTGCAACCCCTGAACGACATGGCATAAAAAAAAAATTTCAACCGTATAATAAATATCACATGAACTTGTAAGAAAAAGTCAGATCGTCACTATATCTGACCATTTTTTCTGCTTACAGCGCGAGCATGGGTCGGGGCTTTATCCTACGTCGGTGGATTGCTACATGGAAGAAGAAGGCGCAACGATACAAGAAACGAAGGAAAAGTTCGCTGAGCTTGCCGAGGGATGTTGGATGAGCTTAAACGAGGAATGGATCGAAATGAATAACGGGGATTTTGCCCTCCGTGGGCCGACGAAGGAGCTTTTGAAGCCCGCCATTAACTACGCTCGAGCCATGTTTGCTTGCTATGGGCATGGCTTGGATTGTTTTTCTCGGCCGGAGAATGGCTTAGATTCTAGCATCAATGCACTTCTAATGGATGATCCTATTTTCCCCAATTCACCATAATATGTGATCATGTGATAAAAAAAATAGGGTTTCATCCTAGAAACCTGGCATTTGTCAATAAACAGAATTGAGGGTAGGCAAGACAAAGCCTAAAATTAGTTCCTTGTCCACCAGACAATAATATGCTAATTTATTTGGTCTTGATAATTACATAGCATAAACAACCCCATCATCATTCCAAGTAAAATTAAATTGCAAGGGAGGAGTGGAGTATTGTGTGGAGAGAATTCTTGAAGCTATGAAAGAGTTTGCTGCTTCGGTGTAATGAATTCCATCCCAGCTTATGTACGGCGTGTCTTCTCCGCAGACTGGGCAACCTCCGTCGAGACAATTTCTTTTAGGATCGAAGTTGTAAGGTGGTCCGCCGTATCCACAGCACGCCATCAATGGATTCTTGAACCCTAATTATAATCGATCGAACAAATAATGTTATTCGTTCTAAAGATTCGAAGAGCTTTTCGAAAGGAGTTCATTTGCTACCGTAGGATTTTGCGTTGGCGATGAGTTCGTACTTGATTGAGTAAACGTCTACGTATGCGATGGCCGAATTCTCCATTTGAGACCTTAGTTCTTCGGTTAGGGCTCGTAGTGAACAATTTTGCGCCGTAATTTAGAGCCTTTGAGCATCCATGGTCGTCGAAATCGTCGGGGTTGGTACTGTTTAATATCGCGAGCTCTCTGGGCAAACAGCCCAATGGCCCGGTGTTGTGCAACCAAAAGTTCCTACCGCCGATCTCATATATCGTCTAATAGTAAGAAAAAAGAAACAACCGGGGAAGATACTGTTAGTTAAAGCCCAAATATGCTCGCGCCTCCATTCTAAAATTTTAGCTACGTAACTTTCATGAAATTCACTTTTCGACCTCTAATTTGTCCATATCCAATACTAATTCAGTATGCATATATTATATTTTTCAATATTCGTACGAATAATTCATTTGTAAATTATGTATGATAATAAATGCTATTATTGTAATTTTTCCAAAATAATATTGATGGTAGCTGAACATGTATCTTACAAGGTACAAGTTGTTAGATAACTCTTGTGATTAATAATCTTTATCTTATACTATCCTATCTCCCGAACTAAACGCAGCCATAGAGAACAATATTACACTGGATAATTTGGGTATCTATCAAACTAAACGGACCCTAAGGTTTTACCAAATAAAAATAAATAAACATATAACACAAATAAGTAGTTGATTGATTTATAATTTCATGCATGTATGATGATGCATGTAATTCAGGTTCAGCCCACCACAAAAATGAAGTTGCCGACCACCTTCGAAGTTTTGTATAAGCAAGATAGCTGTCTACACATAGTCGTAAATTCATCATATCAGATCTGCTCATAAAACGTGGCGAAGAAGTATTTGAGTTCACAAGTCAAATATTAAAAACAAAAAAACACGTTTTATTTTTTCAAATGCTCAAAATTGTGGTCCAATGAGTTGATTTACTTGTAGTTGTCGGGAGTTAGTTAAACTCCCTTTAATCACGAATTCAAATATTACGCCTGTTCATTATGATCATTAGGTGGATCACATGAATTAGGAGGAGCTACATGAGGCCCAATGGCGGCACTGAAATTAATTTTTTTTATTAATAATATATGGAGATATCTTTTAACTGGGAGTAAAATTGAAAAAGAAATACATTATAAGGACCCCGGTGAAAAGTTTTACAAATATAGGTAAGTGGTCCATTTAGACTTGGACCACACTAGATACCTTTTTCTGCCTCCGCCATTGGTGTGAGGACTATGGTCGGCGATACCTCATTACTGTTTTACAAAAACATAAACGATAAATTATGTTGTACTCCCATGTGGTTATAATGAAATGCACTATATGTTTTTTTATTGAGCGAAACCCTTGCTGGAGAACTGTTCTAAGTTGACTCCTCGCCTAGCTTAGAGAGATGCGACAAGAAAAGAAAGCCTTAGACAAGGAATCGGACCGGACTCTTATCCGAACAAATTGCTGGTGAGTCTGCTGGGCCAACATCTGGTAGTCCGTCTGACTCCCCTCCGTTGAGAGAACAATTGGCTGATATTGTCCACATCGGATAATTGAGATGTTGAGAGCTCCTTATAAGTTTACGGGCTAACTTCCTCTAATTGGTTAGAGAAGAACCCCACAAGCTTATATTGGCTTGGGCGGGAATTGGATCAGAAAAAATCCATACAACCAACCCCCTTGTGTGTTGTGGTAAACTTAGCATCATATCAGTGTATTGTCTATAACCTAGCATCACACGTCCCGATTAGGGGTGTGCAAATGACAAGGAATGCATAACTATATAAACATCGAGAGAGGTTTCTGTTCATTTTCACACAATAATGATTTTGGTGCATTTTCTCTAAACCACAAGGGATTTTTGTGATTTTTAGCCGAAAATTAAATATATCGATAAATTGTGTGCATTGGGATGTTGCATCTGGTCTTAATCAATGCTTTTAAAAGCACATTGCGTGATGTGTCGCATATTAGTACCGATATTGCGTAGCGTAAAAAGCATAGCGTATCGCGGGAGCTTTTTGGGTAAACCAATTTTAATAAATAAATATATATATATATAATATATAATCATACAAGCAATTAAGACCCATGTTCTTATGGAGTTCGCCTGATTTTCCTACGTTTTATGTAACATTTTTGTCGAAACTTCGAATTTAGTTTTTCTTTCTTTCTTTAAGTTAGTGTTCGTTTCTCTTCTTAAAATGTTAGCATAGGATAACCTCAAGATTTGTAGTTATTGACAAATTGTGGTTTGAAAAGTGCACCGTCAGTATGACATCTTTTGAATTTTATTGTCCCGAGGTATCCCTACTCGACCTGGCTATGACATATCCCCTAAATGCCAGGGTGGGGTTACACCACACAAACCCGACGGAGGCTTAATTGTGCTACACACTCTATTGACTGGACAAATCATCGGGACCAGATGAATACGTCTCAAATTCATCCGATAACGATAGTCAATGGCAAGGTTGCAAAATACGCTAGGTGCTAGCTAAGCTCCCGAGGGGGGGCTACTGTTCCTAGGCGGGAATTAATCGATATATCGAATATTTCAATATTATAAATTTTTCCAGACATAATAATGTCAATCTAAGCAATATAACAAAATATAATAATATAAAAACCACGACATTGAGTGGTGTCGGATGAAGTTATTTTATTTTTATTTCAGTTTATATATTTTTTTATATTTCAATTTATATATTTTAGTTTATGTATTTCAGTTTTGACATCTTTTATTTCAGTTTTAGTTTGTTTGTTTAAATCGGCCTAAGCCCAACCCAACAGACATTCTATCAACTTGATGTTGTCCTTGTTTGTCCCAAACCAAATAAGCTGTCCATGAGAAAGGCAGAATGCTTTCTATATAAAGCATACCACAGGGTAGGAATCGAATGTGCTAGCCACAAGTGGCATTACCTGCTTAGGCGGGAATTTCAGAGTCTTTTTTTTAATATTTATTTTTTTTAAGGTAAATATTATTAGTCTGATTAATTGCCATAATCGCCGATTAATCGCCATAGTCAGCCGATTAGAAATGGTTCCAATTAATCGGCCGATTTGGCTCTTTTTGCCACGGTGGCTAACGACTAGCGCCTAGGCCCGATTTTTACAACACTGTTCAATGGAATAACATGCGTGGGACTACTTAAGAAATTGTGGGAGGAAATTCGATCCACTGCCTAACCCTGCCTAACCCATAAATTCTTGACCACTAAACTAAGAACGCCAAAACTGCAATGTTACATCTTTTCATGTCCCGTAATGGACCAATCAAGAGACATCATCCTTACGCGCCTCTACGACAAAAACCAAAAAGAAACTGTGCAGATAACGTGCGTTAGTTCGCCAATGGTGATGAACGATTGTCCCGTCACGTTTGTACCATAAAAGATGAGCCACGCGTCTAGACGGTGATGAACGTGTAACGTGCGTTAGTTCGCTAATGGTGATGAACAGATCTGTTCTAACAAAAGATGAGTTCACAATGTTGTGTAGAATATATTATTATGCAATTAAATCGTGTTACAATTTATATACATTGGTCCATCTATATATACAGACCAAGAAAAAGTTGCCAACTTCAATACTTCTTACAATTCCCAAGACGAATACAATTACATAAGAATATTGAATATATATGAAAATGGCGGCGGCTTTTTCTTCAAACACTGCTGCTCATCAGCTGATTTCCAAGAAGAAACTCTCAGCAAACTGCCGTACTTCAGTTGTGAACTGCAATCATTACCATATGAAGAAGTTAAACTATAATAACAACGTGTCCAAGTCTCATTCGCAACCATCGATATTTATGCGCTTGTCTTCACCACCTTCTGAGGACAGTACAAATATGGCCGTTACTACTGAGAGATCATCGGCCGGCGGCGCAGCAGATATACCACGGCCCGTAACTCTGAGTTTTGGTCGAAGTCCTTGGGCAGAAAATATCTTCGAATCTAATCATGATAATAATGAAAAGGTCTTTTTTATTCCCAAGTTGTCTTTCTTCTTTTGTGGGCTTCTTTTCGACCATATATGTATTTTGCAGCAGGTTAAAGAAGAAGACTACGTGGGAACTATAGAGTTACTGAAAGAAAGCGTGAGAAGAATGTTGACAGGCGAAGAAAAGCATCATAAGCTTACAGACAAATTGGTGTTGATAGACACGTTAGAGAGACTGGACATAGCGTATCACTTCGAGCAAGAAATCGAAGATCAAATCAGACAAATCTCATCAGAGCATTTTCGCCAAGGCCGCGACCTTTTCACCACCGCACTTTACTTTCGCGTGTTAAGACAGCATGGCTACAATGTTCCTAGCAGTACGTTTTCTTCAGAAAACCCTAATATTCTTCGAAACCCTATTCGAATTATTTCCATGGTTTCACACATGTACATACGCAGGCGTCTTCGATGAGTACAAAGATGAAAACAAGAACTTCAAGAAAACCCTCATTTACGACGTCGAGGGCTTGCTGAGCTTGTACGAAGCGAGCTTTCTTCGTTTCCACCGAGAAGTCGAGTTACAAAAAGCTCGGGAATTTTCCGCTCATCACCTAAACGAAGCAAAACCCTATTTAGAGGAATCGTCGTCATATCTCAAGGACAAAGTGGATAGAGCACTTACACAACCTCTTCACTGGGCTCTCCCTAAAATCGAAGCTCGTTATTACATCTCAATCTACGAAAAGAAGGCATCGAAGGACGATACGCTCCTAATGTTAGCCAAGCTAGACTTCCATGTCATGCAGAGCTTGTACAAGAAAGAGATCCATGAACTCCAAAAGTAAGAAAAGAAAAAGTCATTTTTCCTTACACACACACATATATATTATGTGGTGGTAATATGATTGTTTATAATCATAATATGAAGGTGGTGGTATGGCTTTGAACTTGCGTCGAAACTTCCATACGCAAGGGATAGTGTTGTGCCGAGCTATTTCTGGGCTTCTGCGCTGAGTTACGAACCTAAACGCTCTCTTTCTCGAATCGCCGCTGCTAAGGCAGTTGTGATTGGGACGCTCTTCAACGATACGTACGATAACTACGCTACTCTTGACGAAATACAAACCCTAACAGGTTTCATGCAAAGGTAATAAGCATATATATAATTATTACAGAGAGATTGATCATATATGTTTTGGAAAAGGGCTGATGAATTCGTCGTTTGCTTTCTTACAGATTGGATTACAAAGATGTCGATAAGCTCCCAAACTACATGAAGATCGTTTACGACGCGCTTTTGCAGACATTAGGCGAATACGAGCACGAGGCGTCTGAACGAGGAAGATCATACATGGATTCTTACATCAGAGAAACAGTAGTAAACCCCCCAAAGAAAAACATTTATGCTTGCATTAGTAGAATCACATGATTATTCCATCTTCATTATTCTTTTCAGTTCAGACAAATGGCAATAGCTTATTACAAGAAGGCGAAGTGGTACAAGGGAAACGAAGAAAGGCCTAGTTTTCGAGACCACGTCGATTCCATGGGAATCACGAGTGGGGTCCACCAAATGCTCGCCGTTTATTACATCCACGCCGAATCTTTTTGCAAGGCCGCCTTCGACTGTCTCGAGAGTAAGCCCTCGTACGTGGAGAACGCCGCCTTGTACTGTCGGTACTTGAACGATATATCCAGCTACGAAGTAAGTAGCGAATTTCATCATTATTTTCAGTCTTGTTATTTAGGGGTGGCAGAAGTATGGGAGCATAAAATACGTGATATTATACGCATAATAACTTTCAAAATTATGCAATTTATGAAATAGTATGCGCTTGAACCTAGGTTTTGTCCATAAATTGCTTAATTTTGAAACTTATTGTCCCTATAATACAAATCCCTGAATTTGTTGTCCCTATAATTACTGCAACCCCTGAACGACATGGCATAAAAAAAATTTAACCCTTATAATAAATATCACATGAACTCGTAAGACACTGTGAGATCGTCGCACTATATCTGACCATTTTTTCTGCTTACAGCGCGAGCGTGGGTCGGGGCTTTATCCTACATCGGTGGATTGCTACATGGAAGAAGAAGGTGCATCGATGCAAGAAACTAAGGAAAAGTTCGCCGAGCTTGCCGAGGGATGTTGGATGAGCTTAAACGAGGAATGGATCGAAATGAATAATGACGATTTTGCCCTCCGTGGGCCGACGAAGGAGCTTTTGAAGCCTGCTATTAACTACGCTCGAGCCATGTTTGCTTGCTATGGGCATGGCTTGGATTGCTTTTCTCGGCCGGAGAATGGCTTAGATTCTAGCATCAATGCACTTCTAATGGATGATCCTTTGTTTCCCAATTCATGATAATGTGATCATGTAATAGAAAAATAGGGTTTCATCCTATAAACCTGGCACCTGTCAAATGCTAAACAAAATTGAATTATACCCTAGTGGGTACGCAAGACAAAACCTAAAATTAGTTCCTTATCCACCAGACAATAATAATACGCGAATATATCGGGTCTTGATATTACATAGCATAAACAACCCTATCATCATTCCAAGGGAAATTAAATTTCAAGGGAGGAGTGGAGTATTGTGTGGAGAGAATTCTTGAAGCTACGAAAGAGTTTGCTGCTTCAGTGTAATGAACTCCATCCCAGCTTATGTATGGTGTGTCTTCGCCGCAGACTGGGCAACCTCCGTCGAGACAATTTCTTTTAGGATCAAAGTTGTAAGGTGGTCCGCCGTATCCATAGCACGCCATCAATGGATTCTTGAACCCTAATTATAATCGACCGAACGAATAATGTTACTCGTTCTAAAGATTCGAAGCGCTTTTCGAAAGGAGTTTTGTTTGTTACCATAGGATTTTGCGTTGGCGATGAGTTCGTACTTGATTGAGTAAATGTCGACGTATACGATGGTCGAATTCTCCATTTGAGACCTTAGTTCTTCTGTTAGGGCTCGTAGCATGGAATTGAACAATTTTGCGCCGTGATTTAGAGCCTTCGAGCATCCATGGTTGTCGAAATCGTCGAGGTTGGTACTATTTAGAGTAGCGAGTTCTCTGGGCAAACAGCCCAACGGCCCGGTGTTGTGCACCCAAAAGTTCCTACCGCCGATCTCATATATCATCTGATAGTAAGAAAAAAGAAACGATCGGGGAAGAGACTGTTAGTTAAAGCCCTAATATGCTCGCGCCTCCGTTCAACTAAAATTTTAGCTACGGAACTTTCATGAGATTCACTTTTCGACCTCTAACTTGTCCATATCCAATACTAATTCAGCATGCAGTCATCATTCATAAAAAAAAATAGTCCTTTTGTAATCAGTGGTGGAGACAGAAATATTACCTAGTGAGTTCCACTCTAATTGGACCTCATACCCGATATTTTTTTATAATATTTTCACCGGTGATAGCACGCCATTTAATTCCAACTTTACTGTAATATTGCCACATCCACCTTTTTTATTACGTGGAGTGAAACTTATGACGTGGCATTGCCACGTCAACGCCGATTTCACATGACTATTTATTTATGACGAACATCGTAAATATGCTGGACTAGTTTCGGACATGGGACAAATTGGAGGGCGAAAAAACGAATTTCGTAAATTTATAGTTACTCATTCCCCTCCATCCAAAGATCTACTAAAAGAATTTAAGGAAAAAAAAAGGCATCTTACCGATATTGAATCCCTTATTACGTCAATGATCGAAGGGATCCTATCGACCGCACGATCGTAAGGAAAGGCGCCGAACGAATACGACAGATCGTTTTGCCCGATGTCGAACATGTAAAGCGCCTTTTCGAACGCACGCTCGCCGATCAAATCTTTTTCGACGGAGTGGTTTCGAAAGCGCTTGTACTGACGAATTTGAATGCCCAAGTTTAAGCGTTCGTACCTCGGAAGATTCGCCGCTCCGTTTATCGCGAAATTGGCTCCGTTGGCGAAATTAGGTTCCAAGGAATCCAAATAAGGGCTCAAGTGATTTGTACTCGCATTTTCGCCTTAATAATAACAAAAGGCACACATTGACTTTAACTGAGAATAATCAGGAAAAAAAGTATGATATATACACTAACACACTTCTTACATAGAAAGTCGATGATAAGCCTTCCATCGGAGACCCGACCCGCGGGTTGACCCGTTAAGATCCGACCATATGGGTATTCGTAGTCCAATCCCAAAGCAGCTGAGAATCCACCAGTGTCAGAATTTGAGTCCCCGAAGTTAAAGATCACTGGATATTTTCTATTACCATGGAAATTAATCGCTTCTCCATGGGTAGTAATAAGAGCAAAAAGAACAATACTGCAGAAAATACGTGAAATCAGAGGCATAATCGTAAACAATAAATATGATTTCTGGGTAGTGTTGTTTGTGCCACTAACTAATTTAGCAGCAACTAAAGTCTTCTTTTTGTTCATGTAATGAAGTAGTAGTTGGTTGATTGGTTCCACCGCCCACCAATTATTCGTACTACCTTTGCAGAATTAAATAAATAATCTAGTGGTGGTGGGCATATAATATTTAACTTTTTAATTATGATGAATTTCTTATATAATATATGGAACTATTGGTTTTTCACAATGTCGCTGCGCATGAATTCGCTTTTCCTCGGTGGGGGCAGTTTTCTTATCTGTTTAATTGCTTCTAAAACATCAATATCACAAATCAAATCTAAATTTGGATCTTTGTGAACAGAAAGTATGCCTTTATGAAAAACCATTTCCTGAGGAAGATAGGAATAAGGGTTAATTTGAATTCCGGTTCCTTTAGGGTGTGTTTGGTTCGTGGAAATTAGTGGGGAAAAGAAAAAGACACGGAAAAGAAAAATCAGTTTTCGTGTTTGGTTGATTGAAGAATCACAGAAAAGAAAATAAAATATAGTTAAGTTTATACCTAAAACTAAGAAAAATCAATTTCCTCACCAAATGGTGAAGAAAACGAAGGAAAAACTTATTAAATCGGTTTTCCCTCACATTTTCTTTTCCAAGCCACTTTCTTGAAACCAAACACAGTGTTAAAGTTTTAAAATAGATTTCAGACCCTGTCAGAAAAAACTATTGTTTAAAGGACACAATTTATGTAAAATTTAGAGTAACCACCTAAACTTAAAAGTGTTATAAAGTGTATATAAACTGGTATCGGATGATCGTTTTGTGTCCAAAACAATGAAGTGGTACTGCAGAAATTGGGTCCTTAAAACTAATTTTTTTCGGACAGGATCTGAATCTTAAGTGAAATTTTCGACCAGGCCTGAAATGAAAAGTTCCCCAGAAGTAACACTTGTGACTCACGAGAATCCCTATATTTATGGCACAATTAGTCTTTCTGAATTCAGCTGTCACTTCTCGGTTGGAGTAATGAAGTCTTTATTATTTATAATTAGCTTTCGTAATCTTAATCTTAGCCTAGGAACTACTATCAATAAGAACCTTTAAACAAATCTCTCTCTCTCTCTCTCTGTGTGTGTGTGTGTGAGTGTGTGTCTGTGACTGGAATGGGCCTCTAACACGACGCAATGGGCCACTTAAAACAAAGAGAGAAAGCAATCTATTACATTTAAAGTACGCTGCAGAATTCACAAAGGTCCACCTAAAAATAATTTACTCTAGGCCCTCAAATTAATAGAAAGACCAATTAAATTCGTTCAAATTAAGGAGGGTAGTAGAGTAGAGATATGCAAAGTATGATGCACCATTATTTGATTTATGCTCAATAATTTTCCGTCAAATTCACTGTGAAGGGGTAAAAAGGAAAACGAAAATCCAAGTTGATGCCTATTTTTAAATATCATTTTTTTCTTTTTCTCTTTTTGAAGTGAAACAACACATGAACCCATGCAAGCTAAGCACTTATTACATAGCAGGGGAGGGAGGGGCTGTCCCTTTCCCCATCTCTCTTGCTCTGTTTTTTTGCTGTTTGAAAAGCAAAAAAAAAATAAAAAAGGAATTCCCTCACCTCTCTTCTCACCTCTTCTCCACGTGAATCACTGAAATCAATTTTACAAAGCACTTTCACACTACTACACACCTCTCAAACCCTTTCTTTCTTCAAGAACAATGGCTACCTTCTTCTTCGTCTTCACCCTCATCTTAGCTTGCGTCCACGCCGTCGCCGGCGCCGGCGCCATTCCTACGCCGGCAGCCGCACTGCTGAGCTTCAAGTCCAAGGCCGACTTACACGACAGCTTAGATTACACAAACCGCACTGCTCTCTTTTACTGTAAGTGGCGAGGCGTCTACTGCTCAGCAAACTCCTCCACGCCGGTCAAAGTCGTACTCAAAGATACCCTCCTCGCCGGAATATTCCCTCCGGCGACGCTCACTAAACTCGCCGAGCTTCGCGTCTTGAACCTCCACAACGCCTCCCTCACCGGCCCAATCCCAGACTTGTCTCCTCTTATCAACCTCAAGGTGCTCGTCGTCTCTAGGAACTACTTCTCCGGCGCTCTGCCGCCGTCGGTGGCGACGCTCCACCGCCTGAAAAACCTCGACGCCTCCTGTAACATGCTCACCGGCCCGATCTCCGATTCCCTGAACCGTTTGGACCGGCTGGTTTACCTCAAGCTCGATTTTAACCGGTTCAACGGCTCGGTGCCGGCGCTGAATCAGACGTTGCTGAGGTACCTCAACGTCTCTCACAATGAACTCGCCGGCGCTATCCCACTGACGGCGGCTCTGTCCAAGTTCGGCGCATCGTCGTTTCTGGTGAACCCAGGCCTGTGCGGCGAGGTTATAGACAAGAAATGCAACTCGACGAGGGAATTTTGGGGCGGCGGCGGAGGCGTCGTCTTGGGTTCGTCGGCTGACCACCTTCCTCCTCCGGCGATGGCCCAGATAGCGACGGTGGAGGGCGGAAGACCCGCGGCGGGGAGGCGGAAAAGGAAGGCCTTTTTAGCAATCGGACTCTGTCTCGGCACGTCAGTCTTGGTCGTAGCGGCGGTGGGGTGCTTACTCGTAGCCAACCGCTGGCGTCTCTCTCCGCCGCCGTCGAACTACGAATTTACCAAAATGGGCATGGAGAACAGCGTGACACGCACGGCCGAGGCCGTCATGGCTCGGATCGAAGAGGAAAACGCAGAGCTCGCCGAGACGATCGTTAGAAAGCAGAATCAGCTGCGGCGGAGCGGAAGCTTACTTTTCTGCGCCGGCGAGGTCCACGACTACACCGTCGACCAGCTCATGCGGGCCAACGCCGAGATGCTCGGCAGGGGTAAAATGGGAACTACGTAAAGGCGGTTCTTGAGAGCCGTCAGATCGTTACGGTGAAGAGATTGGACGGCTCAAGATTGATCGGACTAAGCAAAGAAGCCTTCGATGGGCATTTGCAGAAAGTCGGCGGCTTAAGACACCCTAATTTGGTCCCTTTGAGGGCTTATTTTCAGGCAAGAGAAGAAAGGCTCTTAGTCTACGATTATCAACCTAATGGAAGTCTTTTCTCCCTTATCCACGGTTAGTTTTACTTTCATTACATTCTCAAAATCAAAGTTCAAAACTTAATCTTTGTCACATTCTTCCTCTGTTTCAAGATCCTCAAATCCAAACCCCATTTTCATTTTTCATTTTCTTTTAAAGTGATGATTCTTTTACTTTGTCACTTTGCGCATACTCTGTTTCGAGAGGGAGACAGCGCCTGACAAACGGATAAAAAAAGCAGAGCAACTATTTAAAGGGTTAATTACGGGTCAGACCCTAGTAATATTTTTAACTAGTGTTCAGGCCCCAATCAAATTCCATTTAGTATGAAGGACCTGATTTTCAAAATTCTTAGAGAAAAATACCCAAACTACGCGATATGACATATTTACCCCTAACAGATGCGAAAATAACAAACTTTTGCCATCATCTTCTCCAACGAGCGAGCTATACTTCAAGCTCGATTACCACCTATAATCTCGACATTCGTGAGCAGACGAGGTCCGACCCTGACCCGTCGTCGTAGTAGAGCTCGAAGGAGGCCACAGGCGAGGCGACAGGCTGCCGGAGCTTAACTTAATTTTTTTTGTTTTTCCAAATCACTTGGTGACGTATGACACATCTCTTCTAGTAAATAACAAATCGTCACACAAAAACACCACATCTTACATTAGAAATAACGATCCATATATTGTTAATAACACAGTCTGTATACAACCCATATATAGGGAGAAAATGAACGAAATCACAAAACGACACTAAAAACAGATGAAACTGCATAAATCACATCGTTATTGACTCAATAAAGTAAAATAGACCTCAATTTCTCATGGGTATCTCGAATTTAACCAATTAGTTGCAAGAAACGGATATTAAATTTTCCCTAAATCGTGTAAAAAAGAAATACTTATAACATGAAAAAAATAACAAATGTCTTCAGGATAATAACAAATGTTGACTCAGAAACAACAAATCACTGAAAAATAATAACGCATTGTTTGTCGTAAATAACATATTATGTATACAAATAATGGATCGAGATAAAAAGAACGAAAATCACAAACGACACTAAAAAACAGATGAAAACTACATAAATCACGTCGTTATTGACTAAATAAGGTAAAATAGACCTCAATTTCTCATGGGTACCTCGAATTTATACCGATTAGTTGCAAGAAACGTATATTATATTTTCCCTAAATCTTGTAAAAAAGAAATCTTATAACATAGCAAAAAATAACAAATGTCTTACGGGTAATAACAAATTTTGACTTAGAAGTAACACGTCGCTGAAAGGTAATAACACATTGTTTGTCGTAAATAACACAGTCTGTATACAAGTAATGGATCGAGGAATAAAACGAAAATCACAAACGACACTAAAAACAAGATGAAAAGTGCATTAATCACGTCGTCATTGACTCAATAAGGTAAAATAGACCTCAATTTCTCATGGGTACCTCGAATTTATACCGATTAGTTGCAAGAAACGTATATTATATTTTTCCTAAATCGTGTAAAAAAGAAATACTTATAACATAGCAAAAAATAACAAATGTCTTATGGTTAATAACAAATTTTGACTTAGAAGTAACACGTCGCTGAAAGGTAATAACGCATTGTGTGTCGTAAATAACACAGTCTGTATACAAGTAATGGATCGAAAGGAATAAAACAAAAATCACAAACGACACTAAAAACAGATGGAAAACTGCATAAATCTCATTATTTGTGACTAAATAAAGTTTTCCCGTCCTCAATTTCAGATGGGTCTTACTAATAAAGACGAATTTTTTATGTATCGAATGAATTCGTGCTTCCACCCCCAAATCAAAAATTTCGTCCAGAAATCGATTCAATATCAACTTTCACGGTCGAACAAGGTAAAAGCGACTGAATAAGATAAAATCGAATCAAACGAGTCTTAATATTAAAAAAAAATAAGTCGGTAACCATGAAATCGAGAAAAATTTAGCTTTCTTTAAGACTAAAACGTTTTTTAAGTTTGTAACAGTTTACACAACAAATATAACACATATACATGTAAAAAAAACACATTATTGAGAATATTCTAGAAGGTTCTACCGTCAGAGAATTTAACAGAATTGTCAGAGCATATTTACAGGACTTTCTCAAAATTGTACTACATTAATTGGAAATAATAACACACGTTAGGTTAGAAAAAACAACTCGAACTCAATTAATAACACATTGATCAATACTGATACCTCATAAATGTTATTTAGTACCACGTCAATAATTCGATTAATTCGTACAATAATACACTTTTATTTTGAATGTTTAATATGGATGTTCATGTAAATATATAATTTGATGAAGTTTAATCATCACATTCCTTTAAAATACACATTAGGCGAAATTTGATGTCAATAGAAGAATGTTGATCTCAATAGATATATAAACATGTAGTCCTCCATTGCAAAACATAGACTATCACCTCTTTCAATGGAACATAACATTATAAATTGCACCACAAACATGTTCAAACGTCAACATTAAGTACTAATAACATTTATAGACCACAAATACAAAATACTAACTCAAAACACTAAATCGAGGCCCGAAACCCTAAACCCTAAACCCTAAACCCCGAACCCCAATTTTTTTTAAGGTTGTATCTTATACTGCGCAAGTCGTGGATCATTCTCCCAAAATTTCATGTCGTAAACCCTTAATCTTAACCTCGAACCCGTAAGTCCTAAACCCCAAAAACTACCCAAAAACCCTAGCGCATAGAAGATACCAAATTATCCAGAAAATAACAAATGTCTTCAGGATAATAACAAATGTTGACTCAGAAACAACAAATCACTGAAAAATAATAACGCATTGTTTGTCGTAAATAACATATTATGTATACAAATAATGGATCGAGATAAAAAGAACGAAAATCACAAACGACACTAAAAAACAGATGAAAACTACATAAATCACGTCGTTATTGACTAAATAAGGTAAAATAGACCTCAATTTCTCATGGGTACCTCGAATTTATACCGATTAGTTGCAAGAAACGTATATTATATTTTTCCTAAATCGTGTAAAAAAGAAATACTTATAACATAGCAAAAAATAACAAATGTCTTATGGTTAATAACAAATTTTGACTTAGAAGTAACTCGTCGCTGAATGGTAATAACACATTGTTTGTCGTAAATAACACAGTCTGTATACAAGTAATGGATCGAAAAGAATAAAACGAAAATCACAAACGACACTAAAAAATAAGATGAAAAGTGCGTTAATCCCGTCGTCATTGACTCAATAAGGTTAAATAGACCTCAATTTCTCATGGGTACCTTGAATTTATACCGATTAGTTGCAAGAAACGTATATTATATTTTCCCTAAATCGTGTAAAAAGAAATACTTATAACATAGCAAAAAATAACAAATGTCTGACGGGTAATAACAAATTTTGACTTAGAAGTAACACGTCGCTGAAAGTAATAACACATTGTTTGTCGTAAATAACACAGTCTGTATACAAGTAATGGATCGAAAGGAATAAAACGAAAATCACAAACGACACTAAAAAACAAGATGAAAAGTGCATTAATCCCGTCGTCATTGACTCAATAAGGTCAAATAGACCTCAATTTCTCATGGGTACCTCGAATTTATACCGATTAGTTGCAAGAAACGTATATTATTTTCCCTAAATCGTGTAAAAAAGAAATACTTATAACCTAGCAAAAAAATAACAAATGTCTTATGGTTAATAACAAATTTTGACTTAGAAGTAACACGTCGCTGAAAGGTAATAACACATTGTTTGTCGTAAATAACACAGTCTGTATAGAAGTAATGGATCGAAAGGAATAAAACGAAAATCACAAACGACACAAAAAACAAGATGAAAAGTGCATTAATCACGTCGTCATTGACTCAATAAGGTCAAATAGACCTCAATTTCTCATGGGTACCTCGTATTTATACCGATTACTTGCAACAAGCGGATATAATGTTTTTCCTACATTGTGTGAAAAGAAATACTTATAACATTTTGTAGTAGAGAAGTAACATAAGATTATTGAAAAATAACGTATTTGTCTTCCGAAGTAACAATATGCGGTAGCTGTGTGACATATAATGAAGTAAAAATAACGATTCATATAAGAGCAAAAGAACATGTCGCGAGATCCGCTGGAAAATAAAGCCAAGGGTATTTTCGTCAAAGTCTACTTTTGGGTCCTTTACTCGATTTTCACAAAAAAGTAGGTCTCTTAAACTTAATCAATTTCTGACAGGGTCTGACGGGTAATTGCAAACTTTAGGGGGGCCTGAAGAGAAATCTTCCCCTATTTAAAATGTCCAAATGATGCCCCTCGGAAGCTGTCTTTTGTCAGCAAAATCTATGCTAGGATTTGAATTTTGAAATGCAAATTACTAAGAATAGACAAACAAATGATGTTCATCATCATATAGGTTCAAAGTCGTCAAAGGCAAGACCACTACATTGGACATCTTGCTTGAAAATAGCAGAGGACACAGCCCAAGGCCTAAGCTTTATACACCAAGCTTGTAGGCTCGTCCATGGCAACCTTAAATCCTCCAATGTCTTACTAGGCTCGGACTTCGAAGCTTGCCTAACAGATTACTGCCTTACAACCTTAGTCACAGCACACATCGAAGAAGACGAAGAGTTAGACTCTGTTTCTTACAGAGCCCCTGAACTTGCAAAGCTCAACAGCTTCGAACCCACGTCTAAATCTGATGTCTACTCTTTTGGGGTACTTTTGCTCGAACTTCTATCTGGGAAGAACCCATCTGAGCACCCAAATGGTGGTCTATCCATGGCTGATATGGCTAAGTGGTTGAGCTCTGTTAGAGAAGACGAAGGAGACAGTAATGGGAATCATAGGCTGGAAATGCTCCTCGAAGTTGCAGTTGCTTGCCGTGTGAGCTCGCCCGAACAGAGGCCGATGACGTGGCAAGTGTTGAAGATGATTCAAGAGATTAAAGAGGTTGTACTAATGGAGGACAGTAACCAACAGTGAATTCAATCTCTGATTTTTTTTTCATCATGTTTTGAGCGGTGGAAGTTGTAGTAGGTGTTAATGTTACTGTACTTCATTGACTTGATTATCAGACCAACCTTAGCTAAAAGCCCTTTATGATGAACATGTGATTCCATTTGAGAGTGAAAGGGATATGAAAGAAAGAAAGAAAGCAAAAAAAAAAAGCAACCTTTTTGTAAGTATTAGAATCAAGAATGTAAGTAAGGATTATCAATCAAGGGCAATTTCGAAGCAATCACTTTCTGATTCATGGCCATTCTCTACAGCAGCTTTGTTGCTGCTCTTAATGCTTTCAATGGAGAAAAGCTCTTCGCTGTCCGTATATCCTAAGGCAGATTCAATTTCTGGGCTCGGGTTTCTTCGTTCGTTTTCGGGCAAGAACTCGAAAGGGTTCTGTCCGAAATTGATCGAAAGGGTGATAGCTGCGTTTAAGGCGAGCGTTGGGTATAGTGGGAACTCAAATGCCTCGTCATCGCAGCGTACTTCGTGCGCCAAAGTGGGGCCCACAGTGAAGAAAACCCTTCTCTGGCTCGGGCTGTAGCCACATCCTACGGTCGTTTTAGCGTTTTCCCATCCTTTCGTTTCGGGCTGGGACGTAAGCTTTTTTCCTGAAGCGAGAGAGTCGACAAAAATATATTAGCAACTAGGGAGAATGCTATTTTTGGTCCCTCAGTGTTTGTGGTAAGAGTATTTTTTTGTCCCCAATGTTGTGATATGTCACTTTTTAATCTTTAGTGCTGTCGATTTGTATCATTTAGTCCCACTATTCATTTAATCGTTAATTTGAACGAATTTTAGGAGCTGGACTAGCCTAAATTTTTATAGGCCGTAAAACATGGCCCTTAAATTTGGACTGGCCCTGCTCCTAACTTTGTCAAAAGTAACGGTTAGGTTAACAGGAGATCAAAACGGTACAAAATCGATTTGGAGATTAAAAGTGGCATCTCACAAGAGATAAAAAACGCACATACCCCAAACGTTGGGAGACAAAAATGGCATTCGCCCGCCCACCAACTATATAATCCACTAATCTGCATAAAGAACAAGATCACTCACCATTTAGATAGACAAAACCGTTCGAATTAAAACCTACAGATCCTTTGTAACTTCCCGGGAATCTCCCCAAAGGAGGGTACCGCGATCCCGTGAGCCCAACGCAGAGCCGGGATAATCCTTCATCGTCCGTAGAATGACCACAAAAATCCTTACCGTCATCGCACGATAAGAAAGTGACTTCGAAAAATGCTTCCTGGGTAAAAGACGCTCTGCCCAAACAAGGCCCGGGCAAAGGCAAGCCCGCCCTTATTACCACACCACAAACTGGACCAACGCTTTCGTTAGGAAAAGCGCTCCAATTTGCATGTATTTTCTGAACCTTACGTCCCGACCCTTCACAAACCTCCCACCAATCGCTCGCCACCGCGTTTGCCGCCCGGGCCTTAAAATCGAACGCCGACCATCCCTTCTCAGCCGCTTCGTTGGCAAGGTTGGGATGGTCGGCCCAATTGAAGAACGGAGAGTGTTCGCCGACGGGCCTAACTCGACGAAGGCCCGTCGTTGCCCGTGAAGATTGGCCCGTTTCGGAGCCCGAGGCATTGCGATGATGGTGAGCTTTGCTGCCTTCTTTTAGGCGTAGCCATAGGCATATACAGAGGATTAGAAGGCAGACGAGGACGACGGTGGTTAGAGAAACTGATATGCAGAGAAGAGGATGGCGATGGAATGATTCAATAATCATCTTGGAAAGCATATTTGCCTGGGATTAAGATGATGATCTTTTATTACAATTGCTGCTGATATCTTCGAGTGTGTCTCTTTTAATCTGTGACAAACTTTAGTCAACAGATATAAATGAAATAACATATGAAATTTAATTAACGTTGCTTCCATTCATTAAATGAGAATGTGACCGTATTAGTTAGTAGAAGATCAGGCGCTTGAAGTTCTTTTGAAATACTTCTTGATAAGCAGTTGCCCTTAGAACGGGCCGAACATCGTAGCACATGTTAATGGGCTACAGCAGCCCAAGTTAGGCTTATCACCGGCCGGGCCGGGGTCTAATCGCCTGATGCCTGTAGTTGTAGTAGAATGAAGGTAGAGGGGAATCTTTCACTTGTAGAAAGAGGATTCGAAAGAGGAACAAAGATGAGAGAAATGCAATGAATATCCGAAAACAAGCAAAGCTAAAAACTCCAACACAAAAAAGATCAATCAATTCCTCAGTGGCAAAAATCTTACCCAACACCATACAATCTGATCTCACAGAAAAGTCGAACAACACGAAGAAAAGAAGAAGGAAAAAGGGTCGTTCTAAGAGACGAGGTTGTCGTTGAGAGAAAGGGAAGCGAGGTGATCTACCGTAGAAGACTGCTGAACGTTGCTAAGAACGTCCATAGCCTCAGCAACCTTAGCCTTCAAAGCATCGGGCGATTCGAGCAAGTGAAGAACTTCGGTCTGATCCATCTCAAGCAACATGCCCGTAACCTTAGCAGCGTGCTCGTGCTCTAGCTGATCCACAAGCGGGTACAAATTCTCACCCAACATCTGACATCGAATTTAAAAAAAAAAGTTAGGGCTTGCTTTAGGTCAAGAATCGAAAAATATATCCCCCCTAAAAGGGTCCTTCAAGGCATCCAATGTCCCATTTGCAAGATGTGTTTCAAGGCAAGCCTATGAAAGAAAAACGAAATGGGAGAGAAAAAGATCAAAATGGTGCTCACAGTCCTCTGCTGCTCGGGCGTAGCATTGGCGAGTGCAGAGGCCAAAGCATGAATCGGCTGTTGAACAGCGCCACCGTTAATGTCGTAAGGAGCAGACATGGGCATATCAGACATGTTGCGTCCAGGTGGGTAATGATACATTCTCCCGCCCCTTGGAAGCATCTGTAATAATAATATAACGAATATTCTTCAGAATGAAATCAACAGCTAGAAACATAGAAGTATAACCACGATACTGAGATAGTGGTTAGGTTACTTGTTGAGGGATCATGGGCATGGGCATGGGCTGCTGACTTTGTTGGGCCGGGCCGGACCCACCTCTTCTGCCACCTGACCGTGGGCCTTGTTGGCCTTGCGGGATTATTGGCATGAAGAAGTTAGGCAATGGTGCACCGCCGGGGCGCATTCCAGGGACGAGCTGCTGCTGATAACCGAACCCAGCCTTGACAAAGAAGAGAGATCAATACAAACGCCGAATATGATGGCAATAGTTGTTCGGCAACAGGAGAAAATTTAAGTTCGACCAAAAGGAAAGAAATGGGTCATTTTACTTGAGGTGGGATCATAGGTGGAGGTGCTTGCCCAAAAAACAGCTGCTGGCCAGGAGCACCATGAGGATACATAGGCATTCGAGGAGCCATCGATGGTGGCATTATGAATGGCCTCATTTGGGAAAATTGAGCCTGCAATTGAAATAAAATGTGTTCAACTTCATTTAAACAAAAAAAAGTACTCCATAAAGGAGGCTTGAATGAATTTTTAATGGCAACAATCCATCAAAAACCAGAAAAAAGAAACTGGATAGAATTACAAGCTATATCCTGAACGAAATTATGAAAAGAATGACATAATAGAACATCAATAAAATAGGCGAACTGCAAAAGAAATTTATTCGCAGAAAGTGTTTACCTGTAACCTAGCTTTTCGCTCCTCCTTACGCTGTGCAAGGGCAACATAGAGCGGCTTGCTGATGACCATTTTCCCGTTCATCTCAGAGAGCTAAAATAACAAGTATATAAAAGCTCATCCCATTATTGTTAAACTAATAGCAACTAAAATATAATACAAATGTGGTAAACTCACAGCTCTAGAAGCTTCTTCCTTAGTTGAAAAAGCAACAAAAGCTGATCCCCTGCTGATCCCATTGGGATCACGCGTAACCTAAATTTAAAATATACACTTGTTAGGATATATGAGAAAGAATGCAAACAGTTGCAAGTCAAACCATGAAAAGCTGAAGTTCACCTTGCATGATGTAATAGTACCAAAGTCTGAAAAAAGTTCTTTGAGTTTGTCATCATTGATGCTATCATCCAAATTTTTTATGTATAAATTAAGGCCATGAAACTTATCAACAACTTCTCTGCTACTCTGCTCAAACTGATTTCTAAGTTCATGCTCCCTCTCTGACTTCTTTTGAGCCTTCCCAACATACCATTCTTTGTCATCAATTTTCTTCCCATTCAGAGCTTCAACAGCGCTCGCAGCGTCATCAGCATTTTCAAAATTGACAAATCCAAAACATTTCGACTTCCCATCAGCATCCCTCATTACTACAGCACTAGTGATTGTTCCATATTCTCCAAATACTTTTTTAAGGTCTTCGTCAGTTGTTGACTCTGCTAAATTTTTTACGTACACATTGTTAAACCTTTTCGGGCTCAAGGTAGTATCCCTGTCCTGCTTGCGTAGGAAATGCCCAACGTATACTTGCTTGTCATTGAGAAGCATACCATTTAGCTTAGCTATAGCATTGCTTGCAGCTTCATCAGAATCAAACTGAACAAACCCATATCCCTTAGATTGACCATCAGTATCAGTGGCTATCTTGCAAGAGAGAATGTTACCAAAGCTAGAAAATGCATCATGAAGTGCCTTGTTATCAATCGATTTGTCCAAATTCTGCATTAGAAAGATCAGTAAGCACCGATCCGATACATTGAGACATCACCCACCCATACAGACAGCAACAAAGAGTTACCTTGATAAAAATATTTGCTTCTCCACTTTTCCTAGTACTGGGGTCCCGGTTAGAATACATGATTCGAATTGTCTTGTTATTGAGTGGTGTGAAGTTCAAAAGCTCAATGGCTCTTGCCGCTGCAATAAAAAGTAACAAGTGAAAAGGCTAAGATACTTCACTTGTACATGGTATATATAACACCTCAATCACCTTACTATGGCAGCATGATATAGTTCATGATAGCATACTTATCTAAACACAGTGAAACTCGCACAGAGTATATGTCATAGCAAAAACCATTCCAAAAGATCCAGGACAAGGAATACTACAACTACCACTATCAACTTAAAAAGAATCAGAGATCAGCAAGTCAATACTTCGTTTGATAAGACTTAAGAGTAGCTATACTTGATAAGATTTACAGTAGGTGTCCATAATAAATTGTCCAAGGCTACAGAATGAGAAGTTATTCAAGCTACATCACTGAACGGCTTACTAATAACCGTCGTCATAGAAATTTCACGACTTTATGCGTTAAGCAAGATATAACTAGAGAACAAAGCCCAAACACTACTCATTTAACAACAAATCAGCGAAAATCACCACTATCATATAGCAGACACAAATCTGGCATCACTTGCATCCTACGTTAATTATCTAGTCCAATACTGCACATCATAACAAACATGAGATAACATTAACGTATGCCATAACCAAGAAACTGGCGCAAGCAAGCATCGGGAATGCATCTACACACAAGAAATCGGCCAAAACCATTTATTACAACAAAAACGCCTAAGCTATAAGACGAACTTACCATCCTGGGGATTGCTGAAATTGACGTAGCCGTAACCAAGGCTCCTATTCGTGTTGGTATCCCTACAAATCCTAACCGAAACCACCTGACCCACCTGGCTGAACAGGTCGAAAACCTGCGGGTCAGTAACGTTCTGACCCAAATCGCCGACGTACAATGACGTCACAGCCAGCGAAGGCGTCGGCGCAGCGGCGGAACCTACAGCCGCTCCAGGCACTCCGTTAGGCGACGCCGCAAAATTAGGCTGCTGAACCTGGATCTGAGCCATTGCAGTCCCCCTTTTTTTTGGTGATTTTACTGTTAAAAAAGGTGATAAAAAAATTTGTACGATGAAGATAGATCAATCACATGGTCGGAATTTCTCGCAATATTTTATATATAAATATAAATTTCTTTTTTTGGGAGGTTTTTGGGAGGGCAGAGACTGCACCGCGCTCGCCAAGCTTAGTTAACTGCTGTAGACTTTATACAAATGAAGGTGGTGACGAAACCCTAGGTTCGATTAATCTGAGCCGTTGATTAGATCAACGGTTTAGATGAATACAATGAACGGATATTGCTTGTGTTGTGCAGCGCCAAGTTCAATCAGATTAATCTCGTCCTCGTCAAAACTGTTTTTTGCAATTTAACCCCTGTAGGGTTTTTTTGAAAGGGTTTCGATTTGCTTCACTCATTGCTCAGCTCACATCTACCTCTGATCTGTTTCATTGGTACGCAATTGCAATGGGCATGCATGAGCTAGATAGAAATCGGTTGTGCCTTGGATTAAATGGTTGCGTTATCGATTTCAAGAAGGTTTCTTCAGTCAATTCGAGCAGTTGCACCTTCAAACTGTATATTTCAAGTTCATTTCTTCGTGCACCGCTGTAGACGTAGGTGTTTGCCTGATGGATTTTGTGTTTTCGTTTCGCAATTGTTCTGTATTCAGTGTTTTCTTCCGACATGCTTCATTTAATTTTTCCATTTGATTAAATTGTTGTAGCTTCAGAGAGATTTCATAGTCCCGGCTATAGCTTGTTTCCGCGGCAATCTTCTGTTGATGGAAAGGTGAAACTCTTTTATGACAATGTCACAACCCTTTTTAACTTAGAATTTTTCGCGTCTAAGTTGAGGTTCGAGACCGGAAATAGCTTGGCTCGGCCCAAAGCCTTGTTACTCAGCCTTCCACTTTCTTATGTTTGCGTGCGGAAATAAGCGTCGAGAGATCGCTTCGCTCACCCCAAACCCAACGTACTCGGCCTGTTTGATAAAGTTAGGCCTCGGACTTAAAGCTCTCGTGTTTGCCTCACCCGATCTCACACCAACAAGAAACGAATAAAACAGATGACACAAGATTTACGGGAAAACCCACTCCAGACCCAGAGTGGGGGAAAAACCCGGTACGAGCTTGAAAGACTCGCACAAATAAGCCGCTCGTTTACAAAACTCGCCTAGCTTATATGAACACTCAGCACAACAATCGAAGCTACAACCTTAAGCTATCGAAAGTATTACACATTAGACAATTTTCTCACAATGTCAATTGATGACTGTCTTCTTGGCAAAATGCTTCACAAGGCCTTCTTATAGGCTTGGCCAAGCCATCCTCCCATGTGCCTCGATGGAATCTCGCCCATGTGAGGTGTTGGCTTGGACCCATGGAATCTCGCTCATGCTTGGTGGGACAAAGGCATGCTGCCAATGTTCTTGATGGAACAAAAGTATGTCGCCCATGTTCTTGGTGGGACAAAGCACTTTCGGCCATGTGCTTGGTTGTTTCATCAACTAGCCATGTGATGCCAGCCTGTTAAAGCCACCTTTTGCCCATGCTATGCCAGCCTGGCATAATCAATCTTCCGCCCATGTGCTGCCAGCCTGGCCCATGCAAAAGCCATGCCAGTCTGCCCGATGCCATCAGGTTGCGAGCAACGTCGCTGGCCAAGTCGGGCGCGCGCAAGTGACTTCCGCCAGGCTCCCACATTCGTGTGCTGGCTTGTTCCGCAATCAGGCATAAGTCCGCCCGAGCGTGTTGGCCTATTGTGCCGTCATTGTGCCCCGCATTTTCGACACGGCTGCGCGCGTCCTTCGCCGAATGCCCACTCAAGTCCATCGAGCCGGCGCTTGCCACAAGCTATGTGCGCCAAGGCTACATCCGTCTAGTGTCGCGTATATGCTCATGTTCGAGCGAACTGCCCATCTGCCTTTCGGCCACCTCATGGGTCAAGTTCGTGTGTGACCAGACCTACCCATCTGGCCACTGCCCGGCAGATCATTTCTGCCGAACATATCTCGGGGTCTAGGCACCACCGAGTCCGGCCGAGTACTGCTCGGCCGCCGTTGACCGAGGTCAACGGTCAAGATCCGTCAACTACATAACAATTCTCCCCCGCCTGAATCAGTGACGCCCTCGTCGACGATCCCGGGAGCTGGTTTTCATGGAATTTCCTCAAGAAGCTTACGTGGAACACTGGGTGGATTCGATACTTTGGTGGAAGCAACAATCTGTACGCCACTTGGCCGACTCGATTCACGATCTCGAAAGGCCCATCATACTTTGGCAACAAGCTCCATGCGAGCGATTGAGCTTTCCACTTGGCCTTCATTTGAGGTGAAAGTTTTACCCAAACTTTCTCGCCCACTTCGAAGGTTACCGCCCGATGTCCTTGGTCGTAATACTTCTTCATCCGTCTACCAGCTTTGGCGAGGCTGTCTCGAGCTTCAGCCCACAACAACTGTCGCCCTCGAGCAAACTTGTACGCCGGTGGACAATCTCCTGCAGCTTTCCACATAGAAAGATTTTGAGGTGTTAAAGGTTGGAACCATAAACTACCTCGAATGGACTCTTTTCCGTCGCTGATGATTTGTGGAGATTGTAGCAAAATTGAGCCGGGTCAAGTAAGCTCGTCCAGTTGTGTTGGCTGGCCGAGATGTAGTGCCGAAGATACTCCTCAAGGAGTTGATTGACTCGCTCGGTCTGTCCATCCGTTTGTGGGTGATAGCCTGAAGAAAATCGCAGTTTTGTGCCAAGCCTTCGGAATAGAATCGTCCAGAATCGGCTTGTGAACCTTACGTCCCGATCACTAATGATTTCTTCTGGCATCCCAAAATACTTCACCACATTTCGGAAGAACAGGTCCGCAGCGATGTCGGCATTGCACTGAATAGGGGCCGCCATAAATATCGCCATTTTGGAGAACCGATCCACCACGACTAAGATGGAATTATTTCCTTCGCTCTTTGGCAACCCAACAATGAAGTCCATGGAAATGGAACGCCATGGGCTAGCCGGAATAGGCAACGGCTGCAACAAACCTGCTGGCTTTGTACGCTCGGGCTTGTCTCTCTGGCAAATGTTGCAAGTACGAACAAAGGCCTCGACATCCTGCTCGAGTTTTGGCCAATAGAACTTGCGAGAGATTAGGGCCATCATGCGCCTAACTCCTGGGTGACCAGCCCACTCCGGCTCATGGTGCTCTTTCAAGAGCTCATTCCGCAGTCTCCCGACAGGTACATAAAATCGTTTGCCATGCGTGACCAACAGCCCATCTTCAAGCCAGTAGCGTTTCAGAAGCCCTTCTTTCACCTGGTCCTTGAGCTTCACGTAAGTTGGATCGTTCTCACTTTCGCGTCGGATGCGGCTGACAAAGCTGCTCGCGACTTTGCTTATTACGGCCACCGTGTTGAGGTGAGGCTGGCGGCTTAGTGCATCAGCAACTTCATTCTGCCGTCCAGGCCTATGAACCCAATCGAAATCGAACTCCCCAAGAAACTCTTGCCATCGTGCCTGTTTCGGGGTTAGCTTCTTTTGAGTTTTGAAATAAGTATTTGCCACATTGTCAGTGGCAATCACAAATTTAGAGCCAAGAAGATAGTGGCGCCACGCTCCGAGGCAATGAATCACCGCGGTCATCTCTTTCTCGTGCGTGCTATAGCGCGTTTCAGCATCTTTGAGCTTTCGGCTCTCGTAGGCGATGGGGTGTCTCCCTTGCACAAGTACACCGCCAAGTGCCTTACCAGACGCATCAGTGTGGATTTCGAATGGCTGCTCAAAATCAGGCAGCTTCAGGACAGGTTCGCTGGCCAATGCAGCTTTGAGTCGTTCGAAGGCTTCTTCGCAGTTACGACTCCAATCCCACTTCACGTCCTTCTTCAAGAGGTCCGTCAGGGGCAAAGCAATCTTTGAATACCCCTTGATGAAGCGTCGATAGTAGTTCGCAACACCCAGGAATGACCGCAGCTCCGTAACGGTGCTTGGTCGTGGCCATTCCATCACAGCTCGAACCTTGGCCTTATCCATCTCGATCTGGCCATTTTCGATCATGTGGCCTAAGAAATTGATCCTGGTGCTACCGAACTCGCATTTCTCCCTTTTGACGTAGAGTCGATTTTTCCTTAAGGTTTCCAGCACAACCTTCAAATGTTTAGCATGATCCTCCAAACTCGTCGAATACACGACGATGTCATCAAGATAGACGACCACGAACTTGTCCAAAAACTCATACAGAACATCATTCATCAGATTGCAAAATGTAGCCGGGGCATTAGTTAACCCGAAAGGCATAACTAAGAATTCATATGACCCGTACCTTGTCACGCACGTGGTCTTTGCCTCATCACCTTCAGCAATTCGAACTTGCCAATATCCCGATCGTAGATCCAGTTTTGAAAAGTACCTTCCCTTGGCTAGCTTGTCAAAGAGATCTAACGCATTCGGGATCGGATACTTATTCTTCACTGTCACCTTGTTGAGCGCCCGATAGTCGACACAAAATCGCAACGAGCCATCCTTCTTACGTTGAAATAATATCAGCGAGCCAAAGGGTGCCTTCGAGGGTCTGACTAGGCCCGCATCCAATAGCTCGTCGAGTTGACGCCGCAATTCCTCCAGTTCAGCTGGATTCATTCGGTAAGGCGCCTGCGCTGGAGGTCTCGTTCCAGGCTCCAACTCAATTCGGTGATCAGTGGGCCTCCTCGGTGGAAGTTCCTTAGGCAGTTCGTTGGGCATGACATCTTCGAACTTTTCAAGGATGGCCTGGATATCAACTGGCAGTACTGCTCGGCCGCCGTTGACCGAGGTCAACGGTCAAGATCCGTCAACTACATAAGAGACAATAAATTTATGTGTCATTTGAGAAGTTAAGATTTTGTTAGTTTTTGTTGAAAGTAGGTTGCTAAAAATTACTTGGTCATGGTGTTTGTATCAGATCAGATGTCTTGTGTAATGCATTTAGAAGGTTATCCACAACATTTTTTTAACCCAAATTCAAGTGAGGGTAAATTCCCGTCCGAGTTCTTGGCAGCTATTTCCATACATACATTTGTCGTTTTCAATTCTATTCGGTTATCTTTCTTAATGATTTGTGCTTTGGAATTATAGCATAGAATCTTTATATAATGTCAAGTATATAAATAGAGTTTCCATTCTCAGGTACTTCTGCGTTGAACTTAGGTCATCCAAGATGGTCAACAGAATAGTTGAAGCAAAGGTATCATCAGCATTCAGTTTTCGATTTGCAGTTACAGAATATTTCTTGCAAAATTGTTCTTTCTCTGAATTTCTTTCCAATTCAAACGTAGTACTTTACGTATATGGAAGCTCTTGGTTTTCGACGATTTGGAGGTCCCAAGACGAAGAACATAGTGAGCTGTAAACACAGTAGTCGAAAGAATGCACACTCCCATAAATTGTTACCAGAAATAGAGCAGCAATCTGTTAAGATTGTGTTGTGTAATGGTTAAAAAAAAGTTATTTTTCATTATTCAGAAGCATATAGTTGTTGGGTATCAAACCCATGTTTAGTTTAGTGAGTGGATTATTTCTTCTATTGCGAATCTTACTTTTAGAAATGGAACCTTACGTGGGCAAGTTCAAATGGACCGATATTTGTAAATTATATTTTGGTTTTCTTTGCAAATCTTGGAACATTTCCGAAATATCAAAGATACACAACAATATTCTTATCTTATGGGATTTTGCCATCTTTGATCTTTCGAATTGAAGGGCGCATGGAAGTAAAGACCCCCATTAAAACAAATGGGCACATCATTTGATTTTGCTCCATGGTTAAAACAAATGTAATGTCAGTTACAGTTGCTTGCCGTGAAGATGTTTGTAAAACAATTCATAATAAAATGATGGGGATAAAGCCTAAAATGGTCCCTCATGTTTACACTGCGAACCAAATTGGTCCCCGATGTTTCGTTTGGACCAATTTAATCCCCGATGTTATAAAAAATGAACCAAATTGGTCCACTTCGTCAGTCCGGCGTCAATTTAGACGGCGCAGGTGTTAGCGACGGAAATAGCGACGGATTATCCGTCGCTAAATAAAAAAATTAAAAAAAAATTGATAAATTAAGCAAAAAAAGGAAAAAAAATTTAAAAAAAAGAGTAAAAATTCAAAAAAAAAAGAGAAAATTACTAATAAATTAAAATAAAATAAGAATAAAAAATTAAATTAAATTAAAATAAAAAATAAATAAGAATAAAAAATAATAGTAAAAATAAAATAAGAATAAAAAATTAAACAAAAATAACAAAAAATGAGGAAAAAATTCAAAACAATTACTAACAAATTAAATAAAAAATTCAAAAAAATTACTAACAAATTACTAACAATTACTAGCAGTTACGGAGACCGTCACTGCTAAGTTAATGAGGACATAACCGTCCCAGTTCTGTAATTTTTTTTTAACAAATACACTGCGATGATTGCATCCCGTAAAATATACTGCAATCATCGCTGTATATTTGTCAAAAATTCGAGAACTGGGACGATTATATCCTCATTAACTTGGCAGACGGTCTTCGTAAAACTTTTAGAGGCATTTTTTATCATTAATTTTGTTTTTCCTTCTTTTTTAATTTTAAATATGTAAAATATTTTTATTTTTATTATATTTATTTTTATTATTATATATTTTTATTTAATTTGTTAGCAATTGTTTTGAATTTTTTGAATTTTTTATTTAATTTGTTAGCAATTGTTTTGAATTTTTTATTTAATTTGTTAGCAATTGTTTTGAATTTTTTCCTCATTTTTTGGTATTTATTATTTTTTGTTAACTTTTTATTCTTATTTTATTATTATTTTTTATTTAATTTATTAGTAATATTCTCTTTTTTTTTGAATTTTTTCCTCATTTTTTGTTATTTTTGTTTAATTTTTTATTCTTATTTTATTTTTACTATTATTTTTTATTCTTATTTATTTTTTATTTTAATTTAATTTAATTTTTTATTCTTATTTTATTTTAATTTATTAGTAATTTTCTCTTTTTTTTTGAATTTTTACTCTTTTTTAAAATTTTTTTCCTTTTTTTGCTTAATTTATCAATTTTTTTTAATTTTTTATTTAGCGACGGATAATCCGTCGCTATTTCCGTCGCTAACACCTGCGCCGTCTAAATTGACGCCGGACTGACGGGGTGGACCAATTTGGTTCATTTTTTATAACATCGGGGACTAAATTGGTCCAAACGAAACATCGGGGACCAATTTGGTTCGCAGTGTAAACATGAGGGACCATTTTAGGCTTTATCCCTAAAATGATGTGAAACTTATGAAGCGTAAGAACAAATTCATTTCTAGTAAGAATTAAGTGCTCATTTGGTGTAATAAAACGATTTCAACTGCTCCTAGAAATACCTTACCGATAATAAAAACACAATCTTTACATTATTTTGTCAAATTTTTGGTTTTAAAACCTTTTTTTTTGCCAATTTCAGTCGCATATATAGGGATCAATCAGCCATTTGTCTGTCTTTTCACATTCATATCTGCCCATATTAGTGAAAATTAGGACCCAAGAGAAAAAACAAGAAAAAAAGGTTCTTGCTTGTTGTCCAATAATTTTCTCATGTGACTATTGATTGTATTTGTGCTATAGACAGGTGTAGGCATCTATCTAAACGTGGGCTAATTGGTGGGGATGATGCGTTTTCTTGGAGTAAATTAAAGATTACTGTCCGCAATAATCTTTTTTCCATCACCACCACCCACCACTTGCATTTCATCTCATCTAATCGCATCTCTCTTTGTCACATTCATCCCTTTTTCCTCTCGCTAGAGGTTCGTGTTCTTTGTCCTTTCAATAATTGTTGCTTTGATCGTCGGTGAGCCGCAGATGTGAAACTGTACCTGCTTTTCTTGCCTGAAAAACGTTGTTTTGAAAGCTGATTTATGTTTTTTGTTGTTTTCAGGCAGTTAATATTAGATCTGTGGATACCTCTGACGCTCGTTTGCTGGTAAGTTTCTTCTCAGATTCTCCACATGATTCCTTGACATGGTCATCCATGGCTGTATAATCAGTTAATCCCTTGTTCGTTTCTGGGCAAAGTTTGAGTCTTTTCTGATTTTTCTGTTTGTTTATTTCTGTGTTGTTCCATTCTTGGGAAATCATCTGCTGCCTTGTCTTTGAAGCCTTTTTGTTTGAATTGAACCTCTCTCTCAAACAGTGACATCTGCTGAAGAAGAAAGCGGATTGATTCTCTGTTCGCAGCTCCTTGTCTGAGTTTGAACAAGCACTAACCTAAATGCAAGGGCAGAGTAGTTCCCTTATTACATTTACAGAAAACCTAAGCTTTGATCCTAGACCAACACCAAGTGTAATGCAAACAACGGGCGAAAATTGTACCCCAGAGTGTGGAACATCATCATCAGTTGAGGCCAATGCTCGATTTACGAATCAGCAGCAGGGTATAGGCGAACCAAGCTCTAGTGCTGGGCCGAGTCAAAACAGTTGTGCTGAAAGAAAAAGAGAACACTCATGGAGTGCTCATTCTCAGGCCCATCGCCACAATTTATCTGATAATCCTCCCTTTGATGGCGTGTGTTTAAGCTCAAATGGCGATCGAATTAGTACTGGGCCTTCTTCGCTGCCATTGTTTGCCAGCTCTGAAGCTTTAGCTTTTTCTCGGGATCTTAACATCTGTTTGAACGAAGACCCTGAGGATGAAGAGGATGAAGATGACAGTGATGACGACGATGATGCTAATGACGATGTTCGAGTTATTGCAGCTCCTAATGATCGAGACAGGCCAGGCAGTTCCTTCGATGGTCGACGCATATCTTGTAAGAGGAAAACCATCGAAGCTGGGCCTTCTTCGGAAGCAGGGAATTCTAGTCTTTATCAAGACGAAGAAAGAAATCGATGGGATTCTTCAACGTATCCTCAGATCGTTGCAGCAAATGCTAACGTCAGGGGAGAAGCTAATCCTAGGTTACAACTTGGCGTTGAGGGATCTATGTCTTCGCCTTCTCTATCCTTGAGCCCCTTTGGAAGTTCTTGGAATTCAGACCAGCGAAATCTTACACCTCAAATCCCGCCCGCCTCAGCAGCTGATCTTCCTTCGAGTTCTAGGCATGCAGCGAGGTTCTATCTCCACCATTGCTTATTCGGTCCAAATCAAGATGACGATTCTTACTCAGAGAATCAAAACGCTAATGGACGATCGGTTCTCTCGCGGGCTCTATTACGGCAACGAAATTCTAGGTGGAATGGTGCATCTACTTCAAGAGCTCACAATTCTTCTGAAAGTGACAATGAAGATCCCATTACAAGCGAAATAGCGCCAAGAAGTTTTACGGGTCAGTCTATGTTAATCCCTTGTAATGAAAGTGGCAGCTTTTCGACGTCCCAACAACCCGCAGAAGGGATCTTGGCTAGTGGAAGTAACAGTAATGTTAGAAATGTTCGAACTACTTCATCTCGGTCAGGGACTAGCAGAATTAGTCCAATGTATCACCATAGATTATCAGAACTTGTAAGGAGATCTCGCTTATCCTCAGCAAATACAGAATCGAATAGCAACAATGTAGTGAGACAAGCGCCTATTTCCTTACAAGAGATGCCAGCTTCGTCTGGGTCGACTAATAGTCGTCGTCACCTTACGCTGAGCTCAAGGTCGAGTTTTTATGAGAGAAATCTTGAACATGTCTTAGAAATGCCCCATTCGTCTCGAGGCTCGGGAGATTCTGGCGAAGGAAGAAGCAGCTTCATGTCTGAGGTACGTAGCCCTATCTGTGAATGATCCTCTTTGAATTTGTATATTTATAATTGGTAGCTCTCGTTGGGCCATGATTATTCATAGTTGTCTATGTTTCTTGGAGATATGCGAAGATTCGTTGCAGTCTTGAATTTTAATCCTTGACAGTTGAGAATTTTTTTTTCCTGTCATTAGTTCGATTGCAAGAGTTGGTTTTGTGGGGCCCATTTTCAGGACCCGTGTTTTGTGACGTGGGTGATGTATGAATGAGAATGTCACACTATTCTTTCCCCCGACTGTGTTTACTTTTTTCACTTACTACTCGTGGGAACACACTACTAAAAAGCACTTTCTTGCGGCATTTTAATTGCAACTTACGTTTCTCAACTCTTCTTTCATATTCTTCTTTTCTTCTTTTAAGTAATTTCCTTTTAAGATTACCCTTAATAATTCATTCACTGTGCCATTGGAAACTCATTTACGATTCTTTCAAGGTATGAAGATCCAATGATAGTTTGGCGAAAATGTGTAGTGCTGTTCTCTTTCGATGCCTTTGCTTCCTATGTTTCGCCGAGTCATTGGCAGAAACAGTGATTCTTGAATGTTTTCCATATAGATTTGAGATTTGATTTCTCAGTTTTGAGTTTCAGATCTACTTTTTGATCAACATCGCCCGAATTTGTACCGATTAGACATTAAATCGCGAGCTAGTCTCTTTCCCTGTAAAGAACGTATTCGTTCATTGAATCTTTGTTAGCTTCGAAAAATTGATAGCCCATAACCAATTTCTCTGATTTACCTTGTAGGAGATTCGCCATGTATTGGACATCATGCGAAGGGGAGAGGGCTTAAGGTTCGAGGTTGGTTTCTGACCATAATACAATAACCGTAAATGTCTTCCATTTCTGTTCAGTTTATTTGTCTCAAAAGGCCATATGCTGTTGCTCTGTAAATAACCCACTTTTGATCAATGTGTATATATATATATGTGTGTGTGTGAATTCATTTTCAATAGGACGTTATGCTCCTTGAAAACTCGATCTTTTTCAATATGGCTAACGTAAACGACCGTCACCGTGACATGAGGATGGACGTGGATAACATGTCGTACGAGGTTAGCCTAAAAAAAAAAAAAACAAATCTTTATGCGTTTTTTTTCCCCGAAAATGTTTTACTGCTCAAGGAAAGGCGTAAACCTCGAAACTTTTTCTTGCAGGAACTTCTGGCGCTCGGCGAGCGCATAGGGAACGTCTGCACTGGTCTGAAAGAAGAGACCATAATAAAGAATCTGAAGCAGAGCAAATTCGTTGAAACTAAACCGCCCAGAGATGTCGAAACAGAGCCATGCTGTATATGTCGTGTAAGAACAGAGCAGTCTTTTTTTTTATCTTTCTTTCCCCTCGAAAATCATTGTAATGACGATACTAATGTTGTTATTTGATTATAGGAAGAGTATGCCCGAGGGGATAACATAGGAACGCTCGACTGTGGGCATGATTTTCACAGGGAATGCATCAAGAAATGGCTAATGCAGAAGAATCTCTGCCCCATATGCAAAACGACGGGATTGGCTTCAAACAAGTGAGGCGAGGCGAAGATCGAGCAATGTAATGTTTGATGTTCTGCGCTGCTGTGCTTGAAAGAAAGAATGGGTCAAAATGAAGTTGAACTTCTTTTTCTTTTTTTATTTATTTTTTCTGCTGTAAGGATAAACTTATTGTCCTTCCCTTTGATTGGTGTCTGACTTTGATGATGGGAGTTTTATTTCTTTTGAAGTGTTTCTTCTGTGCTTTGAATTTTCTGCTTCTGACTTGTTTGAGGATAGCTATGATCTCTACTTATCCTACAAAGGCACAGAAAGGGGCAATATTGTCTGCAAAAACCAATCACTTTTGAACACTCAAGTACCTGTGAAATCCATTTAGTTTCTTGGATATTTTAGGGAAATATTATTTGACAGTAATTTAGTTGATCAAACCTCTTAGGCAATGACAGTTTTATTAGAATTTTTGTGATTTTGAAGGTATTAAGGTTCGGATAAAAAGGGTCTTCAACAAAAAAAAAAAAAAAAGACGCCTTTTTTTCTGGATTGACAAACAATTTCACCCTAAAAAATTGAGGGCATTTAGCGATTGGTTGGAGAAAGATATAAGAGTACAATACATGTTGAATATGCTCTAAACTCTTAATATTACATTATGTAAACAATGAGTATCCACTAATATGACGATCTTTTATCATATTGAACAATCAATAAGACAGTGATCGTCTCCATGAACTTCTATCCCATTTTATTTTCTTAGCGTAAAGATATTATGATGATAAAACCCGCTAAATAAAACCACACCACAATAAAAATCATTTCCAGACTTCTTCAATCAAATAATTGAAGTATTATTCCCTTCCAAAAAGGTAAAGACCACTCAAAGGCAAATAATTCCAAACACTTGCACAAAAGAGCTATCAGGAGATAATACAAGCTAGCTAGCATGGTCTTTCTTTAATTAGGGTCGACATCAACAAAATTTATTTAACTCAAACTCTTTCCAATAATTATGAATTTCATTTAATTAACTAATCCAACATATTTATCTTTGAGAGAAGATACTCCGTAAAATTAGTTTTAAAAAAAATAGACTTTGCATTCATCGCCTACATAGCAACCCATACACTACCTTTCGAACAGTCGAAGCCAATTATATAGAAACCAATTCAGTCTAAAGGCCGTCCGAAAACTTAACATACTCTTCGAAAGGTATTTCTAACACTTACATGCACGTGTATAAATACGCAACGAAATTCACAAGCTTCTACACTATAACAACATCAAAGAAAAATGGCTTCTTATTACATCCCCAAACAAGCCTCCATGGCTATCATCTTCTTCCTCACACTACACATCATCCTCCATGCAAAGCCATCCATGGGAGAAAGAACCACTTACATAGTGCACATGGACAAGTCCTCCATGCCCGAAACTTTCTCGACCCACGATGAATGGTATTCGCACACGGTAGACTCCCTTCGGGGGCCCAACAAAAACCCCAATCCCGACGAAAACCCTAAAAAGCCCCTAACCCTAATCTACACCTACGACACGGTCTTCCACGGGTTCGCCGCAGTCCTCTCCGGGCCCGAGCTCGAAGCCCTCGGGAATTCCCCGGGCTTCGTCTCGGCCTACCCGGACCGAAACGTCACGGTCGACACGACCCACACGTTCGAATTCCTCTCCCTAAACCCCAACTCGGGCCTGTGGCCCGCCTCCGACTACGGCAAGGACGTAATCATCGGGCTCATCGACACGGGCGTATGGCCCGAAAGCCCGAGCTTCGACGATGACGGGATGGACGAAATCCCGCCCGCGTGGAAGGGTCAGTGCCAGTCGGGCCAAGACTTCACCTCATCAATGTGCAACAAGAAGCTGATAGGGGTCCAGTACTTCAACAAGGGGGTCATCGCGGCTAACCCTAACGTAACCCTAACCATGAACTCGGGCCGTGACACCATGGGCCACGGGACCCACACCTCGTCCACCGCGGCGGGGAACTACGTGGAGAAGGCCTCGTGCTTTGGCTACGCCTTCGGGACGGCTCGAGGGGTGGCTCCGAGGGCTCGAGTCGCCATGTACAAGGTCCTCTGGGACGAGGGCCGATACGCCTCCGACGTGCTAGCCGGGATGGACCAGGCCGTGGCCGACGGGGTCCACGTGATCTCCATATCGATGGGGTTCGATGACGTGCCCTTGCACCGAGATCCCATAGCCATAGCTTCGTTCGGAGCCATGGAGAGGGGCATTTTCGTCTCTTCCTCGGCGGGAAACGAGAGGGATTTCGGGACACTGCACAACGGTATCCCTTGGGTACTGACCGTTGCGGCCGGGACGATCGACCGTTCGTTCGGAGGGTTGTTGACTTTGGGAAACGGGTTGACCCTAAAGGGCTATAGCGCTTTCCCGGGGCCCGCCCTGGTGGTCAACGAGCGGTTGGTCTACAACAAGGCGTTTTCGTCGTGCAACTCGAGCAGTGCCTTCCCACGTACTGGGGGGATAGTCATATGCGAAGGCGGCAACGTTTTCGACCAGATGAATTATCTTTTGAACTCCACCGCCGCCGCCGCCATCTTCGTCTCGGACAAATTCACGATCTCCGACTTCGGGAATTTCCCCCACCCGGGCGTCGTCCTGAACTCCCGGGACGCTCGGGCCGTGATAGATTACGCCGCAAAAAAGGGAGCCTCGGCGTGGGCGAACATCGAGTTCCAGGTGACGTACACGGGGATAAAGCCCGCCCCGACGGCCGCGTGGTACACCTCGCGCGGGCCCGGCCCGAGCTTCCCGAGCGTGCTGAAGCCCGACATACTCGCCCCGGGAGACAACGTCTTCGCATCCTTCATACCCAACACGGGCGTGGCCACCGTGGGCCCACACGTCGTCCTCACGAGTGACTTCGTCCCGCTCTCGGGAACTTCCATGGCTTGCCCGCACGCCGCGGGCGTGGCCGCGCTCCTAAAGGGGGCCCACCCAGAGTGGGGCCCGTCCGCAATACGGTCGGCAATGATGACCACCGCGAACCACCTCGACAACACGGGCGGGCCGATAACGGACGGGTTCACAAACGGGTCCACCGCCACGCCCCTAGCCATGGGCTCGGGCCACGTGGACCCGAACCGGGCCTTGGACCCGGGCCTGGTGTACGAGGCTAGCCGTAAGGACTACGTGGACCTTTTGTGCTCGGCGAACTACACCGCGGCTCAGATAGCGGCCATCACTAGGTCGACGGGGGAGGACTGTTCGAGCCCTAATTGGGACCTTAACTACCCTTCGTTCATCGTTCTGTACGGTAATGGGACAGGTGGCGGAGGCTCGTTGGTCAGGGAGTTTAGGAGGACGGTGACTAACGTGGGGGAGGACGGGTCGAGTTCGTATAGGGTTCGAGTGGTCGAGCCGAGCGGGTCGGCGGTTAGGGTCGAGCCAGAGAGGTTGGTGTTTGGTGGGAAGTATGAGAAGCTGAGTTATAAGGTGAGGGTTGAGTACTTTCATGGGAATAAAACGACGTCGTCGTCGTTGTATAAATATGGGTGGATAAGTTGGGTTGAGGACAATGGGAAGCATAGTGTTAGGAGTCCTATCGTCGTGGCTCCTGAGATTCCTATGTGGTAATTTATGTTTAAATGATGATCTCATTATTTGCAATGCTTACGTTGGCTTTTTTTTTTTTCCTTGCGTATGTTTACGTCAAGGGTGTGTTCTATGAGGAGGGAATATAGAATCCCATGAAATCATCATATGCATGTAATATGCTTCTCTTATGAAAAGAAGTGAAATTTATCTCCTCCTTAAAGACTCGAATATTATATTGGGAGACCTAAAAAAATGTGAAAGGTCGGAGCTGACGAAGGTGTGATCAAGCCTTAAAGTCCAGCATGAAATAAGAACTCTGAGATTTAATTTCTTGGTCAAACACGTTGAACTAACATGTTTTCGGACAATATTGTTTGTTTATGTCTGATTGGTCAACATATGCATATTAGCTTGTCTATGTTGACAAACTCATGGAAATCCATTTTTAGTAACTAATTCGCCCAACATCTTAATCAAATGATAGCTGATAGCTAGATATATTATCTTGAGATTTGCTTCCCACGCGGAGAAAATTTTTGAACCATTACCGCTGGATTTTCTGACACGTTTCTATATACACGTGTTTGTGTAAAGGTTTGAAAAATAGTAGTCGTATTCAAACCTCAAAACAAAACAATAATATTCCTCCCTTCTTACCAAAGTGGCTCACCATCCTCCGACCGACCAATTCCTATATAAACATATCGAGACAGTTGCTGCAAATTATTACATTCACGGCTCATATAACAAATAACAATTCAAGGAAGAATAAACGTCTTCTATCATTTCATCCCATATGGAATATTCATTCAAGAATCATTGGCTGGTTTTGTTCTTTGTAATAACGTTATTATTACTTTCAAATTCTCAGTTTCATGGAGTCGATTGTCGTCTTCTTATTCCTAGGGTTGAGACGAAGGGTTTGATCCCTAATCATTCGATGAGTCATCGAAGAAGTAGTGAGTGGAATATTAGTGACCATTTCTCCATACGAGGTTTAGGGTTCATTCTAGCTTCTGGGCCAAGCAGAGGTGGTGCTGGTCATTAGATGCAAATATGTGTTTTCTCACATTCATATATTTGTAATATAATTCTCTTTGTATTATTTCTCCCTCTCTCTATTATATCTTCCTTTCTTCTTTCTTTTTTCCTTTTTGGAGAGCTCGTTTAATCGTTCGAATTGCTTGGAAATAAAATATGTAAAGTTCAAAAGATGTACACTTCTTACAAGTTTTAAGTTTTTTGGACGAAATCAGCACAACTAGGTTTTCGCGGTCCTTAGGTTATATAGGATTATTTACTTTCAAGAGAAAGATTTTCTTTATAAGGCGATTAAGGCATCATTTTGAGTTATATACCAAATTGTGTTTATTCAATTTTTTTTAACATAAAACTTCGTTAATTGAATCGTCCTCGTATCCGATTTACTACTAGGTTTTCTAATTCTTATCTATTATTACCGAGTTACACTTCGATACATGTTAACCTTTCTTCAGTTATCTTTTTTATATTGAATATTTAAAAAAACAACTTCAACAATTGAATTAGTCTAATAAATATTTCAATTTTATAGGAAAATTCAACTATATATTGTGATATAATAATATATAGACTTTATTTTTTTTGATAGAAGATGATTTATATTTCAATCTTGACGAAGGTCCAGATACAATAAATCGGCTACCGCCTGACAAGGTGGGGATCGACCCTCGCTATTGACTCCTAGAATTTTAGCTAGAAATGAGCAACAGAATTACCATTACGTCTAACTAAAGAAAAAGAGACCGAGTCGAAATCAACAACGAGAGACAGACAGTCGTTCAGAATGGAGCCGATCGATGTAGAGTCCACGCGTCGATGTTGCAAATAAGAGATGACCTCGGAACAATCACCCTCAACATCAATACTATGCCAGTTCCACAATCGAGCCATTAAAAGAGCCCATCTAGCGCCAAGAGCTTCAATAACTACAGAATCAAACTCCCCCGAAAAAAACTTCGACCACCAGCCGACACATGCACCATCACTGTTACGGGCAATCACGCCTATAGAGGCTCCATTACGCTCCTGATGAATCGCTCCGTCGAAGTTAAGTTTTATTATGCCAATGCTCGGGGGACGCCAGGTGGGGGATTGCAGAACCTTATCGGCCGATATAGCAGTAGTTGTAATTGGCAGATGTTGAGCTCCATCCATTGCCTTCGTCATCACCTTACTTGGAGAAAACACCTCAGATTCCATGACCCATTTGTTGCGAAAATGCCAAATAGCCCAACATACCGAAAGAAGGAGTTCGAAATTCGGAGGGCTTAGAAGGTTATGTAAATCCTGCAGCCATGTCGTCACAGATGAAGACCAGCGGCGAACAATCTTGAGTGGCAAGCCAGATGCCTTCCAGACCAATTTGGACTCGGGACAATCCATGAACACATGTCGTTCATCTTCTCGAGGATCGCCACAACGTTTACATATGGCTTGAGAAAAGCAGTGGCGATCGACAAGGTTAGCAGCTGTAGGCAGAGCTTTCATACAGAGCCGCCAGATGAAGACCTTGACCTTCGGGAGAACCTTGGCATTCCACAAAAAGCCCCACTCATTACGCCTTGAGCTTGAGGACGCTTGATCTCGAGGTACCATTTGTCGGGCCACGTGATATGCGGACTTAACCGTGAATGCACCGTGCTTCGTATAGTGCCAAACGACTTTATCAGGACCATTCATCACACTTAAAGGGCAGCCCAGAATCACGTTCTTGGGAAGAATGGCAGCTTTGGCCAGGGATCGACCACACAGCAGTGCTCTGCAGAAAATGCTCAACGATGGAACGTTGAGCTCTTGGCAGATTGATACGATCCTACAAGGGGTTCGAGGATGTCTGAATAATCTGTTGATGGAGAATTTCGGGCACCCCTTTGTAGTGAAGCTTTTCTCGGCCTGCGTTGATGGGTATTACAGAAGATCGAAATAGGCTGATTCAGACATGCCTCGGGCGATCAAATTCGACTGATAACCTCAGCCTTGGGTGCCGTCGCCGTCCATTTGTCCTCAAATCCCATCGCCTGTCGACTTTTACAGTACAGCGTCAAGAATTTCAGCCCTGAGGATAATACGGTGAGCAAAAAAACGACGTTCTTGATTATCCAAAATTTCATCAATGATCTTAGCTAGGGTTTTGACTACAATGTTCAGATTATATTTCTCAAGTTGGCAAATCGCTGCTACGAAGTGGCAACGAACAGAAACGGGTATTTTCTGCTTGTAGATTGCCTCGAACGGTCAAACGGGCCTCCCAAAGAACTGCTAAAAACCTCCATAGCAGCGAACGCTATGCCACTTGCTGAAAACCCTAACGGGTACGAAAAACATTTGTTCTTTTTTCCTTCATTACACAGCTCACACTCTAATCACAGGCCCCATATGTAATAAAACTCCGTATGCAGCAACTATGAATTGCAACGGCTCATTGGGCTAGAGATACCGTGGACCATCAAGAGCCTATACGAGCAGTTCAAGGGACACTATGTGACCTTTTGCTGCAGCAAATACGCAAGCCATGTCGTGGAGAAACTGCTATCTTCGGTGGGAGGAAGTGAGGCTTCGGCGATAATCGAGGAGCTTATATGACAAGCTAGGAGTTTAAGATGCTTTTGTCTGATCAGTATGCGAACTATGTGGTTCAGTCTGCTTTGTCTGTATCGAAGGCGAAGGGTTTGCCTGAGTTTGAAGAGATGCTTGGGCTGATCGAAGAGAATAAATGGTGTTTGGAGATTAATATGCATGGGAGGAAGATCCTTTTATGGCTTAAGAAGTACTGAAAGATTATTAATTAGAGGGTGTTGTAATAAGTATGTTTGCAAGAAGATTATTATATGATATATGTTTTTATTTATGCTTTGCATTGTAAGATATTTGTGTGTTCTATATGTTGTCTGTGTTGTTCTTGCATTGGTTTGGAACCGTTGTACTAGATAGAGATCAATTTATATATGTTGAGTGGGTAAATTTCAGGAAGATGGGTAATTCTTGGAGCCTATGAAATTTATATTTGGATTCTTGGCATATTTTTGTTATTTTATATTGAAATGTTAATATTTGCAAAAGAAAGAATCATAACAAAGAGGAGGCATACCATTGTTCCGTCACAGTAATGCAACATTCAATGAAAATGTTATTGTTATATATTATAGTACAAGACCTCATAAAATAACAATATGAAGAGAGAATTCTTGTATTCCGTCTTAAGTGATCGAGTACACGTTTGCATCATATATAGACAAAAGCTCGAAATTCTACGCAGTAGTTGCTCTATGTAATCCCTAATTACACGGTCTAAAGACAGGAAAATATACACATGTGATCTATACCATTTATACACATATATTCAATAAGACAATCTATACCATATATAAATATATATCAATACCCCCCCTCAAGTTGGTGCGTGAAGGTCACGAACGCCCAACTTGCGTAACAAATACTCGAGTTGACCCAAACCAAGGGCCTTCGTAAATATATCCGCCAACTGATCTTCTTCGTATAAAGTGGGTTGCAATAGTGCCACGCTGCACTTCATCACGAACAAAATGACAATCAATCTCGATATGTTTAGTACGCTCATGAAAGACGGGATTAGCTGCGATATGAAGAGCAACTTGACTGTCACAATAAAGATGCATCGGTCGAGAATGATCAATACCAAGAAATAAGAGCAACCCTTTCAACCACAGTAATTCACAAGTAGTCATCCATAGATCGGTACTCTGCTTCGGTCGAGAACCGTGAGACTATATGTTGTTTCTTCTTCTTCCAAGCAATAGGTGAATTATCCAACACGATGAAGTAGCCCGTGAGAGAACGACGAGTCAATGGGCAGCTAGCCCAGTCTGAATCACAACATCCTCGCAGTGTCAAGTCACAGTCAGAGCGCAACAATACACCTTGTCCAGGATGTCCCTTCAAATATCGAACTATGCGCAAAGCAGCGGACCAATGAGTTTCACGAGGAGCATGCATGAACTGAGCGAGGACATGCACCCTGATCGACACGTGGTGTGTGAATGAAAAGTGCGACAAGTAATAATTAAAACGAATACATAATTACTATCACCGACGTGCGATAGGCAGTGGACCTATCGTGTGTAGTGCAGTAAAGTGAGTAAACGAGTATCGAACATGAGGAATGAATTGACTACTAGTATTAACCTATCGACTCGATATCTAGCCTAAATAAAGTGCGCAGATTTTTGTACGAACTATCCTAACAGATTACCCCTAAATCAACGAGAGATTCAAAGAACACGTCTAAACTGATAAGAGAGCCTTCAGATAATAAAGATGTGCTCGGGATTCGAATCCTGCTATGTATTATCGCCTAAGACAATGAAATATCGTTCCTGCGTAGTTAAGACTAGATCGCAGTAATTTCCTACCCGCTCACGAATTTGCTGTCGCCCTAGACGCTCGCGGGGATCTAAGAATTAAGAATTACTAACGGCAAGGGTCGAGTATTTACTTTCGCCCTATACTCGAATCCTATCATCTACGAAAGGCCTAATCGTTATTTAGCTGTCGTCCTAAATGCTTTTCCACACATGCACTTTAACACATAGACATATTAAAGCGAAGAAGCAATTTCATAGAACGATAAATAGTCTAAACACGAGTTACGATAAACATATGTCTTAAATACGAAATAACCTAGCGTTCATCTAATCCCAAACACATAGGGAAATTAGCTACTCATAATTGAAAGGGAAACAACGAAGGAAATAGAAAACAGGGAAGGAAGACTCATGATCTTGGTGTACTGATGATCTGCAATGGTAGCGTGGATGAATTTTCGTTCTTCGTTCAATTCGGTGTGCTTGCGTCGTTGATCCGTCTCTCGCGCTTCGGGACGTGTTTCCCTGTTCTTTTCTGCTCTTTTTCGTCTCTTGAGGGTTTAGGGTTGATATCCGGTAAGTGTCCCCTCTTTTTGGGTCGAATTTGGGCTTTTATAATGATTTTCGCTACTGTCACGGCCTGGGGCAATGGCCCGTCACGGTCCTGACACTGTCGGGGAACAAAATGGAGCTCACTGCCGTGCGTCACGGCCTCGTGCAGAGGTGTCACGGCCGTGACACTTTTCCAGCCTTGCGACAGTTTCGTATTTCTCTCAGATGGAGAGGTAAACGATGTCCGATTGAGCTGAAATTTTAACCATCGATAGAAGACTCGCCAATCTTGATTCGGACCAACGGGATTCTCAATCCGAGATCTGGATTGAGAGATATGAATTTTCTAATGTTGCTGCTGCTATGGGTCACAGCCTGGTGCAATAAGTGTCACGGCCGTGACTTCCAGCAGTATAATCTTCTGTCTCCTGTCACGGCCTGATGCATTGGTTGCCACGGCCGTGACACATGACTGTTTCCGTCGTTTTTGTTCCGTTTTGCCTCGTTTTCGCTCCTTTTCGCCCGAAAGTCGTCCTATCCTTCAATATCAATATATGTGTAAATAAGGCGAATAAACGCATAAAATGATTGCTAGAGCTCTTTTATAACCCAATTAGATACTACGATAAACGTATTGAAATACGTTTATCACACCCCTACGACAACTCAGGGCGTGTCAGCGTCAAACGGATAAAACGTCACACCAATCGCCGCTATTTAACCGGATCCACCATGAGTGCATCATCAGCCAAAGCCAAACGGTGATTTTGTTCAACAGGGAAAATGAGACGGCTTTGCGCCCAACAAGCCTGTTTCACTAACAATATCCAAAACATATTTACGCTGACACAAAAATATTCCCTGCCGATTACGAGCAACATCGACTCCTAGAAAATATTTCAATTTCCCCAAGTCCTTCATATGGAAACAAGAACTCAAATAGTACTTAAACCGTTGTATCGCAGCAACATCATCATCACCAATCACAAGGTCATCAACATAAACCAAGACATACAACTGCACTCCTGGCCGACACAAAGAAACTATTGAATAATTAGAGTTAGACTGTGAGAATCCGCACCCTTTCAAAGCGCCAGCCAGCTTAGCAAACCAGCAGCGAGGAGCCTGCCGCAAACCATAAAGAGATTTGCACAATCGACACACGACACCAGGTTGAGATGACTTAAACCCGGAGGCAAGCGCACGTAGACTTCCTCACTTAAATCACCATGCAGAAATGCATTGTGAACGTCCATTTGTTGTAACTCCCACCCGTTGGCTGCAGCCAATATAGAAAGACTCTCACCGTCACCATTTTGGCCACGGGAGCAAATGTCTCCTGATAATCAATACCTTCAGTCTGATTATTGCCGAGTATCACCAGATGAGCCTTTTATCGTTCAACCGTGCCGTTAGAGTTATATTTAATCTTATACACCCATTTACTTTCAATCGCTTTCTTACCAGGAGGTAACACATCAAGCGTCCAAGTTTCACTATGTTCCAGGGCTGAAATCTCAGCAGCCATGGCCTGTCTCCACCGACTCTCACTGCTTCAGCATAATATCGCGGCTTAGAACCCCCCATCACTGCTGCTAAGAAGGCTCGATGACGAACAAAAAAATTGTCACAAGAAATGTAATGTGTCAGAGGATAAGGGGGTACCTGAAGACGCAACTGGATGGGGAGATACGAGACAAGGGCTATCATACCGATACCGAGCAGAATAATAAACATAATCGGTCAATATCTGGGATCGTTGTTTCTGCCTATGACCACGTTTCAATAATTCAGGTTCATTAACCAACCCCACATCTTGACCACTCTCATTGACCAACCCCCCGTCTTGGCCACTCTCACCCCCTGGATTCCACAGTCGCTGAACTATCTCCTGGTAAAGTATTCTCATATACGTCATTTTCACCATTCCATGCTCAACAACCTCGTCCACCACACAGTCGAGTTCAGAGCGAACAACATGTGAACCTATAAATCACGAGCCGCATCACTCTGAGGATTTGCAACAGGGAACTCACCCTCGGAAAATATCACAATCTCGAGACACAAAGAACTCCAAGGCCTCAAGATCATATAACCACCAACCTTTCTTTCCAAACTTATCTCATTCTCTATTCAACGACTTAGCATAACATAGACAACCAAACACCCGCAAATGCGCATAATCAGGAGATTTGCCAAATAAGCATTCGTACGGTGTCTTGTCCTTCAAAATTTTACTTGGTGTTCGGTTGATCAAATAACCTGCAGTCAGGATACGTTGTCCCCAAAATTCAATAGGTAAATGCGCCTGAAATTGCAGGGCTCTTGCAACATATAGAATATGCCGATGTTTCCTTTCGACACGTCCATTTTGCTGTGGGGTTCCAACACAAGAGGTTTGGTGTTTACTCCATTCTCAGCAAAGTAATCACTTAGGCACATAAATTTGGTTCCATTATCGCTACGAACTATCTTGATCTCTTTGTTATGTTGTCTTTTAACCATCGCAAAAAATCTTTTGAGCGTTTCGCCAACTTCAGATTTATCCACCAACAAAATAGATCCAAACTGCTCTTGAAAAATAATCAACGATGGTTAGAAAATAGGAAGAACCACAAGAAGACTTGACTTTATAGGGTCCCCACAAGTCAAAACTTGAGCATGCTTTATTATTACTCAAGGGAAAAACATCTCTACTCTGCTTTGCCCTTATACACATGTCACACACTTTATTCGACGAACTACCAACAACTTCTGACGAAGGATGGCCCAATCGCTTGTGCCACGAATCATAGGAAGTCGAGAGTCTTGCAACATGTGCCTTCACATCTGTTACAGGTGTGAGATAGTATAGCCCTTGTCGTCTCTCACCCATGCCAATCACTGTCTCCGTACTGCGGTCCTGCACAACACAATACAATTTCGTAAACGTAATTTCACAATTCAATTCATCAATCAGTTGTGACACCGAGAGTAAGTTGCAAATCAAGAGCGGAACATGCAACACATTGTCAGACTTCAAATTCTTCCCAAGATTCACCATCCCTTCTTGCGTCGCCATTACTTCGCCACCATCCGGTAAGCCCACAACACAACCAACAACGTCATGTAGATGCATCAGGCATTGCGAAATTCCCGTCATATGACGTGACGCCCCTGAATCAATTATCCTCTCTAACAAGTTCTTACCAGTTAGTTTATCAGTGGACCCGGTTTGTATGAGTTTAGCAAACTCATAAACGCGTTCCATTGATCGATGTTCGGCATTTGATGTTGCTGACCGACCGTCTGATGTTGTCCCGCTCAATGCACATCCGTCGTTTGCCCGCTACGTACGCATGCGTCGGGTGTTGCCATCGTTGCATCATTGCCACCATGATGCACCGTCCAGAGTGGCCCCTAGCCGATGGCCCTCATTTGTTTCGATTCGAGGCGATATTTCCACGCCCATTGCCTGTACCTCCACTTGTTGACGTTGGTCCATATTTCTCTTCCCACCACTCCCGGTATCCAACCAGTTGAAAACAGTCTCCAACCGCATGTCCTGCCTTGTTGCAATGAGAACAGATCATGGACCGATCCCTCGCCTCTGCCTTGCGTCCACCACTTCCACCACCTCGAACAGCAAATGCCATCACCTCGGGCTTACCCGTTGCCGCCTTCGTCAGTCCGTGAATACGTTCTTCTTGGCAAATTTTTGAGTAAGCCCCGCTCACCGTTGGCAGCGGTTCAGAACTCAATATATTCGACCGAACAGTTCCGAAATTAACTTCATCAAGTCCCATAAAAAATTGATGAAGCTTTTCCTCCTCGCGCTTTTTGTTAATTCGAATATATAAATTGGACTTAGAACCTTCATAAGTGCACGTAGTACCGTCAATTTGGCCCGTGGCCTGCGGGCCGGGCAGTAATTTTTTAGGCCCGCAAAGGAGCGGGCCTGAACGGGCCAGGGCATGGGCCGGCCCGCCAGTTTTATTAATTATATATATTATATATTATATTTAAAATATATTAATTTTATAGTTAATGATTCATTAATTATAGCATAATTAACGACATATATATTAACAAATATATAATTATATGTTGGTTATCCATAATTTATTAATAAATACCTTAATTAACTAAAAAATATCTAATAAATTAAAGCATAAACTTAAAACTAAAAAAAATAAAAAAATTCTAAGCGGGCGGGCTGGGTCCCATTTTTTCAGGCCCGCTACATGGCGCGCCAGCCCGCCCCGCCCCGTCAAATGGCGGGCTTTGGCGGGCGGCGGGCCAGCCCGCCCCGGCCCAGCCCGTTGACAGTACTAAGAGCACGTAGGGGGCTGATCGTAATTGTCCAATTCGTCCCACCTTCCGTAGTATGTGACCACCGTCGCTTCTTGTTGTTTCAAGCCGGCTATCTCCGCCTTCATCTGTTGATGCGTCCCGTCGGTCACGAAAAATCTCTCTCGAAGATCGTCCCACAAATCCTTTGCCACCTCCATATGCGTCACCGTCGTAGCGACGGTTCGATCGTGTTGAGTATCCACGATACCAACATGGAGTTTATTCGCAAAAGTTTCAATCTTCGATCTCGGCAAAATACTTCATGTTTTCATGATTAACATCAATAAAACTCATTTAGCATTAGGAAATATGTTCAAATTCAGCCGCTTTCACCTTGTGCAACCGTTAATGTCGATATTTCATCGATTTATCAACGAAACTTTCGATTTGGAGGTTGAAAGCACGAATTCATTCGATACATCAAAATTTTTGTTGATTAATAAGACCCATCCAAAATTGAGGATGAAAAAACTTTACTCAATGACAAATGTTGACATTTTCACGGATTTCAGCTGGTTTTGTACGTCGTCGGCGGTTGTCGATCCATTCGCATCCCTTTGTTGTGTGCCGATTTGTTATTAGATAGAAATGTTACGTTATTATCTGTTGCTTAATTGTTACTATTTTACTTGTTTGTGTTACCTCGTCGAAGATGATGACAACATCGTTTGGTGAAAGGTGATGACAAAAAGACGTAATTAGTTCGCCTATCCTGGGCAAATAGGTCTTTTCCAGTTGATAAGGTCCTTTTCAGAAGAAATTCAAATTGGGTCCTTCTCTCTCCATAAATTTGAAATGAAGTCTGAAACAAGACTCACGTAATTAACCCTTGATGTTATAACAGAAAAGCTCAGAAGCAACAAAAGCCGTTTCATGAAATTCAAGATTGAAGTTGAAAATGAACACAACATTGGCATGGTATAGAAACCCATTCAAAATGAAGCAACAAATAACAAAAGAGAAATACAAGCCTTCTTTATTGTGTTCAGCTAAAGCCACACAATATTTATTTGTAAGGAAAGTAAACTTTTAAGACATCCAGAATTTCCTGTATGGCCTCCCGGCATCTTCATCTTGCATGTGCTGTCACCGCAATCACGAGAATGGTGAAAATCGTAAAGCATAAATCGCTTATCGAGTTTAATATGTAAAGAGAGAATTCGTTCATGAGATAAAGAGAAGCTCATTCCAGCCAATTGACGATTCATCAAGAATGTTCAAACATATCCGTAAGCAGATACTCAAAAGAATGTTCAAGCATATACTGATTAGAATCAAGACTGAAAATTTTGCAAGGCAACACATATCATCTGTGAATATTAACCTAGATAACTTTTTTGAATGTCTTTTCCAGAAGAGAAATCCCAACTGCCAATTGATTCAGCTCAAATCCACAGTGCAGCTCAGAACCAACCAATACTCAAAGTAGATCAAACGAAAAACTAGGTCCTATCCTCAATATCTAAATGTAGCAAAAAATCTTGGAATTTTTTTGTCTATCAATTCGATTAGAGGGATTAGATAGCTAAACTCACAGGGTAAAATCGAAGAGACAAACGATGCTAAGAAATAGTTCGAAAACGTACGAATTCTCTGACTATGCCCTTGTAGACGAGCACCGGAATCGCAACACCGAATTGTCGACATAATATAAACACATATGGGTTGAATGGTCAAACGAACAAGTGAAGAAAAAGAAATGGTTGGCCGCCGAGTTCTTTGGTGTGCTAAGATTTTTTGTTAGTTCACATGGTATTCTTTTGCCTATAAAAGCCATCGAGCCATCAGTGTAATCTCATCCCACACAGAAGATAAATAAGAGAGATAGGAGAGAATAGAAATAGAGAGTTTGTCGGTATTTTCTCCGACTATAAAGAGAGAGTTTGAGGGTTTTCTCCTTTATAGATTGAGAGGTTGTAACTCCTATATTTTTCCTCTATAGTGGATTCTTCTTCCTTGACCGTGGTTTTTACCCCGATTTGTTTGGGGGTTTTCCACGTTAAATCTCGGTGTCCACTTTTATCTTTAATTGCTCAAATACTAGCCGCAATATTACTCGACCGGATCCGCTGTCACGCCAACAATTGGTATCAGAGCCTAGCTTGGGTTTTATATATCTGTTTATCGTATGCTCTGTGGTTGCCACTAACGTGGACCCTCCACATCAGAAAATAAGAGATATTATACTGCCCTTGTTACGGTGACGAAAAAGCCGGTACGAGTTCAATAATTATCTGATGCAACCCCGTCGGAGGTATCGCTCACGACTGAGCAGAAATTATGGCGGCGAAGTTTGATATCGAAAAATTCAACGGGAGGAATTTTTCACTTTGGAAATTAAAGATAAAGGCGATCTTGCGAAAGGACGGCTGTCTGGAGGCTATCGATGGAAAACCAGCCACAGTTACAGACGAAAAGAAATGGAACGAGATGGACGGGAGCGCTGTCGCAAATCTTCATCTGGCACTAGCAGATGAGATATTGTCCAGCGTCGAAGAAAAGAAAACGGCAAAGGAGATTTGGGATCACCTAACCAATCTGTACGAGCCGACGTCGTTACACAACAAAATTTTCTTGAAAAGAAAATTGTTCACCTTGAGAATGTCTGAATCTACTTCGATGACGGAGCATCTCAACGTCTTGAATACTCTATTTTCCCAGCTAACATCGTTGGGGTATAAAACTGAGGATAAAGAACGTGCGGAAATTCTACTTCAAAGTCTGCCTGATTCGTATGATCAACTCATCATCAACTTGACGAACAACGCGAAAGTTCTGGTCTTCAATAACCTCGCGGCTGCTATTCTCGAAGAAGAAAATCGGCGAAAGAACAAGGAGGACCAGCAAGTAGGCTCGCAACAGGTCGAAGCTTTTACGGTGATGAGAGGGAGATCAACGGAACGTGGTTCAAGTGGGAGTCACACTCGAGGCAGGGGAAAATCAAGAAGTAAGAAGAAGGATATGAAATGCTACCATTGTGGAAAGAAGGGTCACTTGAAGAAGGATTGTTGGAACCTGAAAAACTCCAATCCTCAAGGAAATCTGGCAAACGCGCCAGGTGGAGACGTATTGTGTAGCGAAGCAGCTATCTCAACGGAGAGCAGGAAGGCGTACGACGAGATATGGCTTCTTGACTCGGGCGCAACTTATCATATGACCTTTCGAAGAGACTGGTTCAATCACTACGAACCTGTCTTAGGAGGATCTGTGTACAGTTGCGAAGATAATGCCTTAAAGATCGTAGGCGTTGGAACCGTGAGGTTGAAGTTGCACGACGGTACAGTTCGCACTATTCAAGGAGTGCGGCACGTGGAAGGTCTAAAGAAGAATTTATTATCTATGGGACAGCTCGATGATCTTGGCTGTGAAATCAAAGTTCGGGGAGGAATAATGAAGATATTCCGGGGAGCACTTGTAGTAATGAAAGGTGAAAAGGTTGCTGCAAATCTGTATACGCTGTTGGGAGAGACTGTGCAAGACGGGGAAGCATATGTGGCTTCAGGAGGTTCAAGCAAAAGATCTACTATGCTGTGGCATCAGAAGCTTGGCCATATGTCAGAACAAGGCATGAAAATTCTTGCGGGCCAGTATCAACTTCCTGGTCTCACGAAGGTGTCACTACCGTTCTGTGAGCATTGCGTAGCACACAAGCAGCATCGACTACATTCAACACATCAAATTCTAGAAGCAACAATATTCTAGAATTGATTCACTCTGATGTATGGCAATCGCCTGTTTCATCCGAGGAGGAGGGAAGTACTTCGTGTCCTTCATCGACGATTACTCCCGGAGATGTTGGGTGTTTATCATCAAGAGTAAGGGAGATGTGTTTGCAACCTTCAAAAATTTCAAGGCTCGGGTCGAACTTGATACAGGAAAGAAAATCAAGTGTTTGAGGACGGATAATGGAGGAGAATATACTGGCAAGGAATTTGATAGCTTTTGCAAGAGGGAAGGCATCAAAAGGCACTTCACTACGGCATACACTCCACAACAAAATGGAGTGGCGGAGCGGATGAATAGGACTCTGTTGGAAAGAACAAGAGCCATGTTGGGAGCTGCAGGTCTGGATAAATCTTACTGGGCCGAAGCAGTCAACACCGCCTGCTACGTGATCAATCGATCGCCTTCGACGGCAATTGATCAGAAGACGCCAATGGAGATGTGGACCGGAAAGCCAGTGGATTATTCCAAACTCCATGTATTTGGAAGTCATGTGTACGTGATGTACAACGCCCAAGAAACTACGAAGCTGGATCCGAAGTCCAGGAAGTGTTTGTTCTTGGGGTATGCTGATGGTGTGAAGGGGTATCGCCTGTGGGATCCCACTGCCCACAAGGTTGTCATCAGCAGGGAGGTTATCTTCTTAGAAGATAAAATAATCGGAGAAAATGATAGCACTACAAAGGAGCGCCCAGAAACTACGACGATTCAGGTGGAAGGGAAGTCTATCGAACAAGATTCTTCTGAAGCAGCACCGGAGCACGAGGAAGGGCCAAGCGAATCTTCAGAGCCAGAACTTAGAAGGGGCACACGAAAAAGAGCCGCACCATCCTGGCATGAAGATTACGATATGGACAGTAACGTTGCATACTGTCTTCTAACTGATGACGGAGAGCCATCAACTCTTCAAGAAGCACTGAACAGTTTAGATGCAGATCAGTGGTTGGCAGCAATGCAAGAAAAAATGGAAGCTCTACGGAAAAATAAGACTTGGGAGCTGGTGCCACTACCGAACGGCAGAAAGGCAATTGGCAATAAATGGGTCTTTAAGATCAAGCGAAACAGCGATGATCAAGTAGAGAGGTTTCGTGCACGACTGGTGGTTAAAGGCTATGCTCAGAAAGAAGGCATCGACTTCAACGAGATATTCTCACCTGTGGTTCGACTGACGACTGTTCGGGTACTCCTGGCGATGTGTGCTACATTCGACCTACATCTAGAGCAACTAGATGTGAAGACGGCTTTTCTTCATGGAGATCTTGAAGAAGAGATTTATATGCTCCAGCCGGAAGGTTTTGAAGACAAAGAAAAGCGGAACTTGGTTTGCAGGTTGAACAAATCTCTATACGGTCTCAAGCAGGCGCCGAGGTGTTGGTATAAGAGATTTGATTCCTTCATCATGAGCCTTGAATACAACAGATTGAATGCAGACCCTTGTGCATATTTCAAGAGGTTTGGTGAAAGTGATTTTATCGTATTACTGTTGTATGTTGACGACATGTTGGTAGCAGGCCCTAACGAAGATCGTGTTGAAGAACTCAAGGCACAGTTGGCTAGGGAATTTGAAATGAAGGACTTGGGACCAGCAAACAAGATTCTAGGGATGCAAATTTACCGAGACAGAAATAACAAGAAGATTTGGCTTTCGCAGAAGAGTTATCTGAGGAAGGTCTTGCGACGCTTCAATATGCAAGATTGTAAGCCAATTTCTACCCCACTTCTTGTTAATTTCAAATTATCCTCAAGTATGAGTCCTAGCAGTGAAGAAGGGAGGATGGAGATGTCTCGAGTACCGTATGCATCAGCGGTGGGAAGTCTTATGTTCGCAGTGATTTGTACACGACCAGACATTGCACATGCAGTGGGAGTAGTGAGTCGGTACATGGCGAATCCGGGCAAAGAGCATTGGAGCGCGGTGAAGAGGATCCTACGATATATCAAAGGAACCTCGGATGTTGCATTATGTTACGGGGGAGCAGACTTTACTGTCAGAGGGTATGTTGACTCTGATTGTGCAGGTGATCTTGACAAGAGCAAATCTACCACGGGATATGTGTTCACTCTTACTGGCGGAGCCGTAAGCTGGGTATCGAAGCTTCAGTCCGTTGTCGCGACGTCAACAACTGAAGCAGAATATGTTGCAGCTACACAGGCAAGTAAAGAGGCGGTATGGTTGAAAATGATCATGGAGGAACTCGGGCACGAACAGGAGAATATTCCTCTGTTCTGTGACAGTCAGAGTGCCTTGCATCTTGCAAGGAATCCAGCTTTTCATTCCAGGTCAAAGCACATACGAGTCCAGTATCACTTCGTTCGTGAGAAAGTGGAAGAGGGCACTGTAGATATGTTGAAAATTCATACGAAAGACAATCTAGCAGATTTCTTGACGAAGGCGGTCAACACTGACAAGTTCGTTTGGTGTCGTTCCTCGAGTGGCCTAGCGGAGACGTAAGCAACATGAATGGCAAGGGAGAAAGAATGATGTGAAGATCCGATTGATTCTCAATCAAATCTTCAAGTGGGAGATTGTCGACATAATATAAACACATATGGGTTGAATGGTCAAACGAACAAGTGAAGAAAAAGAAATGGTTGGCCGCTGAGTTCTTTGGTGTGCTAAGATTTTTTGGTTAGTTCACATGGTATTCTTTTGCCTATAAAAGGCCATCGAGCCATCAGTGTAATCTCATCCCACACAGAAGATAAATAAGAGAGATAGAGAGAGAATAGAAATAGAGAGTTTGTCGGTATTTTCTCCGACTATAAAGAGAGAGTTTGAGGGTTTTCTCCTTTATAGATTGAGAGGTTGTAACTCCTATATTTTTCCTCTATAGTGGATTTTTCTTCCTTGCCCGTGGTTTTTACCCCGATTTGTTTGGGGGTTTTCCACGTTAAATCTCGGTGTCCACTTTTATCTTTAATTGCTCAAATACTAGCCGCAATATTACTCGACCGGATCCGCTGGCACGCCAACACGAATATCCCGACGAGTGCGAGGTTACGGCGAGTCCATCGGAAATTGTGCTCGAGATTCTCCCTCGCCGATGACCAATCTTCGATCCAACGGTTCTTGTGAGCTTCCATTCCTCCACCCATTTCGACTCTTCCAATTTGATCGATCGATAGGCGCGCGCTTGTTCTTGACTGTCGAAGCCTGAAAATGGGACAGTATATTAGCTTTTATGAGGTCGAGGACTGATATATTTTTTCATTTCTTTTTTATGAAACTTTAAAAGCCCAAAACATGTGACATATGGGCTAACGGCCCATTAAAGAATGGGCCTTTATTTTCTTAAATGAAAGTCCTTCGCTCTTATCTAAGAATAGAAACCCTAATCTTTCTCTGCTTCTACGCATCCCCTTCGATTCTCTATTGTCCTTCGCTTCACTCCATCTCTTTGCGGCCGCCCATCTCAAGCTAATCAGATATGGTGAGTCGATTTGATTAGATCAACGTTTCTTCTAAACGCCAAAATAGTGTAATTGATATTTGGTGATGAGTTTCGACGTTTGTGTATGTGTAATCGTAGGTTCTCTCCAACGATATCGATTTGCTCAACCCGCTAGCTGAGCTTGAGAAGAGAAAGCACAAGCCCAAGCGTCTTGTATACTAAATACTTTAAAGGTGGCAGGTGATTAACCATTCCCTTTGGAATCTAAATTTACTAGTTGGTGAATATGTATGTATGCGGGGATGAGACCCGAACTCGTCCCTACTTGAATCAGCGTTGATTCTTCTTTTCGACTTACGAATAAACCAAAGATTTCCAATGCTCGGTTATTTCTCTGTGAGAAGCAGTTGAAGTCTGCCTGAATAATTATTGGGTTGGGATTTGAAACTGCCAAACAATTCTGAATGAATGACCCCTTTTTTTTCTCTTTTACTCCTTTTATTCTTTTCTTTTCTAAACGTTTAACTACCGATAAATGCTTCAGGAGAAAGTGCTTTGGTCTCTACGCAATGAATATTGAATTCTGTATGCAATTTAAGATATTGTAGGATGGCTGATGATAAGTCCCCGTTTCCATGTCAAGAAGATTCATTTATCATTGGAAAGCTACGCCTGAGTGGGTTTCTCAGTTGTGTCTACGAATTTACGTTGATGATGGTGGTATTAGCTGTGCCGCTGTTCATTGTGTGTTATTACCAGATTTTTGTGTATATATATATATATTAGAAATGGAGTTTACTATCAATCTCTTGATAGTGGCTGAAACGGTCGCCGGCGGCCTAGCTAAGCAAGCCTTCTTGAAATCGAGTAGGAATTTCAGAACTCGTCTCCTCCGCGACCTCATGAAATCGTGCTCCGCCTACGAAATCGAGCTCACTCCACAGTGGTACCGTTTTCTGTTCAAGTCCCTGATTCGCAACCCTCCTCCCAACTGGGCCGATCAGGTCGCGGAGATCCTCGATCGTATTGTGAATTCCGAAAGCTTTGAGACGCCAGAATGCGTAATTACTGATTTGATCAGATTTTACGGGGATAGAGGCCGCGGCATGGTCAACGAAGCTGTGGAGCTTTTCTATAGGATGCCGAAGCTTAGGTGTCCCCCTTCTGTGGAAGTGTTCAACGCTTTGCTTTCAGTTCTCTGTAGAGATGAAAAGGGTCGTAAGATTTTGCCTGATGTTCTAGTAAAGAGCCAGGAAATGGGCCTTAGATTCGACGATTCCTCTTACTCTGTGTTAATTAGGGTTCTTTGTGATATGGGCAAAGTGAATGGGGCTTTTGAGCTGCTGAGCAACATGGTGGAAGAAGGCTTCGATTTAGACCACAGGATTTGTTCCTTGATGCTTGTAACGCATTGCAGGCGCAGGGACGTGGACGGCGCAGGGATTTTGAGGTTCTTGGAGAAGTTGAAAAGCTTAGGATTTGTGCCTCGAAAACTCGATTTCTCGAATATGATCAAGTTCTTGGCGAAGAGGGGTAGTAGTAACAAAGGGAGTGAGGCACTCAAAGTTCTGAAACAAATGAAATCCCAAGGGATCGAATGGGACGTCGACTGCTACAATATGGTGCTCGATGATTTGATATCGAATGGCGATTTCTTGGGCGCTGATAAGCTGTTCGACGAAATACTTGTATCGGTCTTGGTTCCCGATATTCACACCTATAACCTGTACATCAATAGTTTGTGTAAGCAGAAAAAGGTCCAAGATGGAATTTACGTGCTCGAATCCATGGAAGGTATGGACTGCTCGCCTGATTCTCGAACTTACTCTATAGTCTTGAGAGCACTGTGTGAATCTGATGAGTTTGAGAAAGTAAGAGCAGTTGTAAGTGGAATGAGGCGAAAGGGAAAAGAGTTGAACCCTCAAATCTGTGAGAATGTGATCGATGGCTTAATATGTAATACTGAGAAGGATAATATATATATATTAGAAATGGAGTTTACTATCAATCTCTTGATAGATAGATAGATACAAACTTCGTGTTCAACATGATTGATTACGTAGGGGATGGGCTTATTATCTTCCTCCTTCCTCTGTAATAGCATATCATATATATCGACTAGCTGCTTGCTGATGAGAAATTTGCAAACAATCTTCTCCATTTATAGCTGGTATTGCCATAGCGGCTGCTGCACTAGCGGGCAGATACAGCATTCAGGCATGGCAAGTGTTTAAGGCTAGGCCGCCAACTGCAAGAATGCGCAAGTTCTACGAAGGCGGTTTCCAGCCGAAAATGACAAGAGAAGCTGCGCTTATCCTGGGAGTCAGGTTTAAGTTCGTCTTCCGGAGAAACAAACATTTTGTACGCCCATTAACTAACTAGTGTATCTGAATTCTAATAGGGTGAGTACTCCACCCAAGAACGCAAAGCCCCAACACGATTCGGATTGCTGTCCTCATACTTCATAGTATATTACACGACAACTATGTCTCTTCTATCCACCTCTGCGTGCGTACATGGATACATTACACAATTCCGAAAACTATCTTTGAGTGACTTTGTGGGCCCACTAGATCCCAAAGCCAAAGCTCAAAATCCCACAGATAATACAGAATTTGTAATTTCTCTTTGACAAGTTCAAGCCCTCTCTTGCCATTTTCCTTTTTCTTCTCTCTTTGCCATCGCACTGAAAAATCTCCCAATTTCAACTTCGGTCCGGTCTCTCTCAGTTTGTTTCTTCTACATTTCTCTCTTCGTGGTTTATCTTTTTAGAGGAAGCCGAGTTAAAGAAAGGAATATTTATTATGCTTCAAACATTCTTTTTTTCTTTCTCCTTCAAGATTTATTTCGTCTCGAGCTGTGGAATTTAAGCGAGCATCACTACTATTTGGTAATGGGTTTTGATTGTTCTTTTGTTTTATGAACTGTGTTACAGCTTCAGTGCGTTATGTATGTGTTTATCGTTTTCTCAGCTGGAATCAAAATTGTAGATTTAGCGGTGAATCTGTTATTGCATATCTTTAGTAACCTAAGCTGTTTTTGGTTTCTTGGTCTTTTTGATATATGCTTAAGAAGCTTACTTGCCCTGTTCTTTGACTGTATAGTTTGTCATATTCGATGTATGTCCAAGAAGCTGTATTTGGTTACTTTGACTTTTTGATTTATGTCCAAGAAGCTTATTTGTCATGTTCTTTGACTGTTCTTTGAGTTTCGTTTACATTAATACTTGGAGATATGGAAATTTTGTTTTTGTTTTATTGGACGATTACTTGCTGTATTGTGAGGTTTCTTCCGGTTTTTCTTGATCTCAAATTTTAGCATACTCAATAGTTTTATATAGGAAGACACGATGATGAAGATAAGTGATTCTAACTTCAAGATAGTCGTTTGGGACTTGAAAGTTCATAGATTAACTTGCCACTTGCTGGAATTTGGAGCAATTGCCGTATGTCCAACAAGATCATTGAGATCGAGCGCTACAGCCCGCTGGTCAGGCCTAGAAAGAAATATGAACATAAAATTCGGTCGATAAATCAGAACAACGGAATTACCGAAGCTGCTATTTTTTTTAGTTCACCGCTCTTTTAGGAGATTGGCGAAAGAATACAACGCCTATTAGATAGTGTGTTTAAGTTTATTATATTGTATTACTTTCAAATGTTAAAACTAATATCTATGTGACAGGGAATATGTGGATAGATTTCAACATCAATTTCGATGTGAAGTACTTGACCAGAGCGTTTGGTGACGGGGTGAAACCAAAGGAAAATGCTCGCATTAATGCAAAGATGATAACGAAGAGTTTTGCTTTGAGAGTCAGAAAACCAACGGTAAAAAAACTTAATTTATTATTGTATAATGACATTTTGTATTCTTGATTTGAATTTGAAATCCGAATATTATCCAAATTAAAATCCAGAATACAAATGCCATTATACAATAATAGATTATGTTTTTACGTTGGTTTTCTGACTCTCGAAGCAAAACTCTTCGTTATGGTCTTTGCATCGATGCGAGCATTTTCTTTTGGTTTCACCCCGTCACCAAAAGGGTCAAGTGCTACACATCGAAATTGATGTTGAAGCCTGTCCACGTATTCCCTCTCACATATATATTGGTTTTTACATTTGAAAGTAATACAATATAATAAATTTAAACACACCATCTAATAGGCGTTGAATCCTTTCGGCAATCTCCGAAAAGAGCTGTGCATTAAAAAGAATAGTATCTTAGGTAATTTCGTTGTTCTGATTTAACGAGCAAATTTTATGTTCATCTTCCTTTTTGAGCCTGACCAGCGTGCTGTAGTGCTCGATCTCAACGAATATTGTTGGACATACGACAATTGCTCCAAATTTCAACTGGCCAGTGGACTTCCAAGTCCCAAATGACTATTTTGGAGTTAGAATTACTTATCTTCATCATCGTGTCTTCCTGTATAAAACCATTGAGTATGCTAAATTTGAAGTCAAGAAGAAACCCGAAGTAACCTCACAAAACAGCAAGTAATCGTCCAATGAAATAAAATTTCCAAGCATTGATGTAAATGAAACACAAAGAACAGTCAAAGAAACGGGCAAGTAAGCTTCTTGGGCATACATCAAAAAGTCGAAGAAACCAACAGCCAAAGAACTGGGCAAGTAAGCTTCTTGGGCATACATCAAAAAGACGAAGAAACCAAAAACCTTACAAACGATATGCAATAACAGATTCAGAGCTAAATCTACAATTTATCGTATTAAGTAGCATGAGAATATGAAGAGGTACACGACTTTTTAGGGTTTTGTTTGTGGTTGTCTTGGGAATGAATCGTATTACTACTAGCATGAATGTGCAGATGTATATATAAGGTACTATTATTGACGAATTAATTGTAAAATTAGGCACTTTGTGAAGTGTCAATCACAAAATAGGCATCCTTTTAAAGAATATCTATCTTTTTATTTTCTTATGAATTATGATCTGTACAAATAAATACAGTAAATTTTTCGTGTCGTATTAGTGGATTTTTATTCATTTCATTTTAAGAAAATCATTTCACAAATTACAATACAGTTCGAGAACCGAAATTGATTCGATAGTTCAAAGAAGTAGAATAGTTTCGATCAAAGTAAAAAATCGGAACTGAAACCACTAATAATATCTATTAATAAAGTAATTAAATTAATAAATTATAAATTGAAATGTTGCTCCACACTTGAACCAACCAAAATTGATATTGCCTATTTGTGTGTCAAATTCAACACGTTATTTGGGTACCCAAACAATAAAAAGTCAATCGAACTGAGCCTAACTTTTGAATTTTTGGAAATCGTGCATACCAAAACAAACATTTGGTTCGATTTGACTATTAGGGAAATTTTTTCGGTTTGGATCAATCAACCAATTGAAAACGAAATTTTAGTAAAAAAAATTAAATAGTATTAAAACAAAAATTAAAAATCACTTTTTTTTGGGAACGAATCAAAATACAACTTAGTTACAAAAACTTAGAGACGAAATACCTAACCAAAACTTCAATTCATTATGATGCACGAACAGAAGTTTATGTGTTCGCAATCGGTAAACCATGAACATCCCAATCATTCATACAATAAATTTAAATAAAAACTAAAATTATAATTATAGGCCACTAAAAAAATGTGAAAATAAAATAGAAAAATTATTGTGCCTATTTTTGTAGTAGTTTAGACACAGTGCCTACTTTAGTTAGTTAACAATGCCTATATTTGTAAATCATTCATTATTGACACCCCTTGCGGTGGTGTAAAAATCATTGGAAGACTTTAAACTAAAAAAATTCTTCGATTGGTGTTGGGATTCCTGCGCTCATGGGTTCACCTTTGGATAAGGTTTCGAGGTTTTGGTCGTTATCGAGTTGAAAGGCCGACGTGTATACGTAACGCCTCGAAAAACATAGCAATTAAACGCAGGAAAAGCATAGGTTTTGACGTGATTCGACTCGCTTTTGAGTCTATGTCTACGGATCAATCTTTCGCTTTTATTCCAAACAATTTGAAGAGATTACAAGTATCGGACTGTCTCTCTATTTTCTCAGTACAAAAGTCGAACTAATTCTTCCTTTAAATAGAAGATAAATACCCTATAAGGTTCATACTCGAAACCAGAATTCGTTTGTAACTGCTACCTAGACTGATATATCAGCACTTTTCCAAGTTCAACAGTTGGCTTGGCATTAGGCGTTTCAGACTTCCTTTTTCTTTTAAGTTCGGTTTTTCGATCGGTAACCGAAAAAAACTGAATTAAATCTGGTTTTGCCGAAAACCGAACCGTTTAAGTTTGGTTCGATATTCGGTTTCAAAATTTCCAAACCGAAAGTTCGGTTCGGTTTGGTTCGATTTTTACCGAATGAACAGTCGTAGAAGAAATAATCTAATTTTCCTACAAAATTAGTTGTTGATAGTTAGAGGGCGTGTTTGATAATCAGACAATCATCGAGGGTTTGTTTGATATTTACGCAAAAGAAAGAGAACATCTTTGCAAATGAACGACAATATACGAAAGAGTACAGAGTACTCATCAGTAACTTATTCTGCACCACAGCACAACTGCCAATAAACGTCCATTCTCTTGCCACTCATCCCTTCGCCATTAGCTCAAATAACAATCGTCTTACTTCGCAGATACAGTTCAGCAAAAAAGGAAGATAATGGCGTCCTTGCATTCCAATTCCATATCGTTCTAGTTTAATAACCCATCGGCTCCAAGAGGCGTCAATCTTCCATACCTCGCCTCCTCCAAGTCCAATAATGGCGTTTCAAGGTCGACTAGTCTCCACATGTCTGCTAGTCGCGCGCCGCTCAAAGCACGTTCATTCGTCGGAGAACTGAATCCGTGGCGGTACAACAGCTCCAGAGGCCTCTAAGTAATGATAATTCTTATTCTTTCGGTTATTTTTTCTGTAGAGGAGCATGTATTGCGAGTAGATTATTGGTATTTGTTATGTTGAATGGTTGTGTTACGGAATGTGATTCTGTGCAACTTTGACGGTTTGCAGATGAGTACATGAGTTTGCCAGCTAGTCAATACTCGGTGTTGGACGCAGAGAGAACTGAACGAGTGGACGATAACACCTTTAAGTGTTATGTGTACAAGTTTAAGTTCTTTTCTTTGGAAGTATGTCCGGTTCTGTTGGTGAGAGTTGGTGTCCACACAATGGCACTTCCATTAAGCTCTTATCTTGCAAGGTATCTAAATCGCAACTGCTTCATTCTCTTATTCGTTAGTTTCTTTCGAGGGCTGATGTCTGAATATATGGCAATTCTCGTTGCAGATCGAGGCTCGCCCGTTGTTGCGCAAAATTACAGATTTGATGGTTAGCACCTCATCTGATTTTGCTCTACAGTGGGTGGATTGTGTTTCACAGCTTCAAAGATTGTACCAGACTGCCTTCTCCATAGGTCTGTTGTTTGATGTATGATGACAAGTTAAACTTTTGATGTAAATGCTTCTTAAGCATTCGTTCATTTCCAATTGCAAGCATTCCTCGTAGATTTGCTTGACTGCATATTATCTTGCCTCTTTGAGAACTTTTTCTGCAATAGGTATTAGTATTTCGCTTGCCTCACTCAAACAATTAATTTCTATCTCATGCTCGGAAAATTGTCCAATATATTTGTAGTGATTGTTGCCTTTTTTTTATTATTTGAAAATCAGTGATCAGGAAAGATCACAAGCTAGCGTGGACCTGGGACCATACGAATGCATTTGGATGCCACTGGCCAGTGACGGTGGGTTGGCCCACATTAACACTTCATTCATACCAGCTAGTGGTCCTTTACTTCCACGACCGACTAACTTAGATCCGACATTGTGTCGGAGTTTTACCTAAGATGGAGGCAAATCTAGATATATTTTACACTGGTTTGTGGTGTTGATTGTTTAGCTTGTGGTTGATTGTTTAGCTTCTTATGCTTAGTACGAACACAGTTTGATTGTCTACTAATTTTGGTCGAGAGTGAGTATTATTACATAGGCCGTATCATTTTGAGAAAATTGATTTTTACTTAATCTAATAGAACATAATATTGCGAGCAAGTAAATGAAAGAAAACCAATGAACATAACAGAAAAATGTGTTTGGTTGATAAACAAGGTTGCACTTTGTTTCTTAATCGATTCTTAACCAACATCGCAACATCTCAGCTTTTTTCAGTATAATCTTAACCATTGACTAATACAAGATCTAGACTTTTTTCGTATCGTTTCAATATAATTAATCTCAACCACAGACCAACACGAGATCTCGACTTTTTCGTAACGAATCATCAGACATCAACTTCAAGGCACCTGACTTTCGACAATTTAGGAGGGATCGTCTCGATATAGGAATGTCTGAGTTGAGACATGCATTAGAATTAGAGCATGAGGTTAATCGATCACTATGCACAAAAACACATACTCAGCAAAACATTCGAAAAGGGTGGTTTTCGTATGTTTCATGTCAATATGCATTTGAATTTGCTGATCAATTATTTGCAAACAAAATAACTGACGAAGACTCGAGTCAACAAAAAGACTGATAAACTTGCATGTCAAAGTCTGCAAACACTTTGAGCTCTTGCAAACACTTTGAGCTCTTGCAAGCGCTCTTGCAAACACTTTGAGCTCTTGCACACACTTTGAGCTCTTGCAAAAACTTTGAGCTCTTCCGAACACTTTGAGCTCTTGCAAACACTTTGAGCTCTTGCAAGAAAACTTCTTGTTGAGGTATGGATTATCAGTTATATCAGATCAATGCAAATGCACTTTCTTATTACTTGGTTCCAGATTCCCTTGGTTTCGTTATATATCTTTTAAGCTTCATTTGTCTCCTAGATATTTCATATCTTTTTTTTTTCGTATTTTTCTTCTTTCAGAGAGATCTTGAAGATACGTTGATTGAGCTTTTCGAAAAGTTCATAATGGAACGTGAGTCGAAGATCGATTTGCCGATGTGTGCTCGTCTCGCGTCCGCAGTTCATTATCGGTACGCAGACGCAGACGAATTTAGTGGACGGGTGGTAGCAAAAATATTAAAACCCGATGAACCACGTGGCGATGATGATGATATTGTTAGAATCAATTATGTGCGTTCGTTGCTTAACCTGCAAAATAATGAAGATGCATCAGTGTCAGAATCGTTTATGCGTCCGTTGTTTGATCCATCGTTGCATTTGCTTTACTTGGAGACAATGAGGGAGATACATCCTCAATTATCGAAGATGTACGACGGGATTTCGGATCTGTGCAAGAAAAGTTTATGGCTTGAGCTTGGGCATGAGTTCGAATGCTTTGTGGGACTCTCTGTCTTTCAGGTGACGGTTACTATTAAGCGGTGAGTTTGCATATTGTCTGATGCATTTAACTTCGTGTAGGCTTTTAGGTGTTTATTAACCTGACGTGTCAAGTCATTGTAATGGTAGATGATTACATTCTGATGAATCACTTTGCATTGCTGCATTTGCTTCGAAGATTGTTAATATCTAGTCTTCTTTATTCGCTTCTTTCAGAGAGCTGATCCCCTGAAAGAGCTCTACTCGAATTTCATTACCAATTTGGTGACGAAGATTGAGGTTCTCAGCTTTGCGCAGCTTTCTGTCATGGTTTGCAACCATTACCATGAGACAGATGCCACGACTTTTCTTAGAAGAGTGATTGGAAAGCTCCCTAACAGTGCGAGCATTCCTTCATTTCCAATTGAAGGCATTCTTGTAGATTTGCTTGGTTGCATATTATCTTGCCGCTTTGGGAACTTTTTCTGCAACAGGTATTAGTCTTGCGCTTCCCTCACTCCAACAATTAATTTCTATCTCATGCTCGGAAAATTGTCCAATATATTGCCGTTATTTTGTACGTATTTATCTCGTGTATTCCTTGTTGCTCTTTTTTATTATTTGAAAATCATTGATCAGAAAAGATCACAAGCTAGCGTGGACCTGGGACCATACGGATGCATTTGGATACATCTGAACAGCAATGGTGGGTTGGCCCACATTAGCACTTAATTCATGCCGGTCAGTGGTCCTTTACTTCCACGACCGACTGACTTAGCTCCGACGTTGTGGTCGGAGTTTTACCTAAGATGGAGGCAGATCTAGATAGATTTTACACTGGTTTGTGATGGTGATTGTTTAGCTTGTGGTTGATTGTTTAGCTTTTTATGCTTAGTACGAACACATTTTGATTGTTACTAATTTTGGTCGAGAGTGAGTATCATCACTTAGGCCGTATCATTTTGAGAAAATTGATTTTTGCTTAATCTAACAGACATAATATAGCGAGCAAGTAACGGAAATAAAACCAATGAACATAACAGAAAAGTGTGTTTGGTTGATAAACAAGGTTGCACTTTGTTTCTTAATCGATTCTTAACAAACATCGCAACTTCGCAGCTTTTATCAGTATAATTAATCTTAACCATTGACTAACACGAGATCTAGACTTTCTTCGTATCGTTTCAATATAATTAATCTCAACCATAGACTAACACAAGGTCTCGACTTTTTCGTATCGAATCATCACACATCAACTTCAATGCACCTGACTTACGAGAATGTAGGAAGAGATCCTCCCACGATATAGGAATGTATGAGTTGAGCCGTGCATTAGAATTAGAGCATGAAGTTAATCAATCACTATGCACAATCACTATGCACAAAAACACATACCCAGCAAAACATTCAAAATGGTGGTTTTCGTATATTTCATGTCAATATGTATTTGAATTTGCTGATCGATTATTTGCAAACAAAATATCTGATGCCCAAGACTCGAGTCAACAAAAAGATTGATAAACTTACATGTCAAAACCTGCTAAATCCCCTACAATATGCAATATGCTAGAATTTATTATGAAGAAAAGTTTATGCAAGAAAACTTGCGTTTTTAAGGATTTTAGCACGCGACCCATACAGAGAGCTATGTAGCGCAAGGGACCCGTCAGGGGCCGTGCGGATAAATACAGAGGACCGTATATAACAACAGTGCATATGTGCGGGGCCACTGAACTTTATGTGCGGGTACGCATGACTTACTCGTGGATCCCCAGATATGATCCGCATGGGTCCCATGCAGTATGATCGAGTGTACAACAGTAACGAATATGCGTAGGGCCACTGAACTTTATGGGCAGGTACCCAAGACTTACGTGTGGTCCCTAGACATTACTCGCTAGGGTCGCATGCAGTATGATCAATATATGCAGGTCGCGAAATGACTAGCTACCCTGGATCAATGTTTAGGTCCATTGCAACATAATGATCACGTGACCCGAATTACTGGTAATTTTTAGTTCCGAATTTTCCTACATTCTACTGGAAATTCTTCGGACTCACGGTAACCTAGCAGATCCGTGAAAATCCATTTAATTTCGTAGCTAATAAACTTGAAATTCAACAATTGTAAGGCTAAATTCAAAATCTAACAAAAATTACTTACTGTCAAGTTGTTAAGTTGTATCCGTGAAGTCTTTGTCTAAGAAGTATTTTTTCGACTTTAAATAATGAATTTCAAAACGTAATTTCAAATCCAAAATTCAAAACGTAATTACTTACTGTCAAGTTGTTGATTTTACATTATGAGTTAAAAACGTAATTTCAAATCCAAAATTCATCGTTTGGCAAACATTAGGATTTCGAATTCGGATTTCAATACAGAGCTCGACGAGGTCGTGAAGCTAGTCGAACTCGATTTCTAATTTTTTTCTAAAATAATTTTAAAAAGTATAAAATAAAATAATATAAAAATCATGAATAATATTAAAAAAACAAGCTCGTGAGCCGGCTTGCGAGCTTTCGAGTGCCCACGAGTGAGCTCGAGCTCGAGCCGGCTCATTCGCGAACCTGTGACGAGCTCGACCTCGACAAGAGCTCATCGAGCTCGAGCCGGCTCATTCGCGAATCCATGACGAGCTCGAGTCGGCTCATCGAGCTTGCGAATCGGCTCGACTCACAGTCCACCTCCTAATTATTATTATTAATATTATTATTATTGTTATTATTTTTATATTTTTCTTTATTATTATTATACTATTATTGTTATACTATATTATTATTATCTGTTACGAAAAATATGTTACGTGCTCAACTTTGGATTTCAAAAACGGACCATTTGACATGGAATTTCAAATCCGATGAATTATAAGAGTTTGGATTTCCCCTCAGATTTGGACAAAATCGAATCCAAATCGGTGTGATTGCCAAACGGAAGATTTAGGCGAAATTAGGATTTCAAATCGAAATCGGGGCATTAGGTAGTTTGGACGAGGAAGAGATAATGTACCAGCGGCTGTAAACTCTTTCATGTGTTTGTACATTAAGATATCTATCTATATATATATATATATATATATCTATATATAATATATATATATATAATTTCTTTATTTCTTTTACATTTTTTTTATTAAGGAAGATGATTATAGTTAATAAAAACAAGGGGACTTTATACATAAATACTCATTTGCATAAAACTTAAAATTGTACTCTGTCAGTATTTTTTATATGTAGGTACCTTTTAGAATAAATTTTTTGCACATAGGTACATGACTCGCCGCAGGTACGCCATATAACACATTTAGGTACCATATAGCAACGTATTGTGGTACGTAATACGTTGAGAAAATGGTACGTCATATAACACATTAAGGTACCATATAGAAACCGTATAGGGTACCGTATAAACGCGTGACGTAGTACGCAATATATACATAAAAAGGTACGTCAAGACTGGGAAAAGTGGTACAAACAGTAAAACGAGTACTTATCTGTAAAAATTTCTGACATATGTACTGATTTGTAAATTTTTTATTCAATTGGGTATTTTCTATAGATGTCACTAAAAACAAAGTCTATCGACCAAAAAAAAGTCGGTAGAGCTAATTTTTTTTAAAGTGGACCAAGTCCAAGGCTCTTTGCTTTGTAAGGGTGTCTTCGGGCTATAATTTGGAGGGAGCCCTCAAGTGTTACCAGGTTTACTATTGTCTTAACGGGCCTGTTACCGGGCGTCTGATGTGGGCCTTAGTACAACTACCCATTACAATCTAGTAGGAATAAGGTTATATAAACTGAATACATTCCATTTAACACGGGCAAACCACTTTTGGACGAACGAAACAATTCTGTTGATGTATATCTCTCCGATCCCTAAAGGCTGCCTGGAAGTGTCTCCAGATGCCCATGCTTGATAATCATTCACCAACTGTCAATCTATCAAAGTCACATGCTTGCAAAATCGGAAACGACATAGAAAGAACGCGATCAAGTTGGAATATTTGGTTAGAGAAATAATTCATGCATAGCATAGTATACAAACCTGCGACATAAATCGGGCCAGCATGGCCTTGAGAATCTGATTCAGCACTTGGGAGCCAGTTGACTCAATGGCTTGCACAAGAATTGCTCGAAATGCAAAAGGAATATCAATGCTCTGTTAAAAGTCCTAATTTGCAACTCCTCTCATACATGTGAACAAGACAATAATTAAACAAGCCAACAAGACATTAACAAGACAAAACATTATCAAGACAAGAAGACAAGAAAACCAAGAACAAGGAAAAACATACGTGCATGTCTTTCAAAAATTTCAGCTATATTGTCTATTTAAGCTCTCTATATAAATGCATCATTGTACCCATATTTCAATCAAGCAAAAATAAATAGAACTAAGAAGTGCCGTAGCACTCATTTTATCTTCAACTCTCCTTTATCTCCAACAAAGTTTTGGTATCAGAGCTTGGAATAATAAAAAAGCTAGCATCAGCTTCACCCTCATATCTCTCACCAGATTTTCACGTGAAAAACCCAAGCAAACACAAGCACCTCAACGTTTTTCACCTCACAAACCTCACGCAAATAATTAACAACCAAGCATCACTTTTCAAAGGAAGCGAGCTGAGCACACAATCGTGAATAACCCAACGATAGAGTACTCATATACTACGTGAGATGGCTTCAAATCAAGTGGCGACTATGTTCTCCTACACTCCGAATCAAGTTCCGATCTTTGACGGAGAAAATTTCGACTATTGGTGTAGTCAAATGGAAACGTTATTTATCTCGCAAGATCTATGGGAGGTTGTTGAAGAAACGTATGCCTAGCCACCACCTAAAGTAGATGAAGGCGAATCCTCCGATGAAGAAGAATGGACAGACGCACATCAAAAAGAGTACAACAAAAATCGGAAAAAGGATGCTAGTGCTCTAAGGTTCATCCAACAAAGTCTAAGCAAAACCATCTATCCCAGAATTCATGGTATTAAAAAGTCCAAAGAAGCATGGGATATTCTCAAGGAAGGTTTTCAAGGAAACGAAAAAGTAACGTCAATCAAACTCCAATATCTTTGGAGAGAATTCGATAACTTGGCGAAGAAAGATAACGAAGCCATGCAAGTCTATCTCACTCGTGTGGCTGAGATCGTCAATCAAATCAGGAGCCTTGGAGATACTATTGAAGAGAAGAAAATTGTCCAAAAAGTTCTAAGGAGTCTTCCCTCTAAATACGACTATATCGTCGCCGCGATCGAAGAATCGAAGGACTTGACCAAGTTCACTTTTCGTGAACTAACAAGCTCATTACAAGTTCATGAAGAGCGCCTCAACAAATCCTCAAATCAATCTCTGGAGCAAGCGTTTGACTCCAAGATGAACATGCAAGGAACCAAAAATACTTCATGGCATTATAAGGGAAGAGGCGGTTCAAATCAAATGAGAGGAAGAGGTCGAGGCCATTCGAGTCATTTTAGGCCTAATGGTGGAAACTCAAACCAACAAGCCGGCTGCCGAATTTGCAAGAAAACGAATCACGACACAAAAGATTGTCGATTCAAGTGCAAGAAGTGCCAAAACGCCAACCATTCTCAAAGAGATTGTTGGTATCAACAAAAGTCGGAGAAAAATGAAGCAAATTTCATCAAAGAAGCCGGGGAGCAATTATTTTCTTGCATGACTGATCAACATCAACCATCATGTATGTGGTATTTGGACAGCGGGTGTAGCAGCCATATGACCGGAGAAAGGACGTTGTTCGTTGAGCTTGATCAAAGCTTTTCGTCGGAGGTGAAACTCGGCGATGGTAAGCTACACAAGGCTGAAGGAAAGGGAACTATTGCAGTCCAAACTAAAGAAGGTAACAAAAAACTCATTCAAGGAGTTCTTTATGTGCCAAATCTTACGAGTAATCTTCTTAGTGTTGGACAATTATTGGAGAAAGGATATTCGGTATTTTTTGACGATGGAAAATGCAGAATTTTTGATAAGAAAAGCAATAATACTATTGCTTATGTTCCTATGAGTCCAAACAAGGTGTTTCCAATGATCATCCCTCTTCAAGAGAAAGTGGCGTTCAAGGGAGAAAATCTAGAACAATCTCAACTTTGGCATTTGAGATACGGACATCTCAACGGCAAGGGGCTGAAGCTGCTCAAGCAAAAGAACATGGTGATAGGCCTACCAAATATTGATCAACAAACAGAAATTTGTGAAGGATGCGTATATGGCAAAATGCATCGACTTCCGTTCCCAAAAACAACTTGGCGTGCGAAGGAACCACTGGAACTTGTTCATGCGGATATCTGGGGACCAACGAGAACTCCTTCTCTCGGTAACAAAAAATACTTCATTCTGTTTGTTGATGATTTTACAAGGATGATGTGGGTTTATTTTCTAAATGAAAAATCCGAAGCGTTTGCTACTTTTCTGAAGTTTAAGGCTCTTGTTGAGAAACAGAGTCATTATAAAATTCAGACACTCAGAACGGATCGAGGAGGAGAATTTATATATCATCCGTTCATGGAATATTGTAAGGAAAATAGTATTCAGAGGCAACTCACGGTTCGAAGAAGTCCTCAACAGAACGGAGTCGCCGAAAGAAAAAATCGCACAATCGCGGAAATGTCAAGGAGCATGATGATCGGCAAAGGATTACCTAAAAGTTTCTGGGCTGAGGCTGTTCATACTTCTATTTATATTTTGAACAGGTGTCCGACGAAAGCTGTACGGAACAAAACGCCATTCGAAGCTTGGCACAAGAGGAAACCCGTGGTTGATCATTTAAAGATTTTTGGAAGCATTGCCTATTCACATATCTCAACACCAAATCGAGACAAGCTCGACACGAAAGGTGAAAAACTCATATTTATTGGCTACAGCGATGAGTCCAAAGGCTATCGTCTTTATAATCCTCTAAATTACAAGCTCGTTATTTCGAGAGATGTAATATTTGATGAAATGGCTCAATGGAGTTGGGGAGACAATTCCTCACAACAATTTTCTCCAAATGAATTTTTTGAACCAACCAATGGCGAAGAAGAAAATGTAGTAGCAACACCACCTCAAAGTCCCGGACCTTCTTTATCAAATTCAGGAGGAGAAAACTCAGACTCGCCGGTAAGAAAAACTCGATCTTTAAGCAATATTTATGAAACTTGCGAAGTTGCTTTCTCCACAGTTGAGCCAAGTAGCTTTGAAGTTGCTGCAAAACAAGACGTGTGGATAAAGGCTATGGAAGAAGAAATCGCAATGATCGAAAAGAACAAAACTTGGGAATTGGTGGACCTGCCGGAGCATAAAGATATAATTGGTCTCAAATGGATTTTCAAAACAAAACTGCTTGAAGATGGAAGCATACAGAAACATAAGGCTCGGCTCGAAGGGTTTCGCTCAACAACCAGGAGTGGACTTCAACGAGACTTTTGCGCCTGTTGTTCGAATGGAAACTATTCGGCTAGTACTTGCTCTTGCGGCACAACTAGAACTACAAGTATTTCAACTTGACGTCAAATCAGCCTTCCTAAATGGTGAGCTCGATGAGGAAATCTACGTGCAACAACCTCAAGGGTTTGAAGTACAAGGAAAAGAAGATAAAGTATATCGACTCAAAAAAGCGCTATACGGATTGAAGCAAGCACCGCGAGCATGGAACAAGAAAATTGACGGATATTTTCAAAGAAATGGATTTTCCCAAAGTCCAAACGATCATTCTCTATATGTGAAGAAAAATGGTGAGAATTTTATGATCGTATGCATATATGTTGATGATCTTATCTATTTAGGAACCAAAGAATCGGAGGTCGAAGCTTTCAAAACGAATATGATGAACGAGTTCGAGATGACAGATTTAGGAGCGATGAAGTACTTTCTCGGAATCCAGGTCAAACAATCTAAAGGTGAAATATTCATTTCTCAAGAGAAATATATAGAAGATCTTTTGAAAAAATTCCGTATGGAAAACTGCAAGCCTGTTTCTACTCCTATGTCTGTCAACGATAAATTTTTGAAATCTGATGGAGCTGCGAAGATTGATGGTAAAATTTTTCGAAGTCTCGTTGGCTCTCTGATCTATCTCACAAACACAAGGCCAGATATTGTGCATGCTGTTAGTTTGATCTCCAGATTCATGAACGAGCCAAGTCAAATTCATTTTTCAGCGGCTAAAAGAGTTCTTCGTTATCTTCAAGGAAGCAAAAATCAGGGCATCAGGTATGTGAAAGAGAGCAAAAATAATCTGATCGGATTTACTGACAGTGATTGGGCAGGTTCTTTAGACGATCGAAAGAGTACTTCGGGATACCTATTTTGCATGGGCACTAATATAATTACCTGGAGTTCGAAAAAGCAAAAAACGGTCGCACTCTCTACAGCGGAAGCTGAATATATCGCCGCCACAGACGCTACTTGCGAGGCGATATGGTTGCGCAGACTTCTAGCAGATTTACAGCAAGTTCAGGAACAACCTACAATAATATATTGTGACAATATGTCGACCATTGCTATGACTAAAAATCCGGTGTTCCATTCAAGGGCAAAACATATTGAGATGAGGCACCATTTCATAAGAGACATGGTGAGCAAAGGAGAGATAATTTTGGAGTTCGTCAGCACAAACGATCAAGCTGCAGATTTTCTTACAAAAGCTATTCCTACGGAGAAATTTCAGAAGATCAAAGATGAGCTGAAGATTGCAAATTAAGAGGGAGTGTTAAAAGTCCTAATTTGCAACTCCTCTCATACATGTGAACAAGACAATAATTAAACAAGCCAACAAGACATTAACAAGACAAAACATTATCAAGACAAGAAGACAAGAAAACCAAGAACAAGGAAAAACATACGTGCATGTCTTTCAAAAATTTCAGCTATATTGTCTATTTAAGCTCTCTATATAAATGCATCATTGTACCCATATTTCAATCAAGCAAAAATAAATAGAACTAAGAAGTGCCGTAGCACTCATTTTATCTTCAACTCTCCTTTATCTCCAACATGCTCACCTTTGTAAATGAAGCATAAGGTATCTGGAGAGAAATATTTATCTATTCTGTATTTGTGTCTTAAGTGTTAACGCAAACTTTACCTCGATGACAGCATCTGAAGTCAACTCCTGGACAAGTGAATCTCCGAGAGCAGCGTCTTATGATATATTATTCTCCATCAAAGCTGGATGCCCATTACCAAATCAGTGTCAATGGACTCCTGAAAGAGTTATACATCGTACTCAGAAGAAAACAACAACGCTGAAACATGCCATTACCTACGGAAAAGCAGCAGTAATAGGCAAAGCTAAAACAGGACCAAGATAAGAACTTGGTTCCAATATATACTTCTAATAGAAAATTTACTCGTAGAAAAGGAAATCTAGAAGTGAAATCATGTCAGTTTGAGAGGAATTATAAGGAAAAGGTGCTAACCATCAAATTTGTCATTTTGCGCAATAACAACGGGCGAGCCCTCGAGCTGCAACGAGAATTGCCATATATTCAGACATCAGCCCTCGAAAGAAACTTACGAATAAGAGAATGAAGCAATTGCGATTAAGATTACCTTGCAAGATAAGAGCTTAATTGAAGTGCCATTGGGTTGGACATCCACTCTCACCAGCAGAGGGCCGGGCATACTTCCAAAGAAAAGAACTCAAACTTGTACACATAACACTTAAAGGTGTTATCGTCCACTCGTTCAATTCTCTCTGCGTCCAACACCGAGTATTGACTAGCAGGCAAACTCGTACTCATCTGCAAACCGTCAAAGTTGCACAGAATCACGTTCAGGAACTCAACCATTGAAGATAACAAAAACCAATAATCTACTCGCAATACATGCTCCTCTCTACAAATTCATAGACAAACACTTCAAAAAATCAACTAAATGCATACTATCATCGAATCACAAAGCCAATTATCCCCAAACTACATGCCGATCATTAACTAGTCACATAACCACGAAACCGAATATCGAAAAGCCATAGTAATCTATCGAATTCTAGTAAAAACTAAAAAATTAACCGAAAAAATAAGCATTATCATTACTTAGAGGCCTCTGGAGCTGTTGTACCGACACGGATTCAGTTCTGCTGCCAACGAAACGTGCTTTGGGCGGTGCGCGACTAGCAGACACGTGGAGACTAGTCGACCTTGAAACGTCATTATTGGACTTGGAGGAGAATACCGCGAGGTATGGAAGATTGAGGCCTCTTGGTGCGGATCTGGGGTTATTAAACTGGTTAACGGTATGGAATTGGAATGCAAGGATGCCATTATCTTCCTTTTTTGCTGAACTGTATCTGCGAAGTAAGACGGATTTGTTATTTGAGCTAATGGCGAAGGGAAGAGTGGGGGTAATTGAGAGAATGGGCGTTTATTGGCAGCTGTGCTGTGGCCTGTGGTGCACAATAAGTCCACGAAGGAAATAGAATTGGGGTTTTTATTTGAGCTAGGGTTTGTTTGTTCCCTTTTGCTGCTATGTAGACATTGCGTGGTTGATTTGGATAGATCCTTATTTGCTTGCTTCTCTTTCGTAGTCCATCTTGACATTAGCTTTTGATTGTTCCATTTTAATCTGAATCATATGCTCGTAAAAACTCTGTCTTGAGCAAACGTATGATATAAAATTACCACGCTGAGCAATCCAACAGATAATTTCGTTACTTGTTCAGGAAATATCTCCTATTTGTTGCCGTACTTTAAAGAATGACAGAAGATGATCTCGATGCATCTAATTCAAATAGTATCCTTGTTTGCTTATCGTTCATAGTCATCTTGACATTTTAATATTCTTAATCAACTGTTCGTAAAAACTGTTTGGGCAAACATATGAGATTACTCTAATTAAATCTCCAACAGGCAAAACAGCTAATTCAGCACAAGTTCAGGCTCGGATCAGTTCTCTATAAATTATCCAATTACTAAAAAATCTCCCTTTTTGAACAAGAGTCACGGAAAACTCCACCAAGAAGCAATTTTGATTAAAAGATCATACAAGCTCGAAGCATTTGTTCAATCAATCATTTTCTGGAGATTGAGCAGCAGCTCCTCGGAGTTCAAGTAGACCTTGTCGGCCGAATATGCAATGTTGTGGGCTATTTCCTTAAGACGCCTCAATCCTCGTAAGAGTGATAAACGCAAAATTGTTTGCAACGGCTTAACCTATCAGCAGTGCACTCTTTGCTTCTCCCTGGTTTGTGCCAAAAAAATCCAAAATGGCTCGAATTAGTTCGTGTCGAAAGAAAGAAAATGAATTTTGTGAAGTTTTGTTTAAACTTTTTTTATGTGCATGAGCTCTTGAGCAGCAACCTGCTTAGCAATTGCAGCTGTGAATTCTCTGCCAAAGGTCAAACTGGTGATGGAGACATCATTCAGTGCAATGTTGAAGTTTGCAGCTCTCTCTCGGCTAACATCTTGCGGATTCTCTAGTGACATTCTGCGACGAGTTGGAAACAAGAAATGTAATTTGTTAATTAAATGTCTCAAAGTCCAAAGAATAGCATTATCACAAGTGGTATTTCAAACTTAAGTTGTAGAGAATTGAATAAGTAACAGACTGCAAGAACAAGAACATCCCACTATTTCTTTGAATGTCCTATAAAGGCGAAATATAATGAACAAAAGGAATTGCGCAAACTTCTCTATTATTGAAACTACTAAAATTACAGAAACATTCTATGCACTAGCAAACGGTTATTTTACCTCTCTCTGGGTGATGAGCTGGCTAGCATTGTACTGTGAAACAACAGCTTCAAGAGTTTCTTGAATGATTGAGGGAAGAACTAGGGGTGGGCATCGGTTCGGGTAGTTCGGGTTCGGGTTAAGATTTTCACTACCCGAACCCGACCCGATCTACAACGGGTACCCGACAATCGGGTATATATCGGGTTCGGGTACCCGACGTCGGGTACCCGACGTCGGGTACCCGATTTTTTAATTGGAAGTTATCACTAAAAATATTATAATTCAATATACATAACAAAATATTCATGATATATATTAAATATCACTTATAATATCTGAATCTTTTGTTTTCAGTAAATATAACTTTACGTGTTTATTTATAAATTTGTTTAGAATATATTTTAAATTTTTAAAATGATTATGATATAAAAATATCACTTGTTAATTATACATTTAAAATAAGAAATTAGTCGAAATATTATCTAAAAAACTTTAACGTAATTCAAGTTAGATATTGATATCAAAATAGTTAATTATATATTTTTAATGTTATGAACAAAAACTTTTTTTTAAAAAAAATAATACATCGGGTACCCGAATAACCCGATCGGGTAGTAACTTACTACCTGATACCCGACCCGATTAATATATATCGGGTATCGGGTAACCCGATACCCGACAAATAACCCGAACTACCCGAACCCGATCGGGTTCGGGTAAAACCCGAATACCCGAACCCGAACGCCCACCCCTAGGAAGAACTCATTCGTTGTAGTTCTCACCAAGAGTTCTCGAACTCTTGGATTTAGCTATTAGGTCGTTATTAGTATCGTTTATATCCGTGTGATTCATCCGTCGTTATTAATAAAAGCAATTTTTATTTGAATTTCTCGTCTACCACCGCTTTAATCCCTAAGAGCATCTCCAATCGATACCCAAAAACCCAAATTTTATACTAAAAATTTTCCAACCGTACACCAAACGCAAACTCAAAATGCGTTTTCATCTTCTCTCTCTTGTTTTAAATCGCATATATGCGTTTTGGAAATGAGATATTCCAAAAGATGCGTTTGATGTTTTAAAAACTACAATACATACCCTTTATTATTTTTAATTATTAAAGTACCCATATAAAAAACCAAAAAGTAAATAAAATATATAAAAGGACTCATGTTATTAATAATTATTTTTTCTACGTTCTTTATATGAAAAAATATTGAGTTTTATTATTAATTTTGTGAAATTATTTTTTTCAATCGAATTTAAAATAATAGTTTGGTCTAATTTGTAAAATTGTAAATTTCATATGGGTAATATAAAAAATTGGATAGAAAATAATATTATAATAATGGTCTTTTAAGTCTGCGAATTGGTTTATCGGTTGGAGAAGAATTACTGCATTTTGAGTTTGAGAATGTGTTTGGGTTTGGGAATGCGTTTTTCGGTTGGAGATGGTCTAAGAGCATCTCCAATTGATACCCAAAAACCCAAAATATATACTAAAATTTTTCCAACCGTACACCAAACGCAAACTCAAAATGCGTTTTCATCTTCTCTCTTGTTTTAAACGCATGCATTTTGGGAATGAGATATTCCAAAATATGTTTTTGATGTTTTAAAAATTACAATACATACCCTTTATTATTTTAAATTATGAAAGTACCCATATAAAAATCAAAAATAAATAAAAATATATAAAAAGGACTCATCTTATTATTAGTTTTGTGAAATTATTTTTTTCATTCGAAATTAAAATAATAGTATTGTATGATTTGTAAAGTTGTAAATTTCATAGGTAATATTAAAAATTCGGATAGAAGAGAATATTACAATAATGGTCTTTTAAGTATGCGAATTGGTTTATCGGTTGGAGAATAATTACTGCATTTTAAGTTTGAGAATACGTTTTTCGATTGGAGATGGTCTAATTACTCTATCTATTCCCTAATTACACGGTCTAAAGACAGGAAAATATACACATGTGATCTATATCATATATACACATATATTCAATAAGTCAATCTATACGATATATAAATATATCAATATAAAACATTTTCTTTCAATTAGTTTAATTGTCTTGAGAATCGATTGTTGATCTTCTTTTCTTCTCTTTTCTTTTTTTTTTTTCCAGTTGTGGCAATTGATCTTCTATCTATGAATCGAATGCGAACGAGATTAACACAACAACACGAATCTAATATATATTCTTTTCCCAATAACGGATAAAATACACGAATATAATATACATAAATTGTGATGCACAAAAGCCAACCTTGAGAACCCAATCATCAGAAAGGCTCGCATACCACTGTAGTAGATGAGCATTTATGTCTTCACCATTTTGCATATATATATATATATATATATATATATATATATATATTCAATTTCTAGCATTTAAAGCACAAAAAAGAACAAGACGGCATTTAACTCGCCATCTCTGATTCATGGCGGCTCTGCATTAGCCAATCTATGGAGGTGAAAATGAAATAAATAAATAAATAAATCCACATTGATGGCTGATCACTCCTTGCAAATTTATTAGTTCTTATTACACCTTTAGCTTCTAACCCTTATCTCATTACACGATTTGTGCAATAAGCATGAGCATGAACGCATTCTTTCTCTATATATATTTTACGAAATTTCTGACGGCTCAAGAAAGTTTCTTATCAAGGGTTTCTTAAGTTTTGTTTCGAAAGAGTTTTGAAAAAAAGAAAACCATTTATCTTAAGTTTAGTATTGTTCAAGGATGAAGAAGAGTGTTGTCATGGTCGTCTTTCTCTTGTTGTTCTTTACCACCTCCCTAATCCTTTATACTCACCACCTCGGAGAAGAAGGAAGCACAAATCAAGGTAATAATAATTCCTTTCTCACACACACACACACACATATATATATATATATATATATCTTACAAGAATTATTCTTTAATGTGTGTTATTTATGTTCTTGCTAATTCTTGCTTCTTCAGTTATAGCAGATTTCGCAATAAAAAATAGAAAGCTGCTCAGCAAGGTATAGGTTTATCACTTAGAGCCAGACTATTATATCCATGTATGCAACTAAGTATTCACTTGTCTTCATGATTAATTATCTTGCAGGGAAATAATAGTAATAAACCTCCTTGTAATAATAATCATAATGGTAGAGACGAAGACATGAATTTGCATGACTACCGCCCCATAAATCCCGTCCCATGTTCGAAATCTTCGAATATAAGACCTAAACCTACTCAACACGATGCGCCTCTTATTCCATTCGTGCCCAAAAGTCCTCCACCGCCTCCGCCACCGAGGCATTAGTCGACAAACGATCATCGCCTTTTACAAGTATTATTATTGTCTTTTTTCTTTACTCTATTTCTTCAAATAATTTTGATCGAAATCGAAGTCGATTTCCTTGTAATAACTTTTGTCAACATCTCCACGAGTAGCATGCAATTCTTGCTTTGCTTGGCATTTATTCAATCGCTCTAGTGGGGTTTGATATTTATTTGTCTTCATTATGACATAACAAACAATGTTTTTGATACATGGCGATAACGTTGTTGAAACATATTATATGTTGTGTTGGGTTTTCGTTTCGATCGTATGAAATGTATATAGAGCCATAGCCCTATAGAAAACAAAATCATATAGTCGTGAGACTTATATATTTGACATGATGAAAGAGGAAGTGATGATCGAAGCTGATGAAAAAGTGGGGAGGGAAGGAACAATCACTTAGTTTGAAAAAGCCCAAATGCAATTAAATCACATTCATTAGCTCTGTGTTCGTACCACACAATTGTCGACTCAATAGTGTAAAAACGTAGAGGAGAGGTGGGTCCCTTTACAAAAGTGAACCTCTTTTGTTTAATATTTTTATCCGACTTTATAATTGCAAAATGATTTAATAAATATTCAAGATAGTTCCATTACATGCATCTTCTTTATTCATGGGATTGTGGCACATTGGTTTGATTCTCGACAGTTGCCAACAAGGATGTGTGATGAGATAGATATGATTGACTCACTTTGCAGGAAAAAAATGTTAGTTTAATTAGACACTATTAATCCACTTGTCATTCTAATCCCATTTGGGAAGTTATATTAAAATTTAAAATGAGAGAAGGTCATATACGAACGTACGTAACGTTCTTATCAGTTTCTTTCACTCCATCAATAGCTAGGATATGGTCATATATTGTTATTTTGCAAACAAGGTACAAATTCTAGCAAAAAATACAAAAATTTCGGACACGATATAATCGGTTGTCCACATATTATTGTTGCAAAAATTTCGGTAGGTTCACATGTTTAAATAAATTTAGGCCTTGGTTCATGCTACAACAAAATAGGTCAAAATATATATGTTGTCGCGTGTCAGCATCCAAGTAGATGAGAAATATTTCAAGTCATTACTCAACTAAGATGACATATTACGTCGAAAAATGAATGAAAAATTAAAATTAATCCGACGTATTAACTATTAAGTTTAGTGATGTATATATATTTTTATTTATCAAATATAATGAATCTAAATTTGAGAATTGCTCAAATTTGTATGTTTATCGCCAATATCTAATTTCTTTCACCTTATTCATTTTCATGTATTTTAAGCGTGGAGAGTATGGAGAACTCCAACTTTTTAATCAATTACCGATTGAATTACTCATTTTAAGTTAGGCTACGATGTCATCTGTGAATTTTACTTCAAATTTCAATAGAACCCTCAAGATTTAGTACACAATTAACATATGTCAAACAAACGAAAATCAATCAATTAATAAAATGGTCTTTCACTCTATTTACACACCCACGCAAAATAACAACCTAATAAAAGCACTAAAAACCAAAATTTTTAATTTCCATCATATTTTCCAAAACTCCATATCCCCCACCCAACCCAAGTAATATTATCATTACATTTCGAACATTAAAGATAAACGCGCTTGCTTCTTACGAGGGTGTGGGCTCTCCACTTCCACGTCATCATCGCCGCCGCCCAACGCCGGCGGAAGGTTCAAATCGAAGCCCTTCAAGTTCGTCACGCTCGACGCAGATGACGTCATCATTTTGGTGGTGTTATTGCTGCCGCCTTCGTAGTGCCTCCTCTTATGTCCCCCCAAAGCCTGCCCCGTCGGAAAACACCTGCCGCACACCGAGCACTCATGCCTCGACTTTACTCCGGCGACTTCTTCGCCGGAAACGGCGGATCTGCTCTCATCTGCTCCGCCGCCGGCGAGAAATTTCCGGTGGCTCGCCTTGTGGCCGCCCAGCGCCTGGTAAGAACCGAAACACTTGCCGCACACCGAACACTTGTGGGACGACGACGGCGGCGGAATCGGCGGCGATGAAGGTTCCCTTTTGCTAGGCGGAACCTTGCCGTCGTCTTCGTCGTCGGTAGGCGGTTGCTGACGTGGCGGACAGGCAGTGGTGGTGTCTTGGGCGAGCATGAGGAGGCAAAAGGCTAAGTATTCTTCCTCCGTCGTCACTGCTTCCGCCGTACGAGGACGCTTAGTGCGCCGCCCTTTGGTTTCCAAGTGAAACGGCGGCGCGTGAGGGGCGGTGGGGATGGGCGCGTTTAGTGCTTCAAGAGCCATCTCTATTTTTCTATTAGCAAGAAACGAAGAGTGATAGTGAAAGAAGCTTTTATTGATATATATGTGTTTAGAGAGAGAGAGAGAAGAGAGACTAAATGTTAGTTGTTTGTGAATGTTGTGTGAAATCATTACAAATTTATACCTAAATAAGGTTAGGGAAGAAGGAAGTTGCGTGACAAGTGTTGGGAAGTTAGTGAGACGGCTGCTCACTTCACTATGCTAAAGAAAAGACAAGTGTGATATATATATATATAAAATAATCAAAAGAAAACTTGTTATTTATGTAAAAAAATAACAAACGTTTAGAATTTGCGTTTGAGTTACCAAAACAAAAACGTATACTCATTCTGTTGAACTTATTTTTTCGTTGAAGGGCAGGGTTTATTCGCTTTTAAGCTGATTTTTTATCATAATATTTTACATAATTCACGCGGGGGAGAAAATGGAACTATGCAAAATTTTAGAAATAGATTGTAGGAAGTTTGTTATATTTTATCTGTGAAAACAATCATAGAAAAAAAAGCATAGAATTGAGTATACTATTAGTTGACGGACAAGTGGAAGCTAGGTGGTTTTCAGTCGGCTAAATGGAAATTACTTTATAATAAATATACATACTATACTATCATCAAATAATATGTATAACTATGTATGGGTATCCACATCACACAAGCAGACATATATGGTTGAGAGATTGAGCATTATTGAGAAAGCTTAGCTTAGCTTAGACCGAGTTAGTGGAGACTAAGTCAAAAGTCAAACACAATACGCGGTCTTTGTTACTATGTTCTTACCAACATTATTATGTTCTTTGATCAATTAGGACATAAAAGTACGACTATCTCGGTATTAAATTGGCTCTTGGTATGTACTAAAATTTTGTTTTGGTAAGTTTCATGAACCTAGTCAACAATTGGCTTATGAATTGGTGCCAATACCTTATAGATATTATTACATTCAAAAGCTATGTTCTAGTAAGTTGAACGATTTAGTTACATTAGGTGAATGTCAACTACTTAAACTAGTCAATATTAATAATCGAGGTTGTTCATTTTAGTAAATATATATAGATGTAATAGTAGTATACATATTATTAACTCGGTCGAATATGAAAATGTTTTAATAACTAAATGAAAATAAGCTTCACATAAAAAAAAAATTCACATTAAAAAAATAATAGTAGAAGTAGTAAAGAAACCACACGGAGTGCTAATCAAGGCTTAATCTACGGTTAACATATTGTTTTTTTGTAATGCATTATTTTAAGTAGTAAAGAATAAGGTAAAAGTGCCAACAAGTTGGACTAAAACCCATTGTTTCATTGTTTCAAGTAACGTTTATTACATAAGCCATGACTTCATGATAATTCGTTCTTGATAGGGATGACCTCCGGTTCAACATTCCTCCCAACCTGACTACCTGAAGACAGTGACTTTTAGGACATATGGCCAGGTGGGTAGGATATCTGGGGACCTGCGACCTCGTACGGAAAAAGTAAGTGGGCTCTGACATCGAAGAGGTTTTAGCGGGAAATGTTGTGTAGAGCCGACCAAGGGACACGTGGAGTGCTGTGAATGGTCGACATTGTGAACAGAGATGAGGCGCGCCAGTCTGACAATAGTACACTTCGCAGGTGCTGCATCTCCTAGGTTGTACCGGATGTCGCCATCAAGTGGTCCCAAAGGAGTGCCAGCTAGGAAAAGAGAGAGAAGAAGAGGTATATGGGAACAGATCCAAGCGATATTCAAGACAGATTCAACACAACACACAAAACACTTAGAAAATATTCTGTATTCATCTTCTTCACCCTGGTTTTCGCCATTAACGCACTGTAACGAGCGAGGTGAGCTTGAGTGTGTATTTCCCGACTGTGACTAGTGAATACTATTTCCGGCGGCTCGTGGACGTAGGACACCTGTCCGAACCACGTAAAATCTGTGTCTCTTTCACCTTCTTTCTTTCTCAACACTAAAATACATATTCTAAAACGCGTCAAGAACACAAGGCCCAGTCCGTTTCACCCATCACCATTTTTCCCGGACAAAATATTGTTGATCGGGGTCAAACCCGCATCAAATGGCGCCGTCTGTGGGAAGGATGGCTTGAGACGTGAGTGCACTGGGTAGTAATAGCAAGGAAGGCAGGCCGTTTCTGGGTTTGTTCGAAGATAGGTCAAGGAAGGCGAACCAGGCTTGTGCTGTTTGAAGGTGAGACGTGGAAGAGATAGTGGAAGACCGCCGTCGTTAAAGGAGCAGTAGATCTTAGAAACGGACAGAGGTTGGTCGGGATGGAGGAGCAGCCGTCATTGGCACAAAACCTGCAAGGACGGTTTGAGGAAGTTGCCGGGGAAGTTGAGGAAGGCCCTACGCCGGCTCCGACGTTGGCTTTGCCGGTCGAAGCCCCAGCGGTTGCACTGACGCCCACTTTCGCAGGACCGTCTGGAGCCGTACCGCCTCAAACTACCGTGACCATGACGGTAGAACAGCTAGATTTGTTGGTAAAAAATGCAGTGGATGCGGCCATAGCCGCTAAGAAGGCGAGGAGCAAAGGCAAACGGAAACAGTCCTTTTCTGTTCAGGGCAAAACCTCAGAGGGACATGTCTCAGAGTGGGCAGAAACTGTAGGAGAGAACATGGTGGCCGGAGAAGAAACCTTACGTCATCTGCCGGACATGGACCCACCAAGAAGAGAGGTTACCCAGGAAGAAAGGAACGTGGGGCCGATGGCCCCAACACCTAGGCGAGGTGGGGAACCTCCTAGAGGAGTTCAGGGAGGACCAGCGGACCCAAGGAATGCCGCACCTCTAGCGACCATAGCCAGCGAATACATGGTAGAAGGAGATGGGAAGACAAGGGAACAGCAAGTGGAGGTGAGGAGCTATGGCACGCGTGGTCGAGAAGGAGCTGTCAGTTCCCAGGGACAGGAGCTTAGGAGGCAAGTGTCGGACCTCAGGAAAGTAATAGACGAGATGCGAAACAAAACGACCAGGCCCCATCTGCGAGGGCTGTATCAGGCCGGCACGCCTTTCGCCAAGGGTTGTTGGAAGGAGAAGTGGCGCTCAACTTTAAACAGTTGCCGTACCAGCCAGCCAAGAGCTCATATCCTCATCATAGTGGGAGGCCCAGATGGTGGAGACTCACACAGAGCACGGAAGTCATATGCTCGGATGAGAGAGAAGGGAAAGGCCCTGACAGAAGGCAGCCTAGTAGGTCAGATGGAGACCACAGGGAACATACAATTCGGAGCACAAGATGAGGTCGACGTCGTGCGGCCCCACAACGACGCTCTCGTAATAACCACGGACGTGGCAGGATATAACGTGTCGCGAGTGTTTATAGACGGGGGTAGTTCAGCAGATATCATGTTCTTAGACTGTTTCAAGCAAATGAAGTTAGGAACGGAGCTGAAACCGGTGACCACCTCCTTATACGGATTCGGCGGAGCTGGCATACAGCCATTAGGCCAAGTCACACTTCCCGTGGGACTAGGGGAGGACCCCCGGCGGGTGGTACGGATGGTCAACTTCCTGGTTGTTGACGCGGTTTCTTCATATAATATCATATTGGGGTGCCCAGCCATTAATGGGTTCAGGGCAGTGCCTTCGACGTACCGCTTGAAGATCAAATTTCCGATAGGAGACCAGGTGGGGGAGGTCTCGGGAGACCAGGTTAGCTCTCGCCGTTGTTACGCTAATGAGGTTAAGGTTGTGACGGGAGGAAAGGAAAAAGGTGGAGTTGAAGCCAAACAAGCAAAACGAACGAAGCTAGAAGAGGAGGACGGGGAGCCTACGAGGCTGCAGCCTCAGCCTGACGAAGAGCTAATGACAGTGGAACTTTACCCAGGTAGGAAAGGTTTCATCACCCAGGTAGGGACAAAGATGGATAAGGAGACAGCATCGCAGCTGGTTGAATGTCTGAGGCGGAATGCTGATCTTTTTGCCTTCTCGCCAGCAGATATGACCGGGGTAGATCCGAGGATAGCCATGCACCACCTGAACATAATTCCGGGTACAGTTTCCCACCTGGTTGGCCAATGTTGTTATGGTAAAAAAAAGGAAACGGTCCTGGAGGATGTGCGTGGACTTCCGAGATCTCAACAAAGCTTGTCCTAAGGACCACTATCCTTTACCAAGGATAGATCAGTTGGTGGACTCCACATCTGGGTGTGAGATGTTGAGTCTGATGGATGCTTATCAAGGATATCACCAGATCAAGCTGAACCCGGGGGATGTGGATAAGGTTTGCTTCGTTACGACGGGTGGCACATATGGTTACATCCGGATGCCTTTCGGACTCAAGAATGCAGGAGCTACCTATCAACGGATGGTAGATACCGTGTTTAAGAGCCAGCTGGGGCGTAATATGGAGGTGTACGTGGATGACATGCTGGTTAAATCGACTTGGGCTAAGGATCACGTTGTTGACCTAGAAGAAGCCTTCCAGACCATCCGGACATGTGGTATGAAACTGAACCCTGCTAAGTGCACATTTGGGGTGCAATCAGGGAAATTCTTGGGGTATATGGTGATGAAGAGGGGGATCGAGGTGAACCCTAACAAAGTGAAGGCCATACTAGAAATGCAGCCGCCCCGGAGCATCAAGGAAGTTCAACGCTTGACGGGCAGGTTGGCAACACTTAGCAGATTCATCACCAAGTCTGCGGATAGAAGCCTACCCTTCTTCAGAATACTTCGGAAAGGATGCCGATTTGAGTGGACAGAAGAATGCCAGTTGGCATTCGAAGGGCTAAGAAATTACCTACATAATATGCCGTTATTGACCAAGCCCCTACCTGGTGACGAGCTAATCTTGTATTTTTCTACAGGGGAGCATGCCGTGAGTTCGGTTCTCCTGAAAGAGGAAGGTGACACCCAGAAGCCGGTATACTTCGTGAGTAAGACAATGCAGGGGGCCGAAAGCAGGTACTCCGAAATCGAGAAGGCAGCCTTAGCAGTGATGGTGTCGGTTCGGAGGTTGCGCCCCTACTTCTTATCTCACAAAGTACGGGTACGCACCAATTTACTTTTGAAGCAGACTTTGAGTAGGCCAGACCTTTCCGGAAGGATGGTCAAGTGGGCAGTTGAGTTGGGCGAGTATGACGTTGAGTTCGAAAGGCGACCTGCCATTAAGGGGCAGGCTTTGTCAGATTTCCTGTTAGAATATACCCGAGGAGAGGTGTCACCAATTTGGAAAGCTTATGTCGATGGCTCATCCACAGCGACTGGAGCCGGGGCAGGAGTCCTCATCATTACGCCAGAAGGGGACGAACTACAATTCGCTATGACATTCGACTTTCCGGCGTCTAATAACGAGGCTGAGTACGAGGCCCTGGTGAAAGGGATGGAGATCCTTAACAGCCTAGGAGCTACAGGGGTGGTTATATACTCGGACTCCCAGTTGGTAGCTCAGCAAGTCCAAGGAAACTACGAGGCTAAGAATGAGAAGATGGTGAAGTATACTGAACGAGTGGGGAAGCTGAAAGCCTCTTTCGACAGTTTTGAGATACGGCAAATTCCTCGAGAGGAGAACAGTCGGGCAGATTCTTTAGCGAAGTTGGTTAGTGCCGCAGTCCCTGAGGGGACCCGAAAGGTTACAATGCTGACGGCTAGCCGAGATAATCGGAAGGAGCAGGTGGGATGTATAGGAGAGGAAGAAGACTGGAGAGCTCCTATCCGGGAAGCCTTGCGCGATCCTGCGCACAAAGACGCAGGGAAATTTCGGCAAAAGTTCTGCCTCATCGGAGGGGAGTTATACAAAAGGACTTTTGTTCATCCCTACGCCCGTTGCCTGTCCAAGAAGGAAGGGATGTCAGTATTGGAAGAGGTGCATGAGGGATGTGCCGGCGACCATGCCGGGTACAATGCGGTAGCTCGGAGAGTGGTCAGGGCAGGGTATTTCTGGCCGACCTTATTGAGGGATGCTAAGGAGCTGGTTAGGCGATGTGAAAGCTGCCAGAAACACGGCCCGAAGATCCACGTACCCGCAGAAGAGCTGGGGTTGATGCATTCCCCTTGCCCATTTGACAAATGGGGGATAGACATAGTCGGGCCTATGCCTGTCGCCAAGGCTCAGAAAAAGTTCATTATAGTGGCTGTTGATTATTTCAGCAAATGGGTTGAAGCTAAGGCAGTATCCAAAATCGATGAAACTAACGTAATAGATTTCTTGTGGCATCACATTTGTTGCAGGTTTGGAGCCCCTCGGATCCTAATCTCTGACAATGGCACACAGTTTTGTGGAGCCCGAGTCCGTGAATTCTGCGCGGGGATGAAAATACAGCAGAGGTTCGTCTCGGTGGGACACCCTCAGGCTAATGGGCAAGTGGAGGTCACCAATCGCACCATCCTCCACGGGATCAAAGCCAGATTGGAGCAGGAGGGTGGTAAATGGTTGGAATCTCTGGACCCCGTGCTATGGGCATACCGCGTTACTCCTCGAGAAGCCACGGACGAGACGCCTTTCCAGCTAGTCTATGGATCCGCCGCCCTGATACCCGTTGAGGTAGGGATGGAGACGCATAAGGTTATTCACTATGAAGAAGAGCAGAACGCACGGCTCAGAAGAGAGGATCTGGACTTGATAGGGGAAATCAGGGAGTTGGCCTTGATAAGAATGGAAAAATACAAGAGTCGAGTAAAAGCGGCTTACGATCGAAAGGTAAGGCCTCGACAATTCCAAGTGGGAGACCTGGTCTTGAGAAGAGCAGATGTACTCAAACCACTGAGGAAGATAGACTCGACGTGGGAAGGTCCTTACAAAGTGGCCCGCGTTTTGGGAGGCGGCGCATATGAGTTGGAGGATGAAGATGGGCGTGGAGTACCTCGTCCCTGGAACATCTCGAAACTCAAAAAATACTATGCTTAGTGAGGGATTGAAGGGTTGTATATAAATCAAACAGGGAGGTGTACTCTTTTTCCTTCGCCAAGGTTTTATCCCAAGGGGGTTTTACTTGGCAAGGTTTTAACGAGGCACCATCCGTTGAATGAAATTGTTTTTCGAAAACTTGTGTCTCGATGGCTCCTCCCTCAAAACTGAGAATTATGAATCTTGTCTATAGACTAACCCGGATTCCCTAAATGGCCCAGACGTGGCCGCGCAGACGCGCACCTATAGCCCAGACGTGGCTGGCCCAGACGTGGCCGCGCAGATGCGCACTTATAAGCCCAGACGTGGCTGGCCCAGACGTGGCCGCGCAGACGCGCACCTATAGCCCAGACGTGGCTGGCCCAGACGTGGCCGCGCAGATGCGCACTTATAAGCCCAGATGTGGCTGGCCCAGACGTGGCCGCGCAGACGCGCACCTATAGCCCAGATGTGGCTGGCCCAGACGTGGCTGGCCCAGACGTGGCCGCGCAGATGCGCACTTATGAGCCCAGATGTGGCTGGCCCAGACGTGGCGCGCAGACGCGCACCTATAGCCCAGACGTGGCTGGCCCAGACGTGGCCGCGCAGATGCGTACTTATAAGCCCAGACGTGGCTGGCCCAGACGTGGCCGCGCAGATGTGCACTTATAAGCCCAGACGTGGCTGGCCCAGACGTGGCCGCGCAGACGCGCACCTATAGCCCAGACGTGGCTGGCCCAGACGTGGCCGCGCAGATGCGCACTTATGAGCCCAGATGTGGCTGTGCAGGTGACTCCCATGTAGAGGTGTCCCGCTCCCAGGTCACCCTGGACAAGCGCTCGGCAAGCTTGGACGAGGCTACCATTGGAGAGCCTAGCTGGTCCCCACGTCAGCCAAGGCTGACCGCGTAGAAGGGGAAGGGGTCCGCCGATGTCCAACAAACCTGATGAAAAACGAGAATGCGCAAAGAACTTGATGCACCACTGAATTCCCCAGGTACGCGTTTCTGTTCGTTAGCATTTGCTTGGAGAAGAGTTTCTAGGCCACCACTGGGCACTCAAGTACACATTTTTGTCTATCAATAACTCTTGAGATAAAAATGTTGAGCGCGAATAAGGGAACCCATCAAGTGAGGTCCGGTGTGGAATAATAAGGCTGGATGGTGGGAAAAATTGAAGTTAGTAGGTTCAGATAGACACTCCACCTGTACTTCGAACGTGCTGAAGAACGCCAGCACAATTCGAAGTAGGGGGAGTAGGGGAATGGTGGTGATGCAGGTGTGAATCTTGACAAGCAGGAAAAAGAAAAACAAACTTCAACATCCTAAGGAAAGTACCACAAGAGGTCCACAGGAAAACAACACACAAGACCCCAAAAGGGAAAGAACAGTAGCAAACGTTCAAAACAGGAAAATAACAAAAGAGGTCCGCAAAAGGAAAACAACATAAATTGCCCGGAATAGGAAAACAGATTAGCAAATCTAGGAGGGCGGAACACCAGAGTCGGCCACGGAGTCGGAAGTCTCTGAAACAGCGGACAACCCCTGCTGCTCTAACTCGGAGAGTTGACCCAAGAGGTCCTCAGGTGAGACCTCCAGCAAAGTAGGGGAGCAGCGAGGCACCTCAACGGACCAGAAGTCCAGATTGGGGGCCACCTCTGGATCACCCTTGAAAGCTGGAGGGGCGGTCATAGCTTCCATAGCCGCGTCCAAGGTAGAAGCAGGCTCACGCCCAGCAGCAAAGCCTCCTAGGAAGTAATGCTGCATGAAAGGCGCAAAGTCCACCAGAGAAAGGGTGTCATGCAGGTAGCCCTCATGCCAACGCTGGCTCAGCTGGGCCAGGAACTTCCTACCAAGAGAGGAGCTCATGAGATGCTTCTGACAAAGCCGGACTCCATCCAGCTTCCCCGCAGAATGACTATCCTCAACTCTCGCAGCAAGAGTTCGCTCCAGTTCAGCTTTCATGGCTTTTTCCCTCTCAGCTAGCAGCTCTTTGGCCTTCAGTTCAATCCGGGCTTGCTGTTCATCTATAAGCTGGTTGAGATGGGTCGCGAGCTTAGCTTCTTTAGCAGCAAGAGCAGCTGCATTATCCTCCTCTAGCTGGCGCAATCGCCCCGAAGCTAATCCCTTACACGAGCCTCGCGCTCACTCTTTTCTTGCTCAAGCTCCTGCTCTAACTCTGTGATCTTTAAGCCTTGCTCTTTTATGGTTTCAAGTGTGTGGCTCTCAGGGTTGGTAGGACCACCAGGCTCTAAACCCCGATGGGAGGTCGCAGATAAGAGAGTGGGTAGCAGAAAGGACAACTAGCATAATCAACCACGGATCAGCAAAGGATAACAAGTAATCAATGCGAGGAAAGCGGGAACGAGGAGTACCTTAGCCCAATGATGGGCGGCGAGCTCGGCAACAGAAGCATCGGACTGACGATGGAGCGCCTTTTGTTGCTCGACTGGCACGATGGCCTGGATGAACTTCGCTTGCTCCTCAGGACTCAACAGTTCGTAACTGTCGGGCATGTCCAGCACCATCTTCCCGTCAGCTCGCCGATCGATGCTCCACTCATGACCCTGGTGGACAAAAGGAGTGAACTCTGATGTATCGGGCGAAGGAGAGGGCTCCAAACGCGGCCTTTTCCCCTTCGCCACGACAGCTCTCTTTTTCTTCTTTCGAGGGGGCACCGACGAAGCGCCCTCCTTACCAGCATCACCCTCAGTGTCTAATATCACCACATCGGGATCCTGGACGTCTGCCCTTGGAGGAGAAGGACGAGGAGACGAGGATCTAATAGGAGATTTCTCTCCCATCTCCGAAGCTGACGGGTCAGGTCCGCCATGGCCCGCTGAAGGGTGAGGCTCAGCTGGAACGTCGGAATCCTCCTGCTTGACGGGAAGGGCGCGGAACACATCTCTCCAAGAGAACGACATACCTGCAAAAGATATGCTAAGTCAGAAGGGAAACCCGGAAAAGAGGTCGGGGAGCAGGAGGGAAACCTGCTTACCCTCAGGATTAGAAGGCAGAGGCTGTGAGGAGAGGCTGAAATGATGGAGCAAGCCGGGATACGTCACAAGTTCAACCATGTTAAACTTCTTTTCGGGAGCTCGGAGATTCAAAAGGTTGATAGCTGCTTCATTCTCCTCGGAACATTCAGGTTGGACCCCGCTTCGGCATCATGGGAAGTCGTTGAGGTATCTGATGTACCCAGTGACGATGTGGGAAGTCCCATTTACCTTCTGAGGGGGCTACAAAGAAGTAGAAGGGGTGCCACTCTTTGTCTTTGTGGGAACCCTTGCTAAAAAAGCGTATGAGGCTGCGCGGATTCGCGCACAGGTAAAAGAAAGGTGGGGTGGACTTGAGCTGAAACTGAGAAAGGACAAGCTCCACAGAGGCCCTCCCGCCCGCAGCAGTAACCAGAACATAGAAAGCTATTAGCTGACGAATAGAAGAGGGACTGAGTTGGTTCAGAGGTATACGGTAAGCCTGCGAAACTGCAGCTAAAAAGGGGTGAACTGGGAAGCGCAGACCGGCCTTTACTTGGCTCTCCCAAAAAGAAAGGGCTGGAGAAGGCGGAAAATTAGCACGTTGGCTAGGGTTGGGGATGGAGACGTGAAAGCCAGGACCGCGAAAGCCCTCTGGAACTAACTTCTCTAAGCGCCGATAGGTTGATTTGGACGCACCGAACATCTTCCAGTCATCCACCCCAGTGTTGTCCCCAACACCTCCTCGCGAACGGGTCTGGCGCGACGAAGATGAGCCAGGGACTGGTGGTGCCGGCGGCGGCGCGGTAGAAGGTATGTCTACAGAGGGTCGAGAAGAAGGTTGGGGAAAATCGGGTGGTACCGCGCCTTGAGATGAGGCCTTTCGCTTTGACCCCCTTTGGGCGGCGACACCCGGCACGGCGGAGGACGCAGAAAGGCCCGGCGACGCCGAGCGAGTATTCTCGGAGTCGATGCTATCAGTCATGTCTTCGACGCGAAAAGGGGGAAGGGAAAACTAAGGGCGAATCGACGAAGATACGGGAAATAAGGAGAAAGGGGAACGAGACAATACCTGAAGAAGTTGCAGACGGCGAGGAAGTGGAGGCGCTGCGCGATTTCTGGACGCTTTGTGATTTGGGAAAAGAGCGACGATAAAACCCTAGAATGACGATTTGAGTTCTTTTTTTTAAGTGCGGAAGAATGATTTTGAAAAAGAGGGAAAAGATGAAGGAAAACCGCCTTGGGATGTTCAAAAAATTAAAAGGGGACAGGGCTGGACACGTGTCACCCTGGGAATACCCCTTTTCTCTGGAAAAGGCGCAGACCTTGTCTAATCAGAATAAATGCAACGCAGGCCAGCTAAAGAAGTCCAGAGACAGCATAGAGGAGGAATGTTCTCTTAAGTGTACTCTGAACTGTAATACTTAGCATATTACAATTCAGAGTAGGGGGACTGGTTGATAGGGATGACCTCCGGTTCAACATTCCTCCCAACTTGACTACCTGAAGACAGTGACTTTTAGGACATATGGCCAGGTGGGTAGGATATCTGGGGACCTGCGACCTCGTACGGAAAAAGTAAGTGGGCTCTGACATCGAAGAGGTTTTAGCGGGAAATGTTGTGTAGAGCCGACCAAGGGACACGTGGAGTGCTGTGAGTGGTCGACATTGTGAACAGAGAGGAGGCGCGCCAGTCTGACAATAGTACACTTCGCAGGTGCTGCATCTCCTAGGTTGTACCGGATGTCGCCATCAAGTGGTCCCAAAGGAGTGCCAGCTAGGAAAAGAGAGAGAAGAAGAGGTATATGGGAACAGATCCAAGCGATATTCAAGACAGATTCAACACAACACACAAAACACTTAGAAAATATTCTGTATTCATCTTCTTCACCCTGGTTTTCGCCATTAACGCACTGTAACGAGCGAGGTGAGCTTGAGTGTGTATTTCTCGACTGTGACTAGTGAATACTATTTCCGGCGGCCCGTGGACGTAGGACACCTGTCCGAACCACGTAAAATCTGTGTCTCTTTCACCTTCTTTCTTTCTCAACACTAAAATACATATTCTAAAACGCGTCAAGAACACAAGGCCCAGTCCGTTTCACCCATCACCATTTTTCCCGGACCAAATATTGTTGATCGGGGTCAAACCCGCATCAGTTCTTATCATTAACTGCCTGAAGATAACTAACTGATTCAGCATGAATGATTTATTTTCCTATATTTCCCAAATTTATTATTTATTTTTCAATCATATCCTTATCCTCTTTCCATATCTATATGGCTAAATGGTACCTTTCTAATTTGAAGAACAAAAGATCCGACCCGTTTTTCAGCTGGATTCAGGCTTACCGTAAAGCTAAATGGGCCAGAAATAGCAAATACTTCTTGGGCATTAGAGTGTAATCAAGCCTAAATAAGTATTTCTGTATTATTTATGCATTATTCTTCTATATTCATCTCCTCCCTTTCATTTGTTTCTCAATGTACTATGTCCATACAAAAACGTTACATATCTTTAGAAAGTAATACACATAAAAATCTTTCAAGTAAAAAGTTTATTTGAAATACACTTTTTGGTCGTCTTCTCTCGCGTTCGCATCTCAATTAAATTACGATAACTGGTCATCATTATTGCTCATGCTCTCCAATCTCTATATAATTTTCAAATTTTCCGCTGAATATCACTTTCGCAATTAATACTATTATGCAGATTTGGATGACATTCTAAGGTTCTAATTTTCAATTTTTTTGTATGTTAATTGGCGTGTAGTGTTGGAATCCGGAGAATGACAACATAAAGCATAGTTTTAGGATTGCTTTTTCTTCGTCTATAAGTTTACTTATTGCCGTCACATAATTGATATATAACATAATATATACATATATATGTATATATATATATATTCTAGGCACACACTAACACATACTATTCTTTAAGCTTTCTTCGACAAAGGATTGGCTGTAATAATGGAGGACGACGAACGAAGAAAACGTGCAAGGAGGACAACCTTGGACCAGCTCGAAGAGGTAAAAACATATCATTTTTTTTTGTGTTTTCATTTTCGTATTATTAATTTAATTGAAAATTGATATAGGAAAGGATATATCCTATTGGTGAAGCTGCTGAAGGTGTAAGCAACGGAGAAGAAGAAGCCGAGGGAAGCAGTTATTGCATCTCCGAGGAAGATGAAGACGACGATGTATTTGAGTACAGTGACGAAGAATTCTTATTACATGGCGGCGGCGGTGGTATTCGATGTAAGCGTGGAAATTTTTTTTTTTTTTTTTTTTTGTCATATGTATTGTTTATTTATTTGTTTGGAAAATGTGTTTGTAGTTGGGTTCGCCGAAGATGAAGATGAATACGGTTACGACTATTACGAGGTGGGTGTCTCTCCATTTCTAGCTTGTATTTATATTATAGTATATAATTATGTTATGATACAAGAAGAATATATGTATTTCCTTATTTCATTTAATATGAATAAACCATGCATTAATAATAAATGCTTCCATATCATTTTATTTAGGGTTTTGTGGAAGAAGATGATGTCGACCCAGACGAATTATCGTACGAGGTGGGAAATAATTTTCATCAACAATATATATGTGTGTGTGTGTGTGTGTGCATGTGACGTACCATGTAAAATTAATATATTCATCATATACTTAATTATAAATATAATCAGGAGCTTATTGCCCTTGGAGAGATGGTGGGAGTGGAGAGCAGAGGATTACCAGAATCTGATATCAACAAACATTTGCGACCATTTACCTGCGAATCGACCATTGATTTGCTTATTGATAAGTAAGTGAAAAAAAAAAAACAAAAAAGAACTATTAATGATACTAAATTATTTTCTTAAGAAATGAATATTGGGTGTAGTAGTAATTAAAATTGCAACAGGTGTGTAATATGCCAAATAGAGTATGAGTCTGGGGAAAAGCTCGTAGCTTTACGCTGTGACCATCCATACCATAAAGACTGTATAAGCCAATGGCTTCATATAAAGAAGGTACGAAATTTTATTTACTCCTACATGATATTATATTTTTATTTGATTTTGATCTATTTATATTTGTGCAGATATGTCCGATATGCAATAACGAGGTTGCAACGCAACCGAAGAAACGACCAACGATTTAATGGGGGTAACATAAGATACATAGCTCTACAATTAACCGTGCAATAGATGTAATGATTCGTTTTAGGTGTGAGATTTCATTTCTTCGTTACCTTTGCTGACTTCTAATTCTATTCAAACTGCGGGTGCGTAATCAAATTAAATTAGATATTATTGCATAAAAACATAATATACAGTTCAAATGTCCCACTTTCAATTTAATAGCACGTGTATCCCAAGATCAATGATTTCCCTTCGTAAAATGGCATTACTGTAGAAAAAAGATGACGTCACCGCTTACTGATAAATCTTGCATCCACGAATTTCCTTCGATGTTTGTCGATTGATACAACGTTATACTGCAAGATCTTTGCTTGCTCCGTACATTCAGAAAAAAGAAAAGAAAAAAATGGCTTCAACCGAAGCTAAGTCCGATCCGATCCGCTTCGGCATCATGGGCTGCGCCACCATAGCCCGAAAACTCTCACGCGCCATATCCCTCTCCCCAAACGCCACCGTCGCCGCAATCGCCAGCCGCTCGCTGGAAAAGGCCGTCGCTTTCGCGACGGAGAACAACCTTCCGCCGACGGCCAAGGCCTACGGCTCGTACGACGCCGTATTGGAGGACCCAAACGTCGACGCCGTTTACATTCCGTTGCCGACGAGCCTCCACCTCAAGTGGGCCGTCCTCGCCGCGAAGAAGAAGAAGCACATACTCCTTGAAAAGCCCGTCGCACTAAACGTCGCCGAGCTCGACGAAATCCTAAGGGAGTGCGAATCGAGTGGTGTGCAGTACATGGACGCTACCATGTGGATGCACCACCCAAGGACGGCGAAGATGGCCGAGCTCCTCCGCGATGAGAGCCGCTTAGGGCGGATTAAGGAGGCGAGTTGCTGTTTTTTTTTTCTTGAATTAATTCATGCCCATTCGCTAATTAGTCAATTGATTTCACGGATTTTCGATTTGGGATTTAGGGTTTAATCTCATGATCACTAAAAATTGAATCTTGGTAAGTATTGAGGAGGTGGGTGCTGTTTTTTTTTTCCCTTGAATTACTTCATGCCCTTTCGCTAATTAGTCGATTGATTTCATGGATTTGCCTGTGATTGAGTTTTCGATTTGGGATTTAGGGTTTAATCTCATGCCTCTTATTGAATCTTGATAAATTTACTTCGCCCCGCCAGGTAAAGGGAGCCTTGTCCTACGACTTTATGCTGATTCTCTAATTAGTCAATTGGTTTTAGGGATCTTCAATTGGGGATTAAAAAGGGTTTATGTTAAATTTTAGGGTTTAATCCCATGATCTCTAAAAATTGAATCTTGATAATTTACTCTGTTTCTCGAACAAATTTTGCGAAATTATCTTATAGGTACACAGCGTCTTGACCTACGATTTCGGCCCAGAATTTCTGAAGAACAACATTAGGGTAAAACCCGACCTAGACAGCCTCGGAGCCCTAGGCGATATGGGTTGGTATGGAATCCGTGCAATCTTATGGGCCAACGACTATCAACTCCCCAATAAAGCTACTGCTCGAAGGGACGAAATTGAGTTCAACGAAAAGGGTGTGATCATTTCTTGCGGTGCCTCTCTATCCTACGAAGAAGATGGAAAATTGGCGACTTTCTACTGCTCTTTTCGGGGCGATTTGAAGATGGAAATTAGGGTCGTCGGGGAAAAGGGATCTTTGGAAGTGAGCGATTTTGTGATCCCTTTTCAAGAAAAAAGTGGGCCGTTTTATTACATGGGTTCGGCCGGCGGGGATAGGCACGAGGAACTCGTCGAAACGGAGCTTCCCCAAGAGGCTTTAATGGTGGAGGAATTTGCTTCTTTGGTGAGAAGGGTTGAAGAAAATGGCGTGGTGGGGATTGAGAAGAAATGGTTTGGCGTTAGCAGAAAAACTCAGGCGGTGGTTGACGCCGTTAAGGCGTCGGTCGACAATGGGTTTGTAACCGTCGAAGTTGTTTATTGATTGATCCTTTTTTTATGTGCTTTTTATTTGTGGAAGATTTTCATTACCACGCGGATCAAGTTTTACACATCACACCCCACAAAAACATCCTATTTGCTAGTTACAGAATAAATCATGTATGAACTCATCATCCCTACAGGTTTTCTTCTTAAACCTCATACCTCTCACTTGCGTTTTGAACTCCTTAATCACCAAAACTAGCTCCACTGCACTCTTCTCTCTTAGATTATGTAACCTTGCACTCCCCTCCTTCCACAACTTATAGGCAATAGCCGCCATTCCCGCTATTTGTATCTTAGAGATAACCTTTCTCTGCTTCCCTAACTTGACAAGTTCTCTCTCCGATCTCTCAAATGTCTCCGAGATCTCTACCTTCAGCCACCTACTTGCCTCAGTTGTGATCACTTTGCTGTAAGAGCACTTGAAGAGCAGGTGCCTAAGACATTCATCATCCTGCAAGCATAGCAGACATCGAGCATCAGGAACTGCCATGCCCCACAGGGCCAACCGATCCCTTGTTAACAATTTCTGGTGCATAATTAGCCACATTATAAAGGCATGTTTGGGTAAACTCCATCGGTTCCAAACAGCCTTTGCTAAGACAGCTTTTTCTCTATTGCCCTCGAGCCAATTATATCCAGATGCAATAGTATAACAACCATTTGGATTGGCTCTCCATTCCCCCTCAGAGTAACCACTTCGAAACATATCTCTAGTTTTGTTGAGCTGTTTCCACTGCCAACTGCAATCACCAGACCGCTGATACCCCCAGAAATATGATCCCTTTAGGTACACACTTATGGAGCCACTTGATCCACAAGTTGTCCTTTTTTTTATGTTCTTGGATGTGAATTTGGCGATTGAATAAAACGACGACGTTTGAGTGCTCTGTTTCTTGGTGAAATTCTTGAACCCTAGATGAAACATGGGTTATTGTTATAGCTCACGTTCAATAAAAAGAAAATTTTTTTAGAAATATTTTTAATGAAAAAACATCCACCACCAACCGTTTCAACCGACGAAAGAAAGGCCAAGACCCAAAAAAACAAAAAACAAAAAACAAAAAAAAAAACGAGGGAAGTCCCTTAAATCTAGGGCAATCACCTCAACACCAAACCATTTTACGTACCAAAAACAACCGCGAAAAAAAGCACGGGATAAAAGCGGAATTCAATTTAGATAAATAAAAAGAAATTGAGAGCTCCATAAACATACAAAACAAATTCCCTTCTTTCCCTACACAAATCCCCGGCCTTCACATAAAAAAACAAGAAAACATGTAAAAAAGAAGTTCTTCGTTCCTCCGTGAAGGCCTTGGAATAATAAAACAACTTCAAAATACGTACGTTAACACATCACTCTCGATACAAAAAAAAAAGCCCATGGATCTCTTCACAAAAGCCTCGAAAATCCGCCTAGTGACGCACACGGACAAGTACCTCATTGCAGAAGAAGATCGAATAACGATAAGCCAAGACAAAAACTCCTCTTCCGGAAACGCCCTTTGGACGGTCGAAATCGTCGAGGGAAAAGACCTTATTCGCCTCAAAAGCCACTACGGCACTTACCTAACTGCCTCGGGCACGCCCTTCCTGCCCGGGGTCACGGGAAAGAAGGTCATCCAAACGCGCCCTAACGGGGACAGCAACAACGACCCATCGACTGAATGGGAGCCATTGAGGGACGGAATGCAAGCGAGGCTTAGGTCACTGTGGGGCAATTTCTTGAGGCCCAATGGAGGTTTGCCACCTTGGAGGAACTCGGTGACCCACGATATTCCTCACCGTAGCAAAACGCAAGAAAAGATTTTGTGGGCCATCGAAGTTGTTGAGAAACGTCGAATTAGGGTTTGCATCGATGAGGAGGAGAAGGCTGCGTTTGGCAGGTCGAGGTCGATAAATTCGTCGGAGGATAATAACAAGCAAATGAGGGACAATGTGAGGAGAGTGCTTTTGGACAACAATGAGATTGGTAATAATGGGGATATGTTTTTTGGGTCGAGGTGTTGTTGGTGTCCGAAGAAGTGCGTGCCTGTCTCGAGATCGGTTGCTTAGAAGAAAGTATTGTGCCTTTATTAAATATTTATTTAATTTTATGGCAATACTTGATCGGAAAACTGTGAATGCAAACTAATACTAGTGATGATATGTTGAATGGAAGTTTTTTGAAGTTCTAATGGTTGACTTTTGCGATACTCTTGAAAGTTGGAATGAGGAGTTGGGGTGGGTTTCTCCCTCTCCCTCGGTATTAGTAATTACGATCCATGTTCATTTGTTGTTTGTTGTTAGTGGAACTTCTTTTTCATTTGGTCAGATTTCTATCCATTTATGGTTGAAGGTATGTTGAGAAAACATCATTCTTTTACGTACGATTTTGCCGTTTGGTGGGGGTAATATGGGTGATTTGATAGTTTATTTAATGGTGGAATTTATCTAATACCCTTTAATACTATCAATAGTATTAATTAAATAAGTCTTCCCTACCATTATTTAATACAAATTATCCTTTTATATTTCATTTTTCTTTTTTTTCTTAATTAATCCTCTCTCTCTCTCTCCATTTCATTAATCCTAATATTATTTAAACTACAATTCTCTCTACTTCCCCCTTTCTCTCCCTTCTCACTAAAACCCTAGCTCCTTCAGGCGCCGCCAACCCTCCCCCTCCTCCCCACCTCCATCAATGGAGGTAGGGGGAACATGGAGGTAGGGGAGCACTTCTTTTGTTATTTCTTCTCTGTTTTGTCCTTTTAATACAAAAAAAAAAAAAAATTGCCCACCACCGCCTTCTACTGCCCCGACGCCCGCCTCCGCCAACATCAGCAGCCTCCGCCTCCGTGTTTGCCAGCCGCCACCGAGCCCATCTCCGCCTCCACCAACAGCGCCCTCCCCTGCCAGCTACCCCAACCTTCCCACCCCGATGCCCAGGAGCGGAGCCAGAAAAATATATGAGGCTAGGCAAGAAAAAAATAAATAAATAAGCAATGACAAAATTGATAATATAAAAAAATAAAGTAAAAATTACCTTATGGATATTACATTGTTCTTTTTCACTCTTCATAGTTTGATTTTTCTTGTATGATCTCAATTTGAGCAACATTATGTAAGGTAGGTGTACGTTTTAAATGTAATGAATATTAGTTTTTTTGTATGTCTACTTGGTTATTACAGCTAGGAATGATTGTTTATTTAGTCGTTTACACTGGTTGATTAAGACATAAGGTACAAAATTTATGAAAAAGGTATTTTTTCCTAATTGATTATAAGCAAAAAAAAGTAGATAATTTAGTTAACTAGGCTAGATATCATAATTCAAGTTTATAATTTACTCACTTCTCCGAATTTTTTATTTTATCTTAAACCCAAGAAAATTAATGGGTTCATAAAAGTACCTATTGTTATGAAATGTTGATATACATATGTGGATGTATATTATTAGAATGGTGGTTAAGTAAGATATTGGTGGTTAAGCATGGGGACTGAAAAAGTTAGATGTGATTATTTTATTGATTAGAATTGGTATGATTATTGTGTGATTAATGTAATATTTTATTTTGTGAATATAACTTGAGAGATTTGTGTATAAATAGGTGATTTGGTTTATGTAAAAATGTATGGAGAAGTATTGAATAGAGAATTTATAATCTATCTAGTTATCTCTCTAATATTATAATCAGTAAAATACTTAATTGTTTTAATATTTTTAATAAAACCTATAAAAATTATGTTGTATAGTGGCCCACACGTGATAGGTTATTAAAAATAACTTTATATACTCCCTCCGTCCCAAAAGTTTTTGTACATTTTACTAAATCGAGCGTCCCACATCTTTTGTACATTTCCTTTTTTAGCAAAAAAACTATCACAAACAATCAATATAATAATATTAAATTTCCTTAAAAGACGTGTCAAAACATACACTTTTTTACCTTTCCAACACACTATATTATTAAAATATTCAGTTTCTTAATTCCCGTGCCAACTCCCAAATGTCCATAAAGATATGGGACAGAGGGAGTATTAGAAAAGAATTCACTATTGTTTCCTAATGTCTGACACGCACATATTCATAGACATATAATAATATATTTTCACCTTAGACAACATAACATATACATATACATATAGGGGCACTTTTTTTAGGGTAGGCGCCTAAAGAACAACGAGATTCAAATGAAACGAGGATAGAGAACTCATAAAAACTTCCCTAAGAAGTGAGTATGGCGTTTCTGAGGTGGAGTTCTCGTTCCTCGATCGACCGGGCGTGGCTACGTTGTTGGATCGTCCTTTTATCGTCTCCGAATCAAGGAGCAGCTTCTCGGGTTCTTCTTCCTCTTCTTTTCTCTTAGTTTTACGCTCTCTGAAGTTCTTCTCGAGTTCTGAGAAGAACTCCCTTTTTATGCTTTGAATTTGAGCCAAAACCCTGAAAATTGGCACGTTCACGGCCTCTTAACGGGCCTTCACGGCCGTGACGGCGGCTTAAACCCTATATCTTGACTTCCTGGCATGAGTCACGGCCTCGTGCAACACGCTTCACGGCCGTGAAGGCGGCTTAAACCCTAAATCTTGACTTTCGGTTACAGCTCACGGCCACTAGCACTGACATTCACGGCCGTGAATCGGTGGACTTTTCCTTTGTTAAGCTCTCTGCCCTGATTCACGGCCTGTTGCACAAGGCTTCACGGCCGTGACACTTGAGGTCTTTTCTTTACTTAAGCCTCTGCCATCGTTCACGGCTTAGTGCATGATGATTCACGGCCGTGACGAGACCTTCTTCAAGTCTCTGCCGTCGTTCATGGCCTCGTGCATGCCCATTCACGGCCGTGAAGTGTTGGAAATTTCTTCTTAGAGCTCTCTGCCGAGCTTCACGGCCTCGTGCATATAAGTTCACAGCCGTGACTTCAAGATCTTGAGCTACTGCCTGTGTTCACGGGATCTTGCAAGGACATTCACGGCCGTGAATGTTTCCTGATAGCTTCATACTTGGCCATTTTTCGTCGTTTTTCGCCTCGTTTTCGTTCCTTTTCGCTCGATAACCGTTCGAAGGTCCTACAATATTTAAATAGGTGTAAATAGAGCCGAGAAATGCAGTGAATGACCAAAAATACTCTATTATAACCCAATAAACATAACAATAAACGTATTAAAATACGTTTATCAAACCCCGCCAATCAAACACCCTAAAAAACTCATACACTCCATTTATAAACTCAACTAAAGTTAATACCGTCTAAATTCATTAGCAAACGGAGGTGTTTTAGGTATTATGGACAATGAATCTATTCCTTAGTGTTTTCTTGGTATGTAACATTGGAGTGTAAGCAGGGGCGGACCCACGTATACCCTTGGGGGGTCACTTGACCCCCCGGCCGAAATAGTAATAAGTATAATATATGCATAGAAGTTAACGAAAATTGCCTTAGTCCAGTGGTTGTATACTAAAAGTAAAGATCATGTCATTAAAGTGACCTGGGTTCGACCCCCCAACTGAGCATTTTATTTTATTTTTCAGCATAGGCTGGATATTAACTGGGCTGGCCTAAAATCTTGACCCCCCAGGCCCAGTAGGCTGGGTCCGCCACTGAGTGTAAGAACATATAAAGTGTATATGAATACGTATGCTTGATCTTTGATGTATACCCATGCAAAATCAACGTACTCTCCTAATGAGAAACAAAAGACTTGGGCTACCAAAGTAGACTCTACAACGTCAACGACGTTGCATTTTGAAAAAAAAAAACGATATTCTTCCTTACGAAAAGGTCAGGCAGTGCTTGCCCTTCCCTTAATCAATATCTATTGATCAAACAAATGACGGGCAAAGTAGTTCAAAAAGATTCTTTCTTACATACCTATTACCTACCTCCAGTGTGAACGTATGTAGTAGATATTGTATGTGAGGATCAATTTCACATGTTAGAACATTCAAACTTCAACCAAAACAATACTACAAAAACAAGCTGGCAAGTCAACAAGTCAACGCAACGCAATGTTTTGACTTTTGACCTTTTCAATATAAAGCTCGTCTCCTTTTCAACCTCAAATTTTGGCCCATGTAATATAATCAGTCGTACTTGAGAGAGAGAGAGACACTATGGATCTTCTTGAAAATCCCACACTTCCTCACCTTCTGAAGCGCCTGAACAACAACGATTACAAGAAATTCAAAGGTTTCATGTGGAACGGCGGCCACATCGCCGCCGTCGTTCGCTACCTGCGGAAACTCCACACCGTCGACAAAGCCTCCTTCGATCCTCTGTACAGCATAGAGAAATCGAGGAACTCTGCTGCCTTCCCAGGTATGGTGCTTTCCTTCATCGACAACTGCTTGAAGAAATGCTTCAACCAAATCCCAGACCCAAAAACCTTCGCCAATTTCAGGGCCAACGAGCTCATCGTTACCTTCCTCGACTTTCTCCTCGACGTCGCCGGCGAGGTGGGGAACTGCAGTGGGAATCTGCTCGACCCAATCGAGGGCGAAATTGAAGATCTTGGGAAGAAGCTGAAGTTTCTCATCACTGTACTCAACGATGCGCCGTTTAGGGTCACAACAAACAGTGGCGAGACTTCGAACATCTTGGGACAATTGGAGGGTTTTGCAAGAGAAGTGGGGGATTTTTTCTATCTCTATTTCTTCACTGACGAGAGCTTGCAGAGCAGAATCGATCTTCCTCTGCGTAATTTGCTGGGAAAGTTCGAGCTCGTCGAAGCGAAGATCAAAGAGCACTGTGCCGCCCCATTCCCCTATCTACAAAGCTCTGAACTTTCTGATAAAGGGGTGGAATCGCTCTTTATAGTTAATTCTCTGATTAACGATCTCGACGATATGCTGAATCGAGATTTTGGGTCAGGGAACAAACTCCATGTCCAAATTAAGGCATTAAAGGACGAGCTTGTTCTTGCCATGGAAGTCCTCAGAGGTGTAAAGGGTCAGCATTTCTTACCAGAAGCTGCAAGAAAAATTAGAGACGTAGCTTATGAAGCTGAGTACCTAATCAACTCGCTTGTAGTGGGAGATCTCCCTTTTTGGTATCTTACCCTTAGGCTTCCTAACATCATCGAAAAGATTAAAGCTGTCACAATTGGATTTCAAGAAATTAAGTTCATGGGCTCGTTTCAAATAGGAGATATACCTTTACAGTATCTCACTCCGAGGCCTAATCATGCTAAAGCTATCGACATCGGTGCAACTCAGACAAAGGAGATGAAGAAAAAGGTACTCTCAGCTGACGAAATCATAGTGGGATTTCAGAAAGAAGCAGAGCAGATCATCGAGCAGCTCATTTACGGGCCTAAACAGCTACGGGCCATTCTAATCTTGGGCATGGCGGGCCTCGGGAAAACGACCCTGGCCCACAAGATATTCGACGATCCCAACGTGTCTCAGCACTTTGACAAACGGGCTTGGTGCATCGCCTCTCAATCGCACCATACGAAGAGTATGTTGATCGACATTTTTAGCTTCATTGGCCACCGTGACCTCGATAGGATGCACGGTTTGGACACTGAACAATTGGGACACAAGCTTTACCAAACTTTGATAGGACGAAGATACTTAGTAGTCATCGATGATGTCTGGGCTGTAGATGCACTGCAAGAGATCAAGAGATTCCTGCCCGAAGGGCATGGAAGTCGAATCTTGATTACTTGTCGTAATAGATCAGTGGCTCCTCGGGACTCCATAGTTCATCAGCTCCCTTTTCGTACCAAGGAGCAGTGCTGGGATTTATTACAGCAGAAGGTTTACCTAGAAAGAAAGCAGAAGTGTCCCGAGGAGCTTGTAGGCATTGGTAAGCAGATCGCTGCTCACTGCAAAGGGCTGCCACTTGCAGTAGTTGTAATAGCTTCTGTTTTAGCAGACAAGAAGAACGAAAAGAAACTGTGGGCTGAGGTTGCCCAAACGTTGAACTCGCAAATATCGAAAGATCTCTACATATATAGGATCTTAGAAATCAGCTACAAGCACTTACCCGAGCATCTGAGGCCTTGTTTACTTTATTTCGGTGCTTTTCAAGAAGATCGAGAAATCCAAGTTCGTAAAATCACGTCCCTTTGGATATCAGAAGGGTTCGTTGTGAAAGAAGAGAACAAAAGCTTAATGGACGTAGCCGAGGAATACCTTTCAGAATTACTCAGTCGAAGCCTAATATGGGTATCGAAGAGAAGGTCTAATCATGGAGCCAAAACCTGCGGCATCCACGATTTGATGAGAAACTTCTGCTTGTGGAAAGCCAAAGAAGAGAACTTCCTAAATGTGATCAGCGAGTGAGTTAACTCTCTTTTATCAATATGTTATCTCTCCTTTTTCTTCCTTCCTTCACATCGTTTTTCTTTTGCAGTCGATTCTCAGTATACGAGCGCCATCATCGCCTTTGTATCTCTCCGAAACTTAAGCACGTTGGCTCACTGCCTCTCAGCCCACACATACGTTCTTGGTTGGGCCAGTTATTGAACGTCCCATCTGTTTTTTCCCGAGCGAAACTTCTGAGGGTTTTGGATTCATTTGCAGTAGAGCATTCTGTGGATTCGAAGATGCAAGAACTTGACCTAACTGGGATAGAGCAGCTAATCCACCTAAGGTACATAGATGTCAGAATAAATGCAGAGGCAATGTCAGCATCGATAGGCTGTCTTAACAACTTGGAGTATCTTCATCTCCATTCTTCCCAGCCATTGAAAATACCAAATTCACTGCTGAACCTACAGAAGCTAAGACATCTGCAGATCAAGACACACGCTGTATTCGACGAATCTTGTCATAACATAGCTGTCCAAATGAGATCCCTGGAAAGAATTTCTACGATTCACATAATCCACGAGGACGACGAGAAAATCTTGGCACGCTCGCCCAATCTCTCCAGCCTGAAATGCGCAACGAAGCCATTGTGGGACTCTTCAGAAAAGTGCCACCGTTACGTCGCCCTGAAAGAATTCGTCAATCTCAAGTCGCTCAACGTAACTTACCTGGGAAATGAGTTCATCAAAGACACAATGAGCTTCCCTTCGAACCTTGTGAAGCTGACTTTGGACTCTTTTAAACTGTCAAGGGGAGAAATCTCCATGATTGGGAAATTGCAGAAGCTTGAGATCTTGAAATTGCAGTACGTCGTCTTTGATGGGAAAGAATGGAAGACTAATGATGGAGAGTTTAGAGAGCTCAAGTTTCTGAAGCTCGAATCGCTGAGGATTCACAGATGGAATACGTCGAGGGAACATTTCCCTAAACTTCGACAGCTGATTGTGCTGAAATGCTGGAAACTGAAGAGATTTCCGGCGAGTTTAGGAGATATGTCTTCGCTGCAAATGGTGAGCATAAGCTTTTGCAGCAAAGGGTTCGCTGAGTCGGCCGAGCGTGTTCAGAAAGAGGTGTCGGAAATGGGAAGCGATCTTACGATCACAATCTCATAGATCGAGACAATGGTAGTATTTATGAATGTGGTAGAATTTACATTCTCCTGTAATGATATGATGTTTAAAGAGAAGCAGAGATATAACTGATAAAGAAAAATAAAGCAATTTAGTTAGTATAGTTCACAAATTGTCTGAGGCATTTTCACTTCCAAAAACTGCTATTCGACGGAGAAAATACCCGAAAACAGACATTTGTTGCACACATAATTATAACTCTTGCTACCTCGGATCGCCCCTTGTGGGACGACAAACATGGTTTCTCCTACGAGCGTGTTCTTCGTTGTGGTGCTGCGTTCTACACGCATATCCATACCAGCAGTTCTCACGCTGCGAAGCTTCCGAAGGTAAGTACTACACAACACAGATTTAATCGATGAATTAACGATGGTTATAATTAGAGAAAAAATATTTACCTAATCATTGCAGACAAGAAAAAGAAAGGGGTCAAAACAGTGGTAAGCTTACGTGATTAGGCAATGTGATGCGGAACCAGTACAAGATAAATCCGACTAGCTTGTCGTAACAATCACTGCAAATTTTTTTTTAAAGTATTAAAATAAAGTTGGCCTTCGATTTTTTTTCGAATTTGTTGCAATTAAAGGGACTGACCTGCATAAGTATGTAAGAGGATTAATCATCTCAGGACGACTGAGCTGAAGCCTTGTTCTATCTGAGAAAGTTGTGTTAATAAGGAGATCAACTCAACTATCACTTTGAAGGTATTTATAATACCTCAGATATTATAAACAATAACAGGCAGTAATGCAAGAAAATGCTGAATTTTTACCTACTTCTCCGTTGGCAATCTTTCCGATCCATTCTTGAATAACATCCTGCAAGGATCGTCCCATCTGCCTTATACATTTCTCTGTTATCTGCGTATACGAAGAAAGAGTACAGATCAAGATAAAAATAGGCGTATACGTAATACGTGTTAAAGTAATCAAGCACACTACGAAGGGATCATTCTTACATCTTGTTCATGTCTGTTCTTTTCATGTGCCACAAATGGAATTCTAGAAATGGAACGAGCTCTTACCTGCGAAACGATTGTTTTTTTTAACAATCAATGAGGAAAACCATGAATAAGAAAGCATCTACTAGGACGTCAAAACAATCATAAGAAGTTTAAGATTAAATTCTTTTCAAGTATTAACAGAGAAAAAAGATGCACTCACAGGTTGAAGGGTCTCGTGACTACAAACGGGATATGCATCAGATCTACTAACACCCAGGGAATGCCAATACGCACCACAAAATGTTCGATCACATCCGATGCCTACAATTGAGATTATGTAGTGAATACATGGCAATTAATTGTCTTTGATAATCGACGAGTAGACTAATTACAGTGCTGTGGCGTAGCGTTATTTGATCTCAAAGGCATCATTCCTCCACACCGTTGACATTGGAGATGAACTGTGCTGGGGGTGCATTTGAAGCCCGAATATTCTGAGGCTGAGAGGTATAAAGTAAGAAGATTTTGAGACCATAGTACAATTTAAGAGTTGGTTGTAATAAAAAAAAATGTATTGTTACCGCACTGAGGGCATGGAAAATCCCTTGTCTCCTCTTCTTGAGGTGGAGGACGTGGCCTTTTTCGGGTTTGTTTTCTTCCGCTCCCAATTACCTAAATTATTACAAATATTATGAGAATGAGTCAATGCATAGGTTTGCAACTCAACTCACGTCATGCCCTCTAAAACTCACTCAGCTGTGAATCTAATGGTAGAAAAATAGCGAGCTGAACAGATGAAGGACTTCAAAGACTGTTTCAATACTCATAATCATAAATGATTCAATTTGTTGAAGGATAAAAATGTGAAATAAAAAACTTACAAGGGGCGACTTAATTGTCGAGCTGGAATCTAAAAGGGCAATGTCTTCGCTAGGACGTCGCAGGGAAGAATCAGAATTGAGAATGTCCTGAAAAAGAGATGGCAAAACAAAGACCTTACTGCAAAGGGTTCATAGTGAAAGGATTTTGGACTAGAGCCGTAAGCAAAGAAAATTTTTTGTAAAAAAACAAATCTAGTGAATCCATAAGATTCAGCAAAACACAGACACTTTGAATATAGAGAGGAGAAGCTAGTTAGATGCTAAAACGCTACCTCTTCTATACTGTGGAGAAAATGATTTCGACCGACAAATTGCACAACTGCTCTGCACTGAGGGCACAGCACACTTGTTTGTTTCTTTTGAGACCTTTTTAACCACTCCGAGAAACACCCATTGCTGTATAATTGGAGAAAGAGAACCCATTCACACTGAGGTTAGAGGGGCGGTTTCCTTTTTAAAAATGACAGCATTCTTTGGTACGTACCAGAAATTGTGAAGGCAAGGAGCCACAGTCACAACATCGTGCCACACGTTTAAACAGATGGAGCATTTTGCATGCTCAGGGTCAAAATTAATCTAGAAGAAGAAAAACGTAGTCAATATCCACTCCAAGAAACAGCTAAAACAGAACGTAGAGGTTAAAGGTTTCTTTTTTTTTTGTAATTTTTTTCCCCACCATGACTTGTTTTTGGGAAATTTCCTTGGGCGGCATTGCTTTAAAATGGTAATTCATAAACCCTGAGAGCAAAAAATTACAAAGTGAATGGAGTATCAACGTCCCCTCGAGGAGAAAAACTGGACTTTTTCGAAAACTCATGAGTTCATATGTAAAAGTATCCAACTATAAATAGGAAAGTGTCAATGATCACCTTCAGCCTCAGAACCCAGAATGATCTCACTACCACATGTAATAATTGTGGTATCATCTTCTTGAACAGATGTTCCATCAACAAGTATTGGACAAGACCTATTTTTGCAAGAAGTTTTTATTAGCTTACGAATAGAATATCCTTAACTACATTTAACAATGTGAAACCAAGCCATCTCTACTAATCAAACGCAAGCAACAATATCAGAACATAATGTAAGAATATATACATCATGTTTTGCAATGTTGCAGAAACATGATCCTTCTCCCTCGTTAACTTGCACCATTCTTGCTTCTCTTCGCCGGGAGAACTTTTAATATCAGAACAAACTGTCGTCTCGTTGCTTTTCAAATCTATATCAGGGTATCGGGAATCTAGCGGCACTACAGTAATATGAAAATTGTGTAAGTAATTGGTCCAATGAGAAGCCATTCACCACAATAAACGCAAATCGTTCTACAGAGAGAACAGAAAAAGAACGAATCGCGAAGATAACATTTTTTTATGCCATCAATCAGACAATGCTTACCAATTTATCCTTTTTTCTTCATTGTGGCCATCAATTATTGCAATTTCAAAGAATCGATATTAATAATTTATATAGCACACGATGTAGACAAGCTGCCATTTTCAAATACCCAGAAAAACTACAAAGGTCAATAACCAGCCAAGTACCGACGGAAAATGTAGAAAGAATCACAGGGCAATAAAATAAAGGGAAAAAGGTCTACAATCGAAAACTCTTACTGGTTTATCATTGGAAATGCCGAAATAAAGCGAAAGGAAGTAACTTAAAACGGCAAGCAACAACCTTGATTCAAGAAAACAGTGAAAAACTACCATTTTGCTCAAGAATTAATCAATCGAACTATACCTAATTTAGCCCACAGCCCATCAGAGGCTAAGTTTGAACAAGAACTTTCTCCTCTCTCCATTCGCAGATGATTCTTTTCTTCCCCTCTACACTGAGGAAAACTCGATTCCTAGACGTGCATGCAATGTGAGGAATTAAGGGGTTTTCTGTACCCAATTTAATCAGAATGTTTCTTTTCTTTTCTTTTCTTCTTTTCTTTGTAAATTATTCAATTAGTTGACGTATATAACGGGCAAAAAACTTCCTTAAATATCAAGTGGAAATAATTAGATATGCATTTCAACCCACATAATTATCATTTAGGATTCAGGCTCTCTTGGTAAAAAATTTAGTTTTAATGAGCCATTTTCTGCAGTACCATTCATTGCTCTGACATATCAGTATGTTGAAATTTTGTAACACAAAACCATAATCCGGTATCAGTTTATGATCATCTGATACAAGTTTATTTTCTGTAGTACCACTTTGCTTTGACATACCAGTATGTTAAAAGTTTATAACACAAAACTATCATTTTATAGCAGTTCATATATCTTTTATACCACACAAAATGGGTCCTTTGACCTAAAAATTCTCAAACATGGCCTCAATTCGAAATCAAACCCTTAACGGGGCCTGATTTCGAATTGACCCAAATAATTATTGCACACGTGGCAGTATCGTTTATTGCAGCCCAATAAGTATTTATTCAAGCCCAATTACTAATTTGAAAAATGCATGGTGGTAGTTTTGCAGTAAGTCATTTCAAAGTAAATCAATAAGTCATTTCAAAGTAAATCATTGACAACAATAATTATTTCAATGGCGTTTTCATATGCGATGGAGAAGTAAAAAGCTTCAATCTTAATCACTTGTAGACAGAAGTGTTTAAAAAATAAAAATAATAAGAAATCGTTGTCTAATGATAAAAGTGGGTCCACATTAAAGCACGATTATTTGCGTGGCAATATTCTCTGCAAGAATAAAGCCGTGAGATGCTCAGCCATGTCAAAAATAAACATACAAAACATATACTTATATATCATAAAAATATAGATAGAAATATATAATATGGTCCCGAGAGGATTTATGTCAGATGCGATTGTTTTTTTTTTCTTAAATAAAGAAAATAAGACAGTGAATTGAAAGAAAAAGAAATATATCAAACCTTATCCCTCTCGAAAGTGACAGCAAATTTAGCGACCAAGATAGAGGTACATTTGATATTAAACACATTTGTGTGTGTAATTTTGTGTTATTTTTTATGATTATACATGCAACTAATTTGTGGGGGGCCAATTTGGCACTATATTTCCAGCTAATATTAGACTGTTAAGTTAACATTTTAGAAAATGGACAAAAAATGGAGCAAGTTCTAGATATAGGTCGATAGTAATTAAGATGTCACATAGACATGACATTTATGTTTTGTTTTTATTTTTGCTTCACTTCCTTTTTTCCATAGATTTATTAATATATAAATTTTTTTCGTATTACCAACTTTAAAAAAAGCACTTTTATTTTTAAAGCATGCATGTAAAGTTATATGGCTAACAATGATTATAAGAACATGAAATTGACTACAGCCGTATCTTAGATTATTTCAAAGAATGCGATTGCAATTTTTTTTTTTTTTTTCGAAACGATCGCTTGTATTAATAACAAAGATACAGGGCTAAATAGCCCACGGGGTCTCACCGGTACATCGAAAACCGGGAGAACAAAGGCTCACAAGGGAGCACAACACAACCCACATGGGGTACAAACAGCTGAAAAAAAAGGTCCACAAGGGACAAAAAACCAACAGAAAACTAAACCCATTATCTACGACCAAGAACTAAAGAACCTATAACAGAAAAAGCTATTAAGCTAAATCTACGATACTCTTCATTTTAACTTGGTTTTCGACTTCTGGGTTTTGTCTACGTTGGACTGGGGGGTTCCACAAGGGAGAAAAGGCTCCCGATCCTCGGATCGGAAGAGACGAGGTCCCACAAACTGGAAGACTCTAGACAGCTATGGGAGGGCGAGCGCCGGCCAGGCGATGGGACGGGCTGCCGGCGAGTCCTGGCGACGGGCGGGCGGCGCGAGCTAGGTAGCTGGCAGCTTCCCTTGGCAGCGCCGGCTGGCCGGGGGCGACAGGGGGCGGCGGGCAACAGGTGAGGGGCAACAACAACGACGGGGACAGGTGAAGGCGGTGGTGGAAGCGGTGGAAGCGGGCTGTGTTTGCAGACAGTGGGCGTGGTGGAATCGGTGGCGACCAGCAGTGGTCGGTTGGCGATGGTGGCAGCGGCGGTGGGCGATGGTGGCGGCACGTTTTTTTTTTTAATAAAAAGAAACAGAAAAATAAAATAATAAAAAAGAAGAGAAGAGAAGAGAGCTCCCCCTACCTCCATTAATGGAGGAGGGGGAGGAGAGGGAAGGTTTTGGTGGTGGCTGCCGGTGAAGTTAGGGTTTTTTAGTGAGAAGGGAGGGAAAATAAGAGAGAGAGTAATAAGTTTGACTTTACTGCGATTGCAATCTTCGGCTGTTGAAAAATGGAGTATACTCATCTATAAAAATTGAAAGATACACAATAAAATAACGACTGAAATTTGTAAAAACACCAATTCTTAAATAATTATTTTGTGGGGAATGCAGTTAGGGAAGATCGACTAATCTATCACCACTAGTTTCTTTCTCCCAACCTCTCGCCAAAATTTAATACTCCATTGTAAAGTAATATTCAACAAAATCACATAATCAACAATTTATTTATTTTGTTTTCAATTTATATGTCTTATTATCTATAAAAATTAAAAAGTTTCATTAATAAACCGAATCAAGAAGCCGTTACGTTTCTTCTTCGAAATTATCAAATAAAAATTAATCTATCGATTTCGATGCGTTAGTTCACACACAGCCCACCGTTTTTTGTTGAATTATTTATGGATTTAATTTCCCCTTTTTCCTAAAAAGTGATGAATTATCACACACACACAGTCCGTGAGATAGAAGAAGAGAGAGGGAAGCTTTTCGCTTATTTTGATGCAAATCTTAATATAGAGGGAAACTCAGCTTCGGATAAGGCGGCTGCGGCGCGGTGGTGATCGGTGTTGAAGCGGCAGCTCAGTGAAGAGAACGAAAAGGAATTGCTGAGATTTGTTTTGAGGGCTGATACATACCTCAGATTCCGTTTGTGGTGCTTGTGCTTTCGATCTGACACACTGTTGTTGACCTAGATCTGCATTTTTAAACCATTTTAACACACTAGGTTTTCGCCCTTTCTCTTGTTTTTTCTTTCAAGGTTATTGCTGATTCTGTTGATTCTTTCTGTGTTTGGGGGAAGTTTGGGTTTTTTTTTCATGCTTGATTTCTGGGCTCGATTTCAGTTGTAAATGTGAAACTTTGGTTTGTTCGTGATTTTTATGTTATTGATGGAGACCCAGGAGTGGTGTGTAGGTGTAGATTTGTTTGAATTTTAGGGATTTTCGTGGGAATTGAGCTTTAAATTTTGGATCTTGTGACTAAATTAGGAGATATTCGTAGGTGATTTGACGGAAATAGTCTGTTTTTCGCTGTATTCACTGTGATTATGCTTTAAATATAATCTGAGTGCCGCCTTCAAGCGCTTCGGTTCAGTAATCTATCCGTTAAGGTAGATTTAACCGTTCGACTGTTTTGTAACTTATTTTGCACTAATCTTAACAATAACTTACTATGCTTGCCCGTTTTTCTTGGTTTCGAACCTGAGAGTAACCTAAAATTTCTTCTATTTGCTGTCATTGATACATTTGAAGTTTCTCCTACCAAAAAACTTGGTTCATTTTCTTTTCTCGACATTTCTGAATGCAGACAGACACAAGATCTTCCCTAAGATGTCATTTAAGAGCATCGTCAAAGAGATGAAAGATGGAGTTGGTAGTTTATCGAGAAGAGGGCTCGAGGTTAAACTACCCTGGCGAACACGAACTAGGTCATTTATAGCCCCCGATGTTGCTGTCCAAACATGGCCTTTCGAGCAAGGCCAATGGGCTAATCTGCCGCCCGAGCTGCTTCTGGACATCATACGTAGAGTCGAGGAGAGCGAAACAGCTTGGCCTGCTAGGACAGTGGTCGTGTTCTGCGCATCGGTTTGTAGGTCGTGGAGGAATATTACCAAAGAAATTGTAAGAACTCCCGAAGAATGTGGGAGGCTTACATTTCCCATTTCACTAAAACAGGTAATAGTTTTCCTTTATGGATTTCATCCCAAAACCATTTGGTGCATAATTCAAAAGACTAATGCACTGACAAATCGGATTGCGTGAGCTCAACACGTAATAACAAAGTGGTCGAAGCTGAAATGTTATCGTGCTAAATTTGAGATTTCAGTTCTAACAATCTGAACACAGTTTCTTTGTTTTCTCTTTCATGTATTGTGTTTTCTACTTTCTAACTATTGAAATTGATGTATAAGTAAGATGATGTTCTTCTGCAGCCGGGGCCTAGGGATGCTCCAATACAATGCTTCATCAAGAGGGATAGGACAACTTCGACTTTTCGCCTTTACTTTGGCCTAACCCCATGTGAGTACTATGCTTAGTTGCGTCTTAAATGTAGTTTGTTGCTTCTTAAATGTACATAAAGCCACTTACGAAAACCAAGATTGAGAATCTGCAACAAATTATATGTCATAAGTGATTGCGCATTGTAAAAGCTTGGATTTTTTTTTATTGTAAAAGCTTGGATTTTTTTTTTGGCTTTTAATAGGACTAAATGGATTCTGTACGTTTATCTATATATGCATGTGATGTGACTATAAGCTGATTACATTTTTTACGAACTTCGTAACTGTGACTCGTATCATATGAATTAACAATAGATTGCATCTAATCGCAGCTGAGGACGAAAACGATAAACTGTTGCTGGCAGCCAAAAAGATCAGAAGAGCCACAAGCACAGACTTCATAATCTCACTAGTGGCTGATGATTTTTCCCGAGCGAGCAACACATACGTCGGAAAACTAAGGCAAGCTAACTATTCTTAACTAATTCTCTCACCGCTTACCATCACTCAAAATCCCTAAAATTCTCTTCATTCCTCAGGTCTAATTTCCTCGGGACAAAGTTCACCATATACGATAGCCAAGCCCCGCTCAACGAACCCTCGCCCCGACCCACGACCCGACACAGCCTAAGGTTCAACAACGCAAAGCAAGTCTCCCCAAAGCTTCCCGCCTACAACTACAACATAGCCACCATCAACTACGAACTCAACGTTCTAAGAACGCGGGGCCCGCGAAGGATGCACTGCGTAATGAACTCCATACCCATCTCCTCGATCCAAGAAGGCGGGACCGCCCCCACACAGCTGTCGTTCCCACACTCCACGGAAGAAGAAAACTCAGCCCAGGGAAAGAATCCCATAATCTCTTACAGCTCCTCGAACCTCTCCGCAACTTCTTCCATGGAGTTAATAAGTTCCTCACACTGCTATGAGCCATTGGTGCTCAAGAACAAAGCGCCTAGGTGGCACGAGCAGCTTCAGTGCTGGTGCTTGAATTTTAGGGGGCGGGTGACCGTCGCCTCGGTCAAGAATTTTCAGCTAGTCGCCTTTGTGGACCCCACTTCGGCCAATGTGTCGGCGGCCGAGCAAGAGAAGGTGTTGTTGCAGTTTGGTAAGATTGGGAAGGATATTTTTACGATGGATTATAGGTATCCTCTTTCTGCGTTTCAAGCGTTTGCGATATGCTTGAGCAGCTTCGACACGAAGCCCGCGTGCGAATGAATGGCGAGAGACCGAGCAGCGAACTGTAAGGAGGCTAGTTTGTGGTGTTTTTTTAAACTGTTGAATAATGTATTGTTGTTAGTGTTTTTTCTGCTGTTGTGGATGAATTTGCTTGTAAACTTGAAGGGATGGTTGGATGATCAATCTGTGTTAATGTAATATTTGATCAATTTACATTATCTTTTAAAAATTCGTATTGTCTATACTATTTTTACAGTAATTTAATCTGATATGTTAATTGTTTTATTATTTTATTCTACTATTTTTTTCTATATTTTAAATTGAATAACTATCATTTTATTATATTTTAAAATGTTGTTTTTTTCCTTTTATTATAAGTAAAAATCATATGCAATTGAATTTTATATAGTCATTTTATTTTAGATATTTTAATCTCAACATTGTGAAGTAAAATTCTTGATTTATGTCTTTGATTTGAGTACATGCGTTGAGAATGCATAAATTAGTACAAAAAATAACTTGTTCCCGCATTAAATTCACCATGCCAATACAAAATATCAGCATATAAGTAACACAAAAAGTTCACAACCCTATAAATGTATTCTTTCAAAGAAATCTTAAATGAAACTATATTTAAGCACAAAAAATAGAACTCAAAAATAAAAGAACATTTTCTTTCTCCATGCCACTTCATCTCATCATCCTATGTCTCTTCTCTCCCTTGCAATAATACTACAAACACCATCATCATCATCATCATCATCGGCCAACCTAGCCGCTCAAATCTGCAGAGAAACGACGGACGAACATCTGTGCCATAAAATCTTAAGCCCATGCATAAACAAAACCCTAGTGACTTCTGCTACAACGCATTAGAGGGAGCCCTAATTTCCTCAGAAAAGGTCTTCGACGTAATAGTGAACATAAAGGGCCATAAACAGTCGCTTGGTAATAGATCGGTACCGTTCTTGTCTGAATAAATAAGATAAAATCCACCACGATCTTGAAAGGTCGAAGAAGCTCATCGACAAGAAGAAGTACCTTAATAAGCTGCCTTCCATGGCTTTGGATGCTTTGAAAGGATCAGACAAGTGCGATGTCTTGGCCTTCGATCAAAGTGCGAATGCGCCCGTGGAGATTATTAGGGCTGCGAGCGAATTTAAGGATGTTTGTAGGGTTTTCTTCGTGTTGCTAATCTCTTGGCGGGGTGTAATAATGTTGGCTTGGGTGAGTAAGTTCGTTAGTGTGATTTTTTAGGATTATTGGGTAGTAATGTATGTATGCTATAATATCTTTGTCATATATATGGAACGTCTTTGAGGAAAGAAATATGTATGCTACATTTTTTTTAATCATGGATTTGTCCTATGATGGCGTTTGCCACAACAAAAATAATATGTTGCTAATTGAAGCCAGAAAATATTAGCAAAAGGGTGTCATCGCAACTTACCAAAATTATCAACATTCGAATATATTATACATACATAGCGGTTGGCTAAGAGCAAAGACCTCTCAACACACGAATAAAAGATACTAATTAAAGCATTTAACACTATTTATTACACTTCAGGGTGAACCTCGTTTATAAATTCGTCCTCCATTTCCAACAGTTTATCATTATCCAAAGACAAAAAAAAAAAAAACAACAAAGATAAAATATTATTACATGCGATCAAGATGGTATTATTTAACATGAGAAAGGTGGCTTTGTTCGTAGCTTGCATGGCAGTGGTAGGGCAGAGTTGGGCCGAGGAGGGAGCCAACGTAAGGGCCATGGAAGCCAACGAAGCCATGGAAAACGCAAGAAAAAACGCAGATTCTTGGACAGATTGGGCCTTCAACAAGTTCTCCGAGTATGTAATAATTCAATTTCTACGATCTCCTTCTCCTTCTCCTTCGTCCTATCTATAATAATCTGCGTTTCCTTTTTCTTTGTCTCTGCGATTTATGTGTTGTTCAGAGGATTCGGTTTGGGTTCAGTCGACAGTACAAAAGAAACTGCCCAACACATCGCCGAAAAAACCAAGAACGCTGCTTCAAAGTCCACAGATACACTCAATTCGGCAGCATTTGGTATATATAATACATATGTATATATATATATATATTTCTGGAAATAACATTGTATCTCAACTGATCGATCTTTCTGGGGGTACAGAAACGTCGAAATACGCTTCTGAGGTGGCGAACGAAATGGCGGGTTCGGCTTCTGATAAATTGGGGAGCGCAAAGCACTACGTTGCAGAAAAATCAAGTGAAGCCATGGACAAAGCTTCTGATATGGCTAAGGATGCTACGGACAAAGCTTATGATGCTTATATTCATGGTTCAGACAAGGCTGGCCAAGCCATGGGTAAAGCTTCAGATACGGCAAGTGATTCTAAGGACAAAGTGAAGGGCAATGCTTATGATGCTTACGCCTATGGTTCAGACAAGGCCGGGCGAGCCATGGACAAAGCTTCTGATATGTCTAGTGATGCTAAGGACAAAGTTTCTGATGCTTATACGCATGGTTCAGACAAGGCTGGTCAAGCCATGGGCAAAGCTTCAGATATGGCTAGTGATGCTAAGGACAAAGCTTCTGATGCTTATACGTACGGTTCAGACAAGGCTGGTCGAGCCATGGACAAAGCTTCTGATATGGCAAGTGAAGCTAAGGACAAAGCTTCTGATGCTTATACATACAGTTCAGACAACGCTGGTCGAGCCATGGACAAAGCTTCAGATTTTGCCAGTGAAGCCAAAGATAAAGTGAAAGATAGAGCTTATGATGCTTATTCGTATGGCTCAGACAAGGCAGGTCGAGCTATGGACAAAGCTTCTGATATTGTAAGTGATGCTAAAGACAAAGCTTCTGATGCATATACCTATGGCTCAGACAAGGCAGGTCAAGCCATGAATAGAGCTTCAGATATGTCTAGTGAGGCTAAAGACAAGACGAAGGGAAAAGCTTATGATACTTATGCCTACGGTTCAGACAAGGCTGGCCAAGCCATGGATATGGCAAGTGGTGCTAAAGATAATTTGAAAGACAAAGCTTATGATGGCTACATCTATGGTTCAGATAAGGCCAGCCAAGCCATGGATATGGCAAGGGATGCAAAAGACGAAACCAAAGGAAAAGCTTACGATGCTTACACATATGGCTCAGACAAGGCAGGTCGAGCCATGGACAAAGCTTCAGACATTGCAAGTGATGCTAAAGACAAAATGAAAGACAAAGCTTCTGATTCTTATGGCTGGGGTTCAGACATGGCAAGTGATGCTAAAGACAAAGCGTACGATGCTTATAGAGAAGCTTCTAACAGAGCTGGGCATACCATGGAGAAGGCTTCAGATATGTCTGAGGATGCTAAAGAATGGGCAAAAGATAAAACATGTAAGGCCTACGAGCAAGGACAGGGAGTTACAGACCGAGGTTGTCAGACTGCGAGCTCAATGAAAGAGAAAGTTTCTAATGCATATGATTCTGCCTCTGAAAAAGGCGACGAAATAATAAAGATGACGACGGATAAAGCTAGAGACGCGAAAGAGGGTTCGGAAGATGCAGCATCACGTGTTAGAGACAAAGCTTATGAGTCATATGAAGATGCAAAAAGCAGAACTCATGATTCTTATGAAGCAGCTAAAGATTACATACCTGAACATGCCAAGGCAAGGTACGAAGCTGCTATGGAGAGAGGTCGGCAAGCAACTGATGATTTGGGCTCAAGTATGAGGCAAGGTACTGCCGAGATATGAGCGACGCCCGTCTAAGTTTTGAACGTAGTGCTAGATTTTACATTTTGAGAGTCTTCTTTAGGTGTGGTGAAGCATACATATTCACCCATGACCTCATTGTATGCTGTGTAAGGTTAGTGTTTGCATTTACACGTTAGTTTTTCGTGTAAAGTAAACCTTTAGTCTGAAATGAGCAGTAAAGCTAAGCTGAATTAATTTGCTATGAAACTGATGTGTCTAAACATATCTACTTCGGACAAACTCTATTGATAAGTAGTAACATTCTACACCTTAACTTCACCAGAGGCACTGTTCTAACTTCTAGATAAGCTCTAGTAATATCGATATGGGTTTATGAATCTAAAAGATAACATAAGAAAGAACAGCAGCCACAACTTGAGCAAAATTTACAGTTTAATCATCAATGGGAATGTAAAACATAAGAAGGTACTTTGAATAAGCTAATCACAAGAAAATAAAAATAAGGATCCATAAGAACAAACAAATAGAACCCATGACACTGAGATAAGCTAAAAGAAACCTGATAATGTCATTACGATATGTTCGATCATCTCTGATCCTGTACAAACCACTCAGCTACCAATTACATCAGAGCAAGCTGATTATCAAATTTTAAATTGTTATCAATATCAGTCTTGAACAGGACAAATTGAAGCTCAACTCCTACCCTACGGATAATATAAATTTATTCAAGAGGAAACTGTTCACAACCAACCTAAACAATATCCATTAAAACACATATATCCACGGGCTACCTCACACACTAAACAAGACAATTGATGGCCTGAAAGACATCTTTGATTAGTCCATTAAGTGTTAGGGTCGTATAAGATGGAAGAAGATTCATTACCAAGATAGAATTGCTCCAGCTCAAAGTTACTGATTCCAGATGCATGTCCTACAAAGAGTAATAGTAAACAAACTATGAATCGAAACCAATAGATAAACCCACAAGTATCAAAAGCGAGCAATGAGCCGAACTTTCTGTATCATAGTGAAACGAGAAATCAGTAGCTAGAAAACAGTCAACAAGAATGCACAGGCCAATATTCAGAATATGTATGAAGTCACTAGCTGCAGCTAACCGGTCTTTGATATTAACTGCAATGCGTAAGCATGGTTTATATTTTCTAACTTTAAGATACATCAGCAACTGAATTAAAGCATCAAGCTTGCTGTGCATCCTAATGTGAACTGCAATCAGCTCGGCCACACACAAGCAAATCACTACATGGTTGCAACACTGGGGGTTGGTCTACTTATACATCACATATTATCATCCTTCTGTGTTTGACCATATATGAATATCTGAAGCTCAACATATCTAACATTTCAGGAAACCGTTCTTCTGCTACAAACAATGCAAGTATAGCAATCAAGAAAAGCTAATCATAAATTCATACGGACACCCTATTCCTGGACCCATTAATCAATTTCATCGTCCATCAACAAAGAAGCAAATCAGTAGCGAAATAGAATCATAGATCATAACAACCACCCTGCATTTCCAATAACTTGCTAAAACTGCAATTGGTGCTGATGATGATCTCTTTCTCCACCAGCCTCGATCTGTAGCAAAGGCTGCAACCCAACCCCACCCAACCCACCCCCGCCTTTGCCCTCCACAAACCTCCACATGTACCAAGACCCAACCGACCTGTAAGGCCTCCATTTTTCACACAATTGCTCCATTTGAGATGGCTTAGGTAATTCGTCCAATCCATACAACAACTGCACGCCTTTTCTCACACCTAAGTCGCTAACGGGCAAAACATCGGGTCTGTGCAGGGAAAAAATCATAAACATGTGCACCGACCAAGACCCAATTCCCTTCACCATAGATAACATGGTGAACAAGCTTCTATCGTCCATCTTCACCACTGATTCGTCGGATAAAATCCCAGTTTTGTACTTGTTTGCTAGGTCGTACAAATAGCTGGCTTTGCGGCTTGAGACACCGATTTGCTTCAGTTGCTGGGCGGATAAGGCGCAGACTGAATCTGGCGTGATTGAATCTTCGCCGCCGCATAGAGAGACGAAGCGAGCGTAGACTGAAGTCCCAGCTTTGTACGCAAGCTGTTGGTAGAGGATCGATTTGGTCAGTGCGACGAATGGGAGGGGGTTTAGGTCGAATTGAGGAGGTGGGTGGGCGTCGATGAGATGGCCGAGGAGGGGGTCTGCGGCGCGGAGGTGGTGGAGGGCGGCTGAGATTTCGGCGGGGGAGGATAAGGGTTTGATGTTGGCTGGAACTGGGAGCTTCGAGGCCACCGTGCGGCGGCGGTTTTTCGAAGGGGTGGTCACTGTGGTTAGAGTGAGCTTGGATTCGTTGGAGAGCTTACGGATCTTCTGTGGTCGGATTGGAATTTTCGAAGGGTTCGTCGGGTTCGAAGGGGACTCATCGGAGGTCGGCGGTGGATCTGAGGTAGTTTGGTGCGGTGGAGATTGTGGGTTCTGACTCTGATTATCGATGGAGGGCTGAATTTGAGCTACGGTCTCCGCCGGCGCTAGCTCGGCCATGGGCGGTGGCTGTTAGGGATTGGTGGTGACGAAGAGGGCAGTCGAGGGAGAATTAAGTAATTTAGAAATTTAAAAATTAGAGATTTAAAAACATTAGAGGTATAGTTTCGATTTCCTTGAATATTTTTATTTTAATAATAATCTATGTAATGGGTTTCTTTCTTTCTCTCTTCTTGACGAACGAACGGATACACAGCAACACCAACCAAGCCGAGGAGACTCATTACAATGGCGATCACTGTGTAAGACATCGACGTTAAAGAACTTAGACTCTTTCTTCCACCTCTTCAAATGTCCAATAACAAACGCCGCCGTCTTCGCCGCCGCCGAGCAAGAAAACATCAAGGTCTCCATCGATGGCTCGTATAGGTGATCACGGTACACCAAATCGGACCCCAAAATCAGATCAAAATCGAATCTTTCCACTCGTTACAATGGCGATTCCGACGATGCCGGTGCCCGAGCCCAGTTCGAGGATGCTTAGGTTTCCGCCGTTTGTGGCGGCGGGCCAGAGCTGAAAAGAGATGCCTTGGGATGGGATCGAGCGTATGGGTATTGTAGAATTGATGGATTGTATTTGTATGTCGTAGCTGCAAATCTGCGTTTCTCCTTCGTCTTCTTCTTGCGTTGGTGTGACGTCATTTCGCAATTGTGACGTCATTAGTTGGTTGTATAGGGTACTACAATAGGCGGCTGATTGGTTCGTCGTCGCCTTGTTCTTTTCTTACATAATTTTACGTAATCTTCCATATAAATACGCAACTATTTTCGTGGTTAGAGACTGGTGGAATTGTTCATTAGAAATACGGAAAACTGAAAAAGGGAGAAAAACTTTAATTTTCCTGTATTTTGAACCTTGAATGACTACTGCATGAGCTGCATCGACATAAAAGGTTACCCAGAATAAAATAAGGGGATTTTGTAGTAAAATACCTAATTGAAGTTTCAACTTAGGAATCAGTCCCTCTCACTTCATTTTTTGAATTAGATGTTGCCACTAAGCAAAAAATTTATATTAACTCCCTCATATATTCTTTATTTTGTTCTAAAGCAATTACATATTAAATCCCTTAAATGATATTACCATAATACCCTCTCTTTACTCGTAATATTGGGAGAGAATAAGAATTACAATCGCGAAGCACCATTGCAGAACCAAGAACGGCTCTTCAGTCCATTCCACAAAACCACACCTCCCGGTCGCCATCTCGTCGCTGTGCCTCGCCGCCACCACGACTTACTGTCTCCTCCCGAGGTATCATCTAGCTTTGAGCGATTGAAGATTCACTACGAGTACGTATTTCATTTCCCTCAGTTAGGGTTCGCTTGAATCCCTCATCGTGAATATCATTCATTTTCTTGGCAAATCATTGATTATACAGCGTGAGATGGTTCATACAAAGTGAGATTGGAAGTGTTTGGTATTTTTTTTTTTTTTACTTTTACTCCTTTATTGTTCGAACTTGTGTATACTGTTCTTTGGATTTTTATTGGTTAACATGTTTCAGCGTGAGATGGTTCTTTGGATTTTTTTCTTTGGATGTTTGAACTTGTGTTCGGATTTTATCATTGATTAAAGAGTCCTTTATTGTTTGGTGATTATATATCGTGAATATTAATTTTTCCACAATTTGTATTGAGTTTGACTGGATTTTGAACTTAAGATGTTGATGTCCTATTTCCACGCTGTGTGATAACCGTTTTAGTATTCATTGACTAAGCCATCCTAGCATTATTAGGTTAGTAAATCTCCAGTGGATATTTATGATGAATTTATTCATAATTTTCTTCTTCTCTTTTTCCTGAAATAGAAATGAAGAAGTATGAAAATGTTACGAACGATAGTGATGAGGAAGATGAAGCAATGGGAAAAGCTTTCTCAAGGTGTTCCCCAACAAAATTTATGTCGGTGATAAAGAAATTGCTTCCTATATTGGGGAAAACACAAAAGCAGAAAATAGAATCTTCACCTCTAGCTCCTTGGTTGGAGATCCCGAAGATTTCTCTAAGCCCTTCAAGAGTTCAAGCAATGCTTAAACGATTTGAAGTAGAGACATGCATGTTCCGTTTTGGAAGTAAAACCATGGTTCCATTCATCTCTGGCGAATTCTCGATCGTCATAGGTCTACCAAGCGTTGGACAACCTGTGAACATCGATTTGAAGTTGGGATCTACTTTCTTTGAGCGTCATTTCAAGGGAATGAAATGTGTGCAAAGGGAAGTCTTAATAAAGAAGTTGTTTGAGTTGGCGAACAATGATGCCGAACTTGATGACTTTTTTCAGTTTTTTATTTTAGTTCTTTTTAATTGTATTATCTTTCCTATTAGTAATTTTGGCACACCCAAGTTTATTTTTCCATATCTAGATGATTTGGAAACATTCTTTAAATATGCTTGGGGGGATGCAGCTTTTCGATTTTTGCTTAATGAAATTGAAGCTCATCTCGGATACTCTAAAGTGAACAAGAAGGAGAAATTGCACCTGGGAGGTTGTATTGTTGGGCTCACGGTATGTTTCATTTACAATTTCTTTCAACAAATATGTTATCTTCTTATATAATAAATGTTAACCATTGATTTTCTTATAGGCTTCGGTCTATGAAAGAGTTCCAATCCTTGGTCAACCCCGTGTATTACATTGTTATCCTAGGTTATTTAAGTGGGGGAAAAGTACAATTCCTATAAATCATGAAGCTGCTGAAAGTGCATTAATGGCCGTGACACCCAACAAGGTTGGTGAATTTATATATATGTTCATACGACTAGTGAATGAAAACTATTATCTCGGTTTCAGATTGTTCGGATCGTACCATTTAAGGAGGAAGTACATCTAGTCGGTGGTGTAGAGAAGTTTGCTGAGGTAACTAGTTTATTTAAATTAAATAAGTTATTAAATCGTTATCATTCATTTGTGTTTACTTATTCAATTCTGTTTTAAATCATTTTGATTTGAAGGATGCTAAGTTGTTGGATCATATAAATCGGCTTGAGCTTGCAATTGAAGTGTTAGAGGAAAGAAATAAAGTTGTTGAAGAGAATATACCCTTACACGACAAGGATGATGTTTCTCTAGAGCACGATGTGGATATAACTGATGATCATACTCGTGTCAGCTTGAATGAAGTTGGTACGAACAAAGTGCCGTTGGACGCGAGTGGTAGACCTGAATTGGATATTTTACTGAACGTAGTTGTGGACGAAGTGCAAAAAAGAACCGATGTTGGAGAAAATGATCATGAAGAGAATGACACCGGAGAAGAAAACAAGATCAATGATAATCTAAAATCATCAATTGTGAAGACTGTTCAGAAAAGGAGAGGCAATAGATTGAAAAAGAGAAAAGGTCCAGAATACATTACACCTCCGAGTACCCGAAAGCGGAGGAGAAAAGGACAGCAAACCCAAGTCATTAAAGTGGTAGTTTTTTTTATTTAATAAATTTCATATATTTGAATAATATTTTCTTGTTGCTTTAACTTGTGTATTTATCATCTTGCTTTTCTGTTTAGGATGAGATTGGCGATCAAAATGCATCTGAAAGTGCTGGCGAAGAAGAAGCGTTGAAGGAGTTCAGAGGAAGACAAGACTACAAAGGGAGTAATGAAGTATCTTCAGAAGCTAAAAATACCTAAATTTGCGGGTAAAATACCTAAATCGAGTCTCTAAATACTTAAATTGGGAAACAAAATACCAGATTTGGGGCGGTAAATACTAGCAGAGATAGTAGCGTGACATCTAGCACTAAATTGGTATATTTTCATCAAGCATCACACATATTAGTTTCATTGATCATCAATAATATACAATTTACTATTTTCTCGCAACTCACTTGGAATCCAATACAAGTACTTAAATTTGCAGGTAAAATACCTAAATCGAGTCTGTAAATACTTAAATTGGGAAACAAAATACCAGATTTGGGACAGTAAATACTAGCAGAGATAGTAGCGTGACATCTAGCACTAAATTGGTATATTTTCATCAAACATCACACATAGTAGTTACATTGATCATCAATAACATACAATTTACTATTTTCTCGCAACTCACTTGGAATCCAATATAAGTACTTAAACTTGCGGGTAAAATACCTAAATCGAGTCTCTAAATACTTAAATTGGGAAACAAAATACCAGATTTGGGGCAGTAAATACTAACAGAGATAGTAGCGTGACATCTAGCACTAAATTGGTATATTTTCATCAAACATCACACATATTAGTTTCATTGATCATCAATAACATACAATTTACTATTTTCTCGCAACTCACTTGGAATCCAATACAAGTACTTAAATTTGCAGGTAAAATACCTAAATCGAGTCTCTAATGGGAAATAAAATACCAGATTTGGGGCAGTAAATACTAGCAGAGACAGTAGCGTGACATCTAACACTAAATTGGTATCTTTTCATCAAACATCACACATATTAGTTACATTGATCATCAATAACATACAATTTACTATTTTCTCGCAACTCACTTGGAATCCAATATAAGTACTTAAATTTGCGGGTAAAATACCTAAATCGAGTCTCTAAATACTTAAATTGGGAAACAAAATACCAGATTTGGGGCAGTAAATACTAACAGAGATAGTAGCGTGACATCTAGCACTAAATTGGTATATTTTCATCAAACATCACACATATTAGTTTCATTGATCATCAATAACATACAATTTACTATTTTCTCGCAACTCACTTGGAATCCAATACAAGTACTTAAATTTGCAGGTAAAATACCTAAATCGAGTCTCTAAATACTTAAATTGGGAAACAAAATACCAGATTTGGGGCAGTAAATACTAGCAGAGATAGTAGCGTGACATCTAGCACTAAATTGGTATATTTTCATCAAACATCACACATATTAGTTTCATTGATCATCAATAATATACAATTTACTATTTTCTCGCAACTCACTTGGAATCCAATACAAGTACTTAAATTTGCAGGTAAAATACCTAAATCGAGTCTGTAAATACTTAAATTGGGAAACAAAATACCAGATTTGGGGCAGTAAATACTAGCAGAGATAGTAGCATGACATCTAGCACTAAATTGGTATATTTTCATCAAACATCACACATAGTAGTTACATTGATCATCAATAACATACAATTTACTATTTTCTCGCAACTCATTTGGAATCCAATATAAGTACTTAAACTTGCGGGTAAAATACCTAAATCGAGTCTCTAAATACTTAAATTGGGAAACAAAATACCAGATTTGGGGCAGTAAATACTAACAGAGATAGTAGCGTGACATCTAGCACTAAATTGGTATATTTTCATCAAACATCACACATATTAGTTTCATTGATCATCAATAACATACAATTTACTATTTTCTCGCAACTCACTTGGAATCCAATACAAGTACTTAAATTTGCAGGTAAAATACCTAAATCGAGTCTCTAATGGGAAACAAAATACCAGATTTGGGGCAGTAAATACTAGCAGAGACAGTAGCGTGACATCTAACACTAAATTGGTATCTTTTCATCAAACATCACACATATTAGTTACATTGATCATCAATAACATACAATTTACTATTTTCTCGCAACTCACTTGGAATCCAATATAAGTACTTAAATTTGCGGGTAAAATACCTAAATCGAGTCTCTAAATACTTAAATTGGGAAACAAAATACCAGATTTGGGGCAGTAAATACTAACAGAGATAGTAGCGTGACATCTAGCACTAAATTGGTATATTTTCATCAAACATCACACATATTAGTTTCATTGATCATCAATAACATACAATTTACTATTTTCTCGCAACTCACTTGGAATCCAATACAAGTACTTAAATTTGCAGGTAAAATACCTAAATCGAGTCTCTAAATACTTAAATTGGGAAACAAAATACCAGATTTGGGGCAGTAAATACTAGCAGAGATAGTAGCGTGACATCTAGCACTAAATTGGTATATTTTCATCAAACATCACACATATTAGTTTCATTGATCATCAATAACATACAATTTACTATTTTCTCGCAACTCACTTGGAAATACAAGTACTTAAATTTGCAGGTAAAATACCTAAATCGAGTCTCTAAATACTTAAATTGGGAAACAAAATACCAGATTTGGGGCAGTAAATACTAGCAGAGACAGTAGCGTGACATCTAGCACTAAATTGGTATATTTTCATCAAACATCACACATAGTAGTTACATTGATCATCAATAACATACAATTTACTATTTTGTCGCAACTCACTTGGAATCCAATATAAGTACTTAAATTTGCGGGTAAAATACCTAAATCGAGTCTCTAAATACTTAAATTGGGAAACAAAATACCAGATTTGGGGCTGTAAATACTAGCAGAGATAGTAGCGTGACATCTAACACTAAATTGGTATCTTTTCATCAAACATCACACATATTAGTTTCATTGATCATCAATAACATACAATTTACTATTTTCTCGCAACTCACTTGGAATCCAATACAAGTACTTAAATTTGCAGGTAAAATACCTAAATCGAGTCTCTAAATACTTAAATTGGGAAACAAAATACCAGATTTGGGGCGGTAAATACTAGCAGAGATAGTAGCGTGACATCTAGCACTAAATTGGTATATTTTCATCAAACATCACACATATTAGTTTCATTGATCATCAATAATATACAATTTACTATTTTCTCGCAACTCACTTGGAATCCAATACAAGTACTTAAATTTGCAGGTAAAATACCTAAATCGAGTCTCTAAATACTTAAATTGGGAAACAAAATACCAGATTTGGGGCAGTAAATACTAGCAGAGATTGTAGCGTGACATCTAGCACTAAATTGGTATATTTTCATCAAACATCACACATAGTAGTAACATTGATCATCAATAACATACAATTTACTATTTTCTCGCAACTCACTTGGAATCCAATATAAGTACTTAAACTTGCGGGTAAAATACCTAAATCGAGTCTCTAAATACTTAAATTGGGAAACAAAATACCAGATTTGGGGCAGTAAATACTAACAGAGATAGTAGCGTGACATCTAGCACTAAATTGGTATATTTTCATCAAACATCACACATATTAGTTTCATTGATCATCAATAACATACAATTTACTATTTTCTCGCAACGCACTTGGAATCCAATACAAGTACTTAAATTTGCAGGTAAAATACCTAAATCGAGTCTCTAATGGGAAACAAAATACCAGATTTGGGGCAGTAAATACTAGCAGAGACAGTAGCGTGACATCTAACACTAAATTGGTATCTTTTCATCAAACATCACACATATTAGTTACATTGATCATCAATAACATACAATTTACTATTTTCTCGCAACTCACTTGGAATCCAATATAAGTACTTAAATTTGCGGGTAAAATACCTAAATCGAGTCTCTAAATACTTAAATTGGGAAACAAAATACCAGATTTGGGGCAGTAAATACTAACAGAGATAGTAGCGTGACATCTAGCACTAAATTGGTATATTTTCATCAAACATCACACATATTAGTTTCATTGATCATCAATAACATACAATTTACTATTTTCTCGCAACTCACTTGGAATCCAATACAAGTACTTAAATTTGCAGGTAAAATACCTAAATCGAGTCTCTAAATACTTAAATTGGGAAACAAAATACCAGATTTGGGGCAGCAGAGACAGTAGCGTGACATCTAACACTAAATTGGTATCTTTTCATCAAACATCACACATATTAGTTACATTGATCATCAATAACATACAATTTACTATTTTCTCGCAACTCACTTGGAATCCAATATAAGTACTTAAATTTGCGGGTAAAATACCTAAATCGAGTCTCTAAATACTTAAATTGGGAAACAAAATACCAGATTTGGGGCAGTAAATACTAACAGAGATAGTAGCGTGACATCTAGCACTAAATTGGTATATTTTCATCAAACATCACACATATTAGTTTCATTGATCATCAATAACATACAATTTACTATTTTCTCGCAACTCACTTGGAATCCAATACAAGTACTTAAATTTGCAGGTAAAATACCTAAATCGAGTCTCTAAATACTTAAATTGGGAAACAAAATACCAGATTTGGGGCAGTAAATACTAGCAGAGATAGTAGCGTGACATCTAGCACTAAATTGGTATATTTTCATCAAACATCACACATAGTAGTTACATTGATCATCAATAACATACAATTTACTATTTTCTCGCAACTCACTTGGAATCCAATATAAGTACTTAAACTTGCGGGTAAAATACCTAAATCGAGTCTCTAAATACTTAAATTGGGAAACTAAATACCAGATTTGGGGCAGCAGAGACAGTAGCGTGACATCTAACACTAAATTGGTATCTTTTCATCAAACATCACACATATTAGTTACATTGATCATCAATAACATACAATTTACTATTTTCTCGCAACTCACTTGGAATCCAATATAAGTACTTAAATTTGCGGGTAAAATACCTAAATCGAGTCTCTAAATACTTAAATTGGGAAACAAAATACCAGATTTGGGGCAGTAAATACTAGCAGAGATAGTAGCGTGACATCTAGCACTAAATTGGTATATTTTCATCAAACATCACACATAGTAGTTACATTGATCATCAATAACATACAATTTACTATTTTGTCGCAACTCACTTGGAATCCAATATAAGTACTTAAATTTGCGGGTAAAATACCTAAATCGAGTCTCTAAATACTTAAATTGGGAAACAAAATACCAGATTTGGGGCGGTAAATACTAGCAGAGATAGTAGCGTGACATCTAACACTAAATTGGTATCTTTTCATCAAACATCACACATATTAGTTTCATTGATCATCAATAACATACAATTTACTATTTTCTCGCAACTCACTTGGAATCCAATACAAGTACTTAAATTTGCAGGTAAAATACCTAAATCGAGTCTGTAAATACTTAAATTGGGAAACAAAATACCAGATTTGGGGCAGTAAATACTAGCAGAGATAGTAGCGTGACATCTAGCACTAAATTGGTATATTTTCATCAAACATCACACATAGTAGTTACATTGATCATCAATAACATACAATTTACTATTTTCTCGCAACTCACTTGGAATCCAATATAAGTACTTAAACTTGCGGGTAAAATACCTAAATCGAGTCTCTAAATACTTAAATTGGGAAACAAAATACCAGATTTGGGGCAGTAAATACTAACAGAGATAGTAGCGTGACATCTAGCACTAAATTGGTATATTTTCATCAAACATCACACATATTAGTTTCATTGATCATCAATAACATACAATTTACTATTTTCGCGCAACTCACTTGGAATCCAATACAAGTACTTAAATTTGCAGGTAAAATACCTAAATCGAGTCTCTAATGGGAAACAAAATACCAGATTTGGGGCAGTAAATACTAGCAGAGACAGTAGCGTGACATCTAACACTAAATTGGTATCTTTTCATCAAACATCACACATATTAGTTACATTGATCATCAATAACATACAATTTACTATTTTCTCGCAACTCACTTGGAATCCAATATAAGTACTTAAATTTGCGGGTAAAATACCTAAATCGAGTCTCTAAATACTTAAATTGGGAAACAAAATACCAGATTTGGGGCAGTAAATACTAGCAGAGATAGTAGCGTGACATCTAACACTAAATTGGTATCTTTTCATCAAACATCACACATATTAGTTTCATTGATCATCAATAACATACAATTTACTATTTTCTCGCAACTCACTTGGAATCCAATACAAGTACTTAAATTTGCAGGTAAAATACCTAAATCGAGTCTCTAAATACTTAAATTGGGAAACAAAATACCAGATTTGGGGCGGTAAATACTAGCAGAGATAGTAGCGTGACATCTAGCACTAAATTGGTATATTTTCATCAAACATCACACATATTAGTTTCATTGATCATCAATAATATACAATTTACTATTTTCTCGCAACTCACTTGGAATCCAATACAAGTACTTAAATTTGCAGGTAAAATACCTAAATCGAGTCTCTAAATACTTAAATTGGGAAACAAAATACCAGATTTGGGGCAGTAAATTCTAGCAGAGATTGTAGCGTGACATCTAGCACTAAATTGGTATATTTTCATCAAACATCACACATAGTAGTTACATTGATCATCAATAACATACAATTTACTATTTTCTCGCAACTCACTTGGAATCCAATATAAGTACTTAAACTTGCGGGTAAAATACCTAAATCGAGTCTCTAAATACTTAAATTGGGAAACAAAATACCAGATTTGGGGCAGTAAATACTAGCAGAGACAGTAGCGTGACATCTAGCACTAAATTGGTATATTTTCATCAAACATCACACATAGTAGTTACATTGATCATCAATAACATACAATTTACTATTTTGTCGCAACTCACTTGGAATCCAATATAAGTACTTAAATTTGCGGGTAAAATACCTAAATCGAGTCTCTAAATACTTAAATTGGGAAACAAAATACCAGATTTGGGGCTGTAAATACTAGCAGAGATAGTAGCGTGACATCTAACACTAAATTGGTATCTTTTCATCAAACATCACACATATTAGTTTCATTGATCATCAATAACATACAATTTACTATTTTCTCGCAACTCACTTGGAATCCAATACAAGTACTTAAATTTGCAGGTAAAATACCTAAATCGAGTCTCTAAATACTTAAATTGGGAAACAAAATACCAGATTTGGGGCGGTAAATACTAGCAGAGATAGTAGCGTGACATCTAGCACTAAATTGGTATATTTTCATCAAACATCACACATATTAGTTTCATTGATCATCAATAATATACAATTTACTATTTTCTCGCAACTCACTTGGAATCCAATACAAGTACTTAAATTTGCAGGTAAAATACCTAAATCGAGTCTCTAATGGGAAACAAAATACCAGATTTGGGGCAGTAATTACTAGCAGAGACAGTAGCGTGACATCTAACACTAAATTGGTATCTTTTCATCAAACATCACACATATTAGTTACATTGATCATCAATAACATACAATTTACTATTTTCTCGCAACTCACTTGGAATCCAATATAAGTACTTAAATTTGCGGGTAAAATACCTAAATCGAGTCTCTAAATACTTAAATTGGGAAACAAAATACCAGATTTGGGGCAGTAAATACTAGCAGAGATAGTAGCGTGACATCTAGCACTAAATTGGTATATTTTCATCAAACATCACACATAGTAGTTACATTGATCATCAATAACATACAATTTACTATTTTGTCGCAACTCACTTGGAATCCAATATAAGTACTTAAATTTGCGGGTAAAATACCTAAATCGAGTCTCTAAATACTTAAATTGGGAAACAAAATACCAGATTTGGGGCGGTAAATACTAGCAGAGATAGTAGCGTGACATCTAACACTAAATTGGTATCTTTTCATCAAACATCACACATATTAGTTTCATTGATCATCAATAACATACAATTTACTATTTTCTCGCAACTCACTTGGAATCCAATACAAGTACTTAAATTTGCAGGTAAAATACCTAAATCGAGTCTGTAAATACTTAAATTGGGAAACAAAATACCAGATTTGGGGCAGTAAATACTAGCAGAGATAGTAGCGTGACATCTAGCACTAAATTGGTATATTTTCATCAAACATCACACATAGTAGTTACATTGATCATCAATAACATACAATTTACTATTTTCTCGCAACTCACTTGGAATCCAATATAAGTACTTAAACTTGCGGGTAAAATACCTAAATCGAGTCTCTAAATACTTAAATTGGGAAACAAAATACCAGATTTGGGGCAGTAAATACTAACAGAGATAGTAGCGTGACATCTAGCACTAAATTGGTATATTTTCATCAAACATCACACATATTAGTTTCATTGATCATCAATAACATACAATTTACTATTTTCGCGCAACTCACTTGGAATCCAATATAAGTACTTAAACTTGCGGGTAAAATACCTAAATCGAGTCTCTAAATACTTAAATTGGGAAACTAAATACCAGATTTGGGGCAGCAGAGACAGTAGCGTGACATCTAACACTAAATTGGTATCTTTTCATCAAACATCACACATATTAGTTACATTGATCATCAATAACATACAATTTACTATTTTCTCGCAACTCACTTGGAATCCAATATAAGTACTTAAATTTGCGGGTAAAATACCTAAATCGAGTCTCTAAATACTTAAATTGGGAAACAAAATACCAGATTTGGGGCAGTAAATACTAGCAGAGATAGTAGCGTGACATCTAGCACTAAATTGGTATATTTTCATCAAACATCACACATAGTAGTTACATTGATCATCAATAACATACAATTTACTATTTTGTCGCAACTCACTTGGAATCCAATATAAGTACTTAAATTTGCGGGTAAAATACCTAAATCGAGTCTCTAAATACTTAAATTGGGAAACAAAATACCAGATTTGGGGCGGTAAATACTAGCAGAGATAGTAGCGTGACATCTAACACTAAATTGGTATCTTTTCATCAAACATCACACATATTAGTTTCATTGATCATCAATAACATACAATTTACTATTTTCTCGCAACTCACTTGGAATCCAATACAAGTACTTAAATTTGCAGGTAAAATACCTAAATCGAGTCTGTAAATACTTAAATTGGGAAACAAAATACCAGATTTGGGGCAGTAAATACTAGCAGAGATAGTAGCGTGACATCTAGCACTAAATTGGTATATTTTCATCAAACATCACACATAGTAGTTACATTGATCATCAATAACATACAATTTACTATTTTCTCGCAACTCACTTGGAATCCAATATAAGTACTTAAACTTGCGGGTAAAATACCTAAATCGAGTCTCTAAATACTTAAATTGGGAAACAAAATACCAGATTTGGGGCAGTAAATACTAACAGAGATAGTAGCGTGACATCTAGCACTAAATTGGTATATTTTCATCAAACATCACACATATTAGTTTCATTGATCATCAATAACATACAATTTACTATTTTCGCGCAACTCACTTGGAATCCAATACAAGTACTTAAATTTGCAGGTAAAATACCTAAATCGAGTCTCTAATGGGAAACAAAATACCAGATTTGGGGCAGTAAATACTAGCAGAGACAGTAGCGTGACATCTAACACTAAATTGGTATCTTTTCATCAAACATCACACATATTAGTTACATTGATCATCAATAACATACAATTTACTATTTTCTCGCAACTCACTTGGAATCCAATATAAGTACTTAAATTTGCGGGTAAAATACCTAAATCGAGTCTCTAAATACTTAAATTGGGAAACAAAATACCAGATTTGGGGCTGTAAATACTAGCAGAGATAGTAGCGTGACATCTAACACTAAATTGGTATCTTTTCATCAAACATCACACATATTAGTTTCATTGATCATCAATAACATACAATTTACTATTTTCTCGCAACTCACTTGGAATCCAATACAAGTACTTAAATTTGCAGGTAAAATACCTAAATCGAGTCTCTAAATACTTAAATTGGGAAACAAAATACCAGATTTGGGGCGGTAAATACTAGCAGAGATAGTAGCGTGACATCTAGCACTAAATTGGTATATTTTCATCAAACATCACACATATTAGTTTCATTGATCATCAATAATATACAATTTACTATTTTCTCGCAACTCACTTGGAATCCAATACAAGTACTTAAATTTGCAGGTAAAATACCTAAATCGAGTCTCTAAATACTTAAATTGGGAAACAAAATACCAGATTTGGGGCAGTAAATTCTAGCAGAGATTGTAGCGTGACATCTAGCACTAAATTGGTATATTTTCATCAAACATCACACATAGTAGTTACATTGATCATCAATAACATACAATTTACTATTTTCTCGCAACTCACTTGGAATCCAATATAAGTACTTAAACTTGCGGGTAAAATACCTAAATCGAGTCTCTAAATACTTAAATTGGGAAACAAAATACCAGATTTGGGGCAGTAAATACTAGCAGAGACAGTAGCGTGACATCTAGCACTAAATTGGTATATTTTCATCAAACATCACACATAGTAGTTACATTGATCATCAATAACATACAATTTACTATTTTGTCGCAACTCACTTGGAATCCAATATAAGTACTTAAATTTGCGGGTAAAATACCTAAATCGAGTCTCTAAATACTTAAATTGGGAAACAAAATACCAGATTTGGGGCTGTAAATACTAGCAGAGATAGTAGCGTGACATCTAACACTAAATTGGTATCTTTTCTTCAAACATCACACATATTAGTTTCATTGATCATCAATAACATACAATTTACTATTTTCTCGCAACTCACTTGGAATCCAATACAAGTACTTAAATTTGCAGGTAAAATACCTAAATCGAGTCTCTAAATACTTAAATTGGGAAACAAAATACCAGATTTGGGGCGGTAAATACTAGCAGAGATAGTAGCGTGACATCTAGCACTAAATTGGTATATTTTCATCAAACATCACACATATTAGTTTCATTGATCATCAATAATATACAATTTACTATTTTCTCGCAACTCACTTGGAATCCAATACAAGTACTTAAATTTGCAGGTAAAATACCTAAATCGAGTCTCTAATGGGAAACAAAATACCAGATTTGGGGCAGTAATTACTAGCAGAGACAGTAGCGTGACATCTAACACTAAATTGGTATCTTTTCATCAAACATCACACATATTAGTTACATTGATCATCAATAACATACAATTTACTATTTTCTCGCAACTCACTTGGAATCCAATATAAGTACTTAAATTTGCGGGTAAAATACCTAAATCGAGTCTCTAAATACTTAAATTGGGAAACTAAATACCAGATTTGGGGCAGCAGAGACAGTAGCGTGACATCTAACACTAAATTGGTATCTTTTCATCAAACATCACACATATTAGTTACATTGATCATCAATAACATACAATTTACTATTTTCTCGCAACTCACTTGGAATCCAATATAAGTACTTAAATTTGCGGGTAAAATACCTAAATCGAGTCTCTAAATACTTAAATTGGGAAACAAAATACCAGATTTGGGGCAGTAAATACTAGCAGAGATAGTAGCGTGACATCTAGCACTAAATTGGTATATTTTCATCAAACATCACACATAGTAGTTACATTGATCATCAATAACATACAATTTACTATTTTGTCGCAACTCACTTGGAATCCAATATAAGTACTTAAATTTGCGGGTAAAATACCTAAATCGAGTCTCTAAATACTTAAATTGGGAAACAAAATACCAGATTTGGGGCGGTAAATACTAGCAGAGATAGTAGCGTGACATCTAACACTAAATTGGTATCTTTTCATCAAACATCACACATATTAGTTTCATTGATCATCAATAACATACAATTTACTATTTTCTCGCAACTCACTTGGAATCCAATATAAGTACTTAAATTTGCGGGTAAAATACCTAAATCGAGTCTCTAAATACTTAAATTGGGAAACAAAATACCAGATTTGGGACGGTAAATACTAGCAGAGATAGTAGCGTGACATCTAGCACTAAATTGGTATATTTTCATCAAACATCACACATAGTAGTTACATTGATCATCAATAACATACAATTTACTATTTTCTCGCAACTCACTTGGAATCCAATATAAGTACTTAAACTTGCGGGTAAAATACCTAAATCGAGTCTCTAAATACTTAAATTGGGAAACTAAATACCAGATTTGGGGCAGCAGAGACAGTAGCGTGACATCTAACACTAAATTGGTATCTTTTCATCAAACATCACACATATTAGTTACATTGATCATCAATAACATACAATTTACTATTTTCTCGCAACTCACTTGGAATCCAATATAAGTACTTAAATTTGCGGGTAAAATACCTAAATCGAGTCTCTAAATACTTAAATTGGGAAACAAAATACCAGATTTGGGGCAGTAAATACTAGCAGAGATAGTAGCGTGACATCTAGCACTAAATTGGTATATTTTCATCAAACATCACACATAGTAGTTACATTGATCATCAATAACATACAATTTACTATTTTGTCGCAACTCACTTGGAATCCAATATAAGTACTTAAATTTGCGGGTAAAATACCTAAATCGAGTCTCTAAATACTTAAATTGGGAAACAAAATACCAGATTTGGGGCGGTAAATACTAGCAGAGATAGTAGCGTGACATCTAACACTAAATTGGTATCTTTTCATCAAACATCACACATATTAGTTTCATTGATCATCAATAACATACAATTTACTATTTTCTCGCAACTCACTTGGAATCCAATACAAGTACTTAAATTTGCAGGTAAAATACCTAAATCGAGTCTGTAAATACTTAAATTGGGAAACAAAATACCAGATTTGGGGCAGTAAATACTAGCAGAGATAGTAGCGTGACATCTAGCACTAAATTGGTATATTTTCATCAAACATCACACATAGTAGTTACATTGATCATCAATAACATACAATTTACTATTTTCTCGCAACTCACTTGGAATCCAATATAAGTACTTAAACTTGCGGGTAAAATACCTAAATCGAGTCTCTAAATACTTAAATTGGGAAACAAAATACCAGATTTGGGGCAGTAAATACTAACAGAGATAGTAGCGTGACATCTAGCACTAAATTGGTATATTTTCATCAAACATCACACATATTAGTTTCATTGATCATCAATAACATACAATTTACTATTTTCGCGCAACTCACTTGGAATCCAATACAAGTACTTAAATTTGCAGGTAAAATACCTAAATCGAGTCTCTAATGGGAAACAAAATACCAGATTTGGGGCAGTAAATACTAGCAGAGACAGTAGCGTGACATCTAACACTAAATTGGTATCTTTTCATCAAACATCACACATATTAGTTACATTGATCATCAATAACATACAATTTACTATTTTCTCGCAACTCACTTGGAATCCAATATAAGTACTTAAATTTGCGGGTAAAATACCTAAATCGAGTCTCTAAATACTTAAATTGGGAAACAAAATACCAGATTTGGGGCTGTAAATACTAGCAGAGATAGTAGCGTGACATCTAACACTAAATTGGTATCTTTTCATCAAACATCACACATATTAGTTTCATTGATCATCAATAACATACAATTTACTATTTTCTCGCAACTCACTTGGAATCCAATACAAGTACTTAAATTTGCAGGTAAAATACCTAAATCGAGTCTCTAAATACTTAAATTGGGAAACAAAATACCAGATTTGGGGCGGTAAATACTAGCAGAGATAGTAGCGTGACATCTAGCACTAAATTGGTATATTTTCATCAAACATCACACATATTAGTTTCATTGATCATCAATAATATACAATTTACTATTTTCTCGCAACTCACTTGGAATCCAATACAAGTACTTAAATTTGCAGGTAAAATACCTAAATCGAGTCTCTAAATACTTAAATTGGGAAACAAAATACCAGATTTGGGGCAGTAAATTCTAGCAGAGATTGTAGCGTGACATCTAGCACTAAATTGGTATATTTTCATCAAACATCACACATAGTAGTTACATTGATCATCAATAACATACAATTTACTATTTTCTCGCAACTCACTTGGAATCCAATATAAGTACTTAAACTTGCGGGTAAAATACCTAAATCGAGTCTCTAAATACTTAAATTGGGAAACAAAATACCAGATTTGGGGCAGTAAATACTAGCAGAGACAGTAGCGTGACATCTAGCACTAAATTGGTATATTTTCATCAAACATCACACATAGTAGTTACATTGATCATCAATAACATACAATTTACTATTTTGTCGCAACTCACTTGGAATCCAATATAAGTACTTAAATTTGCGGGTAAAATACCTAAATCGAGTCTCTAAATACTTAAATTGGGAAACAAAATACCAGATTTGGGGCTGTAAATACTAGCAGAGATAGTAGCGTGACATCTAACACTAAATTGGTATCTTTTCATCAAACATCACACATATTAGTTTCATTGATCATCAATAACATACAATTTACTATTTTCTCGCAACTCACTTGGAATCCAATACAAGTACTTAAATTTGCAGGTAAAATACCTAAATCGAGTCTCTAAATACTTAAATTGGGAAACAAAATACCAGATTTGGGGCGGTAAATACTAGCAGAGATAGTAGCGTGACATCTAGCACTAAATTGGTATATTTTCATCAAACATCACACATATTAGTTTCATTGATCATCAATAATATACAATTTACTATTTTCTCGCAACTCACTTGGAATCCAATACAAGTACTTAAATTTGCAGGTAAAATACCTAAATCGAGTCTCTAATGGGAAACAAAATACCAGATTTGGGGCAGTAATTACTAGCAGAGACAGTAGCGTGACATCTAACACTAAATTGGTATCTTTTCATCAAACATCACACATATTAGTTACATTGATCATCAATAACATACAATTTACTATTTTCTCGCAACTCACTTGGAATCCAATATAAGTACTTAAATTTGCGGGTAAAATACCTAAATCGAGTCTCTAAATACTTAAATTGGGAAACAAAATACCAGATTTGGGGCAGTAAATACTAGCAGAGATAGTAGCGTGACATCTAGCACTAAATTGGTATATTTTCATCAAACATCACACATAGTAGTTACATTGATCATCAATAACATACAATTTACTATTTTGTCGCAACTCACTTGGAATCCAATATAAGTACTTAAATTTGCGGGTAAAATACCTAAATCGAGTCTCTAAATACTTAAATTGGGAAACAAAATACCAGATTTGGGGCGGTAAATACTAGCAGAGATAGTAGCGTGACATCTAACACTAAATTGGTATCTTTTCATCAAACATCACACATATTAGTTTCATTGATCATCAATAACATACAATTTACTATTTTCTCGCAACTCACTTGGAATCCAATACAAGTACTTAAATTTGCAGGTAAAATACCTAAATCGAGTCTGTAAATACTTAAATTGGGAAACAAAATACCAGATTTGGGGCAGTAAATACTAGCAGAGATAGTAGCGTGACATCTAGCACTAAATTGGTATATTTTCATCAAACATCACACATAGTAGTTACATTGATCATCAATAACATACAATTTACTATTTTCTCGCAACTCACTTGGAATCCAATATAAGTACTTAAACTTGCGGGTAAAATACCTAAATCGAGTCTCTAAATACTTAAATTGGGAAACAAAATACCAGATTTGGGGCAGTAAATACTAACAGAGATAGTAGCGTGACATCTAGCACTAAATTGGTATATTTTCATCAAACATCACACATATTAGTTTCATTGATCATCAATAACATACAATTTACTATTTTCGCGCAACTCACTTGGAATCCAATACAAGTACTTAAATTTGCAGGTAAAATACCTAAATCGAGTCTCTAATGGGAAACAAAATACCAGATTTGGGGCAGTAAATACTAGCAGAGACAGTAGCGTGACATCTAACACTAAATTGGTATCTTTTCATCAAACATCACACATATTAGTTACATTGATCATCAATAACATACAATTTACTATTTTCTCGCAACTCACTTGGAATCCAATATAAGTACTTAAATTTGCGGGTAAAATACCTAAATCGAGTCTCTAAATACTTAAATTGGGAAACAAAATACCAGATTTGGGGCTGTAAATACTAGCAGAGATAGTAGCGTGACATCTAACACTAAATTGGTATCTTTTCATCAAACATCACACATATTAGTTTCATTGATCATCAATAACATACAATTTACTATTTTCTCGCAACTCACTTGGAATCCAATACAAGTACTTAAATTTGCAGGTAAAATACCTAAATCGAGTCTCTAAATACTTAAATTGGGAAACAAAATACCAGATTTGGGGCGGTAAATACTAGCAGAGATAGTAGCGTGACATCTAGCACTAAATTGGTATATTTTCATCAAACATCACACATATTAGTTTCATTGATCATCAATAATATACAATTTACTATTTTCTCGCAACTCACTTGGAATCCAATACAAGTACTTAAATTTGCAGGTAAAATACCTAAATCGAGTCTCTAAATACTTAAATTGGGAAACAAAATACCAGATTTGGGGCAGTAAATACTAGCAGAGATTGTAGCGTGACATCTAGCACTAAATTGGTATATTTTCATCAAACATCACACATAGTAGTTACATTGATCATCAATAACATACAATTTACTATTTTCTCGCAACTCACTTGGAATCCAATATAAGTACTTAAACTTGCGGGTAAAATACCTAAATCGAGTCTCTAAATACTTAAATTGGGAAACAAAATACCAGATTTGGGGCAGTAAATACTAGCAGAGACAGTAGCGTGACATCTAGCACTAAATTGGTATATTTTCATCAAACATCACACATAGTAGTTACATTGATCATCAATAACATACAATTTACTATTTTGTCGCAACTCACTTGGAATCCAATATAAGTACTTAAATTTGCGGGTAAAATACCTAAATCGAGTCTCTAAATACTTAAATTGGGAAACAAAATACCAGATTTGGGCTGTAAATACTAGCAGAGATAGTAGCGTGACATCTAACACTAAATTGGTATCTTTTCATCAAACATCACACATATTAGTTTCATTGATCATCAATAACATACAATTTACTATTTTCTCGCAACTCACTTGGAATCCAATACAAGTACTTAAATTTGCAGGTAAAATACCTAAATCGAGTCTCTACATACTTAAATTGGGAAACAAAATACCAGATTTGGGGCGGTAAATACTAGCAGAGATAGTAGCGTGACATCTAGCACTAAATTGGTATATTTTCATCAAACATCAGACATATTAGTTTCATTGATCATCAATAATATACAATTTACTATTTTCTCGCAACTCACTTGGAATCCAATACAAGTACTTAAATTTGCAGGTAAAATACCTAAATCGAGTCTCTAAATACTTAAATTGGGAAACAAAATACCAGATTTGGGGCAGTAAATACTAGCAGAGATTGTAGCGTGACATCTAGCACTAAATTGGTATATTTTCATCAAACATCACACATAGTAGTTACATTGATCATCAATAACATACAATTTACTATTTTCTCGCAACTCACTTGGAATCCAATATAAGTACTTAAACTTGCGGGTAAAATACCTAAATCGAGTCTCTAAATACTTAAATTGGGAAACAAAATACCAGATTTGGGGCAGTAAATACTAACAGAGATAGTAGCGTGACATCTAGCACTAAATTGGTATATTTTCATCAAACATCACACATATTAGTTTCATTGATCATCAATAACATACAATTTACTATTTTCTCGCAACGCACTTGGAATCCAATACAAGTACTTAAATTTGCAGGTAAAATACCTAAATCGAGTCTCTAATGGGAAACAAAATACCAGATTTGGGGCAGTAAATACTAGCAGAGACAGTAGCGTGACATCTAACACTAAATTGGTATCTTTTCATCAAACATCACACATATTAGTTACATTGATCATCAATAACATACAATTTACTATTTTCTCGCAACTCACTTGGAATCCAATATAAGTACTTAAATTTGCGGGTAAAATACCTAAATCGAGTCTCTAAATACTTAAATTGGGAAACAAAATACCAGATTTGGGGCAGTAAATACTAACAGAGATAGTAGCGTGACATCTAGCACTAAATTGGTATATTTTCATCAAACATCACACATATTAGTTTCATTGATCATCAATAACATACAATTTACTATTTTCTCGCAACGCACTTGGAATCCAATACAAGTACTTAAATTTGCAGGTAAAATACCTAAATCGAGTCTCTAATGGGAAACAAAATACCAGATTTGGGGCAGTAAATACTAGCAGAGACAGTAGCGTGACATCTAACACTAAATTGGTATCTTTTCATCAAACATCACACATATTAGTTACATTGATCATCAATAACATACAATTTACTATTTTCTCGCAACTCACTTGGAATCCAATATAAGTACTTAAATTTGCGGGTAAAATACCTAAATCGAGTCTCTAAATACTTAAATTGGGAAACAAAATACCAGATTTGGGGCAGTAAATACTAACAGAGATAGTAGCGTGACATCTAGCACTAAATTGGTATATTTTCATCAAACATCACACATATTAGTTTCATTGATCATCAATAACATACAATTTACTATTTTCTCGCAACTCACTTGGAATCCAATACAAGTACTTAAATTTGCAGGTAAAATACCTAAATCGAGTCTCTAAATACTTAAATTGGGAAACAAAATACCAGATTTGGGGCAGTAAATACTAGCAGAGATAGTAGCGTGACATCTAGCACTAAATTGGTATATTTTCATCAAACATCACACATATTAGTTTCATTGATCATCAATAACATACAATTTACTATTTTCTCGCAACTCACTTGGAAATACAAGTACTTAAATTTGCAGGTAAAATACCTAAATCGAGTCTCTAAATACTTAAATTGGGAAACAAAATACCAGATTTGGGGCAGTAAATACTAGCAGAGATAGTAGCGTGACATCTAGCACTAAATTGGTATATTTTCATCAAACATCACACATATTAGTTTCATTGATCATCAATAACATACAATTTACTATTTTCTCGCAACTCACTTGGAATCCAATACAAGTACTTAAATTTGCAGGTAAAATACCTAAATCGAGTCTCTAAATACTTAAATTGGGAAACAAAATACCAGATTTGGGGCAGTAAATACTAGCAGAGATAGTAGCGTGACATCTAGCACTAAATTGGTATATTTTCATCAAACATCACACATAGTAGTTACATTGATCATCAATAACATACAATTTACTATTTTCTCGCAACTCACTTGGAATCCAATATAAGTACTTAAACTTGCGGGTAAAATACCTAAATCGAGTCTCTAAATACTTAAATTGGGAAACAAAATACCAGATTTGGGGCAGCAGAGACAGTAGCGTGACATCTAACACTAAATTGGTATCTTTTCATCAAACATCACACATATTAGTTACATTGATCATCAATAACATACAATTTACTATTTTCTCGCAACTCACTTGGAATCCAATATAAGTACTTAAATTTGCGGGTAAAATACCTAAATCGAGTCTCTAAATACTTAAATTGGGAAACAAAATACCAGATTTGGGGCAGTAAATACTAGCAGAGATAGTAGCGTGACATCTAGCACTAAATTGGTATATTTTCATCAAACATCACACATAGTAGTTACATTGATCATCAATAACATACAATTTACTATTTTGTCGCAACTCACTTGGAATCCAATATAAGTACTTAAATTTGCGGGTAAAATACCTAAATCGAGTCTCTAAATACTTAAATTGGGAAACAAAATACCAGATTTGGGGCGGTAAATACTAGCAGAGATAGTAGCGTGACATCTAACACTAAATTGGTATCTTTTCATCAAACATCACACATATTAGTTTCATTGATCATCAATAACATACAATTTACTATTTTCTCGCAACTCACTTGGAATCCAATACAAGTACTTAAATTTGCAGGTAAAATACCTAAATCGAGTCTGTAAATACTTAAGTTGGGAAACAAAATACCAGATTTGGGGCAGTAAATACTAGCAGAGATAGTAGCGTGACATCTAGCACTAAATTGGTATATTTTCATCAAACATCACACATAGTAGTTACATTGATCATCAATAACATACAATTTACTATTTTCTCGCAACTCACTTGGAATCCAATATAAGTACTTAAACTTGCGGGTAAAATACCTAAATCGAGTCTCTAAATACTTAAATTGGGAAACAAAATACCAGATTTGGGGCTGTAAATACTAGCAGAGATAGTAGCGTGACATCTAGCACTAAATTGGTATATTTTCATCAAACATCACACATATTAGTTTCATTGATCATCAATAACATACAATTTACTATTTTCGCGCAACTCACTTGGAATCCAATACAAGTACTTAAATTTGCAGGTAAAATACCTAAATCGAGTCTCTAATGGGAAACAAAATACCAGATTTGGGGCAGTAAATACTAGCAGAGACAGTAGCGTGACATCTAACACTAAATTGGTATCTTTTCATCAAACATCACACATATTAGTTACATTGATCATCAATAACATACAATTTACTATTTTCTCGCAACTCACTTGGAATCCAATATAAGTACTTAAATTTGCGGGTAAAATACCTAAATCGAGTATCTAAATACTTAAATTGGGAAACAAAATACCAGATTTGGGGCAGTAAATACTAACAGAGATAGTAGCGTGACATCTAGCACTAAATTGGTATATTTTCATCAAACATCACACATATTAGTTTCATTGATCATCAATAACATACAATTTACTATTTTCTCGCAACTCACTTGGAATCCAATAGATGTACTTAAATTTGCAGGTAAAATACCTAAATCGAGTCTCTAAATACTTAAATTGGGAAACAAAATACCAGATTTGGGGCAGTAAATACTAGCAGAGATAGTAGCGTGACATCTAGCACTAAATTGGTATATTTTCATCAAACATCACACATATTAGTTTCATTGATCATCAATAACATACAATTTACTATTTTCTCGCAACTCACTTGGAATCCAATACAAGTACTTAAATTTGCAGGTAAAATACCTAAATCGAGTCTCTAAATACTTAAATTTGGAAACAAAATACCAGATTTGGGGCAGTAAATACTAGCAGAGACAGTAGCGTGACATCTAACACTAAATTGGTATCTTTTCATCAAACATCACACATATTAGTTACATTGATCATCAATAACATACAATTTACTATTTTCTCGCAACTCACTTGGAATCCAATATAAGTACTTAAATTTGCGGGTAAAATACCTAAATCGAGTCTCTAAATACTTAAAATTGGGAAACAAACTACCAGATTTGGGGCAGTAAATACTAGCAGAGATAGTAGCGTGACATCGAGCACTAAATTGGTATATTTTCATCAAACATCACACATAGTAGTTACATTGATCATCAATAACATACAATTTACTATTTTGTCGCAACTCACTTGGAATCCAATATAAGTACTTAAATTTGCGGGTAAAATACCTAAATCGAGTCTCTAAATACTTAAATTGGGAAACAAAATACCAGATTTGGGGCTGTAAATACTAGCAGAGATAGTAGCGTGACATCTAACACTAAATTGGTATCTTTTCATCAAACATCACACATATTAGTTTCATTGATCATCAATAACATACAATTTACTATTTTCTCGCAACTCACTTGGAATCCAATAAAAGTACTTAAATTTGCAGGTAAAATACCTAAATCGAGTCTCTAAATACTTAAATTGGGAAACAAAATACCAGATTTGGGGCGGTAAATACTAGCAGAGATAGTAGCGTGACATCTAGCACTAAATTGGTATATTTTCATCAAACATCACACATAGTAGTTACATTGATCATCAATAACATACAATTTACTATTTTCTCGCAACTCACTTGGAATCCAATATAAGACGCCAAAACATGTTTCAACCAACGACAAAACCAGTCCCAATTAGAATCATTCTCTGCGTCCACAACCGCATAAGCTAGCGTAAAAAGATCATCATTCGCGTCCTTTGCAACTGCTTCTAATAAACACCCTTTGTACTTGTTCTTAATGTGGGTTCCATCCAAAAATACCAATGGACGACATCCCCGAACAAACCCAACAAGACATGCATGATAACATATAAATAATCTTCGAAATTTATTTATCGTCGGATCCACTTCACATTCAGCAAAACTCCCAGGATTTGTTGCTTTAACAGCGTTGCAATACCATCGCAACTTGTCATATGAACCAGTATCAGCCCCATGAATATCGTGCATTGCCATTTCTTTGCCCGCCCAAACTTTATGATACTCAAGATCTACCCCATAATCTCTTTGAATGTCCTTCATCATCGTACATGAGCGATATGATGGTTCTCCTCTTAGCTTTCTTTCACCACGTTAGCTACCCAAGCCGAATCAGCTTTAGGATGACCTCTACTCCGCAAATTGTCATCACCACAGCTATGGAGTAAGTTGCACTTTCTTATGCCAAATGATTTATCTGATTTATGCCTAGACGCATAAACTTTCCAGCCACAATTCTCTTGGCTACACACGACTGAAATCTTTTCACTATCATTCTTCTTATAGCGAAACGACCTTCTTGTAGCAATGACATAATTTTTTAGAAAAATCCTGAATTCGGCCGCATCTTTGAAAGTTTGACCTTCACCACGTATGCAACGCACCCAAGAATCGATGGAATTACCTAATGTTCGAACTTCAAGCATTTCACTGGGATCAAACCTGCCCATTGTATAATAAAACTAGTTAAGTACTTGATAAACTGCAATCCAATGTATATTTTAGTTCCACACAACAACATTGAAAATAAATAACTTACCTGTATACGTTTTGACTTATATCGATCTTTCGGGCTGCTTTCAAATTGATTATTTTTAATTTCAAACAAAAGTGGAGATCGATCATGTTTCGAACATCATCATCCCCGCCTAATGTTACGGCAATATTCTCATGGGGTGCTATATATTGCAATAGTGTTGATTCTAAACTAATAGAATCACACTTTTGTTGTAGACTTTGGAAGATCTCAATGAGATTTACGTCATTACGAATTGATACTAAATAAAGACCGTCAATGTAGCGACAACTTTGACAAATGAGAAACTCGTGTTTCCAACTCCCACGTCCATTACTGATATTTCTGAAACATGAACAAATGTATTAAAAAATTAAACACATGACGACTTATATAAACAATGCAAATAAATCCTCAGAAACTATACAAAAAACTCACTAAGCATTATAATCACAATATTTAATCAAGTCTCTTTCTGTTACATCTCACCCATCGTAAAATCACGACCCATATGTCGAAACACAGAATACTAATTGAATGACCAATAAAAGACGAAAAATGGGGGAAATACCTAATCCAATATCCCAGCTTTGGTAGTTCGAGGGGTAAATGTAGTTATTCCAGCTTAGAGAAGCCGATTGCGAAGTAATTTCAGCCGACGACGTGATTATTGATGTCTGCGTTTCATCTTTGTTTGAGTTGAGGGTTTTTTATTGGCGCCTGAGTTCTTATCGTTGCCTGAGTTCTGTTCCTTAAAAAGAATTTTCAGTTTATTATTATTTGTGAATGCTAAAGGGTAATATGGTAATTTGCTTATGAGGGAGTTGAAACAAAGATTTTGACTAATGGCAGTAGTAATTCACAAAACATATTTGATAGGGTCTGACTACTAATCGTAAAGTGCCATTAGGTATTTTTCTCAAAATTTCTCATAAAATAACAGTCAGAAATTATATTACAGGGAATATAAGCACCAGTTAAAAATATAAAATCCTACAACAAACATAAGCTTGTCTCCACACAACAAATAAAATCCCATTCTTCCTCTCCAATAACTGGAAAAAAATGAGAGGATTCCAGCCAAAAAGAGACAATGTTGTCGCATCATATTACAGATATACGACATAAATTGAGTATCAATCCATTAAAACAAACACATTAAACAAGTTTAATATAAAGGCTCTAATAAGGCTTTTAGTTAGCTGTTGAGTGTTGATAGCATTCCACCAGACTCATTAGGCACCACAACTTCCCAGCCGGGCCCTTTCAGAGGAATTAGGCCCGCCGTCGATCTCAAGCTCGGCCCATCACAACCGTCCGTTAAGACGGGGCCCACAAGGTCAGATCGATCGAGGACTCTCTCGAGATCTTCGTCGCTTATGTCCGTCTGAATCCATCTGTCCTCTTCGTCTTCTCTGTCCCTAAGAAGCAATAGCAGTTCTTCCTCCTATAAAAAACAATGAGATTATTACTTACAGTCTTTGAATTTTTTTTTTCTCAAGAATGGCTGAAGTTGTTGTAAGGGAATATGTGTAATAAAACCGTCATGGCGTCGGTGGAATCCTTTGATCTTTCTTGCTCGAAACGTCCCTTGCCAATCACGACGTGCTCGAGCTTCAACTTGCTGAAGGCCCTCTTCAGAATCTTACCCTGGAGATGTAATAAAAAAAAGAGTTCTTTTGTTCGACTGTTGCGAAATGAAATAAACGACGCTGTAATGGTTGTGATGAGAAAGAAAACGGCTTTCGTTTTTTACCTCGACTGATTGAGCTGTGGCCAGCCTATATACATGTACGGGCTTCGTTTGGCCTATTCTGTGGCATCGATCCATTGCTTGTAAGTCCATCTGAGGGTTCTGAAATGTGCACACATATGAATCATCATTAAACGAGAGAGAGAGAGAGAGAGATAGAGAGAGAGAGAGAGAGAGAGAGAGAGATAGAGAGAGAGAGAGAGAGAGAGAGAGAGAGAGAGAGAGAGAGATACCCAATCACTGTCATATAAGATGCAAGTATCAGCAGCAGTGAGGTTGATCCCGAGCCCGCCAGCTCGAGTGCTGAGTAGAAAGATTCTGAAATCGCTGTTGACGTCGTTGAATTCCTGGATCTGATTGGATTTCGACATGTAATGGAATTTCTCGATTATATGATCCGTAAAATTCATCTAAGACGAGGCAAGAAACGTAAAAGAAAATAAAACTACAGCTGAACCTGTCTTCTGCGATCTTCAAGCTTAACGCAGCCGTCGATTCTGCATACTTTGAGCCCCTTTTCACTAAAATAGTAGTCCATAATGTCCAAAATCTTGGTCCATTGAGAAAATATCAGTACCTGTTAGTACAAACAAACAGGGCCAATATTAATTATAGAGCTGAGCTATAGGCATAAAAAAAAAGATATGATGAATCAGCGAGTACTTTGTGTTTTCGGGCAAGTAGTTTGGAGAGTAATCTGTCGAGTAGCTTGAACTTTCCACACTGCCCAACTATCTGCTCTACAGGGGGATAAAAGTCTGAAACGTCATAAAACAAAGAGATAAGCATGTGTTTGCAATAAATATTACACATTAAAAGAAAACGTGGGGAGGAAGAAAAAAACATACAAGAACCGTCGAATGCAGATTCCAATAGATCAGGGTGGTTGCAATTTTTTCTGAGCTGAATCATCATATTGTTGAGCTTTCCTTTCATACCGTGAGCTGTGACGCAGATTCACATGTTAGGCTATGATTTTTGAAGACGGTTTAGAAAAAATACACAATGTCTGAGAATCATAACCATAATCTGATTTCTTTCTCAGATATTCCTCAAGTGTGTGGTTGATCAGATGATCCCGAAAGCTCCTTTGATTATCAGTCATTGTACCATACAAGATGATTTCTTTCTTCCTGGGAAGAGAGTGTTCTACGTCTGATTTCATTCTGCGTAAGAGAAATGGGCGCAGTATTGCATGGAGTTTCGAAACCACCTGTACAAAAGAAAAGTAATAAGCACGTGTACGAAATCGAACATGACAAAATCCCATGCAAGCTTGAGCGAACAAACCTGGGCCTTCCTTTTCTCTTCCAACTCTTCAGCTAGGACTTCGTTGTTGCTCTTAGCAGAAAAATCAAACCTAGCAATGAAAAGATAAAAGATTGTCATAATGATATGATACAAACATTTTCTCGACGCGGAATTTGTCATTTATTATTACAGTAAGCAGGCCAAGAGTACCATGACTCAAATTCCTGGTGCGACGAAAAAATATCGGGAAGAATGAAATTCAACAGCGACCACAGCTCGGCCAAGTTGTTTTGCAGAGGCGTCCCCGTCAAGAGAAGCTTATTCTCGACTTTAAGATACTTCAGTTCTTTCACAAGCTTGCACTTTGAGTTTTTCAACCTATGTCCCTGCAAGAAAAAAGAACATTTAGACCATCGAAAGCGTAAAAAATCAAAAGGTTGTTCGCAATCTTGAGGAACCAAAATAAACACACCTCATCCACAACCAAGTATTTCCAGCTGTAGTGCCTCAGCTTTTGTCTCGAATCAGACAATGCAATTTCGTAAGAAGTAATAACGATAGGAAACTTGGGACCTATCGTTCGTGGCATATGCTTCTTAATTATCTCATCTCTGGTTTTCCTATCACCGTGGTAGATAATTGCAGCGACTGAGGGCACAAACCTATAGCACATTGCAAAATTGAGATAATCAACGGATGAAAGTGCTTAGAATGAATGACAATGCAACAATTTACAAACCTCTCTATCTCACTAATCCAATTAGATAAAGTTGACAGGGGAGCAATAATCAAGTAAGGCCCGTGGAGACCATTTCCCTTAAGATGTGCAAGAAATGCAATGGTTTGAATTGTTTTTCCCAATCCCATCTGATCAGCGAGGATCCCATTGAGCCCATTTTGCCACAGAGAGATCATCCATTTCACGCCTTTAAGTTGGTAAGACTTCAACTTTCCACCAGTCAATAAGGGCACCAATTCGCTTTGCTCTTTCTCAAGCCTTTCATCCTCGGTGAGCGTTGAAGCTTCAGAAGAGGCACCATTTTTAGACCTTGTAAGCATAGCAGCGACAGCTCTCTTGGCTTTTCTCTGGAATGTCACGAAATGTAGTTGAGAATTGACGAGTGTAAACTCTGAAACGGACAATGCAGTTAAAACGTTTACACGTTGAAAGACGGGGGAAAGAACTATTACATTATTGTAACTTGCACTAGCATTTCTTTTGGACCCACGTCCCTTCTTGACTTCTTTTACGGGCTTCTCATCATCAGAGCGATCCTTCATATACGAAAGGGAGAACAATTATGATTGCAGCTATAATCGAATAGCCACGTATTTGCATTCGAAAACGAACAAAGAACCTTGGAAATATCCTCCATTTTCTCCAGCAAAAACTCAGAGTAAAGCTGCGTCTGTGTAAGAAGCTCATCTAGTTTACTGAACTGTACGTCATTCAACGGAGGCTCTTCTTTGGATTCCAACTTCTCTTCTTTCAACCTAGTTTCAAGAAGCTTCTTCTCCTCTTCTAACATCGACTTCGAAACAAGAGAACAGTCTCCGTTCAAGGAGTCCACTTGATCCTCCAACTTTGCATCATTTGTATCTTTCGAATCCTTCAAATGAACAAACTTTACGAGTCAGACAGAAAGAAACAGAGGATTTCATCATATTATTAAAAAGGGAACATCATGGCAGTATATGGAAAAAGAAAAAAGAAAACGAAGAAGAAAAGTATTAAAGAAAGATAACAAAACCAAAAAAAGAAAAAAAGAAAACTTTACCTCCTCTTCAAGAACAGAAGTCGGAGAATCAACCAAAGACTCGACTTTTACTCCGTTCTCAGCCATTTCGGCGCAGTCCTCACAGATATCCCTAAAAGAAAAAAAAAACAAAACAAGACATAAGTAAAACAAAATCTGGGCTATCGAAGCGTCAAATATGCAAAACTGAGACGCCCAAGAAAAGAAAAGCACGGCACAGACACTGATGAAAGAAACTCCAAGACACAAAGTATATGAACAAAATCCGAACAAACCCCAGAAATTCTCCTTGAAAATAGACGAAAGCGCACTGTACGTTCTCCCCACGCTCCCTTTCTTATACCGGGGAATGTACGTAAAGAGACGGAGAGAGATTCAATTGGGGGCAGGGGCACATTAACTCTTTTTTGATTTGCCCTAATGGCCACAGCCACACCACAGTAACGGGCGGGAAACCACATGTTTACAATTGACCTAAAATCTCGCGCATTATTACAGTTATGCCATTTTCCATTTTTTTTTGGGTAAATCAGCTTTCCGTATTTAATTGGGAACGTTTATTGTTTAATGAGTTATTTCAAGCGGTCTTTATACATAAATATCCATCTGTAAAAAAAACTTAATTTAGTACTCTATCAGCAATTTTTTTATATGTGTACCTAACAGAATAAATTTGTGCAGACAGGTACTCGATCCGCCGTAGGTACGTCATACAACACATTTGGGTACCCTATATCAACGTATTGTGGTACGTAATACGTTTAGAAAATGGTACGTCGTATTAGCACATTTAGGTACGCCCTATTTACACATTAGGTATGTCGTACAAACACATTTGGGTACCCTATATCAACGTGTTATGGTACGCAATACACACAGGAAGGTACGTCATGACTAAAGAGACTGGTACAAATTAAATCGGGTACCTATCTGTAAAAATTTCTGACATAGATATTGATCTGTAAGTTTTTATTCAAATAGGTATTTATGTGTAGACACCCGTTATTTCAATCCATTAACTCTAATTTTAAAAAATCAAATTCATATTTATTACTACCATAATTGACTTATATTCAAATCCATTAACTCTAATTTTAAAAAATCAAATTCATATTTGTTACTACCATAATTTACTTATTAACCTTTATATTATAATGATAAAAAAACTCAATATAATATAATTTAATATTTAAAAATTAAATAAATTTAAATTAGCATATTATTTAACTATTTTGTTAAATTAAAAGGAAAATATCAATAAACAAAAGAAAATAAGTATTACTTTTACTTTTATTAATATATGAATATCATATATTTTAACTATAGTTAAAATATGTTATATTAAATAAATATAAATAAATTGAAACTACAAGTCTATTTTTGTGTTGAAAATTGTGCGTACTCTATAATTAGAGTTCTCTGTTCATCAACACAATATTAGTGTTGAATATAGAGTCCACTGGAGTAAAGACATACTCTTTTTTGTTTTTTACGTAAACATTTCCCTTATTATTGCACAATTTTCATATGTACCGTGCCATTTGTTTACCAGCGATGCTCGACTTAAATAATATTTGCTTAGGTAATTAACTTGATTTAATCGTATCTATTCTATTTTATTAACTGTGAGGGGTAAGTATAAACTGTCATCGGGTCTGTCAATTTCACAAAAAGCTAATAAGTAAACTTAAAAAATTACTCACTATCTTTAGTTAATTCATATACCTTTAATTATAGGGGTCTTTACACATAAATACCCCCTCTGTAAAAACTTGTAATTTAGTACAATGTCAGCATTTTTTTATATGTAGGTATCTAACAAAATAAAGTTTTTGCACATAGATACCCGATCCGCCGCAGGTACGCCATACAACACATTTGGGTACCATATATCAACGTATTGTGGTAAGTAATACGTCTAGAAAATGGTACGCCGTATTAGCATATTTATGTACGCCCTATTTACACATTAGGTACGCCGTACAAATATATTTAGGTACCCTATATCAACGTGTTATGACACGCAATACACACACAGGAAGGTACGGCATAGGCTTGGCAATGGGGCAGGGCGGGGGCTAATCCCCATCCCCACCCCAACACCTATCGAGGAATCCCCGTCCCCATCCCTGTTAGCAAACGGGGAAAATTTTCTCCCCATCTCCATCCCCGCGGGGATTTTCGGGGTTTCTTTCCCGACGGGGAATCCCCAATCCGCACTACTTCTAATATATAAAAGTTATTTTTTGGATATAAATAATTTTATATTTTTATATAGATAATTAAAGTACTCCCAAATCATGAATCATGAGCAGATTGAGTAAACAATTCTTAAAAAAAAAAACATGTTACTGTTGATGCGATTAAAATATGTTCATAAAGAGAAAAAGATTCATGAAATAGATTAATATAATATCCACCTTGTGTGAGGAGATCTGAGCACTCACTGCTATGCGAATGATTACCCCCAAAACGTGATATTAACCCCCCGCTGTAAACTCTAAGTTGCTTGTGTTGTTTGTGTTGCACTGTTGCTTTTGCATAAAGGGTTAAGAAGTTCAACGATCGATCAACCCGCCCTAAGTTTCACTCTCGACGGCTAGGTTTTGAGATATTTTAGTTAAGGTATTTTAGATATAAATAAGGATAATTTAGTAATTATATATAGTGGTCCCCACGGGGAACGAGGTGGGGAGTATGGTCCCCCCCCCCCCCAAGGGGGAGAAAAATTTCCCCGTTGTCCCCCCACGGGGAGAGAAAGCGGGGAATTCTCGCCCCATGGGGCGGATCCCCGCGGGGAGCGGAGAATCCCTGCCCCATTGCCAAGCCTAGTACAGCATAACTGAAGAGACTGATACAAATTAAATCGGATACCTATCTGTAAAAAATTTTTACATAAGTACTGATCTGTTTTTATTCAAATAGGTATTTATGTGTAGATATCCATTAATTATATAGTATATATATACATAAATAAATTAAATTATAATTACTATTTAAATTAAAATAAATTTAACATTATAATTTTATATATAAAACACACGCATTTGAGCGTGCATAATTTCAATTAATTATTTAAATTAAAATAAAGCAGAAACATTCGAGCGTACACGAATACTAGTGTTATAGTTAACGTTCCACGGCTCCAATTCGATTAGTGAAGGGAAATTGCGAAGGCATTCTTTAATTGCACGTTATGGCGAGGCAATTTGATATGCATATTAGTCATTTCAACTTACACTATATAATACATATATCATATATATATACAAGCTCAGTTTCCTTGAATTAAACTCAATCGATCACTAGTAACTAACAATTAAGAGAACTAAAATATAAATTAAAAAAAAAATCACCATTCCTAGTCCCAAGTGCCGTACAACACCAAACGCCTGAAGCAAGACTTGCAATAGTATTTCCTCTTCAGTTCACGACAAATGGGCAGAGCAAAAAACCTCCATCGGATTGTGACGTCAGCGGCCGTCACCTTCCCACCGCAGTACGGACACGATCCCGGCGCTCTTTGCCTCCACAGCTCTATCTCCTCTTTATTACAGCAGCCCATGCCCAATACTAAGCACATAAGTAAAAAAAATAACCCTTTTTCACCTCCCACTGCGTGTTCGTGCGAGTTTTCAGTTTTCTTTCTCAGAGCTTTGTCTCCTCCTATTACAAGAATCTCGAGAATTCGAGCCCAGGCGCGCGTGTAGAGCCTATATATATAGCTGTGTTTTCGTTTTAGGTTGTTGAGCAATGACGTGTGTAGATATGTGAGTGGAAGAAGAGTCTAGAAAGTGTATATTTAGGGTCTCCTTTTGTCTTATCTTATATTAATTCTAAAATGTGATTGATGCACGTTTTTAAACCTTTCTTCACGGATCAAACAATTGAAAGAATATTTGAAACCTAAGCTTATGCTATAAACTCAACTGGCAATGGAAGAATGTTTCACATACTTATAGGTCGGTCTTACTTCTTCGATTGAGTTTAGTACCCAACACTTTCAACCTATAATTTACATTGGCTATAAAAAATAGGATATTAAGATGAAAAAATTTTGTAGTGTGTAAAAAATCACCAATAATTTTATTAACTTAAAAATTTATTTTTCATTAACACTCTTAATTAAATATCGTTGACTTTTGGAGGTCTTCGTGGAACTACTCAAGCTTTGAGGCCCAATTAGTAGACGTCGAAAGAGCATAAGCTTAAGCTGTAAATGGGCCACATGATGAAAAATATATTAATTAAGCTTTGTATTTCCCTATTTTTGGTTTGGTGAAAAAGCATATATATGACAGATATTGAAGATATCAATGGTGATTTAGCGTAGACGTTATGTTCGCTTGTAAAAGAAACAAAACCAATTCAAGTGTAATAATTATCTCCCTATTATGGTTAAAAGTATGATAGGCATTACGGGGACATCTTTCCGTACTGTTGAATTATTATTACCAACTTTATAGATAAAGAAATTTCCATATCATGGCAATAATTTCCGTATCATATATATGCACAGACAAATCACCACCATCGCCGCTTAAGGCCATCATGACTCATGTCCTTTTTTTCGTGAACCAAATAATCATAGAAATTTGAAAAAAAAAAAAATATACCAAAATTCCTCGCCCGACTCACTATTATAATTGAGGATGTAAAGGTAAATCTTCTATATTACGAGTTCGAATATCATAACATGATAGATTTTGGAACATGTTATTATTCCCATCTGAAGTCGTGATCAATTCATATTTAACAGCGAAGTTTAGATTTTTTTTTTCAGACTTGTTAATCGGATTCTGAAGAATAGAACTCATCTCACTGTTGAGATAATTCGTTTCACACTGAATTTAGTCATACTTGGGCGATTTAAAAAAAAAAAAAACAAGAGTCCTCCACGCCAGTTCGACCAGAAAATAGAAAACACTTATGCTATTTAGTTATTTTAAGCGCGGGTTTGGCATACGTTCAAGTGTTTATGTAATCCTGTTTTAAACTCATGCCAACGGGTTTAAATAAACACACCCATCACAATTTAAATCCATTAACCAAACACGCATTTTATTTAATACCAATTAATTAGTTTTATATAAACCTTATTCCATTTAAACACTCCTAGATATAAACAAACAAGCCCTTATTCCATGACAATGTCTTACTAAGAAAAACAAGTTCACCAACAAACCATGTCCCCATGATGAATCCATCTAACAAACCCTTCACCTCAACGCCGCAACGATTCTCGATCTTCGAGAGTCAAATCGCTCGAACTCGTCTCATTGTCAGCTCCAAATTCTTCCACGGACGCCTCGACGTTGAGATCAAATCCTCGCAAACATCTTTTCGTCCTAACTTCGCCCGTCGGACAGCCATCAGCTCTACGCTTCTTATCTCCATTGATTCTTTCCCCATCGAACGACGAGGGGGAAGAAATCTTCTGTCTCCTAAACCTCGCCACCGTCCTCGGGATTCTCGAATCTGCTGCACTGTTTATGTAAATAACAACAAAGACAAATCCATAAAATTAATTAACGTTAGAAATTAAGGAGTGCTTCCTGAAATCTGACATGAGAAGACTTTTAGAAATTGGGGGTACTTCCCAAAACCAATTAATTGGTGATATGAGGAGAAAACCTCTTATATATATACCGACTCGAAGAGCTTGAATTATCCGATGTAGGACAACACCCACTTTTTTATAATCTCAACAGAGATTGCCCCTATAATTTGAACAAAAGCCTGATTTGTTCGATATGGGACGAACCCCAATTTATAATTTCAACAAATATTAATTAATACGCTCGATAACCACAACCACCCACCTCGAACCGCCGCCGAAAGGGCTCATTACAACCTCAGCACCATTGTCTTCCTTCATGAGCATTGGGCGAGAGAATAATGAGTTCTTCTCTTTCTCTAGACTGAACTTAATCGAAGCGCTCGAAAAACCCGCCTCCTTCATAACCCTACTGACGCTCGGGTCGTCTAATATGGACAAGATTAGCTGCTCGAGCTCGACTCTAATGGACGAACAACCAATGGCTTCCAAGCAACAACCTCTTTTCAGACAAGACTGATGAGCCCTTTTCAGCGCTGCAACGAGGGCATTGGAAAGAAACGTAGTGTGCTGCGGTGAAGAAGAAGAAGGGTTTCTGTAATAATGATAACTTTGATCAGAAGATGATGAGGGGAGGCGATTGAGTGCTACGTTGAAGCAAAGCTCTAGGGCTCTGATGCTGCTAGAGTAGTAATGCATGGCCGGCGAAGGCTGAGATTTGATGCATGCCATTTTGAAGGAGGAAGACGACGATGGCGATGACGTGGCGAGCAGCGTGGCTGCCACGTGGAGGGGCGTGAGCTGAGCATGGCCTCGGCGGCGTGCGAGGATGAGAGAGCTTTGGAGGGCTGACGCTGCCTCTTGAGAGAGGATGTGCTGCTGTGGAGAAGTAGTACAGTTTTTTGCTGCTGTGCGCATAATTAATTATTAGGAAAGAATAACAGTAAAAAAACGCGCCTTTGTGTTATCTTCGAACTTAACTCTCTCTCTCTCTCTCTCTCTCTCTCTCTCTCTCTCTCTCAAGATGATGAAAACTGAAAGTGAAGGATATTGATGCTATGCTCTTGTAGTATTAATAAGCTCCATGAGACTTTATCTCGTTGTAACTTTATAGTATGAATTATGTTCGAAAAAAGAGAATTATTTTTCATTGGTGCATGAGCCATGTTTATTGTTAATTTTTTTCCTTCCCATTATCGGTTTGAATATTAGGGTTAAAAGTTCGTTTGAATCAAATATGAACTTCATTATCGATCGATTATACTTTGATCTTCGCGTCAAAATGCTGAAGTTCGACAATTTGACCTATCATGTGGAACACTTATTACTATTATTTATTATTTTAAATGAAAAGGTGAATTATGAAATATATAGGGGATAGATATAGTGAATTTATGTCGCTTCATTTCCCTTCTATGGATATGACTACATAAGTACTTAAAAGCAAGCTCGTGTGTGCTACGAACTTTATTGCTTTTCTTTGAAATATGAGACCTTTTTTCATTTTGGAATATTGAATGTATGAATATATATTGCATCATGACTTCGCAGAACGAATATTACAATTTGATTACTTGAGACTTCAAACAATTTGGTAGTCTTTTTTTCTTTAATATTTTGATTCATGTCAACATTATTTTATACTACGTTTTACTTATAATATAAGCCATTAATAATAAAGGAAAAGGAAATGCAACATCATCTTATGTTATTATCACATTGATGCATTTCTTCAACATCAATCTTATGCTTTTACTTTCTTTGTTATATTGCAACTTTATTACTTTCCTCGACCTCGGGATCGTAAATTTCTTTAATATTAATCGTTATCTTCTCTATATATAAATTTATACGAATGTTTATTTATTGTCCTATTACTAAGGTCTAATATGCAAGTATGACACATACTCATATACACCTTTATAGACGAAAAGATAAAAGTGAAAGTAATGATTTTAAATTTTAGGTCATTATATTTCATAATTGTGAAAAACAGTCACTAATCTTATATTTTCGGAGCAAATTTGATTCTTCGATCATTTTTTTCTCTTTAAAGCAAGTGTCTAATGTGTTAATAGCCTAAATATGTTTAATGGGCCTATTTTTGCAATCATATTCATAATCAACCACAATTATAATATACTCAATGTATAACTAGTGAAGTTTATTATACATTTCATTAGTGGGCTGTTTTTCTCTCCTAATTAGTGAGATAAGAGTTATTAGATTTTTCAAAAGAAAATAAAAGAACAGAAAACTGCCAACGCCTATTGCTGAAATCAAAGATCAATTTTCGATCGAGTAAAGACCATTAAAGGGTCCCTCCAAACGAAACAAAGTAATGGAAACAAGATAAAGATATATGTATTATAGGCTTAATTATTTTTTTAGTCCCGTAAGTTAGGGGGAGTGGCGTTATAGGGACCGTTATCTTCGGGTTGGCAAAATAGGGCCAGCAACTTTAAAAAAAATGGCAATTTATGGACTCTATACGGTCCGACCCTGTATTGTAACCCAAACCCGCTGATATGGCAGCCGACCCGCTGACATGTCACTGCACAGGTTAGCGACGGAGTTTTGCGACGGAAATTTCGTCGCAAAAGGGGGAAAAATAAAAAAAAATAAATTCACAATGTAGCGACGGAGTTTCCGTCGCTAAGTGAAAAATTTAAGATAACGCTCCGCCTCCATTGTCGATGCTTTCTCTTTCTCAAATTCTCATCCAAAGCATTCTATTTCACCATCGATGCTTCTGTCTCTCTTTTGTTTGCCTCCTTCAATTAGTATTATCTTAAGCTTTTATACTCTTTTAATTTCAGAAATAGGGCTAAATTGTTTTAAAAGGGCAAAGCTTGAACAATTAACCGTTCTTCGTAGCTCTGAAATCACCTGTAGGTTTTCTAGTCTCCCCTGAAATCTTTCAAAAAAAAAAAAAGCGGCATCATAGTACGGATTTCGTGCTTTCTTATGGTTTTAAAGTTTGGGTTTCTCTCAACTTTTTTGGCCATCTGATTAAATCTCCGAAATCCGCCTCCAAACGCCGCTACATATGCCCATGAATTTCGATTCGCAGCTCGGGTCAACCATTAATTGAATCAATTGAGCAGAAAAAAAAGGAGCAGAACATATGCCCTTCTTAGTCGAAATTTCGTCCGACTGCAGAGCTGTGAATTCGTCGTAATAGCTCGACGATCTGATTGTCGACGGAGAGGAAGAGAGGAAAAAACTCGATTGGAGAAGAAGGGTTTTAATTTTTTTCTTAAATTTTTTCACTTAGCGACGGAAATTCCGTCGCTAAATTGTGAATTTATTTTTTTTAAAATTTTTCCCCCTTTTGCGACGAAATTTCCGTTGCAAAACTCCGTCGCTAACTTGTGCAGTGACATGTCAGCGGGTCGGCTGCCACATCAGCGGGTTTGAGTTACAATACAGGGTCGGACCGTATAGAGTCCATAAATTGCCATTTTTTCTAAAGTTGCTGTCCCTATTTTGCCAATCCGAAGATAACGGTCCCTATAACGCCACCCCCCCTAACTTACGGGACTAAAAAAATAATTAAGCCTGTATTATATATATAAAGTGAATAGCTTTGATTAATTTTCGAGATTCTCTTTTTCCTTTTGCTGCTCCATATATGAACGAATACTTTGCATGCAAAAAAGATGTCACATTATGCCTCTTATCATTATTGCATGCGCAACTCCCTTTTTTGCTCGGATCCCTATAAATGTAACATGAATCTCTTTTTATCCTAAAAAACATACAAAACAACTTTTTGCAATTTTTATTTCACACCACACCGTTCATTACCTCTGAATCTTCGATGGGTAATGGGGGCATTAATTATATTATTATTTCTATAATTCAATTAGAAAATTTTAGACTTATCTATTCTATATATTGTATTAAGGGTGAGAGACTAAGATAAACCGTCAATTGGTCTGTATCAATTGACCAATCAGTTTTCTACATTTATTAAAAAAATAATAAAAGACTTTAAACTACATACTTCCATAACTCATAATAACTACCAATGCTATTTTTTCTATATTACTTATTAAAATTATTTAATAATAATTAAATTTATTTTATTGCACACACGTAGGGTGTGGCAGAAATACTAGTCAAAATAAGGCCTTCGGACAACGCATGGCAATGTGTGATGCTAAAAATCCAACACATGCACTCCAAATATTAATGAATATTTTGAAACGCAACGATAATAATAAAATTAGTTTTTCATAAATTTTCTTTTGAACAATATGTAGATTGTAATTCTTCGGTTGCGTCTGGTCGGCGGCAGAGAGCTTTAGCAATAGATAAACTTCGGCGGTAGATAGTCGGAAGATGGAGTGTTATCTTCATACACATGTGCAGTTCGCGAGTACCCAGAATATGATAGCTGCAAATACGAGCACTGGTAAACACCACATGATGAACAACTCGATCTTGAGTTTGTCTAGATTGTCCATGACCGTAGACGTAGTCGAGGCGTGTGTTAGACACACTATCCGTAAGACGAATCGCCCCGATATTAAGTGCTTTCGATTAATAGCGATCACCTCAAAGATACAACGACTTCTAAACTCGTAATCGTAGCACAACGATTAGAATTTTTCCGGCGAACCGTACTAGAAATCGAGTTTTTCCTTGCTTCGGGATTTTAGGGAGTATGGGAGTGATTATGCAATTTCGTATGGGTTTGAATATGAATGAATTTTTCCAATTCATAAGACTTTTTCACGCAGGAGCTTAATTGCAATTTCAAGAACTTCCTGGAATACTTATGTAATTTTCCAGGGGTCTGAACGCAATATTTCAAACTTATTGGGCTGTCGGTCTATTTATTGGCCCGCGACAGGCCCGATTCTCGTGCCGACAGCCCGAATCTCAGGCGTGTCCCACCGGCTGCGGCCCGGTTCTCCGACCGACGATCCGAGGCGGCTACCAACACCTCTGGTTGGGCCGACCGACACTTCCTAGTGTTGGCCGCACCAGTCCATGTGCCGCACCAGTCCAACAGCCCACAACGGCCCATTGACCCAATGGGTCATGCCACCTCATCTGAGCTGCCCAATCAGCGCTTATGCATCGCCACCTCATCTTCACCCCAACTGCCACGTCTCCGTCATCGGCGTCGTCGCCGTTCACCGGAGGAAAAATTTAAGCTCCTCAATGC